>OZ007598.1:179215505-181919399 GCA_963931845.1 Maratus michaelseni | reverse complement strand
AAAAATATACAGATCTATTTTATTTCTCCTTTTTTTATACACAAATATGGAGTAATTTACTTTCCGTTTTTAGAGAAACTTCGTTAAAATTAACAAAAAAAAAAAAAAAAATCTTGGCATCTAATTTAATTTTTTAAATTCTGATAGTTTGTGTAACATCCGCGGATCAATGATAACCGGTATAAAGTAAATCACGTTGCGTTCGATATTCTGGCACTGTAAATGAAAATTGTAAATTCACGGGCATTCTCCGTGAATTGCTGCCGTAATTTTATGGGAAATGCCCCCTTTTCAAGATAAACGGTCCATTTCAGTAAATTTCATGTTTTTACGGGCAAAAACCGTTTATCTAATAACAAAGCTCGTTTATCTAGTCACAAAACCGATTTTCTTATGGACATTGCCTGGAATCTCTGCTGCAGTAATTTTACTGCAGCAATTTTTTACAGTGAGGAGTAGTTGCGAAATACAAACATAGATTCGTGTTCATTTTCCTTTTCTTAAAATTATGATGCGATTTTCAGCAGAAAATTCTCATCTGTATATAACGGATATTCATGCTTAATAATCAGTATAGATAAAAAAACATTTAAATTTTTCGTTATAAATATGGCGTGAAACTCATCTACTTTCTATACTTACTGATCCTTGTATTATTAATGTAAGGAATTGATTCACACTCATTTTAAAACACATTGGAAAATTCCCGTTTTATTTCAAATATGACGACGCCTCTTTTTCCCGCAGAGAAATCCATTTTTAATGACATAATTCTTGTTAATTTTCTTTTCCAGGCAATTAATTTCAGTACTGGCATAGGGGAAATTATGTTGCTTTAACGAAATAATATTAAATCTTTAGTTTTTATCAACAAAATTGGAACTATTAACATTCGTCATTTTTTTTTAGGTAATCGAGTTATTTCTTTTAGTTTTAAGAATGAAAATAAATATTTCTCGCTATCCAGGACATCATTTTCGATATGGATAATTTTGCGGAGCATATTATTGACATTTGCTGACCATTTTCTTTTGAAACTTCTTTTTACTTTTTAAAAATTTAAATAAAAAATACGGTATAGTTATATTAGCCCTGCGCAGACGGTAAAACGCCAAGAATTATTACCATACAACAGAAAAAAACCCCAAGATCATTTTATTTCACCAATCAAAGATATCCGCTTTATTTTTTATGTATGGCGTCATATTCGCCTGTTTCCTGTGGTTACTCATATTGAAACCTTGTATTATTATCAAAAACTAAAAAAAAGTACGTTTTATTTCTAATAATATTATTTAATCTTCTTTTTAATTCTTTAATTTTTTTATTTCACTTTTATTTTTTACGTGAACATTTTTCAATTGAAACTAAATTGTTGACTAAAAATTATTATTCCGGAATTTGAATTAGTTTTGGCAACGATAAAGTATTAGCAACGGTAAAGCAAATTTAACCATGTTAAAATATTATACAAAAAAAATGTCCATTTACTCTCTATGAAAAAACGAAATTTTGAATTATTAAGAAAAATATTTGAATAAAATAAACAAAAACCAGCCTATGTTCAAATGAGGGTTATAATCAATCTGTATGCAAAAATACAGGATCATTAAAGGCTCCATTTTGACGCTGGCTTCAGCCTAACATTTGCGCACAATCAGATTTATAATATTATTAGGATATTAAGAAATTCCACAGCTATATCTCATAAAAATATTGAGTTGACCGGCGATTTTCTATGACAAAAATAGAAGCCTCGGCTTTTTCTTGTAGCATTATAAGCGTAGATATGTATCCTAGGTTCACTCACTAATAAAAATGTTCCGATATAAAGATTTAATATACAATTTACTAAAAATCTTATAAAAACATATACGACTTAAATGAATATATTTTTGTTACATACTTATAAAACACTTTTTGCAAGAAAAAATGCATAGTAAAAATACAGATTTTGAATATTGAGTATTAATATTACTTCCTTAAGCAATTGTTTACTCAGATTTTATTCTGATATTCTTGGGTGCAGAGGGGGGGTGGGGGGGGGGGGAGCGCAATTCTACAAGCTTGCCCCGGCTAAAATTTAGTCTAGATCCGTCTCTGCCCCTGGGCCACCCCCTGGATTCAACACTGATAATGGGTATAAAAGGGTCCTGAAAAGTTCTGGAAAAACATTGGATAGCTCGTAAAAACACCAGAAAAAACTGGATTAAAAAAATAGAACATATCTAATCAAATATATTAAAAAGAAAGAAAAAAGTCATTCCGGCCTGTACTGGGAGGAGAAGGTAGCTTTCCTATACCTTCGTTTTAAAATTTTAGCTAATGTTACACGAAAACAGCAAGTTAAAATGCAAAGAAACGTTTACAAAAGATTCGTTAATACTGAATTTGAATAAGAAATTCGCCAAATTATTGAGCAATAGCCAAATTGGCTTCATTTATGAAGACTTATTTTGGTCGCCAAATTTGGCGATATTTCGCCAAATGTCGCCAATTTTGGCGCTAACGGATATGAATATATAGTTTTATGCGTATGATTGGGAAAATTATTACAACAATGAAAGAAAATAATTTGCGAGTAATCGCGTTACTGTGCTGTTTTGTTTCAAAATGTCAGCCACCTTAGAATTTAAAACTGCTCTATCTCAGCCATTTTTTAAGATAGAGGTAAACCAAACAATGCTCTGGAATCCTTGTATCAAGGCCTAAAACGTAATTAAAAAATAAATTTGAATTTTTAATTTTTTTGTATATTTATTTTAGTTTTAAATTTTTAAATGGCTGCCATCTTGAAACAAAGTGGCGGACCAAGCTGGCCAACAAACTCGGTCGAGACATTGGTCAGCTTAATACACGCAATTAGTTTCATCAAAATTGATTTATAAATACGAGCGTTATCGTATGACATAGGTCAGATATATATATGGATATATATATATATATAAATCAACATTTGAACGGAGGGTGGTTTTGGGGTCTGGGGGTCATGATCGGTGAAAATATATCGAAATTTTCCGGAACTGCTTTCCTCCGAACGGCTGCAATACGTAGCTTTATACTTTTTTGTATTGAAAGCTACCTAATATTATTGGCGCTGATCAATATTAATTTGAAAGAGGAAAATGTAGAAAAAAATAAAAAGTATGACACGTATTTCATGTATTTTAAGAGGAAATAAATTAAATGTGATAAAAGAAAATTTAAGATAAGTTTAAAATTTTAATATTTTATGTGTGTGTGCATGCACGCGTGTGCACATGTGTTTTAATTAGTTCATTAATGATGTTAAATATTGATATAATAAATCAGTTTTCATTGCTATCTACGTTTTTCTCAAAGAAAAATTATCAAACATCACTGATTTTTCAGGCGTCGTAAGTAGGGTTACTCCTAATTAATACAGTGGTGGTCAGAATTACAAGAACAACTGAAAACTGTACAAAAAAAAATTATTTCTGAACTAAATAAAGTGAAATTTATACATAAAATGTTTTTTTATGCTAGAAATCATTGTAGAATCCAAAGCATTGGAAAATGCAAAATATGAATGTTTTGCCATAATTAATAAAATATGTCATTGTAAAAATTGGACAAAATTATAAGGACAATGAATATTTTTGCCTGAAATACACTAATAATTAATATTCTTCCCCTTCTTTTCAATCACTTTTATCAGTCTTGACGTCATGGAGTTTGACAGTTCCTTCATGGAAATCTGTCTCGTTTGTCTTGTAGATTTTTGACCAGGCTTTTTCGATGGAGGACATGAGCTTTTGCTTGTTTCCTTTGTATACGATTTTTGTATACTTCGTGTGCCAGAATATCCCACAGATTTTTCATTGGATTCAGATCAGGGCTTCTGGCTGGCCAGTGAAATAGTTTCATGAAATTAGCATCAAACCATGATTTTGAAGTTTGGGAAACATATACTGAGGCATTGTTCTGCTGGAATAAATAGTCTCCACTCATTATTAACGGTGTTTCTGGTAAAAGATTATCGCCCAATACTTCAACATAACTCTCAGAATTCATTCTACTCTGCACAAAAACTATTGGAGTAGTCTCACCAGTTGTGAAACATCCCCAGATCATTACTGAGTGGCCTCCAAATGCATGTTTTGAGAAAATTTCTTTTTCACTGTGGAGATCATACCAGAAGTAGCGAAAACCATCTGGTCCATCCAAATTAAACTTTTTCTTATCGGAAAAGACAACATCATCCCACTTTTTTCCCATAGTAAATGCATTTTTTGGCAAACTCCACTCTCAGTTTCTTATGAACTTTTGTAAGAGGCGGTCGTGACATATGTTTACCATAGTGAACCATTCATTTTCTTTTTGTAAAACACATCGAGCAGGTCAAGCACTGCATTCTAAGTTCAATTCACATTTTATTTCAGTTGACATTTTTTTTTGGAGCAAGCTCGCCTTATTATCATTCTTTTCTCCTGTACAGAAACAGAAGATGGCCTGCCTGCTACCTGTATGTCTTTGTCGTCCATATTGGATGGGTATAAATGGGGCTTAATGTAATGGAATTCTTTTGACTGTCCCTGTAAAGTAACTATAAGTGCTATGCACAGCATATTCCATATTAAGCTTCTTGTAATGCACCTTAGTGATATATATCAATTACAATATGTTTGAAATTGTGTAACATCATTAAAATAAACTACAAATGATTTTTCCCCATAGACCGTAATGCAACGGAATTCTTTTGAGTGTCCCAGTAAAAAAACTATAAGTGCTACACACTTCAGTTGAAATAGGGAACATGCTATAGATAACGACAATAACATAAAAATTGCAGGGCAATCCGAGCATATTTAGGGGAGTTAGAGCACTGCCATACGGCAGACAAACCGAAGTCATAAATACTTTTCAACTAGGTTGGAAAGTGTTAAAAATGGGCATATTTTACTTTTTAGAACACACAAATACAGTTGTTCTTATAATTCTGTCCATATCACATGGCTGTATATATAAATCCGTAATACATTTTATGAATATTAATTTTCCACATAATTCCATAAAAACTTATAAAAATATTTTTCATTGGTTTCCAGCCATTAAATTTGCTTAATTTTCCAGCCAAGTGTAGCCCAGATTTGGCAATTTTTGCCTTGTCCTTATAAGTTTCACCACCACTGTATTAAATCAATCACTTTCATTAAACAGCACTGTATACATTATCATTGAAATTTTCCTGTTCTATCCATAATGTAAAATTTGAAGTATTACTATTAAAAAAAAAAAAGCAAGATGTGAAACTTAAATTATATGATCATAATGTTGAAAAGTGTTAATCTATCTATGTGAGACACATGCTTTTTCTTTCTTGTTTCTAAAAGACTAAATATTTTTATTTTGTTTAAAAAAAATTGATCATTGAACTTAAATGGTTTAAGGCTATTCTTAAATTCAGAAACTCAGTTTTTAAGTAAACTGTACATCACTTTATATTTTCGTCTCTACAAGCAAAAAAATTTCAAACATTTGAATAGATTCAGAAGGAATTTAGATTTTCTTTTTATTTAGCTATAAATGTGTCGCATGTTTGCTGATAGTGATAATATGAGGACTGTCACCGTTTTATGTTTTTTCGATCCCAGCAAATCTGTTTAGAATTAAAATTTTTAACAGTATTTCATAAAAGATTATCCTTGAAACATTTTTTTTTTTATTCCATATGAAAGTAATGTTGTAAAAATTCAGTTTCGTGAAATATGACTGAAATTGTAAGATTTATCAGTTTGTGTCTGAGTTTTTCTTTTAATTAATATCGCACAAAGTATTAAGATATGATTTAAGAATAGCCTTAATTTTCTGTTAGACAAATGTTCTTAAACTTATTAGTCATGGTATTGTACATTTATTTTTATTTTATTTTTCAGTTATCGGCACTTCTTTTGTGCAAAGAACGACACCTGGTAGCATCTGTAGAAAAAAAGAAGAAAAGTATTTATTTGTGATCATTCATAAATAATTTGAGGACTTTCATTTTAAGATTCTTGACATTCATTTTTAAGATTTTATTGTAGGGAGGAGGACTTATATAACGATGTCCATAGGTGTACTCGAAGAAGTAAAGAGCACACTCATAGAAAAAGAAGTGCACTGGAAAATTCCAGATTTTTGGTCATTAGATAAAAGTGGTTTCTTTAAATCTCCGATTTTAACGTTTATGGATGCCAGCTGGAATTTAGGATTTGATCCATCTCAAACGAGTAGCAGGGATCACATAGCTTTGCATTTAAATATAAAGGATGTGGGCACAAAGTATTACAACGTGCTATGCAAATTTGGCATAATAAGAGCTGATTGTTCATTGACCAACATTAATTCTTTCCACCATACGTTTAGAGAGCAAAAGTCACGATTAGTAGCTTCGGAGTTTTTCACCAGAAGTGCTCTATCGAAGCAAGAATCTGAATTGATGCCTTCGAACAAATTAACCATTATGTGCAATCTCAAGCAGCTAGCTGATCCTGTGAAACTAATAGGTAATTTTAAGTTCATTCTTAGAAAAGACATTTTTTTAAAAGCCATTGAGAAATGAAATAGTTTCAAATTACTAAAACATAAAATAAATTAAATGGAGTACATGTAAGAAAGTACGAAAGAAAAAGAATGAAACAAAATAAACATTATCCGTGATATGTACTTATTTGAGTGAGTGGTCCAAAATTTTTTGTAGTGCCTGTTACTGCTAAATATCGAGCTTTTTTAAAAAAAATATCGTAACTGACATAATGTAAATTTATCAGAAAAATTTTGGGTACTTACGTATTATCCGTGCCAGTTTTAAGCCAACTACGACATGCATGGAGCCAATATTACTAATTATAGTAAACCTTATATATTTTTTTCTTGATACATGGTAAGTGCATTTAACACACTAGTGACTCTTTCAAAGAGTGGTACACAATTGGAGATTTCAACTGCGCATGCCTGGGAATAATCTACTTTTTTTAGTAGGGGTCATTTGTATAGGGAGTAAGATTAACAAATAGTTCATTTTTTTGGATATTGCATTTACGAGTAAAATATAAATATTTTATTTGACAAATTTTATAAGATAGATGTAAAAAAGATAATATGAGCAGTAAGAAACAACGTTTTATAAACATTTCATCAAAATTACATAAAACGTTAACGACCAATAAAAAGTTAAAAACATAACAAAAATACACGAAATTCTTTAAATTCAGTGATCACTGTTCCGCATGTATGATCGCTTCGCGAACATGAAACCGGAAAAAAAAATCACTGTATGCAGCAATCTCGGTGTATTGGGATCCCAATAAATACACGAAATTCTTTAATGCAGCGATCACTGTACCGCATGTATGATCGCTTCGCGAACATGAAACCGAAAAAAAAAATCACTGTATGCAGCAACCTCGGTGTATTGGGATCCCAATAAATACACGAAATTCTTTAATGCAGCGATCACTGTACCGCATGTATGATCGCTTCGCGAACATGAAACCAAAAAAAAAATCACTGGATGCAGCAACCTTGTTGTATTGGGATCCAAAAAATAGACAAAATTCTATAATGCAGCAATCACTGTTCCGCATGTATGATCGCTTTGCAAACATGAAACCGAAAAAAACATCACTGGATGCAGCAACTTCGTTGTATTGGGATCCCAATAAACACACAAAATTCTTTAATGCAGCGATCACTGTTCCGCATGTATGATCGCTTCGTGAACATGAAACCGAAAAAAAAATCACTGGATGCAGCAACCTTGTTGTATTGGAACTTTAAGAAAGTCACGAAATTCTTTAATACAGCGATCACTGTACCGCATGTATAATCGCTTCCGAACATGAAACCGAAAAAAACATCACTGGATGCAGCAACCTCGTTGTATTGGAACCCCAAGAAAGACCCGAAATTCTTTAATGCAGCGATCACTGTACCGCATGTATGAACGCAAACATAAAACCGAAAAAAAAACATCACTGGATGCAGCAACTTCGTTGTATTGGGATCTCAAAAAATACACCAATTTTGTTAAGGCCGCGATCACTGAGAAATAGAGTATTTCCGAGATCTGAAGAAACATTAGCCACCGCCCGGTCCGAGTCGTCATCAGGTAAACAATAATTACTAAGAAAACAAGCCATACGCGAGGAAATTAACTATTGCAAAAAATAACTAAACTACTAGCATTCAAAACTCCAAGATAAATGAGCAGAAACACATGCCGAAATTAGGAGCTAGACTAGAAGTTAATTATCTCCTCCTGATCTACTCTTTTCCTTTGTCCCCACGTAGTATATTAGCACTTCTTAATGGACTGATCCGCTCCATTAGCTTCGACTCTTTGAAAGAGCTACTACATGAAACTGTTGGCATGGTAACTGTTGACTCGTGATTATGTTTTAATGTTATTTTCTATACTGTTTCATATTCTTTTTGGTACTTACGTATTATCCGGGCCATTCTTATATTATTTATTATTCTATCTTATTTAATATGTTATTTATCATTTATTAATTTTACTAAAATAATCTTAGTTACTATTTTTAACAATGCTATGAATTTAATAAACATATATTACATTTTATTTATTTTATATTAATTACCATTTTTAGCAATGTTATTTGATAATGTTAAATTACTGTGTTTGAAAACATTATTTGCAACGATAAACAAGATTGGTACTTGGTAACCGTTTTTGGCGATCGATCTCCTGGCACGGATAATACGTAAGTACCAAATTTTGTTTTGCCCAATTTTTTAGATCTTTCTTGATAGTGGAAAAAAAAATTATTTTGTGCACTCTACACACGGAAATAATTTTCTTTTAAAATAATTTTCTGTTAAAGGTAGGGTATCAATGATTTTAATCAGATGATTTAAATCAGTGATTAAATCGTAATTTTAATCAACTGATTTAAAAAAAAAAATTTTGATTAAATCATAATTTTTCTAAATGTTTAAAATGGCATAATGAGTATTAAAATCTAATATGAACATAAATTAGAAAGTTTCTATATAGGCATTTTGGCATATAAATAAACAAAAAAAAAAATCTTTAAATAATTTTTGTTTGTTTATACAATTAAGAACAGTAAGTTCGTAAAAAACAAGTTTTTATCTAGCATTAAAACCTTTTTATTTAAAAATTATATTTCAATTTTCAATCTATATAATAAAAGCACAAAGCATGCCTGTTTCAAAATGAATTTAATTGATTCTGATTTTTACCATTTTCAAACAACATAGAAAACAGTAGACTTTAATTGCCTGCAGAGAATAAAATCAGAAAACATCTTTGACATCATTCGCTATGAACCGATGAAATTAGTTTTAGAAGTGTGCCAAACATTGCGAACTCGCTATTTATTGAACGTGAATCATTTTATTATTTAATGTTATCCACACAAAAGATCTTAATTTGCTGTATTTCGAATTGCAATATTTTTTAAGTTATAAATTGCAATTTTCATTGATGCAGAAATGAATTTAGCCATCTGACAGTTACCTAATGATGATGAACCTGCAATAAAATTGTTTCAGGACTATGGAATTACCACTTAAAATAATTTTTGCGAGATGCCGGCAACGACATTAACAATTTCATGTCTTCAGTTTAAATTGAGTTTCATTTTATTATTTTATTGCATAACATTTATTTCTTCTTTCATTTTTATATTTGAATTAGTTTAATAAGACAGTTTGTGAAAGTCTTTAATTTTCAAATGATAATTTTTTTAAATGATCACTATTGCACCAGCAGTGTTATTTTTTTTTAAATGTTTCATTTGGTGCCAACTATTATGCTTGGCGACAATGATGTCAGTGTAACAAAATATGCCGAATTGTTTTTACTCGTGTAAGGAGAAAATATTCAGAATATTTGCATTCACTGTTGTCTGGAATTAACGGAAAAAACTTTTCTGCAGAAATCAAACAAAAATTCTTTTTATAAAGAATATATTATGTCTGTATATCTATATACAAAAGGCTTTATCTTGACTGATTCATCAACGCATAACTGAAATTATTCGAGCTAGAAACTTGAACTCCTGAGTATATAATATTAAGAAAGAGTTCTTTTAAATTCGACTCCTAGGGGGGGGGGGGGGGGGGTTAAAGGCAATGTCAAAAGTTTTTGGTTAGTTCGGTAAAAGTGAAAATAGGGAATTTTACTTAGTAGCCACTGCAGAGCTGCCAACTGCTACGAAAAAATCGTAGTTACTACGATTTTCTGCAAAAAAAAGAAACGTGAATTTCGTCACAGGATCGCTCGAAAAAACGCGAATTTTGTCACATGATCACGCAAATTTTGTCACAGGATCGACAAAGAAACGCGAATTTCGTGAAAGGATCGTGAAAAAACCGCATATTTCGTCAAAAAATCGCGAAAAACTATAAATTTCGTCAAAAGATCGTGAAAAAACGGCAAATTTTGTCAAAGGATCGCGAAAAACCCACATATTTCGTCAAAGGATCGCGAAAAAAACCACATATTTCGTCAAAGTATCACGAAAAACGACAAATTTCGTCAAAGTATCGCGAAAAAAGGGCAAATTTCGTCAAAGTATCGCGAAAAAAGGGCAAATTTCGTCAAAGGACGCGAAAAAACGGCAAATTTCGTCAAAGGATCGCGAGAAAACGGCAAATTTCGTCAAAGGATCGCGAAAAAACGGCAAATTTCGTCAAAAGATCGCGAAAAAACGGCAAATTTCGTCAAAGGATCGCGAAAAAATGGCAAATTTCGTCAAAAGGATCGTGAAAAAACGGCAAATTTCGTCAAAAGGATCGTGAAAAAACGGCAAATTTCGTCAAAAGGATCGCGAAAAAACGGCAAATTTCGTCAAAAGGATCGCAGAAAAAACGGCAAATTTCGTCAAAAGGATCGCAGAAAAAACGGCAAATTTCGTCAAAAGGATCGCAGAAAAATGACAAATTTCGTCAAAAAATCGCAGAAAATAACAGTTAGTGCCGGGAGTGGATTCCCCCTCCCCCCCTTGTTGTAACCTTTCAGAAAATTTGTTGTGAATTTCAGAATTTTTTTTTTTTTTTTTTTTTTTTTTACTCAGAATCACCCCTGATGCATATACACATGCGTTTAAATGATTAGTATTTGTTCGCTTAAAATTTGCAGCATAAAAAAACAGCCACAAACCAACCAACCAACCTCCAGATAAATTTGAATTTGGTGTGCTACTATTTCTCATTTTTAAAGGTTGGCAGGTCTGCCACTGGCGGGTAGGTTGATTTTTTTTAGTAGCCAGTTAGTGGCGAGTGAGAATAATTTCTTTAGTGGCCAGTAAGTGTACATTTATGTCACTGAATATTTAATTAAAAAATACATATAATGAGTTTACAGTAGAGTAATTTATGTACTAAATAAAAATATTTTAATTTATATTGCTTTAAATAAACTTGAGGTTCTAATTTCTAATCTATTTAAAATTTTAAAATAAGTTAAAAGCAAAGTTATACACAACATGCTTATGTAGCTAGCTACATAAGTCTCACTAAGCTTAGGTACTTGTATAACTAACTACAACGTAAATTTCGTCGTTCGGGCATGTAAAAATCATGAATTTCGTCGATCGGACGCGAAAAAACCATAAATTTTGACGATCGGGTGCTGAAAAATCATGAATTTCGGCGATAAAGTGCTGAAAAATCATGAATTTCAGCTATCATGTGGGGAAAAATCGTAAATTTCGGCGATTGGGGGCAGAAAAATCATGAATTTTGGCGATCGGACGCGGAAAATTCATAAATTTCGGCAATCGGGTGCGAAAAAATCATGAATTTCGTTGATCGGACGCAGATAAATCATAAATTTCGGCGATCGGGTGTGGAAAAATCATGAATTTCATCGATCGGACGCGAAAAAATCATAAATTTTGGCGATCGAGTGCAGAAAAATCATGAATTTCGGCGATCAAGTGCTGAAAAATCATGAATTTCGGCGATCAAGTGCTGAAAAATCATGAATTTCGGCGATCAGGTGCGGAAAAATCAAATTTCGGCGATCGGGAGCGGAAAAATCATGAATTTTGGCGATCGGACGCGGAAAAATAATAAATTTCGGCGATCGGGTGCGGAAAAATCATGAATTTCGTTGATCGGACACAGATAAATCATAAATTTCGGCGATCGGGTGTGGGGAAAATCATGAATTTCGTCGATCGGGTGCTGAAAAATCATGAATTTCGGCGATCAAGTGCTGAAAAATCATGAATTTCTGCGATCAGGTGCGGAAAAATCATGAATTCCGGCGATCGGGTGCAGAAAAATCGTGAATTTCGGCGATCGGGTGCGAAAAAAAATAATGAATTTCGTTGATCGGACGCAGATAAATCATAAATTTCGGCGATCGGGTGTGGAGAAATCATGAATTTCGTCGATCGGACGCGAAAAAATCATAAATTTTGGTGATCGGGTACTGAAAAATCATGAATTTCGGCGATCAGGTGCGGAAAAATCATGAATTTCGACGATCGGACGCGGAAAAATCCTGAATTTCATCGATCGGGCTCTGAAAAATCATACATTTTGGCGATCGAATGCTGAAAAATCAAGAATTTCGGCGATCGGGTGCGAAAAAAAATCATGAATTTCGGCGATAGGGTGTGGGAAAATGACAAATATTAGGGAAAAAAGGAAATTGGAAAATTCTGTATTTGGCCGGTTTTTTCCACATTTTTAATTGCCAGTTTTTCAAGTTTAATCGACGAGTGGCGACTGGCGAGTGCTTATTTCCACCTTTACAGTTCAGCATATCTCAGTAGCAATTTTAGGTAGGAGCGTGAAATGTAGCATAACAAATCTACTAAAAAATTATTAAACCCGTATTTCAATGATTTTAGAAATTCAACCTTCAAGGTAGTGAAAGAAGATATTAAAGATACAAAATAAAAGATTTTTCCATAATCGGGTCTATAGCCAACTTGAGTATGTTAACATGCATGGTTTGATGCAAAACTAATTTTATTGTTGTAACCATTGTTATCACTCTCATAATCTTGAAACTACATTGTTTCCAGTGTTCTTCATTTTTGTCGACGACCTTGGCTATGAACCCGATTATGAAAGATTAGACGAAAAAGAAAACTATTGCTGATTTTTGATTAAATATTATGTGCACAACATTTTTCTTGGAACAATTTTGATTATTATTATTATTTTTAAATTTCATATTTTATAAATTGTTTTTGTACTTTTCGTCCTTTAGCAATCGAATATTAATCTGTATACAAAATATAGTACATTTCCTCCTGTTCTCAAAAAACATTTTGGGAGTATAGTTTTACGATTTACATACCAATCACCATATTTATGGGCTAAAGTATGCACAAGGCTTCTTTATAATGATTTCCGTATAATTAGTTTCTAGGTGTGAAATCCACAAAGCTCTGTTAAAATAATTACAGTAAACCCTTGATTTAACAGACTTATTGGGACTAAGATGTGTCTGTTAAATCGCGAAGTACTATTTATAATATTATTTTGTTATAATTATAGTACATATATATTATTACGTACTTGTAATTACATATATTATTACAGTGCAAACTACACATATATATATAATATATTTATATATATATACAGTGTATATACATGTATTGTATGGATACAATATATGTATATACATAAATATATATTGTATATACATATATACTACTGTATATATATATATATACATATATATAAACACAACATGTTACTTTTAATAATACAATATTAGTAATGAAATACAAACGAATTAACAAATATGCAATTTTTATGGGAATGTGTGAAGTCTTGAATGTGGGAGTGTTCTAATGGAATACAGGTTTTTCTAATGACGAACACAACTTTGTGTCAATCATAAAGATGACAGGGACAGGTACATCACACTACATTAAATAAACACAGATGATTAATCATATTTATGACCGGTAACATTCACTCACAGCCATTTTCATAATAACTTCGTTTCTTATATATCAGAAGACGTTCTTAGCTGCTGACATTCCAAGTTCTACTGCCACGCTCTTTTTGTTTCTCCAGAAGGGGGCGCTACTAGAGCAAGAAAAGGCAAGTCTTCACAGAATGAAATACTTTTTGCGCAGAAATAATAATTACTGAACAGGCAATAAACAAATGGAAAAAATTACAATGCCCCAAAAAGAAGAGGCATCATTTTATGTTACTAACATCACATTAAGGTTGCTCCATACTGCTGGATTGAAAAAAGGCGTTTAGTTTTAGTTGTTTCCCGCTTGAATGCTGTTTTTTTTTTTATTATAAGAGCTCGAAATTGTCTAAAGTGTTCGTAATACGCAAACACTTTGGTATCTGAAGATGTCCCAATGTAAGCAATGACGTCATCCATATGCTCCCGTATTGTAGATAATTTCGGTCAAAATTCGCTTAATTCTTCTTTCTTGTCGTCCTTGTCCTCATCTTCATTATCATCATGCAGAATACTTTCTGCGATCTCTTCCTCATTTAGAATCTGGTAGCCTAGATCTGCTTCGTCATTCTCGAGCCACTGTTCTATATATTTCTCTGGGATATCATCACCAGCCTCCATTATTGTATTCCTAAAATCCGAAATTTGAAACCTTGTAAAATCATATTCAGGGTCTGCGTTGTTGGGTAGTTTTGAGCAGCCGTTAGCCAGTGTGGATACCTTCATCTCCCTCCATTCAGCAGCAAAGTTAAAGATGGCGGATTTTAAGTTATAGGTGTGCAAATTTTGCAGCGTTCTAGCTCCTCTCAAATCTTCTACTGCATCATTTTCATCTTCCAACACTACCATTACTTCTTCTAGGAATTTCTTTTTATAAATCCTCTTGCAGGCCACAATGACTCCCTGGTCCATCGGCTGAATTAATGAAGTTGTGCTTGGTGGAAGGAAATCACATTTTATTCGCCCATTCCTACTAACTAACTTTTCTGCGTTAGGGTGGGAGGGAGCATTATCAAGCAGTAATAGAGCTTTTACTTCGTGGGAAGGTATTTTCATAACTTCTTGATAGTGACGCATGGCAGGAACAAACTGGTTAAAATACCAATCAGAAAAAATATCGCCTGTGAACCAAGCATTCTTTGAACTAGAATAGATGACTGGCAGTTGTTACATAATATTTTTTAGAGCACGTGGTTTCCTGGCCTTTCCAACTACCATTGGTTTAAGACGATGACTACCATCAGCATTAGCACAAAGGAGTGCTGAAATACGCTCCTTGTTTAGCTTGCGGCCAGGCGTCTGGGCATCATGTTTGTACACCAAGGTATTTTCCGTCACAGAACGAAAATAGAGGCCTGTCTCGTCAGCATTGTATAACAGACACAAAAGTAGGCCCTCGGATTCTATCAGTTTCTTTATCTTTTTTCGAAAAGGCTCCACCTGTTCGATGTCGGTGCTTAAAAATTCACCGCATGTTTTCCTGTTAGTGAAACCATGGCGTTTACGAAAGCACCAAAGCCAACCATCACTTCCACGAAATGCCACTAAACCCATATGTTTCGCCAATTTTTCTGCAGCTGCCTGCAACTCAACACTACGGATGCTGACGCCACTTGACCGCTGTTGTACAAACCATTTGTATACTGCCTCCTCTAGGCTTTTATTTTGAGCCACTTTTACATGTTTCCTGTCCGCCACTAAAAAAACCACTTTTTGAATCACCCATGCTGTATTTAAGGGAAAACTGGACTAGTTTTTCCTTATTCTTGCGAATGTCTGAAACGGTTTGTTTTTTAACTCCGTATAGTTCACAAACACGTGCAACCGACACACCACTCTCCAACTTCTCTATCAACTCAAGTTTCTGTTTTATAGATAAATTAACGCGTTTTCGTTTAATATTACAAGTCATTTCAAACAAGCACTAGTAGCAAAATACACCTGTGAACTGAAGCGAAAGTGGATCGTGGGTACGCTAGCGCATGTGTAGAACAAAAAGCAGATCACGTGCCCGCATAGGTTGCCAGTATCATTGCGCATGCTTAGAACGAAAACCACGCCTCAGTGATAATCAAAGCACGAGCTTTCGGCGTTTCGTTTTCTTTCCCCCTTTTTTTTACTTTAATTTTAATTGAAATTTTTTTTTTTAAGAATTAGTCCGTTGAACCGAGGTCCGTTAAATCGAGGGTTTACTGTATTGTCGTTTTAACAGTTTATGTATGCAAAATTCAGAGCCCCATTTTAGGATTGGTGTTTTAATGATTTATGAGGAACGAAATACATAGTTCCATTATAGTTATCGCCGAATTAACCACATATGGTTGCGAAGCACACAGGGTCCGATTACTCTGATCACTCAATTAACAATTTATATGGGCACAAAACTAGCCATTACGTTATCCCATTTTTGTTTATTTCAACCGAAATCTCTCTCTCTTTTCCCAATATTAACACCAGCAGTGCCTAGCAGGTTTTTGTCAACGGACTTATGAATTAAATTTATTTTTTATGTCGTGAAATCTTTATTTACATGACATTTTTATAAGCTTTTTCAAAATATTTAAAATAAAGTATTTTATTTATTTATTATCTGTTTGCATGTAAAATGCACTTTGTGAGCCCTGGCCAGTGCCCGGACTATACGCAGCAAAAGCCATCTGGGCCCATCAAGCGACTGTCTAGACAGGCAGCTAGTCTAATATAATTGGCAATGTCGTAATTTTCACTAAGTAATCAAATTATTCATTCTTTTATACAAAATAAGCATAGCAAGTATAATAAAGGTATGCAAGTAATGGAATAGATAGCCAGTATCTTTTTTATCATTCTACTTTTGCAATAATAAGTTTATAGCAAACTGGCACTAAAGAAGAATGAAAAGAATGGCATCTGCATAACAGCTATTGTAAAAGAATGTATAAGAGGAAAAGACCAATTGGTATAAAAAATGTTAAGCACAGCAAGAGCTTCTTCAGTAGAGATGGAATACACCCACACATATATATCTATATATGTGAGAATACACATATATATATATATATATATATATAATCTAAATTTCAAACAACTCATAATATTGAATATACTCATTTCAAAAATCATGATTTTAAAAATATTACTATTAAAATACTTAAAATACAAAAAAAATTTACTGAACGACTTTTTCTAGAATCTAAATATATAAGACATTTTAATACTACATATCCTTATGGATTAAATCAATTAGTATACAAAAAATCACATCCTGTATTTTCAGATTTAACTAAATATGAAAATTATAAAAATCTTTATTCAGGATTAAATTTTTCAAACATAAAAAAAACTTCAAGATCTGGTAGAGGTAAACATAATAACAAAAAATACACTGATGATATTGTGATTCAAAAGGAGCTTGATGATCTTGAGGCAAAATTTTGTAATGATTATTGTTGGCTTGATATAAGAAAACATGTTTTTAGTATAAAAAAGAAATATTTGAACCAATATTTCAAGGTATTTAAAAAGAATCAATATTCTACACATTTTTGTGATATCTTTTATGATATTATACATTATAGAGCAAACCTATTAAATACATGTCTTTCTAATAAACCTAAATATAAAACTAATAATACACAATTAATTATAAATTTTTCCAATCATGTATTTAATAATATCAATTTACACAATATAATAAACAACATTACTAACAATTTTCCAATAAAATATTTTACCATTCACAAGACATACAAATATAATCGCACACTTGGACGTAAAATTTTTAATTACAATTTTTTTGCAAAACAAATGGTCTCTTCAAATAATTACCTATGTTATTGTAATGACCCAAAATATCAAAAGTACATAAATACAACACATGGTCATATCATTACTGGTGATCTTAATATTGTAGATCAACCTATTTTACAAAACTTAATGCATAATGGAACAAAATTTCGCCTTCCATATAAGTGTAATATCAAATCCATAATATTGCAGTTTATTCAAGATATTGATTTATTTATATATAAAATTGCTATTGATTACAATAAACCAATCGAGTATTTTAGTGAATGGAGATTTTCTGTTATAGATAAAATGAAAAATGAAATTATAAAAAATTATCATCATATTACACATGCAGCTTTTAATAATATAAATAAACATATATCAGAATTACAAAACAAATTTATAATTACTTATGTAGATAAATCTCCAAATAATTATGCTATCATTTGTAAAGAATACTATAAAGTGTTAATTCACAATGCAATCAACACAAGTAATATTTTTAATAAAACTAAATTAAATATTGAAATAAATAATAGAAAATTATTAAATTATCACAAATTACTAAAAATCAAATGTAATAATTTAAATTATCCTTATCTTGTTATAATTCCAAAATTTCATAAAAATCCTATAAAATTTCGCACTGTTACCATCGTGTGTAACACATATAATAATAATGCAAGTAATTTACTACTTAATATTTTAAAGCAGATATATGATATAACGTTAAAACATAATAACCAACATTGCCTAAAAAACAGTTTTCAACTCATTAATAAAATACATAATATCAATCCGGTAAAATTCATAAAAACATTGGATTTTAATGATTTATTTAATAACATTGATATAAAAGACTTACATAAAACAATGTGTATATTATTTAAAGAATTTAAATCTCAATTAAAATTAAAAGAACATATTTCAGTAAATTTTTTTAAAACTTTACTAAATTTTACATTGCATAATAATTACATTATATATGACAATATTATTTATAAACAATGCCAGGGAATTCCGCAGGGCGGAACAGCATCTAGTATTCTCTCTGACCTTTACTTATATTATTATGAAAGAAATATTAGTACGAACAATGATTATGTATTTTATCGATATATTGATGACATTATCATATTTTATTTCAATGAAAAAAATTGCACATCACCACTCAATTTTTATCCTACTCAACTTAAATTAAGCGAAAATGATTTAATTAATATTAACTTTCTTGACTTAAAAATCAATATTAATAATAATTATAAATTAATTTTTGATATTTATGATAAGAGATTTGATTTTCCATTTAAAGTAAATATTTTTACCAATTATGCTTCATGTTTACATAAATCTGTATATAAAAATATAATTATCAATTATCTACATCGTATAAAATACTTATGCTCAGATATAAATAAAAACAAAAATATTAGATTTATTCGAGATCAAGCAAAAATATATGGTTATCCAATTTTTATGATAAATTCAATTATCAACTCTTTTAAATAACATTTATTATATCATTAAATTATTAACACTGTATGTAATAAATTTTTGTTTGAATGTGCGATAACATATAACACTAGATATAATATTACAATTATAACATACATTAATACAATTATAACATATTAGGAAATTTAAAATTTGATTGAACATTATATACACTCTGTATAGTATGTGATTGTGCGTTGCCGATCACATGTTTAGGGTGTCATTGATGAGCAGTTTTCATACATTTAAAATTATACATGGATAACATTGGTTATTATAACTCACAAACATATCTATTTGCAAAGTGTATAAATATATATATAGTTTTTTATTTTTATCTATGAAATTAAATTTAATAAGTAATTTTAATTACTGCATAGCATAAATTTGATTGAAGCACAGTAGTAATAATAATAATTATTTAATTTGATATTAAATTAATCTCTGAAATCTAAAATATAATTAAGTATAAGTATAAACAATACATTAATTATTTAATAACACGTCTAAAATATATTTAAGTAGAAGTAACAATAAAAAATTAATAATTTAATTATAAGTTTATAATATATATCAGTGGTTTAACACAGCTGGCAGCAAAGCACTTTGTTTTAAAATAATATCTCTTTTACAAAATATACTTTTGTTAAGAATATCTGAAATGCTGTGCAGGATGAATAAATTCTGTGTATATTTATTCATATTGTAGGATTTTATTCGAATTTAATATTAAAACTACAAGGAAGTATTGTTTATTAAAATTTATATATTGATTAAATTTAATGAAGTGATTATGTTAATAATAATATGGATATGTAACTAAATATTAATTATGAATAATTATAATACCAATAGATGGCGACACTTTACGTTTTAGTTAGTTGATGATATTATAGATATTATTTTGAATTTAACTATAGAGGGAGCTATTGCTTGTATATTAATTTTACTTTCAGGAATTAAAATTAGATGGAGTAATTATATATTCACGGATATAATTTTGTTATAAGAGTATTATCAACAGAATAGTTTTGTGTGTTTTTGAATTATATTGTGTTGGGGTGTCATTGATCGAGTTGTGTTTTTAAAAAAATGAGCTCTCAACTTGTCTTTCAAATCATTTCTCTCAACTCGACTCGAATGTCAACATGTTTGATACGTGCCATGTGGAATTGATCATTATGAAGAAGTTGCTATATTTTGAGGATACTGTATCATTCTTGTGAGTAAAACATTTTTTCTACAATTTAAGGGTTCAAAATTCCATTATTATTTCAAAAATGATATCTGGTGGTTATATAGTGTGGTGATTTATAAAGATTTTAGGATAATCGTTGTAAGTGATATATTATATATTTCTTAATGGTTTTTTATTTACATTTTACATATTTCCAATTTTAAATTTTTCCAATTGTTGTCTGGTAATAATTCAGTATACTTGGCTGATTCTACTGTACTTAGCATCATGCCAGTAGAATTATGAAATACTGAATTATTTTTAAAACACATGTGGGTGCAGCCAAGCTGACGAGTACATCCACATATGTTTTTTCATATCCAATTCTTGATTGGTTCTCTTGAGGTCCAGTTTTTCCACTGAATAATGTTCATAATTAATTTATTAATCCATTTGTGTTTACATAATAGCAACTCCAATTTATAATTTTTTCCCCTTTCTCTCTCTTTCTTTTTAAATGTTCTTCAGGTATGAGTAAATTTGGCTAATTACTCTTGAAGCACATGCTATGGTAATTTTATGATTGAACAAGTTAATTATTAGCTATGTGGTATTCTGATTACACAATATCATTAATTATCTCTTAGTAGATTTTAGTAGAATGATATTAGAACTTGATATGTTTTTGAAATTCATAGATATTATAATTATATATATATATATAAATATATGTGTCTGGAATGTGAGTTGCCATAGTTTGGACAAAAACTGTGCATACGTGTTGTGCGTCTTTTGCCATTGTTATGTATAAATACATTCTACCTATTCAATAACTTTCCAAAACATACAGGGTGTCCCAAAAGTCCTTGACACAATTTAAAATTCAATAAAAAATCAAGCAATTGGCGAAAGAGAGTGCGGTTTGGGTGAAAATGCTTCTTATGATCTGAAATTTTGTTTAAAGAAATAAAAAAACTAGTTCAAAAAATTTCTCATAGATGGCACTGCTTCTTGAAAGTTATTGAATAGGTAGAATGCCTTTATACATAACAGTGGCAAAAAGATGCACAATGCGTATGCACAGTTTTTTTTCCAAACTATGGCAACCCAAATTCCAGAAGTTAACAATACTCGTCTATCCATCCTCACTTGTCTAATCAAACTCAGGATGGTGAGTATTTTTAACGCCTGGAATGTGGGTTGCCATAGTTTGGACAAAAACTGTGCATACATGCTGTGCGTCTTTCGCCATTGTTATGTATAAAGACATTCTACCTATTCAATAACTTTCCAAAAGCAGCGCCATCTATGAGACATTTTGGAATTTATTTTTTTATTTACTTAAACAAAATATCAGATCATTAGGACCATTTTCGTCCAAATCGCACTCTTGTACGCCAATTGCTTGATCATTTATTGAATTTTAAAATGTGTCAATGTGTCAAGGACTTTTGGGGCACCCTGTATTACTTTTAAACTCACACACATCAAATACAAAATTAATTAGGGATTAAAAAGGCAGCAAAACTTTATTATTATTTTAATTTTAAACATTGAATGATCCCTACTGAGTAATAATAATGCTGCTGTTTAATATTTTGAGGATTTGAGATATAACTGGCTATTCCTTATATTTACTCTGTATCTCTCTATGTGTGTATGAATGGGTTAACTCATTTATATATAATTATTATTTAATAACATTGATATCACAAATATGTTCAGAATTATCAGTTTATTATTCAAAGAATACAAGGATTCTCTAAATTTAAAAAATAATATTTCTTTATCTTACTTTAAAACATTAACTAGATTTATTCTTTATTATAATTATATTATTTTAATGATACTATATATAAACAAAGCTGTGGGCTGCCACAGGGTGGTATTTAATCAATTCTTGCCGAATTGTATCTATATTATTATGAACGTAAATCATCTATTGTTGATTGTTAATTGTACCGTTATAGAGATAATTATGTTATTTTAATGATACTATATATAAACAAAGCTGTGGGCTGCCACAGGGTGGTATTGAATCAATTCTTGCCGAATTGAATCTATATTATTATGAACGTAAATCATCTATTGTTGATTGTTAATTGTACCGTTATAGAGATGATATTATTGTCTTCTATTTTAATAGTAATTAAAATTACCAATAAAATATCATAAAAATCTAAATTATAGTTTCAATGATATGATAAATAAGGAAATTAATTTCCTTGATCTTAATATATTTTTTTGTGATAATAATAAAACAAAAGTTTGACAATTATGACAAGTGAAATGATTTTACATTTCAAATAAATTTATTTACTAATTATATTTAATGTCTACATAAATCAGTATTTCTCAATATTTTACTAAATTTCGCACACAGATTTAATAATTTTTGTTCCAATAATTTTAAAACTCAAAATTTAAAACTTGTTCATCAACAAGCAATCAAATATGGTTAGCCGTCTTTTCTGGTTAAATCAATTTTACGCATATAAATTTAACTTTCATTATGGATATTTGTTTTTATGGTTTTATGATACATCTCTGTTTAAGTTTAATAATATTGATGATTTTCTCCTCTTCATTGTAGATTTATTTAGCTAGGGTTGGTTCCATTGTGTGCGGTGCTGCATTAGAATAACTTTGCTAATTATGATTTATAAATTGAAATTATATATGAATGTGAATTCTAAATTTATTGTTTTTGTTTATATGGAGTTCAAAATTAATGGGGCTGATAAAATGGTTATTCAATACAACTTTGTTATATTAATATACTAAACAGATAGTTATATATATTTCTTTAATTATAATTTTAAATAAAATTATTATAAATAATAATTTCTTCTTTATTTTTTATATTGGAATTATAATAATTTTAAGTTGCTCTTGGAATAAATATAACTGGATATTTGTTTTTAGGGATTTAAGATACATCTCTGTTTAAGTTTAATAACATTGGTGATTTTTTCCTCCTCTTCATTGTAGATTTATTTAGCTAAGGTTGTAGGTTCCATTGTGTGCGGTGCTGCATTAGAATTACTGTGCTACTTATGATTTATAATTTGAAAATATATATGAATGTGAATTCTAAATTTATTGGGTTTTTTTAATGTATAGAGTTAAAAATTAATGGGGTTTATACAATGGTTATTCATTACATCTTTATTATATTAATATATTAAATAGATAGTTAAATGTATTCCAATAATTATAATTTTAAATAAAATTATTATAAATAATAATTTATTCTTTATTTTTTTATAATGGAATTATAATAATATTAAGTTGCTCTTTTAATAGATATAACATTGCTTTAATTTTCCCTCACTAGATGGCAGCATTATAAATAATTTTGATATGCATTTTACGACTAAGTAATTTAAACATATTCTTAAATATATATCACTAGATGGCAGTACTTGCAAAAAAAAAGATATTATTTTTAGGTTTAATTTGGATATTTCAGTAATTTTGTATATAAATTAATTTAGTTATATTAACATTATAGTATTTTAATATATCGTTTTTATTTTCCTTTTTATCTTGAAAAAATGTAGTAATCTATATGTTTATATCTATTATAACTGCGACTGTTGGGTATATGCTTTAAAAAAGTTCTTAACGGTTAAATTAACCTTATACAATGGAATGGATACAATTTTTGAAAATGTGCAACTCGGAATAGTGTTAAATCCATGAACATAGAACTAAAGAAGGACTTCTAACGAAGTGGGTTAATATCGTGTCACAACTTTGGAACAAAATGGCAGCTGCACAGCTACGCCCAGGGTTCTGCACAGCCACTGAGAATCCCTGCTAAGGCAATGCCACGTAGAACATCAAACCGAAACTGTATATCAGATACCCACCAAACGACAGACGGTTTTAAGAAGCAGACAAACTGGTGACATATGGGGAAGCTGACCTACACATGCGCCACGTATTTGAGACATTTTTCCAAGAATGATTTCCTTTTTGGAAAGGCTATTTCGTTAGAAGTCCTTCTTTAGATCTATGTTCATGGTTATAACATCAGTAATTATATAGGGTAAGAAGTGAAAACTTTTTTGGTTTTATTATATTCTATTTAATAGCTTTCCTTGTTTTTCAGTCTTGTATAACAATTGATTGGGCAGAGAAAAACACAATTTTTAGCATAAAACTAGTGTTTTTATAGAAATTGATTGTTCATTGCTTGTATTTGTAAATCCTCTGACCTTGATGAAATGATTTACAATATAAGCTTTCATCTGTGTTTATACTCTTGTTTTTTCATTTGAATTTATCATATTTCATTTCTTAGGACTACATATAATTTGTAATTGGACCCTGCTATTTGATATGGTGATTTAATTGTATTTGGTCAATATCTTATGTTTCAATGGATTAATAAGCTTATATATATATATATATAATTACCATTGAAGCACATGCTATGATAATTTTATGATTGCACAAGTTAATTATTAGCTATGTGGTATTCTGATTACACAATATCATTAATTATCTCTTTGTAGATTTTAGTAGAATGATATTAGAACTTGATATGTTTTTGAAATTTATAGATATTATAATTATATATATATATATATATATATAAACCTTTGAATTCAGAAAAAAAAATTTAGCTCCAAAACTGACCAAATTTCCAATTTTTTAATGATAGGTAAGTATAAAGTGTATACAGAATACTATAACGTTAATAAATAATTAACCAATTCAAACATCAAATTACCGAAGCTCCAATTCAGAGACGCAGCCAAACATACATAATAGTTTTAAATAAAAATTAGAAAATAAATATTTAAAACAATAAAAGATGTCAGAAGAACAAAAATTAAATTTAGATATAAACTGATAGTAAAATGGAATTGGGAAGAAAAACAAAAGAAGACATGTGCAAAGCATTATACATAATACCTTTGGAAGTAAAATACATCAAACAAGTTCTATTGAATTCTAACCAAAGCACCAATTTAACGATGACATATAGTCAGTGAATAAAGAATATTTTAAGTTAATAAATAATTAATAAATTAAAAACACAAATTACTGAAAACACCAAATTAGAGATGGCATAGTAATAATACATACATAATAAGTTAAGAGAAAAGTAAAAAAAAATTATAAAGATGCAAGAAAAGTAAAATAAATATAATTCAATCAGAATTTGAATAAGAAATGGAATTTTTAGATATCAAATGAAATTAAAATGGAATTCGGAAAAAGGCATGTGACCATGTGTATTCATCAGTTGGCAGCACATGTCACATGTCAAATTAAATTCAATATTCCATAGAATGTACTGGCATATTTGCCAAGAATAGTATATTTCTGCCAATATATTGCACTGATAGAAGGAAACAAAAGGAAAAATAGTTAATAATAAAACAATTACTTACAAACCAAGTGTTGACCAAGTTACAAAAACAGCACATTATCTGCATTTGAATTGAACACATGAGATCGCAAAAAAGTTGTATGACCACAGTTACAGTAATTTAAAATGAAACATTTATAAATGAAAGAAAATCCATAAATATTAATTAATATATATATATATATATATATATATTAGAATTAAAAACACAGAAAACTATAATAAAACCATTTTAAATTTTGAGAAAAAACAGTTATTTGAAAGAATTATAATTATTATCTAGAAAAAAATACAACAGAACATGAACGCCCTCTGTATCCCAATTAAATATTAATAGGTAAAATAAATTGGTAATGCATAGTGCTGGCATCTGTATATTTAAAATAAAATATAAAGTACTTCAAACTATATATATTTTATCCAAAATAAATAAATATAAAAAGTTATTAAAATTAAATTTAAATAAAGAAGTATATTAATTTTACGACATATAAAAATAATAACTAAAATTTTATATCTATGGTTGCAGTAAATTTATAATATATGAAAGAAAATTCTTATAATATTAAACAAAATTCTGAGATAATAAAACCAAATTAAATTTTGCGACAAACAATTAGTTGAAAGAATTTTAAAATTATCAATCATTAAATTATTTGAAAGAATTGTATAATTATCCATTAATAAATATATAAATATATTTACCACTCAGAGCAATAAACTGTTATTATTAGCTAAGTATAGTTATGTATAGTTGTTCACAAGGCTATTATCTTTAACTTATACTTGACAATAAACAAATATACAAAGTGCCACAAACAGATCTTTATTTTAAATTAATAAATATATAAATAAACTTTATTAAAAAAAATAAAGACAATATATGAAGAACATATATTAATTCAATTATACCACATCTAAAAATAATAATTTTATATTAATACTATTAATAGACATATTTTTCATTAATTGCCTTAAATAACTGTAAAAATAATGTTATTAATTAATAAATAGTTTCATTATTAACTTTCAACAACTATTTTAATATCAAATTCAATTTAATCTAAATGTAATTTAATTACCTAATTTCTAATTAGCATCTAAGTATTCCAAGTAATTAAAATAATAAGTATAAATTATTTTAAGGTATTGGAATTATAAAATTCTCAATTTATTTTAATTGACTACTCATGAAATAATAACTGTACGATAATAAAATATATTGAATAACTAGTTATTTATTGAAATGGCATTGCAATGACCACATTGTGTATTTTATGTTTTTTTTTAATATTAATATATATAATAAATATATGTTGTGGTGAATCGGGATACAATTATGGCTAGCCTAGACATTGCATCGTTGTTTCCATCCATTGATACGAAGGAAGTTGTTCAGGACATAGGGACGGTTATCGACGTGTTAGTTAACCTTGATAATAAGATAAAAATTTCTTTTAAAGCTGGGTTGAATTTGATTTTTTTCAGTAATGTTTTATAGCAAGTTTTATCGACAATCTATGGGGCACTCATGGGGTCTCTAATATCTGGTCTTTTGGCTGATTTTAAACTCAGGCATTTGGAATTAAAATTTTTAAATGAGTTGGTGGTTAGGCCTTCGTCTTGGGTGAGGTATGTAGATGATATTTTCGTTATTTAGGATCATGGAAGGGAAGCTTTGGATGACTATTTGACGGAGTTTAATGATTTGGATCAGAACATTAAGTTTACTTTGGAGGTAGCAAATAATTCATCCTTGTCATTTTTAGACGTGTTATTGACAAGAGATAATATGGGTATAAGCAGATTGGTATATAGAAAACCTGTAAGGTTTAACACAGTTATCCTTTTTAATGCTTCTGTCCCCTTTAGCTATAAGATTGTCGCGTTTAATGCATTTGTCAAAAGAGCATTTTTTATATGTTCAGATTTTCAGCTTAAACTAAAGTAAGAACTAAATTTGACTAGGAATATAGCAGTAGACCATGGTTTCCCGATTAAGTAATATAAATAGAATTATTAATAAATTCAAATATCCTATTATTGTCCAATCCAATAACCCGAAGGTTATAAGGTCCAATAACCCATTCCAATAACCCGAAGGTTCATAGGTTTAAGAAGTTCCAATATATCCCATTTTTGTATGAAAGGCTTAAAAGTTACTTGATTAAATTTGATATTCATTTAGTTGCGGTCCCCGCACTCAAATTTAATGGAAAGGTTTGATGTACATTTAGATTTAACACCTGGTCATCGTGCAGGAATTTATGAAATTCGTATATATTTAGACAGTGGTTATATTAAGTGCTACATTGGGATAACTAAGAGGAAATTCGAGGAACGTCTAAAAGAACATAGAAATGACATAAAAAGTCATGAGCATTCCACTGCTCTTTCAAGGTTTTATTTAAATAACATAGGGTGCAGGGTAGATTTCGAAAGCACTATAATTATAGTTCCATGTAATGTTGCCCAAAATAGTTTTTAATTAGGGAATCCATTGAAATTTTAAAGAGAGGGAGGGGGAGGTGTGTAATGATAATTTATCGTACAGTATTTCAGGGATTTGGTTGGATTTATTGGATATTTGAGTAATGGTTGTTTTTTCAGTTTAAAAAGGGGTGTGGTTGGTTAGTTTTTCAGTAGTTTGCTTCTTTTGGGGGTTTTAAGTAATTGGTTTTTCTCGGCTTAATTTATTGGTAGTTCATTTTATTCGGGTTTAAGTTAATAGATGGCGTTGGCTGTCCAGTATACCGTTTAAATGTATTGAAGGTCGGGCATTCGAATCTTGAAATTCCCAACAACAGTTCAGTCTGTGACACATTATGATTAGTCCAGACAAATTACGATAAATACGCATTTAACCTCGACAAAATTGTAATAGAAGCTCTGTTAACTGATTTTTAATCAGAAACCATGACTGAGAAATATAACCAAAATCAGATAAAATCCGAACATGGGAACACCCTTAAAACGGATTTTAAAATGGACTGAAACAGATGTCGTTTTACGTTGCGCTTTCATGTAGTTTTTAGTAGAGACTGAAGGCAACAGAGAGCAGCACTAGACAATTGAGACTGAAAATTGCAAATACACATTGTTATTATCAAAATAATTTGTGGGAAAGGATATTTCCATGCTGTTGGTCAGACCATTATGCAAGCTATCCGGTTCAGAGCATTACTTTGTCCTCTACAAATTGGTCTGTCCGTTTAGCTTCACTATAACTACAGATCAAGATATGTTATTGACATTCTTCACAATCTTGGATTTTGTTCATCCTACTCCGAAGTAACAAAATTCGAAAAAATAATGCGGTTCTGCTTCTTTGGGTGTTGTATACCACATTAATTCTAGCAGGAGATAATGTCGATCACAATACTTGCACTCTGGACGGGAATAATACCTTTCATGGTATGGGTATGATTGCTGCAGTAACTCCAAAGGACAACATCTATCCTATTGTCAATAGGCGTGTAATGTTGGTGATATTGATATTAAAAACCTAGCCAAAGTTGATATTGTAGAATACAAACATGCGAAAACCATCCTGGAGAAGATCTTATTCTGTAAACTTCCAGTACTACCAAATGCTTCGCTAAATAGACTCAGTCTTTTGTGGCAAATATCAGCTTCCGGAAGACAGGATCCAAATTGGTCAGGAACTATGCAATAATTTCATTCCAAATCAGACGTTTCACATCTAGGGTAATCATCTATCTCATTTCTTCCTATCATTGATATGGCAGCCGTCGACATGACTTGTATTTTTTTTACTCTAATATATCTTAATAAAGTAGCATACGACCATAACATCCCATGTGTAGTTACTTTTGATCAGCCTTTATTTTGGAAAGCTTCCCAAATCATTAACGGACAAACAGACCTTCAAGATATTATTCTAATGTTGGGAACATTTCATCCTCTAATGAATGTTTTAGGTGCAATCGGAACTCTCATGAACGGTTCAGGATTATTTGAAGTACTTTAGGAAATCTATGGATCAAATACTATATGATGACTGGGAAAGCTGTTTCTAGAGCAATATGAGGACATATGCTCGTTAGGGTGGAACGAAAAAAAGAAATTTTTAATTTCGTTTTAATTTCGAAATTTTTAATTTTATTTATTGGTAATAGAGATAAAAAGTTGTCTAATGCCTTTGTTAAGACAATATTAAAATATTTTAACAAACATAATATATTTAGAGGTGCCGCAAAAGACTTGAATATATGTATTTTTAAGTAGATTTTACGAATTTTGAAAAATTTGGTTTCGTATAAAAAAAGTAATTTAAATACCAAATGCCTGTTTTCAATTTTTAAATAATACACATAAACTACTTTACAGTAGATATTTATAGTTTTATACTACATACTTTTAATATTTATGCTACTAAATCCTGCATCTTTTAAATTCCATTTTTTAAGATTTTAACAGTATTTCGTAATAGAAAGGATTAACCTTGCTTTTAACTTAAAAACGCGGCAAAACATTTTTTAGTTCTAAAAATTAATAGTCAAAAGGAGAACAGTACGTCGTTTGAAGTGACCTTTATTCAGGTGGCATATTATCGGCCGGTGTAGGGAGGCGGAGGAGGAAGAGAAGCATGTAGCTGTAGCAATGGTCTGGTCAAATGTTTCTGTCGTCAGTCAGTGCAGGCAAACGAATCGTTTGAGTAACAAATGTTTTTATGCTTTTCTTTACTGGATTTTGTTTTGTTTATGAATATGTCAGCTTGAATATTAGTATAATAATTTATTAGTCAATACTTTATCTTTAGTGTGATGGCAGTGTCAAGACCAGTTCAGACCAGACAAAAGTTAGAATGCCCAATTTTTGGGTACCCTAAACAATTAGGTGATTTAAATCTTTCAACTTATGACATTATGAAATATTATCTTTATATTCGACATGAGCTGAAACCAGACAAAACATCAAAAGAACCAACGGTGAGTGAAATACTAGATATTCTTATTAAGAAAGTTGAATCTATTTGGTCGAAAGCATCTATTCCTGTAGTATCTCGCACTCGCATGTTACAAATGGGAAATCCTATCACGATAAATACAGAAGATTTTAAGATCAAAAGTTAGAAAAGGTACAGAAAAATATGATTTAATTGCAGCAAAGTTTTTAAATGAAAGCAAACGTCTTTTGATGTAGCAGCCTGTAAGTACAAAGAATTTTCTGTTTGTAAGTGCGAAAAAAGAAAAACAGTACCTAATCTTGAACAAGATTTTTTACTTGACCAAAGAACAGTGAGAAAAATGTGTATAAGTGGAGTCGATGAAGTTATTTGCAAGATTTTAACACAAAAAGAAGAGAGGAAGCAACAGGTATTACAGCAACAATTAAAGTACAAGTACAATCAGAAATTTGTAGTTAAGGATACTAGAAAAGCTGAAAATGATGCCCTTCAATCAGATCCTGAGCAAACATCTAAAGGAAACTTAACATACAATCCCAAAAATTCCTCTGCTTCTTTTTTGGATTCAACTACAAGCGAGCAAATGTGAGTAGAACTTCCAACAGTAGCAAGTGCCTGTGGCCGAACTGGGGTTTCAGACAGAGTTGCTGCGACTATCACAAGTGCTGTTCTTAAAGATGTTGGAATGATTACAGAGGAGAACAAAAGTAAGGTAATTGATAGGATGAAAATTCTAAGAGAGAGAGCCAAGAATCGAACAAAAGAGATAGTAAGAAGCCTTAACCAAGTTGAAGAAAATATAAGTTTCTTTTTCGATGGAAGAAAAGATAAAGCAATTGTGCAAGATAAAAAATGAAAGAAATTTTACAAAAAGACAGTCATCGAAGAACATATTTCTTTAGTAAAAGAGCCAATTCGTCCTTTCTAGGGCATGTAACCCTTGCTTTTGGAACAGGCGAAGCTATAAAAAATAGTATAATAGCGTACTTTAATGGTAACAATCATTTGAACATATCAACTGTAACTGCTATTGTGTGTGATGGGACAGCCACAAAACACTGGAATTAATAACTGTGTGATTGCTTTAATAGAAAAAGATCTAAATAGGCCACTCCAGTGGCTGATTTGTTTGTTCCACTTAAATGAATTGCCTTTGCGCCACCTGTTTTGTGAATTAGAGAAAAAAACAAAGGGCCTTAATGAATTTGGCGGGGTTTTAGGCAAACAACTTGAAAATTGTAACGAACTTCCAGTGGTTAAGTTCTTGCCTATACAACACAATCTTCCTAATGTTAAAATAATTGAAGAATTGAGCACAGACCAAAAATATTTACTTGAAATGTGCACATCAATCTCAAGCGGTGCATGCTTTCCAGATCTGTCATTTAAACAAACAGGAAAGTTGGCTCATTCTCGGTGGCTTACGTTAGCAAGTCGCATTCTTTGGTTATATGTTGGAACAGAGAATCCTTCAGATAACCTTAAAGTTTTAACAGAGTATGTTATGAAAGAACATGCCCCCATCCGGTTCCATAGTAAGCTTAAACCATCATGGTTAAAAAGATTTTTGGAGACAAATAAAATTTTCACATTACCTTTGTGAGCAACATCTAAAAAATAATTGACCCAGTTATTCAGAGAAATAGTTATTACGCTCACCCAGAAAACGTGCTTCTCTATATGTTAAGTGATGAGAGAAAGCACATAACAGAGTTGTGTCTTCGCCGACTTCTAAAAGCAAGATTGAAAGAAAAGAATGGCGTCAGAAAGTTTGTGGTACCCAAGCTCAATTTTCATGCTGAAGATTGATATGATTAAGTGGGCAGATATAGCAATCACAGAGCCTCCACTGACAAAATGCATAACTGATGAGGATTTAAAAATGTATATAAGTGAAGCAAGAGATCCGAGTTGCCATCAATACATTTCCCTCGTTTACCCTGTAATACACAAGCAGTAGAAAGAGTTATAAAGCTTGTGACAGAGCCATCAATAAGTGTCTGCTTAGACACTGGAATCCACAGACAAACTACGTCACCAAATGTTGGTAGAGAAGGTAACTACAGCAAAATCATTTGTTACACCTGAACGTTTGCCTCCAACTGATTCTTCTACAAAATATCATAGCTGTCACACTTACTTACAAATAGATATCTCGAAAGCTACTGAAGAAAGAATCAAGCCAGAAGAATGGGTTTGGTATGTAAAAAAAAAAAAAAAACTCATACTACTCAATACTCTGCGACTTACCACCAGCTCCAGATTATCTACTTAATATTATTCGATGTTCTTGCAAGACAAACTGTGCTATTTTACGATGTGGATGTAAGCGTAATGGATTACCCTGTTCTACAGCTTGTGGGATGTGCCAAGTCAATGGATGTAACAACAATTACCTAACTTCCAACTATGAATATGATGAAAGTGATGAAAATTATTCATACAAGTTTTTTTTCACTGGAAAATTCCTGTAAAAATGAACTTAAGCAGTAATTTGTAAGGAATAGTAGGCTTTTGTGTACTGTTTAATGTTTTTGACTATACTTCAAAGTTAAGTTGTGAAAATAAAGCGATATATTTCTATAAGCAATATATTATTTGACTTAGTTCCAGAAAATCCCCTCCGCCATTTTGAAATCCATATATATGGGTGTTCCTGTGCTCAGATTTTGTCTGAATTTTAGTATGCTATTAAGCAGTAGTTCCTGATTAAAAAAACGTGTAAAAAGCTACTATTACAATTTTGTCCATGTTCATTCATAAAATGCATGGACTAGTTTGACTATTATCCTGATGATGACCCCAGAAGAAGATTAAATCGAGTTCAACGAAACTCATAAACAGCATATCCTTTGGTTGGAAAATTCACTGGCACAAATTAATAATAAAGAGAGTCAGTTTCTTGAATTGTGTAAATCTATTGAAGAAGAAATAAAAAAATTAAAAAGTTTAGAATTTTATTTTGAATTTAATCAAGAGTATTGGGAAAAGTTCATTTCCCAAGCAATATAGTGCTTGATATACACAATAAAAAAGTATTAAAAATAAATTTAAATTTAGCAGAGTAAAATTATAAATCTTAATTAAATTAATTTTAAAATATAAATAAAGTAAAAGGTGAGCTCGATTAAAATATATTTACATACCGGGTGGCCTAAAAAGGACTGACTGATTTTAAAATTCAATAACTTACAAACGGTGACAGATATTTAAAAAATTCTTGCAGGAGAGTAATGTAGGATATCAGGAGTTTTTTTTACTGCGATTCCTGGTTTTAGTTTGAATTATCATCAATAGATGGCACTGCGAGCAATAGGTGCTCAATCGAGACCAAAACTGGAATCAGGAGGGTACATGTATGGAGTGGGTCTCATTCACCAATACAATCTTTTTTTAGGGCCCGATTCTGAACTCAGTCGTTATATTTTCGATGAAATGTGTTGTTGCCGTACACTGTAAAAAATCTTCAGCTTTTCCTGCATAGTCACTCCACCGCTTTTATAGAATATCTCTATTTTGACCAATGAAAATGCTGTATAATATAGTAAAGTAACCGTTTTCTCTAAATGCGGTGGAGTGTGTCTGCAGCAAAAGCTGCAGATTTTTAACAGTGTAGGAATAACGAATTGGGCATGAATTTAATAAGCAGTATACGAGTGAGCAGACGATTTTATACTTATGAAGCTTTATTTTTCTGGATTAACTTACTTATTAATGTCTGATTTAAAGGCTATTTTGTACATCGCATCTTAAAACTAGGAGAAGACATTCAGTATTTTTTTTCTTTTTGTTGTTGTTAAATATTTCATAAATTTTGTTAAATTCTAAGAAATTTTAGATTTTTTAAGGATGTTTGTCAGTAGGTTTTTATGCATGTTGAATCCAAGAATCTTGTAAATCGTTTATACTTTGGAAGAAAGAATATTTATAATACTGGAATACTATCGCTTGGATCAAAGCATAATAGCGACGAGAAGAAGTTTCCAAGAGAAATTTAACGTAAGGAATGCTCCGCATACAATTAAACACTTTTATGAGAAATCTGTAAAAACTGATAGTGTTGCCGACGATTTGGTAGACAACTCTTGGACGACATAAATCGGCCATGACTGAATCTAGCGTGGATGTTATTAAAAATGTTATGAATAAAGATTTGAAAATATCGGCTGCAAAATTACAGCTTCATGCTCGGTATGTAAAACCGCAACGCACAAAATATTGCGAAACTGTTTGGAAATGTATCCTTACAAAATACAAACGCAGGAACCACTTCCTATCATTATGAAATAAAACAAGTGGGTAAGTGTGATCGAAGATCGCACAAAGGGTTTCGTTTAATATCCCTTTCAAAACACTTTATCCTTCCTTTAATAAATCCAAATAAATTTCATTTTCAAAAAAGACAAAAAAAAGTCATGTTTTTAATAAAGTAAAAATTTACCGATCTATTTTTCTCGTTTTTTCGAATATCTGAACCGACGGTTCGGGTTTCTATCTATTTATCGGTTTTCTAGTAATAGATGGAAACATATTAGAATTCTTTTGTACAGTCCTGTATATTACCTACAAATTTTTTACATGCCACATATGAAACTAACAATTATTTCAGGCAAAAACACGGTTAAAATTGCTGAAATAACAATTCCAGAAAATATCATCCATCGGCGGCCATATATTTAGTTCTTTCCGTGTCTCTGTACATACGTATCATTAAAATGCATAACACAACGAATTCTTTTGTGTAGGCCTGTATATGATCTATAGCATTATGCACATCACGTAGAATGTCAAAATGTTTTTAAAACCGCTTATCATAACTGAAAGCGCACTTCCAGCAATTATCTTTTATAGACAGTGTTCCGGATACATTGAAACCGAAATCTTTCGCGTTTCCCTGTAAATGAACGATAAATGTTATGTACATCATATTATACAACAAGTATCTTTTAGTAAACCTTAGTAATGTATATCAGTTTCATTATATTAGAAATACTGTAACATAATTAAAATATGCTTCAAACAGTTTTTCCCCGTAGGCCATTATACAACCGAATTTTTTTGCATAGCCTTGTAAATGAATGATAAGTGCTTTACACTCCATATTCTACAGAAAGCATGTTTTAGTACACTTCATAAAGTAAATCAATTTCCTTATGTTTGTAACGGCGTAACATCAATAATATACACCGTAAACAATTTTCCCATGAACCATCATGTAATGAAATTATTTTGGGTGGCCTTATAAACGAATTAAAAGTTCTGTATATACAATATTCGATAGTAAGCATCTTGTAGTGCACTGCAGTGCTATATATTATTTTCAATAAGTTTGAAACAGTGTAACATCATTAACCCTTTATCTACCGCATTATGAACTACTGAAAATTTCTTCATAAATATATATTTTTTTAGCTGTCATATTGATAATTAAAGAATATACAAGAAAAAAAATCTCCCCGGTGCGAAATTTAATTTGTTAGAACTAATTAATTAAAGTGGTACTTAAAAGTACCGTCAGTATACTATGTATAAATTTCCTTATAATAGAAAAAAATTACGGATGACATTTCTAATGAAATTTAACCTCTTAAAAATGCTAAATAATCAAAAAACGCTCATAAGAAAACAAAGAAATTATCAAATTGACATAATTTTATTTTTTACATAATAAAGGTAGAAATTCACATTTGATGATAATCATAAAAACAATTTTTTTTTCATTTACGCACAAATATATATATATATATAAAGTAAAACATTAAAAAATAATAAAAATAAAAATAATAAAGTAAAAAATAAATAATTAATTAATTAAAAAATATATCTATAATTGAAATTTATAAAAAATACTAAACATATTGCTACACTACACTTTCATAATTACATTATAACAAACAGAAATACTATAGATAATTACATGGACAAAATGAAAACCAGCTTTTCTCCAACACTACGTGTACTGGCGGTACTTATAAGTACCACTGAATAATTCGACCGTTAATCACATTACATAATCTGTTATCTTATAATGATTGGGCAAATAATATTCTAAGACAATACAGAATGAATAAAAAAATACAACAGTTACCTTTGGTTTGATATTATATATTTATAGCAAAGAAAAAGTAAGAGTGGCAATCCGTACAAAATGGCAGCAAAAGAACACAATGTCCGTTCGAAAATAGCTTTCTTCCTCGCAAAATTCACCAGCCTAGAACAACTACTGCTATCTATCATGAAAAAGTAGAGTTAAAAGACTGTTTCTAAAACATACCATCAGAATATAAGTAATGGTTGTTGTGCTATAAAGTTTTAAAGTGATTGGTACTTATAAGTACCGTCAGTAGATAAAGGGTTAAAATACACTGCAAATGATTTATCCCATAGACCATAATATAACGGTGTTTCTTTAAGTGCCCCTGTAAACAAACCATAATTGCTACAAACTTTATTTTCAATACAGAGAATGCCATGGTAAACCCCAATATAGTATATCAGATACATACATCGCAATTCGAATATATTTACACAAGTTAGAGCACGGAGAGATGGCCATATAAACCGAGTGCTTAAACGCTTTTTAACTGTGTTGGAAAGTCTTAGAAAGAATAAATTTGATTGATAAAGAAGACATTCATTTTTTAAAAACCTTATCTTTCTTGGAATGTAACAAGTTTTAAAAAATTCGATATTTTTAACATTGTCGTTAAACATTTTGATTTGGAAGAAGTCGTTTCCATGGAAACAATACTTTTTTCTATTGTTGCTCTGACTCTTACAGTATTGAAATCATACCGTCTGAGTTCAGAATCGGGCTCTACAAAATATTGTATTGGTGAATGAGACCCACTCCATACATGTAACCTCCTGATTTCAGTTTTGGTCTCGATTGAGCGCCTAATGCTCGCAGTGCCATCTATTGATGATAATCCAAACTAAAACCAGGAATCGCAGTAAAAAAACTCCTGACATCCTACATTACTCTCCTGCAAGAATTTTTTAAATATCTGTCACTGTTTGTAAGTTATTGAATTTTAAAATCAGTCAGTCCTTTTTAGGACACCCGGTATATACATAAAGTCCTTTGAAGAAAATCCACCAACATAAAAATCTAATAAAAACCACATTTTCCAAAACAACCCCAAGCAAAAATAAGTCAACATCAAAATCAATAATGTTAAGTAATACACCAAATAATGAACTTGAAAGTAAATGTTATAAAAGTGCATTTGAAAATACAGAGGATGAGCAAATGATACAAAAAACAATAGTAATTAGTATACGTATACATGTGTATAGTAAGTTTAGATTTAGGAGATTAATAGTAATTTTTCTAAGTACAAATGCAAAACCAGCTGCAAATGATATTTGTTTCATTGTTTGTACTACTAACTAATGAAATTACTTATTTGCAGTTTTTATTTATTCTGTATATAATTACTTACTGTTTCCTCTAGGCCATTTTTTAAAGGCACAGCATCCTGCCCTTTTTAGAATTGGCAAAATGCACCCTGCGTTTTTAAAAAATAGTGAAATGTTCAATTCTAGTTGTACCCAGATTTATTTTAAAAATTTTTCATGTACAGATACAGATTAAGTATAATAATAGCCAGTTATATCTAAAACTGTCAAAACATTAAAAAGCAGCATTGTTACTACTATTACTAGATCGCACAAATGGTTTCGTTTAATATTCCTTTCAAAACACTTTATACTTACATATTTTACATCCTTACATATCCTTACATACTTAATCCTTACATCCATACAAATTTCATTATCCAAAAAAAAAAAAAAAATCTTTTTTATAAAGTAAAAATTTACCGGTCTATTTTTCTCGTTTTTTCGAAAATCTGAACCGGTCCAATAGCGGACGAACCCCGATATTAAACTCTGTCATAATAATATCTGTCATGTGGACTAAATGCAAAATTTAAAAAAAAAAAATCAATTTCAAAATTAAACATGTTGTATAGAGACCTTCAAAATGTTAAAATATGCCAATATTTCCATAATCGGGTTTTTTATCATGATTCAATACGTTCCTCAAACTCATATGACGTTATAATCACTTGCTGACGTCATATCTACTTGCTTCTCTATTACTCATATTGATACTCTCTTTGTATTCTCAAATATTTGAAAAAGTCCGTTAAACTTCCAATATGACGTCAGATTAATTTTCTTTTTAATTCTCTAATGACATTATATTAACCTACTTTCTGTACTTATACATACTCATACTCCTTGTATTTTTGAGAAATGTTTGAAAATTTCCATTTTATTACCAATATGATGGCATATTAATCTTTTTTAACTTTTTATTTCATTTTTCACGGGGAAATCTTTCAATAGAAAATTAATTATTGTAGAAAGAATTTTATTGTGGATTTTTAATTGTTGGCAACTGCTATAACGAAAAATGTTTAAATTTAATAGGAGAAGGCTGTTAGATTTTTGGTTTTTTATCTCTCTATATTAAAATAATACGATTTTTTAAATTTTATGATTTTCAGCTTCATAGTAGATATTCAGCTATAAGTACATAAAATTTCATGTCTGTAAGTTATATAGTTTCTGAGAACCGTCTTTGTGACGGATAGACAATGTAGCGGGACGAATAGGGTTTCGTTAGATGAACGAAACCCTAAACAAGTGGGTAAGTGTGATCGAAGATCGCACAAAGGGTTTCATTTAATATTCCTTTCAAAACACTTTATTCTTTCTTTAATAAATCCAAATAAATTTCATTTTCAAAAAAAAAAAAGGGAAAAAAAAGAAAAAAAAATTATAATTTAAGAAATTTTAATTGGTTAAATCCATTAGGGAAATGTTCCAAAAGTCTTTTTAAAAAAACATCCTTTCGTGTTATAGCGGCCCTCACAATTATGATTATGCCAAGGTTGCAGTTATGATTTCGCCAAGATCTTCGCAAAGCTTATATATGCATCCTATATACGCATATGTATATTCCAAACACTCCTATATGTGTCATTTATGTCATTATACACATATTATTTATGTCTTATATGTCATGTCGTATATACATCATATACACATGTTATATCCATACATCATATATGACTATAACTTGGAAACATACATCAAGAAATGTTATATATATATACCATATATTATTATGTCATACATGCTTTATAATTTGGCGATAAATTTTGGTCGCTTGGCGATTCATCCTTGGGGGGCCGCTATAACACTAAAGTACAAAATTTACAATATATTAATGAAAACAGAAACAAAAATATTTCATCCTTGGGAGCTGCTATTACATGAAAGTACCAAATTTCTACTTTATTTTTCATATCTGATAAATTGCATCTATCCTTTTTGCAATTTTAATATTTTTGTTAAGATTTTATGCATTTCTATTGCCTATTCAAAGAAAAATTCTTTTAAAGTTACAAAATTTTGTTAAAAACGGTTAAAATAGTAAAATGCGAACATCATTTGGTCCATTCTCGATCGAGAGCAACAACCATTTTCCCAATGGTTAAAAAAAAAAAAGCCATGTTTTCTATAAAGTAAAAATTTACCGGTCTATTGTTTTCATTTTTTCGAAAATCTGAACCAGTCCGATAGCGGGCTAAGCCCGCTATTATACTCTGTCATAATAATATCTATCATGTGGATTAAATGCGATATTTATGAAAAAATCAATTTCAAAATTAAACATGTTGTATACAGACCTTCAAAATGTTAAAATATACAAATATTTCCATAATCGTGTTTTCATCATGATTCAATACATTCCTCAAACTCATATGACGTTATAATCGCTTGCTGACGTCATATCTACTCGCTTTGTTTATTATTCATATCGATACTATCTTTGTATTATTCTCAAACATTTGAAAAATTCCGCTAAACTTTTAATATGATGCCAGATTCATTTTTTTTTAAAATTCTCTAATGACATCATATTAAGCTGCTTTCTGTATTCACACATACTCATACTCCGTGTATTGAGAAATCTTTGAAAATTTCCGTTTTATTACCAGTATGACGTCATATTAATCTTTTTTCTTTAACTGGTGAAACTTTTTATTTCATTTTTCACGTGGAAATCGTTCAATTGAAAATTAATTATTGTAGAAAGAATTTTATTGTGGATTTTTAATTTTTAGCAACTGTTTTAACGAAAAATGTTTAAATTTAATAGGAAAAGGCTGTTAGAATTTTGGTTTTTTATCTCTATATATTAAAATAATACGATTTTTTCAAATTCTAATATTTTGAGCTTCATAGTAGATATTTAGCTATGGGTACATAAATTTTCATGCCTGTAAGTTATATAGTTTCTGAGAACGGCTCTGTGACAGACAGACAATGGAGCGGGAGTAATAGGGTTTCGTGAGATGAACGGAACCCTAAAAAAGGATTGCATCCTTTTAAATCCCTGTTGTGGTTTCCTGACTCTTTGGCGCAGACGATATGATGTGAATTGAACTGAAACTGCATTTTGTTTACGAAAGAATTTTGTTCGATAGTTTTGTGAGTAAAAAGACGATGTAGATAAAAAATGAAAAGAATTTTTTATGTAAATATTTCTGTGTTAGTAATGTTGTTAGTGTATGTTTTTCGTTAATTAAATGTTCCGTTATTTCTAATATTTCACCTTTCATTTGAATAAATACTTGTCATCGAGATTTTCCATTTAAAAGCGTTCCTTCGAATCCATCTTCTGAGGTAAGAAAAAATTATGAGTTTACCGAGTTACGTAAGATAAGGAGAATTATATTATATTCTTATTTCAATCCCTAACTGATTTCTTTTTTTGCTGTATATATGAGATTAAAAGTGAAAAAAAGATATTCAACCTCTACTGAACAAACTGTTGCTGTGCTTAACATTTTTATATCAATTAGATATTTTTCTCTTATACGTTGTTTTACAATGGCCGTGGTGCAGATGCTTTCTTTCATTCTCCCTTAGTTCTAATTTGCTATAAATTGATTAGTGCAAAAATAAGGTACTGGATATTTATTTTTTTACTAGTAGAAATTTATTATATTTGATATTCTTATTTTATGTAAAAGAAGGAATAATTTGATTATTTAAAAGAAATTATGACATTGTAAATTCTATTAGGTTTAAATATCCTTTTTAAATAAAATGCTTTTAATGCCCAAAACTTGCTTTTTACAAACTTACTGTACTTAATTTTTTAAAAGCTTAAGGAATTAAGCATATAAACAATTATTCAAAGCTTTATTTGTTTATTCATAATGTAAAATATCCATAGAAACTTTCCAAATTACGTTTATCTTAGATTTTATTATTTTTTATGTCATTTTAAACATTTAGAAAATGTATGATTTAAAAATTCAGTTGATTTAAATCATGATTTAATCATTAATTTAAATCTTCTGATTAAAATCGTTGACAGTCTAGTTGTCAGTAAAAATATTTACCCCCCTCTCTCTCCTATCATTGATTTTCAAATAGTACAACTGTTTTTTTTTTATGAAAAATTGAAAAAAAAATTAACAAGCATAGTTTAGAATTATTAGTTACACTGTTTAGAATAGTATCGGATTTTTTAAATTTAGATGTTTTAATTTAATTCTCTAAGTAATTTTTAGCACTTTTACGCGTTTTGCTGTGATTTTTAAAATTCTTTAAAAAAATTCCTCTTTCAATCTAAACTAAGTTTTTTTTTTTTTTTTTTTTTTTTAAACACAAAATCCGTTTTTGTTTAAACCGAGATTTTTGGTTTTATTTAATATCATTTCCTATTACATATAGATGCCTATTTGTTCATAAAAATCATAAAAATAAACATTGTTGGATATTATATAACTTCATTTGAAAATAATTCAAATTAAATAATTACAGTCAGTTACAGTGCAGTATTTTCAAAGAATAAACTTCTCTACATAGTAAAACATAGATACCTTGGAAATCTTATCAGAAATCTTTTGATTATAATAAATGATAATAAATTATGATAAATAAATATTTGATGTAGTTTCATAAATACAATAGATTTTTTCCACGGCTATTCAAACATTTTCTTGCCCCACCAGTGGCTGAGAGGTTCTACTCTCGAAGCTGGTAGATGGGAGGTGCTGGGTTCGATCCCATTCGCGCCCGTCGGCCTAATCGTTCGGAGTTTTCGTGGTTTTCTTCGAGCCGTGGATTTATCCATGCGTAAATACGGGTTAGGTTCCCTTAGAAAGACCCCCACGAAGGGCACTCCCCCCGGGCCTATATCCCTAGTGTAGACAATTGGCCGTCAATAATCAACCCAACCCAACACTCAAACATTTTCTTTAAAATATTTGTTATCTGGGATGTCTGATATTTCTGCCAGAACTCTAAACGAGCTTTTATGATCTTTTATTTTAAAAAAAAAAGCTTTTCATTAGGAATTCTTAGAATGATTTAACATTTAGCCATTGAGTTTTACGCATTCTTTGGAGAAGTAGTGTGTATTTGTACTTGACACTTCTACAAAACTTCCAGGTTTCGAAAAAAAAAAAAGAGACAGTAAAATAAGCAGAAAAACTATTTACCAGTTTTTTAGACTACTGAAAATATTAGTCTTAAAATGCACAGTAGTTTTACAAAAAGTTGTCATGCATTAAAAGATTTAAATAGACATCAGACTTATTAGGCGGCCTTTTTTCTAAGATATGTTATAATAATACACATTACTTAAATAACTAAATCAAAATTTAATAAAATTATATATTTTTAGGCATTTTTGATGAAACTATGTCTTAAGCGAAAGCGAGCTTTATCACAATCCCCCCCCCCCCCCCCCCAATTTTCTTGTTAGGTTCAAGATAGTGGGTTTGATTGTGTTTCAAAGCATTTCAATATATCTTTTTAAGTATTTTAGTTAAAAATACCCAATCTTTTGTGCGATTATTATTATAGGAGCCCACACAAATAAAAGATTTTCTCTAGCTTGACTGTAGTATCTTTTGGCAGTGAAAACTAGTTTACTGAACATTTTAATATTTTCTTCTTCATCTAATCATTACTTCTCAATTCATCTTCAAGATAGTATATCCAGAATGGTTTTTTATATAAATATCACTCTCTGCGGTTGTTAAAGATTTAAAAAATATATATATTCAAATATTTCTTGTGATTATGCTTTTTGAGTGATAACTGCATTAAGTCAACATTTTTGACCGTTAGATTCAGCAAACAGAAAAAATTGATTTGTATTATTGGAATCTTATAGTGGGCACTCAGTTTTTAAATGTCGTCTTATTCAACTTCGTATCTTGCGTTTCTTTTTTAAATTTTTAAAGGATAAACTCCTCAATTGAGAAAAATTTCTTTTACAACTTGACCAAAATCTTAAAAATAATCTTGTTATGTTGATGAAAATATTTTATGCCAAATATTAAAACTACATCAAGTCAACATTTTTTACCTTTAGATTAAGCTAACAGAAAAGGTTGATTAGTATATTATTGAAATTCTATAACGGAATGAAATATATATATTTTTAAAAAGATTTAAAGCCTGCCCAATTGAGCTAAATAAAAACTGCCCAATTGAGAAAAGTTTCTTTTACAACTTGACCAAAATCTTAAAGATCATCTTGTTATGTTATTAACTGCTGTAAATAATTTACATTTTTTAAATGAAAATATTTTATGCTAAATATTGAATTTTTTCTTTGCTAATTTCACGTTTCATGATAACTCTCTAAAACCAATTCTTTTCTTTGGAAAACAAAACAAAACACAAACAAACAAAAAAAAAAAAAACAGTTATTTTAAACCACAGTTAAAGCCACTTGGTTTAATCCTTGCCAACCTTGTGAAAGGCAAGCCTTACAACTACTGAATATTAACTTAAAATTATTCCATAACTCTAACAGTAAAAAAACTATGAACTTATTATTTTTCTTATTTATAGCATTTTTCTTTCTTTTCTAGAGCTGAATATATTGTCAGAAAATATTAAAAGTCTTTACATTAATCAAGAGCATTGCGATATTACCCTGAAATTGCAGGACAAAGAATTCAAGGCACACAAGATGATTCTTGCTGCACGATCGCCTGCATTTGCTGCTATGTTCAGACATGAGATGTCCGAAAAACAGACTGGTATCATAAATATAACTGATTGTGATCCTGAGTCTTTTCCAGACTTCTTGGAGTATATATACTGTGGAAAACTAGAGAATATTTCATTTCGAAATGCTGTTCATTTGTACAAAACTGCTGAAAAGTACAATGTCGATGAACTCAAAATGTTCTGCAAAATATGTATGGAGCAAAATTTGAAAGTGGCGAACATTTGTGATGTTTTTGTCTTGGCTGAAGTATATGATGAAAAAGAGTTGCATGCTATAGCACTAGATTTTTTCAGTAGAAACCTTAGGGAAATTTTCGAAACCTCTGAATGGAAGTCCTTATTGAAAAATAACTTTGATCTGGCCAACAAACTTTTAATAGAAATGACTTCTAAAGTTGAAGTTGTTCAAAAAACTGCAAGATGGGATACATCATAAGGAAGGAAGTGTTTTATATTTGTCAGTTTTTAATAAATAACTTTTCATAGGATTATGGACTTTTTCTTAATGCTAAATAACACACACAAAATTCCGGTCAATAAGAAATTAATTTTATCTCACAAGAAATTTAATACATATCAGTCAAATTGTGTGCATAGAAAATAAATTGAATATTATAATGAACTACTATTGGATAGCAATTTAATATTAACTGCGTGGCAAATAACGTACATTGGCAAATAGGGAAGATTGCAATTATCCACTGTAGTATTAGGTTTATTAATTGGAATTGCTTTTCTCTTTATAAAAGTCTTATGTTTATTTATATCGCATCAGATTTTAACAAGGTGGAAATTGTACGTCAAACATGACAAATGAGGTGCGTTCGTACTATAACTAGTTTTATAAATATTCAGGTCTTGGTGCAATAGCTGTTGCTCTCTTATGTAAAAATGCTTGAAAACAAAATTTATTTTATGTGCAGATTTTCATATTATAGATATTAATTTTATTTTATGAAATTAAGTTTCAATACACTTTTATAGACAATTAATTACAATTCTGTTATATTAAAATTATAATATGTGCAAATATCCAATACAAGACAATGTAAAAAAAAATCATTCTTATTATGAAATGAATTATATCGTCTGTTATTATGACATGATCAATTTCCTTAATAAAACAGGTATATTTTAAGTTGGCAACATTTTATCTTTTGTCGACAATTACTGAAAATTACAATGGGAAACTTAAGCATAGCTTTGAAAATTTCAGAACTTGAAATCTATATTTAGACTCTTTTTCCATTTAATATTTATTTCTCCGGAAACATCTATCCAAAAAACTGTCGGTAGATTATAGCTATAATTAAAAACATTTAATATACAAATTCGGTTTTTAAATTCAGTAATACGGAAATAATGACTCCATATTAAATAAGACGGAATCAACATGGCAACCTAGAATCATTACCTATCATGAGATATCGTTGAATTGTATGATATCATATGATCATATGATAGGATCTAATAGAATGGAGAAAACTTTTATTAATATTTTTTTAAGTTTTGATTCGATTTTCATAAAATTTGAAATAACTTGACCAAATTCTGCAACAATTGCATATATTAAATTTCAAACCATACGTTTGGGTAGTTTTTGCGCTGTTATATGCAGACAAACAGATGGACGGACCAGACGACGATTATAGGTGCTACGTATTTATATAATTAAGAACGCACCTAAAAACTTTCGTGAGGTCTCATGGGCTCAACTTACTGGAGTACATGAAATGAACTTCAAAAACCGCATGCATAAGTACTAGAGATGAGTTCGGGATCTTTATTCGGAGCCCTAGTCCAACGATTTGAAATGCAAGCCCGAAAAATTGTGTCATCAAAACACAATACCTATCGGACATAGAAAATTGTTGATAATATTTAAAATTTGTTTCAAGATTATTTTTCTCATTTAAAAATATCTTCTTACTTAGAAATAACTATTAATCTTAAATTCACCTCTTGACAATGTTTCGTGCTATTCATGTCCCTAAAAATCTGTTTAAAACAGCAAATTTGATATTCAACAAGTGGCAGAAATCTAGGGAAAGTCAAAATTCTTATTCTATTAAAATATCGTTGGCAAAAAGACATAAGTTCTATTTTCCAGTAATTTTGGAAAAGGACTTCAAATAGACAGCAAATATAGACAAGGGGTATTACACAGCTTTTTTATGTTAGTATAACACTGACTATCTATCCAAAGGCTTCAGAATATGATAGAATATGTCTCCTTATATCCTATCAATAACAATTCTCTTTCAAACTGATTTTTAAAGGATTGTAAAACATTTTTTAAAACTTAGACTGCTCTTGTTTCTCAAATAGAAAGTTTTTTTTTTTTCCAATTTGTCAATAAATGAAATTTTCCCTTTGACCCCGAGACATCAGGCTAATGTTTGTTGATTTGTTTCACTCATCTAATCTAACTTGGGCAGTGTAGTATCGCCAAGTTCTGGAATGTGTATTGCCATAGTGGTCAAAAACTTTATTCTGAATTAGCATTCTTTCCATAAGTCGCCATTGTGTTACTTTTACTGTCACTGTATTGCATGGCATATTGCAAAATTTTGGGAAGGAATTGTTCACAAACTTTAAGAAAAGTTATTATGAAATATAAAGCATACTTTTGGTATGTGTTATACATTTGATAAAATACATTTACAAAACATTTGTTAGGTATGGATAGTGTGAAGTTATTACTCATCGATACTAGAGTTACTAAGTTCTTACTCTCCGAAATTATCCTGATTATCGATAATGGAATTGCGAAGTGTTTGGAATGTTTACAGAGGCAGCAGCAGAATTTGCCCGACAGAGAAGCATGGCCTCCTCTATATCGACCGAATATTCGGCTTGCCGAATATTTTTATATTTCAGAATTTAAAAGTATTAAAAGTTAAATTGTAAAACAATTTTACTTAAATTTACACAAATACTACCTGTTTATAAACTAAACCTTTTTACAAAAAAAAAAAAAAAAAAAAAAAAAACTGTGTTTTGAGTTATAACTTTAAAAGAGGATAGTCTTAAATTTTTTTTTAATTAATAAAGCTTTAATCTTCGTGGCTTCTTCTGTGAATTAAAATAAATTTATAAAGTATTCTTATATTCTAAAACAAATACTTTAAAATCAAAGAAAATTTTTAATGAATTAGAAAAACATTCTACAGTGTTTATTTGTCAGGGAAGGGACTAAAGTAAAACAATACAATGTTTTAAAATGGTGTTTTGAGTTATAACTTTAAAAGAGGATAGTCTTAAATTTTTTTTTAATTAATAAAGCTTTAATCTTCGTGGCTTCTTCTGTGAATTAAAATAAATTTATAAAGTATTCTTATATTCTAAAACAAATACTTTAAAATCAAAGAAAATTTTTAATGAATTAGAAAAACATTCTACAGTGTTTATTTGTCAGGGAAGGGACTAAAGTAAAACAATACAATGTTTTAAAATGGTGTTTTGAGTTATAACTTTAAAAGAGGATAGTCTTAAATTTTATTTTTAATTAATAAAGCTTTAATCTTCGTGGCTTCTTCTGTGAATTAAAATAAATTTATAAAGTATTCTTATATTCTAAAACAAATACTTTAAAATCAAAGAAAATTTTTAATGAATTAGAAAAACATTCTACAGTGTTTATTTGTCAGGGAAGGGACTAAAGTAAAACAATACAATGTTTTAAAATGGTGGCAAATCAGGAAGAATAACTTTCCTGCTGCTTTTGATTTGGCAAGGAAATTTTAAAATGAACCAGAGAGCAGGTGTCTGGAATGGGCAATCATATTCAGAAGTTGTAAACATACAGGGTGTTCATACATCTTGGAACAAACTTTCTGTGTAGATAATTTGAGCAACAAACATTAATTCAATCCACATATTCCATCAAAAATACAATACATTCAATCAAATATACGGGGTGTGCAACCGCAAGCTGAAACTGAATTTTTGTTCACAACTTTAACAACAATGAAGATATTTTAGTGAGATTTGCATCATATTAATTTTGCTTGTAGCAAATATGATATTATTGGAAGTGGCTGAATTTTGGCCAGTGACACAGTATAAGTAGCTCAGTCAGCTGCTCTCTGAATAAAGGAATATCTAGCTTAATGTTGTTTAGATATGAATAGTGGCAATTAATTTCCAGTACTTCTCGAGATTCACAGAAATAAAAAATAGCCATGTTGAAAATATAGATACAATATTTTCAATATTATTAAAATAACAAGCAAAAATTCAAATCTGACCTAGAATGAGATGCACTTTTGATTGAATAAGTGTATTGCGATCTTGGTTTCTTGGACAAAAATTCTGTCTTGATGTCTATTATTACCTGTGGAAGTTTTTTTTCCATTTTGTTTAGAAACATGATGTTTACGAAAAAGCAAGAAACAGATTATTTATTAGACAATATTCAAGAACCTGCATTTATTTGTACATCATTAATTCTTATGTAGGCCATCATTAATGGTTAATTATTCTAAGAAACAGCAAATAAATAATGTAAAAGCATTCTCTTTCATTTAAATACTCTAATTATTTTGAATGTCTTTATTAATTGGCAGTTAAAAGTAGAAATTGTGGGTTTTAAAAAAGTTTTATTCAATATTCGGTTTTGCCGAATAGTTTGATCGGTAATATGGCCGAATACCGAATATTTGGTGCATCCCTAATATAAAGATCTGCTCGAGCCCGGGCCTGCCCAAAAGCTCGGGCCGGGCTTAATTTAGATAGATGTTTAAGCGGACAAAAAAAATTCAGATAGATAGTTTTTTTAATATAAAAAAACTGTCATCTCTTGTCTTTATCATTTTTTGAGAGATCGACTAAACCGAATGCAAAACGTAATTAATAGAGAGTACAAGGTGCGAATATTTAGACAATTGATTATTTATTGTAGGTAGTAAGTAAAAAGTGTGCAAAAAATGAAAAAAGTCCTTCCGACTCGGTCGGAAGAGAGGGTTGATTTCTTTAAATTATTTTTGTTTACGATACATATATCAGATTTAATACAACTTAAGCAGAGTGCTCCCACTCCTGCTCATTTCACGATTTTGAACAGAAATGTAATTTGCAGGGAAATTTTAAATTAGGCTTACCAAACGTAATTAGATGGATATGAGGCAATGTTATAAAAATGCAAATAATTTATTGAAATCATAGTTTAAAAACGCTCGTAGGCTGTAATATAACCCAAACCATTCGGTGAATGCTATCGAAAACTTATATGCAATGAACGATAACAGCAATATACTTGATTAACGAATTCATCCAAGATTCTTGCAAGATCAATGCACTGTTCCAATTAAGTTTAAATCGGTTCAGTACTTCAGACGTAACCGTGATGATATGGTTTGCTTTTGTGTGCCTTTGTAAGCAAACTATAAGAACTGTGTACTTGCTTAGCTAACTCCTGCAAGATCAATACACTTCACCAATTAGATTCGAACTGGTTATTTCGAGCATTATCATGATGAAGAATGGAGGTTTTAGATAATTATTTATTTATTGTAACAATAAAGTAAAAAAAAAAAAGCAAACTGTTTAAAGTTATTTAACTTGGTTGGGAGAGAAGCAGAAAATTTGGTGCGAGTGGATAACTTTAACGATTATTTATTTATTGTTACAATAGAGTAACAAATAAGACAGAAACAAATTAAAAATGAAAGGGTTTTAAAAATTTTAATCTTTGTGTAGTCGGTACGGGGGGCGGCAAAAAGGAAACTGCAATTTCGGAGGAGAAGGGAAGGCTAGAGGATTGATTATGTATTATTACAATAAAATAACAAACAGAACAGAGAAATTTAAAAAAAAAAATTGAAGGATCTTATACTTTGTATGGGTAGTACTTTGTATTTTTTAAAGTAACTGATCATCAAGAGTTGCTTTACAGCGAATAAGGTATATATATTATTCATATATTATTTTTCTGTTTTAATTACTTCTGTAACGATAATTAGACATTTGTTTTTTGAGTGTTTACCGAAATCTGACTATTTAATGTATCTATTTATAGTTTTAATACTTGAAGAATTATTATAGTATAGATATGACGCAGTTGTATTTGTTAGATAAATGAGTTTTCATAAGGTAAATTCTGGGTAGCTTAGAAATGAACTTTTGTTATTGCAAGTGTTCAAAATAGCCAGAAATTTAATTCTTTTCATTTTTAAACAATTACATTTTTTACATCCTGTTGATATCATTTTAACCTATGTATCCTTTTAACTGGGAAAAGAACTAATTTTTTCCCCGTAATTGAGATAAATACTAACTTTGTACTGTAAATGTGCCAGTAATGTACGCCCTCTAATCTTTTTGATTTATAAAAAAAATAACTAAAAAAAAATCTGCTTTTATTACTTTTTTACAAAATTCTCCCTTGCATTTTTTTATAATCTAGGATATTGTTAACAGTGCTAAGGTGTAAACAGTGTGTATCCGTAGGTAGCGTTTTTTTTCTTGTGGTATGTCGGAATCTTTGATCTTTTACGACTTTCATCGCATTCCGACATATTCCGATGGCTGTTGACAGTTTTATTATTGGAACCTGGGCGATAATTACTGTCATTCCTACTGTGGTTTCCATTTATGCATTTCCTCTCAAAGAAAAAAAAAAAAGGCTACTCTCAGATTTGGCTGAAATTTCATGTAATGAATGAAAATTCTGAGTTTAGATTTTCGCCAAATGTATTTTTCTCTAGGAAACAAAAATGTTTTTCCACAGATGCTTTGAAATAAATAGTTTTTTTTCTTTTTTGGCAAATGAAATATTGAGTTATAAGTAGAGTCCTGCATCAGGTCGGGTTACCTGCATCCGACCCGACCCACAGCTTCGGGTTGAGCCGCTTTTTCAAAAGAATATCCACAATATATTTTCAGGTTAAAAATACATATACAATAAGACCTCCAGAATGGACACTCCCGAAAAGCGGACACCTCTATTTAGCGAACACTGTCATTTCCTGACTTTTATATATTTGTACATCGCGGAAAAAACTTATGTAATTTTCACGCTATCATACTAAATCCCTCAGCTTTATAATTGATTTAAAAATTCCTTTTAACTGTCTTACACAAGATATCTAATAAAAAAAATCAGCAATAGTTGTCTTAATCGTCTAATATTCCATAATCGAGTTCATATCCGATGTTGTACCCCCTTAGTGGGTGAATTTCTAAAATTGCTGAAATACGTGTTTAACCATTTTTTAATCCTGAATTTCATGCTCCTACTTAAAACTGCTGCTGAGATATGGCATGACTGACTTTTGCATGTAAAATTCAAACATTTAAAGTTGAATATTAATAAATTATCAAAATTTCAATTTTATCTAAAAAATATGGCAACAGAAAAAAAGCAATTGTAAAAAAATTATTTAAATCTTAAAAAATTAAATAAATTACCAAATTTCGATTAAAACTTTTTTTGCTTATCACAATGTCATTTTTGACAGTAAAACATTTTCTGTTTTGTCTGATATTCATACGCCTTGTGTTATTAATAATATTTGAAAATGCAAATTTTATTTCAATTATGAAGTCATTTTTGGCAGAAAATCTTCTGTACGCAACTGATATTTATGCTTCATGTATCATTAAAAAATATTTACAATTTTCGCTTTAAATATGACGTTACATTCACCTGCTCTTCGTACGTAATAATTTAATTTTTTTAAACATTCCTTTCATTTTCATTACTTACGTGTAAATGTTTCAATTGAAAGGTATTTGTTGTGGAAATATTATTATTCCAGATCTCAAAATTTTGGCAACTGTTTTTTTATAGGATAAAAATCCGTTAATTCTACATAAAATAATGAAAATTCTTAAGAAGAAAAAACTGTTTATCTAAATCAAATAAACAAGTGGGTAAGTGCGATCGAAGATCACACAAAGGGTTTCGTTTAATATTCCTTCCAAAACACTTTATTCTTTCTTTAATAAATCCAAATAAATTTCATTTTCCAAAAAAAAGAAAAAAAGGTCATGTTTTTATAAAAAAAAAATTTACCGGTCTATTTTTCTCGTTTTTTCGAAAATCTGAATATCTCCGATAACGGGCGAAGCCCGCTATTTTAATCTGTCATATGGACTAAATGCGATAGTAAAAAAAAAAAAAAATTTCAAAATTAAACATGTTGTATAGAGACCTTCAAAATGTTAGACGTCAGATTAATTTTATTTTTAATTTTCTAATGACGTCATATTAAGCTGCTTTCTGTATTTACACATACTCGTTGTATTATTAAGAAATGTTGGAAAATTTCCGTTTTACTACCAATATAATGTCCTATTAATATTTTTTGAATTGGTGAAACTTTTTATTTCATTTTCATTTTTCACGTGGCAATCTTTCAATAGAAAATAACTTATTGTGGATTTTTAATTGTTGGCAACTACTATAACGAAAAATGTTTAAATTTAATAGGAAAAGGCTGTTACATTTTTGGTTTTTTATCTCTGTATATTAAAATAAGATTTTCTAAAAAATGTTATGATTTTGAGCTCCATAGTAGGTATTCAGTTGTAAGTACACAAAATTTCATGACTGTAAGTCATAGTTTCTGAGAATAGGCTCTACGACAGACAGACAACGAAGCGGGACTAATAGAACCCTAAAAATAGCCAACATCATTTTCTGGATTACACTTTACTTGTATATGCACATTTTAAAAAAATATATAAAAAACCATTAATTTATCGCTTTGATGTAGATTTGAGCCAAACATACAAGTACTCTTTCACATTTATAATTTTATCAAGATGCTGAAGAAAAGAAAATTTACTGTTAAAACAAATTTTATAACTATGTTTCATTTGATGGACTTGAATTTTTGCAAAACTCATTTTTCACATGTTGTTTTCATTTTTGTAAATATATTTATTTGCTATGAATTTTGTTTTTGATAATTTGCTATTATAAGAATTTTATAGTTTGTACATATATTTACTTAATACTCTAATGCCTTAAAACCTTAAAATTTTTATGTGGACCTATTATTTTGCAACGCATTGGGTAAAACGAAACCTGAAATGTGCCAAACAGTTACACCATGCATCATGGAATTAAGAGCAAATTAATTGAAAAAAAGAAAACTGCCCAGTTAAACTGAGGGCATTGAGCTCACAGGCTATTCACACTAATTGCATATTATACTCTTATTTCAAAGAATCTGAAATAAGAGAAAAATAAAGAAATCAACAATATATTAAGGGAGGTCATCCCCCCATTACCCCCCCCCTCATAGTTAACTAATGAACCCCTTAAACTAATCAGGAAAGTCTCTAATTACAATGAATATATATACAAAATTTGAAGAAAATCCGATAATTCTGCATGAAAATGCATGGGATTTGCCCCCCCCCCTTTATACTTAACCAATCAATCCCGAAAACTAATCAGGGAAGCGTCTTAACCCAATGAATCTATAAACAAATTTTGAAGCAAATGGGATAATTCTGCATGAAAAACCCATTTATATAAATTAAGGGGGGGGGATTAGCCCCCCGATCCCCCCTTTATACTTAACCAATCAATCCCAAAAACTAATCAGGGTAGCGCCTTAACACAGTGAACCTATAAACAAAATTTGAAGGAAAACGGAATAATTCTGCATGAAAAACCCATTTATATAAATTAAGGGGGGGATTAGCCCCCCGTTCCCCCCCCCTTTATACTTAACCAATCAGTCCCGAAAACTAATCAGGGAAGCGCCTTAACACAGTGAACCTATAAACAAAATTTGAAGGTAAACGGATATTTCTATGAAGAGTTATCGCGTTACGTACATACATACATACGTACGTACAGAACCGGCAGGCACATAAGCTCTCAGGCTTTGATAGCCTGTGAGCTAAAAAGACATGTGAGGATCTTTTGTCAGCACCTGTAGTAGAAAATCCGTTAAGAGTAATGAGACCAAAAAGTAGAACATAATTGTTCAGTTTTATTATTTTTATTTCAAAGTATAATACACAAAAATAATGTTGCACTAACAAAAGTTTTAATTTTATGATAATATTAAAATACTGAGTATCAAAAATACTGTAATGTCCTATCTATCTTTAATAAACAACTGTATAATTTCGCTGAATGGATAGATAGATATTCATTCAAAATATAATTCACAGTTCTGAGCTTACTTTAAAACTTTCACTTTAGAGGACATATCCATTAATAGCTTATTAGCCAAGCGACGATTGTTATTCAATAAATCATTCCACTCAGATGTTGCAAAAACATTGCTCAGATTCTCGTTGAAAAAACATTGAGCTGCTGATAACAATTCCGCATCATCGTATTTATCAGCCATGAGTACAACATCAAAAAATTCTTCTACTGTTAAGAATTTTTTTAGAAACCCTGAGCAAAATGTTTTGAGTTCTTTGACATCATATTTGTCAGATGTCTCATACAAGTGTCGCGCGCTGCAGGACGATGGGTTTTCCAGTTTTCCGGAATACAAGAATTCCAAAAACTCTTCGAAAGACTCGGGATCACAATCGGGTATGTTAACGATGCCAGTCTGCTTTTCAGAAGTTTCATGTAGAAACATGGCGGCGAAGACGGGAGATCGTGCCATCAGGACAGTTTTATGGGCTTTGAACTCCTTATCCATCACGAGCAGCGTCGTGTCGCAGCTCTCTTTATTAAGGAATAGACTTTTAAAATTCTCAGACAATGTATCAAGTTCTGAAAAGCAAAAATATATAGTTCATAGTAAATTAGATGATATGTAATGCTCATTATAAAGTAATTTTGAAGTTTTCTTTAAAAATTAACAGTTAATCAATCATCAAAACATTAATTACCTACGCCTTTTCCGTAATATTGATAAATGAGTTAAAGTAAAACCTTAAATAATGCATAATACACTATCTACCCAGTAAAATACACTATATATCCAGAAAGATTAATATTTTTATTCCTTATGTGTAGCAGATATTTAAGCCGCTAAAGGTAATTTACAACCATAATTGTAATATACACAGAGAGGATAAAGACTAGTGTTTATTTCAGGGGGTAGCCCAAGTGATCATCACCCACTATGGAAAATATACAATTTTTATGTTTTTTAACGGTCAAACAGTGCAATCCTCCCTCCCCCCAGCTGCAGAAATACCTCCCGGAGAAAAATGCCTGGATTCAACAATGATAAAGACATGAAAGAATGATTCTATAAGATATAAAATACATACTATTTCATCTGTTAAATTAACCCGAATACTCTATTTACAGAATAATGTCCCCGAATATTTATTTAAAATTTTTGGCATTCATTTTATTAATTCTGCCTTACCAATAATAATAATAATTTAAATATCATTACCATTAACGCCACGTGTTTTTTTTTTGGTTTCAAAAATCAGATAGAAAAATTTAACTATTTACTAATTATGTAACAGATAACTACACTGATGAAAATTCTAGAAGTTTTATATATTTCTATTTCAAGATTTTGGTGCCATGTTTCAGGGAGTTTAAAGAAAGTTCATGAAGATTAAATTTCATCTTTTACTTAAGTTTGGAGACCATAATTCGTGCACCCTCCGTGTTTCATAACTGTGTTAAATTACAATCTTTGTGTATTTAGAGCCTTTTATCTTTGCATCACTGTGCAGTCACTTTAAAAGGTAAGTTTCAGTAATTGCCAAAACGTCAGTTGAAGCTTACTGTGAAGATCCAAAACATTTTTTTTGGTGTTTGAGTTAGTCAGCCTGCTTATTCTGCAATAGCTGACTCAAAAATCATCCGATTTATGTAATTAAGAAGATATGCTGGTGAGGTGTCCGGAATTAGCTGTATAGTTTGGATTAAATTTGTTTGATTCTTTCGAAAAGTGTAGAACATTTCGATTTATTTTTTACTAGCTGACCTGTCCGGCATTGCGCAGGATAAAAAATTGCCCATGATAAAAAATTAAAACAAACCCCAAATTTATATAATTTTATATCTTTAACCCGATATTGCATGAAAATATTTTTTTAAGTGCTGCGCGTGCGCACACTTCGGAATATCCTTTATCTCCACCTTCCGCCAACAGATGGCGCATTCTGATCTAAACGAACCTCCGACACGTGTCCCCGCTACCCCTGGCACCGTATAGCAGGCGTGCTGCGCACACGCTACAAAATCCCTTAGTTCCACCTTTCATCACCAGGGGGTGCAATCTGTTCTATACAAAGAGATTTGAATGAATCAGTTCCCGTCGAAATCGGGCCCATAGAACCCCAGAAAAAATTAGCCCCCTAGCAGTGGAACGTAGAAATAAAATCTAACACAATCGAAAACCAAGTTGAAGAGCCAAATCCCGTTGAAATCCCGTCCCCCGAATTTTAATAAATATCGCTTTTAATGAAACGCGAAGCCCTAGCGGCGGGTTTATCGTTATTTGATACCATTTTTAATGTATACATATCTAATGCCCCGATCTCCACAGAATCATTTATCAAATTTAACTTTTTTAGGTTCATCAGTAGCGTTTAATTGCTGTGATGGGTAGATAACTACCACTATTTCAGAATAGTAGCTTCAGCAATTTTTTTAAGTTACAAGTTTTTCTACGATTCCCAGTCAACAAGTAGTCCGGTAGTCTTAATTAGTTGTATGACAAAAATCAGTCTCATTTCCCCTTCCTTCTTCAAGCTTTTTTCTCAAACTATGCCCCGTTTCCATAACTCAGCAATTAACTTTTCAATTTCAACGCAACTGATTCCAAACATTATAATTAACTTAATAATCACCCTCTATAACGTTAAAGCGAACTTATGAGTTGTATATACCACTCTTTTCGAATACTAACCTCAGATTTCTTTTTCATTTCAGAGTATCTCGGGTTATACGGGCCCGATTACGTCTGGATTTGATTCGTTCGACTTGATATCGATAACATTAAATATTTTAGTTCCACTTTATATCACTAGGGGGCGTTTTCCCATCTTGGGTTTTATGGCCAATATTAAGACGGGGGAGGGAGGGGGGTTTAGCTCATGCGACTTCATTTCGATCGCCTAGGAGATTTTAACTTCATTTTCCACCGCCAGGAGGTGCATGCAAAATGTTAATAAAGTTTAAGTAATATTTTAATGGAATATAAATTATTAAAAAGTAAACACATGAATTTTAAATTTTATCAATGAGTAAGTACATGGATCATAATTACACTACTTTGTTGATGAATAAATTAGCGTCATTGTTTCAAATATCATTTAAAAATATAATTTTATACAAAATCGGGTTAAAGATATAAAATCATACAAACTTGAGATTTGTTTTAATTTATTATCACGTGCCTGGGCAACGCCGGGCGAGTCAGCTACTGTATGATAGAACTAGATTTATCCCCCCCTCCCCCCCTCCGAACAATCGAAAGATCTAACGTAGCTAGTCATTAATAAATAAATGTTTGCTGTTGACACTCCATAACACTGATAAAATGACTAAATAAATATATGAGTAACATAAAATAAAGTATTTTCATTACAAAATAATGATAAATTTTAAAATAGTACTGATTTTGGAAAAATGAAAAAAAAACTCATTATTTTAAAGCAGATTTTTCTTGATCATGTCCTGGTAAGAAAAAGACTGATCACAAACTAATGAATTTTTTACCTGCTAACCAAGACAACTGGCATTATCTAATGACACAACTTACAATAATTAAAAACTAGAATATTCCTTGATATTGCTAGTGTCCCATTTAATATGCACTGTCCATTACCATTCACCCCTATTATTGAAAGACATTAGTGAATATCAGGTGTTGAAAAATCTTCCTGAATCAAAAATGTTTCCACAAATGATTGAATCATAAGATTTAGCTTTGGTATGTCACTTAAAAACTGTCCATTTAACATTTTTCTTTATTTTGATAAGCTTTTGTATTTATATTAATAAAAGTATTTAATATCACTATTTTTCTTTAATTAAGTTAACATTTCATATTGCATTCATTCCCTTTCGTGCCTGTCCCGTTCAGTCCCACTTTTAGGATTGAATTGGACAAAAATGTGATTTTGAATTTTCAGTTAGGGCTCATTAGAATGTCTTTAAACAAACTTTTATTTGTATTGTACGTAGAAAAATAAGCAATTAAATTATTGCATAATATTTACAAGGAACACTCACGAAGTGCCACACTCAGATTGCAGCGAAATTTTGCCGGAAGTAAAAGAATAGACCATCACAAAATTTTATCTGCAGCCGTTATATTCGGGCAGAGATTTAAGGTTCCAAAATGCCATACAAAAGCGCATATGAAGGAAGAAATGCTCCTCATTGTTAACATTCCTATTAATTTCTACAGAAAAGTTTATTTTATTAAAGTGCACATTTAATATTAAATTACTATATATCATACACCGTGTGAATCAAATGTTCTTTAAAAATTTATAAAAAAGGAAGAAATTATGATAAAGAAGTGCAGTTTGCAAGAAAGCTCATAAGGTAGTCGGATTTTTTTAACAACAAAAAACAATTAGTTAAAAAAGTTACCTATAGATAGCGCTAACATCCGAGAAATTTAGCAGAATTATGCAAATTAATCCTGCAATAAAAGATCGGGATACACGAGGATTTCTCATTCGCTTTCAGAATGTTATCATTACCCGATCGAGCGTTGTTGGTGAAGTTGTTCTATTTGAACAGGGAGTTTCTGCAACTCATTCTGACATGTTGCAATCAGCTGTAATGGGCGTTGTGTCGTACAATGTTCTGGAGGTCATGTTGAACAATTGTTATATCAACAATAAATGGATGGAGCATACTGTTGTCCTGTTCATTGTGTTTCGGGTCGTCAGCGCCCTCTACTGTGGAACCACTCTAGAAAGACGGACCTTGGCATGGTGCCAAAAAAATAGACCCGTCCGAAGGGAGGGAAGCATTATATTAGGAGGAGACAAAATTCAAGTTTCCCTTATCTTGCCTGACCGCTTGTCATTTCTTCACTGGCTGTTCTTGTACTATTAGCGTTTTTTCTCTCTCTCCTTATTTTGTCTGCTATTCATTTTGTATTTGTTTCTACTTCTATAAAATGGATTTAAAAGAATCTAAAAGCTCTCAAGGCAAACATTTTCACAGTGCAGTGAAAAATATGTTAAACAATGTTGTAAAATATTGTGATAATGAAGCAGATAAAGGCTGTCTAACTATTCTATTAGCACATGCAACAAAAAGAGCTAGTGCAATTGCCGGTGTTTCGGATAGCGCTATAAGAAGAATTCGGAAAGAAGCTAATAACAATGCAAATAATTTCGCTTCTCCTAAAAAGAAAAAGGTGAAAACAACCATAGAGAATGTCAACTTGGATAATTTTAACTTGGATGTAATTCGTAACAAATTTTTGAAAAATGGGCAAATGAAAAATTCATTCCAAACTTACCGAAAAATTCTGTTGTTGTGATAGACAATGCGCCATATCACTCTATTCAATTGAATAAGCCTCCGAATTCTTCAATAAACAAAAGGGAAATTATGGATTGGTTGGCACTGAACAAAGTGCCATATTCTTCAAACATGCGAAAAGTTGAATTGATGGACCTTGTTAAGACGAATTCGCCCTCTACTAAAATCTACAAATTCGACACCATGTTAGCCGAACATGGGCATTATGCGTTAAGATTGCCTCCATACCATTGCGACATAAATGCAATAGAGTATGTATGGGCGGATATGAAGGAATTCATTCGAAAAAGAAATATAACGGCGGATTTAAATATGGATCAACTTTTTAAATTGACCAAACTAGCACTAGAAAATGTTAATGATGAGAAATGGAAAAACTACTGCACGAACATAGAACACCTGGAAAATGAGTATTGGAAGAAAGACGGCATAATAGAAGAAATGTGTGAGCCATTAATTATTTCGTTCGACGATGATGACGACGATGATTTTTTTCCGGATGATTCTGATGATGACACCGAAAGTGAATGAATAACCCCCCCCCCCCCTGCACATTTTTTTTTTTTTAAGAGAAGGTCCGTGATGATATTATGAAATACAAGCATTTTTATTGCTTTATTTTTTTCTGAGACCTTCACTTTAAAATAATTTTAATTTTACCAGCTTTAGCATATATTTGTTAAGTTCTTTCATTTCATTTTGACAGTAATTTCAATTTTATTCCTATTTGCCTGAAAATTTTCAAGAATTAACATTCAAATACTTAAAAATCGAACAGGGTCTTTAATTTTCCTATAAAATCGGTACATTGTGAGTTACAATTACAATTTTTTCGTGAACTTATCCGAAAAATAGGTTCAAAGTGCGAACTTCAACGACATTTTCAGTAAGATTAGTTACTTTTATAATAAAACGAAAAACGCTGTTCAATTTCCTGATATCTGAATAAGAACGTCTGAAACTTTCGCGCATTTATCAATTAAAAAGATTTAGTAAAGGTATCAGAAAACTTAATTTGAATTCGAGCACATTTTTTTTTTAAATATTTGAGTGTAAAAAATATTTTTCATCCTTTAGTGTGACTCTGTACACTTTGAACTATTTTCTTTTCTTATTAATTGAGTATTTTGTTATACATTTTCGCCATATTATTAAATGGTTTCATATAGGAAAATGAACATGAGCAATCAAGAAAAAAAAAATGGAATTCTTGCGGTAAAATTATTAATAACCATACTAATAAAAGAACATTTTAAAACCACACTTCTCCTACAATTACATAAGTGTACCCTATAACTGTAAGGAACCGATATTTAAAATCGTTATTTATTTAAGAAAACAATAAATTGCAATGACATGTGTAAAAATACAGTAAAAAATAGTATTTATTTACTTAACATGTTTATATCCGATAATTAAAAAATCTAAATTATCATAACATGTTTCTTTAGATTGAAGATATCCCCCTTCATCGAAGAGAAAGCTACAATTTTTATGTGCTTTATTACATAAGAACAAAAATCCTTTTATAATCTTGGAACAAGTAAACATGAAACTATCGGGAATCAACTCATCCCCCCACGAAAGCAAAACTAGGGGTGACTCCCTTTCATTACCTCGATCCCTATTACGAAGAATAGACTGGTCATATTTGGACCCGTTACTCACGTGACCAGTCTTTAAAGCTTGGCTGAGCAGTACCAGTGACATTTTTAACAATTTTTTTTCCTGTTAAAAACATCCCACTACCTTGTGAGCCTTTTCTTGCAAACCGCACTTCTTTATCATGATTTCTTTCTTTTCTATGAATTTTTAAAGTTTTAACGAACTTTTGGTTCACCCGGTTCATTACATTACATACATTAGTTATTATGCTATAAACTCCGATGCAACGGTGATGGACACATACAAAAAAAGGAATACCTAATCGTCGTACGTTTAGCAAATGTGATATTCTTGATAGAAACACACTAAGAAATATTGTAATTTACATCAAAAGCAACGATTGGAAGAAAGGTGACGATTAAGGGTTCAGTCATGCGAGAACACTCACAAACTAATGTTAAACGTATGAGATCGTGCTCTACAAATTTTTTGTTTACATTTTAGTAATTTTATTTATTTATTTTTGCATAGGATATCTGAGGTCGATGTCTAATGATGTACTTGTACGTTTGTTCTTTTTAGATTTTGGTTGCGGTTTTGTTTTATGAGGACACTTTTACTTTTGGAACCAGTTGCAAAAGAGAAAGTAGCCTCATAAAAATTTAAAAGTTAAGAGATCGACCTCAGCTATATCCTATGGGAAAAAATATATAAATAAAATTAAAGTGAGAAATTTTAAAAGAACACTCCTGCAGGTTTAAAATTAGCTACTGAGTGTTTTCTCGTGACTGAAGTATCTTGTTTTAATGGATAAACATGCTATAAAACCAGATAAATCCCCAATTGTGACTCAAAAAACATTGGTATTTATGAACGGATCATAATCTTCAAGACGTTTACCACAACCATGAACCTATATACCTGGACTTCTAACGAAATAGCCTTTCCAAGAAGGAAATCGTTCCTCGAAAAAAGCCTCAAATAGGTGGCGCTAGAGCTCCTATAATACAGGCTGACGCATCCTCGCAGATATGTGTCTCAAAGTCGAAAAACCAAGCTAATTTTCCGCCATTTAACATCCAGCCTCTTTCAGAAGGTGGAGGAACGAGGCCTTAGGCAACCCCAGCTCCGGCAGCGGTAGATTGAGATGCTGAACTGAGACCCGAATAATGCGAAACAAAATGGATATGCGTCAGCTCCTATTATAGGAGCCTTAGGTGGCGCATGTGAAGATGGTTTCTGCCTACGTCACTAAATTCGTCTGCTTCACCGTTTGACACTGACAGTGACAGCCATGGTTCATGGTGGCGCTAGTGCAGCACGGTTTCTGGCCAGCTGCGCAGAACGGTGCGCGTAGCTGTGCAGCTGCCATTTCGTGCCGAAGTCTCGGCACGATGTTATCACACGGCGTTAGAAGTCCTGTATAGAGGTTCATGACCACAACTGTACGGTTTCCCTATAACGTGGAGATGAAAACTGGTTGTGAATCAATGAATGTAGGGGGACGATTTTATTCCAGTTATGCATTTGGGAACTGGGGAAAGTATATAAAAAATCCATTCACATTTCAAAAATTCATTTTAAAAAAAGCTAACAAATTATTGTATAGAACTGCGGTTTGCACCATAAAATTTGTCAAAGTATCAGATGTTGCATAGCAAAAAGCTATTTTTGGTACAAAAATTTCAACCTTTTGCTAAGTCTTCCAGTGCAATATGACAATTTTTTAAATTGTTAGGAAATTTTGAAAGGTGAACGAACTTATATCATTTTGAACTACTTTTTTCCCCCATAAAAAATCCCACTTTTTGATAAGTCCTATGATGTAAACTGTAGTCCTATGCAACAATTTATTAAATTTTGTGATTTTTTGAAATCTGAGCTTATTTTGAACTGTTTTTTTTTCTATTGTCACAAAAAATCGAATTTTTGAAAAGTTGTACGATGCAAACTGCACTCTCATAAGACAATTTGTTATTATTTTTATGAATTTTTGAAATGTGAATCGACTTATGAAACACCATATATATTCACTGAATGAAGCAGTATGTAATCTGAATATTTGTGAAAGTCATTTTTATAGAAATGAAAAAAAAAATGCTAATGTAATTTTTATAAACACGGAAGGAATGCTAACAGTGAGGGGCACTTCTTCCTTCAATCGTGCTTTTATATGTCATTTTTAAATTCCAATATGTCTGCCTCAAACATAATTGCAGATAAAATTTCGTGGAAATGTATATCTTAGTATCCTTTACCTACTTGCAAAATTTCATTACAATCCATGTGTGATACTTCGTGAATGTTTCATGTTATAAACGATAATTAATAGAAAATAAAAATTTATTAATTGTTCGGTTCATTAACACTTTTCCCTCTTTTTTTTGGATTTCTTATTAAAATCCACTTTTCTAGTTTAGCTAAAAATTAACGCATTACTTACTTATTAATTTCTCTATCTTGGGATTGTCCAATATTTTTGGCTGATCTGAGTCAGTGGATATACGCTTCAGTGTGCATATGATAATAAGCACATTTGTAGGAGACAGCTCACGCTTTCGTTGCTGTATTTTTATAAGTTTAATGTAGTAAAAGGCACTGTGAACATGATTTTCTCGCAAAATTCCTTCGTTCAAGTACTCGACACTGCCATCTTCTTTCTTCAATCCGAAATTGTATTCTAATGAACAATTATGACCGTTTACAGGCCAGATACACCAATACATAAACCCAGGTCTTTCTATCGATTTGGGAAACAGTCGCAAATACCACAAACTACCCGCAAAGGAGAAATCAGAACATCTAATTTCATTTCTATTTTCAGCAAGTGAAAAAAAATTTGTAATTTTCCATTCTATTTCTTTTTCTTCGTGCTTTTCCTCAACATTTCCAGTATCTTCAATATGAGACATCTGTGCTATAGCTGAAAAGTCCTCTCAGAATTACAAAGGTTGACAAAATCCTGTAAATAAATAAGATCCAATAAAAGTACGTAAATTAAAATTTTCAAAAACAACTAAAAATACGAAAATATTTAAAATTTAATTTAATTTTAAAAAATAGATGGGAGAGGGGGTTTCGAGGGTGGGTGGGTCGGTGGTCAAAATATAAATTTGTAATCCATTTACAGATTAATTTGTTTGGCCATTTCTAAGATATATCTTTTATACATACATAATTCCATTATACTTTATTTATTTGCACTGCAGACACATTTTCTTTGGTCTTATATGTATTTCGCTATTCTGTTTGTCTGTTTTCTCTACCTGTTTCCACTTCTGCACTATAACTATCGCAAAAAGCAATCTGATAGCTTGAAATCTAAATAACTACTTGAAGAATGAGATTGCACACATTTTATAGAGTACAATTACCGTAAAATTGCCAGAGGTAATAAATATATATCACGATATTTCCAAAAATATAAAATACTAGTTGAAGTGCCTGGCGTTGTCCGGGTTTTTAAGAATCTTTGCGTAGAAAAATCAATTTCAAAATTAAACATGTTGTACAGAGAACTTCAAAATTTTGAAATTTGTGAATAATTTCATAATTGGGTTTTTATCATGATTCAATACATTCCTCAAACTCATACGTCGTTATATTAACCTGCTGACATAACATCTACTTGATTTCTCTATTACTCATATTGATACTCTCTTTGTACGGTTCTCAAACATTCGAAAAAGTCTTAAACTTTCAATATGACGTCATATTAATTTCCCTTTTGATTCTCTAATGACGTCATATTAATTTTCTTTTTAATTCTCTAATGACGTCATATTAATTTACTTTGTAATTCTCTAATGAAAACATATTGGTCTGCTTTTTGTACTTCAACATACTCATACTCCTTGTATTATTGAGAAATGTTTGAAAATTTCCTTTATATTACCCGAGGCTAACGAAAAAGAAAGGGTACCGCGGTGCTTTATTCATATCTTTTTTTTACAGACCGCGGGAGACACGTGATGCTCGAATGCACCAATGAAGGTACACGAAAAGAGCATCACGTCACTCTAGCGGTCTGTAAAAAAAGATAAGGGGAATGTACCGCTGTAGCCTGTCTTTTTCGTTAGCCTCGATATTACCAATATGACGTCATATTAATCTATTTTCCAATTGTTGAAACGTTTTATTTCCTTTTAATTTTTCACGTGGAAATCTTTCAATAGAAAATTAATTATTATAGAGAGAATTTTATTGTGGATTTTAAATTGTTGGCAACTGCTATAGCGGAAAATGTTTAAATTTAATAGGAAAAGGCTATTAATTTTTTTTTTTTTTTTTTTATTAATTGAAAATTAACAATACATTATTTCGATTCCAAATTACTTTAGTTGCCTCGGCTGTGTTTCAATACAGCTATACGTAACATTTCACAATTCTGGCTTTCAAACTGTTGACTTGTAAAGAAGTACAGACAGACAAATTTTCATTTTTATGAAACGCCACTGGTCGTTTAATTATAATACAATTTTCCGTAATCGTTTTACAGTTGATCAAATCACAGTGTTTTTAAATCATGCGGTGTCAGAACGGGGGTTGGCGAGCGTAGCTCGTAGGGGGCAGAGCCTCCTAGTAATTGTTTAAAAACAAAAAGAAATAATTGCACTACATTTTTGTTGACCATGATTTTTAAACTCTTTATAATGAAATTAATTATTTTGACACTTACTAAAATGAACAAATAGAGTTTACCGCTTTGTTTCCTGCCTGCTCTATGGGTTTTAGCTGAAGTAAGACGAGGAGTAAGAGTAGGCATGGTCGAGGGACAGCATGTGATCCCAGGGCCTGGAGCAATAAGGGACATCAACCTAAAGTACTTAGCTTTTATTTTGTAATGTTACATCATTAAAATATTATTCATACTTTAGGTGCAATAATGAATAAATTAATTTTTATGTTAAAAATTGCGCTAAAATAGAATAAGAATGGATTTACTTGCATAATAAAGGAACTGAAAACGTGATATTTCGAAGTTTCAATCCTATGTTTTGCCATTAACTTCATTGGTCAGCTGCATGGCGCACCAAGAGTTCGGAAAAGGACAACATCATACATAATATGGCTAGAATAATTATTCACGCTTTTAACCCATTTTCGGCCAAAGGTGCGTAAACGCACCATTTCAATAAATATTTTTTTATTAACACTGTGACGCATATTTTTCGCTAATTTTATTTTTCTGCTATTTTTAAGGTTTCTGGAGACATCTATAAAATATTAGTAATTCAATTGAAGTAATCACTTTCTGTTGAGAAATTTTCAAAATACGCTGGTTTTTAACTTGAAACGGTTATTGACAAATTCAACTTTTTGAAAATGTATAATTATTCCACTTGAGATTAATCATATGTTTTTATAATGGAGTAAAGTTGCAAGTTCTGTAAATAAAATAAAAATAAAAGAAATGCCATAAAAAAACTTAAATTTTTTTATTTAAATTTAATAATAAATTAATAATGGTAACGTCAAATTAAATAAAATATTATTTTTGATGCACGAAACTTTTTTGATGTCTTAATGAATGTAATTTAAGCAAATTTCAATGCAAATAATACCACATTTTATAAAATTTCTATGCTTGGCCTAAAATGGGTTAATCATGTTCATAGAAAAATAATCTACTTAAATATTCGAATTAAATGCCAACCAAACTGAAAGAGTTCTTCTTAGCCTATTTTATAAAATGTTATGTGCCCAAAATGTTACTTTCGGAGCCTGTGCTTATAGGAGATAAAATGAGATTTAAATATTTTTTTCTTTTATCTTTGAAAATAACTTAGAGCCTCGACAATTTTCTTGCAGTTGGGTCCCTTTAAAGAGAAAAGCAGCTGTTCATGCATGCCATTTCATTGGAATTATTCTCTAATCTTTCTTCCAACTAGGGATGGGAAATACAGTTACTTTTGGTGAACAGGTTGCATTGTTCCAATGTTGCATAGGTAACAGGTTCCAACAACCTGTTATTTTTCTAACGTATAACTAATCGCTATGTATGGTGGCAACGGATGTTTTAAGCAAAAGGTCTTTAAATAGAATGTTTGAAATAATTTTGGGACGTAAGTATAGACGAGGTTTCCCGTTTAGATTAATCCACATTATTAAAATCAGTTTACAAGATTAAAACTCAATTTTTGCGTTACAAAAATTTACCTAGTTATGATACTTTGAATTTCATGCATTTTCAGCGCTTTCTGGCTCTGAAAACACGATGTACCCTTTTTGGTGATAGAAGAATAAATTTTTACTATTTTACTTGTTACAGCATGGAGAAACTATTCCTAAATAATTTTTAACTATTTAAAAAGTAATTTTACCATAAATTTATTTTTATATGATGCAAAACATTTGAGACATTTTTGAAATTATAACTATACCTCTAACACTGGTGGTTTAGAAATTAGCTATTGGTAAACGATAAGATGAGACATCCTGTGTAAAAATAAACACATTTTTAACAACATGATTTGTAGAAAAATGAAACTTTATCCCCGACTTTATTACGACCCTATCTACCAACGCATATCCAAAGCGAATCCCAGAAGAAAATGAAAATATTATTTACGAGTATACATTTTTAATCAAATACAATACCACTCAAACAAATTTTCCACAGTTTTTTCCAATTAATTATAATTATATTAAAATTAAGTGCCCACACTAATAATACAATGCTATTTTCTTTTCTTTCTTTCTTTTTTTTTTAGTAAAATAAATTCACAGAAATAAAAATATTTTTCAACTCTCATTTTCTAAAAACGCTGCAGAAAAAAAATAAAAACACATGGCCTAAAAAAAAAGTTTTAGAATCCTTATAAAACGAAAAACTTAAAACTCCATGAGTATATAGCAATATCCCTTTTAAACATTCAAATTAAATAAAACTGCCACCTCCACCTGCCAATTACGCTGGCCAAAGATGTCTGCCACACAAAGGCAACGAGATCATTAAAAATCACCTTCTCAACCTATCTTCGCAAATCCTGTACTAAAGAAATTTTTTCCCCTTTTCATTCCAAAAAAACCCTACTGAGTCAAATGATTACAAGCAAATGTATGCCTCTCCACAACAAATTGCAATTTTTTAAAAGTTATTTCACTTAAGTGTTAAAATGGCTTTTTTATTCGTATTGAACGAAAGCAGTTATATGTTTAAAATCAACAATAACCATTACTTGTAATAAAATATCTGTCAAGTTATATACAATTCTTTGAAACTGCAACAATTGCAGAGTCTGCAATGCAGACTTCTGAGAGATATAAAGTAAGCATTAATAAGTGGACGTTTCGCCACTGTCACAATAAGCTTTACCGCTAGCGGACTTTGATTGGTTGCTCGTAAGTCGAGCTTATCAGCTTCTAAAGATATAGTTATCTCCTGACAGCCGATAACTCAAATGAATTGGAATTTATGAATTTGAAGGATAGATTTTTGACTCTAGCTTCGGTTGGTTGTTCAGGAATTTGCTTTGACACTTTCATAAGCGTTCAAAATAGGATTTTTTTTTAAGTACATTTTTTAGGCTTCTTTTTACTAAGATAGAAAACAAATTTCAGAAATTTTAATATTATTATAATTTGCTTGAATATGTATTTCTAAAATACTGTTTTTCAGCCTTTAAAAAAATAATTTCCAGGTAATACATTACAAATTTAACAGGGACTTTCCGGTAATCTGTTATAAAATAATTAACTATAAAGCAATAACACTGTTATTTATCCTAATACGTTAAATAATGTCCATCTCTACTTCCAACTACCGGAGGTTAGACTCTAGACCTGATTCACGTGCGTGATAGTTTTCTTTCCTTCTCTCTCTCTTCCGAATTAACTTTTAAAAGTCGTGCTTGAGGCTAATCATTTTCTATAAGGAAAGCGCATGTTTACAAACAAACAGTTCCATCAACCAATCTACCACTGTATTTTTATCGCAGCTATCATTGCAGGAATCGTCATGGCGACGTAGGCCAATCATATCACAGACCAGTTTCACGTAGACCAATCAAATCGCTCCACCTTATGTGTACTGTAGGAGTCGTAAAGAACGAACAGGTTTTTCTCCCAAACCAACAATAATTTAACCAACAGCGACGTCAGTTGCACTTTCCTTATTCCCAGTCTCCGAAAAAAAAAAGAAACTAATCGGATGTGCAATCCCAAAACTATCTTCTATCTCATACAGATTTCACATACACCAAAAACAAATCAGCACCAATTTATATCAAAGTCTAACTGAATCTAAAGTTTTATTAAACTCCATGCATTAGTTCTTGAGATATGACTATCGCTAAAATCGTGTAAATCCTGAAAAATGCAGCACAGCAGCGCCACCTGTTGGGAGATTTACAACAAAACCTAATCATCAACAATTTATGTCAACGTCTAACTGAATCTGAAGTTTGATGAAAATCCATGAATTAGTTCAATAGATAGAGCTATCGTGAAAATCAAGAAAAAAGTAGCATAGCAGCACCACCTGTTGGAATATTTACACCAAAACGTAATCAGCATCTATGTATATCAAGGTCTAACAGAATCTGAAGTTTGATGAAATTCTGTGCATTAGTTCTTGAGATACAGCTATCGTGAAAAATTTAGCATAACAGCACCACCTGTTGGGCGATTTACACCCAAAACTAATCAGCACCAATTTATATCAGGGACTAACTGAATCTAAAGTTTTATTAAATTCCGTGCATTAATCTCTTGAGAGAGAGAGAGCCCACAAAATTTTTGTCACATACAGATAGACATTTTCTAAAAACAGTCAAATCGTTTTCAGGACACTCTAAAACGTATAAATCCGCCAAAAACCGGAAGTCAAAATTTTTCACGAATCCAATACTTTCTTCTTCTAAAGATAGAAGAAAAAGCCTCCCTTGTTCCTCTTGGTATAATCACTTAAAATGTCCCACATACACACATACAGGGTCTGTTCTGAAATTAGTAGGACTGCTTTTTTTCTGAGTGAACGGGTAGACGAGAGGTGGTCTGCGCGCGCACGATCGGTGGAGGGGGTTATTGGGAATGCTGGGACAAATCGGCAGTCGGCTCTCGGCCGTTGAAGGGAGCAGGTCGCTTGTACTGTGAACCCCTGTCGAAACGCCTCGTCACGAAGAATCATTTAGCGTTTTTTGGAGCAGCGATATGCGATCAAATTTTGTCTAAAGCTTGGTAAAACGGACAAAGAGACTCCCGACATGATTAAAGAGGTCTACGGTGATGCTGCCATGGGTAGATCGGGTGTTTTTGAGTGGCACAAGCAGTTCCAAGAAGGTAAAAAAAGAGTGGAAGACGGCAACCACTCCGGACGCCCTTCGACCAGCAAGATCAAAGAAAATGTGTCTCAAGTGAACAATTTACTGAGCAGTGATCGTAGGAGGAGCATCAGAATGATTGCTGATGAATTGAGCATTCCTCAAACCCAAGTTTTTGAGTTCGGCTGCACCATGACAACGTGCCGAGCCACACAGCGTTTTGCGTAGTGGAGTATCTTGCCCAGCACAATGTGGCAACGCTGCCTCATCCCCCCCTACAGCCCCACCAGACTTTTTTCTATTCCCAAGAATAAAATTGACGCTCAAGGGGAAGCATCACGGCTAGGTAGACTCGTTTCAACAGGCCGTGATGAAGGAGTTAAACAGCAATCCGGTCCAGGTGTTCCTGGAGGCATACGAAAACTGGAAAACTCGTTGCCAGCAGTGTGTAGATGCGGAAGGGTGCTACTTTGAAAAATTCTAATCGTTTGTACTATTCTCATGAATTTAAAAAGAGTCCTATTACTTTCAGAACTATTACTTTCTAGAATTTAGACACGAAAACAAAATGTTCAGGAAATTATTGCCAATGCGGTGAACAGTATTTGAGTTATCTTTCAAAATTAACCTCATGATAAAGGGATTGCTCACAAGCTGCAATTTATATAATATAAAATATTGTAATTTATGAAATGCAATATAGTACAAAACATTAGATGTACTTTTCTTCATTTATAAGTGTATATGCCTGTTTAAAAAAATTATATTTCATGTAACTCAGCACAGTTATCTTGTAATTCATAATAAAAAAGGAAATTTGTGGAAAATCCCTTATCCCCCAGTCTTTTATAGTAGTTGAAATAGAATTCACTTTAATGCCGATAACTTCTGGAATTATTTACTATATTTGACTGGCATTTGCATATAAGTTGCCCAACATAGTTGCAGTATAATATTTCTCCTCCACTTTCTCAAGTTTTCCGAAAATGATGTTAAATGCGATATGCAGGATGAAAACTCTTCATGTAATAAACAAACAAACATGCAAAAACTTCATACTGAACTATATAAAAGATTTTAAAGCAAAGCAAAATGATATGAAATAGTTTAACTTTATTCAAGGTTGTTTGGTTTAAACCACGCTGGTTTAAATCAAGTGGTTTCTCTCTATATTAAAAAAAAGTAACCGCCGCAGCCAATCAAGATTTTGTGGCTTGAAGCCTTTCTGGACTAATATCCAGAAAACTATTGCATATAAAAATTTAAAAATTGGTAGTTTTATAAAGAAATGTTCGATAAACACGCTGAAGCAGACAGTTTTTAAATCTAAGAATTATTTTAAGAGATATTTAACATTAAAGTTGGTCAAAATAGTTTTCTTAAAAAGATTTTATAGGAACAAAAACTATGCACAGGAATCTAACAAAAATTTATAAGGATATAGTTGACAAGATTGCGGTGTGCAGACTGCAATTATTTTTTTAATTTGAGTAATTTTTTGTTGTTATATTTCAATTTTTTACTCAAAATTTTTATTATTTTTATGAAGATTTATTTTATATTTCATAAAATCCATTATTTGAATTGTTGCCAATTTGTAAAACAGCGCACATAATATTCCCTTTCAATTAGGAAATGTATTTACATGTGACTGTTAAAAACAGAAATAAAGCTTTAAAATAATAATTAAATGATCCCGTGTTAAAAGCAGTAAATGTAGAAAATTATGTAATAAAAAATATACTTGCGTATGAATATTAAAAAGAGAAATAATAGACGCTTTCAGTCGTGACGTTTTGCTTGGAAACTGACTCCAAATAAACGGTTGCTATGTTGTATTTTCTATTATATTTTATATATGTAGCTATATCTCACGGTAAAGTGTTTCAATACATTATGGTAAAGTGTTTCAATACATTATATGCAGCGGTAACATTTTTTTATGATTTATATTTAATAAGAAATGAAACATAGCAACCGTTTGTTTGGAGTATCCAACCAAAACTTCATCACTGACATCACACTGAAAGTGTCTATTAAATTATTATGTGTTTTTAAAGCAATAAGTAGGGAAACTTACGTCATATTTAAAATGCTCAAATAACATTATTTCGAAACAAGTTTCAATTAAAAAATATATTTACACGATAAAATAATTTATTTCGACAAATCTTTTACCTATATTTTTCATTATGTTTTACCGATTTATTAATTATTTCATTAATTAAAATAACAATTGCATCCTTAAACGGCAGTGACATGATACTAAAAAAAGAAAAAGCATTAAAAATGCTACGATGAACAGTTACATACAATAGGTCAGTTTCAACTGACGTCACAAATATTTATGGCACAGATGTCATATACGCTCTACGTTGGTGCGATTTTTTCACCTGCGAATTTGGCAAAAACTTTGTTTTTGAATATTAGTTACAAATAGCATGAAATTTTTATTTCAATATAAAAATAAAATAACGCAATAAATGAAATATCTTCTATTATTTTAAAAAAGGAAATAAAAATAAATAAATAATAGTTTGATATAAATAAATATTGATATACATAATAAAAAATATTTATAGAATTCAAATACAAAATAAAAGTAAATAAACACCAATTTTGTTTTCGCCAAATTGGCGGGGAAAAAAATCACGCCAACGTGGTGCGTATATGACATCTGTGCCACATTTATTCACTAGCCGAGAGGGATAATTAAGAAAAAGAATGTAAATAAATATACAAGATTATTTTTTTTTCTGTTTTCATTAATTAATATATTGTAAATTTTATTGTTTAAACTTACTGATAGTTGACACTGTGGGGGTTTTAATAGTGGGTTTTTTTCCAAAATTCTTGTATTTTATTTATTTTTATTTTATTTTATTTACCAAGTTTCTGCATCGTTTTAAAATTATACGATTCAGCGACATTGTTTACTTAACCATTTTACACAAGTTAATTTTTAGAATGTATCGATCTTATTTAATCAATTTCAAAAACAGTTGTTAGATGTTTCGACAGCAGTTGATTCGACCTTAAAATCCTTCAGTCAAAGGAAAATGAATGGAAACTCAGTTGCAGCAGCTCGCCACTGGTCGTTTAAGTATAATACAATGGGGCAGAGCCCCCTAGTTTTTTAAAAAAACATGCTTTTTTTTCATTTTCTTTAATGTTTTCATTTATTTTACACATTATTAAAAAATGTAAAATCCAAGTTATGCACAAGCTACAAGCAAAGCAAATCTTTGAAAAGAAAAAATGATGAAATTTGTAAAGCGACAAACATTTTTAATCAATCCAACCAGGGAGGGGGGGGGGGATTACATGACATTACCTGCCAGTGACTTGTAAATTATCTAATTAGGTGAGTAAGTTTTCAAACAGTGTAAAGTGTAATAAAAAAATTGCATTGTATAAAAATTTGCCATAAACATTCCTAATTTTCAAATCATTGGCCATATTTCGCATTTTTCTCAGTTTGCTGGAATGTAAATATGGCACTAAGTTCTGTTCTGCCCTTGCATATATTTTTTAATTGTATGTAACAATTTTACAGATTTTCTGAAAATTCCCCACCCCAAAATCCAACTTTTCTTATAATCTGTAATCTACATGACAAAATAATTTTTAAAATTAGCTGGGGAAAAGAAAAACAAGAAGTTAATTTTCTTTCTTCTTTTTTGTAAGCTTTTTATTTTTAAAAACAGCCAAAATGACAGATTCCAGCTAAAAATGCCCTGTTACTATTTAGATTGCTTGATTAGTTAAGATTTACTAAGGATTGCATCATGCATTAAAGAATCACTGATGACATAATCATAATCATTCTTCCCATCGGTTACTCTTTGTTCTGTATGCTAATGACTGATTGGTTGTGAGTTTTATCTGCTCTATGCCTATTGGGTTTAGTCAGCCTTCGTTCTTCTTACATTGGGATTGGGGATTTTGCATTATAATTTTATTTTATTACAAGCTATTTTGAATTTAAGAGAGTTACTTATACTGATTTGTGAAATAAAAGAATGTCTAGCACTGGAAGAAAGAAAGTTCTAATTTGGCTTCCATTTGAAGAAATAAGAAATACATCAAGAAAAGGCTTAAGAGCCAAATGTAAACATTGTGGCCATGAGATAGAAGGCCAAGTTAAAACAATGAAGGATCATCTTGGAAAATGTATAGAAATAGAAAAGGATATTTTGGATAAAACAAGTAAGTAATTATTTATAAAATATATTGGTTGTTATGTGCATAAATCTTTTATGAGAACACAGAACAGAATTACAAATTTTCAATTTTGTTTTCAAGACTGTAAAATATACCACTCCATTTAAAATAATCTTAAAAAAATACATTATTATTATTCAATCAAAAAGTTTTAGGTTTTGAGCATCTTTTAACAAATTTAAAAAGGTGTAAGTATTTTTGTAATACATATTTTGTAACCTAAATTTTTGTAAGTAGTAAAAATGTAATAGTAATTACACTATTTCAAACTTTGTACAGTATTCTATTATATTTTCATTCTTTTGCTATAAATTGAATTTCAGATTTTAAAATCATCAGAGTTGCATTAAGCATTAAGATTAGGACAGATTTTGATTTTTAATGTCAGGGTTAACAAGGTATTCTTATTTAACTGCCTCCTCTCAAATTCTAATTAATATTTTATTTTGATTTTTAAATTTTTGTTAGATTAATTTAAAATCGTACTTAAACCTGATCAATTAATTGTTATTCAGAAATAAAAGTAGAACCACGTGCATTCTACATCGATGTGGGGGTTTGCAACCAATTTTTGAAAAAAAAAAAAAAAAAAAAAAAACAGCTATCCACAATTATCTGGTCCCAACAATTCCAATTAATTGATTCCCTATTTTAGTATTATGGGTAATGTAACTTTTTTCAATGAGACAAATCCATGTAAGTAGCAGCATTTAAATCTCATGAAATGATTTGCAGTCAAATTAAAAATATAACAATTAAATTTTCTAGAACAGATCCAGAACAATTAATTTTTTACTTTTCACTTTCAGGTGATATTTTGAGCTCTCAGTCATCAATTTCTTCTGAAATGTCTCACTTAGAAAGAAATTTAAGCAGTAACTCACAAAAAGACTCCCAACCAAGAAATTTCATTCATACAAAATAAAAGCGAAAAGTCGCTCATTTTTTGGATTCATACATTGCCATATCAACTGCAAGCCAAAAGAAAGCTTTGGATGAACAAGTGGCTCGTTTTGTGTATTCAACAAACACATCATTCTGAAGTGTGGAACATCCACATTTTATAAAATTAATACAGCAACTTCGTCCGGGATACAACCCTCCTAATAGACATGATATTGGTGGACATTTGCTAGATACTATTTATAATGAGGAAAAAAAGAACTGTGCTGATACTCTAAAGAATGAAATTGTCTGCCTTGGATTTGATGGTTGGTCAAATATACACAATGAACCAGTTATATATGTGTAACAGTCAAGGGTCGATCCAGGCAAAATTTGGGGCCTATTTAGGGCCCCTTTACAAAAAGCTATTTAATAAAACAGGGTCCCTTCACAAAAATTAATTTAATAAAATGCGCCCTTTCACAAAAATTAATTTGATAAAATGGACCCCTTCACAAAAATTAATTTGATAAAATATCCCCTTTCACAAAATTCTTTTCAATAAAATAGGCCCTTTCACAAAATTCCATAAAAATTTACTATCTATTAAAATTATTTATTATTTTGTGACTTTTAAAATGTGAATTTTTAAACAAAGAAGTTCACCAGAGAAGAAAACCTCAGCAAAAAGATTTTAAAAAGTTTTTGTCAAATGCATTTGTTTCTTTTTTTGAATTTTGAATTTGAGTAACTGGATTTCAACTTTTGATACAAAATGTTATTTTTCACAAAAATGTAATAAATTTCACAAAAATAACCTTTGCTTTTCACAAAATGGGCCCCAAGAGAAAAAACCTGCATCGACCCCTGAACAGTGACCACCAAATCAGGAAATGTATATTAAGTTGATACAAGTGCTCACACTGCAGAGAATTTGGAAGAAATGGCAATATCTAGCATAAAAAAATGTCAGTCTGATATGCAATGTTCTATCCGATCAGTTGTGGCTGATAATGCTAAAAATGTTAATAAAATGCAGGACTTGTTGAGCAAAAATTATGAATTTAATTTGATAACATACGGCTGCTCAGCCCATGTGCTGAATTTACTAGCAAGTGATATTGAAAATGCTTATCAGGGAGTTAAAGAAAATTTATTAGAAATTAAAGTTTTTCGCAATAATAAATTTGCAAATGCATGTTACAGATCACAAGAAAATGCTGTCAAATTACTAGTTCTTCCTTCTAATACTAGATGGAATTCTTTTTCAGATGCTTTAGACGTTTACCTTAAAAATTGGCACACTTTACTTAAAATTTTTGAAGAAAATAGGAATGTTATTGATAAAAACATTCAAAAACTCGTGTCTAATCTAAATAATAATTTTAAAAAAATGAAGATATGTTTGAACTGTTAAAGCCTATTGCAACTGCCTTGGATAATATCCAAAGTAATAATTGTTCCATTGCTGATGCAGTTTATATTTGGAAAGATCTTCAAAAAATATTAAGAGAAAAAGGTAAATAAAGAAGTCTTGCAGCTTTTCGAATCCAGGTATAAAATGGCTCTAACACCCACACACTTTTTGGCATATGTGCTTGATCCACGGTACAATCAAAGTGAACTATCTGAGCAAGAAAAAAAAAAGATGCATTAAATTTTGCAGAAGAAAAATATCCATCTAACTCTATGCTTTCACAGATTATAAAATTTAACGGCAAAGCTTCACCTTTTGAAGAACATTTTTTTGAGCAGAATATAGTAAGAGAAGTCACCCCATATGAATGGTGGAAGAGTCAGCAAATTCAAGTAAATAAATTTAACAGCAGTCTTTACTGAAATTGAACAACTTTTAACAGCAAAAGCATCCTCAGCAAGTGTTGAAAGAATATTTTCACCATTTGGATTAGTTCAATCAAAAATACGAAATAAGTTAGTTACGATTGGAAAAGACTTCAAAACTTGTCTTTTCATTTAAAGCTTTTAATTAAAATTAAATGCATGGAGTTGCATATATAAAGAAATTGTTTCCTAAATATGTTTAACCAAGAAAAATAAAGTTAGTGTTTTTAAAATTATAAATGATTTTTTTTTTAAGTCTATGTCTCAATTTCTATAAGTGTTGCACTCACAGATAAATCAAGTAAGTCAATACATGTGTTTTTTTTCAATTTTAATTAGAAAAAAAAATATTTTTTGATTTGTAAAGTAAATATCATTAAAGTAAATAGCATATATCATAGAGACTTGTTATCATTTGTTGATGTTGATATTATTGATACTGTAAATAATTTTTTTGGTTATGAACAAGAAATGTAAATACGAAGTTGTTCCGAAGAAATGTAAATACTCATAAAAACAAATGGCGAACTATAGCTACAGAAACAACAATAATTAAGCAGAAAAATAATATGTGATTCTAATAACTTACTACTAACCTACGTAATCCTTAAAAAGCAACTGTTATTGTTTAGTTACTTCGACCGTTGAGGATTACACGGTAATTATAATTATCTAAATTACTGGATGAATTTACTAAAATATTTCTTACAACATTACTTGCTGGAAAAAAACTCACGTGCTTTATTCCATGTGACGATGAATGAGAACGGACCAGATGGGATTAATTTCCCGCCTGGACTTTCAGGATTTTAGAAAAAAATATTGTTCTGTGCTGCCATCTATTAACGATTTGTCAAAATGCGCTTTATTTGATGGATGATGCGCCACTCTGTGATGGGTGTGGACCTCAGAGGAATAATCTACTATTGTAAGGTTGTATATTGTAAGGTCTATGGTGTGGACACGTTGCGGAACATCGTAGGCTACGATTTGAAGCATGCAAAGCATTCGGTTTTTACTGTGACTTTGAGCTTACATCGGCAAGAAATCTTATAGAATTATATTTTGTGCACATTATGTTTACACATTAATTTCATCTGCAAATTCTCATTCATAAAAAACATTAACTACGTAATCTATAATGCTCTTATTCTTTTTCAAAATAAAATCTTAACTATTCTAAAAAAAAAAAAAAAAAAAAAAAAAAGATTAGCAGAATTCCGGTAAAATGTAGGCAAATATTGAGAGATTTCCCAAATCAATATATATATGAGAAAAAAGGAAGAAAAAGTAAATTTTGTAGAAAACTATAAAAATTCGCATGCTTCATTGTAAAATAATGTTTAGGGAACAGTCGCAGAAATAATTGACGAAATGTATTATTTACTATTTATAATCTTATAGAACAACTTGTTTATTTTAAAATGGAGTGTTTTATCTTGTCAGAATCTCAAAGCCAAAAGAAAATCTTATTGTTATGTGCTGCTGTCTATTGGCAATTAACCAAAACGGCATCTGTTTAGCAGCACTAGATTAATAGTGTAAGGAAATTATAAATTAATGTTCATTGAATAGTATGTATATTATATATGCATTCACAGACACATATACATATATAAACTTAATGGAAATTAGAAAATAAAAAAATAAATTAGAAAAATGTTAATGAAATTGAAATACGCCACCGCCGTTATAATTTTCATTAGACCATCAAAATTCCAGTTTTGTTCATTATAAATATAAATTCACAATCGCCCTTAAAACGTTCCACCCAGTCTTGGGCAAATAAAAATGTACCAATAAACGTCTTTTTTTTTAAATAAAAATGTAACATTATAAAATCTGTTGCATTTGACAACAAAGATCGATCCAGGCAAAATTTGGGGCCTATTTAGGATCCCTTCAGAAAATTCTATTTACTAAAATGGACTCTTTCACAAAATTCCTTATAATAAAACAGATCCCTTCACAAAGTTACTTTTAATAAAATAGGCCCTTTCACAAAATTCTTAATAAATAGTAAGTTTTTATGCATAAAAACTTACTATTTATTAATTATTTATTGTTTTGTGACGTTTAAAATGTGCAATTTGTAAAGAAATAAGCTTACCAGAAAGGAAAAGTTCAGCAAAAGGATTTAAAAGTTTTTGTTAATGAATGTTTGATTCGAATTTGAATAACTGGATTTCAACTTTCGTTACAAAATGTAATTTTTTACAAAGATATAATGCATTTCACAAAAATAACCTTTATTTTTCACAAAGTGGGCCCCAAGAAAAAACTCTGCATCGACCCCTGGATGTACTGGGAAAGAATCATGTATTAAATATTTACCTTTTTAAGGAAAAAAATAATTACATTTTTTAATTAGTATAATCAATTGTATTAATAAAAAAATAATAATAGCTAAAGAGAATATTCGCGATAATAAGACATATAATTGCTTGGAAATTTTAAAGTGCAATGTTGAATTCCGAATTTTTTTATTATAACTGAAACACACTTGTGCTATTAAGAATTCTAATAGAAATACATAAATATTATCCTCTAATTATTATTATTATCAGAATTATTACTATACGAAAAAATAAATAAAATTACTTTCTGTCGAATTTCTGATTATCCTGAATTTAAAGAAAAAGAAAAACTTTACTCTACAAGAAAATTATATGTATTCAGAGCAAAAGGTGCCAATTTAATGGATTTTTTTTTTTTTAAATACAAAATAACCTACCAGAATTTCTAAATAGAAATTTTTGTCTTTCTTAATTATCGAGTGTTTTTCATTAAATGAGGAAAAGATTACTCTTCGGAAATTCTGGTAAATATTTTGAATTAAAAAAAATCGTTTAAATTGGCAATACTGTTTCATCAGAGAGTTTAAGTTTTGATGGCAAATCTTTTTCACAACGCAGATGAAATGTATAAATTAATAAAAATTGTAAAGAAAAGCAAGCAATGCAAAGCCGTTCAGAATAAGTTCTTTAATGTTAGTTCTTGAGATATAGCTATCCTGAAAATCGTGAATAATACATTATGGCAGCCCACCTGTTGGGTGGTATACACCAAAACATAATCAGCAACCACTCATGTCAACGTCTAACTGAATCTAAAGTTTGGTGAAAATCCGCGCATTAGTTCTTCAAATAGAGCTATTGCGGAAATCGTGAAAACTGCAGCACAGCAGCGTCCCCTGTTGGGAAATTTTCACCAAAAACTAATCAGCATCAATTTATATTAAGGTCTAACTGAATCTAAAGTTTCATTAAATTCCGTGCGTTAGTTCTTGAGATAGAGTGCCCAAAATTTTGTTGTCACATACAGATACATACAGGCACAAAGACAGACATACAGACATTTTCTAAAATCAGTCATATGTCATATCGTGTTCAGGGCCGGATTTAGCCTCTAAACCACTCCGTGCAAAAGTAAGAATTTGCGCCCCTACATAATAAGTATACATAGTAAGCATTAAAAAAAAGTACATGATCTTTTTTACATTTTGTAGGGAACATCCAAAAAACAACAGGGAAACACACACTCAGTAATTGACACAAATACTTATAATATTTTTTCATTTAAAATACTTTACTTCATTAAAAAAAAAAAAACAGTTACAGGAATAACATTCAAACTTTTTTTTTACGAACTTTTAGTTCAGAGAATTCTTTAATTAATTCAGAAACATCTAAATTGTTACTGAGTTCATACTCAATTCCTAAAATAGCGAGGTCTGACAATCTTGTTTGAGATGTTGTTGTTCGCACATAGTTCTTGATTGTTTTTAGTTTGGAAAAACTACGTTCTCCGGATGCAACAGTTATTGGAATAGTAAGTAAAATTTTTAGAGCAATGCTCAAGTGTGGAGCAAAATTCGTTTTTGTTATGAATTTCAAAACTTCCAAAGTTGGTAAATCTTTTTCCAATAGAGAACACACCACTGATATTTCATCACAAAGTTCCAGGCTGTTTATATCCGATGATTCTCTAGCTGTGAAAATGGTTTCCAAATCTTTGCATTTGGCCAAAATTACAGTAGAACAAACACCTTTTAGTTCATATACCGGGTGTCCCAAAAATGACTGATGGATTTTAAAATTCAATAACTAGCAAACGGTGACAGATATTTAAAAAATTCTTGCAGGAGGGTTATGTATGATGTCGGGAGTTTTTTTACTCTGATTCTTGATTTTAGTTCGAATTTCAAACAATAGATGGCGCTGACAGCGGTTGGCGCTCATTCGAGGCCGAAACTGACGTCACTCAGCATTGATGCGAGGAAAGGTGATTAAGGCTATGGAGTGGGTCTCATTCGCCAGTACAATTTTGCTCTTAGGCCCCGATTCAGAATCCCAGATAACTCGAATGAGACCCACTCCATAGCCTTAATCTCCTTTCTTCGCATCAATGCTCAGTGACGTCAGTTTCGGCCTCGAATGAGTGCCAACCGCTGTCAGCGCCATCTATTGTTTGAAATTCAAACTAAAATCAAGAATCACAGTAAAAAAACTCCCGACATCGTACATAATCCTCCTGCAAGAATTTTTTAAATATCTGTCACCGTTTGCTAGTTATTGAATTTTAAAATCCATCAGTCATTTTTGGGACACCCGGTATCTACTATATATATAAAACACAAACGGAAATTTCGTTCCGTTCCTTTATAACTGAAGTTCCGCTGAATGGATTTTGATGGAACTTGCACTGTTCGATAGATATTTTTTCAGGGAAGGTTTTAGTATATAACACAACGTTCTACGTAGGTTAGTTATAGAATTATGATGGAAAGTTCTGTTATTTTGGACGATAAGGTTACCATAGATCATTTTTTTGGCGACCGTTATCGTTGGCGAAAGAATTGAAACGGCTATATCAGAAAATAATTCAAACACATAGAAAACTAAAAGAAAAATTATCTTATTAATTTTATTTAAAATCCCCCCCCCCCCCCCCCCGAAAAAAAAGAAAAAGAAAAAAAAACTGTTTTAATGAGGGATAATATTATAAAGCCAAAGGAATGTTAGTAATGCTTAAAAATATTTAATATTTGGCGATTTATCGTTTGCGTCAGGTTAACAAAATCTGATCATTTGATTAGATATTATATAAGTGGCAAATTTTTTTTTCCTTTTTTTTTTTTTGTCTTTCTGTTAATTTTTATATATATATAACTCCTCTAACATGTGACTTACAGGAGGAACTAGCACATGTAATTGTAAAAATGACTGCATTGATGAGTTACATGTTATTTGTTTATTTACGATTTTGATTTTACCTTTGGCGCAAAACAATGTGATTTTAAGCCAAAAATGCATAAGCGTGACATCAGCTTGAGCTTTATTAGCAATAATAGTGTTTTTTCGGGTATAGAAGATCCTTTTTGGAGTAAATTTTTATATTCAAATGCAAATTATATAAATAGCAGTTATTGTTATAAATATGCGATCAAATATTTAAATTTTAGTGAATGTCTGCCACCCAAACACATTGTAAAATAGTTAAATTTTAGACATTTAAAAATTTACTGCGAAAACATGCCCGTTTGTTTTCACCAAACATATGATTTTTATGGTCTCGAATTCAGATCAGCGAATATTGTCTATTCTTTTATTTTTGTTTTTTTAATATATCGCCAATTTCACTTATAGAAATATTCACTGCAACAAAAGTTAGGAACTAAAGAATATTCTTAAGGATATGTGTGCAATTATGCGTTATTACTATCACAAAAGGCAACATTTTGTAATAAAAATTGCGTGCTGAAATAAATTTTCAATGCTCTTTTTGATTCGTCATTGTTTTTAAAAGATATTGGACTAATCGTCCGTATTCCGGTCACCTGCCAGTTGGCATTTTTACTATATTGTTGGAAGTTTCGTTTATGTTTTAAAGTTACTCTAGACGACGATTCAGATTACAGAAGATTAGACGACTTTTGAAATTAGCGATTGCTAAATTTATGGGGTTTTTTTCATTATGTAGCAAAGTTTTACCAAAAAAGCAATGCTTCCAATCAATGTACGGAAAAACTTTGTAATGTCAATGGTGGCGAATGGAATAAATAATATTTGTCAATTTATCATTTCAGCCTGGATAAGAAAAACGAGTAGCTAAAATTCTGATTAGATAATTTTTCGATCATTATAAAACATTTTCGACTTACACGCATCCCTAGCAGCTAAACATAGTGGCAAATGAATTTATTTCTGCGTGTTATTATGCTCTTTAGTGAAATGCAAAGAAAATATTCGGTTTAAGTATTCACCAAAAAGATTATTACTGAACATTTTGCATAACTAACTTTATCATTGTCAGTTTTGTATAAGGTATGGAATTTTGCTAATGAAAGATCTATAATTGAAATAACAGTAATTTGACATTATTTAATGGAAAATAGTTTGGCGTGTCAATAACTTCGTTTTGTAAGTAACTCTGGTACATTAGCAACCATATCGTTTCAAGCACTTCTAATGTTTGACGTCAAGCTTGGATATCGACAAGATTATGGAAGATTAGGAAGATTTTATTGGATGCAAACTAGAGGTTTATTCTTCTACCGGATTTAATCATCGGGTTTTTTTTTTCAGGTTAACGGTTACACGAATGCAACTGGTCTAAAAAATGAAAGACAGTAAAAATGGCGTCATTTTAATTTTATTCAAACTATTCAGCTTTAAAAAAAGCACTTTTTCATGTTTCACCAGTTTTTTTAAATAGGAAAGTTAAACACTGTTCTTTATGTGCAAACACTTTATTACGTTTTTGACTGTATTTACTCTGCTGGAATCGAAAGATGAAAAACCGTAGTAGACTTGCCTGAAGAGGACGTATATTACGAAATATAACGTAACATAGAATGAGATTGTAACTTACGTTACCATATCCTCACATAGAGACAAGAAAGAGGAACGGAGTTCAAGAACTTACAGACGAAAATGAATCACCCGAACATTATTTAAGTTCAATGGTCAATCTATTCAATCATTGTAATGCTCTCTTTTTAGTAGTATATTGACTAGAGAACATTTTAGTTCCTGTTGCCATAATGGTCTTGTGGTTATAATGGACTCATTTCCCTACCAAACTCTACTACAAATGATCAACTAAATGATTTGCTTCTTTTAGCCCAAATTTTGTCCAATGTATAATATAATGTAACGCAATGTCGTTCGCATCGTTTACAGCAATATTGAAGGAAAAACCAGGTGAACGTCCCTATTGCTTTAAAATACATGCTCAAATCCATTGATATAATTTGTTTGAAAATTTTGACTAGGGTAGCATCCGTAGGTAAAGATACATATTCCTTTAAAATAAAAAAGCCATTTCGTATGATTTAAGGTACATTTAGAAAAATGGCCCAGCGCAGCTGGCGTAGCATGCTAGTATGATATAAAAAACTGAAGTAACTGTTGTGATGTTGCAGCTGAGAAAATCTTTGATCTAAAGACTTGATTGCAGTGTCAGCAAGGTGGTAAAAGAATTCAATTTTGTATTTTTCCTATGCATCGATTATAGGTTCATCCTGATTTTAATAATCAAATTGTCTTTTTCGCCGACGAACTCGATGTCTCGGTATTGATTCAAAATTTTTATCTGCATCTATTTCGGATGCCGTTTCGCCAGCATCGACAAGGATGGCGTTAAAGTGATTGTCCGATCTCAAATTCTTTAAAAAAAAAGATTGGAACTTTTCAAAAGTTTTATTGCCAATGCAATATCGAAAATTTTCCCCTGCATGAGTTTACTAATGGAATTGAAATTATTTAAAACCTCATACCACATCACGACAGAACAAAGAAATTTGTATCTTTTTATTTGCGCAAGTAGCGCAGATGCTTCATCTCTTATAGAACTATATATATATCTTTGTTCTCGTAAATGCTAAGCAATGCATCATATACTCGACCGATTTAATACCTTAGTGGCTAGCATCAGTTCGACTTTTTCACCTGGTGTCGCTGAGAGTTTTTAAGGTTACTTCTTCAACATGCTTCAAAAGAATGGCCGATCTGAAAGGCGATGAAGAAAAAAATACGTACAATTTTTGGATAATATTAAAGAAGTTGACTCCCTCTAATGATGATTTGGCCATATCATTTACCACCAGATTAACGGAGTGGCTACCACATGGTGTAAAAAAGCACGAGGGTTGATGTTTCTAATCATTGCTTGCATCCCCGCATGTTTTCCTTTCATGTTCGCATTTATACAACATTTTTATATAAGCTGATTTTCAAATTGTGATAGATCTTACTTAATCGATCACGAAATCACCGTCAGCTGTTGCGAAAGCGATGGATGCGGCCTTGGGAAGCGAGAAATACCCAAGTGAAAGGGAAACGAATAGCAACTTGATTACAGAAGATCACTTCAGGTCGTGATAATATCATCCAAATCTTTCGTAATCAAGTAATCTTTTTAAAACGAGCAAATTAGCGTGTTTTTACAGCCTGCAAAGTCTGGACAGGCGGCAAGGGAGGTTACGAGCGTTGGTCGTAGGGCGCAACCCCCTAGTTTGTTAGAAAATGTAACTGTGAGATAAACTTTTATTACGAAAAAACAATTTTTTCAGATTAAAAAAAAATTCAACACTTCAAATTTTTTACAAAATTTACTTTTCTAGTTCAATCCAAATCTTGAGAATGAATTAAAAGTTCTAAACATGTATGCTAAATTTTTTCAGTTTGACTGAAATATGTCAATTTTTCCACAAAATGTGATAAATTTTATTAAGACTGTTCTCAAATCTATAAAGGAGCTACATTCTGAATTAATTTTTGTTCGGAAACGTATGAAATTCGCAGATGTTCTTATTCAGAAACTATGTAATCGAATGGCGATTTACATTTTTTGGTAAAGGCAGAAGCTCTTTCAGAAAATACTGTCAAAGATGTCGATTTGAACCAAATTTCCGGACGCGGTAGCACGAGAAAGGGGTAAAATTTGTCGTCGCGTGACAAGATTCTCTTATACCTTAGTATATTTATCCAAAAAATGGAAAACACTATTCGATTCCAAACCACTTCAATAGTCAGGCCTACCAATTTCATACTTTTACGTTTAAAAATGAGTCAGAATATATGTCAGAAAGTTTCGCGTTGTTGAGCAGGGAATTTGAGAACAACCTTAATTAAATTAATGTGAGTATATTAAACAATTTAACCCATACGTATTGATTTTCAGTAAATTGCACAAAAGATAAAAAATATATACATGAATATGGAAAATTTAATAAAATAAGAATGTGTAAAGCTATCTAAATAATGAAATTCATAATAAACCAACTAACTTTAACTACTAAGATAAAAAGATGACAATAAAAAATATTTCACAAACAATCAAATTAACATGAGAGATGTAATATTGTTCAAGCTTTTTTTTTCTCTCTTTCGTTTTTTCAAGTCACTTAAAAACATACAGTAATAACAATGGTTTTCTTCAAGTTAAATTTACTTATACCCAAGAGCAAGGGCTAACACACTTCCTAAAATCTTCTTATAATATTATTTTACGACAAAACATACCTTTTGATTCTTTGTCTGTTTTTTCATAGATTTTATGCAGGAGAATAAGACAAAAGGATTTCCCAATGCAATGGTCAATGGTTCTCAGAATAACAACTTTTACTCTCTCCTAAAATATAAATAGCGCCAAATAGAGCCTTCCTGTCGCCGCCCCCCTCTACCACGTGACTCGCATCAGCCAATTACGATACGACAAACAGAAAAACAGAGAAAGGTATTTTTCTAGGAGCATTCGGATCAAGAAACATGCTTAACGCTTAAAACTTTTGGCTTTGGAGAAAAAAAAGTAAAAACGAACTTCTAGTTGCATTTGAATAAATTTTCTTCCATCTGAAAGCCAGCTATCGAGGGTATTTTCTAGAATTTTTTTCTCCTTTTGTTTTGGCAATTTTGCGCCCCTCGATTTTTAATACTCCGTGCCGGGGCACGGATTGACGGAGTGTTCGTCCGGCCCTGATCGTGTTCAAGACCTTCTAAAACGCATAAATAAGTTGAAAACTGGAAGTCGAAAATTTCCTTTAACTTAATACTTTCTTCTTGTAAAGATAGAAGAAAGTAAAGAAAAAAAAAAAAGAATGAAAAGAAAATATAATTTGCAAGTGAGAAATCGGGGATTTAATTAAGTACAAGTTAAAAATCTTATTTTTAAATTTTCTGTTTATTTCAATTTGAATTATTTAATCAGTCGATGTAAATTATAGGGGGAAAATGAATAAGTAGAAAAAAAAAAAAAGTCGATAAGTGTGATCTCAGATCACACAAAGGGTAAAGTCATGTTTTTTGTAAAATAAAAATTTAGCGGACTATTTTTTTTTCGTTTTTTCGAATATTTGAACCTGCCCGAAAGCGGGCGAAGCCTGCTATTATACTCTGTCATAATAATATCTGTCATGTGGACTAAATGCGATATTAAAAAAAAAAAAATCAATTTCAAAATTAAAAATGTTGTATAGAGACCTTCAAAATGTTAAAATAAGCCAATATTTCCATAATCGGGTTTTTGTCATGATTCAATACGTTCCTCAAACTCATATGACATTGTAATCACTTGCTGACGTCATATCTGCTTGCTTTCTCTATTACTCATATTGATACTTTCTTTGTATTATTCTCAAACATTTGAAAAAGTCCGTTAAACTTCCAATATGACGTCAGATTAATTTTATTTTTAATTCTCTAATGACGTCATATTAACCTGCTTTCTGTATTTAAACATACTCATACTCCTTGTATTATTGTGAAATGTTTGAAAATTTCAGTTTTATTACCAATATGACGTCATATTAATCTTTTTTTTTAATTCGTGAAACTTTTTATTTCATTTTTCATGTGGAAATCTTTCAATAGAAAATAAATTTTTGTAGAAAGAATTTTACTGTGGATTTTTAATTGTTGGCTACTGCTATAACGAAAAATGTTTAAATTTAATAGGAAAAGTGATGGAGAAACCTAAGTGACGGAGAAACCTTTTTATGCAGTTAATAATCTCCACGTGTTGTTAACGATCGAAAGAACACTTAGAACATGCTAAAAACCAGACCCCAATTAACTATAAGTTCTTCAAGTGATAACCGCAGCTGCAAACCAAGCCAAAGTGAATAAGACCAGAGACTGTCGAAACTGATCAGCTGAGAAATTCTGCAGACCTCCCTACTTCAATGTACAGCTGATGCCCCGTGCGCTAGAACTCAATAACAATCTCTCAGAATCTAAAATGTAGTCGAACAGTTAAGACGCCCTTGTAAATATCCCAAATAAAATGTAAAATTGGAGCACTTTTATGCAGTCTCCAAAACGCGATTTAAATGTGTATATAAAGCCAAGAATTACAATAATAATATTATATTCAAAGAAAAATGGATCTACTTCTTACTTCACGCAATATTACTTTCTTCTAATAATGTTGTTTATTACTCCCATACAGCGACACTTCAATGAATCAAAAGGATAATTATCAGTGCATTATTGTGGATATTACTTTACGCAAAAGCAGTTCTCAGGTAAGCTGAACAAACCTTTTTTACCATCATCGAAAGATGAAAATGTATATTAAAATATGAAGACTGATATAACAATTTATTAAGATAGAAAATTAATTATGCTACCGACGGTTCCCCTAACAAAGATTATGAAAGACTGAAAAAAGAATATCCCAGTATTAAAAACGATAATATAACAATTTCTAAAAATATAATAATAAATAAAAGATCACTAAAAAAGAAATAAATGCGGTAAAAGAAAATACTCAATTTATTGAGAAACTCAATTCTACAAATTATAGTACATGGAAGTTCAAGTTGCAGATGTTCCTGATTAAAGAGGAACTCGACGATATTATAGCACAAGATCCACCGGATCCACCCGACCCCGCATGGAACAAAAAGGATCGAAAGACTAGGGCTCAAATAAACTTAAGCATCGATGATACTCAAATCGTAAATGTAAAAAACTTAGATACTGCCAAATTAACTGCCAAATTAACATGGGAAGCTCTGAAAAACGTACATGAGAGAAGCAATTTATCCAGTAAGCTTTACCTTTTACGGAAGTTATACAGTACTAAATTAGCGGAGGGTGGAAACATGATCACGCATATCACTAATATCTTGCAAATTATAGATAAACTTAATGCCATTGGAGAAAATATTAGCGATTCACATATTTCCGCGCTATTTCTGTGTTCTCTTCCCCCCAGTTACAATACTTTGATAACTGCGTTGGAGGCGAGACCGGAAAATGAGCTCACCCCTGATTTTATCAAAAACAAATTAACGGACGAATATAATCGTAGACATGAAATGTCAGAACAATCACATAGCGGATATAACAGCAACGAGAGAGCATTTAAAACAAATAGGAGATATACACACACTGAAAATAGAAGAGAAAAAAAATATTGCAATAACTGTAAAATGAAAAATCATTCCACTTACGAATGCTGGCACTACAAGAGCAGAAACACGGTACAATCCGGAAATCCTCGTAACAATCAATTCAAAAATAAAAAGAATTTCTCATCTTCATTATGTTATGAAAAGACCGAAACTCGTAGAGAAAATAAAATTCCAAACGAAAGAAAATACGTAAATGATCAGACGCAAGATAAAGCATTAATCACCGAAAAAGTAGGCAAAAATAAATGGATTCTCGATTCAGGATCTACCTCGCACATTTGTAACGATAAAAGCCTATTTAGTAAATTTATTGATTATAATAAAACTTCAGTAACGATCGCGAATGGTAATAAACTGACAGCGTTAGGTTCAGGAGAAGTTTTTATAAAGACATTAACCCCCGAAGGAAAAGAAAAACTAACGAAATTACGCGAAGTGCTTTATGTCCCAGACTTAGAGTCGAACCTAATTTCGGTTAGTAAAGCCGCTAAAAACGGGTGTATACTAATCTTCGACCATAATAAATGCGATTTGATCTTTGATGAAGAAATATATATTAGGGCGAAAAATTAGAAAAATTTATACATTATTGAGGAAATAGACGATGTGGAAGAACCACAAAATTATGCAAACATAACGTATAACTGTGACAGCAAACAATACATAGATCTCTGGCATCGCAGACTCGGTCACAGAGATTATGACGCGATTAAATCTATAATAACAAATCAACTTGCGGACGGAATAAAGATAGGAAATTGTAAACATAAAAATAAAACATGCGTAACTTGTGTCGAAACTAAATTAACTAACATGCCGTATCCTAAATCAACAACAAACCGAGCTACTGGTATTGTGGATTTGATTCACAGTGACGTATGTGGTCCTCTAGACACACCGACTTTAGGCGGAAAAAATTATTTTATGACTCTTATTGATGATTATTCCCGATATACTACGATATATTTATTATCTAAAAAGAGCGAAGTTGCTGAAAAGATAAAGAGTATATAACGATGATATACAATCAGTTCGGTAAAAAACCTAAGGAAATTAGATCGGATGGGCGTAACTAGAACATTTTTGTGGGGTGGGCACAGGCCCCCAACCTGAAAAGTTCTTTGTGTGTGTGTTTGTGTGTATATGCATGTAGGGAAATATCTAACAAACTTGTAATGATACGAAACTCGTTAATTTAATGAAGAATTTGAGTAAAAATTAGCAACAATTTATTATTGAGGTTAATGGGAAAGAATATTATTGCCTGTGATACTGCAATTTTTAAGATGACCAGACGTACTGAGACAGTGCTTAGTTTTAGACAATGTATCAGTTTCCCAACTTCTAGATTTAACGCCCAGGTTTTTAAGGGGTGTTTTAAATGATTTGCGGAACAACGTAAAATTTTCTGACGCAATTTCTAACTCATTTTTAAATGTAAAGGTATAAAATTGGTAAAACCTGACTATTTAAGCGATTTGGAATTGAAATACGTTTTCCATTTTTTGATAAATAGCTTACTTATTGTGTTATAAGCGATTCTGGTCACGTGACCATGCATTTTTCGTGCTCTTCGGGCTGCCGCGGCGAGATTTCAGTCCAAAACGTCGACTTTGACCAGTTTTTTCTGAAAGATCTTCTGTTTTTACCAAAAAATGGAAAACGTGTTTCGATTACAAAGTTTCTGAATAACCAGACCTGCTCATTTCATGCTTTCCGAACAAAAATGAATTAAAAAAAATATGTCTGAAAATAGCTCTTTTGGATTTGAGAACAGCCTTAACAGAATCCTTAAATATGGCGTAGTCAACCTAGCGATTGCGGGCACATTTGAGCCCATCGATTCATTTTCTTACGATCATGAAACCTCTATCAATTTATATATATATGCTATTTTGCACTTGTGAATGCACATATGGGTTTTTAAACATGGGGGTATTTCGAACGTTTTCAGTCTGTAGAAGTTTTCTTATAAAATCTCTGTCGACAAAATATTCAAAGATTCATTCACACTGAAAATTTTGTCATTATCTTCCACATTTCTATCCTCATTGGTTGAGAAGAATCTTTGTTACGGTTTGCAGTTAATTTTCATAAACATATATCTCTATCCATTCAATATCTTTATGTGTAATTGTGAAGTTTTATGTAATAGACTCACAGTTAAATAAATATGTGTGTGTACGTGAGAGATAGGAAGAATGTGCTCTCACGAAGATGAAGATGGTTATAAAGTTCCAATTAGCCAGTGGTAGTAGAAAGATGGACGACCGCTGCGCCTAAATTATCCCGGTTTTCAAAATTTAACTTATGAAGAAAAAACAGATTCTTTAAAAGAAAACGTTGGAAGACACAAAATTCTACTTCTCTATTAACAAAATCGTTGAAGCAATGCACTGTCTGTATAAAAAATACCGTAAAATCTATGAAAACGGAACTTGTATTAACCCTTTGAAGGATGGTGGTATGGTATACTACTTATACAACTTAATTTTAATCTCCGCGACTGGCTACAATTGCATCAGAAATTTTGAATACATTTTTGCCTATTTTTAGTGTGTGAAGAATATTATTTTCAAATCAATTTGTCAGTAAATTCCTCTGACATTAAATTATTTGAACCTTTTATCAACATACTTTGCCCTTTCAAATTTTGCCAAATATATTTTATTTCGATAGTATCGAATCACTTAAATGAACTTCTTGGACTCATGCCAAAAATAGACTTGTGCTACAGTCTAGGTTTAGACTTCAGATCCTTTAAAATTTTGACACTGCAAAACTTGACCATTAAAGAAACTAAAAAAAAAAAAAAAATACAAATAATAATTTAACAGTAACATTAATTTAATGTAGCATTTCAACAGTCAAATATAATATAGAATCTCTGACTAAATTAAAAGCAGTTAAAATCAGAAAATAAATAATATAATCAATGAAAAAAATCCCCAGCACACAGGCAGAGGTAGATTTCGAAGTTAAGTACTAATTTCAGGCGATGCGTTGCGCTGGAGAATGCGCTGATTTTTATTTGGAGGATGGAGGTTTCGCTTTACATGTTTTTGTTTTTATTTATTTATTTTGTTGTAAGAGTTGGTTCTTTCAAAAACTTGTCAGTACAAAAATTGTAGATAATATTATGAAGAATTAAATTAAATTAAAATGGATTTGATATCTTGTGAATTGAAGAAGTTATGTTTTTCATTCTTCTTAAAACCCTGTTTTTTTAAACCGCTTGAGACCATTTTTAAGGATATCAAAAATCTGTCATGCGTATATTTTTGGCCCTTTTCCTAGAAGTAATAACTTTAAAAGGATGTGGAATGCTATATGTATCATAATTAAGAAATTATGTTTTTTTTTCTGTTTTCACAAAAAGTGTACCCCCCTCCCCCCCCCCTGGTCCGATTTTGCCCATTAACGAACTTGATCGAGATTTTATCGCCCTGGATTTTATGTATGAGTTTGGAAGAGATTTGTGCAGAATTACAGAAGTTATCGAGTCCATAAAAAAGTGATGTTAATATACAGCAGCACTCAAAAGTATTTTGACAACGATAATAATTGACTTAATTAAAAACATTAATAAAATTTAAAAAAATCAATCAATTTATTTGACTATATTCAATGCTTCACAGAATTTTAATAATAATCATATTCTCAATGGTATGGAATATATTTTATTTATATTTTTATGTTAAACAAAATAAGAGAGAATATAATGTCAAAATACTTTTGAGCGTACTGTATATATAGATAGATAAAGTTTTGAACCGGGGGGTTATTTTAGGTTCTAGGAGTCATTATCGGCGTAGATCTGCAAAAATGTTTCAGAACATAGGGGAGAATGTATTAGATAGTATTTCTTATGAAATCTACCTAAAAAAATAAACGTCACCTGAATATAAATTAAATTGAAAATAAATTTTATAACTACTTTTCTCAAAGAAAGGTTTTTCTTTTTTTTTTTTTTTTTTTTTTTTTTTAGATGTTTTAATTTCACAGCTAGTTGGGCTCTTTTTGCGAGCTTAGTTTGGAGCATAATTAAATACATTGTTATTCTTATTCTTATATAATTGTAACCCTATATAATATTTGACAATATTTCACCTGTGGACAGAGGAAAATGCTTTAAAATTAATTTAATAATTTATAATTAAGTTTTAAAAATATTAAAATGTTATATTACCATCGGAAACACGCATGAGAACATAAATATTCTAATTCTAAAACATCAAGAAGTGAATCGATTCCAAATTCCACCTTCATATATATATATATATATATATATATTAAAAAAAAAAAAAAGTACCTTGCTATTTAAGAAACAAAAAAAGGATTCTAAGTATCTTAAAGTCTTTTACAATCTTTTAAAAATCAGCTTGAAAGAGAATTAAATTGTTATTGGTGAAATATAAAGAGAAATATTCTATTTGATTATGATATTAAACACATACCTTTTAGTAACATAAGAAAAAGCCGTTAGATGTCCCTTGTCTATGCTCATTTTCTGTTTAAAGTACTTTTATTAAATTATTGTAAAACAGAACTCATGTCTTTCTGCTACAGTCGTACAATGATATTGGGAAAAAAAAAGAAAAGAAATTAAATATGACTTTTAATTTTTTTTCTTCCCGTTGTTGGATATAAATAATAAATTTGCAGATTTATTATTTACAATTATAAACAGATTTTTAGAGTAATTAAAGTCACTAAACGTTGTCATTGGGGAATATTTAATATTAATACTTATTTCTATCTAAGAAGATATTTTTAAATGAGCAAATTCGTCTTGAAACAATATTAAAATGTTAATAATTTCATAATGCATCTTTTTGGTATCAGGCTGGGGCTCTGGTGGCACAAAATTATTCGGGTTTGGATTTCAAATCGTCGGGCTCGGTGTCCGGAAAAAAAAAAAGAGTCCGAACTCATCTCTATTTTACACATGTGTAGTTAATGGAAGTTTAAATAAAGTTAAAATTATATTGGGAAACATGCATATTAAATGCGTATAACAATGCATATTAAATTACATTCCACTTACTTGCAGTGTCATAATTGCACCCATTCATGTAAATTTTTGACAGTACGTTTCTCCATACTTACAGTACGCTTTTCCAACTTACCTTGAAAAATATTTAGAAATTGATTGGGATTTAGATTCTTTCTCGTTCTTTGTCTTTCAAGATCAAGTCGTGTTTTGTATATTCTTATCAGTACTCCACCTGCTGAGTGTAAAATCTCTACACCTGTTTTCAGTGATCTGACTTCCCACTTATTAGCATGTGTACGGCCTATTTCCGTTTCAGACAATCAGCAATCGATAGCCAGTAATTTGATTTTTTTTTTTACTTTTAAAGTTGTGAATTTGGTTGATGAGTTGTATGAATAGGATTCCGTTTTTAGTAATTGTTGGATTTTCCACATGCATCAACTGCACTTTTTGGAAGGAAATCACAAGTTGTGTGATTATTCTTTGTCAGTCCCTCTCTCATTATAAAAGGAGAAGAACATATGTGGACAAAGAATTAAAAAAAAATTACGATAGATACAAGTCGATACATCACATAATGTAATTTATGAAAAATAAAAATTTTTCGAACTTTTGATGCATTTCTATCTTTATTAAGCTTTATTCTTAACGCCCAGGTTTTTAATGGGTGTTTTAAATGATTTGCGGAACAACGTAAAATTTTCTGACGCAATTTCTAACTCATTTTTAAATGTAAAGGTATAAAATTGGTAAAACCTGACTATTTAAGCGATTTGGAATTGAAATACGTTTTCCATTTTTTGATAAATAGCTTACTTATTGTGTTATAAGCGATTCTGGTCACGTAACCATGCATTTTTCGTGCTCTTCGGGCTGCCGCGGCGAGATTTCAGTCCAAAACGTCGACTTTGACCAGTTTTTTCTGAAAGATCTTCTGTTTTTACCAAAAAATGGAAAACGTGTTTCGATTACAAAGTTTCTGAATAACCAGACCTGCTCATTTCATGCTTTCCGAACAAAAATGAATTAAAAAAAATATGTCTGAAAATAGCTCTTTTGGATTTGAGAACAGCCTTAACAGAATCCTTAAATATGGCGTAGTCAACCTAGCGATTGCGGGCACATTTGAGCCCATCGATTCATTTTCTTACGATCATGAAACCTCTATCAATTTATATATATATGCTATTTTGCACTTGTGAATGCACATATGGGTTTTTAAACATGGGGGTATTTCGAACGTTTTCAGTCTGTAGAAGTTTTCTTATAAAATCTCTGTCGACAAAATATTCAAAGATTCATTCACACTGAAAATTTTGTCATTATCTTCCACATTTCTATCCTCATTGGTTGAGAAGAATCTTTGTTACGGTTTGCAGTTAATTTTCATAAACATATATCTCTATCCATTCAATATCTTTATGTGTAATTGTGAAGTTTTATGTAATAGACTCACAGTTAAATAAATATGTGTGTGTACGTGAGAGATAGGAAGAATGTGCTCTCACGAAGATGAAGATGGTTATAAAGTTCCAATTAGCCAGTGGTAGTAGAAAGATGGACGACCGCTGCGCCTAAATTATCCCGGTTTTCAAAATTTAACTTATGAAGAAAAAACAGATTCTTTAAAAGAAAACGTTGGAAGACACAAAATTCTACTTCTCTATTAACAAAATCGTTGAAGCAATGCACTGTCTGTATAAAAAATACCGTAAAATCTATGAAAACGGAACTTGTATTAACCCTTTGAAGGATGGTGGTATGGTATACTACTTATACAACTTAATTTTAATCTCCGCGACTGGCTACAATTGCATCAGAAATTTTGAATACATTTTTGCCTATTTTTAGTGTGTGAAGAATATTATTTTCAAATCAATTTGTCAGTAAATTCCTCTGACATTAAATTATTTGAACCTTTTATCAACATACTTTGCCCTTTCAAATTTTGCCAAATATATTTTATTTCGATAGTATCGAATCACTTAAATGAACTTCTTGGACTCATGCCAAAAATAGACTTGTGCTACAGTCTAGGTTTAGACTTCAGATCCTTTAAAATTTTGACACTGCAAAACTTGACCATTAAAGAAACTAAAAAAAAAAAAAAAATACAAATAATAATTTAACAGTAACATTAATTTAATGTAGCATTTCAACAGTCAAATATAATATAGAATCTCTGACTAAATTAAAAGCAGTTAAAATCAGAAAATAAATAATATAATCAATGAAAAAAATCCCCAGCACACAGGCAGAGGTAGATTTCGAAGTTAAGTACTAATTTCAGGCGATGCGTTGCGCTGGAGAATGCGCTGATTTTTATTTGGAGGATGGAGGTTTCGCTTTACATGTTTTTGTTTTTATTTATTTATTTTGTTGTAAGAGTTGGTTCTTTCAAAAACTTGTCAGTACAAAAATTGTAGATAATATTATGAAGAATTAAATTAAATTAAAATGGATTTGATATCTTGTGAATTGAAGAAGTTATGTTTTTCATTCTTCTTAAAACCCTGTTTTTTTAAACCGCTTGAGACCATTTTTAAGGATATCAAAAATCTGTCATGCGTATATTTTTGGCCCTTTTCCTAGAAGTAATAACTTTAAAAGGATGTGGAATGCTATATGTATCATAATTAAGAAATTATGTTTTTTTTTCTGTTTTCACAAAAAGTGTACCCCCCTCCCCCCCCCCCTGGTCCGATTTTGCCCATTAACGAACTTGATCGAGATTTTATCGCCCTGGATTTTATGTATGAGTTTGGAAGAGATTTGTGCAGAATTACAGAAGTTATCGAGTCCATAAAAAAGTGATGTTAATATACAGCAGCACTCAAAAGTATTTTGACAACGATAATAATTGACTTAATTAAAAACATTAATAAAATTTAAAAAAATCAATCAATTTATTTGACTATATTCAATGCTTCACAGAATTTTAATAATAATCATATTCTCAATGGTATGGAATATATTTTATTTATATTTTTATGTTAAACAAAATAAGAGAGAATATAATGTCAAAATACTTTTGAGCGTACTGTATATATAGATAGATAAAGTTTTGAACCGGGGGGTTATTTTAGGTTCTAGGAGTCATTATCGGCGTAGATCTGCAAAAATGTTTCAGAACATAGGGGAGAATGTATTAGATAGTATTTCTTATGAAATCTACCTAAAAAAATAAACGTCACCTGAATATAAATTAAATTGAAAATAAATTTTATAACTACTTTTCTCAAAGAAAGGTTTTTCATTTTTTTTTTTTTTTTTTTTTTTTTTAGATGTTTCAATTTCACAGCTAGTTGGGCTCTTTTTGCGAGCTTAGTTTGGAGCATAATTAAATACATTGTTATTCTTATTCTTATATAATTGTAACCCTATATAATATTTGACAATATTTCACCTGTGGACAGAGGAAAATGCTTTAAAATTAATTTAATAATTTATAATTAAGTTTTAAAAATATTAAAATGTTATATTACCATCGGAAACACGCATGAGAACATAAATATTCTAATTCTAAAACATCAAGAAGTGAATCGATTCCAAATTCCACCTTCATATATATATATATATATATATATATTAAAAAAAAAAAAAAAGTACCTTGCTATTTAAGAAACAAAAAAAGGATTCTAAGTATCTTAAAGTCTTTTACAATCTTTTAAAAATCAGCTTGAAAGAGAATTAAATTGTTATTGGTGAAATATAAAGAGAAATATTCTATTTGATTATGATATTAAACACATACCTTTTAGTAACATAAGAAAAAGCCGTTAGATGTCCCTTGTCTATGCTCATTTTCTGTTTAAAGTACTTTTATTAAATTATTGTAAAACAGAACTCATGTCTTTCTGCTACAGTCGTACAATGATATTGGGAAAAAAAAAGAAAAGAAATTAAATATGACTTTTAATTTTTTTTCTTCCCGTTGTTGGATATAAATAATAAATTTGCAGATTTATTATTTACAATTATAAACAGATTTTTAGAGTAATTAAAGTCACTAAACGTTGTCATTGGGGAATATTTAATATTAATACTTATTTCTATCTAAGAAGATATTTTTAAATGAGCAAATTCGTCTTGAAACAATATTAAAATGTTAATAATTTCATAATGCATCTTTTTGGTATCAGGCTGGGGCTCTGGTGGCACAAAATTATTCGGGTTTGGATTTCAAATCGTCGGGCTCGGTGTCCGGAAAAAAAAAAGAGTCCGAACTCATCTCTATTTTACACATGTGTAGTTAATGGAAGTTTAAATAAAGTTAAAATTATATTGGGAAACATGCATATTAAATGCGTATAACAATGCATATTAAATTACATTCCACTTACTTGCAGTGTCATAATTGCACCCATTCATGTAAATTTTTGACAGTACGTTTCTCCATACTTACAGTACGCTTTTCCAACTTACCTTGAAAAATATTTAGAAATTGATTGGGATTTAGATTCTTTCTCGTTCTTTGTCTTTCAAGATCAAGTCGTGTTTTGTATATTCTTATCAGTACTCCACCTGCTGAGTGTAAAATCTCTACACCTGTTTTCAGTGATCTGACTTCCCACTTATTAGCATGTGTACGGCCTATTTCCGTTTCAGACAATCAGCAATCGATAGCCAGTAATTTGATTTTTTTTTTTACTTTTAAAGTTGTGAATTTGGTTGATGAGTTGTATGAATAGGATTCCGTTTTTAGTAATTGTTGGATTTTCCACATGCATCAACTGCACTTTTTGGAAGGAAATCACAAGTTGTGTGATTATTCTTTGTCAGTCCCTCTCTCATTATAAAAGGAGAAGAACATATGTGGACAAAGAATTAAAAAAAAATTACGATAGATACAAGTCGATACATCACATAATGTAATTTATGAAAAATAAAAATTTTTCGAACTTTTGATGCATTTCTATCTTTATTAAGCAGCCTCTTTGAAACAGTACTACTCTCTGCGCTTCTTTAGATCTCAACTCTCGGCTCACACATGAACATTCAAATACGCGTTCGCACCGGCTCTGATTACATTAGTTTTCATAACAGTTATATTTATTATATTTGTGTGTGTAGCCTTTTTTAATATCTGGGAAATTAAAATTTTTTATCAAAATTTTTACACATGAGTCTTGAAATTACTGGAGCTACTTGCAGCTTACCACTCTATTTACGCCTGCCGTAAAGTATGAATGCAAATTTAGTGTTGTAGAAATCTGCATGGGCACAGGGCTGGCAAGCAACAGAAGCCCGGCCCGGTGCGTGGGCCAGGCTGATCACGGACCAATTTTCTTTCATTAAATTCGGGGCCGGGACGGGGTTGCTTTTTTATTTCAGACTCGTGCCGGGCTAGTCTTGAGACTTGAGGAAGACAGTGCCACCCAGTGCCACCCAGAGCCCTAACCAGTCAGCAAAGTTACAAGGGGCTTTAAAATTATTTGTTGGGGCTAATTAACATCCGATTATTTTTCCTACCACTTTAATGATACAAAACATAAACAGAAAAAAGAGGTCAAGTCCCGATGTCATAAAATTTTCTATTGCAAAGTTTTAGAAATTTTAAATGTAATATAGATGCTATTATTATTTTAAATATTATGAAATCTAAAAGGATTCAAGAAGTTGCTGTGTGCGTGTGGAGGGCAGACAAACCTCTCCCCAATCTAGTTACATCCCTGCTACTACTCCGCAGCAAGTATATTGCCGAAACCATGGAGATTTTCGAGGTATAACTTCAATGCTATAATGAAGTACATTGTTAAAATTTTTGTAACCCCCCTCCCCCTCCCTCAGAGCCTAGTCGTCTGAAAGAAGCACTGGACACATCTTTCTAATTTGTTATCTTCCTTTCATACCTTCGTACTTCACATGCAGTTCTTGAGAGTATTATGGTTAAATAATGTAGTATATATTTCGTCCAGTTTTATATTTATAAGATAGTTTTGTTTCCATGTGCCCATATTCTAGGACAAATAAAATATTATTTTATCTTGATTCAAGTTTAATTGCTTCATTGCACTCTCTACATTGCATAACAAAATATTGTTCCTTTAAACATTTTTGGAGACCACTGACCAGGCCCCTACCTACCGGGATTCGACCCAGTTTGACGGGTTTGAGTGCCTGGTCATTGGGGCGAAATTCGCCTGATCGCCCTATTGGGGCGGTCCACAAAGACAAGTACCCAGTTCGGCCAATCAACTGAGTCCGGATTTTTCTGTGTTGTTCACTCCTAAATTTAAATGTTCTGAGATCTGACGCCGCACACCACGTACTCGTCATGACAGTTGAAATGGGGCTGGACAATTTAGTGCCGAAACGTTGGTACTGAACTTAGCTTGAAAAAGGGGAGAGAATTTTGAGGGAAACTAAATAAAGAAATTAACTAGATAATGAAACCACTGAAATGAAAATATAATCAGCCAATAGCTAAGTCGTACCATCGGTGAAAATTTTTGGGCCGAGTTGCAAGGCAGACGAAAACGCTGCGGGGGCTGACGGGACTGCGCCTTTCTACCGTACCCCACCTGGTAAAAACTGGCTCCGTGGGCTGTCCCATTAGAGCGGGTCCGGTAGCTTTTGCGGACAATGTCCAATTGCACCTAATAAAGAGGCGAACAGTCAAAAATAAAATGAATAAAAAAACTGCTGCTAAAAAAAAACCCCTTGTGCTACCAGTTGGGGCCGGCCATTGGCTCGTCCCAACCGGCAGCACGAGGAACTGCAAGGGGAACCTGGAAGAGAAGAATGTTACATTTTAAACTGAACTTATTCTGAATTACACTTTAACTACATTATTGAAATTAATTTACTTTTATTGTGCTAATTGACTTGGCTACCCGTCCATTGGGCCCATGAAAGGTTGTTAAATAATTAACAATTTGTAATTTAAAATATGTACTATTGCCGTTAACTGACTAAACCATAATTAGAAATTTATCGGAAAAAGTTCTGAAAAAGTAGAAATTTGATTAAGAAGCATAAATGTAGCAAAAACACTATGCGCGAACAGCATTTGAAATTTCATGGGTATATGAAGAGGGGATGGGGGTAGGAGTGAGGTAGGAGAGAGCCAAGTCCCCTATCCTAAATCTTTATAAATAGAAGATTCTTTTTAAAAAATATATTAAGAAATATAAATATAAAAACTGTTTGTGATTGTTATTGAACTGATTATTCAATTATTGCAATTTTATTGTAATACTAGCTAACCCGACCGGCGTTGCTCGGGCCTTAGATAATAAATAAAAAGGTTAAACTGCCCAGTTAAACTGAGGGCATTGAGCTCACAGGCTATTCACACTAATTGTATATTATACTCTTATTTCAAAGAATTTGAAATATGCCCCTCGAAAAATAAAGAAATCAACAGTATATTAAGGGGGGGGGGGGTCATCCCATCGTTACCCCTTCATAGTTAACTAATGAACCCCTTAAACTAATCAGGGAAGTCTCTAATTACAATGAATATATATACAAAATTTGAAGAAAATCGGATAATTCTGCATGAAAAACCCATTTATCTAAATTAAGGGGGATTAGCCCCCCCTTTCCCCCTTTATACTTAACCAATGAACCCCCAAAACTATTCAGAGAAGCGCATTATCACAATGAACCTATATACAAAATTTGAAGAAAGTCGGATAATTCTGCATGAAAAACTCATTTATCAAAATTAGGGGGAGGGTTATCCCCCCCTTTCCCCCCTTTATACTTAACTAATGAACCTCCAAAACTATTGACAGAAGCGCATTATCAAAATGAACCTATATACAAAATTTGAAGAAATGGGATAATTCTGCATGAAAACCCATTTATCTAAATTAAGGTGGGATTACCCCCCCCCCTTTCTCCCTTTATACTTAACCAATGAACCCCCAAAACTATTCAGAGAAGCGCATCATCACAAAGAACCTATATACAAAATTTGAAGAAAATCGGATAATTCTGCATGAAAAACTCATTTATCTAATTTAAGGGGGGATTAGCCCCTCCTTTCCCCCTTTATACTTTACCAATGAACCCCCAAAACTACTCAGAGAAGCGCATCATCACAATGAACCTATATACAAAATTTGAAGGAAATCGGATAATTCTGCATGAGAAACTCATTTATCTAAATTAGGGAGGGGGGTATAAATAGGGGGGTATAGGGAGGGGGGTAGTTAAGTATAAAGCTGGGATATCCCCCTTTATACTTAACCAATGAACCCCAAAACTATTGACAGAAGCGCATTATCAAAATGAACCTATATACAAAATTGGAAGAAAATGGGATAATTCTGCATGAAAAACCCATTTATCTAAATTATGGGGGTTAGCCCCCCGTTTCCCCCCTTTATGCTTAACCAATGAACCTCCAAAACTAATCAGGGAAGCGCCTTATCACAAGGAACCTATAAACAAAATTTAAAGTAAAACGGTTAGTTCTATCAAGAGTTATCGCGTTACGTACATACATACATACATACATACATACATACGTACGTACGTACATACAGAACTGGCGGGCACATAAACTCTCAGGCTTTGATAGCCTGTGAGCTAATAAAAAGGGAAAAAATGGAAAAGTTTTCAATAAAGGGAAAAGTTTTAAAAAGGGAAAAGTTTTAAAAAGGGAAAAGTTTTCGATATCAAGTCGAATGACCTAAACCTTGTTGAAATCGGGCCTGTAGAACCCAAGAAAAGAATGCGCTCCCAGATGGTGGAAGATGCCCCCCTGTAAATTTAACAAATTAATTTTAACATTAACGCGAAATTTAAATTATGGATGAAATCACCCCTCTCTTTAAACTTAACCACTTATTTTGAATAGTAACGCAATTTTTAATTTATTGCTGAAGTGAGAACGTAAGTTTATGCCGAAAAAAAGAAGATTAATATTTTTAAAAGGTGGTAGCTCAGGTCTAAGGAAATGTTTAGAAGTTTATAAAGTAGCTGGAGTATCCTTAGAACTATGAAGAAAATTGAAAGCGAATCGGATCATTTTTAAAGAAGCTGCATCAAGGGACGAAAGAAGGAGATTAATATTTAAAATTGGTGGTAGCTGAGATACGAGAAATTTTTTTGTCGTTCAAACAGTAGCTGGAAGCCCTAAGAATTTGTTAGGAAAAAAAAAAACCTAGCAAATCGGACGATTTTTAAGGGATGGGGTTTGTAGTAGGGGGCTCAAAAGGGGCCAACTGATAGTTTTGAGCAGGAACCTAAGACGAAAACATCTTAAAAGGTCCTAGTACGTAGCATTTTAGATCTTCAAATAGTCAAAATTAAGCATGTATAAATTAATCATTAGAATAAAATATTAAAGAAATACTTAAAAAGGTCCCTAGAAGAGCCCAAATAAAAATATCAGGGTGGTAGCCCGGGGAGAGGAGTTCAAGACTCAACTTTTAAGCTATGCATTGAGATAATGACACAATTAGGGGGTGAAAATGCATGACACACAAAAAGTTCAAGGGCCCCGTACCGGGCCTAGGAGTTCAGGGTCCTAATTTGAATGTAGAAATGAGGGATTAACAAAATAGAGAAAAGGTATCTAAAACGAAGTAGATCGGATAAAAAGTTTGCAAGTTATTTAAAATTTAAGGCACAAAACTTAAAGGGGCACGAGAGTCCCGGGCCTGGACGGAGAATTTTTTTGTCGTTCATGTAGTAGCTGGAAATCCTAAAAAGTTGTTAAAAAAAACTAGTGATGACTTTAAGAGAGCTATAGCAGGGGGCTCAAAAGAGCCAACTGATGGTTTTGAGCCCTACGATGAAGGGTCCGAATGGGAATGTAGATATGAGGGAATAACTAAATGGAAAAAGAGCCCCCAAAACGAAGAAGATCGGATTAAAAGGGGGCAAGTTATTAACAATTTAGGAAACAAAAAATTCAAAGGGGCCCCAGAGGGCCAGGATCTTAACTGGAATGTATGAATGGGGAGAAGCTAATTGGAGAAAAAAAAGGGACTCCCAAAACGAAGAAGGTTGGATAAAAATGGGACAAGTTATTAACAATTTAGGACAAAAATCTTAAAGGAGACCCAGGGGTCCCGGGTCTTAAAAAATTAAAAATCCTTGCCTCAGGTACATCAGGACCCAAATATTTAGACTTCTACTTACGATAGATTTTGTTAGCCGTCTGCGTCGCACGCACACAACTTTCTTTTATTTGTATAAATATGTTTGTTATAAAGGTTTGCATTATATTTTTCATTATAAGTGCTAACTGTTTTTCATGGCCGAAGTTATTAACTATTTTTTGTCACACACAAACCCTCTATCGTGCGTACACCCGATCTTTCAATTACTTCCTGGATTTTATCCCCCTCGTTACTTTGTTTGGACGAAGAATCGTTGTCAGATGTTCTATTGCCGTAGGTAATACGGTCGTTTCTTCTATTTTGCACACAAAAAAAGAACCACCCAGTGCTTTCAACAGACTTATGACTTTGTCGAAAGGATGCTAAATTGCACTTCTTGAAACTATGTTTTCCCCATCAGCTTGTGAAGATAAAATCCGTCATGTAATATTTAATTTTGTTCTTTCTGGATCCTTGATGCTTCCATGCTACAGAAGAATTGTCCTTTAGATAGTGCCCCCCCCCCCCCCGTCACATAACACAACCCCATACTCACATGCACAAGAACTGCCTATGAATGCGCAATTCAATAATATATGTGTATTACATTTGTTTGTGTACTGTGCAACCTTTCAAAGATTTGGGTTGGAATATGCAAAATTTGAATTATTGCGTCATAATATTTCCACATGAGTTTAAAATTCTGGTGTGGGCCGTGCCCACTCACTAGTTACGCCTATAAAGCGGATGAGTTATCCAAAAAATGCGAAAAAGGTGAAAACTTCAATGCTTCGAAAGGTTGGCTTTACAGATGGCAACAAAGAAATAATCTAAACAATCTAATAATCTGTGGTGATTACAATTTGATTTATTCTTTAGAAAACGAAGTAGAGAAATGCAGCGTCCGAACTATTAAAAAATAAACTGCTATAAAGGATTATTTTATAGGCAACAAATAAAGGATTAGTTGGCAAATAATGAAAAATAAAATGAATTTACACCGAAATTTATTTATTTTCAAAGGTATGATTTAAAAATTATTTCTTTGTTATGTTATTTTCATTTTCCCATCAATCAGATAAATTATAATGGAAAATTGAACAATGTAACGTAAATAGTGTTATAATACATTACACTTTAGTGTATTTATTACTATAAATAGTGTATAAAATATTGATTAAAATTATTAATACAATAATTAATTTTTAAATTATTATGTAAATTGTTATTGTTCATTATATTTATCATATCTGTGGTATATAATCAAATAATAATGTATACTGATTACATTAATTGCTGTCCTCGCTTAAATGCATACTCCGCTTAATTGCATACAATTCAGTGGAACCAACAGTATGCAATTAAGCGGGGCCGACTGTACTCAATAAACCTTTCATACTAATTCATTTTTTTCATTATTAACTTTCATTTAATGCAATTCGCATTAGAAATGCAGTTCCGTATACAAAAATTAGCTTTCATTTTAGTGTTTTAGGAGTAATTATTATAAAACTCAGATCGCTTCTATATATTGAATTTTTTTCCGGAAATTTGCTACTTCAATATATGGAGGTTCGACTGTATAATAATAATTTTAATAATAAAAACTTAGCATATATAATGTATTAGAACTTTAACCTTTTCGTGACGAGCATCATGTATACCTGGTGCATAAAGTGCTCATAATCCTTGATTATTCTTGCCAGTAATTTTTAATTAAATTTTGCCTTATTTTATACAGGGTTAAGAAGTTTATTTCAGAGTGGAAAAAACCTGCTGGGAAAAACATTTTTTTTCGGTTATTTTCAAGCTTCTATCTAAAATAATTAAAACATTGTTCTTGTGATAATGATCATAATTAATTTGAACAATTAATTATTCTTGTATATATCTTATTAATTTCATATATCTTAATTTTATTTACTTGACAATGACTTCTTTCCAGGTTTCTATCACCAGTGGAAGAAATAGGTTTTTAAAATAATTTATTACATATGTTATAACCCCAATAGCAGAAACAATGAGCGGGCGCTGCAGATTAATTATAGACCTTGTAGATTCATCTAAAAGCTTAAAAAGAAATGCTTACTTTAATTCTCTAGATTTATTGCATTAATGGTACCTTTTATCATGCTTTTTTTATGCAAGTTTTGCCTAATTTAGTGGTTACTATTATGTCTTATAAATCATAGTAGCCTTGGTTCAGCGATGTTGGGATGCAGATAAATTTTGGTTTGCTGAAAATTAACATAGAAAATTCGGCTATTGGGGTTATAATTTATATTTTTGGTAATGTAAGTAAATGCATTGTCACTAAGACTAAGGTTCATTACATTTCACTAAACTAACACTTTTCATTTTTCAACAAGAGAAATGTTGACAAAAAAAAAAAAAAAAAAAAAAAAAAACTGTGTTTATAGATTTGCATTTCAGTTTTATTTAGATTATATTGATGCATAGTAGTGCTTACTTTTGACCTCAATAATACCAGTGTTTTTGAATAGTAATATTTGTCATTTAATCACAAAATTTCTGTGATTAAATAAAGCAAAGATTACTATTAAAAATACTGGTGTTGTAGTAAAATGTAAACATTATTACTTAACATAATAATTACATTAATTGAAGATACCATTTCATTTTTAATTTTTCATATCATAGTGCAAGTTTATGTATAACAAAAAAAGAAGTTTTTGTTACAGTAGGATATTGTATAATCAATTGCTTATCTTAGAATGAATTAATGCAAAAGAGGAAAAAATTTCGTTCTAGAAATAAAATTTATTGAAAAACATGTTTTTTTAATGTTTATTAATACAAATAAACAGGGGTCGATGCAAGTTTTTTTTTCTTGGGGCCCATTTTGTGAAAAGTAAAGGTTGTTTTTGTGAAATTTGTTATATTTTTGTGAAAAATACCATTTTGTAACAAAAGTCGAAATCCAGTTATTCAAATTCGAACCAAGCATTTATTAACAAAAACTTTTTAAAATGTTTTCATGAAATTTTCCTTTCTGATGAACTTGTTTGTTTACAAATTACGTGCTTTAAAAAGTCACAAAATAAATTAATAAATAGTAAGTTTTTATGGAATAGAATTTTGTGAGAGGGCCTATTTTATTAAAAGGAATTTTGTGAAGGAGCCCATTTTATCAAATTGATTTTTGTGAAAGGAACCATTTTATCAAATTGATTTTTGTGAAGAGGTCCATTTTATTAAATTAATTTTTGTGAAGAGGCCCTAAATAGGCCTCAAATTTTGCCTGGATCGACCCTTGATAAATCACATTTCAAATATTAATATTTCATTAGATTTAATAAAATTGAACAATTTCATATCATTTGCTTTGCTTTAAAATCTTTTATATAGTTGAATATGAAATTTTCGCATGTTTTTTGTTTATTACATGCAGTTTTCATCCTGCATATCACATTTAACACCGCTTTCAGAAACCTTGAAGAAGTGGAGGAGAAATATTATACTGCAAACAAAAAATGAATAAATTGAATATTTGATGAAATATGAGCATTTGTATGAAATAATTTAAATTTTTAACTGTTCATGCGTGAATCCCAACGGAATTTTTCTTTCATAATTTAGTAGACACTACTAAAAACTACCACTATAGGGCAACTTAGACCAGTCAAATATCGTAAATAATTCAAAAAGTTGTCGGCGTTAATGTGAATTATATTTCAACATCTTTCTAAAAATGACTGGACGATAAAGGATTTTCTACAAATTTACTTTTTCATCATAAATCACAAGATAATTAAGCTGAATTACATGAAAAATACTGATGTTTTAAGTAGACATATACATACTTATAAATGAAGAAAACTACATCTAATCTTTTGTACTAAATTGCATTTAAAAAATTATAATATTTTATATTATACTAGCTGACCCACCCGGTGCACAGTGGATCGATCATTAAGAAAATTCGAACATAGGGCCAAAAATAAATCATTAAATAACTAACATTTTGCAATGAAATATTTTAAAATAATGTCTACAAAATACAAATATATGTTTATTTTCATAATTATGCAACATTATATGATACGTGTATAACTTTGAAAATACATCTTTTCACAATGGAATTTTTCTGCAAATTTGAGTGACTTTTAAATATGCTCAAAATTGGCACCTAGGTAAACTATACTAATAACCAATTTGAAATATCATTAATAATGTCCTAAAATACATATTAAATCATTACTGATTACATTTTGTTTGACCTTTAGGTATGGTTTCACATTATGAATCACACCTATTAGACCGGGAGGCGGCAGCACAGACAATCACCTCATCGAGTTCACGGCTGAAATTCCAGAATTAGTTAAAACTTGATTCGCTTATTAAAACGCAATCGGTCTGCCAAGTCATATCTTGGTGGAAAACACCCGAAAACCTAATTTTAGTGGTTAGTTCGTAGGTTTAACATTGTGTGTTCCTGCTCCCAGTCCTCCATGTTTTCATACCTTTGGGTGCAGGAAAACACAATGGTAAACCTATATGAGTCTACCGGTAAAATCGGGTTTTAAGGTGTTTACCACCAAGATATGACTTGGCAGACCGATTGCATTTTAATATGCGAATCGAATTTTAACTATTTCTGGAATTTCAGCCGTGAATTCGATGAGGTGATTGTTTGTGCTGCCACCTCCCGGTCTATATAGAATAAACGGCATCATAAAATTCAAAATTGTATAACTTAAATTGTTTAACGTTTCAAACACATGTTAGCGCTATTGAAAAGCTGTACTTTAATGGCATATAAACTGATTATTTACTCAAACCTGCGCGTTTCGGAAATAAATGGACTTTAAACGTTCTAAGCAGCTGTCGTGTACTTCTCTGTTTCCTGAAAGTAAGTTAAATTGGTTGCAGACAAAAATAGTTTTTAAGAATATGTTTTAAGATTTATATAGGATGAAGAGATGTGAAAAGATAATTTATCATTAAATTGCGAAATGAAATTTTATATATCTTCAGTTTTAGAATCGTTTTTATGGAAATGCAGGAAAATCTGCACTCTCCTAGATGGTTAAATGTACTTTAATAAATGGATGTTCTGATATGTCAGTCGTAAAGTGTTATACTTTAAAGTAAAAGTTCCAATGCTTCTGGAACCTTACTCTTTCTTTGCATGTTAGTTTGTTATTTTCTGTTTAGAAATGGAAATCAAGGGGGTCAGGTGTTATTATCAGGGTTCGTACTCCTCCTGGAATTGCTTGAAAACCCCTGGAATTACATTTCTTTCTTCAAGGGCCCTTAAAACTCCTAGAATTTACCTGTGACTCCTGGAAATTAAAAAAAAAAACTCCTGGAAAATATTAAAACTACAATATTTTAATTATTTTTTTTACCCTCTATAATTTCGAGAATATTAAACATTAAAAATTTATTGATTTTGAAGGAAAATCGCAAAAAATTTAATTATTTCGTCATGGAGCAGTGTTAATTGCAACTGGCACGAAAAGTGTATTACGCAGTAAACATGCGCAACCGGCAGCTAAGAAGGACAATTGAGCTCGTGGGGGAACACAAAATCAAATTAAACTGGGAACTTCTAATTCTTAGCAGTGAATTTGACATTAAAATACTGAGGGAATTTAAACAAAAGTTTTAAATTAGTTTTTGCTTCTTATACGTATCAACTGGAGCTTAGTGATCCATAATAAGAAATCAACATTATCTTAAGTCTCAAATTTCCAAGGCTTTTTACTATTTTAAAATTTAAAATTAGTAAGATTATTGAAGATTCACATTTCAGGAGGAGCAACCCATCCCTGTATATACCATCTTGAAAAAAGATAGCGAGGTTGTATTAAAAACTCAAAGCAAATCTCCTGGAAAATTTTTTTGAGACTCCTTGAAAACTCCTGGAATTAACTTTGTTGAAAAGGGTATGAACCCTGTATTATCAACTGATGCATTAAGCATTCTTTGAACGCTCTTTGACTTATTTTTCTCGTATGGGTCTCCTAGTACTTTTGAAACTCTTTATTTTTAATTTCTCTAGCTTCTTCTGGCAATTATTAGCCAATTGGAACAGCAAAATTTGTAATTACACATTTTCCACGAATCAGTACAGAAGCTGGCACATAATACTACTCATATTTTGAGACATATTGTTAGCTATTAACAGTGCGAAATTATTAATTATTTCGATTTTAATGCTTCTTCACAGCAGATCACTTGTATTTTAATTGTAACATGTTTAATAAGTTCTTTGTTCAATCCAGGGATCTCAGCTGTCTTTTCAAGCTTAGCAAAAAATATCTTCGCGAAGTTTCCATCTTGTGGCAAACTACTTCCCTGTTTGATGGCATCCATTCACTTAATTATGTTGAATTCAAGCTATATTTTCAAATTAGGTTAAATTTAGAGAAACCTATTTTTTCTGAATTCTATTTGTATTTTTGTCCTTAATCCTTCTTTTTCCTTCTCCTTCTTTTGGTTCTATGATGATTGTAAGAAATATGAAACAGACTGAGTTTCCCACTGATTTAAAAAAAGGGCAGGAAGCTGCTGGTGAGAAAAGGACACTTTTTTATTCTTAAGGGCATTTTTTTTAATAGTTAAAGGCATTCTTTTGGTTTTTAAAGCCACTTTTGATATTTAAAAGTCAGGGCACTCTTTTCAAGACAACATTGAGTTAATTTTTACTAAGAAAGCAAATTTTTGTAATGTGAAAAGGCACTTTTTTACTGAGGGGCAAGAAGAGTGCTAATTTATGAGGGGCAAGAAGGGTGCTAATTATTCTTATGAGGGACAAGAAGGGTGCTATTTTGTAAACTAAAGCGCAGGCAGGGTGCAGCAGAAACTGTCTGAGGCAAACTCTAACCCTTTTGATATTCAGGAATGTAATGGTTTTAACTATAGAAAGAAGTATTTTATGGTCAAAACAAGAGCTTGACAAATGCGGTCGCCACTGGCGACCAACTTTTTTTTATCTGGCGGCTAAGCTTTTTAGCCTAACTTTTTTTGTTATTTATTTATTTATTTTATTTTTTTACAAAAAATGAACTAAAAAAGGAGCACAAACATCATTTTGTCTCTCCAACACATCTACTCGTGCGGGCAGCAAGCGCAGTGATCTTCCTCTTCTTTCGTACTTTTAATGGAAAAGCCAAGTTTAAAAGGCATTTTCCATTTCATGCACATAAAACGCCATTCTTTTGCACTCTAGTCGGCTAACATGTCACGTGATTAGGATGTAGGGAGGGGAAGTTTCAATAAGAAATATTGTCAATCCAACCTATGTGGTTTCTAAAAATTGGATGCAATTATCTTGCTTTTATCCGTCATCACAAGTCAGACAAAAGAAAATTTTAAAAAATTGCTCAAAAGCTAAAATAACTTGACAGATTTGATTACAATAAAAACATAAGCATTAAATGAGCACTTTAAACACAGAAGCTAATAAATATTTTTAAAAAAATCTGAAGTCTTGCTATTCCAACATTGTCAAAATGAGACATTTATCATTAATGAGTATTTTGGCTAATTTTAAAAATATATGTGAGAAAAAACTATCAATTGCTTCTCAGCTGTGTACAACATTGTCAAAACAAAACTCGTCCCCTCAGGGCTAGAATTTTAGACGTGAATTTCCCCTTTTAGCCCAACATTTAGGGGGATTTTTTTTTTTGGGGGGGGGGAGGTGGTAGTGGGTTAATTAAAATTCTTAAATATTTCATTTTGCATTATTAGTGTCATATTATATTTACTGCAATCATTACAATACTATCCAATCAATTGCTTTATTAAATCATATTATATACAGTACACTCTTAATAATACTGTGATATTTTTAAAATATTTGACCGATATATTGGTGAATAATCCAGCTCTTAGTTACAACCAATTTTGACTAGTTTTAGGCGGTTAAAGTCAGTTTTGACCACAATCCTGGTTAAAATGAGGTTTTTAAGGCTGTTCTCAAATCCAAAAGGGCTAGTTTTAGAGACATTTTTAAATTCATTTTCGTTCAGAAACGTATAAACTGGGCAGGTGTTATTCAAAAACTTTGTAATTGAAACATGTTTTCCATTTTTTTTTTGTAAAGGCTGAAGATATTTCAGAAAAAACTGTCAAAGTCGGCGTTTTGACCCAAATTCCTGATGTTTCAGCACCAGAAACGAGTAAAATGTGTTGTCATGTGACACAAACAGCTTATAACTCAATAAGTAATTTATTTATCAAAAAATGGAAAACTCATTTCGATTCCAAATCTCTTCAATAGTCAAACCTGCCAATTTTATACTTTTGCGTTTAAAAATGGGTCAGAAAATTTCACGTTCAGCAGATCACTTGAGAACCACCTTAAAGAGGTCTTTAAGAAATGAGGATTTTTTTATGAACAATAAATAACAAATTGTAGTCCTATTATTCTGGGATACTGTTGGCTATCTCCTAGCATACAACATCTGTGTACAAAATTTCATTGTTAATGAACAATTCTACTTTTAGTTGTCACATGTTTTGTGTTTGTAACTTTAATTTTGGGCAACAGTGTAGATTTATATTTTGAACTTTTACTATTACTTACCCATCATACGTAGTATAGGGTAAGTCTTGTAATCGTTTTGAAAATCTAAAAAAAAAATTTTTGACGGATTTACACGTTTCAGACACTGGAGATTCCGAAAAACATATTTTTAGAAAAGAAAAAAATTGCCGTCCGTCTGTGTGTCTGTAAATGCTCTATCTCCCGAAAAAATTGAGATAGAGACTTGAAATTTGGTATGTACTTAGTATGTAATAATGGGAAGAAGCTTATTGAATTTCAGTAGCCTCGATTATCCGGAACTATTTTTTTTTGGACTCTCGAAATATTCGTTCTGATAAAAGGTATAGAAATTTTTTCGAAATTGTTTATTTTAAGGAGTGAATATAAAAGACAATAAAAAACATAAATTTTGCATAAAGCATGAAGTCGATTGGATAATGAGTTGCCGAGATATTTGTCATCCTATTTTCCACACTCTTCGATTTTTCGTGACCCTGTATTTCATCCAAATTTCAATTCAAAGATATATTTTAATTGGAAATGAGACGCTTAATCAGATGCAATAAACCGCTAGTTAATAGGATTATTGTTTTTGGAGTTATAAGGATGTATATTTTAAGCAATTCAGTAATCGAGCCTTTAAAATTTATGACGTCATCAAGCCACGATTTTATTCGAATTGCAATGCATTTTATAAGTAATTTACACATTTTTTATTTTAATATTTTACATTATGTATATCCCTGATGGGTAAGTATTACGGTGGCCCCCAACGATTAGTTTTCTAACTTTGTAGTTTTTAAAAGAATTATTTTTCACATTTTCATTCGTTTTATTTATTTTCAGGTTATTTCCAACTTTATTTAAAATTCCTATAAGATTTCCTGTATAAGATTATGTATCCTGTATCAATGGCTGCAATTCCAATTATTGGAAATCTTGAGAGAGGTCACGAAGAGGCAGAAATCGAATGGAAAGTAACTAATTTTTTCACAGTCGTCCAGCATGAAGAATTTGTTAACTGTCCCACAGTCTCATTTGCGGGTATTTCATGGTTTTTGCAGCTGAAACCGAGATCAAACACTAAACCAGGATACATGTGTTGGTATCTCGTAAAGGAAGGCTTTGACAAATGTTCAGTGGAATACAAATTTGGACTGAAGAAACTGGATGGTAGTATTGAGCACTTAAGCATGGGAGTCTTGGAAGAAAATAATGGGCGTAGTGAATTTTGATACATTAATATTTCGGAAATACTGGAACGAGAATCTGAGTTTGCTCCTTCAAATATGCTCATTTTCACATGCAAATTAAAGTGTCACACCACTTCCTCAGATATGCCAAAAACGCCGGATTTGATAAGTAAGTAATAAGTAAATTTTCAACATAAGTAAATTTTGCTACATTAATATTTCGGAAATACTGCAACGAGAGTCTGAGTTTGCTAATTCAAATATGCTCATTTTCACATGCAAATTAAAGCGTCACACCACTTCCTCAGATATGCCAAAAACGCCAGATTTGATAAGTAAGTAATAAGTAAATTTTCAACTAAAAAAAAAAAAATTAAGTGTTCGGCGTTCGAATGTAAAAACAATGTTAACTAACAAAATTGCAAGTTTCAAGATATTTAATATTGAAGTATTCAACATAAAAATCTTCCACCACAACCATTAACATTGCTTCCGCTAAGATAGTTTATTTGTTACACCTGCACTTTCAGTTAACTAAATAATATTTTTGGTTTGACAGATTTTAACTTATTGGATTTTATGAATTTTAATAACAAAAACTCATTGCATTTATATATAAAATTATTCTTTAAGATGGCATCGATTAAGTAATAAATATGCCTTGTACTTTTGAAAATATCTGAGGATGCAATTAAATCCTTTCACGTGAAAATAATAACATATTCAAAATGTTAGCATATGTTTTACACCTTCACCCCCCTCCCCCCCCGCCCCCAAGAATAAAATAAGATTTTAAAAACAAATCTAGAAATTCCTTCAGTTTTTGGTTACTCACTAGACTTTATACATAGATACAGTTACTCAACCAAACCTCTCTCTGAAAAGGGTTTTGGATCAGTGTTACTGATAAAGGCTAAAAATAGAGAAATCATATTTTTTTAAGATATAAAACATTTCATGTTCTAAAAAGTATTTCATTCCCTAAATTTTCTAACTTTTTTTTTCACCCTTGAATGTAGAATAATACAAATATCAGAAAAGTTCTAATACACAAAGTCATTAATTAACAAAAAAAAAAGTCATAAAATTCATTAAAAGGCATTAGTCAACTTTATTGTTTTCTTTGCTGGAGAGAATAGAATTATTATTTATGCTGAAAATAACTTTGCAAACACATTTACAGCAGTGAAACAATAGACTCGTGATTTATGACAGCCGATTATCTACTCTTGGGATATAGGCCCTAGGCAGGGAGTGCCCTCTGTCGGTGGTCTTTCTAAGAGATCCTAACCCGTATTTACAGCAAGGTTCAAAGAACACCACGGAAAACTTCGAATGGTTAGGTTGAAGAGCGCGACAGGGGTTTGAACCCAGCACCTCTCATCTACCAGCTTTGAGAGTAGAATCTCTCAGCCACTGGTGGGGCCAGAGAGAGAGAGAGAGAGAAATCCAAGAAAAATTGTACAGCAAAGCAAACTACACATATGTCTATTACAAGGAAAAGAAGTAGGGCACAGTTCTCGTAATCGTTATCTACTCTTGGGATATAGGCCCTAGGCAGGGAGTGCCCTCTGTCGGTGGTCTTTCTAAGAGATCCTAACCCGTATTTACAGCAAGGTTCAAAGAACACCACGGAAAACTTCGAATGGTTAGGTTGAAGAGCGCGACAGGGGTTTGAACCCAGCACCTCTCATCTACCAGCTTTGAGAGTAGAATCTCTCAGCCACTGGTGGGGCCAGAGAGAGAGAGAGAGAGAAATCCAAGAAAAATTGTACAGCAAAGCAAACTACACATATGTCTATTACAAGGAAAAGAAGTAGGGCACAGTTCTCGTAATCGTTATCTACTCTTGGGATATAGGCCCTAGGCAGGGAGTGCCCTCTGTCGGTGGTCTTTCTAAGAGATCCTAACCCGTATTTACAGCAAGGTTCAAAGAACACCACGGAAAACTTCGAATGGTTAGGTTGAAGAGCGCGACAGGGGTTTGAACCCAGCACCTCTCATCTACCAGCTTTGAGAGTAGAATCTCTCAGCCACTGGTGGGGCCAGAGAGAGAGAGAGAGAGAAATCCAAGAAAAATTGTACAGCAAAGCAAACTACACATATGTCTATTACAAGGAAAAGAAGTAGGGCACAGTTCTCGTAATAAAAGAGGTCATGCATTCTACCAATTTCCTCAAAAGGAATTTTTAAAAAAGAATTTCTTTCCAATCGACTGGAAATAACATCTACTATCATTTATGTTTTTTGCTTGCTTAGGGAGCATTCTTATTAAAAGGAAAACAAACCCTACTTTTAATTTTCCAATAGTAATAACCAAAAAAAGTATACAGAAAAATCTTCTCCTATGAATTAGACTAAATAGAAATTTTCATCACATTCATACGACTGGTTTCTGGGCTTATTTAAAAAAGAGCCAATTTCAGATTTTTTTTCGAAATTGCAATCCTGTAGTTACAATTTAAGAAACAGCTGGATAATAATCGTTGAATGGAAGTTTTAGATGTTAAATTAAATAGAATCAGTATATAATTTAGTCCTGTTTTATATTTCAAAACTGCAGATTGCTTTTTTTTTTTAAGTGCGTTTGTAATTATGTAAATACGTAGCATCTATAGTCGTCCTCTGGTCTGTTCGTCCGCATATAACAGTGCAAAACTATCCAACCAAATGGTTTAAAATTTAATATATAATCGTTTCAGAATATTGTCAAGTCATTTAAAATTTTATGAAAATTGAATGTAAACTTAAAAATATATTAATAAAAGTTTTCTTTATTCTATTAAATCCTGTCATATGTAATCTATGTAATAAAAGCGCAAATCGTGTGACTGAGGAAAACAAATAATGGCTAACCATTTTTTTTTCCATGTGCCAAGTGGCCATTTTTATTCAAAATTATTTTTTCCAATAAAATTGCATAAAAGTTACATTTTTAGAAAGATCGTACAAAAAAATTGTTTGCTTGAGAAATGAGCCACATTAAAAATGTATAAATTCTGAGATAACTTCAGTGGAAATTAGTTTTAACAGCCGAATATCTCAATTCCTTAAAGTAAATAAATACAAGAGATTTGTTCATCGTGAGTCATAGAAATATTAAACCTTGGCGGTAACCATTCGCAAAGCAAGATCTCCATGGTGAATTTTGCAGTGCTGTTTAACTTCGAAAAAAAAAAAAAAAATCTCATCTGTAATTGTAAACGTGGTAAATGTAATAATATGAAAAAAAAAAAACAGGCATATTCCTTTCACTCATAACAGATGATATAATTCATTTCACTGATATAATAATGATGATTTTTTACATTATAAAACTTGTTATAGTACAAACGTACCTTATTTGTCATGTTTAAGGTACAATTTCCAACTTGTTTCCCTTTGTTAAATTTTAGGAAAAGTAATTGGAAATAACTGATGAATTTTATATTCCTTTACAAGAACAATATTTTTATTTAGAAAAAATATTCTTAGGCATGAAACTTTTACAATTTTTGAGACACTTAATAATAATATATACTAATTTATTGAAAATCCTAACCGGCATAGCAAAAATTTCTTGAAAATGTATTGACTATAGTACAGTGAAAATATTCATAGAATCAGCAGTATGTGATTTAAAAATGCAGAAAATATTTTCGAATTCTGAATAAAAATATGGTTCTTAGAAAAATAATCTATAATATATTAAACAAGTTCGAAATTGTACGTTAAATGTGACAAATGAGGTGCATTCTTACTGTAACTAGTTTTACAATGTAAAAAAATTATATCGTCTGTTATGAGCGAAATGAGCATGCCTTTTTTTTTCTTATTATGTATGCCACGTTTACAGATGCAAATTTTTTTTCGACACCAGACAGCGCTGCAAAATTCACCATGGAGATTTTGCTTTGAGAATGATAACCGCCTATGATTCACGATGAACGAATCTTGCTTGTTTATTTACTTTAATGGATATTGGGATAAATATTGGCCTCTTAACCTAATTTTAACTGAAGTTATCTCAGAATCTATACCTTTTTTAATGCAACTTATCTCTCAAGCACACAATTTTTTTTGAACAATCTTTCTAAAATGTAACTTTAATGCAATTTTATTCGAAAAAATTGTTTTGAATAAAAAGGGCTGCCTGGCATATGAAAAAAGAAATGCTCAGCACGTATTTGTTTTCATCAGTCACATGACTTGCGCTTTTATTATATAGATTATATATGATAGGAATTAATACAATGGAGAAACTTTTATTAATATCTTTAAGTTTTGATTCGATTTTCATAAAATTTGAAATGACTTGACAAAATTCTATAATGATTTTATATATTAAATTAAAAACCATTCTGTTGGGTAATTTTTGCGATGTTATATGCGGACAGACGGATGGACGGACAGTCCGGATGACGACTATAAGTGCTTACATATTAATATAATTACGAACGCACCTAAAAAATAGGGTTTGTTGCAAAAAAAGAGAGCTGCAGGTTTTAAATATTCTAAGATATGTATCTTATAGTAATTAAATAAATCATCTTTTAATTAGTGCAAAATCAAGATAGTTTTAATTGTTAGCTTAGCTCATGCTTTATTATTATTTATCTACCATATTTTCCGAATAGTATAATATTAGCCCTATTTAATGACAGATTAATTGATGTAAATATTATTAATCTGAAATAGTGATAGGTATTCGAATTGAATTTAATATAGAGAATAGTCATAGAAACAACAGGAAGACACATGTCAAATAACTGGACATAATACGAAAATATGAATCTGAAGTGCATAGTAAATAAAAAAAGTATTCTCAAAATCAGTAAAGATTTCGAAATCAATGTTATGTCTCTTGTAAAAAAAAAAAAAAAAAAAATACAGACAAAATTGAGATAATTATAAGATGAGACTTATTTTCACAAGTACTAAATATGATCCTAATATCAAAAACATCACATGTAAAAAATGCAGCCAAGTCTCGAGACTCTTTTACCGTAAAAAGTTCTGAGATCGTGTAAAGCCAAATTTAGCTTATCTTATCAACTCTGAAATTTTCATTCACAAATCACTCCTAGTGTCTACAACCTTAGCTAATGATTATTTTGTGACTTAGCAATTACGCAGCACGAGAATGTGACGGATATAATTAGCGTTAATCAAATAATCCCGTCCCATTCCATAACATACCCATTCCAATAAGGTGTAATAATTTCCCTGTGCTGCTACGTAATTGCCAAGTCACAAAATAATCCTTAGCAAAATATGTAGAGACTAGGAGTGATTTGTGAATGAAAATTTCAGAGTTTATAAGATAGCTAAACTTGGCTTTACACGATCGCAGAATTTTTTTACTGTTAAAGAGTCACGAGACTAAAATAGAACACCCAAATTCAATATTCTTTTACACATTTTTCCTTGTTTCTGTACTCATTTAATTTTATTGTTTTGATTTAAGACAACAATTTCAAAACTTTAGATTCCCAAAATACCTGAAATTGGTTAGCCTGAAATAAATTGTCAATGATTGTGGTAAGCAGTGCAGTTTACAGGTTATGCATCTGAACTTAAATTATTAGTAAGTTTTAAAGCGTGAGGAATAAGGAGCGTAGGAAAAGGAGGGGCTCAAGACCTTCCCATTCAATTGAAAAGATCGTTTTAAAGTCATTATGAGCTTACCAAAAGACTATTATTTTTTGTCTTCAACGTTTGCTTGTTCATCTCTGAAAAACTCTGTACATAAAAATACACTGTAAATATTGATTATAATACTTTTAATTAGGAATGAGATGAAGATTCGGCCACTATTCGATAAACGGCACCTTTCCGAATATTCGGTTGGCCGAATAACTGTTAGCAGGCTGAATATTTTGGCAGAACACCTGCAGACATTGCGAGGTATCTGGCCGAATATTGCTAAATATCTTGCCGAGTAAATCCAGGATTATAATTTTTTTTTTTCTATTCCAAATTGGCTACTTTCTGACACATTCATGAAGTCATTTTCATTCTTAATTGACAAAATGTACAATTATTCAGATAATAATAATAATAATAATAATAATAACATATACAAGGTGTCCCAAAAGTCCTTGACACATTTTAAAATTCAATAAAAGATCAAGCAATTGGCGTACGAGAGTGCAGTTTGTACGAAAATGCTTCTTATGATCTGAAATTTTGTTTAAGCAAATAAAAACATTAGTTCCAAAAATTTCTCATAGAGAGCGTTGCTTCTGGAAAGTTTTCGAATAGGTAAAATGCCTTTATACATAACAATGGCGAAAGACGCACAATGCGTATTCACAGGTTTCGTCCAAACTATGGCAACCCACATTCCAGAATTTAACAATATTCGCCCTCCTGAGTTTGATTAAACGAATGAGGATGGATAAACGGGTATTGTTAACTTCTGGAATGTTGGTTGCCATAGTTTGAACAAAAACTGTGCATACGCATTGTGCGTCTTTCGCCATTGTTATGTATAAAGGCATTCTACCTATTTGATAACTTTCCAGAAGCAGCGCCATCTATGAGAAATTTTTGGAACTATTTTTTTTATTTGCCCAAACAAAATTTCAGATCATAAGAGGCCTTTTCGTCCAAACCGCAATCTCGTACGCCAAATGTTTGATCTTTTATTGAATTTTAAAATGTGTCAAGGACTTTTGGGACACCCTGTATACAGAATTTCTCTATTTCCTATAAAAGTTAAGGATCTTTTAGAATTTAGTGCTCAAATTAGAGATTTAAACTGACTTTAGAGACACAACTGTCAGGGAAATGTGTTCATTCGGAAATGATAGATTATAACTCAAGATGTCAATACTCTTATCGAAAAATTAAAAACAGTGTTCGATTCTAAAACACGTGGAAATTCCTTAAAGTCTGCAAATTTCATGCACGTATAAAAAGGGGTTTATGGTGTCAAAAAGATCTATTTGCAATGTACAGCATTTTTTCAGGGACATTTAAAAATGTAATTAATACAAAATATTGCAATATTATATTTCAGTATATTAATAAAAAGAAAAAAATTCCTGACGGCTCGGCCTACAGGCACAGGTAGATTTCGAAGACGCAGACCGTGGAGCGCCTGTTTATTGGGAATTGCAGAAGAAATGACCTTTTTGCCATGATGTGGCAGTTGAGACCGTCCACTTTGAGATCTACCTGTGTCTGAGAGCGGAGCCGGCAGGGATTTTTTTTTTTTTTTTTTTTTTGCTATAAGGGTTGGTCTTATAAAAAAAACTTGTCAATATAAAAGTTGTAGATAATATTAAAAGGATTTATAATAAATTTAAGCGGATTTGATATCTTGTGAATTGACGAAGTTATGATTTTTTTTCTTCTTAAACTCCTATTCCCCCCCCCCCCCCCCAACCCCTTGAGACCATTTTTAATGATATCAAAAATCTGTCATACATAACTTTTTGGCCCTTTTCTTAGAAGTAATAATAACTTTAAACGGATTCGATACGCATCATAATTAAGAAGTTACGTTTTTTTTTTTTCACAAAAAGACCCCCATTTCCCCCTCCTTGGTTCGATTTTGCCCATTAACGAACTTGACCGAAATTTTATTCCCCTTGATTTTATGTATCAGTTTGGAAGAGATTTGTGCAGAATTATTGAAGTTATCGTGTCCATAAAAAAGTGATATAGATAGATAGATAGATAGATAAAGTTTTGAACTGGGGGTGGTTTTGGGTTCTGGCAGTCATGATCGGCGTAGATCTGCAAAAAAATTTCAGAGATTCCAACATAGGGGAGAATGTAATAGGTAGTATTTCTTACGAAATCTATCTAAAAAAAAGTTGACCTCTAACTCATTTTTATTTTATTTGTAAATTTATATTTTATTATTAAGTTGTTTAAGTTCTACATAAAAATGCATATAATGATACTTAAATAAAAATATTTTTAAACATTGTGCATTTAAACAAGCATTGTAACCTTGTTTAATAAACGACAAAATATATTCCACATTTGATGTTTAAATTCGTGGGTTAATTAAAAATATAATACTTTTTTCATCTGTCCTTCATAATGATTTCTTAAATTATAAAAATTATGAATTTGAATAAAATTGAAAACACGAGTGAAACAATGTACAAGGAATAAAATTAAAGTTAAAAAGTTTGTTTGAGAGAGATTATTCGGGCCTGTATTAAACATTTAAAATATATGTTACCAATAATAATAATAATAATAATAAATAAACATGCCATTTCAATTTTTACGATTTTTTTTTTCTTTCACTTGTGTATTCAGTAATTGAACTTCTGCAATATATACATCTAATCAAAAGTTATTTTCTCCTTTGGAAAAAAAGTTGGTATTCGGCCAAATCACTATTCGTCACATCCTTAATTTTAACATGATTTTAAGGTTCTGTAAAGAAAAAAAAAGTAGATTAAAAAAAAAATTCTCTAAAATTTATTAAACAAATAAAATTTCTAAAGATTCTTTAAAACAAATGTACAATATTACCGTCACTTTAGGAAAAAGAAAAAAAAAAGACAGCTTGACACGGTCTGGAAAGAATGAAAGCCAGACCCGGGCCCATGTTGATCTCTATAAATTAACTTTCTTCAGGTTGCAATGTCAAACTTATTTCTGAAATTTCGGTGCTGCTATATTTTGATTAAATATATTACGATAATATTTTTTAATAAATTGTACTCTAGATGGCAGCACCAAAATTTTATTATTCCACTGAAAAAAAAGAAAGTTTATTTACTGAGGATAAGGGACTTGATGTCAGCTCTACAAGTCATATATTCTTATTACGAAATCAATAATCAATTTATTATTTAATAATACTTTTAACTAGTAGTTTCATTTCTTTCACATGCGTATTACTAGTACTGCACTAGTATTGTATTTATTTATACAAGAGATATAACTCTTTCAAATTGTAATGTTAAATTTGATTTACATGCATTGACAGTCCAAGAATGTATATTTTCCTTGATTGAATCTAGGAGACTCATTGTCTCGCTAATTTGATAATAATGGTAACTGATTTAATAATAATGGTAACTGAATAAATATCGGTATGCTGAAACTTCAATCTAAAATAATTACATTATTGATCATATGATATAATGAGATTGATATGATTAGCAATTAGTTTGAATGATGAATTATTCTTATAAATATTTTATTAATTACTAGCTAACCTGTCCGGCGTTGCCTTTCCCGAGATATTAATAATCTGTTCTATACGAATATGACTGAAATCTGTAAGGCTATACATATCAAGTCGAATGAGTCCAACCCCGTCGTAATCGGGTCCATAGAACCAGAGATACTCCTATAGTTCCACCTTCCACCGCCATTGGGCGCAGTCTGTTTTGGAAGAGGCATTTTCAGAACACTTGACCCAACCAAATTTCCTAGTAGAATTGAAATTTAACCACGGGTAAACATTGCCGAAATGGCGGAAATCGCGAAAGTGGGTTACGTAAACGATCGGTTTCGAAAGGGTTAATGTAGATATTTTTTTTAACCCAACGGTGCATTTTGAAGAAAATGAACGTGCCTATGATCTGGAGTCTACTGTTTGTCCGTACTCGCATTTCCCGAGTCTATGCCGATTTTTAAACCTGGACCAAAAAACGAAAATCGCGTTAGTGAGTTTTGGAAAGTATTTTTCGGAGGGTTAAAATTAATTTTTTTCAAAACAGATACCAGATTTTAAAAAACAAAGGGATGTAGATTAAGCGCGGTATTTTTAGTTTTTCGTATCTTGTTTATAAACGCCAATTCGGATTTTTAAAGATAGGAGAAATAGTTAAAAAAGCGAAATTGACTTACGGTAAAAAACGTTTTCGAAAGGGTAACGTGATTTTTTTTTTAAAATAAAGGTTTCTGCCTAAGCCCGATAGAACGTATATGTCTTTAGGTGTGTTTGTTTTTTGTTTGGTTATTTTAGAGAGCCGATGCCAGATTTTATATATCGCTAAAAATCGGAATTTGCAAAAGAGAGTCCTACACTGTAAAAAATTACCAATGTTTCTTATTTTATGAAAATATGCTATAACCACGAACGAAAATATAATATAATCTTCTGAGTTATCCGAAATTTCAAATAGCATGTTACATTGTCTTTTGAATCCCCAGAAACGAATACATTTTCAAAATTTAAAGAATAATTTATAAAAACAAATTATTTTTAGCTGCCCGAATTTTTCAGAAACGTTTCCGAAGGGATTTTATAGTGTATTAATTAGTGTCCTCAGCCTGGAATATCTGTTTTTCGAATGCTATCCATTCTCAAGTAAACATTTTCATGCTTAAAAAAAAAATTTAACTGACAAACATGCAAAATTAACAGCGTTAACAATAACATTAAAATTAAGATTATTTCTATACTCTTTCATGTATAAATTAACTAATGCGGCTGAAAACGTGTACTTGAGAATGGATAACATTCGAAAAACAGATATTCCAGCCTGAGGACACTAATTAATACACTATAAAACCCCTTCGGAAACATTTCTGAAAAATTCGGGCAGCTAAAAATAATTTGTTTTTATAAATTATTCTTTAAATTTTGAAAATGTATTCGTTTCTGGGGATTCAAAAGACAATGTAACATCCTATTCGGAATTTCGGATAACTCAGAAGATTATATTATATTTTCGTTCGTGGTTATAGCATATTTTCATAAAATAAGAAACATTGGTCATTTTTTACAGTGAATACGCACGAATTTTTTTTTTTTTTTTGAAAGATTAATATTCGTAATTTTCAAAAACAAACACAGATGTCGAAAAAGGAATAAATGTAGATATTGTCTGGTATTGTCAGTTTTTCGTACCTTTCTCTGAATCGCCGATGCAAATTTTTAAAAATTGCCAAAATCGCAAAACAGCATACAGAAAATATACTTTTTCGAAGAGTTAATTTTCGTATTTTTTAAAACCAAAGGTGGCTTTGAAAAGGGCAAAATCAGCTGTTTAATTTGGTGACCTTCGTTTTTCCGTATCTTTTGTATACCGGTGGATGCAAGGCTCAGAAAATGGGATAAAATAAAAAACATGAATTCGATGCTTTTTGATTATTATTATTTTTTTTTTTTTCAAAAGGATAAATGTAAATTTTTTTCAAACCAACCAGATCGTTCGAGACGTAAAAGGATGTTCTTTCAAAATATGTAGACGGTTATTCCATATTTCTAGCCGTTCGCCCATGGCGAATTTAGAAAAACTTAAAAAAAAAAAAAAACGGGATGACTTGTGCTTTCTTTCTTCTATTCCCGAAGATACGGATATTGGTTTCTGAGCATGCGCAAGCTAGCTTCGGAAGAATGACTTTTTTATTTGTGATCTATGATCAGTTTTTAATTAATAACTACTCTAATTTTCAAAATTTTAAAATTCTGAGGCTCAGGTGCACCAGGAGAGGGTTTAGACTACCTAAATCTAAAATTTCAGGCTTCTAGGTGGACTAGATTTTGCTAGCCATCGCAGACAGACAAACACACACACAGAGCGAAAACGTTCTTTTATTAGTATAGATTGTTAATTATTGTTCAATTTACATGTATTATACAATTTATACCTTCCCATAATTTTTAATCCCTACACCACTGTTACAGTGGCGTAGAAATTTAAAAATATGAGACGGGCACAAATAGTCATTTTCAAATAACTTGTGCAATTATTATCAATAATTAATAAAATATTTATAAGAATAACCAATCACTGGAACTGCTTTACTTCAAACTAATTAATTACTAACCTCATTACCTCATGATCACTTAATCAATATTGAAATTATTTTAGGCAGAAGTTTTGATATACCGATATTTATAGAGTTACAACAAATAATGTGCAGATTATCTATAAATTTAATTTAATTTTCTATGAATTTATTTTAATTATCTATAAATAAAAAATACACAACAAAAAGATTTAATTTTCTGACAGTAGCGTTGAAATTTAAAAAGTGTGGGAGGTCGCAAATAGTCATTTTGAAATAAAGTGTACAATTATCAATAATTAATGAAATATTTATAAGAATAACTAATCATCCAAGCAAATTGCTAATCTCATTATTATTATTACATAATCAATATTCTAATTACTTAGATAAAAGTTTTAATACACCGATATTTATAGAGTTACAATAAATAATTTGATACCTATACATTTTACATAATCACATAATAAGATCATTAATTATAATTAAAATACATATAAAATGTTTAAGGGATAGAAAGAGGAACACAAAAGGCTTATAAAAACCTTTTAATGATCGACATATGTTTCAGCGCTCATACGATAAACAAAAATAATCTCGCAAAATTTTGAAAATAAACTTGAAAATATAAATCACGAGATCATACATGTAAAGAAGCAGGTGCTTGAAATAGTCAACTGTAAACGTGAAAAATAATATTTCCTTGTTGCTTTTTTAAAACTGAAAAGTACCTGGTACCAAATTTAGGTAATTCAAATGAGGCGGATTCATTGCAAATGTACCGGTCATTTTTTAAACACCCTGTATATATATTTTTGAATATTTTTTTTTTATCGGTAAAGTTGTAAATTTCGTGTATGGAAAGTTTTACTCGAATACAAACCTAACAACTAACTGATTCATCTAATCTTCTGGATCTAACGTATTGTATGATCTTTGACCTAACTCCTATGGTTTTAAAAAGGTTTACTACTTTCGCTCGGACAGCAATGACCACAGCAACTTATAATAAAATCCGAAGGCAAGAAAATGTCTGTAACCATTTCGGGCGGGACCACTCTGGTCTGCGAATCGACCGTAGTGAAACGCTATGTTAGGCTTAATGAAAAACCTATGGTAACATATGACAGCTAAATGATAATATCTTCTACTTGAAATCATGTCTGTTCAGCATATTTTTTCTATAAAACATGTATATCATATCTTATTATAATGTTTTAAGTTCTTAATTGAAAATCCAGATTAAACATCGGAATCCCAGATATAAACAAACGGACGCTGTTGCGAACAATATTGTTTTGGCGCCATCTATCGGCTTTAAAAAGTACTTTTCTACAATGCAAGCCTTTAAATAGTAAAATCTGCATGCTGTTTGTATGAAGTCTTAGGAAAATAGAACGCAGATCAACAATCACAATCCGTCATTTTTGATAGGGTTATATACTAGCGTTTTACAAACTTACTGTATTTAATTTTTTACAAGCATAAGGAATTAAGTTTAGAAACAATTATTCAAAGCTTTTTTTGTTTATTCATAAGGTAAAATATCCATAGAAATATTCCAAATTATGTTTATCTTAGATTTTTTTATGTCATTTTAAACACTTAGTAAATTTATGATTTAAAAAAAAAAATCAGTTCATTTAAATTAATGATTTAAAAAAAAATCAGTTGATTTAAATCATGATTTAATCACCAATTTAAATCATCTGATTAAAATGATTGACACCTATATTGTTTTTGTGCCATCTACCGGCTTTAAAATGTACTTTTCTACAATACAAACCTTTCAATAATAAAATCTTCATATTGTTTGTATGAAATCTTATGAAAATGGAACGCAGATCAACAATCCATCATTTTTGACGGGGGTTGTTTACTAGTATTTTGATAATTACCGCTACTGAAGATCTCGCGAAAACGGGCCAAGTGAACTCCGATCTACCTCTCACCCCTGTATGTGACTTGTACTGCTTAACTGCATGAACTATTTCGCTGGCTGGCTGGCTCACTTCTCGGAACTGTAAATTCCTGTTTTCATAAAACCCAGCGCGTAATTTTTTCATGAAAACCAACAGTTTCTGAGATATTTTTAAAAAACTAAAAAAGTACTTTATTTTGCCCCTCCCTTCCCCCACGCTCACCTCCTATCCATAAGGACTTTTTACATAGTCACCAGTAGCCATCAATGAACAACTGTACCAATTTTTATCTCTGTAGCATTTATTATGGCGACATTAAGTAAATAAATTTGAAATTAAAGTGATTTTGTTTGCGGAAAATCCGTCAAAGCTCCGGTTTTCTGACTGACGGGTAATCGAGGTTCAACTGTATATACCTGTCATTTGTAGAGAATTTTTGTTCTTTAATTTATGTCAGAGTAATTTTTTCATGAAAACCAACAGTTTCTGAGATATTTGTAAAAAACTAAAAAAGTACTTTATTTTGTCTCTCCCCATCCCCCCGCTCACATCCTAACCATCATGACTTTTTACGTAGTCATCAGTAGCCATCAATGAACAACTGCACCAGTTTATATCAGTTTAGCATTTATTATGACAAACTTTCCTAATTTGACTGGACTAATGAGGCAATGGTGTAACTGCAATGGAAATACAAGTACCATCTGCCTTGTTATCGTCGTTATTAAACGAAATTTGATTGATTCAATCAATCAGTTTCATATCACGTGCATCCGAACATGCATAAAGTGGAAGCAAATGACTTCACTTTATGAAGATTACAATTACCAAGCTCAGTAGCTTCAATGTTTAACGGAAAGTTGCCTCATACTGTTTGGCAGATATACATTCCTTTGGCCCATTTTTGTGTTGTGTTGGTAATTACAAAAATGCAATAGCAGACCTTACAATATTTCATGTCACGCGTGCAATGAGTTTAACACAATTCGATGCAGTAATTTCATATTTTATGAAAGTTTCTAATCAAAGTGCAAATGTGTAGAGATATTCAGAATTCATGTGCAGAAGGATATACATCTTTATACTGCTGGTCGTTGCTTTTAAAATATTATTACAACAAAAATTTGTAAATTAAAAATTGAAAGGTAATGTAAAATTATTATAATCTTTGGGGACGAACTTTCAGGTTTGTGTATAAAATCTCAAAAAATCTAATTTAAAGAAGCAACTTAATACTTAAAAATGTATTTATAAAACTTTTTCATGACACTATATGTTATATTTTATATTGTTTTCTAGAATTTAGTTTGGTTATATGAATTTATGCTGAGGTAAAGGAGGAAAAAAAATTCTATACATGCTCATGCTAATGTAACATAAAAATAAAATGCAAAGTGAAATTCGAAAACATAGTATAGTATAATATAATATGAGGTTATATTTATTTAAACGCATTATATATGTGTTGCGGAACCACCCGAGATTCTATTAATTTGGCTAGAATTTCCATAGTCGACGAAAATATTATTTATATATGCAAATATTGTGTATCAGCAAGAAAAACTAAGTACCTGGCTGGATTTAACCAATCTGTAAAATATACTCGATAAAACTTTACGCTAGAGAATTTTATTATTTATTTATTTATTTTATTTTATTTCATTTTTGAATGACAAAAGAATTTCGGAAGAGGTTTTTCTTTTAAAATTTTTGTGACAAAAAGTAGCCAAAAATTTTATTCTCCAATCAGAATGTGTAGAAAGTGATATTAATTCATGCTTTCTTAAAGAAGAAACATAATATTTTTTTGAAGATTTGGTTCGATTGTGCAGATAACTCTCGTCCATAAAAATATATATATTGAAAGGTCATTTTTCATTAAGTGAATTAAGTAAATGAAAACTGCAATTAAAAGAAATATTTATAATTTATTAATAGTTTTTTTCATTAAAGGGAAATGATTTGTTTCTATATTATTGATTTAAGTGACTATGTTTATGGAATTTGGTGCTACGAGCCCTATTTACTCAAACTGGTTGTTTATTTAAAGGACAAGACACACAAAAGAAATAAATTGTGCCTGAGGTGTAAAAATATACAGTAAACTGAATAAAAAATTATGTAAAGAAATGAAATTTAGCTATGTGTTATTATACGCCTGTACGTATCTTAAATGGAATATTTGTGAATAACTATTATTAAATTATTTTGGTAAAGAAATTCTATAAGGAAAATTTATAAGGTCTATAGAAAATAAATATTGAAAGGTCATTTTTGAAACTTAAGTGAATTAAGTAACTGTAAACTGCAACTAAAATAAATATTTATAATTTATCATTAGTTTTTTTTATTAAAGAGAAATAATTTGTTTTTATATTATTGATTTGAGTAACTACGTTTATGGAATTTGGTGCTACGAATCCTATTTACTCAAATGGATTGATTATTTAAAGGATAAGATGCATACACAAAAAATAAATTGTGCCTGAGGTGTAAAAATATACAGTAAACTGAATAAAAAATCTAATAAATAGATTAAATTTAGCTATGTGTAGTTATAACGCATGTACGTATCTTAAATGAAATATTTTTGAATAACATTATTAAATTATTTTTGGTAAAGAAATTTTATAAGGAAAGTTTATATGGGGCATAAAAAATAAATATTAAAAAGTCATTTTTGAAACTTAAGGGAATTAAGTAACTGAAAGCTGCAATTAAAAAAGTATTTATCATTTTGTATTAGTTTTTCCATTAAAGGGAAATGTTTCAACTTTTATTTTACTGATTTAAGTAACTAAGTTTATGGAAATTGGGGCTACTTGCTTATTCACAACTCGTTGGCTATTTAAAAGATAGCCACACAAAGGAAATAATTGTGCCTGGGGTGTAAATATATACAGTAAACTGATTAAAAAAAACTTATAAATAAATGAAATTTAGCTACGTAGTTATACACAGTACGTATCTTAAATAAAATATTTTTGAATAACTATTATTAAATTATTTTTGGTAAAGAAATTCTATCTGGAATTTTTTAAAGAACCAGGCGTGCAGACTAACAAAAATATTAAATTTCATATTCAAATGCAATATTTAAAATAATATTTTGCTCTTTTTTTATATGAGATATTTTCTAAATAATGTTAGCAATAGAACATTTTCTGTAGGAAAAAAAAAAAAAAAGTATATAAATTAGAACATTTTACCTTGTATCTAAATGTGAATGAAAAAAAAAATAGAAATTAATTTTCCCAATTCTTTTTCTTTTTAATTTCTAAACAACAATGTTGCATTTTTTTTTTCAAATTTGTCTTATTTTTCTACTTTGTGTAATTAGTGAAGTAAGCTGCAGCATTTCACCAGAATATCATGCTGCAGCAGAAGCGGCACTTTCATCGGACATTCAATCTAGACGAAATTGCACAGTCAAATATTGTACATGTGCTGAAATTCCCCAGTGGAATGGAGTTGACTGCAAATTCACTAGTTGGTTCGAATTTCCAATATTACACTTTAAAAATTTCAAGTATTTGCCAGGAAGATTATTCCAAGGACTTAGTATTACTGCTGTAATTCTGTCAAATCCCCCCGATGTTGATGTTGCGGAAAATGTTCTTGAAGGAATTCTTTCTTTAGATGATTTTGAAGTGAAAAGAAGTAGCATTAAGGTAATTTATTTTCTCCTTTTACAAGAATTTAATTTTTTCCTTTATAAACCGACATGATAATTTAAAATAGAGAACTTATTAATATATATATATATATATATATATGTTTTAGTTGATTTAAATTTTAGTTTCCATCTATAATGGGGCGTCACCACCCTCTAACTCTGACATAATATATTAATAGATTAACCAAATATTTCCTATTTACAAAACAATGTTGGGCAAATATTGCTTGTATATTTCCTTATCTTGGATCCATTCTGTCCACTGTTGGTATAATAATGACAAGATATATTTGACAATTTTGTTTTCAATATTTCTAATTGTAAAGTCTTTTTTTTTCAATAATGGTGTTTTATTTCAAATACTTCCAATATAAAGCGATAGCTGCCAAAAGGCCGATATCTTCCGTAGTCCAGTGACGACATTTTCTGTAGAAAATGAACTAGTTTTAAACCAAAAAATATATTTCACACAATGTGTCTAATTTTTTTATACTTATTTAATTTCACTTATTAAGTAAAATTTTCGGTCCAAAACATGTTTATTTGACCCAGATCAAATTCACACAATACTACGAGAAATAACAGCATGTTGGTAAAAATGCTAAAACTAATATTTAACCAATATTGGTATTTCATTGAAAGTAATGGCAACCGAGCTCCAATATTACAAATATAACCAATATTGGTTTGCTATTAACCCTTTCAGGGGCAAAGTACTTCTATTCGTAAAATGCTAAAATTATTAAATGACACCAGAATTTACAAATATATATATATATATATATTTGAAAATAAGTAAAAGGCTTTTCTTCCCGCACTTAATAAAAATGAAATTTTCATTCCAAAATTCTGGTGCCAATGTGGTATTTAGGGACTAAAATTAAGACGTCCGAAAATAAACCACCACACTTCAAGGTGTTAAGGTTAAGTTAACCCTTTGTGGCGCAGAGCATTTCCATTGCTTAACTATAGAAATTAATGAGTGACACCAGAATTTTAAAACGAACTTTCTTGTAAATGCGAAAAAGCTATATTTCACGCAACTAATAAACCGTATTTTTTTTACCAAAATTCTGGTACCAGTGAGGGTTTTGGGAATTAAAATTAAGTGGTTTCATAGACATACCACCGCGCCTCAAGGGATTAAAACCAGTTTTTCTTTCTCTTATAAAGAAAGGCTGACAGTGAATACTCTAGTTCTTAGAGGCATTGATCTTAACTATTTTTTTAAACACAAACTTTTTGAAATTACTGCATATTTTATTCAATGTAAAAATATTTTCTTACAATTTTCCTACCATCAGGGCCTGGTTAACCTCTGAAACTAAGAAAACACAGCATCATTTTTGGGTCCTCTTTCATCCGTAAATACTTTCAAAATTTTAAATACATCGAAATTCAACAATTCTACAAATATTTTTTCCGGGAATAATTTAGCCGAGTTCTCACATATTTCATTAAATACACTTTTTTTTAAATGTTCCTTGTATATACTTTAGACAGAATATATATATAGTATATGTAGTAATTGTTTATTCAGTTATATGCAGGTAGTTTTTGTGTATAACCGGGAAGCCATATTATTGGTTATATTTATTAAACAGTGTATGTACACATTTTTCCGCACCATCTATATTTCATTAAATACACATTTTTAATGTTACCTGTATGTACTTTAGATAGAATATATTTATAGTTTATGTAGTTATTACGTATTCAGCTATGCAGGTGGTTTCTGTGTATAACCAGGAAGCCATATTATTGGTTATATTTATTAAACAGTGTAGGTATAGATTTTTCTAATGCACCCTGTATATTTCATTAAATACACATTTTTTTAATGTTACCTGTATATATTTTAGAATATATTTATTGTATATGTAGTTATTGTGTATTCAGTTATGCAGGTGGTTTCTGTGGAAAGGAAGCCATATTATTGGTTAACAGCCTATTGACCACAATTAGATTTCCAGGTAAGATAAGATTCCTGGAGTAATGTAGATATTTTCTTGAATTAGGAAAACTTTCACCTCTAAAAAATTAAAAAAACAATGTAAAAAATAAAAACGGGAATTAGAGGCTCCATTTTACAGTAATTTCGGGTCCCTTTTAAATTTTGGAGTGCTGCTTCATGTGTTTTTTGGGTAATTAGACCCTGCTTACCACTCATATTTATAGCCAGTGATCTATATTAATCGAAATTGAGGATAGTCATAGCATAACTACAGTACAGGCCTATAGCATGTAGACCACCACAACTCAATTTTAACTATAGGCGCAAACACTTTCCATCTGTGAGAAGAAATATTAAAAAAAATCCATAACTACAAAACACTTGTTTAAATACATTGCTGACCAGCTATGCTTACGACACATTTGTATAATTTCCTTTAAAGTATTTTCTCCACGACACCCATTCATCGAAAGTTTAAGAATCAATAAAAAGGAGCCGTCGCGATTCTCAAGTTAGGAGCTATAATTTTCACAGACTCACGCCGGATTTCGTATTCCGCGAATATTCATCTTTACAATAGGTTGTCTAAATTTTGCCGCTCTAATTCCAACAACTATAAATTTATTGAGATTTTTCTGCCCGCTGGCAAATAACTGCCAGGGCTAAATTGCCTTTTTAACGGCCATAGAGCATATATTCTCTAAACAGATATTCCCTATTCAGAGATTATTTTAAAATGGGAACTAAAGTTTGTCGATTTCTGAATATTGATAACTGAACCTTCTTCAGTTTCTCAATTTAAGATATGACGGTAAATGTAAAAACTATATTTTAGGGGAAAAAAAGAAAAATTCGAAAATACAATAAAGTTACACCGTAAAAAAAAAAAAAAAAAAAAAAAAAAAAAAAAAAAAAAAAAAAAAAATGTTGATTTTATAAGTGGAAACTGTCCAGAATGTGAGTTATCTATTTTTAACACTCAAATCCAGTAGTTGACAATTAAAAAATGTTTAAAAAATCAGGATTTTGTTTCAGTAAAGTATAAATAGTTTGTTACTGTCAGTTAGGTTGCAAGTTTCAAAATCAACAGATTTTACAGTGCAAAATGTATCTCAATAATAATTTCAAAAAATATATTTTTAATATTTTTTCCGACAATAAAAACAAAAAAGTACTATTTTGTTTATCATATGAAGTCAACATTCAGTTAAATTTATGAGTTTTGTTTTTAATATATACTTTAAAAGTACATTAAAAGTACTGAAATGTATAAGTAAAACATGGTCACCAACATGATACAATGGAACAAGAAATTGAGCCCAGTAGCAAGACAATAGTGGGGCGTTACTGCTTTATTTGTTTATATCATGTACAATTTTGTGAATATTGTAAAGGCTTTATCCGGAATGAGTTAATTTTGTTATTGATTTTTTTAGCTGGAATTTTGTGATGATAAAGATTTTTAAAAAATCTGTCTATGTATTTCTTAATTTTAGATTTTCCACTACATTAATATTAATTATATGTTTAGAGAAACTTAAAAAATATTAAGATCAATCATTCTATATATATCTATATCAGTTCAGGCTTATTTTCAACTTTATAACAACGCCATGTGTTACATGGGTAGTGGTTTTGAGACTAATGAATGCAAAAAACAAATAAATAAATAAATAAACAAATGCGGAGTTTATTTTTTTATCTGGCAACCAATTTATTGAAACTGGCAGGTCCATTTTTATGGACCTAAGAAAATGAAAATCATGTGTAAGTCTCATTAAAGGTTTTACAAAGTTACAAAATATTAAGAAATAAACTTATAAATTACATTCGCACAAAAAAAATATTTGTACCTTTTATTTTTAATTTGGCAAAAATAAGTTCATCAAATGCAAATTTTTAAATAACAAAATCAAAATTATTTGACTGACTTCGGCAGGAAAGTAATAAAAAAAATCTTTCTTTACTATTTTATCGATGATAAACAATAATAAAAACGAGACTTAGGATAGTGTCAAAGAAATTCGACATGGAATGATTTAAATACGGAAGAACTAAGATAAAAAGCGTAGTATTAAGGAATTTTCAGGTGGTAAATAGCATAGTTGCCAACCTACTGATTTTTTTCATACCAATATTTTTATGTAAAAATATTTGTTTTATTTAATCTTACAATTTCTGTAATTTAATAAAGGGAAAATTTTTGCAAGATTTTACTGGTATTCAAAAAGTCGGGAGGTTGGCAACTATGTAAATAGTAAAACAAAGCATTTAAAGTGAGAATAAGTAGATCATCATATATATTTTATGTAGCTCTGTACTATCCAGACATTTGAAGCATTCGACAATCAGCATTTCCCGAACATACCGATTAATTCAGTCTTAACATTCTTTCTTTCTTTTTTTTTTTTTTAGAGATATATAATTTTGATAAGTTTCATTAGAAAACTTTATTTATATTATCTTTCTAAATTATGTACTATTCTAAACTATGTATAACTAATAATTCTAAACTATACTTGCTATTATTTTTTCTCAGTTAATTCATAAAAAAAAACTTTTGTGCATTTTGAAAATCAATGACGAGGGAGATGAGTTTAAATATTTTAATGGCAACTAGAATTTTTTACTGGCTACCAGATTTTATAAAATTTGTAAAGCCCTGAATGCTAACAAACAATTAAGCAAGAATTAATGCACTGTAAAAAAAAAAAAAAATTACGAATGTTTCTTAATCTACGAAAGTATAACACAACCACGAACGAAAATGTACAATAATATATTCCGAGTTAGCCATGATTAAAAAAAAAAAAAAAAATTTCTTATCAGTAGAAATGTCAGAAAACAATATATTTTCAAGATTTAAGCAATCATTTATAAAAACAAAGTTTCTTTTGCTGCCATTGATTTTCGGAAACATTTCCGAGTAGTTTTCATAGTCAGTTTTCTGAAACCGGAATATCGATTTTTAGGATGCTATCAATTATCAAGTGAACACTCTCAGCTGTGTAACTGAATTTACACATGCAAGAGTAACAAAATAATATTAATGTTAATGTTAATGCTAAAGTTGCAAGATTATTATGTTTGTCTGAAAAACATGCTTGTTGAACATGAAAATGTTTACTTGAGAATGGATAGCAGCCGAAAAACCTATATTTCAGGTTCAGGAAACTGATTAATGCACTATAAAAAGTATAGATTAATTTTAGCACAATTATTCAAATTGGTAAATAAATCATATGAGATGTTATTTTCCAACTGCACGAAAAGTGTCCGTGCCAGGATTCGAACCAGGGACCTCTTGGCGGAAGATGCCAGTGCTCTGCCAACTGAAATATCCCGGACGAATCTGGAGGACCTAATTCACCCAGCTAACCTTATTGATCATACAATCTGGTTTGATATCTGAATCAGCTCAACAGAATAAATCGCAGGTTACGGAACCCCAGTAAACGCTAATTTGTAAATAAATCATATGACCTGTAATTAGCTCCTCCAGATTCATCCAGGATAGCTCAATTGGCAGAGAATAGGCTGCTTCATCCAAGAGATCGCTAGTGCGAATCCTGGCCTCGACATTTTTTGCACAGTTGGAAAACTACAACACATATGATTTATTTACCAATTTGAATAATTGTGCTAAAATTAATTTATCTGTAATTACGCCATAGAGCGTTGACTCGAGTTCCACTACCTGCGATTTATTCTGTTGAGCTGATTCAGATATCGGACCAAATGCTATGATCAATAAGGTTAGATGGGTGAATTGGGTCCTCCAGATTCGTCCCGGGTGGCTCAGTTGGCAGAGCATAGGCAGCTACAGCCAAGAGATCTCTGGTTCTAATCCTAGCTCGGACATTCTTCGTCCAGTTGGGAAATTACAACACTATATAAGAAGTACTCGCACTCGGAAACGTTTATGAAAATCAGTGGCGGCAAACGAATCTTTTGTCTTTATATATGCTTTTTAAAATCTCTAAAATATAGTAGTTTCTGAGGTTTCTAAAGATAAAGAACGCGTTTCGGAATCACGGTAATTCGGTAGAGGTTATTGTATATTTTCGTTCGTGGTCATATTATATTATCCTAGATTAAGAAACATATATCTTTTTTTACAGTCTGTAACAAATGGGATTTGTTTTGCTTTTTTCTAAATATATGTTTGAATTTTCAACTAAATATCATTTTTCTTTTTAACAAATTGTTTCTCTATATTTCTGCTTATCGATAGATCAAATGCTGTACTCCTTCCTTCTGAATACCTTAGATATTCTGTATTCGATGAGTATTTCCGCTAAAAGTAATTAACTAAGTACTGATATTTATGTATTCTAGGTTATTCCTGATTTTAGGTTTGCAAACAATCGGTTAAAGAAAATTAAAATTTCTTCAAGTCTTCTCACATCTCTGGAAGGGAAGCATCTTCAGAACTTGACTAAAGTATCGACCCTGACGTTCAGCAATAACTTTATTCAATACATACATCCAGATGTTTTTAAGGTAAACTTACATTTAATAGCTTATAATAAAATGTAAGATAAAAAAAAGTTATGATTAAATATGTAAGGTGCAATCATAAGTAAAGAAAAGCAGATATAAGCAGGGTTAAAATTGCATATAACAATGATAAAGAAAAAAATTCTACTTATTGGCCTAAAATTCACAGGATTTTTACGATTTTTTTAGGTTACAACGAAACGAGATACCACCTTCCGAGTTTTGCATTGTATTTATTGACATTTCACTTAAATATTTAATTTTTATGTGTGTAAAATAATTAATAATACTCTTTGTGCGACAGGGACTTCCTGCAGTGGTGCGTCGTGAACTTCCAGTCGGAAGACTGCTTTTCTCCGCTAAGGGTATTACATTCTCTTAAACTTATACCAACATTTAGTTCAAAAAATTTATTTTTGATAAAACGGTGGTTATATGAGCTAAACTAGTCAGATGCCGAAATCCCAAAACTTTCTTCTATCTCAGTCATGTTAATACTTCAAAATTCGCTATCACATCGCCGAAAAAATCAATATTTTTCGTCATTCTGTTGTACGTCAGCTGCTTGTGAATCGTCGGGTTACCGGGATGCGATCAACTGGTGTATACTACACTACGAAAAGTCCTTCTGGCCTGTACCGACAGGAAAAGATAGCCTCCCGATTCCTTGGTTTTACGATTTTAGCTAATTTTACTGGAAAACAAGAAGCTAAAATGCGTGGAACCCAATTAAAGAAGATTCATTCCCAGCTCGTCAACATTGAATTTAAATGAGAATATCGCCAAATTAGTCATTTACAGCCAAGTTGTCTCATTTATGGCAACCTATTTTTGTCGCCAACTGTCACCAAGCTTGGGGAGAATTTGACGTATAATATAAATATATAGTGTTAAGCATATAAGAATAGGAACAATGGTTACAACAATGAAAGAAAATTTCCCGAAACCATGTTACCTAAAACTCATAAATAACCCGTTTATGGATGAATTCTGCTGTCTTGTTTGAAAATGTCAGCCACCCTAAAATTTCAAACAGCTATATCTCAGCCATTTTTTCAGATAGAGGCAAAACAAAAATTGCTCCGGATTCTCCGGATCAAGGCCGAACATTTAACGGAAAAAACTTTTAGGATTTTTAATTTTTTTGTACAACTTTTTGAATTTGAAATCTTTAAATGGCTATCACAGCGCCCACTTGCGGCGGTATATCCCCAAATTAAAGTAGGACATGCTGGCTGTAGCCAAAAACAGATAAAAAAATTTGGTTTAGTTATCTGCATAACATCATAGACTTTTCGATGATACAATAATGAAAATCAAACAAAAATCACGATCGCAGCGCCCCCTTTCTTCGAAATATCCCCAAATTCAAGTAGGACCTGCTTACCGTAGCCAAAAACATAGAAAAAAAATTCTGTTCAATTTGAAGTATACACTCAGAAAAAGGAATTGATTAAAACTACAAAAATGTTTTGTTGAGTACATTTTGGTTGTTTTAGCAAAATTCAAGTAAAATTGAACCATTTTACTTCAATTAACAAAACATTTTTTGCTGACAATACAAAATTTTTTTTGGAATTGCAAAAAAAAAAATAGTTTTTAACAAAAAATTTTTTTTGTTGATTCAAACAAAATTTCCATTGACCTATATTTAAACAAAATTTTTGTTTAAATATAGGTCAATAAAAATTTTGTTTGAATCAACAAAAAAATTTTTTTTTTTTTTTTTGCAATTCCAAAAAAAAAATTTTGTATCGTCAGCAAAAATGTTTTGTTAATTGAAGTAAAATCGTTCCATTTTACTTGAATTTTGCTAAAACAACCAAAATGTACTTAAAAAGCATGTTTTGTAGTTTTAATCAATTTCTTTTTCTGAGTGTAACTTCATACACTTTTCGATGATACAATGAGGACGGACAGACGAAAAGACGGACAGACAGACATTTTGTAAAAACATGTTTTTCGGAATCCTAAAACGTGTAAAGTCGAAAAAAATTTCGATTACAATACTTTCTTCTATTATAGATAGAAGAAAGTAAAAAGTAACTTTTAAAAAAATTACGAATTAAAAAAAAAAATTAATCAATGAATATTATACTTTTCAGTGATATAAGATACAGAAAAAAAAAAAAAAGATTATCTTTCTTTTGAAAGAAAAAAAAATGAAGAAAATCGGTAGAATAGTTCTCGAAAAAATCGGTCGCCCATTTGGAAATTATTATATTTCGAGAAAACAAGTTTCAAGTTTAAGAGAGCCGTTTTCTGGTTGCTGCGGCGGCGTTACGTTCAACATGCAAAATAGATTTTAAACAATTGGGATATCACGAAACTGATTTAGGCAACAAAACAATTTACACACTTAAAGGATAAAAAAATGCACAAAAATAAATATCAAAAATTTTGACCCAAAGAAGTAAGAACTTTGTGTCAATATTTGAGCCAACATTTGCTCTCTTTAATATTACAATCTATACTATTATATAAAGAGAGAGCGCTTGATGTACTCATCAACACCCAGCTGAAACGACTAAAGTCACGATCACGAAATTTAGAGAGTAGATTGCTGTTATGATCTAGGCAAGCAACAAGAAAATATTTTTGAAAATCCCCCCCCCCTACCGAAGGGTGTTAAAGGGGGGTTGAAAGTTTTAGGTCATTTCGCCATATCCCACAGCAGTTTTCGGTAGTAGGAACGCGGAATTTTCAGAAAAGAAATCTACTAAAAAAATTGTTAAACACGTATTTATAAGATTTTAGAAATTCAGTCACTAAAGGAGTTAAATAGGGGCGGTCGAACGTTTAAGGTCATTTCGTCATATCTCAGCAGCAGTTTTAGGTTAGGAGCATGAAATTCAAGATAACAAATCTGCTAAAAAAATGGTAAAAGACGTATTTCAGTGATTTTAGAAATTCACCCACTAAGGGGGTTAAACATCGGATATAAACCCGATGATGGAAGATTAGACGAATAAGACAACTATTGCTGATTTTCTATTAGATATTTTGCTTAAGACATATTTGAAAGGAAATTATTTTAAAATAATTTATAAAGCTGAGGGATTTAGTATAATTGCATCAAAATAACAATTTTTTTTTCTGGTTATCATTTTGACGGTTTATGGATGCGAATGCGTTATTGTGATCGGCGTATTTTTAGGATATTACATTTTTACTTTTGTTACCTGGAAGGCCAAGGTTAACTCGGGTGAAGCTGGGTGGATCTGGTATATTAAAATAAATTTATTAGTTTCAATATGTACATGAACAGAAAAAAATATATTTATCACATTTTTACAAACTTTTATTTAATGTTTAAAATTTTTAAGTACTGTAATTTCGTCTCACTCCCGCTTTTATCCGATTTAGAACATTTTTTTAATTACCTACCCATTCCTACCCTACATTGTAGAAGACACTTTGTCCACCCACGTGAAGTCGGGCCGGGCCGCTAGTAGAGAATAAATATATTAAAGACAACAGATATGTATCCACAGCATAATACGTATGTGACCTTTGGTGAAAATTACAGCCATGCGTTTTGCTCAAGACGGCTATGAAGGACGGATGTATTTTTTAAAAAGATGCTGTCACCTGTATTTTCAAAACAGAACCAAATAAAAATTGATAGATAAAATGTGAATATGTAAAGAAAAGAACCAATGAAAAATATTTTTTAACTACGAGCGAAGTTATGTTGAGGCAACACATTTATTTTATTGCTTTATAATCCTTATATTAGTAACATAAAAATATTTTAAAACTAAATTAGAACCTGTGTGTACTCTGTTTACTGTAAAAAAATGAAAAGTCATGCGTCAAGTATAGATTATGTAACACTTTCCAACACTTCCAAAATACTTTTACAAATCTTTACCTTTAAATAAGGGGAAAGATGATGTACGTAAACAATTTGAAAAAAGCATAACATTTAAAAACCTAATTTCAGGCATTGCCAACAATATTCGGAAAAGTATTCGAATTCTTTTGTGCAGCCCTGTATATATACTTCATAGAATGCTAAATTTTAGTTCACAGTTAGGAAAACGTATAGCACAGTATAAAATTCCGCTTCCGGAAAATTTTTCGCCAATAAACGGAAAGATATTCGATATCTTTTGTGCTGCTCTGTATATGATCTATAGAATTTTACACACTAAGTAACAGGCAATAAATTTAAAAACGCGTTCCGCAATTGAAAACGCACATCCAGCAATTATTGTTAATAAACAGTACTTTAACCAAATTCTTTTGTGTGTACCTGTAAATGAACATTGAATATTATAGATACAATATTCTATAGTAAGCCTCTTTTAATTAACCTTAGTGATATATATCAATTTCAATATTTTTGAAATAGTGAAACATTATTAAAATAAACTAAAACGATTTTTCTCCATAGACCGTAATGTTATAGAATTCCTTTGAGTATCCCTATAAAAGAACTATAAGTGCTATGCACACCACATTCTATAGTAAGCCTCTTGTAGTGCAGCTCAGTGATATATATCAATTTCAATTGCTTTGAAATCGTGTAACATCATTAAAATTAACCGCAAACGATTTTAACCATAGACCGTAATGTAACGTAATTCTTTTGACTGTCCCTGTAAAAAAACTCTAAGTGCTACACACTTCATATTCAATACCGAACATACTATAGTAAAACTCAATAACATATATCAATTGCATGACAATACGAATATATTTACTTGAATTAGAGCACGAACAGAGAGACGGCAGACAGACAGATAGACAGACAAACCGAATTCATAAACACTTTTCAGCTATGTTGGAAAGTGTTAAAAAATTAGTTATATTTTAAAACGTGTACTACAACTGTGAATGTACTTCCAGCAATTATTGCTCACAGACATCAGTACCGTAACCGAATTATTTTTAGTATCCCTGTAAATGAACAATTAATACTATGCATACTATATTATAAAGTAAACAGTCGGAAAAATATCCGATCTATTTTGTGTAACCCTACATATGATTTTTAGATTTGTATACAGGGTGATTATAAAAAAACTATCCCGACATTTGGGCCCCTAACTATCATACCATTCACAGAAATTGAATGAAATTTTGGCAAAAGGTATTTTGAGGTATGCGCTCAAGAATGATATGGAAAACAACAGTGTCACTCAAACAGTTACGGTTACAGTGAGAAAATTTCGAAAAAATCAAATGGCAACACCCAGTTTTTTGTATTGGAATGTGATCTCCATTGTGAAAAATCCTAAATAGCGTTGGAACGGCAACTGCAGCATGAAAATCACCGGAACTAGGCAAGGAAAAAGTAAAAAGGACTTTGCCGTGCACCAGAGCATTAATTTTCGTTTCATTTACGTTACACGTCACACCGTTTCTTTGGCTGATATCCCAGCCTGATTAGTTCTCCACAAAACGAGAAGAAGAAACCAAGGAACGCAAATTTTGGATTTTACGTAAGACACAGTCATGACTGACGTCGTCACGCTAGGTGAAAGAAAAGGCACTGCGAAATGCGAGCCGCGTATGTTCCTTTCTGCCATTCCGAACAAGATGCCGCTTTCAGGGAAAGAACGTGGGGAAATCGTAAAGATTTATTATCTGAATGGACAAAATGCCGCAGAGACATTGCGTGTTTACCGCAGAAACCATGGATTACGGCGAGGCCCGTGCACTGTCAAAGCTGTACGGGACTTGATTCATAAATTTGAAGAAACTGGTTGCACATGCGATCGACCTCGGTCTAGACGACCTTCCGTTCCTGTGGAAGCTGTTGCAGAAGTCCATCAGACGATAAGCACAGTTCGTCCCACAACTGCACGCGGTGTTGCACGTGTTCTGGATCTGCCGAATTCAACTGTACGTAAGATTCCGCGCTTTGTTTTAAACATGTTTCCGTATCGATTCCAGCGTGTCCAGATGTTGGAAGCGGGAGACTATCAATTACGGCTGGATTTTGCAAATCAGTTCCTTATCCGGTACGATGAAGATAGCACAGCTGGCCTTTACGCATTCTGTGGACAGATGAGGCGCATTTCTCGTTAACTGGTAACGTGAATTCGAAAAATTGTGTACACTGGACAGAGAATAATCTACATGATGTGCATGCACGTCCATTACACGAGGAAAAAGTGACTGTGTGGTGTGGTATAACGAGTACGTTCATTCTCGGCCCTTACTTTTTTTGAAGAGGTTACTGCCGGTAATCTGCAAACGTGTACAGTAACGAGTGCTCGCTATCTGGACATGTTAACTCATTACGCGATTCCCGCATTGCAACGGCAAAATGCTCTATCTGAAGTTGTGTGGATGCAAGATGGCGCTCCTCCACATGTCGGGTCTTCAGTCAAACGTGTCTTAACTCAACAGTTTGGTGACAGAGTTATCTCCCGTCATTTCCCGTTTCCGTGGCCACCAAGATCTCCTGATCTGACACCAATGGATTTCTGGCTGTGGGGATATCTGAAATCCAAAGTGTATCAGTTTCGTCCTCAAACTGTATCTGATTTGAAAGATGCCATCAGAACTGCGATTCAAGAGATTCCTATTGCCATGATACGTGCTATAGTACCATCCACCATCAGCCGCATGCAAAGTGTCATCGTGTGTGAAGGAGGTCATGTGGAAAATTTGTGAAACACAATAAAATGCTTTATTTTATGCTTCTTCTCTGTCCTAATTGGTTGTCCTCACTTTTAGCCTATCTACCGCCGGTGATTTTCATGCTACAGTTGCCGTTCCAACGCTATTTAGGGTTTTTCACAATGGAGATCACATTCCAATACAAAAAACTGGGTGTTGCCATTTAATTTTTTCGAAATTTTCTCACTGTAACCGTAACTGTTTGAGTGACACTGTTGTTTTCCATATCATTCTTGAGCGCATACCTCAAAATACCTTTGCCAAAATTTCATTCAGTTTCTGTGAATGGTATGATAGTTAGGGGCCCAAATGTCGGAATAGTTTTTTTATATTCACCTTGTATATACTACATAAAATGCTAAATTTTCGTTCAGTTAGGAAACGCGCTGCACAGTTTAAAATTTCCCTTCTGGAATTTCCGTCCATAAACGGAAATCTACTCCAGAACTTATGTACTTTTGTGCTACCTTGTATATAATCTATAGAGTTTATACACAGCAAGTAATAGATAAAAAATGAGTTAAATTTAAAAACGCGTTCATCAACTGAAAAAGCACTTCCAGTAATTATTGTTAACTGACAGCACCGAGTTCTTTTGTGTGTCCCTGTAAATGTACGACGTATGCTTATACACACAATATTCTTTAGTAAACCTCTTGTAGTGCACTTCAGTGGTGTAATATCAGTTTCAGTTTGTTTGAAATCGTGTAACATCATTAAAATAAAGCGCAAACGAGTTCCCCCCAAATACAGTAATGTAACGGAATTCTTTTGAGTGTCCCTGTAAAAAACTATAAGTGCTATACACTTCATTTTCAATACCGAACATGCCATAGTGAACCTCAATAACATATATCAATTGCATGACAATCTGAATATATTTACGCGCATTAGAGCACGGACAGACATACGGTAGACCTGTAATGCACCTTAGAGATATATGAATTTCAATTGTGTTTGAAGTACTCTAACATTATTAAAATAAACCGCAAACGATTTTTCCCCATAGACTGCAATGTAACGAAATTATTTTGAGTGTCTATGTAAAAGAAGTGTAAGTAGTATGTACGCCATACTCTATAGTAAGCCTCTTGTAGTGTACCTAAGTGATATATATATTACTTTCAGTATGTTTGAAGTACTCTAACATCATTAACATAAACCGCAAATGATTTTTCCCCATAGACCGTAATGTAACGGAATTTTTTTGAGTGTCCCTGTAAAGGAACTATAAGTGCTACACACTTCATTTTCAATACCGAACATGCCATAGTAAACATCAATAACATATATCACTTGCATGACAATCCGAGTATATTTACGCGAATTAGAGCACGGACACACAGTCTGGCAGACAGACAAACAGACAAACCGAATTTATAAACACTTTTCAACTATGTTAGAAAGTATTAAAAAACAGAAACAGGACATTAACCTTCGGTAAAACATAATTGGAGTTCGAACTGATACATAATAAAAGAGCCCAATGGAGTTAATTTTGACTTTATAGACATTTCCAATGATTTGATAAGCTTAGAACGACAAAGTCAGCAGTTTCATCGTTGTTAATTTTTGTTTATAGATAAAGATTAGTTTCAAGAAAATCCAAATGATCAAGGATTGCGTGTAATTTTAGCTGAAATAAAATAAAAATAGTGTTCTCTGTATCATTAACTTTCAGCATTGGTCCCTTTATCTGTTTATGACCAGCTTTATCTTCTACGACCTAAACATTTTATCTTTATCAACATGAAGAATGTGCTCGTTAATGTTAAATGTAAGGACTTGTATACTTTATCTTATCTAAGACTTGCTGACCCTCCCGGCGTTGGCCGTTCCCGCGATAGTAAACTTAACCCTCTGGCAACAGTCTTGCAAAAGGGCAAATCTGTAATGTTTTTTTTTTCTCTATATTTTGTTTTAAATGCTAAGAAAAACTAATTTTTCAACATTGACTATAATAAACTTAATTACAAATTTGAATGTAATTGTTGAGAGTTTTATTCATTGCTCATAGCATTAAAAATGCATTAAATCAGTAGAATTTTATTAATTTAAATAATGCTTATATTGTAGTGAAACTTGGAGATTACTAAACGTATTAACACGGACTTGCCAGTGCAAAGGTTAAATAAACCCCAAATCTCTATTATTTTATATTATCTTTAACCCGATTTTGTATGAATTTATGTTTTTAATGACTACATCGCAATAAAATACTGATAATTAGTGATAAAAGTGCTCGTACGAAAACATTTTCTTCTTTTTTCACGTAAGGGGGGGTTTCATAGTTTTAAAAATATAGTTTTTTTTTGTCCAAACCCTTTGAAATTTTTAATGATTATAAATATAATGGTTTTACAGACCATGTAAAAATTACGTCAGAAATATTTTTATTTAGTTGTAAAAAAAAAAAAAAATATATATATATATATATATATATATATATATGTTTTCTTCTCGCTTTTTTTTTGGTTTTCGCGTCGGATCCGTTAGCACAACAAAAAAATAAAATAAAATAAAACAACAACTACAAAAAAAAAAAAAAAGAAAAATAGTTTTCGTCGTCCGAACTCTCTGAAATTTTAGTCGCTCGTAAATATAACTGTTTCCAAGTCCTCTATAAAGACGATGTTCTTGGACTACTTCCTCTTGTAACTTTTAGGTAGATTTCGTAAGAAATACTACCTATTACTTTCTCTCCTATGTTGGAATTTCTGGAAAAATTTTGCAGATCTACGCCGATCATGACTCCCAGAACCCAAAACCACCCCCAGTTCAAAACTTTATCTATCTATCTATCTATATCACTTTTTTATAGACACGATAACTTCAATAATTCTACACAAATCTCTTCCAAACTGATACATAAATCAAGAAGCATAAAATCTCGGTCAAATTTGTTAATGGGCAAAATCGAACCAAGCTGGGGGGGGGGGGAGGGCTTTTTGTGAAAACAGAAAAAAAACATAATTTCTTAATTATGATACGAAATGAAACGAAATCACCCTCTCGTGGAGATCCAGTCGTTAAGCATAGGAACTTTTCTCTAGGAGGGGAAATGTTTATTGAAAATTCATATTTTAGAATAGATGTTGAATATTGCATTAGAGATTAAAATAAAATTAGTACAAAGTAGTTTTTACAATACTGGTTCAGATCACAACATTTCTTAATATTAAAAAAAATTGATATAAAAAAAAGTGTAAAAGAAAGCAATTAGAAAATTTATGAAAATAATACTTAATCATAACACAACTAGTAAATTTGCATGGTTCAAACAGTAAGCTGAAATAGGAACAGTATGAGTACAAAAATGTTATCAGTATGTGAACTATAATATACAAATTACAAAAACAAAACATATTCTATTAAAAAGTACTTTATAAATGTAAGAAAAAGGATCACAGATCCTTTTTAATGAAGGAGAAATGTTTATTCAGAATGTTATATCGAATCCGTTTAAAGTTATTATTACTTCTAGGAAAAGGGCTGAAAATTTATGTACGACAGATTTTTGATATCATTAAAAATGACCTCAAGGAGGGGGAAAATAAGGGTTTAAGAAAAAAAAAATTCATAACTTTGTCAATTCACAAGATATCAAATCCGCTTAAATTTATTATAAATCGTCTTAATATTATCTACAACTTTTATATTCACAACTTTTTTATAGAACCAACACTTACAGCAAAAATAAATAAATATATAAAATCAGAAAAATCCCTGCCGGTTCCGCCTACAGACACAGGTGGATTTCGATGTGGGCGGTCCCAACTGCCGCGTCATGGCAAAAAAGGACATTTCTTCTGCAATTCCCAATGAGCAGGTGCCCCACGGTCTGCGTCTTCAAAATCTACCTGTGCCTGTAGGCCGAGCCGTCAGGGATTTTTACTCTTATTTTTTAAAATATAAAACAAGAACGAAAAGTTATCCATCACGCATACATTAGCAAACACTTTTCAACACTATCAGAATATTATTAAAATATTTCACGTTTTCATACGAAGAAATCTATATCATATTCCATTCTATAACTCAATTCTTTTGTGCGTCTCTGTAAATGAAGATAAATGTTTCGGACTCCTTAATACAGGGTCATTCATAATTCCCTCCGGGGTTTCGAAACGTTATAGAAAAAAAACGAAGACGAATATGAAAAAAAGAAACATGAAATTATTCCGAAACTATTCAAGTTTTACTTACATACATCCAGTTCCTGCCATACTCCGTTTCTTTAAATTTCCGATACCACACATGAATTGTTTTGTCAGTTGGTCCCTGTTTTCGATATTTATTACGAAAGGCCCGTTGAACTGATACCACTGATTCAGATTTAAAGAAACGGAGTATGGCAGGAACTGGACTATCGCATGGATGTATGCCGTGTGACCAAGGGTTCACACCATAGAACACCTGTAATGTATGTAAGTAAAACTTGAATAGTTTCGGAATAATTTCACATGTTTCTTTTTCTCATATTCGTCTTCGTTTTTTCACTATAACGTTTCGAAACCCCGGAGGGAATTATGAACGACCCTGTATATAGAAAACATATTGCAGTGCACCTTAGTGATTCTTTCTATTTTTATTATGTTTGAAGTATCATAACATTAGAATGCATTATTAGAATGCATTATTAGAATGCATCGCAAATGATTTTTACTTTCTTCTATCTTTACAAGAAGAAAATTAATGGATTCATGAAAATTTTCGACTTCCGGTTTTCGACGGATTTATGCGTTTTAGAAGGTCCTGAACACGATTTGACTGTTTTTAGAAAATGTCTGTCTGTGGATCTGTCTGTCTGTCTGTATGTGACAAAAGTTTTGTGGGCACTCTATCTCAAGAACTAATGCACGAAATTTAATAAAACTTTATGTTCAGTTAGTTCCTGATATAAATTGGTGAAAATTGCTTTATAGGTGGCGCTGCTATGCTGCATTTTTCGCGATTTTTGCAATAGTTCTACCTCAAGAACTAATGCACTTATTTTCATCAAACTATTCAGTTAGACTTTGACATATATAGGCACTGATTACGTTTTGGTGTAGATATCCCAACAGCGCTGCTATACCACTATTTTCATGATTATTACGAATGCAATATCTCAAGAACTAATGGCATGGAGTTTCATCAAACTTCAGATTCTGTTAGATCTGTGTATCAGAGGTCACATCCAAATGAAAACATAGCGTAAACTGCAACTAGAAGATCCAGTTTAAAATTTTTAAATATCTATTTAAAAGTAACAATTTTGCATTTTTTTTTAAAGCAATTTTTGGCGATCACTGTATAAAACTTAAACTAGTCGGATATGCCAATCCCAAAACTTTCACCCAAAATACGCTACCGCGCATGTGCGGTAGCATATTACTGCTTATTTTACTGTTTATTTACTGTTAATTTTACGGTATAATACTGGTAGCTGGAGTGCTAGTATTATACCATAAAATAAACAGTTTTTTTGTTGTTTTTTCTGCAGTGTAAAGATAGAAATGAGCTAAAGATTTTTAATATTATACATATAAAGCATTGAATAAGAAATTTCTTTTCCAATGATTGAGATGACGATAAATGAAATTTATGGGCATTTTGCTTAAAAAAATAAAAATAATAAAAACGCTCAGGGACAAAAATACAGGGTATTCCACTCTAACAAAACATGGATTTCCTTAACAACTTTGAGAAAAGGGTAGACGAAATATGATAACATCAAGACAAATTTATAATTTATCACTATCCGAGCTTAAACTACCACGAACTCAACACTCCGCATTTTGGAATAAGGCTTGTCATCGTACATTGTATTACTTGGTCAAATCACGCCATCTTTGCAACCAGTTTTCTGATAATTATCACATTTTCCATAACGCAAGATCAGTCACTTAACCTTTTAGGTAGATTTCGTAAGAAATACTACCTATTACATTCTCCCCTAAGTTGGAATTTTTGAAAAATTTTTGCAGACCTACGCCGATCATGACTCCCAGAACCCAAAACAGTTCAAAACTTTATCTATCTATCTATCTATCTATCTATCTATGTCACTTTTTTATGGACGCGATAACTGGAAAAATTCTGCATACATCTCTTCCAAACTGATACATAAAATCAAGGGGCATAAAATCTCGGTCAGGTTCGTTAATGGGCAAAATCGAACCAGGGGGGAGGGGGGGGTTGTGAAAACAGAAAAAAAACATAATTTCTTAATTATGATACGTATGGAATCCGTTTAAAGTTATTATTACTTCTAGTAAAAAGGCCGAAAATTTATGTATGACAGATTTTTGATATAATTAAAAATGGCCCCATGTGGTTGAAAAAAGGGGGGTTTTAGAAGAAAAAAAATCATAACTTCGTCAATTCGCAAGATATTAAATCCGCTTAAATTTATTATTAATCCTCTGAATATTATCTAAAACTTTTATACTGACAAGTTTTTTATAGGACCAACCCTTATAGCAAAAAAAAAAAAAAAAAAAAAAAAAAATCCCTGCCGGCTCCGCCTGCAAACAACTTAGGTTTCGAAGTCGGCGGTTCCCATCTGCCGTATCGTGGCAAAAAGGTAATTTCTTCCGCAATTCCCAACAAACAGGCGCCCGACGGCCTGCATCTTCGAAATCTACCTGTGCCTGTAGGCCGAGCCATCAGGGATTTTTTCTTATTACGATATCTCCACTTTCTGAAAGTTCTTAACGTAAACCTGAGCTCAGTTAGAGTGGTACGCCTTTTATGTTTGACTGAATATGTAAATTTTGATCCCATAAACTGTTGAAAAAATCACTTATTTTTTCGTGAGATTTCCTATCCGGAAGTATTACTGTAACCATATGAAATGTATTTAGAGCTGTGTCTGTCTAATGTTATTTGCCGTTATCTAGATCTCATCAAAAAGTCACCTGTAAAAAAGGCTGCCAAGTCTCGTAACTCATTTACCGTAAAAAGTACTGAGATCGTATAAAGCCAAGTTTAACTATCTTATTAATTCTGAAATTTTCATTCACAAATCACTCCTAGTCTCTACATCTTTCGTTAATTATTATTTTGTGACTTGGCAATTACATAGCACGAGAATGTGATGCATATAGTTAGTTTTAATCAAATAATACTATAACATATTAAGGTGTAATAACTTCCCTGTGCGTATATAATTTGCCTTAATTAAATTATCCCATCCCATCCCATAACATTGTAAGGTGTAATTACTTCCCTGTGCTGCGTAATTGCCAAGTCACAAAATAATAATTAACGAAAGATGTAGAGACTAGGAGTGATTTGTGAATGAAAATTTCAGAATTAATAAGATAGTTAAACTTGGCTTTATACGATCTCAGTACTTTTTACGGTAAATGAGTTACGAGACTTGGCAGCCTTTTTTACAGGTGACTTTTTGATGAGATTTCACTTCTTTTTGTAAGTAATCCTCCTTTTCTTGATTTTTGGTTCTTTTTTGGAGATCATAAACTGATTTTCGCTAAGCCCACACTCTGTCCCTATTATTTACAGGTATCAAAAATTTGAAGCTTTAGTTTCGTTTACAAAGTACTGTAGATAAAAAGATATTTCAGGTTCCTAGGCAAGTACTAAGTTATGGGAGGGGGAGTGTCAAAAGTACTCTCAGTTGCTTCCAGGATAGGTGCTATCATCTGAGATATTACTCGCAGCCCTAGATACTTGATATTTAACATAAAAGAACTTTTTAGTATAAAAAGAAAGCCAAAATTAAAATCCGGAAATTTCCAATAAATCAAACTATATATTCCTTTTTTCGATGTTTTTTTTTTTCGTTTTTTTTTAATCTTTTTATTATTATTATTTACGGATTTTTTAATTTTTTCTTACTTTGTGTACTAAACCCTGCCTTTCTGCCAAATGTCAAGCTTCTAGGACTACAAAAACGAATTATTTTCAAATTTTCGACTTTTTATAAATTTATTGATTTTTCGATTTTAATACTAAGTTACCTGATTGTCATGCCAATATAGTAATTATTTGATCCGTCTTCTTAGGATCATTTAGGTTCAATTTAGAGATAAATCAAGTTAATCTTAGAGTCACCATGATTTTATTTAGAAAGGACTATCAAGCCATAACCAGCCAGTAATGTCGGGAGGGTAGGGGGAGCTGTGAAAATTTTTGTGGGGCTAACATCATTTAACAATCCATATTTCATATGTGAAGTAAATAGAGACAACCTGTGAAAGAAAACAAACCTGTCTATAAAGAAATCGCTTATATCGTAGCCAGTCTATGGCGGAACTTTTCTATAACGAAATTCGTAAACGAAAGAAAAGAAAACCATAATCCGGGGGGAAATAACATAAAACAATTAGGGGCGTTGTACTACCTAATAGGACAATTATCTTAAAACTAATGTTTCTAGCAGTACAAAATCAAATTGTTTTCGAATTTTCGATTTCTTAAAGATATTTCGATTTTATTTTCGAATTTAACGAATATTTTAATTGTTCCTTTTATTGAATAGTAAATACTACCTTTACACCAAGTTTTAAGTTTCTAAGACTACAAGATAAAATTATTTTCAATTTTTGATTTTTTCGAATTTTTTTTATAATTTTCTGGATTTTTTAATTTTTTCTTATTTTGTATCCTTTATTACAAATGTCAAGTTTCTAGCGCTACAAAATCAAATTATTTTGAAATTTCCGATCTTTTTCGAGACTTTTATTCTATTTCCAAATTTATTGTGTTTTAATTTTTCCTTTTTCTGCATCCTAAACAATAAGTTTACGCCGAATTTTAAGTTCTAAAGCTACAAAATCGATTTTTTTTTCTATTTTTCAAATTTTCGATTTTTTTTTTCGAATTTTATAGATTTTTTATTTATTTGTTTTTTTGTATCCTAAATACTACATTTATTCCAAATTTTAAGTTTCTAGCTTTACAAAATCGAATTATTTTCAAATTTTCGTTTTTTTTCGATTTTTTTATTTTATTTTCAATTTTTGTTGTGTTTTTAATTTTTTCTTTTTCTGAATCCTAAACACTACCTTTACACCAAATTTTCAGTTTCTAAGACTACGAGATCATATTATTTTCAATTTCTCTCTTTTTCTTTCTTTCTTTCTATTCTTTTTTCTATTTTTTTTTAATTATCCATATTTTTTAATGTTTCCTTATTTAGTATCTTAAATATTACCTTTATTTCAAGTTTCTAGCGCTATGAAATCGAATTATTTTCAAAATTTCCTTATTTTTCGATTTCTTTCGATTTTTTTATTTTATTTTCGAATTTTATTGCGTTTTTATTTTAACTTATTCTGGATCCTAAACACTATCTTTACCGCGAATTTTATGTTTCTAAGGCCAAAAGATCAAATTATTTTCATTTTTTTCAATTTTTTTTCGAATTTTTCGAATTTTCGATTTTTTTTTTCGAATTTTCTGGATTTTTTAATTTTTCCTTATTTTTCATCCTAAATACTACCTTTATTCCGAATTCCAAGTTTCTAGCGCAACAAAATTGGATTATTTGAAAATTTTCGATTTTTTTCGATTTTTCGATTTTATTTTCAATTTTTTTTTTGTGTTTTTGATGTTTTCTTTTTCTGAATTCTAAACACTACCTTCACACCAAATTTTAAGTTTTTAAGACTACAATATCGTGTTATTTTCAATTTTCAATTTTGTTCGATTTTTTTTAATTTTCGAATGTTTTTAATTTTCCGGATTTTATCATTTTTCCTTTCTTTGTATCCGAAACACTAGCTTTATTTTAAGTTTCTGTGGCTGCGGGATCTACCCAATGTTTTTGGTGACGCGAGAGTGAGTGAGTGTGTGAGTGACAAAAAATCGAAACTTTGAGTTCATATATCGTCTGCACTAATTTATGGGTATTTTTTGAATTATCCACATTTTTGAATTTTTCCTTATTTAGTATCTTAAATATTACCTTTATTCCAAATTTCAAGTTTCTAGTGTTATGAAATCGAATAATTTTCAAATTTTCCTTATTTTTCGATTTTTCCGAGTTTTTCGATTTTTTTATTTTATTTTCGAATTTTATTGCGTTTTTTATTTTAACTTATTCTGAATCCTAAACACTATCTTATTGCGAATTTTAAGTTTCTAAGGCTAAAAAATCAAATTATTTTAATTTTTTCAATTTTTTCGAATTTTTCGAATTTTTGAATTTTTTTTTTTTCGAATTTTCCGGAATTTTTAATTTTTCCTTATTTTGCATCCTAAATACTACCTTTATTCCGAATTCCAAGTTTCTAGCGCAACAAAATCGGATTATTTGAAATTTTTCGACTTTTTCAATTTTGCATTCGATTTTTTTGGTGTTTTTGATGTTTTCTTTTTCTGGATGCTAAACACTACCTTCGCACCGAATCTTAAGTTTCTAAGACTACAAGATCGTATTAATTTCAATTTTCAATTTTGATGGAATTTGTTGAATTTTCGAATGTTTTATTTTCGAATTTTCCGGATTTTATAATTTTTCCTTTCTTTGTATCCTAAACACTACCTTTTCTCCAAATGTCAAGTTTCTAGGGCTACGGGATCTACCTAATCTTTTTGATGACGCGTGAACGAGTGAGTGAGTGACAAAAAATCGAATGTTTGAGTTCATATATCGTCTGAACTAGAAAAGACAGAAAGTTGTAATTTTAAATTTTGGTCCTGTGTGTCAAATACTCTAGAAAAACGAAGTTTCAAAATTTTGGGATACTCCAGCGCGGAGATATGGGGGGGAGGAGGGTCAAAAGTGCCCTGAGTTGCTTCCAGAAAAGTATGCTTACGGCTGTCCTCTCTCGACTTAGCGGAGGCACTGCCGTGCCTCCAGATAAATCAGTAAAACATAATGAAAAATACACGCAAATGTCGAATTAAAAACCACTTGATAACATAACAAACACGTGTAATGCTTCTGACATCAAGTAAATGGGACTGCATTTTTGGCGTTTAATCTTACAGTTTGGCGATGTTTTTTGTTATGAAAAGTGGTCGACGGGATAATAGAGAAGTACCGGTTTTTCTTATAATACATGGTTTGTATAGATTCGAGGGGAAAATTATATTACTTTCATAAAAATGTATTTGGATGGTTTCTTGTTAATACAATCTTGCCAAGGCTGTGGTTTTCCTATTAGACTTAATGTTAGCTATATGCTCCATTTTTCTGCAACTAAATTTCATCATGCCAATATAGTAATTCATTGCTCCGTTTTCTTAGGATCGTTTATGTTCTATTTAGAGATAAATCAAGAGAATCTTAGAATCACCATGATTTTATTTAGAAAGGACTATCAAGCCATAACCAACCAGTAATGTCGGGAGGGAGGGAGAGATGTGAAAATTTTTGTGCGACCAACATCTTTTAACAACAAATATTTCATATATAAATTAAATAGAGTAAAGCCTGTGAAAGAAAATGAACCTGTCTATAAAAAAAAGGTCTATAACGTAGCCAGTATATAGCGGAACTTTTCTATTACAAAATTCGTAAACAAAGGAAAAGAAAAGCATAATCCGGGGAAAATAACACAAAACAATAACGGAAGGTGTACTAGCTATAGGACAATTATCTTAAAATCTATCTAAAACAAACTATCCCCATCCTGTGGGATTTGTTTTTCAATGTTTTACTTTATTTAATGAAAAACATAGATTGCATCCGACAACTCATAAAAAAGTCCTCCGGCCTGTACCGGCAGGAAAAGGTAGCTTTCCTATATCTTCGTTTTAAAATTTTAGCTAATGTTACTCGAAAACAGCAAGTTAAAATGCAAAGAAACCGTTTACAAAAGATTCGTTTACACTGAATTTGAATAAGAAATTCGCCAAATTATTGAGGTATAGCCAAGTTGGCTTCATTTATGAAGACTTATTTTTGTCGCCAAATTTGGCGAGATTTCGCCAATTGTCGCCAATTTTTGGCGAGAATTTGGCGCTAATGGATATGAATATATAGTTTTATGCGTATGATTGGGAAAATGATTACAACAATGAAAGAAAATAATTTGCGAGAAATCGCGTTCACTAAAACTTATAAATTTATATTAAAATCATTAAAATTACAGACATTACAATACACTTTCATAAAACATTAAAAACATATTAAAATTGGACGTTTCGGATTTACATGGAAAATCCCTCTTCAACAACAACATTTCACTTAGCGTAAATCATAGTTCAAAAATATCAACAAATAGAAAATGCAACGTATCAAAATTTCGAAGTCAAAGTTACAGTTATAATAACACGGAGTATTCATTCGGGATTGCACCTGCTTGACCATTATTGATCATAAATTTATTGTTGGTTTTTTGTAATGTGCTGTTTTGTTTCAAAATGTCAGCCACCCTAGAATTTCAAACTGCTCTATCTCAGCCAATTTTTAAGATAGAGGTAAAACAAAAAATGCTCTGGAATCCTTGTATCCAGTCCTAACACCTAATTAAAAAATAAACTTGATTTTTTTAACTTTTTTGTATATTTCTTTTAGTTTTAAAGTTTTCCGTGGCCGCCATCTTGAAACAAGATGGCGGACCAAGCTGGCCAACGAACTCGGTCGAGGCATTGGTGAGCTTAATACACACAATTAGTTTCATCCAAATTAATTTATAAATACGAGCGTTATCGTATCAAATTATTTTCATTTTTTCAATTTTTTTCGAATTTTTTTATTTTTTTTCCGAATTTTCTGGATTTTTTTAATTTTCCTTTTTCTGTATCCTAAATACTACCTTTATTCCTAATTTGAATTTTCTAGCGCAACAAAATCGGATTGTCTTCAAATTTTCGGTTTTTTTCAATTTCTTCGATTTTTTCAATTTTGCTTTCGATTTTTTTGGTGTTTTTGATGTTTTCTTTTTCTGGATGTTAAACACTACCTTCACACCAAATCTTAAGTTTCCAAGACTACAAGATCGTATTATTTTCAATTTTCCATTTTGATGGAATTTGTTGAATTTTCGAATGTTTTTTTTTTTCGAATTTTCTGGATTTTATAATTTTTCCTTTCTTTGTATCCTAAACACTACCTTTTTTCCAAATGTCAAGTTTCTGGGGCTACGGGATCTACCCAATCTTTTTGATGACGCGTGAACGAGTGAGTAAGAAGTGACAAAAAATCGAATGTTTGAGTTCATATATCGCCTGAACTAGAAAAGACAGAAAGTTGTAATTTTAAATTTTGGTCCTGTGGGCCAAATACTCTCTATAATTGAAGTTTAAAATTTTTGGGATACTCCAGCGCGGAGATATGGGGGGGTCAAAAGTGCCCTGAGTTGCTTCCAGAAAAGTATGCTTACGGCTGTCCTCTCTCGACTTGGCGGAGGCACTGCCGTGCCTCCAGATTATAACCCAACAATGTTTCAACCAGTACTGTATTTTAACTGATGCTCCACGATATCCAGTGAACTCTCTTAAACTGATAAGGAGCGAGGGAGGATAAAAGTAATATGTTATCGTAGCCCAGTAAACACCGCAGAGAAGTTTCCAAGCATGATACAAATGTCAAGGATCATCTAGATTAGAGGTCTGCACGGGCCGAAATTTCCAGGCCCGGGCCCGGCCCGACCCATACAAAAAATAATTTGGCCCGGCCCGGCCCGATTTAAAAGTTAAAAGTTCGGCCCGAGCCCGGCCCGGCCCGAGTGAATTTCTACAAAACATAATTTTTACGTCGATTTGGTTAAAAATTTGTCCCATAGGAGGAGATCTAACCAAAAATTCCTATCTCAGCCTTTTTTTTTTCATGTTTATAATCTTCCTTTTTATAGAGGTGCCGCAAGCTGGAATATTTATTTTTTTAATAAATCTCTATTTCTTGTATGTATGTGTTTAAGTTATCATCGATATTGTTAATCCATATTCCATTTATTGAAGTGTTAAAAATCAGAAAAATGCTATACAGTAAAATCTAAGATGGAATTGCATAGGGAAGAAAAAAAAATGAGTTATAGACAATTTGCCTTCTTAGCAGGTGTAAATGTATTATATATTCTTTTCTTACATATTAGTATATTCATTTTTAATGGATCAACACATTTTTCAATTTAAGACAGGATTCCATCATAAGCAGGTTCTTTTTCACACGTTTTACTATATTTTAATTTAGCTATATTTTAATAAGTGTATAAATCTACTATTCTTTAAAAAGAATAAATTTTAATGTTTAATTATAAAATAATGGCGATTTAAAAATGTATGCATGTTTTGAAAAGATTTTTATGCCAGATCTTATTTTACTGACCTTCGAACGGACCAGGTACGCCGAGACAATGATTTTCATACGAGTCAAAACCAGGACTACAAAATTTAAGGCATGAAGACTAGGAAGAATGAAACCAGTCCCGGCTCTGTACGGAAAAAATAATTTAAGGCACGGCCTTATCCTTCAGGAAAAAGGTAGGGCCCGGCCCGGCCCGTAAAGAGTAATCACTAGGCCCGGCCCGGCCCGAGCCTTCAGAAAAAAAATATGGCCCGGGCCCGGCCCGGCCCGAGTGCCGTGAAGAAAAATAGGCCCGAGCCCGGCCCGCGGGCCGGGCCGAGTACGGGCTTCGGGCCTTGGCCCGGCCCGTGCAGATCTCTAATCTAGATAGCGACGTGCCCATCAACGTAGTCAGGATATTTATCTTACCAAAAAAAAAAAAAAAAAAAAAACGCTACGAATGATGATTTTTTCTGTATTTATCTTATCAATGCATTTGAACTGAATCTTAGAATATTCAGAGTTATTAGCTGACCTGCCCGGAGTTGCCCGGACTCATCGCACAAAATACGAAAAAAGTCCCAAAATCGCATTAAAATATTCCCGAAAAATTAAAAAATCGCTGCATGAATTCCGAATACACTTTTCTGAAAAGAAAACAAGATTAACTATATTAGGCTAGGAGATTGATTCCGGATTTCTTTTATTAATGTCCGAAAAATTTGCGTCTAAAAAACACTATACATATCGCATAAAAAATCACTAAAATTTCAAAAATTTCAAAGGACAAACTTTATTATATTAGAGTAAAAATTAAAACAGAATTATTTTTACGAATGTTGAAAAATCGCCGCGGAGATACATTTCAAATTGCATAAAACAATTCGCAAAAATTTCAAAAATCGCTGTACGAATTCCAAATAAACTTTATTGAAAAGAGGACTATATTTACTATTTTGGGCTAAAAGATTAAAATCCTGTTCCTTTTATTAATGCGGAAAAATAGGCGTGAAACGAAAGACAAAAAAAAAAAAAAAAAGATAAAAATTACATAAAAGTTGCTAAAATTCAACAATTTGGAAATTGTACGTTAAACGTGACATATGAGGTGCGTTCGTTTTATAACTAGTTTCACAATGTAAAAAAAAAATCATCCTCATTATTTCAGTGAAATGAATTATGTCTTATGTCGTCTGCTAGGAGCGAAAAGAGCATGCCTTTTCTTTTTCTTATTACGTATGCCACATTTGCAAATGCGATTTTTTTCTCCATTGAAGATCATGCTTTGCGAATGATTACCTCCATGGTTTAATATTTGTATGACTCATAATGAACGACTCTCCTGTGTTTATTTACTCTAATGGATTGAGATATTCGGTTAACCTAATTTCCACTGAAGTTATCTCAGAATCTATACATTGTTGAATGTAACTCATCTCTGAAGCAAACAATTTTTTTGAACGATCTTTCTAAAAATGTAACTTTTATGCAATTTTTTCGAAAAAATAATTTTGAATAAAAAGAGCCGTTTGGCATATGAAAAGCGATGTGGTTAGTCCGTACTTGTTTTCCTCCGTCTCATGACTTGCGCTTTTATTATATAGATTATGTATGATATAGGATTTAACAGAATAAAGAAAATCTTCATTAATAACTTTTTAAATTTTGATTCGATTTTCATAAAATTTGAAATGACTCGACAAAATTCTGCAATGATTCTATATATTAAATTTCAAATCATTCGGTTGGGTAGTTTTTGCGAAGTTATATGCGGAGAGACGGACAAATGGACGGACGGACGCACCAGCCGACGACTATAGGTGCTAGGTATTTATATAATTACGAACGCACATAAAAATCGCAGAGGACAAAGTTAACTTAGTGGGTAAAACATTGTAAACGAAATCCTTTCACGATTGTTAAAAAATCTTCGCAGAACGCGAAAAAATTCTAAAAACAGCATAAAATCGATACATTTCAAAAACCGCGGAAAACAAATTTTACTATATTATGGTTAAAAGTTTGAAACTGAATACCTTTCACGAGTGTCAAAATATCGCAACGGAACGCGAAAAAATCGTCACGAATAACATTGAAAATCACATTAAAAATCGTTAAATTTCAATAGTCGTGGATTACAAAATTTACTATATTAGGGTAAAAGTTTAAAACTGAATTTCTTTTACGAATATCAAGAACTCGCCGGTGAACACGGAAAAGCTAAAATTCACATGAAAAAAAAAATGCTGTAAAAATTCCCAAATACACTGTATTGAAAAGAGGATAAAATTAACTATATTGGACTAAAATACTGAAACAGAATTCTTTTTATTAATGTGGAAAAACGCTAAAAAACTATATAAAAATATAAATTAAAAAAAATCCAAAAATAGAAAGACTGACTTCAAAGTGCATAACTACATACACAGAAGTACCTTTCTGCCAATTTTTTTAGCTCTGTGTGCAGCGGCCTCTTTAGAACATAGCGGATACATAGACAAACTTCTGTCTTTATTATTTTACATATTCAGTCCATGGCTATTAATACTCCCAATTTTGATTACCTGCAATAATTTTTTACCCTTTGATATAAGCAGCCAATAAACTAACAATCATAAGCCAGTAGGGCCGTGCGAGGATTTCGCACTACAATCTAATATTTTTTATCAATATGTAATATTTATTAGATGAAGATTTAAACTTCTAAAGAAAAAGTGAGGATAAAAATATCTGCAAACAACATTTAGTTTTTAGTCAAGCCAGAACATCATTTAATTTATTCCTTCAAAGTCAGAGTAAAAACGGATCCAAGATTGCAAAAAGCACGCGGGAGAGAAAAAAAAAATTAACAATCGTATTTTAACTGAATTAGAGGATGAAGTAATCCGCTTAGGGAAAAACATGGGACATAGAAATATAAATCTAAACGTTTCAATTTCAACTTCGCTTTTTAATCATAAATATAAAATAAACCCATGCTGTGTTTTTTATAATCATTGCTGAGCATCATATAATATGGTATTGTATTTTTGTGGCAACAGTAATTTGGGGAAAACCTTTCATTTCTTTCATGAAATCAATGCCGATTTAATTTTTATTTATCAGCAAATTTTAATCAAAAAACATGTATTAGGAAAATGTAAGTGTACTATGTCAGAAGGCTGTTCAAAATCCTTTCATTTGGTATCTCATTCATCGTTCTACGTTTCGTATTTTTTTTAGAAAAAGGGATGTTGACAGGAGAAATAATATATACGACCAGAGGGCCCGTGCGAAGATTTCGCACTGAAATCTAATATTTTTTAGGTACTTCTCTATTAACCCGTCGACCGCTTTTCATAACGAAAAACTACCGCGAAACTGTAAGATTAAACGCCAAAAATGCAGTCCCATTTACTTGATGTCAGAATCATTATGCGTGTTTGTTACGTCATCTAGTGGTATTACATTCGACATTTGCGTGTATTTTTCATTATGTTTTACTGATTTAGTAGTTATTTTATTAATTAAAATAACAATTGTGTCCTTAAATTCTTATATTTCATTTATTTTTTGATATTCCAATGGCAACGTTCTCCCGTTTATTTGGCGATAGTTTTTTTGTTATGAAAAGTGGTCGACGGGTTAATAGAGAAGTATCATCTTTTATCAATATGTAATATTTATTAGATGCAGGTTTAAACTTCTAAAGAAAAAGGAAGGATAAAAATATCTGCAAACAACATTTAGTTGTTAGTCAAGCCAGAATATCATCTAATTTATTCCATCAACGTTAGACCAAAAACTGATCCAAGATTGCTAAAGGCACGCCCGAGAAAAAAAATTAACAATCGTATTTTGACTGCATTAGAGGATGACGTCATCCGCTTCGGGAAAACCATGGGACTTAGAAATATAAATCTAAACATTTCAATTTCAATTTCGCTTTTTAATCATAAGTATAAAATAAACCCGTGCGGTGTTTTTTATAATAATTGCTATGAGCATCATATAATGTGGTATTTTATTTTTTTGGCAACAATAATTTCAGGAAAACCTTTCATTTCTTTCATGAAAACAATGCCGATTTATTTTTTTAATTTCAGCAAATTTTAATCAAAAACATGTTTTAACGAATTGTTAAGTGGGCTATGTCAGAAGCCTGTTCTAAAACCTTTCATATGGTATCCCATTCGTTGTTCTGCGTTTCATATTTTCTGAGTAAAAGGGATGTTGACAGGAGAAATAATATATAAGGAATAATTCAATGGAAGAATATCGTTATTAATGTAGTAATTACTTTTTCTAGGGCACAGAGGAGATTCGGCATCTATATCTCGACTACAATCTATTGATGTCTATTCCACCGAAACTATTCGACCCCATGAAGAGTCTCAATACATTTTCTGCCGAACACAATAATTTGCTACATGTGGATGACCTGTTCTATGTAACACGTCCAGAGGTGAATTCCTAATTACTACTGACTTACTCAAAACTGAAAGTTTACTGACAATAGAAAAAGAAATATATATATATATATATAATTTTTTTTTTTTGCTTAAATTATTTATTTATGATTCAATGTTATTAAGAATGATAAATATGGAAAATTTGATAATATATAGTTATTTTACATGTTACTGTTGGATTCGGAGCCGGCAGTGACCAAATTTTAGAAAAGAGATTTTATGTGAGAAGGGTTTTCAAAAGTAAAATTCAAATATTGACTTAAAAACGGTAGTTCAAGGTTAAAATTTCTTGACCGGCATGTTTTACATTTATTTCAATTAAAATTATCTAAAAAGAGGAGCTTACAGTCAACCTCAATTTCAATTGTAAATTAAAAAGCAAAATATATTTCCTTTTTTTTCCCGGAGAATTCGGTATTGTTTGAACAACTACACAGTTCATCCCAAAATTACCCGGACTGGTTAAATTGCCGGCCAATAGACGGTGCTGCGTGTCCGCAGGTGATGTCGAAAGCACGACTACACCTCGTCTTGTAAAGCGGTACAATTTCATGTTGATATCTGTTGTGTGATACTAAGTGCATCCCGTTTGTTGTAATAGTGTAACGTGATCATGTCGGAGCTCGCGAAGGTTGAACATAAAATTGTAGGTACTACTATTACTGGACGCTGCTATTTAGAAGTGTTGAAACGTTTCATGGTCCGAGTACGCAGAGTTCGTCCAGAGTACCGGCAGCAAGGCAGTTGGTCGTTCTTCCACGACAACGCCCAGCACACACTTCGATCATTGTGCGGTTGTTTCGAGCTTCTAAACGAGTCGTCGTGCTTAACCATCCTCCTTACTCCTCAGATTTACACCCTGTGACTATTTCATGTTCCGTAAGTTGAAATTGCACCTAAAGGTGACCACCTTAAGCGACTACAGCAACTATTTGACGCAATTGCAAAGGCGGACTTCCAGAAATGTTTTGATGACTATTAAATTCGTTGTAAAAAATGTGTTGAGTCCAGCGGGGGTTATTTCGAATAAACATAGCTAAAAATTTTCATTTCAGTTCTTAATTTTTTGTTTATAGGATCAATTTGGGAAATTTTAGGAGACACTGTGTACTTTAAATTTAAATATTTAGGTACTTTTATGTTTTTTTCGTGACGCAGGTGATAAATCGCCAAACATAGTTCCCATGACCATCATTCGTATTTCACTCATTTTAATTTAATTACAAGGCTTTCACACATCTATATATTTAAAACGCTAAGCGATTTCTTTCGACAATCCGTTAGAATAAACTACTGCATCAAATTACACCATTCTTTTTTTAAATGAAAGGTATTAGGACACAGATTTGTTATCGTGCATTCGTTTGTTCGAAAATTTAATTAATTAGCTGTAATTTTCAATTAAACATTTACTTCTGCTTATGACGTCATAAAGTTGACAACTCCCACTTTTGAGGGCATAGAGTTTTTTCCCTGAACCCTGTGGTTCGCCAATCTTTTGACATTAACTAATATCAACTAGGTAATATTTTAACATTGTAGTATAAAATCTTTAAAAGAAAAAACTTAATTAGCTAGAATATAATAATAATAAAATATCTAAACGTAAACATATCAATATGAATAACAAATCTCACGTAAAATGTTGCAATTTAAATGATTCCAATTGAAACAAGATTTGGAGAGTTATCCTTGACGCCCAGCTAACATAAAAGTACCTATTTTATTTTATTTATTTACACACATATTCAAATTTATTATAAAACACGAGGTTGCCATACAAAGCAAAAATCGTCATTTAGGTGCCAAAAAATAAAGGTGCGTCTGCGATATCTGTACTGATTTAATCAAAATTATTTTGGTTGCACCGCATATTGCAAAATTAATTAAATCCATGATTATTGTTTCTTTCTCAGATTAAAAATAAGAAAATTGGTACTTCTCTATTATTCCGTCGACCACTTTTCATAACAAAAAACTATCGCCAAACTGTAACGCCAAATAAACGGGAGAACGTTGCCATTGGAATATCAAAATAAATAAATAAATAAAATACATGAATTTAAGGACACAATTGTTATTTTAATTAATGAAATAACTAATAAATCAGTAAAACATAATGAAAAATAGACGCAAATCTCGAAATAAAAACCACTTGATGACGTAACAAACACGTATAATGCTTCTGACATCAAGTAAATCGGACTGTATTTTTGGCGATTAATTTTACAGTTTGGCGATAATTTTTTGTAATGAAAAGTGGTCGACCGGATAATAGAAAAGTACCAGAAAATTTCATGTTTAACGAAATTCAATTATTTGACCGATCGCAAATTTTGGTTCTTTTCCGTTATACCGACACCATGCCATACATGTAAATATATGCTTGGCGACAATAGTGTCCGTATAATGGAAAAGTACTCAATTTTTTCTTAGTTCGGGCTATACCAAAAACAAACATTTTACTGGTAACAAAAGAATCGCCGAAAATGGCAGCTTCGTCAGCTGTTATGACAGCAAAGTTAGATAAAATCTAATAACCTGAATTTTACAACGTTTATGCGAAACACCACAGAGAACACACGCTATTTTTATATAAGTAGGGTATATTTAAACGAATAAGAGAACTAACAACCTTCAATAATATAATGCATGAAAAAGTAAACAACTAAGTGATTCAGCAAATCATAAAAATATGTATTTCTTAATATAACTATAAAATTCAGAAAAATATTCTGGTACCATAAAAAATATTCATTATCCTGTCGAAATTCCGTGCATTATCCCGTCGTCCGATTAAGTAAAAAAAACTATATGCAAATTAGGTACTTTTCGGTTAGCCGGCGCCAATAAAGTATATATATATATATATATATATATATATATATATTTAAAAGATTGCTAATATCAATTAGCACCATTATCGATATATTTAAAAAATATATATGCAATACCATAATGTATAAGAAAAAATATCAAAATGAATTGTTAAGATTCAAGATGAAAATATATCATAAATAAGACATCATAAATGACTTACATTCATAATTATATGCGCATGTGCATCATAATAATTTGAATTCTAATATATAACCATAAATGAAACATTATCATAACACCAACTTAAACCATGAAATAATTAAGTATGAAAAATTAGTTGACAATGAAAGATTCCCCAACACACTTAATATGGAATCAAAAAACATTGAAAGAATAAGAAATTAAATAAAATTGAATCAATGGAATAAATGAATAAAATGAAATGAAATTTGTGGAATTTAGACAGAATTATCAAGTCCCAATTGCCTAAATACCACAAATAAAATGAGATGTTTCATCTTCATATTAGCCAAACATTGCTAAAAAATATGATATTGGGACAACATCTCAAATAAAATGATTCAGATCAGTGATAAAATAAAAAATAAAATACAATATAAAAAAGGAAAGAAACCATACTTATATAAATAAGATACCTTGCAGTTCATGAACCATCATGAAGACTCCAACATGACTGGGGAATGAATTGCATAAAAAATAATATCATGTTGCCAATTTTAGAAATATAAATTGCTTAGAAATATAAATTGCTTTGCAGTGATGCCAGAAATAATGTTAAAATATAATGGATTATAAAATAAACAAGAACGTTAGTGCTGCCATCTATTAGTAAAAAAAAAAGTGGATATAATCTGAATCGAAGGAATAGGATGGAAATAAATGTTCATAAATCAACCAAATTACTAACTTAATTGATACCAGTTAGTTAAATAATAAATAAATGAAATTAATTAATAAATAGAAAATCGAATTACATTAAAGGATGTATTAATGTATAATACTATGTTATAAATAAGTATTAAGATGGAAAAATTAATAACAAAAAACAACTTAAAATAGTGCTGCCCTCTAGTGGTAAAAGTAAATATAAAGTATGGATAAAGAATGTATTTGATCTAATGATTTGGATTAATACCTTTGGTGGACAATATCATATCTACTTCTAAGATAATGTTTACTTTTATACAGTGTTGATATAATATGTTTTAATTTTATTTAGTGTTTTTATTTAATTTAACTTTGTTTAAAGCCACATTTTTGTGACTAATTCATCTCAATATTTACTCAATATTAATTTTAAATTCTTTGATTCTTAATTCAAATCTTTAGTATTTTAATTTAATTTATTTTAAATGATGTTGCATTTTTAGTACAGTTATTTAATCGTTGTTGACATTTAATGGTACATTTTTAATGTTGCATTAATTATTAATTTTTCCATATTACTACTTTTTTATTACATAGTATTATTAATTTATACATCCATTACTTAGATATTATTCAACTTTCTATTTATTAATCAATTTCATTTATTTATTATTTAACTAATGGCTATCATTAAGATAGTAATTTGGTTTAATTATTAAAAACTAATTTCCATCCATACTTTATATTTACTTTTACCACTAGAGGGCAGCACTATTTTAAGTTGTTTTTTGTTATTAATTTTTCCATCTTAATACTTATTTATAACATAGTATTATACATTAATACATCCTTTAATGTAATTCGATTTTCTATTTATTAATTAATTTAATTTATTTATTATTTAACTAATTGGTATCAATTAAGTTAGTAATTTGGTTGATTTATGAAACATTTATTTCCATCCTATTCCTTCGATTCAGATTATATCCACTTTTTTTTTTTTTACTAATAGATGGCAGCACTACTGTTCTTGTTTATTTTATAATCCATTATATTTTAACATTATTTCTGGCATCACTGCAAAGCAATTTATATTTCTAAGCAATTTATATTTCTAAAATTGGCAACATGATATGATTTTTTATGCAATTCATTCCCCAGTCATGTTGGAGTTTTCATGATGGTTCATGAACTGCAAGGTATCTTATTTATATAAGTATGGTTTCTTTCCTTTTTTATATTGTATTTTATTTTTTATTTTATCACTGATTTGAATCATTTTATTTGAGATGTTGTCCCAATATCATATTTTTTAGCAATGTTTGGCTAATATGAAGATGAAACATCTCATTTTATTTGTGGTATTTAGGCAATTGGGACTTGATAATTCTGTCTAAATTCCACAAATTTCATTTCATTTTATTCATTTATTCCATTGATTCAATTTTTATTTAATTTCTTATTCTTTCAATGTTTTTTGATTCCATATTAAGTGTGTTGGGGAATCTTTCATTGTCAACTAATTTTTCATACTTAATTATTTCATGGTTTAAGTTGGTGTTATGATAATGTTCCATTTATGGTTATATATATATATATATACACATAATAACAAACTCCAATGGAAAATTACTTGCAGAATCATTATCACAAAAGCCAACCAAAATCTATAAACCACATAAATTCAATACTAGAAAAACAAAACTATATACATTATATATATTTGTATCTATGTATGTATATACTATATATACACACATATATATATCTATATATATATATACTTCATTGGCGCCCTGGTAACCGAAAAGTACCTCAAATAATTCGCCAAACTGTAGCGCCCAATAAACAAACGGAAGAATGTTGCCATTAAATCTCAAAATAATAATAATAATAATAATAATAATAATAATAATAATAATTAAGAAAAGCCCCATTTACTAAAGTATCATTTATCAGTAACTTTTAACAATAAAATTTACAATATATTAAAGAAAACAGAATCAAAAATAATCTTGGATATTTATTTATTTACATTATTTCTCTTAATTATGGAAAAAGAATAATCATCCTGATTATGTAAAGGAATGAAGAAACCATACAAATAAATTACACTTGAAAACATTAAAAATCTCCTTTTTCTGTAGATTGATTTATTATTGTAAAAAAAATTCTTCATCTTTACATAAAAATTGATTAGCTTAAAACAATAGATGCGTTTCAGAAGATATGGATTTAAAACGAACAATGATTAAAGAAGACATTTTAAAAATTTTGATCAAAACATTTTAAAACTTTTTTTTAACGTCGAATTTCGACGGTGCGTTTGGGGAGAAGCAATGCACATGCGCATACGAGCTCATTCGGTTGCATTATCATAGGGGGGGGGAATGTGTGCCTTATTTAATATGTTCTTTTATTGACTGAATATGAGATGAACGTAGGGATATGCTATTTGTATGATACTTCATAGGTTCAGGAAATTTTCTTTCTTGCCGTGGGGAATAGGGCGGTAATGTCAAACTGATTTCCATTTTGTTTACGGATTGTTTGTTTGGAGTTTGCATCGGAAATAATAACGTAATTCACTGGGAGAAATTTTTTTTAAATAAAATATTTGAAAGATTGTTTCATTAGCACCCCTACTTATGTAATAAAGAAGCTTATTTAGAAGCTGACTTAAGTAGAAGATAGGAATGTTAATGTTTGATGTTGATACGAAAGCTTACAAAGACACCATTCCAAATATTAGGAAAAATACACATGGAAGCTGACTTAAGTAGAATATAGGAATGTTAATGTTTGATGTTGGCACGAAGGCTAACAAAGACAACATTCTCAATTATTAGGAAAAGTACTCGCGGAAGTTGACTTAGGTAAATGGTAGGAATGTTAATCTTGGTAACATACATACAGTTTAATGAAAATCATAGATATTTTTTTTAATACAAAATATAGAAGAACACCAACAATAATAATAATAAATACTATTTCACTGCACAGCCGCCATGAAGTTGGTATTTCATTTAGCATTGCTGAAAATATCTGATTTTTTTATCTGAAAATATCTGAATTTCTGAATTATCTGAAAATATCTGAATTTATATGAAAATATCTGATTGCAATATTTGGCAACTTCCAAATTGTGCAATAATTCGTTTTTATCTTTTGTATCCTTTTTTGAACGTAATACGCATAGTTTTGGACCGATGCTTCATTTTCGATGCATTTTTTTTTACGGAAAAGATTCATTTTTTTTATGTTTATGAATTTGACCTGGAAACAAAAATTGAATGCATATTTTCCTATCTATTTTCTTGTCTTTTTAACCTCGACTTATTATTATTTTTAATTGCCTATTCTATAAAAGGAAATATAGAATGAAAAAAATAATTTATAAGTGTTGATTTATAACAGGCTAACAGGTCACTTGTTGACGAGAAATAAACAGTTAATCACATTCGGTGTTTTGGTTCAAAACTGTAGCTGGTGTACGCCTGACGGAAAAGTACCAAAAATACCCTTTGATAAAAAAAAAAAAAAAAAAAAAAAATCCAAATAACCTTGCAGAGAAAAGAAGAACTTAATTTAATTTTTCTTTTAATTTTAGAATATTCAATTGGCTTTTAACAATATCACAAATTTTAGCTTGAGTCAACTTTTCATTTTGGATAAAGAACCTACATCTTTCTTGGAGTTTGACATAATATTCAAATTGGATCTGAATCACAATTTTATTAAAGAAACATCCTCGTCAGTTTCAACATGTAAAAGAAATCATGGTATGTATTTAATGTTTCGAAATATTTTACGTCAAATATTTTTAATCAGCTTTAAGCAAAGGAAGTCACAAAACTCGTTTTTAACACTTCCAAAAGTTGAAAAGTGTTTATGAATTCGGTTTGTCTGTCTGTCTGTCCGAGCTCTAACTCACGTAAATGTACTCGGATTTCCATGCAATTGATAGATGTCAATGAGGTTAACTATGTAATGTTCGGTATTGAAAATGAAGTATGTAGCGCTTATAGTTTATTTACAGGGCCACTCAAAAGAATTCCGTTACATTACATGTATAGGGAAAAATCGTTTGCGGCGTATTTTAGTGATGTTAATATATCTCAAACATCTTGAAATTGATATATATATCACTGAGGTGCTTTACAAAATGCTTACTACAGATTATGGAGTGCATAAGGTTCATTGTTCATTTACAGGGACACTCAAAAGAATTCTGTTACTTTACGTGTATGGCGAAAAATCGTTTGCGGTGTATTTTAGTGATGTTAATATGTATCTCAAACATCTTGAAATTGACATATATCACTGAAGTGTATTACAAAATGCTTACCATAGTTTATAGCGAGCATAGTATTCATCGTTCATTTACAAGGACACTCAAAATAATTCAGAACAGTACTGTCTGTTAACAATAATTTCTGGAAGCGAGTTTTCCGTTGTGGCATACGTTTTTAAATTTAACTAATTTTTTACATGTTGCTTGATGTGTATAAATTCTATAGATCATTATTTAGTGGGCTGCACAAAAGATATCGAGTACATTATCTTTCATTGACCGAAATTGAAGAATGGAAATTTTGAACTTTGTGGTGCGTTTCCTAACTGAACTAAGTTTTAGCATATTATGTAGCTTATATATAAATGTACTGATCATATACAGCACTACACAAAAAAATTCAGATATCTTATCGATTATTCATGGTAATTACTGAAACTGGTTTTTCGAATATGTTATACGTTTTCGAGAATTGTTTACTTAGATATCACATTTCATTTCATCTTATTAATCTATGAAGTTTTGTAACAGTATTCGGATTTTGTTGGAAAGTGTTTCATAATCTATGCTTAACGCATGATTTATCGTTCTTGTTATCTTTTGTATCCTTTTTTAAACGTAATACGCATAGTTTTGTACTTATGCATCATCTTCGATACATCTCTTTTCACGGAAAAGACTCATTTTGATGTTTACCCAGTATGAATTTCACCATGAAACAGAAATTGAATGCCTATTTTCCTATCAATTTTCTTGTCTTTTTTTACACTTTCCAACATTTCGAAGTGTTTATGAATTCGGTTTGTCTGTTTGTTTTCCGTCTGTCTGTCTGTCTGTCCGTGCTCTAACTTCGCGTAAATATATTCGTATTATCACACTGCAAAAAAAAAAAAAAAAAAAAAAAAAAAAAAAAGTTGATTTTACAGTATAATACTGGCATCCCAGCTGCTAGTATTATACCGTAAAATTAACAGTAATAAACAGTAAAATAAGCAGTGATAAACAGTAAAATAAGCAGTAATACGCTGCCGCGCATGCGCGGTAAATTGCTGGAAGTGCGTTTTCAGTTGCTGAACGTGATTTTAAATTTAACTATTTTTTTGTCTATTACTTGGTGTGTATAAATTCTATAGATCATATACAGGGCAGCACAAAAATCCTCGGGTGCATTTCCGTTTATAGACGGAAATGCCACAAGGGGAATTTTAAACTGTGCTAGGCGTTTCCTAACTGGAATAAAATTTAGCATTCCATGTAGGGTATATACAAATCTATAGATCATATACAGGGCTGCACAAAAGAATTCTAATATTTTTCCGAATATTGTTGGTAATTCTGAAATTGGGTTTTTAAATATGTTTTGCGTTTTCCAAATTGCTGCTCAATATCACAAAGTGTAATTTAGTAATGCTCAGTATAATTAGGTAAACAAACCTGATATGCATGGCTAGTTGAGCTTAAGCCGAAAGGTAGGCCTCCCCGTCCAGTTTGACCTTCACCTTGTTTAATTAGATATCATATTTTAAATTATTAAGCGGTAAAGGTATCTAAAATTATTTTGGAAGTATTCGAAAGTGTTACACCCAGAAAAAGGAATTGATTAAAACTACAAAACATGTTTTGTTGAGTACATTTTGGTTGTTTTAGCAAAATTCAAGTAAAATTGAACCATTTTACTCCAATTAACAAAACATTTTTTGCTGACGGTACAAAAATTTTTTTTTGGAATTGAAAAAAAAAATTTTTTTTTTGTTGATTCAAACAAAATTTCCATTGACCTATATTTAAACAAAAAGTTTTGTTGGGTCAACCAAATTTTTGTTGATTCAACAAAAAATTTTTCTGGGTGTACATAATCTATGCTTGACGTATGAGTTTTCGTTCTTGTTTACTTTCTGGAGTCTAATTTTTATTTAAATTGGATAATAGCTACGAAATTCGAATAAAAAAAATCAAGGTATAGAGGAATAATTTATATTTTAAAAGTACTCAACATATCGTGCATACAATGTTTTAGGTAGCTTTCAATACAAAAAAGTATAAAGCTACCTATTGCAGCCGTTCGGAGGAAAGCAGTTCCGGAAATTTTTGATATATTTTCACCGATCATGACCCCCAGACCCCAAAACCACCCTCCGTTCAAATGTTGATTTATATATATATATATATATATATATATATATATATATATATATATATATATATATATATATATATATATCCATATATATATATATATATATATATCTGACCTATGTCATACGATAACGCCCGTATTTATAAATCGATTTTGATGAAACTAATTGTGTGTATTAAGGTCACTAATGTCTCGACCGAGTTCGTTGGCCAGCTTGGTCCGCCATTTTGTTTCAAGATGGCGGCCATTTAAAAATTTAAAACTAAAATAAATATACAAAAAAGTTAAAAATTCAAATTTATCTTTTGCTTACGTGTTAGGCCTTGATACAAGGATTCCAGAGCATTTTTTGGTTTACCTCTATCTTAAAAAATGGCTGAGATAGAGCAGTTTGAAATTCTAGGGTGGCTGACATTTTGAAACAAAACAGCACATTAACGCGATTACTCGCAAATTATTTACTTTCATTGTTGTAGTAATTTTCCCAATCATACGCATAAAACTATATATTCATATCCGTTAACGCCAAGTTCTCGCCAAAATTGGTTACATTTGGCGAAATATCGCCAAATTTGGCAACCAAAATAAGTCTTCATAAATGAAGCCAATTTGGCTATTGCTCAATAATTTGGCGAATTTCATATTCAAATTCAGTATTAACGAATCTTTTGTAAACGTTTCTTTGCATTTTAACTTGCTGTTTTCGTGTAACATTAGCTAAAATTTTAAAACGAAGATATAAGAAAGCTACCTTTTCCTCCCGGTACAGGCCGGAAGGACTTTTTTTAATACAGAGACATATTAAAAGTTTTAATATACGATTGTTTTTTGTGTTGCAAACATGAGCGACGTTAGCAGCAATGCGTTCATAGGGTGTATTTTAGAGCGAGCGGTTTGGAACAACGGAGAGTTTTTTGGGACAATACTTATTCGTATCCACTCCAGATACATTTGAAAAATCATTGTTGCTAGTACACTCATGTTTTTATCATGCTCAGTAGACAATTGTATATTACAATTTTTGGTGTATCTTTGTTAAAGGGAAAAATATACACGACACTATGATTATTTTTAAAATGTAAAGTAAGTACTGTATAGTCTTTATAACCTTTTTTGTTGCATATCGGATGGAATAAAATTTTTCCAAACTACCCTCGCTAAAACACGCCAACTTGCGTACCTGAAGTCGGTTGTATTTCTTATTGAAAAATTATGTGTTTAAAGAAGTTATAATCTAGTCCCCCTAAAGTAATTACAAAGAAGTAAACAACGATGCGTGGTTAAAATAATTGTAAAAAACCCTTTCGGGGTTATTAGTTTCTAAGGAGAACATGACACAAATTAAAAAAAAAAAACATAACACATTTATTTTAACAATAAGCAGGGAATATAACAGTAGAGTACATAGAATTAGTTCAAATGGTTCAAAATTAAGCTCAATTATACAGAACTAAGAGAGGGAGATCAAAACTTTTCCATCATCGAGGCTCTGAATTTTGGGGTCGTTATTTATTTGGACAATGTACTTCAGCACCTCCACCGTGGCTTTCTGGAGTTGTACCAATACTCGATTTCAACAACAACCCTCTTCCACTTTTTCCATACATTACTGTGGGTTCCGAGATAAAGCATTCACAACCACATTTTATTTTTCAGCCTCATGTTTATTATCAACATTATATGAGGGGATCAGGGTAAGAAAGTGCCAAGCCACATTTTTGGTGAATAAATGTGATACTGTTATCTGTTGCTTAATACTGTAAATTATAATATCCAACATATAATTTGTTTCTATAGTCACTTGGTAGCAGCGTATGTGAGAGGTTTCGTTTTTGCACCAGATGTTTATGCCGCCAATGAAGGTAGCTAATTTACAAAAAAACGTGATAGTCATATCATTAAAGTAATGCCATATTGTTACTCAGAATATCTCAAATGTTTCTAAGACATTGGAGAAAAAACTTTAGGTTACATATCTTGATTTGAGTATTTTATCAAATTTTGAAATTGAAATATCTCAGAAGTTCAAAAATGTGGCTTGACACTCTTTTTCCCTGACCCCTCATATGCATCTAACTTTAAATTACAACGTACCACTCTTGGAGACAAACCGTTACCGTTCGTGAACTTAATTAAAGCGGAATGATCAGTTAATTCTTTTAACAGATATTCATTATAGTAGCGACGAAGTTTATTCAATGACCAAATAATTGGTAGATACTTTCTTTTCGTAAAAGAATAATTCCGATTTGTTACCTAAAAATCTGATTTCGAGTCATCCTTCGTAGTTAGCTATTAAAATTATACAGACTACTTCATTATTCTCGAAATTTTGCCAAAGCAGAAACTACCCTACAAAATGACCTAGTTTCTTTTCTAAAACATAATCTTTACTGAATTTGACTTACAACAAAGGTTGATAAATAACACATGGGATGATAAGTTCCCGGTCTGGCACACAGTTGGCGTTGCAATTACCGAACCGATGTTTTTTTCAGCAAATACTAACCTTTAAAAGGTAGCAGAAAAATTGTCATGACGATTCGTGGATAAAACGTTAGAGTGGTTTCAGTTGAACGACTTTGTTGATAAACAAAAAAATGGATAAACAAGAATTTCAAGAATTGTTATTTGATGGGAAAAAACGCCGTTCAAACAAAAGCTTGGCTCGATAAGCGTTATCCGGACACTGCACCAGGTAAATCAACCATTATTGACTGGTTTGCAAAATTTAAACGTGCTCATACGGACACCAGTGATGCACCACGCAAAAGAGGCGGTTACTTCGGAAAACATAAAAAAGTCCAAAATATCGTTTTGGGGAACCGTAAAGTGAAGTTGCAAGAGATAGCTCAGACTCTGAAGATATCCAAGGAACGTGTAGATTTTATTTTGAATGAACATTTGTCTATGAAAAAGCTGTTGTCAAAGTGGCTGCCGCGTGTGTTGACTTTTGACCAAAAACAACAACGCGTCGATGATTCTGAGCACTGTTTGGAGCTTTTTCGTTATAAAAATTATGTTATTTATTATTAAATTATTATTTTTATTCATTTAATAAATTATTATTATAAAATTATTATTATTATTATTATTATTATTATTATTATTAAATTATTATTTATTATTAAAGTTATGTTATTTACCAGAAGGACCCGTGCGAAGCTTTCGCACTGCAATCTTTGAGATTATTTCCTGTACGTTTTAGCACTAATTTTTAATTAACTGATTTTTTTCTAAATCAAACAACGCGTTTTAACATTATGTGGGTGTACTATCTCAGAAACTTGTTCAAAAACTTTTCGAATGATACCTCATTCATCATTGTATGTGCATAGAAAAAAAATATGTTGAAAACAGAAATAATATACATGATGATTGTTTGTGTATAAAGAAATGGGAATAGATTGCCAGAAAAGTTTTTGTCATTTTTTTCTCTCGCCAAGATCATTTCTCTAGGTTGCCAGGACTCCTATATACTGAAAAAAAGGGAGTTATAAAAAAATTGAAACACTGAATCTGACGTTTAGGAAATTCATATGAAAGCATTTCCTCAGATTTTGCAAAACTATTCCAGAAATGTCTTAAATACATAAATCAATATTTGGTACACCAATTTTTTGCAACCCTATGGAAACTTAAACATGGGAGGTTCAAACTTTTTGGTTCAGCAGCCATTTAAGTGACGTCAGACTTCGCTGGCGTATTAACAAATTAATGAAATATTTAAAAAAAAATACTTAAAAATTTTATGAATCCTAATGAGCTGTATATCTAAAAGGAAAATAATCCTTAAATTACGCAATCTACTGCTGCTCCGATACAGTACGCATATACACAGCCAAGATTAAAAAAGGAAAACAAATAAAAATAGCTGACGCACGCGTAAAAATTAAATAAAATTTCAATTAATTAGCTCGATATTTTTCAAAAGTACGCGCAAGAAATAAATTAACAATCGTATTTCAATAGGATGACGTCATCTGATAATGCAGTATTTTATTTTGGTGGCAACATTGATTTGAGAAAACTTTTCATTTAATTGTTGGGTTGTTTTGTTTTTGTTGCTAGGTGAGATGCTATCACCTTTTTCAAAAATAATGAATGAGTGCAAATTACCTGTGACTAAAAATTGAAATGAATCCTGTCAATATGCATACTTACAAAATTATTCTCAATCTAAAATAAATTTAGAAAAAAGGTAAATGGACTAGATTAAACAGAAACAATTAAAATTTAAAGAATTTAAATTTACTTGAATTCTAAGTTTTGAATTCAAAATAGTATAAGAATTAATTATTTAAAAGTACTGACAAAATTCTCAATTTGCACTACATCCAATTCCCCAACAATCAGCATTGTGAATTCAAGAATTAATATGAAGGGTAATAACAAGGAATTTTCATAGACATAATAATTTAGACTAAGTGAAAATTTTGGAATAAAGGGGACAAAATCTTTCTTTTAAAGAAAGTACAGAAAGGGGGGGTATAAAATTGATGAGATAGGTTAAACAAAATAATATTTGACAAATATTAAAAAAATGCAAAATTAATTTCAAGAATTCACAACACTGAAGCTGTGATCGTATAGATTTATCTTTGTTTAAGAGACCATGAGTTAATAATTAAATTTTGAATAAGTAATTCATTATGATAAAATGCTTCTCATAAGACTTTAGATCAAACTGTTAAAATTACTTTATATAAAAAATTCAGATAAGTATGTCTTGTAATTAATTAAAGAATAGTAAAAGGTCTCAGTTAATTAAATAAAATAAGTTTGAGTATTAAAAATTACAACATCCAGTAAATTAGCAGTTTATTTTTTTATTAGATTTAATGCTTAAAATAATATTTAGAAATTCCATGACTAGAGAATACAATAATTTACTTTAATTAATTAATTAATTTATTTATTTAGTTTACCAGAATTAGTATTTAAATCAATAGAATAAATTAAGTTAAAAATTACTATGCATTTTAAACTGGTAATTCAAGCTATACATAGTATTCCCAATTAAATTTTAATGATTAACAAAAAGTAAAATTACTGAACATGAATCTTATTGAAATGATTTAAAATAAATTAATGAGATAAAGAAAACAAAGAGGGAATTTACTTAGATATTTTGTTTATTTACAGAAACACATTATTCATAGCTTTCACGAATTATAATAGCAATCTAATGTATTGAGGTCATGATAATAGATAAAAACATTATCAAATTGGTTAATCCAAAAATCAGAAATATCATATACTATAATCAGATAAATTTAACTAAAAATACTGATGTTATATTTACCACAGAAAGTACATAGTGATGTTATAGTAGTTTTGGCCATCCTTTGGTAGGCTTGGTTTTCCTCCCCACTGAGTAGTCAACAATGTCTAAGCAGAATCCGAAAAGGTAGAGGACAATATGCACGCAGAAAATATATGTAAATGAAGTCAGTTAGGAATAAATCATTTATAAGAAGTCGTTGTTCCCACACCGAGAGTCGATTCTAATGGTCATTCAGTGACTATTTATAACACGCTCCTGCCACTCCGTGTGAATCTTCAGTTACACACCGGCTTCCTCCAAATACGAGCAGTGGTGCTAATCTCTCGATATGCCACTAAAATCAGCACATCCTAATACTTCGTCATCTTAAAACTTTTTCGAATTATTTTCGTCATTTCAGGCTGCGTAGCATACAACCATTTACTATCAACTCCCCAGCGATCGTCCGTCCTTTTACTTACAAAAAAAAAAAACAATCTACCGCTCGAGCAGGCGGCGGTGGAGGAAAATGGGTACTTAACACGCACCCACAATCTCACTGTTCGTGGTTTTAAACATCACTCGTCTACTGCCGGGAGAGAAGTCTCTCTCTCGAAAATTTCGCTACAGCCTAACCGGCGAGGTGAGGGAGGGAACCCTCCACCCTCACACACCCAAACTATCCGAGCTTCAAAACATGACTCCCTGCCAACTAGCTCTCCGTTCCCTTGGTAACGCTACCAGGGGGGGAAAAGGGTCAACGCTGATTGGTTGAGTGGGGGGAGCAAATAACATGCCTATTGGATTAGTTGTTGCTAGGTGAAAAATCCTAGCTACTATTCCTGGAAATAAGCCGTCTGTTGGGTCCCACGAAAAGAAAGAAATCACGTGTACGCTTGCACCTGCTATCTCGTAAACAACGACTCGAAAGCAATATACTGTGCATCTTCCCAACAAGCCTTCGAAATAGTTTTATGACTCTCTTTACTGAGGGTAATAAAAAGTCGCACACAAAACAACTGACAATAATGCTTCAGTTATTCCCATGACTTCTTATAAAAGCTTATTGTACTATATCCAATCTGCCTGTGTGTGTTCCGAATTTACGATCCCTTAAACTACGTGAGAATTTCAAGTAAAAGTTGTTTGCGTGGACACTATCTCATAGTGAAAAAGGAAGCACTTGGGTGGTCTTGACTTATAGAGAAATACAAATGTTTGGATTTTGAAAATAAGAGTTTTAATTAATGATGTTTAAGAAAAATAAGAAAAAGGAGGAGGGGGTTTGATTAAATATTAAAATAGAATGAGTTTATAAAAAAGAAATGGTTTAAGATATTAATGAAAATATAAATATAAAAATTTAGATTAAATTACCTCTAACAAGAATCCCCCGTCTCTATTTAAAAAACACAATTTTTTGAAAAAAAAAAAAAATTTTGTTTTTTAAGTAAAAAGTGCGAGTAAAAATTCAATGGATGCGGGAGAGATCACTAAATGGGGCCTAACATTTCAAACAAACCAGACCTCGGTCCGAAGAATTATCAAGAAACACTTAGCAAGCCTACCCCTCAAGGTATACAGTCCGGAATGCATAACCTGAGTTTGCATACACAAAACTCTCCTCGCCTGTCAACAAAATCCTAGACACACCTGTAGAATAACAAAAAAAAATTAACAGATGAACACAAGGCTGGACATTGCTTTTGTCACCACTAACCTTATCAATCGGGAAGGTTCCATTCAAAGTATTTACCTGAACACTGTTTGCTAAACCACAAAAAAAAATTTTGAAAATTGCCAAAATATATATATATATATATATATATATTTTTTTTTTTTTTTTTTTTTTTTTTTTTTTTTAAGCCAAATAAAAATTTGGGAGAGAACATTGCCAACCGAAAGAATCGCCAAATCCATTACAATAATAATGCATATCAATATAGGTATAAATTGTTAGCTCGATGTACACAGATATATAAAAACATATGAACTAGTAATGTATATGCATATAAAAACACAAACAAAAAGAATAAAAAAAAATGGGTAAAAGGCAATTTGCACAATATACAGTTAATTCACAATAAAATACATTTCACTAATTAAAATTCAGTTAACACAAATTGTATCAATGTGTAAAAATTGAGAAACACTTTCTCCAGTTGATTGATATGCAAGTTGAAACTATGAAGTAAGGTATTTACATATGCACTTACAGCGACACTGTGCATATTGGAAGAGCAACCCATTTATCTGTGCTATAAACAATTGCCAAAATAAAAGCATGATGGGGCGAAGAAGACCCAAAAGCTATGGTGAAGATTATCACCATCAGAAACTTAATTTATACAGTAAAAATTTAAATTTTGACAAAAGAAATCCTTTAAAAAAAAAAGGAAAAAAAATAGCACAGAACCAGATAAAATTTTATAAATTTTTCAATAAAACCACACCACTATACTTTAATGAAGTAATGTACTCAAGAACAAAATTAATAACCTCAAAAGTTTTCAGGTTAAAAAAATTATACACAAAACAGTACACTAATACTACCTTACACTACGAAATACCTACATATTATATCTAGTAATGAGTAAAATTAATAGTTCCCTCAAATATAGTATTATCCTGTAAATCCACTTATACTCATCTACTGAGAACTTAACTAGAACATCAATTAAAATATAAATAATATGCAAATCGATGGATACTATCGTATTTAACAAACAGGGAGTACTACATGAAAATAAAAGGGGAGGGGAAAAAAAATTTGGATTCCGATTTTCAAAATGCACTAAAAATTTTCAAAGTCTCGAAATTACCCAAAAATCGAGAAAAAACGTAACATAATTCCAAAATATACCTGCGGAGAGGTTATTTGCACTATAACTATCGAAATATACCTTATTTACACTAAAATTAGCTATATAGAACATTAAATGTGATGAAAACACAACCGCTCAGATCGTTACCGCTAACCAAAACAAACGGTACAAGTACTCTAAAAAGCTTATTTTTCACGTTAAAATACAATAAAAACTAACTCTATACTATCTATATACATTATACAAACAAAATATAAGGTTATTAAAATAAAAATACTATAATTACTACAACTTAAAGTTTATAATTGGGACGCTTGTCCCTGTTCCTGAATCCATAGGTATTTCTGGACGAAGGAATCGAATCAGTCGGTTTGCACTGAGATTCGATTAAAGTCGGAAAACGACTGGTTGAAGGAATAACAGAGGATTGAGCTTCAACAACTTCGTTAGCTACCGCGATATCTGGCATGTCCGTAACTGGATTTTCAGCCGTGGAGGGGGAGGGGGTGGTTTCAGCTCGTGAGTTCTCGAACTCGGCTGAAGGAAGAGAGGGGGAAAGGGGTTCGTTGCTGGTGGCTAGTGAAGGCAACGTGTTGGCTGTTGATTGCATGGGCAACGCTTCATCTCTGTTTACTGCTGATGCTGTAGGTATGATAAACGCGCGCCTGCGTTTTTTCGTCCGCCGTTCTGGGTTATCGTTAATCGATTGGTGAATGGGAGTAGTTGGATTCTGACTATTCGATTGATCATCGAATTGACTCTGCGGCCGTTGGTCATTTGTTTGGAAATCAACATGCCTGTTTTTAAATTCAGTCAGCCTATCGACGTGTACCACTTGCGTTAATTTTAAATTTGATTGGAGGGCGATTTTAAAATTTACCTCATTTATTTTTTCAGTTATTGTATAGGGACCATTATTAAATTTAGATAGTTTTTTACATTGTCCCGGTTTAACAGCTGGTGTAAAGAGCCAAACTGAATCACCTATTTTAAGATTCTTTGAAACAGCAGTTTTTTCTCTGTATTTTTCTTGCTTTTCTGAAACTTCCACCAAACTACTGTGCACTTCAGCATACACTTTCTTCAAAGCAGGGAATAAAAGTTCACAATAGGTGGGGGCGTCATTATAATTTAAAGTTTGGGGGGTGGAAAAAAGTTTATAGGGGAGATTTAAATTTCTGCCAAACATTACTGCAGCTGGGGTTAATTTTGTAGAAGAATGCACGGCTGTCCTGAGAGCTAAAAGAGCAAATTTTAATTTTGTATCCCAGTCCGACTGATTTTCATTGACAACATGGCATAGGGCATTAATTAGAGTTCTATTTTGTCGTTCAATCTGAGAATTTCCTGCTGGGTAGTAAGCTGACGTGTGAATATGTTTCATTCCAAAGTTTTTATAGACTCTCTCAATGGCTTCTGATATAAGATTTCTACCCTTGTCGGAAACAATATAGCTAGGAGCACCGTACCTTGAAACGAAATCTGCTAGAATATCCGCTACAACGTCTGAGGTGATAGAGGATACAGCATATGCTTCAGGCCACTTAGAAAAAGCATCGATATATGTCACGATAAACTTGTTACCCGAAAAGGTTGTCGGTAAAGGACCAATTATGTCGAAATTCACTTTTGCCAATGGAAATTCTGGTGTTGGCATTCTCTGCAAAGGGGCTAGATGTTTAGGTCTATAAGCTCTTCTTTGTTGGCAACTAATGCAAGATTCTACTAGATGCTTGACATCTGCAGACATACCTGGCCAGTAAAAATTTTCGCGAATGCGATCAATAGTTTTCTGGAAGGCTTGATGACAAGCTGCCAGAGAATCATGTGTTAGTGCGAACACTTGGGGGATTAGTTCTTTTGGCACCACCAGTTTGGGCAATTTATTTAAAATGGGAGAGTCTCGAGTGTCCTCGCACATCAAGAGATCATCTCGGAAGAAAAATTTCATGTACTTTGGTGCTATATCCACTCCTTGATCTAGCTTCTGAGCAATTTGGCAACACTTTTTGTCAGTCTTTTGGAGTTCTTGAATTTTTTCAAGAAGATCAGTTTGGGGCATAAAAACATTCTCCTTTGCTATTTGTACACAAAAATTACAATTTACAGTATTTACAGAGATTTCATTTGAAGTAGTGTATCTAGACAGAAAATCCGCAACACTGTTGCATTTGCCCTTGATAAATTTGATTGAAAAAGTAAAATCAGATAAGGTGCAAATCCACTTTGCCATACGAGAAGTTGGGTCCTGAATTTTAAGCATATAAGTTAGGGGAGCATGATCAGTGAAAATAAAAAAGTGGGTGTTAGCTAGGTAACACTTAAAATGGGCGGTTGCCCAGACAACAGCTAAAAGTTCCCTTTCTGTGGCTGAGTACCTTGTTTCAGGGTCCTTCAACTTTCTGCTAGCAAAAGCCACAGGGTGTAAAAAGTTGTTCTCATCCAGTTGAGATAAAACTGCGCCTAAAGCTTCACCACTCGCATCAGTATAAAGATAAAATTCCTTCGAAAAATCAGGGAGGGCAATACATGGCTTAGAAATTAAAGCAGCTTTTAAATCTTCGAATTCTGCTTGCGCTGCAGGGTTCCATGAAAAACGACCATTTTCTTTAGTTAGTTCAATTAGGTTTTTAGCTCGTTTAGAAAAATCAGGGATAAATCTCCTGTAAAATGAAATTGTACCAATAAAAGATCTAACTGCTTTGCGGGTATCAGGGGGTTGAAATTTTTCAATTACTTCTATATTTTTATTAATGGGTGAGACTTTACCTTTATGGATTTCAAAACCTAAATATTTAATTTTATCTGATAGAAAAAGGCATTTACTGGGTTTTAATTTTAAATTATGCTGGCGAAGTCTATCAAAAACAGTTGTTAATTTTTCAAGGTGGGATTCTACATCTTTGCTAGCAATCACAATATCATCTATATATACAAGAATTCCCATATTTCCCAGATCTCCAAATATTGCACTCATGAGTCGTTGAAAAGAATTTCCTGAGTTTGACAAGCCAAAACAATTTCTCGACCACTCAAATAGTCCTTTATGAGTTATGATTGCTGTTTTGTGTCTGTCCTCAGGACGCACAACTTGCTGGAAAAAGCCACTTGTTAAATCAAGTGTAGAAAAGAAATTTGAACCGGATAGTGCATCAACCGAATCTGTGATATTAGGGATGGGGTATGCATCTTTAACTAAATTTTTGTTTAATTTTCTAAAATCGACAGCCAATCTATAAGATCCATCTGCTTTCTTAACCAAAATGACTGGAGCCGCAAATTCAGAAATGGAGGGGGATATTATATTAGCTTTTAACAGGATATCTAATTGATCTTCCATTTCTTGTTTAAGATTATGGGGAACTCTATAGGCTTTACATTTTACAGGTTTATCAGAAGTTAAATTTATTACATGGGGAATAGTGTCACAGCCGGGCAAATCTAGGACTGATGCTGCAAACACATCTTTATTTTTATTAAGAAAATCCTGCATTTTAAGTTTAAGAGGGGGGGTCTAAATGGTCAAGATTAATATCTGAACTCCAGCTGAGATCAGCATGATCAAAATCAGCTAGTGGAGGGGGCACATTAACATTAAGGGCATAATTACAATTATTAGAATTACACTCAGAATCATCGATGCACTTTTGAATTTTAGCAACCCTCATTCCCTTATTCAAAGTAACCTCATCATCCGAAAAGTTAGCAAATGAAATAAATAACCCGTGTTCTTGAGAACAGATTGTTCTAGATGATAAAACACCATTACCAAATTTTTTTACTAGGGGTTCCAAAATAACAACATCATTATTATCAATAAAATTACTTCTCGAGCAGTTTACTTGAGCTAAAATTTTAGATTGGGGGGGGATAGTTACTAAATTTTTCAAAACAGCAAAACTAATTTTAATAATCTTAGACTTTTCACATGTATCACTTACTTTAGTTTCGACATCATTAGATTGTGACTTTTCGCTATCATGACAACTCACTTGGCATACAGGGGCATTGATTTCATTTTCATTATTTTTCACAACCCTGATATTATTTACACTAAGATCACAACCATTTGTTTCACATATATTATCCCGACCAATTGCCTTATTTTCATTTAATTTATCACTACACATATAACTACAGGTCTCATGATTATTTGTATTATTAACATTTTCTAATTTTGAAACACTTTCAGAAGATTTTTGAACAGAAGAATTGCTATCATTACCTTCACATTTATCTAAATTCACATTATTTCTATCTTCGCTACTACATTTTTCATTATCTCGAATCTCTATTTGTTCTCTACTATCCCTTACATTGGCTTTTACTACCATATAATTGTTCTCACTGTTCTTATTCTTCTCAGAAATATTACTAACATTAGAAAAACATTCTACATTACCCTCAGTTTGACATGACACACTTTTAAGGCAAGAAATTTTGTTATTTACAATAATTGGCGGTTTAATATTTACATGACATTCTGAAATTTTTGGAACATATTTACAAAAAGTTTGCTCATTAATACCAAGACTAATAGATTTGTCACTACACTTTATGATAGCCTTGTACTTACTCAAAAAGGGCATACCTAAGATAGCAGTAAATTCATCAGCGAGTTTACCTGCTACTACAAAAAATTCAGCTTGGCAGCTGACATTACTGAAATTGAAAGATAACTTAACTTTCTCAGTGAGAGGGACACATTCACCTGTCACAGTTAGAATGGGTACATTGCATGCCTCAGTTTTTACTCCTGGGAATAAACACAATCCCTGTCGAGAAATTAAATTGATACCTGATCCCGTATCACACAGTGCAGTAATAAAAATATCACCGACAGCAATCCTTGCAGTAGGGAGATTGCATGCTGATGGTGGGAAAACATTATACACAGAGGGGGTTTTGTCGTTCGGCTTCTCATGAGTCAGTCCGACTACTCCAGACTCAGCCATTACCCGTTTAAATTTTGTTGAACATTGTGTTCATTGGCAGTGTTGTTATTCTGCTGGGTTACATTATTGTGATTACCCCTATTCCTATAATTATCTCTCTGGCCATTGTTGGTACCTCTGTTTCTCTGGTTATTGCCATTTCCCCTATAGTTTCTTTGATTCTGATATCCCCTGTTACTATAACTGCCTCTGTAGTTATTGTTAGGTCTGGCCATACCTCTACGACCATAGGGATTTTCATTAAAATTTTGCCAGCCTTGATTTCTGGGGTTTTGGGGGCAGTCCTGAAAAAAATGGCTGGGGTCGCCACATCCAAAACAGAAAAAGGGGTTGTATTGGACAATTTCTTGGGCTGGTGGTCTCGCTGCAGCTGGTTGTTGCATAACAAGACTATCAAGTTTAGCCGTTAAGATTTCCATTTTGTTTTGGAGTTCTACAATTTCACGGTTGGGATGGCTAACCTGGGGTGTAGGGGGTAAACAGCAGCACATGCTACACCTGAGGGGACCTGGGGGGCAATGTTTGCTGGTTCATAGCTGTAGAAGGGGTTAACACTCCTACAAGCCTTTTCTTCAAGTAAGGCAAACGTTAGTATTTCCTGAGGGGTCTTTGGATCTTTTGAAATGACACCCTTCCGAATTTCTGGAGATAGGTTACCTAGAAGCATAGAGTGCAGTATAGCATCTCTACTTTTATTTACAATGCCCTCAGCAATTCCATCAATGACAAGAGCTCTGCGTGACAGATCAGAGGCTCTGTCGAAAAAATCTTGGACAGACATTGAGGGTGTCTGTTTGAAGTTAAGAAACTTCGATAATGCCACATCTGGCGACTCCTGTTCCGTGAATCTGTCTTGTATAATTTCCACTAATTCCGTATAATTTTTGCCTTTATTAGCCTTAAATAATTTGGCTGCTTTCCCTGACAGTCTGTTAAACAGGGCGAAAATTTTTTCTTTTTCATCCCAGTTAAAGAAGGTGGAAATATCTGTGAACTTTTCAATAAAGTCAGAAAAGGATATAGTGGAGTCCCCGCTAAAAGGTGGGATGTTGGATAAATTATCCATCAAAGACGATTTCTTCTGTAGCTCAGCCATCTCCTTGGTAAGGGTTTCCGCCATATTTATGAAATGTTTTGACAACAAAAAATTCAGCGATAAAAAAAAATTTTTATAATTAACCCTACCTAAACCTTAAGCAAAAAAAAAAAATTTTACACAAATGCAAAATCTAACTAAAATTACTGAGAGCTACACTCATGTATACACTAGTCGCCTTTGTCAATATACAGGGTGATTCATAAAAGATGGGCAGAACTTTAAGGGGTTATAGTACACTTAAAGACAAATAATATTAAATAGGAGACTAAGGGTCCCAGACGTATTCCCAAGGAGATAGGGGGCATTAAAGTTTAGGGTCCGAAATTTCAAATGATTATAAAACATGGAAAAATTGGTCGATTCGTTTGCGGTTTTTGCAAAAAATTTTCTTTATGCCAGTATTTTCTTGAAATAAAATTTTAAAGTTCAATTTCAAAAAATGCCGATAGGGGGCGCTTTAGACTTTGGAGTAACAAACAACTATTTTTTAACGTTATTTTTTGTATTTCTTTAAATGATTTCGAAAGCTTAGACTTAAACTTAAATTTTGATCTAACAATCTGAGTCCTAACGAGTAGTTAAGTAGCGTAAACTGAAATTTGAAATTTGAAACCCTTCTCCCCCCAGAACAAAAATCAGTTATTCCCGATCTTTGTGTCGTAGATTAGGCTCTAACTACTGCCGCGTTTTGCTAAAATTATTCTTTATGTCAGTATTTTCTTGAAAATAAATTTTAAAGAAAATTTTCAAAAAATTCCGATAGAGGGCGCTTTAGACTTTGGAGTAACGAACAACTATTTTATACCGTTATTTTTTGTGTCTCATTAAATGCTTTCTAAAGCTTAGACTTAAACTTAAATTTTCAGCTCAAAATCTGAATCGCTGAGCGTGGTTCAGTAGCGAGGGGAGGGGGTTCAAATTTCAACTTCTGAACATAGTTCAGTTTGCACTACTTAACCATGCCCAACGATTCTGTGCTGTGATACGAGGCAAAAATACAACTTTCGTCAAGGACTGCATAGTCGGAATTCACTCATAAAGGCACTGGCACAGTTGGAAACGTCGCTCATGCAAACGTTAAAGCTCCATTCCTGACGCTAGTCACCGGGTGAAGAAGGAAACAGAAAGTATGCAAATGTCAAATGGGGAAGAAGAAGAACACGTATGCAAAATTTCGACACGATTCAGGCATAAAAACCACTGAACGGTGAGTCAAGTGTAAGTCGCTGTAGTAATGAATCGGAAGATGGGGCCCTTCACGAATAAGGAAAAGGCTGAGATGCATTTAATTTACGGAGCGGCAGATGGAAATGGTGCAGAGGCACAACGAATGTACGGAGAGCGATTTCCTAACAGGCGGTTGCCTAACCGCAAAACTTTCGAGCGCTTGCACAGACAGTTGTGTGAGACGGGATCATTTCTCGCTTCCCGGTCGAATGCAGGTCGTGCAAAAAAGGACGAATCAGTAGTTGTTGCAGAAGCCATTCTGGATGTAGTAGCGGCGCAGCCAAGTACAAGTACACGAACAGTGGCTGGCCAGGTGGATACCTCACAGTCCACGACTTGGAGGGTACTGAAGGATGAACATTTGCTCCCGTTTCATGTGCAACGAGTCCAGAAACTGTCTCCAGGGGATTATCCAAATCGTATTGAATTCGCCCGCTGGTTTCTGCAGCAGAACGCGCTAAATCCACATTTTGGACGAACTGTGCTTTTCACCGATGAATGTACCTTCACACGTGAAGGTACATTTAACACACACAATGCACATGTATGGGCGGATGTCAATCCACATGCTACGTATCCACATGCTCATCAGAGACGCTTTTCCATCAAGGTTTGGGCAGGAATCCTCGGAGACCACCTAATCGGACCGTACCTTCTTCCTGAACGCCTCAACGGTAAAACATACCTCACATTTCTTCAACATGTGCTGCCAGACCTGTTAAACGTTGTTCCTCCACGCATCCGGCGGGTCATGTGGTTCCAGCACGATGGAGCGCCAGCCCATTACGTACGAGACGTCCGCAACTATCTGGACATCACATTTCCGAACAGATGGATTGGTCGAGGTGGTCCTGTTGCTTGGCCTGCTCGCTCGCCAGATCTTTCACCCCTCGATTTCTTTTTTTGGGGACGATTGAAGGCTCTTATGTATGAGACACCCATTGAATCCCCCGAGGAACTGGTCGCCAGACTTTCCGCCGCTGTAGGGGAAGTGCTCGAAAAGCCTGATGTTTTCGCGAATGTTCGCCGTTCCATTCGTCGCCGTTGTTCTGCGTGCATAACCTCTGGTGGTCACAATTTTGAACATTTATTGTGATTACATGTTAATAAATATGCTTTGGTAACATAATCCTAATTTGTGTCTTTTTACCTCGTATCACAGCACACAATGTGTGGACATGGTAAACTGAACTGTGCTCAGGAGTAGAAATTTCAAACCCCTCTCCCCAGAAACTTAACCACGTCTAACGATTCAGATTTTGGGCTGAAAATTTAAGTCTAAGCTTTAGAAAGCATTTAATGAGACACAAAAAATAACGGTATAAAATAGTTGTTCGTTACTCCAAAGTCTAAAGCGCCCTCTATCGGAATTTTTTGAAAATTTTCTTTAAAATTTATTTTCAAGAAAATACTGACATAAAGAATAATTTTAGCAAAACGCGGCAGTAGTTAGAGCCTAATCTACGACACAAAGATCGGGAATAACTGATTTTTGTTCTGGGGGGAGAAGGGTTTCAAATTTCAAATTTCAGTTTACACTACTTAACTACTCGTTAGGACTCAGATTTTTAGATCAAAATTTAAGTTTAAGTCTAAGCTTTCGAAATCATTTAAAGAAATACAAAAAATAACGTTAAAAAATAGTTGTTTGTTACTCCAAAGTCTAAAGCGCCCCCTATCGGCATTTTTTGAAATTGAACTTTAAAATTTTATTTCAAGAAAATACTGGCATAAAGAAAATTTTTTGCAAAAACCGCAAACGAATCGACCAATTTTTCCATGTTTTATAATCATTTGAAATTTCGGACCCTAAACTTTAATGCCCCCTATCTCCTTGGGAATACGTCTGGGATCCTTAGTCTCCTATTTAATATTATTTGTCTTTAAGTGTACTATAACCCCTTAAAGTTCTGCCCATCTTTTATGAATCACCCTGTATATAATTAATTGCAAATAAATATAAACAAATGGGAAAGGTATGTTAAAATTTCTAAAAATTCAGTGCGGGTGGGGTATTATGAAAAAAAAAATTTTTGAACAGCACAGATATGAGGGTTAACACTTCATAATATATACTCAAAGACATAATGCACAATACATTTTGAAAAAAAAATAGTTGCCTTATACCCTTAACTTTAAGTATACACAAATAAACATTAAAAATTTGAATTGTGCCACACAGGTAAGTGTCACGGCCTCAATTCTTTGTTGGGTTGTTTTGTTTTTGTTGCTAGGTGAGATGCTATCACCTTTTTCAAAAATAATGAATGAGTGCAAATTACCTGTGACTAAAAATTGAAATGAATCCTGTCAATATGCATACTTACAAAATTATTCTCAATCTAAAATAAATTTAGAAAAAAGGTAAATGGACTAGATTAAACAGAAACAATTAAAATTTAAAGAATTTAAATTTACTTGAATTCTAAGTTTTGAATTCAAAATAGTATAAGAATTAATTATTTAAAAGTACTGACAAAATTCTCAATTTGCACTACATCCAATTCCCCAACAATCAGCATTGTGAATTCAAGAATTAATATGAAGGGTAATAACAAGGAATTTTCATAGACATAATAATTTAGACTAAGTGAAAATTTTGGAATAAAGGGGACAAAATCTTTCTTTTAAAGAAAGTACAGAAAGGGGGGGTATAAAATTGATGAGATAGGTTAAACAAAATAATATTTGACAAATATTAAAAAAATGCAAAATTAATTTCAAGAATTCACAACACTGAAGCTGTGATCGTATAGATTTATCTTTGTTTAAGAGACCATGAGTTAATAATTAAATTTTGAATAAGTAATTCATTATGATAAAATGCTTCTCATAAGACTTTAGATCAAAATGTTAAAATTACTTTATATAAAAAATTCAGATAAGTATGTCTTGTAATTAATTAAAGAATAGTAAAAGGTCTCAGTTAATTAAATAAAATAAGTTTGAGTATTAAAAATTACAACATCCAGTAAATTAGCAGTTTATTTTTTTATTAGATTTAATGCTTAAAATAATATTTAGAAATTCCATGACTAGAGAATACAATAATTTACTTTAATTAATTAATTTATTTATTTATTTAGTTTACCAGAATTAGTATTTAAATCAATAGAATAAATTAAGTTAAAAATTACTATGCATTTTAAACTGGTAATTCAAGCTATACATAGTATTCCCAATTAAATTTTAATGATTAACAAAAAGTAAAATTACTGAACATGAATCTTATTGAAATGATTTAAAATAAATTAATGAGATAAAGAAAACAAAGAGGGAATTTACTTAGATATTTTGTTTATTTACAGAAACACATTATTCATAGCTTTCACGAATTATAATAGCAATCTAATGTATTGAGGTCATGATAATAGATAAAAACATTATCAAATTGGTTAATCCAAAAATCAGAAATATCATATACTATAATCAGATAAATTTAACTAAAAATACTGATGTTATATTTACCACAGAAAGTACATAGTGATGTTATAGTAGTTTTGGCCATCCTTTGGTAGGCTTGGTTTTCCTCCCCACTGAGTAGTCAACAATGTCTAAGCAGAATCCGAAAAGGTAGAGGACAATATGCACGCAGAAAATATATGTAAATGAAGTCAGTTAGGAATAAATCATTTATAAGAAGTCGTTGTTCCCACACCGAGAGTCGATTCTAATGGTCATTCAGTGACTATTTATAACACGCTCCTGCCACTCCGTGTGAATCTTCAGTTACACACCGGCTTCCTCCAAATACGAGCAGTGGTGCTAATCTCTCGATATGCCACTAAAATCAGCACATCCTAATACTTCGTCATCTTAAAACTTTTTCGAATTATTTTCGTCATTTCAGGCTGCGTAGCATACAACCATTTACTATCAACTCCCCAGCGATCGTCCGTCCTTTTACTTACAAAAAAAAAAAAAAACAATCTACCGCTCGAGCAGGCGGCGGTGGAGGAAAATGGGTACTTAACACGCACCCACAATCTCACTGTTCGTGGTTTTAAACATCACTCGTCTACTGCCGGGAGAGAAGTCTCTCTCTCGAAAATTTCGCTACAGCCTAACCGGCGAGGTGAGGGAGGGAACCCTCCACCCTCACACACCCAAACTATCCGAGCTTCAAAACATGACTCCCTGCCAACTAGCTCTCCGTTACCTTGGTAACGCTACCAGGGGGGGAAAAGGGTCAACGCTGATTGGTTGAGTGGGGGGAGCAAACAACATGCCTATTGGATTAGTTGTTGCTAGGTGAAAAATCCTAGCTACTATTCCTGGAAATAAGCCGTCTGTTGGGTCCCACGAAAAGAAAGAAATCACGTGTACGCTTGCACCTGCTATCTCGTAAACAACGACTCGAAAGCAATATACTGTGCATCTTCCCAACAAGCCTTCGAAATAGTTTTATGACTCTCTTTACTGAGGGTAATAAAAAGTCGCACACAAAACAACTGACAATAATGCTTCAGTTATTCCCATGACTTCTTATAAAAGCTTATTGTACTATATCCAATCTGCCTGTGTGTGTTCCGAGTTTACGATCCCTTAAACTACGTGAGAATTTCAAGTAAAAGTTGTTTGCGTGGACACTATCTCATAGTGAAAAAGGAAGCACTTGGGTGGTCTTGACTTATAGAGAAATACAAATGTTTGGATTTTGAAAATAAGAGTTTTAATTAATAATGTTTAAGAAAAAGGAGGAGGGGGTTTGATTAAATATTAAAATAGAATGAGTTTATAAAAAAGAAATGGTTTAAGATATTAATGAAAATATAAATATAAAAATTTAGATTAAATTACCTCTAACATAATTTATGAAGCAATGCCGATTTAATTTTTAATTAACTACAATTTTTATTCGAAAACATGTTTCAACGAATTGTTAAGTATGCTATGTCAGAAGCCTGTTTAAAATCCTTTCATATGCTATCTCCTTCGTCTTTCTGCGTTTCGTATTTTCTGAGAAAAATGGATGTTGACAGGAGAAATAATATATACGATTAAAGTTATAAAGTTTTGTTAAGAAGTAGTGTTTTCTTTATTAGACCGGGAACTTATCAGCCCATGTGTTAGATAGATAGACTATAGCTACATTGTCAAATATATAAGCAGAGAGAGAAAAACAGAGAGAAATCTGTAATTTTGTGGAGAGTAGTTATATAAAGTACTTTCTAGTACCAATCTCTTGGTAATAAATAATTTCTTATATCTACATTTTTAAGGAACCTAAGCATACGTACTTTTAGATGTATATCTGAAAAACTAATTTATTTAAAAATTAAAAACAAAATTCTCATCTTATGCCTGTGTGCAACCGGTTGTGGGAACTAACAAATGTGGATGCAGAAAAACAGGAACGACACCAGTCCACCACCTGTTGAGGAGGATGTTCTAATGGAAATGGAACACAAATTATCAGGTTTTGAAATTTCCCTTTGAACCCGGGGTAATCAAAATGATCAAGGACTTGAGTATATTGTTTATTCCTATATCATTGTATTTTACGAATTTTTCATTTTTGTATGTTTTATGTTAACAAAAAATGTCATTTGATAAAGTAATTGTTCAGGCTTCCATTCTTCTGACCACAACATTTATTAATGTTCGTTTAAGTTTAGGTTAAGTAGATGTAGTGTATGTGCCGTGGCCCCGCTCTCTGGCACTGGTGTGACTTTTGACAAATTTCTTCATTTTTGAATGCGAGTATCTCGTTACCTACGGACTCTAGAGAAAAATGTATGAAACCTATTTTGTAGATAATTTAATTGCCATTATTTTTTATACTAGCAATTTTTCCGTAAGACTTATAGCTTACGCGATATTAACATAAAACGGAAAAATGGTGCCTTCTTTAATCCCCACCCTCGCACTCACCCCCTACCCATCAGGACTTTTAGTATGTTCATTAGTAGACCCTCCTAAACAATATTACCAAGTTTAAAAACTTTCGTAATTATGTCCCAAAATGACCCAAAATCTGCCTAATTTGACTGGACTATATATGCGCATGCAAACGAGTTCTTGAAAATGCATTATTAGACATTTTAATAAAAAGAAAACTGCCCAGTTAAACTGAGGGCATTGAGCTCACAGGCTATTCACACTGATTGTATATTGTACTCTTATTTCAAAGACTTTGAAATAAGCCCCTCGAAAAATAAAGAAATCGACAATATATTAAGAGGGGGGCCATCCCCCCGTTACCCCCCTCATAGTTAACTAATGAACCCCTTAAACTAATCAGGGAAGTCTCTAATTACAATGAATATATATACAAAATTTGAAGAAAATGGGATAATTCTGCATGAAAAACCCATTTATCTAAATTATGGGAGGGTTAGCTCCCCCCCGTTTTCCCCCTTTATGCTTAACCAATGAACCTCCAAAACTAATCAGGGAAGCGCCTTATCACAAGGAACCTATAAACAAAATTTAAAGTAAACGGTTAGTTCTATCAAGAGTTATCGCGTTACGTACATACATACGTACATACAGAACCGGCAGACACATAAGCTCTCAGGCTTTGATAGCCTGTGAGCTAAAAAATCGTTACAACACCAGTTCAAGAGTTGATGTTACGGTGTCAAATACAAGAAGTTTGACGGAATTTTTTTAATATAAACGTTTTCATATATTAAAAAAATACAGGGTGTCCCAAAAGTCCTTGACACATTTTAAATTTCAACAACAAATTAAGCAATTGGCGTACGAGAGTGCGGTTTGGACAAAAGTGCTTCTTATAATCGAAAAATTTCTTAATAATAATAATAATAATCAACTGTTATATTTGATGAACAACAAGGTTGTACGTTTTTTTTTGTTTCTTTTTAATAGCCCTGTAAAATTAGGATATTCATTTGTAATTAGCCTGTACTTCATTCATAATTTAATTAGGTTTTGTTAAAAGTTTCCCACATTAGCATACACGTAACTACGCTGCGCTTTAGCTTTACTGTGGCATTATCCTTAATGGATTTAATAGCTCCAATAACTCATTGATAGATATTTATTTGACGCAAATTATGAATGGAGGTCTGTGTTAAGATCTAAAAATAGTCACAGTTATTTTCACAATATACAGGGATGAAAGTGCTGCGCATTATTTTCACCACAAAATTTTATTAGAATTTGTCACCTTATTTAATAACAGAATTTCGGAAATTTAATAAGGGGAAGAATATTATTAAACTTTATCGGTTACAATTAGCCATTTGCGGCGCAGCACTTTCACCAATGTCATCTATGAAAATATAGATATACATTCAAATTTTATTTCAAACCTTCATGTGATATTTGTTTATGTTTTAGATTCTATACCCAAGATCCTATTTTTGAATCTGAATGGAAACGAGATACTAAATTTGAAGGACTGTTTGCGATGCTCTCAACCCATCAATTTGAGAATTATTGCAAACCAAATTCAATTTCTCACTGAAAAAGACTTCTTGCTGGTTTATAATACTCAGGTGTTAGATCTTCGTGGCAACCAAATATTTCGGATAGATACGGATACCTTCAAACCCATCAATAGCTCTCTCCGGGAATTGAATTTGAGTTCCAACAAAATCACATCAGTCAATGGAAGCGTCAAATATTTATCTAATCTAAAAATGTTGGACCTATCTCAAAACTCAATACAGGTAATTTTTTTTATTTATATATATATATTTTTTCTCCAAAATAATTTCACTGCCGTGATATTTCCGCCATCCATATAATGTTAACGAGGATGCAACATTTCGTTGTATTTGACAGCAATTCTTTAATGAATTAAATTTTGATTTGATTTAATGTTTAATGCTCTTTTTTGTAATTGATGCATTAAAAAATATTATTCATACATTTATTATTAAATATTTCCGTTTAAAATACATTATAGACAGGGTGACGCATAAATACTGTGACGCAAATAAAAGATCATAACTTTTCACTGAAAGAAAAAAAAACCGTTTTATTCAAAATTCGAAAGAGAAGAAAATTTTGTACAAGAAACAACAAAGGTAATTCGAAATGGTTTCTTCCCGCGACGATGCAGGCGTCTAGGAACTTCTGGAAATTCTTCAAGATGGCCGCGACTATATCCGGCATGATTTCGTCTCTTTAAAACTTTTGAAGACGCAATAGACATGTTCCCGGTGCAATTTGAGTGACTTGGCGATTGCAGGAATCGGCATATGGGCGACGATGCATTAAAAAATCGGTCTTCTTTGCACACCATGTTTTCCTGCAAAATAAATGAATTAATATCAACAGAAATAGCAATTATGCAACAAAATAGCACGAGGAACACGAATAAAACAATAGTATAGCTCAAAAACGCAAAAAAAATTTAAAATAAATTGACATTTTCATCACGTCACAGTGTTTATGTGTCATCCTGTATGTATATATAAGCCAAACAAAGTTCCAAAACAGCAATAGCATTTTTGTGACAAGTGATGAGGCCACAGACATTTAGTTCCGTTACCTTGTTCTGGTTTGATTTCTTAATTTTTTTTTTTTTTTTTTTTTAATGTTTTGCTGTTTTATAATTGATAATGTTTAAATATTGCGTGAAATCTAGTTCTGCCAAATAGTTGCAAAATTCTACTATATATGTATAATAATAATTTTATCTGTATATTATGTATATAATGGTAAATATGGATATATAATGTTATAAAATATTGCATATAAGTTAGTTCTTTCATTTACTCTCTATTTTTTACATTAATATTTTCAAACTTTTAATTTTAATATAAACATTTTAACTTTTCGTTTATAAATTTAAATTATTTATACTGTCTATTTTTATTTCATTAAGATTTATATTGTTTAATATAAATACATTATTTTAATTTTGATTACTCTAATTTTGATTACTCTAATTTTCTATATAATTTTTTCATTCATTCATTCTTTCTTTCTTTCTTTTTTTTTTACATTCTTACTAATTATTGATTCTTTCAGCACTTGAAATAAAGAAAAAATGTATATTTTATTAAATTGTCATTAATATTTTTATATTTATTTTAATTGGTGTTAATTATTTTAATTTGTTTGTAATTTAAAAAATAATTTAATTTATATTATTTTATTTCAAATTATAATTCAAATTTTAAATATCATTCACTGTTCATTTTTTTTTCTTATGCTAATTAAAAATTTATCAGTTTTATATTTATTTTTGCTTTTCTTTAAATTGTATCATTTAAGTCTGCAAAGGACAGCACTTATGCATTTTTCATCTGGAATTGTAAATCATTAAGAATATTTTTATTAAGCTCACGAAAATTGCATTTTTCGTGATTTTTTTAAAATGGTCAAATATTAATAGTTATATCATCATTTAACTACTTAATAATTATTCTTTTTATTTTACTCATTACAAATTTCTTATTATGTTATCTTGAGGCAAATTATTTGTTTGCCTAATTATGTATGTTATTTCAGTCAACAGATGACAGCATTTTTACTTTCTTATACCTAAAAAATTTTAAATTATGGAAAGTATTTTTCTTCATCTTATGTTAATGGCTTCTTTTTTTTGTTGTTGTTAAAGTAGGTTGTTAAAATTGGAATAAATTTATTATTTTTTAATTATTTAATAATTATTTTTTTTACTCAATGCATTACAAATTGCTTATAGTTTTATCTTTAGGTAAATTATATAAATTTATTTTGTTTACTTGTTTAAGTATTATTTCAGGTAACAAATAGCAGATATTTTATTCTAATTTAAAATATTAATAATAGAGTACGTTCTTTTTCCTCTGATGAAGTATGGTATTTTGTGTGTTATTAAAATTAACTGATAATGTTACTAATTTTACAATTACTTAATTATTTAATATTTATTAATATTTTACTTTAAGTTAAAATATTATCTTTGTGATTATTTCACAGGTTAGGTAAAATAACTGTAACCTATTCACTACTAACATGTAATTTCTCCATTGGATTGAAACATTTATTTTCCCAGTTCGTTTTTCAGTGCAAGTATTGGGTACGAGAAAATTTTCTGTTGTTTCCTTTCTTATAAAGGATTTTTTTTTTTTTTTTATGAATTTTTTTTTACCATTTACAATGTCGAGATATGTATTATTATGAAGGTCTTTGTCTTAGCATTGCATTAGCTATATTTTTTATGTTGTATCGATGGTTTAATCATGTCTACTATTTTAATATTCGTTGTCTTAGTCAATCGGGCAATTTGAAATAGAATTTTTTCTTAAACGCAGTCTATTTCCAACCGAAGTCATTGCAACTAACCTTATATTGTGAAATATTCTCCTAGATAACGCGTTTCCAAATTTAAGGTTCCATTTTTCTATTGCTCCGTTCTGTCCTTATCTTTTAAGGTTTCCTTATGATTTAATAGTCGTTTTATTTACAAAGAATTTTATTATACATATACTATGATATATATACAGGGTGTTACCGAATTAGACCGACAAATTTAGAAGGTGATAGTAGGCATCATGAGGATCAAAAATAGCCATAGAACATGGGGTCGCAAAACACGTTTAGTAGAAGAAAATCTCAAAAAAAATTAGGAAAGGTGTGATATCGAGCGGAGCAAAAAGGGCCAATAATAAGTAGAAAAAAAATTATTTGACTTAAAGCAGGATTACAATGTACTACAGTTCAACGTCAGAAGGAGTCAACAAGACCATTTTATAGGAATTGTTCGAAGTTGCGGCCGCGTAGGTCATTGCACAGCCGACACCGACGGACGAAGTATTGTCGGACGCGTTCAAACATACCATATGCTGGCGATACATGATGCCAGATTCCCCCAGTGTATCCACCAGGCGTCTAATAAACAACGAATTTCAGGTGCTCCAGAAGAAGAAATCCAAGGGATTGAGTTCCGTGGAGCTTGGAAGTCAAGAAACAGTACCACTTCTCAGGATATGTAGCATTGAGATGGTTACGCACCGCAATCGGAAAATGTGCTGTTGCACCATCATGCATGAAATAAATCATGCGTCAAATAAATGTTTTTTTACTTAATATTGGCCACTCTACGTCATAACAATTTTTGCGATTTTCTCCCACTAAACGTTGTTTGCGACCTTATGTTCTATGGCAATTTTTCATCCTCTTGATGCCTAATATCACCCCCTCTGAATTTGTTAACACCCTGTATATATCAGCAGCATCAGTGATCTTTTTCAATCCACTGCTGGATGTAAGTGCGTCTCAGATATTTTCATTGTTTTCTGTCTAATGCTTTGTCCATCCAATTACCTCCAGAAACGTTTCTGATTTTGACACTCTGTTTTACCCGAGATTGTCTTCTTTGTCATTTTACATCTGTCAGGAGGATTTCTCAATTGAGAGTCAGAATATGTTGGAACAGGTACTGGTATGCTCAGTAGTGCGTGGTTTATTCTTCACTAACACATTTTTATGTTCTTCTTTCAATGTATCAGTCAACCCTTGTAATATTATATCGTCATCTAAACATATTTTCTTACAATACTCTAACTTTTAATGGAAGTATTCTTCCAATTGAGGCATAAAATCTAATTTAAAATATGTAAATTCAGAAAAATTTTCGATATCAATATTAATAAGAATCGTAGCAATTTCATCATAACTTTAACAACTAATACAATCAGTTACACTGTACTCTCTTTAAGAAATTTTCATATAGTGGACGCTCGTTAATTCTAACTCAAAGGTTCTCAGAAATAAGTTCGAATTATCCGATGTTAAGAGAAAATATAACTTTAAAAGTTTATCACTGAAAAAGAAAAATCTCCTAGTATGCATAACCCCAGAAAATATATTATACTATGGTATTTAAAATTAAACACATTAAAAAGCAATAAAGACTTACCTTAATCATAAAATGAAGCAGTAGGTACGTAGTAGAAAGAACACTTTAATTAAAAATATGAATTACACTTTTGGGAAAAACTGTAAAATGGATGTTTGGTTTTGTTTATTATGCCTACAATTTTCAGCCAGCTTCTCGATTTGAAGCAAACATTTCAATTCATTTTCAGAGTAAGGTTCCATCTGAATAAATGCTTTCAGAGTTTTTATAGAGTCCATTATGGCTTGGTCTTTAGGACGGTTAACAGTCTCTGCATTCTCTTCTGAATCCTATAAGGTCTCTGATTTTTCATCTTCTCTGATAGTTTTTATTATGTCATCGTCGCTCAGTTTTCCACAGACTTCTACGTCTTTATCTACCCTTACATAATCAAAAAAAGTAACGTTATCACATTTAAATTTTTTGAATTCAGGAAAATCGGTATCAATATCGTCACAATCTTCGATATGATTGTTCTTTTCGGCGTGCATGAATTTAGCATGACGAAAGCAATTACTAATTGTGCTTTCTTTAACAGCGTCCCATGCAGCGTATAGATCATTTACAGCTGTCAGCAGAGTAATGTCGTAATTTTCACCACAATCTAAAGAAAAAACTATTTGTTTTAAGAGTCTTTTAAGGTCATTTGTTTTAAGATTCTGGATGATTCCTTGATCCATTGGTTGTAGCTTCGCAGTTGTGTTTGGCGGCAGATATTCAACCTGTATGGAACTCAGTTCTGGAAGGTTATTGTGGCAGCTTGCGTTATCCACAAATAAGAGAAGTTTACGATTTTGTCTCGAAAACTGCTTATCTATACGTTTTAACCAGCTACTGAAGATGTCTAATGTCATCCATGCTTTTGCATTGGATACATAATCAACTGGCAGTGTTTTAATTCCTTTAAAATACTGTGGGTTCTTGGACTTTCCAATCACTAATAATTTAAACTTTTCGCTCCCATCTATATTAGCACAAACTAAAGCTGTAATCCTCTCTTTACTGCTTTTACCTCCTACGTAAGTTTCCCCTTTAAAATGTAATGTCTTGTTTGGCAAGAGTTTATAAAAAAGTGCAGTTTCGTCCGCACTAAAAATATCTTTCGGCAAATAAGTAGATAAAAGCCCTCCCAGTTTCCTACCGAAATTAATGCACACGTCTTCGTTTACATCAGAGCTTTGGCTACATACAGTTTGATAAGAAATATTGTGCCTTGACTTAAATCGAGAAAGCCATCCATCACTCCATTTAAAATCTTCAATACCCATTCGACTTGCCAATTCATCCGCCTTCGTCTGCAGTAGGGATCCATTTATCGGAAAGTTTCGAGCTCTAGCATCCTGGAACCATAGCAGTAGAGCTTTTTCTAGATTTTCTTGGGACGCATTTCTCATGCGTTTCCTTCCTTTAGCAAATTTAGATTTTTCCCATGAATATAAAATTGATTCCTTGTTTTTCAAATAAGTTGACAAGGTATTTTTTTAATTCCATAGTCAGCTGCTAACTTTGTTTTACATTCGCCATTCTCTACTTTTTTTTAAATTTCTACCTTTGTCGCCAAAGTTAGGGCTTTGTACTTTCCACGTGTAGCCATCCTAAATTTTTGCACGGTCATACCACACACTGGGGAAGAAAAACTAGAGCACATTAACTTGTCTTCACTGTAATCATAACTGACGCAGTCCCCTAGAATCTGTAATAAAAAATTGTTCTTTTTTTCTGAAATTCTAAACAAATCGATAACATATTAAAAAAAAAATGAAGGCCTTCCTCCCCCAGCCCCCCTCCCTTCTTCTTCCCGACCGCTCTGTTCCTACTCACGCGCGGGGGGAGGATAGATGTTGTTTTTATAATCGTATTTTATTTAGAATCGGAATTCAATAAAATGAAAATATATACTAATGAAACAAATTAGTTATTTTCAAATAAATTTAACATTTATGATACCAGTAATGAAATATTTATGATAAGAGTTACTTTTTTAAATTAATTGTTGTCATTATCACAAGATCAATATTATGATTATTTTACACTGATTATTTTTAACGTTTGTCTTATTTGTTTTTAATAAAGCTTTTATGCCTTTTTATGTATTTTGATATGTATAAATAAATTGATATGTTGACAAGGTTCTTTATTGAACCACAGAACTGACTTAGGCCATATGGACACACATTTTAATATTTATTTCAAATTTATTTCAATAAATTGGGAGTGAGAAAATTTTCTATTATATATAGTATTCTGCCTTACACAAAATTTAATATGTCTTTGGATATGCCATGCTGGAAAATCTTTCTGCAGTAGACAGAATTTACTGTAAAGATATAAATATAATATAAAATATAATTATATTACATTCTGTGCCTCTTATAATGGTGGCACATGCATGTGCCACCATTATAAGAGGCACAGAATGTATTTTTAAATAAGAGGCACTTGAATATATAAATTCAGCGGCACACTGTGCCTCTTAATTTCAAAGGCACTTACGCTGTGCCTCTGAATCTCAAAGGCACTATGTACCTCTTAATTTCAAAGGCACCACGTGCCTCTTAATATTCAGAGGCACAAACATTCAGAATGTACCTCTTAAATCAGAGGCACAGTTTTAAGAGTGTACTTATCTCCCAACTTTTTATTTTCACAAAATTTACTGAAATAGCGCAAGCAGTTCTCTATTAGCATGTAATTTTCTGGATCAAATCATATGCACTGTAGTTCACAATTAACTTTTGCTCATACATATTAACAAAGTATGGAGATCTTTCTATTCGATTAATTTGAGTTTATGATTTTACAAATGAGGGTGTTTTGTTACTAGAATTGATTTTATTACATGATCTTAAATACATTACAGAAAATAATAAAATATTAAATAGACAATAATAAAATATAAATATTCGGAATAATTTCAGTAACATCAATATGAAAAATTTTAATTTATAATACCTCACATATATATAATACCTCACATTATTTTATGGTTACCCTATACATATATTAGATTGATATTCAAGAAAGTTTTGTGATCGCCATAAGGTATAATCACTTAGAGATGAAGCATCTGCTATTTTCCTATTTAAAAACTCTTTCGAAGTTAAAACCTGTAAAAATGCGCGAGGGTTAAAATTGCGCGAGTAAACATTGCTCTTTATCTCAATGAATATGTTCAAGAATGCACACTTTATTTCTTCATACTTTTGTTTCAAAGTTGATTTATCACAGAAATTTATATTTTAGTTTGTTTTTTCTTATATGAAAATTAAAATGAGAAATTTTTCTTTCAACAGACCTTTGCGGGAGATGAATTTACCGGCCTTCAATCACTTATCAGTCTTTATCTCCAACACAATCAGATCAAATCTCTCGGTACGACGTTACAGAAATTAGAAAAGCTGCAAGAACTAAATATCACTGACAATGATGTCAAATTAATAAAAACAGGCCAATTACCCAACACCTTGAAATCCATTTATTTAGAAGGTAAGTCCTTGTTAAATTCATTCAACAATAAAAGCGAAAAAAAAAACAATTTTGTATACTAATATAATACAAATACCATAATGGGAGAGAATAAATTGTTGTAATATCCTATTGAAAAGTATATGTACAGAAGGGCGTTCATATTTTATGGAAACGATTTTCAAAGTTAATTTTTACACATAAATGACATATTCTTTGCAACAATGTGACTTTGTTGGATAATCTTGACTTTTGGCTATAGCTTAAATTTATATGGCTTGAAATTTATATGGTAATAGAATTCCCTTGTTACAGTCATGTCAATTTTTCCTGATAACTCTTGCAAAACTTTCCATAGTCTATTCAATGTTCGTGAATTCATTTAAACAATCCAAATGCAGAAAAAGACCATTGATGAAGAGGATGGGGGGGGGGGGGGGTCAAGTGATTTCACATGAAATTCTTCAGTTCAGACACAATTTCCGTTTGGGATTCTTTCTTTGCTAAATGTGCGTCAGTTCAGTTATGGAAGAACGGCTGAGAGACTTTATTCATATGAAGCTCAATTAATGTATTTTTCATATAAAGCAGGAATTTCTTCTTACAAAATGGGTTTTAAAATATTTTACTGGTAATAAATTGAAACCACCTTAGCTTTACTGCATTTTTTACTTTTAATATAATTTCATAACAAAATCCAGCAGCAATCATGATTTTTTTTTTTTTAAATTCTTCTTTACATTCACAAACCATTTCTTTTTTTTCTATTAATTAATAAAAATTGCTCTTCTTTTGATATACTCACTTAAAGGAAGCCATGTTTCATCCAGTGTTAGGATAAATTTTTATTTAACCTAACCTACCTACCCCTACCTATGTGTTTGTTAAAGCGAGCGTTCGAAAGCGCTATCCACGACACATTGGAAAAAAATGGAAAGTTCTCCAAGAGGTGTAGAAGAAAATTGACATTATTGTACTAACAAGGGAGGTCTCCTTAAAGCACATACTCAGAATATTTTGAAAACATGCTAGTGGAACTACTTATGTACGTAATAAAAGATCAGTCAAATTTAGCTGCGGAATCCCAGTAGAAAATTTGTAAAAAAAATAAAATACTTTCGAGTTTTTTGCGCAAAAAGACGCGATTTGGTAAGCAACATTTTTTCCTTGCCAAATGCCAGCGATTTTAATGTATTTGAAAATTCCTGGTAAAATGAGTGTTTAAATGAGTAGTACTTTATGAATTTAAATTTAAACGATTAAATAGTTTATAAATTTTTCTATAAGCTTATATAATATATATACAAGTTAAGTATTGCTGAAGTTATTTAATTTTACACGGTTTCCCCGGCTGGATAAGTTTTAAGTGTATTTTAACAGTAAATGTCTGATTAAGAAGCCTCTCATTATACATGTAGATTTTGAATAACTTCATTGTTTCCATGGCAACAAGACGTTTCTTTTGTTGTCTCCGGTACTAACAATATCGAAGTCAAATTGACAGTGCTCAGAATAGGACAATTAATTTTTAGTTTCAAGCATTTTTAATCAATTTAAATTTTGTTTTTAACCGTACAATACGATCGTTAACTTTCTTTAGATGTACATATAAATGTACATGGGAAAACCGTGGTTATAAAAGGGGATTTATTTAAGTTAAACTTACTTAAACTAGTTCAGTATAAAGGGTAGAAAACGCTTTTCCTAAAAGAATATTTATCGTAAATGCGCATTTGTTAAAAATTTCATCGTGTCGCCAACCCAGCGATAAATCGCCAAAACACGAAATTTTCATAATTTTTTTACGGACGTTATATCGAGGTTCCGTAGCAAATTTTTTATAAACGTATATATTTTCATGAGAAGAAAATTTTGTAATATTTTTCAAAATTTTCTGAGAATGCGCTTATGGAGACCTTCCTTGTAAGAGAAAAATCGACTATGATGAAAATTTCAATCCAGAGTTATAATCACAAGTCAAGGCTATACAGTAGGGCCATTGTCGCAAAGAATATGGCATGTATGTTCAGAAATTAATTGTGAAAATTGTTTCCATAAAGTGTGAAAGACTTTCTATATTTGTTTGACGGCTGTGATCTTTAAGATAAATAAACACTATTTCTTTAAATGACGCGGAATATCGCAAAAAACCTTAAATTTATTCTCCATGTTCGTTTATTCTGCTTTCATTGTAGACACATGCATGCAAGCCATAAACAGCATATTATATGTAAATTAAAACAACAGTTTATAAAATTCTTTTGGAAACGTGACAGAATTTAAGGGAAATTTTGCAGAAACTTCTTTTGAAATTGCAATGGTGGAAAAAAATAGGAACATTTTATTAATTGATAAATCTAAAGTTCTACAATAATTTACATAATCTATTTTAAATGTAAAAAAAAAAATTAAAAAATAGAAAAATATTTATAGTATTGATAATTATCTAATAAATTATGTAGTTTTATTTTTTATATTGTTTTAGTTACATTTCACATGAATGAAATTTAAAAAAAGGTTAGACGGGAGAACGTACAATAAATATTTTATACTTATATACTGTGTTTGCCAAAGTATTCAGTATTGAACATTTAATTAATTAAGTAAGCACACATATTCAAATAAGGCGGACGAATAAAATAAACTTTACACATTTAATTACTATTTACAGCACATAACGTAACAACACAACATCAAAACATAACAACAGCATTCAGTAGCTAATCGCAGTACAATCATAAACATATGAAAGATAGGTGTCGCTAGCGAACAGAGAACTTACAATTTGTGGTGCTGCCATCTACAGCTTATTATCTGAAGTACAAACACTACACAAAGCAAATCAAATAATTTAAAATTTCGTTTTGTCAATTTTATCATTCTGGAAGACATAATGGCATTGGAAATTTATTCCATAATATTTTGATAACAGATTTAAATAGGTTTTAATTTGTATAACATTTGTTTTTTGCATAAATATCTCTCAGTTTTATTCATAACAGGGTTCCTAGTGGAAATAAATCAGGGTTTTGTGACAGTCAGACCTGAAATGAAAGTTTATTCGCTTTAAGTCATAATTTTATTGATGCTGAAACATGAATTGGAAGATTATTATTTTTTTTTTGAAATTGTATTCCTCATATATAATTAATGGTACGTCTGCCAATAACTGTTAAGCAAGTATGTCTTGAAATGATTCGGAACTTGTTTTGTTTATTCAGAGAAAACAACTAAGTTTTTGTGTCTATGCTTTATGCTCACTAACACAGTTCTTCTGAAGCACAATTCCTCTTCTGAAATTGAATACAATCTCAATCCTTGTACTATATCTTGTAGTGTATTATATCTTGTAGGGTACCTTCTTGTATAGTCCATCGGGCTCGTAGTCTTAGATATGAGTATTTCCTCTATAAGCAAAAGCTATTTGATTTAAAAAATTTAACTTTGCTACTTTGTTTGAACATCGAGCGTAAAAGTTGTACAACAACCAACTTTTCTTTCAAGTATCTTACTTCCTTCTAATAATGACAGACAACTGTAAATAATTTTACTGTTACAGTCTTATATATGCGATATTTTATTTTAATTATGATTTCTGATAAAATGTAATATTTACATATGTTGACGTTTCGTAGAATATAATATTCTGATTGCTATTGAAAAGTTAAACCGATTTTTATGTAATGACATTTGTATATCAGAAAGTGGTTTTATATATTAAGATACAGTTATCTCTATTTAACTCCTTGAAGATCGGTTGTTCATTTTTGGACCACTTAATTTTAATTCTTAAATGCCACTATGGCACCAAAAATTTGGAATAACAATTTTTCTTTTAATAAGTACATGAAGTAAAGATTTTACTTATTTTCAAATAAACTTGTTTGTAAATTCTGGTGTCATTCAATCATCTCAGAATTTTATGAATAGAAGTACTTTGCCCATGAAAGGGTTAATAAGTCACATAAGTTTCATATAATAAATAATGCATATGAACATGTGGAATATTTTGTTTATAACTAATTTAATTTCAATATTTCTGATTTATCATGTGGAACACGCATTGAGGTTTTTTTTTTTTTTTTTTTTTTTTTATCTGTCTGATTACTTAATACTTATGGTACGAAATCACCTTTTCTGAATAAAATTTTAAAACTATATGACCAGTAGTTAATTACAGTTATCTTTTAACAGACAATCCTTTAGAATGTGACTGCAATCGCCTGCCGTTTTCCGATATGCTTAATAAAGGCAAGAAAAGGGATGTTACAGGTTGTTTAAAATCTGAACTTGAAGACACTCTACTACACGAAAATCTCAACTGCCCAGACGTGTGCTCATGTAAATGTATTGAATATGAAGATAGTTTTTCCATATTTGTTGACTGCAGCTCAAAGAATTTATCTCTTATTCCGCACTTTATAGAAAGTAATTTAACAGAGTGGGAAGTAAGTATTAACACAAATCATTAAATATATAAGTAAAATACGATGTAGTATAGTAAAAAAAAAAAAAAAAAAAGTGAGCGAGAAACATCCCAATTTTACCCTACCGTAAATCATCGTATAAAAATGTTATGGCAACAGTGATGACCTTGACCATTATAAAAATATGATGGCTAAAAGTGATCATGGCACAAGTCGATTAGTAATGGCATATACTAATTAATGCTATACTTAAAATTTGCTTAGAGGGTCGAATACATATATAAGTTGTACCAAACTTGCAACTTTTCAATGCTAACACTTAATTTTCACATCATATTTGAATTCTCCCATAAGTTTTACCTTGGGATATCAACGAAAAGTCACTCGGTCAAGCAGTTTAGGTATTATACAGGTGTAAAGTTTGGAATTCTTGAGGTTAATTTCATTTTTCATCGTTTCAAAACAATCTTTTAAGCGGGTAATTTTAAAACTCGGATAGCTGCGGGTAGTTTTTAACTCAAAACATGAGCGTAATTTTGTGCACACATACATTTAAAAAATGCATGTGTGCATCCTTAGTCACATGACACACAGCAAACCGGAAATCCATTTTAGTCCACTTTGCACAAACAGCTCGTAGTTTCAAAATTTTTAAACTAATCATAAATGGATTTTCTAGTTCGAGACTCTTTTCCAAATCGTGTTCGAAAATGCCGTTGCACAGTGGTGGCAGATTCCGTTTTGCTCAATTCAAGAACACAAAATGCATTCTCCACTGCAGACATAGCCATTTCTACTGATATTCGCATGACACGCTTGCTATCGCCTATGTCACTTCGAACAGCAGTGGGAAAAAAAACTTTACGAGTATACTTAGCTTACGGCTTGCATTTGAGGAACGTGGTTTAAACGGTTCCTGTTTTACAGCATCTGGAAGTTGTATACTTACTTATGAATCACCCTGTATAATATAATCGCAAACGAAAATGGGCAATAATCTCTTTCTAGTTACCCATGATTCCGAAAAGCGTTCTTTACAATTAGAAATCTCAGAAACCAATATATTTTCGAAATTTAAATAATCATGTATAAAAACAAAATTTTTTTTGCTGTCACTGATTTTCGGAAACATTTCCGAGTAGTTTTTATTGTGTATTAATCAGTTTTCTCAAATCGGATTATCGGTTTTTACGATGTTATTTAATGTCAATTAAACATTTTCAGCTGCGTAATTGAATTGATACATGCAAAATTAATAAAATAATATTAATTTTAGAGTTAATGTTAAGGCTGTTAATTTATTATGTGTGTCTGTAAAAGATGTTTATTGAATATAAAAATGTTTATGTGAGAACGAATAGCATCCGAAAACATATCTTCCGTGTTGAGATAACTTATTAATGCATTATAAAAGCTGCTAAGAAACGTTTTCAAAAATCAGTGGTAGCAAAAGAAATTTTGTTTTTTACATGATTATTCAAATGTGGAAAATATATTGTTTTTTGATGTTTCTAATGATAAAGGACGCTTTTCGGAATCATGGGTAACTCGGAAGAAGTTATTGCATATTTTCGTTCGTGATTATATATATTATCGTATAAGTGCTTCTTTTAAATCTCGAAAATACATTGTTTTCTCAGTTTCCTAGAGATAAAGAACGTTTCTAGGAATCGTTAGTAACTTGGAAAAGCTTATTATATATTTTGGTTCGTGGTTATATTTTATTTTCCTGGATTAAGAAACATGTCTTTTGCTTACAGCGTACCTCCTCTCCACAGAAATTTCTGCTTTCTCTTTTTGTTTCCAAATACACAAACTCTTTAAAATTGCTTAACTTAAAGGAATTTCTGCCGTATCTGTTATGTTGCAGTAATGATAAATAAGTAGCCAATTACCTAATTATTTGGGAGAAGACAGAAAGCCAATTTTTTTCTACTTTTTTGAAACTTTAGAGACGATTTCTGCAAGAAGATTTTGGTGTTAATGAAGAAATTGGTATTAATTTGTCACAGAAAGCATAGTAATTTTCTGCTATGTGAATATAATGAATTTCGAAAACTACCTTTATTAAATAAATATTTAAATTGTTTATTTAACAATTAAAGTGTTTTATATTCTCTTATATATAATATTTCGTAAAAAGTAGGCCGAAGAAAGCCGACATTACATTGTGTCCTATTTGTGTTCATGTGAGTCTGTTTATGTATCTATAGTTATATACCCAGTTAATGAAACTTGTATATACAGTTAATGAAACTTATATAACCAGTTAATGAAATTTGTTATTTGATTTGAATTTTATTATGCTTTACTGAACACAGAAAAAAATGATTAACTATTTAATATACTGACATTTTGCGCATATGATTAGAACACAAGGAAATTAAATTCAAATTTTGAAAAATAAATTGTTTATTTAACTATTAAATGATTTATATTCACTTAAACAATTAAGATTTCTTAAAAACTAGGCCGTAGAAAGTCGAAATTGCATTGTGTCCTATTTGTGTTCATGTGAGTCTGTTTCTGTGTCTATAGCAGAACCCAGTTAATGAAAATTATTATTGGATTTTATTTTTATTATGTTTTTCTGAACACAGAAAAAAAAAGATTAACTATTTAAAAATTCTGACATTTTTTGCATATGATTAGAACACAAGGAAATTAAATTTAAATTTTGGAAAATAAATTGTTTTATTGCAGCAAAAAACTAATACACGTTGGTAGGTATAGCAATTTCATTTAAACTTCTATAAAAATGTAAGCAACTAATGACCTAACCAATGAACCTGCTTTGAGGTATTAACTATTTCATCTTTTACCATCTTTAAACAATCACATGTCTGATAGCTTCGTGAAGTGATACTTTCGTTGCTCCAAGACGTGGGCCACTTTCGTGGCTGTAGTGGGCTCGTAGACCACTATTGGTTTTGATGAACAACAACAACAAAAAACATATACAAAGGCTTTAGAAACACAAAAAATAATTAATGCAAGTAAATAAAACATAAACCTTTTTTTAGCATATGTTCCAGTAGTGGTGTGACGGCCATCTTTGATGTCAGGCCGTGCGATAGAGCAGAGACAAATAACAAGTCCATTTTTAAAACCAAAACCGGTTTATTAAAACAAAACGGTAGGGAAGTTGAGCGAGCTCCACTTGATTTTTCCTAAAAATTAATAAAACGAAAGGCTTTTGCTAACGACTCGTAGCTGTATAGAAATTAAAACTATATGATAATTAAACTTAAACTATTCAGAAGCAAATGCACGATCCAATAATTTTATATTTCAAATTAAATAAACACTGATGCAGGCTCAAATCAGCTTTACAACAGCGTAGAACTGCACTATAGAAATGCTAAGGCCAATTATTAATCTTGAGACTCGATGCGAGGTCTCAAGGCTAAATCTAAATCTATCCAAGTCTCAATCTAAATCACAATATTAAATCTCCCAAGCTAAGTCTGCTCTAGCTCCCCTGAGCTCCGTTATGAAATGAAAATTTGCTGCTTATATACTTCACAGTATCGATCGGCCAGCTCCAGAAAATTTGCATAACTGAAAGAAAACGGCGACTCACAATTTCCGAGATTCAGACATCCCTCGAAAGTTAGAGAAAGAGAGCATTGCTAAATCTTTTACGCACATGGCCGGTTATTGGACAAAAAATTACGATCTTATTTAAACATCGCCTACTCACGTGACGAGAGTAGTCGATCCCTTACAGTGGATCCCCATATCCATTATTCGTATAATCTAGGAAATGGTGTTCCAGAAGTGGGCCACCCTCAAAATTAAGAAAATGCTTTAATTTTTAAGTTTTAAGTTTATAATTTTTAAGTTTTAGTGCCATTTAATGAAATGTTTAGTATATAATAAAATATGTAAACGGTAGTGTGATACAAAGTGAAACATACTATGCAAGAAACAATATTTTAAATGTAACTTTATCTTTTAAAGAAACCTATAAGAATTTGCAAAAAAATCCTTTTTTCAAGAGACTCTAGAAAAACGAATTCTCCCCCAACATTACAAAACAATTAATCCAAATCATTTTTTGGATAGTTAACAGTTAAGGGTTTTTACCATTCAGATTTTGTTTGTCATTTTTTAGAAATGAGTTTTGGGCTGGTCTTTAAACATAAAAAATTAGTGGCTCACTACTGGTACATGGTCCACTGTAGGTAAATTACCTGTTATTCTCACAGTATATAAATCAGTCATGGTTACTCAAAACCTTCGAAATAATTAAACAAGTGTGTTGGCTAGAATTATACAAATTATATATTTTTTGAGTTTGACCTTCAGTGGAACTAAATCAAAGTTCAAATTAATCAATATTTGGTATTATCCAGAATATAATTCAGAATTGTCGGTTGCCTTCTTGCCTCAGTGAGAGTAGTCCAAATCAAAATTTTTATTGTCCAGAAAAAAATCTCAAATGTATTGCTGTCTTATTCTCATAAATATCTCCCTGAATTAAATAAGAATTAAAACAAACATCTTCAATCATGCAATTGGCATAAAAGCCCACAGAAGTCGAATTCAGTCTGTTTTAAAAGGCAGTTTAACTTTCATGTTAAAGTTTTAGAATAAGAGAAAATTTGAAACGAGTAGATCCGTTAAGAACATAACAAAATTATTCAGTATATTAGGTAGCTTTCAATACAAAAAAGTATAAAGCTACCTATTGCAGCCGTTCGGAGGAAAGCAGTTCCGGAAAATTTCGATATATTTTCACCGATCATGACCCCCAGACCCCAAAACCACCCTCCGTTCAAATGTTGATTTATATATATAGATATATCCATATATATATATATATTCAAATGCATCTTTATAACATCTTATTCAGGTTCTTTTTGTATTTTGCCAAAATGAATTTTGTATTGACTTATTATTGCTTAGGGATTTTAGATTGTTGTCTTTTGATGTTCGTTTGCTTAATGGGACTTTATGTATATATGTAAATAGTTTTATTATATTTAATCAAGTATAAAACAATCATTAATTTTATTTTAAATATTTTTTCCTTTTATGGTTATTCAAGAGTACTTTATAAAAATAAAGATTTAAAAAAAAAAATTATTATTTGATGTTATAATTTTTACTATGTATCTCTTGCAATTTTTATTGCTTTCAAACAATATGGTAGTTATGAGTAAATTGTTAGATACTGGCAATTTAGGCCTTGGTGGATCCAGGAGTAATGCTCGGTACAGGAAGATTATTAGGGATCTTCCTGGATCGTTATCAGATAACCTATTCTATTGTCCCAAGCCTGTTCTATGTTTTCGAGAGTGTGAATCTATGCGTTGCCTTACATGTCCTTTAGCTGATAAGTCCAAGATTTCAAATAATCACAATCTTAATATGGTAAAATTTTGCAAAGCATACAATGTAATCTATTCATTGAAATGCAATTCGTGTAATATGGAATATATTGGACAGTCTTGTCAAAAATTACATAAGCGGCTAAATTTACATCGTTCTCATATTGATAAATTTAAAAAATCTAAATTTCAAAGTACTCATAATATTGAATATACTCATTTCAAAAATCATGATTTTAAAAATATTACTTTTAACATACTTAAAATACAAAAAATTTTTACTGAACGACTTTTTCTAGAATCTAAATATATAAGACATTTTAATACTACCTATCCTTATGGATTAAGTCAATTAGTATACAAAAAATCACATCCTGTTTTTTCAGATTTAACTAAATATGAAAATTATAAAAATCTTTATTCAGGATTAAATTTTTCAAACTTAAAAAAAACTTCAAGATCTGGTAGAGGTATACATAATAACAAAAAATGCACTGATAATATTGTGATACAACAAGAGCTTGATGATCTTGAGGCACAATTTTGTAATGATTATAGTTGGTTAGCTATAAGAAAACATATTTTTAGTATTAAAAAGAAATATTTGAACCAATATTTCAAAGTATTTAAAAAGAATCAATATTCTCCACATTTTTGTGATATCTTTTATGATATTCTTCATTATAGAGCAAACCTATTAAATACAAGTCTTTCTAATAAACCTAAATATAAAACTAATAATACACAACTAATTATAAATTTTTCCAATCATGTATTTAATAATATCAATTTAAACAATGTCATAAACAACACTACTAATAATTGTCCAATAAAAAATTTTACTATTCACAAGACATATAAATATAATCGCACACTTGGACGTAAGATTTTTAATTACAATTCTTTTGCAAAACAACTGGTCTCTTCAAATAATTACCCTTGTTATTGTAATGACCCAAAATTTCAAAAGTACATAAATACAACACATGGTCATATTATTACTGGTGATCTTAATATTGTAGAACAACCTATTTTACAAAACTTAATGCATAATGGCACAAAATTTCGCCTTTCATACATGTGTAAAATTAAATCCATAATATTGCAGTTTATTCAAGATATTGAGTTATTTATATATAAAATTGCTATTGATTACAATAAACCTATCGAGTATTTTAGTGAATGGACATTTTCTGTAATAGATAAATTTAAAAATGAAATTATAAAAAATTATCAACATATTACACATGCAGCTTTTAAAAACATAAATAAACATATATCAGAACTACAAAACAAATTTATAATCACTTATGTAGATACATCTCCAAATAATTATGCTATTATTTGTAAAGAGTACTATAAAGTGTTAATTCACAATGCAATTATCACAAGTAATATTTTTAATAAAACTAAATTAAATATTGAAATTAATAATAGAAAATTATTAAATTATCACAAATTACTAAAAATCAAATGTAATAATTTAAATTATCCTTATCTTGTTATAATTCCAAAATTTCATAAAAATCCAATTAAATTTCGCACAGTTACCATCGGGTGTAACACATATAATAATAATGCAAGCAATTTACTTCTTAATATTTTAAAGCAGATATATGGTATAACTATAAAACATAATAACCAACATTGCCTAAAAAATAGTTTTCAGCTTATTAATAAAATACATAATATCAATCCGGTAAAATTCATAAAAACATTGGATTTTAATGATTTATTTAATAACATTGAAATAAAAGACTTACATAAAACAATGTGTATAGTATTTAAAGAATTTAAATCTCAATTAAAATTAAAAGATCATATTTCCGTAAATTTTTTTTAAACTTTATTAAACTTTACATTGCATAATAATTACATCATATATGACAATATTATTTATAAACAATGCCAGGGAATACCGCAGGGTGGGACCGCTTCAAGTATTCTCTCTGACCTTTACTTATATTATTATAAAAGAAATATTGGTCCGAACAATGATTATGTATTTTATCGCTATATTGATGACATTATCATTTTTTATCTCAATGACAAAAATTGCACATCACCACTCAATTTTTATCCTAATCAGCTTACATTAAGCGAAAATGATTTGATTAATAATAATATAAATTTTCTTGACTTAAAAATTAATATTAATGATAATTATAAATTAATATTTGATATTTATGATAAAAGATTAGACTTTCCATTTAAAGTAAATATTTTTACCAATTTTGCTTCATGTTTACATAAATCAGTTTATAAAAATATAATTATCAATTACCTTCATCGTATAAAATATCTATGCTCAGATATAAATAAAAATAAAAATATTAGATTTATACGAAATCAAGCAAAACTTTATGGTTATACTATTTTTTTGATAAATTCAATTATCAACTCTTTTAAATAACATTTATTACATCATATAAATATAAACATTTTATGTAATAATTTATTTTGTTTTAGTGTGCGATAAAATATAGCAAATGATATAGAAAATAATACAATTAAAACATATAAGAACTATTATTAAGATGGTTGAACATTGTTTACACTTTATATAGTCATGGTGAATGTGCGTCTGCCGATCACCTGTATATTAAGTGATACTAATGATCAGTTATAAAAAGTCTATAAAAAATGCATTGTATTAAAATATCTGTAAACATAACATATACAAAAACACAACTCATCAAGATTATGATATTTCATGATGTGCGCCATGTGGTCGTATTGGTATAAATGTAGACCTTGTTATGTTTAATAAATTTTTGATAATTATTTTGAGTAAGATATTTTATCTATTCTTTACAAGTTTTTATTTCCAATTTTACTATTTCCAATTGTTTTCCGGTAATAATACAGTATACCTGGATGAATATACTGATCTTAGCATAAATGCCAGTATATTTATGAAATACTGTATTATTTTTAAAACACGTGTGGATACATCCAGGCTGATGATTATATCTACACGTGTTTTTTCATATCCAATTCTAATTTAAATCTCTTGTTATCCAATTATCCATTATATTTAGTTCATATTTCATTTCAAAATCCATTTGTATTCACTTGATATCAACTTCAAATTATTAACATTTTATGGTTTATTATATAATTTTTTTTTCTCTCTCTTTTTTTAAAAATATTTTTCATATTTTCAGTATTTTTGGCCAATTACCATTGAAGGAAATGCTATGGTAATATTATGATTGCACTTGTTAATTTATTAACTATGTGGTATTCTGTCTACACTTTATTACTAATTATCTCTTAGGAGATTTAATTAGAATGTTACAAGAACTTGATATGTTTTTTGAAATTCAAAGATATATATATATATATATATATATATATATATATATCTGACCTATATCATACGATAACGCTCGTATTTATAAATAAATTTTGATGAAACTAATTGTGTGTATTAAGCTAACCAATGTCTCGACCGAGTTCGTTGGCCAGCTTGGTCTGCCATTTTGTTTCAAGATGGCGGCCACTTAAAAATTTAAAACTAAAATAAATATACAAAAAAGTTAAAAATTCAAATTTTTTAAATTAAGTGTTAGGCCTTGATACGAGGATTCCAGAGCATTTTTTGGTTTACCTCTATCTTAAAAAATGGTTGAGATAGAGCAGTTTGAAATTCTAGTGTGGCTGACATTTTGAAACAAAACAGCACATTAACGCGATTACTCGCAAATTTTTTTTTTCATTGTTGTAATAATTTTCCCAATCATACGCATAAAACTATATATTCATGTCCGTTAGCGCCAAAATTGGCGACATTTGGCGAAATATCGCCAAATTTGGCGACCAAAATAAGTCTTCATAAATGAAGCCAATTTGGCTATTGCTCAATAATTTGGCGAATTTCTTATTCAAATTCAGTATTAACGAATCTTTTGTAAACGTTAAAATTTTAAAACGAGATATAGGAAAGCTATCTTTTCCTCCCGGTACAGGCCGGAAGGACTTTTTTGATTTTAAAGCGGATATTGACGATTTACTTTTAGATAATAATACTATTGCAATACTGCATACATAAAATCGTGCACTCTTAAACTATTTAAAATACGAATCTTTTGTTCAATTTGCTTTTTCTTACATTTTGCATCCAATCCGTCAGTTGTAATTACTTTTCAGACTCAGGCGTTATTGCCATCATATGATGGCTCTGTGGAAATGCAATTACTTTTAATCTAGTAAGTAAACTTATCCTACCTTCTTTCATAACCCTGTTATCAAGGAGCTTGATGTTGTTCACAAACATCATAACTTGTGTTCAAAGAATGCACCTCCTGTTTACAACTTGACATTGGAGTTACATCTCTCCACAAGTCTATGTGTCTGAGCTGAATATCTAAACCTATACGGTACTTTGATATATATTTTAGATATTACGACTTTAGTGACTAGTAGACAAAAATCAGTGATCTTTGCTATCAGAGGCTGTGTTAAAGTGTATAGAAATTTTGTGTAAGATTTTTTCTAGAATCATTTTGTAGAGTTATAAATTATTATAAGACAAACAATTTTTACTTGCAGTGGTGTACTGTTGGTCGCAAACTGAGTACATGTAAAGTTGCTTCAATGTGATTCTTAGATGACATAACACAAATTAAAGAAATGAATTAATGGTGTAAACACATTGATAATTTATGTTTCTACAGAGGTGCAATAATTCAAAACACAGTTTTAAAACATTAAAACTATTAGATGTTAAAAATCCACGAGCTTTCGGCTAAACATTAGCCTTCCTCAGATGAGATTCGGAGCTGCGTCTTCTCGACGGCTTGTGTTCATCTGAGGAAGGCTAATGTTTAACCGAAAGCTCGTGGCTTTTTAACATCTAATAGTTTTAATGTTTTAAAACTGTGTTTTGAATTATTGCACCTCTGTAGTAACATAAATTATCAATGTGTTTACATTGAATTTTATAAATTTGAGAAGGTGAATTTGTCATTGTATTATATGGAATTTTCTATATATTTTTATGAATTAATGGGTTTGGTAACAATTACAGCATTCTTTAGAACGGAATCTTTTCATAATAGTCATGTTTTACCCTATATTATCGGGTTAAGTTTTAATCTTTTTTTCTTTCAATGTCAGATTTAGTACTATTTTACTTAGAATCTGTTTGTCATTCAAAAGTAATCAATTAAAAAAGTTAATATTAAATTATTTTAGGTGAATGAAACGTTCTCTTCTGATGGCCGGCGTTACCGTGTAATGTATCAGAATGTTGATCCTTTTTTGAACTTGAAAGGTAATGTCTTAGGAGTCAGTTTAGAAAATAACAGATTGGATAATCTTGATGCAGCACAACTACCTCCGAATCTCGCCCGTCTTTATTTATCTAACAACAAGTTAAGGAGGTTTCCTCAGTCTGTGATCGACAGTCAGCTGAATCTCAAACAAGTATCTCTATCTGGCAACCCGTGGAAATGTGACTGCGATGCATTAGACTTCAAGCAATGGTTAACATCCAATACCCATATCGTAAGAACTTTCGTTTATATACATATACATATTTCTTATTTTGTGTACATAAATAAGTTGTTAACATAGCTCTAATTAAATTAGAAAGGATAATAAATGTTCTTACTACAAGCAGAAAATACAACAGTGTTTGGCGGTAGATTTATTAATCCTCTTGAGACCTGAAGTTAATAGCACTACAAATACACATTCTTAGCTTTTGCAAAAACAAAATGACACCGTAGATTACAGAAAGAGCACTTTTTTCTGAAATTGATACTTTAAGGGACTGGTAATTTAGGTTCACAGACAAATATAGATATAAAATTACTAGACCCCTTAAAATATCAATTTAATTATCAATAACTTAAATTGACGCAATAACAAATTTAAGGATTTTAAAGGAGTAGTGAATAATCTACAAATCCTCAAAATTTTTTATTGTAAAGTGTTTAAGTTAAATGACGATGAATTTCTTTTTACTTTCTTGTCTGTACTGTCCTGAAGGCCTTTTGCAAACTCAGACAAAAATAACATTTATTTTATGAAGAAATAATCAACGCTAAAAAAAAAAAAATAGCTATATAGAAGTAGACTAAAAATGTAAAAAAATTAGACAGTTTAGTTTTTATAAGGAAACGAATACAGGTTCCATTTGTGTACTTCAGTCCTGAAGAAATCAAAGGAAGATCGATGACTCACCTTATAGGTCATGCATAATTTCACCTACATAATTAATAATTAATCATGTTATTATTCCATGCATGTTGGTTCAAAATTCCTCCCTCTACAAAAAGAAAAAAAAATAGTTTTCTTTTTAACAGTCTATAATATAAACTTCGTGATCCATTATTACCAATACAATACTTAAAAAATATATATATTAGAATAAAGGAAGGGAAACATTGTTGTCGTAAATCAGACAGAGAGTGCTGGCTACGAAAAGGCCGCTTGGTTAACCGAAGTTTCCCAGAAAAATGTCGTGAAAAATAAGTTGGCGTGAATTCTAAAAGTTTCCATACGTGACAGAGTTGGAATGGAGTGACATAGTCCAATTTTTTGTTCTTGAGTGAGGATAAATCTTTCAAAGTAGGCAAAAGTAATATTGGAAGAGTCTCGTGAACTACTGACTCTCTGACGCTTGCATATTTCTATAGGAAAAAAAAAACTTTTATTAGCTATATCATGACTTTCAGAATTTCTAATGTTTTTTAGTAATTTTTAACCATTTATACCTTAAAACTAACGAAAATAAACTAGGAAAATTTAATAAGTTAAATTACGTTTGTAATGTTTATTTTATATGCGTATGATGCTTTTGAAGTCCCCCCCCCCCCCAATAAATGTAAAGACGAATTTTTTTAACACACATGATTATTTATTTGACACGTCAATTTGAAAGATTTCGACTAGATTTATGATAACAATTAAAGCTTCCAGATATTCTGGCATTCTTACATTTCGTACTTTAAGTTGTACCTCTGTATAACTATAGCTTTCAGAAGATATAGTGTAGCAACCGGCTGTACCCTTAATGCTTTATGAAGTGCTAAAAGATTGAATCTAATAAATGTTGAACAATGCTGAACGATAAATGTTGATCGCAGCGACATCTGCTCGCACTTCACCTCCCAAACCATTCTCACAACTCAACCCTTATACAACGTTTACGTTTGAGCTACCAGATGTCATTGCGATCGCAACGGAATAAATAGCAGGTAATGAAACTCCAAGAAACGTTGGATAAGTAATTTTACTTTGATTAATTTTAACGCAATTGGGGGACCTTCTGCAATAACAAGGCAAGTGAAAAATGGAGTTTTCAGCATTTTTAAAATTTATTTTCAACATTTCAATTTAAGAATATAACCTATTTGCATATATTCCTATTAAGAATAGTTTTTTAGCATCTTTTCTTTGCTTATGATCATAAAATTTCTATTTCCTTATATGCTAAATAATATTGGGTTGTCTGGAAAATTCGTGCCGGTTGGGAAAATCGATTCGTACCAGAAAATTCTGCCCATTAATTATTAGACATTAGCTATCGGATTCAATCTCTAATAATTAAATGATAGAATTTTCCGGTACGAATTGATTTTCCCAACCGGCACGAATTTTTCGGACAAGCTAATACATTACATAAATCTGAAAATTGAACAACTTGTATGTAGTACAACACAAGAGTTTACAAAATATGAAATCATCTTAGCGTTTTCTTTTTTTTTAAAGTCCTAATACTGCCCTCAGCCCTGTTACCAGAATCGGGAAACTGAGACACGTGAGAGTTGAAAAAAGTTTTTACAAGCGATGATAGTTCGAATACGAAATAGAGCCTGAGGAATAGCAAGGTAGGTCAACAAGCCTTCTTTTTACATGGTTTACCGGGAATCAATGTCACTCCACTTGCCTTTGTTATTGCAGAGGATCCTCAATACCCCAGTTATTCTAAATGGTAAATAAATAACAAGAGTTGTAATTTTCCAAGTTGTGTGTCCGCCAGATTTGTCCAGGATAATTAAATTGCAGAGCATTGGCAGCTTCAACTGAAAGGTCCCTGGTTCGAATCCTGGCTTGGACACTTTTTCATCCAGCTGGAAAATTTCAACCTGTGTGATTTATTTACCAATTAGCTTAGTTGTGCTAAAATTAATCAAAGTATAATTACATATCTAACGTTTATTGGAGTTCCATCACCTGCGATTTATTCTGTTGAGCTGATTCAGATATCACACCAGAATTGGTGTGATATCTGATCACACCACTTACATGATATCAATAAGGTTTCTGGGTGAATTATGTGTCCACCAGATTTGTGCAGGATAGCTCAGTTGGCAGAGCATTGACAGTTTCAACCAAAAGGTCCTTGATTCGGATCCTGGTCTGGACACTTTTTCACCCAGTTGGAAAATTACAACTCGTGTAATTTATTTTCCAATTAGAATAATTAGTGTTAAAATTAATCAAAGTACAATTACGTATCAACGTTTCTTGGAGTTCCATTACCTACGATTTATTTTGTTAAGCTGATTCAGATATCCGACCAGATGTCATAATCAATAAGAATTGTGGGTGAACTATGTGTCCGCCAGATTTGTGCAGGATAGCTCAGTTGGCAGAGCATTGACAGTTTCAACCAAAACGTCCCTGATTCGAATCCTGGTCTGGACACTTTTTCACTCAGTTGGATAATTACAACTCGTCTGATTTATTTACTAATTAGAATAATTGTGTTAAAACTAATCAAAGTGATGTTCATAGCAATAAATAAACAGAGTCTCATTTGAGCGAATATAGATCAAATCGCTAAGTAATGTTGAAAATTCTCGAAGAAAACAACAGATTTTAGGAATACAGGTAATTTCAGTCCCTGCCGAATATTTGGTTGTATGTTCGCTGAAATTAAAATTTTGAACCGAAAACGAAAACGAAATCGTATGTTCGGTCGATCTCTAACAAAAATAAACAAACTAATTTTTCCTCTCTCCACACGTACGCAAATTTAAACCAGCAGCTCCACGTTCTGGCCAGTATTTCAACTAACAAATTACCGAAATCTATTGAATCACAATATACTTAAAAACAGTTGTCTATTCTTATATTTTCCTCACAATGTACACGATATAATTTTTTATAAATAATTTTCATTAATAAACATTAAGTAATTTCCTGTGTAATTCCATTTTTTTCTGTTAAATCTCTAGTAATCTCTAAAATCCGACAAAACCGCATACCACAAGGAAGGTTAATTATGTACTTCTGTTTGAAATTCCTTCCGAAGAATATTCGAAGTGAAATGACAGAACTAAATGGTTAATGATTTACATTTTTCATATAACAGTATTATAATTATTTTTTTAGTTTAAATTCTAAATTTAGATTTAGTGTATTTTTATTTATGATTCACATAGGTCAAAGATTTTGACAACATTCGCTGTGGTATAACCGATAAAGGAGGAAAAATTCTCAATGGGTCAGTTATATGGAGACTAAATGATGTCGACCTCTGTCCTGTGACAGACTTTGCATTGATTTTTTCAGTCTCTTCTCTATGTAAGCATGTGTCAATTCCTGTATTCTTTTGTTTCTTTTATAATAATAATTTTATTAGCAGCATTGTCTTACAAGGAGACACTTCCAAATAATTGGTTGTTCGATTAACTGAAAAAATAAAAAGAAAGTGCCCAGTTAAACTGATGGCATTGAGCTAACAGGCTATTCACAATAATTGTATATTATACTCTTATTTCAAAGAATAATGCCCTCAAAAACTAAAAAAAATCGATAATAAATTAAGGGGGAGGGGATTACCCCCCCCCTGTTCCCCAGTGAACCCTTAACCAGTGAACCCTCAAAACTAACCAGGGAAGCGCCTTATCACAATGAACCTATATACAAAATTTGAAGCAAATCAGATAATTCTGCATGAAAAACCAATTTATCTAACTTAAGGGGAGAATCAGCCCCCGTTCCCCCCTTTATAGTTAACCAATGAACCTCCAAACTAATCAGGGAAGAGCCTTATCACAATGAACTTATATACAAAATTTGAAGCAAATAGGATGATTCTGCATGAAAAACCTATTTATCTAAATTAAGGGGGGGAAATTAGCCCCCCTTTATATTTAACCAATGAAACCCCAAAACTAATCAGGGAAACGCCTTATCACAATGAACCTATAACCAAAATTTTAAACAAATCGGATATTTCTATCAAGAGTTATCGTATTACGTACATACGTACATACATACATACATACATACAGAACGGGCGGGCACATTAGCTCTCAGGCTTTGATAGCTTGTGAGCTAAAAAGTACTATCGTGAACACGGTTTGACAAATACGGTTATCAGGTCGTCACTGGCGACCAAGTTTTATTTATCTGGTGACCAAGTTCTTTAACCTGGTGTTTTTCTAATTGACTTAAGAAATGAGAACAAACGGCATTTTTTTCTCTCCCTCAACTCTACTCGTGCGCGGGAAGCAGTTATTTTCCTCTTCCCCCATACTTTTAATGGAAGAACAAAGTTTAAAAGGAATTTTCCATCTACTGCACAGAAAACGCCATTCTTTGCTGCTCTAGCCAGCTAGCATGTCACGTGATTAGAATGTGGGGAGGGGTCAATAAAACAGTAAGAAATAGTGTCAATCCAGGCTCTATGGTATCTAAAATTGGATACAATGCTACAAAATTTGCAAGATTTTTGTAAGTTTCAAATCAGATATTTATGTTCAGAATTAAAACAGTAATTATAAGTAGTTCATTTGAAGTAAATCTATAAAGCTAAATAGCTAAATTATGTACTATTCTAAACTGTGTAACTAATAAATTTCATACTGTGTTTTTTATTATTTCTTTCGATTAATTCATAAAAAAATTTTGTTTTCGACGAGGAAGGGGGGGGGGGGGATAAATATCTTTTACTGGCGAGTAGAAATTTTTTTCTGTCTACCAGATTTTTTATGAAATTTGTAATGCCTTGGTCATGAAACTTAGTACTGAGTAATATCTTGTGTAAAATTTGGTAGCTAAGTTGAAATAGAAAAGGGAGGAAATTTTTAAATTTTTAATTGTTTGGTTGCATTGGTTTAAAATTTTTATTTGTTTGGTTGCATTGGTTTAAAATTTTTATTTGTTTGGTTGCATCGCGTAGGGTACTTTTATAAATACATTTTTTTTTGTTTCCGATGTTTTCCATACACTCCCATAATGCAATAGATAATTCCCTTAATACAAGTTTGAATCTGATAACTGAGAGTACGCCATTGTTCTTACATTAACTTCTTTAATGATTCCGCTACAAACTGAGATGGATTTGAGGCACTGTTATTTTCAATTGTTTTTTGTGTCCAACCACAAAGTCCGTTTGGAAAAACCACAAAACCAGGTTATTAATGATAATAATAGTGTTAATAATAATACTACTAATAGTGGCCGATTGCTGAGACTCTTATCATTTCAATAGAAAAGCTTTATAAATTCACATGTTTAATTTAATGTGTAATATTTTTTTTTTAATTTGAAATTTGTAGCAGCAGAAGACTTTAAGAAAGTATTCATACTTATTCCTAAAACATGTTAATAATAACATTTATTTTTAAAAATAGTATTTCCATTGAGTTTTGAATGAATAAATATTCTGAATAATGTGCAATATAAAAAATACAATAAAAATAGCAAAGTAAAAAGCAAAATAAATACACAAAAACGTATGTTCTCAGACAAATTTTTAAACTCTCTCTCTCACTCCCCCCCCCCCCCAATTTTCTTGCTTCAGGTTATCTTGCTTGTTTTCAAGTCGTGGACACTTAAATATCTGTCATCTGTTGATCACTGAATTTTCATCTGCCATTTTAAATGTAAATTTATTTATGCATCATTTAAATGTTATTAACCACTTTGTTAAAAGAATTTAAATGGCGTCATTTCTTTAGCAAATGTATGACAATCTGCCTGGAGTATGTCACCTCTTTCCCGTCTGCCTCTTTGTAAATTAACATATAATAACTTCCTAATTAATTTATGCAAAATCAACCTTGTTTAATAAGCTAAATGCGTACTATTTTCTAGTTCTTAACAGCTAAACACTCTCAGAAAAAACTGTAAATTTATGAGCGTTTGTCCTTCAATTTTCACGGGCAACAGCCTTATTTGATGAAAAACGGTCTGATTCACTAAATAAACAGCCTTATCCCTTAGATACTTTGAAAATTAAGAGCAATCCACACATTCTTACAGTTCTAGGCCATATGTTAGCAAAAATACGGTATGACCCCATACATTGTCCTCCGCTAGGGTGTAACCCTTCATTTTACTCGTGTTCCGAAAATTTTAACCCTCCAGAACAGCGATTCTGTGATGATTATCTAACGTGCTACGTGCTACGGAACAGTAAGCAAAGTGTTATTGTGTTTTAAAGTGCATTATATCCTGTGCATTATAATGCTATATTACTTTTCCCCGTAAAATTACGGGCTGCACAAAATAATGGGCATGGATTTTTTTTTTACGGGGTATGACTGGAATCTCTGCTGCCGGCCTCTGCCCGTATTTTTACGCATTTTTTTTTACAGTGAAGGTATCTTTAACGTCAGTACATCGGAGTAGAAAACACGCAATTTTGTATTCTTCCCACTTTGGGCACCTCACAACAAGTTTTCAACCTTGTTCAAATACCTCTTAAAATGGTCGCTAGAATTTCGTCTCGTATTACTTGTACGTAAATTAAAAATTTTAAAATCTATTTCCATTTTTCTTGTAAGGATTTCACTGTTAATAATCTAACAATTAGTATACCGTTTTTAAAAAATATATTACAGAGAACTTTGTTTTATTATTGCCGCGTAATACATCTGCTATTTTGAAAACCAATGCATGTCTTTTTTTTTCAGCTTTCATTGCATTTTGTTTATTTGCCAAAGTGATTTATACAAAATATGAACTGAACATCAAAGTCTTTCTTTACTCTCGAGGGTTCACTTTTGTGAAAGAAGAAGTCCTTGATCATAATAAAGCCTTTGATGCGTTTATCTCCTTTTGTCACAAGGATGATGAATTTGTCATCACAGAGATCGTTTCAGGTAACACGGTTTTCAAAACTTCTCGCATTAATTCTTACCATTTTTTCATCTTACTTTATTTTCCTTAACCCCTTCGCGACGAGCGTCCTTTACAGAATTTTTAATCTTTTACCACCGGTTTTTCAAAACAGAAATTTTCGCCTAATTGAATCGCAGAAATGCTAAGATTTAATGAGGCAAGTCTTACAATAAAAAATAACTGGTGGGAAAAATCGAGGATTTTGAGCATCTTATGCGTCACGTATACGTGTCGCTCGTCCCCAAGGGGTTAATAATAAGTTCAGTGCAATTCAGATACGTAAAATCCACATAAGAAGAAGCTGCAAAGAGTAACCATTTATTAAAATCAGAGCATCAAAATATAATGTTTTTTGTTCCGATTATTGTTCCAGTACAATTGGAATAAAATATTTAGTTTCGATTTTATTTGCTTTGCTTAATTTTCATTTCAGTTGTAATTTCTTGGATTTCGAATTATTGAGGTTCCTTTTGGGTGTTATTTATACATTAACATTTTGTTTGACTATACCTTCTGCTCAAAAGAATGTAGGAGCAAATACGCCTGAGGGGCGACCGTCAGCGTCTCAACCGTCGCACCTAATGTCCTGAGGGACATATAACGGGCACGACCAGGATCTGCGTCCCGCGCTGGAGGCAGATTCTGGTCGTGCCCGTTATATGTCCTTCAGGACATGGGTGAGACGGTTAAGACGCTGACGGGCGCCCCTCAGGCTCCTGGCGGCGCAGCCCAATTTTATACCAACAATTACAGTTTACACAGAAAACCAATATAAAAAAAATACTTAATTTGGAGGATAAATAAGAGCACGAATGCATTAAACTCCAAAGCCCTTTCAATACTCAATTTGATATTTAAAAGATTTCGTATTAAAATGAATGGGGATGTATAGTAAAATGAAACACTATGCACGTAACTTACCTTGAGACTAATTCCGCAGAAAAATTTAACAATATAATAAAGGGGGGAGATACACATACAAACTTAATAGGAAAGATTCTAAAAGTTTCAAACAGTGAGAACTGTGATCGTAAAGATTTAGCCCTAAATGCAATCATAATACTGTTTTCATCTCTTTCTCTGATACGCGAGTTATGTTTTAAATTTGGGATCTCTGGTATCCTTTGAGAGAAAAGGTTAGTAAACAGGTCCAAAATCAGACAAAAACCAAAATTAAGCAGATAACAAACATTTGCAAAAACCATACTGACTGAAAATAGCCTCTAAGCATGACAAAAAAAGAAACAAAATACAATTCTAATTTAAATTTGTAAATATTTATATAATCACAAACAAAAAGTTTTTGAAAATAAACATAAGATATAGAAAATTTACCAGCCTTTTTCGCCTACACTACTAATTCATTTTTTAATTAAATAATTTTTTTAAAATAAATTTGACATGTTCATTTGTTTAAATTCTTTTTCTTCATCTCTTATTTTTTTTCTATGTTATATATTAATTAATTAATTTTATTTTGTAATTCATTTTTTACATTAGACTGATCCTTTTAAAAAATAAAAACATTTTCAAATTTAAGATTTTATTTATTTACTTTGACAGTAATGTATAATTTAATTCCTTACAGATTAAAACTTTAGCTTTACTTGAAATGCAAATACAAACTATATTAAATCAATATGAAACTAACCTTGTCTCAGACAATGACTTTCACATTTTCTTAGAGAAATTTTTTAGTATGAAATCATGAAACAGTAAAGTTAAGAAGTATCGTGGGAAATTTTATTTTAATATTTTTATCTTTACTCTGAAAAATGTTATCATTTTATCAATGACAACAGTTTTTACCACAGTACTATATTTATATAGAGCCTGGATTCATCAAAGACGACGTGAGACGCTATTCCTGCGTCATATACAGTATCATGATGCCAGCATCCATGTTTGGCAGTATCGTGGAAAACGCACATTGCCAGCTTGCATTCGAATTGTCATACTGTCATATCACCTGGAGTGACGGTATGAAGTGTCTCTGGATACACCTTTCGATAACCTCTTGTTCGCATTGCCGGCAATTTCAACAGCAGCCGTTACATTTCTTATGTATTACGGCCCGTGGTTTTGTTTTATCTTCGATGCCTCCGCAACTTTACGTTTTAGCAATACAATGCACGACCGCATGTTGCTCGTACTATCCTGACCTTCCTTGATACAGAACATGTTCGACTGTTGCCCTGGTCAGTATGTTCTCCTGATTTCTCACCAATTGAAAATGTCCAGTCAATGGCGGCTGAGCGACTGGCACACCACCACTCGCCTATCACTACGGTTGATGAACTGTGGCATAGTGTTGAAGGTTTATGGACTGCTGTACCTGTACAGGACATCCAGTCTCTGTTCGACTCCATGCCTAGGCAGATAAATGCTGTTATTGCGGCCAGAGATGGCTGCTTTGGGTAGTGTTTTCTCAGGATCTATACCTCCAAATTTTCTGAAAATGTACACTCTCAAAAATGATGTCATACTCTCAGATGTCTAGAAATTTTCTTCGCTTTTGACGAAACGGGTTTCCTGGGAAATGCTCCGAGCGAACATTTCGTCAAATCGAGTAAATTTGCATCCTCAAAATTACGAAGAAATTAGTTTCGTCAAATTGTTCCTTTGAAAGTTCCAAAAAAAAAAGGTTGGTGCTGCCATCTATCGGAGTTTTTAAAAGCATCTTTAATTGACTAGGGGAAAAATAAGATAACTTTTCACACGTCTTCAATGGGGTTCGAACGCGCGACTTTTAGCTTGGCAGCCAAGCGCTCTGACCACTTAGCCAGCGGGACTTCGGAATTGTTTGATTTTAAATGTATTTATGGGATGTTGATGTGTGTTTATATTTTTAGAAAGCAGATTGTATTTTTATCGGTGCTGTTATAATTTATGCATGTTTTAATTAATAAGGCTAGATTCTTATTATGGTTTTTCTATGGTTAATAAATAATTAGAATAAGGTTTGATTAATATAATTTATTAGAGAAATTTCCTTTGTTTAATGAATGATTAAAATATGGTCTAATTAATTTGTTGATCAGAAATAATTAATTTTGAAGTGCATATTTTGGAGGCGAGTTCATCAATTTTAGCGGATAAGATTACTGTTTATAGAGGAGTCAGTTATACATATTTTTAATTTGATTGTTATATGAAGATATTTCTTAAATAAAAAAGCGCTCCTAAAATTTTGATTTTTTTTTCTAATTATTGGAAAAATGTTGTTGCTTTCGGTCGAAAATGGACCAAATGATGTTCGCATTTTACTATTTTAATCGTTTTTAACGAAATTCTGTAACTTTAGAAGAATTTTTTAAGCGTTTTTAACGAAATTCTGTAACTTTAGAAAAATTTATCTTTGAATAGGCAATAGAAATGCATAAAATCGTTACAAAAAGCATAGACGCAAATTATCAGATATGACAAATAAAGTAGAAATTTGGTACCTTCGTGTTATAGCGGCCCCCAAGGATGAAATATTTTTGTTTCAGTTTTTATTAATACATTGTAAATTTAGTACTTTTGTGTAATTTTTTCTTTGAACGATTTTGTAACAACAAAATCTGGCCGGGAATGGGGAAACATTTTTGTCAAATATTTGAGATTTTTCATTTCATTAAAAATCACTTAATTTTGAGACGACGAAATGATTGTCAAAAATGTTGAAATATAGCTCAAGAATTGCGGATTCGTCAAAAGTGAGAGGTTTTTTTTTTTTTTTTTGATAGCGAGGAAACAGTTTCGTCAGATATTTGAGGATTCATGTTTCGTCAAAAACCACGTGACTCTGTGACGAAATGATTGTCAAAAATAACGAAATGAGGCCTAAGGATTGCGGAATCGTCAAAATTGAGTGTTTTATTTCTGAGAGTGTAATCACTTGTCCTTCCCATTATAATGTATTTGTCCAATAAATATCATTTTGTTATTTGCATTCCTTCATGGTGTTGCATTTTGGATGGCCAGCAGTGTATTCTTTAACTCTGTGTGAAATGTACCTGTTTGAGTACTCTCTTAGTACTTTGAAATATTTCACATTTTAAGTTATCTTACATTCATCAATCATATAACAATCAGTTTCTTTATTAAAATAGAACATTCTTATGCATGCAACCGGTAAGATTTATTCTTTACATGTCTTTTATTTTTCTTTCCAGAGATTGAAAATAGAGATCCTAATATTCGTCTGTGTCTCCATTATCGCCATTTCAGACCGGGAGAACCCATTAGTGATAACATCGCACATGCTGTTCAGAAGTCAAAGAAGACGGTGTTAATTCTTTCACGGTATGCATGTTAAACATTTTATATAAAATGCATTAAGCGGTATTTAATTACGGTATTTTCGCTAAAAGAAAAAAAAATTGCCTCCAAAATAATTTTTTAGCAATCAGTCTGTATCCGAACATAATAGAATAAGACACGTTGTTTCACTATTTAAAGCTCTTAAACTACAAATGGCTAATTACAGACAAATGTACGTAACATACTGATGAGCAGAACACAGAAACCAAGTGCAGTTATTTGAGTTTAATTGGACCTGTGTTTTTATTTTCATTTCAAACTGAAAACCGATTTCCCAACTATAAACAGAAAACCTGGAAATGTATGGACGAATATATGAAATGAATTTTCTAAAATGAAACGTTGTGAAAGCAGAATTAGGTTCTTTCGTAGTTTCTTGCGCCTGGTTAGCACATAATTAGGTGTCAAACAAAGTATACCCGTATGTAATAGATGAATGATGAATCACATATACACAGTAATACTGGTTTGAATTCTATCTGGATCGTCATTTACAAATAAGTAAAAAATGAAATTAGAAATCCTTATTACAGGGTTGGTACGGATCAGGGAATTTTCCAGGAGTGTTGCCAGTATTTTTTTTTTATAGGAAAAATAATCTAGGTTAAACTTGCGAAACCTCGCCTTCTTTTAAGGAGAGATTTTCTGTAAGAAAATACTGGTACCGAAGAATTTCCTGGTCGCAAAATTCCAGGAGCCGTACAAACCCTGTTATTAGACAACGTATGGCAGACGAATGTGAAATACACATTTTCTCATTTATTTTACAATCCCAAAAATAAATAACACAGGTAAACAAAACTTCACTGACTATGCAATCCAAATATTGCAAAAGTTAGTGAAAATGTTCTTCATAACGCATTGTAATTCATTTCAGATACACATTAAGCAAAGTTTCAGGTGTTTGAAAATGGTTAACGATACCTTTGATTGTGTCTTTAGTATGTACGTGCGATACTGGAAACGCATTTTCGTAATAACGTGAGCGACCTGATACGCAGGCGAATGAAAAATAATATTCGATAAGCAGAATATTATGTACATGTTCACGCAGTGTATTTGGCTGCGTCATTACTGATGCACCACGCTTGATAGAAACCTGGAGCGAACTGCGCATGGGCGAAAATGGGGAAGTCCGTAAGCCGTAAGTACGCTGTCTAAGATAAAGAGTGGTGATTTCAGCTTCTTTTGCCGGGGCTATTCTCCCTACAGTATGAATGGAATCGGCTTGGCATTCTGCCAACCGGGGTTCTTAGAAGCGTGGTTGAACAGTACTAAACTGCCTTCACACTTCTCTCAATTCAATGCGCAACGTTTTTTCCAAACTACATTATTCACTCTTGCATAATACGCATTTTCTCTGCAAGCCTAAAAAGTAAGTTATGTCGTACGCAGAGTGTTCCTTTCATTCAGGCAAGTTCGCAGTTCTTCTTTTAATTATCAAACCTTAAGAAAATCAGTGTTCTTCCATGCACAACGTACTGCAAAATTTTCCTTCTCAGCAAGCAGATTTTCGTTTTTTGATGTGTAAAGCGCCACCTAAAGTTACATTTTTGAAATAGTCTTTTTTTCATCAAACAACATTCGATTGTCTCAATTATATATTCCGGTCATTCTGACCAATGGTTATTAAGTTACAGGATTTGAAATTGTAACTTTAATTAAAATCACCGTGTACTGGCGTGCAGTGTGTAGATATATATATCTACACATTTACTACACATATATTTACGCATACATGCACATATATTGGGTAGTCCAGAAAATTCGTTCCGTTTGGGAAAATTAATTATTAGATATTAGCTATCGGAATTAACGTCTAATAATTAAATGATAGAATTTTCCGGTACGAATTAATTTTTCCAAACAAAAATAATTTTCCAGGCAACCCAATACATGCGTTTCAAATATCGCCAAGCTTTTCAAAATATCATTTTGAAGATATATGAAATTTGGTAACAAACAATATATTTATTTTTTGAAATTTGGATTTCAAATTATGACTATAGTTTGATTCTATTTTAGCTACTTTAAGACGGACAAAAAACAAAAAAATACGAATGCCTGTAATAACCATCGTTCTAATAATCACAGGATGTATCTGTCTGCATCTTATTTTTGATTTTTTGTACAACTATTATGGTTAAATTCTCTGGGACGTCCCAATGCATGTTTATTTTTATACAAAATTTCAAATTCTCAATACGAATCTATACGCTTCTTTCTTTATTTTTAAAAAAATTGTCATGCTTCATTAACTAAAAGCAAAGTGCAGTATCCATTGCTGCGTCTTAAAAAACACATTCTTGTATATGAGTTAAAATATATCTGAGAATTTTGCCAATATTGCGAAATGCATTTTGAAGATAGAGCGACAATTTTAAAACTTTTAATCTGTACTAGTATTATAAAGTAGTAAAGATTGTTTTTTTTGTTTGTTTGTTTGTAAATATCTGGAACTACTGAAGTGATTTCAAAAGTGATGGTGGCAAATTGACGGTGACAATCCATGCACCAACATAGGCTATATTTTATGTCGGTGCCACTACCCCCATGGGGGTGCAGGAGCGAAAAACGTTGTAAAATTTCGATTTTTTTTAATACTGAAGGAGCTAGAAACATAAAATTTGGCATCGTAGTTACTTATAAGATGTAAATACTCTCTAAGAGCAAATTCTAAAAAAAATTGAAATTTAAAAGGGTGAGATGAGCGAAAAGCGTTCTAAAAACATTCTAAATTACAATTTCTATGGAATCTCTGGAACTACAGAACCGATTTCAAAAGTGATGGTGGCAAATTGATGGTGACAGACCCTGCTCCAACATAGGCTATATTTTATGTCGATGCCACTACTCCCAAGGGGGAACAAGAGCGAAAAACATTCTGAAATTTCGATTTTTTTTATACTGAAGGTGTTAGAAACATGAAATTTAGCATGGTAGTTACTTATAAGATGTAAATGCCCTCTAAGAACAAATTCTAGAAAAAATTCGAAATTTTAAAGGGTGAGATGAGCGAGAAGCGTTCTAACAACATTTGAAATTACAATTTCCATGGAATCTCTAGAGCTACAGAACCATTTTCAAAAGTGATGGTGGAAAATTGATGGTAACAATCCCTGCTGTAACATAGGCTATGTTTTATATCGGTGCCACTACCACAGGGGGGAGGGGTGCAAAAGCGAAAACATTCTAAAATTTGATTTTTTTTATACTGAAGGAGATAGAAACATGAAATTTGGCATGGTAATTACTTATAAGGTGTAAATGCTCTCTATGAACAAATTCTAAAAAAACTCGAAATTTAAAATTGTGAGATGAGCGAAAAGCGTTCTAAAAACATTCTAAATTACAATTTCTGTGTAATCGCTGGAACTACAGAACTGTTTTCAAAAGTGATGGTGGCAAATTGATGGTGACAGTTCCTGCTGTAACATAGGCTATATTTCATGTCGGTGCCATTATTCCCCGGGGATTGAAGGGGCGAAAAACGTTCTAAAATTTAAATTTTTTTTATACTGAAGGTGTTAGAAACATGAAATTTGGCATGGTAGTTACTAATAAGATGTAAATGCTCTCTAAGAACAAATTCTAAAAAAATTAGAAATTTAAAACTGTGAGATGAGCGAAAAGCGTTCTAAAAATATTCTAAATTGCAATTTCTATGGAATATCTGGAACTACGAAACCCTTAACAAAAGTTATGGTAGTAAATTGATGGTGACAGTCCCTGCTGTAACATAGGCTATATTTTATGTCGATTGCCACTACCACAGGGATGTGCAAGAGCGAAATACATTCTAAAATTTCGATTTTGCTTATACTGTAGGAACTAGAAACTTGAAATTTGGTATGGTAGTTATTTATAAAATGTAAATCTCTCTAAGAACAAATTCTAAAAAAATTCTAAATTTAAAAGGGTGAGATGCGCGAAAAGCGGTCTGAAAACATTTTAAATAACAATTTCTATGGAATTTCTGGAAATACAGAACCATTTTCAAAAGTGATGGTAACAGTCCCTGCTGTAACATAGGCTATATTTTATATCGGTGACACTACCACAGGTGGGGGCGGGGGGTGAAAGAGCAAAAAACGTTCTAAATTATCGACTTTTTTCGACATATTATTGTGGCTTAGTTAGTAATTTCTGAATTATCTGTGGCAGTTAAATTTCCTCTAATGAATATAGATCAACGAATACCACTTGGCATTTTTCAAGAATTACGCGAGCAAAGCCGCGGGTTTTGCTAGTATAGTGATAAAACAATTTTTTCTTAAAGAAAGTAATGATGCTGGGGGAGGGGGGGGGGCGAATCATAAATATATCGTGATTAGCCAAAACCCCTTGTCCTTAATATTATATACGCAGATCAAAAATGACATTCTAAACTAAAATAAGACTCGTGTGCTTGTAGGAATAGTTTGCTTTTATTCATTGCTTTAATGGAATTTATTATAAAAAACATTACGCAAAAAATTAAAATGGTATAAAATTTCAGAAAATTAACACATCGCCTTTCTAATAAATTTAGACGTTTCCTGCTTTAACATTTTACCGATGAAGATTTAAAAGTTTAAAAGAAAAAAAATTTTACTGTTTATACATTTTTATTAATTAATGTTTCAAAAACACATTTATCTTAAAGATGGACGCGGGTTATGATGTCTGCGATGGTACAAAGTATTGTATAAATCAAAAATTAATGAAATCTATATAATAAAATCGTAAGTCATGTGACTGTCATCAACAGTTCCGGGACGCCCGCTGCACTTTTTCATATTCCAGGTGGCCATTTTTACTAAAAAATATTTTTTCGAATAAAACAGCTTAAAAGTTAGATTTTTAGAAAGATCGCTCAAAATAAAATACTATTTGAAAGATGACTTGCGTTCAATTATGTGTATATCCTGCAATAACTTCAGTTGAAATTAGGTTCACAGTTCAAATTCTCTATCCATGAAAGTAAACAAACAACAATAAAAAAAAAGATGCACTCGTCGTGAACGTTTAAATTATTAAACCATGGAGGTAATCGTTCGTAAAGCGAGTTTTCCGCGAATGAATTTTTGGACAGCTGCTTGGTGTCAAAAAAAAAATAATAATAATTTGCACCATTGAGACAATCCAAGTTTACCATAATTCTGTGCTATACAACTCAACTTCCTTCCGGATCTTTTCTTGACGTAAGTTGAACTCATGTAATATTATTTAATGAATCAAATTTCGAAACGAATTGTCAGTTAATTTGGTATTTATGTATTATACGTGCCAGGAAGAGAGGTCACCAAAAATGATTGTTAATCGCCAATCATATTTACCATTGTTAATGACCAATCGCGTTCAAAACAATAATTTAATATACATTTATAAAATACATAACATCATTAAGTACTTTTATGTTATTTGGGCGCAAATCTCGCCAATAGCAATTTTAAAATCGTCAATACCAACTTTTATTTTTCGCGTGTGCAAATTAGAAACGGTACTTCGATTTTGAAATCAAATGGTTTGATTTATGATATTATTTCTTATTACTCTATTTTCTATTTTAAATGAAAAATTTTCAATTAGAACAGCTGTCACAGACGCACCGAGGTTGGTGCGATTTTTGTTTTCGCCATTTTGTCGGAAAAAACCCATTTTCAGGTACCTGTTAGAGATTGCTAAAACAGCATGTTACTTTTATTTTATTATGAAACAGTTTATTTTATATTAAAAAACACACAATTTTATAATAAAACACACACAATGATTAATTTATCATAAAACACACAATATTTAATTTATTATAAAACATACGGAATCTGCTCTACCGAGTTGCAAAGAAGCAAAATCTAGCCAAAACCGCAGGGTTGCCCAGGCATAAAATCACCATTTTGGCGCCAAAATGATACCCCGGTGCGTTTGCGATAGCTGTATTCAAAAGGACGCATCATTAAAAGTGGTAAATAATATAGAATCGAAGTAAAATTATACAAAAATAATTTAGTATACATTTATTAAACATATAAAATCATATTGATGGCGTTTAGCTTAGATATTTACGATGGTAGTTTTATCGGCGATATGTTATATCCACTGGAATGAATATGAGATGTATATATTTTAATCACATACTATATACCTATGAAAATAATGTACATATCTATATCTACTATATCAATAAAAGCGTCTTCAATTGTCTTTTATATTTCTACTACATAATATTAACTATAGAGTTACAATATATAGAGAGAAAACGGGTTTTTGTAATTAGAATTATAGGCGCCAATGTTGGCGGGACGTATTTACCTGTTATGGATGTGAATAGTCAGTAGACATTAAGCAGAAATGCCAAAGTAAGGGAATTACGCAATTATGAAAACTCCTGAACGAAATCAAGAAAGAGGAATAGAGAAAAACAAAGTTGAACAGAGATTGGCATCTAGAGAGAAGTTCGGGATTTTTTAAAATCAGATTGTACGCCACGGGTCAAAAGGGCTGACAGTGGTTTAAAGGGAATGTGATTATTAAAACTGCTTTCCAAAAGTTCAATGTTTCACCAAACTATACTCGAAAATTACGTGTAATAATATGCAGCCCGATTATGGCACATTATTCAAGGCGTTTTAGATGAGAATAATGATAGATTTTCTAATCTTCCGTAATCGAGTCTATAGCCAAAGTTAGCGAGAAACAAAATAATATATTAGCAACAATATGGTTCAGTGTAAATGTGGATATTATTAAAGACTTTCACAAAATAGACTTCATTGCATCATATTAACTAAAATACGCCAATTAGCAATGGACCCAATTACGGAAAATTACTTAATATGTTTAAGAATCTCCGCATTAGCGAACACATTGCAACTGATAAGCAAACGGTCATGAAGCATAAATGCTTAAGAGGGTTAAGCGGTTTTTGTCAAGAAAGATGAAATATACAACAACAAAAAATATGCAAAATGCTACCATGATCGCAAAAGTTTTTGATTTGTCTATTAGAATCTTCCGTTTTTTTTTTTTTTTAAGGATTAAGGGAAAAAAAATTAAATTATGAATAAAAGTAACGTGTTGCAATGCTTAAGATACATTTATGGAAGACCAAACTGGTCGCCAGTAGCGGCTAGTAGATTAAATAAGCGATCTTGTTATGCGTAGATAACCCACGTTCTAGTTTGACATTAATCATTTCATTTTTCAATATTTTTTAATACTTTACAACATAGTTAAAAAGTGTTTATGTATTCAGTTTGTCTGTCTGTCTGTCCGTGCTCTAACTCGCGTAAACATATTTGAATTGTCGTGCAATTAATATATATTATTGAGGTTTACAATGGCATGTTCGGTACTGAAAATGAAGTGCGTGGCATTTATAGTTCGTTTACAGGGACACTCAAAATATTTCTGTTATATTACAGTCTATCCGGAAAAATCGTTTGCGATGTATTTCAACGATGTTACACTATTTGAAACATATTGAAATTCATATGTATCACTGAGATGATCTTTAAGATGTTTACTTTATAAAATGGTGTGCATAGTATTCGTTGTTCATGTACAGGGACACTGCAAAGAATTCGGTTACGGTGCTGTCTATGAGCAATAACTTCTGGAAGTGCATTTACAGTTGTAGTACACGTTTTAAAATATAACTAAATTTTTGCATATGGTGTGTATATATTTCATAGATCATATACGGGGCTGCACAAAAGTTCTCGAGAACATTATTGACGGAAATTACTGAAGGGGAATTTCCAACAGTGCCATAAGTTTCTTAACTGAACTAAAGTTTAGCAAACTATGCAGTATATATATAAATCTGTAGATCATATACAGGGCTTCATAAAAAGATTCAGATAATTTTTGGACTATTGATGGTAATTGCTAAAATTACGTTTTCAATGTGTTATGCGTTTTACAAATTGTTTACTTAGACATTTTTAGGTGCTTTCGTGATTACATGATACGTAGCACCTATAGTCGTTGTCTAGTTCGTCCGTCCGTCTATCCGCATATAACTTCGCAAAAACTACCCAATCGAATGGTTTGAAATGTAATATATATAATCATTGCAGAATTTTGACGAGTCATTTCAAATTTTAGGAAAATTTAATCAAAACTTTAAAAGGTATTAATAAAAGTTTTCTTTATTCTATTAATATTATCATACGTAATCTATATAATAAAAGCGCAAGTCATGTGATTGATGAAAACAAATACGGGCTGACCATTTCTTTTTTCATATGCCAGGCAACCATTTTTATTAAAAATTATTTTTTCGAATAAAGTTGCATAAAAGTTACATTTTTAGAAAGATCGTAGAAAAAAAAAAGGTTTGTTTGAGATATGAGTTACATTAAAAAATGCATAGATTCTGAGATAACTTTAGTTAAAATTAGGTTAACAGCCCAATATTTATCCCAATATCCATTAAAGAAAATAAACACAAGAGATTTTTTTTATTGTGAGTCATACAAATATTAAACTATGGAGGTAATCATTCGCAAAGCAAGATCTCCATGGTAAATTTTGCAGCGCTGTCTGGTGTAAAAAAAAATACGCATATGTAAACTTGGCATACGTAATAATAATAAAAAAAGGTATGCTCATTTCGCTTATAGCAGATGACATAATTCATTTCACTGAAACAATAAGGATGATTTTTTACATTGTAAAACTAGTTATAATACGAACGCATCCCATTTGTCACGTTTAACGTACAATTTCTAACTTGTTAAACTTACTTTTAAACTCATCTTAGACATCTTTTGCCTTTTTAAACTGTCAAGTTTTGTTACAGTATTCTGAATGTGTTAGAAAATGTTTCATAATCTATGCCTAACGCATGTTTTTTTTGTTTTTGTCATACTTGCACTTAATGCAAAATTAGTGTATATCATATATATTACTTTTGTTGTCAACATCCCTTTTTCTATGCAAATAAAAAATGCAGAACACGATAAATGAGATACCATATGAAAGAAGTTTGAACAGGATTCTGACAGAGTACACTCAGATTTTGTTAAAACATGTTTTTTGATTTAAAAATGCAGTTAATTCAAAATTACATCGTCATTGTTTTCATAAATGAAATAAAAGGTTTTTCTCAAATCAGTGCTGCCACAAAATAAAATACCGCATATATTATTATAAAAAGAACTGTTAAATAATGATAAAGTGGGACATAGTTGCTGAACGGATTTATTTTATATTTATAATTAAAAAGCAAAATTTAAATTCAAATAATCAGTTTATTTTTCTTTCTCCCATGTTTTCTTTTCCCGAAACTGATGATGCCACCCTCTAATGCAGTTTAAATACAATTGTTTTTTTTTTTCTTTTCCGGTCAGTTTTTACTGTAACTTTCATGGAAGAAATATTCTGGCTCAGCCATGCTCAACCTGCGGCCTGCAGACCGCATGTGGCCCGGTAACCCTTTATGTGCGGCCCGAGGCATGATCAATCTTTTAAAAATTAATTGAGATGTACAGAAAAATATTTAAGACCTTAACTGTTGTTTTATATATTTTCATAGAAAAACAAAATCTGTCTTGTTATTCATAATTAATTTAAAATTATGTTAAAACTTCTAAAAATTTTTTTCCTTACTCAAAAGTTCTTTTTAAATGTAGTTATCTTTGTTCTACATCAGAGGTGTATACATTTCTTAATCTTCATCACTAATCAAAGCTTATCCCAAATTAATTAAATTTACACTATATGTTTCTACATTAAAAATAATAAAAAAATAAAAAGTGTTTTGCATTGAGCAAAAGTCTGATTTATTAGGGAAAATCGCCTGAGTTTTTTTTTCTTTAGAACTTGGAAAATCTGCATTCTTATATTATTATGTTTTATATTGATTGTATAGCTAATACTGCTTTTTAGGGTTGAACGTTTTGTCGCAGAGAAAAAATTGGCATTATGAAATTTTAACAATTTTAACACCACTATTTCCAAACAACAAATTTTGCGGCATATGTCTACATTTACAATCTAATTTAATATTTGGAAATGGTGGTGTTAAAATTTTATGATAACACTTCTTCCGCGACAAACGTTCAGACTTATTGATAATATTAAGTTTATTATAGTATTTATGCTATTTTACCATTTTAATTACTCTTTTTTTTACTCTCTTGTAAGTTTGTTTCTGCCCGCCTAGTGTCGCAAACATATGTTTGCGGCCCGCGAGAAAAAAAAGGTTGAGTATGGCTGTTTTGGCTTTACTAATGTTGTTAGCAGATATTTTTAGTCCTTAATTTTTTTCAAGAAGTTTAAACCCGCATCTAAAAAATATTAGATATTGTTAAAAACTATTAGACTGCAGTGCGAAATCTTCGCACGGGACTACTGGTTTGTTTTTATTAATGTCACTTTTATCGTTTCAGTAATTTTCTCGAGAGCGAGTGGTGTCTCTTGGAATTTCAAACTGCACACGTACAGACACTCCAGGACAAAGTTCATCGCATCATTGTGGTTAAGATTGAGGAATTGCCAAAGGAGATGATGAATCCAACAATTAAAGTCTATCTGGAGAGTACAACCTACTTGACATGGGGAGAGAGAGATTTCTGGAACAAACTGATGTATATTCTTCCATCCCGAAGTAGTGACAGTGGTCATTTCCTTCGATTTGTTGGAGATAACGAACCCATCCAGATGAACGAAACTGTGTTTAATTTTTCATCTTCTAATCTTTGAATTATACGTGAATCAATGCGAGATGATGAATCCAACAATTAAAGTCTATCTGAACAGTACAACCTACTTGACATGGGGACAGAGAGATTTCTGGAACAAATTGATGTATATTCTTCCACCCCGAAGTAGCGACAGTTGTCCTTTCCTTCGATTTGTTGGAGATAACGAATCCATCGAGATGAACGAAACTCTGTTTAATTTTTCATCTAATCTTTGAATTATGCATGAATCAATGCGAGATGATGAATCCAACAATTAAAGTCTCTCTGAACAGTAAAACCTACTTGACATGGGGACAGAGAGATTTCTGGAACAAATTGATGTATATTCTTCCATCCCGAAGTAGTGACAGTGGTCCTTTCCTTCGATTTGTTGGAGATAACGAATCCATCGAGATGAACGAAACTCTGTTTAATTTTTCATCTTCTAATCTTTGAATTATGCGTGAATCAATGCGAGATGATGAATCCAACAATTAAAGTCTCTCTGAACAGTACAACCTACTTGACATGGGGAGAGAGAGATTTCTGGAACAAATTGATGTATATTCTTCCATCCCGAAGTAGTGACAGTTGTCCTTTCCTTCGATTTGTTGGAGATAACGAACCCATCGAGATGAACGAAACTGTGTTTAATTTTTTCTCTTCTAATTTTTGAATGATGCGTACTGCTTCTTATAAATTTGTAAATAAACAACAGTTTAATAAAACTGTTTCCTAATTATAAATGTAAGTTTTCATTTAATCTAAAGAAAATGAGAATGTATAAATCATGAAACATCAAATATATTTTTATATATATATTTTAACCCTTTGTGACTCAAGAACTGTGATTTGAAAAAAGCATGTACTCAGATGTTAGAATACAGTATTTTAAGCGTGTAAAAAATAATTAAAAAAATTAGAACATAAAAATAAAAAAAATATTGACTAACAAGGTACTTTTATCACACATGCATTAAACAGAAAATTACCGTAATTTTCGATGTATAAGCCACGGCTCAAATAAATCTGTTTCCAACCAGAAAGTTTATTTTATAAAATATAACCTATTTGTGCATGGAACTTGTTTAATCTTTTTAAATAAATAAAATTTCTGGTTCGTAACAATTTTTTTTTTTTTTTTTTTTTTTTTTTTTTTTTTTTTTTTTTTTAATACGCGGTTTATACACCGGAAATTACAGTACATGATTCTCATAAATATTATAAATTTTTAATACAAAATTCTAAAGTAGACGAACTTACCTTTCTAAAAAAATGTATATTAGATGTCTCCATCCTTTCTAATTTGACAAAATTTACGAAGTTCATTTTAGCAATAACGATGTAAAATTGTTCATATGACAAATAAAACTTTGCCATGAAAAATTAACTTGGTATCGCCTTCTATTGAAATTTCTATGAACAATTTACATTAACTGCTGTGTTGGAAGATAGTAGCAGAAACAAATAAAATCGTCTTATAAAGCCGACTGTATAAGTAACATTCACATTTGCGTATGTTGTAGATATGTAACGCGATGATACAAAGGGTTAAATTTAAGATATTGCTGTATGATAATTAAAGTCTGTCTCCTTATTTAATAGCTTACGCATCTCAAACATTCATGCACTACAATCTTACTTTATATAAAAAAAAATACTATAAACATTTGCATCAAAGTCTACGATTAGAGTCTTGCAAAAGGTTAAAAACACTTAGTTTATCTCAATAATTTCTACATTCTTCAAACGACATTTTCAAAACTGAGCAAAAAATACTCAAATCTGAGTATGTCGCATTGTCAAAATGGCTACAAATCAAAATTACTCAAGTTTGAAACATATGTATACTCATTTCTGAAAACATGCACACACTCAAGAATAAAACATCATGTGCTCATATTTAAGTATGTCCATGTTTCAAAAATGAGTATGAACTGACTTCTAATGTGCTCAGTTATTAGTATGTCTATGTTTCAATATTCTTAGTATTTCTGGTATTTCAGAATTGAAAGTATTGGGACGTCTTATTTGAAAAAAAAAAGTTTCATAACAAAATGAAAACATCGATTTACTCAGATATAGAAGTGTCATTTTTATTAGTGTACTTATTTTATTTAACAATTGAAAAACTTTTCTGAAAACTCTACAATTTATTTCTTGCAAATAGAATTACATTACCATATTTGTGTATTTGTGAGAATTTTGAAAAACTCAAGTTTGAAACATGTATATCGAAATCTATCACGTGTCCCTGGAAAGGAACAATAGTAAAAACAGTAATGTGTATAAATTTCATCATATTTGAAATAGTGAAATATAATTAAAATACACTGCAAACATTTTCCCACGTAGACCATTATATAACAGAATTCTTTTGTGTGACCCTGTAAATCAATGATAAAACTTTGTACTCCTTTTCCTACAGAAAACATGTTTTATTGCACCTCAGAATTTTGTATCAATTTTATTATGTCTGTAACAGTGTAGAAAGATTAAGATACGCCGCAATTAATTTTTCGAATAGACCATTATGTTACAGATTACTTTTGAGTACACCTGTAAATGAATTATAAATGCTACATACATCATTTTGAATACCGAACTTTCCAAGCACGTAAATTCAAACTAGCCGACCACCCAAAGCCATTTCGGGAACTGGCCGATGTCCTCTGGCCATTTCGCAAACTGGCCGACTGGCTCTAGCCATTTCGCGAATTGGCCGGCCAATTTCGGATTTTGGCCGTAACATATAAAACGTTATCAAGTTTTTGGTAATTTTGAACCCCTTCCCCCCTTACGATATCATACGTTAGAATCCTCGAACTCCCCTCACCGTCCTAATGATAACATTATCAGTATCTTCATTTTTTTTCGTTTGCAGTTATATACAGATATAGTTATACAGTTTTTATTCCCATATTTTACGGATTCAAATGCAGAGAAGAAATCACTAAAATATCACTATAATATATGAAATAACTTTATATAAAATAACACTTAAAAGAAATAGTTACCATTTAAAAGTATTTAATAATATGTTTTATTTACATAATGCATTCAAGAGTAATAATGTTTTTTGCACTTGCCCCATGCACGACGAGGGGGCAAGTAGAACTTCTTATCAACAAAACAAATGGACAACATTTTTTTTTCTTTATTAGTAAACACAACAAGTATCATTTCAAAAATGTTTTGCACCTGGTTTCTCTAACAGCAGATTATATACGCATACACATAAAGCAGAATGTCCGACCACTGTTTATGTTTCTTTTATTTGATTATTCTATTGTAGAATTTATCTCATTTCTTTATATAATTAAATTAATAAATTAATAAATGTCCGAAATTTATATATGTAAGTAGCATCTTAGAGATGCTTTCCGCAATAACCGATATGACAGGAACGTGGCGTGGTCGACTCTGAAAATTAAGTCATAATAAACAAGAATCAAAATTTAAGTTATTGATCCACTTTTATTAACAACAAATTCACATCTACTTAGATTTAACAATATACAAAATAAAATAACGTGAATTTAATATGACTGGGATGCCCTAAACATTATTCAATAACTCAAGATTATTCCCTAACTGGATTGCTCGGACCACCAAAACTTAACCCTTATATAACATTCCACTCACCTGGTTTTCTCCGTTAGGGATTCGCACTCAGTCTTCTGCCGTCATCTCATTCCTTAATCGACGCGGCTTCCCAGGCTTTCGGCTCATCTTGTTCTCCCCCTCTTCTAAGAAAAATTCATCCCTTCAGACCAAGTTCCCAGAGTGTCCGTTAATTTTTCAGAGTGATCCACTCTCCAACCGTCCACGCCTTTTTGTTTCTCGCATCCCCCATTTTCTTACCATTCTTATTGGCCAAACACTAAATCCTAGCTCCCCTTTTTACACGCCTTGTTACATCATTTGTACCTCAAAAGTCGAAGCCAGACTCCAAATATCAAAACATCCTTTCCACACTTACATAATCCCTCTTGAATTGTATATTGCTCTGTTTTTTCGTATACCACGGAGGTCCCTTTCCACGAACCGAACCCCCCAGATTCACAGATAAATTCCTAGCATCTGGTAATCCCTTTAATGTTCTCATTCTGTCGATTGACATAAAACAGTATCTTCGCGGTGGGAGAGCGACATTTCTCGATCCACTAGACTTCTGTTCTAGCGTACTTCTGAGCCAATCACGGCTATCGCTGGATGGAAATAGAACCTCCTACTTGCTTACAAGTCTCGCTCTGAGGGGAATGACAAGTTTGTTTTGTGACGACATGGATATTTAAAAAAGTAGATAGCTCTGTTTTCAATTATTTCGTTGCGCTTATTAAAGAGGAATATTTAATATTATAAGCTTAATAAAAGAGGAATCATCATTTACTATTATCAGTTGATTAAAAGAAGAGTCATCATTTGCAATTATTTTTCTGTTACACAGCTGCCATGTGTTTCGCGAATTGAAGTGATTCTTTTCTGAGACGTATTCAGTATAAAAGGAAATATGGACTTTTCTTTTAATTGAATTTCTGAATTAATTGGCCAGCTAGTGTCACTTTTGAAAGCAGAAGTGTAATTTTTTCTTCTGCTTTGAAAGTGTACATCTGTTAGCCGAACTCGCTTTAATAAATTGATTGTGAAACTTTATAAATGGATTACCACATTTAACCCCTTCAGGGGCAAAGTACTCTTGTAGCTAAAATATTGAAATGATTGATTGACACCAGGATTCACGAACGAATTTATTTTAAATTAGGTAAAAGCTTTTCCTCATGTACCGTATTCAAAATTTGATTATAAAATTCTGGTGTCATTGTGGCATTTTGGGATTAAAATTAAGTGGTATATATAATATACCGGTGCCCTTCAAGGGGTTAAAGAAAGGGCAGAGAGCTGAATAAAGCAATTTTAGGTTTAGTAAGCATTGAGTTTTATGTCCATTCTATTTATTTCTAATATGTCCATTATAATTTATTCTAAGCACCTGTGTATTATTTGTATATTATTTAATAACATTAAACAGTGATTTAACATGCCTGTTTACATGTAAAATTTCAAAGAATAAAAGTAATTTCAATCTATTTTAGTAATGGGAGATTTCCAAAATAACTGCCTGTTTAATACTTTATACTTAAAACGCATAATTCCATGTATAACATAACATATATATATGTATCACATTATGTATTATAAAATGTATTAATTTACGTGTTTATATGTATTTAAGTGATTGGATTTAAGTGATATGGATTTAAGTGATATGTATTTAAGAAATTTAACATCCTGATTTAACAAAGTTATAAATATTTTTAAGTAGACTAGTTTAAATATATAAGAATACAAAAATTTCTTCTAATATATATTTATATAATAGTTTAAAATTTAATATTAATGTCTGCTCTTTAGTCTTTATACATCTTATGAGTATTATTATAATTATTTTACAAAACTTTTTAAATTCCTACTATTAGCTCACACTCTCTCTATATATATCTTGTTGGAATTTTCAATCGTTAATAAAATATTTCCTATTCATCCATTCAAGTTCAAATATATTTTTTAAAACTTGTAGAGGATGACAATTGATGTTAATACAGTTTTTTCAAATATTAATTCATTAATTAAATTTAATTAATTAATTTTAATTTTTATATGGGAGAAAAAAATTTCTCCCATTGTTTTCATAAATGAAATGAAAGATTTATCTCAAATTAGTGATGCCACAGAAATAAAATACCGCAACGATGATTATAAAATAATGTTCAATAAAGATAGCGTGGGACATTAATGCTGAACGGTTTTATTATATATATTTATGATTAAAAAGTAGGAATTGACTTTAAATTTTTTTTATATTACTTGTTATATCTGTAGTTGAAAATAAAGGAAGAGAAAACTTTATTGTTCCTTATTTAGTCTAAACAAAGTGGGGCAAAATAGTAATATTAATGTAAACAAAATTACTACTTTAATTTTTATTTATTGAAAAGCTCTTATTAAAATGGTAAGTATTTTTATTACCTCTCATGGGTATTAGCTAAATATTTAATTATGAATTCAGTTATAATTACTTTTTGTCAATTAGATATTTTTTACTATAGGCTTAACACTATCTTCCTTAGAATAAAATTTTTCTTGGTCAAAATTATTTTGAAAAAACATTAAACATCATTTTTTAAAAAATAATATCAATTAAAATCACCAGTTATTAACTTTTTTTCATGTAACTTTGAGAAACTTATAAAATATCACTTTCCTACTGAGTGTTAACTTATCAGAAATCAATAACACAACCATTTTTTGAATTTAAACCAAATTATCTGTGTGATAGTAATCCTAAAGTGGTAGTTAATTTGAAAATGACTGATAAATAATTATATTTAGATAAAAAATAAAATTATTTTGAAATACATGTTTTGCATGTTGAATTTTACTTCTTTTTAAAAGAAACTTGGGTACTTTTATGTTAGCCAGGCACAGATAATAAATTGCTAAATATTGTTCCCATCACTATCATTTGTATTCTATTCATTTCATTTTAAAACATAAACGTTTCATTCATTTCATTTAAAATACACACAAAAAAAGGATAATATCACAAACAAAACGATTTTATTTCTACATCAAAGCATTATTTCAAATTTAATATTTTCATATGCTGCTGCTGGTGAAATGTGTGCAGGCTAACATAAAAACACCAAAACTTTCTTCTATAATTTTATGCTTATGATTACTTAATACATCCTTATTGCTATTAAGGATTCTATCATGTATAGTTTCTCCCTTTCATACAGGGCTGAAACTATCTTTTTTTTTCATCCAGGGAAAACATGGATTGCATTATAATACATCTCCGTAGCATAAAAATTTTACCTTGATCCAAGCAAATTTATAAAAATTAAAGCAAAACAGTGTGTAATTCAAAGGCAAAATCAGTTTGAGGTCATTTAGCATTACATTGGGATCAAGTCCCGACTAGCAAGTTTTTGTGCCCAGGGCACTTTCAATTTTTCGTGCCCCCTTAGATTGGTTGATTTACTGATAATAGTTTTTTTTTTCATATTGCAGCCTATTCGAAAAGTGTCAACTAAAAAAATTACGTTTTCTGGAAAACTGAAAAACAGTTCCAGGAATAAAAATAAAATATTGTTATCTATTATTTATTGGAATGTGATTTTAACCACAGATTGAAATATAGTTTTCTCATTTTATCGTATTAATACCTCAAATATCACATTTTTCAGTTGTGTTACTTTTCGAATAAATGTGCAATATGATAAAATTGAATGATTTGATAAATACAGTGAATCAATTACTAGAAAATAATAAGAAGTATACTTATTAATGATATATGGATATTAAATGATCAAACCAAACTGATACTGAGTGCATTTTCACTCCCTGATGTGTTAGTAATATCTATGTTAGACCTATATTTGAGCTTTAAAAAAAGCTATAATGTATAATAAATTAACACACAGAACGATAATTATTTTAAGTTCAAACGCAAAAGAAAAAAACGTGCTGCTTTCTTTTCTACTTCAACAGAACAGGGCTCTTGCTCCGTCAGAAATTGTGACCACGTGTGTGGGTTGTTGTTACTTATTAGTTTGATTGACAATACGACAAGCCAATCAGATAGTTCTACTGAACCTCAAAAGTACGCTAGAACAGAAGTATAGTGGATCCAGAATTGTCGCGTCTGAGCTCCAAATTCTCCAACACCTCTTTATACTTTTCACCATCGCTGCTTGCTAGGTCAATAAAGATCTTCTGCCATATTCGAATTGGGCTGCCAAACGTTGAGATATTCCATATTTTTTAAGGAAAAAGTGTGAAAATCATTTAATGATTTTAATAACTTTGTATTTTTATAAAAATAGTTAACAGGCCAAAAATAAGATAGCAGAATATTTTGATGTAAAGAAAAAATTACAAAAAAAGAGAAAATTTTGGTTGGATCAAAAATGATAACGATATCAGAGACCCCCCTCCCCTTAGATATATTTTACGATATCATGTGCCAGACCCCCCCCCCCTCCTCCTAAAGTGATAACGTTATATATGTACAGCCCCAAACTTCTATAAGCGCACTGTAAACTTTTTTCCTGGGCAGTTAATAAAGCTAATCTGTCACGCTTGGAAGAAAAATGCTTATTTGGGTATACTCGTTATGAGCGAGTGTACACGAGATGACCGAGTGTACACGAGATAACCGAGTGTACACGAGATATCCGAGTGTAGCCGATAGAGATGGAGAAACCGTTAAAGAGTGTGTTTTGCTTCAGCTGATCATTTGATGTGGTCATGCACTCTCTTGGTTATGGTTAGTCTTCAAAAGCTCGTCTAGAGGTCAGAGGGCAGCGGAAGAGATTCCTGACATGTTTATCACCGCCTCTTTCTTTTGTCCGGACTCCCCATTTCTTTTTTTGATGACCACAGAAACTTTGGAAAAGAAAGGCCAGGGAAATTATTTACTTTTTGTCTCGGATTGGTGAAAACGCGATATAAACGCAGCCTTATAACTCCGACCCTATTTGTCGCAACACATTCAAATTTTTCCTGGGTTATGAATAAAGCTGAAACGGCACGCTTGGAAGTGAAACACTTATTATTTAAATAAAGTAATACTTATGTAATCATATATATTCCCATACACGAACGAAGGAGTGTCGAGAGAGAGCATGAACAGGACCGAAAAATAACAGATTACACAAAGAACATGGGTGTGGCGATATGATTCAGGGTCGCCAGTCGCCACGTGGCGACTACATTTTTTGCTGTGGCCACTAACTTTCGGTGTTTAAGTCGCTATGTGATTTAAAAGTAATCAATTTCTGTTATTCCCAGTCCCCATCGTGAAATGTTGATATTTTTTTAAAGATTAAGACCAAAACACATAACAAACATTATTATTATCTTTTAATAACATTTCAGAATGATCTGTTTAACACAGCAAACTATTAAATATATTCGAATAGCAATGTTATTCGTAACAGTTTGAATCTGATAATTTTACATAGACTGGGATTTAAATATATATATATATATATATACACAAATGTTTGAAGTGTGTTTTGATTTTTATAGTGCAAAATAATCTCACAAATTCAGATTTTCTTTCATATGTACTTTTGTCTGGCAAACTCAAAATAAGAAATATTGTTTTTCTGATTTTCCCCGCATCATGATTGCTTAGCTTATACACATTTTTTTTTTAAACCGTATCTTGCCCAACTTTATCTTCTAACTGTACATGATTTAAGATTTAATTAATATTCAAATTTTGTTATACATGTGTTTATATACAATATATTACTTTACACTTTGAATTCCTAAGTTTTTTTTTTTTAGTTTTTTACCCCACTTAAACACTATTGTTTTAATGAGTTTGTTTTACAATTGTGGACACTGGATTTTTTGGGTTTAAGAGCCAGTGACTCCTTCCAAATTTTGGGAATCTGCACCTATACGTAATATGTGAGAAAATAATGTGTGTGGGGAAATAATGCACAATATATGAAGAAGACAAAACCAGAAGGAAAGGATATGCCAATCTGAAAACAAATTATTGTAACAAATACAATAAGAAGGAATTGAAAAATCGAAAATATATAAAAGTAGTGGAGAAAATTAGGAAAATGTAAAAATTAGATAAAAGTACTGAAATATTTATATAAAAATGAATAGAAATAAATTATAAGAAAAAGTCAATCAGATCAAATTTAAACAAGAACGAAAAATCATTCGTCAAACATAGATTATGAAACACTTTCCAACACATCCAGAAAACTGTAACGAAAATTCTCTGCTAAATAAGGTAAAATAAGATATGTAAGTAAACATAGTTTAGAAAAAAATATACCACATTGAAAAATACAGTTTTTCGAAATTACCTTCCATTGTAAACAAAGTAGTCGAATTTTTTTGTGCAGCCCTGTATATGATACATAGATTTGGATATATACTATAAATAGCATGATAAAATTTAGTTCAGTTAGAAAATTCACATTTAGCAATTTTCGCCGATCGATGGAAATGCACTTGAAATCTTTTCTACAGCCCTGTATATTACCTAAACACTTTTGTACACACCACATATTAAGCTATAATTTAATTCAGGTAAAAAACGCATAAGACAACTTAAAACTCACTTCCAGCAATTACCAACCGTAAATGACAATGTATTTTGTTCTTTGCGTAGCCCTGTACATGAATTTATTTATATTCCACAAACATATATTAGTCTACTAATTATAGTTCAGCAAGACTTACACAATTAAAAACAATACACTCCCATATTCAGTAATACTTACGAATTCCCTTGTGTAGCCTTGTATATGATCAACCGAGTTTATACACGTAGTATGAAAAAATTTAGTTAAGGGGTCAGGTAACCTTTGAACTCACAAAATACATGAAAAAAGGACCTCTATAAGAATTACCATAACTCCGTAACTATTTGACTTTGAATTATAAAATTTAAATTGCATATTAATAAAGGTTTATTTTATAAATTAAAATTCTCCAAAAATGTATACACTCATATAAAGCTTTTAAATTTATTTTAAAATATAATATTTTTTTTACGAAAGAATTATTCTTGCATGTACTGCGCGCATGATTTTTCACATTTGATTTGCTAAAACCAGAAATTTTTTTTTTAATGAGTGCATATATAGTGTGTTCTCAAAATGACTTACGATGAAAAAAATAAAATGCGTAGATCTTGAAAAAAAAAAATAATAATAAGAGAAATTCGAAATATCGAGTTTTTTTTTTACTACAAAAGTAGTCATAAATTCTAAACTTGTTACTTGAGAAACATAGTAGTAGGTCATTTTGTGCATCTGTCAGACATTCAGTCAAAATTTCATGAAATTCTAACCAAACATTTTTCTTAAATCGTGCGCGCAATGACCAAAATCGTCGTTTTGAGAAAATTGACTTCAAAGATGAAACTGTCCCTTGATCATATAAAAAAATCTCAGAATGTTTTAGACAAAACTCCACTTCTAAAGTGAATTTTTGGATGGAGTTTATTTCAAATTGTTCCTAAAGCATCATATTTAATTATAAGCTAATAAAATTTTTTTCGAATTTCTGACACTTTAAAGGTTACCTGACCCCTTAAACTTAAAACACATACCAAACTTGAAAACTCACTTATCACGCATAGACTGTAATTATCGCATGTATACTGTAACCGATATCTTTTGTGTATCCCTGTAAATGAACGATAAACGCAATGCACACTATACTTTTAAGCTAGCAATTTATAGTGCACCTCAGTAATGCATATAAGTTTCATTATGTTTGAAATAGTGAAACATCATTAACTTACACTGCAAACTGTTTTTCCCCGTAGAACAACATGTAACAGAAATCTTTTGTTTGACCCTATAAATGAATAATAAATGCTCTTTCCACCACATATTCTACAAAAATCATATTTTAATGCGCTTCATAATTATATATAAATTTCACCATGTTTCAAATGGCGTAGCATCATCAAAATGGACTTGAAACGATTATTTCCCATTTACTCTCATGTAACGGAATACTTTTGACTGTCTCTGTAAAAAAAACTATAAGTGCTACACACTTCATTTTCAGTAAGGAACATGCTGTAGTAAATGACAATAAGGTTAAAAAATATACCAAGTATATTTACACGAGTTAGAGCACGGACAGACGGACAGACAAACTGAAGTCATAAACACTTTTCAACTAGAATGGAAAGTGTTAAAAATGATAAAATAAGTTAAATGACAAATATTTTATTAGTTTTGTCCTACTTCTGCTCTAATATTACTGGCATGTCCTTTTCCCTGAAGAAGAAATCATTCCTTCGGAACGATGAATTTTCAAATTATATTTCATTTTCATCAAATTAATATTGGTGGAATGCAAAGTAATTTTATTGTCTTTTGAAGAGTATTTTTTTACGGAAGCTACCATAAAATACAAGTTGGCAGTTGTACCATAATCGATGCACGACATAAATTAAAATAAAAAATAGTTCAGTTTCAAATTTAAAAATGCAGTAATGTTATTCTATTGGGCCGTAACTATTTTTAATAATGATCATTGTCTGTGCTTTTGAATCAGATGATTTAATACATTATATACATTTAAGGCGATTCAAATAAGAAAATATATATATACACAAGTAATCATTTTAAACGTAAATTAATAAAATCATAAATAGGAAAAAATGTCTTTCAGACACTTTCTGACGTCGAGCGTTGTTATTTAAATGTTAATTTCGCGTTAAATATTATATTTTAATTACTAGTTCAATTTTAAGTAGTGAGTATACTATAGTCTTTCTAAGGTGGCTTCTAAGATGCGTTACATCTAATGAAAACCTCCCAAAATTCCGAACAACAAAATCGACCGTGCAAGAGGATTTGGACCTGCCCTATACCATCCCATCGGTCAACGAGATTAAAAATTTTTGTAACCATTGAGCTTCATAAAAATTCGAACAAATCGTAACACATTTCGTATCCGTCAACAGGACTAGAAAAGCTTTCCATTTCTCTGCGCTTGTTAGAGTTTTGCAATTTGAAACCGTTAAACAAATAAAGCGAATAATGAAACCAAATAAAGCAGTTCCGTAACGAGAAGGGCTGGGCCCATCAATTTTATGGAGGAATTTATTTACACTCCCTAGTGCCCTCCCAGAGTTTTATGATACCCCCCCCCCCCAACCCCAAATAAAATTTTTAAGTACCCCCCCCCCCCCATATTTTCAAATAGAAATCCCCAAACATAGGTAATTAACTTTATTCTTAAATTATGTTTCGAAAGTATGTTTTCTAATGCTAATTCATCGTAAATACTACATAATACTAATATTTTTTTCGAAGAAAAAAATCCCATTGCATTCTGAGTTTTCGCTTCTTTTTCTTAGTCTTAAAAAGTAAGAAAGTATCTAAAATGTATTTTCTAAAAATTTATTTCTATAGATACTGATGGAAAAGGGAAATTTGTGGGAAATGTGGTACAATTAGAGGTGTCCGTTAATTTCATTCCCAAAGTTTTTTTTTTTTTTTTTTTACTAGGTCAAACTTACTGTAACGCATATAGGAAGAAAGGATCACTAAGAATTAATCATTAGCTTTCCCAGAAGTCAGGGGAGGAGAGGACTAAACACATTTCCTAGGAAAAAGAAAGAGAGTCCCGTCCGTGCCCGTGTGGTGTAATGTTTCACCAATGTTTATCTCCTACCAAGGAGAAATAATCAATCTCACCGTCGGCCCTCGATAGTACAGGCACAACGAAGTAATATTCTCATCGAAAACGATTATGACCTTAGGCCAGCGCTTCCCAACCTTTTTTCTTTCACGTACCCCTTGCTTAGTCTTTTCATTTCGGAGTACCCCTCTATATCATAAACACCCCCCCCCCCTCCCCATATTACTAAAATTTTCATTTCTCGTGAATGCAAAATCCTCATTTTAAGAATTATTTATTATTATATTTTCTATTCAATGAGGAAGCACTGAAGTTTTCAGTATTATTTAAAGTATTATAAATTATAAAGTATTATTCAGTATTTATCAGTTATTTGAACATGCCTATGAACAGCTGCACTCAGGTTCTCTTGTATTTCAAAATAATCAGATTGTTTCGAAGAACTCGCAGTTCCCGAAACATCAGGTTGAATTTCAATCGCATTTGCAGTATTTAAGAGTTCTATATTTCAACCAGTTATTCATTTTAAATCTAAAATTAAATCATTCGAATAATAAATAAACATTTCAAATTAAACCCTCATTAAAAGGAAGGAAGCTTTCCGATTAGTATACGTTAATGATCCAACTCCGCCTATTAAAAAAATGAAAATAAGGGACTGCTTTTCAACACGTTTTAAAATAAAACATTAAAACCAGAAGCTCTGGCGTAATTTAGGCGTTTTGTAATTATTATTAAAAACGGGGATAAAAATAAGGCGGGGGAAAAGAACATTGTATAATGATCAATGGCAGTTTTCGCAAAGATTGGGCAAGTATATAAATACTCAAGCAATATGATTAGCAGTGGGTGGAGCTAAAGACATAGAATAATGAATGGATTATTAAGTTTAGTGGGCTTTTACGCTCATTTTGAGTATTGGAGTTAAAGTGACATGTTGAAGTTACACCTGAGACTAACTTTATAATCCGAAACTATCAACTTTCTTTACCCTTTTTGTGATTTTTGCCATTAACAATATTATTTTCACGTACCCCCAGCAGGCTCGCCACGTACCCCAGGTTGGGAACTGCTGCCTTAGGCAACTTATTTTTATCCTGCCTTATTTTTATCTGGCGACCAAGTTATTTAATCTAATGGGGGTTTTGTTTCTTTTTGTAAAAAATTTGACCTAAGCTTTCTTGAAATGAGCACAAATGCCACCCCCCACCCCCCGTTATTCCCAATATTAAAAAAAAAAAAACTTTGAAACTATATTCACACAAAAAATATTTTTAACTGTTGTTTTCAATTTGGCAAAAATAAGTTCAGCAAATGTAAATTTTAAAATAATCAAATCAGAATTATTTGAGACTTTGACAGAAAAATAGGCGAAAACTTGCTTTTCTGCTTCACTATTTCGTCGATGCGCTTCTCAGCAGATATAGATTTATTAACATTCAACTATCCGGATATTTGAAGCATTCGGCAATCAGCATTTTCCGAACATGCCGGTTAATTCACTCTTTACAGTATTTTATTTATTTTTATTTTTTGAAAGATATATGATTTTGATAAGTTTCATTAGAAAACGTAGTTTATATTATCTTTCAAATCTATGTAACTAATAATTCTAAACAATGCCTGTTATTATTTTTCTTCAATTAATTCATAAAAACTTTTGTGCCATTTGAAAATTTATGACGAGGAAGGAGGGGGTGGTAAATATTTTTTACTGGCTACCAGATTTTATGAAATTTGTAAAGCCCTGGTTCTGACAATTCTTTGTTAAAAGGTTGATGACTAATAATTGCTGCAATACTAAGTGTACACTAAAACTTAAAAAAAAAAAAAAAAAAAAAAAAAAATACGCATAAGCAATAATAGTGTCATATATGCGCACGTCGAATTACGCGTTTAAGATTTCTTCTTGCATTTTAAATTCATCACTATCAAAATAAACAAAAAAGAAAAATTATGCGTCAAGCATAGATTATGCAACAATTTCTAGCACTTCCAGAATATTTTAAGAAAACTTCACTGTTTAATAAGGTAAAGAATTTAACTAAGTAGACATTTTAGAAAATGCATAACACATTTGAAAACTTGATTTCAGCAATTACCATCCATAGCCGTAAAGGTACTTCAATTCTTTTGGGAAGCCCTGTATATAATCTATACATTTGCATGTGTTCTATATAGTATTCTAAAATTAAGCTTGGTAAGAAAACGCATAACACAATTGAAAATTCACCTTTAGCAATGTCTACCAATAGCCGGAAATGCGCTTGAATTTTTTTGCTTTATTACCTGAAGATTTTAGATACGCACATATTAAGCTAAAATTTAATTCGGGCAAAAACACGCCGAAAACTAATGAAATCACACTTCCAGGAATTATTATAAAGCGGCAGTTTATACAGTTCTTTGGATAGCTCTGTATATGATTTATTTATATTCTACAAACATCTCTTAATATGCTCAATATAAATGAGCTTGAAAATGCATAACTCAATTTAAATATTACCTTCAAGCAAATCACGCTCATACTCTGTAATGCTTACGAATTCTTTTCTGTAGCCCTGTATAGGATCTAAAGAATTTATACACACCACGTAGTATTCAAAAATTTAGTTAAACTTAAAAGCGTATATCATAACTGAAAACGCACTTCCAGCAATTATCACTAAATCAGACATTACGTCGGATACAGTTACTGTATCCGAAATCTTTTGAGTGTCCCTGTAAAATAACGATAAATGCTATGCAAATCATATTCTACAGCAAGCATCTTGTAAAACCTCATTAGTGTATATTAATTTCTTTATGTTTGAAATAATGCAACATAATTTAAAATACTCTGCAAACATTTTTTTTTCTTCGTAGTCCATTATATAACTGAATTATTGAGTAACAAACAAGTGGATTTTTTTGTTACTAAACTCAGCGTAAAGCCGACAGAGTGAAAAATGTAATTAGAAAATCTTAATTTTGAAGTAAATCTTAATTTTGAAGTAAATCTTAATTTTGAAGTAAATCTTAATTTTGAGTAATTTTTTTTTCTGTTAATTCAATAATGCATATCAAGTGTTTATTGTTGTTATTAATTTTCAATCCATTCACTAATTATATATAATAATTAATCCTTTTTACGATAGTTTCAAATCCAGAGAAGAAATTCATTGAAACTGTCTAGAGAAAAACAATAAAATTGAATTGATGCAAGATACACAAAATTTTAACATTAAAATACAAACGTTTATATACTATTTTAAAAAAAAAAATGCTTTTTCTTGAAAAAAAAAATATTTCCTTGATTAATAATGTCATTGTAATACATTTATTTAAAACAAATTATTTCTAAAATATGTTAGAATTAGTTATAAAAATTATAGGTTATAAATATTTAATAATTCCCTAAATCAAGTTAAAAAAATTCGCTCTTGGTTTTTCATTTTTTAATTTTCTTTCAAATTTACCTAACTATTGAATTAGATTAAGGTTAAATTATCTGCAGAACAACGCAAAACTTTCTGACACAATTCTATCCCATTTTTAAATGCAAAGGCATAAAATTGGCTGACATGACTATTGAAGCGATTTGGAATCGAAATGAGTTTTCCATTTTTTGATCCATACATTATTTATCGAGTTATAAGCGATTCGTGTCACGTGACAATAGGTTTTTCTTCTTTCAGGCGCTGAAGCATCGGGCATTCTGTTGAAAACGCTGACTTTGACAGTTTTTTCTGAAAGATCTTTTGCCTTTTCCAAAAAATGGAAAATGTGTTTCGATTACAAATTTTCTGAATAACAACTGCTCATTTCATGTGTTTCTAAACAACAATAAATTAAAAAAAATATTCTGAAAGTACCCCATTTGGATTTGAGAATAGCCGTAATTTAAAACGAAGTACACAAAACTCTAATAGCAGAATATTCTGTGTCAATCTGAAGCAACCCAAAATGCTGTATAATGATAAGAAATAATAGTATAAATAACCCAAGAAATAAGCGAAATTTTCATTTACAAAGAAAATATTATGAAAAATATAATAAATTTAGATGCTTAACGAATCTTATAGCAGATGTTTTATGCCCAGCAATTTTTTAAGCTGTTAGATTAATCTACAAGGTCTTAAAATCATTTGCAAATACTCATGGAACAAGTACATCCTTTTTCCATGCTCTAACACTCGTTCAGCTTTCCACAGGTCATAATAGAACGGAAAATAACTCACAGAAGAGGGGAGTAGGGGAGACTCACCCAACCCTCCTCTTTTATCTTCGCTGCTGTAACTAATTGGATTGGGGGAGTAAAAACATAACAGCAAGTTTGGAAAAGAATCTGGGCAGTTTTTTCTTTTAGCACACTATTTTATCTACTTAGAATGATTTTTTTATTTCCGTGACGCTGGAATATTCACAACACTTTTCAATATTCGCATTCGTAGACATCGACGAGAAATATTCGTATTCACGTTCCTGGATGTCAAAAATCAAGTAGTGATTAAAACGAGTATTCTCATATACGAATATTCACACCACTTTTCAATATTCGCATTCGTAGACACCGACGAGAAATATTCGTATTCGCTTTATGCGAATATAAAAAATCAAGTAGTGATGAATACGAGCATTTTCGTACGCGAATATTTTCACTTTTTTACACTATTGCTAATAGCATTCACAAATATTTACAGCAAATATTCATTCGCCTACGGGAATTATATAAATTATACATTTGTTACTGAGTTAGCTTTTAACACTTATTTACCAATAAGTTCAATATTTATCAATTCCTTGTCCTTTTTTTACCGTTTACTTTGTTTCCGTTTACTTTTTTCCGGTTACTCTTTTTCCAGTTACTTTTTTTCCGGTTACTCTTTTTCCAGTTACTTTTTTTCCGGTTACTCTTTTTCCAGTTACTTTTTTTCCGCTCTTGTTTTTTCTGTTACTTTTTTTCTGGTTACTTTTTTCCTAGATTCAGGGAGAAAAATCGTTTTGTTGTTTATTTTAATAATGTTTCATTATTTCAAACATATTGAAATTCATATATATATATATATCTAAGGTGCATTACAAGAGGCTTACTGTAGAATATTGTATAGCATTCATCGTTCATTTACAGGGACACACAAAAAAATTTGATATTGTCTATTAACAATAATTGCTGGAAGTGCTTTTTCAGTTGCTGAACGCGCTTTCGATTTCAACTCATTTTTTGTCTATTACTTGGTGTGTATATATTCTACAGATCATATAGCACAAAAGTTCTCGAGTACATTTCCATTTATTTACGAACATTCCAGAAGGGGAATTTTAAACTGTGCTACGCGTTTCCTAACTGAACTAAAATTTAGCATTCTATGTTAGTACCTATCAAATCTATAGATCATATTCAGGGCTGCACAAAATAATTCGGATATTTTTTCTGAATATTGTTGGTAATTCCTAAAATGGGGTTTTAAATATATATGTGTTTTATTAATTGTTTGCTTATATATAATATTTCACCTTATTAAACGGTAAAAATTCGTAAAATTATTTTGTAAGTATTGGAAAGTTTTCCATAATCTGTGATTGATGCCAAATTTTTCGTTCTTGATATATGTATATTTACGGAGCCCGTATCATTAGCTAAATGCTAGTGAAATTTTCTTTCGTTTGGAGTCCTGGCATTATCTTCGGAAATTTATATTAAATGACCTTGTGTCTAAAATGGTGAATTTTAAGTACAATAACCTTGTATATAAATATTGCTACAGAAATATGTTATCAGTTAAACGAGCATTTCTTTCATCTTTCGATTAAGTGGTCTCAGTGATAGCTCATGTATTTTTGCGATTATTTGTGTGATAGTAGTTAAACATTACATAATGTATGTATATACGAAAATAATCAGTTTTTTTTTTCTTTCTTTCCTTATACATTGTGTAGTTTTAGAATTACTTAAACTCATTCATTCAAGGCCGACCTTATTAGGTAGCTTTCAATACAAAAAAGTATAAAGCTACCTATAGCAGCCGTTCGGAGGAAAGCAGTTCCGGAAAATTTCGATATATTTTCACCGATCATGACCCCCAGACCCCAAAACCACCCTCCGTTCAAATGTTGATTTATATATATATACATATATATATATATATATCTGAGCTATGTCATACGATAACGCTCGTATTTATAAATCAATTTTGATGAAACTAATTGTGTGTATTAAGCTCACCAATGTCTCGACCGAGTTCGTTGGGCAGCTTGGTCCGCCATTTTGTTTCAAGATGGCGGCCACTTAAAAATTTAACAGTAAAATAAATATACAAAAAAGTTAAAAATTCAAATTTATTTTTTTAATTAGGTGTTAGGCCGTGATACGAGGATTCCAGAGCATTTTTTGGTTTACCTCTATCTTAAAAAATGGCTGAGATAGAGCAGTTTGAAATTCTAGGGTGGCTGACATTTTGAAACAAAACAGTACATTAACGCGATTACTCGCAAATTATTTTCTTTCATTGTTGTAATAATTTTCAAAATCATACGCATAAAACTATATATTCATATCCGTTAGCGCCAAATTCTCGCCAAAATTGGCGACATTTGGCGAAATATCGCCAAATTTGGCGACCAAAATAAGTCTTCATAAATGAAGCCAATTTGGCTATTGCTCAATAATTTGGCTATTGCTCAATAATTTGGCGAATTTCTTATTCAAATTCAGTAATAACGAATCTTTTGTAACCGTTTCTTTGCATTTTAACTTGCTGTTTTCGTGTAACATTAGCTAAAATTTTAAAACGAAGATATAGGAAAGCTACCTTTTCCTACCGGTACAGGCCGAAAGGACTTTTTTTCAAATGCATACGGTCTCAAAACTATTTTTCTTTCAAAGAAAAGGAAAAAATTGCATTTTTGGAATGAATGTGCATTGGAGGCCTTTTTTAAAGACCTTTCTAAAATAATTGAAAAGTATTTATAAATTTGGTTTGTCTGTCTGTCCGTGTTCTAACTCGCATAAATATAGCCGGATTGCAATGGAATTGATATATGTTAATGAGGTTTACTATGGCCTGTTCGGTATATTCATTTATAGATTTACTCAAAAGTATTCCATTACATTATGGTCTATGGCGAAAAATCATTTGCGGTGTATTTTAATGGTGTAACATTATTCGAAACATAATGAAATTTATAAGCGTTATTGAGGTGTACTACAAAAAGGTTATTTTAGAATATGTTATGTGTAGCACTTACAATTAATTTACAGGGGAACTCAAAAGAATTCCCTTCCATTACAATATTTGGGAAAAAATCATTTGCGGTTTATTTTAATAGTGTTACACTATTCGAAACATAATGAAATTTATATGCGTTATTGAGATGCACTATGTCGGATTCCACTTCTCCGTCCACACAACTTCGAAATAAATCCGGTCTTTTGATATGCTGCCACCACCGATATTAATACGTGATATCGGGCACGATCCGTGATGTATATTCAAGAAAACCTAACTCTTTCTATTACACTTAAACAAACACTTTATTAACAATATTTACACTTAAACTCGGAGGTAAAGTATCCGGTTTAATATTAAATCAAAATAATTATAGAAACGCTTTACGTGTACCGTTAGACTACGTTGATTCACTCAGAACCGAGATTTCTATTAATCTCACACACTCCAATCCTGCGTTCGAACTCACTCCGATCTCAGAGCTCATTTCTCGATCAACCTTCACCCTTCGCCACCACGCTAGAACTCAACACTCTCTCTCTTGTAAACTGCAGAGCACTCTCCCCTCTACGGGGTTTCTCCTCTGTTTCCAATGGTCCTTGGACAACCCTTCCTCCCTCTTGACGGATCTGTCTTCCTAAACAAAAGGGTGCAATAGCTTTTTTTTATCTATGAAAGACCACATTGCAATGGAAATACTGCTTTCATTCTGTTCCACCTTCCTTCCTCTTGTATTCTGAGTCGCTCCCCTTCGGATTAAGATTCTTCTTAAACCAGCCTCTAATGGTACACAATAGATACATATACAATACATACAATATGCTAATCCCTTAAGAATAGCTTTCAACTGTAAGAGAAGAACCTGACACACTACAAACAGATTACTTTAGAATACGTTATGTGTAGCAATTTACAGGGACACTCAAAAAAATTCCATTCTATTACGATCTATGGGGAAAAATCGTTTGCAGTTTATTTTAATGATGTTATACTATATTTCTAACATATCTAAATTTATATATATCGCTGAGGTGCACTACAAGAATCGTACTATAGAATATGTGTGCATAGCATTAATCGTTTATTTACAGGAACACACAAAATAATTCGGTTACAGTACTGTCTAGCAGTAACTGCTGAAAGTGCATTTTAAATTGTGGTAAGTGTTTTTCTGAAAGTAGGTTTCTTCATTACTACAATTACATAAATATTTCAAGGTGTCTGAAAATTTAACTACTGACATCTCTAATGAACCATATACTAATGTGATAAATACAGAAAAAAAATTACACAATATGCTAATACACTGTTATAAACACAAGATGTACATACAATTATAAACACACAAAAAAAAATAAAATTACACTAGTATTATGTAATTTTAATGTCAGTCCTTAGGCTGAGATTGCTGGAGGCGGAACTTTTTCCTTCCAGTGCTTCCTCGTTAACTTAATTGGTACATCCCTTTCCGCAATGTACCCGCTTGAATGGCTAACTTCTGCCTCTGCTGTCCCAATTAAATCTTCCTCTAACCAATCAGGCACTTGCCTTTCCAAGTCCTCTTTGTACGTAATAAAGACATTGTACAATTTCTGCCTTATCTTACCCCTCTCCGGTTCACGACCAATCCGATTTTTCTCCATTTCTACCAGTTCGATAGGACCCATAAATAATTCCTTATTTTTCCTTAAGATTGATTTTATGTCCACAACTTGAATATTTGTTAACCCTTTTATCTCAAATCCCTTCCTGTCTTTATTTTCCGGTTGTTCTCGGTCTAACAACAGATATTTCCTACAGTCTTCAAACTCCCCGTCACTATCCAAGACAATATCGACTACTTTATTTTTAGCCATAAATTCTCTCATTTCATCTTGATACACCAGTTTCTTACTCCCGTCCCCTAACTCAACTATAACTGCAGGTCGACATATTTCCTCTTTCTCCTTATTACTCACATTCATTTCCCTCGTTAATCGACATTCTACACATGATTCGCAATACGTTTTAGCTTCCTCTACCATATTTTCCCAATAAAATGAATGCTTGATTCTTTCTAACATGTTCTTAACCGCGTGATGTTCTCCATATAAGGAGGTATGCGCTTGTTTTAGAATTTCCTCCCTTCTAACTTTAGGTATTACTAATTGAGCTACTGTTTCATCTACTAATTTCTCTTTATGATATAACATCCCATTCACAATATAATAAGACTCTCTCTCATTTTCAGCCAATTCCCAAGCTTTCTCTAAATCCTTACAACTCATTTGGGATTCCTGAAATGCATTTAAACTACTTTCCGTAGCTTGATTGATCCTACTTTTCTCTACCTCGGCTTTTTCCTTCTCCTGACTTTGTAAATTTTCCGATCTCGCGTCTACGACATAACGATTATTATTACCATTTCTAATCCTTTCCCCTTCTTTCACTTTATTCCTACTGTCTTCCTTACATTCCCTTTCTACCGATTCTCTTAATGATTTCTCGTTGTTTAACCCTGACAATTCATTAGCCACGTCAGGATGTAAAATTACCTGTTCCTTACTATTATCAATTATTGCACAAAGTACATCCTGATGAATTACATTAGTTTGACCGCGTTTTGGAATAGCTAAAGGTAACTGAATTAACGGCGATTTGACTGCCTTACCAAATATCCCTTGTAAATAGATGCTCCCAGCCCCTCTTAATTTTTCTGTTGGTACTAAATCTTTATGAACGACGCTAATTTGGCAACCAGAGTCCACCAATCCTTTTGTTATCTTTCCATTTACACTAACTTCCACTTTCTCGAGATTATTTAACTTCTCTCCAATAACTTTAGCTCTCCAATTCCCTCTTGCTCCGATTCTTGCCATACTCGCTCCCCTTGGTAATTCTTCAATTCCTCGCACTGAGACATTATTGATACTAGCCCTTGGTTCTTGTCGGTTATTAATTTGATTACTTCCCTCATTATTTCCTTTTGTACAAAATCGCTGAACATGTCCTCGTAAATTACATTTGAAACAGATAGGCGTCGCATCGTTAGGTTTCCTATATTCCGGTTTTCTACCCAAAAATGGACTAACTTCATTATTCCCATTTTGTCTCCAATTACTACTAACTCCCTCATCTTTTTCCCTTCTAGAATCTCCATTATTTACGTACCTCTCTTTACCTTTATAGCCCTTATAAGTTACCGCATAAGATTTTTGTTTAGCATCAAAGAAATTATCACATTCCTTAGCAATTTTAGAAACTTCTAACCAATTACTGTGCTGAGTTAATCCAACATGCGTCGCGGTTTCCTCATCTAAAGTAGCTAACAACTTATCCGTGACAATTAACTGATTAACCTTCTCATACGTATCTGCACCTCTAATCTTACAATAATTTTCCCACGTTGCTATTAAACGTGACACAAATAATACATGAGTTTCATTTTGATTCCTTCTAGCCTTCTTGAAATTTTCCAAACACGCCTTCGGTGTCGGCTCGTGTTCCCTTAGAACTAATTCCTTTAACTTCTCATAACTCTCGATTTGTTCCCTAGTAGTGTATATGAGCAAGTTATCGGCCTTATCCCCTAGCATATTTAGTAAAATTTCGGCCTGCTGGGTTTCCGGTACATTTTTTGTTTGGAATGCTCGTTCTAAACTGCTAAAAAACAGATTCCATCCCTCAGTCCCTTCTGGAACCTTGATAGACAAAGTTTTAACACTTTTAATCAATTTCTCTAGGCTACTCTCATGATTAGATTCTCTAGTCCCATTAGCATTATTAGCCGAACTTTGAATTTTTATCCTTTCCAACTCTAACTCATGTTCCAATCTCAATTTTTCAGACCTTTCTTCTCTATCTAACTTTTCACGGTCTAACTCCCTTTCTAACTTTTCTCGTTGTAACTTTTCCTCCCTTTCTAAGCTTTCTTGTTCTAACCGTTCCGTAACAATAGTGTTAGATAATTCCATAACGGCTCCCTCTTCATATTCGTCGCTCTCCACTATCTTTTTCTTAAGCTTAAACCTGGTATCATCTTCCGAGACCTCAATTCCTAACTCTCCACATATCGCCTGAAGATCCACCCTTTTTAATTTTAGTAAGAAAGCCATACCTTCTACCGATAATTATTACCACCCTACAACAATACTTAATCACAATATCAAATTAGTACTTCCTCAAATCCTACCCTCATAAGTTACCTCCACATATTATACTAAGTAATAATACAATAATAAATTTCCTTAAACAATGATACCCCACAATTTGCTTCCAATAACAAAGTAACAATAATCTCAGTTTGACTATTATGCAATACAGATTTTAAATTTATCATAAATAATAAAATACAATTTACACAATAATACTGATACGTTGCAATTTGAATAAAACACTGATGCCAATCACTACATAAAAATATCCACCTAACAAAAATTTGCATGAAATACACATAAATTCCTAAATTTAATCTCAATAAAATATTTCAATTTCAAAATTAGTTCTCACATTGAAAAGTAAATAACAGCACTTTTTTTTTTCTCTGGGCCTTCAGTTCTTCCTTGAAGGTTATTTCAATTTAATTTAAATTCTACGCAAATTTCCTATCTTAATTTACTATCAATATTTCAAACTTAAAGCAAACAATCACTTAATTTAAATATTACTTTAATAATAATTTAAATTTAAGAAATTTCAATTATTCCTTCCAACTATTAACACAATGCATTAATTTTAATCATTAATCTTATCCGTTTAAAACAATTAGAAAATCACTTCTAGTAATTAATATAAGATCCTTTTCTTAAAACAATAGTGTAAAATGGTTGTTAATATCTCATTTGATTTAGACCAATTATTATATTGCACATAGATTATTATAAATTAACCACAACAAATTACCATCAATTATACACCATAAAAAAAATAGGTTCGAGAATGTCAGTAGAGTAAAATGATCAAAACACCTTACCTCGTACTTCATCCGCTGGGGCAATTCTCTGCTCACTTTTCCACAGGGTAAATCTTGCACTCTCGGGCCACAATCACTGCACCTTGCTTCACAATGCACAAAAAACACTACGCACAACACTACACTAACACAGCACCACCACTAATTCACTTCACTGTAATGACATAGGCTAGCTGGCCCTGGTCTACGACGATAGAGCACACACACTTCCGCTAGACGATCCGGCATAAACTGACTTAATACGGCTAACTGGCGCTGGTCTTCGACGATAGAGCACAAACACTTCCTCTAGACGATCCGGCACAAACTCTCAGTAACATGGCTAACTGGCACTGGTCTTCGGTGATTCAATCCCGTCGCTGCCAACATTGTCGGATTCCACTTCTCCGTCCACACAACTTCGAAATAAATCCGGTCTTTTGATATGCTGCCACCACCGATATTAATACGTGATATCGGGCACGATCCATGATGTATATTCAAGAAAACCTAACTCTTTCTATTACACTTAAACAAACACTTTATTAACAATATTTACACTTAAACTCGGAGGTAAAGTATCCGGTTTAATATTAAATCAAAATAATTATAGAAACGCTTTACGTGTACCGTTAGACTACGTTGATTCACTCAGAACCGAGATTTCTATTAATCTCACACACTCCAATCCTGCGTTCGAACTCACTCCGATCTCAGAGCTCATTTCTCGATCAACCTTCACCCTTCGCCACCACGCTAGAACTCAACACTCTCTCTCTTGTAAACTGCAGAGCACTCTCCCCTCTACGGGGTTTCTCCTCTGTTTCCAATGGTCCTTGGACAACCCTTCCTCCCTCTTGACGGATCTGTCTTCCTAAACAAAAGGGTGCAATAGCTTTTTTTTATCTATGAAAGACCACATTGCAATGGAAATACTGCTTTCATTCTGTTCCACCTTCCTTCCTCTTGTATTCTGAGTCGCTCCCCTTCGGATTAAGATTCTTCTTAAACCAGCCACAATAGATACATATACAATACATACAATATGCTAATCCCTTAAGAATAGCTTTCAACTGTAAGAGAAGAACCTGACACACTACAAACAGATTACTTTAGAATACGTTATGTGTAGCAATTTACAGGGACACTCAAAAAAATTCCATTCCATTACGATCTATGGGGAAAAATCGTTTGCAGTTTATTTTAATGATGTTATACTATATTTCTAACATATCTAAATTTATATATATCGCTGAGGTGCACTACAAGAATCGTACTATAGAATATGTGTGCATAGCATTAATCGTTTATTTACAGGAACACACAAAATAATTCGGTTACAGTACTGTCTAGCAGTAACTGCTGAAAGTGCATTTTAAATTGTGGTAAGTGTTTTTAACCCGTGGACTCCAAGTGGGACACTATGTCCCACTGCAACTTCAAAAATTACCACTGGATACAACAGTCCCTGAAACGATTGAAAAACCATGTCTGCTTGTTCCACTGGTCTCCCCCTGGTTCTGGGGCTTTTAGACCTTATTAAAACACTGTTCTAAATTTGATTTAAAATATCCTACAAAAGAAAAAAAAGTAGTCAAGGGGTTAAATATTACCTTAACGTTTTTCCTACTACTTGGTGTGCATAAATTCAATAGCTGATATACAGGGCAACACAAATGATCTCGAGTAAATTTCCATTTATTAATGGAAATTTAGACGTATTTCTTAACTGTAGAAAATTTTAGCATACTATATAGCTTATATGCAAATCTATATATAGATCATATACAGGGTTGCACAAAATAATTCGGATCTTTTTCCGATTACTATTGGTAATTCCTGAAATTGGATTTTCAAATGTGTTATATGTTTGTTTTAAAATGCTAAAAGGTGTAAGTTAACACCATAATACAAATTAAAATAGCTTTTATTACGTTGTTTTAAATGTTTCGACTCAGCCCGAGTCATTTTCAAAAACAAAAACAAATATATTATTACAAGGTGTTATAATTTATTATATTGTTTAATATGTTTTTCAAACTGTTTACTTAAGACATCATTTCTCCTCATCAAGCGGTGAAGTTTTATTAAAGTATTCTAGGAATGTTAGAAAGTGTTTCATAATCTCTGATTGACGTTTGTTTTGTCATTCTTGTTAAGAAGTTTGTAGTAATTTCTACCTATTTCTTTGCCCACCTGTTGGTATAGGGATTTTGGCGCTGGTTACTAGACGAAAGGTGCCGGGTTCGAATCCAGACTCAGGCGTGAATGTTTCAAGTGGATCGATTCTAATTTAAAAAGAGCTTCTAATCTGTTTGACGCTCGTGTGTAAAAGATGTAGTCAACTCACCTTATTTTAGAAATTTTTATCTTGTATATTTCCTGATTTCAAGTATTTTTTAAAATATTTTTCCATAATTGTTACAAGAACGAATTATAGACAAGATTGGCGAAAATTAGAAAGTAGATTTAATATGTTAAATGCATTTTTAATATTTCAATTTCCATATATTTTATTATTTACAATCAAAGATAACATTTACAATTTTAGTCATACACCCATATCCTTTTAACTTCTGTCTTGTAACTTTAGGAATTTTTAGAAGAGCCGTAGTGCAGCGGTCTTCAACAGCGGTGATGCAACGGCGCCAGACGGCAAGTCATTTATGGACTCATCCTCAGTGCAGTCAGTCATTAAGCATGAGTTATTGACGATCAGTAAAAGACGAAAAGAAATGATAATATCACCTGGAACCAAATATAGTTGCTGCAGTGAGAACTACCATTTAAAAAAATAATTAAGAAGTTATGTTATCGTACTTTACTTACCCATCATACGTAGTATACGGTAAGTCTTGTAATCGTTTTGAAAATCGAAAAAAAATTTATGACGGATTTACACGTTTCAGACACTGGAGATTCTGAAAACATATTTTTAGAAAAAAAAAATTGTCGTCGGTCTGTTTGTGTGTGTGTGTCTGTAAACGCTCTATCGCACGAACAAATTAAGATAGAGACTTGAAATTTGGTATGTAACTTAGTATGTAATAATGGTAAGAAGCTTATTAAATTTCAGTAACCTTATCATTATCCGGAACTATTTTTTTCGGACTCTCGAAATATTCGTTCTGTTAAAAGGTATATATATATTTTTTAATTGTTTATTTTAAGGAGTGAATATATGAAAGACAATAAAAAACATAACTTTTGCATAAAGAATGAAGTCGATTGGATGATGAGTTGCCGAGATATTTGTAATACTATATTCCACACTCTTCGATTTTTCATGACCCTGTATTTCATTCCAATTTCAATTCAAAGATATATTTTAATTGGAAATGAGACGCTTAATCCGACGCAGTAAACCGTTAGTTAATAGGATTATCACTTTTGGAGTGATAAGGATTTTGTTATACGCATATTCAGTAATAGAGCACATTTAAAGTTTATGACGTCATCAATCCACGATTTTATTCGACTTGCAATGCATTTTATAAATAGTTTACACATGTTTTATTTTCATACTTTATATTATGCATATGCATGATGGGTAAGTATAACGGTGGCCACCAACGACTAGTTTTGTATATGTTGTGCAGTTTTTTCCCTTCAAAATTTAATTTTAAAAAGGTTACATGCTATATGAGTATTTGGGATTCTACTGTTTTTTGTATTTATGGCGAATGGTAACATTGCATAAAATAATTAGCTGGCAATTTTATATTCAAATATATGGAACCAGTCAGCAATACATTGTAAATACTGTGTAATTTTAGCACTTGTTAGATTTTAATAGAATAAAATCTGTTTGAAATGCTTTTCTCTTATTTTTTTCACTACAAATGATGTATTAAAAATTCGAGGATGCAGCCTACAAGTCCTTTAAAATTCTTAAAATTTTTCTAGACGCCTTGAATTTTTTCTTCTAAAGTCTGAATGAACCGTATACTGCATTTTATGCTATATTACCATAGGATTATTTTTCTGTTGTAATTGCTAAATAATATTTCATGTTTGCATTTCCCGTCTTGTAATAAAAAGTCGGCGGTTAATGTTATTTTTTTTTTTTTTTTTTTAGGAGTGGGGAGTTTATTTTGTGAAATGCAAAAACTATTTTTGTGAAATTTAGCATATTTTTGTGAAAAATAGCATTTTGTAAGAATGGTGAAATCCAGTTATTCAAATTAGAACCAGCATTTATTAATAATAACTTCTTTGCTAAATTTTTTTTTGCTTGTGAACTTGTGTTGTTTGCAATTTACACATTTTAAACCCAACAAAATAAAAATATTAATAAAGAGTATGTTTTTATGAAATTGAAATTTGTGAAGGGCACTATTTTATTAACCCTCTGACCGACAAACAAAAGGGCAAAATTGTTATATCTGTATTCTTTTAATTTAAATAATTCTTCTATTGCAGTGAAACCTGCAGTGTAGTGAACGGATATATCAGATCGCGGCGCTGAGAAGTTTAACAGGAATTTTGTGAAAGGACCCGTTTAATTGAAATAATTTTGTGAAGATAACTATTTTATTATAACGATTTTTGTAAAGGGGTTTGTTTCATTAAAACGAATTTTGAAAAGGGGCATACATTAGTAAAAAGAATTTTATGAAAGGTTCTGTTTTATAAAGAGGAATTTTCAGAAGGGGCCTTTTTTATTAATAGGAATTTTACGAAGGGATCTGTTTTATTAAAAGGAATTTTGTGAAGGGTGTTGTTTCATTACAAGGAATTTTGTGAAGAACTCTGTATTTTTAAAAGGAAATTAATGAAGCGACCTGTCTTATAAAGAAGAATTTTCAGAAGGGGTCTGTTTTATTAATCGGAATTTTGTGAAGGGTTCTGTTTCATATAATGTCTTTTTGTGAAGGCTGAACAATATAGGCCCCCAATTTTGTCTAAATCGTCCCCTGAAAGTTAAGGCTGATTTCGCTAACATTCTGAGGTCAACTCCCTTTAATCGCCTACACATATTCAGAAGTCAATGATGAAATTTATAGTCACGATTTCGAAAAAATTCAGCAGAAGCGGCAACTTTTTCCTCTCTTTTTATACAGAAACTTACCTTTTCCCCATTAATTCAATCGAATTTTCAGTTTAATCCTTCCTTCTCTCAAAACCATTAAATTAAACAATAATATTTTTTTTTAAGCATATTTTTTCATTGAAACAATCTTTCATTTCGGAACGGTATATTACGTTTTTGCATAACTTGCAAGATAAAATTTCAAAACATAAATCTAAAGTATTGAAACCAGCAACAATTAAATCAATGAATGTTTCAGAAAATTAAAACAAATCAGAGATGAATGGGAATTTGTATATGTACGCTTATTTTTATTGCTCCGTTTTATTTGATTATGCTTACATTAATTAATTTTATTAAATTAATAAGCGTTATTATTATTGAAGAGATATTTTATAGCAAACCTAATTTGAAATCATTATATTTCCGTTTTAACATTTATTCATGCATTAATAATAACTCGTTTTGTATCCGGTGAAGAAAAATGTAAACAAACAATGATCTTGCACAAACTTTGGTCCCAATCTTTGCAGATTAGAAGAAGCTGACCGTGTTTCAATTACAGACATAATAAATAATGATTTGACTGAATGATAAATATTCAGTATTAATGTTTATTTAAGGTCAAATGGGGTAATTGTGAACAATTTTTACTAGTTTCAACTATCTTAAAGTTAAGGAGCTACACGATTTATGTAAAACTGCCACAAAGCTACAATTTAACTCATGTACTTCAGTGTGGTGTAGTTAGTGGTGCTTTGGCCAAATTAAGTATCTAAAATTGCCTGATCACAATTACCCAGATGTTCATAATTGCCCCCAAAGACTATGGGGTAATTGTAATTTTTTTTTTTTTTTTTTTTTTTTTTTTTTTTTTTTGTGTGTGTGTGTGTGCGTTGGAATGGTATTACGCAAAAAAGTATAAAGTTCATCCACAACAATTGTTCAACCAGAAATTCATACGCACCTTATTCTACTATTAGCTGATCTTCCCGGCGTTTCTCGAGCACGTGAAAATAACCTGAAATATATCTAAAATCAATGTTAAATAATTTTATATTTTGAAACGAAAATCTTTTCAAATGAACCTTATGTTGGCACCTGCATTGCCTTCGGAAGCGATTTTCTCGAATTTCTATGATTTTATATTTTTAAATGAAAATCTATCCAAACGAACCTAGAGTTGAAAACCTTCCTCCCTGCCTCCAGTAGCATACACTGGCAGAGCTACGTGCGCTCTGGTCTGTTTTGATTTTATATTTTAAAACGAAAATCTTTCCAAACGAACCTACTGTTTAAGGTCCATTTGTCTTATATTTTTAAATGAAATTCTATCCAAACGAAACAAGGGGTCTCTATTATAATGATTGTCAACTTAATTTTTGCTATTTAGATATATTAAACTTTCAATACTGAACAAAAGTTCCAGAGAAAATCTAAAGCTTCAACTGAACAATCCGTTATGACTTTATATGAGGCTTAAGAGCCTGCATCAGTCACGCGAAAAAACGCACAAGCTAATGTTAAGTGTATGGGAAGGTTCGTGGCAGATTTCTCGCTCGCATTTTAATATTTTTAAATAATGTTTTTTGCATAGGATTGCTGAGGTCGATCTCTAACGTTGTTAGTTTTTACTTTTTCGATTTCGGTTCCAGTTTTTTTATATAAGGGTACTTTCATTTACAAAACCGGTTCCAACCGGTTCCAAAATTGAAAATGTCCGCTTATTAAAAAAACTGTAACCAAAATCGAAAATGTAAAAACTAACAACGTTAGAGATCGACCTCAGCTATCCTATGAAAAAAAAACCATACCAAGATTATACCAATCATATAAAGAGTATTAGTGGTTCTTGTTCTAATTTCTCCCAACTGACCCTATAAGACCCTTTCAATTTTCTGTATTTTTAAAAAAAATAAGCCATTCACAGTTTATTTGAAAACAACTCATTTGCAGTTATTACTTACCCATCATGCGTAATATAGGGTAAATCTTGTAGTCGTTTTGAAAATCGAAAAAAAAAAATGAATGACGGATTTATCCGTTTCAGACACTGGAGATTCCGAAAAATAAGCCATTCACAGTTTATTTGAAAACAACTCATTTGCAGTTATTACTTACCCATCATGCGTAATATAGGGTAAATCTTGTAGTCGTTTTGAAAATCGAAAAAAAAAAATGAATGACGGATTTATCCGTTTCAGACACTGGAGATTCCGAAAAATAAGCCATTCACAGTTTATTTGAAAACAACTCATTTGCAGTTATTACTTACCCATCATGCGTAATATAGGGTAAATCTTGTAGTCGTTTTGAAAATCGAAAAAAAAAAATGAATGACGGATTTATCCGTTTCAGACACTGGAGATTCCGAAAAAAATATTTTTAGAAAAAAAAAAATTGCCGTCCGTCTGTATGTGTGTGTGCGTCTCTGTAAACGCGCTATCTCTCGAACAAATTGAGATAGAGACTTGAAATTTGGTATGTATTTATTATGTAATAATGGGAAGAAGCCTGTTGAATTTCAGTAACCTCGATTATACGAAACTATTTTTTTCGGACTCTCGAAATATTCGTTCTGATAAGAGGTAGATAAAAATTTTCGAAATTGTTTATTTTAAGGAGTGAATATAAAAGACAATAAAAAGACATAAAATTTGCATTAAGAATGAAGTCGATCTGATAATGAGTTGCCGAGATATTTGTAATCCTATTTTCCACACTCTTCGATTTTTCGTGACCCTGTCATTGCCTTTCATTCAAATTTCAATTCAAAGATATATTTTAATTCGAAATGAGACACTTAATCCGACGCAGTAAACCGTTAGTTAATATGATTATCAATTTTGGAGTTATGAGGATGTTTCTTTTACGCAATTCAGTAATAGAGCATTTAAAGTTTATGACGTCATCAAGTCACGATTTTATTCGAATTACAATGCATTTTATAAGTAGTTTACACATGTTTTATTTTCATATTTTATACTATGCATATCCATGATGGGTAAGTATTACGCTGGCCGCCATCGACTAGTTTTGTTTGTTAGCAAGAAATAAGTCATTTATGAGAGTTTTGCATAAAAAAATCGAAGATTTTTAATTTTATTTATATAAAAAATAGATTCAATTTTTAATCTTTCTCATTCAGTAAAGGATGAAGGAAAGACGCAATTGAAACATTAATTTGGAAAAAAAATAATTTAATGGACATGTTATAATTATATATTTTTAAAACGACTTTTCGACAAAATTCTATCTTATATATTTCTGCTTTCTTCTGTGTAAAAAAAAATATATATATATTACTGTAAATAATAGTGCTTCGGCCGATTATTTGGCCAAATTTTATTGGACGTACCAAATTTTCTTTTAGGTACATATTGTTTTTAATTTCTTTTTCGATTTTTAAAATAGAAATTAGAGATATACCGTACTCGGTATATACTCGGTACTTGGCCAATCCCGCGTATTTGTAAAAATTTGCTTTCTCTTTTTGTTTTAAACATCGTTAAAAGAAAAAAAAATCGTACCCAAATGATTTGCAAAAATTGATTCAAACACAAACAGAAATATATAATACAATATACCCAATAATTCATACAAACTATTGCCGGGTACATAAAAATGTGTATATAGAAAAGTTTTAAAAATGTAGAATTAATATATAACAAAATTTTAATGATTATATTAATACAAATAAATTATCTTTGAAACATTAGGAAAAATATTCGAGATTTTGGATTAAAAAAATAAGTAGAAGTAGAAAATACTATAAATGTTTCTAAAAAAATTATTAAATTTATTGTATTCAAAATTTTTTATGCAATAATACCAAGCATTCCACACTTTGAACAGATGGCATTTTACATCGATGTGTGTATACATATACAGGGTGTCCATAATTAAACGACCCTACTTTAAAGTTGTCTACAGACGAAACTATTGGTCAGAAAGTTGTGATCCTATCCATTATGTCTTCGGGAAGTGTAGATTTATGAAATATAAATTTCATAGGAAATTTCCAACACTCCTCGAGGACATGATGGATATTATTAATAATAATGAATCACTAGGCAAATTATATCAAAATTATAATATCTTAAATGAGAAATATTCTTTTATAAAATACAAATTTTATTTTTAAATCTAAAATATTTTTTAATCCTGCTATTGCTCGTCCTGTGAAGGTTATTTCGCTTTATGGAGACGGTTGTCCTCTTACTTTGCGGTGTTATGTATCTTCAACTATATTTTCTGTTTATAGGTGTTTATTCATCAAGTATATTACTCTAGTTTTATTCATTGTATATAAGTGATTATTATTCAAATATAAATTTTCCATTGTTTTATTCATCGTGTATATTTGTATATTATTCGAGTGTAGTATTCATTGCATTACTCATTCTAATTAAGTGTATAAATGTTCGGAAAATCTTGCTAACAATTAAATAGTTAAAATAATCAATATAATTGATTATCTAGTAAAATGTAAATATATCAAGTGTACTACCTGTAAATACATAATTGTTACTTTACAATTCATATATTCATTCATCTACTTCTTGCATGGTTAATCATGAGGGCAGACATTTCTTAGGGTTGTCTTTTAAAGAATGGAAAATGTTGTTAAACTTAGAAAATTACTGTTATCATCTTGCCAAGAGCTATTATGTATAATGTGTAAATATTGAAATTTGTAAAACATGTAACTTATATAATTATTGTGTATACATTTTTTTTTTTTTTTTTAAGCTACTTACCTGTAAAAAACTGTAGCTTTAAAAATTGTGTATATAATCTATAATATTCAAACATTGTATAAAATCAGGCACGCCCTGAATAAATAGGGCTGCCATTTGTGAATTAGAGTTTGTATAATTTACTATAATTTACTTTTCAATTTGTAAATGTTTTCCCATGGCACGCCCTGAAGTGGGCTGCCACTTATGATTGATGGTGTAAGAAATTTTAGTTAATCCGGAGACAGTGGTGTCGTTTGGACGGTAGAGACCTTCCTGCCTTGAGCTTGGGGCTTGTCCCGATCATATGCCAAAAGCGGATCCTCAAGGCGGGTGACAGCCAGCCAGAAAGGTCAGAAAGTTGTGAAATTTTGTGAAGGACATAATGAAGGAATGGGAATTTGTTTAAGCGAAAAAAAAATTAGTTCAAAATTTCGCCACCAGATGGCGTGTTTAATGAGCCAATCGCATTTGAAACATTCTGTAAGTCATGATAAACCAAGAACTTTGCCTGATCTTAAAGATATGTTCACGACATGTTTTTAGCATTTCCCAGAACACACTGTTGTCAACTGTGGAACATGCTATCCTACGATTCCAGATGGTAGCTGAAACTGATGGACGTCATGAGGAACACGTTTTGTTGCAATAAAATATGTAAACTACCTAAAATGTATGCTAAATGTATAATTCATTAAATGTTCTTGGTTTATCATGACTTACCAAATGTTTCAAATGCGATTGATTTATTAAAAACGCCATCTGGGGGCGAAATTTTGAACTAATTTTTTTTTCGCTTAAACAAATTCCCATTGCTTCATTATGTCCTTCGCAAAATTTCAAAACTTTCTGACCAATAGTTTCGTCTGTAGACAACTTTAAAGTAGGGTCATTTAATTATGGACACCCTGTATATTGATTCTACAACGTTCAAGAATAAAGTTCTGCGACATTTCATAACAGCATGCATTTTGTCCATCTAATCTCAGTTCACCAAGGCATTTTAATGATAAAGATTATAAATAATATATCAATCTGAATTTTTTTTTATAGATAATTAAGAAATAAAAAGATTAAATTTTACACTAATGTAAATGTTGTGCACATGAAAGATAGTAAGAAAATGTAATGCCAATAAATGATTTTTATAATTTTTTGTTAACTCCAAATAATTTCCAAAATCAAAAGAAGATAAGGTAAAATTACAAAATAGAAATATTTTATATTTTAAGTTAAACAATCAATTAAAATTTTTGATTGATTAGTTTTACTTTTTGTGTATCGTTCTTTTTTTCATAACTTTTCAAATAATACTACTTTTTAAAACATTGAAAAGTTTTGAATTATATTTAAAATTTCTTTAAAACAATGCACATGATTTATTAAATTTGGAATTAAAATTATTTTTTCAAAATATATTTGTATGCCTAAAATGTATGTTTTCAAGCAGTGCAGAAGTTTTGCATCTAACTGTGTGTATATGTAGTGTTCATTCTAGAAAGAACAAGAAAGAAAAATCATGCATGGAGTACAGATTATGAAACACATTCGGAATACTGTTTCGAAACTTCACTGTTTGATAAGGTGAATGATGATATCTAAGTTTCTAAGTAAACAATTTGGAAAACACATAACATATTTGAAAACAAATTTTGATCAATTACCATCTATAGTCGAAAAAATATCCAAAGTTTTTTTGTATGATCTATAGATATTTGTTTATAGTATTAATTCTTCTAGCATGCTAAAATTTAGTTCAGTTATGATGTGTCGACTACACTGACGTATAAGAGTAGGCGAAGTTTCGATTGGGAACGTAGTTTGTGTCCAATGACAGTCAATGTGCGTAAAAGTAATCAACGCTATCTTTATTTAACTTTCAATGAATGAGTATGAAAACCTCGGAACTTGTGAATTTTCTCTTCGTTTCAATATTTATACAAATTTCTGCATCTGGTCAATCGATATAGCAGTATTTTAGCACTGGCACGTGCTGGGGAAGTGGAACTTTGGATCAAGTTCTTTCCCACTGTGGCCTTTGGAGATCTAGCTAGGTGATTCAACTATTCTGAATTAGAGAATGAGTGTCGTCCGTTGATAAGAGTAGATTTACCTTATGTTTTGGGCTAATTGAATAAAAGAATTTGGCGCTCACGGAGTGCCGATTTCAGGATTGTCGTAGGTGGACATCTTGAAATTGGAATTGGACTAGCTTGCATAGTGGAAATTAAATCTTACTGAAAACATCTTGACCGACGTTTGACGCTCATCCAAGTCGTAAGTTATTTGAAGTTATTGACATTGTTATATTGTTATTATATTGGAATATTTATTGACATTGTTAATTGAAGTTTATTTTTCTGAGTGAAGTATTTTTGGGAATTTCCTTTCTTTCGGCTAAGGTAAATTAAGCAGTGCTTTCGCAAATCCCCACCTTTTTTAAGACTTTAAATACAAGTTGTTTGATTTTACTTACACTTGTGCTCATTTCGAGTTAGCTAGCACCGATCACAATGAATAACAGCGACATGGCTGTTACACAGTTAGCAAACACATAGCACAGTTGAAAATTCTCCTTCAGCAATTTCCGTCAATAAGTGGAAATATACTGGAATTCTTTTGTCCAGATCTATAGAATTTATACACATCAAGTAACACGCAAAAAAACTTATTAAATGTAAAAATAATACCACAGATGAAGACGCAATTCCAACAATTATTGCTCATAGACAGTGCTAAACCAGAAGTATTTTGTGTGCTCTGTAAATGAATGATAAATACTATTTATATAGATACTAGCTGACCACCGCCCGGCGTTGCCCGGGCCCGTGATAATAAATTTACAAAAAGACCATCAAGTATTTATTATTTTATATCTTTAACCCGATTTTGTATGAAATTATATTTTTAAATGAAAAATTCGCGAAAATATATTGATAATTAATGATAAAAGCTCTCATTTTCTTGTCTTTTTAGCTAGATTCGTTTCATAGTTTTAAAATAAAAAGTTCTTTTTGTCCGAACTCTTTGAAATCTTTATTGGTGATAAAAATATTGGTGATGAAAAAATATTGTTATCTAGTTGTAAAAGAAATGTTTTCTTCTCATTTTTTGTTTGTTTTCCCGTCGGCTCCTTTAACATAGCAATAAAAAAATAGTTCTCTTCTTCCAAACTCTCTGACACTTCAATTGGTTAAAAATAAAACTGCATTCAAACTCTCTTTATAGTTTTGCAAAAAATATGCATATTTAGTAGTGAAAACATCAGTTCTTAAAAAAAAAAAAAACTTTAGATTTCAACCTCAGAGCAAAAATATATTAGAAGGTTTATGCTTTCAATGGAATGGTACACCTCCATCCGTTTTCAATAAACCCTTATCAATCCCGCTAGGCTAAACAGGTGAGGGTTGGGTTAATCAATCAGGTTTCCAGTTTCTGAGGGTAGAAGCCTTCAAAAAAATGCTGATGTATGCGGAAAGAGACGATTTTCATGTGGATTTGACAGAATGCGCTTTTCGTTTTAAATATATAGATTCTGTAGTAAGCATCTTGTATTGCATCTCAGCGATGCATATTAATTTCAATAGGTTAGAAATAGTGTAACATCATTAAAATATTCTGTAAACGATTTTTATCAAGAGACCGTAATGTAACGGCATTCGTAAACGAACTATAAATTCGACACAGTTCACTTTCAATACCGAATATGCTATGGTAAACTTTAATAACATATATCAATTAAATGGCAATCCAACTATATTTATGCAAATTAGAGCACTGAAAGATGGCCAGAAAAACCGAATTCATAAACATTTTTAAACTAAGTTGAAAAGTATTAAAAAGGGAAGGGCTTTAGTTAAGTACAAAGGGACAATAGTACAAGAGAAAATGTGAGTTTAATTACGGTAAAAAAAAGAAAAGAAAGAAAAACGGGCGTGTGTGTTATTTTTAGGTATGATAAATAAAGTCACAATAATTTTGAATGAATTTAGAAATTAAAAAGAAAAATGTACAATTAAATTGCAACATAATTGAATATTAAAAGGAAGAATACTAACGTTAAAAGTGCACAAATGATACACAAAAATGTAGAAAACAGCTGTTTCGAATCCACAAGCGAGATTCTTCTTCAGTGAGACTAAGAGCAATGCACACAGCGTGTTAGAAAAAGCAGGACTGGGCAAAACGACAGAAGGGCAGTGGCTTCTTGCACAAAGATTTTATTTGCTATTTTTATGATTGAATAAATGCCTGTGTTTATCCTAAATAATTCTATAATTTTTTAAAGTTCTTGATTATACGGATTTAGAAATACTGCGGTATAGAGAAAAATTTTACTATATATCTCTGGGTTGTAACTAGTAGTGCATTTTTTATATAACAAAATTCTTCTGCCTTATTTATTGCTCTTTAGTGATAAAAAAATAATCAACAATATAAATGGTCTCTCCCACCTTAAATTCCCACTTTCCCCTTTGGCCACTCCCTCCAGCATAAAGATTCGAATCTATAAAACTGCTTACTTAAAAAAAAATAATGTACAACATTCGTTGCTCACAAATAAAAATAAATAAATGATAATCTAAATTATCCCCTTAACCTTTCAAACTTACTCTTGTCCCATACTTTACATCCCGAGCATACAGAGAAGTTTAAAATATTTTTAAATGTTTATTTTTATATAAAAAATTCTTCTTCCCTATTTAATCTCTTTAGTGACAATGAATAATCAACCGTATAAATTATCCCCATCATCCCCAATTTTCTACTTCCCTCTTTGCCTTCTCCAGTATACAGAGATTCAATTCTTTAAAACTTTTTTATTAAAATAAAAAATCTGTAACATTCGTTACTCATTAATAAAAAAGAAACATATAATCATCTAAATTACCCACACCCTAACCTCTTAAACTTACATTTCCTCTCGTTTGCCTTTCAAAGCAGACAAAGAAGTTTAAATTATTTTAAAATCTTAATTTGTGCATAAAAAATTCTTCTGTCTTGTTTAATGTTCTTTAGTGACAATAAATTATCAATCATATAAATTATCCATGTACCATCAGCCTAAAAGTTTTACATCCACATTTCCGTCTCTCCCCTCCAGCATCCCGAGTTTAAAATCTTTATTTAAAGAAAATTACCACATCTGTTTCTCACGAAAATACATAAATAATCATCTAAATTCCCTCCTAACCTCTCATAATTTACGCTCCCCTCTTCCCCCATCCACAGCATACAAATAAGTTTAAAATCTTTTAAGTTTTATATAAAAACAATTCACCCTTCTTATTTGTTGCTCTGTAGTGACAATAAGTAAATAACCAATCACATAAATCATGCCCCTTTCCCCGAAATCTTCTTCTGCCCCTTCGCTACTCCAGCATACGAATTTAGAATCTTTAAAACTCTTTACTGAAAAGAAAAAGCATTGTTGCTATCTAGTAACAATAAATAAATAATCAGTCATCTAATATATCCCTTTCCCCTATACTATCTGCACCTCCCTCCTCTCCACCTGTTCCTTCATAGCACACTGTTTAAAATCTTTAAAACTATTTTTTTTAAACTTCCAAAAACCAGAGAGAGAAAACAGGTGGTTTCTGTCACTACAAATAGGTATGGGCAGATGAAACGTAATATGTCACATGTCCGTGAACTATCATAGAAGTAAATCTAATCCTAATTCCATGCCTGTATCTAAATAATTTATCGACTACAATGTAACTGTGAACTGACAAGCCAATTTTAGCTGGCTGATTAATTGGCTGATGCTAATTGATGAATATTTGCTTTCATTCATTTAGAATTTATGCATGAGTAAATGGTTTTTTAAACAAGGGGGTAAGTGTGATCGAAGGTCGCACAAAGGGTTTGTTTAATATTCCTTTTAAAACACTTTATTCTTTAATTAATAAATCCAAATCATTAATTTATAACTATCCTTATCACTTATCAATACATTTTATCAATAAGAGCATACATGGCAGAATCATTAAATTAAATAATAAAATGATAACAACAGGAAGCTATTTTTAAAATGCAGAATAAAATTTTCTTCCACAAATAAACAATTTTTTTGATAAAATATAAAGTTAGCGGTTGATGTTTTCAAAAATTAAATTTTCTGAAATGGATTTTTTTTTTTTTTTACGTATGTATACCATTTTTCAAATCCCTACCTAAAATTATTTTTAATAATTTTAATGCACCTTAAAATTTCTGACTGTCAGTTTTATCTGGCAGCCTTGACTCTGGTAACCCCTTTTCCGTCTGCCCTTAAATGCCTGCAGGTGTAGTTAAATAAAAGAAATAATTTTCGATTCGAAAATTAATGGGTTTTTTTAATTACTATCTCAACTAGTCGTTGGGGGCCACCGTAATACTTACCCATCATGTATATGTATAATGTAAAATATTAAAATAAAAATGTGTAAACTACTTATAAAATGCATTGCAATTCAAATAAAATCGTGGCTTGATGACGTCATAAAAAGGCTCGATTACTGAATTTCTTGAAAGAGGTTTTTCCTTATAACTCCAAAAATAATAATCCTATTAACTATCGGTTTATTTCATCTGATTAAGCGTCAAATTTCCAATTAAAATATATCTTTGAAGTGAAATTTGGATGGAATACAGGGTCATGAAAAATCGAAGAGTGTGGAAAATAGGATTACAAATATCTCGGCAACTCATTATCCGATCGACTTCATGTTTTATGCAAAATTTATGTTTTTTTATTGTTTTTTATATTTACTACTTAAAGTAAACAATTTCGAAAATTTTTATATACCTTTCATCAGAACGAATATTTCGAGAGTCCGAAAAAAAAATGTTCCGGTTAATCGAGGTTATTGAAATGAAATAGGCTTCTTCCCATTATTACATACTAAGTACATACCAAATTGCAAGTCTCTATCTCAATTTGTTCGGGAGATAGAGCGTTTACAGACACACAGACACACACACAGACACACACACAGACACACAAACGGACGGCAAATTTTTTTTTCTAAAAATATGTTTTTTGGAATCTCCAGTGTCTGAAACGTGTAAATCCGTCAAAAAAAATTTTTCGATTTTCAAAACGATTACAAGACTTACTCTATACTACGTATGATGAGTAAGTAAAAAACTACAAACCGATTTTTACTAATATTATAATTGCGGATTTAGAATTTTACATCCAACCTTTTTTAAATTTTAGTGACTAAATAAATATGACAGGTCACACATCCAGGCTTTTTAATTTTAATCTTTTGATATAATGAAGACAGAAGCAGGCCGAATTTGGGTCTTACCAGATGCAGACAAGAAGTTTGTTTACACTTCGCTTGTTGCTATCCGCAAAAGAGAAATTACTCGCCGTTTTTAACACTTCCCAACATAGTTGAAAAGTGTTTATGAATTCGGTTTGTCTGTCTGTCTGCCTTCTGTCTGTCTGTCCATGATCTAATTTGCGTAAATATATATGTATAGTCATGCAATTGATATATGGTATTGAAGTTTACTATGGCATGTTCGGTATTGAATATGAAATGTGTAGCACTTACCGTTTTTTTACAGGGACACTCAAAAGAATTCTGTTACATTACGGGTATGGGGAAAAACCCTTTCCGGTTTATTTTAGTGATGTTATACAATTTCAAACATATTGAAATTGATATATATATCACTGAGGTGCACTACAAGAGGCTTACTATTGGATATGGTGCGTATAGCACTTAAATTTGTTTTACAGGGACACTCAAAAGAATTCCCTTGCATTACTGTCTTTGCAGAAAAATCGTTTGCGGTTTATTTTAAGAATGTGTAACTATTCTAAACAAATTGAAATTTATATATGTGACTAAGGTGCATTACAAGAATCTTACTATAGAATATTTAGAGTATAGCATTTATTGTTCATTTAGAGGGACACACGAAAGAATTTGGTACTGTCTGTTAACAATAATTGCTGGAAGTACTTTTTCAGTTGCTTAACGCGTTTTTAAATTTAACTCTTTTCTTTTTATTACATAGTGTGGATAAATTCTATAAATCATATACAGAGCAGCACAAAAGTTCTGGAGTACATTTACGTTTTTTTGAGGGAAATTCCAAAAGGGAAATTTTAAACTGTGCTACGCGTTTCCTATCTGAACTAAATTTTAGCGTTCTATGTAACATAGCATGATAACCCAGTGTTTCTGAACTGCAAGTATACGTTTATGTAATATAGCATGACATGTGACAAGAGGGGGGGGGGAGAGTATGGTGTAGTGTGACACTATGTGACAAAGAGGTGGGGGAGGGGGTAAAAAATATTGAAAAAAGTGTGACATCATTTATGGACACCCCTTAGGGAAAAGTTGTTATATTTTTTATATATTATTTAGCTTTAAATAACGAATTAATTGAATTTCCATGCAAATCGATACTAAATCTGTGATTGGTTAACTAAGAATTTAGTTAGCGGACATTGTTTGGAACAGCTTAAGTTCGTTAACCGATCGCCTACTGTATATCTAAATGTCAGTCATGAAATCGCCAATCACTATATCGGGGAGTGCTTAATTTGTTTGAAAATATTTTCATATAAAAATATAAATACATCCAAAATTGTTTTCAAGATATAAAATGATAAAAATTTGAAATTTTGCAAAAAAAAAAAAAAAACTGAGTGCGCATAACAGTTTTGGTGTACGTTGTCGAAGAACTTCGAGCTCCTAACTCTATGTTCGTTTGCATAAATTTTCATTTAAAAATTTAAAATGATACAAATTCGAGGCTCACACTGTCGAAGGCAGTGGGGCCCCAACATTAGGTTAGGTTCTTTTAGGACGATTTTCCTTTAAATATATAATATCATTCAACACTAACTTTAGGAATATTTAATGTTATTCTCACGAGCCCAGGCAATACCGGGCGGGAAGTTAAGAATGTTTTCATTAATTTGCTTGTTAGCAAATTAAAGAAAATTTGTTTCTATTCATATAAAAAAATATTCTATTTATATTTTCAAAAACTGAATTCAATTAATTCAATGCAAGGATCTTTTTTACCCCGTTAGAATGTTTACATCGCTTAACGTCGTCCATAAATGACCTTCTTTAGAAGTCCGCACTAACGGAAGTTCACTGTATACCTATTTTAATAAAATTGTCGTATCGTTAGATCCATAAAAGTCATTTTGTTAATATTTTTAATTTATTTAAAAATAATTATTGCAGTACATAATCATGCCTGTTTTGCTACGTTAGGAAATATTTCATTACTTAATATGGATTAAAGAGTATGTACACAGTAAAGAATATATACAGAGTGTATACACACATGAGTCCAGATTTTCTTAACATTATTATTTGTTTTATTGAAACTGTCATTGAATACGACAAATATTACTATTCGAAAATTGTGGTAGCTACCCGAATAGAAAAAATCCTTCAATCTAGCAACAGATTTACTCCATAACTTTCCGGCCAATAGATGTCGTTGTGAGTTCGCAGGTGATGTCGAAACCACGACTACATTTCATCTTTTAAAGCGGTACAATTTCACGTTGCTATCAGTTGAGGGATGCTAAGTGCATAAAGTTTGTTGTAACAGTGTAATGTAATCATGTCGAAGCTCGCGAATTTCGAACAACGAACGAACATAAAATTGAAGGTGCTACTGTAACTAGACGTTGAAGTGTTTTATGGCCAGCGTACGCAGACCGCACCTTCGGAACTCGGAACCGACAGCAAGGCAGTTGGTCGTTCTTGCACGACAACACACCAGCACACATTTCGATCATTGTGCGGGCATTTTTTGCTTCTAAAAGGGTCGTCATGCACAACCATCCTCCTTGCTCCCTATATTTATGTCCCTGTTATTATTTCTTGTTCCCCAAGTTGAAATTGCACAACATTCCGGACATTCAAGTAACTGTGACCGACTATTTGTCACACATTGCAAAGGCGGACTTCCAGAAGTGTTTTGATGACCATTACGTTTGTTGTAAGAAGTGTGTTGAGTGTAGTAAGTTTTATTCAGAATAAACATAAGGTACCTGTACCCAGTATGGACACCCTAAGGAAAATTTATTTTATTCACACCCGTGTACACGTCATAGGACTCCAGAAATATATGACCACTATCCCTGGACTGTTGACTATCATTATTAAAATTAGCGACCTTGTAATTATTCTGGTTTAATGTAAATGATAAAAACAAAAAATGTTTACAAATGTCCATATAAGGAACCCCTGGTCCCTATTATGGACGTGCATTTCCATATTAGGGACAGGTGGCTCCTTATTGACCTATTACACAGGCTGTATGGAAGAGCCACTCTTCCAAGGGATTTTAGAGGAGAGGGGATAAAAAATGTATATGTTAAAGTATTGCGGGGGTGGGGGGGTCACAGTAAATATCTTCAGAACATGTACTTTAGAAGGGGGTGGGGTTCATTTTCGGTTGTGACTCTACGAAGATCCATGCAAAGCACCTCAGTTACTACAAAATATTCTGAAATAATATAGTTGGTTTTGCTTAGCGTTATTGCATCTGTCTGCAGATTCACTTGCTGTACTTCCAATGTGGACATATCCCTTATTGGGAATCAGGCGTAGTTTTACGAAATCTTGTAATAAATAAACAAAGAAAACATTTTAAAGCAATATATGCAATAGCAATCGAAAGTATGTTTTATCAGCTTTCTAAAACACTCCGCTTTTCAATATTTAAAGTAATTTTACCATATTTAATAAGAATTTAAACTTATCTGTAATTACGATCAGCACTCCATGAAACAACAAGTTTTCTTTCAAATAGAGAACAGCGCGCTTTTTTGCACTTTTCAGGCTTAATTATCTTTTCAACTGCTTTTCTTCACGGACATTTAGCGCCATCTCTCGATCAAAATTGTTACTTTTAAAGATATTAGGGGTGTCCATATTGGGTACAAGTACCTTAGGTCAAAATTTTCATTTCAGTTCTTATTTATTTATTTTTAGCATCAGTCCGATAAGTTATGGGACAGACTGTGTATTTTTATATTTTTGGAATTTGTGTATAAACCAAGAATCTGTCAAAGTGATAGTTTGTACAAATATAGAACTAATCATGAAACAATTCAAATTTTAATCTTTAATAATTCAAAATAAAATATATATATATATATCATGAAGGAAATTTTTTTATATCTTTGCAGGAAATAAAAGAAACTCTGAGACTTACAGCTAAACCATTTTACGTTGAAGTAGAAATTTTCACATACTTTCTTTCCTTAACCTGGCAAAAATTCAATCTCCTTAGAAAAGTAGTGAAGGTTCTATATAGGTGCGATAGAAATAAGAGGAAACTCTGCTACTGGAAAACACACGAGTCATTAAATTGAACCAAAAGTAATACATATACAGGGTGTCCATAATTAAACGACCTTACTTTAAAGATGTCTACGGACGAAACTATTGGTCAGAAAGTTGTGAAATTTTGTGAAGGACTTAATGAAGGAATGGGAATTTGTTTAAGCGAAAAAAAAATTAGTTCAAAATTTTGCCACCAGAGGACGGTTTTTTAACGAGTTACATATTTAGCATACATTTACGATAGTTTAAATATTTTATTACAACTTATTATGTTCCATATGAAGGGAATTATTTGCAGCTACCATATGGAATTGTAAGGTAGCATACTCCACAGTTGACCGCAGTGTGTTTTGGGAAAAGCTAAGTACATGTCGTAAAAAGGTTTGTTGAACATCTTTTGTTGTAATAAAATTTGTAAACTATCGTAAATGTATGCTATATGTGGAATTCATTAAAAACGCCATTTGGTGGTGAAATTTTGAACTAATTTTTTTTGTCGCCCAAACAAATTCCCATTCTTCCATTATGTTCTTCACAAAATTTCACAACTTTCTGACCAATAATTTCGTCTGTAGACAATTTTAAAGTAGGGTCGTTTAATTATGGACATCCTGTATAATGAGCTTGAGTGTACAACGTAACTTATGTTTAAGATTTTTTATGTAAAATTATTTAACTGCATCGTGAGATCCCTCCAAAATTATAAGTGTTAATTATTCTCTAATAGATGCCTTCATAATCAAATATAAGTTTTAGTTATGTGCAATTAGTTTTGATTTAGTAAATTAAATTAAATAACATCTATCAGACAAAACATATTGCACATATTTAACTGAAGGTTAACTTCTAACAAATCAGTTGATTTAGAGGAAGCAATCATAATGGCTTTAATTGCAGAAATTTTCTTAGAAAACTTTGATTTTGAATATTTTAAAACTTACATTTTGTTAGTTATCTTGTTCTACACTCAAAATTTTCATGTATTAACAAAGTAATTTTTTTAGTAGTTATGGGTTTCTTGGATATATATTTAAAAGATTCAATGGTTTTTAATATATACATGCTTTAGTATAAGGCATAATAAATGTATATATACATATACGAAACTAGCTATATTAGTCTTAAAAAATACCTTTCATTGTAAACATCATTATGACTATTTGTTTAACCCTCCTAGTACCAGGTTTTAAAGTTTTATGAGCTTTCTTAGTTTTGTCTGATTTGAATCAGAAATTTAATTAGCTTCTTTCTATGAAATGTGTATAGAATTTTTTTTTCTGTTCGAAAACATAAAAAACTTCAAAATAAAAAAATAAAGGGTTCAAATAAGACCCCAATGGTACTAGTACGATTAAATGTAAATTACTTTCAAAAACTTTATACAATACAATTAACAAACACGGTGCTTTCTTTCAGTATGAAAATTAAATGAGTATTTTTTGCATGCAAAATCTACAAATAAAAAAATACTCTTTAGAATGAACATGATGATGATGTCCTTCTCTTTAGTATGACTAAATATTAAAATAGAGACTGTTGTGATAATATTTTGTTGAACGCCTTACAAGTGAATGATTCTTTTTTAGTTGAAGCAGCTGGACATTCAGATTATATTTCTTTGACAAATATCTTTGCTGCACAGATCAAGCGAAATAGTTTTTTTCAGTATGTAGACGAATATGCATTTTTAATACATTTTTATGAGAAAATCCTTTGTTGCACACCTCACAAGTGAAAGGTTTTTCCTAGGTATGAATCCAAAGATGTGTATTTAAGGAAGATTTTTGAGAAAATCCTCTATTGCACATCTTACAAGTAAAGGGCTTCTCTCCAGTATGTACACGAAAGTGGATTTCTAAATGAGACTTCTGAGAGAAACCTTTATTGCACACTTCACATTTGAAGCGTTTCTCTTTTGCGTGTTTACGAAGATGATGAATTAAAAGAGATTTTTGGGAAAATTTACTGTTGCATATCTCACTAGTGTAAGGTTTCTCTCTAGTATGTATAATAAGATGCTTTTTTAAACTAACTTTATGAGAAAATTCTTTTTTACACACCTCACAACTGAAAGGTTTTTCTTTTGTATGTACACGACGATGACTAATTAGACCTGATTTTCTAGAAAATCCTGTGTTGCACACCTCACAAGTATAAGGTTTCTCTCTAGTATGTACACGATAGTGGATTTTTAAATTAGACTTCCGAGTGAAACTTTTATTGCACTCTTCACAATTGAAGCGTTTCTCTTTTGCATGTTTACGATGATGATGAATTAAAAGAGATTTTTGGGAAAACCCACTGTTGCATATTTTACAAGTGTAAGGTCTAGTATGTATAATAAGATGCTTTTTTAAATAACCTTTTTGAGAAAATTCTTTGTTGCACACCTCACAACTGAAGGGTTTTTCTTTTGTATGTACACGACGATGAATTATTAGACCAGATTTACTAGAAAATTCTTTGTTGCACATCTCACAACTGAAAGGCTTTTCTTTTGTATGTACACGACGATGACTGATTAGAGTAGATTTATCGGAAAATCCTTTGTTGCACACCTCACAAGTATAAGGTTTCTCTCCAGTATGAACAAGAAGGTGCCTCGTCAAAATACATTTTAGAGAAAATCTTTTGTTGCATATCTCACAAGTGAAGTGTTTTTCTTTAGTATGTTCTTCATGGCCACGAAGGTGGGCCATTAAATATGACCTTCGAGTAAGTCTTTTATTGCACACTTCACAAGCAAAAGGCCTCTCTTTAGTATGAATAAGACGATGCCTATGTAGATGATGCTTTTGAGAAAATCCTTTGCTGCACAACTCGCACGTGAAAGGCTTCTCTTGAGTAAGCTGAGTATGAGTAAGCAGATGCCTAACTAAACGATACTTAATGGAAAATCCCTTGTTGCAGATCTCGCAAGTGAAAGGCTTTTTCTTAGTATGTACATAAAGATGTAAATTTAAGGAATATTTTTGAGAGAATCCTTTGTTGCAAAACTCACAAGTGAAAGGCCTTTCTTTAGTATGAGTACGATAATGGGTAACTAAATGTGACTTATTGGTAAATCCTTTGTTGCACATCTCGCAAGTGAAAGGCTTCTTCTTAGCATGTATATGGAGGTGTAAATTTAATGAATATTTTCGAGAGAATTCTTTGTTGCACAACTCACAAGTGAAAGGCTTTTCTTTCGTATGAATACGATAATGCCTAACTAAATGAGACTTAATGGAAAATCCTTTTTTGCACATCTCGCAAATATATGGCTTCTCTTTAGTATGCACACGGAGGTGTAAATTTAAGGCAGATTTAAAAGGGAATCCCTTGTTGCAAAACTCACATGTGAAGGGCTTCTCCTGTGTATGATTTCTAAGATGTGTACTTAATGCAGACTTTTGTGAAAATCCTTTTTTGCACACCACACAAGTAAAGGGCTTTTCCTTAGTATGTACACGAAGATGTAAATTTAAGTTAGATTTCAAAGAGAATCCTTTGTCGCACGCGTAACAAATAAAGGGCTGCTCTTTGGTATGTACAAAACGATGATTATTTAGAGCAGATTTATGGGAAAATGCTTTGTTGCACACCCCACAAGTGAAGGGCTTCTCATGTGTGTGGATCCTAAGATGCACTTTTAATTGATATTTTTGTGAAAATCCTCTGTTGCATACCTCACAAATGAAGGGTTTCTCTTTGGTATGTACACGAAAATGGACCTTTAAACCAGACATTCGAGAAAATTCTTTACTACAAACTACACAAGTAAAGGGCTTTTCATTTGTGTGCATGCTAAGATGCATTTTTAATGAAGCTTTTTGTGAAAATCCTCGGTTGCACACCTCACATATGAAGGGTTTCTCTTTAGTATGTACACGAAGGTGGGTCTTTAAACCAGAGTTTTGAGAAAATTCTTTATTACACACTACACAAGTAAAGGGTTTTTTATGTGCGTGAATGTTAAGATGCACTTTTAATGAAGCTTTTCGTGAAAATTCTTTGTTGCACACCTCACAAAAGAAAAGCTTTTGCTTACTATCAACATGATGGCCCATGTTTAAAATAAATTTCACTCCAAATATTAATTGAAAATTAAGTCCTTTGAAGAAATAGAAAAGTACAATGTTAAATTATTTTTATTTCACATATTATATGAATATGATGTTTTCCAAACTTTAAATATAATTTCCATTCTTCTTATAATGAGATGTTAAGAATTTCTTAGTCAGACATATATTTTCTGTACTAAAAATACAGAAAATGAACAGTAACTTGGGTAAATAGATTCAATATTTATACATGTACACATTTATTTTTAAATTACCTTTTTTTCTCACAAAAAGATAGCCTGTGCGAAATTTGAAATGCGAAGTTTATTTGAATGAACAAACCTTAAACATCACAATAATGATTACCAAGTAAAATGATTATTGATCTAGACCATTAAAGCTTTAAAATAAAGTTGGAAAGAACAACAATCTTAAAATGTATACCTCTGTATTAAAAAATATCCCTTACTCAGGGAAAAACATTTCTGGAACTACAGTAAATATCCTAACAATTGAAATTTTGTTTCAGTAATAAGTTACTTTCTAACAAACTGATAGTTATTAGAAGATGGTTATCTAAATTCTAAATAATGATTTGCAATTTAAAATAAACTATAGTATAGACCAATAAGTCAAATAAAAAAAAATCCTTAATTAACCAGTTTTTTGTTTCATAGAATTAAACTTATAGATGATTTAGCTTCATAAGTGTTTTCACATCATAATATATGTCTTCAAAATTCGCAAGTACTTGCACCTGTAACATAAATAAAAATTTGTGAGAATCACAATTATTTTAAAAAAAATTTAATAATTGCACAGCAAAAGACAGAAGTGTAACATTAATAACTTAGAAAAAACATTAAATGCATGATACATTTTCGATATATGTCTTCTTACAATTAGAGTATTTTTTTTTTCACATAAAACAATATTTTTACAGTACTTATACAAAAGAAAAATAATGTTTTAATTTGCATTTTTTACAGTACTTTTGACATTATTTATACACTACACAGTCAAAATACACATGACATTTTCGATTTTAGACGTTTGATCGAATATCGAGCAAAATACTTGAATTTTTTTACAGCTTCAAACATATAAAGTACAAATTTGACCTCAGATTTATTTAGTGACGGTTTAGCCACGAGGGCAATTAAGGAAGCAACAACAAATAGAATAAAAATTATACTTGCAATCGTCCCATGCAATAAAATGCTCGCAATGATCTGTATCAGATGATTATGCAGGTGCTGTAAAACATATGTGTAGGATCAGCATGCGTATTTATTGATATATAAAAGTTTCTACAAAAAATTCAAGAAATTTCCATTTTTTTTTTATAGCATGAAGGTTTTTTAATCAAATTTGACCTCAGATTTATTTAGTGACGCTTTAGTCACGAGGGCAATTAAGGAAGCAACAAAAAATAGAATAAAAATTATACTTGCAATCGTCCCATGCAATAAAATGCTCGCAATGATCTGTATCAGATGATTATGCAGGTGCTGTAAAACATATGTGTAGGATCAGCATGCGTATTTATTGATATATAAAAGTTTCTATAAAAAATTCAAGAAATTTCCATGTTTTTTTTTATAGCATGAAGATTTTTTAATCAAATTTGACCTCAGATTTATTTAGTGACGGTTTAGTCATGAGGCCAATTAGGGAGGCAACAACCCAGCAAACACGAGATTTTTGGCCACCTGTTGTAAACGTTGTGGCCAAAAAAGTTTGCGGCAATTTGTATCCAGCCATTAATGTATTTTAACTGAAGCGCCCGCACACCGGATGTCTATCGCCAAATCGTTAACGGGCAAATGGCGGGGAAACTTAATGCAATTTCAGTGCCCAATAGCGAATGAAAGTACGTTTGCGGCCAAGATATACAAATCTATCATTGTTTAAAAGTCAGTGGCCCAGTATAATCTTCTCGACATTTTTATTATAAGAAATAACAAGTTGGAAATTGTACGTCAAACGTTACAAACGAGGTGCGTTCGTACGCACGTTTTAGAATTAAATTCATGATATCCCGTGCGTAGAACGGGCTAAACAGCTAGTTAAGTATATATTTTATGACGCTGTTCATACAAATATCTTAACTAGTTATATAAATATTCAGATATATATGTATCAGCTAGTTATATAAATATTCAGATCTTGATGATTTTTAATTCTGTGAAATGAATTATATCGTCTGCAGATTAATTTCTGTAATAAAATAAGTATCTCGGTCGCTTGACGATTTAACATCCATCGGAAGCTCCTCTAACAAAAAAGCACCGATTTAAAAAAAAAAATCAAATTTCTTAATAAATATTTTTATTAATATCTCCTAAAGTTTTGATTCGATTTTAATAAAATTTGAAATGTCTCGACAAAATTCTGCAAAGATAATATATTTTAAATTGCAAACCATTTGGTTGGGTAGTTTTTGCGTTGTTATATGCGGACGGACAGACAGACGGACGGACAGACAGACAGACGGACGGACAGACGGACGGACCAAACGACGACTATAGGTGCTACGTATTTATATAATTACGAACGCACCTAAAAAGTATCTTTACTTCACATTTTATAAGATGATTTTCGTTATTTTAAACCTGGATTTATGTGAAACGATAAAATATGCTGCATTTAAATATTTTATGCAATAAAAAATACACAAAAAGTACCCTTCTTTAATTTAAAGAGTTTTTATGGAAAAAAAATCATAAAAACTGTTAATGTTTTTGCTTTTAAAGTATGCATTAATATCTTTAAATGAATATTTTTTGTGAGCACCTAGAATGAAAATGAATATTGCAATCTTTAGACATACATATTATATAAACATATTAAAAAAATTAATGATAAATGGGAATTTATTTCAATTTCAATTTCAATGAAAAAATATTTGTCAAAAGAAATAAATGCCACTTTACCAAAAAGCAGTTACTGTTAAACGAAAAAAAAAAAAAAAAAAAAAAAAAAAAAATCTTTTTTTTCTTGGAGGGGGGGGGGGGCGGTGATTTTATATTATCTGTATATTATCTATAAATCAGTTCCAAAAAATAAGTTATTTTCATTTTTTGAAACACTCCAAAATTTAGATTTAAAAGAAAAAAAAAATCTTAACTAGCTTAAATAAGCAATAATACCAAATACCGATCCCCCCCTCCCACTCCTTTCACACGGCAAGCCGGGAGTAATGCAGGGAAAGATGAAACAAGAGTTCCCTTTTCCAACACATTTTTTTTCCCAGTGGGGATTTTTGTAAATATATTTTTAAATGTTTTCCGCTTTGTAATAATCAGCATTGAAAAATTTCCACTTTTAAAATTATTTAATGTTGTATGAGAAATTTTGAAGATAAAAAAAAACCTTGAAAAAATAAATCTATTGAAATATAGCTTTTTTTCTGCGGTCTCGTAGGGATTTTTATGTCTTTTTGGCAGCGTCATCGCACATCGCAGCGTTGTTTACATTTCCCTTTCCTGCATCGTGGCGTCGTCTATGTCTAAGTCTCGTCATTCACTGGTTTTTGGATATTTAGATTTACTAATTAGGTAAGATTATTTTTCTATATTATTCCAAGGGTTAGTTAAAAATTAGTTTTCATCATTCTCAGGGACAGATTTAAGTTCAAGATAAAGGAAGCTGAGAAAAAGCATCAGCAATTGTGTAAAATTAACTGCATTGCTTTGCTTATTATGCGACTTAATTCTACAGAAGCGAATAAAAAAAAAAAGTTCTTTACTGATCTTACATCTGCCCTGAATATGCTATTAATAAGTTGATTGTAATTATATATATATATATCAGAGTAAAATGTGTCCGTAATGAACAATATCAGAAGTTTTTGGTTTATAAAAAAATTAACCAATAAAAATTCAGCTTTTATTTTTTTCATAATTCTCCGTTGCCTGTTTTATAATTTGCTTTATTGCTGACAATTTTAAACCAGTCAGGAAGCGGAAAGTAATATTTTACAGCTCCAGTGTCTTTCAGTGAAATTATACTCATATGTTAAGATCTGGTTTTAATTAACTAATATATTTATATTCTGTATTTTCTGATGATACTGGCATATTTTTATTTTGATAGTAATAGAAAACTTCGAATTTTATGTACTAATTAATGACCATTTGCAAAATTTCATTTTATTTTTAAGATTTTAATAAAGTAGGTAATTTCTTTTTAATTCATTAATGTGATTTTTAATTAGTCATGGCAATAGTGCCCAAAATGTTTTGGTTTAGCCGAAAAGCTAAGTAATCTGATTTAATTTTTAAATTCCACTTATCAGAGTCAGAGTGTAATAGGAACACAACTTGGTACTTTTCTGTTATACCAACACATGCCAAAATATACGCTAATCTGCCATTTATTTCTACCCTAACCGTGTAAAGAATTTTTTATTGCAAACTGTACCAAACATTCTGATTGGACTATTTATTGAACGTGAATCTTTTATTATTATTATTTAATCGTAACCTCATAAAACATCTTAACTTGCTACTTTTCAAATAGAAAATATTTATTAAATTATAACTTGCATTTATTATTGACACTGAAATGAATTTTACCATTAAGCTGTTACTTGATGATGTAGAAGCGGCAATAAAATTGTTTTAGGACTTTAGATACATAAAAAAAAAAGTTTTTATCAAAAAAACTCATAAACATCTTCATTCAAAAAATGAAATGTTTACAGCAATCCTAAGAGACATTTACAATTTCAAGCCTGTAGTTTAAATAGAGTTTTATTTTATTACCTTATGTAATATTTATTTGTTCTTTTATTTTAAGTGCATATTTTGTATTGCAATTTTCAAACGTTTTATTTTTAAGTGCTTAAATTCGTGCCAACAATGTTATTTTTGTTTTCAAATGATTCGTTTCATGTGAATTTCCTTTTGTGCCGATTATTATGCTTAGCGACAATGGTGTTGGTATAGCAGAAAAGGACCCAAACTTTTTATAAACAGTTGCTTTTAATATATTTTCATGTTGTAAATATTTTTTTAATAACAAACCAGATTAATTTTTAATGGGTTTTTTTTTTCCTAATGAAAGCACATAATTTGTTTGGGTACATTTCGGTTAGCTGGGCGCCAGTGATATATATACATGTATTATATATACACATATCTATGTATATACACATATGTCTGCATATACATATATATACATACATATATTTATATACATATATGTATGTATATACATATATAGGTATATACATTATGTATTTATATATGTTGATATATATCACTGGCGCCCGGCTAACCGAAATGTACCTTTTTTTGTTTCAAAGTATTGCATCGTCCCTTACCCCTCATGCAAAAACAAATTTGTCTTTAAGGACGTCTTCCTTTTTAAAACTTGTTTTAAGCCTTTTTTTAACCTCATCTCCCCCGAGTCTGAAATTTTCTTTCTGTGTTTGTGACAACATACTCTCAAAGCATGCAATTTCTTTCTTGGAATCCAAAATAGTTGCACACTGTTATACTATACTGTTACATTTTTTTTTTTTTTTTTTTTTTTTTTTTTTTTTTTACAAACATCCAAAATATTAAGAGGAGAGAGCCTGTCTGATATTACACTTTTAATTTTATGTTAAATAAAACATTGGGTACTTTTCGGTTAGCCAGGTGCCAATGATGTGTACAAGTACATACATGTATATATATTACTGGTGTCCAGCTAACCGAAAAGTACCAAACATTGTATCAATTATCTTCCTTAATTACTTTCCTGGAACTATAATTTATCTCCATCTTTTATATTATGTTCTGCAGTGTTTTTCTTTTTCAGTACCATAATTTCAGTAAAAAGCGCTATAGTGCATATGCGTGTAAAAATTTAAAACAGTCTAAGTGCACAGCACTTCTGCTGGTGTGGCTGATTCAGTAATTTTTTTTTTCTTTTCCTCCCCATAGCAATATTTAGATAAGATGCCATTTTATTTAATGCAAATTATGTGTGTGTGCATGTTGAAATAAGTTTTGATTTAAAAGAAGAAGAAAATGATTCACTGACATCAGTTATATACATTAATCAGTTGTACTTTTTCTTTTTAATTTTCTAGTTGAATATGATAAATGCTTAATATTGCAACCTATTACAATTTATTTTCATATTTTTCAGGAAACTGTGGTGGCGCAGTTCAGAGATGGCAGCAGAGATGACTGTGCAGCATAAACTCGTTTGGCATTCAAGCAAAGGTAAGTTGTCAATTTACTCAGTTTGTAACGCAGGGCTTTTATCTTAGGGCCCATTTTGAAAAAAGTAAAAGTTATTTGTGTGAAATTTATTCTTTTTTTTTTTTTGTGAAAGATAACATTTTGTAATGAATATGAAATTTAGTTACTCAAATTTGAACCAAACGTTTATTGATAACTTCTTTAAGTCCTTCTGTTAAAGTTTTCCTTTCAATTTGTTTGCAAATTACACATTTTGAAACATAAAATAAAAATTAACAATGAAGAGTATGTTTTTATGGATTGTTTATAAAATAGTCAATTCAGAAAATTCCAGATTTTAAAAGTATTGCTACCCCACATGCAAAAACAAATTTGTCTTTAAAGACTTCTTCCTTTTTAAAACTCAATTTTTTTTAAGTTGCCTGTGTTATTTAAAAAAAAAAATGGGAAGAGATCCTGTTTATTAAAAGGTATATTGTGAAGGGACCTGCTTTACTAGGAAGAATTTTGGGATGGTCCCCTAAATAGGCTCCAAATTTTGTCTGTATTGATCAATTTACATTAGTAAATTTAATTTCACACATTCATAAAATAGAAGTGCACTCTTGTATTTTAGCTGCATACAGTTGGTAAACGTTAAAGCTCTTTACAAAGCTTTCCAACCTTTGCACTTTAAGTGTAAAATTTACACTTTTTAACCTTTTTTTACAGCTAGAATGTACTTATTTTTTACTCTTAAAAGTTATAGAAAAAAAAAGCTATTAAAATATTTTTCGGCAGAATCCTCGAATAAGCGAGGGTCCCCGATTTGGCGATTTTTTTGACGCACGCCAAGGAACGACGCGCGCCAACCGAGAAATCGGCAACCTCCGAATTCTACCCAATCAGAACACGAGCTTTTCGGCAGACGACTTATTACTTACACACATCGTCAAGCAAATTCTTTCACAAAGTACACCGTGAACGTAGCATTGATTTTATTTCGTTTTAAGAATATTTACAAAGTTTTAGTAAATTTTACCGTCACATTTTTCGATTTTTACATACTTTTACCAATATTTTCCTTCAGATATTTCAATTTTTACAAACTTTTACCGATATTTTCCTTCAGATATTTCAATTTTTATAAACTTTTATCGATTTTTTCATTCCGATTTTTTCCATTTTTACAAATTTTTAGCTATTTTTCCTGCCGGATGTTTCCGTTTAAAAAACTATTTAGCTATTTTTCACTCCGTATTGTTTCATTTTTAGCAATTTTTCTATCCAAATTTTGAACTATTTATTCCTCCGGATATTTTTATTCTTACAAATTTTTTCCTCCGGATTTTTCCATAAAAAAAAGTTCTGCCCTATTTTTTCCTCCGGATTTTTCAATTTTAACCTACTTTTTTCATTTGGATTTTTCGTTTTTACAAGTTTTTAGCTATTTTTCATTTTTACAAATTTTTAGCTATTTTTTCCTCTACATTTTTACAAATTTTAGCTACGTTTTTATTTTATTTCTTTTGTTTTCATTTTTATAAATATTTAGCTATGTTTTTACTTTTTTTTTTCATTTTTATAAATATTTAGCTATGTTTTTACTTTTTTTTTCATTTTTATAAATTTTTAGCTATGTTTTTCCTTTGTTTTTTTTGCATTTTTTGAAATTTTTAGCTATTTTTTCCTCCGGATTTTTCAGTTTTTAAAAATTTTTAGCTATTTTTTCCTCCGGATTTTTCAGTTTTTAAAAATTTTTAGCTATTTTTTCCTCCGGATTTTTCCGTTTTTAAAAATTTTTAGCTACTTTTTCCTCTGGATTTTTCCGCTTTAAAAAATTTTTTAGCTACTTTTTCTACCGAATTTTTCAATTTTTAAAAATTTTTAGCTACTTTTTCCTCCGAATTTTTCAATTTAAACAATTTTTAGCTACTTTTTCCTCTGGATTTTTCAATTAAAAAAAAAATTTAGCTACTTTTTCCTCCGGATTTTTCAATTAAAAAAAATTGGAACAGATGTGTTACTATCACGCTAAAATGTAAACAAAAGATTGGCGACTGTTTGTTTGGCGCGATTTCCAAGACTGCGCCAAACGAATAACTTAATACAATGGCTAGGTTGCCATTAAAGAAAAAAATCCCCTAAATTTGGCGACTTTTTTCTTTTTTTTAACCGATAATTTTTTTTTTTTTTTTAGCGTGAGTGTAAAGCATCTAAGCCAAAAAATTTTTAGCAATTTTTTCTCCAAATTTCTCAATTTTTTTAAAAAAAATATCTATTTTTTTCATTTGGATTTTTTATTTTTACAAATTTTTAGCTATTTTTTCTTCCGGATTTTACCATTTTTACAAATTTTTAGCCATTTTTTTCCCTCCAGATTTTTCCATATTTTTAATTTTCTTTCTTCTGTATTTTTCATTTGTATAAATTTTTAACTATTCTTTCCTCATCATATTTCCATTTTTACAAATTGTTAGCTACTTTTCCTCCAGATTTTACAATTTTCACACATTTTTAGCTATTTTTGCCACCATATTTTCCCACATTTTTAGCTACTTTTGCCACCATATTTTCCGAATTTCCAATTTTTTTGCTATGTTTTCCTCCAATTTTTCCATTTTAAACTATTTTTCCCACCGGATTTTTCCTTTTTTTTTTTAATGAATTTTTAACTATTTTCCCTCCAGATTTCTCCATTTAAAAAAATTTTTAGTTATCTATTCCCTCTAGCTTTTTCAATTTACAAATTTTTAGCTATTTTTTCCTCCGGATACTTCATTTTTACAAATTTTCGGCTATTTTTTTCCTCCGGATATTTCCATTTTTACATATTTTTATCAAATTTTTTCTATTTTTACATATTTATAGCTTTTTTCTTCCATCTGTATCCATTTTTACAAGTTATCTTTTTTTTTCTATGAATTTTTTTGAAATATTTATCAAGTTTAATAATTTATTACCTTTAACAATTAAAAAATTTCTAGTAAAATAAGGCTTAAACTTGAAAATTGTCACAAAACGGAATAAAATCAACGTTTACTTCATGAAAGAAATTCTCATAAAAACTCTATAAATAGTCAATTCTCTGCATCACACCACACACGTTATAATTGAGGAAAATTTCGATATTCTTCATTTTTCTAATACATGCAAGACGCGGTTGACTATGCTTCGCGTACATTAACCGAAAAAAAACATCACTGAACGCATGAAACTCGCCGTACAGCAATCTCTAGAATGCACGAAATTCATTCAAGCCGCGGTCAGTAACTTGTGTATGTACGCTTCGCATACATTAACCGAAAAAAAACATCACTGGACGCATGAAACTCGCCGTACAGCAATCTGTAGAATGCACGAAATTCATTCAAGCCACGGTCAGTAACTTGTGTATGTACGCTTGGCATACATTAACCGAAAAAAAACATCACTGGACGCATGAAACTCACTGTACAGCATTCTCTAGAATGCACGAAATTCATTCAAACCGCGGTCAGTAACTTGTGTATGTACGCTTGCCGTACATTAACCGAAAAAAAAAACATCACTGGATGCATGAAACTCGCTGTACAGCAATCTGTAGAATGCACGAAATTCATTCCTGCCGCGGTCAGTAACTTGTGTATGTACGCTTCGCGTACATTAACTGAAAAAAAAACATCACTGGACGCATGAAACTCGCTGTACAGCAATCTGTAGAATGCACGAAATTCATTCAAGCCGCGGTCAGTAACTTGTATATGTACGTTTCGCGTACATTAACCGAAAAAAAAACATCACTGGACGCATGAAACTCGCTGTACAGCAATCTGTAGAATGCACGAAATTCATTCCAGCCGCGGTCAGTAACTTGTGTATGTACGCTTCGCGTACATTAACCGAAATTTTTTTTTTTTTCCCCAACAATCCATTGACTAATTTTAAGATTTTTTACCACGATTGGCTGATAAATTTAGCGATATCTTTTAAATGGCCAAAAAATCATTTTGTAAACTTTTTCATATTAAAATTTAGTTAAATTGTAATATTTTAACAAAACTGTATTCAAAAAGTTATCATAAAAAAATCTTCGTCTATTACATATTGCATAGGAATTGTTCATTTTTATTAAAATTATTTTATTCAAAATTGTTATTTTACAGTTTGTTAAAACAGTTTAGCAGAGTTTCATGAAATGTAAACATCTTGTACAATGGGTCCTTCAAATTACTCAAAATTTTGATGCTTCAGCTCATGTGCTTAGAAAATGTTTGCTTTAAATGTTTTAATATTTGTTTCAAGAGTGATGATTTCAGTTTTGTGATTATTGTGACACCTCTGGAAATATAGTGCATCTAATCTGGACTTACATTTAATAAAAATTAAATTAATTTAAATTTTTGAAATGTAAAATTTAATAGAAAAAGATTGAGTATTTTTTAAAGTTTTGCAGAAATGTGTCAAATAATTTTTGTTAACAGGGTTTTTGACTTTCATGAACTTTGACAATACTTAAGATTACACAGATTTATGCTAAATAATTTTTTTTAATTTATGCTATGTATGTAGAAGAGGAAGGAAGGTGGTGATAAAATTATTTAATCTTCTGACCTCTAAATTAAGGATTTTTTTTTAATATGTTGTCATATAAATTAATTTGGATTTTGATTATATGTAATGTATAATTTTTAACAAATTAAAAATAAAGCAGATTCTTTGGAGAAAGGGACCTTCTTTAATACTTTCTTTGACCCTTTTTTCTTAAGAAACTTTAAAAAATGATATTTAAATTCAAGGTATTTTTAAAACATTCTTATGTTTTGCCCAAAATATTTTGCAAATGTAAGATTCTGGAGAGGAGCTGAAGGTTCAAATCCATGTTTTTAAATTTTCCTTTAAATCAAATATCAAGTAATAAAAATGGTGATTTTTTTTTCATTGCTAACTAAGCGTAAACCTGACAGTGTGAAATATGTTCGAGCCTGGAAGCTGGGTTACGCTTAGTTAGCAATGTAAAAATTCACATGTTTGTTATTCAATAATTTTGAGTTAATTTCACTGCTGAAAATAAATTAAAATTACTCAAATATCAAGTTTTTAGAATAAAATAACTGTGGCAATATTTGTATTGGAGTAATTAGTGTTTCCCCTAGACGTTTTCGAGAGGGCGCAGCACCCTGCCCATTTTTTTATAGTTGTAAATGCGCCCTGCCCGTTTTTATATAGCTGGAAATGTGCCCTGATTATTGTGGATTCGCAAGAATTTGCTTTCGCGAATTTCACCAAAATTTAGCGGGAAAATATCACAAAAATCATCTATCGGTCATGAGAAAATATCGCAAGATTCGTCTATTGGTCACAGTAAAATATCACAAAATTTGTCACTTGGTCGCAAGAAAAATTACAAAATTTGGCAGTTTGTTGTAGGAAAAAAATTGGGAAATTTGCTTATTTGTCGCAAAACCTCCCTCCCTGCACAATTCGGCAATTGGTAGCAGGAAAATATTCTGAAATTCATCAGTCAGCTGCGGGAAAAATCACGAAACTATTCAGTCAGTCATGGGAAAAAATAGCGAAATTCTTCCAAGATCGCATGAGAAAAATTGCTAAATTTGTCAATCGATTGCGGCTAAAAATAGAGAAATTTATATATCTGTCATGGGCAGGGCATTCGGGGCACGGGCCCAGGGTCCCCGATTTTCAGGAGTCCCCAAATGCTACTAAAAATTTTTGAATTATTGGCCAAAACAGTTTTAACTGTTAAAAAAACAAAATTAAAATGGAAAAATCTGTTTGTCAGAGATTGTCTATGATGTGTCAAAGCAGGGTTGGCAAGTTTCTTCCAAAGTGGAAAAAACCGGCCTGAAGAAATAGGTTTCTTCCAAGTGGAAAAAATGGAAGAAACTGTTTTTCTTTAAGAATTTACCATATAAGTTACAACTTTGTAAAATACAATAAAAATAAATGTATTTTCTAATAGATAACCTTACATAAATTTAAATAGACTTATAAAAATTTAATTATGTATGATAAATTGATAATTACACCAGTTTTTTAGCCAAGATCACACACCTGTCTAAAGCTTTCCAATGATTGTGTACCTGAATAAAATAAATGGGACTTTTCTAACACCATGCCAAAATGTATGCTAATGTGCTATTTATTTCAACCCTGAACGTGTAAATATTTTTATTGCAAACCGTGCCAAACATTGTGATTTGCTATTTATTGAACATGACACTTTTTAATTATTATTATTACTTAATTTACTCTGTAACCTCGCAAAACATCTTAATTTGCTATTTTTCAAATAGAAAATATTTAATATTAAGTAGTAACTTATATTTATTGTTGACACTAATGTGGATTTTACCATTAGGCATTTACCAGATGATGGGGACGCTGCAATAAAATTGTTTCAGGACTTTGGATACAAAAAAAAAAGTATGAACGTCTTCATTCAAAAAGTGAAATGCTTACTGCAATGCTAAGAGACATTTACAATGCTATGCCTGTAGTTTAAATTGAGTTAATTTTATTAATTTATCATATAATATTTATTTGTTCTTTTATTTTAAGTCTATATTCGTGTCGATTTAATAAAATAGTTCGTGAAAGTCTGTAATTTTCAAATGTTATATTTTTAAATGCTCAATTTTGTGCCAGCATTTTTTTTTTTTTTTTTTCCAATTGAATCCTTTCACATGAATTTCATTTTGTGCCAATTATTGCACTTGGTGACGACAATGGTGTTGGTATAATGGAAATGTACCAAATAAATTTATCCAAAATACACAAAATCAATTAAAGGTAATTCAATTCAAAAGAGGCACATTTTTTTTAATATATATAATTTAAACTTCTGTAACCAGTAGTAAATAGTATGTGGATCATTTACCTATTGTAGAATGAAACTCTTTTAAATAAAAGACAGTGCTTTGAATTTACGCCCATTTTATTAAGGAAACTAATATACAGTAATTACTGTATTGAAGGATTTCATTAAAATCTCCATTTTCCTTACTACAGTGCAACATTGTATAACAAAACAGAAGTAATTTAGCTTTAAGATGCTGCAATCAATTTCTCAACTTAGAATGGATGAATTCAAAAGATGAAAAAAATTCTTATCCCTGTAGAGTTTATTTTCAGAACATTTATCTTTTAAATCAGCATGCTAGTATACATAATTACAAATTTGTTTGTTTTAAGTTTTGCACAATAGTTTTTAAAATATTGCATTTTTATATGATAAATAAGGAATTGGTAGGTTTTTTTTTTTTTTTACAGAAATTATATAAACAATAAAAAAATATCCCCTACCTCTAAAGTTGTAAAAAACATAACCTGTAAATACCTGCTGAACCTGAAGTTTGTTATTAAAAAATAACTTATTTTTCCATAAATAATATTTTTAATATTAATTAATTTCCAATTTAAATTTCATATAATTAGGTTTTGAATTTAATTCTTTTATATAGTTAATATATTTTAATTTTGAGCATCTGTTTTGTTTTCTGTTGGTTTCTTCCAGTTTTTTCCATTTCTTCCAGTTTCTTCGGGAAGAAACCCAACCCTGTGTCAAAGTAACTTCATTTTTTCTTTATTGTCTTTTAACCCTTTGAGGCGTGGTGGGATATATTATATCCCACCTAATTTAAATTTTACTTTTTTAACTTTGACGGGGAAAAGTTGAAAAATTGCTTTTCCTTATTTTGAACTAAATTACGGTGAGAATTGAAATGCTATCGTTTTATGAGTGATAATATCAGATTTATAGCTTGGAGGTACACAATGTATTTTCCTACTTTACAAAGCCATTTTGAAGGAAATGTTATGTGAAAAAATAAGGTACACAATGTATTTTCCTACTTTACAAAGCCATTTTGAAGGAAATGTTATGTGAAAAAATAAAGTGAAGAAAATAAAGAACTGCTGGTTTCTAGAAATACAAATTCTAGAAACATTTACAAAGTGAGCAATTAGACTTTTATGAAATGAACAGAAAGAGCACCCATACATCATATGTAAAGAATATGAATTTATATATTTGAAGTTATTCAAAAGAATTTATAGAAAGCCTGTTTTTATTTTGTTTTAGTGATTAACACAGAGATAAAGTATTTAATATATACAGCCCCCCCCTCCCCCCCTGCTCTTAACACATAAAAATAGAAACAATATTATTGTTAACATGGTTGCAAAAAGAAATGAGAGGATATGATATAACATAAAATTGCCACCATGAAATGCAGTTTCGCACCTAGAAAAAAAAAAGGAATTAGGTGTCATTTGACAACGCTGCCCTTTCATGAGTTTTTGTTAAAAGCAAATATAGGTATACTGCAATAAAATAGTTTCATTTTGTACAAATAACTTGAACTACAAAGCTTTTTGTAAATAGTTTTTTTAAATTATAATTTCTGTTCCGATTATATTTATAAATGGCTAATTAATAAGTGGTGTTTTTAAAGTAAGGCATTTTAATTTTGTTTTGTAAAATTTATTTTTTGTTTTTCAGAAGAAGAAGAATAAAAATCTGGAAAGAAAAAAGTTCTCTGTGAAGATGACTGTAGATTTTCAGCTCTTGTTTATAAACTTAAATTAAGAAACATCAGAAATTTAATTGTAACAGGATTAAATTTTCTTGTAAAATATTTCTGATAAATTTTGAGCATCTTGTAAATACATAAATAAATGTTTTTTGGTTGGTTTGTTTTACATTTGTTGTGAAAAATAAAATTTATATGAAAAAAAAAAGCATTCAGTTCTAGTGTTTTTAAATATATATATTTATTTATGCAAGTGATGTTGTTAAAAAAGATGTACTATATATTTTCCCCTTCTTTCTCATTCTGAGAACATTCCCCCTTCTTTTTACAGGTTAAGATATAATTGAATAAAAGTGTTTTATGTAGGCTATATTTTAAAAACTGATAAACTGTTTTTGTTGGTTGATTATAAATTAGCATTGCTTGGAGATCAGGTATTAAAAATAATTTGCTGTATAAAAACTTTTGAAAATTTTAATAAAAATTTCATCATAATCTCATTAGAACTTGAGATTAAAATTTTAATGTACATAATATTGTATGAATCAGTTTGAAATTTTGTTAGTCAAAAAGTCACATACCTCCTGCTGGAAGGAAAAATATTTTAAAGATTTCTTTATTGGTAATATATTAAAAAAATATATATATATATATTCAGTACTCATTACTTGCTAATTTTTAAAAAGTAAAAACAATGATATATTATTATTTATGAGTAATGTTTAGTCCATTTAAAAAAAAAAAAAAAAAAAAAAGATTTAGTGTATGAATGGTGAACTTGCCGTGTTCTAGAAGATCAACTGCCACTACTATTTTGAAAAAATATTAAACTTATTTAATAAGAGAAATTTTAAGATTTACATAAGAAGGAAAATAGTGACAATTGGCTTTCTGTCAATTAGTAATATTTTGTAAATATATATACATTGAAATTTTGTTCTATGATGTGTATAAAGGGGGGAAGAGTCCTTAACAGACTAAAACATTACTTTATAGGAATACTGCTACATTTTTCTGATATATGCCAAAGAGATGAAGATAGTGAAATGACATTTTTTGAACGGACCTAATTTACATATATATATAGTTACATCATTAAAAAAAATTCTTAAATTTCAATGATCAGTAATGTCAACATTTTACCAATTTTATAAAATAGAGTTCCTGCGTTTTTGTTTTATTTTCAAGCTGGATAATTGGAAGAAACATCCAGGTAAGAAATTGTATTATAAAGGCACCAGTGGACCCATGCGAAGATTTCACACTGCAGTCTAATACTTTTTAGCAATATCTAATACTCTTTAGATGCAGGTTTAAACTTGTAAAGGAAAATTAAGGACTGAAACTATCTTCAAACAACATTAGTCGAGCCAGAATATCATCTCGTTTATTCCATCACAGTTACAGTAAAATCTGATCGAGCATAGCAAAGACAAAAATATATATATATCTATAGTTAATTAACTGCTTTAGAGATGACATCATCTGTTTCGGAAAAAAACATGGGACAAAGAAAAATAAATTGAGCATTTCAATTTTGCTTTTTAGTCATAAATATAAAATAAACCCGTGCAGCAACTATGTCCCACTTTATCTTTTTTGTAGTATTTATTTTTTATAATCATTTTAAGCATATAATGTGGTATTTTATTTTTGTGGCTACACTAATTTGAGGAAAGCCTTTCATTTATTTTATGAAGACAATGCAGATTTAATTTTTAATTTACAGCAATTTTTAATCAAAAAATATGTTTTATCGAGATGTGAGTGCACTATGTCAGAAGCTGGTTCAAAATCCTTTCTTATGGCATCTCGTTCATTGTTGTGCATTTCATATTTTCTGAGAAAAGGGGATGTTGATAACAGAAATAATATATACTAGTGGGCCTGTGTGAAGATTTCACACTGCAGCCTAATATTTTTTAGCAATATCTAATATTTTTTAGATGCATGTTTAAACTTCTAAAAAAAAATAAAGCCAGAATATAATCCAATTTATTCTTTCATACTTTACAGTAAAAACTGACTGAAAATATCAAGAGCTATATATATATATAAATTGTATTTTAACTACATTAGAGAGTGACATAATGTTTTGAAAAAAAAAAAAAAAATTGAGCGTTTGAATTTAAATTTTGCTTTTTTATCATAAATATAAAATAAACCCATGCAGCAACCATGTCCACTTTATCTTTATTGAACATTTTTTTTATAATCATTGTTGTGGAATTTAATTTTTGTGGCAACAGTAATTTGAGGAAAAACTTTCATTTTATTTCTGAAAACAATGCCTATTTAATTTATTACTTGCAATTTTAACCAAAATACATGTTTTAAAGAAATGTGAGTGTACTATGTCAGAAGTCGCTTGAAAATCCTTTCATATGGTATCTCATTTAACATTATACATTGATTTTTTATTTGCTTCGAAAAAGGGATGTTGAATATAATCATTAGATAACAATTTTCAATGGAAATTCTGGCTGGACAATCCACCTGGTGAATTAGCTTGAAGAAACATAAATTGAAACTACTTAAAAATTTACTCCTTTGAATAGAATGTTTAAACATATAATTTAATTAAAAATTGAAGAAAATTAGTTTTTTTTTCGTATTCTCACCATCATTGGTAATTTAACGCTCAATATATATTTTACACCTTGTGTTACACCTTATTTTACAACTTTTTTTTTATTAATTACAATTATGGCTTTTGCAACTTTTTCAGAATAACATTAAAAAATAAATCATAACCATATGGCCTTTTATTCCGATCTAATGAGATGAGTGGATACGGCCAATTTTTGCCTCCATTGGGACACTTTTAAAAAAAAAAAATATTATTATTGCTTCCAGATTGAAAGTATTCTATACAAGATCTGAAGCACTTTCGATTTTATTGTATTTTGACCTTTTTAATATGGGGTGCTTATAACACCATTGCAGTTTTTAACTGAAAAATATTATAATAAAGTGAAACATGTTTGCATAAAAGTCAGGTTGGTGTTATGAGCTCTTGTTAAGAAAAATATTCCAATAGATTATTATTATTATTTTTTTTTTTTCAAATTTTGAATAAAATATTTAGAGTTTTCAGACAAAAATTATGGACCAGTAAATTTAGATTCTAAAGTTTAAAATAACTTAAAAAAAGAAAAAAAATTGTCCCTGCCAAAGGAGTAAAAATGGAGATTTGCTCAACTTTACTTTTTTGAGGACCATAAAAAGTATAATTCTGGCCAGCTTCCATTCATGATATCTAATAGTGGCATGAATATGGCTAGCTTTGGGCTATCATTTATTAATGATGCCCATTGATGGCGACAAAGTGGCTAGCTTTCGGCATGCATTCATTAATGATTACCATTGATGGCAACAAAGTGGCTAGATTTAGGCTTGCATTCATTAATGATGGCAACGAAGTGGCTAGCTTTCGGCTTGCATACATTAATGATGCCCATTCATGGCAACAAAGTGGCTAGCTTTCGGCATGCATTCATTAATGATTACCATTGATGGCAACAAAGTGGCTAGCTTTCGGCTTGCATTCATTAATGATGGCAACGAAATGGCTAGCTTTCGGCTTGCATACATTAATGATGCCCATTCATGGCAACAAAGTGGCTAGCTTTCGGCATGCATTCATTAATGATTACCATTGATGGCAACAAAGTGGCTAGCTTTCGGCTTGCATTCATTAATGATGGCAACGAAGTGGCTAGCTTTCGGCTTGCATACATTAATGATGCCCATTCATGGCAACAAAGTGGCTAGCTTTCGGCATGCATTCATTAATGAATAGCATTGATGGTATGTGGATGGCTGGCTTAAGGCTAGTTTACATTTATGATGACCAATAAATTAACATTTATGGCCAGCTTTGGGGTAGCTTTTATTCTTAACAAACGCAGGTGGCATGGCTGTGGCGATCTTCTGGCTAGATTTTATTCACGATGATCGTTAATGGCCAAACTGTGGCTAGTTTTCATTAATAATTGCCACTTAAAGTATAACTGTGGCCAGTTTTAGGCTATCCGTCAATTATGATTAACCACTTGTGGCACAATTATGGGCATCTTAATGTAGTTATGGCCAATTCTGTTGCGGCCACATTGTGGCCGGCGTGACAGTTTTTTTAAGTTGCCGTTACGGCAAACGATTGCGGCCCCTCATCTACTAGTTTGGGCCAAGGCTAACGTAGCCATCAGTGGCCCGCAAGTTCTGTGTTAGTTGGGAACAAATAGAATAAAAATTATACTTGCGATCGTCGCATGCAATAAAATGCTCGCAATGATCTGTATCAGATGATTATGCCGGTGCTGTAAAACATATGTGTAGGATCAGCATGCGTATTTATTGATATATAAAAGTTTCTACAAAAAATTCAAGAAATTTCCATGTTTTTTTTTTTTTTTTATAGCATGAAGGTTTTTTAATCAAATTTGACCTCAGATTTATTTAGTGACGCTTTAGTCACGAGGGCAATTAGGGAAGCAACAAAAAATAGAATAAAAATTATACTTGCAATCGTCCCATGCAATAAAATGCTCGCAATGATCTGTATCAGATGATTATGCAGGTGCTGTAAAACATATGTGTAGGATCAGCATGCGTATTTATTGATATATAAAAGTTTCTATAAAAAATTCAAGAAATTTCCATGTTTTTTTTTATAGCATGAAGATTTTTAAATCAAATTTGACCTCAGATTTATTTAGTGACGGTTTAGTCATGAGGCCAATTAGGGAGGCAACAACAAATAGAATAAAAATTATACTTGCGATCGTCGCATGCAATAAAGTGCTCGCAATGATCTGTATCATATGATTATGCGAGTGCTGTAAAACATATGTGTAGGACCAGCACGCATATTCATTGATATATAAAAGTTTCTATAAAAAATTCAAGAAATTTCCATTTTTTTTTATATAGAATTGAAGTTTTTTAATCAAATTTAACAACACTATCAGTAAACTTGAGAAAGCGTTGTAAAAACAATATACTGCAATTAGAATATAAATATATTAATTATTTGATAAAATATGAGCATTAGTCTGAAATGATTTTTAACAGCACCTGCGCAGTTACTTCTCTATTTTTGTGTGTCAACTTTCCTGAAAGTGACGTTAAATTTGGTTAAAAATTATACATATTGTATTTAAAAAACATGTTTTTTTTTTTATAAAAAAACTTTTATATAGTTTATATGGACAGTTTTTGATGCGTAGTTACTATTCTACTAAGCTGTTACAACTCTATTGTTGTATGTCAAGTTTCCTGTAAGTAGCGTTACATTTGGTTAAAAACTCTGCATATTACAAGCAAAAAACATGGATCTTTTGTATTTTTTAAAGAAACGCTTATATCCCTATGACAATACGTTCTTTTTCTACCGAAATGTTATACAAGACCCAGAATCATCTGTTACAGCCACAGATGATTTTATTTTACAGGTTGATTACAAATATTTTTTATTTCAATTTGTTATTGGCCACCTAATTGCCACCATGTCTAAATTTCCATTGCAAAATATGAAGTCCAAAATATTCTTTACATCCCTTAAGTACGGCGATGGGCTAATTGACAAATGACCAGTTGTTTTTGAATCAGAATGACTTTTTCCAGACTTATTGTAATGAGCCTATGCAGTTTCAGGATAATTAGAAAAAGACCCAGTTTGTCCAAACATCAATTCTAGAGTCCTTCACGAGTCGGGCTAAATCCGATCCGAACCCGACAATTCCATTTGAAGTCAACTAACAACCCGATCAGAACCCGACAAATTGATTTCTGTCGACCCGCAACCCGACCTGAACTTGAACACTAAATGAAATAAAATTAATTTATGTTTTAAGGCAATTATAAAAAGATGCCTACAATTATATATCTAATACTAATCTTATCATTTATATTGGAAAATGAACATAACTATATTATTTAATATACAAACTAGCTGATCCCCGCCTGGCGTTGCCCAGGCCCGTGATAATAAATTTATAAAAAAATCAAGTTTTTATTATTTTATATCTTTAATCCGATTTGGTATAAAATTATATTTTAAAATGAAAAATTAGCGAAAAAAATATTGATATTTAATGATAAAAGTGCTCATTTTCTTGTTTTTTTTACCTATAGGGTCGTTTCACAGTTTAAAAATAAAAAGTTTTTTTTATTTTTATCCGAACTCTTTAAAATCTTTATTGGTGACAAATAAAACGGTTTTACAGCCCGTGTAAAAATTTCGTGAAAAAATATTGTTATGTAGTTGTAAAAGAAATGCTTTCTTCTCGCTTTTTTGTTCTTTTTTTTTCGCGTTGGCTCCTTTAACATAGCAATAAAAAAATAGTTCTCATCTTCCGAACTCTCTGACATTTCAATCTGTTATAAATATAACTGCATCCATACTCTTTTTAAATTTTTTCAAAAAAATATGCATATTTAGTAGTGAAATAATAAGTTCTTTAAAAAAAAAGCTTTAGCTTTTAACCTCAGACCAAAAATTTATTAGAAAGTCTGCTTTCAATGCAATGGCACGAATTCATCCGTTTTCAATCAACTCTTTTCAACCCCCCCTAGGCTAAACAATTGAGGGTTAGGTTAATCAATCAGGTTTCCCGTTTCTGAGTGTAGAAGCCTTCAAAAAAACGTTAACGCATGCGTTAAAAGACGATTTTCATGTGGATTTGGCAGAATGTGCTTTTCGTTTTAAATATATATATATAGTTAAACCTCTGATTAGCAGACACCTCAGTAACGTAGAATAATGTCCTGCATCGGGTCGTATGAACCTAATTTTCTTTTTTCGAGCCGGGTGTCTGTAATTTTTTATTCTGTGCGTTGGTTTTAATCTAAAATGTTTCTTGCGGGTTAGATTTAGGTTTTAGCAAGTCGGGTTGTTGGAATTATCACAAAACATTTAACGAAAATTAGAAGAATTATGCTTCAGATGAATTGAATTTATTGTATTAAGTTTTTAAAACTTTTTAATTGTAGTCGTATATATTAGTAGATACTTTTCAATTATTAAGAAATATATTTTCGAATTTTAAATGACAGATTAAGTGAATCTCCTAAAAAAGTAATGTAATGCTACTAATTTATATAATTTAAAAAAAAAAAAAACGTTTTTTTTCGTAATATTAAAGCGAATTATTAGATTAATTTAATTTCGGGTTATAGAGTGTCTGGCTTGGGACGGGTTGAAAGTCGACGACTAATATCTTACTGGGTTCGAGTCGGGTTTCAGGTTTACTTAAAATGGAATTTTTTAGTTTCGTGTCGGATTCAACCCCATCCACGCAGGATTCTGCCGTTGAATCAATTTGCTATTCGGAGGTGTCTACTATTCAGAGGTAAAAGCGTAAGGATATAAAAGTGTTAGGATTTGAAAAATTATTCGTAAAACATGTATGTCCGCTATTGGGGAGTGCCCGTTATGAAGGTTACACTGTATGTACAATTTTTACCTCATAAAGTTTGGAGTTTTCTTTTGGAAAATCGGGTCAATACGAATCCGACCGGCAAGAGTAAAAATCTAACCCGATAGAGACCAGCAGCCGAGACAATGAAAGTACGCCCTACCCGAACACGGACCGCAGGAAAAAAATAACCCAACATGAAACGGAAAAAGTAGCGTCCACCCGGCTCGAGGGTCGTTTTCGTATAAAATTGGGTTAACCAACACAATGCACCACTCTAACACAAACTTATTGCAATACGTCCAGAGGTAGTGAATGATTATGGATAATTTTAATATAAAAATGGAGCAGGAACATAAAATGCCAAAAAAAATCTTAGTAGTCCGAAAACGAAAGTCCTGGCTCAAAAGGTTGTACCGCGGCGCTGTGCCGCCTTCCATCCCGGCTTTCGTACCACCTCCACCCGTACCAAAATTCAAGACTAATTCGAGCGCCTCCTGGCTTGAAAATAACAAATTTTTAATGGAAAGAGAGGAATTTTAGTGACTTTTAAGGGTTTTAGAATTTGATTGTACTGATTGCTTTGTAACAGATATAGAATAATTTTTACCATCTTTATGCCGATTTTTATCGCGTTCATATTGATTTTCTTCATAGTTTGACTAATTAGCTTTCAGTAGCTGATTTAGAAAATTTAACTTCTTATCAGTATGTATTTCGCTGGATTCTCATGTTCGATGGATTTCGCTACATTTTAACCTATACTGAAATTTTATCTAAATATTCCTGGGATACATTTTACAACCTTCTCGGGGCTCTACCAGTGGCTGAGAGGTTCTGCTCTCAAAGCTGGTAGATGGGAAATGCTGGGTTCATACCCCTGTCGCGCTCGTCGACCTAACCGTTCGGAGTTTTGAAGAATAAATCTTAGGGTGCAAAATTTTTTAGTAAAACATTTTGATACATTTTCGTGCATGCAAGACTGCAGTAAACTTTTGGCAGAGCTTGTGGATGTATAAGTTTGTATTTTCCTGGCACTATTATTCATCAATTAATTCATTTCATTAGATTTTTATTCTATTTTTTCTCCCTTGCCACCCTTTTTTTAATAATTTAAATCAATTTTGTATAAGTATGTATGCCCATACGCATGTATTTGTACATAGATATGTTTAATGTAACTCATTTCCGTATTATAACTGCTGTATTTATATTCCAAATATTATCGGCTGAGAGGTTCTGCTCTCAAAACTGGTAGACGGAAGGTGCTAGATTCAAATCCCTGTCGCGCTCCTCGACCTAACCGTTCGGAGTTTTCCGTGGTTTTCTTCGAACCTTGCCGTAAATACGGGTTGGGATCCCTTAGAAAGACCCCCACGGAGGGTATTCCCCCTCAGGCCTATATCCTTCGTGTAGATAATCGGCCGTAATAAAATCAACCAACCAACTTGGCGTAATAGGTGATGTATGTAGCTTTTAACCGCAAGGTTGGTGGTTCGAACCCACCCGACGGCAAAATATTTAGAAATGAAACTATCATTTTCTTTTCTTTTTATAATATAGCTTTCAAAGAATCTCCCTTCGAAAATTTCAAAGAGAAGTTCCAACTAACGGAAAATAAAAATCTAATAACTTATTTTTGTCTTATAATATAGCTTTCAAAGAATCTCCCGTCGAAAATTTGAAAGAGAAGTTCCAACTAACGGAAAATAAAAATCTAGTAACTTCTTTTCCACAGTTTTCCTAATTTGTTATCATTTCTATTTAATAAATAATCCCCATACGTATTTATTATATTAAACAGTTCATTTAAAAACTTGGTCAAACCGATCAGAAATACTTTTTAATACTTGAAATACGTTCATTCGTTTTTCACTTACGCAGAGATAAGGTAGAAAAACGAGAGATAATATGTGTCTAACAAGGAGAGTGCCAAGCTTGGTAATCACAGATTTTGATTATTTTTATATATGTTGTAGGGAAGAAGCCCCTTAGTCTCAGGTTCAATGGATTTTATACAATGACCCTTTGTTCTCGAGAAATGGGGGGGGGGGGTCTAATATTTTAACACAATTTAAGTACTTACTTTTTAACGAATTAGTTACGTTGGTCGTAGCTCAGTTGGTATGGCGTCTACTTGTTGTTCCGAGGACCCGGGTTCGATGCCGGAGCGCGCTACGTTTGTTTTTCTCATTTTTTATATAAATATGCTTGTAATTATAATTTAATAATCTCAATAAAAAATTTTGTTAACATAATTAAATTTTAATTTAGCATTTTTGATTTTTAAACCATTATTAAACATTTCTCATCATTTAAAGAGCTTTAAAAAAAATGGATCTATTATTGACTGGTAAAAATTCAAAAATCGTTACAAAATCAGCATATTTACTATCGAATTACAGAATTCTTCTCCCATCGCAATAGAAAACGAAGATATTTCAGATGCTGGATTATTTGTTAAAAATCCATTCTTTTGTAATAAAATTTTACAGTATTTTAACGCATTTGTGACATCACTTTTCTGATTTTCATCGAATCCCGACACTTCAGATTGATCTTCTTGTGAACTACAGCTTGCTTCATCCATTTTTATACGATTATAAGCTGTTATAGAATGACGATAAAGATTGAAAACAAAAACCACTTAACTGCACCAAACTAAAAATAAAGAAATAACCGATGTCTGTTCTGGCGCCCTCTAGTTACAATGATATAAAACATAAATATGTTTTAATGTAATTCTTATGCTAAATTTTAATATAATTATGCTTCTTACTTTAAAAACAATGTAGAATTATCGTCGCTTTGACTTTCCTTGTTAAGGTAATTTATAAATGATGTTTCTTTACAATCACGAATTGACACAAATGTTCAATATCGTTGCAATGATAAAACATATATGGAATACATTTTAAAAGTGATTTAAAAAAAATCAAAAATGCTAAATTAAAATTTAATTATGTAACAAATTTTTTTATTGAGATTATTAAATTATAATTACAAGTATATTTATAAAAAAATGAGAAAAACAAACGTAGCGCGTTCCGGCATCGAACCCGGGTCCTCGGATCAACAAGCGGACGCCATACCAACTGAGCTACGATCAACGCAATTATTTTGTTACAAAGTAAGTATTGAAGTTGTGTTATAATATTAGACCCCCCCCCCCCCCATTTCTCGAGAACTAAGGAGCGTTGTATAAAATCCGTTGAACCTGACACTAAGGAGCTTCTACCTTACAACATATATAAAAATAATCAAAATCTGTGATTACCAAGCTTGGCACTCTCCTTGTAAGTATAACAGGTAAACTTTATGAATACAGATATTTTTAAAAAGAAGCAATTTTTTTTTCTCTTGCTCTTATTTTGCTGTTATTATATATTTTTCAAAACTCCAGTTTATGCGTTGGCATTCGAATATACTTTGTAAAAAACATAATTGTTTTACTCGCTAAAAGTTTTCACATCTCGACTTTCCACTTTCGACGTTAATTTATATATTTTTATTTATTTAATATATTAGTTTAGTTTACTAAGTTTTTAAGTATTTTTACCAGTGAGCTGAGTTTTAGCCAGTGATTTATTTTCAATTTTCAAATCATTTATTATAAGTAATCTGGATGTACTATTTGATCAATTCCTAAAATATTTCAACAGCTTGCTTACTATATGACTTATAAATTTTTAATTCATTATAAATGTTTTTCGCTTAAATTTAAGGTTTTTACGAGACCATTATTTTCATTATTATTCATTCTCTTTAATTATAATTAGAGATCGGTAAAGTTTCTTGACCTCATTAGTTTCTTTTCTTTTTTCTCCTTGTGTTCATTTTTCAATGGCGTCTGCTGATATTTATGTAATTAAATGTTGATTTATAAAATTATCTTAGCATAAAAAAAATTCTTATGAATAAAGTTTCCGTATCAGCAAGTTGCGTACAATAAGGACTTGTTAATTATTTATGCTTGATAGTTTAAATATCAGAAAGTTTTTTATATCCGTGTGTGGGGGGAGGGGGGGATAATAACTACATTAAATAATCAAAAATATTTAAATTGATACAGAAAATAACATTATATATATAAGATTTAAATTAGCAGATATTTTCAATTACAGACAAACGGATAAACAAATACCTGTAAGGAAATACTGAATAATAAATTACATTAAGTAAAAGCTAGATAAAGAAGTGAAATCTGCTTTATTATGATTTATTGAAAAAAACATTTTATCTCTAAGGAAATGACTCAAATTTTTGAACAAAATCCAAAATTTGTACCTTGCATATGTATAACAGAATCGATTGTATAAAATTGTGATATTAAAACAATGATATAAGTAGACAAAAAGATAATGCTTAGTGCCCAAGTCTTTGAAATATGTCTCAGGCTAAAAAAATAAAATAAAATAAGCAGTACACGGAGAGGACGGGAGGGGGGGGGGGTGTAAAAAATATAAAATAAAACTGCTAAAACTTTTACAGTTATGCTGTTAACATTGCTGTAAAATTATCAGCAAAACTGCTGTAAAACTAACAAATTTGCTCTAAAATAAAAATAAAAAACAAAACTGCTGTAAAATTAACTGCAATAAAATAATGCTGTAAATTTTACAAATGTGCTGTTCCTCCATGAAAAACAAAATTGCTGTAAATTTATAGCAAAATGTTCTAGTACTCATATTGCCAGCTTTTCCCCTCTGTAAAACGGTATTTTTCTTTTCTTCGTATTTTGATGTTTCAAACCTATAAACCGATGATGCGTAATTTTGAAGTATGGCGAAAAAAGGGAAGGAGGAATGTCGTCCGTTACATTAAATGTTTAAAAAAAAAATAGTCGTTATTTTTCAAATTCTTTGAAATTTTTATGAGTTAAAAAGTGTAAAATATTGATATTTAGTCGTAAAAGCCGCTGTAAGAACACATTTTTTTTAACATCAGAATTTTTTCACTTATATTAAATATCAATATTATCTTAATATCAGAATTATAAATTATTATTATTCAATATTGATAAATTATTATTATGAATAATAATAAGGAAATAAGTTTGTGTGAGAGAGAGTGTGTCTGTTGGCTGTTTTCTGAAGAGACCGCTTCACGCAGAGCTACAAAATTTGGTAGGAAGGTATCTATGTATGTAGTAGTTATGTGCCTTGTGTCTGTCGGCTGTTTTCTGAAGAGACCGCTTCACGCAGAGCTACAAAATTTGGTAGGAAGGTATCTATGTATGTAGTAGTTATGTACCTTTTGTCTGTCGACTGTTTTCTGAAGAGACCGCTTCACGCAGAGCTACAAAATTTGGTAGGAAGGTATCTATGTATGTAGTAGTTATGTACCTTTTGTCTGTCGACTGTTTTCTGAAGAGACCGCTTCACGCAGAGCTACAAAATTTGGTAGGAAGGTATCTATGTATGTAGTAGTTATGTACCTTAAATCTTGATTTTGGATTTTTTGATTAGATTGTTTGATTCGACTTTTAGTATTTTTTCCCGTTTTGCAGTGATTTTTCCACATTACTACACGGAATGTGGTTTTATTCTTTCAACCCAATATAGTAAATTTTGTCCTCATTTCAAAAACGTTTATTTTGATCTCGTAAAACAAATTTTGAATTTTTCGCGATTTTTGGAATTTTTTAGTGTTTTGAAGTGATTTTTTTCACATTAGTAAAATGAATTAGGATTCAAACTTTAAGCCTAGTATAGTAAATTTTGTTCTCTTCAATTTTTGAATCTTTAATGAATATTATTGAAATTTTTATTGGGATTTTTATTATGAATTTTCGCGTTCTGTGGCGATTTTTTGACATCCGTAAAGAAAAAAAGGTCTTAATCCACTATATTGAATTTTGTCTTCTTTTTAATAAAGTTTATTCGCAATTCGTACAGCTATTTTTTAATTTTTCCTGAATTATTTTTTGATTTGTATAGTTTTTTTTTCGCGTTTCGCGGCCATTTTCAGCATTTGTAAAAAGTATTCGGTTTCAAACTTTTAGCCTAATATTGTAAATTTTGTTCTCCACGATTTTTGATGTTTTTCCGCTTTTTGATGCGATTTTCAAACCGATTTTTAGCATTTTTTCACACTCTGCAGCGAATTTTTGACATTTATTTCAAACATTAATATCAATTAATTAAACACTTAAGTCTAATACCGTACAATTTGGCTTCCCCGATTTTCAATACAATTTTTAGCGTTTATTTTATTTTTTTTTTTTTCGTTCGTGAAAGATGTCTGATTGAAATGTTTTAGTCTACTTTATTAAAGTTTGTCCTCTGCGACTTTTTTATTTTTAGCAATATTTTTATGAGATTTTTAGCGGTTTTTGAATTTTGATAGTTTTGCGGCAATTTTTCCACATTAGTAAAAAGAATCCGGCTTTAATCTTTTAGCACAATATTGTAAATTTTGCCTTTTTCCAATAAAGTTTATTCTGAATTCATACATCTATTTTTTTCGTGATCTGCAGCGATTTTTCGAGATTCATAAAATAAATTGTGTTTTAACCTTTTAGCTCAATATAGTAAACTTTGTCCCCTGCGATTTTTAAATACATTTTCTTCATTTTTAGCGTTTTCTCGCGATTTACAGGGATATTTCCATATTAAAAAACACCAATTAAAATATATTAAGACAGACATAAGCTCATTTTAAAAAATAAAATTTTATAAAAAATGTACTTAAAGACATTTAAAAATACAAATAAGTAGACGTTTCGCCATGTGACACGCAAGGCATCATCAGTACAAAAAACAATCCAATGCATAACAGACCACTGAACAATTCAAGAACAGTTAAAGTTACTTTAACAACAGACAATATTCACTCGGTACGGCACGAGCTTCATTCAGTGTCTCCGATCGCAATTCAGTGAGCCAACCCTCAAGGAATAATCTACCATGGTAGTTGTTACAGCCCGATTTCAAAATGCCGGCGTTCGCAATTAGCGGGATGTGATTCGTTTTAAGTGAATGCTGGACAATTTTTGAATTCAAATTACTATTTTTTAAAGCAGTAGTGTGTTCTTTTAAGCGAATTTCCAATGATCTACCTGTTTCACCAATGTAGACACTATTGCAATCTTTACAGGGAATAATATAAACAACACCGGGTAATTTAGACTTATCATATTGAAATTTATGCTTATTGAAAAAGGAACTCATTTTATTAATTGGTTTAAAAGAAACCCCAATATTGTATGATTTTAGAATGCCAGAAATTTTATCAGAAATGTTTTTATAATAAGGGATACAGATAAAAGTATTTGGTTTACTACGTTGGAAAAGGGGGGGGGGGGAGTAGAATTCACAAAATTTAACCCTTTGAGGGGCGGTGGTATATAATATATACCACTTAATTTTAATTCCCAAACGCCACATTGACACCGGAATTTTGGAATCAAATTTTACTTTTATAATATACGTGAAGAAACGCTTCTACTTATTTTGAAATAAATTTTGTTTTTAAATCCCGGTGTGATTCACTGATTTCAACATTTTAGAAACATAAGAACTTTGCCCCTGAAAGGGTTAAAGTATTTTTAAAGATTTTTTTAACAAGACCAATAGGATAGCTATTATTAACCAAATCGCGATAAATTTTACATTTCTCAATTTCAAAATCATTACTAGAACTGCAATATCTAATGTATGGCTGAAAGGGCAAATTGAATTTAAATTAGTATATTGACCAGTAGATGTAGGTTTTCTGTAAACAGTAGTGGTGATAGATTGAGAGATAGCAGCAGTGTGTCTGCGGATTAGAATGTCGAGAAATGGTAATTCAGCATTATTTTCAATTTCAACAGTAAACTTAATAGGGTTACCAATACAGTTAGAAATCGAGAGAATATTATTTAAATCTGCTTCTTTCACTATCAAAAAAATGTCGTCGACATAACGTCTCCAAAAAAAGAATACGAGGACCAAGTTCAGAATTAATCTTATTTTCAATATTTTTTTCAATATTTTCAACATTTTCAATATGATTAGTCTAAATTACCCGGTGTTGTTTATATTATTCCCTGTAAAGATTGCAATAGCGTCTACATTGGTGAAACAGGTAGATCATTGGAAATTCGCTTAAAAGAACACACTACAGCTTTAAAAAATAGTAATTTGAATTCAAAAATTGTCCAGCATTCACTTAAAACGAATCACATCCCGCTAATTGCGAACGCCGACATTTTGAAATCGGGCTGTAACAACTACCATGGTAGATTATTCCTTGAGGGTTGGCTCACTGAATTGCGATCGGAGACACTGAATGAAGCTCGTGCCGTACCGAGTGAATATTGTCTGTTGTTAAAGTAACTTTAACTGTTCTTGAATTGTTCAGTGGTTTGTTATGCATTGGATTGTTTTTTGTACTGATGATGCCTTGCGTGTCGCATGGCGAAACGTCTACTTATTTGTATTTTTAAATGTCTTTAAGTATATTTTTTATAAAATTTTATTTTTTAAAATGAGCTTATGTCTGTCTTAATATATTTTAATTGGTGTTTTTTAATAGTTTTTACATTCAGACGTTAAATGTATACATATTCCAAATATTTCCATATTATTAAAAGGAATCCGATTTCAATCTTCTAGTTCCGAACTTGTGGCACGCAATAGAATATTTTCGGCGCCGCGTCGATTGGGGTTCTCAAACAAAATAAAGTTAAAATAAATAAAATACACGGATTTAAACAAACTGAGATTTTTTAATTTTTCTGAAATTAACTAAATTAAACTCACTGAATTCCAATCTATTCCAATCTCTCTCTCTCTCTCTTTTTTTTTTTTTCAAATCAAATCAATCAAGAATTTCTATTTAATAAAAGCAGTCATTAAAAACATAAATTGAAACAAACAAACAAACAAAAAAGCATTTCATTAAATATTTTTGATGGTTTAAATTATATCTTGTCATGATTTGTAAAAGCCGAGAGGTTGGTAGGTATGCAAATGAAGAGGCATCGATTGGGATTGGGGTTTTTAAACAAAATAGAGTTAAAATAAACAAAATAAACGGATTTAAAGAAATTGAGATTTTTTTAATTTTTCTGAAATTAACTAAATTAAACTCACTGAATTCCAATCTATTTCAATCTCTCTCTCTCTCTCACACTTTTTTTTCAAATCAAATCAAACAAGAAATTCTATTTAATAAACGCAGTCGTTAAATACATCATATATTGAAACAAACAAACAAACAAACATTTCATTAAATATTTTTAATGCTTTAAATTATATCTTGTCATGATTTGTAAAAGCCGAGAGGTTGGTATGCAAATGAAGAGGCATCGATTGGGATTGCGGTTCTCAAACAAAATAGAGTTAAAATAAACAAAATAAACGGATTTAAAAAAATTGAGATTTTTTAAATTTTCTGAAATTTTTCTGAAATTAACTAAATTAAACTCACTGAATTCCAATCTATTTCAATCTCTCTCTCACTTTTTTTTTTTTTTTTTTTTTTTTTCAGATCAAGTCAAACAAGAAATTCTATTTAATAAAAGCTGTCATTAAATACATAGATTCAAACAAACAAACAAACAAAAACTCATAATATCGAAAGAGGGATAAACAGGAAATTTACGCAAAAATACCAGTGATGGTTGGTTGGTTGGTTGATTTCATGACGCCGGTTATCTACTCAAGGGATATAGGCCCTAAGGGCCTTCCATGGGGGTCTTTCTAAGGGATCCTAACCCGTAATTACGGCTAGGTTCGAAGAAAACCACGGAAAACTCCGAACAGTTAGGTCGACGAGCGCGACAGGAGTTTGAACCCAGCACCTCTCGTCTTCCAGCTTTGAGAGCAGATCCTCTCAGCCACTGGTGGGGCTGCAGCGACTTGGTGTGAAATTTGCCATTTTGACAATTTTTCTTTTTACCCATACCTGCAAGTCATTATTTTCGGAAATAAATTATATGAAACCAACCAAATCGAAACCACTTGTCAGATGATTCGATATGTTTGTTACAACTATAATTATTACAGTGTAGCAGCTACATGTATGTTCCTTATGTATTTTTAATCCTAATAAACGAAAATTCAAAATAATTTTGATCCATTTTTTAAGAAGGGGGGTGGGGGGTGTTATGATTATTAACACATTCTGAACGAAAATTTTTCATTTTTTTTTAATGTCGTCCAAATCTTTTAAGATTTTTATAGGGGGTTCAAATCGTGTGTACCTAAAACATGCAAAAATATTGTGTTAAAATACCAACGTTTAGTTTCTTTTAAGTTAGAAAGAAAAGTTTCTTCGAGAGCTAACCCCACTCAATAATTTTTTTGGAACGGTTAATATTCTATTTTTGAAAACGAATTGCACAGTCTTAGAAAAGAATGTTCCCGCTTTAAAGGGGTATATTTCATTTTTACGCATCTCTGAAACTTAGCACAATGCAAGCTTCGAGAAAAAAAAATAAAATAAAATAAAATCGAATCTTTAAAAATTTTTTTGAAAAGGTTAATTTCAAAGGGATATTTTCAAGCGCTTTAAATGTCAAAGTGAGATTTTTAATTTGGTGTGATTTCTTTTTCGATATTTTGAACGGTTCGGCCTATGCGCGCGTAAAAATACGGGGAAAAAAAAAGTCGTGCTTCCAATCTCGGTTTTTCTCTGCTTTGGGGCCCCACCAGTGGCTGAGAGGTTGTGCTCTCGAAGCTGGTAGACGGGAGGTGCTGGGTTCGATCCCAATCGCGCCCGTCGGCCTAATCGTTCGGAGTTTTCGTGGTTTTCTTCGAGCCGTGGATTTATCCATACGTAAATACGGGTTAGGTTTCCTTAGAAAGACCCCCACGAAGGGCACTCCCCCCGGGCCTATATCCCAAGTGTAGATAATTGGCCGTCAATAATCAACCCAACCCAACTCTGCTTTGGGAACTACGGAATTGGGTTTCTGGCATGCACCGTGCGACGTTTTTTCGGTAACACCTTTTTAATTGCAGGTTTATATTAATACCTCGACTAATTAACAAGAAAATATAAATCTGAGATTTAGATGCTTTAGGGCCTTTTCTGAACTATGCTTATTCTCATTTTCATACCTCAACGCACGGTATATTTTCTAAGCCATTGCTCACAGCCCGTCATCTTTCTTTTATTAGTATAGATTTTACGCAAATTTCTCTGCCATATTTTGATTGCCAATACAAAAAGTTTAACTCTTTAATATTTCCTTTCTATTTGTTATTTTAATTTAGTAACAATAAATTAATAATCAATCATCTACAGTTCGGATTTCCCTTTTAACACCCACAAATAGGGTGTCGCTGGATATGGGAGGGGGGGGGGTTAGAGCAAAATAATTTACGTATTATTTAAGCAGTTTCGTTGTTCGCACTGTAGCATTGATGGAGAAATAAGAAATTACATTGACTAATGAAGGGAATCAGAGTCGATATACCAACATTTAAGGAAGATTAAAATCAATTGAGATGTTATATTATAAAAATCGATATTCAATGATGTATCAGTATATCGTCCAACCCTATACACTGCAAAAAATGTTGATTTTACTGTATAAAACTGGCACCCCAGCATACCATCGTTTATCTATATAATTTTTATAATGGGATTTTATTTGCTGTCCTTAGAATTATGACCTCGTTAAAACTACGCTCTTTTTTTCTTTAAATTCTGTATAAAATAAATAGCATTTTATTTTTAGCTCACAGGCTATCAAAGCCTGAGAGCTTATGTGCCCGCCGGTTCTGTATGTACGCACGTACGTATGTATGTATATATGTATGTATGTACGTAACGCGATAACTCTTGATAGAACTAACCGTTTTACTTTAAATTTTGTTTATAGGTTCCTTGTGATAAGGCGCTTCCCTGATTAGTTTTGGAGGTTCATTGGTTAAGCATAAAGGGGGGAAACGGGGGGCTAACCCCCCATAATTTAGATAAATGGGTTTTTCATGCACAATTATCCCATTTTCTTCAAATTTTGTATATAGGTTCATTTTGATAATGTGCTTCTGTCAATAGTTTTGGGGCTTCATTGGTTTAGTATAAAGGGGGAAAGGGGGGGATACCCCCCCTAATTTAGATAAATGAGTTTTTCACGCAGAATTATCCGATTTTCTTCAAATTTTGTATATAGGTTCATTTTGATAATGTGTTTCTGTCAATAGTTTTGGGGGTTCATTGGTTAAGAATAAAGGGGGAAAGGGGGGGGGGTAACCCCCTACTTTAGATAAATGAGTTTTTCATGCAGAATTATCCGATTTTCTTCAAATTTTGTATATAGGTTTATTGTGATAATGCGCTTCTCTGAATAGTTTTGGGGGTTCATTGGTTAAGTATAAAGGGGAAAGGGGGGCTAATCCCCCCTTAATTTAGATAAATGGGCTTTTCATGCAGAATTATCCCATTTTCTTCAAATTTTGTATATAGGTTTATTTTGATAATGTGCTTCTGTCAATAGTTTTGGGGGTTCATTGGTTAAGTATAAAGGGGGAAAGGGGGGTAATCCCCCTAATTTGGATAAATGAGTTTTTCATGCAGAATTATCCGATTTTCTTCAAATTTTGTATATAAGTTCATTGTGATAATGCGCTTCTCTGAATAGTTTTGGGGGTTCATTGGTTAAGTATAAAGGGGGAAAGAGGGGGCCAATCCCCCTTAATTTAGATAAATGGGTTTTTCATGCAGAATTATCCCATTTTCTTTAAATTTTGTATATAGGTTCATTTTGATAATGCGCTTCTGTCAATAGTTTTGGGGGTTCATTGGTTCAGTATAAAGGGGGAAAGGGGGATAACCCCCCTAATTTAGATAAATGGGTTTTTCATGCAGAATTATCCGATTTTCTTCAAATTTTGTATATAGGTTCATTGTGATAATGCGCTTCTCTGAAAAGTTTTGAGGGTTCATTGGTTAAGTATAAAGGGGGAAAGGGGGCTAATCCCCCTTAATTTAGATAAATGAGTTTTTCATGCAGAATTATACGATTTTCTTCAAATTTTGTATGTATATTCATTGTAATTAGACACTTCCCTGATTAGTTTAAGGAGTTCATTAGTTAACTATGAGGGGGTAACAGGGGGATGACCCCCCTTAATATATTGTTGATTTCTTTATTTTTCGAGGGCATATTTCAAATTCTTTGAAATAAGAGTACAATATACAATGAGTGTGAATAGCCTGTGAGCTCAATGCCCTCAGTTTAACTGGGCAGTTTTCTTTTTATGTCTATATCTGTGAAACGTTAGTTGCATAAATTTGTACACTGAAAAAAAAGTGTTGGATTTACAATATAATTACTGGCACCCCAGCTGTCAGTATTATACCGTAAAATTAACAGTTAGAAACAGTAAAGTAAGCAGTAATACGCTACCTCGCATGCACGGCAGCGTATTACTGCTTACTTTACTGTTTATTACTGTTAATTTTACGGTATAATACTGGCAGCTGGGGTGCCAGTATTATCAGGGGTCGATGCAGGTTTTTTTTTTTTTTCTTGGAGCCCATTTTGTGAAAAGTAAAGGTTATTTTTGTGAAATTTATTATATTTTTGCGAAAAATAACATTTTGTAACGAAAGTTGATATTCAGTTAATCAAATTCAAACCAAGCATTTAAAAACAAAAACTTTTTAAAATCCTTTTGCTGAAGTTTTCCTCTCTGGTGAACTTGCTTGTTTACAAATTACACATTTTAAAACATCACAAAATAATACATAGTAAGTTTTTATGGAATAGAATTTTGTGAAGGGTGCCATTTTATTACATTCATTTTTGTGAAATAATATTCCTAAATAGGTCCCAAACTTTGTCTGGATCGACCCTTGATTATACTGTAAATTCAACAATCTTTTTTGCAGTGTATAATGAACAGTACTTTAATAATGACTTGGGAGAATGAAATTCCTATCATAAAAAATATTTCGACTAATTCTATATCCCTCCTTATTTTTACTCCTTTTAAAGAGTTTTGTCTTTAAAAGAATGCATCGGTTTTTTTTTTTTTTTTTTTTTTTTTTTCATAAAAGACATTGAAAAGAGGTTTTTTTTTTAAATTGTTATAATGGAAAATACATTAAAGAAATATATTGTATTATACTCCGGCGCAAAACGCGCACTTTTGATCCAAGAAAATTGATCGAAAAAGTAAAGATGATCATAAGAACTATTTGTAAACATGCTATTTATGTACAAAAACAAAATAAAAATATTATCAGATTACAGGAAACGTAATAGTTATATCACTTTGGAATATCCTTAATCTTTATTTTATGATTTGTATGTATCTGATAACTGTTGCTTTGCAAAGAATGAAGTGCGTGTTGTACGGCGAATATGCCTAAAAATAGAAGTCTGAAATTTTCGATACGCGATATACACCGGTGCACGTCATACGCCAAAATATATACGGGAAATATTTTTTTCTTCTTTTTCTGAATATCGTGTGCGATTAGGAGCGTTATTTGACGATGGTTAAGGGGGGAGAGGGGTTGTCCCCCTCAAGGAATTCGATATTTCAGTGTGTATCGGTTATCACAGGTCAGACTCAAAGAAAAAAAAAGCAGAAATTGCACAAAAGTTAAAATTTGTTAGATTTAACTATAAGTATTGTCATTCAAAAAATACTTTAAGCACAGAATTTAATAACATCATTACTATTTGCGTAAACTTAAAACATTCTCAAAATGTGACACGTTTATCATTATAGAAGAATTAGCATTCAATAAATAATTTAAGCACAGAATTTAATAGCATCATAATATTTACGAAACCTGAAATTCTCAAAATGACTCACATTTATCATTATATGTATTAGCATTAAATAAATACTTTAAGCAAAGAATTTTAATAGCATTATTAATGTTTGAGAAACCTTTGCTATCACAACATAAAAATGCGACACATTTAGCATTTTAAAAGCAGGCCCGTAGCCAGGTTTGGGGCCAGGACGGGGCAAAGCAATTATTCTCCGATGGTGATCTTTCCTGAACTGTCGTGATTCGAAAATTGTCTTATAACACCTATTTTTGCATTATTTTCTGAAAGATCCTTTGTTTTGCCTTAATAGAAAACAGAAAGCACTATTCACTGTCGTGGGATCTGAATAAAAATAATTGCAACTTTCCTGCATTTAAGAATAAAAATGTCTTTGTAATTGTGTTAGAAAATATAGTGAGTTTGGACTTGAAAACATCGTTAATAATGACTTATTTCCATACCTTCAAGTTTAAAATAATAATTTTTGTTGCATGTTTCCCGAATAAATAATGAAATAATGAATCTTTTATATTTTTCCAGTTTCAGAAATTTTTAGAGAACCATTAGAGTCCTGGATATGATACCTGTTTTTCTAGAAAATATTTGTCTGTATCTTTTTCAAACTCATTTAAAAAAAAAATTTTTTAATACTTGAAATCACTATTAATATAAATTTACATTAAATATATAAATTAAAATTATTTAATTTAAAAACACAACTTATTTATGTCATTTCAAATATTTTATTGACCCAAGAAATATTTTCGTGTCTTAAAACAAGGTTTCAAAATTTAATTCTAATAAATAAACAAGAAAGGAAAATAATGTGCCGTGCATAGATTGTGAAATACTTTCCAACATTATAAATATATTGCTGTGAAATTTTCATCTTTTTTACTGTGATAGAAAATCTGTAAAAGTTCAATATTCGATTTTTTTTTTTTTTTTTAAATATTATTACATATTTTCTGCACAATGATCCTAACTCGTATGACAAAATTCACAAAAACAGCGTATTACAATAAGCATAATGCAAAAATAATTTAGTCTCAAAGCATAGTCTTTAGTAAACCATTTTATTAGAAACAAGTTGGAAATTGTACGTCAAACGTGACAAATGAGGTGCGTTCGTACTATAGCTAGTTATATAAATATTCAGATCTGGATGATTTTTAATTCCGTGAAAGGAATTATATCGTCTGCAGATTAATTTCTGTAATAAAATAAGTATCTCGGTCGCTTGACGATTAAACATCGGAAGCTCCTATAACAAGAAATCACCGATTATTATTATTTTTTTTAAATTCAAATTTCTTAACCCTATCACTATGTCCTATCAAAACATGTCCTGTTGTTGCCCAGGACAAATATGCTATCTATTTTTCAAATAATAATAATAATAAAAGTACCACTTACATTTGTACAGTTTAATTTTTACCGTGTGTTACAAACTTATGATATGAGATGTCACCGGCTGAAACTACTCAGTGAGTGATAGATTTTTTTTGACAACTTGTTGAAAGTGCTTGGGGTCCGCGCGGACCCCAGGACATAGTTATAGGGATAATAAATATTTTTATTAATATCTTCTAAAGTTTTCATTTGATTTTCATAAAATTTGAAATGTCTCGACAAAATTCTGCAAAGATAATATATTTTTAATTTCAAACCATTCGTTTGGGTAGTTTTTGCGTTGTTATATGCGGACAGACAGACGGACGGACGGACACACAGACGGCGAACGGACCAGACGACGGTAATAGGTGCTACGTATTTATATAATTACGAACGCTTACGAACACACCTAAAAAAACGTTTATGAAGAATGAAATGCATGATATCGACAAAGTATATGAAATCGAATCCACATAATTCACTCATTCAATAACGAGCAATCTTATTTAACCCGACTGACAAGTCATTTGAGCGGTCACAGAAATAAAACGATCCTTCCAAGAAGAGAAAATAGTGTGACAGAAACAAGTATTCCGGTTTGATCCAAAAGGAGGACCGTTAAATGACCATTAGTGTCAAGTGACAGGTATCCCTTTCAGAAATTGAAAAAAGCAGAAACGACGCCATTTTGATGCGTAATTACTTTCTCTATAACTTCCGGTGTTGCTGGTCATTAGCGAATGATTGATCTCCTTTCGAAAAGCAGGAAATTTCTCTTGGTTTTTACCTTTTTTTATTAAATGTACAGTCCCTTCTAGGACCCTTCCATTCTGTTTTCCTGTTACACCTGTGACACAGATGTTCACATACTTCTTCGCACTTGTATTAAAAAAAGCTCTTAGTTACAATGCTTCTTTAAATAAAGAATGCAAAACTGCAGCAAGAAAAATATTTTTATTTATATCACGTCATTGCTTGCACTTATTTTAAACTTAAACAAACAAACAATAAGATTTTTGCACAATTTAAAACTGAAAAATAGTATTATGAGTTTTTTTTTTTTTATGTTGTATTATTATTCGGCAATATTTTCAATTTAATGTATTTAAGGCTGTTCTTGAAAGAAATAATAATACTACTGAGCATTGCGAATCTTCTTGGTACTTTAACAAAGTCATTTATTTTATGAAATTTGCAGAAATTGATATCCAAATGCTTTAGAATTTAATGTTATTTTTTATTTGACTATAAATATAGTTTTATCTATAATCAATTGATTCTAATAGATGTGTTTATAACACCTTTCTTAATCTCCAACTTTGACGACATTTTCTAAAACTTTCTTAGCCTTTAACGAAAACAGAGAAATGCTATTCGATTTTTTAGTATAAAAATAAGAAGTATCAAAATGACTGAATGAATGAATGTGTCAGGAAATATCAAGTTTAGATTTGAGAAAAACATGATTTAATACATATATTATAATACATATAATATATATATATATATATATATATATACTAGGGGGCCTACCCCCTGCGAGCTACGCTCGCCAACCCCCGTTCAGACTTCGAGGCCTCTAAAAACATGACAGCGTGCTTTATTTTAAAAATATTGGTAAATCTGTAATTGGGTTGCCATGCTTTTAACGTTTTAATGGGGCATTTTTCTATTATCATGGCCTCATACATAGCTGTTGCGACAACTGACTACTGTTTTCGGGATTGATAAGTAAAATCAATTACAGCTTGAAAACCAGCTTGTATAAAATGGTTAGGTTTAAATTGTGGCTACCTTTGGGACTTTTATAACAACGATCTGTATTCTATTCTTCCTTTGCGTTTAAGGATGAGAAAAATTCCATCTGCTTGTGAATAACATTAAGAACCACGGTATTGAAAAGTACTATGTTATAGACATTTGGTTTTAATTTTCTCTCTATTTTAATGCACCATCATGCATATTTTCATGTTATTTTAAATATGTAAATTATTTATTTCAGTTAATATGTATATACGAATTTTCTAATAATTATTTATCATACAAAATTAATTAAATATTTTGTGCATGCATGCCTGCATTTATTCGGCATTAATTGATGAGATATTAAAACAAATTTGCTATCCGCGATAATTTTACACCATGTTATGTCACTTGAATATTGTCCATAAGAATATCGGGTTCTTTTCCAGTATAGGATTCTTTGCTTTTAGGTTTGACGTAATTCGAGTTTCAAAAAGGGATAGATTCGTTAATATACATAGATTTGTCGCCAAAAGTTATGAAAAAAAACAAAAACAATGAACTTTTGGGGCTTTTCTATTATAAGGGTCTTGACGTTTTTTTTTTTTTTTTTTTTTTTTATTCTCCTTCCGTTCAGTTGGACAATTATTATTTTATATATTCGTTTCAAATATCCGAATTAGTGATTTTATAAATTCGTTTAATTAAATTTTACAAAAAAATAACAAAATGATATCAATAAATAATAATTACTATTAATTCCTTTTCCCCCCTTTCTTTTGCTTTTACATAAATGACGTCATTTGGACGAATTTATTCAAAATATTTTCAGTTTATAAATTAAATTAAATGCTGACAGACGATTGAATCCTGACGATAGAAATGTGATTTTTTTTTTTTCAAATTTTCCTGAAAACATAATTTAATCACAATTTTGTCTTCATTATCGATTGAAATAAAAGATCAATTCAATTTCAATTTGAAAATGACGAATAAAAAGAAATCAATAATCCCTATCGGGATCCTTTTCAATTTTTTTCCCTTTTTTGTCACAAAAAAACTGAGTAATTAGTTGCCATCATTACAGAAATGTCATTAAAATTAGAAAAAAATTAATATCTCGAAAACTAATTCCAATTTCAAAATTCTATTACCAGTTTTGACATCCGCGGATTTTTATGGACAATTGGTATTAATTTCACCATCAAGCGTTTAATATTTTATTAAAAATAGCCCTGAAACATAATCAGTTGTTTAATCAGTCGTTTCATAAAATCGTTTCATAAATTCGTTTCATAAAATCGTTTCACAAATTCGTTTCATTAGGATTTTATATATATAGGGTAGATATATATATATATAGAAATTATTCACCACTACATTAGAAATGTCCGTTATGTTATGGAGGTATTTCTCATTATCTTTCAATATAAGGGTAGGGAATAGAGATACACGTGCATTACTTATAATGTAGAATCGGAGTGAGAGTGAACAAAGAAATTTTCTACTTTTTCAAGATGTTACACTCACATCTTTATGCATAAATGTGTGGACCTAGAGGCATCCACAAATCGGTAAAATTTGGCACGGCCCAACAATTTTTGCGAAAAATGCATATATTTAAAATCGCCATTATTCTACAATTAAAATTAATTTATTTTAAAGAACAAATTTAAAACATAAGATAACATATACTTAAAAAATAATATTTCTAGGAAAACCTATAAACCATTGAAAAAGAACCTGTCTATGACGGAATCCGTTCTTAAACGAAAAATGTGTTGATTCATGCAAAAAGAATATAATAATACATGTGACTTACTATTGACTTTCTCAATATAATATTATTTATATAAATCACACAAAAGCCCTCGCTAGTTATTTTTGATACTACTTCTATTTTTATATTTTAAGTTTAATTTTAAATGTTTATGAGGCAATTTCTTCAAAATGGTGGCAATCCTTTTACTTTCATTTTTCAGAGACAAAAGAAATAATCCTCTTTAATAATCCTCTTTAATAAAAAGGTATGTGTTGCTGACGACTGGGATCGTTGCCACAGATTAATCTCAGAAAATGAAACATTTGAAGTTACTGAAAAAATTAATTGCTCGAAAAGTATTTGTCAGAAAATTGTTAGACAAACTGCGTTAGAAAGGTAAAAAATTGTATTTTTCTTGATATAAATTTCAAATCCACTGATTATGCCATTTTTCAAATATCGAATTTCAAAAATGACCAAATTTCACAATGCATTACCATAGCGAAAACTTCACGCGTAAAAAAATAATAATAACAGCAATATGTCAGCACGATTCACAAATTATAGTAACCGTATTATTCTGTTAAAATATAAAAGTGAATTATGATGTGCATGATTTTTATTTAATTCTCGATAAATACTAGATGCGCCATTTCTATTTAGTAGTGTATAATATAGGTTTATATCCGTTATTAAAAAATGTAGCTATAAAACATATAAATCAATGGAAAACGGTAGGTAATAAATTGTAAACGTAATAATAAACCGTATTAAAAAAACATAACTTAGTGAAATAAGTATCCGTTTTTATGTTGTTATAGGATATCTAGGTAAAGGTACAGATTACTTTAAAATACAAGGTTAAATTCACCGATATATTTCGTTTGATTCAAGGTTCTTTTGGAGAAACCGACCAGCGCAGCGGGCGTAGTCTGCTAGTAAAATTTAATAAAAAGGTATGTGTTGCTGACGACTGGGATCGTTGCCACAGATTAATCTCAGAAAATGAAACATTTGAAGTTACTGAAAAAATTAATAGCTCAAAAAGTATCTGTCACAAAATTGTCAGGCAAACTGCATTAGAAAGGTAAAAAAATTGTATTTTTCTTGATATAAATTTCAAATCCACTGATTACGCCATTTTTCAAATATTGAATTTAAAAAATGTCCAAATTTCACAATGCATTACCATAGCGAAAACTTCACGCGTAAAAAAATAATACTAACAGCAATATGTCAGCACGAGTCACAAATTATAGTAACCGTATTATTCTGTTAAAATATAAAAGTGAATTATGATGTCAGGAGTAATAATTTTTATTTAATTCTCGACAAATACTAGATGCGCCATTTCTATTTAGTTGTGAATAATATAGGTTTATTTCCGTTATTAAAAAATGTAGCTATAAAACATTTAAATCAATGGAAAACGGTAGGTAATAAATTGTAAACGTAATAATAAACCGTATTAAAAAAACATAACTTAGTGAAATAAGTATCCGTTTTTATGTTATTATAGGATATCTAGGTAAAGGTACAGATTACTTTAAAATACAAGGTTAAATTCACCGATATATTTCGTTTGATTCAAGGTTCTTTTGGAGAAACCGACCAGCGCAGCGGGCGTAGTCTACCCGTAAGGCATGGTGACGTCACGGCGACGTCAGTGTGAAGTCACACTGTGACTTTGTGACCGTCGATGTGACGTCACGTGACGTCGATGTGAAGTCACGGTGACCTGAATGTGAAGTCGTTATGGCCGTTTTAGAGCTCTTTTGTGACGACACATTGTGACCACTTTGTGAAGTCACGGTGTGACAAATTTGTGAAGAGTGTGTCATTTGTGACGATTTTGCCATTAACTTTGTGTCGAATCTGTGACGAAAGCGACAACATTTTGAAGTCACATTATGACCAATTTGTGAAATATGTGTCATTTGTGACGATTTTGACATAACATTGTGATGAATCTGTGACGACAGTGACAATATTGTGAAGCCATTTGGGTCCTGTCCTGTGCTGGATGATTTCAATTTATTCAAACCCGACTTGAATTTTTAAATTTTATTTCAAGTCCACCCAAAATCCGACCGTAACTCAATAAAACAAATTCCGTTGACCCATAACCCGTCCGAACCTGATAAATGTTTTGATCGACATTCCTCCGGACCCAAAATCCTAAATAAAAAAATATATCTACAATTTAATACAATTATAGAAAAGAAGTCTATAAAAATATTTATCATATCTATTTTATGGCTTATACAGAAAAATAAGCATGTATAAAAACTCATTCATACTAAACTATAGTTTTTCATCTGCAACAATATTATAGTAATTCTTTTGAAAAATTAGATTAATCCGTACCCCAAACTGCAAGAATAAAATTTTAATCTAAAATCGAAACGAATCCGAAACAAGTGACTAAGTGTCTTTAATAAATCCAAATTAAAAAAAACTCATGTTTTATATAAAATAAAAAATTGCCGGTCTAGTTTTTCGTTTTTTCAAATATCTGAACCGTCCTTATAGCGGGCAAAGCCCGCTATTATACTCTGTCATAATAATATCTGTCATGTGAACTAAACGCGATATTTTAAAAAAAAAGTAGTTCCCCCCCCTCTCCCCTTCTTTATTAACAATCCCTATTCACATAATAAGTACATCATTGTCTATTAGCGTTTTATTTCTTTTTTTTACTAGGGAGTTCTGCCCCCTAGGAGCTACGCTCGCCAACCCCCGTTATGACACCGCAAACTTTAAAAGCACGCTAATTTGATTAACTCTAAAATGATTACAGAAGATTCAATTAGAATTAAGCGACCAGTGGCGATCGGCTTTAATCGGGTTTCCATTCATTTTCCTTTCACTGAGATATTTTAAGGCCAAATCAACTGCTGTCGAAAGAGCTAACAACTGTTTTCGTGATAGATTAAATAACATCAATTAAACATTTGAAAATCAACTTATGTTAAATAGCTAAGTAAACAATGTCGTTGCATCGGGGAATATATGATAATGATGTTATAAAAAATTGGGTATTTATCCGTTATCCCGTCGACCACTATAAAAAAAAAAGTCGCCAAAATATAGGGGAAACTAGTCGTTGGGGGCCACCGTAATACTTACCCATCATGGATATGCATAATGTAAAATATTAAAATAAAAATGTGTAAACTACTTATAAAGTGCATTGCAGTTCAAATAAAATCGTGGCTTGATGACGTCACAAACTTGAAAGGCTCGATTACTGAATTGCTTGAAAGAAACATCCTTATAACTCCAAAAATAATAATCCTATTAACTAGCGGTTTATTGCATCTGATTAAGCGTCAAATTTCCAATTAAAATATATCTTTGAAGTGAAATTTGGATGAAATACAGGGTCATGAAAAATCGAAGAGTGTGGAAAATAGGATTCCAAATATCTCGGCTACTAATTATCCGATCGACTTCATGCTTTATGCAAAATTTATTTATGTTTTTTTATTGTCTTTTATATTCATTTCTTAAAATAAACAATTTCGAAAATTTTTATATACCTTTCATCAGAACGAATATTTCGAGAGTCCGAAAAAAATTGTTCCGGTTAATCGAGGTTATCGAAATGAAATAGGCTTCTTCCCATTATTACATACTACGTACATACCAAATTGCAAGTCTTTATCTCAATTTTTTCGGGAGATAGAGCGTTTACAGACACACACACAGACACACAGACGGACGGCAAATTTTTTTTTCTAAAAATATGTTTTTCGGAATCTCCAGTGTCTGAAACGTGTAAATCCGTCAAAATTTTTTTTTTCGATTTTCAAAACGATTACAAGACTTACCCTATACTACATACGATGGGTAAGTAAAAAGTGTGTTACCGTGGTGTCACATTCTATTGACATCAGATGCGTGTTACACGTGTTTCCTATGTCATCAAGAGATTTTTATTAGACATTTATCTGTATTTTTAATGATATTTTACCCATTTATTAATTATTTCATTAATTAAAAAAATAATAACGACCCTGCGTTGTAAAAATGTTGCTATGCATAGTTATGCACAACATACCCGTGTCAACTGCCATCATAAACACTTATCCGTCAGCCGAGGGGGATAGTTAAGAAAAATATTGTAAATAAATAAAGATTTAAGATTACTTTTTTTTCTCTTTTCTTTAATGTATTATAAATTTTATTATTTAAAGTTACTGATAATTGACACTTTAGTGAGTGGGGCTTTAGATTCTATAATGGCAGCATTCTTCCATTGGTTTTTTGGACATTAGAATTTGGCAATAGTTTTTTTTTTTTTTTTTTTTTTTTTTGTCATTCGGAAGTTGTCAACCGTATAATGGAGAAGTACCGATTTTTTTTTCCGTAAGAAGTTTGAAATGTATCGATTCCAATATGACGTAATTTTCAAAGTTTTCTTTCTATTATTAAACTTAAAAATATATATTGAAAGGAAATATTAATATTTATGCTGTTTTAAAATTTGCGATAATAGGTCAAATATTTTGTCGAAATAAATTAATATATCCTGTAAATATATTTTTATATTGAATCTGTTCGGAAATATTGTTATTTGAGCATTTTAAATATGACGTAAGTTTCCCTATTTAATGCTTTGAACACGTAATAATTTAATTATTGCTCTTTTTAATATTCACGCGCAAGTATATTTTTATTATTATTATTATTATTATTATTATTATTATTATTATTTTTTTTACAATTACTGCTTTTAACACGTGTTCATTTAATTATATTTTTAAAGTTTTATTTCTATTTTTGATAGTTACATGTAAATACATTTTTTAATTGAAAGGGAATGTTATTATGCGCGAACTTTTGCAAATTGGCAACAATTCAAATAGATTCTGCGCATTAGTTGAATATTTTTATCCATTAATGAGTGGGTTTTAAAGGTTTTAATTAATATCTTGCGTTAATGAAGACATTTTCAAAATTTTATGATTTTCAGCGTGACAGTAGGTTTTCAGCTGTAAGTACACAAAATATCAAGTCTCTAACTTATACAGTTTCTGAGATCCCACTCTGTGACGGACTTACAGAGAATCGAGACAAATTGGGTTTCGTGAGATGAGCGAAACACTAATAATATAATCAGTTTGACCCTGACCACAACAACATAAATATATAATTTTAAGAATTATTCTAAAAATTGTTACTGCACTGCATTTTAATTTTCGATTTAAAAGCACATTTAAAATAAAACTTTTAACAGATCATATTTTTTTAAAAAATATTTTTTATTCCTACTACTTTTTTATATATTGATATTTTTAATTAATTAATTATTTTTTTTACATTTCTTATATGCTATACAAGGCAGTGCATGGATTTTAGGTACAAATTATATTAGATTAAAAATAATTTTTAACTGTCATATCTAGTGAAAAGTGGGGGTAATCTAACGCTTCTTCATATGATATTATTTGTTAAAAAAAAAAAAAAAATTAAAAATGTCAAAGTAAATGTCATGTACAGTTTTATCGAATACATAATAAAAAAAATATGTGCAGAAAATTGTAAAGCTCAACATTAAATACAAAAAAAAAAAAAAAAAAAAAAAAAATACTTTAACATTTTTAAAGTATGAAAAAGAAGGGAAAAAAAATAGTATTGATAAAAAGCTATTTACAGATTTCTTTTGTGAAAAAGTACCCCTTGAACAGGACTCCCACTGGTTCGTTTTTTTTTTTCTTTTTTCTTTTTTTTATTTTCAATATTAGTATTTGTGCTAGGTTTTTACAACATTTGCAGAAAAAATTACGTACCGCGTTGGTGTCTGCAAAATTTATAAGAAAAATCTAAAACGATGATTATTTTAAAAAAAGGCGGTATTCAAAAATGGACAGAGTAGGAGGCTTGCTTGATCTACGATTCTGTACATATTAAACATATAGTAATATTAAAGTGGTAGATTTTACATTTTAACTACGTTAAAAAATTATATATTATATAATTTGAGTTCATAATTTTAAAAAACTGATACTTTGCCCTGTTTTTTTTTTTTTTTTTTTTTTTTTTTTTTTTTTGGGGGGGGGGGGGGTCTTTCTCTCCTTTAACCATTTAAATTTATAAATATACCTTTTATCAAATATTCCAATAGGTTTTAAACAGTATCTTATATATTTAATAAGAGAAAAGCAAAAATTTAACCATTTAACCTTCAAAATAAGATATGCTACAAATCATGCATGGGACCTCTATTTTAAATATTATATGTGTTTTAATTACGTTTACTCCAGTATTTGACTGGTATTACTTTATATAGGGTAGATGTGCCAGTAATGGACACCCTTAAGGAATTTCTTTAAAAATTATTTTTTAATTAATAGTTATAGTTGTTATATTCCACATTTTTTAATACTATATTAATTTACCAACAACATTTAACCATGCTCATAGTCACATTTCCCAATGTGAATCGAAATTTAATTGTAAATAACAGAAATAAATCAAAACACACTAAATTCCAGTAATGGACACCCCACAAAAAGTAATAGATAATTGATATTATGATTGTATTTAAAACTAGAATTTAAAGAAAGCATATTAATGAAATAAAAAAAGCTGAATTTTTATTGATTATTTTTTTATAAACAAAAAATGTTGAATGTGGCCCATTACTGGAAGGCGGTCCATTACTGGCACATCTACCCTATAAATGATAACTATAAAAAAATAAAAACAATATTTTGCTTATTTTTTTTACCATTATTAATTGATTTATAAATTATGTATATATTTATGAAATTGTAATGTTTTTTAAATAATAAGTTTTGCAATATATTATTTTTTAGAAACACCGATCATTTTTTGTTGATAACCCACTGCACCGCAGCCACTCTAGTTAGCATATGATGTGAAGAAAATGTACAATTTTCTATTGATTTACGATTCATCAATAGTAATACATGTTGACGCCGATGACATGATATCTATCTGGCTTGATGTCTGATTCCAGGGCAAGAACCACAGTAACATTTGCTGTGATTCTGATACCATAATACATAGTATATCCGGAATACAACCGGATTTGAGATCTATTATATAAGTTTTAGAATGCAGTTTAGTGAACGTTACTGATATTTTGCATTAAGGATGCTATTTTGCATTGTTTTAACAATACAGATAATCATATTTATACGATACAATTAAAAAATAATAAATCTAATATTAATATCAAATAGTTATTCATCTTTTAATGTTTATCAAGTGTAGAAATGCAGTCTAACCACCAAGCGTAATAAGACATCGGTTTATCATTATTATTTTATTTACTGATTTATACGGTAATTGTAAGTAACAAGCTTATTTTAATCATACTGATCACAATAATCCTACATACTTTTAAATTTATATACTAAAGTATAGATGTTAAATGAATACTTTGAAATTTATCAAAATCATTTATTAATCAAAATAGTGAGTAGTGTAATTCAAAGCAGAAAATCAAAAATAAAATTATTATATTACAGCTATTCATTATTTAAAGATTATGTATCATTATTATTATTTTGATAATTAAAATATTTTAGCAGGGTAATATTTAAATTCTTACTAGTATACACAACAACAAAAAAATTTCAAGCTTTGCTGTTGGTGTTCTTTCTATGTTAAATATTTTAATCATGTAGATTGAAAAAATAAAATTTTTACATACCTTTCTTTAGCAGATGTAATTTTTTATGGCATCAACGAAGTAATCCGAGTAATACAAGTGTTTTTCAAGTAAATTAGGTACAAAAACATTACAAATGCATTGACGAATACATATCATAACACGCCAACGCTATTGTAATTATTTTCGGACTTATATTTTAATTGGAATTCTTAAATCCAGAACATAAATTCTTATAAAAAAAAGTTTTTTCTAGATAATATTCATTGTCTGTTCCGTTCCAACAATTAAATGTCGTGTTTTACTGTTTAGTGGTCTGCAGTCTGCATTAGCACTCAGCAAAAACAAGGCCAAACGACGCAGATGCTTTTCTTCATATTTTACAGCAGTTCCTTAAATATTACTACGTATGATAAGGATGTTAATTACGTCCAAATTTGAAGAATAATTTTTCACAATGATTTCCATTTTCTGAATAAAAATATCTCTCCTTGAACGTGCAAAAACGTATCCTTCGACACATAATTCGTTCACATCCGCCATTTTGGAAGAAGAATAAAATTGAAAATATTCTAATTCGAACTTCGAATGACAAAAGTTGTCTGCTTCCAATATCCGCAATTAAGATCTGCGCAGCATTGTTTAACCAGAAAGTAACACCTCGCAGATGTTTACAGCTTACCGCAAATGATAGATAAAACAAATAATTTAAATAAAGATATTTCAAATGCTTTATAATTTATATGGCTAGAGGTGATATCTTACTAAGCACTGGCCAGTTTGGAATAAACTGCTATAGGAATGACATATAGTTTATAACATTTACTTTATGACATATTTTTAATTCGTTTTTGTTCAGAAATGCATTAAATTGGCTGGTGTTTTTATTCAGAAACTAAGTAATTGAAAGACGTTTTCCATTTTTTGTTAAAAGCAGAAGCTATTTCAGAAAAAAATGTCAAAGTCGGCGTTTTGAACCGAATAGCCGACGTGACAGTAAAAGAAAGGGGAAAAACCGGTCGTCACGTGACACGAATTGCTTATAACTCGATAAGTAGTTTATTTATTTAAAAAAAAATGAAAAATCATTTCGAATCCAAATTGCTTCCATAGACCGTCCTGCCCAATTTATGCCTTTGCGTTTAAAAGTGAGTCTGAAATTATGTCAGAAAGCTTCGCGTTGTTGAGCAGGTCAGTTAAGAACCACCTTAATTATACCGTACAAGGAAAATCCTGAAAGTGTTGGATCGTCGCAAAAATTGTGCCCTCATTTTTTGACAAGAAAACTGATGTTTGGGTTGAGTGGCCTCTCAAAATAATTAAAGATTGGAGATTTTTAAAGAAATTTTTTTAGCATTACAAAATTAGCAAATGAGTTCCATGCGGTAGTAGAAAAAAAAAATAATGTTTGCATTTAAAATGTTAACAAACATGTAAATTGCTAACAATTTTATTAGACTGGGAGATCTATTTCTGAATTACTTTCCGCTAAAACTTTCATACGTTACTAAATTTCTATTTAGGATTTTTTACCTGTGTATTATATAGTATATTTTGTTAAATTTCTTGAAAATGGTAATGAAAATTGTAAAAAAGTTATCTGCCTCATATATGTAGACAGATATTTATTTATTATTTTATTCTGGAAATACTCAATTTATTTAAATAGTGTGTGACAATGATTTTATTAACGATTTAGGCAAATGACATAATTCAAATCTATATTTTATGAGTTTCTGTTTCAAATTCCCTCTCCGATCACACTGTGAAGTCACAGTGTTGGAATTTTGGTCATAGGTGTGACGGGACTTATGTGACTTGAAATGACGTCATTGCAACGTCAAAAAATTTTTTTATCTCTCAAATAGTAATTTTCTTGATGCCATAAGTTGTTCTAAAGTTTATTTTAAGTTTTCTTAAAATCTCCAAGACGTTCACATTTTGGTCACAGCGTGACGTTACAAAGTGGTGGAATTTTGGTCACAGGTGTGACGTGACGTACGTGACTCACAGTGACGTCACAATGACGTCACTGTGACTGTGCATGCTATGCGGGCTGCTAGTGGAAAATATTCAGACACATGGCTTTTTGGATGTATTTTTTTAATTTACACGTAAAGTTTCGGTAAAAATATTTAAACACGTGTACTTTATTTTTATAAGCGGATAAAAAAAATATGTATTTACTGTTATGTTGCGAGAATATTGTTTTACATCATTATTTTATCTTTATCATTCCTTTTTTACTTTCTTCTATCTTTACAAGAAGAAAGTATTGGATTCATGAAAATTTTCGACTACCAGTTTTCGACGAATTTATACGTGTTAGAAGCTCCTGAACACCATTTGACCATTTTTAGATAATCTCTGTCTGTGAGTCTGTCTGTCTGTCTGTCTGTATGTGACAAAAATTTTGTGGGCGCTCTATCTCAAGAACTAATGCATGAAATTTAATAAAACTTTATATTCAGTGAGTCCCTGATATAAATTGTGCTGATTAGTTTTTGGTGAAAATCACCCAGCAGGTGGCGCTGCTATGCTGCATTTTTCACGATTTCTGCAATAGCTGTATCTCAAGACCTAATGTACTTATTTTCATCAAACTTCAGGTTTAGTTAGACCTTGACATAAATAGACGCTGATTACGTTTTGGTGTAGATATCCCAACCGGTGGCGCTGCTATACCACTTTTTTCTCGGTTTTTACGATAGCTATAGCTCAACAACTAATGCACGGAATTTCATCAAACTTTAGATTCTATTAGACCTTAACATAAATAGATGCTGCTAACGTTTTGGTATAAATTGCCCGACAGGTGGCGCTGCTATGCTACTTTTTTCATTATTATCACGATAACTATATCTCAAGAACTAATGCACAGATTTTCACCAAACTTCAGATTCAATTAGACGTTAACATAAGTTGTTGTTGATTAGGTTTTGGTCTAAATCTCCCAACAGGTGGCGCTGTTATGCTGCATTTTGCAGGATTTACACGATTTTAGCAATAGTCATATCTCAAGAACTAATGCACAGAATTTAATAAAATTTTAGATTCAGTTAGACCTTGATATAAATGGGTGCTGATTCTTTTTAGTGCATGCGAAATGTTTGTGAGATAGAAGAAAGTTTTGGGATTGGCACATCCGACTAGTTTCATTATAAAGAAAAAAAACGTTCGAATATAATAAGTTGTGTTTAAGACCATCAAAGAGGCTCCAGGTACTTAATAATTAACTGATATCATTTTCAAAAGAAAGAATTCATTACTAAAAAACACGAAACTTCTATATTTTCCCATAACTGCGTCAAAATTACATAATTTTCAAAGATTTTTCAATCCACCAGATCTGAAATTAGAGGGTAAATTTTCAAGAAGACAACGCCTTCACCTGTATAAATGCCATCATTTTAAATAGGCATTCAATTGAAAACATATATTTTAATTAAGGAAACTGACATGTTTTTCTACATTTATGTCTAGATGAAGCAATTTGAATCGGTTCTTCATTCATCCTATATTGAGATTAGGATAATTTATCAGGAATTTTTCACTTGGACTTTTCTGTCGACGAAAATCGTAGCCCACTTTTTCTCACCCGAAAATACTCAGTTGTTATTGTTAGACACATTTTATCGCACAACTTCTAAATATAGCAACAAAGTTAGACACAACTTCTAAATATAGCACAATTTCAATTTCAACATCATCATCGAAAAAGGAAAATAATGTGCTTTTGAATTAAATTCATTTGAAAATTGCAGGTCAATTTAGTGATTTTAAAAGTTTCCAAGCATGGAATATTTTTTAATTTTAACTCAACACTGAGCATCGGTATGCTTCAATAATGTTAAGTAGCTACTGTCAAAGTTACCACACCACAGTTGACAATTGATTGCTCAGACGAAAAAAAACTAGTCGTTGGGGGCCACCGTAATACTTACCCATCATGGATATGCATAATGTAAAATATTAAAATAAAAATGTGTAAACTACTTATAAAATGCATTGCAATTCAAATAAAATCGTGGCTTGATGACGTCACAAACTTTAAAGGCTCGATTACTGAATTGCTTGAAAGAGGTTTTTCCTTATAACTCCAAAAATAATAATCCTATTAACTAGCGGTTTATTGCATCTGATTAAGCGTCAAATTTCCAATTAAAATATATCTTTGAAGTGAAATTTGGATGAAACACAGGGTCATGAAAAATCGAAGAGTGTGGTAAATAGGATTCCAAATATCTCGGCAACTAATTATCCGATCGACTTCATGCTTTATTCAAAATTTATGTTTTTTTATTGTCTTTTATATTCATTTCTTAAAATAAACAATTTCGAAAATTTTTATATACCTTTCATCAGAACGAATATTTCGAGAGTCCGAAAAAAATTGTTCCGGTTAATCGAGGTTATTGAAATGAAATAGGCTTCTTCCCATTATTACATACTAAGTACATACCAAATTGCAAGTCTCTATCTCAATTTTTTCGGGAGATAGAGCGTTTACAGACACACAGACACACACACAGACACACAGACGGACGGCAAAATTTTTTTTCTAAAAATATGTTTTTCGGAATCTCCAGTGTCTGAAACGTGTAAATCCGTCAAAAAAAAATTTTCGATTTTCAAAATGATTACAAGACTTACCCTATACTACGTATGATGGGTAAGTAAAATCATAAGATCAGATTACTTTTTTGATACAGCACTTTGGCGCTAAACTGAAATTTGTCACGAAAAGGCAAATTTTCATTTTATGTTGAACATAGAATGATTACTAAATTAAATTGAATTGATTGAAATATATGTTGCATCAGAATATGCTCGGAATTGCACTTTTATTTTTAAAAAAAGAAAGTTCCATTGTGTATGTCAAGTTATAAGGAAAATGATTCCAGATCGGAAAAACGGACAACTATCCCGATTACAGAAATGGAATGAAGAACCCATACAAAGAATAAAAACATTAAAAATCATCCTCATCTGCAGATCATATATATTATTTCTGTTGTCAACATCCCTTTTTCATATGCATTTACAAAACGCACAACAATGAATGAGGTAACATTCGAAAGGTTTTTGAACCGGCTTCTGACATACTTACACTCACATTTCGTTAAAATATGTTTGTTGGTTAAAAATTGTAGTTCATTAAAAATGAAATTGGCATTGTTTTCATAAAGGAAATGATAGGTTTCTCAAATCAGTTGTGATAATAAAATACCGCATTATATCATGCCCATCAAAGATTTTTTTTTTAAAAAGCACAAAAAGGTAAAGTGTGATATACCCGCACACGTTTATTTATTATCTATGATTGAAAAGCAAAATTGAAATGGAAATGTTTAGAAGAAAAATACACTATTGATTGATCGAAGCAGTGGTATTTCACGTGTAGTCTAAAAGGTATGCTTTGTTATATTAGATTGCATTGTATATAATATGTATTCAATTTATTTTTCATTTCCCCATGTTTTTCCCAACGCGGATGATGTCATCCTCTAATGCAATTAAAATACGATTGTTATTTTTTTTTTCTCGCGCATGTCTTTTGCTATCTTCGTTCAGTTTTAACTGTAACTTTGGGGGAATAAATGGTATGATATTCTGGCTTCACAAATGCTGTTTGCAGATATTTTTATCTTTAATTTTTCTTTAGAAATTTGAACCTGCATCTAAAAAATATTAGATATTGCTAAAATATATCAGACTGCAGTGCGGAATCCTCGCACGGACTGGTTTATTATTATTATTATTGTTTAAAAAATATACAGTTTTACATAAACATTCATTAGCTGAAAAGAATGGCTCCGTTACAGACGATATGAGTTTGAAACGAAAGTTTACTGAATAGGACATTTTTAAAATATTTTATTTCTTCGCATTTCGACGTGTTCCAACTTGCGTTTAATAATGTTTCAAAATGTTGAGTAAAGGATAAATGCTTTCTAAACGTTATAAAAAAAATCGCGCCGCGAAACTATTTGGCTCTGGCAGGAAAGAATATTGGAGTGATTTCGAATCAAATAGATATTTCATTTTTCGATAAATAACTTATATTTTGAGTGATAAGCAAATTTTGTCTTATAAAAATCTTAATCAGACTGTCGCACCAAACATTAGCTTTGACAGCGTTTTATTAAAGACCTCCAGCCTTTATGGAAAAATGGAAAAACTATTCGATTTCATAGCTTCTGAATAAGAACACCTACAAGTCTCAGGCGTTTATAGGAAAGAATGGATTTAGGAATATCTCAGAAATTAGCTACTTTAGATTTGAAAACAGGCTCATCTCATTTTGCTACTTTCTGACGCATTCGTGATTTGTAAACTGTACATGAATACAATTATGTATATTATTTCAGATGTCAATATCCCCTTTTCTACGAATTTACAAAACATACACGATGGTTAAGATATTATTTGAAAGGTTATTGAACAGGCTTTAATGAGTACATTCACATTTCTTTAAAACATGTTGTTTAATCAAAAATTTAAGTTAATAAAAAATGAGTGGAAAAAACGCATCGACAAAAAATATCAAACTTTGAAGTGAGGAAAAACCTACTGGCTTTCAGATATTTGTATTAAGATTCTAAAATTGTAGTAATTTTTCATTTTTATCTAAAAATATAGCGCCTTTTATAAAATTTGAACTTTTAAAGGATTTTCGAAACATGTGAAAATAACCATGAATTTCAAATGTATTATTTATGAGATACAGATGTCTCTTGTTGGCAAATCAAAATCACAAGCAATATAAATTTTTGCTTTTTTTTCTGAAATGTTATTGAGTTAGCTCGGCTCTTCAATAATAATAATAACTATTATTATTATTTATGTGGTTTTTAGTATAGGGTATTGTTTATTTATGTGAGCTGGAAACATTCTAAATTTTAAGCTATGTAAATAAATACCTATTACACTAAAAATAACACATGCTTGTACAACGTAAAAAAATAAATATTTGGTTTATGTTTTAAAATTATACTATCGGGCGTGGCCCCCCAATATGTTGCATTTGCGTGGCATGATATCTTTTTCTAAGGGGGTGGGGGAAGGGGGATCTAATTAAATTCAACATTTAGAAAACATTCAAAATATTAATTTTATTAAATTTCATATTATAAAAGTAATCATGCTTACAATCTTCAATATGAATGAAAGAAAATTACATCTTGCAAGTTACGTGATTGTGTTGAAATTAGAGTAGGATGCCTTTGTAGGAAAATGGCGACATACGGGCAATAAAATACCATTGAACTAGATGCTTTGGGATAAAAATTTGGAGAGCTTGATTGCCATCTAATGTTTCTTCATTTGCTTAACTCGTTTTCAGGCTGTTCTCAGATGCAAACTGACTAATTTCTGGCACATTTTTTAATTCATTTTTTGTTCGTAAACGTATTAAATTAGCAGGTGCACTTATTCAGAAACTATGAAAGCGAACTTTTTTCCCATTTATCGGAAAAAAGAAGCGGATTTTTCGAGATATGTAGTCAAATTTGGCGTTTTGAACCGTTCTTTCGGACGCGACAGCGAAGGAAAGAGAAAACCAACGTCCTTTGAAAATAGTAACTTATATCTCAAGATTTTATTCATTTATCGGAAAAAGAAAAAAACTGTTCGATTACAAATAAGTTCAATGATCGTGCCTGCAAGTATCATGTAAATGCGTCAGCAAATGTGTTATAAAACTGCGCATAGTTGAGCGGGAAAAAATATTTGTTTGAGAACCGCCTTAAGTGAATTCGACCATGCTAGTTAAGTTCTGAAGGTGGCCCACCAATTGCTTTGGATTCGACATAAACGTTTAATATATATGCTCTGTAAAATGCTCTGTCTTTTAATATATATGCATGTTCAATCCATTCTTAAAATTCCAGGTGAATTACATGGTCATGATACATATTGTTCTACATGTTATTTACATTTTAAAAGTTACAAGAAAACTAATATCTCGGAAACTAGTTAAAATTTTAAAGTTCTGTGAGTTATTATGACATCCCCGGATTAATTAAAAAAACTGCTGCTAATTTCATCGCACTGCATTCCATATTATGTAGGAGTTATGAAATGCAAACAGACAGGCAGATTTTCATATAATAGATATAAAAATAGTTTTAAAAAAAATTCTATGCTGAATGAAATTCATATACTATATGAAATTCATCGTTACTTGACAACATGAAAACATGAAAAATTTTACTTACAAAAGGGGAAACATTTAATGTTTTATTATTGTTGTAATTTATTTACTTTTTAAATATATTTTTTTATTATTTCAGCTATTCAAAAATATGAGAAATAATACTATTTAGAAAGTATCTTGAGTCTATCTTAAGATGGCTAATATACTATTTAATAAATATTAAAAAAATATCTTACCATACTTTCGAAAAAGGAACTATAAAATATTTAAAATAATACATATTTTTAAATCAAGATGTTTTCAACTTTCTGACAGGCAATCAAATTTGATTTTCTTCTTCGGAAATACAATCCAATTTTTAAAGAATTAATGAAAAAATATTCTGTAATTATATTTCTAATATTAATTACAAATACATATATTATTCACATTACTTATAATTAAATATTGTTTTCCATTTAAAATAAAATTGAGCCTTTTTTAGTTTCCGGACACATATAGTGTAAAGAAAGTATTGTAATAAAAATAAAACCCCGATTATGGAAATTTTGGTTTATCATTACATGTGTTTCTGAATTGGAATTGTTTATTTTACAATGTTTCCATATGTGTATATGTGAGAATGCATGTACGTTGGTACTTTTTAACATTTTCATGTTCCCAGATATCATTTATTTGGTTTGCGATTACATATAATTATGGGTGTGAGTGTGTGAATAAACACGATAGTGACTAAACTGTGTTTCCGATTGAAGTCTTATTTGGTGAAGATGTTATAGCTTTCCTATTTATGAAAATTTCCTTTTATTGAAAAGGACTAATTTTTTATTTACTCTTATAGAATATGAAAGAAGTGATACACAATAAGATTTCATCAGATCTATGCATTTTTAAAATCTGCGAAAAGGGAAATAAAATTAATAGATATCATTAAAATTGTTTAAAAAAATATTTTATTTTTTATTACTTTCTTTTAAATAATTGATTAACATTGGAATCATAGTATATTTTTGTTTGACATCTGTTATAGTCTTGTCGCCTTATGCGGTCACCGTAGTACTTCTCCTAGCCTTGAGACCTTAGTCTTATGGTATTTGCTGCCACCACCGGTGTTAAACTGATACCGGACACGGATATACAGTATGATAAAATTTAGTTCAGTTAGAATATTCACATTTAGCAATTTTCGCTAATCGATGGAAATGCACTCGAAATCTTTTGTACAGCCCTGTCTATTATCTGAAGATTTTTGTACACTACCTATTAATCTAAAAGGCAACTTAAAACTCACTTGCAGAAATTACCAAACGTAAACGACAATGTATCTTTTTTTTTTTTTTTTTTTTTTTTTTTGCGTAGTCCTGTATATGAATTTATTTATATTCCACAAACTTCTATTAGTCTACTTAATATAGTTCAAAAGGAAAATGCGTAACCACAATTAAAAACTATCCTTAAGCAATTCACGCCATAGTCTGTAATACTTACGAATTCCCTGGTGTAGGATGTATATGATCAACCGAGTTTATAAACACACACGGACTATGAAAAAAATAGTTAAACTTAAAAACGCAAACCAAAGTTGAAAACGCACTTATCACACATAGACTGTAAATAATTGCAAATGTACTGTAACCAATATCTTTTGCGTGTCCCTGTAAATAAACGCAATGCGCACAAGAGAGCAATTTATAGTGCACCTCAGTAATGCATATAATTTTCATTATGTTTGAAATAGTGAAATATCACTAAATTACACTGCAAACGATTTTCCCCCATAGAATGATGCGTAACAAAACTCTTTTGTTTGACCCTGTAAATGAATAACAAATGCTTTGCACCCCATATTCTATAAAAGCATGTTTTAATGCGCTTCATAATTATATATCAATTTCATTATGTTTTAAATGACGTAGCGTCATCAAAATATACTTGAAACGATTATTCCCCATTGTCTGTCATGTAACGGATTACTTTTGACTGTCCCAGTAAAAAAACTAGAAGTGCTACACACTTCAGTTGAAATAGGGAACATGCTATAGATAACGACAAAAACATAAAAATTTCAGTGCAATCCGAGCATGTTTACGGGAGTTAGAGTACGGACAGACGGCCAGACAAACCGAAGTCATAAACACTTTTCAACTAGGATGGAAAGTGTTAAAAAAGGTCTAATATGATTAATTGGTATCTGAGCAATACCAGCAAATTTTACGGGTTTACGAGTAAAAATAATTTGAAGAGTTCTCGAAATCTGAATTAAATTTACAAAGTATAAATAAGAAATAAATAAAAGATGATATAATAATTTTAACTACCGATGCATTAGATAATTCTCAATTGTTTGAAACGCAAAAAGATTCATGTAACGAAAAGAAAAAAATAATAATACTACAATAAATTCTACATACTAAATTTAAGAATGTTTTCTTGCACTTATAAAGCAAGAGATTAAATAATAAAGGTATAATTTATTTATCACCTTTTTATTTTATATTTCTGTATTTCTTTAGATATAATAATTAGTTGTTCAAAATATTGAACTCAACATTATAAAACCAATGGAAATGTATATGATTACATATAATTAGTGTTAAGGCTGTTCTCAAATCCAGACTGGCTACTTTCTGACACATTTTTAAATTCATTTTTATTCGCAAATGCATTAAATTGATAGGTACTCTTATTCAGAAACTTTATAATCGAAATACGTTTTCCATTTTTTGATAAAGACAGAAGATTTTTCAGAAAATACTGCCAAAGTCGGCGTTTTGAGCCGAATTTCTGACACCGCAGCACGAAAAAGGGAGAAAAAACGTGTCATGTGACAGGAATCACTTATAAATCGATAAGTAATTTATTTATATAAAAAAAATGGAAAACTCATTTCTATTCCAAATCGCTTCAATAGTCAGGCCTACCAATTTTATGCCCTGTGTTTAAAAATGAGTTAGAAAATGTGTCAGAAAGTTTGGCGTTGTTTAGCAAGTCATTTGAGAACCACCTTAATGAAACTAGCTGAAATGCACTAAATTCTGAATCCTGCATTTTTACAACAAAATAACCGTATTACATTCTTTACTATTATGCCACACATCCAGAGAAGTTTATAATAATACATTGAAGTTCCTTGACACTTGTATGCACCGAATTTTAAACGATAACAAACTGAAAAAAAGATTCACCTGTCCCTTTTAAGTTGTTCTAATAACTAAAACCTGCTACTGATCAATCTTTAAAAACAGGAAGAAGTATGTCCGTGGTAAGGGGGCGTATATCAAGTTAATTTCCGTTGCGCCGGAAGTCTCAAATATCTGAAGTCTTAATGAGTTTTCGCGGCAAGGGATGAATTGGAAAACCTTTCTCCGTAAGTTCGCAAATCACAGATGTTTGTCCAAAAATGGCGCGTTTTATGGCGTGGTTTATCCAGCTTTTTTAACGGAAATCTCATTTATCTTCTATTTTCTCACACTAGTTTGAGTGATCGTTATTGGGTCAGATCGGAAGGAATCGACAGAAAGACCCAGCTCCCATTCTAAACTTTCTTTTGACTGCAGAGATAACAGAGGGGGGATTGGGGAATTAGGAAATTCTAAGAAGTCATTCTCTCCCTACTCTGTGAGTTACTTTAGATTCTATTACAACCATTGACTTACAACAAGTGGAAAGTTAAGGAGTGTTTTCATGGAAGAAGGATACTACTTGTTAGATGAGTGTTTGCAAATAATTTTAAGACCTTTCACATTAATCTAACAGCTTAAAAAATTGGCGGGCATAAAAAATCTGCTATAACATTCGTTAAGCTTGTAAATTTATTATATTTTTCATAATATTTTCTTTGTAAATGAAAATTTTGCTTATTTCATGGGTATCATATGCTATTATTTCTTATCATTATACAGCATTTTGGGTTGCTTCAGATTGACACAGAATATTCTGCTATTGGAGTTTTGTGTACTTCGTTTTAAATTAAGGCTATTCTCAAATCCAAATGGGGTACTTTCAGACACATTTTTTTTTAATTTATTGTGGTTTAGAAACGCATGGAATAAGCAAATAAGCAGTTGTTAATCAAAAAAATTGTAATCGAAAAACGTTTTCCATTTTTTTGGTAAAGGCAGAAGATCTTTCAGAAAATACTGTCAAAGTCGGCATTTTCAACAAAATGGCCGATGCTTCAGCGCCTGAAAGAAGAACACCTGTTGTCAAGTGACACGAATCGCTATAACTCGATAGGTAATTTATAGATAAATAAAATGAGAACTCATTTCGATTCAAAATCGCTTCAATTGTCATGTCAGCCAATTTTATGCCTTTACATTTAAAAATTGAGTTAGAAATTGTGTCAGAAAGTTTCACGTTCTTCAGCAGATCATTAGAGAACCACCTTAATCAATTCAACAGTTATGTCAATTTTAAAGAAAATTAAAAAATTAAAAATCGAAAGCGAATTTTTGAACTTGATTTAAGAAATTATTAAATATTTATAGCCTATAATTCTTATAACTAATTCTAGTATATTTTAGAAATAATTTGTTTTAAATATATGTGTTACAATGACATTATTATTCAAGGATTTTTTTTTTTTTCAAGAAAAAGCTTTTTTAAAAAAATAGTATATAAACATTTGTATTTTAATGTTAAAATTTTGTGTTTTAACGCCTTCCTCTGAGATTGTAATTATCTCGGGCACGGGCAACGTCGGGCGGGTTAGCTAGTAAAATTATAAAATGAAAAACTAAAAGCGAATTTTTGAACTTGATTTAGGTTATTATTAAATATTTATAAACTATAATTCTTATAACTAATTCTAACATATTTTAGAAATAATTTGTTTTAAATAAATGTGTTACAATGACATTACTAATCAAGTAAATATATATATATTTTTTTTTTTCAAGAAAAAGCATTTTTTTTTTAAAAATAGTATATAAACGTTTGTATTTTAATGTTAAAATTTTGTGTATCTTGCATCATGTATTGTTTTTCTCTTAGACAGGTTCAATGAATTTCTTCTCTGGATTTGAAACTATTGTAAAAAGTTTTGAATATTATATATAATTAGTGAATGGATTGAAAATTAATTACAACAATAAACACTTGATGCATTATCGAATTAACAGAATATGAAAATTACTCAAAATTAACCATTTCTTGGCTAAGAAAACGAAATATTTTATTATACTGACGTATTTTGAATGTACAGGGTTATTCTAAATGATAAAATGAATTTTTTAAAGACATTATAAATATGTCCACCATTTGATGCACGGCAAACATCTACGCGATAGTCAAACTCGTCCCACACCCAAGAAAGGGTGTCTGCTGTTACTGAGTGCACGGCTTTCAAAGCGGTGATGGTTCCAGAGGCGGCCGGTAGAGGTCGCGCGGCAATAGGCCGCGATTTCGTTTCACTGTCACTTGTGAGTGAGGCAGCAGATACGCTTTCTCGTGTGTGGGACGAGTTTGGCTATCGCGTAGATGTTTGCCGTGCAGCAAACGGTGGACACATTCATAATGTCTTAAAAAAACTTTGAAACTTCCTCTTTTCATTGGTATAAAGATTGTTCATTTAGATTTGTAGTTTAATAAATACAATTTTTTGAAAATGGGTCCATCATTTAGAATAACCCTGTATGGTGCAACATCATTTGGAATAAACTAAGAATTCCAGCAATAGTGCAATATTTAACTTTATTAAGATTTAATTATTTATGTTAAAAGCATTTTAAATTATGCTAATAAAATGAAGTTATATCCGCACATATTCAGCCATAGAATAACAGATGAAACTAATGAAGAATGAATGATCTAAATAACTAAAGATTCAAAATAATAATAATCGATTTATAAAAGAAACGGAGAAATAATTGAATAAATTTGTACAAAAAATAGAGAGCGAGGGAAAAACAGTAACAATAATAATAATAATAAAGGCCTGAGGACAGATTTACTTGTATGGTTTATTTCTGTCTAACCTTTGATCACTTTGGAATTCTAATTATTCTGCTACAGTAAAATCCCGTTACAACGAATTCCATTACAACGAAAAATCCCGTTATAACGAAATGCAAGCGAGTCCCGTTTTGAAATGTATTCAAATAATGTTAACATAATCTCAGTATAACGAAATATTCAATTTTTTATAATCTCGTTAGAACGAAATAATATGACACGGCAAATACTTTCAGTTGTACATTTTTATCGCTTGACAATTTTTGTTTTCGATGCCTAGTCTTAGGGACAATCAAGCTTATCTCTAAAGCAATCGCTTTTCTCCGAGCTTTGTTGTAAAATCGGTGTGCATAGGCATTTCACTGCAGAAGGAATGTTTCCTTTGTTCGCTCTCCCCTTTTCTCCACCCCTTTTTCTTGGAAGTCCAAGTAAGCTGTAACCAATGTAGGCAAACTTAACAAAACGTGAAATGAGTATTGCACATTCCCCCTTCCCTCTCCTCCCTACCTGAATAACTTTCGCAAAGGAATTTCCAAAGCTCGAAATCAGTTTGAAAATTTTCATCTTACCAGTAGGTCATAAAATGGCGGCTGTTAAGCGAAAACAGTTTAGTTTGGAAGAAAAAAAAGCCATAATTTCTGAAGTTGAGAAAGGAATGAAAAAATCTGATGTTGCTAGCAAATATGGAATTTCGCCGTCTACTTTATCCACTTTTCTAAAAGATAAAGAAAGCATTTTGAAAAAAATTCAAGTTAAAGTCTTTGATCCAAGCAGAAAACGAATTCGAAATGCCCAGTTTCAAGATGTGGATAGTGCTGTTTACAAATGGTTTATGGATGTTCGTTCTAGAAACATCCCTCTAAGTGGCCCTTTAATTAGAGAAAAAGGTTTGGAATTTGCAAGAATGCTAAACATTGAAAATTTTCAAGCCAGTGTCGGATGGTTGAATCGATTCCGAGAAAGATACGGTATAGTGGCAAAATGCATTTCAGGAGAAGCAAAAGACGTCCCAGTTGAATTTGTAAACGAATGGCGTAAAGGTGAAATACAAAAAATAATCAAGACGTATAGTCCTAACGATGTTTTTAATGCCGATGAAGCCGGAATATTTTTTCAGTTAGAACCAAGGAAGACTTTAGCGTTAAAAGGAGACAAGTGTATTGGAGGAAAGCTTTCCAAACAAAGGATTACAGCCCTATTTTGCTGCAACAAATCAGGAACAGAAAAACGAAAAGTACTCATAATCGGCAAATCTGAAAAACCCCGTTGTTTCAAACATTTTAAGTCCTTACCATGCATCTACAAAGCCAACAAAAAATCATGGATGACGCAAGGATTCTTTAATGAATGGCTGATAAATTTTGATAAAGATATGCAAAAACAAAAACGTAAAATTCTTCTACTCATAGACAACTGCACAGCACACAATGATCCTCCTATATTGAATCACATTCGTGTAGAGTATTTCCCGCCTAACTGTACTGCAATACTTCAGCCTCTTGACCAAGGCATTATCAGAGCCGTAAAATCACGATACAAAACTATGTTATTAAAACGCATTCTCTGTGATCTGCAAAATAACGTAAACAGAAAGTGCAACATGAAAGAGGCAATTGATATGATCTGTGGATCGTGGGATGATATAAGCCAGAAAACAATAGCCCACTGTTGGAAACACGCGCAGATTGACCAGGATTTAAATAAAGAATCGACGGCTCAAGGATCTAGCGATGTAGTACATGATGAGGAGCAGACAGTCGAATATGAGATCGAATCCACTTGGAACTTAGTAAAAGAAAAATCTGGTGTGTCTCAAAGCATAAGCTTTAAAGATTTTTTAACTGCAGATGACAATGCTGCAACTTGTTATTCATTAACAGAGACAGATATTGTGCAGTCTATTGTTGATGATCGCATTTTAGAAAATGATGAAGAAAGTTCTGAAGATGAAGAAAATGAGGTTTCAAAAGTTACATCTGCTGAAGCCTTAGAAAGCTTAGAAAGAGTGCGCAATTTTATTTCTTTACAGAGCAGTGTACCAGATAACATTTTTTCTAATATTAATCATGTACATAATTTTGTATTGTCCGCAGCTTCAAACTCCCTTGTACAAAAAAAAATCACTGATTTTCTGCATTAAATTTTTTCTTGTACAATTTGAAGATCATTGAAATGGTGGTAAGTCAATTTTTCAGTTCTATAAAAAATATTATACATTGTATTATACTAACTTTACGTTATTAGAAGGTACTACTAATTTTTATTACTATTTTTAATAATTAATTATCTACTAATTTGTATTATACTACTATATTTTTATAATTAACTATGATATGAGGATCTGAATTGAAATGTTTAATTTTCTATTGAATTCCGTTACAACGAAATTCCCGTTACAACGAATAAAATTTGCGGTCCCGTGAAGTTCGTTGTAACGGGATTTTACTGTATTTCTATTTATTCTGCTATTTCTATTGCTAAAACATTTAGTATGTAATAATTAAAAAAAAATAATTTTAATATTAGAAGAGCAGTATTGATTTTTAATTTAGGTAGTTTGAAAAATTTAGAAAATAGTATCACCAAAAAAAAAAAAAAAAAAAAAAAAAATCTTTTAAAAACATACACTGCAAAAAATAACTGTTGATTTTACAGTATAAAACTGGCGCCCCAGCTGCCAGTATTATACCGTAAAATTAACAGTATTAAACCGTAAAATAAGCAGTAATACGCTGCCGATGCGCGGTAGCGTATTACTGCTTGCGCGGCAGCGTATTACTGCTTATTTTACGGTTTAATACTGTTAATTTTACGGTATAATACTGGCAGCTGGGGCGCCAGTTTTATACTGTAAAATCAACAGTTATTTTTTGCAGTGTACTTTACAAGGCTTTTTTTTTTTTAAATTAAATTTTCATCGCATTAATATTTGTGGAATGAAAAGTAATTTTTTATGTCATTTGAAGAATATTAGATGCGTAATTAAAGTTGGTTAACTGTATGATAATCGATGCGCGGAATGTTTTCTGCTTTGTTTGTTATGCAAAGATTACAAATTATTTTAATTACTTTTAGTTGATAACTTTCTACAAAGCATAAAGTAGCTAGAAATTCTGTTATCTTTTGATGGACTGTATACGAAGAGAAAACTGCGCTCGGGGCAAAGTTTCAATATGGCGCCCCCGCCACACACACACACTCCTTCTCTTTGTGACAGGTGTCACAAAATTGATCAAGTGCAAAAACAGAAATAAATTCTATTGAATAAATATTTCGCATTTATTTTGGAACTTTAAAAGGTTTAATTTTAGTTCAGAAATTCCAAACAACTAAATAACATAAGAAAAAATTGCTCTTATTTGTTAAAGAAATCATGTTTTGCAACAGAAGAAAAAAAAAAAAAAAAAAAAAGAAATTTCCCAGAAAATGATTGCCGGCTAAAAAAGGGAAAAATGAACTATTAAAACCGTGGTTAGTAGTATAAATTTGGCGCACAATCAATATCCGCGCCCGGGGCGAAAGACCCTGTATTCACACGGCCTTGTATTTCGGGCATTGAGCAAGTTTTAATCTGAAAATTTCGTACACATCACATTTTTAAACGAATTTTGAATACTTGGAATTTCATGCTTGCAATGAATTTATACAATTAAAACTTGTAATTATGTATAGCAAAATAGAATACTAATATTGTAACTCAATACTCAGAAATAAAAACCAATTTCTTCTCAATTGGTAGAAATGAGACTTTTTTTTACAAATCTAGTGGAAATTGTTGATGTATCAGCTATATCCTGAAACTAAACGAAGGGGGACGATTTTGAATGGAACAGGAAAACACACAAGTCCCCTGTGGTGCTGGCGATTGTAGCAGTTGTCTATTGTTGACAATAAACAAGATCTGGGGGGTAGGCATTTATTGTTACGCACGTCCACGCCAGTATTGAAAGTATTTTCCGGCTTTGCTGGTTTAGAATCCCTACTTGAAGAACGACTTAGGGTTTGTCATGCATTAACGTGGGCTTGTCAGTGAGAGGTGTGACGCTGTAATTTGTTGAGGGCGAAGAGAGTCTTTTAAATTATATAAATATTTTCCAGGTTCCGTAATTTCAATTAAAAAAACTCCATAAATAGACATTCAATGCTTTTATTAATTTTTCCATGATCATATAGTATAATATAGGAGAGGTGTCTCTTAGCAGGAGCCAGCAGAAGAAGCAACTCACACAGTGAGTATTCAAAGAGAGAGTGAGTGGTTACATAACATTATTGCCAGAGATTTACACTACTTGGCGAACAAAATTGGTGCCAAAACACATTATTCAATACATTATTTTGGCGTTAGAATTCGAAAAGACAAGATACTTTTGGCTGGGTGTAGAATTTCCAGTAAATTAAAATAATTATTTGCCTCAGAGCCAGAAACGTTACCATATTTGGACATGTTGATCTAAATTTAGCAATTGATATCATCACCCATTATTTTAATTGGAAGATGTTACTGAGAATAAAGCAAGAACAACCGTTATTTTTCAGAGTAAGCAAACATTAAAAAAAAGCATATATTAAGGATAAACTATTTGACAGATTGAAAAGGAAAACGTTATTTTAAATGAGATGAAGGTATATTTATTGGATATAATTTATTGCTATAATTTGAACTGTCAACATTTGCAAGATTAATGACCCTAAAATAGAAGTTAAATTATTTTTGGAATATTTATGAGAGATCAAAAGAATAATAATTATTATGTTTATTTTAGAAGCTATAAATAGGCATATTTATTTTATATACATATTGCTATAATTTGATTACATTCAGAGATGCAATTCAAGGTTAAATGAATAAAGAGTGAAAATGAATTACATGTGGATTGTTTTATGAACAATAAGGATAATTATAAAAAATAGATTTAAAAGTAATAAATAAAGTTCTTAATTTTCTTTTTGCAATAAATCTTGATATATAACTGTCATGTAGAAAACTACTATTTACCTTTTATTTATTCAACTAGTATATAACCCCGTCAAAAATGACAGATTGTTGATCTGCGTTTCTTTTTCATAAGACTTCATACAAACAAACAGCATGAAGACTTTATTATTGAAAGGTTTGTACTGTAAAAAAGTACATTTTAAAATGACAAATGATTTCTACAAATAAAAATGATGAGGATATATATATATATATTTTACTCAGTATTAAATTTCGGAAGTAGTTCAACAATTGGACAAAACATTCAAATTAAATATTAACAAAAAATCCATGTGCGAAAGTTTTTGTAAAAAAGTGTTATCAATGAGTTTCTAAGCCGATTGACTCACCACATAACTTATTGTTTGATTACATAAGCAAAACTAAATGCAAATTACGTTGTACTATGTATTCCTTATATTTTAATTACGTTTGATAAGAAAGAATCATTTTACAGTATATGACCCTTTATCCGGAATTCCAAAATCCGGAAAAACCCGAAATCAGCAAAAATATTTCAAAAATTTTCTAAATTTGTATATTTTTACAAAAATTTTAGAATTTTTGAAATTTTTCGAAAATTTTACAGATTTCTAATTTTTTTTTCAGTACATTGTGTTTCAGTGTGTAATCACTAAAATATTGTTACTTCGGTAGCGGGTGAACACGCCCCCACCCCCACCACCCACTTTCTTCCCGAAATTAGAAACAAATCATTTTTCTCTCAAATTTTAGTTTAAAATTAATTTATATTACGATTCGTTTTGAAACAAAAAATAGTTATATATTTATTTCATCAAGGGTGATTCTGTTCCGAATTTTCATAAAAATTTAAGGCATTCGGTTTCGAAAATTTTAGTTTTCAGTCCAAAGATTCGAACATAACAAAATCTCGAATTTTGAGCGATCGTCGCCGAAAAAAACAATTATGTGTATCGTTCGAAGAAAAAGTAGACAATTTCTTCAAAGGATTGCGGAAACAACTTGAATTTTGTAAAGGATTGACAAAAAACGCAAATTTCGTCACAGAATTGCAAAAAAACGCTAATTTTGTTAACAAATCGCAGAAAATACGCGATTTCCGTCAAAGGATTGCGAAGAAAACGCAAATTTCTTCCAAGGACTCCGAAAAAATGTAAAATTTCTTCAAGGGATCACAAAAAAAACACAAATTTGGCTAAAAGATCGGAAAAAAAACGCGAATTTCGTCAAATAATCGTTGAAAAACATGAATTTCTCCAAAGGATCGCGAAAAAAAAACCACAAATTTCTTCAAAGCACTGCAAAAAAATTTCTAATTTCGTTAAGGGATCGGGAAAAAAGTAGAATTTCGTCAAAGGATCGAAGGAAAAAAAAAACACAAATTTTGTCAAAAGATCACAGAAAAAATGCGAATTCCGTCAAAGGATCGCGAAAAAAAAAACCCGCTAATTTCGTCAAAGAATCTCAGAAAAAAAACTCTAATTTTGTCAAAGGATCGTAAATAAAAGGTAAATTTCGTCAAAGAATAGCAAAAAACGCAAATGTCCTCAAAGAATTGCAGAAAAATGCAAATTTCTTCAAAGGACCACGAAAAAATTATATTTCGAAAAACGCAAATTTTGTCATAGAATAGCAGAAAAAAATGCAAATTTTGTCAAAGAATCATGAAAAAAAAGCATGAATTTTGTCAAAGAATCACGAAAAAAAAAAGCATGAATTTTGTCAAATAATCGTGAACTTCGGAAGGACCCAAAATCCGGAAAATTCCAAAACTCGGAAAGCCTTTGGTCCAGAGGATTTCGCATAATAGGTCCTGTACTGTATTTAAGATGGAAGCAAAAATTTCAAAATACGCCAGTAGATGGCGCCAATGTACTGGATTGATCACTCAAATTCTCCGTACGAAAGAATTCACTGCTATTTCTGAAAAGAAAAGTGCTGACAGAAAAAAATGTAAACAGAAATGTTGATATACGTGTTTTATATGAAATAGTTTTTGAAGGTTTTAAACAAAATTAAAATATTTAAAAGCTCTAATGTGCTTTTACAAATATTTTAACAACAGAGTCGGATGAAGAATAGCTTTTTCATTAAGCCTAACATGGCGTTTAACTATGGTCGATTCGCAGATCAGAGTGGTCGAGCCCGGAGCCGTTACAGACACTTTCTTGCCTTCGGATTTTATTATAAGTAATATCACTGGGAAACGCGAATTTCATTTACGATCGTGAGAAAAATGTGAATTTCTTCAAAGTATCGCTGAAAAAACGCGAATTTCTTCAGAGGATCGCTGAAAAAACGCACATTTTGTCAAAGGATTGCTGAAAAAACATGTATCTCGTCAAAAGGCAGTAGAGAAAGTGCGAATACCGTCAAAGGATCACAAAAAAGCAAATTTCATCAAAGGACCACAGAAAAAACACGAATTTCATCAAAGGATTGCAGGAAAAACATGAATTTCGTCAAATGATTGCTGAAAAAACACAAATTACGTCGTAAGATTGCTGAAAAAATCATTAATTTCATCTGTCGGCACATAAATATCATGAATTTCGTCTATCAGGTGCATAAAAATCCTTTATTTCATCGGTCGGGTGCAGAAATTTTTTTTTTCATCAATCGGGCGTGTAAAAATCTGAGTTTCATTTATCGGTCACCTAAAATTCACAAAATTCTTCAAACGGGCACATAAGAATCAAGAAATTAGTTGATCGGGCACGTAAAAATTATTAATTTCCTCTATCGGCACATAAAAATCATGAATTTTGTCTATCGGGTGCATAAAAATAATTAATTTTGTCGGTCGAGTGCAAAAAAAAAAAAAATCGTCAATCGAGCGTGTAAAAATCATGAGTTTCATTTATCAGGCATGTAAAAATCATGAAATTCTTAAATCGGGTGCATAAAAATCATGAATTTTGTAGAACGGCCACGTAAAAATCACAAATTCATCAAGTGGGTGAGTGAAATCACGAATTAGTCAAGTGGGCACATAAAAATCACGAATTTCTTCAATCGAGTGCATACAAATCGTAAATTTTGTCCATCAGATGCAGAAAAATCATCAATTTCATCGATCGGGTGAGGAAAAATCACGAATTTTGTCAAACTGCATTCAGAAAAAACGCAAAAGGGAAAAAGAAAATCAGAAAATCCTGCATTTGGCAAGTTTTTTCCATTATTTTAATCGCCAGTTTTTCAAGTTTTATCGCCGAGTGCTTATTTTCACCTTTAGGTGGCAATAAAGTCAATCGCCAACTTACAGTATTGCTCGCTGATAGGCAAGTGCTAATTTTGTTCTGACAAAATGGTTATCGTATCAATAAATGGAAAAGTGTTTAGTGTATATAAATGAATTCTGCATTGACTGTCACCTTGTATAATGACAATTGTGTACAATTTATCGCGTTTAAGTTTCAAGTTTATATTATTATATTATTAGGTAGTTTTTTCATTTTATCTTTATTTAATTTTATTGAATCATTGAAGATAGAAACAGATATCTATTTCTGTGTTGATGATTGAGTTCTTTGGATATGTTTTGATTCTTCGTATATTGTTAGCGAAATTATTTAATGCACATAATATAATTGTAAAGCATGCTTTATATATATTCTGGTGTATTTTATTAGTTGAATTTTGTTACATTTTCCCAAATGATTGTTGAATTTTGTGATTTTTTTTCCTGCAACCAATCAATAAATTTCAAGATGTTTTATTGGTGATTGGTTGCGGGAAAATATTGTGAAATTCAACAATCATTCAGGAAAATGTAACAAAATTCTACTAACAACAGGAGCCTCTAAACAAACCAGTTCAAAATATGCATTCATATACATTAGATGCTTTACCATCTGTCCATTTACATATAAAAATGTGTACTAAATGATATAAAAAAATTTAAAAACTGAAATTTTACACTTACATCTTAATTGTAAATTTCATTGTTTACATGAGTGGATTTTAAGGAGTCTACTGCATACATATACACATATACTAAAATTATCTATAAATTATCAATACTAAAGTTCCAAAACCTTTAAAAAAATTGTCAACAAACCAAAAAATTCCATGCAAAACACATTCATACACACTATCATAACAAAATCATCAAAATGCACAGGCAGTAAAGCTGTTTAGAAGCTCCTGTTATTAGTAGAATTTTGTTACATTTTCCCGAATGATTGTTGAATTTTGTGATTTTTTTCCCGCAACCAATTAATAAATTTCACGATGTTTTATTGTGATTAAACTATGAATTTTGTTATTTTTTTATATATAAACACAATTGCCGACTCAGCAAGTTTCTGGATTTGTCCATGTTAGTGAAAGTTCTTTTTTTCATGCAACTGCTGGTCGAATTTTTAATCAATTTTTTGTCAATTTTTACAGCCGAATGCAACTATTAAACCATCTGTAATATTATATCCAAAAAGGTAAATTTCAGCTTTATAAATCCTAATAAAAACTCGACCATTACTTTTTGGTTTAAGAAATTTAAAGTAGCAAAATAAACATACGACATAAAAAGAAAAAAAAATACACCAAACCAAATCCAAAGAATTCAATCATGAACACAGAAATACATATGTGTTTCTATGTTCATGAGCTTAATATAACAAAATAAATAAAGATAAAATGAAAAAATACCTAATATTTATAGTAATCCAAACTTTGAAACTTTGAAAATTGCTAACACCATCATAATCATCTTTCCTAAAGATCTTTAGATAGGAAATAGCCCTCACCTCATTGGCTCCAAATCTGTCTCGGGACAGTAACAACCTCTCACTTGATTGGCTGAATGCTGACGCATGCGTGTAGAACCCAATGCGACAGCAGTTTACAAATGCCTTTAGCTGATTGGCGGAATGCTCACGTATGCCTATAGAACCCATTTTCGTACGAATTGACAAAAAAAGGTTTAGCTTTAAATATATGGATTAAAGAAATCCTTTAAATTATTTAAAGACTTTAATATGCTTTTACAAATATTTTAAGAACATAATCGGATATTTTAATGAAACGTTCAAAGAGTCATTCATTTGGAATTTGTGATGGAATTTGTGTTTTTGAATGGCAACATTATTCGTTTGTTTACATCAGGTAATCGGATGTTTAATCTGTTATTTTTAATTTAAAACTTAAAACATTATAACTGGATATTATATACATGTTTTATACGAAAATATGCTGAACAGACATCATTTCAAGTAGAAGAAATTATCAGTTAGTGGTTATGTGTTAGCATATCTTTTTCAGTAAGCCTAACATGGCGTTTAACTACAGTCGACTCGCAGACCAGAGTGGTACAGCCCGGTACCGTTACAGACAGATTCTCGCCTTTGGATTTTATTATAAGTAAGAATTATTGTAACGGAAAAAAAGAATGCTTAAATGAAAAGAATTATTTATTGAACTAGAAATGAATTCGTATAACTTAACATTTAGATTACTGCTGAGATATTATGAAAATAAAACAGAGAGAAAAAGGATTATTACATACAGGGAAACGGATGAATATGGAAAGTTTTTAAAATTAAGAGGGGTTTGATTTAAATAAATAAAATGTAAGAAAACATTTATATATATGACCAGATTGCTGTCATAAGAGGGTTAAATCTTTGTTTTGACGAGAAAAATCTTGTAAATTCATCACACATAACTTGGACCCCAATTCAGCAAAACAGTTCGTAAAATTTTAATATCTGGAATTTTACAAGCAAGTGTTTGACTCAAAATTTCATAGAAAAAGTCACCGAACTGCCACCAAAGTTGCCAAGTTTTCTCCTAAGATCAACATCTATACCGGCCTGTACATTCTACCCATTATTCACAAATGTTTCTCTGAGTGACAAGGCATCTGAGCGGTTAAGGAAATAAATTAACCCATTGTTCAGAAATGACTGTAAAATTACTTTTACAGAAACAGCGTACACTGTTAAAAATAATCTGAAATTCACGGGTATTTTTTTCCTGAATTTCACAGAAAAAGTCCCTTTTCACCACAAAAGGGCATTTTCCGTTAAAAACAGAAAGTTTCTTCATATTTCCTGAAAACAACGGAACAGAAGGAGAAGAAAGTGGCTAACGGAGATATTCCGTTATCTGCTGCATATTTATTTCCAATGTTTAAAAAACTGACATGTTGCAGCACAGAAGAACTAAAAATTCAATAAATTAAAAATTCGAGTTTATTTAAAAGAACAAAATAGTTCTTTCGAATTTAAAAAGCAACACTTTATTTTCCCATGCTTTAAAAATTATTAGCAATTTATTTTTTAAAGTTACAAAAAAAATATTCACACTTAAAATATATTCGAAACAAATAGCTTAGTATATATATATATGCTTTTTTACGTAAAATCTATTTTTTTTCACTTAATTTAACTTATATATATATATATATATATATATATATATATATATATAATAGTTAAATTAAGTGAAAAAAAATCGATTTTACGCAAAAAAGCAACAAACAAAAATAATGCTTCCGAATAAAAAAAAAATAAGAAATAACTTTCCCATTCCTTTGAAATTATTCGTAATTTGCTTTTTAAAGTTATAAAAGACACTCTCAATGAAAATATATTCTAACAGAACACATTTAAAAAATATATAATAGTTGAAAAAAAATCGATTTTCTCAAAAAAGCCAACATACTTTATCGAATTTAATTCAAAATACAATATTCATATTTTGCATCTAACAATCAAATTAAGAATTAATATAATTCATGTTTCAATCCTCTATTAATACTAAATTTTTCAGTCATAATCTTATAACAAAATAATCTCCCACTTAATTTCAAAGTTACTAGGTTTCTGAAACCCAGATTGTTTAAGTTCCAAGCAGCGATTTGAAGAAATCCCCGTATCATCCTTTCAAACTCCTATTCTTTCAAGGGCCCGCTGGTCTTGAGGTAAAACACTCGGTTCAAGGAGCTGTCATCCCTAGTTCGAACCCCAAGGGCAACCAGTATCAGGTATCTGTACCAGGGAGTATTTAATATTAAAATATCAAGTATTAAACTAAATACTCCTGTTATAGTCAACAGATGGCAGCACAAACAGTTTTTTTTTTTTTTTTTTAACCGAGGTCATTCATAACAGAAAGTTTCCGTTTCTTCAATCTTTCAAAACGGAAAATCTACTAACGGAACGGAAAAAGTCCGGCAACTTAGCTGACAGTACTTTTCCCGTGAATTAACGGATTTATTTTTGACAGTGTATGTATACACAGAAAATATTTCTAGTATTTTATATATAAAAAAAATGGTTTAATTTTAAAAATGCATAATATCACAGAAGTCAGAGCCAAAACCAGCCTTTTTTTCGTCACGGGGTACGATCATGGATTTTGGTACCCCCCCCCCCCCCCCACACACACTTAAATTAAATTTACTAAGTTTCTAATAGCCGACTTGTTTTATAATTAAAAATATGTAATCATAATATTCCGTAATATCGAACTAATATGTAATCATCTTTGTCTAAAATTTATTCAGTGAAACCTATGAAACCGGAATCATCAGGAAAAGGTAAAAATTCCGCTTTACACAGATTCCTGTCTTAGCGTGTGTAATTCTTTCTATTGGGACCATGTAATTTTTTTATTTAATATAAGATTCCGTTATAGACAGATTTCATTTTCCCATATTTTAATGTAGTTGTAGTATTACATTACAATTGAACAGTCGTTTAAGGTGGTTGTCAAGTGACCTGTTCAACAACGCGAAAGTTTCCGACTCATTTTTAAACGCAAAGGCATAAAATTAGCAGACCTTGCTATTGAAAGCAATTTGGAATCCAAATGAGTTTTCCATTTTTTTAAATAAATAAATGACTTATCGAGTTATAAGGAGATTCGTGTCATGTGACGACATGTTTTTTCCTTTTCTTGTTCTGCGGTGTCATAAAGTCGGTGCAAAACGCCGACTTTGACAGTATTTTCTGAAAGATTTTCTGTCTTTACCAAAGAATGGAAAAACGTCTTTCGAGTATAAAGTTTCTGAATAAGAACACCTGCCGATTTCATGCGTTTCCAAACAAAAATGAATTAAAAATTATGTCATAAAGTAGCTAATTTGGATTTGGGAACAGACTTAAAGTCATAGTGATGTGAATCTCAATGTCTTATGCACTGTAAAGCCAGGATTTTCTGCAAGTATAACAATGAATTCTATTACCGTAAAATATCTTTGTGGGCTTCCTACAGCCAGTTTTATGGAATCAGTATTCCTATTAATTGACTGATATCCCCAGATGCTTTCCCAGGACCGTACAGAGAGGGGTAGGGCCGGTATAAATTACCGGGGCCCGTCTCTCTTGTGGGGCCCGAGTTCGGTTTCAAAATAAAATACCATAAAAGCCGACACTTATTTTTTACGTAAAAATCTTAAATTAAAATAACTAACAAAGAATAAAATTCAAAAGTCCGAATTTGCTGCTAGAACGTCCTTATGGGCCGGCCAGGGTGGTCTGGGTCATTGGAGTATTACCGGGTCACTGGAGTTATTACCGGGGACCGCGGTCTCTCTGCACGGCCCTGTAGCTTTCCTGAATCGAACGCTAATTTTCAAACTTATAACAGTGTATCAGAACAAAAACAAACTTAATTTATACTTTGTATTTTAGTTTGTGAAATTTTCTGCTCCTTAGTGTTTAGTGTCCTAGCAATCGCCCTAACTCGCCCCCTCTAAAGTTGGATCTGGATATAAAAAAAGCAATCTATATAGTTGCTTTTTTAAAATTACGTATTTTCAACACTTTAATTTTTAGTGTCCCAGGCAGTCGCCAACCTCACCATTCTTTTATCTATTTTTCAATTTTAATGCATTTGGCTTAATTTTTTCTTTTGAATTTTCCAGATGCAAAATATTTTTACCCAAATTTCACATTATATATATTTTTTATCAAATGACAAGCCAAATCATTATTTGTCGCCCCCTACGTCTTCTATTCTGTCGCGGGGGCACATGCCCCCTCTGCCCCCCCCCATAGTTTCGTTCTGACAGAAGTCATTTCAAACAGTTGCTGCCTATAGACGGTAATGTATTTTAATTATTTTGTATGATCCTGTGGTTATGTATATAAACAATGATACAGACTGTGATGTATCGACATTCTTTTCTGCATCTCTATAAACATAAACGAACGACAAATGCCACACACGCTTTTAGGCACATTTCGTAAGAAATACTACCTATTACATTCTCCCCTAAGTTGGAATTTCTGAAATTTTTTTTGCAATCTACACCGATCCGGACTCCTGGAACACAAAACCACACCCAGTTCAAAACTTTATCCATCTATCTATCTATCTATCTATCTATCTATATATAACTTTTTTATGGACACGATAACTTCCATAATTCTGCACAAATCTCTTCCAAACTTATACATAAAATCAAGGGGCATAAAATCTCGCTGTAGTTCGTTAATGGGCAAAATCAAACCAGGGATGGGGGGGGGGACAGAAATGGGGACTTTTTATATACGAATGGGGACTTTTATGATACATATCGAAACTGTTTAAAGTTATTATTACTCCAAGGAAAAGGGCCAACAATTTATGTATAACAGGTTTTTGATTTCATTAAAATACCCCAAGGGGGGGGGGATAGGGTTTCAGAAGAAAAAAATTCAAAACTTCGCCAATTCACAAGATATCAAATACACTTAAATTTATTATAAATCTTCTTAATATTATCTACAATTTTTATACAGCAAAAAACTTGCTGGCTCCGCTTACAGGCAAAGGTACATTTCGAAATGGGCTGTCCAAACTTCCGCATCATGGCAAATAGGTCTTTCTTCTTCAATTCCCAATAAACAGGCGCCCCACTGTCTGCGTCTTCGATATCTACCTGTGCCTGGATGCCGAGCCGTCAGGGATTTTTAGGTAGATTTCGTAAGAAATACTATCTATTACATTGTCCCCTAAGTTGGAATTTTTGAAAACTTTTTGCAGATCTTCGCCGTTCACGACTTCTAGAACCTAAAAACACCCCCAGTTCAAAACTTTATCTATCTATCTATCTATTTATGTCACTTTTTTATGGACACGATAACTTCCATAATTCTACCCAAATCTCATCCAAATTGATACATAAAATCAAAGGGCATAAAATCTCGGTCAAGTTCGTTAACGGGCAAAATCGAATCAAGGGGGGAGGGAATTGGGGGGGCTTTTTGTGAAAACAGAAAAAACCCCCATAATTTCTTAATTATGATACGTATCGAATCCGTTTAAAGTTATTATTACTTCTAGGTAAATGGCCGAAAATTTATGTATGACAGATTTTTTATATCATTAAAAATGGCCCTAAGGGGGGGGGGGATGGGGGTTTTAGAAGAAAAAAATTCATAACATCGTCAATTCCTAAGATATCAAATCCGCTTAAATTTATTGTAAATCTCCTTAAAATTATCTACAACTTTTATACTGACAAGTTTTTTATAGAACCAACTCTTATGGCAAAAAAAAAAAAAAAAAAAAAAAAAAATCCCACCTGGTTTTGCTTTACAAGCAGACGTGAAAACAGAAAAAAACCCATAACTTCTTAATTTTTATACATATCGAATCCGTTTAAAGTTATTATTACTTCTAGGAAAAGGGCCAAAAAATTATGTATGACAGATTTTTGATTTCGTTGAAAATCCTCCCAAGGAGGGGGGTGGGAATAGGGGTTTCCTGTATATGACTAACTCTTATGGCAAAAAAAAAAAAAAAAAAAAAAATCCCTGCTGGCTCCACCTACAGGCAGACGTATATTTCGAAGTGGGCGGTCCCAACTGCCGCATCATGACAAAAGGTCATTTCTTCTGCAATTCCCGATAAACAGGCGCTCCACTGTCTGCGTCTTCGAAATCGACATGTGCCTATAGGCCGAGCTGTCAGGGATTTTTTTCTATACAGAACTAGTCGTAGTAGATCTCAATGCCGGATAACATTTTCGTTTTGATTTTGTAAAATCACTAAATTGTACTTCAAACAATCACCGCTCATAGACAATAAAATTTCCTAATTCTTTTCTGTGTACCTTGAAACAACAAGAACGAAAAATCATGCGTCAAGCATAGATTATGTAACACTTTCAAACGCTTCAAAATAATTTTACGAATCATACTCTTTAATAAGCTAAAAGATAACATCTAAGTAATCCGAATACTTTTATTCAGCCCTGTATAGGATCTATAGATTTGTATATATACTACATAGGATGCTAAATTTTAGTTCAGTTGGGAAACACGTAGCACAGTTTAAAATCCTCCGTCTGGAGTTAAATAATACGGAAATGTGTTCCCGAACTTTTGTGCTTCCCTGTATAGGATCTACAGAATTTATACACACCACGTAATATACAAAAAGCGATTTAAAATTAAAATCGCATTCAGTAACTTAAAACGCACTTCCAAGAATTATTGTTAACATACAGTAGAGAATTCTTTTGTGTGTCCCTGTAAATGAACGATGACTGCTATACACACAATATTCTGTAGTAAGTCTCTTGTAATGAACCTTATATAAATTTCAATGCGTTTAAAATAGTGAAACATTATTTAAATAAACCGCAGACGATTTTTCTCCATAGACGTAATGTAACGGAATTCTTTTGACTGTCCCTGTAAAGTAAGTATAAGTGCTATGCACACCCTATTCCATATTAAGCTTCTTCTAATGCACCTTAGTGATATATATAAATTTCAATGCGTTTAAAATAGTGAAACATTATTTAAATAAACCGCAAATGATTTTTCCCCATAGACCGCAATGTAACGGAATTCTTTTGAGTGTCCCTGTAAAAAAACTATAAGTGCTACACACTTCCGTTGAAATAGGGAACATGCTATAGATAACGATTATAACATATAAAAATTGCAGGGCAATCCGAGCATATTTACGGGAGTTAGAGCACGGACAGACGGCAGACGGCCAGACAAACCGAAGTCAAACACTTTTCAACTAGGTTGGAAAGTGTTAAAAAAAGGTAAATACTACATATACCACTTTAAATGGGCAACATGGTGCAGTAGTCGCTAACCTTTTGGACCTCTCGGACCACTAAATTCACAATTTTAAAATCCGCAGGCAATTAATATGATTTTTCTTTTTAAAACACAAATATATTTGTACAATATTGATCAGAGAACTTCAAAATTTGTTAATATAAAATGCACTTATTTAATATTACAAAATGAGAAATGCTTCATAAATGCAAATATCCACTTTTTGTGGAGAGCTAAAAAATAAAAATGACCTGTTTTGCAAATAAATAACAAGTAACATCTATTAACACAATTACCAATGTCTTCTATATGTATTAAATTTTAAAACTAAATATCTAAAATTTCATAAATAAAGAAAATCCTGCCTAAACGGAATTTGTCTTTAAAAAAAGCCTGTATTACATGAAAAATTTTTTGGTCTACCTGCTAAAAATAAGTGATGAAGTTAGGGCTGAATTCCCCCCCCCCCCCCCCCAGCCCCAGCATCGAAATGTCACCCAATGTAGCTTTGGGATTTTATGGTTATAAATGTAGTAGAAGTGCATTCGGTTTGTTCCATTCTAGTCAAATTCCTTACCAGTGGAAAGCAATAAAGACGGGGAAATACAGGGGGTTGTGTAGGACTCTCATACTGTCATCTACCAGGTCTAAATTGGACAAATACTAACCCCACCCTCACAGGTTTATTGCTATGGAAGGGGTTTAGAAAGAGGGGTTTAGAAGGGACGCAAAAGAAGCCTGCGGCGAGAGCTGTCGATGAACTTGTTGGAGTAAAATTTATCGTTTTATTGCTTTTCTAAGCAAGGTTTAGTATTATTTGATGTTTCATGTCCACTTACCAATAAAATGGTATTAAGGCAAAAACAACTAGAAAATTCTGTGAAAAGTATCTTCCCACGGATTTTCTTTCTTTCTTTCTTATTTTCTTTGTAGGATTCTTACAAGGTTTGATTTTTGCCACAGTTCAGCTTTGTGTCACAGCCACAATGGTAGTGCGCTTTATAAATTCGCTAAAAAATAAAAAAATTGCGATATATAAAGATTATTTATTCCAAAAAGATAACAAATATGGGAATAAAACGTATTGGCGATGCTCTCGCTATACAACCTGCAAAGCTAGACTCATCTTAAACAACAACGAATTTTTCAAATTCGGAAAATTTACACATAATCATGAGTCAAGCTCAAATGAAATAGCCGCACTTGAGTTTAAAAGTAGTAGGATAGAAAAAATAAAGTCGAATCCTGCAATACCGGTTACAAGAATATACAAGTAAGTGAACAATATGTATTTTTAAATAATCTTTAATAATATTTAGTTAAAGAAAATCTCATAAATCACAGTGGAGTCCAGTAAATGCAAGGAATTTAAATCAAACAAAACTTATAAATTATTAAGTTATCTTTGTTTATATGTAAATGAAAAATACACTGCTTTATCGTATGAAGAAATCAAAACTTATTTGTTCTTGAGCTTGCGAAAAGTTTATTAATTTACTGTTATTTCTTAAACACTTTTTGCTCTCCCCCTCTCCCCAAGAAATGAAACAGAATTTAACTTTATAATCAATGATCAGTAAATTGTCTATTGATTCAAATATGTGTGGAATTGTTAATTTGTGCGGATTTTTTTCTGAATTCTTAATTTTCATGCATTCATTTAATTTAGTAATTAATTGACAAATTCATAATTAGTGTATGTTGTAGGTTGAAACCGAATTTACGCTATATTTCGTGTTTCGGTTTTAAACGAAACCGAATCTCTCTCATGAGATAAATTTAAGCTATTAATTTTTACATATAATATCAGTGACGCAGCAAATTTTGCGTTTGGGAAAGGTTTAGAATGGTATAATTAATGAACTATTTGGTTTTCATGTGAGTATGCAGTTTTCTTTCCTTTTCTTTTTTTCCTTTTTCCTCAATATATGAAGTGAAATAACTCGCTTAAAGCAAAACATATACAAATTATTAAATTTTTTTGGACGTCCTGAATGCAATGTGACTATTTTTGTAAAAAAGCTATCTGTTTTTCTAAAGTCTCTCTATGTGTTACACAAAATTTGTGGGCGCTGTAGCTCTTTCTAATAATTTAAAAAAAAACTGTACTATTACTATATTTGTAACTATTACTATATTATAATGTTTCCTTCTTTTTAATTCTTGTTTGCTAATTTTCACATGAAAAATAAAAGAATAATGTTTTATTAAGGTGGAATGTTCATTATGGTGGAAAAATATCGGATGGTAAAAATGACATCATGTTTAAAGGAAAATATGGATTTTCATTCTTAAACTTATAATTAATTTAATGAATTGTATTGAATAAATTTGTTTTTAAACATTTTTCTTTTTTTTATGTTCTTAAAATTAAATTACTGCTATTTTAATTTTATGACAATATGCATAATAATAAAAACGTATTTTCAGAAGAAAAAAATAGATTTTTAAATATACAGTTACCATGAAAAATTAGAGAAAATTGTCACTAATAACACAATCATGCTGAAATATTTAGTTTTATGAACTTTTATGACCGTTTCATTTTAAAGTGATGTGTTACTTTCACAAGCAAAAGCTTCCTGTGTATATTACATTTAATCTATTGACAATGTACTACCTGTATTTACATTATCCAAATGCATATATATGTTTCAATTTATGTGAAAAAATATGATTGTATAAAATTTTTGCTTGTGTTCAAAATTCATGCTTAAACCTTAAATGCATAGTGATGTAAATTTCCATCACTTTTTATTAGCTCACAGGCTATCAAAGCCTGAGAGCTTATGTGCCCGCCGGTTCTGTATGTATGTATGTATGTACGTACGTAACGCGATAGCTCTTCATAGAAATATCCGTTTTCCTTCAAATTTTGTTTATAGGTTCACTGTGTTAAGACGCTTCCCTGATTAGTTTTCGGGATTGATTGGTTAAGTTTAAAGGGGGGAAAGGGGGGCTAATCCCCCCTTAATTTATATAAATGGGTTTTTCATGCAGAATTATCAGATTTTCTTCAAATTTTGTATATAGGTTCATTGTGATAATGCGCTTCTCTGAATAGTTTTCGGGATTGATTGGTTAAATATAAAGGGGGGGGGCTAATCCCCCCCCTTAATTTATATAAATGGGTTTTCATGCAGAATTATTCAGTTTTCCTTCAAATTTTGTTTATAGGTTCACTGTGTTAAGGCGCTTCCTTGATTAGTTTTCGGGATTGATTGGTTAAGTATAAAGGGGGAAATGGGGGGGGGCTAATCCCCCCTTAATTTATATAAATGGGTTTTTCAAGCAGAATTATCCGATTTTCTTCAAATTTTGTATATAGGTTCATTGTGATAATGCGCTTCTCTGAATAGTTTTGGGTGTTCATTGGTTAAGTATAAAGGGGGAGGGGGGCTAATCCCCCCTTAATTTAGATAAATGGTTTTTTCATGCAGCATTATCCGATTTTCTTCAAATTTTGTATACATATATTCATTGTATTAAGAGGCTTCCCTGATTAGTTTAAGGGGTTCATTCAGTGGTGTAGTCGAGGGGGGACGCGGGGGAACGGCGTCCCTTCACTTTTTTATTTTATGTCGAGCGTCCCCATACTTTTTATTTTCAAGGGGGACGCTAGAGACGCGAGAGGACGCCATCTTTTCAAACTTACTAATTTTTTTTTTTAAATTATGAGCACACCAATAAATCAACAATTTTAAGAAATAAGGCATTGATTTTTAATACTTTTCAACAACATGGAAAGTGTTTACGGTGTCAGATCGCTTGTCTGTCTCCATCTGTTCGCATTCTACTTGAATTTCGACAAAATTTTATGTATATTATTTCAATGTAGCCTTATCACTATTGTGAATTATGTGTATAGCATCAGTATTTCGTTTACGAGTGATCAAAAAAGAGTTCTTTCATATTACTGTTTACTGGGCGGAGATTGTTTGAAATACACATAAATGAAGTAATGCCATATGGTATTGAAATTCGTTACAACATATTACCTATCAAAAATAGCATTTATCGTTCGTTTACAGGGACGTTAAAAAGTATTTCGAAACACCATGAGCTATTAACAGTAATTGTTTGCAATGCATGGAAAACGGTGCACGAAACATTTATAGTTATTTTACAAGGCCAAAGAATCCGGACACATTGTCAGACGTGGGTTCAGTTGCTCGAAACGTGTTTTCGATTATATTTTGTATTTTTCAGCTGAAGAAAATATTTATTTGCTAAGTGATACGTAAATGATATTCGTATACAGGGCCACACAAAAATAATCCAAATACACTACCGTCATGACCGGATGTTTCTTGAAATGCGTTTTGCAGCTGGTTTAAATTTTAGTGCGTTATGTGATGAGCATATGATCATTAATTTCTATACATGACCACTCAAAATAATTCGAATGAATACGTTACCATTTATAGATAATTATTGCTTGGTATGTGTTTAAACTGAACGAAATTATATTTTCGATAAAAAAAACCGCTAGACATGCTTTTCCTTCACACATTGTTGCACCAAATTAATTTTACAAACATTTGTGTGTAATGAATATAATATATATTGGCAGGTATACAGTGTGTCTGTGTATTATAAAAGTTGACACGCACTTTAATTTGTTAACTGCTGGAGATAAGTAGATAACGTAAATTATTAAAAAGTTTAAAATAAAGTAGACAAAAAATAATATTGAAATAATATTGTCAATGAAATAATTATCTTGTTAATTTTCAAACATTTATACAATAACTCTTTATGCGGCTCTTCTATTCAAAATTTGTCAGTCAGAAATTTTTTCCTTTTTGCTGCAATAAAATCATTAAAAATCTGCATATATTTAAAATTAAATTTAAAAAATGAAGGAAGAAAGCTGACTTATAAAACCTTTTCGAACCATTTAAATATTACTTTATCAGTGAAAATGGTCCTGTGCACATATTGGCGATAGCATTTTTAGAACAAAATTAAATATTAAAGAAAAATAAAAAAAATGCATCGCAAGTGTATCTACATAAAAAGTTGCACGGGCAGAAATAATGTAAAAAGACAGTGTAGTTTTAAAAGAAGTTCACTTTTTTACCCGCTTTCTTTTATCTTACATTTCTGTATCTATGTGACAGTCAAATGTCAAATCTTGTGATTCATTTTTCACCCACTTCCTGTTGACGTAGAGCTTTGAAATTTGGAATGTATATATATGTATACCTGAGGAAAATACATGAATTGGACATTATTTTTTTAAAAATTAGATCAGTAAGGGGGGGGGGGGGGTCAGTCAACGTCGGCACAAAAATGGCATTTACCCCCATAGAAATGACATTACGATTGTTTAATTGAAAAAAATAGCTCTATTGTTTCAAAATTCATCCATTTTCACCACATTGCTGCCCGCATCAGTATGACATCATTGAGCGACGCACACATTTGTGCTTTATAATATAAGTTGACTTTTTGTGTTGATTTTAATGAAAATATGTTTTTTTTTTCTATATTTAATTTATTTTTATTAACGTTAAAAGTAATTTTATTAGGAAAGTGTTTCTTAAATAAGTCATCTGGCACAAGCATAAGTATTATTTGCCATAGAAACTCTACTTCAAAATTATACCTTTAAAAAATTTCCGCTCAATTCTTTAAACACTTATAGAATGGCATGGATTCAAATCAGTTTATAACTAGGTAGACTTTTATATCGCTGTTAATAGTGTGGTAACATTCACTGAGACGATTCTCACATTAAAATTTCAATTCATCGTAGAGAATATTTACGAGTTAAATAACTTCTATGTCAAATTTGAAGTTTCTAGTACTGATGGTTTCAGAAGAATAACAACTTTAAAAAGTTTTCGGCTTATTTCAGCACTTAAAATTTCGAATATTTTAAAAGCCATTCTTCGTGAGCATCTGCATGTTTAATAGCTACCAGATAAATCCTGATGAAACGAGTTTAGAAGATTTACTTAACAATCAGGGCTCCCAAATGGTCCGCTTTTTGAATACCAATATTTTCTTAGAAAAATTTTATTTTTAGATTTTTCTTGTAAATTTTGCAGAAACAACCTTCGGAAGTAAATTTTTGCAGAAAAGTTTTAGAAACCTACTAAGAAATTTTCTGTTAAAAATATTGGTATTCAGTTTGTGAACCATTTGAGAACCCTGGACAATTCATCCTTTTAAAATGTAAATTAAAAAAAAATAATAATAAATAAGATTTTACGAGCATGTAAGTCCTGAAAGTATATGTGTGCCAAGTTTTAAGTCAGTTACTCTTGCACAAATATTTCCACACAAATCATGATGAAACCAATATTTTTGAACGTCTTTCTCCATTTCACCCCGTAAAAATTCAATACTTACAGATTAGAAGTAACCTAGTAACTGATTTAAAGAGTTACTAATTCTACAAAAATCTTGATAAAACGCGATTTTCAGAAATTTTCTTTATAAGGATACTGGTCTATTTCACCCATTTCAAATTCGTATTGGGATGTTCGGAAAGTTCCTTTCATTTGGGAAAACTAATTCGTACCGGAAAATTCTGCCCGTCAATTGACATTAGGTATTGAAATTAATGTCTAATAATTAAATGATAGAATTTTCCGGTACGAATTGGTTTTCCCAAACAGAAGAAACTTTCCGAACAACCCAATATTTTTACACGTTGTTCAAAATTTTGTATAGAGTTTGGGCAGTGGCATGTACACTATATGGCCATTAATGACCGGCAACTTTCAATTTTAGACATTTTGTCGAATATTTAAAAATATACTTGTCAGATTCTTCTGGAATTTTAGGATCCAAAAGAACAGGTTTGATTTCATATTTATCATTGTTGATTTGATAAGGAGGACAAATAGGGGACAAAAAAAAAATTAAAGAAAAAAATAATACTTGGGATCACTCTGTAAAATAAAATGCACCAAATGATCTATCGCTACAGAATATACATAGGCAGACGTTGTACAATATGTGTATTCATTTGTGTAAGAATAGCATGTATGGTAATAGAAATATAACGATTTTTTTTTAAATTAAAAAAATTCTTGCATGTTTTTTGCTTATAACATACAGGGTTTTAAACCAAAGTTAACGCAAGTTTCAGAAAAATTGGCAAAATGTAGTAGAAACAATATAGTGTAATTGGAATATAAATATATTAAATATTTAAGGAAATATGGGCAGTTGTATAAAATAATTTTTATCTGCGCATGCGCGAACGATAACAAGGAACTTTTTGCATAATTTAATAGTCAACTCTATGGAGCAACTTATTAAAAAAAATCAGTCAAATATCGTAAAAATTCAAAGAGATATCGGCATTAGAGAGAGCTGTTTTTTAGTTTCTCACTAAAACTCGCTGAATGATAAGGTATTTTCCAAAAATTGTCATTTTTTATTTTATACTATTTTTCCAATTTTTAATGATATTTTAGTTCTTTTTGAAAAACTACCCTAACGAGCTTATTCGAACAAAGAAATAATTAAAAAATCAAAGGATCCATTCCAAAAGTATTCTAACCTGGTGCAATAAAGTTTTCGAAGGCGAACTAAAGAATCAATAAAAAATGAAATATAGTATAAAAATTAAACATGACAATTTGTGGACAATCCCTTATCATTTAGCGAACTAAAAGCAGCTCACTCTAACGCCGATATCTCTCTGAATTTTTACGATATTTGACTGATTTTTTGTAACAAATTGCTCCATAGAGTTGACTATTAAATTATGCAAAAAGTTCCTTTTTATCGTTCGCTCATGCGCAGATAAAAAATATTTTATACAACTGCCTATATTTCCTTAAATATTTAATATATTTACATTTCAATTGCACTATATTGTTTTTACTATATTTTGTCAATTTTTCTGAAACTGGCGTTAAATTTGGTTAAAGACCCTGTATGTTCTAAGCAAAAAACATGCAAGAATTTTTTTAATTTTTAAAAAAAATCGCTATATCTCTATTAATATATATCTATTAATATACGTGCTATTCTTACACAAATGAATACACATATTGTACAATGTCTGCCTATGTATATTCTGTAGCGATAGATCATTTCGTGCATTTTATTTTACAGGGTGATCCCAAGTATTATTTTTTTCTTTAATTTTTTTTGGCCTCCTAATCATACTCCTTATCAAATCGACGTTGATAAATATGAAGTCAAACCTGTTCTTTTTCATTCTAAAATTCCAGAAGAATCTGACAAGTACATTTTTAACTATTCCACAAAATGTCTAAAATTGAAAGTTGCCGGTCATTAATGGCCATATAGTGTATAATCCAGAATGTTAAATAATCTTTTCATCATATCATATATTCTAATACGAGCAAATCTTGTGGGTGGTTATATATATATATATATATATATATATATGCAAAAATTATCTTAAAAACGGCTCTAACGATTTTGACGAAATTTCTTATCCTACCGTTTTGGGGCACCAGAAAACCATTGGGCTAGGTCACATGCTCGAGAAAATTCGATTAGTGGGTCATTTTGGGTCAATTTGGGTCATGGTCTAGCTAATTGTATCTAAAAAACGGTTCAAACGATTTTGACGAAATTTTGTATCCGACCATTTTCGGGCATGAGAAGTCAATTGGGCTGGATCACATGTTCGAGAACTTTCGATTAGTGGGTCATTTTTGGGTCAACGCAGGTCAATTTAATTTTATCTAAAAAACGGCTCTAACGATTTTGATTAAATTTTGTGTCCTACGAGTTTCGAGCACGATAAAAGCATTGGGCTAGGTCGCATGTCCGAGAAAATTCGATTAGTGGGTCATTTCTGGGTCATTGTGGGTCAAGATCTAAAAAGCGGCTCAATTTACACTAAATTTTGCATCCAATGGTTTTCGGGCACGAGAAGACTGTTGGGCTAGGTCACATGTTCGAGAAAATTCAATTAGTGGGTCATTTTGGGTCATTTTGGGTCATGGTCAAGCTAATTGTATCTAAAAAACGGTTCAAACGATTTTGACGAAATTTTGTATCCGACCATTTTCGGGCATGAGTAGTCAATTGGGCTGGGTCACATGTTCGAGAACTTTCGATTAGTGGGTCATTTTTGGGTCAACGCGGGTCAAATTAATTTTATCTAAAGAACGGCTCTAACGATTTTGATTAAATTTTGTGTCCTACGAGTTTCGAGCACGATAAAAGCATTGGGCTAGGTCGCATGTCCGAGAAAATTCGATTAGGGGTCATTTCTGGGTCATTGTGGGTCAAGATCTAAAAAGCGGCTCAATTTACACTAAATTTTGCATCCAATGGTTTCCGGGCACGAGAAGACTGTTGGGCTAGGTCACATGTTCGAGAAAATTCAATATGTGGGTCATTTTGGGTCATGGTCAAGCTAATTGTATCTAAAAAACGGTCCAAACGATTTTGACGAAATTTTGTATCCGACTATTTTCGGGCACGAGAAGACTATTGGGCTGGGTCACATGTTCGAGAACTTTCAATTAGGGGGTCATTTTTGGGTCAAAGCGGGTCAAATTAATTTTATCTAAAAAACGGCTCTAACGATTTTGATTAAATTTTGTATTTTACGAGTTTCGGGCACGCGAAAATCATTAGACTAGGTCACATGTTCGAGAAATTCGATTAGTGGGTCATTTCTGGGTCATTGTGGGTCAATATCTAAAAAGCGGCTCATTTTATACTAAATTTTGCATCCTATGGTTTTCCGGCACGAGAAGACTGTTGGGCTATGTCACATGTTCGAGAAAATTCAATTAGTGGGTCATTTTGGTCATGGGTCATGATATTTGAACTCAAATTTAATTTTAACCGAGCATAGCTCGGTCGTCCCTGCTCGTATAACATACCTGCGAAATTTAATCTCAGCCGAAAACACCGTTTAAATGCTACCCTGCTCAGACACAAACACATATTGACTCATTGCAAAATCACCAAACACAGACTTCTGGAATCTTAAAGAAAATACCAACTCGCACACATGCATACGCACATACATAGAGAATTGTTACAGAAATAGGAAGAGCGGACTCAGGGAACCTATAAAAGTAAAGATATAAATTTCATACACTGTTAAAAATAGCCGTTGCTTTACGGTGCTTTACTGCATAATTTACTGTACATTACCGTATTACTGTAAATATTGCCCTTACCCGTTAAAAATCAGTTATTGGCTGTAAAATTCTGTCATTGACCGTAACTGATCATTTTTACAGGATTATCCCTGGTCCAACAGTCATTTACGGCCAAGAGAGAAAGAAATACAGGTTGTTACAGTCTTTTACGGCAGATCACAGGCAATTTTAGTAAATCACCGTTATTCGCTACCGCAAACCGTAAAGGAACAGTGGATTACAGCCATCTCATCTGAGTAGTTTGATTTTGGAAAATGGCAACGAACGCGCGGCGCCATGTTTGTTTATTTTCGCACGAGGAAAGAGGAAAACGCGATGAGGAAGCACGCCTGCCCTGGCTGTACCAATACCGGATTTATTCAAGTATTTATTTATCTGGTTATCTAACCTTATTAATTTAAAAATGAATTTTAATATCAAAGTTTATGTAGAGTAGACAGTGTTCGAAATTTGCAGTCGTTAGTCGTCAAATGCAACTAATTACATTATAGCATTTGACGACTACAAAATTATTCCTGGATGTGAAATTTGACGCTGTTAGAGGTAATTTAATCTAAATTTTTATATTTATATTTTCATTAATATCTTAAAACATTTCTTTTTTATAAACTCATTCTATTTTAATATTTAATCAAACCCCCTCCTCCTTTTTCTTATTTTTTTTAAACATTATTAATTAAAACTCTTATTTTCAAAATCCAAACATTTGTATTTCTCTATAAGTCAAGACCACCCAAGTGCTTCCTTTTTCACTATGAGATAGTTTCCACGCAAACAACTTTTACTTGAAATTCTCACGTAGTTTAAGGGATCGTAAATTCGGAACACACACAGGCAGATTGGATATAGTACAAAAGGCTTTTATAAGAAGTCATGGGAATAACTGAAGCATTATGGTCAGTTGTATTGTGTGCGACTTTTTATTACCCTCAGTAAAGAGAGTCATAAAACTATTTCGAAGGCTTGTTAGGAAGATGCACAGTTTATTGCTTTCGAGTCGTTGTTTACGAAATAACAGGTGCAAGCGTACACGTGATTTCTTCCTTTTCGTGGGACCCAACAGACGGCTAATTTCCAGGAATTGTAGCTAGGATTTTTCACCTAGCAACAATAATCCAATAAGCGTGTTATTTGCTCCCCCCACTCAACCAATCAGCGTTGCCCCTTTTCCCCCCTGGTAGCGTTACCAAGGGAACGAAGAGCTAGTTAGCAGGCAGTCATGTCTTGAAGCTCGGATAGTTTAGGTGTGTGAGGGTGGAGGGTTCCCTCCCTCACCCCGCCGGTTAGGCATTAGCGATTTTTTTTCGAGACAGAGACTTCTCTCCCAGCAGTAGCGACAGTGGGTTGATAGAAAATGTGCGTTCATCAAGCGGCCTGAAAGGACGAGAAAGTAGCGTTTAACTGATTGAAACAACTATGAATATTAGAATCCAGCTTATCGAAAAATGATAGGATGTTCTTCAATAAAAAGACCGTGTCGTATCTCGTAATTTTCTACAGGAATAACTAGTTATATAGGATTGGATTGCTAAAATCCAGAGTCGACAAAATCTCAGCCTATGAATTCACAAACTCCAGTTCCGACAACCGTGAATGCAGTACTGACAGCTCAAAGGTGCATAGGTGCAAAAAAAAAAAAAAGTATTGGTGCATACTTTCAGCGAGACTGTGAGATATCAAAACTGCACTCCTGTAAAGTGTGATTTGAAGAGTGCACGGTGAAGTTGTGCAATGTTCCTGACACTGAGTCTAAACTGTGAAAATTCCCTCTAAAATTGGAAAGTTCTGAATAAAAGTCTTGATCATTAAGTTACCTCCTTGAAAGACGAATACCTCTCGAAAGTAACGTCCTATCCAAATAATGCTAAGTTTTCCAAAATTAAGAAACCATTGTAAGTAAAAACAATTCTTATCGCTATTATGATTTATAAATTATGTTTTCTGTTTGATATGACGGAACTTATCTGTGTCTTAGTATTTTGATGCATATATATATATATCTAAGAGGATATTTAAATCATTTAAAGTGTTATTTGTAAATAAATATTTGTTCTTTCTAATTTAACTCCTTCTCTGTCTTCTTTTTTTTTGATTACTTGCTTAATTAATTCAAAAGGTCTGCTTTTAATATTTTACCTTTTATTTAACTTACGAAAATCAATCTCCTTAGGATTTCTATTAATCCTTTAACTTAATTTATTCTATTGATCTAAATATTAATTCTGGTAAAAAAGATAAATAAATTAATTAATTAAAATAAATTATTGTATTCTCTAGTCATGGAATTTCTAAATATTATTTTAAGCATTAAATCTAATAAAAAAATAAACTGCTAATTTACTGGATGTTGTAATCTTTAATATTCAAACTTATTTTATTTAAGTAGCTGAGACCTTTTACTATTCTTTAATTAATTACAGGACATACTTATCTGAAATTTTCACATAAAGTAATTTTAATATTTTGATCTAAAGTCTTTTGAGAAGCATTTTATTATAATGAATTACTTATTCAAAATTTAATTATTAACTCATGGTCTCTTAAATAAAGATAAAACTATACGATCACAGCTTCAGTGTTGTGAATTCTTGAAATTAAATTAGCATTTTTAATATTGGTCAAATATTATTTTGTTTAACCTATCTCATCAATTTTATACCCCCTTTTCTGTACTTTCTTTAAAAGAAAGATTTTGTCCCCTTTATTCCAAAATTTTCACTTAGTCTAAATTATTATGTCTATGAAAATTCCTTGTTATTACCCTTCATATTAATTCTTGAATTCACAATGCTGATTGTTGGGGAATTGGATGTAGTGCAAATTGAGAATTTTGTCAGTACTTTTAAATAATTAATTCTTATACTATTTTGAATTCAAAACTTAGAATTCAAGTAAATTTAAATTCTTTAAATTTTAATTGTTTCTGTCTAATCTAGTCCATTTTCTTTTTTCCAAATTTATTTTAGTTTAAGAATAATTTTGTAGGTATGCATATTGACAGGATTCATTTCAATTGTTAGTCACAGGTAATTTGCACTCATTCATTGTTTTTGAAAAAGGTGATAGCATCTCACCTAGCAACAAAAACAAAAACAACCCAACAAAGAATTGATGCCGTGACACTTACCTGTGTGGCACAATTCAAATTTTTAATGTTTATTTGTGTATACTTAAAGTTAAAGGTATAAGGCAACTATTTTTTTTTCAAAATGTATTGTGCATTATGTCTTTGAGTATATATTATGAAGTGTTAACCCTCATATCTGTGCTGTTCAAAAATTTTTTTTTTCATAATACCCCACCCGCACTGAATTTTTAGAAATTTTAACATACCTTTCCCATTTGTTTATATTTATTTGCAATTGATTATATATATTGACAAAGGCGACTAGTGTATACATGAGTGTAGCTCTCAGTAATTTTAGTTAGATTTTGCATTTGTGTAAAATTTTTTTTTCTTTGCTTAAGGTTTAGGTAGGGTTAATTATAAAAAAAAATTTTATCGCTGAATTTTTTGTTGTCAAAACATTTCATAAATATGGCGGAAACCCTTACCAAGGAGATGGCTGAGCTGCAGAAGAAATCGTCTTTGATGGATAATTTATCAAACATCCCACCTTTTAGCGGGGACTCCACTATATCCTTTTCCGACTTTATTGAAAAGTTCACAGATATTTCCACCTTCTTTAACTGGGATGAAAAAGAAAAAAATTTCGCCCTGTTTAACAGACTGTCAGGGAAAGCAGCCAAATTATTTAAGGCTAATAAAGGCAAAAATTATACGGAATTAGTGGAAATTATACAAGACAGATTCACGGAACAGGAGTCGCCAGATGTGGCATTATCGAAGTTTCTTAACTTCAAACAGACACCCTCAATGTCTGTCCAAGATTTTTTCGACAGAGCCTCTGATCTGTCACGCAGAGCTCTTGTCATTGATGGAATTGCTGAGGGCATTGTAAATAAAAGTAGAGATGCTATACTGCACTCTATGCTTCTAGGTAACCTATCTCCAGAAATTCGGAAGGGTGTCATTTCAAAAGATCCAAAGACCCCTCAGGAAATACTAACGTTTGCCTTACTTGAAGAAAAGGCTTGTAGGAGTGTTAACCCCTTCTACAGCTATGAACCAGCAAACATTGCCCCCCAGGTCCCCTCAGGTGTAGCATGTGCTGCTGTTTACCCCCCTACACCCCAGGTTAGCCATCCCAACCGTGAAATTGTAGAACTCCAAAACAAAATGGAAATCTTAACGGCTAAAATTGATAGTCTGGTTATACAACAACCAGCTGCAGCGAGACCACCAGCCCAGGAAAATGTCCTGTACAACCCTTTTTTCTGTTTTGGATGTGGCGACCCCAGCCATTTTTTTCAGGACTGCCCCCAAAACCCCAGAAATCAAGGCTGGCAAAATTTTAATGAAAATCCCTATGGTCGTAGAGGTATGGCCAGACCTAACAATAACTACAGAGGCAGTTATAGTAACAGGGGATATCAGAATCAAAGAAACTATAGGGGAAATGGCAATAACCAGAGAAACAGAGGTACCAACAATGGCCAGAGAGGTAATTATAGGAATAGGGGTAATCACAGTAATGTAACCCAGCAGCAGAATAACAACACTGCCAATGAACACAATGTTCAACAAAATTTAAACGGGTAATGGCTGAGTCTGGAGTAGTCGGACTGACTCATGAGAAGCCGAACGACAAAACCCCCTCTGTGTATAATGTTTTCCCACCATCAGCATGCAATCTCCCTACTGCAAGGATTGCTGTCGGTGATATTTTTATTACTGCACTGTGTGATACGGGATCAGGTATCAATTTAATTTCTCGACAGGGATTGTGTTTATTCCCAGGAGTAAAAACTGAGGCATGCAATGTACCCATTCTAACTGTGACAGGTGAATGTGTCCCTCTCACTGAGAAAGTTAAGTTATCTTTCAATTTCAGTAATGTCAGCTGCCAAGCTGAATTTTTTGTAGTAGCAGGTAAACTCGCTGATGAATTTACTGCTATCTTAGGTATGCCCTTTTTGAGTAAGTACAAGGCTATCATAAAGTGTAGTGACAAATCTATTAGTCTTGGTATTAATGAGCAAACTTTTTGTAAATATGTTCCAAAAATTTCAGAATGTCATGTAAATATTAAACCGCCAATTATTGTAAATAACAAAATTTCTTGCCTTAAAAGTGTGTCATGTCAAACTGAGGGTAATGTAGAATGTTTTTCTAATGTTAGTAATATTTCTGAGAAGAATAAGAACAGTGAGAACAATTATATGGTAGTAAAAGCCAATGTAAGAGATAGTAGAGAACAAATAGAGATTCGAGATAATGAAAAATGTAGTAGCGAAGATAGAAATAATGTGAATTTAGATAAATGTGAAGGTAATGATAGCAATTCTTCTGTTCAAAAATCTTCTGAAAGTGTTTCAAAATTAGAAAATGTTAATAATACAAATAATCATGAGACCTGTAGTTATATGTGTAGTGATAAATTAAATGAAAATAAGGCAATTGGTCGGGATAATATATGTGAAACAAATGGTTGTGATCTTAGTGTAAATACTATCAGGGATGTGAAAAATAATGAAAATGAAATCAAGGTCCCTGTATGCCAAGTGAGTTGTCATGATAGCGAAAAGTCACAATCTAATGATGTCGAAACTAAAGTAAGTGATACATGTGAAAAGTCTAAGATTATTAAAATTAGTTTTGCTGTTTTGAAAAATTTAGTAACTATCCCCCCCCAATCTAAAATTTTAGCTCAAGTAAACTGCTCGAGAAGTAATTTTATTGATAATAATGATGTTATTTTGGAACCCCTAGTAAAAAAATTTGGTAATGGTGTTTTATCATCTAGAACAATCTGTTCTCAGGAACACGGGTTATTTATTTCATTTGCTAACTTTTCGGATGATGAGGTTACTTTGAATAAGGGAATGAGGGTTGCTAAAATTCAAAAGTGCATCGATGATTCTGAGTGTAATTCTAATAATTGTAATTATGCCCTTAATGTTAATGTGCCCACTCCACTAGCTGATTTTGATCATGCTGATCTCAGCTGGAGTTCAGATATTAATCTTGACCATTTAGACCCCCCTCTTAAACTTAAAATGCAGGATTTTCTTAATAAAAATAAAGATGTGTTTGCAGCATCAGTCCTAGACTTGCCCGGCTGTGACACTATTCCCCATGTAATAAATTTAACTTCTGATAAACCTGTAAAATGTAAAGCCTATAGAGTTCCCCATAATCTTAAACAAGAAATGGAAGATCAATTAGATATCCTGTTAAAAGCTAATATAATATCCCCCTCCATTTCTGAATTTGCGGCTCCAGTCATTTTGGTTAAGAAAGCAGACGGATCTTATAGATTAGCTGTCGATTTTAGAAAATTAAACAAAAATTTAGTTAAAGATGCATACCCCATCCCTAATATCACAGATTCGGTTGATGCACTATCCGGTTCAAATTTCTTTTCTACACTTGATTTAACAAGTGGCTTTTTCCAGCAAGTTGTGCGTCCTGAGGACAGACACAAAACAGCAATCATAACTCATAAAGGACTATTTGAGTGGTCGAGAAATTGTTTTGGCTTATCAAACTCAGGAAATTCTTTTCAACGACTCATGAGTGCAATATTTGGAGATCTGGGAAATATGGGAATTCTTGTATATATAGATGATATTGTGATTGCTAGCAAAGATGTAGAATCCCACCTTGAAAAATTAACAACTGTTTTTGATAGACTTCGCCAGCATAATTTAAAATTAAAACCCAGTAAATGCCTTTTTCTATCAGATAAAATTAAATATTTAGGTTTTGAAATCCATAAAGGTAAAGTCTCACCCATTAATAAAAATATAGAAGTAATTGAAAAATTTCAACCCCCTCATACCCGCAAAGCAGTTAGATCTTTTATTGGTACAATTTCATTTTACAGGAATTTATCCCTGATTTTTCTAAACGAGCTAAAAACCTAATTGAACTAACTAAAGAAAATGGTCGTTTTTCATGGAACCCTGCAGCGCAAGCAGAATTCGAAGATTTAAAAGCTGCTTTAATTTCTAAGCCATGTATTGCCCTCCCTGATTTTTCGAAGGAATTTTATCTTTATACTGATGCGAGTGGTGAAGCTTTAGGCGCAGTTTTATCTCAACTGGATGAGAACAACTTTTTACACCCTGTGGCTTTTGCTAGCAGAAAGTTGAAGGACCCTGAAACAAGGTACTCAGCCACAGAAAGGGAACTTTTAGCTGTTGTCTGGGCAACCGCCCATTTTAAGTGTTACCTAGCTAACACCCACTTTTTTATTTTCACTGATCATGCTCCCCTAACTTATATGCTTAAAATTCAGGACCCAACGTCTCGTATGGCAAAGTGGATTTGCACCTTATCTGATTTTACTTTTTCAATCAAATTTATCAAGGGCAAATGCAACAGTGTTGCGGATTTTCTGTCTAGATACACTACTTCTAATGAAATCTCTGTAAATACAGTAAATTGTAATTTTTGTGTACAAATAGCAAAGGAGAATGTTTTTATGCCCCAAACTGATCTTCTTGAAAAAATTCAAGAACTCCAAAAGACTGACAAAAAGTGTTGCCAAATTGCTCAGAAGCTAGATCAAGGAGTGGATATAGCACCAAAGTACATGAAATTTTTCTTCCGAGATGATCTCTTGATGTGCGAGGACACTCGAGACTCTCCCATTTTAAATAAATTGCCCAAACTGGTGGTGCCAAAAGAACTAATCCCCCAAGTGTTCGCACTAACACATGATTCTCTAGCAGCTTGTCATCAAGCCTTCCAGAAAACTATTGATCGCATTCGCGAAAATTTTTACTGGCCAGGTATGTCTGCAGATGTCAAGCATCTAGTAGAATCTTGCATTAGTTGCCAACAAAGAAGAGCTTATAGACCTAAACATCTAGCCCCTTTGCAGAGAATGCCAACACCAGAATTTCCATTGGCAAAAGTGAATTTCGACATAATTGGTCCTTTACCGACAACCTTTTCGGGTAACAAGTTTATCGTGACATATATCGATGCTTTTTCTAAGTGGCCTGAAGCATATGCTGTATCCTCTATCACCTCAGACGTTGTAGCGGATACTCTAGCAGATTTCGTTTCAAGGTACGGTGCTCCTAGCTATATTGTTTCCGACAAGGGTAGAAATCTTATATCAGAAGCCATTGAGAGAGTCTATAAAAACTTTGGAATGAAACATATTCACACGTCAGCTTACCACCCAGCAGGAAATTCTCAGATTGAACGTCAAAACAGAACTCTAATTAATGCCCTATGCCATGTTGTCAATGAAAATCAGTCGGACTGGGATACAAAATTAAAATTTGCTCTTTTAGCTCTCAGGACAGCCGTGCATTCTTCTACAAAATTAACCCCAGCTGCAGTAATGTTTGGCAGAAATTTAAATCTCCCCTATAAACTTTTTTCCACCCCCAAACTTTAAATTATAATGACGCCCCCACCTATTGTGAACTTTTATTCCCTGCTTTGAAGAAAGTGTATGCTGAAGTGCACAGTAGTTTGGTGGAAGTTTCAGAAAAGCAAGAAAAATACAGAGAAAAAACTGCTGTTTCTAAGAATCTTAAAATAGGTGATTCAGTTTGGCTCTTTACACCAGCTGTTAAACCAGGACAATGTAAAAAACTATCTAAATTTAATAATGGTCCCTATACAATAACTGAAAAAATAAATGAGGTAAATTTTAAAATCGCCCTCCAATCAAATTTAAAATTAACGCAAGTGGTACACGTCGATAGGCTGACTGAATTTAAAAACAGGCATGTTGATTTCCAAACAAATGACCAACGGCCGCAGAGTCAATTCGATGATCAATCGAATATTCAGAATCCAACTACTCCCATTCACCAATCGATTAACGATAACCCAGAACGGCGGACGAAAAAACGCAGGCGCGCGTTTATCATACCTACAGCATCAGCAGTAAACAGAGATGAAGCATTGCCCATGCAAGCAACAGCCAACACGTTGCCTTCACTAGCCACCAGCAACGAACCCCTTTCCCCCTCTCTTCCTTCAGCCGAGTTCGAGAACTCACGAGCTGAAACCACCCCCTCCCCCTCCACGGCTGAAAATCCAGTTACGGACACGCCAGATATCGCGGTAGCTACCGAAGTTGTTGAAGCTCAATCCTCTGTTATTCCTTCAACCAGTCGTATTCCGACTTTAATCGAATCTCAACGCAAACCGACTGATTCGATTCCTTCGTCCAGAAATACTTATGGATTCAGGAACAGGGACAAGCGTCCCAATTATAAACTCTAAGTTGTATTAATTATAGTATTTTTATTTTAACAACCTTATATTTTGTTTGTATAATATATATAAATAGTCTAGAGTTAGTTTTTATTGTATTTTAACGTGAAATATAAGCTTTTTAGAGTACTTGTACCGTTTGTTTTGGTTAGCGGTAACGATCTGAGCGGTTGTGTTTTCATCACATTTAATGTTCTATATAGCTAATTTTAGTGTAAATAAGGTATATTTCGATAGTTATAGTGCAAATAACCTCTCCGCAGGTATATTTTTGGAATTATGTTACGTTTTTTCTCGATTTTTGGGTAATTTCGAGACTTTGAAAATTTTTTGGTGCATTTTGAAAATGGGAATCCAAATTTTTTTCCCCCCTTTTTTTTCATGTAGTACTCCATGTTTGTTAAATACGATAGTATCCATCGATTTGCATATTATTTATATTTTAATTGATGTTCTAGTTAAGTTCTCAGTAGATGAGTATAAGTGGATTTACAGGATAATACTATATTTGAGGGAACTATTAATTTTACTCATTACTAGATATAATATGTAGGTATTTCGTAGTGTAAGGTAGTATTAGTGTACTGTTTTGTGTATAATTTTTTTAACCTGAAAACTTTTGAGGTTATTAATTTTGTTCTTGAGTACATTACTTCATTAAAGTATAGTGGTGTGGTTTTATTGAAAAATTTATAAAATTTTATCTGGTTCTGTGCTATTTTTTTTTCCTTTTTTTTTAAAGGATTTCTTTTGTCAAAATTTAAATTTTTACTGTATAAATTAAGTTTCTGATGGTGATAATCTTCACCATAGCTTTTGGGTCTTCTTCGCCCCATCATGCTTTTATTTTGGCAATTGTTTATAGCACAGATAAATGGGTTGCTCTTCCAATATGCACAGTGTCGCTGTAAGTGCATATGTAAATACCTTACTTCATAGTTTCAACTTGCATATCAATCAACTGGAGAAAGTGTTTCTCAATTTTTACACATTGATACAATTTGTGTTAACTGAATTTTAATTAGTGAAATGTATTTTATTGTGAATTAACTGTATATTGTGCAAATTGCCTTTTACCCATTTTTTTTTATTCTTTTTGTTTGTGTTTTTATATGCATATACATTACTAGTTCATATGTTTTTATATATCTGTGTACATCGAGCTAACAATTTATACCTATATTGATATGCATTATTATTGTAATGGATTTGGCGATTCTTTCGGTTGGCAATGTTCTCTCCCAAATTTTTATTTGGCTTAAAAAAAAAAAAAAAAAAAATTATTTTGGCAATTTTCAAAATTTTTTTTGTGGTTTAGCAAACAGTGTTCAGGTAAATACTTTGAATGGAACCTTCCCGATTGATAAGGTTAGTGGTGACAAAAGCAATGTCCAGCCTTGTGTTCATCTGTTAATTTTTTTTGTTATTCTACAGGTGTGTCTAGGATTTTGTTGACAGGTGAGGAGAGTTTTGTGTATGCAAACTCAGGTTATGCATTCCGGACTGTATACCTTGAGGGGTAGGCTTGCTAAGTGTTTCTTGATAATTCTTCGGACCGAGGTCTGGTTTGTTTGAAATGTTAGGCCCCATTTAGTGATCTCTCCCGCATCCATTGAATTTTTACTCGCACTTTTTACTTAAAAAACAAAATTTTTTTTTATTTTTCAAAAAATTGTGTTTTTTAAATAGAGACGGGGGATTCTTGTTAGAGGTAATTTAATCTGAATTTTTATATTTATATTTTCATTAATATCTTAAAACATTTCTTTTTTATAAACTCATTCTATTTTAATATTTAATCAAACCCCCTCCTCCTTTTTCTTATTTTTCTTAAACATTATTAATTAAAACTCTTATTTTCAAAATCCAAACATTTGTATTTCTCTATAAGTCAAGACCACCCAAGTGCTTCCTTTTTCACTATGAGATAGTTTCCACGCAAACAAATTTTACTTGAAATTCTCACGTAGTTTAAGGGATCGTAAATTCGGAACACACACAGGCAGATTGGATATAGTACAAAAGGCTTTTATAAGAAGTCATGGGAATAACTGAAGCATTATGGTCAGTTGTATTGTGTGCGACTTTTTATTACCCTCAGTAAAGAGAGTCATAAAACTATTTCGAAGGCTTGTTAGGAAGATGCACAGTTTATTGCTTTCGAGTCGTTGTTTACGAAATAACAGGTGCAAGCGTACACGTGATTTCTTCCTTTTCGTGGGACCCAACAGACGGCTAATTTCCAGGAATTGTAGCTAGGATTTTTCACCTAGCAACAATAATCCAATAAGCGTGTTATTTGCTCCCCCCACTCAACCAATCAGCGTTGCCCCTTTTCCCCCCTGGTAGCGTTACCAAGGGAACGAAGAGCTAGTTAGCAGGCAGTCATGTCTTGAAGCTCGGATAGTTTAGGTGTGTGAGGGTGGAGGGTTCCCTCCCTCACCCCGCCGGTTAGGCATTAGCGATTTTTTTTCGAGACAGAGACTTCTCTCCCAGCAGTAGCGACAGTGGGTTGATAGAAAATGTGCGTTCATCAAGCGGCCTGAAAGGACGAGAAAGTAGCGTTTAACTGATTGAAACAACTATGAATATTAGAATCCAGCTTATCGAAAAATGATAGGATGTTCTTCAATAAAAAGACCGTGTCGTATCTCGTAATTTTCTACAGGAATAACTAGTTATATAGGATTGGATTGCTAAAATCCAGAGTCGACAAAATCTCAGTCTATGAATTCACAAACTCCAGTTCCGACAACCGTGAATGCAGTACTGACAGCTCAAAGGTGCATAGGTGCAAAAAAAAAAAAAAAAAAAGTATTGGTGCATACTTTCAGCGAGACTGTGAGATATCAAAACTGCACTCCTGTAAAGTGTGATTTGAAGAGTGCACGGTGAAGTTGTGCAATGTTCCTGACACTGAGTCTAAACTGTGAAAATTCCCTCTAAAATTGGAAAGTTCTGAATAAAAGTCTTGATCATTAAGTTACCTCCTTGAAAGACGAATACCTCTCGAAAGTAACGTCCTATCCAAATAATGCTAAGTTTTCCAAAATTAAGAAACCATTGTAAGTAAAAACAATTCTTATCGCTATTATGATTTATAAATTATGTTTTCTGTTTGATATGACGGAACTTATCTGTGTCTTAGTATTTTGATGCATATATATATATCTAAGAGGATATTTAAATCATTTAAAGTGTTATTTGTAAATAAATATTTGTTCTTTCTAATTTAACTCCTTCTCTGTCTTCTTTTTTTTTGATTACTTGCTTAATTAATTCAAAAGGTCTGCTTTTAATATTTTACCTTTTATTTAACTTACGAAAATCAATCTCCTTAGGATTTCTATTAATCCTTTAACTTAATTTATTCTATTGATCTAAATATTAATTCTGGTAAAAAAGATAAATAAATAAATTAATTAATTAAAATAAATTATTGTATTCTCTAGTCATGGAATTTCTAAATATTATTTTAAGCATTAAATCTAATAAAAAAATAAACTGCTAATTTACTGGATGTTGTAATCTTTAATATTCAAACTTATTTTATTTAAGTAGCTGAGACCTTTTACTATTCTTTAATTAATTACAGGACATACTTATCTGAAATTTTCACATAAAGTAATTTTAATATTTTGATCTAAAGTCTTTTGAGAAGCATTTTATTATAATGAATTACTTATTCAAAATTTAATTATTAACTCATGGTCTCTTAAATAAAGATAAAACTATACGATCACAGCTTCAGTGTTGTGAATTCTTGAAATTAAATTAGCATTTTTAATATTGGTCAAATATTATTTTGTTTAACCTATCTCATCAATTTTATACCCCCTTTTCTGTACTTTCTTTAAAAGAAAGATTTTGTCCCCTTTATTCCAAAATTTTCACTTAGTCTAAATTATTATGTCTATGAAAATTCCTTGTTATTACCCTTCATATTAATTCTTGAATTCACAATGCTGATTGTTGGGGAATTGGATGTAGTGCAAATTGAGAATTTTGTCAGTACTTTTAAATAATTAATTCTTATACTATTTTGAATTCAAAACTTAGAATTCAAGTAAATTTAAATTCTTTAAATTTTAATTGTTTCTGTCTAATCTAGTCCATTTTCTTTTTTCCAAATTTATTTTAGTTTAAGAATAATTTTGTAGGTATGCATATTGACAGGATTCATTTCAATTGTTAGTCACAGGTAATTTGCACTCATTCATTGTTTTTGAAAAAGGTGATAGCATCTCACCTAGCAACAAAAACAAAAACAACCCAACAACGCCGAGGCCTAGCTTTTTTAACACTTAGTTTTTGCCAATCACCCGATTTTGAAAATTTGGTCTCACACCAAACATAAATTCTAATGTGAGACAGTTAGACGGTGAATTTTAGCAGAGTGTAAAAATCCAAATGAATTTATTAATTTATGCAAACTTCTAAACTTTATAGTGAACCTGCCATTTAGCACTGCTGAATGTGAAAAGGGATTTAGTCTGTTTAATTTAATAAAAAACTAGCTGACCCCCGCCCGGCGTTGCCCGGGCCCGTGATAATAAATAAATAAATAATAATAATAATCAAGTTTTTATTATTTTACATCTTTAACCCGATTTTGTATGAAATTATATTTTAAGAAGAAAAATTCGCGAAAAAATATTGATATTTAGTGATTAGCACTCATTTTCTTGTTTTTTTTTTTTTTACGCAGTATCGTTTCATAGTTTTAAAATAAAAAGTTATTTTTGTCCTAACTCTTTAAAATCTTTATGGGTGTTAAATAAAACGGTTTTACAGCCCGTGTACAAATTTCGGGAAAAAATATTGTTATCCAGTTGTAAAAGAGATGCTTTCTTCTCGCTTTTTTGTTTGTTTTCTCGTCGGCTCCTTTAACATAGCAATAAAAAATAGTCCTCATCTTCCGAACTCTTTGACATTTCAATCAGTTATAAATACAACCATATCCAAGCTATCTTTAAAATTTTGTGAAAAATATGCATATTTACTAGTGAAAACATCAGTTCTTTAAAAAAAAAAAAAAAAAGCTTTAGCTTTTAACCTCAGAGCAAAAATATATTTCCATCCGTTTTCAATCAACTCTTTTCCATCCCCCTAGGCTAAACAGGTTAATCAATCAGTCTTATCGTTTTTGAGGGGAGAATCCTTCAAAAAAAGTTGACGCATGCGTAAAGAGACGATATTCGTGTGAAATTTTGACAAAATGCGCTTTCTGTTTTAAATTTATAGATGATACACGTAACCATTTATCCACTGATACTGTTAATGATTTATTAATGGCAAAACTGTACGTACCCAATTTAATAGATTTTTATCCAGATAAAGCTATAAATCCCTGTGAAATGATGCAGCTGAAGGACGGTTAGACGTCCTGAGTTTAGTATCTAACTTATTAAAATTAGTGGGTATTGTTTGAGATTCGGCCAAACAATACCATGATGTAGAAAAATTATTCTCCAGTCAGACAACACACAAAGTTACGAATCATAGTAAAGGCGAATTCGTGTCAAAAACCAATAAAGCGAACGATCTAGAAAATGAAAATCGTTGGTTTAAAAATTCTCTAAAATGTCGCAGGAACGATAAAATGTTGTCACAATATATGGCTCTTCATTTTTATCGCCGCCTCAAACTAGATCATTTAGAAACGACGGGCCAGAAAATGCAAGTCCTCATAAAGGACATTATTCAAGTCTACCCAGGGTGCGGAAATGAGGGGCTAAAGCTTTTGGATTTTCAAAGACCAACGGCAGAGTCTGAAAACATCGAGGGTGCATTACCAAAAGTCTCTCAAAATTTAAATTCTTTTCAGTTAGAAGGTGAAGTGCCTTACATTGACGATGTTTCAGACCCTGACTGGGATCCCTTTTGGTAAACATTAAATTATTTTTAATTAATTAATTAATTAATTATTTTTTTGCAAATATTAACTTTTTTTTATGTGTAATTATTTATGTATTTTTTGTATGCAATTTCCCTTTTTTCTGAATCGCCGTCTCATTTATTGGCATTTATTATATTTATCCTTTTACTTTTACTTTGAAAAAAAAAAACATTTTTTTTGGGCAGTTGTGAGCGAGATTATAAGTTAACATTGTTTTGAATTTAGTGTAATCAAGATTGACAAAAGATTTCTGGTCAGTTTTTTTCTCTTTTTTATTGTCCAAAATGTTTTTAAAACGGGGGTTCAGGGGGGCAGAGCCCCCCTGACAATAACAAATATTCATCTGAAAAATCACATTTCTTTAGCTTTTTAATCCTTAGTTTATTTAGAATGTTGTTAAAATTTGCGTAATTGGATCGTGACAAATTTTTCAAGATGGCAGAAAAACTTAGTTTTTAAATCTTTGTTATTTATAAATCAATGTTTTTGCATCATTTTCTACTTTTAAAAATGTTGCAAAAAGCAAAATCATTGATTTATAAATAACATACAGATTTAAAAATGATGTTTTTCTGCAATCTTTGAAAATTTTTTCATGTCGCCAAAACGGCATTTTGGCGCAATTTTTTCTGCCAAGCAGCACAGGATACAGATCTCTTCCCACAAAATTCATTATCGCAGAAAAATTAAAATGTCATTTAATGTAACACCGCACTTCATTCATCATGCAGAAACTCTTAAGAATGATTTTTGTTCAGTATTATACCTTTACTATAAATAATATTTGCAATGTCAACAAACTTAGATACTTTTGAGGTAAATATATATTCAATGTTTGATACTGTAATTTTGAGTAAAAAAAATTCTGAACAATAAAATTTCTTGTTACAGTAAGTAAAAAAAGGATTAATTTTCATCTAAGTCATATGTGAAACTTTATTTTACAATATTGTTATGTCTGTGCATTTTTTAAGCACTCTTTTTTAAAATACTCAAAAAAATACCAAATGACAAAATACATAATCGCAGAAAAATGAAAATTTACTTAATGTAACATCTGTGCTTCATTTATCCTTCAGGAACTCTAAAAATGATTTTTGTTCAGTATTAATAGCTTTAGTACTATAAATAATTGCTATGTACAGCAATGTTAGGCCCTTTTGAGGTAAATATTTAATGTTTGATACTTTAATTGTGAGTAAAAAAAAAGTTGTAAATAATTTCTTGTTAAGCAAATATATTTTTTTTTAATCATACCAAATATTAGAAAACAAGAAATATAATAATTTAAAATGAATTTTTTCGAACTTATATATAAATATAAAACTATTTAAATCTACAAAACACGGTAATATGTGGCCGTTAACTTAACAGAAGTGGATACTAAACATACAGTCTCTACCGACCAGCCACTGCATACTAATGCAAATATTGAAATTTAACCTTTAATTGACATTATTCAAATAAATATTTCCTGGTATATATATAGATATATTGTATCATTTTAGGTAGAACCACTCTTTCCATGAACATCGTAGCATCGCTGTACATTTTGATCATCAATTGAAGACTAATATCCGGATTGGGGTAAGCTGGAAACCTGTTCTACATGTCTATCTCTTCCTTATTAAATTTTGTTTAATTTGACTACTCATACCAGGGGTTGATACAGACAAAATTTGGGCCTATTTAGGGCTCCTTCACAAAAATCAATTTAATAAAATGGGTCCCTTTACAAAAACCAATTTGATAAAATGGGTGCCTTCACAAAATTCTTTTTACTAAAATAGGCCTTTTCACAAAATTTTATTCATAAAAACTTACTATTTATTATTTAATTATTATTTTGTGATGTTCTAAAATGTGTAATTTGTGAACAACTTCACCAGAGAGAAAAACTTCAGCAAAAGGATTTTAAAAAGTTTTTGTTATTAAATGCTTGACTCGAATTTGAGTAACTGGATTTCAACTTTCATTAGAAAATGTTATTTTTCACAAAAATATAATAAATTTCACAAAAATAACCTTTATTTTTCACAAAATGGGCCCCAAGGGAAAAAACCCTGCATCGACCCCTGCATACATCTCATTCGGTTCAGGAGTTATGACTCAAAAACCATCCTCTACTTTAGATTCTCATATCTCTAACGAATTAGACTTTTGTCAACTGAACCAGCCCCTCCCATGTAGAAATCTACAATTTTTTGTGCATTCTTGCCTTAATATAAATAGCTTGTACTTTAATGAACAATTTAAGACCTTTTTTATGTAATTATGTCAATTACTTAATGAGTTATTCACATTTTAACATATGCTGTTTTAGTTTCTGTTTTATACCATTTTCTAAATTTTGAAAAATTCCATGTTCTTTGCATATATTTTTAATACTTTTAACTTATTGAAAACTATGTAAAACATAAAAAAATTAATGAGGATTAATTTAGTATCATTGTTTTTAAGTTTTGTACATGTATTGATTATAGGTGCAGATTCACGACCGCCAGTCGCCACGTGGCGACTAAATTTTTTGCTGTGGCCACTAACTTTTGATGTTTAAGTCGCCATGTGATTTAAAAGTAATCTATTTCTGGTATTCCCAGTCCCCATCGTGAAATGTTGATATATTTTTTTAAGATTAAGACCAAAACACACATATTATTGTTATCTTTTAATAACATTTCAGAATGATCTGTTTAACACAGCAAACTATTAAATATATTCGAATAGCAATGTTATTCGTAACATCTGATAATTATATTTTACATAGACTGTGATTTAAATATATATATATATATAAACAAATGTTTGAAGTGTGTTTTTATTTTTATAGTGCAAAATATTCTCACAAATTCAGATTTTCTGTCATATGTACTTTTGTCTGGCAAAATCAAAATAAGAAATATTGTTTTTCTGATATTCCCCGCTATCATGATTGCTTAGCTTATCTACATATTGTTTTTTAAACCGTATCTTGCCCAACTTTATCTTCTGACTGTACATGATTTAAGATTTAATTAATATTCAAATTTTGTTGTACACGTGTTTATATTAAATAAATTACTTTACACTTTGAATTAATTATTATTATTATTTTTTTTAGTTTTTTACCCTATATAAATACTATTGTTTTTATGCATTTGTTTTACAATTGTGGCCACTGGATTTTTTGGGTTTAGGAGCCAGTGACTCCTTCCAAATGTTGGGTATCTGCACCTATAGTATTGATGCAATTTTCAAAACTTCATTTTTTCCTCATGTTTTTCCAGTGGTGTTTTCATTTAACATCCTCCTTTTGTGCACCCACTTTTTAATATGTTTTCATACTTTTAACAACTTTAAACATTAATGTAGATATATGTTATGGCCGGTTGTCTAAATGGGTATTAATAAGTCCAAGGCAGATTTTTGTTGAAATCTTACACTGTTTAATTTTCTGGATTATATCAAATATTTACAAATATGTACAAGTTAAAATATAATTAGAACAATCATGACAACTCGTAAGCTCGTAAAGGCCGTTTGCAGATACCATTTCTCAGCTCAGCTCGTAAAGGCTGGCCGTCGCCGGAGATTTAAGAGCATCTCCCGAGTCCGTCTTACTCAGTCTGCATCTCGACTCATTCTGTCTACTTCGTTTTCACGCTGTAAAAAATTACTGCACTCATCAAAATTTATATTGTTCGCGAGGCATCATTCAACTTCACAAGCCCCAATAAAGTATTTGCTTGTGTTTGCAGTCTAAAGTTCAGATGAGAACTCCCGCGACCACAACTCGGCCGTCCTGACTGTGCTGTGTCCTCACAGTCATTATCTACTAATTTCACTAGGTATAGAACCAGTCGACTAAAATCTAAAATTATCAAATATACACAAAAAATATATATACAAACAAAACAATAAACAATAGTAAATATTGAAACATACAGAGTTTCCTTAAATATAAAAAATGAAAATAACACAACAAAACTTGTTATAACGTTGAAAATTGCTTAAAGTTCAGAGTTCACTCATAATGTTCAATAAAAGTAAAAAGAATATTGTTTCAAAATATCAATCTGTCCAATTTGTCCATCGTTTCATAAAGTCGGCAGCACTCGATGTAATGTTTGGACCATCATGGTAGACAATTTTCTTTACGTTGTATCGATCCTTTCCTTTCACTTTGGTGATTTCATAGGGACCGAGAAATTTAGGTCTCAACTTCATGCCTGTACCAAATTGTGTTTTTTGTATAGCTACTAAATCACCGAGTTTATAAGTGTATGCCGTTTTTCTTTTTTTATTAAAGGTTTTGCGATTCTCTTGCTGTATTTTTAAAATGTTCTCTTTTGCAATTTCCCTATTGAAATTTCTCTCTGACATAATCGAATTTACATGTTCTTCGTCTAACAACTCTTTTATTTGCAAATCGTTTTTATGTCGCAATCTCACTCCGGTTAGAAGCTCAAATGGTGAAAATTTTGTGCTTCTAGATATAGTGCTGTTTATAATTCGCTGTACCGATGCTACATATTTGTACCATTTAGTGGGGTCATCTATGCTAAGTTTCGCTAATATTGGTATCAGGATTCTATGCATCCGTTCTATCTGGCCATTTCCTCTTGGAACACCTGTCGTTATTGGGACATGTTGTATTTTTTGTTCGTTACAATATGCTTCAAAATCGTCGGATGTAAACGCGGGTCCTTTGTCGGTTATTATTCGGGACGGGTTTCCGAAAATGTTGTGTTGTAATTTTAACTTATCTATAACTTCTACGGCAGCAGTAGTTTTAACTGGGTATAACCAGACAAATTTTGTGAAAGCATCTACGACGGTAAAAATATGATTATAATTTTTGTGAGTGGATGGCATTGGTCCAATATGATCAATGTGATAGGTTTCAAGGGGGATATTTTGTTTTGGAATCGGGTTCAATAAACCTTCTCCTTTTCCTTGCTTTTTATTACATAAAATGCACTCTACGCAATTCGCAATGACGTTTTCTATTTGTTTCCTTAACTGGGGTATAAAATAGTTTTCTTTTAGAATTGTTTCGGTTTTTGCTACCGCATAATGACCTCTATTATGAACATTTCGTATTATTTCTTTTTGCATATTTAAGGGAATCATCAACAGTTCCCTGTCGTTTTCATATTTATACAGTATGTCATTTCGATTAAAATATTCCGAGCTTTCATTTTTTTCTATTAATTTTTTGATGGTTTGAATATGTTCATCTTCTTGTTGCGCTAATTTAATTTTTGCTGTTAATTCGTCATAAGAACGTGTTGCTACCAATACTGTATTTCTGCTTAATGCGTCGACATGCTTCATTTGATTTCCCGCTCGATGTACTATTTCATAATCAAATTCTTGTAAGAATAGCGCCCATCTTGCTACTTTTGGCGTAATGTCTTTTTTGTCCATAGTCTTTTGAAACGCGGAACAATCTGTCACAATTTTAAATGTCGTGCCTAATAAGTAGTTTCGAAATTTTTTGACCGATTCTATTACCGCAAGGGTCTCTAATTCGTAACTCGAAAATTTTGCTTGAGTAGGTGTAGTTTTACGGCTCATGTAATGAATAGGATGTAAGTTTTTGTTCTCATCTTCTTGTAGTAGGACACTACCAAAACCTATGGCGCTTGCATCGGTGTGCAATTCTAGTCTAGCGCCTCGTCGGAATACATGCAATACTGGGGGGTTAACTAATTTTTCTTTAAGAGTTTCAAAAGCTTGCTTTTCGGGTATTCCAAATTTAAATTTATTTCCCGCTTTTAATAAATCACTTAAAGGTCTCGCTATAGTTGCATAATGTGGGATGTACTTTCTGAAATAAGAAGTTAGACCCAGAAAACTGTGTAGTTGTTTAAGGGTTCGGGGTTCAGGAAATTTCTTTACTGCCAAAGTTTTGGCTTCCGAGGGTCTAGTAGTTCCGTTTTCGATAATATAGCCTAAAAATTCAATTTTCCGTTTAAGAAATTGACATTTTGCAAAATTAAATTCAAGTCCGTAATCCGATGCAACTTCTAGGACGCGTTTCAGTTTTACCAAGGCTTCTTCCTCAGTTTCCGCAAGTATTATGACATCGTCTAAGTAAATTAATATTACCTTTTCTTTAATTAACTGTTTAAAAACAGCTTGAATATATCTTTGAAACTGTTGTGATCCAACCGATAATCCGAATGGGAGCTTTAAGTACTCGTACTGCGAGTTATGCGTGACAAATGCTGTATATTTCCTACTCTCCTCTGCTACGTCTATATGAAAAAAAACATTTTTTAAATCCAATGTTGTGAAAACATTTGCACTTTCAATGTTATCTAAAACATCTTCTATTCTTGGCAAGGGAAAATTATCTCTAATTATTTTTTTATTCAGTAATCTATAGTCTACGCAAAGTCTCCAAGAATTATTTTTCTTTTTCGCTAACACTATAGGAGATGCATAATTAGAGTTACTCTCCGTTATAATTCCCGTTTCCAACCATTCCTGTATTTGTTTGTCCACAAACTCCTGCTCCGGACACGCTAATCTACGCGGTCGTTGCGCAATCGGAATATCATCAGTTAATATTATATTTACTTTTAACTCTGTGTCCTTAACCTTGTTTGGCTTATAATTAGTAATCAATTCCGTTAACTCTTTCTTAATAGCGTTGTTTGTAATATGATTCAGCTCAACTTCCTGAAAATTAATTGAATTGGCTGTTTCAGCTAAATAAATATCTGTGGTTTTCGCTAAGTCTGACTGTGGGATAGAACACGGTTCACTTTCTAATAAACAACTTTTTGCAGTACTTAATTGCATGTTTACTTTTTCACTAAAGTTAAAAGCTGTTTCATTTTGATTAGTTTGTTCCTTTCTCACTAATTCAGCTGTCGAAATCATACTTCCTATCGTGGGATTGTTTTGCTTTTCTGACCGCAACATCGCATGAAATCTGGGTGTGACATAGCTGACGCGTTTGATTTTCGTCATGGCTGTTTCTTGTGGGAAAGCAGTGACGTAATTTATCCTAACTTCTTTTAACTTCCGTTTTCCCATAATTTGCAATCCTTTTTCCGAAATATTGAAATTTAATTGTCTCAAAAAGGTATTCCCTAAAATTATAGAATGATTCAAATTTTTTACGATGTATAAATCTGAATTTACTGTATAACCATCTATTTCAATGTTTACGGTCGTAAATCCTATGGGTGTTATTTGGTTTCCACCAATACCTGACAAAACCAAGTCATTTTCATGTAATTTAGGGCATCCCAGGGCAATATAAATATCGTTATTCCCCATATTTACGTCGCTCCCTGTGTCTATCAAGGCATCTATATTTTTTCCTAAAATCCTCACGCTCTTTATTATTTTATCTGCTGGATTAGAGCTGTTGCTTACGGCGGCATTTGCATTTTTAGGAGAATTGTTTGTACACTGGTCAGACCTGTGGCCAGGAATTTTACACTTCCAGCACACTGGGCCTTCTTTTTTTCGGGGACAATCCCTCCAGCGGTGCGAAAATTCATTGCAATTAAAACAACGGATTTTTGTATTTAAATTCTTTTGGGGGGCATTTGCATAATTTTTTTCATATGGTACGCGGCTAACATCATTTCGATGGAACGCTCTATTATTTTCAAAACCTTGACGTTTTCGAAATTCCGTATTTGGGGACTTAATTTCAGACTTCCGTAAGTTAATTCGGGCAGTTTCAAAATCATCCAATTTATTTGTCAAATCATCTATATTCGTAATTTTGGGTAATTCATCACAAAAGTGTTCCTTCATTTCTAAAGACAATTTTCTCCTGATTTGATCAATAATTAAAATATTTTTTAATTGTTCGTACGTCGATATTTGCAGGCCAGATAACCAATTATCCAAGAAATTTGAGAGTTCAAACGAGAAATCTTTCCACGAATCCGAATTTTGCTTTCTATGCAAGAAGAATTTTTGCCGAAATTGCTCCGGTGTAAGTCTAAAGCGTCTTAAAAGTATTTTTTTTACATAGTCGTAGTCGCTGGACTGTTCCTCACTTTCGCGATTTATTAAATTAACTATATCGAGAGGTAATAATGCGAGAAGATAGGTTACCCATTCATCTTTGTCTATCTCTAACCGCTTTGCCTGGCGTTCGAAAAGGGTTAAGTATATACTGATTTCCTCTTCGTTATTGTACCTATTTAATAATTTTAAAACATCGGAACCCTTTCCGGCGATTGTAGGTACAGAGTTATGTAATTGGGCTTTTTGTGTATTTTCCAATTGTAATCGTTTTAATTCAAACTCGCGATTCTCAGCTTCTTTTTGCTGTAATAATCTTTCGGCTTCTTCACGCTCACTCACGATTCCCTCTAACAAATTTTTCACTAAATCTTCATCATACCCTTTGGATTTTACAATTAAATCAGTTAATTGAGTTTTATTGGTCGATTCTGGTGGATTTAAACCTAATTCGACAGCCACAGTAATCAGATCGATCTTTTTTGACCTTATTAAATGTGCCATTTTTATCATAAACTAATTAACACATAAAAATAAAATATATCATTAAATAAATCAATAATATACGTATTTTCACCCGATAAATCAAATATAGCAATACATATAATAATACGTAACAGTTATAAAAACACACTTACTTTCATATCTTCACCCGATAAATAAAATATATTTATACATATAATAATATTCAACAATTTTATAAACACTTTCTCTAAGTATTCTAAATCGAATATATATTTTGTTTCCTTTCCCATAAAAATAACAAGATACAAAAAAAAATATATATATCTTTGTACTACTTAACTCTATTCTAGAAAAAAAAAACATTACTCAATCAAACATTATTCATGTGAGGAAGCAAAAAAAATAACACCTTCCTCTATCTATACGAAGAAAAAGAGAGAGAAAAAAAAAACTTTTAATCGTTTCACTTTTCACTTTTCCCAGTCTGCAAAAAAAAATATGCACGGCAGACGTTTATATTTTATTTCATTCGAGCGCTCTGACTCTGGGTCGCTTATTTGCTGATAAACGAACAACACATTTTCCTCTTGCATACACTAAAAGCAGAAGAAAAAAAATATCACCAGAAAAAAAAAAATCGCTTTCCGCCACCGCGAAAACACGACACTTATCTTGCACAGACGGTCAGTGCGTCAAACTTTCTACACCGATACTCGAAACATTTCCCTCTTTCTTTACCGAAAGGACTTTATCTGTTAATCAGTGATTCATCACTGAACTTAACCGACAAACGATCGCACATCTCACAGATACGATGCACATATCACATAATAACCACTCACACACACTTGGATGTGTAGTAATACACAGATGAAGAAAAAAAAATCGGAAGCACAAAACACTTTTACGTGAAGACACACGTGAACATCTCACAGGAACTTGATGCACAAATCTTTTTGCTTCTTTATTCGAAATTCACGTAGATCCCGATCATTCAGATCAATTACAAATCATGTAGATCCAGTTCGCATAGATTCCGTTGATCCAGGCCGTGCCTCCCATTTTGTAGATATATGTTATGGCCGGTTGTCTAAATGGGTATTAATAAGTCCAAGGCAGATTTTTGTTGAAATCTTACACTGTTTAATTTTCTGGATTATATCAAATATTTACAAATATGTACAAGTTAAAATATAATTAGAACAATCATGACAACTCGTAAGCTCGTAAAGGCCGTTTGCAGATACCATTTCTCAGCTCAGCTCGTAAAGGCTGGCCGTCGCCGGAGATTTAAGAGCATCTCCCGAGTCCGTCTTACTCAGTCTGCATCTCGACTCATTCTGTCTACTTCGTTCTCACGCTGTAAAAAATTACTGCACTCATCAAAATTTATATTGTTCGCGAGGCATCATTCAACTTCACAAGCCCCAATAAAGTATTTGCTTGTGTTTGCAGTCTAAAGTTCAGATGAGAACTCCCGCGACCACATTAATGGCATCTTAGCTTATAATACGTAGGGTAGATGTGCCAGTAATGGACACCCTTAAGGAATTTCTTTAAAAAATATTTTTTAATTAATAGTTATAATTGTTATATTCCATATTTTTTAATATTATATTAATCTACCAACAATATTTAAACATGCTCATAGTCACATTTCCCAATGTGAATCGAAATTTAATTATAAATAACAAAAATAAATCAAAACACCCTAAATTCCAGTAATGGACACCCCACAAAAAATAATAGATAATTGATATTATGATTGTATTTAAAACTAGAATTTTAAAAAAGCATATTAATGAAATAAAAAAAGCTGAATTTTTATTATTTATTTTTTTATAAACCAAAAGTGTTGAAGGTGGCCCATTACTGGAAGGCGGTCCATTACTGGCACATCTACCCTACATGGTTTTAGTATTCATTATTTTTAGTTTTGATGGGTTTTAATATGTATAAGTTATATTTTTGTAAACGCTGTTTTTATTCTAAATTGCAAATGGCGCCCCATAGACTTAACATTATATTGTTTACGTTAAATTTTCATTGTTTTTATAATCTTTAATATAATCTTTTTTAGTATATATATTTTTTAATTTAGTTAGGGTAACCTTTTACTCATCTTACTTGTCTAAAATTTTAATTAATGGAACCATTTTAATATTTTAAATAAATTATTTTTTGAGTATCGCTTTGTAAAGTTGTTTACATTCATTTAATATTGATTTCGATGTTTTTTAATAAATTAATTAAAAATACAAATTTTTAATTTTTTGGTTATTTTAGGAATTTAAATCATGCTTGAATTAAACTTTTATTTTCCTTTGGATTTTTAAAAAAAAATTAATATTTTGTATTTTTAATTGTTAATTAAAATTTGTTTTGATAATTCAAAAAGGGCAACTTAGTTCATTTCTGCAATAACCAGGAGTCGAGGCAGGTTTTTTTTCTTGGGGCCCATTTTGTGAAAAATAAAGGTTATTTTTGTGAAATTTATTATATTTTTCTGAAAAATAACATTTTGTAACGAAATTTGAAATCCAGTTATACTCAAATTTGAACCAAGCATTTATAAACAAAAACTTTTTAAAATCCTTTTACTGAAGTTTTCTTCTCTGGGGAACTTGTTTGTTTACAAATTACACATTTTAAAACATCACAAAATAATAAATAAATATTAAATGGTAAGTTTTTATGGAACTGAATTTTGTGAAAGGACCTATTTTAGTAAAAGGAATTTTGTGAAGAGGTCCATTTTATCAGATTGATTTTTGTGAAGGGGCCCATTTTATTAAATTGATTTTTGTGACGGGGCCTTAAAAAGGCCCCAAATTTTGCCTGGATCGCCCCCTGATAACATATATCTCCAGTCAGATAGTTTAGTTGTTTTTTGCAGCAAATATTAATAAATATTCTATTTAAAAGAACCCGATATGTATCCAAGCACTTTTGACAGATAGAGGAAAACTTTTATGAATCTTTCCTGACCAATCGTATTCCATCTTTTCATTATTTGGGTTTTAAAGCTGATTTTTAATTGGCCATTGATAGTAATGATTTATAATATGAGTTTTAGTACAATTAGCGCTTGGACAATGGAAAATTGGGATGTATATGGTAGACATGGTAAAAAAGAGAATGTTATTTATGAGTCACAAGTAAAGTTACAGTTTAAATAGATCTTAATTTCTTTTGTTTATTGTTTATCCTGTATTAAATGTCAATTTTATGTAAAGTTATGGGCACATAATTTAATTATCTTTTATACTGGTTTGTAAGCATTCATATAGAGTATTAATACCCTTGATATAATTTACAGAGTTATAATACCTTTAAATTCAATTTAATTTTAATTTGCTTTTAATTAAACTCATTGTATAATTATTACTTTCCTCCCAGCATATAAACAAACATTTTACAGGGCTTGAAATTCAATTTTAACAAGGAGGGGAGCCTCCCTACCAACATTTTTAAATGGAGGGGAGTTGTAATGTTTGGGAGGGAGAAAAAAATCTTTAAACCCCACTATTATTTTACGTTCTCTTTAAAGAATTACATTAATGCAGACATGACAAAATACCATTGAAAAAATTAAGTCAACTGAGAATGATTATGTAAAATGTTTATTTTCATTATAAAAAAGGGAAGAAAGTTAAGTTTTATATATGCAGTGTATTTTTCAAGTTCCATTAAATGTGTTAAGGACCCTTAACAATTAGGTTGTTAAATAAATTTCTGAATTTAGATTTTATTTGATTGAGATTCACCTATCGATCGCGGAAAAGAAGCAATGTTTGTCAATCTGTCACAGAAAAAACTCAAAGTTCGTTGATCAGTCATTTAAAAAACGCAAAGTTCGTTGCTCAGTCATTTAAAAAACGCAAAGTTTGTTGATCAGTCATTTAAAAAACGCAAAGTTCGTTGATCAGTCATTTAAAAAACGCAAAGTTCGTTGATCAGTCATTTAAAAAATGCAAAGTTGGTTGATCAGTCATTTAAAAAACGCAAAGTTCGTTGATCAGTCGTTTAAAAAATGAAAAGTTTGTCGACCAGTCGCTTAAAAAACTAAAAGTTCGTCAGATAAGTCACTTAAAAAACCTTAAGTTCGTCGATCAGTCGTGAAAAAAAAATGCAAAGTTCGTCGATCTGTGGTTGAAAAACAAAAGTTTGTGGATCTGTCGCAGAAAAAATGCAAAGTATGTCGATCTGTCGCGGAAAAACCCCACAAAATTCATCGATCTGTCGCGGGAAAAAACGCAAAGTTCGTTGATCTGTCACTAAAAAATGCAAAGTTCGTCGATCTGTCACCAAAAAATGCAAAGTTTGTCGATCAGTTGCGGAGAAAAAAAAAAGCAAATTTCGTCGATCGATTGTGGAATAAACGCAAAGTTTATCGATCTGTCTCCAAAAAACTCAAGGTTCGTCGATCAGTCGCTTAAAAAACACAATGTTCGTCGATCTGTCGCAGAAAAAATGCAAAGTTCGTTGATCAGTCGTTTAAAAAATGAAAAGTTCATCGATCTGTCCCCAAAAAGTGCAAGGTTCGTCGATCAGTCGCTTAAAAAATGCAATGATCATCAATCTGTCGCAGCAAAAACGCAAAGTTCGTTGATCAGTCATTTAAAAAATGCAAAGTTCGTTGATCAGTCGTTTAAATAACGAAAAGTTCGTCGACCAGTCGCTTAAGAAACGAAAAGTTCGTCGATCAGTCGCTTAAAAAACATTAAGTTCGTCAATCAGTCATTTAAAAAAACCTTAAGTTCGTCAATCAGTCGTTTAAAAAACCTTAAGTTCGTCGATCAGTCGTGAAAAAAATGCAAAGTTCGTCGATCTGTGGTTGAAAAAACGAAAGTTCGTGGATCTGTCACAGAAAAAATGTAAAGTTTGTCGATCTGTCGCGGAAAAAACCCCACAAAGTTCGTCGATCTGTCACGGAAAAAACGCAAAGTTCGTTGATCTGTCACCAAAAAATGCAAAGTTTGTGGATCTGTCACCAAAAAATGCAAAGTTCGTCGATCTGTCACCAAAAAATGCAAAGTTCGTCGATCTGTCACCAAAAAATGCAAAGTTCGTCGATCTGTCACCAAAAAATGCAAAGTTCGTCGATCTGTCACCAAAAAATGCAAAGTTCGTCGATCAGTCGTGGAAAAAAGCAAATTTCGTCGATGGATTGCGGAATAAACGCAAATTTCGTCGATCTGTCCCCAAAAAACGCAAGGTTTGTCCATCAGTCGCTTAAAAAACACAATGTTCGTCAATCTGTCGCAGAAAAAACGCAAAGTTCGTCGATCAGTCGTTTAAAAAATGCAAAGTTCGGCGACCAGTCGTTTAAAAAAGCAAAGTTCGTCGACCAGTCGCTTAAAAAGCGAAAAGTTCGTCGACCAGTCGCTTAAAAAGCGAAAAGTTCGTCGACCAGTCGCTTAAAAAGCGAAAAGTTCGTCGACCAGTCGCTTAAAAAGCGAAACGTTCGTCGACCAGTCGCTTAAAAAGCGAAAAGTTCGTCGATCTGTCACCAAAAAAAGCAAAGTTCGTCGATCAGTCGCGGAAAAAAAGCAAATTTCGTCGATCGATTGCGGAATAAATGCAAAATTCGTTGATCTGTCCCCAAAAAACGCAAGGTTCGTCAATTAGTCGCTTTAAAAACACAATGTTCGTCAATCTGTCGCAGAAAAAACACAAAGTTCGTCGACCAGTCGCTTAAAAAGCAAAAAGTTCGTCGACCAGTCGCTTAAAAAGCGAAAAGTTCGTCGACCAGTCGCTTAAAAAGCGAAAAGTTCGTCGACCAGTCGCTTAAAAAGCGAAAAGTTCGTCGATCTGTCACCAAAAAAAGCAAAGTTCGTCGATCAGTCGCGGAAAAAAAGCAAATTTCGTCGATCGATTGCGGAATAAACGCAAAGTTCGTCGATCTGTCCCCAAAAAACGCAAGGTTCGTCGATCAGTCGCTTAAAAAACACAAGGTTCGTCGATCTGTCGCAGAAAAAATGCAAAGTTCGTCGACCAGTCGCTTAAAAAACGAAAAGTTCGTCGACTAGTTACTTTAAAAGCGAAAAGTTCGTCGACCAGTCGCTTAAAAAGCGAAAAGTTCGTTGACCAGTCGCTTAAAAAGCGAAAAGTTCGTCGATCAGTCGTGAAAAAAAATGCAAAGTTCGTCGATCTGTGGTTGAAAAAACACAAAGTTCGTCGATCTGTGGTTGAAAAAACACAAAGTTCATGGATCTGTCGCGGAAAAACTGCAAAGTTTGTCGATCTGTCGCTGAAAAAACCACAAAGTTTGTCGTGAAATTCGTTAATCGATAGTCGATAAATCACGAAATTCAACAATTAATAGCAGAAAACTCGCAAAATTCATCAAATTGTCTCGGGGAGGGGGGGGGGTGTGAATATCGTCGATTGGCTTCGAGAAAAAAGAATCTCAATTCGTCAAATGGTTTCGATATTCGACGAGCGACAGCAGGAAATAAAACCTGTTTCCATTCAATCATCACAGTTGGTGAGTGTGGCTATTAAGTTTGGCCAGTGGTAATATAATAAAGTCAGTCGCCAAATTTTCAGTATTACTCGCCGGATGGCGAGTGCTAATTTTGTCCTATATTACTTTACAGCTCTATATACTTTATATTTGGCATAATAGTGTTTAAGATACTAAGACAAACTAAAAACTTTGGAAAATTCCAACAAATCAAAAACTTTAATTTTTCTTTTTTTTTTTATGACCAGATCAGTTGATGGAAAATATCTCAAAATTTGCCAATCAGTTAAGGGTAAAAAGACATGATTATGGCGAAAAAAATTTCGAAATTCCTCGATTGGTACGACAAAATATCGGAAAAATTGCTAGTTAATTGAGGAGTATTTACAGTAATGTTATTTTTTAAAAGATGTGATACTATTAATATTTTTTTCTTTATTTTCAGAGCTTTTTTGGACATCAATCCTGAAAAAAGTTCAAAAGCAAAGAAAAATCCAAAATCATGTAATATAAATAAAGTCAGGAAGTTGATGACAAAATTAGCAGCATTTAGATGTATTGTTTAAAACCTGTCGTATCTTATGTAAAATATGTACAGAATAAATAATTTCAGAGTTCCTGAATTAAAATTTTTATTTTTGTCTGTGAATTTTTTTAAATTATTTAAAAAAATGCTTGTTTTTAATATGTGTGATGACATATTTTAAAGATTTTTCTTGAACAGTTCTTAGAAGGTCATTCCTTGTTATATTAAAATTTTTCCTGAAATTAGGATTTAGAGTTTCTTTAGTTTTTGAAATTGATGAAATTGTTCATTATTTCAGGGTGTTCTGGACATTGATAAATTAGTCACAGAACAAAAGGCAGGATGTTACTGAAATTGATGACTCAGCATATCCTGTCCTTCCCAAAACACGAAAATCTGTATAGTACTTCCCAGTATGTAAACATTCATTATTTAACCACAGTAGCTGACCCGAGTTAAATCGGGGGTAATAACACTGTTTCCCTATCTAAACGGCCGTTGAAGTGGTTAAGTTATTTGCATTTTTACAAATAGTTTATTTTGGCTGTAGTATTTTCAACCAAGAATTTTTTTTTCTCCGATGATCCTGAACAATTTCCCATTTTTACAGATAAATCCATGTTTTATACTATCTCCAAGTAAAATGTTTAACACAAAACTGAAGTGTTTTTGTGATTTTTTAAAAAGGCAAATATTATACTCTATTCCTGCATTATTAGCTAAAACGACATTAATCTCACTTGGGTTGGGTAGAAACCAAAAGAACCCAGGCATCAAAATGCAAAAGAATGTGCAAGTAGATAAATACCGAAGTGATTCTCAAAAAACTTAAAACAAAAGTTATATTGAAAGAAATAGAAATAATTTTAACATTTTGATATTCATTAAATTATGTCTTTGATACATTATTATGCAAAAGTTTATTATAATCACCTTCCTCATTACATTAAAAAAAATCATGAATAAGTTCATTTGTTGTTACGAATACATAATCGTAAATATTCAGAGTATGATATTAAATAAGAGATAAGTACTAAAAAAATTTCTGATTTTTTCTATATTTTTCAAAGGTGTGCATTGTTGAGCTAAGAGTTATACTTGATATTGTGTTAGGGTTTGGACAAATTTAGCCTGTGATTTGTAACAAATTTGATAAGTGTCTGTTACTCTGCCTGGTTAATATTGCTTAAGTTAATTTTTATTTTACTTAGATGTTGGCAAAAATTACTACACTTGTATATGAAGTTTTACGTAATTTTTTTTTTCGGAAATATGAAACAATCATGTTTAATAAAACTTATACACATGTCATTTTTCAATGCTAAATATAATTTTATTTTGTAAGCTGTATAGTGTTGTAAATAGAAAAAATATGTAATATTGAGAAAGTCGCTAATTGTTTAAAAAAATTATATGCAAACCACCATATATATGTAGTGGTAGAATAATCTTAGAAATATTATCAAGTTTTAAATATACAGGCTGTCTAAAAAAAGCTATACAGTTTATTTTTGTATCTATATGAGATGGATAAATAATGTAATCTGCAAAAATGTGGATTGGTTTTAATCATCTCCAAACATTATGAAGTTGCAGAGAGTCAAAAATTGTGACTTGCTTCACTTTGCATGCAATTTGAAAAGTGAAATCTGTTCAAGCTTGGCGAATGTTTACAAACTAAGATTTAATGTGCCATCAATTACATCAACACATTATTATTAATCAATACATTTAAATATCAGATTTGTAGACATTATTCTCCAATAATGATTAGATTCCATGTTTCGAATTGCATGGCAAAGTGAGATAATTCCTGATTTTTGGAGGTACTGAAGCCACCTGTTTGGTTACAAAGAATGTATAAAAACTAATTTTGGAAATATCTCCATGGAGATGAAAAGTATAGAATTGAAATTTTGTACCTTATGGACATTTTTGCAATTTATACTATTTATCTCTTATACAGAAATAAAATGTTGCATTTCTTGACATCCTATGTATAAATATACAGTTACTGTTGGAAGTAATCTGCGAATTCTTGAAATAACTATTTCATGGTCATTTGCAGTTCTGATAACTACTGCAATTTACAGCGATATATGTAAATGAGTAGAAAATGATGGGCATTTATGCTTATTTACAATCTTGATATTACAGTCATATACGATGATTTATAATCTACAGGATATCCCAAAAGTCTCCGTACAACTTCATAAATTTATTTTTAAAAAAGTAATAGGCCTACAGCAAAAATAATTAGAACAGTGCATAGAGTAACTTAAAAAGTTTTTTTTTACAGCCTTAGTAAACTTTAAAATGAGATACTTGCGTAGCACGAAGAATATCAAGACTGTATTTCAATTCAATCCACAAACGTTTTTCATGCTAACATCAGCAGTAGCTACTGCTGTTTGGATCTTTTGTTTCAACATTTTATTTCATCAAACAGTTGTAACTACTGTTGATGTTAGCATGCTGAAATGCACGTGAAGGGAATTGGAATATCGACTTGATATTCTTCGTGCAACGAAAGGATCTCATGTACAAGTATACTAAGGTAGTAGAAAAAAACTTTTTAAGTTACTCTGTGTACTGTTGTAAATATTTTTGCGGTAGGGCTATTATTTTTTTAATCAATTTTTGAAGTTGTACGGAGGCTTTTGGGACACCCTGTATATTACTGTGATTTACAGTCAGACACATTCTTGAAAGTAACGGTTATTTACGGTCAGATACATTCTTGAAAGTAACGGTTATTTACGGTCAGATACATTCTTGAAAGTAACGGTTATTTACGGTCAGATACATTCTTGAAAGTAACGGTTATTTACGGTCAGATACGTTCTTGAAAGTAACGGTTATTTACGGTCAGATACGTTTTTGAAAGTTACTGTGGTTTACGGTCAGATACGTTCTTGAAATTTACTGCTATTTACGGTCTAATACAGTCTAAATAGATTACGGTACAAACTGTAATATTACAGGAAAATCTTGGAGTCTGTGCTGCCAAGCTTTTCCCGTAATCCAACGGTGAAATTTTTATCAGTGCTTGCTAGTTAAGTTCTGAAGATGGCCCACCAATTGCTTTGGATTCGACATAAACGTTTAATATATATGCTCTGTAAAATGCTCTGTCGTTTAATATATATGCATGTTCAATCCATTCTTAAAATTCCAGGTGAATTACATGGTCATGATACATATTGTTCTACATGTTATTTACGTTTTAAAAGTTACAAGAAAACTAATATCTCGGAAACTAGTTAAAATTTTAAAGTTCTGTGAGTTATTATGACATCCCCGGATTAATGCAAAAAACTGCTGCTAATTTCATCGCACTGCATTCCATATTATGTAGGAGTTATGAAATGCAAACAGACAGGCAGATTTTCATATAATAGATATAAAAATAGTTTTAAAAATATTCTATGCTGAATGAAATTCATATACTATATGAAATTCATCGTTACTTGACAACATGAAAACATGAAAAATTTTACTTAAAAAAGGGCATTTAATGTTTTATTATTGTTGTAATTTATTTACTTTTTAAATATATTTTTTTATTATTTCAGCTATTCAAAAATATGAGAAATAATATTATTTAGAAAGTATCTTGAGTCTATCTTAAGATGGCTAATATACTATTTAATAAATATTAAAAAAATATCTTACCATACTTTCGAAAAAGGAACTATAAAATATTTAAAATAATACATATTTTTAAATCAAGATGTTTTCAACTTTCTGACAGGCAATCAAATTTGATTTTCTTCTTCGGAAATACAATCCAATTTTTAAAGAATTAATGAAAAAATATTCTGTAATTATATTTCTAATATTAATTACAAATACATATATTATTCACATTACTTATAATTAAATATTGTTTTCCATTTAAAATAAAATTGAGCCTTTTTTAGTTTCCGGACACATATAGTGTAAAGAGAGTATTGTAATAAAAATAAAACCACGATTATAGAAATTTTGGTTTATCATTACATGTGTTTCTGAATTGGAATTTTTTATTTTACAATGTTTCCATATGTGTATATGTGAGAATGCATGTACGTAGGTACTTTTTAACATTTTCATGTCCCCAGATATCATTTATGTTGGTTTGCGATTACATATAATTATGGGTGTGCGTGTGTGAATAAACACGATAGTGACTAAACTGTGTTTCCGATTGAAGTCTTATTTGGTGAAGATGTTATAGCTTTCCTATTTATGAAAATTTCCTTTTATTGAAAAGGACTAATTTTTTATTTACTCTTATAGAATATGAAAGAAGTGATACATAATAAGATTTCATCAGATCTATGCATTTTTAAAATCTGCGAAAAGGGAAATAAAATTAATAGATATCATTAAAATTGTTTAAAAAATATTTTATTTTTTATTACTTTCTTTTAAATAATTGATTAACATTGGAATCATAGTATATTTTTGTTTGACATCTGTTATAGTCTTGTCGCCTTATGCCGTCACCGTAGTACTTCTCCTAGCCTTGAGACCTTAGTCTTATGGTATTTGCTGCCACCACCGGTGTTAGACTGATACCGGACACGGATATACAGTATGATAAAATTTAGTTCAGTTAGAATATTCACATTTAGCAATTTTCGCTAATCGATGGAAATGTACTCGAAATCTTTTGTACAGCCCTGTCTATTATCTGAAGATTTTTGTACACTACCTATTAATCTAAAAGGCAACTTAAAACTCACTTGCAGAAATTACCAAACGTAAACGACAATGTATCTTTTTTTTTTTTTTTTTTTTTTTTTTTTTTTGGCGTAGCCCTGTATATGAATTTATTTATATTCCACAAAATTCTATTAGTCTACTTAATATAGTTGAAAAGGAAAATGCGTAACCACAATTAAAAACTATCCTTAAGCAATTCACGCCATAGTCTGTAATACTTACGAATTCCCTGGTGTAGGATGTATATGATCAACCGAGTTTATAAACACACACGGACTATGAAAAAAATAGTTAAACTTAAAAACGCAAACCAAAGTTGAAAACGCACTTATCACACATAGACTGTAAATATTGCAAATGTACTGTAACCAATATCTTTTGCGTGTCCCTGTAAATAAACGCAATGCGCACAAGAGAGCAATTTATAGTGCACCTCAGTAATGCATATAATTTTCATTATGTTTGAAATAGTGAAATATCACTAAATTACACTGCAAACGATTTTCCCCCATAGAATGATGCGTAACAAAACTCTTTTGTTTGACCCTGTAAATGAATAACAAATGCTTTGCACCCCATATTCTATAAAAAGCATGTTTTAATGCGCTTCATAATTATATATCAATTTCATTATGTTTTAAATGACGTAGCGTCATCAAAATATACTTGAAACGATTATTCCCCATTGTCTGTCATGTAACGGATAACTTTTGACTGTCCCTGTAAAAAAACTAGAAGTGCTACACACTTCAGTTGAAATAGGGAACATGCTATAGATAACGACAAAAACATAAAAATTTCAGTGCAATCCGAGCATGTTTACGGGAGTTAGAGCACGAACAGACGGACAGACAAACCGAAGTCATAAACACTTTTCAACTAGGATGGAAAGTGTTAAAAAAGGTCTAATATGATTAATTGGTATCTGAGCAATACCAGCAAATTTTACGGGATTACGTGTAAAAATAATTTGAAGAGTTCTCGAAATCTGAATTAAATTTACAAAGTATAAATAAGAAATAAATAAAAAAGATGATATAATAATTTTAACTACCGATGCATTAGATAATTCTCAATTGTTTGAAACGCAAAAAGATTCATGTAACGAAAAAAAAAAAATAATACTACAATAAATTCTACATACTAAATTTAAGAATGTTTTCTTGCACTTATAAAGCAAGAGATTAAATAATAAAGGTATAATTTATTTATCACCTTTTTATTTTATATTTCCGTGTTTCTTTAGATATAATAATTAGTTGTTCAAAATATTGAACTCAACATTATAAAACCAATGGAAATGTATATGATTACATATAATTAGTGTTAAGGCTGTTCTCAAATCCAGACTGGCTACTTTCTGACACATTTTTAAATTCATTTTTATTCGCAAATGCATTAAATTGATAGGTACTCTTATTCAGAAACTTTATAATCGAAATACGTTTTCCATTTTTTGATAAAGACATACTTTTTCAGATTTCATAAGATTTTTCAGAAAATACTGCCAAAGTCGGCGTTTTGAGCCGAATTTCTGACACCGCAGCACGAAAAAGGGAGATAAAACGTGTCATGTGACAGGAATCACTTATAAATCGATAAGTAATTTATTTATATATAAAAAAATGGAAAACTCATTTCTATTCCAAATCGCTTCAATAGTCAGGCCTACCAATTTTATGCCCCTGTGTTTAAAAATGAGTTAGAAAATGTGTCAGAAAGTTTGGCGTTGTTTAGCAAGTCATTTGAGAACCACCTTAATGAAACTAGCTGAAATACACTAAATTCTGAATCCTGCATTTTTACAACAAAATAACCGTATTACATTCTTTACTATTATGCCACACTTCCAGAGAAGTTTATAATAATACATTGAAGTTCCTTGACACTTGTATGAACCGAATTTTAAACGATAACAAACTGAAAAAAAGATTCACCTGTCCCTTTTAAGTTGTTCTAATAACTAAAACCTGCTACTGATCAATATTTAAAAACAGGAAGAAGTGTGTCCGTGGTAAGGGGGCGTATATCAAGTTAATTTCCGTTGCACCGGAAGTCTCAAATATCTGAAGTCTTAATGAGTTTTCGCTGCAGGGGATGAATTGGAAAACCTTTCTCCGTAAGTTCGCAAATCACAGATGTTTGTCCAAAAATGGCGCGTTTTATGGCTTGGTTTATCCAAGTTTTTTAACGGAAATCTCATTTATCTTCTATTTTCTCACACTAGTTTGAGTGATCGTTATTGGGTCAGATCGGAAGGAATCAAACATAGTCCTATTCCTTGAAATTTTAGTCGACCTTGAAGGAGAAATTCGCCGTCACCTCACACGGACCTCCCACCTCCCACTTGAAAGTACCCTCAGGACACGGTTCTCATTCTCAAGCCTATTATTCAGATTCGAGAGTATTCCTATACTATACATGTATACATGTTTTAGTACAGAAGGAAAGTGGAAATAACGAAGACTAAAGAGAATTATTTCATCCCACAACTTTGGCAGTACTGAAATGTTAATGTTATTTTCTACGTTTAATAGAATTGTCTACTTCATTCAATCGCATAACAGTGCAAATGCAAAAATATGATTAATAAACTAGTCGTTGGGGGCCACCGTAATACTTACCCATCATGGATATGCATAATGTAAAATATTAAAATAAAAAATATGTAAACTACTTATAAAATGCATTGCAATTCGAATAAAATCGTGGATTGATGACGTCATAAACTTTAAAGGCTCGATTACTGAATTGCTTAAAAGAAACATCCTTATAACTTCAAAAACAATAATCCTATTAACTAGCGGATTATTGCATCGGATTAAGCGTCTCATTTCCAATTAAAATATATCTTTGAATTGAAATACAGGGTCATGAAAAATCGAAGAGTGTGGTAAATAGGATTACAAATATCTCGACAACCGATTATCCGATCGACTTAATGCTGTATGCAAAATTCATGTTTTTTATTGTCTTTTATATTCACTCCTTAAAATAAACAATTTCGAAAATTTTTATATACCTTTTATCAGAACGAATATTTCGAGAGTCCGAAAAAAATAGCACCGGATGATCGAGGTTACTGAAATTCAAAATTGGGATAGTTTCATTGAAACTTATTTTTACAGTATAGATTTCATTCCATTTTTGATATATATTCATAAAAATTTCGCGGGAAGGGGGGGGGATCAATTCTTGGTGATACCTCTGCTGGCTACGGCCTTGTCAGCTCGACCCGACCCGAGCCTGCAGAAAAAAGTAATTCCTGGGACCGGCCCAAAATGAGTGATGAGCAGGCCAACCCGCCCTGGGCCCGTGCAGGCCTTTAACCGGTATTTCAAAGAGTAAAAACGTGTTCTTAACAGCGAAGATGTTTTTAAAAAAATTATGAAAAAAAAAAAAAAAAAGTTGAGTTTGATCTGTAATCCCCTGACTCAAACTCGCGGATTTTTGTAGTTCAAACTCAACTCACGCTCGTTTTTGAAAAATTGAACTAAATTCAGCTCAAAACTCAGAGCAAGTGAATTAAACACACGAGTTTCCGCTTAATGAGTTCGCTCAGTTACAACATTGTTAGTAGGCCGGTTATAAAAAGTTAAGATTAAAAGAAAAAGCTATCAGATTACATGAGAAGTAAAAGTTATTACACTTTGTAATAATCTTTATTTTATGTTTATCTATGTATCTGATGACGGTTACTTTGCAATTGTTGTGGTCTTTATGCGGCGAATATACCTAAAAGTAGAAAAAACAAAATCTGAAAGTTTAGGTGCGTGTTATACATCGGAGCGCGTCATTGGGCGGAATACAAGGTATTTGAAATCGGAAAATATTTTGCTGAATATCGCCCCTGATTAGGTTCGCCATTTGGAGATGGCTAAGGGGAAAGGGGGGGCGGAATGTCCCCCTCAAGGCATTTTATTTTTCAGAGTGTAATCAGTTATCACAGGTCAGACTCAAGAAAAAAAAAAAAAAATAAAAAATAGAAATTGCACAGTAGCTAAAACAACTTGTCAGATTTAATCACAATGTAAGTAACAGCATTCAGTAAATATCTTAAGCAGAGATGTTTAATAGCATGATTAATATTTCCGAAACATTTGTTATTACAACTTTCTCGGTTGGTTGGTGGATTTTGTCGGCCGATTATCTACTCAAAGGAGAGAGCCCTCCGTGAGGGAAGGGGGGGGGGTCTTTCCAAGGGATCTAACCAGTATTTACGGCAAAGGTCGAAGAAAACCACCGAAAGCTCCGAACAGTTAGGTCGATGAGCGCGATAGGGGTTTGTACCCAGCACCTCCCGTCTAACAGCTTTGAGAGCAAAACCTCTCAGCCTCTGATGGGGACCTACAACTTTCTCAAATTGCGACACATTTATTATTTTAGAAGTATTAGCATTCAATAAATACTTTAAGCACAGGATTTTAATAGCACCATTAGTGTTTGAGAAACCTTTGCTATTATACAACACTCTCAAAATGAGACACATTTATCATTAGAAGTATTAGCATTCAATAAATACTTTAAGCACGGGATTTTAAAGCATCCTCTTTAATAAAAAGGTACGTGTTGCTGACGACTGGGATCGTTGCCACAGGTTAATCTCAGAAAATGAAACATTTGAAGTTACTGAAAAAATTAATTGCTCGAAAATTATTTGTCAGAAAATTGTTAGACAAATTGCGTTAGAAATGTAAAAAATTGTATTTTTCTTGATATAAATTTCAAATCCACTGATTATGCCATTTTTCAAATATTGAATTTCAAAAATTACCAAATTTCACAATGGAGTACTACAGCGAAAACTTCACGGGTAAAAAAATAATACTAACAGCAATGTGTCAGCACGAGTCACAAATTATAGTAACCGTATTATTCTGTTAAAATATAAAAGTGAATTATGATGTCACGAGTGCATGATCTATATATTTAAAACGCTAAGCGATTTCTTTCGACAATCCGTGAGAACAAACTACTGCATCAAATTACACCATTCTTTTTTAAAATGAAAGGTATTTGGACACAGATTTGTTATCGTGAATTTGTTTGTTCGAAAATTTAATTAATTAGCCGTAATTTTCAATTAAACTTTTAGTGCTGCTTCTGACGTCATAAAGTCGAGAATTCCCACTGTTGCAAGGCATAGAGTTTATTCTGTAAACTCCGTGGTTCGCCAATCTTTTGACATTAGCTAACATCAACTAGGTAATATTTTAACATCTATATATTTAAAACGCTAAGCGATTTCTTTCGACAATCCGTGAGAACAAACCACTGCATCAAATTACATCATTCTTTATTTAAATGAAAGATATTTGGACACATATTTGTTATCATGCATTCGTTTGTTCGAAAATTTAATTAATTAACCGTAATTTTCAATTAAACTTTTACTTCTGCTAATGACGTCATAATCGGATAACGCCTACTGTTGCGAAGCACACAGTTTATTCTCTAAACTCTGTGGTTGAATAAAAGAGAAATAATAAATGTTAAAAGCACGCGGTTAAAGCCGAATTTGTTAATTTGCAAGTTAAATTTCGGTAAAAATACTTATCCGCGTGTTTTATAAGCGAATAAAAATTCATATTTATTGTGACGTCACGGGAATATTGTCCATTGGGTTTATTTTATCATTATGCATTATAATTTTGTTGATGCCATTTTTTCATTAAAATTAAATACAAAATATATTTATTTGTGTGCATGGTGTTTAAGCATTAATGTAAGGTATATGAAGTACGTGTGAAAAGTTTGCGCCGGTGAAAGTGACCTTATGCTTAGCTTGAAGTACATTTTAACATTGATAAAACTAAAGAGAAAAATGTATATGATTGTGTTAACATGACATAATTTTACTGATTTTTGCATTCATAATTATAAAGATTAGAATTGGAGATTAGAAATTTTAAGAAAAAAAAATCACAAAAGTAAAGGATTTCAGGAAATTTAAAGTTATTAAAAATAGTCTTATGGTAGAAAAAAATCTTGAAATAATGATTGTATTTTTTGCTAGAATAAACAATGTAAGACTAATATTTCATAGGAACCAGAGGGCCCGTGCCAGGATTTTGCACTGAAATCTAATATTTTTTAGGTACTTCTCTATTATCCTGTCAACCACTTTTCATAACAAAAAACTATCGCCAAACTGTAAGATTAAACGCCAAAAATGCAGTTCCATTTACTTGATGTCAGAAGCATTATACGTGTTTGTTACGTCAAGTGGTTTTTAATTCGACATTTGCGTGTATTTTTCATTATGTTTTACTGATTTATTAGTTACTTTATTAATTAAAATAAGAATTGTGTCCTTAAATTCTTATATTTTATTTATTTATTTATTTTGATATTCCAAAGGCAACGTTCTCCCGTTTATTTGGCGATAGTTTTTTGTTATGAAAAGTGGTCGATGGGATAATAGAGAAGTACCATTTTTTATCAATATGTAATATTTATTAGATGCAGGTTTAAACTTCTAAAGAAAAAGTAAGGATAAAAATATCTGCAAACAACATTTAGTTTTTAGTCAATCCAAAATATTATCTAATTTTTTCCATCAAAGTTAGAGTAAAAACTGATCCAAGATTGCAAAAGGCACGCTAGAGGAAAAAAAAAATTAACAATCATATTTTGACTGCATTAGAGGATGACGTCATCCGCTTCGGGAAAAACATGGGACATAGAAATATAAATCTAAACATTTCAATTTCAATGTCGCTTTTTAATCATAAATATAAAATAAACCCGTGCGGTGTTTTTTATAATAATTGCTGAGCATCATATAATGTGGTATTTTATTTTTTTGGCAACAATAATTTGAGGAAAACATTTAATTTCTTTTAAGAAAACAATGCCGATTTAATTTTTAATTTTCAGCAAATTTTAATCAAAAACATGTTTTAACGAAACGTTAAGTGTGCTATGTCAGAAGCCTGTTCAAAGTCCTTTCATAAGCTATCTTATTCGTCGTTCTGCGTTTCGTATTTTCTGCGAAAAAGGGATGTTGACAGGAGAAATAATATATATATGATTATTTTGGTAGGTTTGTTATAAGTTCATTTAACAGTTTCTTATTAGCGCAAAGTCCTATTTCTTTCATTGTGAATTTCTCTTTCGATGTCAAAAAATGTTTTTCTACTTTTGAACGCCAGCCAAAACACAGTGGCAATTTTTAGAAATGTACAACAGTTGTGACAACAAAGGCGCTATCGCTTTAGTTTTCCTCGCGCTTTACATCAATTCGAAATACTATAAATTTCTATTTTTTACTACATTTTACAATTTTAATTCTTACATCATCAATTAGAAAAAAAATTTAGCTTTCGATTGAAATTTATTTGAAAACTGCCGTTTAATTTAACGACTTTTTAAATATTTTTCAAGCATGAAAATCTTTTCAATTCTATCCTATCAATGACCACCAGTTTACTTCAATAATGTAAAATAGCCCCTGGGAAAGTTGCCACAATTGAAAATAGATTTCCCTAACCATCATAAAAAGTGAATAATATTTTTTTTTTTTTAAAGTGATAAATCATAAGATCAGATTATCCATAAGATAGAACATTTTGGCGCTAAACAAAAATCTGTCAGGAAAAAAAAAAGAAAAAAAGACTATTTTTAGTTTATGCTGAACATAAAATTGATATGTTGAATTCGTTGATGAATATGTTCCATCAGATATCAGGATATGCTAGGAATTGTATTTTTTTATTTTTTTACATTTGCCAACTGTGTAAGAGGAAAAATATCCCCGACTGTGATGGAAAAGGGATAATCATCCCGATTATGTCAAGCAACCGAAGAAACCATACAAATAAATTACACTTGAAAACATTAAAAATCTCCATCTGCAGATAGATTTATTACTGTAAAAAACTTCTTAATCTTTGCATAAAAATTGATCAGCTTAAAACAATGGATGCGTTTTAGAAGATATGGATTTGAAACGAACAATGATTAAAGAGGACATTTTAAAACTTTTAATTTAATCATTTTAAAACTTTTTTAACATCGAATTTTGACGGTGCTTTTGGGCAGATGCAATGCACATGCGCATAGGAGCTCATTCGGTTGCATTATCACAGGGGGGGGGGGGATGTGTGCTTTATTTACTATGTTCTGTTATTTACTGAATATGATATGAAAGTAGGAATATACTATTTGTATATACTTCATAGGTCCATGAATTTTTTTTTTTTTTTTTTTGCCGTGGTGAATATGGTGGTAATGTCAAACTGATTTGCATTACACAGTTATTTACAGATTTTTTGTTGGAGTTTGCATCGGAAATAGTACTGTACTTGACTGGGAAAAAAAAATATTTGAAAGACTGTTTTATACGCAACCCTTCATAAATAATAAAGAAGCTTATTTTACTGATACTGTTATAGTATTTTTTTTTGCGTCAAGTTTTGACGGGTTCCATCTAGTCTATATATTTAAAACGCTAAGTTTTTTTTTTTTTTCGATAGTCCGTGAGAACAAACTGCTGCATCAAATTACATCAGTCTTTTTTTTAAATGAAAGATATTTGGACACAGATTTGTTATCGTACATTCGTTTGTTCGAAAATTTTATTAATTAGCAGTAATTTTAGTTTCAAATTTTACTTCTGCTATGACGTCATAAAGTCAATCGCCAGAGGATGCTGCAACTTTTCATAAAATTGAAGTCTGACTCTGACCGTAACTTCAAGCTATCTGGGCAAAGTAGAATTGTAAACAAAGATCGAATACGTTATAAAAATATCAATGTCACCAATTTATTTACTTTTAACATTTGCTGAAACATTAAAACTAATACAAGAAGATTAAAATATATTAAATTACTCATAAATTTGTTTTTAAACGTTAACAAATTTTATTTATTAAATAAAAAATACTCTTACATGGAACAGAAGCCACAGACGCACAGGGATTGGCGCGATTTATTTTTTGCGCTATTTTGGCGAGAAAACCCAATTTTCACACATTATTTTTATTAAACACATGCAATTAATTGTATTAATTAATTAATTTTAAATTATTTTATTTTATTTTATTTATTTACACATGTATTCAATTTTATTAACACCAAGTTGCCAAACAAAGCAAAAATCTCCATTTTGGCGCCAAAAAGAAACCACGATGCGACTGCGACATCTGTGCCGATTTAATCAAAATTGTTTGGGTGTACCGCATATTGGAAAATTAATTAAATCCATGATTATTGTTTCTTTCGGAGATTAAAAATAAGAAAAATTAATTCTTAACAAAATACAATTATTTGATCGGAAATTTTTTCTTAGTTCGGGCTTAGTTAATATTCTGGTACTTCTCCATTATCCCATCGACCACTTTCCATATAAAAAACTATCACCAAATTATTCGCCAAACTGTAGCGCCCAATAAACAAATGGAAGAAGTTTTGCCATTCGAATCTCAGAAAAAAAAAAGAAAAAAGAAATAAATTTGGAAAAGCACAATTCACTAAAGTATCATTTATCAGTAACTTTAAACAGTAAAATTTACAATATATTAATGAAAATAGAAACAAAAATAACCTTGGAAATTTAGTTAAGTAAATTATTTTTCTTAATTATCTCTCTCGACTGTTGGATAAATGTTTGTGACGTCAGTTAAAATTGATCTATTGTACGTAACTACGCATCGCAACATTTTTTCAATGGTTTTTCGCTTTTAATATGTTGTCGAAGATGTAATTTATATTTTAATTACTGATTTAACTGAAAAATCAGTAAAACATCAATAAAAATACATTAAACGTCGAATTAAACATTACTTGATGAGATAACAAGCACGTGTAACGTATTTGACGTAAAGTGACTTTGACGCCACGATAATACTTTTTTGGCGTTAAAATCCTATAGTTTGGCGATGGTTATTTTCTTAATGGAAAGTGGTCGACCGGATAACGGAGAAGTATCAAAATTCTTATAAATCGTATGAAATTGAAGGGCATATGTATTTAATGTGTTTAAAAATACGATCAATGTTTCTCAAACTTTGAAGCTGAAAAACAAGCGAGTACGAGGTATTATTACGTATTATGTAGGTCGCGGTACGAGCCACCATCTGGACAGGGTATACGGCGGATGCCCTTTTTTCAGTACAATTAAATACAAAATATATTTTTATTTGTATACATGGTGGTTAAGCATAAAATCAACGTATATAAAGTACGTGTGAACAGTTTGCGCCTGTGAAAATGACGCTATGCTTATCTTGAAATGCATTTTTACATTGATAAATCTAAAGAGAAAAATTTATAGGATTATGTCAGCATGAAGTAATTTTAAACGATTTTTAAATTCTTCCTTATGAAGAGTAGAATGTATAACGATTGTGACAACAAACGACGCTATAGCTTTTCTTTTTATCGCGCTTACATCACTTCTAAATACCGTACAATTTCAATTTATACATCATCAATTATAAAAATGTTAACTTTCGAATGAAATTTATTTGAAAACTGCTGCTTAATTTAACAACATTTTAAACAATTTTCAAGCATGAATTATTTTTCAAATTTATCTCAACAATGGCCGCCAGTTTGCTTCAGTAATATAAAATAGCACCTGGGAAAGTTGCCAAAATTAGAAATTGATTTCCCTAACCAACATAAAAAGTGAAGAAAATAATAATAAAAAAAACCTCTAATAAATCATAAAATTAGATTAACCATAAGATAGAGCATTTTGGCGCTAAACTGAAATCTTTCAAAAAAAAAAAAAAAAACGATTTTCAATTTATGTTCAACATTAAATTTATATCATGTTGAATTCATGTTGATGTATGTGTTGCATCAGAATATGCTTGGAATAGTATTTTATTATTATTTTAAAGATCCGTATCACTGTATAAGAGGGAAAAGATCACGACTGTGGAAAAGGGATAACCATGATTATGAAAAGGCACCGAAAAAAACATACAAATAAATTATACTTGAAAACATCAAAAATCTGCATCATCTGCAGATTGTATATTATTATTGTAAAAAAATTTCTCCATCTTTACATAAAAATTGATTAGCTTAAAACAATGGATGCATTATAGAAAATATGGATTTGAAACGAACAATGATTAAAGAGGACATTTTAAAACTTTTTAGTATTTAAACATTTTAAATCTTTTTTAACGTCGAATTTCGAAGGTGCCTTTGAACAGATGCAATGCATATGCACATAGAAATTCACTCGGTTGCATTATCATAGGGAGAGAGATGTGTGCTTTATTTACTGAATATGATATGGACGTAGGAATGTACTATTTGTATGATACTTCATAGGTCCATGAAATTTTCTTTTTGTAGTGGTGAATATGGCGGTAATGTCGAACTTATTTGCATTAAACAGCTGTTTACGGATAGTTTGTTTGGAGTTTGCATCGGAAATGGTACTGTATTTCACTGGGGCAAATAACTTTTAAAATAAAATATTTAAAAGACTTTTTCATACGCACCCCTTCTTAAATAATAAAGAAGATTATTTTACTGATATTGTTATAGTATTTATTTCGTCAAGTTTTGACGGGTTCCTCTAGTTTTTATTTAATTCTCGACAAATACTAGATGCGCCATTTCTTTTTAGTTGTGTATAATATAGATTAATTCACGTTATTAAAAAATGTAGCTATAAAACATAAATCAATGGGTTGGGTTGGGTTGATTATTGACGGCCAATTATCTACACATGGGATATAGGCCCGGGGGGAGTGCCCTTCGTGGGGGTCTTTGTAAGGGAACCTAACCCGTATTTACGCATGGATAAATCCACGGCTCGAAGAAAACCACGAAAACTCCGAACGATTAGGCCGACGGGCGCGCGCGATTGGGATCGAACCCAGCACCTCCCGTCTACCAGCTTCGAGAGCACAACCTCTCAGCCACTGGTGGGGACATAAATCAATGGAAAAACGGTAGGTAATAAATTGTAAACGTAATAATAAACCGTATTAAAAAAACATAATTTAGTGAAATAAGTATCCGTTTTTATGTTATTTTAGGATGTTCCAGGTAAAGGTACAGATTACTTTAAAATACAAGGTTAAATTCACCGATATATTTCGTTTGATTCAAGGTTCTTTTGGAGAAACCGACCAGCGCAGCGGGCGTAGTCTGCTAGTCTTTAATATTTGAGAAACCTTTGCTATTACAACATTCTCAAAATGAGACACATTTATCATTAGAAGTATTAGCATTGAATAAATACTTTAAACACAGAATTTTAATAGTATCATTAGTATTTGAGAAACCTTTGCTATTATACAACATTCTCAAAATGAGACACATTTATCATTGGAAGTAATAGCATTCAATAAATACTTTAAGCCCGGGATTTTAATAGCATTTTTAATATTTGAGAAACTTTTGCTATTATACAACATTCTCAAAATGAGACACATTTATAGTTATAAGTATTAGCATTTAATAAATACTTTAAGCACATGATTTTAATAGTGTCATTAATATTTGCGAAATCTTTGCTATTACAACATTCTCAAAATGAGACACATTTATCATTAGAAGTATTAGCATTGAATAAATACTTTAAGCACAGGATTTTAATAGCATCATTAGTATTTGAGAAACCTTTGCTATTATACAACATTCTCAAAATGATACACATTTATCATTAGAAGTATTAGCTTTTAATAAATACTTTAATCACAGAATTTTAATAGCATCATTAGCATTTGAGAAACCTTTGCTATTATACAACATTCTCAAAATGATACACATTTATCTTTAGAAGTATTAGCATTCAATAAATACTTTAAGCCCGGGATTTTAATAGCATCTTTAATATTTGAGAAACTTTTGCTATTATACAACATTCTCAAAATGAGACACATTTATCATTAGAAGTATTAGCATTCAATAAATATTTTAAGCACATGATTTTAATAGTGTCATTAATATTTGTGATATCTTTGCTAGTACAGCATTCTCAAAATGAGACACATTTATCATTAGAAGTATTAGCATTGAATAAATACTTTAAGCACAGGATTTTAATAGCATCATTAGTATTTTAGAAACCTTTGCTATTATACAACATTCTCAAAATGATACACATTTATCATTAGAAGTATTAGCTTTCAATAAATACTTTAAGCACGGGATTTTAATAGGATCATTAGTATTTGAGAAACCTTTGCTATTACAGCATTTTCAAAATGAGACACTTTAACAGGTACTATGGCTAATTTTAAAAAATACATATGAGAGAATAAAATTGAGTCGATTGCTTCTCAGCTGTACACGACAAAATCAATAGAAAATTTTGCTCTCCCCAACCCCTCGAAGATGGCGCCCCTGCCACTGGTTAATGCAGTGTCATATTTAGAAATAAAGTAATTATATTTATTGTGCTTTCATCCTTAAATAATATTTTTTATTTCTCCATTGTGATTTTTGTTACGTTTTTCATTCGTATCTGAAAATTAATATTTTTGATTTAAATGCTTAAAACAAAAAATGTTGAATATTAAATAATATCGGGAGCTAATTTTACAACTTGACTCCCCCCTCCCCCTCCCTCCTTCTTCTCCATCTTAAAAAGAACCCTGACATTTTGAGTCAAGTTGAGGTCGATTAAAATGTAATTACGTGACTTGATTTAAAAGGGAAAAAAATTTTACTTTACACTATAAAAAGTTGGAATTCTATGGGAAAAAAAAAAGTGGGTTTTGTTTTTTATAACTACATACATAAAAAAATATATATATACAATAAATAAAAATGCTGTTATGAAATTATTAAAAATACATTGTAAATTTCCATAGTGCAATTTATCTCTAGACGCGCTTAAAAATATTTAAAATAACTTTTAAAATAGGAAAAAATGTTAAACACGAACCATTTGAAATAGAATATATATATATATATATATATATATATATATATATATTATATGATCCCTACTGTACAAACATTTAAACGAGTAATCATTTATTAATAATTTTTATTTCTTAAAATGACTTTTTCATTTATTTAAATCTTACATAATGTCCCCTCCTCCTCCAGTTTATACGAGAATAATTGACATTTATTTTTATTAGAATATAATCTAAAATAATTTTTAATAATTTTACTGCCAGAATTTATTTCATTTACGAGATTGAATCAATTTTTTTTCTCTTGTAAAATTTGTAGACTTTATTGTATAACCCCTTCGCGACCAGCGGCTTTTACACAAATTTTATTCGGTTGGCACCACTTTTTTAATAAAAGCTACCTTTACTTAAACTATCACAAAAATGCTCTAATTAGAGAAAGCAAATATTACTTTTATTTTTTACTGGTGTCTAAAACAAATTCTGTATGCTGTTTTTGAGGGTGCATATATGCACCCATGGTCCCGAATGGTTTAAAGGATCAGGGTCAGCCGTGTTTTTGGCCCATGAAATAGAATAAAACTCTATTTTGTTATACTGACTTAATTATTTCACTTTTTAATATTAGAAGGTTTATCCTGTGCAATTTCAACAATAGTTTTTGCATTTTGTTCGTTTTTATATGACTTACACAAGCTCAAAGTTCGTATTATTCGTAGTGTTTGGTGAAAAATACGCAATGTCTCCTAATTTTACCTCAATTATTTACCTGAGCACAATCGTGCATTATTTACATATATTATAAAATACATCAAAATGTACAATATATGTAAAAATAAAAGTGTTGCAAAGCTGCGCTCATAGTAAAATATTAAAAAATATATTAAAAATTGAGGTAAAATTAGGTGAAATTGGATTGCGTATTTTTCATCAAAAACTACGAATAATACGAACTTTGAGCTTGTGTAAGTCATATAAAAAAAGAACAAAATGGAAAAACTATTGTTGAAATCGTACAGAATAAACCTTCTAAAATTAAAAAGTGAAATAATTAATTCAGTATAACGAAATCGAATTTTAGACTTATTTCATGGGCCAAAAACAAGGATTATGACCCTGATCCTTTACTTTTAATTTATCCATAATGTGTAAAACTGTCATTTATCCGCAGTTTCTACTTATCGAAGCAAAATGTTTGTACTTGTAAAGCTGTGCAAGAAGAAGCGGAAAGAAGAGTGGGGGTAGGGGGAGAGAGCGATAGCGAGAGAAAGATTTTCTTTTTCTCAGTTTGATTTCCCTAGCCTTAAATCGACGAAAAAATGTCTAATGCGTTACAATCGCATCATTACATCCGTGATCTCCCCCTTGTATCAGCCAAACAAATTGAAATTAAAGCAGCTGAAAATACATTTTCAGATACGGAATATTTAAATGTTAATTCTATCGTTAGAAAAATGTAAAATTAGTCACATTAATTAAGTGATCAGTACCATATTCTTCTTCTGGTAATGAAATGCTTAATATGTATGAAAATTACGTATGCATTTTTAGTAATCCAGCATTTCTAAAACGGATAAATATCAGGGAATTTCCTCTATCACAATTCATAAGATAACAAGATTGCGAAGAGAAAAAAAGTGAATTACAACTACAGAAATTAATTCTCACTAGAAAAGAGTTCATATGCAGAAATAATAACTTACTTTTTGTCTTGTAAATTAATTCTTTGCCAACGACCACAGAAATAATTAGATATACTTTATGGCACTACAATCGTTTAAAATCTTAGAGGAGCAATACTTATGTGACGGGCATACAACCATTTATAATACTTATTTGCAATTGTAAAAGACAGGAGCCACTCAGGTGCTGCCATCTGTTGGCTATTTATTAAAATGTACTCATTTTAAAAGCTTTTCAATTCAATTTAACCTTTAGATTTTAGAATATTATTTTTTTTACTACGTTTGGCAAGGATTGTCCCAGGCGACTGTTTTGTTACTATATTGTCTAACACTACTTTCATGCAATAATCTTCATGATATATTTCTAAATAAAATTTACCAAGAAGATTATTGATTGGAAATGGTGGTAATAAAAATAATACAAATAAAAAGGACTGTTATAATCTGCTATATTGACTGCTATTATAAATCATAAGTGTTACCATAGGCGTAGCGTGACCAGAAATTATTTATTTATTTATTTTTTTTTTTTTTTGGGGGGGGGGGGGCACAAATGTTTATTAAACACGCACGCACACGTAGCCATATATGTAAAATGGTTTCTTGGTTAAAAGTGGCCTCAGTTAACGACGTTGCGGCAATTTTACCACATTGGGTAAAAGTAATTCAGTTTCGATCTTCTGACCCAGAATAATAAATTTTGTCTTCGTTTTAAAAAAGTTTAATCGGAAATCATACAGCAATTTTTAAATTTTTCGCGAAATGTTTGTGATTTTTAGCGTTTTTACGCTTTTAGCGACAATTTCTTAACATTTGTGTTAGGAATTAAGTTTCAATCATTTAACACAATTCAATAAATTTTGTCCTCTGCAATTTAAAAATTTTTCGTGAAAATTTTTTGAGATTTTTAGCTTTTTTTAGCTTTTTGCGACGATTTTTTAAGCATTCGTAGGAGAAATTTGGTTTCATTTTTTCAGCATATATAGTAAATTTACTACTCTGCTATTTAGTAATCATCATACGCAGGGGTCGGAAGTAGCGCGCTACAAGTAGCGAAACTATTGTAGTCGCTACTTTTTACAGTAGTTTGTAGTGTAGCGTGCTACATTTTGAATAATGTAGTGTAGCGAGTGGCGCGATACAAAAAATCAGTAGTTTGTAGCGAGAACCGATGCTACTTTTAACGCTACTTCAGGGGGGAAAAGTGTCATTCTGCAAATCACAAGGTCGGAATTGCTTCTTTTGTGCAGAATTTGTTCTGCTCAATAATTTCCGAATCGCAGTGGCAAAGCTCAGCTACAGTGTATAGCAACACATCGCATGATGTCATAGATTTTTTCCATTGACACTTGCTGCTGGAATCATGTATTAACCCACCAAATTTTAATGTTAAAGAATAAATTTCCATGTTGCCAACACTTGTCTATTTATTCGTTATTAAGCTTTCATGTTTTAACGCCGCGCCGGGCTTCTTATTATTCGGAATTGCTCTATTTAAAAATTTATTTATTGTTTGTATTTAGAGTTGTTTTTCTGCAATTTTCTAGATTATATCTTTCTTAATTTTGCAACACAAAACATTTTCTTATATGTTATCTTTCTTAATTTTTTAATGCCCTCGGTTATGTCGCATGTATTTAATTATATCCGGGCAGAAGCGATATAACGAGGGTCACTTAATATTTAATCCGTGTCTTCAATTTCTTGTGTAAATTGAACACTTTGACAAAATTTGAAAGTAGCGAAGTAGTGACTACTTTTGAAAAGTAGTTTGTACTCGCTACTTTTTAAAATAAGTAGTCGTAGTTGTAGTTAACTACATTTTCGACAAAGTAGTTGTAGTTGTAGTTCGCTACAATAAAAAAGTAGTTTTTCCGACCCCTGATCATACGTATTATTTCTGTTGTCAACAACCCTTTTTCTCAGAAAATATGAAACGCACAACTACAAATAAGATGCCGCATGAAAGGATTTTGAATAGGCTTCTGACATAGTGCACTTACATTTCGGTAAAACATATTATTTGCTTAAAAATTGCTGTTAATTAAAAATTAAATCGGCATCGTTTTCACAAATGAAATGAAAGGTTTTCCTGAAATTAGTGTGGCCAAAAAAATAAAATACCGCATTATGTGATGCTGAACAATGATCATAAAAAAATAAATAGTACAAAAAAGATAAAGTTGTTTGCTGCACATGTTTATTTTACATTTATGATTAAAAAGCAAAATTCAAATTCAAATGCTCAATTTATTTTTCTTTGTCCCATGTTTTTTTTCCGAAACAGATGATGTCATCCTCTAAAGCAGTTAAAATACTATTGATATATATACAGGGTGAATCTAAACTCTTGGGCAAAACTTTAAGGGGTGATAGTACACATCAAGACAAACAATATTAAATAGGAAACTAAGGGTCCCAAACGTCTTCCGAAGAAGATAGGCGCCATTAAAGTTTAGGGCCCAAAATTTCAAATAATTATAAAAAACGGAAAAATTGGTCGATTCGTTTGCGGTTTTCGTTAAAACTATTCTTTATGTCAGTATTTTCTTAAAAATAAATTTTAAAGAAAAAGTTTTAAAAAATGTCGATAGAGGGCGCTTTAGACTTTGGAGTAACGAACAACTATTTTTTACCGTTATTTTTTGTATCTGATTAAATGCTTTCAAAAGCTTAGACTTAAATTTTGAGCTCAAAATCTGAATCGTTGGGAGTGGTTAACTAGCGCAAACTGAACTGTGTCCAGGAGTTGAAATTTGAACCCCCCCCCCCCTGAACACAGTTCATTTATTCCCGATCTTGGTGTCGTAGACCAGGCAGAAACTACTACCCCCTACACGTAAAATAAACGATAGAGGAATGACAAAATTAAATAAAAAAATTATTTAAAAAATAAATTTTAAAGATAAAGTTCAAAAATGCCGATAGAGGGCGCTTTAGACTTATGAGTAATGAACAACCATTTTTTTAACGTCGACTCCAACGAGGACCTGGTTGCGAGGGTTGCAGTCGTAGCAGGCGGTATCCGGAAGATGCCCGGGGTATTCACTAATGTTCGCAACTCTCTCCGCCGGCGGCGTGAGGCCTGCATCGTTGCTACACTCTTTCGAGCAGTTTTTTTTATTCCTCACGAACATCATGCGTGTACCAATTTCTACCTATCAACCTTCATTCATATTGCGCACTACATGCATACATCAAATTGTTTCTTTTTATTTTGCGCGGAGAAATTGCTCATGTCTGTTATGAATAAATTTTCTATTTAATTTTGTCATTACTCTATCGTTTATTTTACGCGTAGTGGGTAGTATGTTCTGCCCGGATTAATTTTAACACAATTATTCAAATTGGTAAACAAATTCATATGAGTTGTAATTTTCCAACTACACGAAAAATGTCCGGGCCAGGATTCAAACCTGCGATCTCGTGGCTGAAACTCTCATGCTCTACCAACTGAGCTATCCCGGGATGAACTGGATGAATTATGCCCTTCAGATTCAACCGGGATAGCTCAGTTGGTAGAGCATGACAGCTTCAAGATATCCCAGGTCCGAATCCTGGCCTGGACATTTTTCGTCCAGTTGGAAAATTACAACTCATATTGTTTCTGCCTGGTCTACGACACCAAGATCGGGAATAACTGAACTGTGTTCAAGAGTGGGGGGGGGGGATAGGGAGGTGTTTCAAATTTCAACTCCTGAACGCAATTCAGTTTGCGCTACTTAATCACTCCCAACAATTCATATTTTGAGCTCAAAATTTAAGTTTAAGTCTAAGCTTTTGAAAGCATTTAATGAGATACAAAAAATAATGGTAAAAAATAGTTTTTCGTTACTTCAAAGTCTAAAGCGCCCTCTATCGGCATTTTTTGAACTTTATCTTTAAAATTTATTTTTAAGAAAATACTGACATAAAGAATAGTTTTAGCGAAAACCGCAAACGAATTGACCAATATTCCCGTTTTTTATAATCATTTGAAATTTTGGACCCTAAACTTTAATGGCGCCTATCTCCTTCGGAAGACGTTTGGGACCCTTAGTGTCCTATTTAATATTGTTTGTCTCGATGTGCACTATCACACCTTAAAATTTTGCCAAAGAGTTTGGATTCACCCTGTATATATATATATATATATATATATTGGCCTTTGCTATGCTCGATCAGTTTTTAATGTAACTTATTTGTTGGAATAAATGAGATGATATTCTGGCTTGACTAATGTTGTTTGGAGATAGTTTTAGTCCTTAATTTTCCTTTAGAAACTTAGAAACTGAATCTAAAGAGTAATAGATATTTCTAAAAAGTATTAGATTGTAGTGTGAAATCTTCGCACGGGTCCACTGGTTTTCTTACAAATTTATTCGCGTTTCACGACGATTTTTTTTTAAATTTGTAAATAAAATCCATGTTTAATCTTTTAGTCCAATATAGCAAATTTTGTAATCTGCGATTTTTAGATTTTTCAATATTTTTTTATGCGATTGTAAATGCTCTTTAGCGTTCCGCGACAATTTTCTTAAAAATTCGTAAAATACATCTGGTTTTATTCCTTCAGCTCAATATATTAAATTTTGACCTCAGCGATTTTGAAAAATTTCGCGAATTTTTTATGCGATTTTAGTGTTTTTCCGCGTTTTGTGGCAATTGTTTAACATTTGTGATACTAATCTGGTTTCAACCTTTTAACCCATTCTAATAAATTTTGTTCTCTGCTATTTTTAAATTTTTCATAATTTTTTTTTATGATGCTATGCTGTTTTTCCGCGTTCCGCTGCGATTTTTAAACACTCGTTAAAGGAATCCAGTTTTAATCTTTCAGCCCATTATACTAAATTTTGTACTCTGCGATTTTTTAACTTTTTCCAAATTTTTCATGCGACTTTTTGTGTTTTTTTAGCGTTTCGCGGAAGATTTTAACATTTGTAACAGGAATCCGGTTACACCCTTTTAACCCAATATAGTAAATATTGGCCTCTTTTCAATAAAGTTTATTCGGTACTCGTATAGCGACTTTTGAATTTTTCGCTAATTTGTTTTCTGTAAGTGTTTTTTAGCGTTTTTTCTTCGTGCTTTGCAGCGTATTTTTGACATTCGTAAAAGGAATCCAGCTACAATCTTTTAACCCAATATAGTAAATTTTGTTCTCTGCAATTTTTGAATTTTTCGTGAATTGTTTTATGTAATTTTTTTTTTTTTTTTTTTTTTTTTTTTTTTTTTTTTTTTTACGTTTTGTGGAGATATTTTCACATTCGTAAAAAGAATCTGGTTTCAAACTTATAGTCCAATAGAGTAATTTTGTTTCTCTTTTCAAAAAGTTTATTCGGAATTAAAACAATGATTTTAACAACGGATTTAACAATGGATTAAAACAATGATTTTAACAACCACAACCTTTAATTTTTCATGCAATTTTAACGCTTTTTTCGCGTTTCGAAGCGATTTTTTGACATTCTTAAAATAATTCCAGCTACACTCTTTTAACCCAAAATAATAAATCCTGTTCTCTGCAATTTTAAAGTTTTTCGCGATTGTTATTTGCAGTTTTTAAGTTTTTACGCGTTTTGCGGCGATTTTTCTAACATTCGTAAAGGAAATCTATTTTCAATCTTTGAACACAATATAGTAAATTTTGTCTTCTGCGATTTGTGAATTTTTCGTGAATTTTTTTTAATGGGATTTTATTTTCACGTTTTGTGGAAATATTTTTACATTCGTAAAAAGAATCCGGTTTGAATCTTTTAGCCCAATATAGCAAATTTTTTTCTGTGTTCAATAAAGTTTATTCGGAATCCCTTCAATGATTTTAATTTTTCATACGATATTAACGTGTTTTCGCGTTTCGCAGCAATTTTTTAACATTTGTTACAGGTAGGGTTTCAACCTTTCATCCCAATGTAGTAAATTTTGTCCTCTGTGATTAAAAAAAAAAAAAAAATGAGATTTTTAGTTTTTTTTTTTCCGCATTTTGCGGCGGCGTTTTTTAAACATTCATAAAATGAAACCAACCGATTTCAATATTTCAGCCCAAATACAGTCAATTTTGTCCTCTGAAATTTTTTATTTTTTCGCGATTTAAATCGCATAAAAAAATTTCTGCGTTTTTTCGCGATTAGCAGCAATTTTTGTAACACTTGTAAAATGAATCCGTTTTCAAGCTCTTAGACCAATATAGTATATTTTGTGAAATTAGTATATTTCGCTTATATTTGCCTTTTGCGGCAGTTTTTTGACATTTTTTTCCTTCCCGAATCCGAATAAACTTACTCTCTGTTAAATTTTGCTTTGCTGAGATTAAATTAAAGTTGGAAGAATACAAAATCGTCGTAAGACGAACTACGATGCTCAAAATATTAAACTAATCTGGGTCGAAATAAAAAATCACAAAAATTCAAGGTTATTTTGATTTGAGACCAGGGCAGAAGTAGCCTGCACGAGTGTACGCTGTTGACGGCAGTTGGGCCCCGCTACCCGATTTATTTAATTCGAGGTAGAGTCCTGCATCGGGTCGGGTTACCCGCTTTTACCTGAATACAACCCGAGGTTGGTCCATCCGTCGGGTTGGCTTTTTGAATCTTGCGGGTCGGGTTCGGGTTAATCCGTCATTTTAAAAGAATGTTTAAAATATTTTTTCACGTTAAAAGTCTATATAAAAACACAATATATTTCACAAAAGCAAAATGTATGCCTGTCTGTTTTGTCGTTTCCGTAAGTTAATATTAACATACTTTTTCAATTACTGGTACGATAACGATTATAACGAATGCCTCGTCTGCACTGCTGAAGCATTTCTGCTGAACAGTTACAATTCTAATTCTTGATACTTCCAATTTTGTTATGACAATAAACTACTGTATGATCGACAGGAAAGATCAATTAGCGTTTTGCTGCGTATTGTATTTCATTATAAGTGGAAGTTTTGAAACCGCAACTAATTTTAAAGTATATTTAAAGATTATATTTTTAGTTTTATACCGCACGTAACATGTGTAACATAAACTATCAATAATATGATACCTCTGTTTTTGTGTGTATCAAAAACGAAATGTTGATAACATTTTTGATATTTCGAAAGAAGAAAAAATGGTTCTTAAAGAAAGAATAATCTATGATCGCATTTCTCTTATATACATATTATTTCTCATACAGTATATACATATTATTTCTCATACAGAACATGTAGTCCTAGATATTCAAATACTTATTTATTTTCCTCTGACTGATAGTTGTGCTCAAACTTTTTGTGAAATTCCCAACAACCGCAATGGTAAAAAAACCTATATATCACCCGAAAGAATTCTTCTACCAACCTGCAGAAAGAAAATTAGACTCATTCCAAGCCGAAAAAAAAATAATTCGGGATAACCCGACCCGATGTTTGACTCTATTTAACGATCCCAAGGAGCTCAGAAGTTTTACTATACGTATTTGAGTATTGAAGAATGTAGATTTGTTCATTTTTATTAACAATTTCCAACCTAGTTGAAAAGTGTTTATGACTTCGGTTTGTCTGGCCGTATGGCCGTCTGCCATCTGTCCGTGCTCTAGCTCCCGTAAATAATGCTCGGATTGCTCTGCAATTTTTATATGTTATTGTCGTTATGTATAGCATGTTCCCTATTTCAATAGAAGTGTGTAGCACTTATAGTTTTTTTACAGGGACACTTAAAAGAATTACGTTACATTACGGTCAATGGGGAAAAATCATTTGCGGTTTATTTTAATGATGTTACACAATTTCAAACACATTGTAATTGATATATATCACTAAGGTGCATTACAAGAAGCTTAATATGGAATAGGGTGTGTGCAAAGCACTTATAGTTACTTTACAGGGACAGTCAAAAGAATTCTGTTACATTACGTCTATGGAGAAAAATCTTCTGCGGTTTATTTAAATAATGTTTCACTATTTTAATCGCATTGAAATTTATATATATCACTAAGGTGCTTTAAACGAGGCTTACTACAGCATATTGTGTGCATAGCAGTCATCGTTCATTTACAGGGACACACAAACGAATTCTCTACTGTCTGTTGACAATAATTCCTGGAAGTACGTTTTATGTTACTGAACGCGATTTTAAATTTAACTCACTTTTTATCTATTACATGGTGTGTATAAATTCTGTAAATCATATACAGGGAAGCACAAAAGTTCGCGAACACATTTCCGTTTATTGACTGAAACTCCAGAAGGAGAATTTTAAACTGTGCTACGCGTTTCCTAACTGAACTAAAATTTAGCATCCTATGTAGTATATATACAAATCTATAGATCCTATACAGGGCTGAATAAAAGTATTCGGATATTTTTCCGAATATTGTTTTTGTTGGAAATTCCTGAAATTATGTTTTTAAATATGTTATGCGTTTTCCAAATTGTTTACTTAGATGTTATCTTTCAGCTTATTAAACGGTATGATTTGTAAAATTATTTTGGAAGCGTTGGAAAGTGTTACATAATCTATGCTTGACGCATGATTTTTCGTTCTTGTTTTATGTAAAACATAAAAATGGTATTAGAGTACATTTTTTGATTAATTTTTATAGTGGCATTGAAACATGATTTACTTTCTTTACATTGCGGGTTCGGGTCGGGTTACGGGTTGAAACATTGCGGGTGCAGGTTGAAATACCTCAGGTTCGGGTCGAGTTGCGGGTTATCGAAAATTATTTTTGCGGGTTGGGGTCGGGTTGCGGGTTGACTTAAAATAGAATTTGCAGGTTCGGGTCGTGTACCACCCGACCCTCGCAGGACTCTAATTCGAGGTTCACTTGGGAAAATAACCAACCAGGGAAATGAGGAAAGCTCCACTAGTTCAATTTATTGAAATTAATATTTTTGTAACAAATATAATAAAGAAAAGACATTTATCAAACTTCTAAGACGTTTTAAATAAGTTTAATCAATATTTTTAAGAAGTACTAATCATTTAACGTACATGCACCTGGAAAATTGCACCTTGGATAACAGTGGTTTTGCTTAATAGCGGTATTTCTGGAAAGGATTACCATCGTTTACCAAGGTACGGCCGTATATTAAAGTTAAAACATCTCATTCAAGAAGGCTCACACTTACACACACACACACACACACACACACACAAAAAAAAAAAAAAAAAAAAAAAAAAAAAAATCATAACCATTGCCCTTTCCACGCGCTGGGTACGGGCTTCGAGCTAGGCCTGGGCTCGTGCAGACCTCCACTTTATAGAAAGATTTTTGAAGGGAAATGTCTTGATTTTTTCATTAACGAACAAGTCAATTCTGAAAAACTTTCCCTCATCCCATTTCGCCCAGCTGAGATTTGAAACAGCAATTTTTTATATAAAATTCATTACTTCAAAGAAAAAGAGCTGAGCTGTCTATTGATCTGACCTCTAAGTAAGTAAAAAAAAAAAAAAAAAAGTAGAAGAAGAAGAAATATAAAATGAAAATAAAAATAGTTATTTCATTTCGATTTTGGGGCAATACAAAACAAGCCCTAATTGACTGTAGCACATTTTAGAAATTGATGTTCAGAAAGTTGTGGGGGGGGGGCACATGCCCCACCCCCACCACCGGAGGCAACGCCTATGAGTGTTACACATGTATTCCGTTGGTAATCAAAGTGCAATGCAATAACCACTGAACTCAGCTATATAGTATTATAAAGGTCAGCGACTATGCGGTTTTCGTTTTCACATTAAAAAATAATGAATATTTAGTATTAAATTAAATAAAATAATTGAAATAACTTAAAATTAACACATTAAAAAGACAGGCATTTCTTTTTCGCAAAGCATGAGTTAATTCTCAAAATTGATTTCGCAAATCATGAGTTAATTCTCTTTTTCTAAAAAAAATTAACATTTTTTTTATATATATAATAATAAAAGATAATATTGGATTGGTTGATTGATTTTATGACGGCCGATTATCTACACGAGGGATATAGGCCCTAGGTGGGCGTGCTCTCCATGGGGGTATTTCTAAGGGATCCTAACCCGTATTTACGGCAAGGTTCAAAGAAAACCAAGGAAAACTCCGAACGGTTAGGTCGACGAGCGCGACAGGGGTTTGAACCCAGCGCTTCCCATCTACCAGCTTTGAGAGCAGAACCTCTCAGCCGATAATATTTGGAATATAAATGCTGCAGTTATAATACAGAAATTAGTTAAATTAAACATATATATGTACAAATACATGCGTGTGGGCATACATACTTATACAAAATTTATATCAATTATTTAAAAAAAGGGGGGGGGGGGAGAAAAATATAGAATAAAAATCTAATGAAATAAATTAATTTATGAATAATAGGACCAGGAAAATACGAATTTCTATTTACACAACGTCTGCGAGAAGTTTACTGCAGTCTTGCATGCACGAAAATGTATCAAAATGTTTTACTAAAAAACTTTGCACCATAAGATTTATTCTTCATGTTACGTACTATTAATATACTTAAGGAGAATTTTTCTAAAACTATGAACATGAGCATTAAATATTCAGTTTACTTATTGGTAGAAATTGTACAGTCATAAATTTGGTGCACGTAATTTTAACATAACAAAGATAAAATAATAATAATAATCCATAAACTGTAGTAAAACAAATTACTGCCCCAAAAAAATTAATATGCAAAATTGAATGCACATATTATAATTCAAGAAACTCAATAGTATTATAATTCTTATGTTTATAACATTAGCATTTTATCCAAAAGCAAAAATTTAAATGTGTAAAACAATTTACTTGTTTATTTATTTTTTTAAATTGGAACCATGTATTTTTTCCTGTAAATTACTGAAGAAAGTTTATATGTTAACTAGGGGGCCTACCCCCTGCGAGCTACGCTCGCCAACCCCCGCTCAGACTTCAAGGCCTCTAAAAACATGACAGCGTGCTTTGTTTTAAAAACATTGGTAAATCTGTAATTGGGTTGCCATGCTTTTAACGTTTTAATACGGCATTTTTTTTATTATCATGGCCTCATACACAGCTGTTGCGACAACTGACGACTGTTTTTGGGATTGATAAGTAAAATCAATTACAACATGAAAACCAGCTTGTATAAAATGGTTAGGTTTAAATTGTGGCTACCTCTCGGACTTTTATAACAACGATCTGTATTCTATTCTTCCTTTATGTTTAAGGATGAGAAAAATTCCATCTGCTTGTGAATAGCATTAAGAACCACGGTATTGAAAAGTACTATGTTATAGACATTTTCAGTAACAGGTTTTAATTTTCTCTCTATTTTAGTGCACCATCATGCATATTTTCATGTTATTTTAAATATGTAAATTATTTATTTTAATTAATATGTATATACGAATTTTGTAATAATTATTTATCATACAAAATTAGTTAAATATTTTGTGCATGCATGCCTGCATTTATTCGGCATCAATTGAGATATTTAAACAAATTTGCTTTCCGCGATAATTTTACGCCATGTTATGTCACTTGAATATTGTCCATAAGAAAATCGGGTACTTTTCCAGTATAGCATCCTTTGCTTTTAGGTTTGGCGTAATTCGAGCTTCAAAAAGGGATAGATTCGTTGCCTAAAGTTATGAAAACAATCCCAATGAACTTTTGGTGCTTTTCTATTATAGGGGTCTTGACGCTTTTTTAAAAAAGCTTGGCGCAATTCGGGCATCAGAAAGTGAGATTTGGTGCCAAATGACATAAACAGCCATGGAAACAAATTCGACGATTTTTTTGTTTATATGCGTATTTTAATTATACACATATTATTATTGTTTTTTTTTTTTTTCTATACAAATTAGTTCTGATTATATATAAAATAGGATAAATGACATTTTACGCTAAACAAATTGTATAAATATTGAAAAAATGCTTCCGTACACAAAATGACAAAGTGAATAGGTTGACAGAAAGTATGTTGCCAAATTTCCTTTTCCGCCAAGGCTATTTTCCCTGTTTCGCCAAGGCCCCATATACTGGAAAAGCACCGAACGTTTATGCTTGTTTATACATGTATTTATATGTATATATACAATTTATTTATAATTGTCGTTCAATTTACCTCTTTTTGTACATAAAAATAGATAAATGGCTTCTTTATATTAAATAAATTGTATAAACATAAATGACGTATTTACATAAATGACGTCATTTGGACGAATTTATTCAAAATGTTTTCAGTTTATAAATTAAATTAAATGCTGACAGACGATTGAATCCTGACGATAGAAATGTGATTTTTTTTTTCAAATTTTCCTGAAAAACATAATTTAATCACAATCTTGTCTTCATTATCGATTGAAATAAAAGATAAATTCAAATTCAATTTGAAAATGACGAATAAAAAGAAATGAAAAATCCCTATCGGGATCCTTTTCAATTTTTTTCCCTTTTTTGTCACAAAAAAAACTGAGTAATTAGTTGCCATCATTACAGAAATATCATTAAAATTAGAAAAAAAAAAATATCTCGAAAACTAATTCCAATTTCAAAATTCTATTACCAGTTTTGACATCCGCGGATTTTTATGGACAATTGGTATTAATTTCACCATCAAGCGTTTAATATTTTATTAAAAATAGCCTTGAAACATAATCAGTCGTTTCATAAAATCGTTTCATAAATTCGTTTCATAAAATCGTTTCACAAATTCGTTTCTTTAGGATTTTATATATATAGGGTAGATAACACTAAAATTTTATCAAAACATTTTTTTTAATGTGTAATAAAACAATTCATTTAAGTCGTCTAAAACATGGAATTTACTTTGAGATGAACATAAATAAATCATGTTTAAAATATTTATTAAGTTCTGAATTTCTTCTATAATAAATAGATCAATGACCAATATCCTGAAAAACTTTTGCTATAGTTACATATTTTAGAATCACCAAGATTCACTGCTAAATAATTTTTTTTTTTGTTTTTACCGATAGCTAATAGATGGCAGCATACGACGACACTGAATATTTTCTGTAATCCTTTGAAATTTATTTACTGAATCAGCACGTGCTTGCTTTTCTTGTTCCTTACTTGTCTTGTTGCTGGATCTCCTGCGTTTTCAGGTTCGTTGTGTTCCATTGATTGCGAAGAAAATCTATTGTTATAGCCCCTTGTCTTCAACATTAGCAGTGGATTAATCGTTAAATCAAAGAAGAAATAAAGGTAAGTTATCAATCAATATTTATATTAAAATCTGTATTTTTTTTCCCCCTTGTACTGTGTTTGTTTTTTCCAACATGATATCATGAAAGGATTCACGTGGTGAATTTCTTAACAACTGATATTTGAATAATACATCTAATTATTTATATTATTTATAATTCAAATATTATATTTAATGTTTATTTTAATTGTTAAAAATAGTAATAGAGAAATAGTTGTCAGATTAAAATAATTTGCTTAGTAGAGATCGTACCTTAAATACTTTAAAATTTATTTATATTTTCTTTAAAATAAATTTAATCGTAAATATTTCCAAAATAAAATATTTATTTAAATATACATTTATTGTTTAAGTTTGCTATTTGCCAAAAGCGTATGTTTTTTTAAATTTAGTGAAGAATATTTGAATTGGTGAAAACATCCGTGATGATAATAATAATAAGGGCACTTTTAAGCAACGCTCATATGCTTCAAATTATAAATATTTAAACTGTGATTTTATATGAAATACTATTCATAATAATTTAAATCTATATATATATTCATTATGTAATCATGGGTCGATCCAAGCCAAATTTGAGCCTACATAGGAACCCTTCACAAAATTCATATACTAAAATAGTCCGTTCACAGAATTCTTATTAGTAAAATATTTTTCTTCACAAGATTCCATTTCATAAAAACACACTATTCATTAATTATTTTAATTATTTTAGGATTTAAAATGTACTAGCTGACCCCGCGCGGCGTTGCCCGGACGCGTGATAATAAATACAATAAAATAAAAGCATCAAGTTTTTATTATTTTATATCTTTAACCCGATTTTGTAGAAAATTATTTTAAGATGAAAAATTCGCAAAAAATATTGATATTTAATGATAAAAACACACTTTTTTTTTTTTTTTTTTTTTTTTTTTAACGTAAGGTTGTTTTATAGCTTTAAAATAAAAAGTTCTTTTTGCCCGAAATCTTTAAAATCTTTATTGGTGATAAAAAAAACTGTTTTACAGCCCATCTAAAAATTTCGGAAAAAATATTGCTATCTACTTGTAAAAGAAATGTTTTCTTCTCGCTTTTTTGTTCCTTTGTTTGTTTTCCGTCGGCTCCTTTAACATAGCAATCAAAAAATGGTTCTCATCTTCCGAACTCAGAGACATTTCAATCGGTAATGAATATAACTGTATCCAAGCTCTCAAATTTTGTATGAAATTATATTTTAAAATGAAAAATTCGTGAAAAAAATATTGATATTTAATGATAAAAGCGCTCATTTTCTTGTTTTTTTTTTTTTTTTTTTTTTCTCGGTTCGTTTCATAATCATAGTTTTAAAATAAAAAGTTATTTTTGTCCGAACGATTTAAAATCGTTATTGGTGATAAATAAAACTGTTTTACAGCCAGTGTAAAAATTTCGTGAAAAAAATATTGTTATCTAGTTGTAAAAGAAATGTTTTCTTCTCGCTTTTTTTTTTTTTTTTTTTTTTTTTTTTTTTCGCGTCGGCTCCTTTAACATAGCAATAAAAAAATAGTTCTCATCTTCCGAACTCTCTGACATTTCAATCGGTTATGAATGTAACTGTATCCAAGCTCTCTTTAAAATTTTGTATGAAATTATATTTTAAAATGAAAAATTCTCGAAAAAATATCGCTATTTAATGATAAAAGCTCTCATTTTCTTGTTTTTTTTACCTAGGGTCGTTTCATAGTTTTAAAATAAAAGTTCTTTTTGTCCGAACTCTTTAAAATCTTTATTGTGATAAATAAAACGGTTTTACAGCCCGTGTAAAAATTTCGTGTAAAAATATTTATCTAGTTGTAAAAGAAATGTTTTCTTCTCGCTTTTTTGTTTGTTTGTTTTCGTGTAGGCTCCTTTAACATAGCAATAAAAAAGTAGTTCTCATCTTCCGAACTCTCTGACATTTCAATCCGTTATAAATATAACTGTATCCAATCTCGCTTTAAAATTTTGAGAAAAGTAGGCATATTTAGTAGTGAAACATGAGTTCTTAAAAAAAAAAAAAAAAAAAAAAGCTTTAAGCTTTCAACGTCAGAGCAAAAATATTAATAAAATTAGAAGTTCTATACTTTCAATGCAATGGTACACCCCCATCCGTTTTCAATCCCCCTAGGCTAAACATGCTAATCAATCAAGTATCCCGTTTCTGAGGGGAGAACCTTAAAAAAAAAAGCGTTGACGCATGCGCTAAAAGACGATATTCATGTGGGAAATTTGACAGAATGCACTTTTCGTTTTAAATATTAGATAATTTGTAAACACAAGTTCACAAGAAAGAAAAACTAGCAGAAGGACTTAAAGAAGTTATTAATAAATGCTTGGTATAAAAATAATTTAAACTGTGATTTTAAATGAAATACTATTCATAATAATTAATAGGACGGCAAATAATTTGAAAGTTCCTTTAGAAATAGTCTTTAATTTTTAATTAGATGCTTTTAAATTAATTAAGCATTGAAAATTTTATGAAATGTGATATTGTGTAAGCGATTCCTATAGCTATAAGACGATATATAGTGTTGTCAGCCCAGCCTACTCAACTAATGAAATGAAATAATTTTAAGCTTGTAATTTACATCCTATAATACTTAAATTAATTTAGCAAAAATTTAACGAAAAATATTAATTGAATGATTTATTTTTACTTACTACAGTCTCAAAATTAAAAAAATATATAACAATATTTAGTATTTTCTAATTTTTTTAAATTATGAGACCTTTAAAATTTTTCCTTAATTTTATTTTTCACAGCCTAACTCTAAAACCTAGATAAGCAAAGGATATCAAGGTGATTTCTTTTATAAATCTTATATGGATATTTTTGCTTCTTTCTTTCTTTTTTCTCTTCTTATCTTTTCATTTTATTTTAAGGAGAATAATCATATACGTACATTTCTTAGTTATACAAACATATCTTATTAATAATGGTCATACAAAATATAGATAAAAGTTTAGATTACTTTATTTAATCGACAATTACATGCAAAATCTTTTGATTTAAATATTTATAATATAAAATAAGCAATTAAAAAATATACTGTCTGTTGTTAAATATTATTTATCACAGTCCCATTATTTAAAAAAAAAAAATTACAGTATTTAGTGTTTCAGATTTCTTTTTTTTTTTTTTTTTTTAACCCTTAATTGCATGAGTTTTTCTTTTACAATTGTGTTTTTTTATACATATATTAAATATTAGACACCAGAAATTTTAAGATAGATTTTTAACTTTGTTCAGCAACATTTGTTTGCAACACATAACTTTGTTCAACACAGGAAATTTACTCGATTAATATTTCTATATAAATATAGTGGTGGCAAAGAAGCTGATTTATTTATTAAAAGTTAAATAACAAGTGATGAAAATTTACACCACTATGCAATTAAGGGTTAATTGCTTGAATTTATATTTTTCATTTTCACGCATTGTTTAATTGTTAAATTATGGATATCAAGATAATATAGAGTTCCTGTATGAATATTTTTCTTTCTTTTTGTTTTCTTTCCTGTTTTCTTTTTTTTACGAAAAATAATTACATAATTTTATGTATCTTATTATATGTATATGACATCTTGATAGTGGTCATACCAAATATAATAAAAATTCTAGACCAGTTCAATTTATTTTAATCGATAATTACATGCACGGTCTTTTAATTTAAATACTTTTAATATAAATTTAGTAATTAAAACAAAATATTGTTGAGTGTTAAATTGTACTTAATTATAAAACATTCTAATAATTAAAAAAAAATACAAATTATATAACTTTTCCTCCTGAATTAAATATGGCATTATTAAAATGAATTATTGCCAGAAAAATCATTCTGTCCGGGAATGGATTTCGAACCGACATGATGATGAACAGAGAAGCTCCACGACTTATACCAATCGGCAACCCTTTTTTCGTTTGAGTGTACTCTAAAACTGTTTAGGTTCTAGATTTAATTTAACGCATGCTCAAATGGGTCGTTCTCGTGTTAAAAGTGGACTTGACAAAAATCCCTTTTCGTTTTAATGTATAAGATTCTGATTAATAATAATAATTTAACTTCACGTATTCTAAATTAATGTTAATCTGAAATATTTAAATAAACCGAAAATAAAACTCGTGATAAAAGGATACTTTAAAATATCGTTGATATTATTTTAATTAAAACCATTAAAATATTTTTTTATTCGAACTAAAAATTCTTCACAGTAGTTTTGAAAGATATTTTTATTTATATATGTTATATTGTGGTTATTTTATACTTGAGTTATTTATATATATACATACTTGCGAACTTTTACACTTTAGGTGTAAAATTTACACTTTTTGACCACTTTTACTCTTAGGAGGTTTATTTTTACACTTTCTTGCAAAGTTTCTTCTAAGCTCTATTTTACTCCCTAAAATTAAGAAATACTTTTTAACTTATTTTATTAATGATAGTTGCTGAATCTAAAGGAATATTTTATATTGTTAAAATCATGAATCAAGGGTTCGTATTCAAAACCATACGAAATGTTTTAATTTTCATTGTATTTAAAAGGAAACAGTGTATTTAAATAAGGTTTTTGCTTAGATTTTATTAAAGAAAACAACAAAGAAGCTGTCTGCATATGTTTCATATCGAAATATCAGTGTATTATTTGTATATTATGTGTAACAATATTCATCTGTTACATGCTTAAATGCTGTTTATTTGTTTTTTGTATGAGGACATGATTTTCTAAACTCGCCTTATCCAAAGTTGAAAAAATCGTGTTTTCTCTATCAATCTGTTCTATTGGTAAATCTTCACTGAAAAAACACTACAATGCTTAGAAAAACTAGTTTTAACATGTTTTTCTGGCGTTTTAAAGTATTGGTTTACAATGAAAACCGATGGAAGCAGTCAGAGGTTTTTCGCAATTTCCTTGAATTTGATTTTTTGGATAACGCGAGTTTTGAAACTCACGTCCTCATATAATGTGTCATATGCTCCATGAAAGAAAAAATTGCATGAAATGCACTTCACGCGTTATTTTACACTTTGCCATTTTGAAAAGTTGGCCGGTATGTATATATCGCTTTAAGATACAATTTTCTGCTTAAAATATACCAATGAAATATTTTGTCACGTGGAATTCGAAAATTTCATTTAAGCTGTTCTCCAATCCCTTACATTCTAAGTTTTTTTTTATCATTTCCTGTACGCGAATGTATCAAATATGCAGGTGCTTTTATTAAGAAACTGTATAACCAAACTGCTTTTTTTTTCGTTAATGGCAAAACACTTTTTAGAAAACGCTGTCAAAGGTGGCATTTTTTGAACCAAATTTCAGGACGCGAAAATACAAGTAAGTGAAAAAAAAAGCCTGCCATCCTGATGCAATAGTCGCTTATAGCTCAAGATGTAAATCATTTATCGGAAAGTGAAAAAAAAAAAACTGCCCAATTACAAATTCCTTCAATAATCGTGCCTGCAAATAGCATGCTTTTATGTTTATTAATGTGTCAGAAAGTTTCGCGATGTTGAGGGAGGCAGGGATCATTCTAGAACATAGAGAAGGGCAGAGTGCACATCACATAATAAGGACAATTTTGTTGAAAGGGCACATTTCATAAAAAGGGCATTTTTGTAAAAGTGCATACACCAATATACTTGTGGGGAAAGAAGTCTGGCAACTGCTTAAAGTAACTATAGCTGCTAAAGTTATGCTTAATTTTAAAAATACCATAACATTTATGATAACTGCACCATATGGAAAGTATTAAAATAGTAAAATAAAACTTATGTTCTCGATTTTCATTTGAAAAAATAGTCCTTGATCTTGTTTACTATATTCACGGTCATTTTCCCCTTTTCCTGCGATCTTCAAAAACTTTTCTCTCTAAAACCTTGATTCACCAGATAAGATTTCCCTGCTTTTAGAAAAATATCTTAAAAAAAGACTACAAAATAAGAGTTCTAAATCTTCTTCAGTTTTTTTTTATAGAACTTGTGTAAGTTATCATGTGGTCAAATGCCAGAACACCTGATCTAATACTATTTCACTACAGAAGGTGAAATGAATCAACGACACTTAGTTACCTATTATGTCTTGTTCAATGGAAAGAATGATAAAGGGAAAGATTAATCACTTCTAGTACAAGATTAGACATACCAGGGATTTTGCAAAGAGAAATACAGAGGGAAAAGAAAGATTTACCCCTGACATACAATAAAAATAAAAGATAGCTAAAGTATTTTGGGAACTACAATGCAAACAAGCGATGATTCTACTCAAGAATAAAAGGAGGGCGGAATTCTACCTGGAAAAGCGACAAGGAGGGTAAAATTTTATCTAAAAAGGGCATGAGGGCAGGCCACCCCTGTGAAACTTTCTAGTGTGATCCCTGAGAGGCGAATAATTTTTTTTAAGAACCCTTAAATGTTTAGAAATATTTTAATTTGTTTCTATTTCCTCTTGTGTAAGTTATTAATTAGTTCATGCAATCATTGATAAAACAATATAGCTTAAAACCTGTTTTAGTAACAGGAATGACAAATATGCGGGGGGAGGGGAATTAATGCTGTTCTAAAATCCAAAAGAGCTACATTCTGACACATTTCTGAATTAATTTTTGTTCAGAAACGCATGAAATTGTTATGTGTTCTTATTCAAAAACTATGTCATCGAAAGACTTTTCCATTTTTTGGTAAAGACAGAAGATCTTTCTGAAAATACTATAAAGTCGGCGTTTTCAACCAATTTTTCGACGAGGCAGCACAAGAAAAGGGAAAGCAGGTCATCCTGTGACATGAATTGCTTATAACTCTATAAGTAATTTATTTATCAAAAAATGGGAAACCCATTTCGATTCCAAATCGCTTCCACAGTCAAGCCTGCCTATTTTATGCTTTTGCGTTTAAAAATAAGTTAGAAAATGTGCCAGAAAGTTTCGTGTTGTTGAGCAGGTCATTTGAGAACCACCTAATATATATATATATTACATTAATAATTTTTGAAACAATCTGACCATAAAAAAAAAAATAGATTCCTTCAATTTTATTTATATTTTTTACTTCTCAGAACTTGGGGGAGGGGATCTAAACTAAACTGTGCAATTTTTAAAATAATTATCCTAATTTATTTACACGAGATAAAAGATTATTTTAAAATTATTCGCAAAAGATACGTCATATAAAGATACAACGTTTATAGTTTTAAACAGTTTTTAAGTCAAGATGAAAGTTTAGTAAAAAAATTTAAATTATTTATAACTATTATATACTATCTTTTATCATTTTCATGATAAATTTAAGTGTAAGTTCAAGTATAATTTCTCTTGATTCATATTTTGAAATCAAATCAAAGAGGTAGTTTTAAAATGCAAGATAATTGTTTGCAATGTGAATTAAAATACATAAATATTTAAAATAAATTCCTTTTCAGAGTTTCCCCCAGGCAATTTCAGAAGGGTGCTGCACCCTGCCTGCCCTTTGGTTGACAAAATAGCATCCTTCTTGCCCCTCATAAAAATAATTAGAAAACCTTCACGCCCCCTAGTAAAATAATTAGCACCTTTCTTGCCCCTTCATTAAAAATTTCCTTTCTCCTTTTTGCATTAAACAAATTGCTTTCATAGTAAAGATTGATTTAATGTTATCTTGAAAAGAGTGCCTTTACTTTTAAATATTAAAAGTGGCTTTAAAAAACAAAATGATGCATTTAACAATAAAAAAAGTGCCCTTAAGAATAATAAAAGTGCCCTTTTCTCACCAGCAGCACCTGCCCTTTTTTAAACTTGGGGGAAACTCTGCCTTTGCGAATACATGTGTGTAACAGACCACAATATTTTATAATTTAAAGATTTTTTTTTTTTTTTTTTTAGATTGTAAAATAATTTATTTTTAAAAGGCTAAATATGTATTATAATTTCCGCTTTATATATAACAGTTATTATATTGGAATATTAAATAGCGTTTCTCATTTTTCTATACAATATGAAAATATTTCTATTATGTGATGGAAATTAGTATAATAATAAACTATATTTAATTTTTATATTATCTTCATTCAGAAAATTCCATACACATCTTTTCCTTACTTTTACTTATGTGCATACCTAACCTATACATTCAGTTTATTACAAAGATACATGTTTACAGACAACAATTTTCAATAAATACACTTTTTTATATAACAACACTTTTTTTAACAAATGAAGGTAATATGGGGGGGGGGGGGGGTCATTCCATGCCAAATCAACCTGAGCATTTCAGATTTTTTTTTAAACCTTCAGGAATCATTCTCCCTGATAAAACAAGAAATAAGATTATATATATATATATATATATATATATATCATTTTTTGGCTTGCATAAATGTTTTCAATTTTGAGTTTTTGAAGTTCTATCGGGCATAGAGAGTTGTTTGACTCCTCATTTTAAGCATAATTTCATACGGTGTTATTTGATATGCAAACTGATTATGATTGGTTAAGCATTAAAAAAATATATATTAAATTAGTATTTCATACGTTATAATTTGATATGCAAACTAACTATGATTAGTTTAAAAAATAATTTTAAAAAAATATTAGAATAGTACTGGCTAATATATATATACCCGGTAGTGGAAAGTGCGCGACGTGCGTCGCAGATTTATTTTAGACCTTGCAGTTAAATTTACTACTTGGAAAAGAGGATTTTTTTTTTTTTTTAATTGAGTTGGGACGCAAACAAATTGTTCTTACGCCGTTCCATCCCTTTTTTCGACGCGTAAATTCTTCGAAAAATCGCGAAATAAACGCGAATTCCGTCCAAGGACCGCGAAAAAACGGCGAATTTCTTCAAAGGATCGCTGAAAAAAGACTAATTTCGTCGAGGAAGCGCAAAAAAGAAATACAAATTTCGTAGAAGAATAACAGAAAGAAGACAAATTTCGTCAAAGGACCACAGAAAAAAAAGACTAGTTTCGTCAATGGATCGAGAAAAAACGGCAAATTTCGTTGAAAGATCTGGAAAAAACGTCAAATTTCGTCGAATTCTTGAAAAAAAAACCAGCAAATTTCGTCAAAAGATCGCGGAAAAAACGCGAAATTCTTCAAAGGAAGAAAATTTCTCAGAAAATGGCTAATTTCGTTGTCAGATCGCGAAAAAAAAAAACTCACATTTCGTCAAAGGGCCGCTCAAAAACGTGAATTTCGTCAAAAGACCATCAAAGGGGGTTGCGTGAGGGCGTGAAAGTTCAATTTTTTTTTTTTTTTTTTTTTTTTTTTTTTTTTTTTGGTGAGCTTGTACCAGATCTGTATCATGTTATGCATATTATTCAATGAAATTAGATTTTCTTCCAGTGTATCTAAAAAATTATTCTCTTTCAGATTTTTTTTTTCATAATATTTATTTAGTTTCTCCATGTGTCACCCAACATTTCTGCACAATTTAGCAAAAATATTGAATCAAATGTTATTTAAAAAATTCTGAATGTCTACCTTGTTTTAAACCGCATGTCAAAAAAATACGGCACATCAAAAAAAAAAAAAAAATATAACAAAAATTTTGTGATTTGAAATGATTTTCTTTGTGCATTTGTATATAAAGGTTTTCAGAGTAATTTTTACAGTTCATTTTAATTTATGTTTTATATTGTTGGTTTGATTTAATAAGAAAGATATGTTTCGCATATTATTCAATGAAATTAGATTTTCTTCCAGTAGTGTATCTAAAAAATTATTGTCATTCAGATTCTTTTTTTTTTTTTTTTCATAATATTTATTTAGTTTTTCAAGGTGTCATTGTTATAGAATTATAACCTATATAATATAGTTTAATTTTATTAATCACTAAGAACCATATTTTTTTAACACACTTATAATGTATATAAGAAAATGGCAGCACACGATTTCTGCAGACAATTTTCATCCCACTAAATTGCTGTCGCAAACACAACCATAACTTTCTGCTACTGGATATATATATATGTTGAAAATAAAACAATATTGTCTTTAGTCCAAGCATAAAATTGGCGAAATGCCAACTTTAAATACCAGACCTAATTGACGTTTAACTTTTTTTTTAACCATAACATGCTGATTTTATTGAGATCCCACTCTAAAAATATCAAGATTTAAAGCTTGTAATATTAGAAAAAACATTTTTTTTTTAAATTTATGTTTCTTTTTTTTTTTTTTTTAAACCAAGCATAGTCAGCTTACATATCAAATTAAACCTTTAGAAATTATCTTTAAAATGAGGTGTTAAACGACTCTCTACGCCAAACAGAACTTGAGAAGTCGAAAACATTTATGCAAGCCAACAAATAACGATTTTTGGAAATTTAAAACATTAATTGTATGAAAATCTAATGAGATAAAAAATAAGGGTAAAAATATATTCTCATTTATATCATCAGGGAGAATGATCCCTGTAAGTTTTATAAAAATCTGAAATGGTCAGGTTGAGTCACTGGTTGATTTGGCATGGAATGACCCATCGGCAAATGACAATACTAATCCACAACAAAGCAATCGTTACAACAATAGTTTCTTCCCATGGTCGAAATGATCTTATCATAAATGAGATGACGTTTTGTCGGTGACAGAAAGCAATATGCAAACTTGACACACACACACAAAATATCAAGTATGGTTAGGATTGTAATCACACTTAAATTTGAATTTAACCTTTTAAATAATTAAAGATAGTATATAATTATAGTTTATATATCCATATATTTAAAGCGAAAAGGGCTCTCTCTAAGCTCCATACAAGGTATTTCACACAAAATTGACCTTATTGCGCATGCCTCAACCTTTTTTGAATGCTTCCGGAAAAACGGGAAACCAGTTTAGCGCTCACCCTACGTAGCAAGCGAGAACAAGCCTTGATCTCCATTTTCCCCCGTGCTTTGAGGGCGGAATGTTCAAACCAGATTGTAAGGGAATTGGGGGGATTGAAAAGGGAGGGATTCGTAATATGAGCATTGCGCAGGCTGAACGAACCAGATTGCAAGGGAATTGCGGGGATTGAAAAGAGAGAGAGTCGTAATTACGTTGACAGCTAAGCCGTCAACTTTTTAAAGATTTGACAGGAAGGTTTTGTTTTTTTCAATCCTAAGTTCGTTTAATTCAGGGTTAATGGACTACAGAATAAAGTTCTACAGAAAAGTCAAACAAAAATAATCTAGGGGTGAATACGATTCTTACTTTTGTGTACCACTATTTCCGAATAGAATTTTTCGCTTTATGTAATCGATGAAAAACATAACAAATTCTGGGATTAAATAAGGCAAAGATTTTTAATCGGGAAAGGTGGTGTGATACTTCTTGGAAATTCTAAGGAGTGTACGAACCCTGACAGTTGTAAGTTGTAAAGACCTTGGATTCTCAGAGGACAAATATTTTAAGGTACTGAAATCATTTTACTTGCTTTTAGTAATACTCAGAGATTCTAGTAATAATCCAATAACCTATTAATATTAAATGTACTGTAAGGGCTTTTGAAATATTGGTAATTGTTTTTTTATGATGTAGTTCTGTGCATTGTTATGAGTTTTTAAATATTCCTAAACAGGGGTCTTTCGAAAAATAAATAATAAAAAGTAAATACGGGGGGAATTTGTTTCAAAAAATATATAAAAGCCAGCATCTTTTTTAAAACAAGAACGAAAAATCATGCGTCAAGCATAGATTATGTAACGCTTTCCAACGCTTCCAAAATAATTTTACAAATCATTACCGTTTAATAAGCTGAAAGATAATATCGAAGTAAACAATTTGGAAAACGCATAACATATTTAAAAACGTAATTTCAGGAATTTCCAACATATACAATATTCGGAAAAATATCCAAATACTTTTATTCAGCCCTGTATATGATCCATAGATTTGTATATATACTTACTACATAGGATGCTAAATTTTAGTTCAGTTAAGAAACGCGTAGCACAGTTTAAAATTCTCCTTCTGGAGTTTCTGTCAATTAACGGAAATGTGTTCGCGAACTTTTGTGCTTCCCTGTATATGATCTACAGAATTTATACACACCACGTAATAAACAAAAAATGAGTTAAATTTAAAATCACGTTCAGTAACTTAAAACGCACTACCAGGAATTATTGTTAACAGACAGTAGAGAAATCTTTTGTGTGTCCCTGTAAATGAACAATGACTGCTATACACACAATATTCTGCAGTAAGCCTCTTGTAATGCACCTTAGTGACATATATAAATTTCAATGCGTTTAAAATGGTGAAACATTATTTAAATAAACCGCAAGCGATTTTTCTCCATAGACGTAATGTAACGTAATTCTTTTGACTGTCCCTGTAAGGTAACTATAAATGCTATGTACACCCTATTCCATATTAAGCTTCTTGTAATGCACTTTAGTGATATATATCAATTACAATGTGTTTGAAATTGTGTAACATCATTAAAATGAACAGCAAATGATTTTTCCCCATAGACCGTAATGTAACGGAACTCTTTTGAGTGTCCCTGTAAAAAACTATAAATGCTACATACTTCAGTTGAAATAGAAAACATGCTATAGATAACGACAATAACATATAAAAATTGCAGAGCAATCCGAGCATATTTACGGGAGTTAGAGCACGGACAGACGGCCCTACGGCCAGACAAACCGAAGTCATAAACACTTTTCAACTAGGTTGGAAAGTATTAAAAATACCAACGATATTATGTTACCATATACATACATATATTATTATTTTAAAGTAAAGGTCAAAATTAGTACTAACCACCGGCCACAGGGCCATTAGATGAAGCAAGTGGTTAAGTGTGATCGAAGATCGCACAAAGGTTTTCGTTTAATATTCCTTTCAAAACACTTTATCCTTTAATAAATAATAAATCCAAATGAAAAGTTTTTAATTATAATTATCAATACACTATCTCAATAAGAACATAGAGGGCAAAGTCGTTAAACTTCCAATATGACGTCAGATTAATTTTCTTTTTAATTCTCTAATGACGTCATATTAACCTGCTTTCTGTACTTACACAACTCACACTCTTTGTATTATTGAGAAATGTTTGAAATTTTCTGTCATATTACCAATATGACGTCATATTAATCTTTGTTTCATATGGTGAAACTTTTTATTTAATTTTCATTTCTCACGTGGAAATATTTCAATAGAAAATTAATTATTGTAGAAATAATTTTATTGTGGATTTTTAATTGTTGGCAACTGCTATAACAAAAATGTTTAAATTGAATAGGAAAAGGCTGTTAAATTTTTGGGTTTTTATCTCACTATATTAAAATAATACGACTTTTTCAAAACTTTATGATTGTCAGCGTGACAGTAGGTATTCAGCTGTAAGTACACAAAATTTCAAGTCTGTAACTTATACAGTTTCTGAGATCAGGCTCTGTGATGGACAGACAGAGAAGCGAGACGAATAGGGTGAGATGAACGAAACCCTAAAAAAGTGGCTATTAAAAAATTGTCTGTCAGCGGCCACTTTCTTATAAGGAAAGAATATATATATATATATTTTGCATTTCATCAAGGATTCTATTTTTACTGGTTGAAATATGTTTATATTAACATAATTATTTGGGCTATTTAATCTTAGATTGATACTTATTGAAATTTTAACAAAAGTTTACTGTTTAGAACTTTTAAAACTGCTACCACTGGCCACTAATGAAATTTCTAGTTTTGCCCTTTATTTTAAAGGAATAAAACCTGCGTATAACAGAGCGTATAAGAATTTCTTAAACGGAAAAATTAATAGTTCGGCGTAAAAGCATACAATATAATTTTAAGGGACGTTGAGCCTGTTAAGATAGAAACGTACCTAAGACGGATTTTTTCTTATCTCTTGTGATTGGATATTCTCCTAGACTTTACTTTTAAATTTATTTTGAAGCATTTCGCTTTTGCTTCTGAAATCTTTTTTATCTCAAGTGTAATTAATACGATTGGTACTTTTTCATTAAAATCTGAAAAATTCATACATACTTAAAACATTTCACAGAAAATTACTTGCTCTATTTCACCAATTAAAAGGAATTTTCTTCAAAAATTAAATATTATAAGCTGCTAAGGAAATATGTCAAGAAAACTAACTTTAAGTTTTCATTTTTCTTCTAAAATACACCTGAGAAAAAAGAACGCAATTCCATATGTAAAATATATGTATAGCATGGAAAAATAGTCTGCATGTTCTAAAACATTTAAAGCAGTTTCAATTTTTCATTTTGTTCACAGATTCTTTTGTTAACTGTTGGAAGCTTATATCCGCGGTTGGCAGGTTTTTGACATGTGTCAGTTTTTGACGGTTTAAACTGTCATGTCAAAAACTTCAAATAGTACATTGGTACATAAAATTTTGTAAAATTTTTATTAAGAAAATTTTTTTGGGTACAATTGTGCTTTTTAAAAAGTAAATGCAAGGTTTGAAAGTTCTCACATGAACTGCACATTTTTTCTCTTACTTACTAAATCTTATATTCCTGGTAATTTAAAACAATGATACCATCATCTTTCTGCAGCGTGGCTTAAAGACTGTATAGGATAAGTAAAACCCAACTGGCCAAGTGATATCCGCTGGAAATGTCAACTCACTTGCCTTGAAACTTTTTATACAATAGGTCAATATTTCAGAAAATAGTGGAAGAGCATGATGATGCAATGGATATTGGAATGTCTCAACTGATTAATGATTTTAATTTATATAAATAGTGCAAAGATCTTTTACTTCAAGTAAAACCCATAGGTGTTGCATTAGATATTGCAGATGCATCTCATGTTTGGCTCAGTTTTCTAAAAAAATTTCACTTAAACCCCATATTTAAAAAGTGCATGACAGAATGGATCAAACCATGAAACCATACCATTTTATGGTTTATATTTTTAATCCCAACCTTAAGAGGCTACTTCACTCGTGTGGAAACACCCGCTCACTAATGTTAATTCTATGGGACAGTTATTCTATAATATCTCGTTTGCATTTCAATATTTTTATTTTATTTATTTATTTTTGCAGTGGATAGCTGAGGTCGATCTCTATGCAGGCTGTTATTTTTTTACTTTTTCGATTTCGGTTGCAGTTTTTTTTAATGAGGATACTTTCACTTACGAAACCGGTTCCGAAAGTAAAAGTATCTTAATTAAAAAAACTTGTAAACAAAATCGAAAAAGTAAAAAAAAAAATCATTTAAAAGTATTGAAATGAAAACGAGATATTATAATATAACTGTTACATAGGATTAACATTAGCGAGCGGGTGTTTTCGTGTGAGTGAAGTAGCCTCTTAAGGGTGAAGGGTTGATTGATGCACAAATTGATTCAGCTCACATCTACAGAGAGGATGGATGTCTCCCATGCTGATTGCATACAAAGCTGAAGAATCTCCTTTCCTTCCTCCTTATTTCAAGCTACAGGGAGGATAGTTAACTTAATGACTTAAAAATAAAAAAGTATCATTAGATGCAAGATTCAATTGTTTTTCAATTGAATCTGCCTCCAAACTTATTGAACTAGCAATGCTTTTGCTATCAAGTCCTGCTAGCTCAGCATCAATTGAGACAGTATTTTCAAACTTTAGCTTTATGCACTCTGAACTTAGAAATCGTTTGGGTGATGTAATGTGCAAAACTGATTATGTGCTACAGAATGCAGCGAGGTAAAATTGATCCGATTATTAATTGTTCAATAATTTTCTCTGATTGAAAATTCCGAAAAATAAAAATATTTATTACAATTTATAAATTAAAAATTTTTGTAATTAGTATTAAGTTACTATAATTTTAAGGCATATATAAATCATCATATTTATTGTATATATGTTGTTGTTAAAAGTTTTAAAGAGTGTCACACGTTTTTGACTGTTAAAACCAGTTTATGACAGTTTAAACCAGTTTTTGACACTTGTCATGTCGAAAAGAAGTCTTTGATGTCAAATCCCAACCCTTCTTATATCCCTCTCACGCTGCTGTATGAGAAAAGTTTCTAGGCATTCATTAGTAATATTCGAGCACAATCTTGTTTTAAATAATTTAAACATATAACAGTTGCCTTCCAGCTTACTTGAATTACATATTTAGTGAGCATATGTATATAAATTTTATTAAGATGAGTTTACAAAAATTGTACATGTTATAGTAATCGTTCACTTTATAGATACAGTTTATGCATGTCTTACAATGTTCTTACTTTTGAAAAGTCTTAACTTTTTTCTTTTTCATCTTATATTTCAATTCCTGAATGATCGCTATATTGAATATATAAATTTCTTCTTCAAACGTTGAAATAAGTTTGGGCCGGCCTTGCATAAAAGTTCTTCTCATAGAAAAAAATTGCATAAAATATCACAGATTTTGTCATAGACGTTAGTTTGTAAATCTTATTTGAGCTCAAGAAGTCTGCTTAGGTTGAAAAATGCAAGGATTTAGTGTTTCTTCTAGTTAGCAAGTTTCGTTTCGTTAGGCTTATCAGTAACCAAAATGGACTTTTATCCTCCTCTGACAGCCAGTTTTATCTTCATGCCACTTCACTGGAGTTTGTACTTTTCTGGCTTTTTTACGAGTCATTGTTCATTCTTTTCACTTCCAAAGAAGAATTATCTTCTTTCTAATGTGATATTCTTATATTCAATAGTTGGAGTATTATAGTTGAGGCTTATTCAAACAGAGGGGGAAATGTCCAGACCAGGACTCGAACCTGGGTACCTAGGCTTACCGTGCCGATGCTCTTCCTACTGAGCTACCTGGACGATATCCTGGCTGGCATAATTCTCTGTTGGAATAAATCTCAACTATGATACTCCAACTATTGAATATGACTTACCTAGTTGAAAAAAACTTTCCTCTCTTCATTATGATCTAATCTAATTATATGGTACACAGGATTTTGCATGTATATCATACTTTCATCATGTAAGTGCTATAGTTATAGCTCGGATGCATAAGATTAGTGCTGCAGTTCGCAGCCATGTTCAATAAATAAGAGTCAATTATGCCAGACAGGATATTATCCAGGCAGCTCGGTAGGAAGAAAAAGGTACCGAAGTTCCCGAATATTGTAGCATTATAGGCAACTTCAACGGTTTGATATTTAAAAAAAATTCCGCAGAATCTTAAAAGACGCGATTTTGCTAAGTTCACTTTAAATTTCAAATGAGCTGGAAACTCTGCTCACGTTGAATGGGGCAAAAAATTATAAAGGTTTACGCATATTTAAAAAAAACATTCGTTAATTAGCTAGTAGATGCGTTTTATAAAATGTTTTCCTGAAAGATTGAATAATTTGCATAAATCCATATAAATATTTCTGTGTTCCATTCTCTTTTTCTTTTCAAAACTTGTTCTTAAACAGTATGCAATTGTCGGTGTCTTCTCCAGTTATCATTTGCGAACATAAGAGTGTATTAGATCGATTCCTGTAAATTCCCTAGGTTTTATCTTCAAATTATTTGTGATAGTAAAAATAACTCTGTTCTGCTATCTGAATATTAATTGACAGCATTTCATAAATAAATCCTCGAAATTAAGCACACGAATCGTAATATATGAGTACAATAAAAAAAAAAGTAGTGTCAACATGGTTCATAGAGGACTGAAGAACTCTCTGAGCGAAAGCACACAGGCCCTAAGGCTAGTCCAAACTTGGTGAGATATTGTAGCATTATAGGCAACTTCAACGGTTTGACATTTTAAAAAATTCCACAGAATCTTGAAAGACGTGACTTTGCTAAGTTCATTTTAAATTTCAAATGAGCTAAAACCTCTGCTCACGTTGAATGGGACAAAAAATTATAAAGGTGTAGGCATATTTAAAAACAAATTTGTAAATTACCTAGTAGATGCGTTTTATAAAAAGTTGAAGTCCTCGCATTTTTAGATTTCTCACAATGTAATATTTGCAAAAATATATTAAATGACATTATGAAAAACTTTCGTGTCCCGTAGAAATTTTGTGTCTAGGATACAGGCACCACACGAAAGTGCGATAACCGGGCCCCGTATCAATTCCGTATACGGAATACTGTATACACACAATTATACAATAAATAAAATACATCCAAAATAAATTGAAATACATTTTACAATGAAAGAGTATATTAATTAGAAAATGCTTTTGTAATCTGTTAATTACAAATTATCTGAGAAACCGAAAAATTCTCGCTAGTTCGGTTATCAGATGATATTTATATTTTATATAATATTATTATCTCTCTTTAAAAAGATATTTTTTTATGTTTTTCATATTTTTCTGGAAATATTCTTATTCTGTCATATTTAATTTCAGGATACATTTATTTTTTGTGCTCAACGTTTTGAAGGTGAAATTTCCCGGAGCAATGATATTTACATGCCGAAAAACTGGTAACATTGAAGAGATTTACGAAGAAAGAATATTCGAATGGAAAATTACAGATTTTTTTTCATTCGACGAAGATATAGTCATCGAAAGTCCAGCTTTCTATTTTTTGAATTCCTCATGGTATTTTCGAATGCGTCTGAAATGCTTCAATGAATCTGAGATTGGAGTTTTCAGTCTCTTGAGTACAAAGCCTTTGAAATATTCAGTTGAGTTCAATTTTGGATTAAAAAAACTGGATAACAGCGTTGTGGAGTTAAAGAAAGAAATTTTTGAAAAAGATAAAACATTGATTCAGACATTCTTCTTTAGACTTTCGGAAGTACTGAAACTTAAGTGTGAGGTGCCGTCTTTGGATGAGCTTACGTTCAGGTGCATACTTAAGTGTAGAAACAGTCCCTCCGATCAACCAATACCAAAGAAACTGATAAGTAAGTAATAAGGGAATTTTAATAGATAATAAGAAAAATAACACAATTATTATCTTTTGATTAAACTAAAATTTCTTTGGCATATTAACAATCCATTAGAGTATTTTATCTGATAAAATGAAGTGACACTGTTCAAATTTTAATCTGGGAGGGTTTTTGAATTATCGTTACTCATAACAAGAACGGTAAATCATGCGTTAAGCATAGATTTTTCCAACACATTCAGAATAATGTAACAAACTTCTTTGATTAATAAGGTAGAAGGTGATATCGAAGTAAACCATTTGGAAAATGTATAACATATTTGAAGACCCAGTTTCACTAATTACCATTAATAATCGGAAAAATATCCGAATTTCTTTGTGAAACTCTGTATATGATTAATAGATTTATAAAATACTACATATGGTATAATTTAGTTTAATTAGGAAACGCGTAACACAGTTGAAATTCCCATTCGTAATTTCCGTCAACTAACGGCAATGTACTCGAGATCCTTTGTGCAGCCCTGTATACGATCAATAAAATTTATACACACCAAGCACTATGCAAAAACTTAATTAACTTTTAAAACGCGTAGACCAGCTGAAAACGCACTTCCGGCAATAAATGTTCATAGTCAGTACTGTAACCGATATCTTTTGTGTGTCGCCGTAAATGAACGATGAATGCTATATACTCCATAATGTATAATAAGCCTTCTGTAATGCACATCAGTGATATATATCAAATTTGATATGTTTAAAATTCAGTAACATCACTATACACAACAAACGATTTTCCCCATATGCCTTAATGTAAAAAAATTCTTTTGGGTGGATCTGTAAGTGAACTATAAGTGCTACATACGTCATTTTCAATACCGGACATGCCATTGTAAACTATAATAATATATATCAATAACAGGGCAATCCGAGTATATTTACACGAGTTAGAGCACGAACAGACAGACAGACAAACAGAATTCATAAACACTTTTCAACTTTATTGGAAAGTGTTAAAAACTGACATATATATGTGAAAAAAGAGGGTTTGTATAACTAATTATCAAAGAAGTTTGTCACTAATTCTCAATGCATTTAAATGTAAAATGAAAACAATCAGGAAATATCTTTCATTATCTGATTAATTATACTCTCAAGGTTCGTACATTCCTACAAAATTCCTGACTTTAAACAAGGGTTGATCCAGACAAATTTTGGGGCCTATTTAGGGCCTCCTTCACTAAAATCTATTTGATAAAGTGAGCCCCTTCACCAAGTTCTTTTAAACAAAACATAATATTCATAAAATTTCTTTTAATAAAATAGTCACTTTCACAAAATTCTATTCGATAAAAATTTACTATTTATTAATTATTTATTATTTTGTTACATTTTAAAATGTGTAGTTTGTCAACAAACAAATTCATCAGAGAGGAAAACTTCAGCAAAAGGTTTTAAAAAAGTTTTTGTTAATAAATACTTAGCTCGAATTTGAGTAACTGGATTTCAACTTTCGTTACAAAATGTTATTTTTCACAAAAATATAACAAATTTCACAAAAATAACCTTTGTTTTTCACAAAATGGGCCCCAAGGAAAAAAACCTGCATCGACCCCTGTTTTAAAATATTTTTTTCGCAGTGCCCTTCAATCTGCTAAATTTTGCTTCTACTTCCTGCAAAATTCCCGCATTTCTGTTTGGAGACAGCAACTCTGCAAAGGTTCATGAGTGAGAATTTTTGGTATTTCGACAAATTTTCTTTTTATAGTTTCTTCAAAAACACGCCGTTGAAATTTGCACCCCTCATCTGCCGTACTATACCAATTTCAAAATCTTCGAAACCTTTTTTTTTTTAATATTCTGTTCAATTTTTTGTTTTCGTATAATAATATATAAATAATAATCTAAATTACTCCCTTTCCTTCGAAATTTCCCTCCACATCACCACCAGCATACAAAGTTTTAAACTTTTCACTTGGAAAAATCTGATGCCTTATTTGTCGCTCTTTACTAACAAATAAATAATCAGTTATCTAAATTACACCACCTCCTCTGAAATTTTTGCAATCCCCTTTCCCCGAGCATACAAAGTTAAAAATATTTAAAACTATTTTTTTTTAATTTCTCCTCTTTTGCTTGTTGCTCTCTTATAACAATAAATAAATAATCAACTAAACTACATTCCCTCCCCTTCTGAAATTTATCCTTCCCCATTTTCGCTCTTTGAAGGAAACGGAAATTTAATTTATTATTATAAAATACTATAAAGGGACTGGAATTGTCGATCATACTTGGTCAAGATTAGACTAATAAATTTAAGGAAATGACCTTTTGTTATATTTCAATGAAATGTATGAGTTTTGATTTTTCTTTTCATGATATGCATACTGCTTTGCCAAAACCTTCTCGGCAGATATAATGGAAGGAATCGTATTTAATCTATTTTTAATTGCCTTTTCAGCCCGTGCTAATTAACGAGTTCTCATTTAATATTACCATAGGACATTTATTCAATTGCATTAAAATAATCATAAGTCGAATAATAAAGATAGAGATGATGTAGATTACTTATACATGTTTGTCATTTATATTTGAAGAGTTCCAAGGAAACAATGATAGTTAACTAGATATTCACAACTCTTTCCTGTTACCTATGTGGATGATCTATCATCAACTGTGTATCGAAATATATTTAACTGTTTTTTCAATGGATTACTTTCATTGTTGTTCCGATCAAAGGTAACTAAACTAAAGTATAATACGTATTTTTTCAAATTCAGAAATCTGTTTAGGAAAAATTTGGGTCCTTTAAAGGACTCTTCACAAAATTATTCATTTAAAAACAGGACCCTTCACAAAATTATTTTCCCTAAAACAGGACCCTTCACAAAATTATTTTCCCTAAAACAGAACCCTTCACAAAATTCTTTGTCTTAAAAATAGGTTTTTCTCAAATTTTTTCCATCTTTAAACCAAACATTTCACATATTAATCATTTAAAAGTAAAATCTGACCTGTCACTTTTACACATATAAAGAAAATATATGTATTTTATATCCATATATCTTCTTAAAAATGCAGAAACAAGATCCTGAATATAACGACCATTTCAAATTCAAAAAAGTATGATTAGATTTTTCACAAATATAAAAAGCTGTTCACAATTTCACAAAAACAGGACCCTGTGAAAAAACTCTGGACAGATCCCTGCTCAAACTGACACATGACACTGATATTTCAAATCTAAAAAGAAATTGATTATCATCATTTTCCCCCATGATCCTTTATTTAGTCACATATTTAGAAAAATCTTATTAAAACACAAGTTAACCCACCTCTTGATAATAAAATTAAACAAACTTAAGGTTTGTATGATTTTATATCTTTAATCTGATTTTGTGTGAAATTATTTATTTAAAAGTGCTGCGCACGTGACGGAAAATCCTTTATTTCCAACTTTCGACGACAAGAGACGCATTCTGATCTAAATGAACCTTCCACACATGTTGCCGCTGCTTGCGACACCGTATAGTAGGCGTGCTGCGCATAAAAAAAAAAAAAAGATTTATAAACGATTATAAATTGAAAAAGTTGTTTCCGTTAAATATTAGATTGTGATTCAAGGATTCTGGAACATTTTTGTTTTGGCTTTATCTAAAAAAATGTTTGAGATACGGCAGTTTGAAATTCCAGGGTGACTGACTTTTTGAAACAATCTGATTTTTGTTATGCTGTAACTCTCATGCTGAAATTCGCATTCAAATTCAGTATTAACGAAAACCGGTATTGAATCTTCTATAATTGGGACCAAGCATTTTAGCTTCGGGTGTTTGAGTAAAATGAGTTGAATTTTTAAAAACATCGACTATGAAAGCTACCTTTTCCTCCCAGTACAAAACCGGAGACTTTTTTTTAAACTTATGTATTATCTGGTTTATTTTGAAAATTCTTTTCTGCAATGGATTTTTAACTTTTCAATGTATTCATGTAAAAATTGGAAAATTCATTTTTCAAACCTTAATTATCCTTCCTTTATATCATTTAAATTACTCAAGATATATTTTATTTTCAGAATTGGATACACTATCGAAGAACTTTAAAGATCTTATAGCGAATAAGGAAAGCTGCGACACAACTTTGCATGTACAAGACAAACAGTACAAGGTTCACAGAGCTGTTTTGATAGCGAGGTCTTCCGTCTTCGCTGCTATGTTTCTACACGCAACCTCAGAAAACCAGACGGGTATCGTCACAATCCCAGACTGCGATCCCGAATCTTTCGGAGAGTTTTCGGAATTTTTGTACTCCGGAAAATTGGAAAATCCCTCATCTCGCAACGTGCTAAATTTATATGAGACGTCAGACAAGTATGACGTCCAGGAACTCATGATATTCTGCGTGGAGTACCTAATGGAAAATCTTAGCGTAGAAAATGTGTGTGATGTTGTGACTTTTGCTTATATGTACGAAGAGACTAATTTATTATCTGCTGCTCAAGATTTTTTCAGCAGCAATCTAGACGAAATTTTGAACACTTCGGAATGGGATTCCTTAGTGAAGAATGACTACCGCTTATCCGAAAAAATCTTGAAAGGAATGTTATCGAAAGTGAAAACTGTTGAATGAGTTCCGAGCTAAGACACATTCTTTGTATTCACAGATGTAGTCTTGTAATATTTCCCTTTACTGAATATTTCGATGTTACCATAAGAATTAGCTTTTTCTTAATATGATTTGATGTTTGTAACATTAATTTGAATTAAATTTGGGAAAAGAAAAATTTTGTTACCGTTTTATTGAATTTGAATTATTCTTTTAATTTTATAAGGCTCTCTCGTGATCCTTAAGAATTCCTTATTTTTATGATTTATATTAAACGACCGACAATTAAAAGAATTAAATTTCCATGAATAGTTCTTCGATATTGCTGGTTGCTTCCCCGAGACATTCTCTCCTCTTTTTACTTATTGCTTGAAAACTTCACAATACATATTTCCACAGATTAAACATTTAATATGGTTTATATCATATTTTAAGCTTAAGTTTTTTTTTTCTATCTCATAGTATATAAACACGTTATAAAAAAGAGTTGGACATCTGTTTAATTCATGTAATATAATGAGATGAAAATACATTCTGATACTGCATATGCCTTATGCATAATTCTTATATGCCTTTATTAATAATTTAATAGATCAGCAACAGTAGTGGATTTTAAGCTTCTTTAAACGGAGCAACAGTTATCCAAAATACTTCATACTGCAATTCCAATGAAAGATAATCCAAGCAAAGATTATAAGTATCTCCAGAGTTATATTTAAATTCGAAATGGTTCTCTTTTCAATTAATATAAAGGCTATTTAAATTCGAAATGGTACCCTTTTCAATTAATAAAGGCTATTTATAATGACAGTGATGAAACACATTTTTCTAGAACTTTGAATATTTCCATTGTACAAATTACAACCATTCTTTTTGCCTCACAATTTTAATGAATCTATAGTGATGATACGTATAAAATAAACGAATTTTGTATAAATTATTGCGTCATTTTCCAAACTGAAATATCAGTAATACTGATTACTGTTTTGCTACAGAATTCACAGTATTTAAGCAAGATGAAAATTCCAAATAAGCACATCGCTATATAAGTTATCATGCGTTTCAAAATTTCAGATATTAAAATGCAACCATACTCTAGTAAAACATATTTAAGAAAATGTCCAGTGTGCATATTATATTATATGTATCTAAATGCTGCCCATCTTATATGCATCCATACATATTAACTAAAATGGTATCGGTTACAGTGTTTTAAATAAGCAATTTCCTATATTTTAAATTTAATAAGTTCTATTTTCATTTAGTTTAAAAAATAATATTTAATAACTACTGTTTGCTATATACCTTTCTTTAAATTGCACTAAAATTAAAGAAAATGAATGTAGATTTCTAAAGATTTGTGCATTGAAACGCCTATTTTTTTAAAATAAATTTCATCTTTGCTATATAAATAAATAAAAAAAAATGTATATAGACATTTTAGATTTCTCAACTGGATTTTAGTTCCTTTTACGTGCGATGCATAGATATTTTTAAATGTTGCTCGCAAGCAGAGTAATATAGTGATTGTTTAAAAAATGAACTATTTATTAAAAATAATAATTGTATTTAATTATATGATTTCCAATGAAAATTATTCATTAAATTCAAAAGAATCGATAATGTAAAATAGATAAAAATGATGTTGAATTTTCAAAAGTGATTTTTTAAAATGAAATCTCATTTGTTTCGGTGCTTTTTCTGAGGACAAATTAACGTCAACCGGGTAACTTAGTCCCACCCCACGGATAAAGACAAAAAGTGTAATAAATAATTTTTTTTCTTGCTATAAAACTAATTAGTAATGCCGATTTCTGATAGATTAGAGCAATAGCTTAAATATAAAATATTTAATTCAGCATTTTACAAAGTAAGTTTTGTATGGCATCCGTTAATATTTTGTTTACTTTTTTGCGCGTGATTTTAAAGGATGAAACTGTTACTTGGAAAAGTTATTTATAAATAACTGATGATGTAAAGTGGTAAGTACATTTTTTTATTTCTTTATATGTTTTCTTAAGAAATCAATGAGATTTATATGTATTAACTTGATATTTTAGATTTCACATTGACTTTATTCACAATGAGCATTCTGAATGGCAATTTTGGGTGAGATTGTCTCAGAAAAAAGTCACCACAAATTTAATTTATTTATTATATCTAATTTTTCTGAAAATATATACCTAAAAGTAAACATTTGCTGAAAATATAGACGTTGCAATACTATATATTTATTATTATTACTCTACAGGGACTGGTGTAATAATGCCTCATACGTATGAATCTCCTGTAAGCAGTCGTAATTATAAAGCAATGCTTAAGAAAGCGGTAGATGATGTTCTACTGTATGTATTAAGGCAAAAGCAAGTCGGTGAAAAATATTCAATTCCAATCACTATTTAAAAAAATATAGGCTATCTGGTCCTAGAAAAAATAGATCTAAGAGGGTTAATATTTAAAAAAATTAACCCTTTAAGACATATTTTTTCTTTTTAAAAAAGGATTTTTTTTCAGCGCCTGAAATAAGTTAATATATCTAAAATTTTGTTTTCTTGAAAAACATTAATCTTACCATGTCTTAATTGGTAATTGTTTCTACATGTCTTGCATAATGCTTATTATATGGGATTTCTCTCCAATTTATCAATTATTGCTGTAACTTTTTGAGCTTTCAATATATTTAACTGGTATTTTTACATGAGTTGACCTATAGTACTGACTATATCAAATCATGACAAAAAAAAAAAAAAATCTGTAGTTCGCGTATGCGGAGTTAAAATTTATTTCATACAAATACCCATATCTCATTAAATATTCAATATATTAGTATTTTAATTACAGAAGTTTATTTCTACATTTTTTCGTCAAGTTTTTGGGAAACGGTGTTAAATTCGGCCGAAAACTCTGCATGCTATAAAAAAAAACTTTTGAATTTTTCACAGAAACGTTAACATCTTCACGAATATACGTGCTATGCTTACACAAATGCACACAAATACTGAACAGGACCTAGATAGTCATTTGCTACAGTGACAGACCATTTTTAGCATTTTCTGTTACTGGGGTGATCGAAAATATTATTTCATTATTAAAATTATTATTCCCCCCCCCCTCTAATTGTCCTCGCGACAAAATCTTCACTAATAAACATGAAGTCAAACATATTCTTTACATCCTCAAAGTTCAAGGGCATTTCAGGAATTTCCTCATGAGTTTCAGTAGATATTCGATGAAATGTCGGAAATTGGTCACTGCTCCTTAATTGCTGGACATCACTGTATGTACGTAACACGATAACTCTCAATAGAAATATCCAATTTGCTTCAAATTTCGTATATAGATTCATTGTGCTAAATCATTTCGCTGATTAATTTTGAGGGTTCATTGGTTCAGTATAAAGGGGGAACGGGTGTTAATCCCCCCTTAATTTAGATAAATGGGCTTTTCAAGCAAAGTTATCCGATTGGCTTTAAATTTTATAAATAGGTTCATTGTGATAAGGCTCTTCCTGATTAATTTTGGATGTTCATTGGCTAAGTATAAAGGGGGAGAACGGGGGGGGGGCTAATCCTCTCTTAATTTATTGTCGATTTCTTTATTTTTCGAGCGACATTATTCTTTGAAATAAGCGTATAATATACAATAAGTGTGAATAGCCTGTGAGCTCAATGCCATCAGTTTAACTGGGCACTTTACTTTATTTATTGTAGTTTAACACTATAATAATAGTAGGGTTGCAGTTTTTTAAGTTTTATTCGGTGATTTTTTAGTTTTGAGACGAAATCACACCAAATCACTGTGACTTCGTCCCACTTAAAAAAAAAATACTTAAAAAAAAAACAGTATTCTTTAAAAATACTAAATGTGGATTTTTAAATTTACAATTAATGTCTTAGAATAAGGAAAAAAATTAGAAAAATATTTAAATAAAAATTTTAATAAGTTTTGGATCTTTAAAGAAAACAAGGGGGGGAAATGAGACAAATTGACGGTATACGTTTGTTCAGAGTTGAACTAAAATATTAGTGTTATTTTACCAGGCACTGATTTCTAACGAAAAACGTACCGGGACCTTAGTATTCTGCGGTGCAAACCATAACCACTGTAGCTTATACTTTCGTCCTTTCACACACATGTTTGAATTGCATGCATTATTTTCCAAACTTAAAGTATTTTGTCTTCAGCAAAAGAAAAAGAAATTAACATATGCATACATACAAAATTATCTAATGGAAAAAACAACTTGACATTAGCAAATGAGTTTATAGTATAGTTGACTCTCGTTAACATGAACACGTTTAACAAGAATTACTTTTAACATGAATAAGATGAATACATACATTTAATTGAACACACAGTGTGTAAGGAAACAAACAGTAGATGGTTGGAAAGGGAGAAAACATGAATTAAAATATGGCCACATGCCTACTTCTCAATATTGAAAACACAGAGAAGCAATTTTGCTTTCTCTCATCAAACAAAAACAGCTACCTCAGCTGAGCTTTTCGTAAAAACTCCATGAAAACTCATCAACTGATGACGTAATCCATCATCTTGGTTAATGAAACTTTTTTTTATTTTAATTGAATTAAGATATTCTACATTTAGATATTGCTTGTTTTTTCTTACACTCACACACTCATATATATATATATATATATATATATATATATTGTTTCAATTCACAAATCTTTAAAAATTTATACAGTAAAAATTATTCGCTTTCTCCCGAATTTTTAACATTTTAAAAATTGTTCATTTTTTTCTTGAATGTAAAATATTCTGTATTTAACAGACAGAACCTCCTAACAATGGCCAATTTAAATTCAGTTTGTCATAAATAGTTCATTTTCTGGACAGGTGTGGTGGCCGACGTTACTGTCTGAATGAATGGAAAATAGTGGGGAGCAAAAATTATAGTCTGGCTAGTATCTTTTCAACTGAAATTTCATGCCCTGCAGTACTATGAAATTGAAGAAAATCACAATTTGTGAAACATGGAACAATGGTGTCATGTGCGCATTTTCTGATATAGTCACTAGTTAGACATTTAAATTTTTTTTTTTTTTTTTTTTCGTAACTATTTTTATGAGGAATGAATATTTTTTTATGAAAGCTTATTATCCTGATAATGTTAAAAAAGGGGTTTTGATTTTTTTCAAAATGGCGGACAGAAAGTGGTCACCTCTAGACTTAGCGGCCCATCGAAAATATTTCCTATACCACAGTACGTGTTTCTATTTGTTTCCAGTTCATAAAATTATTTGAAATTAATGGTACTTTATTTATCATAACACAAATTTACGTAATTTTTTTTTTTTTTTTTTTTGTCGTTACTATACATAGCACCATTTTTTCTTGAAATAATGCCTTTTTCTATTGAATTAGTTCCTTTTTTTTTCTCTTCAGTAGAACACTATTGGTGACTACAATCTTTTTTTTTAGAGTGAAAACTAGCTGATGTACACAAACTAAAACATATCGCACCAGATACAAAATCAAGTAGCTGGGTAATTATTAGAAAAAAAAAAGAAAAAAAGAACATGGATAGCAAAAATTTTAAATTTTCTAATTTTTACCAACTTTTGTACTTTTGTGGTAAAAATTGCACATATTTCGTTTATTACTAAATTTTTGGGTTATGTCAAAAAATTAGTCCGCATAATTAAAAACCAAAAAAAAAAAAAAAGCTAGATATTAGATAATTTATCCAACCGCATGTTTGAGATCAAAAATATAATATAAAATATATCATATTCTAGTTTGTTTATGCATTAATAATTTAATTTTTGCATAGGGGGATTATTACAACAAACTATCCTCCAGACAGAATTTGAAAACTATACGTACTAATTGTATGAATTTATAAATTATTCATACAACAAACGTATAGAGTAATTCTGGAACTACAAACATTATTAAGTTTATTTTACTTGCTGAATAATGTTATTATAAATTTCATATTTAGTTTTTTTTTATGTTGAACATGAAAATGTTTACTCGAAACTTTATAGCATCCGAAAAACCTATATTCCTGGTTGACAGTGTCTCATTAATACACTATAAAAACAATTCGAAAACGTTTCCGAAAATTAGTGGCATCAAAAAAAAAATTTGTTTTTATAAATGTGTCTTTAAATCTCGAAAATATAGCTATTTCTGAAGTTTCTAAATTAAAGAACGTTTCGTGAAATCGTTAGTAACTCGTAAAAGGTTATTGTATATTTTCATTCGCGGTTATTTTATATTTCCCGAGATTAATAAACATTCGTCCTTTTTTACAGTCAACTTCTCATAAAAAATCACTAAACTTTTGTATAACTCACATTCATTTTCGATAATACATTAATACAGTACAAAATTAAATTTAAATTAACTGAACTTTTATTTATTTAATATAGCAAATCTCTTAATTCAGAGAAAAAACACTTTTTTGTCTTCACTTTCATCACTACTTGTTAAAGAATCATCAAAATTATTAATATTTGTTGGGAAAACATGTATATAAATATGTGGTTTATTAGGCAGTGTTTCAGCTAGATGGACTGGTTTCCATATTTCGCCTGAAAGCGACTCATAATCCTCCAAACACAATTTCATCAAAGATTGAGAATTTATAAGAATATCCCAAAGAAAGTTCATTTCCACAATAGTACTCTTAAAGACGATTTCCTTTAGTGGACCATTTTCACAGCATTTTATATAGGCTTTTGTATCTGGAGATAAGACACAAAAAGCGAATTCTACATACTCTAATTTTGGCAAAAATGACAAAAGCATACGCATTGTTTTGTAATTGGAGCTATTATCTTCAATGAACTTGAAAATACATTTAACTAAACAATGAAAAACTGGTTGCGAATCATCACTATCTGTGAAAGTAATATTTTCTAGGTATAAATAATTTAGCTTGGGACAACTTACAGCTAAATATTCAATGGATATTATGCAGTTGTGAACACTTAAATCGGTTAGATTACGACCGCTACTTTTCAAAAAATTGTTTATATTAATTTGTGGACCTGCCTGTGAAAATTCTAAAGACACTATATCTTCAGACTAGTCTTGCTGAATAAATTAAGTTGCTGTTCATCACATATACGGCACTGTATTGAATACAATTTAGGACACACAGCCAAGCATACTTTAAGAATGTCAGTATAATACGGCAAATCGCTGATTTCTAAAAATTCTAAATGTAACAAGTTATAACTATACATTTTTTCTTGCTTGGAAAAATCTTCTTTATGTAAAGAATACAGGATTAGAGGGAGAATTTTGCAGTCGGTCACTTCGAGAGATGGTAAATTTTGAATAAGATATTTGACACCATCATCTGTAATGTTTGAACCTTCAATAAATAGCTTCTTTAATTCAGGGCAAGGAAGCTTTTCATTTTCATCTTTACACATCTACTTAATTCCATCGTCCGTAACAAGAGATTTTGTCACGTCCATTTCAGCTATTTTAGGACAAAATTTGGCTACGTTTTTCATATCTTCATCACGACATCTGATAGGATAGGAAATTTTTTCAAGATTGGGTAAATGACAAAGAATATTTTCCGATAAAGTTAGATCATGGTCACTTTTTAACCAGCAGCCTTTAAGAAATTTTAACTGTTCATTTAGTAAAATATATAAATATTCGTCTTTTTCAAACAAATGTGACACGAGTTCAAAAGAATATTTACTCTGTAAAAATTCTAAATTTTGTTTGAGAGTCTCATCATCTGATTCTTTAAAGGCAAAATAAAATCTTTCGGGCTAATATTTGCATAATTTAAATTTTCTCCATCTTACTTTCAAATACATTTTTTATTAAGTAAGGCAGTTGCAAGAAATGGTGTAATGATTTACATTTATTTATTTTGATACTAAACTGATGCAGGGAAAACGTCTAAGAAGAAAGGATTCCCTAAATTGATTTGGAACGTTGCGCTACAAAAGTTGCCGAACAGTTGATGTCGGTTAAGGGGCTTCCGAGTTGCGATCAACTTTACGCCCAGTCCATATGTGATTAACCTGTCTTGTAAATATTGAGCCGTTGGGAAAAGTTAAATGTAGTATGAACTACAAAAGAAAGAACAATTAAAAATAGAAGAAAAATTAAACAATGGGAATAAAAAGGTAAAGCTATAGAGATTACGGATAGAGTCTAATAAATGGAAAAAAAGTAAAATGGTATAGCTGTAGTTAAAATTAACTACTGAAAAAAGTTGAAAAAGTGTAAAATAGGGTTCGGAACATGTTCGAAAAACAGTACATAAATGCCAGGTGGAAAAGGCAGGCAAAGCTAAGCTTTAACAAAAATAGCACTTAAAAAAGAACAAACATTTTTATATTATTATTATTATTATTTTTTTTTTTTTACAAAAGTTTTTTATTAATATTTAAATTTTATTATTATAATGTATAGCATAGGAATAAGTTTAAATAGGAAAATACAAATTTACATAAAAGTAAGAGAGAGAAATTTGCAGGATGGTGAGCACTAATGCTCATAATCAATAATGCAAGAATATTTTGGACGCTTGCGGTGATGTGGTTCGAATGCGTCATAATCCGGCAATTCTGCGATTATATCATTAGGGAGGTCATATAATTTTTCATAAAATTTTTTGGCAAGGTGGTTGATTCTTTTATTTAATGTGGTAGTTTTGAGGTCTTTGCGAACAGTGCTATTACGGAGATAGCGAGAGGCATTTCTGACAGTATGCAGATTTTTGTTATGAAGTTGGCTGAGGTTTTTCATGGAGGATTTGCAGATATAGCCCCAGACCGGACAGGCGTAGGTGATAATTGGTAAAATGCAGGAATTATAAAGGAGAAGTTTGTTATGGATAGCCAGTGTTTTACTATTAAGGAGAGGTTTTAGTGCAATCATAGCTCCAGCGACTTTCCCCCTGATGGTGAGGATATGTTTTTTGAAAGAAAGTCTTTGGTCAAGGGTGACCCCCAGGTACTTTGCTTCATTAGTCCAAGGTATAGTGGTATTATTAATGGTTATTCTATTGGGATATGTTAGTTTTCTAGAGAAATAAACAGCAGCAGTTTTGTTTTCATTGATTTTAATGCGCCATAGGTCGCACCAGTCTTAGAAGGCATCAATGTGAGTCTGCAGATACCTGTAAAGTGTGTATGGGTGATGAGCGTGAGCGTAGATTGTAGTGTCGTCCGCATACAGTGCAATGTGGGTGTTAAGTGAACGAGGAATGTCGTTAAAGTATATGTTGAATAACAAGGGTCCGATGACGCTCCCTTGGAGGATGCCTGCTAGGATACGGAAAATGCTAGAAAGAATGTTGTTAATGCGGACGCGAAAAATGCGATCGCTAAGGTAAGAGAAAATAAGGTGTATAAGTCTAGCAGGGAATTTAAGCCTAATTAGTTTGTATATGAGGCCCACATGCCAGACTTTGTCAAATGCCTTAGCGATGTCAAGAAAAATGGCAGCAGCAGGAATCTTCGAGTTTAGCTTTTCGCTGAGAAATTCGACTACACGAAGTAGTTGGTGTGTTGTTGAATGTTTTGGGCGAAAGCCAAATTGTTCAGGCATAAGAGTGTTGTTAAGTTGAATGTGGTTCTGGAGTTGCGACCAAATGACGCGTTCGACAACTTTGCTGAGTAAGGAAGAAGGGAGATAGGTCTATAGTTTACTGGGTCAGAAAGGTTAGCACCAGGTTTGGGGATAGGAGAGATTATAGAAATTTTCCAAGGTTTCGGAAAATAGTTAAATTTGAAAATGGAGTTAGTAAGTTTCGTAATGTAGATGATATAGTTAGGAGGTAGGTTTTTAAGAGCCGTATTAGGAATTTTGTCGTACCCAGGGGCTTTACGTTTTTTGAGTTTAGAAATAATTTTGTGGATAATAATTGGTTGAATTTCAGTGGGGGGTTCATCAGGGGGTTGTGCCAGGAATCTGTGAACAGTTTCGCTGACGTGGGTGATATGATTTTGGCTAGCGAGGGTGGAATTTGGAGAGAATTGGTTAGAGTAAGCTCTGGCCAGGAATTCGGCTTTATCCTCGTCAGTGTAAGCAGTGCTGTTATTGGTCGAAAGGGTGGGTATGGGGGTATGGTTGTTATTGATTTTACGTTTAAGAAGCCAGAGAGAATTATCCTCGCTAGCAATATTATTGAGAAAATGTGACCAACTTTTTTGTTTTTCTTTGAAGATGCTATTTTTGATACTATTATTAAGTCTATTGATGAGAGGTTTAAGGGTGGGGTCTCTAGAGTTTTGAAAAAGACGCCGAAGACGATTGCGTTGTTTACAGAGGTTATAAATATAAGGAGGAGGAGTGAAGGAGTTGTTGTTTTTGAAGTATTTGATGGTGGAGTGGTTTAGAGCATTAGTTATGTGAGAATTAAGGTTGTCAACAGCAATATCAATATCAGCGGTATTATTTATTTCAGGAAGATTTAAGTTATGGTTATTGAGAAAATTGGTAAATTTTGTCCAGTCAATGGCCACGGAAGGAGGTGGGGCGAGAGGATTTATGAGATCAATTTTGAAAGAGACAGGAAGATGGTCAGAGCTAAGTTCGTTAAGTACAGTAGTAGTAATAGGATAGGGGAGGTTTTTAGTGATAGCAAAGTCAATTATGGAGTTGTGGGTATTAGGCCTAGTACTTATATGTGTTGGTGTGGTTGGAGCATGAAGGCTAAGATTAAGGTGCTGAATGATATTATGCAGTGAGGTACCTCTTCGGGAGTTACCGTGGCAGTTCCAACGTCTGCTTTTGGCGTTAAAGTCTCCAGCAAAGAAGCAATGTGTATGTTGTGAAATAAGGTTAGTGAGATCGTTAACTGGGAAAGTACCAGAAAGATGTATATAAATGGAAGCTAAGTTAATATTAATATGTGGAAGTTGTAAGACAATACTGGTGAAATCAATTTTAGGAATATTGGTATTTTGAGTAATATAGTGTGGTAAGTGGTTTTTAATGTATATGGCGGTGCCGCCCCATCTGGGGTCAGCAGTGCGTGGTGTGTAGTGAAGCCTATACCCAGGGATGTTAATATTGAACGTAGGGTTACGGGTTTCTTGAAGAAAAATAATGTCAATATGTGGATGATCGAGGATAAAAATTTTGAATTCATTAAATTTAAATTGGATGGAATTGCAATTCCAGGTTAGTATGATAAGAGAAGAGAGGTTAGTGGAATTATTCATAGTTGGGTTTGTTAAATTCCGAGGCAAGACTGTCGAATTCGTTCATAATAATGAACATTTTCTCAAAAGGATTAGTACAGTTTTTAGTCTTTTTAGAGATGTTCTTAAAGCATTGTATAAATTTGTTAAATTTGAGAATTTCTTTCATTTCCTGAAAGGTTTTGAAAATTTCAGAAAATTCTGAGGTAAAGCTAGTGTTTGGAACACTGTTAGTAGGTGTAGAATGAGTGTTAGAAGACAGGTTCTGTAGGTCAGTAGAATTAGTGGAAGAGGTTTGGAGTGTAGTGTCCGGATCCGAGCTAGTGTTAACTGCAGGAGCAGTATTGGTGTTGTTAGTGGTAGGAGAATTTGCAGTCTTTTTAGTGTAATTAAAGCTTGCAAGAATGTCAGTCATAATCTTAACTTCATTTTTTGGGTTAGGTTCTCTACGGTTGGGCCTAGTTGGTTGATTTTTTCGGGCAATTTGAGGGGTTTTAGGACAGCCTCTATACGTAGCGGGGTGTGGGCCAGCGCAGTTAGCACATGTTGGGGTTATTTTTCCAATTTTGGGGAATTCAGGGCTGAGATGCGGACCAGCGCATTTAACACATTTTGGGGGAAAGTTACAGATTTCGGACGCGTGTCCAAAACCCTGACATCGATGGCACTGTTTAACAATGTTTGAGCCTTTAAAACGCTCAACAGTGACGCTTAGGTTGCATATTTCATTTATTTTGTATATATCTTCGAAGTTGTCTCTAGGGAGAAGATTAATAAGATATATGGGCATAGGATCGCCAGTTTTTCTATTTTTTAACATTGCTGCTCTGTTTGCAGTGAAGTTATGTTTTTTAAGTGCTTCAATAATTATATTAGGGTCAGTGTATGGAGGAATGCCTCTAATACATACCTTACGAGGGCGTTTTTCAGCAGGGCTGAGAGTAGTATACGCGATACTATTAGTATCAAGATAATTTTGAGTTTTTCTGAAGTCGTTGTCATTTTTGCAGTGAACTTTTAAAAGTTCACCGTCCAATTTAATTAGGGGTTTAACTTCATTTATTTCATTTATTTTGGCAGCAAAGTCATGCCAGTGGCCTTTAATTTCGATAAAAAAAAGGATGAATTTTGTTTTTGGTTGAATTTTGATTTGGAGTATTTCCGGAATTTTGAGTATTGCCGGATTGGTCGCATTCGGAGGGAATGTCCTGATCCATGGAGGTAGTAGCAAAGTTATCCTCACTTAAAGCTTGAAACTTGTTTTTGAGCGGGATATTAGGAGCCGTGGGAGTTTTGCGTTTACGGTTGCTGACTGAGGTAAAACCATAATCAGTGCTCAGGTAAGAGCAAGGTAAGAATCTAGGATCGTTAATTACTTTTAAATCATTTAGAATGACTGTTAATTCTAGGTTATTATTATTTCCAACGTAGTGTTGGAAAAATTTAAGTTTTATCAACTTAACGGGGTCAAACGGCTCAATAAACAAGAAAGAAATTGAATCTAGAAGATTACTCACATGCTGCTGTTTGTCAGAGTTGGTTTTAAAGTCTTCAGTCAATAAAATGTTCTTGACGTATCCGTCAACGTATACTAAAAAATCCGTCACAATTTTGTGTTGATTTTCATCTGTTATTGTTGGGAACTCAGTCCATGCTCGAGAGAGGTCGATATAATCATTGCCACTTAACAGTCTAAAGCAGTTATTGTTGAAATCGAACCCCATGTTTTTAGTCTTTAAAACATAAGCAAAGTCAAACTGTTTGGCGGAAGAACACTGTAGGTGTCCAATGCGATATATACGGTAAAAAAGTAGTCACAAGCACAGAGATGATGCACACAGAAAAATTCCGGGCGGGAAAGTCTGGCCGGAAACGAGAAGAAAGCAGCTGGTGAAATCACGTCTGAACAACACCTGCTCAACGAACGAACTCCAAATTTGTGAGTGTAACGCAGTGACTGTGACACTCAATCACAGCAATGAAGAAACAGCAAGAGGGCGGGAATAACACGCCCCCTTTCCAAGCTCGGCCCGGGAAACACACAGCAAGAGGGAGGAAATAACACGCCCCCTTTCCAAGTTCCGCCCGAACACGCAGCAGTCGAAATATGTACTTGACGCTCAGATCAGCATCGAAGTCATCCACCGGAAGTCATCCAGCATTTACTTGACCAGAGGGCATAACAACCGGTATGTTGGGATCCGAACGATGATGCGATCCTCCCCTGTCTACGAGAGCATTCGATACAAAAGGTGCATCTTATTTATGTATATATATATATATATATATATATATATATATATATATATATATATATATATATATATATATATATATATATATATATATATATATATATATATATATATATATATATATATATATATATATTGTGGTTTGTATTAAAAAATAAAAAAGATAATTTTACCCAATATAAATCAATGACTGTTAATGTTTTCTACTCGTATTTTCAGGACCTTTGCAATCAAGATTAAAATTTGCATTTAAATCAATTTATTTAAAAAAAAATCATTAATTTAAATATGATAAAATTACAAAGCGTTTATATAACGAAATACTCTCATAACAATCAGAAATATTATAAAGCTAGCTGAAAACATAAGGAATTAGTATGTTGTGGACATAAGAAAACTTTATTTTATATCATTATAATATATTATATTATACAAGGGGCAGTGAAAAAGTTCACGGTATTTCCTTATAACTCTTTAATACCACAATATACATAATTTATTTGTCTAACACGCAACGTCCTCTCCTCGACCAAAGAATTCACGCCATGTCAAATCCGAAACAAAAGGGATGCCTATTTCATTTTTCGACAACAAAGGTGTGGTGCACCATGAATTTGTACCAGCTGGACAAACTGTTAACGGTCATTTGTACGTGCAAGTTTTGAAGAGACAGAGAGAGGCAATCCGAAGAAAACGTCCCGCCAAATGGCAAAGAGGATGATTACTGCATCACGACAATTCTCCCTCCTGCACATCGATTGTTGTACAGGCGTGGCTCGCTGAAAAGAACATTCCACTTCTCCACCAGCATCCCTACTCACCGGATTTATTACCATCAGATTTCTGGCTCTTCCCTAAGATAGAAATTAGCCTCAAAGGTAACCGTATTAACACCATAAAAAGCATCAAAACCAACGTGACGGTTGAAATTGGGAAGATACCAAAAGAGGACCTTCATCATTGTTTCCAGCAACAATAGGAGCAGTGAATCAAATGTGTGCGTTCTGATGAAGGCGATTAAATAAATATGTACATATGTTGTGGTAATAAAAAGTTACAGCTAATTTCCGGGAAATTTTTTACTGTCCCTCGTAATAGCATCAACTATTATGAATATAAAGCATAATGGATTTTGTTTTAATTTAACAGGGAATGATAGGGATCAGTAAATTAAAAGAAGAACAGAACAAAAGCGTCCATTGTTGGGTTTTAAAATTAGATTAACAAATGCATTTTTTAATCATTAAAATCAAATATAAAATTTGGTGTTGTTCTAGACAATAGAAAATAATGTACGGCTATAATGTTCACAGAAAAAATCATATTACTGGTGTTAACAGTGGCTATCAAAAATCAGGGGTTTGGGCAGCAATGTGATTAAAAGTGGATAACAGTTTATAAGAATGGAGTTAAAACTAATGCAGTTTATTCAATATTTAAATTTATTTATCTATAAAACTGCAACACAAAATAACACACAGAATTTTTTTTAATTGTACAGTTTTTGTTTACAAAGAGGGACTTTTGTATAATCCGAATAGGCTACTCGTGATAAGAAAGAAAATGCGTCACCCATGAGTAATTATATAATACACTTTCGCTTGTCTCGCCAACCTGTAGTAGAATCATCCGATTATGAATTCTTTTTTCGTTCTTCTTTACGTTTCTAGTACTTCTAAAAACATGCCACGAAAACGAACGTTTCTGAGCTTCTTCTTTTGAGCCATTTTTTAAAAATACATTTAGAAACAGATCATCGTTTTAGTGGTTATGTAGGCGGAGCAAAATCTATAACTGGTATTGTTAGGTTACATCCCCTAGAATACATAGTATGGAAAACGGCTACAAATCATTATTATCACTTCTGTAGATAAATCACTAAACAATTATGCATTATTTGTAAAGAATACTATAAAAAATTACTCCACAATGTTATTAGTACTAGTATTATTTTTAACAAAACATCATAAAAAAATTGAAAATAATAATAGAAAATCATTAATTATCAGAAATTATTAAAATTAAAAACTAAAAATTTCAAGTATCCAAACTATACCAAACTGTCATAAAAATCCGATAAAATGTTGTTTTGAAAATATTGGTTGTGATGCTTATAATAATGCTACTAGTAATTTATTGCTGAATATGCTCACTCAGATACACAATATAACGATGAAAAATGACAATTAACATTGTTTAAAAAACTTTTTTCAAATTATAAATAAATTAGAAAACTTTACTTCAAAACACTCCAAAACATTTGCTTTTAATGATATATGAAGCAATACAAATATCAACGATTTACATAAAACTATGTGTTTACTTTTTCCTAAAATAAAATCTTAATTAAATTTTAAAGATTACATTTCTGTTAGATTCTTTAAAATATTATTGAACTTTACCTTGCATCATTATTTGCATTAATACTATTTATAAACAATATCAAGGAATTTCTCGAGGAGGAACAGCATTAAGCATACTTTCTGATTAAGCATACTTTATTATTACTATGAAAGGAATTCAATAGGTAATAAGAACGTTTAATATCGGTATCGAGATGATATAATTATTTTTTTTATTTCAGTGTCTCTAATATTGCATCTTTTACCCACTCAATATATCACACAGCTTACACCAAGTCAAAATGATAGGGTTGATAATATAATAAACTTTCTTGATTCAAAAATAAAGCTTGATAACAATAATAAAATTAATAATTGACATTTATGAAAAACAAACTGATTTTCCTTTGAGAGTAAATATTTTTACGCATTATAATTCATGCTTACATAAATCTGTTTATAAAAATATTTGACTTAATTGCCTATACAGAATGAAATATTTATGTTCAAATAAGAATAAAAATAAAAACATGAAATTTATCAGTAATTTAGCAAAGATATGATGGTTATCCTAAGTACATGGTAAACTTAATAATTAATTCATTTAAATGATTTCGTATTTATATACAAAACATGTATAAAGGTTAGTGGAAGTTGGATTCGTAGTTTGTATGACTTATTACATGTATAATCATTCTATTAGATGTTAATTTGGTTAATTAATCATGAAAAAAATGTGGTATTTTACGTTATGATTCATTATTTTTTTTTTTTATTAAATTTACTGTTTTTTTTTTTTTTTTTTTTTTTTTTTTTTAAATATTACAATGGGTTTTATCCATAAATATAAATATTACAAACTAAAGTAATATAAATTTTTCTTTTAACAAAATTATTTGTGATAATCAGATACAAATTAAAAATTATGTAATTTAGTTATTATTATAATATACATGAATTGGGTGATTATTTGAAACAAATGAAAATAAGTTAATTTTGCAAGATATTAATTATTATTTCTATGTAATTTCACACATGGTAATTACTATTATTAATATTTAAAAATAATTTGGATTGATTAATTCGGTATAACATCGACTTTAAATATTAATATTTATTACTAATGTTTGAACATTATAATTTAGAATTTTATAATCATTAAAAAATATGATATCGGAAGCAGTAAATTGCTTAAAACAATTTTTTCACAGCATTGCTGCCACTATTCTACAGTCCTCAAACTTTTATATATAATATTTATTCAAGAGATTTGTAGTTTTAAAATTAAATACATTTAATTCCTATATTTAGTTTTCCTTTTTTTATTTTCTTTTGTTTTAATTAGTAGTAACAAATTATAGTTGATTAATTTAAATTCATAAATATCTTAATTGTTTCGATTAAATTTTAACTAAAACCGTACTATTAAACATCTTGATTGCTGATTTCGCTCCTTTTCTGAAACTGTAGTAATTGCTGTGGCATTCAATAATTAGCTCTTTTCAAATATTCTGAGTACAATTCTTCTTTTTATTTTTATTATTGGATTTTCTTTTAATTTTCCATATGTTTTTCTTGATTTTCTACGGAAATTCAGAGAATTTTTTTTGGCAGTGATAGATTTAGCAGAGACTGGCTAGTTGCAAGTCTATTATTTGACACTTGTATGTTCTTGCCGACTGATGATTAAACACTCACGTGTTGCTTGGTTTCTCTTTTTCCATTATCATATTAATTTTAACGATTTCTGTTCCAATTTTGATTATATCCTTTTTATTTTATTTACTGTTTGGAATCGACTATCTTTAAAATGTTTATAATTCTTAATATGTTGAAATTTTCTGGTAAGTGCTATTCATAACGATGTTTTCAACGTATTTTTTGCTATAACAATTAATACTAGTCGTTGGGGGCCACCGTAATACTTACCCATCATGAATATGCATAAAGTAAAATATTAAAATAAAAAATGTGTAAACTACTTATAAAATGCATTGCAATCCGAATAAAATCGTGGCTTGATGACGTCATAAACTTTAAAGGCTCAATTACTAAATTGCTTGAAAGAAACATCCTTATAACTCCAAAAGTAATAATCCTATTAACTAGCGGTTTATTGCATCTGAGTAAGCGTCAAATTTCCAATTAAAATATATCTTTGAAATGAAATTTGGATGAAATACAGGGTCATGAAAAATCGAAGAGTGTGGAAAAATAGGATTCCAAATATCTCGGCAACTAATTATCCGATCGACTTCATGCTTTATGCAAAATTTATGTTTTTCTATTGTCTTTTATATTCATTTCTTAAAATAAACAATTTCGAATTTTTTTATATACCTTTTATCAGAACGAATATTTCGAGAGACCGAAAAAAATAGTTCCGATTAATCCAGGTTATTGAAATGAAATAGGCTTCTTCCCATTATTACATACTAAGTACATACCAAATTGCAAATCTCTATCTCAATTTTTTCGGGAGATAGAGCGTTTACAGACACACAGCAAAAATTTTTTTCTAAAATTATGTTTTTCGGAATCTCCAGTGTCTGAAACGTGTAAATCCGTCAAAAATTTTTTTTCGATTTTCAAAACGATTACAAGACTTACCCTATACTACGTATGATGGGTAAGTAATAAAATGTTATTGCATGCCATCGTTAAGTAAGAGATTCGGTCATTTTCTGTTATAAAAAACTTGTAAGCTATCTTTTGATTTCAAAAGTATTATATATTTGTGGTTTAAGGCACAATATTGATTATTGACTCTTGAAAAAATGTGTACGGATACATGAAAATTTTATGTATTTGAAAGTAATATCAGATCTCTTTGTGGTGATATTTTCCTGGTTTTCCAAGCAAATTGCTTGTCGACTCGTATTATCACCTCCGAAATTTTTTTGCATTAGCATTAAAACACGCTATATTTCAGATGAGGATATATAGATTAATCTTCCCTAAACTACACATTTAAAAGTGTACATAAACAAAACTATTTCAAAAATAAAACAAGATTTTGTAATAACTGATTATTTACCATAAGGTCATAACAGGAATATCTCGTGATTCTTAAATGACCTATATACTGCAGGTGTATGATGCAGACCTCTAGGAAGAATGACATCCAAGCACGAAATGGCCCAGAGAAAAATAAATCTCGCCCGGCTCGGCCCAAGTCTGCAGAAACAAGTTCAGCCTGGCTAGTGCGTCTAACTCGTGCGTCTCTAAAGCCTGTTTAAGTTATCAGTTTTAGTTTTTACAGAAAAATTACAATACTATTTGCTTTTCTTAGATATCTATGATTAAAAATAGATGAAATTTTATACGCAAAAAGATGATATTGATTTTATGAATGTGTCAAACGCAATATTTTGAAATGGATTTGAACATTAACTAAAGGAAACATCTTAGCAGGTACCTCGTCTGTTGCATGTATTATATTCTTTTTGCGCGGTTCAAGACATTTTCCCGTTTAAGAAAATTCTCCGTTGGTTAACCATTACATTTTCTTACATGCTGTGCCATCATCAACAATTTGAAACCAATCTTTCATAAATGAAGTCACATAATCTGCTTTCTTCTTGAATCCATTCATTGTTTTGATTTTTGTAAAAGGCACTTAGTTTATTTCTGTCGTTTATTTATTCTGGAAAAATTCGTTCCTGGGATATCAGTTTTTGAAAAATATATATAGTACACTCATTTCAAGAAACACATGCCTCTAATCGTAACGAAATGTCAATGTCTTTGTTGTCTGGTTTTGCACAAGAGGGGATTTCAAAGAGTTCAAACGTACGGGTGGGGGAAATTTTTTGTTTAGACGATTTTTTCAAGAGAATCGCCATATGACCATTTTAGAGGAGAGGTCTGCACGGGCCCGTACCCGTCCAAGCAAAATGAAGATCAATTTTCAAACAAACAAAGATTGAAAACAGTTTTTTAATGGGCCTGGGCAACACCTACTTAACTCTCTACAAAGCCTTCAGAGTCACAGTTCCTGGCCGCTCTGACGTCAGGAACGGAGGACCGATCTCTAAAGTGGTTTTCGACCTTAATGTAGTTCCCCCACATACTAGTAGCAGCATATCATTCCTTGTTTTTTATAGTGAATGAAATGGAATCTTACCAAGTTCTTTTCAAGCATTGTTTATATAATATTATGGATAATAAGAAATCAATTTATAAGGTAAATGTTTTATATTGATAAATCGTAAACCTGTGTGTATGCATTTACTTATTTATATTACTTGTTTCTAATATTTTTGCCTGCTTTTGATACATTGAATATAAGATTTACCACGTGTTTGGAACGCGAGCGCCTTGTAATATTTTTTTTAATGCTTATATTTTTAAAAACACAATTATTGCTTCGGAATGCATTTATGCTCTTTTTACTGATATTTCTTATAGTTTCATTTTTTAATTATGTTATAGAATAAATTATAAAAATAGTTTTTTCGTTAGATAAATCAGATCATAAAATATTCATTATTATTTTAACAATCAAACTAAACTTTGAACTGCATTAAAGCTGCATAATACTATTATTGTACTTTATTTATTTATTTTATTATATTATATTTTAACTTAAACATGAAACAACATAAATGTTTGTCTTTAAGGTAACGAGTTATTGTACCTCAAGATATCTTAAAACTTAAGGAAATTAATTTAATTTTTTATTCTATTTATGTGCCTTATTCAGATAATAAAATATTCGTTATTGATAGTTACCAAAATAGCATTGCATACAATATCAAGAGTCGATCCCAGCAAAATCTGGGGCCTATTTAGGGTCCCTTTACAAAAATCTTTTCAATAAAATACACCCCTTCACAAAAATCAATTTGATAAAAAGGGACCCTTCACAAAATTATTTTAATAAAACAATCCCTTCACAAACAATACATAATCATAAACAATAATCCCTTCACAAAATTCCTTCTAATAAAATTTGTCTTTTCACAAAATTCTGTTCCATAAAAACTTACTATTTATAAATTATTTATTATTTTGTGACATTTTAAAATGTGTAATTTGTAAACAAATGAGTTAACTAGAGAGAGAAAGTTCAGCAAAAGGATTTTAAAATGTATTTGTCAATAAATACTCGAATTTGAGTAACTGAATTTGAACTTTTGTTACAAATGTTACTTTTCACAAAAATATCCTTTATTTTTCACAAAATGGGCCCCAAGAAAAAAATACCTGCATCGAACCCTGAATATTATCCGGCATATTTATTAATATTTTGAAGATTAAGTGAATGATATAGTTGTTTGGGAATTTTATTTTTGTTATTTTAATTAAATTATAAAATAAAAACTAAAAATAGTATATTAGTAAGATAGGTAAATGTAATTTATAATGCAATAAAAAAACAGGGGTCGATGCAGGGTTGTTGTTTTTTTTTTTTGGGGGGGGGGGGTGGTTGCATTTTGTGAAAAGTAAAGGCAAGGTTATTTTTGTGAAATTTATTGGAATTATTTGAAAAATAACATTTTGTTCCAGTTACTCAAATTCGAACCAAGCATTTATTAACAAAATCTCTTTAAAATCCTTTTGATGAAGTGTTCCTCTCTCTTGAATTTGTTTATTTCCAAATTACATATTTTAAAAAGGCACAAAAAAAAATTATAAGTTTTTATGGGATGGAGTTTTCTGAAAGGGCCTATTTCATTAAAAGGAAGTTTGTTATGGGGCCTGTTTTATTATAAAGAATTTTGTGAAGGGATCCATTTTATCAGATTTTTGTGAAGGGTGCTGTTTCATTAAATGGAATTTCGTGAAGGGTCCCTAAATAGGCCTGAAATTTTGCCTGGATCGACCCTTGAAAAATATATATAGTTGAAAGTTTAACAAAAATTAAAAACATAAATAATAATAATAAAATTGTACAATATTTAATGATATGCCCCGGATTTGCTTATGGATATGCTTAGATATTTTAAAATAATTTACGTTCAATATAGCAAAAGCGAGTAAAAATATTTGAAGAAAGTTATGTAAATAAATACACAGAAAATTTAAGAATTATCAAAGTAAATTGCTAATCTTATAAATGAAGAAAAAGTGAAAATAAAAACTATTTTCATACAAAAAAAGAAACAAAATGAAATTTTCAATAATAGATTTAAATATTACTTTTCAGAAATGAATAAACAATACATTTATTTATAAATAAACAATCTTAGAAAATTAAATAAATAAATTGAACTTTTAACAATTTTGCAACAGAAAAATAAATGTTGAAAATACAAAGTATTTTCACAAACAGATTATTTTATTTTATTTATTTATTTATTTTGTGAGATATATCTGTTTTTTAATTATTATTAATAAATTTACAAATTGGCTTAACTACTCTTTTTAATTATTCTTTAAACATTAATGTTTATTCTTTTTCCCTTTAAACATTAATTAATGTGATTTAACTCCTGTAAATAAAAATCTCCAGAAAAATATTTAAACTTTTATTTACTAATGTATATTTGGCAAAATTTGAATTTATCAGATTTGAAAAACGGTTAAATAAATTCGTATATATTAAAAAAACAAAAAAACATTTATGCCTTTTTTTTTTCTTACAAAGTAGGAAGAAAATGTGAAATAAATGTTTGATTTAATTGTCTATAAAATAAAATCATGTAGTGGAAAAATTCATAAGATAAAAAACAATTCATTATTCTTTTAACACACAAGAAGAGCGCGAAGCTCCATCGGGGAAAACGGTCGTCGAACAGTGACGTCACAAATTCGTCCGTAGGCTTTGTAGAGTCAAGTAGGTGTTGGCCTGGGTGGACCGATGAAGGTTAATAAACGGGTTTGGGTCAATAAAAATTAAACGGGCAATCAGGCCGATAAAAACTAAACGGGCCAGACAGGCGATAAAAATATTAAATGGGTCGACCTGCCCTATATAAGAAATTTAAAAGGATGAAACTAAGCTGATAAAATATGAACAATTTTCAATTGACTTGATTGGGATGAGAATAAGTAAATGTACTGCATGAGCAGATGCTAGCTTGACAACATCAATACAGAAATACAGTGGTGGCCAAAAATTTGGACATTTTTTGAAAGTTTCATGTTTTTCAACATTGTGTGCTTGTAGAATATATTAATTTTCACTTATGTACAAACGTTTATACATCAAATTGAAAGTAATTTAATGTAGAATTTAATAATAGAAACAGTATTACAATATCTGTATTACAAAAGAAGTTATGCTCATTTTAGTAGAACAAACAAACACAAATCGTTTTGAATAAGGACGTGTTTTGTAATAAAAGCGTACTAGCCAATCACAAACACTGTTCTGAGGACCAATCAAATGTCTGTAACTATAGTTTAGGTTATTTGGATGGTAAAAGAGTTATTGTTGTGGAAATATTCTACGGAATAATGCATACTAGTACAATTAAATTGAGTATGCTGTTTTTGAATATTTAATGTCCTTTTTTTGAATTAAACTAATTTTAAATAATGTCATCAACAAGAAGAACTAATTGGACATCTACAAAAAGAAGCCGAATTGTCATATTGAGAGAAAATGGCCTCTCTTATGCTGAAATTGCAAGACAAGTTGGTGGTTCAGTGACTTGTTCTGGTGTACGAAAGTTCTGTTTACGTTATGAAAAAACGAAATCAGTGGAAAATAAGGCCAAATCAGGCCGAAAAAAATGCACAAGTGCTACTGTCGATAGAAAAATTAAACGGCTATGCCTTCAAGATAGAAAAAATTCATCGGATGCCATTAGATGTGAAATGAATGCAGCGGGTATTGCAGTAAGTTCCAGAACAATAAGAAGGTTATCAGGATTTGGACTACAAGCCAGAATTCCAAGCAAAAAACCATATTTAAATAAAAACGCGAAAAACGAGTTAAGTGGGCAAAAGAACACATTAAATGGTCAGAAAATCAATAGAAGCAAGTAATCTGGAGCGATGAGAGTAAAATATCGCTCTTTGGCAGCGATGGTAGAAAATACGTGAGGTGTAGAGTAGGAGAAGCACTTCATCCTGATTGCATTGAAGCAATTACAAAAAACCCAACAAATGTCATGATTTGGGCATGTATGTCTGCAGATGGTGTGGGCCGAATTCAAGTGATTGATGGCATCCTGAATGCCAAAAAATACATCGAAACTGTCCTGGAACCAAAATTGATACCTTCCATCAGGGATCTCTTCCCCAACAACGCACCATTTATTTTTCAGTAGGATTCAGCTCCATGCCACACAGCAAAAGTATGCAAAGCATGGTTTCAAAATAAAGGCATAGATATATTACCATGGCCAGTAAACAGCCCTAATCTCAATCCAATTGAAAATTTGTGGCGACGTTTGAAAATTCTTGTACGAAAAAAACGTCCATCCAATAAAAGACAACCTATTGAAGCTATAATTGATTCTTGGCACCATGTGATTACGAAAGATGAACTCCAAACACTTGTTCACTTGATGAAAATACGCTGCGAAGCTGTCTTAAAAAATAAGGGTTATCTTACTAAGAATTGATTGCGTAAGTATCAATTTAAAAAAATGCAAATCTAAGATAGATCTTACTATTAGTTGCATAACTTTTTTTGTAATACAGATATTGTAATACTGTTTTTATTATTATATTCTACATTAAATTACCTTTAATTTGATAAATAAACGTTTGTATTTAAGTGAAAATTAATTTATTCTACAAGCACACAAAATTGAAAAACATGAAACTTTCAAAAAATGTCCAAAATTTTGGCCACCGCTGTATAACATGTCCAGCGTAGAAATATACATTGGACAGTTTTATAGCCTAAGAGTAACTGCTCAGACTAGTAAACAAGTCTGTAGAGCATAGTATACCTCCCAGTTCCCTTTATTAAGGTTTTTTTTTAAAAAGAAAAAGTACAAACTTCCGCCGGAGCTGGACCTGGCGTTAAACGTGACAAATGGCGAGATTGAAAATAAATGCAGACCAGATCACATATAAGCCGGCACGGCAAAAGCATTGGGCAGTTACATCATACCTGAGCCTGGGCTTAATTTTTCAGCAGACTTGGGCAGGCCGGGATAAGGTTTACATTTTATTATATGTAATCAGGCTGGGTCGAAATTGGGCTTAATTTTTCCCAGGACGCGTTGAGTTGTTTTGTAAAAATACTAATAGTGATAATGAACTTCTGTTAACGGAATCTTTGGAAATATACTTTATAGAGAATTTTTTTTTCATTATACAGTCACAAAAGTTATATTTTTACCATCTTTTTCCTTTTATTCTAAACTAGGTTAATGTTTTTAATGTCTTTATTTGATGTAATACTCTAAGATTCTAAGTGATCATTAATTGTGTGTTAATAAAAATTGGAATTTTTTGTAGAAACTGAGCCGAATCAGGTCGGGCCGGTTCTGATTTCATTGTTTTTTCAACAGGTCGGGCCTGTTTTCACCGAATTTTCAAGGGGCTGGTCCAAGCACGTGCCAAACTTTTAGTTTTTAGGCTGCACCAGACCAAGATAGCTTTCGTTCGGGCCGGGCCTGTAAATTCTGGCCCATGCAGGTCTCTACCCTAGACATCTGCTCGGCCCGAGTCTCGCACTCGGCCAAACGAAGTCAAATGTTCAAGTGGGTCGGGCTAATAAAAAAAAAATTAACAGGGTCTACCGCCGCAGATATACCAAATTTAAAAGGATTGGACTAAGCCGATGAAATATGAACAATTTTAAATGGATCAGGCTATGCCAGAATACGTTATAAATGTGTTGCACAATGCGATTCTAGTTTGACAACCTCAATACAGAAATTTAATATGCCCAACGTAGAGATTTTCATCTCGAACAGTTACATTGTGTCAGACTGTACCTGATTTTTCTTATCGACTCGGGCCGTGTTCAGGCGTACGTTTTTTTCTACATAAGAGGGGTGAGCTTTACCTGAACTTAATTATTTCTAAAACGTGTTGGGCAGACATTTTTTTTTCTTTTTGTACAACTAAAATTGATAATGGATTTTTGGTAACGAAATCTTTGAAAATAAACTTTAATGAATTCCGAAGAAATATTTGTTTAAATCTATTTTTTTAATTATAAAGCTTCAAAATTTATAATGTTTTTAAACATTTTTTTATCTTTATTCAAAACTATATTATTTTTTAATGAGTCTTTATTTGAATGTAAAAGTCTGGATGTCTAAGTATTCATTAATGTTGATATTCTGTATTCTATGGATTGCCCAAGTCTGAAATATGCTTTAAAAATTTCGCAAAAATATGTATTCAGTATTTTTTGAAAGAATTTTAATTATTTGTTTAGAAAAAACGGATTTTCTTTTGTTGAAATTGAACTCTTCTGAGTCGGGACGAACTTTTGGTTTTTAAAACGGACTGGGCAGGATAAAGATAGCTTTCGTTCGTGCCCGGGTGGGTTCCCCCCTAGAAATTTCAGACAGTGGAGACCTCTACACCACCCTAACCCTATCTGAGTCGTTCTGCAACCCCTCTCCAGTCATTCCCAATTTCTTTACACTTTTTTTTAATTACCAAAAGTGACCAACTCTCTTCTGCAGGTATAAAATGGTTTTTGTTAGGGAATAGAGATAGTAACAGTTCTAAAATTAAATGTCTTATACAAATGTTGTATGTTAAAAGTAACTTACCTTGTAATTTAACATTGAAAATAATGTTCTTGTATAATTACTTGTAACTACTATTTAAACCCAGGGACGCGCCGACCCAGTGTGCAGTGTGTGCAACAAACACAGAAGCCAATGATTTCAGTTGAGGAGAAAATACTTCAAAAAGAAAAAAAATCCCTAATTTAATTATACTATTACAACTTCTTGACATCTATTATGTTTAGAAGTAATATGTATTAGTACACACATACAATCAGTTTTAAACAGATTTTCATGCTTTATTCAAATATGCAATCTATTGTATTGTATTATTTTCTTCAGGACACTGAAATTTTTCCGTTTTATACAGGATTCTGATACAAACAGGTTCCATTTTCACAAGTTTTACTGTATTTCGAATTTTATTTACATATCTGTCAGCCTTTCTTATTTAAAAAAAAAAATCAAATATCAATATTTGGAACCTGAAATTTATGGATAGAGATATAGGGCGCCAACTGAAGTTCTGCACACAGGCGCTGGATACTGCTGTCGCGCCCCTGTTTAAACACTTTCTTTATGTGTGACTGACGGCGCCCTTAAAACTTCTGTGACGTCCTACTATTTGAAGGTATTGGAGAACCCCTGGGAGAACCGTTCTAGTTCTAAGCCCCTCCAGTTTACTTCCGCTTCTTTGCACTTTCTTCCTACTGCCAAAGAATGGCCAACAACTACTAAGATAAGAAGGAAATAATTTTACTTCTAAGGATCTAATTACACTTACTGTCCCACAATTGATTACAATTCCTATTTTCAGAATTTTTACTTTTGCATGGATAATTTTTTTTGGCGCGCGGGGGGGGGGGGGGTGTATAGAAGTAGTTACAAATCTAAAATTAAATACCTTATGCAAATTTTGTATGTTAAAATTAATTTACTTTCAAATTTAAGATTTAAAAAGAAGTGTTTGTATAATCACTTATTACTACTATTAATCCCTTTCTTAATGGGTCTTCTTAATGTATTCTTCCCCCTTAAACTTTCTGTGGCGCCCTACTACTTGAACATATGGGGGGGCGACCCCCTCCTCCCCTAAAGCTATGTCCCTGGGCAAGGATTGTCTCAGGCGACTGTCTTTATACCATTTTGTCTACCACTATTTGCATGCAATTATCTTCATGATATATTTCTAAATGAAATTCACCAAGGAGATTATTGATTGGAAATAGCGGTATTAAAAATAAAACAATTGATATAAATGTACTGCTATAAGCTGCTATGTTGACTGCTATAAGTCATGAGTGTTACACATGTATTCGTTGGTAATCAAAGGGTTAAAACGCTATATATTAATATAAAGGTAAGGGATTATGTGGTTTTCCTTTTCACATTAAACAAATTTTCAATAATTAGTATTAAATTAAATTAAATATAATTGAAATAACTTAAAATTTACACATTAAAAGGACGGGCATTTCTTTTTCGAAAATCACGAGTTAAGATTTATTTTTCTCTTTTCTAAACTTTTTTTTTATTATTATTTTTAAATAATAATAAAAGATAATATTTGGCATATAAATGCTGCAGTTATAATACGGAAATGAGTTACATTAAACATATGTATGTACAAATACATGCGTGTGGGCGTACATACTTACACAAAATTGATATAAATTATTTAAAAAAAGGGGGGAGTAAAAAAGACAATAAAAATCTAATGAAATAAATTAATTGATGAATAATAGGGCCAGGAAAATATGAACTTATATATACACAACGTCTGCGAGAAGTTGACTGCAGTCTTGCATACACGAAAATGTTTCAAAATGTTTTACTAAAAAACTTTGCAGCAAAAGATTTATTCTTCATGGTACGTACTGTTAATATACTTAAAGAGAATTTTTCTAAATAGCTATGCACATTAAATATTTAATTTACTTATTGCTAGAAATTGTACAGTCACAAATTTGGTACACATAACTATAACATAGCAGTGGGGAAAAAATCCATAAACTGTATTAAAACAAATTACTGCCCCCCCCCCCCCCCCCCCACATAATAATAATAATAATAATAATAATATGCGGAGTTGAATACCCATATTATAATTCAAGAAGCTCAATATTATTATAATTCTTATGTTTATAATATTAGAATTTTATCCAAAAGTGAAAATTTAAATGTGTAAAACTATTTATTTGCTTATTATTTTCTTTAAATTGGACCCATGTGTTTTTTCCTATAAATTGCTGAAGAAAGTTTGCAAATTCTTATGTTAATAGCATTAAAATTTTATCCGCGAAATTTTAAATGTGCAATATCACAATTCATTTAAGTCGTCTAAAACATAGAATTTACTTTGAGATGAACATAAATAAATCATGTTTAAAATATTTATTAAATTCTGGAATTTCTTCTATAATAGATCAAGATCAAAGATCAACATCCTGAAAAACTTTTGCTATAGTTACATATTTTAGAATCACCAAGATTTACTGCTAAAAAATATGTTTTGTTTTTACCGATGGCCGATAGATGGCAAGACATACTACGCCACTAAATATTTCCGCAATCCTTTGAAACTTATTTACTCACAGAATCAGCACGTGCTTGCTTTTCTTGTTCCTTATTTCACTGCCTTGTTGCTTCGTTGTGTTACATTGATTGCGAAGAAAATCTATTGTTATAGTCCCCTTGTCTTCAACAGTAGCAGTGGATTAATCGTTAAATCAAAAAAGAAATAAAGGTAAGTTATCAATCAATATTTATATTAAAATCTTCTGTATTTTTTTTTTCTTGTACTGTGTTTGTTTTTTCCAACATGATATCATGAAAGGATTCACGTGGTGAATTTCTTAACAACTGATATTTGAATAATACATCTAATTATTTATATTATTTATAATTCAAGTAGTATTATATTTAATGTTTGTTTTAATTGTTAAAAATAGTAAAAGAGAAATAGTTGTCATATTAAAATAATTTGCTTAGTAGAGAGTACCTTAAATACTTTAAAATTTATTTATATTTTCTTTACAATAAATTTAATCGTAAGTATTTCCAAAATAAAATATTTTTTTAATTTATTTAAATATACATTTATTGTTTAGGTTTACTATTTGCCAAAGGCACACGTTTTTTTTTTGTTTTTTTTTTTTGAATAATATTTGAATTGATGAAAATATCCATGATGATGATGATGATAAAAATAATAATAAGGGCACTTAAGCAACGCTGATATGCTTCAAATTATAAATATTTAAACTGTGATTTTACATGAAGTACCATTCATAATAATTTAAATCTATATATATATATATATTCATTATGTAATCATGGGTCGATCCAGACAAAATTTGGAGCCTACATAGGAACCCTTCACAAAATTCATATACTAAAACAGTCCCTACGCAGAATTCTTATTAGAAAATACGTTTCTTCACAAGATTCCATTCCATAAAAACACACTATTCATTAATTATTTTAATTATTTTAGGTTTTAAAATGTACTAGCTGACCCTGCGCGGCGTTGCCCGGACGCGTGATAATAAATAAAATAAAATAAAACATCAAGTTTTTATTATTTTATATCTTTAACCCGATTTTGTAAAAAAATATTTTAAGATAAAAAACGCACAAAAAAAATATATATTTAGTGATAAAAACACTTTTTTTTTTAAACGTAGGATTGTTTTATAGTTTTAAAATAAAAAGGTATTTTTGTCCGAAATCTTTAAAATCTTTATTGGTGATAAATAAAACTGTTTTACAGCTTGTGTGAAAGTTTCGTGAAAAAAATATTGTTATCTGGTTGTAAAAGAAATGTTTTCTTCTCGCTTTTTTGTTCCTTTGTTTGTTTTCCGTCGTTTCCTTTAACATAGCAATAAAAAAATGGTTATCATCTTCCAAACTCTCTGACATTTCAATCGGTTATGAATATAACTGTATCCAAGCTCTCTTTAAAATTTTGTATGAAATTATATTTTAAAATGAAAAATTCGCGAGAAAAAACATAGGACTTAAAGAAGTTATTAATAAATGCTTGGTATAAAAAATTTTTTTAACTGTGATTTTAAATGAAATACTATTCATAATAATTAATATGACGGCAAATAATTTGAAAGTTCCTTTAGAAATAGTCTTTCATTTTTAATTAGATGCTTTTAAATTAATTAAGTATTGAAAATTTTCTGAAATGTTATATTGTGTAAGCGATTCCTATAGATATAAGACGATAGATAGTGTTGTCAGTCCAGCCTACTCAACTAATGAAATGAAATAATTTTAAGCTTGTAATTTACATCCTATAATACTTGAATTAATTTAGCAAAAATTTAACTAAAAATATTAATTGAATGATTTATTTTTACTTACTACAGTCTCAAAATTTAAAAAATATATAACAATATTTAGTATTTTATATTTTTTTTAAATTACGCGACCTTTAAAATTTTTCATTCATTTTATTTTTATCAGCCTAACTCTAAAACGTAGATAAACAATGGATATCAAGGTGATTACTTATATAATGTTATATGGATATTTTTGCTTCTTTCTTTCTTTTTTCTCTTCTTAACTTTTCATTTTATTGTAAGGAGAATAATCATATTACGCACATTTCTTATTAATAATGGTCATACAAAATATAGATAAAAGTTTAGATTACTTTATTTAATCGACATTTACATGCAAAATCTTTTGATTTAAATATTTATAATATAAAATAAGCAATTAAAAAATATATTGTCTGTTGTTAAATATTATTTATCACAGTCCCAATATTTTAAAAAAAATTACAGTATTTAGTGTTTCAGATTTTTTTTTAATTACTTGAATTTATATTTTTTATTTTCGCGCATTGTTTAATTGTTAAATTATGGATATCAAGATAATATAGAGTTCCTGTATGAATATTTTTCTTTATTTTTGTTTTCTGTCCTATTTTCCTTTTTTACGAAAATTAATCACATAGTTATCTTATTATATGTATATGACATCTTGATAGTGGTCATACCAAATATAATAAAAATTCTAGACCAGTTCAATTTATTTTAATCGATAATTACATGCACGGTCTTTTAATTTAAATACTTTTAATATAAATTTAGTAATTAAAACAAAATATTCTTGAGTGTTAAATTGTACTTAAATATAAAACATTCTAATAATTAAAAAAAAAAAAACAAATTATATAACTTTTCCTCCTGAATTAAATATGCCCCACCAGTGGCTGAGAGGTTGTGCTCTCGAAGCTGGTAGACGGGAGGTGCTGGGTTCGATCCCAATCGCGCCCGTCGGCCTAATCGTTCGGAGTTTTCGTGGTTTTCTTCGAGCCGTGGATTTATCCATGCGTAAATACGGATTAGGTTCCCTTAGAAAGACCCCCACGAAGGGCACTACCCCCCGGGCCTATATCCCTAGTGTAGATAATTGGCCGTCAATAATCAACCCAACCCTGAATTAAATATGGCATTATTAAAATGAATTATTGCCAGAAAAATCATTCTGTCCGGGAATGGGTTTCGAACCGACATGATGATCGGAACAGAGAAGGTCCACTTACTTATACCAATATACCCACTAACTTATACCAATCGGCCACCCTTTTTTCGTTTGATTGTACTTTAAAACTGTTTAGGTTCTAGATTTAATTTTACGCATGCTCATATGGGTCGTTCTCGTGTTAAAAGTGGATTTGACAAAAATCCCTTTTCGTTTTAATATATAAGATTATGATTAATAATAATAATTTAACTTCACGTATACTAAATTAATGTTAATCTGAAATATTTAAATAAACCGAAAATAAAACTCGTGATAAAAGGATACTTTAAAATATCGTTGATATTATTTTAATTAAAAACGTTAAAATATTTTTTTATTCGAACTAAAAATTCTTCACAGTAGTTTTGAAAGATATTTTTATTTATATATGTTATATTGTGGTTATTTTATACAGTTATTTATATATATATCGCTTTAAGATACAATTTTCTGCTTAAAATGTACCAATGAAACATTTTGTCACGTGGAATTTGAAAATTTCATTTAAGCTGTTCTCCAATCCCATACTTTCTAAGTTTTTTTTATCAATTTCTGTACGCGAATGTATCAAATATGCAGGTGCTTTTATTAAGAAGCTGTATAACCAAGCTTTTTTTTGGTAATGGCAAAACACTTTTTGGTAAACGCTGGCAAACGTGGCATTTTGAACCAAATTTCAGGACGCGAAAATACAGGCAAGTGAAAAAAAAAGCCTGCCATCCTGATGAAACAGTCGATTTTAGCTCAAGATGTAAATCATTTATCGAAAAGTGAAAAAAAAAATACCCAATTACAAAACATTTCAATAATCTTTCCTGCAATAGCATGCTTTTATGTTTATTAATACGTCAGAAAGTTTCGCGATGTTGAGAGGGGTAGGGATCATTCTAGAACATAGAAAAGGACAGAGTGTACATCACATAATAAGGGCACATTTCATAAAAAGGGCATTTTTGTAAAAGTGCATATGCATACACCAGTATACTGGTGGGGAAAGAAATCTGGCAACTGCTTAAAGTAACTGTAGCTGCTAAAGTTCTCCTTAATTTTAAAAATACCATAACATTTATAATTTACTATATTCACGGTCATTTTCCCCTTTTCCTACGATCATCAGAAACTTTTATTCACCAGATAACATTTTCCTGGTTTTAGAAAAATGTCTTGAAAAAAGACTACAAAATAAGAGTTCTAAATCTACTTCAGTTTTTTTTTATAGAACTTGTGTAAGTTATCATGTGGTCAGAGGCCAGAACACCTAATCTAATACTATTTCACTACAGAAGGTGAAATGAATCAACAACACTTAGTTACCTTTTATGTCTTGTTCAATGAAAAGAATGATAAAGGAAAGATTAATCACTTCTAGTACAAGATTAGGCATACCAGGGATTTTGCACAGAGAAATAAGGAGGGAAAAGAAAGATTTACTCCTGACGTACAATAAAAATAAAAGATAGCTAAAGTATTTTGGGAAGTACACTGCAAACAAGGGATGATTCTACTCAAGAATAAAAGGAGGGCGGAATTCTACCTCGAAAAACGGCAAGGAGGGTAAAATTTTATCTAAAAAGGGCATGAGGGCAGGCCACCCCTCTGAAACTCTAGTGTGATCCCTGAAAGGGGAATAATTTTTTTTTAAAAACCCTTAAATATTTAGAAATAGTATTTAAATTTGTTTCTATTTCCTCTTGTATATGTTATTAATCAGTTCATGCAATCATTGATAAAACAATATAGCCTAAAACCTGTTTCAGTTACAAGAATGACAAATATGCGGGGGAGGGGAATTAATGCTGTTCTCAAATCCAAAAGAGCTACTTTCTGAATCATTTCTGAATTAATTTTTGATCGGAAACGCATGATAATGTTAGGTATTCTTATTCAGAAACTATGTCATCGAAAGACTTTTCCATTTTTTGGTAAAGACAGAAGATCTTTCAGAATATACTGTCAAGTCGGCGTTTTCACCCGATTTCTCGACGAGGCAGCACGAGAAAAGGGAAAACAGGTCGTCATGTTGCACGAATTGCTTATAACTCAATAAGTAATTTATTTATCAAAAAATGGTAAACCCATTTCGATTCCAAATCGCTTCCACAGTCAAGCATGCCTATTTTATGCTTTTGAGTTTACAAATAAGTTGGAAAATATGCCGAAAGTTTCGTGTTGTTGAGCAGGTCATTTGAGAACCACCTTAACGAATAAAAGGAAAAAGCATGACTTAAAATAGAAACACACACACATATATATATATATATATATATATATATATATATATATATATATATATATATATATATATATATATATATATATATATATATATTACATTAATAATTTTTGAAAGAATCTGACCATAAAAAAAATAGATTCCTTCAATTTTATTTATCTTTTTTACTTCTCATAACTTGGGGAAGGGGAGAAGGGATCTAAACGAAGCTGTACAATTTTTAAAATAATTATTATAATTTATTTACACGAGATAAAAGATTATTTTAAAATTATTCACAAAAGATACGTCATATAATACAACGTTTATAGTTTTGAACAGTTTTTTTTAAGTCAAAATGAAAGTTTAGTAATAAATTTAAAATTATTTATAACTATTATATACTATCTTTTATCATTTTAATGATAAATTTAAGTATACGTTCAAGTATAATTTCTCTTGATTCATATTTTAAAATCAAATCAAAGAGGTAGTTTTAAAATGCAAGATAATTGTTTTCAATTTGAATTAAAGTACATAAATATTTTAAATAAATTCCTTTACGAATACATGTCTGTTACAGATCATTATTTTATAAAGATTTTTTTTATTGTAAAATAATTTATTTTTAAAAGGCAAAAATTTTATTATCATTTCCGTTTTATATATTATTATACTTGAATATTAAATAGCGTTTCCAGGGGTTGATGTAGGATTTTTTTTTCTTGGGTCCCATTTTGTGAAAAATATTATATTTTTGTGAAAAATAACATTCTGTAACAAAAGTTGAAATCAAGTTACACAAATTCGAAAAAAGCATTTATTAACAAAAACTTCTAAAACTCCTTTTGATGAAGTTTTCCTTTCTGGTGAACTTGTTTGTTTACAAATTACACATTTTAAAATGTCACAAAATAATAAATTAATTAATAAATAGCAAGATTTTATGGAGTAGAATTTTGTGAAAGGGCATATTTCATTAAAAGGAATTTTGTGAAGGGTTTCGAAATAGGCCTCAAATTTTGTCTAGATCGACCCTTGGTTCCTCATTTTCCCATACAATATGAAAATATTTCTATTGTGTGCGTAAACTAATAAAACTCTTTTTAATTTTTATATTATCTTCATTCAGAATATTCCACACTAATTCTATACTTTCCTTATTTTTACTTATGTGCGTACACAGCATATACATTCAGTATAATATATATATTTTTTTTATCTACCTTATCACTGGTTGATTTGGATTAAATTTTCATACAATTAATTTTTCAAATTTCGTAATACCATCTATCTCTTTTTGGCTTGCATAAATGTTTTCAATTTTGAGTTTATCAAGTTCTATCAGGCATAGTTTGACCCCTCATTTTAAACAGAATTTCATACGGTATTATTTTATAGACAAAATTATTATGATTGGTTAAAAAATTAAAAAATATATATTAAAATAATATTTCATACGCTGTAATTTGATATGCAAACTAAAAAAAAATAAATTAAAATAAAAATATATTAAAAGAGTTCATGCTATTACAATACATAATATATATATATATATATATATTATATTATTATAAGCTTAAAATCCTGAATTTTTTAGCGTTGGATCTCAATGGGATCAAGAGTACTGAAAAAAAATAATGTTGAAAATAAAACAATATTGGCTTTAGCCCAAGCATAAAGTTGGCGAAGTGCCAACTTTAAATACCAGCCCTAATTGCCGTTTAACTTTTGTTTTTTAACCATAACTGCTGATTTCATTGAGATCCTTCCACTCTAAAAATATCAGGATTTAAAGCTTGTAACATTACAAAATGTTTTTTCTTCCAAAATTTTTAAAAAACATTTTTTTAGATTTATGTTTCATTTAATTTAATTTTATTTTTAATCAATCATAGTCAACTTGCATATTAAATTAAACCTTAAGAAATTGCCTTGCAGAACTTGAGAAATTGAAAACATTCGAAAAATGATGATTTTTGGAAATTTAAAACATCTATTGTATGAAAATCTAATGAGATAAAAAAAATTGTAAATATATTCTTATTTATATCATTAGGAAGAATAATCCCTGTAAGTTTTATAAAAATCTGAAATGCCCAGTTTGAGTCACTAGTTGATTTGGCATGGAATGACCCAGCGACAAATGACAATACTAATCCACAACAGAACAATCATTACAGCAGTAGTTTCTTTCCATGGTCGAAATGCTCTTATCATAAATGAGATGATGTTTTGCTGGTGACAAAAAGCAATATGCAAATTTGACACACACAAAAAATGTATGGTTAGGATTGTAATCACACTTAAATTTGAATTTAACCTTTTAAATAATTAATGATAATATATAATTATAGTTTATATATCCATATATTTAAAGCAAAAAGGGTTTTCCCTAAGACTCACACAAATTATTCCACACAAAATTGACCTTATTGCACATGCCTTAACTTTTTTTGAACGCTTCCCGGAAACCAGTTTAGCCTCACCCTACGAAGCAAGCGAGCACAAATCTTGATCTCCATTCTTCCACGTGCTTTGAGGGCGGAATGGACGAACCGGATTGTAAGTAAATTGGGGGGGATTGAAAAGGCAGGGAATTGTAATCATAATCTAATATAAATGTTAATTAATAATTAAAGTAATATATATTAGATGTCTATGGTCGTAATATGAGCATTGCGCGTGCTGAACGAAACGGATTGAGGATATTGGAAGGGGGGGGGGGGCGAGTCGTAATGGCGTTGATAGGTAAGCTTTCAACTGTTTAAAGATTTGACTGGAAGGTTTTGTTTTTTCAATCCTAAGTCTTTAATTCGAAATCCGTTTGGAATAAACCGACGAGCGAAATTTTTGAAATAATGAATTGATAATGGACTGCAGAATAAAGTTCTACAGAAAAGCCCAACAAAAGTAGTCTGAATATGATTCTTACTTTTGTGTGCTACTATTTCGGAAGAGAATTTTTCGCTTTATTTAATCGATGAAAAATGTAACAAACTCTGCGATTAAATAAGGCAAAAATTTCTAATTGGAAAAGGTGGTGTGATACTCCTTGGAAATTCTAAGCAGCGTACGAACCCTGATAATTGCTTTAGAAATCTAAATTCACTAAAATAATTGAGTACATTCACTCGTCTCAGCACACTCTTCATATATATTCAAACTTTTTATCATAATTAGATAAATATTGAGAGAAGTGTCATCAGAATAGGACTGGCATTTGAAAAGGCAAAGGCCTTGGATTTTCAGAAGGTGTAAATATTTTAAGGTACTGAAATCATTTTACTTACTTATAGTAATACTCAGACACTCAGAGTTTCTAGTAATAATCCAATGATCTATTAATATTAAGTATACTGTAAGGGCTTCCAAAATATCGATAATTGTTTTTTTATGATGTAGTTCTGTTTATTGTTAATGAGTATTTAAATATTCCTAAACAGAGGTTTTTCGAAAAATAAATAATAAAAAGTAAATCCGGGGTAAATACATTTGTTCCAAAAAATGTTTAAAAACCAGCATCTTTTTTTAAAAAAGACCAAAGATATTATGTTGCAATATATATACATATATTATTCTTTTAAAGGAATAAAACCTGCGTATAACGGAAGACTTTCTTATGTGGAAAATTTCATAGTTCGGTGAAAAAGCATAAGATATAATTTTAAGGAAGCTGTTAAGACAGAAACGTGCCTAAGATGGATTTTTTCTTATTTCTTGTGATTGGATATTTTCCTGGACTTTGCTTTTAAATTTATTTTAAGGCATTTCTCTTTTGCTTCTGAAATCCTTTTTATCGTAAATGTAATTAATAAGATTGATACTTTGTCATTCAAAACTGAAAAATTCAAATAAGGTAAAGCAAGGAGAGATTGCGCATAAAGAGGTTTGGGGGGAAGGAGTAGACTCCGCACGCAGCGACTCCAGGTAGTAGTACAGCAGCAGTAGTGGAGTGTCTACTAGAATGTGCTAGGTGATTGTTTCGAGCGTCTGGGAGAGGCATTGCTATTTCGTTTTGTTTTCCCAAAGTAAGTGCTTGAATTTTCATAACTATTCGTCAGAATTTCTATATAATGTCAGTATTACAAAATATTTAAAACTTTAACGATTTCAGTAAAGCTACTAACCTAGACTAGCGGTGCGAACACCGCCAGTTCGTTTTAGAAGCGGCCATGTTTAAATAAAATTCCGCACAATCCCTCCTATCGAAATTGGAGAGATTGTGCATCTGCAACTGAGGAGAGATGGCGCATTGTTCCCATTTGTTTCCATGCTAGGAGAGATTACGCCGCTTATTGGTAAATTTGCATAAATTACAAATTACATGTTAAACATATAAATGAATCAGTTTTGCAATAATTTTTGAACATATAATTATCGAGACTAAATTTGGCAATAAATATATTTGCTAAAAAATACTGGGCAATGAGGATGAGTGTACTGAATGTCTGGAATTGTACCAGGAGACAAAATCGACCAGTGGCTGGTTTTCAATGTATTACTTGTGGCAGGTGTTTGCACGAAAGCTGCACCATTTACAACAGTAAGTGCATCGATTGTGAACAACGACAACTTCGGTCTGCAAACAAGAAAACTTTGAAACTGTGGAAATGAAAATGGACTAATTTTAAGTTAAACGTGCTATCACGTAACTTAATATTATTTTGAAATCCTATTCGGGCTTGTTTTGTTTCTAATTCTTTGATTTTTTTCCTTTAATTAAAATATTTTAATTGTTCTAAAAATTCTTTCTTTTTCCTGATTCTTCAATCATTAGGTTGAAATTTCCCTCCTAATACAATAGAGTTTATTCACAAAAACATTACAACAATGTCATTTAATTGTAATTATTATTGTTAATAATTTATTTGGAGTTATTTATTGATAAAATTCTCTCCTACCCATGTGCGCAATCACCCCAACCCTGTAAGGACAGATTGCGCAAATTAGCTTTCTTGATTTTATTACAACTGTTATATTAAATTACAGAATAACAACAAAATAGCAATGGAATTGCATAAGAAACAACTGAAGTCAAAATTGTTCATGGATAGTTTAGCAAAAAAATAATATTTAGATATTGTTTCATTATTTTGTTGAATTGAGCGCAAACTCTCCTAGCTTTACCTTATACTTAAAACATTTCATAGAAAAGTACTTGCTCTATTTCACCAATTAAAAGGAATTTACTCCAAAAATAAAATATTATAAGCTGCCAAGGAAATAATATGTCAAGAAAACTAACGTTAAGTTTTTATTTTTCCTGTAAAATACGCTTGAGAAAAAAGAACACATATATAAAATATAAATTAAAGCCAGGAGAGATGGCGCGGTCGGAGAGATTGCGCACAAATAGATTCGGGGGGGGGGGAGTAGAGTGAGCGCGCAGCGACTTCAGGTAGTTCTACAACAGCAGTATTGACGTGTCTACTTGAAAGTGCACGTTGATTGTTTTGAGCGTCTAAGATAAAGCATTGCTATTTCGTTTTGTTTTCCCAAAGTAAGTTGTTGAATTTTCATAGCTATTCATCAGAATTTCTATACAATGTCAGTAGTACAAAATATTTTAAACTTAAACGATTTCTCATTATGTTACTAATCTAGACTGACAAAGTAAACATCAACGGTTCGTTTTAGTTTCGGCCATCTTTAAATAAAAGGCCGCGCAATCTTTCCTACCGAAATTGGAGAGTTTGCACATCTGCTACTTAGGAGAGATAGCGCATTGTTGCCATTAGTTTCAATGCTCGGAGAGATTACGCAGCTTATTGGTAAATTTGTATAAAAAAATGAAAAATGAAAATGGACAAATTTTAAGTTAAACGTGTTATCAAGTAACTTAATATTATTTTGTAATCTTATCTGGACTTGCTTTTTCTAATTCTTTATTTTTTTCCCTTTAATTAAAATTTTTTAATCGTTTTTAAAATTATTTCCTTTTTCTGATTTTTTAATCATAAGCTTGAAATATTCACTCCTAATACAATAATATTTGTTCACAAAAACTTTACAACAGTGTCATTTAAGTGTAATTATTATTGTTAACAATTTAATTGTAGTTATTATTAGTAACAATCTCTCCTACCCATGTGCGCAATCACACCAACCCTGTAAGGACAGATTGCGCAAAATAACTTTCTTGGTTTTATTACAACTGTTCTATTAAATTACAACATAACAGCAAAATAGCAATGGAAATGCACAAAAAACAAATGAAGTAAAAATTATTCATGGATAGTTTAACAAAAAATTAATATTTAGATTTTTTATTGTTATTCTTTTGAATTGTGCTCAGTCTCTCCTAGCTTTACCTTATGTATAACATGGAAAAATTGCCTGCATGTTCTAAAACATTTAAAGTCGTTTCAATTTTTCATTTTGTTCACATTTTCTGTTGTTAAGTATATTATTGTTAACTGTTGGAAGCTTATATCACTCTCACGCTGCTTTATGAGGAATGTTTCTAGGCGTTCATTAGTAGGATTCGGGACAATCTTGTTTTTAATAAATTAAACATAGGAAATCTGTCTTCTAGCTTACTTGGATAAAATGTATAGTGACCAACTATATGTACATAAATTTTATTAAGATGAGTTTACAAAAATTGTATATGTTATAGAAATCGTTCACTTTATAAATACAGTTATGCATGTCTTACAATGTTTTTACTTTTGTCTATGTTTATTCTTTAAACGTGTAACTTTTTCCTTTTTTCGCCAGTTTCATCTTATATTTCAATTCCTGAATGATCGCTACGTTGAATATATAAATTTCTTCTTCAAACGTTGAAATCAGTTTGGGCCGGTCTTGCATAAAAGTTCTTCACTTCGCTTGCCTCTGTAAAATTGCATAAAATATTTCAGATTTTGTCATAGACGTAATAGACTGAGCTCAAGAAGTCTGCTTAGGTTGAAAAATGCAAAGAGTTATGTTTCTTCTCGTTAGCAAATTTAGTTTTGTTAGGCTTATCAGTAACCAAAGTGAACTTTTATCCTACTCTAAGAGCCAGTTTTATGTTCATGCCAGTTCACTGGACGTTATAGTTTTCTGGCTTTTTTATGAGTCATTGTTGATGCTTTTCACTTCCAAAGAAGAATTATCTTCTTACTAATCTGATATTCTTATATTCAATGGTTGGAGTATCATAGTTGAGGCTTATTCCAACAGAGGGAAAACTGTCCAGACCAGGACCCGAACCAGGGTACTTTGGCTTACCGTGCCGACGCCCTTCCTTTTGAGCTACCTTGACGATATCCTGGCAGGAATAATTCTCTGTTAGAATAAACCTCAACTATGATACTCCAACTATTGAATATGACTTGCTTAGTTGAAAAAAAACTCTCTCTTCATTATGATCTAATTACATGGTACACAGGTGTTTCCATGTTTTATCATACTTTCATATGTAAATGCTATAGTTATAGCTCGGATGAATAAAATTAGTGCTGCAGTTCGCAGACATGTCAAACAAATAAGAGTGAATGAATTATACCAGACAGGATATCGTCCAGGTAGCTCGGTAGGAACTGCCAAGGTACCCAAGTTCAAGACCTGGTCTGGACATTTTTCACTATGTTGGAATGAACTTCAACTATGATACTCTAACTATTGAATGTGATTTACCTAGTTGAAAAAACTTTCTTCTCTCCATTAGGTTCTAATCTTATTTTCGTATTACAGTGGAAACCCGATTTTACGTTTTTCACAGGACTAGCCGTAAAAACCGTACGAAACGGGAAAACGTAAAATGGGGCTCAAATAGAGAAAAACTCTTCATGAAAACAAATATACAAAAGTAAACTTACCAATACCATATTAATAATTAAAAAAATCTGTTATTTTTTATTGCTTTTTCTGTTTAAATGTAATTTCACATATACTATTTTCAATTCATGCAAGTTTTTGCAAATTTTTTTAAATTAATTTTCATGTTTAGTTAAAAATTTCTTTAAAATTTAACTCGCAATGGGTCTGGCGATGAGGGCACAACAACCATTGACCAAGTGGAAAGTACTTTTGTTCATTTGAAACTTTTTTCATGAGTGAAAGAAGATAAAATTTCCCGAGGTACTTCGCTAAAATGACGTACCAAGCGGGAAACGTTAAGAGTAAATGACGTAGAATCGAGGTACTTTAACATTATCGGAATAGGAATTTTTTGGAACCGAAGAAAAAAATTTCGAAGCGGGATAACGTACGAAATGGGTTACGTAAAATCGGGGTTCCAGTGTATAACATATGCGAAAATTTTTGTAGCATTAATTATCTGATAGGAATGGTATCTAAGTCATTAAATTCATTCTATGTTGACGATAGAAGCCTCCAAGACTGAGCATAATTCAGACTCTTGAATTGGAAGAAATCTGAAATAGGTATTATGATTTTGAATATATAATCAACATATCACAGCCATCACTATAGCTGCAAAATGAAAGAAACTTCTGAAGAATTTCTTTTAACTCTTTGGACGGAACATTTTCCTTATACTCTTTGGATTATTGGGAGTTTTCACCTTACTGTGTATTATAACCAGTTCTGCTAGCACTGCCTCTGACACATTATCGGCAAATTAAATGTAGAACGTGGAGCCAGAAACAAGAGCTCTTTTTTTTAAATTTTATTTGCCTGTATTTGCTTCTAGACGTCCATCTAATAATTCTAATGGCTGATTAACGTAATTTTGGGTTCTTCTGTAAGTACACAGATAATGTTTTTTGTGAGCCTAAAGAATCCCCTAAGTCTACTGCTGTAATCTGAAGGGTAACAGAGTTTTTGGTAAACACTGAGCAGTGTCTGACATTCCAAGTTTTAACACATGCGCAGCGAACAAGGTATGAAAGTTTTTGGCAGGTGGTATGGTGTCAAACATCTGAATCTGGATGAAGATGTTGCTGTTATCCACGCTCATATTTTAACCGTCATCAACATTATATGCTACATAGTTCTCTGAAGCTTATCCTACTTTATTCAAAATCTCAAGCAATTAATTGAACAGAGGTGCCTCTGTATTAAATTGCGCTACCACCAATAGCAGGACTTTCCCCGTTAACTTCTAACTCTACCAAATAAATACAACACAGTTTTGGTCATAATTTGGTCCAACCATTTTGGTATTAGTTAACACAGAAAAGGTTTTGATTGCTTTATTCAGTTTACAATTTCTGTCTGGATTTCAAACTTGGTGATATTTGTGATGCTTACAACAGTCGTCTTAGTAAATAATATGCTTAACAATTTTTACTTTTCCTGAGTTCTTTCTTATTTCGATTTACATTTTCGAGTAATGGTCAGTTTAAAGTTTTTTTTTTTCAAATTCTCATCATAATTAGAGAGAAAGAGAAAAAATTCTAAAAAAGTTTCTATTATTGGATCATCTAGATAGCAGACATTTTCGTTCTTTCATTTAAGTAAGAACAAGTTTTCCTGAAAGACTGAACAATTTGAATAAATCCATGCAGATATTTCTGCATTCCATTCTCTTTTTCTTTTCGAAACATGTTCTTAAACAGTATGCAACTGTCGGTGTCTTCTCCAGTTGCGAACATAAGAGTGTATTAGATCGATTCCTGTAAATTCCCTAGGTTCTTCTTTAATCTTCTATCTTCTCCTATCTTCAAATTATTTGTGATAGTAAAAATAACTTTTTTCTACTATCTGAATATTAATTGACAACATTTAATAAATAAATCGTCCAGATTAAGCACACGAATCGTAATAGATGTGTACAGTAAAAAAATGTAGTATCAACATGGTTCATAGAGGACTGAAGAACTCTCTGAATCTGAACAAAAGCATACAGGCCTTAAGGCTAGTCCAAACTTGGTGAGATATTGTAGTATTATAGGCAACTTCAACGGTTTGACATTTAAAAAAATTCCACAGAATCTTGAAAGACGTGACTTTGCTAAGTTCATTTTAAATTTCAAATTAGCTAGAAACTCTGCTCACGTTGAACGGGACAAAAAATTATAAAGGTGTAGGCATATTAAAAAAAAAATCGTAAATTACCTAGTAGATGATGTTGAAGTAAGTTGAAGTCCTCGCATTTTTAGATTTTTCACAATATTATATTTGTAAAAATACAGTAAATGACATTATGAAAAACTTTAGTGTCCCGTAGAAATTTTGTGTCTAGGATACAGGCACCACGCGAAAGTGCGATAACCGGGCCCCGTATGAACTCCGTATACGGAATACTGTATACACACAATTATACTATAAATAAAATACATTCAAAATAAATTGAAATACATTTTACAATGTATTTCAATTTATTACAATGTAAAATGATTAATTAATTAATTACAATGAATAAGTATATTAATTAGAAAATGCTTTTGTAATCTTCTAATTACAAATGCATTAGAAATTATCTGAGAAACCGAAAAATTCTTGCATAGCTCGTTTATCAGATGGTATTTATATTTTATATATAATATTATTATCTCTCTTTAAAAAGATCTTTTTCTTATGTTTTTCATATTTTTCTGGAAATATTCTTATTCTGTCATATTTATTTTTAGGATACATTTATTTTTTGTGCTCAACTTTTTGAAAGTGAAATTTCCCGGAGCAATGGTATCTACATGCCGAAATACTGGTAACTTTGAAGAAATTTACGAAGAAAGAATATTAGAATGGAAAATTACTGATTTTTTCTCTGTCGCTGAATATACAGTCTTCGAAAGTCCAGCTTTCTATTTCTCGAATTCTTCATGGCATTTTCGAATGCGTCTGAAATGCTTCGATGAATCTGAGATTGGATTTTTCAGTCTCTTGAGTACAAAGCCTTTGAAATATTCAGTTGAGTTTGATTTTGGATTAAAAAAACTGGATAAGAGCGTTGTGGAGTTAAAGAAAGAAATTTTTGAAAAAGATAAAACATTGATTCAGACATTCTTCTTTGAACTCTCGGAAGTACTGAAACTTAAGTGTGAGGTGCCGTCTTTGGATGTGCTTACTTTCAGGTGCATACTTAAGTGTAGAAACAGTCCCTCCGATCAACCAATACCAAAGAAACTGATAAGTAAGTAATAAGGGAATTTTAATATATAGTAAGAAAAATAACACAATTATTATCTTTTGATTAAACTTAAATTTCTTTGGCATATTAAAAATCCATCAGAGTGTTTTATCTGATTAAATGAAGTGACACTGTTCAAATTTTAATCTGGGAGATTTTTTGAATTATCGTTATTCATAACAAGAACGGTAAATCATGCGTTAAGCATAGATCTTTCCAACACATTCAGAATAATGTAACAAACTTTTTAGATTAATAAGGTGGAAGGTGATATCGAAGTAAACAATTTGGAAAATGTATAACATATTTGAAGACCCAGTTTTACTAATTACCATTAATAATCGGAAAAATATCCGAATTTCTTTGTGCAACCCTGTATATGATTAATAGATTTATAAAATACTACATATGGTATAATTTAGTTTAATTAGGAAACACGTAACACAGTTGAAATTCCCATTCGTAATTTCCGTCAACTAACGGCAATGTACTCGAGATCCTTTGTGCAGCCCTGTATATGATCAATAAAATTTATACACACCAAGCACTATGCAAAAACTTAATTAACTTTTAAAACGCGTAGACCAGCTGAAAACGCACTTCCGGCAATTAATGTTCATAGTCAGTACTGTAACCGATATCTTTTGTGCGTCGCTGTAAACAGACCTGCCATTTGCTACTAAAATGCTACTTTTTGCTACTATTTTCAGCTTCAGGAGACTAAGGCAACTTTTTTAACCAAAAAGGGAATGAAAAGCAACTATTTCTGACAAATAGGCAACTATTTTATGAAAAAGGAGACTTTTTGAAAATTTTATTCCAGCTTGTTCAAATACATGTTGCAGGAAATATGAAACAACAATTAATTTTTTTTTTTATCATTCCAGTACAGTTTTTCTTGACGTTCGATATCGATACCACCACCAAACAGCACTTTTCTTGACCAAGAGTCAATTTCACTCATTTTTCTGTTAATTAATTGTTCTAATTGCTGCTGCATAGTAACAGTAAACAAATAAGCAATTATATCCTTTGATCCCCCAGCATATGTAGTTTTAAATCATTAAAGTTCTATTTCTCATAAAAAAATTGCCCTATTTGTTGCTCATTAATAACAATAAATAAATCGTCTCTCACCCTCATGCTGTGTTTCAAATCGTTTAAATCTCTTTAGTTTTTTAAAGAAAAGACATCTGCCCTACTTACTGATCGCTGGTTCTAATAAAAATTAAAAAATAACGATATCTAAAATCCCTTTTCTCTCCCCCCCCCATCCACACACACACAGCATACAAGGAAATTTAAAATCTGTATTTTTAAATATAAAAAAGTTCTCCTGACCTACTTGTTGCTCTCTAGAGCAATAGATAAATAATCAGGCTTATAAACTACCCCTATAATATTCGGTTCTTCTCTTTGCCCAACCCCTCCATCATGCGGATTTTCAAAACTATTTTAAGAAAAATAATTCTGCCCTATTTGCTGTTAACTAATAACATTAAATTAAAAAAAAAAAGAATCATTCACCTCTCCCTCTCAAATTTACATTTCTCCCCCTTCCCCCCTCCATTGTAGAAAGAAGTTTAAAATATTTATTTAGAGAAAAAACTCTCACCTAATTGTGTTATAATAATATGGGCTTAAAATATTTAAAAGAAAAAAACTGTCATATCCATTGCTTTCAAGTAACAATAAATAATTAATCAATCATCTAAAATACCCTCATGCCCAATTTCTGTTTTCTCCCATTTCTGCAATTTCAAACTCTTTAAAATTTGAATTTTATATACAAAAAAAATTGCTGTATTTGATACTTTGTAATAATGATGAATATCAATGATCTAAATTCCCTCCCCCCTGAAAATTTTCATTTGTAAATAATTTTTCAAATAGATTTTCGTAATGTGTAGCGCATCACACTAAATCGGGACGCCAACTGTGTTATGCTATTCTACAAAAAATGCCATTTCAAAATAAGCAAATCTACACGTAAAATAAAAATTTCCCTTATACTGCAGTTTCAAACTCCCTTAAATCTGCAGTTTAGGAAAAGTTCCAAGAAAGATTTCTTGAAGTTCATCACGGAAGCAAAAATGAAATGCTGGAAATATCTGCAACTAACAAGAGCTATATCAAGTGTTGATCCAAAAGTTGCAGAAAACTAAACTCAAATCTCACGAAAACTAGAATGGATTTACTTTTAATACTTTTGTTACATAGTAATTAGATAATATGTAAAAGTTGTGCCGATTGTAAAGAAAATGTTGTAATCAGAAAAACTTAATCCTTTTTAAGGAAAGATCAGGGAATAGTCAGAAAACATTATCTACCCTGATCTCAACACTGTGATTATTTTGGTTAATACTTTATATGCAACTATTTTGCTACTAAATCAGCCATCATATGCGACTATTTTTGGGTTCAAAGGCTACTAAAGCAACTATTTTGAATAATTTTTGGAATGGCAGCCCTGTGTAAATGAACGATGCTATATACTCCATAGTGTATAATAAGCTTTCTGTAATGCACATCAGTGATATATATCAAATTCGATATGTTTGAAATTCAGTAACATCACTATACACAACAAACGAAAATCAAACGTTTGAACGCCTTAATGTAAAAAAAATTCTTTTGGGTGGCTCTGTAAATGAACTATAAGTGCTACATACTTCATTTTCAATACCGAACATGCCATAGTAAACTTTAATAATATATATCAATTGCGCGGCAATCCGAGTATATTTACACGAGTTAGAGCACGAACAGACAGACAGACAAACCGAATTCATAAACACTTTTCAACTTTATTGGAAAGTGTTAAAAACTGACATATATATGTGAAGAAAGAGGGTTTGTATAACTAAGTATCAAAGAAGTTTGTCACTAATTCTCAATGCATTTAAATATAAAATGAAAACAATCAAGAAATATCTTCCAATCTTTCATTATCTGATTAATGATACTTTCAAGGTTCGTACATTCCTACAAAATTCCTGACTTTAATCAAGGGTCGATCCAGACAAAATTTGGGGCCTATTTAGGGCACAAAAATCTATTTGATAAAATGAGCCCCTTCACCAAGTTCTTTTAAACAAAACAGGAACCCCTTCATAAAATTCCTTTTAATAAAATAGGCACTTTCACAAAATTCTATTCCATAAAAACTTACTATTTATTAATTATTTGTTATGTTGTTACATTTTAAAATGTGTAATTTGTAAACAAACAAATTCATCAGAGAGGAAAACTACAGCAAAAGAATTTTAAAAAGTTTTTGTTAATAAATACTTAGTTCGAATTTGAGTAACTGGATTTCAACTTTCGTTACAAAATGTTATTTTTCACAAAAATATAACAAATTTCACTAAAATAATCTTTGTTTTTCACAAAATGGGCCCCAAGAAAAAAAACCTGCATCGACCCCTGTTTTAAAGTATTTTTTTTCGCAGCGCCCTTCAATCTGCTAAATTTTGGTTCTACTTCCTGCAAAATTCCCGCATTTCTGTTTGGAGACAGCAAATCTGCAAAGGTTCATAGGTGAGAATTTTTCGTATTTCGACAAATTTTCTTTTTATAGTTTCCTCAAAAAACACGCCGTTGAAATTTGCACCCCTCATCTACCGTACTATACCAATTTCAAAATCTTCGAAACTTTTTTTTTAATATTCTGTTCAATTTTTTGTTTTCTTATAATAATATATAAATAATAATCTAAATTTCTCCCCTTCCTTCGAAATTTCCCTCCACATCACCACCAGCGTACAAAGTTTTAAACTTTTCACTTGGAAAAATCTGATGCCTTATTTGTCGCTCTTTACTAACAAATAAATAATCAGTCATGTAAATTACACCCCCTCCTCTGAAATTTTTGCAGTCCCCTTTACCCCAGCATACAAAGTTAAAAATATTTAAAACTATTTTTTTTTTAAATTTCTCCTGTTTTGCTTGTTGCTCTCTTATAACAATAAATAAATAATCAACTAAATTACAGTGCCTCCCCATTTTTGCTCTTTAAAGGAAACGGAAATTTCATTTACTATTATAAAATACTATAAAGGGACTGGAATTGTCCATCATACTTGGTCAAGATTAGACTAATAAATTTAAGGAAATGACCTTTTGTTATATTTCAATGAAATGTATGAGTTTTGATTTTTCTTTTCATGATATGCATACTGCTTTGCCAAAACCTTCTCGGCAGATATAATGGAAGGAATCTTATTTAATCTATTTTTAATTGCCTTTTCAGCCCGTGCTAATTAAAGAGCTGTCATTTAATATTACCATGTAGGACATTTATTCAATTGCATTAAAATAATCATAAGTCGAATTATAAAGATAGAGATGATGTAGATTACTTATATATATTTGTCATTTATATTTGAAGGGTTCCAAGGAAACAATGATAGTTAAAAACTAGATATTCACAACTCTTTCCTGTTACCTATGTGGATGATCTATCATCAACTGTGTATCGAAATACATTTAACTGTTTTATCAATGGATTACTTTCATTGTTGTTCCGATCAAACGTAACTAAACTAAAGTACAATATGTAGCTTCTCAAACTGACACATGACACTGTTATTTCAAATCTAAAAAGAAATTGATTATCACCATTTTCCCCCATGATCCTTCATTTAGTCACATATTTAGAAAAATCTTATTAAAACACAAGTTAACCCACCCGGCGTTGTCAGGGCCCTTGATAATAAAATTACACAAACTTAAGGTTTGTATGATTTTATATCTTTAATCTGATTTTGTGTGAAATTATTTATTTAAAAGTGCTGCGCATGCGACGGAAAATCCTTTATTTCCGCCGACAAGAGACGCATTCTGGTCTAAACGAACCTCCCACACATGTTTCCGCTTCTTGCGGCACCGTATAGAAGGCGTTCTGCGCATAAAAAAAAGATATATTAACAAATATAAATTGAAAAATTTGTTTCCATTAAGTATTAGATTGTGATTCAAGGATTCTGGAACATTTTTGTTTTGGCTTTATCTAAAAAAATGTCTGAGATATGGCAGTTTGAAATTCCAGGGTGACTGACTTTTTAAAACAATCTCATTTTTGTTATGCTGTAACTCTCATACTGAAATACGCATTCAAATTCAGTATTAACGAAAACCGGTATTGAATCTTCTATAATTGGGACCAAGCATTTTATCTTCGGGTGTTTGAGTAAAATGAGTTGAATTTTTAAAAACATGGACTATGAAAGCTACTTTTTCCTTCGAGTATAAACCGGGAGACCTTTTTATAACTTCTGTTCTATCTGGATTGTTTCGAAAATCCTTTTTTGAATTTGGATTTCTAACTTTTCAATGTATTCATGTAAAAATTGGAAAATTCATTTGCAAACCTTAACTATCCTTCCTTTATATCATTTAAATTACTCAAAATATATTTTATTTTCAGAATTGGATACACTATCAAAGAATTTTAAAGATCTTATAGCGAATAAGGAAAGCTGCGACACAACTTTGCATGTACAAGATAAAGAGTACAAGGTTCACAGAGCTGTTTTGATAGCGAGGTCTTCCGTCTTCGCTGCTATGTTTCTACACGCAACCTCAGAAAAACAGACGGGTATCGTCACAATCCCGGACTGCGATCCCGAATCTTTCGGAGAGTTTTTGGAATTTTTGTACTCCGGAAAATTGGAAAAGCCATCATCTCACAACGTGCTAAATTTATATGAGACGTCAGACAAGTATGACGTCCAGGAACTCATGATATTCTGCGTGGAGTACCTAATGGAAAATCTTAGCTTGGAAAACGTGTGTGATGTTGTGACTCTTGCTTATATGTACGAAGAGGTTAATTTATTATCTGCTGCTCAAGATTTTTTCAACAGCAATCTAGACGAAATTTTGAACACCTCGGAATGGGATTCCTTAGTGAAGAATGACTACCGCTTATCCGAAAAACTGTTAAAAGGAACGTTGTCGAAAGTGAAAGTTGTTGAAAAAGTTCCGAGCTAAGACTCATTCTTTGTATTCACAGATGTAGCATTGTAATATTTCCCTGTACTCAATATTTCGATGTTACCATAAGAATTACCTTTTTCTTAATATGATTTGATGTTTGTAACATTAGTTAGAATTAAATTTGTGAAAAGAAAAATTCTATTATAGTTTTATTGAATTTGAATTATTCTTTTAATTTTACAAGGCTCCCGTGATCCTTAAGAACTCCTTATTTTTATGATTCATTTTAAACGACTGATGGTAAAAAAAAAAGTGCAAGAATAGTTTTTCGAAATTGTTGGTTGTTTAGCCGAGACATTCTCTCCTCTTTTTACTTATTGTTTGAAAACTTTACAATACTTATTGCCACAGATAAAAATTTTAATGTGGCTTATATCATATTTTAAACTTAATTTTTTCTCTCTCTCATAGGCTGATGTTTCTAAAGATACAGGACGTTTCGTGAAATCATTAGTAACTCGTAAAAGGTTATTGTATGTTTTTGTTCGTGGTTATTTTATATTTCTCTAGAAATAAACATTTGTCCTTTTTTACCGTCTACTTCTCATAAAAAATCACTAAACTTATGTATAACTCAGATTCATTTTTGATAATATATTAATACAGTACACAATTAAATTTAAATTAAATGAACTTTTATTTATTTTATATAGAAAATCTCTTAATTTAGTGAAAAACCACTTTTTTGTCTTCACTTTAATCACTACTTGTTAAAGAATCATCAAAATCCTTAATATTTGTTGGGAAAACATGGATACGTGGATTATTAGTCAGTGTTTCACCAAAATCGACTAGTTTCCATATTTCGCCTGAAAGCGACTCATAATCCTCCAAACACAATTTCATCAAAGATGGACAATTTAAAAGTATATCCCTAAGAAAATTCATTTCAACAATAGTGCCCTTAAAGACGATTTCCTTTAGTGGACTATTCTCACAACATTTCAATATATAGGTTTTCGTATCTGGAGATAAAACACAAAAAGCGAATTCTATATACTCTAATTTTGGCAAAAATGACAAAAGCATACGCATTGTTTTGTAATTGGAGCTATTATCTTCAATGAACTTGAAAATACATTTAACTAAACAATGAAAAACTGGTCGCGAATCATCACTATCTGTGAAAGTAATATTTTCTAGGTATAAATAATTTAGCTTGGGACAACTTACAGCTAAATATTCAATGGATATTATGCAGTTGTGAACACTTAAATCGGTTAGATTACGACCGCTACTTTTCAAAAAATTGTTTATATTAATTTGTGGACCTGCCTGTGAAAATTCTAAAGACACTATCTTCAGACTAGTCTTGCTGAATAAATTAAGTTGCTGTTCATCACATATACGGCACTGTATTGAATACAATTTAGGACACACAGCCAAGCATACTTTAAGAATGTCAGTATAATACGGCAAATCGCTGATTTCTAAAAATTCTAAATGTAACAAGTTATAACTATACATTTTTTATTGCTTGGAAAAATCTTCTTTATGTAAAGAATACAGGATTAGAGGGAGAATTTTGCAGTCGGTCACTTCGAGAGATGGTAAATTTTGAATAAGATATTTGACACCATCATCTGTAATGTTTGAACCTTCAATAAATAGCTTCTTTAATTCAGGGCAAGGAAGCTTTTCATTTTCATCTTTACACATATACTTAATTCCATCGTCCGTAACAAGAGATTTTGTCACGTCCATTTCAGCTATTTTAGGACAAAATTTGGCTACGTTTTTCATATCTTCATCACGACATCTGATAGGATAGGAAATTTTTTCAAGATTGGGTAAATGACAAAGAATATTTTCCGATAAAGTTAGATCATGGTCACTTTTTAACCAGCAGCCTTTAAGAAATTTTAACTGTTCATTTAGTAAAATATATAAATATTCGTCTTCAAGCTTTTCTTTTTCAAACAAATGTGACACGAGTTCAAAAGAATATTTACTCTGTAAAAATTCTAAATTTTGTTTGAGAGTCTCATCATCTGATTCTTTAAAGGCAAAATAAAATCTTTCGGGCTAATATTTGCATAATTTAAATTTCCTCCATCTTAGTTTCAAATACATTTTTTATTAAGTAAGGTAGTTGCAGGAAATGGTGTAATGATTTACATTTATTTATTTTGATACTAAACTGATGCAGGGAAAACGTCTAAGAAGAAAGGATTCCCTAAATTGATTTGGAACGTTGCGATACAAAAGGTGCATCTTATTTATGTATATATATATATATATATATATATATATATTTGTGGTTTGTATTAAAAAATAAAAAAGATAATTTTACCCAATATAAATCAATGACTGTTAATGTTTTCTACTCGTATTTTCAGGACCTTTGCAATCAAGATTAAAATTTGCATTTAAATCAATTTATTTAAAAAAAATCATTAATTTAAATATGATAAAATTACAAAGCGTTTATATAACGAAATACTCTCATAACAATCAGAAATATTATAAAGCTAGCTGAAAACATAAGGAATTAGTATGTTGTGGACATAAGAAAACTTTATTTTATATCATTATAATATATTATATTATACAAGGGGCAGTGAAAAAGTTCACGGTATTTCCTTGTAACTCTTTAATACCACAATATACATAAGTTATTTGTCTAACACGCAACGTCCTCTCCTCGACCAAAGAATTCACGTCATGTCAAATCCGAAACAAAAGGGATGCCTATTTCGTTTTTCGACAACAAAGGTGTGGTGCACCATGAATTTGTACCAGCTGGACAAACTGTTAACGGTCATTTGTACGTGCAAGTTTTGAAGAGACAGAGAGAGGCAATCCGAAGAAAACGTCCCGCCAAATGGCAAAGAGGATGATTACTGCATCACGACAATTCTCCCTCCTGCACATCGATTGTTGTACAGGCGTGGCTCGCTTAAAAGAACATTCCACTTCTCCACCAGCATCCCTACTCACCGGATTTAGTACCATCAGATTTCTAGCTCTTCCTTAAGATAGAAATTAGCCTCAAAGTTAACCGTATTAACACCATAAAAGGCATCAACACCAACGTGACGGTGGTAATTGGGAAGATACCAAAAGAGGACCTTCATCATTGTTTCCAGCAGCAATAGGAGCAGTGAATCAAATGTGTGCGTTCTGATGAAGGCGATTAAATAAATATGTACATATATTGTGGTAATAAAAAGTTAAAGCGAATTTCCGGGAAATTTTTTACTGTCCCTCGTAATAGCATCAACTATTATGAATATAAAGCATAATGGATTTTGTTTTAATTTAACAGGGAATGATAGGGATCAGTAAATTAAAAGAAGAACAGAACAAAAACGTCCATTGTTGGGTTTTAAAATTAGATTAACAAATGCATTTTTTAATCATTAAAATCAAATATAAAATTTGGTGTTGTTCTAGACAATAGAAAATAATGTACGGCTATAATGTTCACAGAAAAAATCATATGACTGGTGTTAACAGTGGCTATCAAAAATCAGGGGTTTGGGCAGCAATGTGATTAAAAGTGGATAACAGTTTATAAGAATGGAGTTAAAACTAATGCAGTTTATTCAATATTTAAATTTATTTATCTATAAAACTGCAACACAAAATAACACACAGAATTTTTTTTTAATTGTACAGTTTTTGTTTACAAAGAGGGACTTTTGTATAATCCGAATAGGCTACTCGTGATAAGAAAGAAAATGCGTCACCCATGAGTAATTATATAATACGCTTTCGCTTGTTTCGCCCACCTGTAGTAGAATCATCCAATTATGAATTCTTTTTTCGTTCTTCTTTACGTTTCTAGTACTTCTAAAAATATGCCACGAAAACGAACGTTTCTGAGCTTCTTCTTTTGAGCCATTTTTTAAAAATACATTTAGAAACAGATCATCGTTTTAGTGTTTATGTAGGCGGAGCAAAATCTATAACTGGTATTGTTAGAGTACATCCCCTAGAATACATAGTATGGAAAACGGCTACAAATCATTATTATCACTTCTGTAGATAAATCACTAAACAATTATGCATTATTTGTAAAGAATACTATAAAAAATTACTCCACAATGTTATTAGTACTAGTATTATTTTTAACAAAACATCATAAAAAATTGAAAATAATAATAGAAAATCATTAATTATCAGAAATTATTAAAATTAAAAACTAAAAATTTCAATTATCCAAACTATACCAAACTGTCATAAAAATCCAATAAAATGTTGTTTTGAAAATATTGGTTGTGATGCTTATAATAATGCTACTAGTAATTTATTGCTGAATATGCTCACTCAGATACACAATATAACGATTAAAAATGACAATTAACATTGTTTAAAAAACATTTTTCAAATTATAAATAAATTAGAAAACTTTACTTCAAAACACTCCAAAACATTTGCTTTTAATGATATATGAAGCAATACAAATATCAACGATTTACATAAAACTATGTGTTTACTTTTTCCTAAAATAAAATCTTAATTAAATTTTAAAGATTACATTTCTGTTAGATTCTTTAAAATATTATTGAACTTTACCTTGCATCATTATTTGCATTAATACTATTTATAAACAATATCAAGGAATTTCTCGAGGAGGAACAGCATTAAGCATACTTTCTGATTAATCATACTTTATTATTACTATGAAAGGAATTCAATAGGTAATAAGAACGTTTAATATCGATATCGAGATGATATAATTATTTTTTTTATTTCAGTGTCTCTAATATTGCATATTTTACCCACTCAATATATCACACAGCTTACACCAAGTCAAAATGATAGGGTTGATAATATAATAAACTTTCTTGATTTAAAAATAAAGCTTGACAACAATAATAAATTAATAATTGACATTTATGAAAAACAAACTGATTTTCCTTTGATTCCTTTGAGAGTAAATAATTTTACGCATTATAATTCATGCTTACATAAATCTGTTTATACAAATATTTGACTTAATTGCCTATACAGAATGAAATATTTATGTTCAAATAAGAATAAAAATAAAAACATGAAATTTATCAGTAATTTAGCAAAGATATGATGGTTATCCTAAGTACATGGTAAACTTAATAATTAATTCATTTAAATGATTTCGTATTTATATACAAAACATGTATAAAGGTTAGTGGAAGTTGGATTCGTAGTTTGTATGACTTATTACATGTATAATCATTCTATTACATGTTAATTTGGTTAATTAATCATGAAAAAAATGTGATATTTTACGTTATGATTCATTATTTTTTTTTAAATTAAATTTACTGTTTTTTTTTTTTTTTTTTTTTTTTTATATATATATATATATATATATTACAATGGGTTTTATCCATAAATATAAATATTACAAACTAAAGTAATATAAATTTTTCTTTTAACAAAATTATTTGTGATAATCAGATACAAATTAAAAATTATGCAATTTAGTTATTATTATAATATACATGAATTGGGTGATTATTTGAAACAAATGAAAATAAGTTAATTTTGCAAGATATTAATTATTATTTCTATGTAATTTCACACATGGTAATTACTATTATTAATATTTAAAAATAATTTGGTTGATTAATTCGGTATAACATCGACTTTAAATATTAATATTAATATTTATTACTAATGTTTGAACATTATAATTTAGAATTTTATAATCATTAAAAAATATGATATCGGAAGCAGTAAATTGCTTAAAACAATTTTTTCACAGCATTGCTGCCACTATTCTACAGTCCTCAAACTTTTATATATAATATTTATTCAATAGATTTGTAGTTTTAAAATTAAATACATTTAATTGCTATATTTAGTTTTCCTTTTCTTATTTTCTTTTGTTTTAATTAGTAGTAACAAATTATTGTTGATTAATTTAAATTCATAAATATCTTAATTGTTTCGATTAAATTTTAACTAAAACCGTACTATTAAACATCTTGATTGCTGATTTCGCTCCTTTTCTGTAACTGTAGTATTGCTGTGGCATTCAATAATTAGCTCTTCTCAAATATTATGAGTACAATTCTTCTTTTTATTTTTATTATTGGATTTTCTTTTAATTTTCCATATGTTTTTCTTGATTTTCTACGGAAATTCAGAGAATTTTTTTTGGCAGTGATAGATTTAGCAGAGACTGGCTAGTTGCAAGTCTATTATTTGACACTTGTATGTTCTTGCCGACTGATGATTAAACACTCACGTGTTGCTTTGTTTCTCTTTTTCCATTATCATATTAATTTTAACGATTTCTGTTCCAATTTTGATTATATCCTTTTTATTTTATTTAATGTTTGGAATCGACTATCTTTAAAATGTTTATAATTCTTAATATGTTGAAATTTTCTGGTAAGGGCTATTCATAACGATGTTTTCAACGTATTTTTTGCTATAACAATTAATACTAGTCGTTGGGGGCCACCGTAATACTTACCCATCATGAATATGCATAAAGTAAAATATTAAAATAAAACATGTGTAAACTACTTATAAAATGCATTGCAATTCGAATAAAATCTTGGCTTGATGACGTCATAAACTTTAAAGGCTCAATTACTAAATTGCTTGAAAGAAACATCCTTATAACTCCAAAAATAATAATCCTATTAACTAGCGGTTTATTGCATCTGAGTAAGCGTCAAATTTCCAATTAAAATATATCTTTGAAGTGAAATTTGGATGAAATACAGGGTCATGAAAAATCGAAGAGTGTGGAAAAATAGGATTCCAAATATCTCGGCAACTGATTGTCCGATCGACTTCATGCTTTATGCAAATTTATGTTTTTCTATTGTCTTTTATATTCATTTCTTAAAATAAACAATTTCGAATTTTTTATATACCTTTTATCAGAACGAATATTTCGAGAGTCCGAAAAAAATAGTTCCGGTTAATCGAGGTTATTGAAATGAAATAGGCTTCTTCCCATTATTACATACTAAGTAGATACCAAATTGCAAGTCTCTATCTCAATTTTTTTGGGGGATAGACCGTTTACAGACACACAGACGGACGGCAAAATTTTTTTTCTAAAAATATGTTTTTCGGAATCTTCAGTGTCTGAAATGTGTAAATCCGTCAAAATTTTTTTTTCCATTTTCAAAACGATTACAAGACTTACCCTGTACTACGTATGATGGGTAAGTAATAAAATGTTATTGCATGCCATCGTTAAGTAAGAGATTCGGTCATTTTCTGTTATAAAAAACTTGTAAGCTATCTTTTGTTTTCAAAAGTATTATATATATTTGTGGTTTAAGGCACAATATTGATTATTGACTCTTGAAAAAATGTATACGGATACATGAAAATTTTATGTATTTGAAAGTAATATCAGATCTCTTTGTGGTGATATTTTCCTGGTTTTCCAAGCAAATTGCTTGTCGACTCGTATTATCACCTCCGAATTTTTTTTTGCATTAGCATTAAAACACGCTATATTTCAGATTAAGATATATAGATTAATCTTCCCTAAACTACACATTTAAAAGTGTACATAAACAAAACTATTTCAAAAATAAAACAAGATTTTGTAATAACTGATTATTTACCATAAGGTCATAATAGGAATATCTCGTGATTCTTAAATGATCTATATACTGCAGGTGTATAGCCAGTGGCGTAGCTACATATTGAGCGCCCTGGAGCAGCTAAAGTTTGTGCGCCCTCGAAAAAGTTCTACGAAATTTTGTTTTCAAGTTTAAAAATTATACACTATTCTTAATTCGACTTATAACTTTACTTTTATTTGAAAGTTAATGTATCTTAACAAAGTATTAAAGACAAACAATTAAAAATAAATAATTAAATGAATTATAATTTTTTAAGTATAATAGGTGTGCACAGCCTTTATAGGAGGAGGGCCAGTCACAAAAATGGCTGGATTGTCGAGGACCAACTTCCATAGCGTAGACAAAATTTTGTTTTGGAGCAGGAGGTTGAGGAGGGAATCAATGACCTAAAAATTTACAAAAAGGCGATTTTCATGCGTTTGATCGACGAAATTCGTGATTTTTACGTGCCCTATCGACAAAATTCATATGATCATTAGGGTTTTGTTCATCTCACGAAACCCTATTAGTTCCGCTTCGTTGTCTGTCCGTCACAGAGCCGGTTCTCAGAAACTATGAAACTTACAGTCATGAAATTTTGTGTACTTATAGCTAAATACCTATTATGAAGCTCAAAATCAGGAAATTCGAAAAAAATTATTATTTTAATATATAGAGATAAAAAAAAATCTAACAGCCTTATCCTATTAAATTTAAACATGTTTCGTTATAGCAGTTGCCAACAATTAAAAATCCACAATAAAATTCTTTCTACAATAATTAATTTTCTATTGAAAGATTTCCACGTGAAAAATGAAAATGAAATAAAAAGTTTCACCAATTGAAAAAAAAGATTAATATGACGTCATATTGCTAATAAAACGGAAATTTTCAAACATTTCTCATAATACAAAGAGTATGAGTATGTGTAAATACAGAAAGCAGCTTAAGTTGATGTCATTAGAGAATTATAAGGAAAATTAATCTGACGTCTAACATTTTAAAGATCTCTATACAACATGTTTAATTTTGAAATTGATTTTTTTAAATATCGCATTTAGTTCACATGACAGATATTATTGTGACAGAGTATAATAGCGGGCTTTGCCTGCTATCGGACCGGTTCAGATTTTCGAAAGAACGAGAAAAAAATAAACCGGTAAATTTTTACTTTATAATAAATATGACCTTTTTTTTCTGGAAAATGAAATTTATTTGGATTTATTAAAGGAAGGATAAAGTGTTTTGAAAGGAATATTAAACGAAACCCTTTGGGCGATCTTCGATCACACTTACCCACGTGTTACGGTTCCGATTGATGAAATTCATGATGTTTTTCTACAACCTATGGAAGAAAATTTGCAATTTACTCCCCGACTTATTGGTAAACTTCGCAATTCCGGAATTTCTGGAAATGTTGGCCTCTAAGGTCTTCGAAGGTTACCAGTTAACCTATCGCGAGCCACAGGTTCAGCGTCCTTAAGGCTGTTCGTCAGTAAACTTCCCGATTCCCCTCGCTAATGGCCCAACCAGTGGCTGAGAGGTTCTGCTCTGGAAGCTGGTAGACGGGAGGTGCTGGGTTCGATCCCAATCGCGCCCGTCGGCCTAATCGTTCGGAGTTTTCGTGGTTTTCTTCGAGCCGTGGATATATCCATGCGTAAATACGGGTTAGGTTGCCTTAGAAAGACCCCCACGAAGGGCACTCCCCCCGGGCCTATATCCCAAGTGCAGATAATTGGCCGTCAATAATCAACCCAACCCAACCCCTCGCTAATGTTAATCCAATGGGCATAGGATGCATTCGTATTTTTAAAATATCTCCTCGGGAAATTAATATTTTTAACTTCTGTTTCTTGTGTACTGTTCTTAAAGAATGTCTGTATGTAAAGAATGTCTGTCTATGGAGTATCTACCAATATTTACCGAGAATTGGTTAGGATTTTTGTTTTAAATGCGTCAATGAGCCAGTACAATCTTCGTCCTGTTTTTCTTTTCAAGGATTTCGAATTATTGTAGAATACTAATAAAAAAAACACACTATTGTCAAGATTTTTTTTTTTTTTTTTTACTTTTTGTATATGGATGAAACACGTTTTTTTGTTTTTAGTGCCAAAAAATACTAAAAATCTATAAAATTCAAACTATCATAAATCGGGAAGCTTTGATCATAAAAAAATAGAAAGTTTTATTATTTTACCTGTTAAAATATGGAGGATTTTTCTAAATATAATGTATAAAACCCTTGAAAACGAATAAAACTGTAAACCATAAAAAAATAAAAAATTAACTATTTTGACATAAATTGCTTTTCAGAGGGTGAAGAACAACTTTGAAACTTTTTTACTTCTGGAACTATATTTTTAAAGCTAATGATTTAGGAAATTAGCCAATGGACAACGATAAAAATTGACACCAGGGTTCTCACTGGCTTTTGATTAATCTTAGTAATAGATTCGTTGTGAAACACTAAGAATATCAAAACACAAATAATGAGTTACACAGAAAAGGTTTACTCGTACAATAATATCATTCAGAGTGTCACCGAAAGAAAAAAAATATCTTGCAATTTGGCGATTTCAATCTTTAGTTTTCTCGCCAAATGAAATATTTTGGCTCAATGGCGATCGGCAGCGAGAACCCTGATTGACACCCTTATTGACACTCAAATATTGCAATTTTTACTTTCCATATACATACAATGAAAAGAAGGAAATAACAAAGTACTGTAATCACAATAAAAAATAAATGAAAATAATAGTATATCTTTAAATTTTCAAATATCCTGAATCCGTTCTCACAATTTTTACAGTGATTCAATATGTATGTGTGTATGTATGCGTGTACGTAAAGAATTGCCTCACGTTTTCAGGTCCCAAGAGCAGGTTTTGGTGTTTTTCGATGATGTCTGCATGTATGTAATGTGTACCCAAAATATGCTGCGATTGAGCTTTCAATTCATCAATAGAATAATAGTCGAAAGTGTTTCTACTGTCATAAGAATTTTATTATTTTTCGTAAAGACCGGCTGACGGGTTTGGAATCTAAACTATTTTTCATTCTGTGACGATAACTGATATACATTTTCTCTTACATCTCAATTATTTTGTTTTTATTGTTCAGGTTAATCTTATATCTATAGAACAACGTTTTACCACGCAGACAGTGACAGCTCATCAGGGGGTTAAAAATCACTTTACTATTAGTAATTTCATGAACAAAATTTCTCATTGTTTAATAGTGAAAAACCCACTATTGAAACAGATCAAATTTTTGCGGTACAAACCGCTGAAAAGCCGCTACTGTACGCAGGGTCGGAGTCGGTCACTGTTAAATGCGCAGACCTTGGATTTTTGGAGGATGAAACTTTTTTAACGAAATCAATTATTTTACCACCTAGCTAGTAGAAACCAATAATATCCATAATGATTATACCAATAATCATTCCAGTTTTTCTTTCTTGGGACGCTTTCAATTTCGGAACTGGAGTTCTGAGGAAAAAAAAAACTGCAATCAAAATCAAAACAGAATAATGATAACCGTTTAGACACCAACCTCACATATCCTATGCTAAAAAAAAATAAATAAATAAAAAATAAAATATTGAAATGTAAATGAAAATTTTTTTCTAAAGAACGCTGCCATTGGTTTAACATTAGCTTGCGAGTAGCTAACGTAGGATCCTAAGTATACAGAATTTTAGTACTAAATAAATGTTATGATTAATAAACCTATTTTAAACTTTTTTGCAGAGGGAAAAAAAAATCTTAATGCTGCTAGTAATATTAAAAAACGTGTAAAAATTATTGATTTGATTTTAAAGAAAAGTTTTTTTAAATAAGTTTTTATTTAGTAAACTCAGTCAAGTTCTATGTAAGACAGATTTCCGACTTATACAGAATCCGCCATGGGCAGAGTGTACTGTATAAAGAAAAAAATACCTATAGGATAATAAAATAATATCGGGTATAATCGAAGGGGCGCAAAAAAATCTTTCAGAGGGCGCCGCGTTGAACAGCCTTGTTCTAAAGTTTATACAAAATAGCTGACCGCCGCGCTGTTCTGATTATCACATTTATAAACAATGTTGAAACAGTCCCGTTTCAAAAATGAATGTTTGACTTATTTTTTGTTTGCCGAAAATATTCTTCATAAATATTTTTCTGCATTAAGCGCAAAAATCTATATAATAAACATTTATTTTATATGAAGGAAACTACAATAACAGCATTTGAATTTATATACGAATACACAAAAGCTTACACATTTCAGACAAATACTTAATGAATAATTTTACGAATAATAATAATAATAATAATAATAATAATAATAATAATAATAATAATCTATACTAATAAAATAAAGTTTCGCTCTGTGTGCGTGTGTGTTTGTCTGTCTGCAATGGCCAGCAAAATCTAGCCCACCTAGAAGTCTGAAAATTTAGGTGTGGATAGTCCAAGGTCTGGCCATGTGCACCTGAGTCTCAGAATTTTAATATTTTGATAATTACCCAACATATTAATTATAATCTCATTAAACATCGTATCGAAAATTCCATCTTTTAAATCAATATTGCTAAAGAAAAGAGCAGCTGTTCTGGATTTGCAAGCGGAAATGAAAGAATTCGAAATTATTTTACTAATTAGCGAATTTTAAGAAAACTAATTAAGATATCAATTTGAAAAATTCTGAGCATATGTAAAAAAAATTCTGCATCCGACTATGTTATTTTTGAAAAATTCGGCCTGTAATTTTTCTTAATTTATGCAAATAACTGCCAAAAATCTGCCGGCGCCAGTGAAAAAAATCCGAGAATGTTTCAGACAGGTATCTGCTTTCATTAAAAACTGAACTACAAAGAGATCTCTTTCTCTGGCCAATCCCTCCATTTAGTTTGCGAAAATGAAAGAAAATAATTGGCAATTTTTACTAATGAACAACAATTTACATAACTAATTAAGATATAGATTTGAAATTGAGGATAGGAAGGGGTGTCATCTGCCGGCTATTTTAGCGTAGTGTCTTCGTTATGTTCTAATTATCAGAAAAATTTAATTTTTCTTAATGATCGCATTAATGTGGGTGAAGGTGGTTTTCTTGACCAAATTATTCGTTATTATTTGCGGGTATGGGGAGGGAGGGGGTTAACGCATTTCTCTGAGATTGTTATTATCTCGAGTCCGGGCAACGCCGGGCGGGTTAGCTAAGTAATATAATAAAAAATAAGTCCTTTTTTTAAGTAAAGCTGACGCTTTCTGATGCCAGACAGGCTAAAAATTTCTTGGGCAGATCATGTCGCCATATTGGTATCAGACAGAATCACAGAATTTACATTAAGTTTTCCTCTGAAACAAAGAAACTTTCAAGAAAAATATTGCAATTCTTCTGATTTGCAAAGAGAAAATAATCATTAATTAAAAAATACTCCAAAAAAGTGAATTGAAAATTTTTTAATAATTAAACACTTTTAAATCTAATGCTTCTAGCAAATTTTGTAACTATTAACTTCACCTCAGGGAGGGCGACGCTTTTACCATGTTTAGGGTGAACCAACCCACGGGTCGATTGCCCGGCGGGCCAGTCAGCGCATATCAGAATGTAACTTAATTTAGTAAAATCCTTTTGTTTGTTTTTTATTTATTTATTTGGTACTTCTCTATTATCCCGTCGACCACGTTTCATAACAAAAAACTATCTCCAAACTGTAACGCCAAATAAACGGGAGAACGTTGCCATTGGAATATCAAAATAAATAAATAAATAAAATATAAGAATTTAAGGACACAACTGTTATTTTAATTAATGAAATAACTAATAAATCAGTGAAACATAATTAAAAATACAGGCAAATGTCGAATTAAAAACCACTTGATGACATAACAAACACGTATAATGCTGCTGACATCGAGGAAATGGGACTGCATTTTTGGCGTTTAATCTTACAGTTTGGAGATAGTTTTTTGTTATGAAAAGTGGTCGACGGGATAATAGAGAAGTGCCATTTATTTATAGGTCTATTTTTCAACACGGGCGGAATGAAGATTTTTGTAAAAATTATGTTATTAAAAAAAGTTTAAGCTTTATGAATGAAAGTGCACGTTTTCTTTAAAACACGAGGTCTTTATCACCAGTTGAAATATTTCATCTTTGTATAAAATTAAGATCTAAGTTTGGATTTATTGTTATATATGTATTCTCATTTATTTAAACACAGAGTATTTCTGTAAAGTGTTCGGAAAGTTGAATGGAGTAACTCCATTTTCTTTCATTTTATAATTCGAAAATTTATTGACTACTAATATGTGATATCGGGTGGTGGTGGTGGTGTGTGTGATGGGGGGGGGGGGGGGAGCTTGATTACGTCCTAAGCAAACTCACATTACCATTTTCGAAAATATATTTTTTTCCTTATTTAATCCTAAAATTCTGCGATTAAAGAAGGATTAATCCGGAAAAACAGTGATTGCAAATTTCGTAAAAAGCGGTATACATTTGCATAGGATATAATCAGGTCTTAAGGAACACCGGATTTGTTACTTAACCTTTTCCTTTTCTTTTTGAAAGAAAATGCTTACCAATTCTGTATTTCAGATATACCATATTTTCAAAATCTCAAAAACAATACTCACAAATTTTTAATTTGCCCCCTACCACTTCTAAGTTTGACATTTATTATTGTTTTGTAATCTGTATTGATAAAGCATATGCATGTTCAGTTTCCACAAAATAACAACAACAGAAATCAAAATTTTCATTTTCTTGTTTTTTTTTTTTTTTTTTTTTATGTTCAATAAATTTCTCTAACTTGTCAAACTATTGGTTTTTTTGTTCTTTCAAATCGTAAAATAACTAAATATTGTTATATATATAATCAATATTTTTATAATATAATCAGGTCTTAAGAAACACTGGATTTGTTACTTAACTTTTTCCTTTTCTTTTTGAAAGAAAATGCTTACCAATCATCTTAAATACATGACATTATACATGACATAATACAATGACATCTTAAATATAGGTTTCTCAGCAGTGACTTGTTTGGCTACCATTATTTTCGTACAATAATCATGATAAATTTCTAAAATATTTTTCATAAAAATGTACCAGGCGTAATATCTTTTGAAAATAGTGGTAGTCAATAAAGTGACCGTTGAGAACTGTATAAATAAAATTTGATTATTTTAAGATTTCAAAACTTTCAACAGTCGTCTACGGAAAAGTTAAAGGAAAAAAAAAAATCTGGTATGCTGAAAGTTACTTGAGGCTGCAATATTGGTATGAATTGACATTAAAACTTCACGAATAGAAATAAATACTTTTAACTGTGTATAAAACATGTTTTAAATCGAAGTAGTTGAGATAAAAATTATTAAAAATATTATAGGTATATGCTAATTGTAACAAGATTCAACTATATTATTTAATTTAAAATAAATAAATAAAATATTTTTACAAATCTTTACATTCTCTTTCTAATTTTGTGCCCTTAGAATTCATGCGCCTGGAGCAGTTTGCTCTAACGGTAGCTACGTCCCTGCATGCAGACCTCTAGGAAGAATGACATCCAAGCACGAAATGGCCCAGAGAAAAATAAATCTCGCCCGGCTCGGCCCAAGTCTGCAGAAACAAGTTCAGCCTGGCTAGTGCGTCTAACTCGTGCGTCTCTAAAGCCTGTTTAAGTTATCAGTTTTAGTTTTTACAGAAAAATTACAATACTATTTGCTTTTCTTAGAGATCTATGATTAAAAATAGATGAAATTTTATACGCAAAAAGATGATAATGATTTTATGAATGTGTCAAACGCAATATTTTGAAATGGATTTGAACATTAACTAAAGGAAACATCTTAGCAGGTACCTCGTCTGTTGCATGTATTATATTCTTTTTGCACGGTTCAAGACATTTTCCCGTTTAAGAAAATTCTCCGTTGGTTAACCATTACATTTTCTTACATGCTGCGCCATCATCAACAATTTGAAACCAATCTTTCATAAATGAAGTCACATAATCTGCTTTCTTTTTGAATCCATTCATTGTTTTGATTTTTGTAAAAGGCACTTAGTTTATTTCTGCCGTTTATTTATTCTGGAAAAATTCGTTCCTGGGATATCAGTTTTTGAAAAATATATATAGTACACTCATTTCAAGAAACACATGCCTCTAATCGTCCAAATGAACGAAATGTCAATGTCTTTGTTGTCTGGTTTTGCACAAGAGGGGAGTTCAAACGTACGGGTGGGGGAAATTTTTTGTTTAGACGATTCTTTCAGGAGAATCGCCATATGACCATTTTAGAGGAGAGGTCTGCACGGGCTCGTACCCGGCCAAGCAAAATGAAGATCAATTTTCAAACAAACAAAGACTGAAAACAGTTTTTTAATGGGCCTGGGTGGACCGATGAAGGTTAATAAACGGGTTTGGGTCAATAAAAATTAAACGGGCAATCAGGCCGATAAAAACTAAACGGGCCAGACAGGCGATAAAAATATTAAATGGGTCGACCTGCCCTATATAAGAAATTTAAAAGGATGAAACTAAGCTGATAAAATATGAACAATTTTCAATTGACTTGATTGGGATGAGAATAAGTAAATGTACTGCATGAGCAGATGCTAGCTTGACAACATCAATACAGAAATACAGTGGTGGCCAAAAATTTGGACATTTTTTGAAAGTTTCATGTTTTTCAACATTGTGTGCTTGTAGAATTTATTAATTTTCACTTATGTACAAACGTTTATACATCAAATTGAAAGTAATTTAATGTATAATTTAATAATAGAAACAGTATTACAATATCTGTATTACAAAAGAAGTTATGCTCATTTTAGTAGAACAAACAAACACAAATCGTTTTGAATAAGGACGTGTTTTGTAATAAAAGCGTACTAGCCAATCACAAACACTGTTCTGAGGACCAATCAAATGTCTGTAACTATAGTTTAGGTTATTTGGATGGTAAAAGAGTTATTGTTGTGGAAATATTCTACGGAATGATGCATACTAGTACAATTAAATTGAGTATGCTGTTTTTGAATATTTAATGTCCTTTTTTTTAATTAACCCTCTAAGCGTGTGGAACTTATATTCCGTTCACTAAGCTCCTGCTTTCACTGCAATATATGCAATGTTTAAGATAATATAATTCTATAGATTTAATGAATTTTCAAAGCATTGAAGAATGATTAATACTCTCAAGTTCATACATTCATATTTGTAATTAAGTTTTATTTATAATGCTGAAAGAATCATATTTTTTTAGCATTTAAAACAAAATGCCAAGAAAACAACATTACAATTTTACCCTTTTTCAAAACGCTCAGAGGGTTAAACTAATTTTAAATAATCTCATCAACAAGAAGAACTAATTGGACATCTACAAAAATAAGCCGAATTGTCATATTGAGAGAAAATGGCCTCTCTTATGCTGAAATTGCAAGACAAGTTGGTGGTTCAGTGACTTGTTCTTGTGTACGAAAGTTCTGTTTACGTTATGAAAAAACGAAATCAGTGGAAAATAAGGCCAAATCAGGCCGAAAAAAGTGCACAAGTGCTACTGCCGATAGAAAAATTAAACGGCTATGCCTTCAAGATAGAAAAAATTCATCGGATGCCATTAGATGTGAAATGAATGCAGCGGGTATTGCAGTAAGTTCCAGAACAATAAGAAGAAGGTTATCAGGATTTGGACTACAAGCTAGAATTCCAAGCAAAAAACCATATTTAAATAAAAACGCGAAAAACGAGTTAAGTGGGCAAAAGAACACATTAAATGGTCAGAAAATCAATAGAAGCAAGTAATCTGGAGCGATGAGAGTAAAATATCGCTCTTTGGCAGTGATGGTAGAAAATACGTGAGACGTAGAGTAGGAGAAGCACTTCATCCTGATTGCATTGAAGCAATTACAAAAACCCCAACAAATGTCATGATTTGGGCATGTATGTCTGCAGATGGTGTGAGCCGAATTCAAGTGATTGATGGCATCCTGAATGCCAAAAAATACATCGAAACTGTCCTGGAACCAAAATTGATACCTTCCATCAGGGATCTCTTCCCCAACAACGCACCAATTATTTTTCAGTAGGATTCAGCTCCATGCCACACAGCAAAAGTATGCAAAGCATGGTTTCAAAATAAAGGCATAGATATATTACCATGGCCAGTAAACAGCCCTGATCTCAATCCAATTGAAAATTTGTGGCGACGTTCGAAAATTCTTGTACGAAAAAACGTCCATCCAATAAAAGACAACCTATTGAAGCTATAATTGATTCTTGGCACCATGTGATTACGAAAGATGAACTCCAAACACTTGTTCACTTGATGAAAATACGCTGCGAAGCTGTCTTAAAAAATAAGGGTTATCCTACTAAGTATTGATTGCGTAAGTATCAATTTAAAAAAATGAAAATCTAAGATCTTACTCTTAGTTGCATAACTTTTTTTGTAATACAGATATTGTAATACTGTTTTTATTATTAAATTCTACATTAAATTACCTTTAATTTGATAAATAAACGTTTGTATTTAAGTGAAAATTAATTTATTCTACAAGCACACAAAATTGAAAAACATGAAACTTTCAAAAAATGTCCAAAATTTTGGCCACCGCTGTATAACATGTCCAGCGTAGAAATATGCATTGGACAGTTTTATAGCCTAAGAGTAACTGCTCACACTAGTAAACAAGTCTGTAGAGCATAGTATACCTCCCAGTGCCCTTTATTAAGGTTTTTTTTTAAAAAAGAAAAAGTACAAACTTCCGCCGGAGCTGGACCTGGCGTTAAACGTGAAAAATGGCGAGATTGAAAATAAATGCAGACCAGATCACATATAAGCCGCCACGGCAAAAGTATTGGGCAGTTACATCATACCTGAGCCTGGACTTAATTTTTCAGCAGACTTGGGCAGGCCGGGATAAGGTTTACATTTTATTATATGTAATCAGGCTGGGTCGAAATTGGGCTTAATTTTTCCCAGGACGCGTTGAGTTGTTTTGTAAAAATACTAATAGTGATAATGAACTTCTGTTAACGGAATCTTTGGAAATATACTTTATAGAGAATTTTTTTTCATTATACAGTCACAAAAGTTATATTTTTACCATCTTTTTCCTTTTATTCAAAACTAGGTTAATGTTTTTAATGTCTTTATTTGATGTAATACTCTAAGATTCTAAGTGATCATTAATTGTGTGTTAATAAAAATTGGAATTTTTTGTAGAAACTGAGCCACATCAGGTCGGGCCGGTTCTGATTTCATTGTTTTTTCAACAGGTCGGGCCTGTTTTCACCGAATTTTCAAGGGGCTGGTCCAAGCACGTGCCAAACTTTTAGTTTTTAGGCTGCACCAGACCAAGATAGCTTTCGTTCGGGCCGGACCTGTAAATTCTGGCCCATGCAGGTCTCTACCCTAGACATCTGCTCGGCCAGAGTCTCGCACTCGGCCAAACGAAGTCAAATGTTCAAGTGGGTCGGGCTGATAAAAAAAAAAATTAACAGGGTCTACCGCCGCAGATGTACCAAATTTAAAAGGATTGGACTAAGCCGATGAAATATGAACAATTTTAAATGGATCAGGCTATGCCAGAATACGTTATAAATGTGTTGCACAATGCGATTCTAGTTTGACAACCTCAATACAGAAATTTAATATGCCCAACGTAGAGATTTTCATCTCGAACAGTTACATTGTGTCAGACTGTACCTAATTTTTCTTATCGACTCGGGCCGTGTTCAGGCGTACGTTTTTTTCTACATAAGAGGGGTGAGCTTTACCTGAACTTAATTATTTCTAAAACGTGTTGGGCAGACATTTTTTTTTCTTTTTGTACAACTAAAATTGATAATGGATTTTTGGTAACGAAATCTTTGAAAATAAACTTTAATGAATTCCGAAGAAATATTTGTTTAAATCTATTTTTTTAATTATAAAGCTTCAAAATTTATAATGTTTTTAAACATTTTTTTATCTTTATTCAAAACTATATTATTTTTTAATGAGTCTTTATTTGAATGTAAAAGTCTGGATGTCTAAGTATTCATTAATGTTGATATTCTGTATTCTATGGATTGCTCAAGTCTGAAATATGCTTTAAAAATTTCGCAAAAATATGTATTCAGTATTTTTTGAAAGAATTTTAATTATTTGTTTAGAAAAAACGGATTTTCCTTTGTTGAAATTGAACTCTTCTGAGTCGGGACGAACTTTTGGTTTTTAAAACGGACTGGGCAGGATAAATATAGCTTTCGTTCGTGCCCGGGTGGGTTCCCCCCTAGAAATTTCAGACCGTGGAGACCTCTACACCACCCTAACCCCCACTGTCGTTCTGCAACCCCTCTCCAGTCATTCCCAATTTCTTTACACTTTTTTTTAATTACCAAAATTGACCAACTCTCTTCTGCAGGTATAAAATGGTTTTTGTTAGGGAATAGAGGTAGTAACAGTTCTAAAATTAAATGTCTTATACAAATGTTGTATGTTAAAAGTAACTTACCTTGTAATTTAACATTGAAAATAATGTTCTTGTATAATTACTTGTAACTACTATTTAAACCCAGGGACGCGCTGACCCAGTGTGCAGTGTGTGCAACACACACAGAAGCCAATGATTTCAGTTGAGGAGAAAATACTTCAAAAAGAAAAAAAATCCCTAATTTAATTATACTATTAGAACTTCTTGACATCTATTATGTTTAGAAGTAATATGTATTAGTACACACATACAATCCGTTTTAAACAGATTTTCATGCTTTATTCAAATATGCAATCTATTGTATTGTATTATTTTCTTCAGGACACTGAAATTTTTCCGTTTTATGCAGGATTCTGATACAAACAGGTTCCATTTTCACAAGTTTTACTGTATTTCGAATTTTATTTACATATCTGTCAGCCTTTCTTATTTAAAAAAAAAAAAATCAAATACCAATATTTGGAACCTGAAATTTAGGGATAGAGATATAGGGTGCCAACTGAAGTTCTGCACACAGGCGTTGGATACTGCTGGCGCGCCCCTGTTTAAACACTTTCTTTATGTGTGACTGACGGCGCCCTTAAACCTTCTGTGACGTCCTACTATTTGAAGGTATTGGAGAACCGTTCTAGTTCTAAGCCCCTCCAGTTTACTTCCGCTTCTTTGCACTTTCTTCCTATTGCCAAAGAATGGCCAACAACTACTAAGATAAGAAGGAAATAATTTTACTTCTAAGGATCTAATTACACTTACTGTCCCACAATTGATTACAATTCCTATTTTCAGAATTTTTACTTTTGCATGGATAATTTTTTTTGGCGCGGGGGGGGGGGGTGTATAGAAGTAGTTACAAATCTAAAATTACATACCTTATGCAAATTTTGCATGTTAGAATTAATTTACTTTCAAATTTAAGATTTAAAATAAAGTGTTTGTATAATCACTTATTACTACTATTAATCCCTTTCTTAATGGGCGCCTAACGACGCCCTTAAACTTTCTGTGGCGCCCTACTACTTGAAGATATGAGGGGGGCGACCCCCTCCTCCCCTAAAGCTATGTCCCTGGGCAAGGATTGTCCCAGGCGACTGTTCTTATACCATTTTGTCTACCACTATTTGCATGCAATTATCTTCATGATATATTTCTAAATGAAATTCACCGAGGAGATTATTGATTGGAAATAGCGATAGTAAAAATAAAACAATTGATATAAATGTACTGCTATAAGTCATGAGTGTTACACATGTATTCGTTGGTAATCAAAGGGTTAAAACGCTATATATTAATATAAAGGTAAGGGCTCATGTAGTTTTCCTTTTCACATTAAACAAATTTTCAATAAATAGTATTAAATTAAATTAAACATAATTGAAATAACTTAAAATTTACACATTAAAGGGCATTTCTTTTTCGAAAATCACGAGTTAAGATTTATTTTTCTCTTTTCTAAACTTTTTTTTAAATTATTATTTTTAAATAATAATAAAAGATAATATTTGGAATATAAATGCTGCAGTTATAATACGGAAATGAGTTACATTAAACATAGGTATGTACAAATACATGCGTGTGGGCGTACATACTTGATATAAATTATTTAAAGAAAAGGGGGAGAGTAAAAAAGACAATAAAAACCTAATGAAATAAATTAATTGATGAATAATAGGGCCAGGAAAATACGAACTTATATATACACAACGTCTGCGAGAAGTTGACTGCAGTCTTGCATGCACGAAAATGTTTCAAAATGTTTTACTAAAAAACTTTGCAGCAAAAGATTTATTCTTCATGGTACGTACTGTTAATATAACTAAAGAGAATTTTTCTAAATAACTATGCACATTAAATATATAGTTTACTTATTGCTAGAAATTGTACAGTCACAAATTTGGTGCACATAACTATAACATAGCAGTGGGGAAAAAATCCATACAATGTATTAAAACAAATTACTGCCCCCCCCCCCCCCCAAAAAAAAAAAAAAATAAAAATAAAAAAATAATAATAATATGCGGAGTTGATTACTCATATTATAATTCAAGAAGCTCAATATTATTATAATTCTTATGTTTATAATATTAGAATTTTATCCAAAAGTGAAAATTTAAATGTGTAAAACTATTTATTTGCTTATTACTTTTTTTTAATTGGAATCATGTATTTTTTTCCTGTAAATTACTGAAGAAAGTTTGCAAATTCTTATGTTAATAGCATTAAAATTTTATCCGCGAAATTTTAAATGTGCAATAAAACAATTCATTTAAGACGTCTAAAACATAGAATTTACTTTGAGATGAACATAAATAAATCATGTTTAAAATATTTATGAAGTTCTGGAATTTCTTCTATAATAGATCAAAGATCAATATCCTGAAAACTTTTGCTATAGTAACATATTTTAGAATCACCAAGATTTACAGCTAAAATAATATATTTTGTCTTTACCGATGGCCGATAGATGGCAGGACATACTACGCCACTAAATATTTCCGCAATCCTTTGAAACTTATTTACTAACAGAATCAGCACGTGCTTGCTTTTCTTGTTCCTTATTTCACTGTCTTGTTGCTTCGTTGTGTTACATTGATTGCTTAGAAAATATACTATTATAGTCCCTTTGTCTTCAACAGTGGATTAATTGTTAAATCAAAAAAGAAATAAAGTTAAGTTATCAATCAACATTTATATTAAAATCTTCTGTATTTTCTTATTTTTTCGTTTTCTTATTTTTTTTCCCAATGTGATATCATGAAAGGATTCACGTGGTGAATTTCTTAACAACTGATATTTGAATAATACATCTAATTATTTATATTATTTATAATTCAAGTAGTATTATATTTAATGTTTGTTTTAATTGTTAAAAATAGTAAATGTTAAATAGTTGTCAGTTAAAATAATTTGCTTAGTAGAGAGTACCTTAAATACTTTAAAATTTATTTATATATTGTTTACAATAAATTTAATCGTAAGTATTTCCAAAATGAAATATTTATTTAATTTATTTAAATATACATTTATTGTTTAGGTTTACAATTTGCCAAAAGAACATGTTTTTTTTTTTAAATAATATTTGAATTGATGAAAATATCCATGATGATGATGATAATAATAATAATAAGGGCACTTAAGCAACGCTCGTATGCTTCAAATTATAAATATTTAACTGTGATTTTACATGAAGTACTATTCATATTAATTAAAAGCTATATATATATATATATTCATTATGTAATCATGGGTCGATCCAGACAAAATTTGGAGACTACATAGGAACCCTTTACAAAATTTATATACTAAAACAGACCCTACGCAGAATTCTTATTAGAAAATAGGAATTCTTCTTCACAAGATTCCATTCCATAAAAACACACTATTCATTAATTATTTTAATTATTTTAGGTTTTAAAATGTACTAGCTGACCCCGCGCGGCGTTGCCCGGACGCGTGATAATAAATAAAATAAAATAAAACATCAAGTTTTTATTATTTTATATCTTTAACCCGATTTTGTAAAAAATTATTTTAAGATAAAAAAAACCACAATATATATATATATATTTAGTGATAAAAATACTCTTTTTTTTTTTTAATGTAGTGTTGTTTTATAGTTTTAAAATAAAAAGGTCTTTTTGTCCGAAATCTTTAAAATCTTTATTGGTGATAAATAAAACTGTTTTACAGCCCGTGTAAAAGTTTTGTGAAAAAAATATTGTTATCTAGTTGTAAAAGAAATGTTTTCTTCTCGCTTTTTTGTTCCTTTGTTTGTTTTCCGTCGTTTCCTTTAACATAGCAATAAAAAAATGGTTATCATCTTCCAAACTCTCTGACATTTCAATCGGTTATGAATATAACTGTATCCAAGCTCTCTTTAAAATTTTGTATGAAATTATATTTTAAAATGAAAAATTCGCGAGAAAAAACATAGGACTTAAAGAAGTTATTAATAAATGCTTGGTATAAATTTTTTTTAACTGTGATTTTAAATGAAATACTATTCATAATAATTAATATGACGGCAAATAATTTGAAAGTTCCTTTAGAAATAGTCTTTCATTTTTAATTAGATGCTTTTAAATTAATTAAGTATTGAAAATTTTATGAAATGTTATATTGTGTAAGCGATTCCTATAGATATAAGACGATATATAGTGTTGTCAGCCCAGCCTACTCAACTAATGAAATGAAATAATTTTAAGCTTGTAATTTACATCCTATAATACTTGAATTAATTTAGCAAAAATTTAACTAAAAATATTAATTGAATGATTTATTTTTTCTTACTACAGTCTCAAAATTTAAAAAATATATAACAATATTTAGTATTTTCTAATTTTTTTAAATTACGCGACCTTTAAAATTTTTCATTCATTTTATTTTTATCAGCCTAACTCTGAAACGTAGATAAACAGTGGATATCAAGGTGATTACTTTTATTAATTTTATATGGATATTTTTGCTTCTTTCTTTCTTTTTTCTCTTCTTATCTTTTCATTTTATTTTAAGGAGAATAATCATATACGTACATTTCTTATTAATAATGGTCATACAAAATATAGATAAAAGTTTAGATTACTTTATTTAATCGACATTTACATGCAAAATATTTTGATTTAAATATTTATAATATAAAATAAGCAATTAAAAAATATATTGTCTGTTGTTAAATATTATTTATCACAGTCCCAATATTTTAAAAAAATTACAGTATTTAGTGTTTCAGATTTTTTTTTAATTACTTGAATTTATATTTTTTATTTTCGCGCATTGTTTAATTGTTAAATTATGGATATCAAGATAATATAGAGTTCCTGTATGAATATTTTTCTTTATTTTTGTTTTCTGTCCTATTTACCTTTTTTACGAAAAATAATCACATAGTTATCTTATTATATGTATATGACATCTTGATAGTGGTCATACCAAATATAATAAAAATTCTAGACCAGTTCAATTTATTTTAATCGATAATTACATGCACGGTCTTTTAATTTAAATACTTTTAATATAAATTTATTAATTAAAACAAAATATTCTTGAGTGTTAAATTGTACTTAATTATAAAACATTCTAATAATTAAAAAAAATACAAATTATGTAATTTTTCCTCCTGAATTAAATATGGCATTATTAAAATGAATTATTGCCAGAAAAATCATTCTGTCCGGGAATGGGTTTCGAACCGACATGATGATCGGAACAGAGAAGGCCCACTTACTTATACCAATATACCCACTAACTGATACCAATCGGCCACCCTTTTTTCGTTTGATTGTACTCTAAAACTGTTTAGGTTCTAGATTTAATTTTACGCATGCTCATATGGGTCGTTCTCGTGTTAAAAGTGGATTTGACAAAAATCCCTTTTCGTTTTAATATATAAGATTATGATTAATAATAATAATTTAACTTCACGTATACTAAATTAATGTTAATCTGAAATATTTAAATAAACCGAATATAAAACTCGTGATAAAAGGATACTTTAAAATATCGTTGATATTATTTTAATTAAAAACGTTAAAATATTTTTTTATTCGAACTAAAAATTCTTCACAGTAGCTTTCAAAGATATTTTTATTTATATATGTTATATTGTGGTTATTTTATACTTGAGTTATTTATATATATATAGCTTTAAGATACAATTTTCTGCTTAAAATGTACCAATGAAATATTTTGTCCCATGGAATTCGAAAATTTCATTTAAGCTGTTCTCCAATCCCATACTTTCTAAGTTTTTTTTATCAATTTCTGTACGCGAATGTATCAAATATGCAGGTGCTTTTATTAAGAAGCTGTATAACCAAACTTTTTTTTGGTAATGGCAAAACACTTTTTGGTAAACGCTGTCAAACGTGGCATTTTGAACCAACTTTCAGGACGCGAAAATACAGGCAAGTGAAAAAAAAAAGCCTGCCATTCTGATGAAACACTCGATTTTAGCTCAAGATGTAAATCATTTATCGAAAAGTGAAAAAAAAAATACCCAATTACAAAACATTTCAATAATCTTTCCTGCAATAGCATGCTTTTATGTTTATCAATAAGTCAGAAAGTTTCGCGATGTTGAGAGGGGTAGGGATCATTCTAGAACATAGAAAAGGACAGAGTGTACATCACATAATAAGGGCAATTTTGTTAAAAAGGGCATTTTTGTAAAAGTGCATACACCAGTATACTGGTGGGGAAAGAAATCTGGCAACTGCTTAAAGTAACTGTAGATGCTAAAGTTCTCCTTATTTTTAAAAATACCATAACATTTATAATTTACTATATTCACGGTCATTTTCCCCTTTTCCTACGATCTTCAGAAACTTTTATTCACCAGACATTTTCCTTGTTTTAGAAAAATGTCTTGAAAAAAGACTACAAAATAAGAGTTCTAAATCTACTTCAGTTTTTGTATAGAACTTGTGTAAGTTATCATGTGGTCAGAGGCCAGAGCACCTGATCTAATACTATTTCACTACAGAAGGTGAAATGAGTCAACGACACTTAGTTACCTATTATGTCTTGTTCAATGGAAAGAATGATAAAGGGAAAGATTAATCACTTCTAGTACAAGATTAGACATACCAGGGATTTTGCACAGAGAAATAAAGAGGGAAAAGAAAGATTTACTCCTGACGTACAATAAAAATAAAAGATAGCTAAAGTATTTTGGGAAGTACAATGCAAACAAGGGATGATTCTACTCAAGAATAAAAGGAGGGCGGAATTCTACCTCGAAAAACGGCAAGGAGGGTAAAATTTTATCTAAAAAGGGCATGAGGGCAGGCCACCCCTCTGAAACTCTAGTGTGATCCCTGAAAGGGGAATAATTTTTTTTTTAAAAACCCTTAAATATTTAGAAATAGTATTTAAATTTGTTTCTATTTCCTCTTGTATATGTTATTAATCAGTTCATGCAATCATTGATAAAACAATATAGCCTAAAACCTGTTTCAGTTACAAGAATGACAAATATGCGGGGGAAGGGAATTAATGCTGTTCTCAAATCCAAAAGAGCTACTTTCTGAATCATTTCTGAATTAATTTTTGATCGGAAACGCATGATAATGTTAGGTATTCTTATTCAGAAACTATGTCATCGAAAGACTTTTCCATTTTTTGGTAAAGACAGAAGATCTTTCAGAATATACTGTCAAGTCGGCGTTTTCAACCGATTTCTCGACGAGGCAGCACGAGAAAAGGGAAAACAGGTCGTCATGTTGCACGAATTGCTTATAACTCAATAAGTAATTTATTTATCAAAAAATGGTAAACCCATTTCGATTCCAAATCGCTTCCACAGTCAAGCATGCCTATTTTATGCTTTTGAGTTTACAAATAAGTTGGAAAATATGCCAGAAAGTTTCGTGTTGTTGAGCAGGTCATTTGAGAACCACCTTAACGAATAAAAGGAAAAAGCATGACTAAAATAGAAACATATATATATATATATATATATTACATTAATAATTTTTGAAAGAATCTGACCATAAAAAAAATAGATTCCTTCAATTTTATTTATCTTTTTTACTTCTCATAACTTGGAGAAGGGGAGAAGGGATCTAAACGAAGCTGTACAATTTTTAAAATAATTATTATAATTTATTTACACGAGATAAAAGATTATTTTAAAATTATTCACAAAAGATACGTCATATAATACAACGTTTATAGTTTTGAACAGTTTTTTTTTTAAGTCAAAATGAAAGTTTAGTAATAAATTTAAAATTATTTATAACTATTATATACTATCTTTTATCATTTTAATGATAAATTTAAGTATATGTTCAAGTATAATTTCTCTTGATTCATATTTTAAAATCAAATCAAAGAGGTAGTTTTAAAATGCAAGATAATTGTTTTCAATTTGAATTAAAGTACATAAATATTTTAAATAAATTCCTTTACGAATACATGTCTGTTACAGATCACTATTTTATAAAGATTTTTTTTATTGTAAAATAATTTATTTTTAAAAGGCAAAAATTTTATTATCATTTCCGTTTTATATATTATTATACTTGAATATTAAATAGCGTTTCCAGGGGTTGATGTAGGATTTTTTTCTTGGGTCCCATTTTGTGAAAAATATTATATTTTTGTGAAAAATAACATTCTGTAACAAAAGTTGAAATCAAGTTACACAAATTCGAAAAAAAGCATTTATTAACAAAAACTTCTAAAACTGCTTTTGATGAAGTTTTCCTTTCTGGTGAACTTGTTTGTTTACAAATTACACATTTTAAAATGTCACAAAATAATAAATTAATTAATAAATAGCAAGATTTTATGGAGTAGAATTTTGTGAAAGGGCATATTTCATTAAAAGGAATTTTGTGATGGGACTCTAAATAGGCCTCAAATTTTGTCTAGATCGACCCTTGGTTCCTCATTTTCCCATACAATATGAAAATATTTCTATTGTGTGCGTAAACTAATAAAACTCTTTTTAATTTTTATATTATCTTCATTCAGAATATTCCACAATAATTCTATACTTTCCTTATTTTTACTTATGTGCGTACCCAGCATATACATTCAGTATAATATATATATTTTTTTATCTACCTTATCACTGGTTGATTTGGATTAAATTTTCATACAATTAATTTTTCAAATTTCGTAATACCATCTATCTCTTTTTGGCTTGCATAAATGTTTTCAATTTTGAGTTTATCAAGTTCTATCAGGCATAGTTTGACCCCTCATTTTAAACAGAATTTCATACGGTATTATTTGATAGGCAAAATTATTATGATTGGTTAAAAAATTAAAAAATATATATTAAAATAATATTTAATACGTTGTAATTTGATATGCAAACTAAAAAAAATAAATAAAAATAAAAATATATTAAAAGAGTTCATGCTATTACAATACATAATATATATACATACATATATATATATATATATATATATTGTATTATTATAAGCTTAAAATCCTGAATTTTTTAGCGTTCAATCTCAATGGGATCAAGAGTACTGAAAAAAATCCCTGACGGCTCGGCCTACAGGCACAGGTAGATTTCGAAGACGCAGACCGTGGGGCGCCTGTTTGTCGGGAATTGCGGAAGAAATGACCTTTTTTACGATGATGCGGCAGTTTGACTATAACTACTTCGCCTACTTCGAAACCTAACTTGTTTGCAGGCGGATTCGGCAGAGATTTTTTTGTTTTTAATTTTTATTTTTGGTATAACGGTTGGTCCTATAAAAAACTTGTCAACATAAAAGTTTTAGATAATATTAAGAGGATTTATAATAAATTTAAGCGGAATTGAAAACTTGGGAATTGACGAAGTTATGCTTTTTTTTCTTCTACCCCCCCCCCTTCCCCCTTCTTAAGACAATTTTTAATTATATCAAAAATCTGTCATACATAAATTTTCGGCCCTTCTCCTAGAAGTAATAATAACTTCAAACGGATTCGATACGTATCATAATTAAGAAATTATGGGTTTTTTTACTGTTTTCACAAAAAGCCCCCCCCATCCCCCCCCCCTGGTCCGATTTTGCCCATTAACGAACTTGACCGAGATTTTATGCCTCTTGATTTTATGTATCAGTTTCGAACAGATGCGGGAGTTGGAACCGCTTACTTCGAAAAATAACTTGTTTGCAGGCGGAGCCGGCAGGGGTTTTTTTTTTTTTTTTTTTTTTTTTTGCTATAACGGTTGGTCCTATAAAAAACTTGTCAATATAAAAGTTTTAGATAATATTAAGAGGATTTATAATAAATTTAAGCGGATTTGAAATCTTGGGAATTGATGAAGTTATGATTTTTTTTCTTCTAAACCCCCCTTCCCCCGCTTAAGGCAATTTTTAATTATATCAAAAATCTGTCATACATAAATTTTCGGCCCTTCTCCTAGAAGTAATAATAACGTCAACCGGATTCGATACGTATCATAATTAAGAAATTATGTTTTTTTTTTCTGTTTTCACAAAAAGCCCCCCCCATCCCCCCCCTGGTTCGATTTTGCCCATTAACGAACTTGACCGAGATTTTATGCCCCTTGATTTTATGTATCAGTTTCGAAAAGATGCGGGAGTTGGAACCGCCTACTTCGAAAAATAACTTGTTTGCAGGCGGAGCCGGCAGGGATTTTTTTTTGTTTTTAATTTTTTTTTGCTATAACGGTTGGTCCTATACAAAACTTGTCAATATAAAAGTTTTAGATAATATTAAGAGGATTAATAATAAATTTACGCGGATTTGATATCTTGTGAATTGACGAAGCTATGATTTTTTTCTTCTAAAACCCCCCTTTTTTCCCCCCCTTGGAGCCATTTTTAATTATATCAAAAATCTGTCATACATAAATTTTTGGCCCTTCTCCTAGAAGTATTAATAACTTTAAATGGATTCGATACGTATAATAATTAAGAAATTATGGGGTTTTTTCTGTATTCACAAAAAGCCCCCCCCCACCCTCCCCCCCTTGGTTCGATTTTGCCCATTAACGAACTTGACCGAGATTCTATGCCCCTTGATTTTATGTATCAGTTTGTGAAAGATTAACGCAGAATTTTTCCAGTTATCGTGGTCAGAAAAAAGTGACATAGATAGATAGATAGATAGATAGATATATAAAGTTTTGAACTGGGGGTGTTTTGGGTTCTGGGAGTCATGATCGGCGTAGATCTGCAAAAATTTTTCAAAATTTCCAACTTAGGTGAGAATGTAATAGGTAGTATTTCTTACGAAATCTACCTAAAAAACTCTTGCAAAGAATGTTATCGAAAGTGAAAGTTGTTGACTAAGTTCCGAGCCCCAAGACCCATTCGTTGAATTTACAGATCTTATCTTGTAATATTTTTCTGTAACTTTTTTTTTCTAAGTATGACCTGATGTTTGCAACATTAGTTTGAAATAAAATTGTGAAATGCAAAATTCGTTCTGTTATAGTTTTCTTAAACTTTAATTATTCTTTTAATTTAGCAATGCTCCCATGATCCTTCATATCTCCTTATTTGCATGATTAATTTTAGATCACCCGACGCTTCCCATTTAATTCCCATGAATGATTATTCGATCAATTCATTCTCTCCTCTATTTACTTATTTTTTTTAACTTTACAGTACTTGGTTAATTACTGGAGATTAAAAGTACAATATGGTTTATATCATATTTTAAACCCGGGGTGCAAAAACCTAGGCTACCACTAAATTTTTAGTATTTTTCGCCTAATAAGAATACCGATAAAATTTAGTGGTGGGAATCAGCTCGTTGAAGACTAGATTTTTGCGAACCTGTTTTAAACCTTTTTTAACCTCTCACAGTAGGTAAAATCTTAATAACCACTGGAAACATTTTTTATATCTTTATTAAAAATTCAATAGATCATCTGACACTAGTGGATTTTAAGCTGCTTTAAAATGACTAATAGTTATCCCAAAGGATTCACACTGCAACTCGACTGAAAGATAACTATGCAAGTCTTTCTAGAAGTATATTTAAATTCGAAATGGTAACCTTTTCAATTAATAAAGACCATTTATAGTGGCAGTGATTAAATCTATATTTCTAGATCTTTGAATATTTGCATCGTAAGTGACAAAGTTATATATCAGAAATAATTTTCAACATGTCAACATTTTTAATAAAAATTTCATATTAAACTGTGCACTTTTTATTTTTTCCTCCAATATGCACTTAATTCACATTTAAAAAAACTCTTCAAATAATAGTTCAGTATGATTCAGAATGCTTAATGTGATTCTTTCAATTAACTTTTAAAAGTGTTGGGTGTCATTTAAATCAGTATATAGATTTCTTATTAACCAAAATTAAAATGGTAGGGGAAGGGGAACAAACCAAGACGAATTCTCCAAGTTGTGTAAGGATCGAACCCACAGAACCTGTAACATCTAATAATGAAGAAATTTACACTATGCAGCAGTGAATACAGGAAATTGCAGCACCCCTGGAGGTGAGAACAAATAGTAATGGTGGTGGCAATAAATAAGCCAGGACGAATGGTCCAAGTTGTGTGAGGATCAGACCCATAGAACCTGAGATAAAAACCGAGCTGTGCCGCCAGACGCCCGTCAAGTTCTGGAGAACTTTTAACGCGCACGACCGGGAGAGTTCCTGTATGCGCCATGTTGATCGAGAGCCGCCACCTGCTGACCACTCCCATTTTCCCAAAGAAATGACGACAGAGGTCGTTGCGACATGCGGTGGTGCTACCTTCTTAGGTCACCACTACATTGCACTTGTGGAGTACGCCGGAGTCCCATGACAGCTTCGGAGCCAGAGACCAAAAGAGGAAACCGGGTCCTAAGCCTTATGCCGAGCTTCTCCAACGACTCTTAATTTATCGCCGCTTTCGATCATCCAGCTCCTAGAAAGGATACGACTAGTTCATCGGCGGCGACGAAGGAGGAGGAGACTCTCGCTAGCCCGGGATGTCGAAGAAATGGATCCCTGAAAGCATAGACACGTCCTAGCTTAAGTTGTTCCCGTGTGACCCCCGACGGCTTTCCCTCTGACTTAGGCCAAGGGCAGAACATCGACGATGGTTGACTCCGTAGAAGCCCACACAGAAACACGTAAAAACACACACTAAAAAGGGTTAATGAACCTTTTTTGTGTCCAATTATGTTTTTTTTTCTGTTTTCACAAAAAGCCCCCCCCCATCCCCCCCCCTGGTTCGATTTTGCCCATTAACGAACTTGACCGAGATTTTATGCCCCTTGATTTTATGTATCAGTTTCGAAAAGATGCGGGAGTTGGAACCGCCTACTTCGAAAAATAACTTGTTTGCAGGCGGAGTCGGCAGGGATTTTTTTTTGTTTTTAATTTTTTTTTTGCTATAACGGTTGGTCCTATACAAAACTTGTCAATATAAAAGTTTTAGATAATATTAAGAGGATTAATAATAAATTTACGCGGATTTGATATCTTGTGAATTGACGAAGCTATGATTTTTTTTTCTTCTAAAACACCCCTTTTTTCCCCCCTTGGAGCCATTTTTAATTATATCAAAAATCTGTCATACATAAATTTTCGGCCCTTCTCCTAGAAGTATTAATAACTTTAAATGGATTCGATACGTAAAATAATTAAGAAATTATGGGTTTTTTTCTGTATTCACAAAAAGCCCCCCCCCCCACCCTCCCCCCCTTGGATCGATTTTGCCCATTAACGAACTTGACCGAGATTTTATGCCCCTTGATTTTATGTATCAGTTTGTAAAAGATTAACGCAGAATTTTTCCAGTTATCGTGGTCAGAAAAAAGTGACATAGATAGATAGATAGATAGACAGATATATAAAGTTTTGAACTGGGGGTGGTTTTGGGTTCTGGGAGTCATGATCGGCGCAGATCTGCAAAAAATTTTCAAAATTTCCAACTTAGGTGAGAATGTAATAGGTAGTATTTCTTACGAAATCTACCTAAAATCTAATGAAATAAATTAATTGATGAATAATAGGGCCAGGAAAATACGAACTTATATATACACAACGTCTGCGAGAAGTTGACTGCAGTCTTGCATGCACGAAAATGTTTCAAAATGTTTTACTAAAAAACTTTGCAGCAAAAGATTTATTCTTCATGGTACGTACTGTTAATATAACTAAAGAGAATTTTTCTAAATAACTATGCACATTAAATATATAGTTTACTTATTGCTAGAAATTGTACAGTCACAAATTTGGTGCACATAACTATAACATAGCAGTGGGGAAAAAATCCATACACTGTATTAAAACAAATTACTGCCCCCCCCCCCCCCAAAAAAAAAAAAAAATAAATAAATAAAAAAAATAATAATAATATGCGGAGTTGATTACCCATATTATAATTCAAGAAGCTCAATATTATTATAATTCTTATGTTTATAATATTAGAATTTTATCCAAAAGTGAAAATTTAAATGTGTAAAACTATTTATTTGCTTATTACTTTTTTTTAATTGGAATCATGTATTTTTTTCCTGTAAATTACTGAAGAAAGTTTGCAAATTCTTATGTTAATAGTATTAAAATTTTATCCGCGAAATTTTAAATGTGCAATAAAACAATTCATTTAAGTCGTCTAAAACATAGAATTTACTTTGAGATGAACATAAATAAATCATGTTTAAAATATTTATGAAGTTCTGGAATTTCTTCTATAATAGATCAAAGATCAATATCCTGAAAACTTTTGCTATAGTTACATATTTTAGAATCACCAAGATTTACAGCTAAAAAAATATATTTTGTTTGTACCGATGGCCGATAGATGGCAGGACATACTACGCCACTAAAAATTTCCGCAATCCTTTGAAACTTATTTACTAACAGAATCAGCACGTGCTTGCTTTTCTTGTTCCTTATTTCACTGTCTTGTTGCTTCGTTGTGTTACATTGATTGCTTAGAAAATATACTATTATAGTCCTTTTGTCTTCAACAGTGGATTAATTGTTAAATCAAAAAAGAAATAAAGGTAAGTTATCAATCAACATTTATATTAAAATCTTCTGTATTTTCTTATTTTTTCGTTTTCTTATTTTTTTTTTCAACGTGATATCATGAAAGGATTCACGTGGTGAATTTCTTAACAACTGATATTTGAATAATACATCTAATTATTTATATTATTTATAATTCAAGTAGTATTATATTTAATGTTTGTTTTAATTGTTAAAAATAGTAAATGTTAAATAGTTGTCAGTTAAAATAATTTGCTTAGTAGAGAGTACCTTAAATACTTTAAAATTTATTTATATTTTGTTTACAATAAATTTAATCGTAAGTATTTCCAAAATGAAATATTTATTTAATTTATTTAAATATACATTTATTGTTTAGGTTTACAATTTGCCAAAAGAACATGTTTTTTTAAAAAAATAATATTTGAATTGATGAAAATATCCATGATGATGATGATAATAATAATAATAAGGGCACTTAAGCAACGCTCGTATGCTTCAAATTATAAATATTTAACTGTGATTTTACATGAAGTACTATTCATATTAATTAAAAGCTATATATATATATATATATTCATTATGTAATCATGGGTCGATCCAGACAAAATTTGGAGACTACATAGGAACCCTTCACAAAATTTATGTACTAAAACAGTCCCTACGCAGAATTCTTATTAGAAAATAGGAATTCTTCTTCACAAGAGGTTTCTTCACAAGATTCCATTCCATAAAAACACACTATTCATTAATTATTTTAATTATTTTAGGTTTTAAAATGTACTAGCTGACCCCGCGCGGCGTTGCCCGGACGCGTGATAATAAATAAAATAAAACATCAAGTTTTTATTATTTTATATCTTTAACCCGATTTTGTAAAAAATTATTTTAAGATAAAAAAAACCCACAAAAAATATATATATATTTAGTGATAAAAATACTCTTTTTTTTTTTTTTAACGTAGTGTTTTATAGTTTTAAAATAAAAAGGTCTTTTTGTCCGAAATCTTTAAAATCTTTATTGGTGATAAATAAAACTGTTTTACAGCCCGTGTAAAAGTTTTGTGAAAAAAATATTGTTATCTAGTTGTAAAAGAAATGTTTTCTTCTCGCTTTTTTGTTCCTTTGTTTGTTTTCCGTCGTTTCCTTTAACATAGCAATAAAAAAATGGTTATCATCTTCCAAACTCTCTGACATTTCAATCGGTTATGAATATAACTGTATCCAAGCTCTCTTTAAAATTTTGTATGAAATTATATTTTAAAATGAAAAATTCGCGAGAAAAAACATAGGACTTAAAGAAGTTATTAATAAATGCTTGGTATAAAATTTTTTTAACTGTGATTTTAAATGAAATACTATTCTTAATAATTAATATGACGGCAAATAATTTGAAAGTTCCTTTAGAAATAGTCTTTCATTTTTAATTAGATGCTTTTAAATTAATTAAGTATTGAAAATTTTATGAAATGTTATATTGTGTAAGCGATTCCTATAGATATAAGACGATAGATAGTGTTGTCAGCCCAGCCTACTCAACTAATGAAATGAAATAATTTTAAGCTTGTAATTTACATCCTATAATACTTGAATTAATTTAGCAAAAATTTAACTAAAAATATTAATTGAATGATTTATTTTTTCTTACTACAGTCTCAAAATTTAAAAAATATATAACAATATTTAGTATTTTCTAATTTTTTTAAATTACGCGACCTTTAAAATTTTTCATTCATTTTATTTTTATCAGCCTAACTCTGAAACGTAGATAAACAATGGATATCAAGGTGATTACTTTTATTAATGTTATATGGATATTTTTGCTTCTTTCTTTCTTTTTTCTCTTCTTATCTTTTCATTTTATTTTAAGGAGAATAATCATATACGTACATTTCTTATTAATAATGGTCATACAAAATATGGATAAAAGTTTAGATTTCTTTATTTAATCAACATTTACATGCAAAATCTTTTGATTTAAATATTTATAATATAAAATAAGCAATTAAAAAATATATTGTCTGTTGTTAAATATTATTTATCACAGTCCCAATATTAAAAAATTACAGTACATATTTAGTGTTTCAGATTTTTTTTTTTTTAATTACTTGAATTGATATTTTTTATTTTCGCGCATTGTTTAATTGTTAAATTATGGATATCAAGATAATATAGAGTTCCTGTATGAATATTTTTCTTTATTTTTGTTTTCTGTCCTATTTTCCTTTTTTACGAAAAATAATCACATAGTTATCTTATTATATGTATATGACATCTTGATAGTGGTCATACCAAATATAATAAAAATTCTAGACCAGTTCAATTTATTTTAATCGATAATTACATGCACGGTCTTTTAATTTAAATACTTTTAATATAAATTTAGTAATTAAAACAAAATATTCTTGAGTGTTAAATTGTACTTAAATATAAAACATTCTAATAATTAAAAAAAATACAAATTATATAACTTTTCCTCCTGAATTAAATATGGCATTATTAAAATGAATTATTGCCAGAAAAATCATTCTGTCCGGGAATGGGTTTCGAACCGACATGATGATCGGAACAGAGAAGGTCCACTTACTAATACCAATATACCCACTAACTTATACCAATCGGCCACCCTTTTTTCGTTTGATTGTACTCTAAAACTGTTTAGGTTCTAGATTTAATTTTACGCATGCTCATATGGGTCGTTCTCGTGTTAAAAGTGGATTTGACAAAAATCCCTTTTCGTTTTAATATATAAGATTATGATTAATAATAATAATTTAACTTAACGTATACTAAATTAATGTTAATCTGAAATATTTAAATAAACCGAAAATAAAACTCGTGATAAAAGGATACTTTAAAATATCGTTGATATTATTTTAATTAAAAACATTAAAATATTTTTTTATTCGAACTAAAAATTCTTCACAGTAGTTTTGAAAGATATTTTTATTTATATATGTTATATTGTGGTTATTTTATACTTGAGTTATTTATATATATATCGCTTTAAGATACAATTTTCTGCTTAAAATGTACCAATGAAATATTTTGTTCCATGGAATTTGAAAATTTCATTTAAGCTGTTCTCCAATCCCATACTTTCTAATTTTTTTTTATCAATTTCTGTACGCGAATGTATCAAATATGCAGGTGCTTTTATTAAGAAGCTGTATAACCAAGCTTTTTTTTTGGTAATGGCAAAACACTTTTTGGTAAACGCTGTCAAACGTGGCATTTTGAACCAAATTTCAGGTCGCGAAAATACAGGCCAGTGAAAAAAAAAAGCCTGCCATCCTGATGAAACAGCGATTTTAGCTCAAGATGTAAATCATTTATCGAAAAGTGAAAAAAAAAAATACCCAATTACAAAACATTTCAATAATCTTTCCTGCAATAGCATGCTTTTATGTTTATTAATAAGTCAGAAAGTTTCGCGATGTTGAGAGGGGTAGGGATCATTCTAGAACATAGAAAAGGACAGAGTGTACATCACATAATAAGGGCACATTTCATAAAAAGGGCATTTTTGTAAAAGTGCATACACCAGTATACTGGTGGGGAAAGAAATCTGGCAACTGCTTAAAGTAACTGTAGCTGCTAAAGTTCTCCTTAATTTTAAAAATACCATAACATTTATAATTTACTATATTCACGGTCATTTTCCCCTTTTCCTACGATCTTCAGAAACTTTTATTCACCAGACATTTTCCTGGTTTTAGAAAAATGTCTTGAAAAAAGACTACAAAATAAGAGTTCTAAATCTACTTCAGTTTTTGTATAGAACTTGTGTAAGTTATCATGTGGTCAGAGGCCAGAGCACCTGATCTAATACTATTTCACTACAGAAGGTGAAATGAGTCAACGACACTTAGTTACCTTTATGTCTTGTTCAATGGAAAGAATGATAAAGGGAAAGATTAATCACTTCTAGTACAAGATTAGACATACCAGGGATTTTGCACAGAGAAATAAAGAGGGAAAAGAAAGATTTACTCCTGACGTACAATAAAAATAAAAGATAGCTAAAGTATTTTGGGAAGTACAATAAAAACAAGGGATGATTCTACTCAAGAATAAAAGGAGGGCGGAATTCTACTTCGAAAAACGGCAAGGAGGGTAAAATTTTATCTAAAAAGGGCATGAGGGCAGGCCACCCCTCTGAAACTCTAGTGTGATCCCTGAAAGGGGAATAATTTTTTTTTAAAAACCCTTAAATATTTAGAAATAGTATTTAAATTTGTTTCTATTTCCTCTTGTATATGTTATTAATCAGTTCATGCAATCATTGATAAAACAATATAGCCTAAAACCTGTTTCAGTTACAAGAATGACAAATATGCGGGGGAAGGGAATTAATGCTGTTCTCAAATCCAAAAGAGCTACTTTCTGAATCATTTCTGAATTAATTTTTGATCGGAAACGCATGATAATGTTAGGTATTCTTATTCAGAAACTATGTCATCGAAAGACTTTTCCATTTTTTGGTAAAGACAGAAGATCTTTCAGAATATACTGTCAAGTCGGCGTTTTCAACCGATTTCTCGACGAGGCAGCACGAGAAAAGGGAAAACAGGTCGTCATGTTGCACGAATTGCTTATAACTCAATAAGTAATTTATTTATCAAAAAATGGTAAACCCATTTCGATTCCAAATCGCTTCCACAGTCAAGCATGCCTATTTTATGCTTTTGAGTTTACAAATAAGTTGGAAAATATGCCAGAAAGTTTCGTGTTGTTGAGCAGGTCATTTGAGAACCACCTTAACGAATAAAAGGAAAAAGCATGACTTAAAATAGAAACATATATATATATATATATATATATATATTACATTAATAATTTTTGAAAGAATCTGACCATAAAAAAAATAGATTCCTTCAATTTTATTTATCTTTTTTACTTCTCATAACTTGGGGAAGGGGAGAAGGGATCTAAACGAAGCTGTACAATTTTTAAAATAATTATTATAATTTATTTACACGAGATAAAAGATTATTTTAAAATTATTCACAAAAGATACGTCATATAATACAACGTTTATAGTTTTGAACAGTTTTTTTAAGTCAAAATGAAAGTTTAGTAATAAATTTAAAATTATTTATAACTACTATATACTATCTTTTATCATTTTAATGATAAATTTAAGTATATGTTCAAGTATAATTTCTCTTGATTCATATTTTAAAATCAAATCAAAGAGGTAGTTTTAAAATGCAAGATAATTGTTTTCAATTTGAATTAAAGTACATAAATATTTTAAATAAATTCCTTTACGAATACATGTCTGTTACAGATCACTATTTTATAAAGATTTTTTTTATTGTAAAATAATTTATTTTTAAAAGGCAAAAATTTTATTATCATTTCCGTTTTATATATTATTATACTTGAATATTAAATAGCGTTTCCAGGGGTTGATGTAGGATTTTTTTCTTGGGTCCCATTTTGTGAAAAATATTATATTTTTGTGAAAAATAACATTCTGTAACAAAAGTTGAAATCAAGTTACACAAATTCGAAAAAAAGCATTTATTAACAAAAACTTCTAAAACTGCTTTTGATGAAGTTTTCCTTTCTGGTGAACTTGTTTGTTTACAAATTACACATTTTAAAATGTCACAAAATAATAAATTAATTAATAAATAGCAAGATTTTATGGAGTAGAATTTTGTGAAAGGGCATATTTCATTAAAAGGAATTTTGTGAAGGGTCTCGAAATAGGCCTCAAATTTTGTCTAGATCGACCCTTGGTTCCTCATTTTCCCATACAATATGAAAATATTTCTATTGTGTGCGTAAACTAATAAAACTCTTTTTAATTTTTATATTATCTTCATTCAGAATATTCCACACTAATTCTATACTTTCCTTATTTTTACTTATGTGCGTACCCAGCATATACATTCAGTATAATATATATTTTTTTTATCTACCTTATCACTGGTTGATTTGGATTAAATTTTCATACAATTAATTTTTCAAATTTCGTAATACCATCTATCTCTTTTTGGCTTGCATAAATGTTTTCAATTTTGAGTTTATCAAGTTCTGTCAGGCATAGTTTGACCCCTCATTTTAAACAGAATTTCATACGGTATTATTTGATAGGCAAAATTATTATGATTGGTTAAAAAATTAAAAAATATATATTAAAATAATATTTCATACGTTGTAATTTGATATGCAAACTAAAAAAAATAAATTAAAATAAAAATATATTAAAAGAGTTCATGCTATTACAATACATAATATATATATATATATATATATATATATATATATATATATATATATATATATATATATATTGTATTATTATAAGCTTAAAATCCTGAATTTTTTAGCGTTGGATCTCAATGGGATCAAGAGTACTGAAAAAAAAAATAATGTTGAAAATAAAACAATATTGGCTTTAGCCCAAGCATAAAGTTGGCGAGGTGCCAACTTTAAATACCAGCCCTAATTGCCGTTTAACTTTTTTTTTTAACCATAACTGCTGATTTCATTGAGATCCTTCCACTCTAAAAATATCAGGATTTAAAGCTTGTAACATTACAAAATGTTTTTTCTTCCAAAATTTTTAAAAAACATTTTTTTAGATTTATGTTTTATTTTATTTTATTTTATTTTTAATCAATCATAGTCAACTTGCATATTAAATTAAACCTTAAGAAATTGCCTTGCAGAACTTGAGAAATTGAAAACATTCGAAAAATGATGATTTTTGGAAATTTAAAACATCTATTGTATGAAAATCTAATGAGATAAAAAAAATTGTAAATATATTCTTATTTATATCATTAGGGAGAATAATCCCTGTAAGTTTAAAAAAAAATCTGAAATGCCCAGTTTGAGTCACTAGTTGATTTGGCATGGAATGACCCAGCGACAAATGACAATACTAATCCACAACAGAACAATCATTACAACAGTAGTTTCTTTCCATGGTCGAAATGCTCTTATCATAAATGAGATGATGTTTTGCTGGTGACAAAAAGCAATATGCAAATTTGACACACACAAAAAAAGTATGGTTAGGATTGTAATCACACTTAAATTTGAATTTAACCTTTTAAATAATTAATGATAATATATAATTATAGTTTATATATCCATATATTTAAAGCAAAAAGGGTTTTCCCTAAGACTCACACAAATTATTCCACACAAAATTGACCTTATTGCACATGCCTCAACTTTTTTTGAACGCTTCCCGGTAACCAGTTTAGCCTCACCCTACGAAGCAAGCGAGCACAAATCTTGATCTCCATTTTTCCACGTGCTTTGAGAGCGGAATGGACGAACCGGATTGTAAGTAAATTGGGGAAGGATTGAAAAGGCAGGGAATTGTAATCATAATCTAATATAAATGTTAATTAATAATTAAAGTAATATATATTAGATGTCTATGGTCGTAATATGAGCATTGCGCGGGCTGAACGAAACGGATTGAGGATATTGGAAGGGGGGGGGGCGAGTCGTAATCGCGTTGATAGGTAAGCTTTCAACTGTTTAAAGATTTGACTGGAAGGTTTTGTTTTTTCAATCCTAAGTCTTCAATTCGAAATCCGTTTGGAATAAACCGACGAGCGAAATTTTCGAAATAATGAATTGATAATGGACTACCGAATAAAGTTCTACAGAAAAGCCCAACAAAGGTAGTCTGAATATGATTCTTACTTTTGTGTGCTACTATTTCGGAAGAGAATTTTTCGCTTTATTTAATCGATGAAAAATGTAACAAAGTCTGCGATTAAATCAGGCAAAGATTTCTAATTGGAAAAGGTAGTGTGATACTCCTTGGAAATTCTAAGAAGCGTACGATCCCTGACATTTGCTTTAGAAGTCTAAATTCACTAAAATAATTGAGTACATTCACTCGTCTCAGCACACTCTTCATATATATTCAAACATTTTATCATAATTAGAGAACAATTGAGAGAAGTGTCATCAGAATAGGACTGGCATTTGAAAAGGCAAAGACCTTGGATTTTCAGAAGGTGTAAATATTTTAAGGTACTGAAATCATTTTACTTACTTATAGTAATACTCAGCCACTCAGAGGTTCTAGTAATAATCCATTAATCCAATAAGCTATTAATATTAAGTATACTGTAAGGGCTTCCAAAATATCGGTAATTGTTTTTTTTATGATGTAGTTCTGTTTATTGTTAATGAGTATTTAAATATTCCTAAACAGAGGTTTTTCGAAAAATAAATAATAAAATGTAAATCCGGGGTAAATACATTTGTTCCAAAAAAATGTTTAAAAACCAGCATCTTTTTTTAAAAAGACCAAAGATATTATGTTGCCATATATATACATATATTATTCTTTTAAAGGAATAAAACCTGCGTATAACAGAAGACTTTCTTATGTGGAAAATTTCATAGTTCGGTGTAAAAGCATAAGATATAATTTTAAGGGAATTGTTAAGACAGAAACGTGCCTAAGACGGATTTTTTCTTATTTCTTGTGATTGGATATTTTCCTGGACTTTGCTTTTAAATTTATTTTAAGGCATTTCTCTTTTGCTTCTGAAATCTTTTTTATCGTAAATGTAATTAATAAGATTGATACTTTGTCATTCAAAACTGAAAAATTCAAATAAGGTAAAGCAAGGAGAGATTGCGCATACAGAGGTTTGGGGGGAAGGAGTAGAATCCGCACGCAGCGACTCCAGGTAGTAGTACAGCAGCAGTAGTGGAGTGTCTACTAGAATGTGCTAGGTGATTGTTTCGAGCGTCTAGGAGAGGCATTGCTATTTCGTTTTGTTTTCCGAAAGTAAGTGCTTGAATTTTCATAACTATTCGTCAGAATTTCTATAAAATGTCAGTATTACAAAATATTTTAAACTTAAACGATTTCAGATAAGCTACTAACCTAGACTAGCGGTGCGAACACCGCTGGTTCGTTTTAGAAGCGGCCATGTTTAAATAAAATTCCGCACAATCTCTCCTATCGAAATTGGAGATATTGCGCATCTGCAACTGAAGAGAGATGGCGCATTGTTCCCATTTGTTTCCATGCTAGGAGAGATTACGCCGCTTATTGGTAAATTTGCATAAATTACAAATTACATGTTAAACATATAAATGAATCAGTTTTGCAATAATTTTTGAACAACACATAATTATCGAGACTAAATTTGGCAATAAATATATTTGCTAAAAAATACTGGGCAATGAAGATGAGTGTACTGAATGTCTGGAATTGTACCAGGAGACAAAATCGACCAGTTGCTGGATTCAAGGTATTACTCGTGGCAGGTGTTTGCACGAAAGCTGCACCATTTATAACAATAAGTGCATCGATTGTGAACAACGACAACTTCGGTCTGCAAAAAAGAAAACTTTGAAACTGTGGAAATGAAAATGGACTAATTTTAAGTTAAACGTGCTATCACGTAACTTAATATTATTTTGAAATCCTATCCGGGCTTGTTTTGTTTCTAATTCTTTGATTTTTTTCCTTTAATTAAAATATTTTAATTGTTCTTAAAATTCTTTCCTTTTCCTGATTCTTCAATCATTAGGTTGAAATTTCACTCCTAATACAATAGAGTTTACTCACAAAAACATAACAACAATGTCATTTAATTGTAATTATTATTGTTAATAATTTAATTGGAGTTATTATTGATAAAATTCTCTCCTACCCATGTGCGCAATCACCCCAACCCTGTAAGGACAGATTGCGCAAATTAGCTTTCTTGGTTTTATTACAACTGTTATATTAAATTACAGACTAACAACAAAATAGCAATGGAATTGCATAAAAAGCAACTGAAGTCAAAATTGTTCATGGATAGTTTAGCAAAAAAATAATATTTAGATATCGTTTCATTATTTTGTTGAATTGAGCGCAAACTCTCCTAGTTTTACCTTATACTTAAAACATTTCATAGAAAATTACTTGCTCTATTTCACCAATTAAAAGGAATTTACTCCAAAAATAAAATATTATAAGCTGCCAAGGAAATAATATGTCAAGAAAACTAACGTTAAGTTTTTATTTTTCCTGTAAAATACGCTTGAGAAGAAAAAACACATATCTAAAATATAAGGTAAAGCCAGGAGAGATGGCGCGGTCGGAGAGATTGCGCACAAATAGATTCGGGGCGGGGGGGGGGGGTAGAGTGAGCGCGCAGCGACTTCAGGTAGTTCTACAACAGCAGTAGTGGCGTGTCTACTTGAAAGTGCACGTTGATTGTTTTGAGCGTCTAAGATAAAGCATTGCTATTTCGTTTTGTTTTCCCAAAGTAAGTTGTTGAATTTTCATAGCTATTCATCAGAATTTCTATACAATGTCAGTAGTACAAAATATTTTAAACTTAAACGATTTCTCATATGTTACTAATCTAGACTGACAAAGTAAACATCAACGGCTCGTTTTAGTTTCGGCCATCTTTAAATAAAACGCCGCGCAATCTCTCCTACCGTAAATGAAGATTTTGGAGAAGTTGTAGAGTTTGCGTATCAGCTACTTAGGAGAGATAGCGCATTGTTCCCGTTAGTTTCAATGCTAGGAGAGATTACGCAGCTTATTGGTAAATTTGTATAAAAAAATGAAAAATGAAAATGGACTAATTTTAAGTTAAACGTGTTATCAAGTAACTTAATATTATTTTGTAATCTTATCTGGACTTGCTTTTTCTAATTCTTTATTTTTTTCCGTTTAATTAAAATTTTTTAATCGTTTTTTAAAATTATTTCCTTTTTCTGATTCTTTAATCATAAGCTTGAAATATTCACTCCTACTACAATAATATTTGTTCACAAAAACTTTACAACAGTGTCATTTAAATGTAATTATTATTGTTAACAATTTAATTGTAGTTATTATTAGTAACAATCTCTCCTACCCATGTGCGCAATCACACCAACCCTGTAAGGACAGATTTCGCAAAATAACTTTCTTGGTTTTATTACAACTGTTCTATTAAATTACAACATAACAGCAAAATAGCAATGGAAATGCACAAAAAACAAATGAAGTAAAAATTATTCATAGATAGTTTAGCAAAAAATTAATATTTAGATTTTTTACTGTTATTCTTTTGAATTGTGCACAGTCTCTCCTAGCTTTACCTTATGTATAACATGGAAAAAATGCCTGCATGTTCTAAAACATTTAAAGTCGTTTCAATTTTTCATTTTGTTCACATTTTCTGTTGTTAAGTATATTATTGTTAACTGTTGGAAGCTTATATCACTCTCACGCTGCTTTATGAGAAATTTTTCTAGGCGTTCATTAGTAAGATTCGAGACAATCTTGGTTTTAATAAATTAAACATAGAAAATCTGTCTTCTAGCTTACTTGAATTAGATGTATAGTGACCATATGTACATAAATTTTATTAAGATGAGTTTACAAAAATTGTATATGTTATAGAAATCGTTCACTTTATAAATACAGTTATGCATGTCTTACAATGTTTTTACTTTTGTCTATGTTTATTCTTTAAACGTGTAACTTTTTCCTTTTTCGCCAGTTTCATCTTATATTTCAATTCCTGAATGATCGCTACGTTGAATATATAAATTTCTTCTTCAAACGTTGAAATCAGTTTGGGCCGGTCTTGAATAAAAGCCTCTGTAAAATTGCATAAAATATCACAGATTTTGTCATAGACGTAATAGATTGTAAATCTTATTTGAGCTCAAGAAGTCTGCTTAGGTTGAAAAATGCAAAGAGTTATGTTTCTTCTCGTTAGCAAGTTTAGTTTTGTTAGGCTTATCAGTAACCAAAGTGAACTTTTATCCTACTCTGAGAGCCAGTTTTATCTTCATGCAAGTTCACTGGACGTTGTACTTTTCTGGCTTTTTTATGAGTCATTGTTGATGCTTTTCACTTCCAAAGAAGAATTATCTTCTTACTAATCTGATATTCTTATATTCAATGATTGGAGTAATCATAGTTGAGGCTTATTCCAACAGAAGGAAAACTGTCCAGACCAGGACTCGAACCTGGGTACTTTGGCTTACCGTGCCGACGCCCTTCCTACTGAGCTACCTGGACGATATCCTGGCAGGAATAATTCTCTGTTAGAATAAACCTCAACTATGATACTCCAACTATTGAATATGACTTGCTTAGTTGAAGAAAAAAAACTCTCTCTTCATTATGATCTAATTACATGGTACACAGGTGTTTCCATGTTTTGTCATACTTTCATATGTAAATGCTATAGTTATAGCTCGGATGAATTAAATTAGTGCTGCAGTTCGCAGACATGTCAAACAAATAAGAGTGAATGAATTATACCAGACAGGATATCGTCCAGGTAGCTCGGTAGGAACTGACAAGGTACCCAAGTTCAAGACCTGGTCTGGACATTTTTCACTATGATGAACTTCACTATAATGAACTTCAACTATGATACTCTAACTATTGAATGTGATTTACCTAGTTGAAAAAACTTTCTTCTCTCCATTAGGTTCTAATCTTATTTTCGTATTACAGTGGAAACCCGATTTTACGTTTTTCACAGGACTAGCCGTAAAAACCGTACGAAACGGGAAAACGTAAAATGGGGCTCAAATAGAGAAAAACTCTTCATGAAAACAAATATACAAAAGTAAACTTACCAATACCATATTAATAATTAAAAAAATCTGTTATTTTTTATTGCTTTTTATGTTTAATTGTAATTTCACATATACTATTTTCAATTCATGCAACTTTTTGCAAATTTTTTTTATTAATTTTCATGTTTAGTTAAAAATTTCTTTAAAATTTAACTCGCAATGGGTCTGGCGGTGAGGGCACAACAACCATTGACCAAGTGGAAAGTACTTTTATTCATTTGAAACTTTTTTCATGAGTGAAAGAAGATAAAATTTCCCTAGGTACTTCGCCTAAAATGACGTACCAAGCGGGAAACGTTAAGAGTAAATGACGTAGAATCGAGGTACTTTAACATTATCGTAATAGGAATTTTTTGGAACCGAAGAAAAAAATTTCGAAGCGGGATAACGTACGAAATGGGTTACGTAAAATCGGGGTTCCAGTGTATAACATATGCGAAAATTTTTGTAGCATTAATTATCTGATAGGAATGGTTTCTAAGTCATTAAATTCATTCTATGTTGACGATAGAAGCCTCCAAGTCTGAGCATAATTCAGACTCTTGAATTGGAAGAAATCTGAAATAGGTATTATGATTTTGAATATATAATCAACATATCACAGCCATCACTATAGCTGCAAAATGAAAGAAACTTCTGAAGACTTTCTTTTAACTCTTTGGATGGAAGATTTTCCTTATACTCTTTGGATTATCGGGAGTTTTCACCTTACTGTGTATTATAACCAGTTCTGCTAGCACTGCCTCTGACACATTATCGGCAAATTAAATGTAGAACGTGGAGCCAGAAACAAGAGCTTTTTTTAAAATTTTATTTGCCTGTATTTGCTTCTAGACGTCCATCTAATAATTCTAATTGCTGATAAACGTAATTTTGGGTTCTTCTGTAAGTACACAGATACTGTTTTTAGTGAGCTTAAACAATCCCCTAAGTCTACTTCTGTAATCTGAAGGGTAACAGAGTTTTTGGTAAACACTGAGCAGTGTCTGACATTCCAAGTTTTAACACATGCGCAGCGAACAAGGTATGAAAGTTTTTGGCAGGTGGTATGGTGTCAAACATCTGAATCTGGATGAAGATGTTGCTGTTATCCACGCTCATATTTTAACCGTCATCAACATCATCTTCTACATAGTTCTCTGTAGCTTATCCTACTTTATTCAAAATCTCAAGCAATTAATTGAACAGAGGTGCCTCTGTATTAAATTGCGCTACCACCAATAGCAGGACTTTCCCTGTTAACTTCTAATTCTACCAAATAAATACAACACAGTTTTGGTCATACTTTGGTCCAACCATTTTGGTATTAGTTAACACAGAAAAGGTTTTGATTGCTTTATTTTTTTAACAATTTCTGTCTGGATTTCAAGCTTGGTGATATTTGTGATGCTTACAACAGTCGTCTTAGTAAATAATATGCTTAACAATTTTTACTTTTCCTGAGTTCTTTCTTATTTCGATTTACTTTTTCGAGTAATGGTCAGTTTAATGTTTTTTTTTTTTTTTCAAATTCTCATCATAATTAGAGAGAAAGAGAAAAAAATCTAAAAAAGTTTCTATTATTGGATCATCTAGATAGCAGACATTTTCGTTCTTTCATTTAAGTAAGAACAAGTTTTCCTGAAAGACTGAACAATTTGAATAAATCCATGCAGATATTTCTGCATTCCATTCTCTTTTTCTTTTCGAAACATGTTCTTAAACAGTATGCAACTGTCGGTGTCTTCTCCAGTTGCGAACATAAGAGTGTATTAGATCGATTCCTGTAAATTCCCTAGGTTCTTCTTTAATCTTCTATCTTCTCCTATCTTCAAATTATTTGTGATAGTAAAAATAACTTTTTTCTACTATCTGAATATTAATTGACAACATTTAATAAATAAATCGTCCAGATTAAGCACACGAATCGTAATAGATGTGTACAGTAAAAAAATGTAGTATCAACATGGTTCATAGAGGACTGAAGAACTCTCTGAATCTGAACGAAAGCATACAGGCCTTAAGGCTAGTCCAAACTTGGTGAGATATTGTAGCATTATAGCTATAGGCAACTTCAACGGTTTGACATTTAAAAAAATTCCACAGAAACTTGAAAGACGTGACTTTGCTAAGTTCATTTTAAATTTCAAATTAGCTAGAAACTCTGCTCACGTTGAACGGGACAAAAAATTATAAAGGTGTAGGCATATTAAAAAAAAAATCGTAAATTACCTAGTAGATGCGTTTTATAAAAAGTTGAAGTCCTCGCATTTTTAGATTTTTCACAATATAATATTTGCAAAAATACAGTAAATGACATTATGAAAAACTTTAGTGTCCCGTAGAAATTGTGTGTCTAGGATACAGGCACCACGCGAAAGTGCGATAACCGGGCACCCTACGAACTCCGTATACGGAATACTGGGTTGGGTTGGGTTGATTATTGACGGCCAATTATCTACACGAGGGATAAAGGCCCGGGGGGAGTGCCCTTCGTGGGGGTCTTTCTAAGGGAACCTAATCCGTATTTACGCATGGATAAATCCACGGCTCGAAGAAAACCACGAAAACTCCGAACGATTAGGCCGACGGGCGCGATTGGGATCGAACCCAGCACCTCCCGTCTACCAGCTTCGAGAGCACAACCTCTCAGCCACTGGTGGGGCAGACGGAATACTGTATACACACAATTATACTATAAATAAAATACATTCAAAATAAATTGAAATACATTTTACAATATATTTCAATTTATTACAATGTAAAATGATTAACTAATTAATTACAATGAATAAGTATATTAATTAGAAAATGCTTTTGTAATCTTCTAATTACAAATGCATTAGAAATTATCTGAGAAACCGAAAAAAATTCTCGCATAGTTCGTTTATCAGATGGTATTTACATTTTATATATATATAATATTATTATCTCTCTTTAAAAAGATCTTTTTCTTATGTTTTTCATATTTTTCTGGAAATATTCTTATTCTGTCATATTTATTTTTAGGATACATTTATTTTTTGTGCTCAACTTTTTGAAAGTGGAATTTCCCGGAGCAATGATATCTACATGCCGAAATACTGGTAACTTTGAAGAAATTTACGAAGAAAGAATATTAGAATGGAAAATTACTGATTTTTTCTCTGTCGCTGAATATACAGTCTTCGAAAGTCCAGCTTTCTATTTTTCGAATTCTTCATGGCATTTTCGAATGCGTCTGAAATGCTTCGATGAATCTGAGATTGGATTTTTCAGTCTCGTGAGTACAAAGCCTTTGAAATATTCAGTTGAGTTTGATTTTGGATTAAAAAAACTGGATAAGAGCGTTGTGGAGTTAAAGAAAGAAATTTTTGAAAAAGATAAAACATTGATTCAGACATTCTTCTTTGAACTCTCGGAAGTACTGAAACTTAAGTGTGAGGTGCCGTCTTTGGATGTGCTTACTTTCAGGTGCATACTTAAGTGTAGAAACAGTCCCTCCGATCAACTAATACCAAAGAAACTGATAAGTAAGTAATAAGGGAATTTTAATATATAGTAAGAAAAATAACACAATTATTATATTTTGATTAAACTTAAATTTCTTTGGCATATTAAAAATCCATCAGAGTGTTTTATCTGATTAAATGAAGTGACACTGTTCAAATTTTAATCTGGGAGATTTTTTGAATTATCGTTATTCATAACAAGAACGGTAAATCATGCGTTAAGCATAGATCTTTCCAACACATTCAGAATAATGTAACAAACTTTTTAGATTAATAAGGTGGAAGGTGATATCGAAGTAAACAATTTGGAAAATGTATAACATATTTGAAGACCCAGTTTTACTAATTACCATTAATAATCGGAAAAATATCCGAATTTCTTTGTGCAACCCTGTATATGATTAATAGATTTATAAAATACTACATATGGTATAATTTAGTTTAATTAGGAAACACGTAACACAGTTGAAATTCCCATTCGTAATTTCCGTCAACTAACGGCAATGTACTCGAGATCCTTTGTGCAGCCCTGTATATGATGAATAAAATTTATACACACCAAGCAGTATGCAAAAACTTAATTAACTTTTAAAACGCGTAGACCATCTGAAAACGCACTTCCGGCAATTAATGTTCATAGTCAGTACTGTAACCGATATCTTTTGTGTGTCGCTGTAAACAGACCTGCCATTTGCTACTAAAATGCTACTTTTTGCTACTATTTTCAGCTTCAGGTGACTAAGGCAACTTTTTTAACCAAAAAGGGAATGAAAAGCAACTTTTTTAACCAAAAAGGGAATGAAAAGCAACTATTTCTGACAAATAGGCAACTATTTTATGAAAAAGGAGACTTTTTGAAAATTTTATTCCAGCTTGTTCAAATACATGTTGCAGGAAATATGAAACAACAATTAAATTTTTTTTTTATCATTCCAGTACCGTTTTTCTTGACGTTCGATATCGATACCACCACCAAACAGCACTTTTCTTGAGCAAGAGTCAATTTCACTCATTTTTCTGTTAATTAATTGTTCTAATTGCTGCTGCATAGTAACAGTAAACAAATAAGCAATTATATCTTTGATCCCCCAGCATATGTAGTTTTAAATCATTAAAGTTCTATTTCTCATAAAAAAAAATTGCCCTATTTGTTGCTCATTAATAACAATAAATAAATCGTCTCTCCCCCTCATGCTGTGTTTCAAATCGTTTAAATCTCTTTAGTTTTTTAAAGAAAAGACATCTGCCCTACTTACTGATCGCTGGTTCTAATAAAAATTAAAAAATAACGATATCTAAAATCCCTTTTCTCTCCCCCCCCCCCCCCCATCCACACACACACAGCATACAAGGAAATTTAAAATCTGTATTTTTAAATATAAAAAAGTTCTCCTGACCTACTTGTTTCTCTCTAGAGCAATAAATAAATAATCAGGCTTTTAAACTACCCCTATAATTTTCGGTTCTCCTCTTTGCCCAACCCCTCCATCATGCGGATTTTCAAAACTATTTTAAGAAAAATAATTCTGCCCTATTTGCTGTTAACTAATAACATTAAATTTAAAAAAAAGGAATCATTCACCTCTCCCTCTCAAATTTACATTTCTCCCCCTTCCCCCCTCCATTGTAGAAAGAAGTTTAAAATATTTATTTAGAGAAAAAAGTCTCACCTAATTGTGTTATAATAATATGGGCTTAAAATATTTAAAACTCTTTATTTAAAAGAAAAAAACTGTCATATTCATTGCTTTCTCGTAACAATAAATAATTAATCAATCATCTAAAATACCCTCATGCCCAATTTCTGTTTTCTCCCATTTCTGCAATTTCAAACTCTTTAAAATTTGAATTTTATATAAAAAAAATTGCTGTATTTGATACTTTGTAATAATGATGAATATCAATGATCTAAATTCCCTCCCCCCCTGAAAATTTTCATTTGTAAATAATTTTTTAAATAGATTTTCGTAATGTGTAGCGCATCACACTAAATCGGGACGCCAACTGTGTTATGCTATTCTACAAAAAATGTCATTTCAAAATAAGCAAATCTACACGTAAAATAAAAATTTCCCTTATACTGCGGTTTCAAACTCCCTTAAATCTGCAGTTTAGGAAAAGTTCCAAGAAAGATTTCTTGAAGTTCATTACGGAAGCAAAAATGAAATGCTGGAAATATCTGCAACTAACAAGAGCTATATCAAGTGTTGATCCAAAAGTTGCAGAAAACTAAACTCAAATCTCACGAAAACTAGAATGGATTTACTTTTAATACTTTTGTCACATAGTAATTAGATAATATGTAAAAGTTGTGCCGATTGTATAGAAAATGTTGTAATCAGAAAAACTTAATCCTTTTTAAGGAAAGATCAGGGAATAGTCAGAAAACATTATCTACCCTGATCTCAACACTGTGATTATTTTGGTTAATACTTTATATGGAACTATTTTGCTACTAAATCAGCCATCATATGCGACTATTTTTGGGTTCAAAGGCTACTAAAGCAACTATTTTGAATAATTTTTGGAATGGCAGCCCTGTGTAAATGAACGATGAATGCTATATACTCCATAGTGTATAATAAGCTTTCTGTAATGCACATCAGTGATATATATCAAATTCGATATGTTTGAAATTCAGTAACATCACTATACACAACAAACGAAAATCAAACGTTTGAACGCCTTAATGTAAAAAAAATTCTTTTGGGTGGCTCTGTAAATGAACTATAAGTGCTACATACTTCATTTTCAATACCGAACATGCCATAGTAAACTTTAATAATATATATCAATTGCACGGCAATCCGAGTATATTTACACGAGTTAGAGCACGGACAGACAAACCGAATTCATAAACACTTTTCAACTTTATTGGAAAGTGTTAAAAACTGACATATATATGTGAAGAAAGAGGGTTTGTATAACTAATTATCAAAGAAGTTTGTCACTAATTCTCAATGCATTTAAATATAAAATGAAAACAATCAAGAAATATCTTCCAATCTTTCATTATCTGATTAATGATACTTTCAAGGTTCGTACATTCCTACAAAATTCCTGACTTTAATCAAGGGTCGATCCAGACAAAATTTGGGGCCTATTTAGGGCACAAAAATCTATTTGATAAAATGAGCCCCTTCACCAAGTTCTTTTAAACAAAACAGGAACCCCTTCATAAAATTCCTTTTAATAAAATAGTCACTTTCACAAAATTCTATTCCATAAAAACTTACTATTTATTAATTATTTGTTATTTTGTTACATTTTAAAATGTGTAATTTGTAAACAAACAAATTCATCAGAGAGGAAAACTACAGCAAAAGAATTTTAAAAAGTTTTTGTTAATAATTACTTAGTTCGAATTTGAGTAACTGGATTTCAACTTTCGTTACAAAATGTTATTTTTCACAAAAATATAACAAATTTCACTAAAATAATCTTTGTTTTTCAAAAAATGGGCCCCAAGAAAAAAACCTGCATCGACCCCTGTTTTAAAGTATTTTTTTTCGCAGTGCCCTTCAATCTTCTAAATTTTGGTTCTACTTCCTGCAAAATTCCCGCATTTCTTTTTGGAGACAGAAACTCTGCAAAGGTTCATAGGTGAGAATTTTTCGTATTTCGACAAATTTTCTTTTTATAGTTTCCTCAAAAAACACGCCGTTGAAATTTGCACCCCTCATCTACCGTACTATACCAATTTCAAAATCTTCGAAACTTTTTTTTTTAATATTCTGTTCAATTTTTTGTTTTCTTATAATAATATATAAATAATAATCTAAATTTCTCCCCTTCCTTCGAAATTTCCCTCCACATCACCACCAGCATACAAAGTTTTAAACTTTTCACTTGGAAAAATCTGATGCCTTATTTGTCCCTCTTTACTAACAAATAAATAATCAGTCATGTAAATTACACCCCCTCCTCTGAAATTTTTGCAGTCCCCTTTACCCCAGCATACAAAGTTAAAAATATTTAAAACTATTCTTTTTTTAATTTCTCCTGTTTTGCTTGTTGCTCTCTTATAACAATAAATAAATAATCAACTAAACTACAGTCCCTCCCCTTCTGAAATTTATCCTTCCCCATTTTCGCTCTTTGAAGGAAACAGAAATTTCATTTATTATTATAAAATACTATAAAGGGACTGGAATTGTCGATCATACATGGTCAAGATTAGACTAATAAATTTAAGAAAAAGCCCTTTTGTTATCTTTCAATGAAATGTATGAATTTTATTTTTTGTTTTCATGATATGCATACTGCTTTGCCAAAACCTTCTCGGCAAATATAATGGAAGGAATCGTATCTAATCTATTTTTAATTGCCTTTTCAGCCCGTGCTAATTAACGAGCTCTCAATTAATATTACCATATACACTGTTAAAAATAATCTGAAATTCACGGGTATTTTTCTCCTGAATGTCACAGAAAAAGTCCCTTTTCACGACAAAAGGGCATTTTCCGTTAAAAACAGAAAATTTCCTCATTTCCTGAAAATAACGGAACAGACGGAGAAGAAAGTGGCCAACGGCGATATTCCGTTATCTGCTGCATATTTATTTTCAATGTTTAAAAAACTGACATGTTGCAGCACAGAAAAACTAAAATTTCAAGTTTATTTAAAAAAACAAAAATTAAAATTATTATTATTATTATTTCGAATTTAAAAAAGCAACAATTAATTTTCCCATGTTTTAAAATTATTAGCAGTTTATTTTTTAAAGTTATAAAAAAATATTCACAGTTAAAATATATTTTAAACAAATAGCTGCTTATATATATATATATATATATATATATATATATATATATATATATATATATATATATATATATATATATATATATATACATAATATATATATATATATATATATATATAATAGTTAAGTGAAAAAAAAATCGATTTTACTCAAAAAAGCCACAAACAAAAAAAATGCTTTCGAATTTAAAAAAATAACAAATAATTTTCTCATTCCTTTGAAATTATTCGCAATTTGTTTTTTAAAGTTATAAAAAACACTCTCACTAAAAATATATTCTAACCGAACACATTTAAAAAATCTATAATAGTTGAAAAAAAATCGATTTTCTCAAAAAAGCAAACATACTTTATCGAATTTAATTCAAAATATAATATTCATATTTTGCATCTAACAATCAAATTAAGAATATATATAATTCATGTTTTAATCCTCTATTAATAATAAAGTTTTCGGTCATAATCTTATAACAAAATATCCCTCAATTAATTTCAAAATTACCAGGTTTCTAAACCCCAGATTGTTTAAGTTCCAAGCCGCGATTTGAAGAAATCTCGTATGATCGTTTCAATATCTTATTCTAGCAAGGGCCCACTGGTCTTGCGGTAAAACACTTGGATCGAGACGCTATCATCTCTGGTTCGAACCCCAAGGTCAGCCGAAAATATTCTTGAAGTATCAAATTGTTAAATACTCCATGTGTAGTCAACAGATGGCAGCACAAACAGAAAGGTATTTTTTTTTAAACCGAGGTCATTCAAAACGGAAAGTTACCGTTTCTTCAAACGGAGTTCTTCCTTCTGTTACCTTTCAAAACGGAAAATCTACTAACGGAACGGAAAATACCCGACGACTTTGCTGCCAGTAGTTTTACCGTGAATTAACGGATTTATTTTTAACAGTGTAGGACATTTATTCAATTGCATTAAAATAATCATAAGTCGAATTATAAAGATAGAGTTGATGTAGATAACTTATAAATGTGTGTCATTTATATCTCAAGGGTTGCAAGGAAACAATGATAGTTAAAAACTAAATATTCACCACTCTTTCCTGTTACATATGTGGATGATCTATCATCAACTGTGTATCGAAATACATTTAACTGTTTTTTCATTGGATCACTTTCCTTGTTGTTCCGATCAAAGGTAACTATACTAAGTACAATACGTAGCTTCTCAAACTGACACATGGCACTGTTATTTCAAATCTAAAAAAAATTGATTATCATCGTTTTCCCCCATGATCCTTCATTTAGTCACATATTTAGAAAAATCTTATTAAAACACAAGTTAACCCACCCGTCGTTGTCAGGGCCCTTGATAACAAAATTAAACAAACTTAAGGTTTGTATGATTTTATATCTTTAATCTGATTTTGTGTGAAATTATTTATTTAAAAGTGCTGCGCATGCGACGGAAAATCCTTTATTTCCAACTTCCGCCGAAAAGAGAGGCATTCTGGTCTAAACGAACCTCTCACACATGTTTCCGCTGCTTGCGGCACCGTATAGTAGGCGTGCTGCGCATTAAAAAAAAAAGAGTTATAAACAATTATAAATTGAAAAAGTTGTTTCCGTTAAGTATTAGATTGTGATTCAAGGATTCCTTAACATTTTTGTTTTGGCTTTATCTAAAAAAATGTCTGAGATACGGCAGTTTGAAATTCCAGGGTGACTGACTTTTTGAAACAATCTGATTTTTGTTATGCTGAAATTCGCATTCAAATTCAGTATTACCGAAAACCAGTATTGAATCTTCTATAATTGGGACCAAGCATTTTAGCTTCGGGTGTTTGAGTAAAATGAGTTGAATTTTTAAAAACATAGACTATGAAAGCTACCTTTTCCTCCCAGTACAAAAACTTCTGTTCTATCTGGATTGTTTCGAAAATTCTTTTTTGCAATGGATTTTTAACTTTTCAATGTATCCATGTAAAAATTGGAAAATTCATTTTTCAAACCTTAATTATCATTCCTTTATATCATTTAAATTACTCAAGATATATTTTGTTTTCAGAATTGGATACACTATCGAAGAACTTTAAAGATCTTATAGCGAATAAGGAAAGCTGCGACACAACTTTGCATGTACAAGACAAAGAGTACAAGGTTCACAGAGCTGTTTTGATAGCGAGGTCTTCCGTCTTCGCTGCTATGTTTCTACACGCAACCTCAGAAAAACAGACGGGTATCGTCACAATCCCGGACTGCGATCCCGAATCTTTCGGAGAGTTTTTGGAATTTTTGTACTCCGGAAAATTGGAAAAGCCATCATCTCACAACGTGCTAAATTTATATGAGACGTCAGACAAGTATGACGTCCAGGAACTCATGATATTCTGCGTGGAGTACCTAATGGAAAATCTTAGCGTGGAAAACGTGTGTGATGTTGTGACTCTTGCTTATATGTACGAAGAGGCTAATTTATTATCTGCAGCTCAAGATTTTTTGAAGAGCAATCTAGACGAAATTTTGGACACTTCGGAATGGGATTCCTTAGTGAAGAATCACTACCGCTTATCCGAAAAACTGTTAAAAGGAATGTTGTCGTAAGTGAAAGTTGTTGAATGAGTTCCGAGCTAAGACTCATTCTTTGTATTCACAGATGTAGCCTTGTAATATTTCCCTGTACTCAATATTTCGATGTTACCATAAGAATTAGCTTTTTCTTAATATGATTTGATGTTTGTAACATTAATTTGAATTAAATTTGTGAAAAGAAAAATTATGTTATAGTTTTATTGAATTTGAATTATTCTTTTAATTTTACAAGGCTCTCTCGTGATCCTTAAGAACTCCTTATTTTTATGATTTATTTTAAACGACCAACGATTAAAAGAATTAAATTTCCATGAATAGTTCTTCGATATTGCTGGTTGCTTCCCCGAGACATTCTCTCCCCTTTTTACTTATTTCTTGAAAACTTTACAATACATATTACCACAGATTAAAAATTTAATATGGTTTATATCAAATTTTAAGCTTAAGTTTTTTTTCTCTCTCATAGTATATAAACATGCTATAAAAAAGAGTTGGACATCTGTTTAATTCATGTACTACAATGAGATGAAAATACATTCAGATACTGTATATGCCTAATTCTTATATGCCTTTATTAAAAATTTAATAGATCATCGACACTAGTAGATTTTAAGCTTCCTTAAACGGACCAACAGTTATCCAAAAGACTTCATACTGCAATTCCAATAAAAGATAATCCAGATCCAATTATATGATTTTCTATGAAAATTATTCATTAAATTCAAAAGAAACCATAATTTAATATAGGTAAAAATGAAGTTGATTTTTCCAAAAGTGATTTTTAAAAATGAAATTTCATTTGTTTCGGCACTGTTTCTGAGGACAAATTACCGTCAACCGGGTGACTTAGTCCCACCCCACGGATAAAGACAAAAGTGTAATAAATACATTTTTTTGAAGTAAAACTAATTAGTAATGCCGATTTCTGATAGATTAGAGCAATAGCTTAAACATAAATTATTTAATTCAGCATTTTGCAAATTAAGTTTTGTATCGCATCCGTTAATATTTTGTTTACCTTTTTTGTGCGTGATTTTAATGTGTAAAACTGTTACTTGAAAAAGTTATTTATAACTAATGATGTAAAATGGTAAGTACTTTTTTTAAATATGTATTAACTTGATATTTTAGATTTCACATTGACTTTATTCACAATGAGCATTCTGAATGGCAATTATGGGTGAGATTGTCTCAGAACAAAGTCATCACAAATTTAGTTTATTTATTATATTTAATGACTTTGAAAATATATACATAAAAGTAAACATTTGCTGAAAATATACACGTTGCAGTAGTATATATTTATTAGTATTATTGGACAGGGACTAGCGTAATAATGCCTTATACGTATGAATCTCCTGTAATACAGACGTAATTATGAAACAATACTGAAGAAAGTGGTAGATGATGTTCTACTGCATGTATTAAGCCAAAGGAAAGTAACTGAAAAATATTCAATTCCAATCACTATTTTAAAAAATATAGGCTATCCGGTCCTAGAAAAAATAGATCTAAGAGGGTTAATATTTTCTTAATTTAACCCTCTAAGACCTATTTTTGCTTTTTAAAAAAGGTTTTTTTTTTTTAAAGTTTCCAAATTAGTTAATATATCAGAAAATTGTGTTTTCTTGAAAAACATTAATCTTACCATACCTTAATTGTTAATTGTTTCTACATGTTATGCATAATGTTTATTATATGGGATTTTCTCCACAATTTATCAATTATTGCTGTAACTTTTTGAGCTTTCAGGATATTTAACTGGTATTTTTATATAAGTTATCCTATAGTATTGACTATCAAATCATGACAAAAAAAATTTCCTGTAGTTCGCGCATGCGGAGTTAAAATTTATTCCATACAAATACCCATATCTCATCAAATATTCAATATATTAGTATTTTAATTACAGTATATTATTTCTACATTTTTTGTCAAGATTTTGGGAAGCGGTGTTAAATTTGGCCGAAAACTCTGCATGCTATAAAAAAAATCTTTTAAATTTCTCACAGAAACGTTAACATCTTCACGAATATACGTGCTAATGTTTACATAAATGTTGAACAAGACCAACATAGTCATTTGCTACAGTGACAGACCATTTTTAGCATTTTCTGTTACTGGGGTGATCAAAAATATCATTTTATTATTAAAATGATTACCTCCCCCCCTCTAATTGTCCTCGCGACAAAATCTTCACTAAAACAACATGAAGTCAAACATGTTCTTTACATCCTCAAAGTTCAAGGGCATTTCGGGAATTTCCTCACTAGTTTCAGTAAATATTCGGCGAAATGTCTGAAATTGGTCACTGCCCCTTAATTTCTGGACATCAGTGTATGTACGTAACACGATAACTCTTGATAGAAATATCCAATTTGCTCAAATTTTGTATATAGGTTCATTCTGATAAAGTGCTTCCCTGATTAATTTTAGAGGTTCTTTGGTTAAGTATAAAGGGGGGAACGGGGGCTAATCCCCCTTTAATTTAGATAAATTTGTTTTTCATGCAGAATTATCCGATTTGCTTCAAATTTTCGTATAGAGGTTCATTGGGATAAGTCGCTTCCCTGATTATTTTGGGGGGTTCATTGGTTAAGTATAAAGGGGGAACGGGAGCTAATCTCCCTTTAATTTAGATAAATTTGTTTTTCATGCAGAATTATCCGATTTGCTTCAAATTTTCGTATAGAGGTTCATTGGGCTATGTCGCTTCCCTGATTATTTTTGGGGGTTCATTGGTTCAGTATAAAAGGGGGGGCGGGGGCTAATAACCCTTAATTTTTATAAATGGGCTTTTCGTGCAGAATTATTCGATCGGCTTCAAATTTTTTCTATAGGTTCATTGTGATAAGGCGCTTCCTGATTAATTTTGGATGTTCATTGGTTAAGTATAAAAGGGGAGGCTAATCCTCCCTTAATTTATTCTCGATTTCTTTATTTTCTGAGGGGCATTATTCTTTGAAATAAGAGTATAATATGCAATTAGTGTGAAAAGCCTGTGATCTCAATGCCATCAGTTTAACTGGGCACTTTATTTATTAGGGTTTAACACTATCATAATAGTAGGGTTGCATTGTCTAATAAGTTGTTTATGTTTTATTTGGTGAGTTATGAGACGAAGTCACTCCAAGTCAGGGTGACTTCGTCCCACTTTTTAAACAAATATTTTAAAAAACCGTATTCTTTAAAAATACTAAATGTGGATTTTTAAATTTACAATTAATGTCTTAGAATAAGGAAAAAAATAAAAATTATTTAAATAAAAATTTCAATAAGTTTTGGATTTTTAAAGAAAACAAGATGAAAAAAATGAGACAAATTGACGGTATACGTCTGTTTAGAGTTGAACTAAAATTTTAGTGTTCTTTTAACCAGGCATTGATTTCTAACGAAAAACGTACCGGGACCTTAATATTCTGCTGTACACACCATAACCACTGTAGCTTATACCTTCGTCTCTCCACACGCATGGTTGTATTTCATGCATTATTTTGTAAACTTAAAGAATTTTGTCTTCAGCAAAAGAAAAAAAAATTAACATATGCATACATACAAAATTATCTAATGGAAAAAACAACTTGACTTAATGGTAATGAGATTATGCATATTCGACTCTCGTTAACATGAACACGCTTAACAAGAATTACTTTTAACATGAATAAGACGAATGCGTACATTTAATTGAACACACATTGCGTAAAGAAACAAACATTAGATGTTAAAAATATTGAAAATAAATGAATAAAGCGAAATAGCACAAATAAAAATATATAAAATGGCAAACAGCTGTTTCGGAGCCCCTAAAGCTCCATCATCAGTGCCAAATTTGAATGGCGGCCAAGATTGAAAAGGTCGCCGCCATTCAATCTTGGACGCGTGCGAGAGACGCAAGCATATGGCTTAATCTTTTACATGGCTCAAACTTTTCAATCGATTTTAATCTTTTGAATTAGCACTGATGATGGAGCTTAAGGGGCTCCGAAACAGCTGTTTGCCATTTTTTACACATTTTTATTTGTGCTATTTTACGTTGTTCATTTATTTTTCATATAATGGCACAAAGTGAATTCCACCTTTTTAAATAAAATCATTAGATGGTTGGAAAGGGAAAAAAACATGAATTAAAATATGGCTACATGCCTACTTTTCAATAATGAAAATACAGAGAAGCAATTTTGCTTTCTCTCATAAAACAAAAACAGCCACCTCAGCTAAGATTTTCGTAAAAAATCCATGAAAACTCTTCAACTGATGACGTCATCCATCATCTATGCTAACGATTTTTTTTTAATTGAACTGAGATGTTCTACATTTAGATATTGCTTATTTTTTCTTACACACACTCACACACACATTTAAATATATAATTATTTACTTATTTAAATTGCAAACATGGTATTTATAAAAAAAAAAAAAGTGTTTTGATTCACAAATCTTTAAAAATTTATACAGTACTATGAAATTGAAGAAAATCGCAATTTGTGAAACATGGAACAATGATGTCATGTACGCATGTTCTGATATGGTCACTTGTTAAACATTTGAAATTTCGTTTTTTTTTTTTTTTTTTTTTTACCTGTAACTGTTTTTATGAGGAATGAATATTTTTTATGAAAGCTTATTATCCTGATAAAGTTAAAAAAAAGGGGGTTTTGATTTTTTTTTCAGAATGGTGGACAGAAAGTGGTCACCTCTAGATGTACTTAGCGGTCTGCCGAAAATATTCCTATACCACAGTATTTCTATTTATTTACAATTCATAAAATTATTTGAAATTAATGTTACTTTATTTATAATAACAAAACTTTACATATTTCTTTTTTTTTTTCTTGTTGTTACTAAACATAGTACCATCTTCTCTTGAAATAATGCCCTTTTCTATTGAATTAGTTCCTTTTTTTTCTCTTCAGTAGAACCCTATTGGTGACTAGCATACTTTTTTTCTCTAGAGTGAAAACTAGCTGAAAACATATACACAAACAAAAAAATATCACACCAGATACAAAATGAAGTAGCTGGGCAATTATTTGAAAAAAAAAGAAAGAAAGAAAGAACGTGGATAGCAAAAATTTAAAATTTTCTCATTTTTTCCAAGTTTTGTATTTTTGTGGTAAAAATTACACTTATTTCGCTTATTACTAAATTTTTGGGTTATGTCAAAGAATTAGTCCGCATAATTAAAATTTAAAAGAAAAAGCTAAATTAGATAATTTATCTAACCGTAAGTTTGAGATCCAGAACATAATATAAAACATATCATATTCTAGTTTGTTTATGCATTGATAATTTTTGCATGGGGGATTATTACAACAAACTATCCTCCAGACAGAATTTGAAAACTATACGTACTAATTGTATGAATTTATAAATAATTCATACAACAAACGTATAGAGTAATTCTGGAACTACAAACATGATTAAGTTTATTTTACTTTCTGAATAATGTTATTATAAATATCATATTTAGTTGTTGCTTTTTTTATGTTGAACATGAAAATGTTTACTTGTAACGTTATAGCATCCGAAAAACTTATATTCCTGGTTGAGAAAACTCATTAATACACTATAAAAATAATTCGAAAACGTTTCTGAAAATTAGTGGCATCAAAAGAAAATTTGTTTTTATAAATGTGTCTTAAATCTCGAAAATATATATGTTGATTTCTGAAAGTGCTAAAGATGAAGAACGTTTCGTGAAATTGTTAGTAAGTCGTAAAAGGTTATTGTATATTTTCGTTGGCGGTTATTTTATATTTCCCGAGATTAATAAACATTTGTCCTTTTTTACAGTCAACTTCTCATAAAAAATCACTAAAATTTTGTATTACTCACATTCATTTTTGATAATACATTAATACAGTGCAAAATTAAATTTAAATTAATTGAACTTTTATTTATTTTAAATAGTAAATCTCTTAATTTAGTGAAAAAGCACTTTTTTGTCTTCACTTTCATCACTACTTATTAAAGAATTATCAAAATCATTGATATTTGTTGGGAAAACATGGATATAAATACGTGGTTTATTAGGCAGTGTTTCAGCGAGATCGACTAGTTTCCATATTTCTCCTGAAAGCGACTTATAATCCTCCAAACACAATTTCATCAAAGATGGACAATTTAAAAGGATATCCCTAAGAAAATTCATTTCAACAATAGTACCCTTAAAGACGATTTCCTTTAGTGGACTATTTTCACAACATTTTAATATATAGGTTTTCGTATCTGGAGATAAAACACAAAAAGCGAATTCTATATACTCTAATTTTGGCGAAAATGAAGACAGAAAATGCATCGCTTTGTTATTGGAGCTATTATCTTCAATGAACTTGAAAATACATTTAAATAAACAATGAAAAACTGGTTGCGAATCATCACTACCTGTGAAAGTAATATTTTCTAGGTATAAATAATTTAGCTTGGGACAACTTACAGCTAAATATTCAATGGATACTGTGCAGTTATGAAAACTTAAATCGGTTAGATTACGACCGCTACTTTTCAAAAAATTGTTTATATTAATTTGTGGACCAGCCTGTGAAAATTCTAAAGACACTATCTCCAGACTAGTATTGCTGAATAAATTAAGTTGCTGTTCATCACATATACGGCACTGTATTGAATTCAATTTAGGACACACAGCCAAGCATACTTTAAGAATGTCTGTATAATACGGCAAATCGCTGATTTCTAAAAATTCTAAATGTACCAAGTTATAACTATACATTTTTTCTTGCTTGGAAAAATCTTCTTTATGTAAAGAATACAGGATTAGAGGGAGAATTTTGCAGTCGGTCACTTCGAGAGATGGTAAATTTTGAATAAGATATTTGACACCATCATCTGTAATGTTTGAATCTTCAATAAATAGCTTCTTTAATCCAGGGCAAGGAAGCTTTCCATTTTCACCTTTACACAGATACTGAATTCCATCATCCGTAACAAGAGATTTTGTCACGTCTATTTCAGCTATTTTAGGACAAAATTTGGCTACGTTTTTCATATCTTCATCACGACATCTGATAGGATAGGAAATTTTTTCAAGATTGGGTAAACCACAAAGGATATTTTCCGATAAAGTTACATCATGGTCACCTTTTAACCAGCAGCATTTAAGAAATTTTAAGTGTTCATTTAGTAAAATACCTAAATATTCGTCTTTAAGGTTTTCTTTTTCAAACAAATGTGACACGAGTTCAAAAGAATATTCACTCTGTAAAAATTCAAAGTTTTGTTTGAGAGTGTCATCATCTGATTCTTTAAAGGCAAAATAAAATCTTTCGAATTCCTGGACAATTGAAAATAAGCACAGCTTTTGAAGAGGGAGCATTTTATCGAGAATAAGTAATACTTTGATTTCAAAACCTCTTTTTGATTGGTTTTTGATAACCAAAATACTTTGAGTTTTCACAAGTCTTTTTTCGATTTCAGAATCCGTCCGTGTTGTTTGAAATCTATTCTGGAAGTATCCTAAAAAACAAAAAGATAATTTAATAAATTTAGAAATAAGGTTTTCTAATATCTGCGTGCTTTAAATTTTTTCCATCTTACTTTCAAATACATTTTTTATGAAGTCAGGTGGTTGCAATAAATGGGGTAATGATTTGCATTTATTTATTTTTATATTAAACAGATGCATGGAAAACAGCTAAGAAGAAAAGTTTCTTTAACTTGATTTGAAACGTTGCTCAGACCTTGGAGCGGTCTCATTTTTGCCCACCGCTAATTTTTTTAAATTATTTCTTGGTATATTGATATAACACTTGCAAGTAAAAATTTTTATCACGAGGTGGGTTCCTACCACATTTGCAAGATAAATCTAACACGAAAATTTTCGTAAGGAAATAAAGGTGGTCAAAATTTTAATTTAGTTTCTTTTTTAAAAGTGATCACTCCGAGGCCTGAAGTTGCGGTACAACATATGCGTCATAAATACAAAAAAGATAATTCTCCCCGATACAATTCAATGACTGTTAATGTTTTCTACTCGTATTTTCAGGAAGGTTGTGTGATTTAAACCTCGATTTAAATCAGGACTAAAATCTTCATTTAAATGAATTGATATAAATCTGATAAAAGTACAAAGGGCTCATATAGTGAAATACTATCATAATAATCAGAAATATTATGAAGCTAGTTTAAAACATAAAGAATTAGTATGTTGTGACTATCACAAAATTTTCGTATACACCATTCTAATATATTAATTTATAATAGCATCAACAACTATAAATATATAGTATTTTTTTTTTCAAAATTTAACAGGGAGTGACAGTGATCAGTGAATTAAAAGCTGAACAGAACTAAAATCCCCTATGTCAGATATTAAAATTTAAAATTAGATTAACAAATACATTTTGAATCATTAAACTAAAATATAAAATTTGATGTATTTCTAGACAATAGAAAATAAGATACGGCTATAGTGTTCATTGCAAAAAAAGCATAAAGCTGGTGTCAACTGTTCGTTTAAAACATGAGCGATTGTGTGAACAATCTGATTAAAAGCTGATGACAGTTTACAAGAAGGTAGTTAATACTATAGTAATGCAGTTTATTCGATATTTAGATTTATTTATCTATAAAACTGCAATAGATTGCAATTGATTATTTTTAATAAACCTATTTAATTTTTAAAAGAATGGATATTTACAGTTATAAATCACATAAAAATGAAAAAATATATAATATATTAAAAATGCAGATAATAAAAAAATAAATAACTATATCAAGAATCTACAAAATACATTTATTATCATTTATGTAGATAAATCACAAAACAATTATGCCGTTATTTGTAAAGAATACTATAAAAAATTACTCCACAATGCTATTAGTACTAGTACTATTTTTAACAAAACATTATTAAAAATTGAAAATAATAATAGAAAATTATTAAATTTTCATAAATTATTAAAATTTAAATCTAAAAATTTCAAATATCCACAACAAACCAAAATTTCATAAAAATTCGATAAAATTTCGTATTGTAAATATTGGTTGTGATGCATATAATAATGCTGCTAGTAATTTATTGCTGAATATTCTCACTCAGATATACAATATAACGATTAAAAATGACAATCAACACTGTTTAGAAATCAGTTTTCAAATTATAAATAAATTAGAAAATTAAATTCTTCAAAACACATCAAAACATTTGATTTTAATGATCTATTTAACAATACAGACATCAAAGATTTTCATAAAACTATGTGTTTATTTTTCTAAAAATACAAATCTCATTTAAATTTTAAAGATTACTTTTCTGTTAGATTCTTCAAAACATTATTGAACTTTACCCTGCATCATTATTTGCATTAATAATACTTATAAACAATTTCAGGAATTACTCGAGGAGGAAAAGCATTCAGCATACTTTCTGATCTTCATTTATAATTACTATGAAAGGAATTCATTTGGTAATAAGAACTTTTATTATCGATATGTAGATGATAATAACTATATTTTATTTCAGTGACTCTAACATTGTATCCTTACCCACTTAATATCTCACACAGCTTACACTAACAAGAAAAGGACCAGGCTTGGTGTAAAAAAAAGTGCACAAAATCTCAAAGTATTTGGCATCTTTGTTTATGCATAAAAAGTGCATAATTTAGGGATACAGTTTTTGCACTTTTTGTGCACAATTCAGTTTGCACTTTCCATGCATAATCAGTGGTGTCAAATACCCTCACAACAAGAGGACCAAGCTTGGTAATCACCGATTGATATTAACGTAATCACCTCTTATTTTTATACATGTTATAAGGTAAAGGCCCTTAGTTTCAGGTTCAACGAATTTTAGACAGTGCTCCTTAGTTCTCGAGAAATAGGGGTTCTAATATTATAACACAACTTAAATACCGTAATTTCCAGCCTATAATCCGTGGATCAAATAATCATGTTTCGACCGGGAAATTTTATTTTATAAAACGTAACTTACTAAATCGCTGTAAATATTTGACTTCAATTATTGAATAAAATTTCTGGGTCAAAGCATGATTGTTTGATCCGCGGATTATAGGTCGGAAATTAAGGTATTTAAATTTTGTTATAACATTAGATCCCCTATTTTTCGAGAACTAGGGATCGTTGTATAAAATCCGTTGAACCTGAGACTAAGGGGACCCTACAACATGTATAAAAATAATCAAAATCTGTGATTACCACGCTTGGCCTTCGTCTTGTAAGTCAAAATGATATGATTAATAATGCAATACTCTTTCTTGACTTAAAATTAAAGCTTAATAACAATAGTGAATTAATATTTGAGATTTACGAAAAAGGAACTGATTTTCCTTTCAGGGTAAATTCTTTTATGCATTATAATTCATGCTTACATAAATCCGCTCATAAAAATATTTTACTCAATTACCTATACAGAATAAAATATGTATGCTCAGATAAAAATAAAAATAAAAACATTAAATTTATCAGTAATCAAGCTAAACTATAATGGTTATCCTAACTACATGGTAAACTCAATAATTAATTCATTTAAATAATCTGATGTTTATGTACGGAAATATATAAAGATTAGTGGAGGTTGTATTCATGGTTTGTTTGGATTATTACAGATATAATCATTCTATGAGATATTAATCATGAAAAAAAAAACTGTTGTCTCTTACATAATGAATCATTATTATTTTTTATGTTATTAAATTTACCGGGTTTTTTTAGCTACCATTTATATTAAAATGGGTTTTATACATAAATGTAAATATTAAAAACTAAATTAGTATCAAATACTCTTTTAATAAAATTATTTATGATAATCAGATACGAAATAAAAATTACGTAATTTAATTATAATGTAGATAAATTGGTTAATTATTTGGAACAAATAAATATAAGTTAATGATGCAAGATATTAATTACTATTTCTATATAAATACAAACATGGTAATTACTATTATTAATAATTAAAAATAATCCTGGTTGATTAATTTGGTATTAATTGACTTTAAATATTGAAATTAAAATTTATTATTAATATTCGAACATTATAATTTAGTAATATCTAATCTATTAAATTAAATATGATTTCGGAAGCACGAAATTGCTTAAAATAATTTTTTTCACAGCATTGCTGTCTCTATTATACAGCCCTTAAACTTGAAAATATAATAATTTTTCAATAGGTTTGTAGTCTTAAAATTAAATAACGATTATTTTATTTAGTTTTTGTATTTTTTTTTTGTTTTAATTAGTAACAATCTATTGTTGATTAATTTTAAATTAAAAATAATTTAATTGTTTCAATAAAATCTTAACTGAAATCGTAGTAATTAGACTTCTTGAGTGTTCATTTGCCTCTTTTCTGTAACTACAGTATTACTGTGGAATTCAATTATTAGTTCTTCTCAAATATTATGAGTACAATTATTATTATTATTATTGGGCTTTCTTTTAATTTTCCATATATTTTCCAAATGTTTTTTTTTTTTAATACTTAAATTCAATGCATTATTTCGGAAGCAGACATTGGCTATTTGCAAGTCTATTATATGACACGTGGATGTTCTTGCCGACTGAAGATTAAACACTCGCGTGTCGTTTTGTTTTACATTTTCCATTATCATATTTCTTCATACGATTTCTGTTCCAATTTTTATTAAATCATTTTTATTTCATTTACTGTTTGGCGTCATCTATCTTTAAAATATTTATAATTCTTAATACGTTTAAATTTCCTGGTGAGTGCTATTTATAACGATGTTTTCTGTACATTTTTTGTTATAACAATTAATATAAAATATTATTGCATGCCATCGTTAAATAAGAGATTCGGTCATATTCTGCCATAAAAATTTGTAAACTATCTTTAGATGTCAAAAATATTATATATTTGTTGTTTAAGGCATAATATTAATTAATGACTCTTGAAAAATTTATGTGTACAGCTTCATGAACATTTTATGGATTTGAAAGTAATATCGGATCTCTTTGTGGTGATATTTTCCTGGTTTTCCAAAAATTTGTTTGTCTAGACTCGTATTAAAACCTCTGAAATTTTTTTGCGTTAGCTTTAAAACACCCTATATTTCAGATTAAGATATTAAGATTAATCTTCACTAAACTGCGCACTTAAAATTATAAATAAACAAAACTATTTTAAATATAAAACAAGATTTTGTAATGACTTGTTATTTACCATAAAGTCATTATCGGGAAAATCTGGTGATTCCAAAAACGACGCATACTGCAGGTGTAGAGAGTCGTCCTGTAATCACGTTACTTAAATTTTATGTTTTTTACTTCCCACATCCCCATGTTGTCACACTTACGTGATATCCCTTAACTACTGTGACGTCACATTATTTGTAACTGTTAGTTTAAAACTAAATTTAATTAAAAAATATTGCGATTGTTATTTCTTATTTTTTTATGAAAATGTAACAAATTAAAATAAATCTTTAAAAATTTGTCAAATATTTCTTAGCTGTAATAGATTAATTGTATCGAGTCCATGAACATTCATACCTGTCTTTTTTATATATTATTTATAACTGGCATGTCACGCATCCCATCTTCTTTTCTGGATGGTTTTATAAAGATGTAAAATAAAAAAAATATATACCCATACTACCTAAGTTTCAATACGTACTTTTTTATGAAGTTTATTATTCTGCAGTACAATGTCTACCTAATTGTTTTAATATTTTACTTGTGATGACATAACGAGTTAACCAACCCCTCTTCTAGTGACACTGTGTCACACTTTCTGGATCGCCCTTTTGAACTGTGACGTAATTAATTGTGAAGTTTATTACGCCTTTTTCTCTTTATTGTGACAAGATATTGCAAATTTTAATCATAATGATCTGACACCAATCAATGACAATATGTTGAAACAAATATAACAACATGGTAAGAAATTGCAAAAATATAATCGGTACATATCTGTTATAAGGGACCTGGCGGTTTTTTTAAGCTTAGCAAGTTAAAAAAATTTAATTTTTTAAAAACTTCAATTAGATGTATAAAATTGAAAAAATTGAAAAAAGTTGTTTCCGTTAAGTGTTAGATCGTGATACAAGGATTCCGGAACATTTTTTGATTTGGCTTTATCTTAAAGAATGGCTGAGATATGGCAGTTTGAAATTCTAGCGTGGCTGACATTTTGAAACAATCTGATTTTTATTATGCTGAAATTCGCATTCAAATTCAGTAATAACGAAAACTGGAATTGAATGTTCTATAATCGGGTTCCAAGCAATTTAACTTAGGGTGTTTGAGTAAAATGAGTTGAATTTTTAAAAACATGGACTATGAAAGCTACCTTTTCCTCCCGATACAAGCCGGAAGGACTTTTCTATTTAATAAAAAATTTCTCCGGAAACATCCATCCAAAAAACTGTCGGTAAATTATAATATTGCAATAATTAATCAATTTTAGTATACATTGGTTTTTAAATTCAGTAATGCGGAAATAATATAACTCCATCTTAAATAGGACGTAATCACCATGGCAACCTAGAATCATTACCAATCATGGGATATCATTGAATTTTTACGTATGATAGGATTTAATAGAATGAAGAAAACATTTATTAATTTTTTTAAAGTTTTGGCTTGTTTTTCATAAAATTTGAAATGACTCGACAAACTTCTGCAACGATTATATATATTAAATTTCAACCCATTCGGTTGGGTAATTTTTGCGCTGTTATATGCGGACAGACGGACGGACAATACGGCGACTATAGGTGCTACGTATTTATATAATTACGAACGCACCCAAGTACCAAATAAACAACAATAATATATATGCCACATAAATTCGTCTTAATATAAAAATTACATACCTGTAAATATTGAGTTCTTTATTTTGAAATGTGACCTCGGAAACTGCAATTCAGTTATGAATCACAAAGTGTTACTGCGAGACGAAACAATTTGTTAAATATATAAAAAAGACGTAAACAATGATATTTAGAATCGACTGATAAGTTAGCTAAAATTATCTCTACTATCAAAAGAGCTTGCACTTTGTATTCGTACTATCAGTTTATACAGCTGATAAAACATTAAAAAAAAAATTGATTGTTCGAATTCAAAATTTAACCCAACCGTGAGTGATTACAGAAAATGTAAAGCATTCAAATCTGTTGATAACCCAGGTGGATTTTTTCCCCTTCAAAGTGGATGATTATAAGCGTTTATTATGATTTTTTCTATGCTAATTTTAAGAAAAATACTCAAAACATTCCATCAAATACAGTTTTGATACAAATCGAGTATTTCTGTCTGTTTGTATTTAGTCATACCTAATTCAGTCGATCATTTAGCAAGTTCTTATGTATTTAGTCATAAAGGCATCAGGATTTGCAAATGTCAACCTTCCATTCTTTTGTTTGTTCGTTTTTTCAAAGCAAATAACAATATTTCGAACAATTTTTTTTTTTAATTGTTTCTTGTTGCTGTGTAGTTTTTTTATTTATTTTTAAGTGACATTTGTGGTTAAAAAATGTTTATTTGAACTTGGGAGTTTTGTCAAAAATGTACGATTCATTGAGATTTTAAATAATGGAAGTGAATATCAGCTTTTGTATACTTAGGAATGTAGGGAAAAAAAGAAAATTTGTAAGAAGAAAGCTTTTATAAATAAAATGTAAAAATAATTTAAATATTGAATTACGATTTCTTTTCTGTTGCAAGTAAGTTACATAATTTTTGGTTTTACATAAATTATTATTGTAAAAAATTCTTTCTGTAGTTTCTTTCATTTTCTTTTCCCGATGGAACATCAATGATAAGTTTGCACGTGGAATTCAAAACGTTTTTCATGTGTCCTTCCCACAACGATTCTCAAGCCTAATAATAAATAAATAACAACAGGATGGTCACTAGCTGCTAATATTTATTAATCCAGATGACACGATTAACAGGATAAAAGAGCAAATGTTTACTATCAATTTCACAGAGCTCGTAAACTAGAAAAAGTACAAATGGTTAAATCCCTAATACATGTATTGGACAGAAAGAAATGGAACTTTAGTAGACGAAAGACATTTTTGTAGACGTCAAAACACTCATATTTATGCTATTTGTAGTTTAATTAAATTCAGCATAAAAACTCAGTTATTATTATTATTATTATTATTATTATTGCTATTATTTTATTTATTTAATTTTAACAGATATATATGGCGATTCAATGGTACTAAATCTTGGAAAAAAATTATGGCCTGCTGAGTCAAAAAAAAAAAAAAAAAAAAAAACCACTCGGTAGGTTTAAACGCGCTCTCTCGTGAATAATCAAAAATAAAAATATATTTAACAAGTGGCTATTTGCTGCTTACAAAATAGAGGTAAGTGAAGTAAGTGATTCAAGATTAACTTCCTTTTATACTGCATTGCTTGCATACTGATCGATAATCCATTATGTCATATGGCTCTGTAATCCGTGATGATATACGGCCAGGGATTGCACCTAAATATTCCTAAGAATCGAATTGTTTCTTTTTATTTAGTGAAGAACACATATTATTGTGTTCAATATTCTTGAGAGCTAATTCAAAATTAACTGAAAAATAATATAAAATTATTATGTGTGGTTTAAAACGCAGATAAAGACTGAGTTTGATTGAATTCATATATTATATTTTTAAGAGCACTCAAACTACGACTTATTAAGGCAGTTATATTTTAGAGAATTATTACATTTTTGTGTGGCGTAAAAGAACACATGCCACTATCATTAAAATATAAAAATATCGTTTGTTTACAGTCAGTTATAAGCATTTGTTGCGAGCAGTTTTTCTATATACAGTGAAACCTGTGTATAACGATACTGTCTATAACGATAAACCTGTCTATAACGATATTTTCCTTTGGTCCCAGCGAAATTCCTATTTATTCAATGTATTTTGAACCTGTGTACAGCGATAATCAATTTTTAGCTGCACCTGTCTACAACGATATTTTTTTCTCTTTCGAAAGCTGAAGGTTCCCGATATAACCAGATTTTTTCTTGGAAAACGACACCCCATCATCCGGAATGTAAAATAACGAAAGTCTGTGCTTATATCCGTGTCCAAGTGTTGACTTTTTCTTCATTTTGACCTCTTTGTTGAAGGGATTAGGGGATGTTGGGGAGGGGGTGTCACTTTGCTGTATGGAGCTTAAGTCTTTACAGCTGATCATTGTCAAACTTGTTTTACTAGATAAAGAATTGGGAGGGACGTTACCTCTTTCTCCGAATTCGACTGGTCACTGTCGAATCTTTTCATTCCTAGGTTAGACACCCCTCACTTCGGATTGACCACATTTTCGTTGCAATTCATTTTTATGTGCTCGTATTTTTCATTGTAAGTTCATATTTTTCATTATTCGTTTTAAGCGATGGCTCAGCGTAAAGCATTGTCATTTGAAGAAAAATTAAAAATCATTTCGGATATTGATCAAGGAATGAAACAAGTTGATGCTGCTAAAAAGTATGGGATTTCACAGTCAACGATAGCTACTTAAAAAAAAAAAGATATTGAAGATGCTGTGGAAAAAGTAAAGTGGATAGCAAACGAAAAAGATTTAAAGGCTCCGTAAATGATGATGTTGACAAAGCTCTCCTAAGATGGTTCCACGAGATGAGAAACCAAAACATGCCTATTAGTGGACCTATGGTTTCTGAAAAAGAAAGAAAATTCGCCTCTTTGCTAGGCAACAATGATTTCAAAGTCAGCAATGGATGGCTTACTTCCTTCGTGAACGTCACGGAATTGTTTTTAAAACTATTGCGGGAGAAGAAAAGCAGCTCCAGTTGAGGCAGCATTATCCTGGAAACAAGAAAAAGAGAAAATTGAAAAATTGTCTCCAGATGATGTGTACAATGCTGATGAAACTGGTTTGTTCTATCAGCTAATGTCAGATAAAGCAATTTTCTTTAAAGGAGACAGCTGTAAAGGTGGGAAGAAATCAAAGCAAAGGCTGTCAATCCTGCTGTGTTCAAACAGTACTAGAACCGACAAATTGAAGTCTTTAGTGATTGGAAAGTACGCGAAGCCAAGGTGCTTTAAAAATGTAAAGAGTTTACCAGTTCACTACAAGGCAAATAAGAGGGCCTGGATGACGGAGGAAATCTTCAACAACTGGCTGCTTGATGTTGATAAAAAAAATGAAAAATAAAAAGAAGAATGGTTTTCTCATAGTAGTTGATAACTGTATACCTCACAACGATCCCCCACGTTTGAAAAACATAAAAGTGTTTTACTTTCCACCAAATTGCACGTCGATCCTGCAGCCTTTAGATTTAGGCATTATCAAGTGTTTCAAGGGATATTATCGCAAAAAGGTTAGTTCAGAACGTTGTTTATAATCTGGATAACAATCTCCCAAATCCTATGCAGTTGATGTAAAAAATGCATGTGATTGGATCTCTGGAAATTGGAATTTGATAACAGCATCTAAAATCCAAAATTGTTGGAAGAAAGCTTCATTCTTTGAAGAAAAGGCATTTATTGACTTTACTGAAATCGTTAAGGAAGAAGAAGAGTGTGTGGAGAGTTTATGCACAGCTGTTAGAGCTTTCCAAAGCTCATCAAACCTATCTTTTACATTGAATGCTGAAAACTTAGACAATGATGTGCACGTGTTCAACGGTGCAAGCGATGGAGATATTTTAGCAGAATTAATTCCAGGTGATCAGAGTGATGAAGAAGAAGCAGTTGACTGTTCACAAAACAAAACTCAAATTTCTCCTGAGGATGCTATATCCTTAATTAGCACTTTTCAGGATTTTGTTGCAACTGTACCAAATGATTCGGACGTGTATCTGAACTCGTTAGACGGGTTGAAACATATGTGCATGCAGATGTCATTTGCATCAAAAAGTAAGCAAACAAAATTAATAGATTTCTTTTCTAAATAATTTTTGTTTCTGCAATTTTCTTACAAAATAAACTTATGCTTGTATCTTTTACGTATATTTTTAATTTGTTTACTTATTACGTTTACTTACTACTTATTTAAGTTAAAAAATATAATTTTATATATTCAATCTGTCTATAACGATAACCTGTCTATAACGATATTTTATCTGGGTCCCTACAGTATCGTTATAGACAGGTTTCACTGTAGTTCGAAAACAGTCATTAACGCAAAAGCGGCGCACACATATTTCACATTTGTTCGTCAAAGTACTAATTGGATGTTGTTCTATAAAATTCTTCTGGGTGATTAAATTCCACGCATATTTATGCTATTTCTAGTTTAATTAAATTCAGCATAAAACTCAGTTATTATTATTATTATTATTATTATTATTATTATTTTATTTAATTTTAACAGATATATTTGCAATTCAGTGATACTGAAAATATATTTCTATCATTTCGTTCGTTATATTTTCTCACATTCAAATTGGTGATTTTGTAATAATTATAATTATATTTTTAGTTTTCAATGATTATTTGATACATACAGATATACACGCCGTCACGGAGGGGGTTAAGCTACCCTTGTATATTGAAATTTAATTAACTAAATTTTATTTACCCCTGACTTTGAAAAAAATAATAAAATTTATTCTTTCTAAATGACTCAAAATAATTAAAAAGAAAGAAAGATTGAGAGGCATGTATCTCTGATCCCCGTGGAAGACAATCTTTAGTTGTGTTTTTCTTTTTACGTTCATGCGTTTTGAATTTATCTTAAATGGTGGGACAAATAAAAAGGGAAGAATTGTTTCAATTTACCACTTAAAAAATGCTGGTGGAAACCCATTTTTAATATTTATTACTTGTTAAAATTTCGGAAAAAATGAGGCAAAGGAAAAAATGCAATTTATAGCCTCCTCACTATACAACAATGCGACAGGAAATGATCATCCTTATAGCCTAGGGCTTATTTGGGATAATGCGAACACTGTTCTTTTTTAAAGTATTACTAGATGAAAAGTAATATCAGAAACATTAAAACTGAAACTCATCTCTCTTCTTTAATCCTCTAATGCCCATGGTAGCATACATGCTACCACCAGCGTTTCCAATTAAGTAGATTTTCTAATTCAGATATTCCATATTCATTCCAGAAATTCAAAATAGCAATATTTGCTTCATTTAATAACAAACATTCCGTCATTAAATAAAGCTAAATTTATTATTGAAATTTTCTGGTATGAATTCAGATTTTCTGAATTACGGAATTTCTAGAACGTAGTCTACCATGGGAATTAGAGGGTTAACCCTTTCAGGGGCAAGCAATTGTGTTCTTGTAACGGTGAACTCCCACCGGAATTTACTAAGGAATTTAGTTCAAAATATGGAAAAGCAATTTTTCAACTTTTTCCCATCAAAGCTAAAAAAGTAAAATATAATTAAAAGTTTCTGGTTTGAATCGGATTAAAATTAGGTGGTATATAATATATACCACCGCCCCTCAAGGGGTTAAGTAAAATTCTACGCCACTCCGCGAAGAAAATTTTTTTATATGACATAGGACGATCAAATATATGATGACTGTCAAAGACAAATCAATGAATCCCATAGTGTTTCTCAATCCTCAATAATAACGGATACTTCTGGACCCTTGCATTTGTCCGCTATTGGGAGGTGTCCACTAATGAGAGGTAAAAGTATATAAATATATAGGCGTTGCGGATTGAAAGAGTATTCGCTAAGTAGATATGTACGCGATTCACATTGTCCAAAATTTACTTTTTTTTTTGCGGGGGGAGGGGGGCAAAGTTTTCTTTCATAAGGGCAAAAAATTCTTTTGTTCTTGTTGTGCATATCTGAGAAGCAATTGAAATAGTTTTATTCTTAAATTTACTTTAAAAATTAGCCAAAGTGCTAATTTATGATAAAAGTGTCTCACTTAGAGAATGTTTCAACAGCAAGGTTTTAACGAATATTATTGATAATTATTATTTCCTGTCCTTAAAGTGTTTATTTAGTGATAATGTTTCTAATTTAGTGAAATCTAAGAAATGATTTTAAATTTTAATATCTGATTTTTTTTTTTTTTTGAGTCTAACAAGTGCAGAATGATACAATCTAGAAAATCAAATACACTGTAGGAAAAGGCAAATGTTTCTTAAGGGGCAGATATATATATATTACTTGTTAATTAATAAAAGGTATGAAATAAAAATATTATAAACAGTAAAAAGGATTTATTAGACTGTTAACATATGTTTCAGCTCAATCTGAGCCATAATCTGAACTAGTAATAGTAATCAAATGCTTTTATTAAATTATAGAATATTTACTAATTTTCCCATAGATGGCAGTAATTCATTTGAAAACATGTTTGGTGTTCTATTTTAAATTTTCTACAGAGGGAGCTGATTCTATATTGGTTTGTGTTTGGCTTTGCTGGTACAATAATATTCCTTGGTCAATCATCTTTTAAAATTTATTTTGGCAACATGTAATGATTTTCTCCAATTCATTGCCTGTGTTATCTGCTGACTCCTGTTTGGATCATGTATTCTATCTGGTATCTGATGTTTTCTTTTCCCTATATCCTTTTTAATCTTGTTGTATTTTGAACTTTATGATTATATTTCAAAGTTTTTTTCTCTTTTTTATGGGTAAGGTTTCTTTCCTTTTTAATATTGTTTTCATTTTTTTAACTTTATGATTTTGGTGTGGTAGTCCCAAAATCACATTCTTTAGCAATGTTATGGCTAATATGATGATGAAACCACAAATTTTATTTGTGGTAATTTAGGCGTTTGGAAGCTGAAGATTCTGTCTAAATTCCACAAATTTAATTTTTTCAATTTTTAATTTAATTTCTTCTTCTTCTTCTTCTTTTTACTATGTATATGGAATCTATATTCAGAGTGTTGGGGGACACTATTGTCAATTAATTATTACATTCTAATTCATAATTTCATAGTTTTTGTTGGTGTTTCGGTAATGTTTCATTAATGGTTATATATACAGGGTGATTATAATTAAGTTTCAAAACGCTCTAAAAAACAAACCACTGATTAGAATGACGTCAAAATTGAATGGCGTATTATTGAAGAAGAGGTAAAGAACATGAACAAAAAAAAATAGTTCCAAATTTTAGTGACAGATGGCGCTGTAAGCGTCAGAAGATGTAAATTAAAATACCTGGTATGCGCACGGCCATTTCAGGTGTTATAAAAGCGTTGGGTTAACGGCGTTTCCTCATTTCGCGTCTCAGACGTTCGCCATGAGTGTGTCAATGAAGGACTGCGCTCTGCTTGTAAAACTTTATTACAAGAACGGTGATTCTGCACCTGTAGCTCTGCAGAATTTCAGGACCCTCAAGGGTATGAAAAAAGGCGTTGGACCGATGACTGTCATGGGTCTGGTGAAAATGATGAAAAAATTCGAGAATACAGGTTCGTTTGATGTGCAGTCTGGTAGAGGAAGTAAAAGATGTGATTCGGCGATAGTTGAAGAAGTGGCCACAGCAGTTCAGGAGGAGTCGAGCGGTGGTGTGCAACAATGCAGTGCCCGGAGAATTGCCCGAACATTGGACAGGCCTGTGAGCACGGTGCATAACATTCTACGAAACATCCTGCACTGCTATCCGTACAAAATTTGTCATATGCAGGAGTTGTTTCCTTCTGACCAGCCAGCAAGAGAGGGCTTTGCTTTGGAATTTCTTGCTCGCATGGAAGTGGACAATGATTGGCCGTGGAAAATTCTGTGGACAGACGAAGTTCATTTCCATCTGACGGGATATGTCAATACACAGAATTGCCGAATATGGGCAACAGAAAATCCACTCGCAACGAACCCAGTACCACTTCATCCTGCAAAAGTCACTATGTGGTGCGGATTTACGGCATCGTAGGCCATATTTTTTCGAGGAGACGGGTGCTTTCGGTCCTGTTACCGTTACCATCAATGGTCAGCACTATGAGTCTCTTTTGCGTAATGACGTCATTCCAGCTCTGCAACAGCGTGGATGTCTGGATAGTATCATTTTTATGCAAGATGGCGCTCCTCCGCACATTGCAAATCGAGTGAAGCAGTTGTTGAGGCGGAATTTTGGAAATGCTAGAATTATCAGTCGTCATTTCCCTACAGCCTGGCCGGCCCGATCACCTGATCTTAATCCGTGTGATTTCTAGCTGTGGGGTTATCTGAAAGATGTTGTGTTCAGTACTCCGATTGCCAACATAGCTGAATTGAAGACATGCATTGCGCAACACATTCTGAACTTGACCCCGGTGACACTTCTATCGGTTGTGGAACATGCTGTTTCCCGGATTAATTTTGTTGCACACAACGGTGGACAGCATATTGAACATGTTTTGCGCCAGTCTCGCGAAACTTAAAAACCGATTGGATGGATGCTTTTTATGTGGTTTTTGGCCTCAGGACAATTAAAAACAGAGTTTTCCCATCCGATGTGATACGACCTTGCCGTGGTGGATGGGCTTACTTAACTAACAGTATCACTCCTGTACAGTCATGCACACTGAACAGTACAGTTGGTTTATCGTGTAACTTACGCCTTAGCCGTTGTTTTACGATTTGTCATTTGTAGTCGAAATTCTGACGCTTACAGCGCCATTTGTCGCCAAAATTTGGAACTATTTTTTTGTTCATGTTCTTTCCCCCTTCTTCAATAATACGCCGTTCAATTTTGACGTCATTCTAATCAGTGGTTCGTTTTTTAGAGCGTTTTGAAACTTAAACTTTAATTATAATCACCCTGTATGTATACATATGTGTGTGTGTGTGTTATAATAGATGAAATCGATGCGATGAAAGGTTGGCAATAAACTCTATGTAATTGAAGCAGCACCATATCAGCGAAAACTGTGGTCCATTCGGAACACAATATCATGGATACAGTCGTGTAGTGGCTGAACAAGGCAATGAATTAAAACAGAAGATGTTTCTCCGATATGTAAAAAACAAGGCTATTTAAACAATTGTCATGGAAGCAGTCCTCACATGATTTAAATGGGTTCTTAAAATACATCGAACATAACTCTCGAACAAATATTTAGGATTCAATTATTTGGTAATACGTGAAGAGTAAAACGGGCAGTGAGGGAACTGTTTAACACTTGAAAAATCGAGCAAAATCTGTCTGAAGATCGCGTGCACCTGCTTTTTGTGGGCAAGCGGAGAAATACAAAATCATGACGTAGCGCGCTCTAGCCAATGCGAAAATAAGGGATACGCGTACAGACTACATCACGACCAATGGGAATGATAAAGCAAAGAGTCCTGACAATTTCAAGTGGACGCATTTTACAGTAAAAAAATAACCCAAGGCGCGAAAAAAAAAAATCTCGGAAAGAAAAAGAAATGGCTCTCGAAAAAACATTCGAATTAACAGAAATGATCAGAAATCATGACATAATTTAGGAATAACTAAAAGCTTTATATTTAAGTAAATCGGGCAAAATAATAATTAATTTAAGGGGAATTTAATAGAATTAACGATAGATATTATTAGGGAATAAGGAATTAGTGAAATTGGTGGTAATTTAGCATAAAACAGTGAAATATCGCAAAGAAAGATTTAATAATGTAACACACACACACACACACACACACACACACACATATATATATATATATATATATATGTATATACATACATACATATCTAGCTTCTCCTTTAATCTGATAGATGGCAGCACCAGACTTTTTCATCTCAATACTGTTTGTAGATTCAGCTATTTCTTCTTTTTTTAATACTAGATGCCAACACTAAACTTTTTTCTCTTCTTTTATTATAAATTTTTACAGTTTGCAATGAGTCAGCTATTCAGTTCTTCAGTGTCCATGGAAATGTGAAGAGCTCCTGAGTTTATAAGCATTTTCAATCAAGTTTCATCCCAGACACTTTGTTTTTATAGAGAGTTATATCCATTACTTTATTGTATTTTATATATCACTGTCTTATCGTAGTTTATTTATTTATTTGATCTTTGGGTCTCATTTTTTATTTTTTATACATATCTACCTCATATTGGTTTCTCTATATGTTATAAAGAGCATAATATTTTTAGGCTTAATGCCGACAATATATGAGAAAATAACATATATTTACTATGAATTATCTTATGATGCTCCTTTGAAGAATCCATAAGATACTCATAGTATTCCATACCTGAATTTTCTTTTTATTAAGTTTAAGACTTGTAGTATCCTTTCCATTTCTTTTTATATCTATTCCTTTGTTTTTCACGCATGTGATTTCATTTTAAATATATATGTTTATATATAACAAAATAAAAAATTTATCGCGATCTGCTAAATTATTTTCATTCCATCCTATTCTAAATTACTTTATAATATTTATTTCCTCCGTTTATTAATGTATTCTAACTCTATTTATTCCAAAACCTCATATCTAAATTAAATATTCTATGGCTCCTAATTTTGAACCAATTCCAGATGAGAGACCTGCACCTGGATTGGCACCCCCAGAGGTAACGCTTATACTAAACTAGGAGGACATTGGAGCCACGAACAGATTTTACGTGCACCAGCTCCCATTAACGTACACGGTCCCACAGCAGCGGCAGTAGAGAGAGGTTGTCACCCTCCCAAGCACTGACCTTGGTCGATGCTGCTCGCTTTCGGTGATCTTACGAGAACCGAGCTTCAGAGCCTACATCAGTCAAGCGAAAAAACGCGCAAGCTAATGTTAAGTCTATGGGAAGGTTCTTGCGCGATTTCTCGCTCGCATTTTAATATTTTTAAATGATTTTTTTGCATAGGATAGCTGAGGTCGATCTCTAACGTTGTTGGTTTTTACTTTTTCGATTTTGGTTCCAGTTTTTTTTATATAAGGGTACTTTCACTTTCATAACCGGTTCCAAAATTGAAAATGTGCGCTTATAAAAAAACTGTAATCAAAATCAAAAAAGTAAAAACTAACAACGTTAGAGATCGACCTCAGCTATCCTATGCAAAAAAAAAAATCATTTAAAAATATTAAAATGCGAGCGAGAAATCGAGCAAGAACCTTCCCATAGACTTAACATTAGCGTGAACGTTTCTTCGCGTGACTAGCGTAGGCTCTTAACCGTCCACGCCATTGCGGGACAGTCACAAAGACATCTGCTATGAATATGACGACTGCAACTTAAACCACTAGCGTGGTACCACTCTCGGCTGAGAATCACAAATTAATATCCAACATTTAGAAAGCCATTTTAGATAAAAATGGAGCTGTCATTGCAATATATCAGCTTTACACCTTTTATCAATTAAAAAGAAAGATATAATTACAAGGTGTTATGATTTGTTATATTTAAGAATATACTTTCAGATTCAATCTGAACTAGGAATAATTTTACCTATGCATATATATTTTAAATCATAAACACTACGTCTGATCACTTTATTCTACATAATATAATAAGTCACATTTTATCAGACAATTAAATACACTAAACCAACATGAGTGAAAAATTGACCTGGGGCAGGACTCGAACCTGGGACCTTCAGCGTACCGTGCTGACGCTCTGCCACTAAGCTACCCAGATCGACATCCTAGCCAGGCAATTTCTCACTTTATTCATGTTGGGAACAGTCATCGGCCAACAGTTGTGATCAGACGTAGTGTTTATGATTTAAAATATATATGTATAATTAATTACGGACCGATGAATGGTTATTCATTGTATTATGTCATCTGAAGCTGCAAACTGTTGGCCGATGACTGTTCCCAACATGAATAAAGTGAGAAATTGCCTGGCTAGGATGTCGATCTGGGTGGCTTAGTGGCAGAGCGTCAGCACGGTACGCTGAAGGTCCCAGGTTCGAGTCCTGGCCCAGGTCAATTTTTCACTCATGTTGGATTAGTGTATTTAATTGTCTGATAAAATGTGACTTATTACATTATGTAAAATAATTTTACCGTTTGTAAGGAAAAATATTAATTAAGGAAAACTTTAATGACACTTTATTTTAATTAATATTAATTAATTTAAAGTTTAAACTTCACCTTTATTTCAATGAATTTAATTTCCTTTTTTCATTTTGCTTGATTTACTCTATTCAATTGTAATTTAATAAATAATTAAAAGAAAACATGTTTTCAAAAGAAAAGATATTGATTAAATATTTCTAGGAGATAGTGATTTGTGATTATTAAGACTTTGAGTTACAGGTGTGAGAAAGTCACTATATCTCACACAAAACCCTCGTTTGTGAAGCTTAAAATAAGGTATAGGCAGATCCCATGTGTTTGGGATTTTCTTCCGAAATAAAACTAAGTCCAGTAATCGGCCGGGATACTTCAAAAGCTTTGCTCAATCATCAACAATCTTACTACTCGAAGGTTTGGAGACAGCTAGATGAATGGAGAGAGCAGAGTGGAATCCCTTTGGTCGAGCCGACCGCCCCAGGTATCGTGGGAACCAAGATGACCCCACAGTGACTCACGAATCGACCAAGTTTAGTCCCGCCGAACTTGTTCATGGGAAAAACTCAGAACCTAAGAAACTTTACTGTTTGAACAATGGACAGGAGAAAGTCAGGAACATGAATTGGTCACCGAGTATGTTTTCAATCTGATGAACCGATTAAAGCGCTATCAAGAGTTAGCGGTCGAAAATATGACTGTCGCCAGGGATAAAAGAAAAGTCTGGTACGATAAGCACACAGTCGAGAGACATTTCGAACCACGAGAGGAGGTACTTGTGTTAGCGACTAACAAAAAAAAATGTCTGTTGGATGAATAGGCCCAGGGAAGATTGAGTCAAAAAATTGAGCAACTAGTTATATAGTAAGCGTTTCATGTAAAAGGGAAAAGTCACAGATCTACCACGTTAATATTTTGAAACCGTACGTAAAAAGAGTGAGAAAAATCTATGTTTTAGCCCGCGAGTTACACGACCTAGATGATTAGCAAGATTTAGAAAAAGTCCTTCCGGCAAGTACCGGGAGGAAAAGGTAGCTTTCCTATATCTTCGTTTTAAAGTTTTAGCTAATGTTACACGAAAACAGCAAGTTAAAATGCAAAGAAAACGCATAAAACTATATATTCATATCCGTTAGCGCCAAATTCTCGCCAAAACTGGCGACATATCGCCAAATTTGGCGACCAAAATAAGTCTTCGTAAATGAAGTCAATTTGGCTATTGCTTAATAATTTGGCGAATTTCTTATTCAAATTCAGTATTAACGAATCTTTTGTAAACTTTTCTTTGCATTTTAACTTGCTGTTTTCGTGTAACATTAGCTAAAATTTTAAAACGAAGATATAGGAAAGCTACCTTTTCCTCCCGGAACAGGCCGGAAGGACTTTTGTAACGTGCTGTCTTGTTTCAAAATGTCAGCCACCCTAGAATTTCAAACTGCTCTATCTCAGCTATTTTTAGCGATAGAGGTAAACCAAAAATTGCTCTGGAATCCTCGTATCAAGGCCTAACACTTAATAAAAAAATAAATATGAATTTTTAACTTTTTTGTATATTTATTTAAGTTTTAAATTTTTAAGTGGCCGCCATCTTGAAACAAAATGGCGGACCAAGCTGGCCAACGAACTCGTTCGAGACATTGGTGAGCTTAATACACACAATTAGTTTCATCAAAATTGATTGATAAATACGAGCGTTATCGTATGACATAGGTCAGATATATATATATATATATATGGATATATCTATATATATAAATCAACATTTGGACGGAGGGTGGTTTTGGGGTCTGGGGGTCATGATCGGTCACTAATTGGAGCTTACGGGGGTCAACGAAATTTTCCGGAACTGCTTTCCTCCGAACGGCTGCAATAGGTAGCTTTATACTTTTTGTATTGAAAGCTACCTAAAAGCATATCCTTTTTCGGACTCTAGTACAGCTAGTAAATTTAGCGAAGTAGTGGTGGATAGTGAGTTAAAGGGTCGGTGCACAAGGGTACAATTGCAAATGTTAGAACAATTGTTAGATGAGTACAGCGAAGTATTCTCAAACTACCCGGGACTAACGGATCTCACAGAGCACGATATCGAGCTTACGGAGGAAAAACCTGAGAGAATAAAACCATACCGAGCGTTCCCCAGACAAAATGAGATTTTGAAGAAAGATATTATGCGCATGCTAGAACTTAATATAATTAACGCAAGGGAATCTAGTTTTAATTATCTGATGATTTTAGTGGAAACCCCGGGAAAAGATCCCCGCCTCTGCATCGATTATAGAAAGTTGAACGCCATTACGAAAACAGAATTTTTCCCACTTCCGAATATAAAGGAAAGAGTAAAAAAAGTGGCAGCTGCGAAGTACTTGGGTCACATAGCGGGAGAGGGCCAGCGAAAACTCTCAGAAGTTAAAATTCGTGCCATCACAGAGTTGCCGACACCTAAAAACAAAACTGAGATTAGAAGATGTCTAGGTATGGCAGGATACTATTCGCATTATATAAAAAATAACGCCACCAAAGTAGAACCTCTCACGCGAGCGCTGAAAGGAAAACATAACAAGTTGGAAATTGTAAGTCAAACGTGACAAATGAGGTGCGTTCGTACTATAGCTAGTTATATAAATTCTCAGATCTTGATGTTTTTTTATTCTGTGAAATGAATTATATCGTCTGCAGATTAATTTCTGTAATAAAATAAGTATCTCGGTCGCTTGACGATTAAACCTTGGAGCCTCTTATAACAAGAAAGCACCGATTTTTAAAAAAATTTACATTTCTTAATAAATATTTTTATTAATATCTCCTAAAGTTTTGATTCGATTTTTATAAAATTTGAAATGTCTCGACAAAATTCTGCAAAGATACTATATCTTAAATTTCAAACCATTCGGTTGGGTAGTTTTTGCGTTGTTATATGCGGACGGACGGACAGACGGACGGACCAAGCGACGACAATATGTGCTACGTATTTATATAATTACGAACGCACCTAAAAAGGAAAAATAATATGGAGCGGCGAAATGAGTGAGGCTTTCGTACTCTTAAAATCGAAACTTACCAGGAAGCCAATTTTGCATGCCCCAAATTATGATTTGTAATTTGTTTTGCAGACTGATGCGTGTCTTAGTAGGTGGTGTGTCTTACTACAGAGGCAGGGCTCGCAAGAGCATCCCATAATATACCTCAGCAGAAAATTCAGGGACCCCCGAAAAAAGTTTTAGCGCCACGGAAAAAGAATGCGCTGCTATAATTTTCGCAATTAAGAAACTCAGACACTATATGGATGGACAAGAGTTTAGCATAGAAACAGATCACAACCCTTTGGTATTTCTGAAAAACAATGCAGGTAACAATCCCAGATTGCTTCGGTGGGCGCTAGCCCTGCAATCATTTCAGTACGCCATCAGACACAAACCGGGAAAGATATACCCCACGTTGACTACTTGAGTAGAGCAATTTAGTAGCGAGTTGATTAGAAAACTCAGCCTTTTGTATATATCTAATTATTTTCAGTTTTATTGTTTTTTGTATGTGTAATGAAATAAATATAACTTTTAAAATGTAATGTTCTATAAGGCAAAGTATTTAATCAATTGTAAATAGAGTGTAAGAAATTAGATTATTTATTTATACTGTTAGACGTTTAAATACATATTTGAGACACTTAGAGAAAATAAACTACTTTTTTTTTTCAGATTTTAAGTCTTGCAGCCGGAAAATGATTTTAAGGAGGGGGGATGTTTTGATAAATTCACTACACTATTCACTTTTCACCCAAAACCCTGTTATCGAAACCTAAAACTAGGAAAAGGAAGTTCCCACGTGTGTGGGATTTTCTTCCAAAATAAAACTAAGTTCAAAAATCGGCCGCGAAACTTCAAAAGTTCGGTATTTTTGAACTGAATTCCACATGCATCAGCGCGAGGAAGGGAAAAAACGCGTCGTCAAGTGACCGAAACACTTATAAATCGATAAGTTTTATTTATAAAGAAAATGAAAAACTCATTTCGATTCAGACACAGATCGGATAAAGGTATAACCCACGTTGACTGCTTGAGTAAAGCAATTTAGTAGCGAGTTCATTAGAAAACTCAGCCTTTTGTAATATCTAATTATTTTCCGTTTTCTTGTTTTTTGTACGTGTAATGAAATAAATATAACTTTTAAAATGTAATGTTCTGTAAGGCAAAGTGTTTAATCAAATTGTAAACAGAGTGTAAGAAATTAGATTATTTATTTTTACTGTTAGAATATTTCAGCCACAAAGAGAGGATGAACTAATCCCTTTTTTTGCACATTTTACGTCTTGCAGCCAGAAAATAATTTTAAGGGGCGGGGGGGGGAGGATGTTGTGAGAAATTCACCATATGTCACCCAAAACCCTTGTTTGTGAAGCCTAAAGCCATGTATAGGCAGATCCCATATGTTAGGGATTTTCTTCCAAAATAAAAGACCAGTAATCGGCAAGGATACTTCAATAGTTTTGCTCAATCATCACCAATCTTACTACTTGAGGGTTTGGAGACAGCTAGATGAATGGAGAGAGTGGTGTGGAATCTCTTTGGTCGAGCCGACCGTCCCAGGTATCGTGGGAACCAAGATTAGCTAGTTCATTAGAAAACTCAGCCTTTTGTATATATCTAATTATTTTTCGTTTCATTGTATATTTTATGTATTATGTAATAAATATAACTTTTAAAAATGTAAGATTTTATAAGGCAAAGTGTTTAATCAAATTGTAAACAGAGTGTAAGAAATTAGATTATTTATTTTTACTGTTAGAATATTTGAGCCACAAAGAGAGGATGATCTAATCCTCTTTTTTTTGTGCAGATTTTACGTCTTGCAGCCAAAAATTAATTTTAAGTGGGGAGGATGTTGTGAGAAATTCACCATATTTCACCCAAAACCCTTGTTTGTGACGCCTAAAGCCAGGTATAGGCAGATCCCATTTGTTTCAGATACTTCAAAATTACAGTTTGGGATACTTCAAAAGTTTTGCTCAATCATCCCCAATCTTACTACTTGAAGGTTTGGAGACAGCTAGATGAATGGAAAGAGCTGAGTGGAATCCCTTTGGTCGAGCCGACAGTCCCAGGTATCGTGGGAACCAAGATTAGCGAGTTCATTAGAAAACTCAGCCTTTCGTATATATCTAATTATTTTTCGTTTCATTGTATCTTGTATGTATTATGTAATAAATATAACTTTTAAAATGTAAGATTTTATAAGGTAAAGTGTTTAATCAAAATATAAACAGAGTGTAAGAAATTAGATTATTTATTTTTACTGTTAGACGTTTAAATATTAGAATATTTGAGCCGCAACAGGAGGATGATCTAATCCTTTTTTTTTTTTTTTTTTTTTTTTTTTTGCAGATTTTACGTCTTGGCCAGAAAATAATTTTAAGGGGAGAGGGGATGTTGTGAAAAATTCACCATATCTCACCCAAAACCCTTGTTTGTGAAGCCTAAAGCCAGGTATAGGCAGATCCCATGTGTTTCAGATACTTCAAAAGTTCAGTCCGGGATACTTCAAAAGTTTTGCCCAATCATCACCAATCTTACTACTTGAAGGTTTAGAGACAGCTAGATGAATGGAGAGAGCGAAGTGGAATCCCTTTGGTCGAGCCGACCGGCCCAGGTATCGTGGGTACCAAGGTTAGCGAGTTCATTAGAAAACTCAGCCTTTTGTATTATATCTAATTATTTTTCGTTTCATTGTATATTTTGTGTGTATTATGTAATAAATATAACTTTTAAAATGTAAGATTTTATAAAGCAAAGTGTTTAATCAAATTGTAAACAGAGTGTAAGGAATTATTTATTTTTACTGTTAGACGTTTAAATGTTAGAATATTTGAGTCGCAAAGAGAGGATGATCTAATCCTTTTTTTCTTTTTGCAGATTTTACGTCTTGCAGTCAGAAAATTATTTTAAGGGGAGGGGGGATGTTGTGAGAAATTCACTATATCTCACCCAAAACCCTTGTTTGTGAAGCCTAAAGCCAGGTATAGGCAGTTCCCATGTGTTTGGGATTTTCTTCCAAAATAAAACTAAGTCCAGTAATCGGAAGGGTTACTTCAAAAGTTTTGCTCAATCATCACCAATCTTACTACTTCAAGGTTTGGAGACCGCTTGATGAATGGAGAGAGCGGAGTGGAATCCCTTTGTCCGAGCCGACCGTTCCAAATATCGTGGGAACCAAGATGACCTCAGTTATTAGAGAACGTACATAGGAAATCCCTTTTCCACCTATCATATCGGACTTTTATTATTACCTCATGTGAATGACTTTTTACTGGCTGGACAGAATCCTATTGAACGAGAGGTAACTTCAAGGATAGATGAAGAAAAGACAGTTAGTTGAGTTAAGAGTAAAGAGTGCTCGAAAGTAGGTTGCAAATTTCTCTTAACCTAAAAGACAGAGTCATCACTCCGGGGAAAAACTACATTCGGGTGATTGTTGAATCCCCGGACAGAGAAAAACTTTTGTATAACAAAAACTTTGAGGTTGTTGCGTGACAGCCTTCTAAAGCGAACGTGGACATTCTCTAATATTGCTCGAACAACGACTATTTTGATCCCCTTCCCGTAATTCGGAGGATATTGACAGGTAATCCATTACATTTTGTGAAGGGTCACCTTCGATCGACTTTCGACTCCTGCTCCTATCTTTGGAGGGGACCATTCACCCTGTTTATTCTTTGAAAGTATAGACTATTATTAATGTCGGACACTTACTTAGCTGAAATAGAATCATAAGCTGAAAGAGCACGAAATATTTAATTGTTGTTCAATTCTATTAGTCAAAAATTTGTAATTTTTTTTATTTGAAGTGCTGAATGTGATAAAATTCATCTCGATAATTAACGGGAGCGGTTCATTTAAAGGTTCTACGCTACCCCTTTAATTCATAACATCTTGAACCTGTCACACAGGATGTATTCCAATTGGTGTGCGTTAGAAAGGTCTGCGGTAAAAACATCAAAGATAAAAAAGACTAAGGTAAAAAGGCTCAACGGTCAAAGCGTCAACGATAAAAATAAAGATAATACTTCAGAGAATATAAAATTTATATATTAGTTATTCAGATACGTATATATTTAGTTATAGAAAACTGATTGTATGTTTTTTTTAATTTAAACCACGTGTTAAGCACATGTATCTGTGCCCTTAACATTTCTGCTGAGAAATTGTGTTTTCTTGGACCAAATCTCAAAATTTTGACTCATATTTTCTGTTGCCCCCCCCCCCCCATATAACCCTGTCCTCTCCTTCTTTGTAAAGATAAAAATAATAAAAAAAATTCTTTTTTTTTGTCTTTATTTCAACCCGTTTAAAATCTCTGCATTTTTAGTTTCATTTCTTTCAATTTCATATCCACCCCCCTCCTCCTCCCAAAGGCTACGCTCGGTCAAATTTTCCATAAATATATCAAAGTTGCTGTCCTTATACATAATCTATCAATGTAGCCTGTTCAAATAAACTATAGATGGTATTTTCTATTTAACCCCCTCTTTTCACGGACCCCTTAAGGGGCTACTTCACTCACGCGGAAACACCCGCTCGTTAATGTTAATCCTATGGGAGAAAGTTTTTACAATATCATCGCTTGCATTTCAATATTTTTAAATGATTTATTATTATTATTATTATTTTGCATTATATAGTTGAGGTTAATCTCTACGCAAGCCTTTTTTTTACTTTTTAGATTTTTTTTCATGGGGATACTTACACTTTTGAAACTGGTTCCGACAGTAAGAGTATCTTAATAAAAAAGAAAGTGTAATCGAAATCGAAAAAGTGAAAAAGGGCCTGCATAGAGATCAATTTCAGCTATCCCATACAAACAAAATTATTTTAAAACATTCAAATGTAAACGAGATATTGTAAAAATTTATTCCATAGGATTAAGATGAGCGAGCAGGTGTTTTCGAGTGAGTGAAGTAGCCTCTTAACGAAAAGTGGACGTCTCCGGTCAGCAAATACTTTTTCAATATACAGCACCTTTCTATTTGTATGCTTTATAGTGTAAAGATATGCATAATATAATGCTTTTAATGTTACTTTACAGATGCACGTGCTTTACTTGAAACAAAAAAAAGCAACAACATAAAATCTGTTTTCTATAACTGAATATATATGAATATATAAATAATATATCTCAATTTTATGTTCAGTGAAGTAATATATCTTTCAACTAACTTCAATTGTAGTCTTTTATAATTATTACTATTATTTTTAAAGTTCACTTTTTACCTAGATTCATTCAATTATGGTGCAAAGATCGTTATCCATTAAGAAGTTCTAGACATGCAAAAAGAAAACAAGTTGGAAATTGTACGTCAAACGAGGTACGTTCTTACTATAACTAGTTTTATATAAAAAAATCACAGTTATTATTTCAGTGAAATGAACTGTATCGTCTATTATTATGATATGATTTATTTCCATAATAAAATAAGTACATTTTAAATTGGCAACATTTTATCATTTGTTGACATTTACCGATAATTCCAATGGCAAACGTAAGCCTAGCATTGAAAATTTCAGAACTTCAAAACCATATTTAGACTCTTTTTCCATTTAATATCTATTTCTTCGGAAATATCTGCCCCAAATACTGTCGGTAGATTCTATGATTGCTATAATTGAAAGGTTTTTAAATTCAGCGATAACGAAATAATATGACTCCATCTTAAATAGGACGCAATCACCATGTCAACCAATAATCATGGGATATCATTGAATGGATGGGATGTCATTGAATAAATTACGTAATCATAGAATTTAATAGAATGAAGAAAACTTTTATTAATATCTTTTTAAGTTTTGATTCGATTTTTCAAAGAATTTGAAATGACTCGACAAAATTCTGCAACGATTATATACATTAAATTTCAAACCATTCGGTTGGGTAGTTTTTGCGCTTTTATATGCAGACAGACAGATGTACCAGACGACGACTATAGGTGTTACGTACTTATATAATTACGGACTCACCTAATGAAAAGAAAGACAAGAAAAAAAAATTATCTGAAAAAGAAAAGTGTTTCTGGGCTGATGTTATGAATTGTGTCTCCCCGCCCCCCCCCCCCCCAAAAAAAAGTAATACGTATGCCTTTTCCTTGATCAAGACAACCTTTCCTTGATCTACACCAGGCCTGTCCAACCTTTCAGTAAGCCAGGGGCCAGGGCCGTGCTTACGGGGGCGCGAGCCGGACATTTGCCCAGGGCCGCCAAAATTTGGGGGCCGCCAAAAATTTGGAGTTGTTTTTATAGTTCCCTCTGTTCTTGCTAAATTATATATATTTAAATAAAAACAATATGCGTAATAATAAACATATAGATGTAATTTCAGCAATTTTAAATTCTCGAAAGAAAAACAAATTGTTCTTGAGTAATTTACATGTTTTGTTTAAGGTGTAACAGAGCGCTGTTTGGGAAAGGTTTCTTTTTCGTCGTTCGTCATAGGTGCATTGCAAGTCTTTTTCTGTCTTTGTGAAGGTCACTTCAAATGGTTCTTGGGGGTCAGGTTTGCTTTTTAAGGGAAATAATAGTAAAACTCCCGAGACGCGAGACACATTAACCACATGGATAATTTCTCCTTGGCTAGGTAAGGCACGGAGACTAGCGATTTGGATTTTGAACTGTTTCTCAAACATTTGTATAAATTTCTGAGATCTGACGCATGCCATTGATTCATATCGTTCTGTTACAAGAATGGACAACACTATGGTTCAAGCTGTTTTTCCTCGTGGATATTTTGTTAAACATGAATAAGAGAACTCGTATAAGCCAAGATCATTATAGATAATGTGCATGTTTATTTACAAACTGGCTTGTGGCGTGTGTACCCACCTCAATGTAGGCGAAATTTCGATCTAAACTGCTCGTAGTTTCGCTAAATGGCGCGTAATTTTCACTTAGTTGTAACATATCATGTTTTGTGTAGGAAATAATACATTATGAATTACTAGCTCTGCGAGAATGGTTACTTCCTGAATTCACCGAGTTGAGAAAGTACGTCTTTACATCACTTCGTGACGCCACATACACTCTATCTAAAGGAAACTTACACTCGCTTCGCCGGTCGATTTTTCTAAGAATACCTCGAATAATTAAATCATCTCTTAGTTCCTCTTCCACCGCCAGAGGGATCATTCTGTTATAAACAAACCTCCGGAACGGGTCCCCGCTGCCTACGGCACTGTATAACGTGCGCTGCAAATGTAAATTAGTTCCACCTTCCACCGTCAGGGGCGCCAGACCTACATACCTTTAACATTAACGCGATATTTAAATTTAGACCAAACTATCCCCCCCACCCGTCAAAATTTAACCAATGGTCTTTAACAAACAATGTATACGGTGTAATTTAGCTACCTATTAGTTCGCACTTTCAAAATAAGAAAAAAAGTGGTTGTTAAGTACGTAAAAAGTAAAACTTATAAAAGTCAATCTATATCATAAATCACAAATGTGTGCATGAACAACGTTGACATCATAACGATGCGGACAACAATGAGGTTAAAATGCATAAGTTACAGCAATGAAGATTCAACATTAATAAATATCGGTAACTTTTGAAACAGAAACAAAACGGCGCTTTTTTTTTTGGTTTTATATCGTACTTTATTTTCTTTCTTTTTCAGAAATTATCTAATTTTCAGCAAAAAATAAGAAAAAATATCGGCCGATTTTTACAAAAATTGAATTTTGGATGCCGAAAAATTTTCTACATATGTCTGTTGAGCTTTAATTCGATACTTCAAATATTTTACTTAATATTCACAAATTAGTGAAAGCAATATATATATATATATATATGTGTGTGTGTGTATGTGTGTGTGTGTGTGTGTGTGTGTGTGTGTGTGTGTGACTGTGTGTGTGTGGGTGTGGAAGCATTTATTCGAAGTGACCATTGAAGATACGTTTGAAAAGTAATCAGTGAGACTGCTCGGTAGCTGGACAATACGATTAGTCTCAAGGGTGGTGGAGGAGGGGGGGGGGGAGATATTCTAGAGAAGCCTGTGGATTTTTCTTTCAGAATAGTTCTTGAGTTTTTAGAGAGTATCTGCGCTAAAAAGTGAGAATACCCTCTTTCCTTGCTACCTTGAGTGGATGCAAATTGTTTTGAAATTGAAGCTGGACGTTTTGTAGTACTTATTCCACTACTTCATTAAAAGAAATTTCAGGAATAATACTTTATCATCTATTTAAATAAACGAAAATATATTCAACATTTCTGGTAAAACCTTATTTTATCCACAGAGTAATATATACAGAGCTCCAACTATGAATACTCGTGCCAGATATTCGATTGTGTCAACTCCCTGGCACTGTTGGCGATCTCCGAGTGCTGTTGCAAACTCGTGCCAAGTTCCAGTTTTTGCTTGATTTGGGCCTCTTTAATATTTGCCGAATCACCGAAATTCATTTTTTAGGGTTTCGTTCATCTCACGAAACCCTATTACCCCCGCTCCGTTGTCTGTCCGTCACAGAGCCATTATCAAAAAGTATGTAACTTACAGAGTTGAAACTTAGTGTATAAATCTGAATAGCAGCTGTGAAGTGCTCAAAATATTAAAATTTGAAAAATTCGTATTATTTTAATAAATAGAGATAAAAAACCAAAATTCTAACAGCCTTTTCCTATTAAATTGAAACATTTTTCGTTATAGCAGATGCCAAAGATTTAAAATCCACAATGAAATTCTTTCTACAATAATTAATTTTCTATCAGACGATTTTCACGTGAAAAATGAAAATGAAATAGAAAGTTTCACCAATTGAAAAAAAGAAAAATATGAAATAAAATTGATTGACGTCATAGTCGTAATAAAACGGAAAATGTCTAAGATTTCTCAATAATACAAGAAGTATGAGTATGTGTAAGTGGATAAAGCAGATTAATATCACGTCATTAGAGAATTAAAAAGAAAATCTGACGTCATATAGCAAGTTTAACTAATTTTTCAAATGTTTGAGAATAATACAAAGCGAGTATCAATAGAAATAATAGAGAATAGTAAATATATGAGTTTGAGAAACATATTGAATCGTGATAAAAATCCAATTATGGAAATATTCGCATATTTTAACATTTTGAAGGTGTACAATTTGTTTAATTTTGAAATTATTTTTTTAAATATTGCATTTAGTCCTTATGACGGATATTATTATGGCAGAATATAATAGCGGGCTTGGACCGCTATCCGGCTGGTTTAGATATTCGAAAAAAGGAAAAAATAGACCTGTAAATTTTTACTTTATAAAAAACAGGACTTTTTTTTGTTGTTGTTGCTAAATGAAATTTGTTTGAATTTATTAAAGAAAGGATAAAGTGTTTTGAAAGGAATATTAAACGAAACCCTTTGAGCGATCTTCGATCACACTTACCCACTTGTTTTTTCGTATGCATTGTTTATTTTCCTTTCTTTCATTATAAATATATTTCAAATAAATGGTTCTCCAAATTTTTCCAAAATTCTCTTTACTAAATAAGTTAATTTATTAAACTTTTTATTACTATTTACTAATTATTCTATTTACTTCCAAGTCACTAATTTCTATGATTTATATCGAAAAAATTAATGTCCTCTGAATATAAAAATATGTAAAATCTGCAGATTTTAGGAAGCTGTATGTCTTACGAGCCGCTAATTTGTAAATTTTAGAATAAGGCTCCTTGAGTCAGTATTTTGCCTATTTAAAAATTTTGTATTCTTTAATCTTCTGTAATATCTCGAACTTTTGCTTATCCAGATAGTTTACGGTACCATAAGGTATCAGATAGTTTCGGTCCATTACCGAAACCTAAGTTTTTGGAGTGTTCCAATTTTATCAGTTTCTCAAGTTTTTTAGTATCTAAATCTGTAATCTGTCGATTTCATGCAGACGAGCTGGATACACTAACTTATGGATGTTTTTTTATGTAATGTGAATACAAGCCAGAACCCGGACCACTCTCCTCCCATTTAGAAAGACCTCCACCCAAGGAATACCTCCCATTAGGCTTTTACCTTTCGCGTAGCTAATTTGAGTTAAAAAATCAACCAAGCATAACCTGTCGAATTCAATTTTTATCAAGTTATGCTACACCTATACATGAGCACTGTAGAGAACTACTACTTTAAAGAACTTGGAATTTCCGAATAGAAATCTTTCTTGGTGATCCTGATAAAGAATATGCCGAATGCATAAATTTTGCAAATCTAAAGTTTTTCGACTCGATAATCTAAATTATTTTCAAAATTTATCCTGTTATCGATAATTTAGTAAATTCTTTATAATTATTCACAGAATTTAAAAGTTTATGTCCCACAGTTCCAAGTGATGTAAATTCTCTGTTGGAAACATTGAAATATTTGTTCAGCCGTAGATTTCAGGAAGTTATACAGAATATTTTCATTGCATTGAGAATTTTACTCATACTGTTCCTCTAACTATTGCTTCAGCATAACCATTTTTTTCAAAGTTAAAATTTATAAAGACTCATCTAAGATCAACTATGCAACATCTCTATGCTTTTGCTCTTATTTCGATTGAAAACGATTTGACGAATTCAATAAATTTTGCAAAACTAATATAGATAACTTTGCTGCCAAAAAAGCAAGAAAAATATCTTTATGATGAATAAATAAAATCTGATTTAGCATACTTCGCCAGTTTCGTTAATAAAATGTGTTTTAAAAATTCTGTTGTGCGATTACTTATGTTCAACTGCTAGGGAGGCAATGCTGCGGAAACGAAGTTTAGTTTATAATTTATTTGCCATTGTGTGTTCCAAAAAATCTCCCACCATTGTGCTATGGCTAATAGATTAAAATAAATTTTAAGATAGATGTATTACATTATTTTACTTACGATTTATGAAACTGAAACCTAGGAATTCATTCGAACTAAAATTTATTCTGAATATTTCATGAGAGAATGAAGGTTATCAGCTATGGTTATTGTGAATACTGATGTGCATGGGGAATTTGATTTTTTTAAGTATAAAACTTTTTATGACGTATTTTCTTACGACTTTTTGTGTTAAAGAGTGCGTACCAATTCACTCTTGTGATATGTTTTGTAGAATTTGTAGGGTATTTAACATTTTATATCCCTTTAAAATTTTTCAGAAAAAAAGGCCGCCGAAAATATATTTCGCCCAGGGCCGCCAAAATCCTAAGCATGGCCCTGGCTCAAGGCGCACCTTAGCTTGTGGCACACAATCAAGGGCGCCATTATTCTCCTATGATTCGAAAAATGCAATAATATTATTTCACTTTAGCAGTGATAGCAATACCCACATGACTACAGGATACACAGACAAAGTGGTATGCATTATTAAAATGGTATGTACAGTGGTTAATCATTGGCGTCCTAAGTTGGAAGTGGCTCATCTAAAAAATTGAACAAAAAACATATCATACTAAATTTAACGTTACATTTTTCTGAGATTTGGGGATGAAAAAGGGAGGGGGAGGAATTTTAAGGACTTTTGCTTGTAGAGGAGGCAAAAACCTTAATAACACCTGTAATAAAAAAAAGTATGCAAATATTAATTATTTTAAGGCTAATTAACTTTGGAGATGAAATTTTGTTTAGATGAATTCTAGAAAAATTAAACATTTGAAGGGGCGCCAAGAAAATCTTCAAAGGGCGTCATGGCACCCGCGGGCGCCGCACAGTGGGGCGTTTTGAGGATCTAGGTGGACAAAATTATTGCGTTGAAGTTTAATTAGGTTTTTGCTGGGTTTTTGAATCTATCAGTAATAAAATAATCAAACAATGATAAATATTTGGCTTATTTAATAATTTATTATTATTATTATTTATAATATTATTTATTTATATTATAATATTGTATTGTCCTTGAAATTACACATGTATTCAAAGTTTCAGCTCAATCGGATAATTAAAAGTGGTTTCAAATTGATTTGCAAGATTTGAATTAAACACTCAAACACACACTTCAAGTTAATAAAACTTATTGATTCGCAAATTTTCGCAGGAGCTTTCTTAAGTTTCCGATACTTTAGGAATGGTACTTTTATTTTAAAAAATGCTTATTTCTTAATAATGCTTAATACTGTATTAAAATTCAAGATGAAGTTTGAAACCAAGATGGCGCTTATTTTCAAACAACAATAGGTTAAATCTTGTGACAAACATGTGACATATGTCCAGTAAACTCCTGCTTTCAAATAAAACAAAAAAGTCACGACTTGCTTTCGAACTTACAGAAAAATAATGCAACTGTTGAAACTCCCTCAAACCAACTGCCTTCTTTACGGTCGCAGTTTATCCACACATCGGATTTTTTCGACAAAACTCGTACGGATCTCGACAGAAGAGACGTTCAGCTACCAGTATACGCGGTCTTGTTAAATTCCAAGATAATCGGAAAAATGAATTTTGTTCACCTAGATCATCAAAACGCCCCCACTGTGCGCCGCGTTGGACAGCCCTGATCTACACAATTGTGAAGAGTAATACTGAAAGCTTTCATTACGCCACATTCTTTGAAAGTTAGATTCTATGAATACACTTGAGAACAGCCTAAAATTAGTTAATGCTATCGATGCTATGATTTGGATTTCCTCAGCTGTAAAAAACATAAAGGAAAGTGTACGACAATGTTCCAGAAAAGCAGGCTTTATATTAAAAAAAAAAAAAATTAACATTTATTTCCGACACAAATGAAGGATTAAGCGAAGTAAGTGAATTAATAAAATGTATCAGAAGTGAAGAAACTGCCGAAATTTTCTTTAGCAATGATGATGAGTTCCTATTGAAGAAGAATCAGTTGATGTATGCGATTATATTGCTTTAGTATCTATATTATAAAGGACAAACGTGTCCGTGCGTAACGCTGACGTCATTTTGCGAATGGCAACATTTGACGATGAAATTTCGGTTTTGCGATTTTTGCCACTGCAATTTTTTTAATTTCTAAACATAGCACATTTTCAATTTTTACATCGTTATATAGGGAAAAAAATCTACTCGCAAATGCAATTTGTTTGGAAACTATATCTTAATTGCCTGATTTATTATGGATTATAAAATAATTTTCAAGAATGAATTTTGAAACGCCCAACAAACAAATGCAAGAATGTTGCCATTATAATTTTTTAAATAATTACAGATAGTAAAATTAATGAATTTTGAGATAAAAACATCACAAGAATAGAATGCCTTTATATGAGGGTAGGCGGAAAAAAGCGCACCTTGAAGAAAGCTCACCGAAAAAACGTCCACCTAAAATTGCAAAGTTATTTAGATATATATATATATATATATATTATCCATGTATGTTTAGTTATAGAAAACTGATTCTATGTTTTTTCAAGTAAACCACGTGCTATTTAAGCACAGGTATCTGTATACTCTTAACATTAAAAGCATTATATTAGACATATTTATAAAAAATTTGTAAATCATATTTGTAAAAAAACTGCAGTTAATTTTTAGCTGGGACGTAATGACCATGACAACCTAGAATCATTACCTATCATGGGATATCACTGAATTAATTGCATATGATAGTATTTAATAGAATGAAAAATGTGACTATAATTTGGTCATAAAGTTTATAAAATGTCATACATCATATATGATTATGACGTCATACATGTCAGATAACTTGGCGTGAAAATTTAATTTTTTATATTAATTACATAATATAGTTTTGATAATCAAACTGAAAATATAATAATTATGTAAATGCCTATACAGAGTAGTTAATTGAACAATGAAATAATGGATAATAAATAAAACATTTCTTTGCAGAATGCATTAAAAACATTTCGAGCTTACAAGGGATGCTTTTTCGGATTTGCGCACCTGTCTAGTGAATAATATGACAATATGAGACAAAGTTTTTGTCCACTCCCCTTTATATTGCAAAAACCAACTTATTTAAAACCTTTTTCAAGTTTAATCCCAGAGTGTAAATAGACGAAGGGGTAACAACGAGTAAAGGGGAAATAGACAATAAGATGTCCTCTTCCTTCTGTTGCAAACTCGTTTGCAATAGCTCTCACCCTATTTGGGAAATTGGAAATGCAAATACATGCAACCTATAGTAATGTTACGGTTATAGATACACGTGCTTTACTTGAGAAAACATAGAATCGGTTACTGATACTGAACTATATATACATCTCAATAAATAATATATCTCAATTTTATGTTCAATGATAAGTAATGTATTATCTTTATTTTGACCTTTTACCGTTGACTTTTTAACCTAAATTCGATAACCTGTAAGCTAAAAACTGACACCCATTTAATGCATGTCGTTTTAATGACGAATTGTATCAAATTCACAATCAAAACATAATTTGTTTTCATATTAATTAAAATGATTTATATTTTAATTTACAGTAGGAATTTTTCCAAATGAATATTTTTTCTTATGTAGGTGCGCTTTTTTCCGGGTGCGCTTTTTTCCGGTGTGCTTTTTTCCGTGATTCTGGTGGATAATACTGTTCATGATTCCATCCATGTAAATAATGGTGCCCTTCAATGTATGCCATCAGCTGAAGTGAGCCATTGCTTGCTGAAAGGTTGGATAGGCCTGGTCTAATTTATAAAAACAAAATTACATTTATATGTGCTTTTCATAAAATGTGTTAATTGGAACAGGTAAGTTCGAGAAATTCCTATTCCAAAGCTGTATTTATCCTTTCGTAATTCCTATGCACTTTTTAATTTTTTAAACGTAACCTTTAGTATCTAGTTATCTTAATAAAAATAGTACTCCTGGGATATAAATGTCAAAGTTATCAGAGTAGCGATATACCGGATACAAAATCTGAATATTTCAGACGATTTTAGACAAAAAGATGCTTTGTAATAATTTAAGAATTTAAAAAGAAGAATTATTTAATTACACCATAAACAAACATAGGATATTTTAACAGATAATATAAACAGAAGATATTGTTTAAGATAGAGTATTTTTATGAATAAAATATAATAATTTTATTTCACAAATTTAATACGATGCATATAAAAAGTTAATATGAGTAATACGCTTTAATTCACATTTCATCAGTATTACAAAAAATGTTAACGATCATTGCGAAGTTGGAGAAAACGAATTTACATGAAATTTGTTAATATCGTGATCACTATATCGCATGCTTAAGATGACGAATAATAAATATAATGAAACTAAAACAAAGGAAACATCACTAGATGCAGCAATCTCGCTGTATTGGGGATACAAAAAAAAAGTAAATAAAAATTTGAAATTTGAAAATGTCGCGATCACTATATCGAATGTATGAACGCTTAGTACAAAAACTATTACAGCATGTATGAGCGCTTCATACACGAGAAAAGAAAGCAAGCAAACAAACAAAAAGAATTGGTAAATGCAGCGAACCTTGACAAATAAAAATATGAAAAATCTATTAGATAGAAAAAAAAATGGTTTTTGCCTACGTTCTGATGTCCGTTATTTAGAGGTTTTACTGTATATATATTGGGAAAGCGGAGAGGATTTTTTTTTTTTATAAAGACCGTTATAATAAATATAAAGCACTTTTAATCATAATGTTTCTTTTAGTGTTTAATTATTGTAAGCCACTTGGCAAAATCAAAAATAAAGAAAATTTAGTTAAAATTTCAAAAGCCAGAGAGGGGCCATAGCCAAATTTTTGGTGCTCAGATAACCATTTAAAATTTGTCAAGAAACAGACTTAAAATTTTTATAATAATTAAAAAAAAAATAATTTAAAAAATTAAAATTTTTACTTTTACTTTTTAAAATTATGTTTATAAATTATTTGAATCTGTTAAATTTACTCTAGTAACATTCCTGCGACGCACGAGTGTTTGTGCAAAATGAAAAAATATATATATATAAAATCTTGATCAAAAGTATTGACTTTTCCCCATATTTTAATGAAGAGGAAACTTATATTGGTACTGGCCTAAAAAAAAAATTAAAATGTTTACTCAAAGTATGTTCTGATTTCCCGAAAGCAATCTATATTGTTTGACACTATTTACAAAATCTTTTTCTATGCTGAAGAATAACTGTTCCTAATATACTAAAACAAAGTCTTGGAGGGGAAAAAACAGATACTCGCCAAATATGGTGTTTAGGGTTGTAAAATGACAATTCTTAAGAAAACCCAAGCTTAAGGGGAAAGTTTCTTTCCTATTTGTAGCTGCTGTCTAGTTCCAGTGATGGATTACCCACTTTAGAATGGGATTAAAGGAGTCTTATGCTCAGCAAATGACAATGGGACGTCAAAACATCCAACTCCACTTTCTTTACTTTCTTTAATCCTTATTACAGAAGAATTTTGAAGAAATTCTTATCCTTCTTTACTTGTCAGTACATGCAGTTGTGAAATAGGTGGAGCTAGAACTCCTATAATAGAGGCTGACGCATCCTTGCAGATTTGGTACGCGAATTCGAGCCCAGACGAAAAACCAAGCTAATCATAACCGGTTCAGCCAATCAGAACCGAGTCTTAGACAACCCCAATTCCGGCTGCGGTAGATTGATGCTGAGCTGCGTACCAATAATCCGAAACTAAATGGATATGCGTCAGCTCCTATTATAGGGCAGTTGCAATCAGCTGATCAACCATTGTATTCACTTGGAGGTAAGGGTAATCCAACCAATCCACCAATCAGAACTGCCTATTTGTACTGTTTACCTCCAAGGTGACGTCAATTGCAACTGCCCTATAGGAGTCTTAGGTGGAGCTAGAAGCACCTATTCAAATTAGTCACTAAACTAGAACGTAGTTTTCTTGTAATGGTTACTTTCGATCAAAGTGTGCATTGTAGCATTGAAGTAAATGATTCATTGAGAAAAAAATTTCTGATCAGTGATCAGTTTCTAGTTATTTATTTTCAAACTTGTTAAAAAATCCAGGCTTTCATGTGAACTATCTTGTAGTCTATAATTGTAGAAGACTGAAATAGCTAATATTTGTCATCTGAATTTTAAATAGGAATTGCAGGTAAGTTATTAATATTTCAAATTAATTTCATGTTTCTTTTATTTTTCTCATCTTATGTTCTGTTTTATGCTAAATGCAAGTGCAAGAGAGGATGCACGTGGTGTGTGTTTCAATGGGTGCAAGACCTTCAGTCTGGGGACTGATTTCAGTCCTGCAGAGGTTTTTGACTGATAATAAATTAGTCATAATATACTCAAATAAGAGCAATTTTACAAGCAAATACTTTTAATCACTTTCTATAAAAGATTCATTTTTAGCCATATTGAAAGACTGGAAATCTTCTAGTCCATCTCCATTAGGTTATACCTAATACTCGGAAAAGTTTTCAGTCTTCAGAGGTCGATCCAGGAAAATTGTGGGGCCTAATTATGGGCCCTTCACAAAAATCCATTTAATAAAACATGCTCCTTTACAAAATTCCTCTTAATAAAACACGCCCTTCACAAAATTCCTGTTAATAAAACAGAATCCTTCACAAAATTCCATTCAATAAAAACATACTCTCCATTAATTATTTTAATTTTGTTAGGTTTTAAAATGTGTAATTTGCAAAGAAAACAAATTCACCAGAAAGGAAAACTTTAGCAGAAGGATTTAAAGAAGTTATTATTATTAAATGCTTGGTTTGAATTTGAGTAGCTGCATTCCATCTTTCGTAGCAAAATGTTATTTTTCACAAAGATATAAGTTTTAAAAAAATATGATAAATTTCACAAAATTAACTTTTACTTTTCACAAAATGGGCCCAAAGAAAAAAACCCTGCATCGATCCCTGGTCTTGGTTTGGACGGACTTCTTGCACCCATGTAGTGGTTCCTAATGAAGTTGGAAAAATATTTCTAATTATTCATATTGCTTATTATTTCTTTATTATTTATATTATACTTATTATTTCTTTTATTATTATTATTATTGATCAGTTAGTTTAAAATATATTAGTGCTACACTGACAAATTAAAAACTATTACACAACGGGACATTTAAATATTTTGTAGATATCTTTTAAATATTGATTTTTTTTCTCTATGATAAATGCTATGTATACATATTTTGAAAAAAATATATATTTATGTATTTTGCTTCATTTTCTCATAATGCTAATCTTTATCAGTCAGATAATTTGAGAATAATAAAGACACTTTTAAATATCGTTTGTGTATTTAAAATATGAAAACTTTGGCTTAGTTTTGGTATTCGTCCGCTGTCAGCCATCTTGTTTTTTTAAATCAAAACATTTTAACTTTTAATAATAATAAATAAACGGGACATTTAAATATTTTGTAGATATCTTTTAAATATTGATTTTTTTTTTCTCAATGATAAATGCTATGTATACATATTTTGAAAAAAATATATATTTATGTATTTTGCTTCATTTTCTCATAATGCTAATCTTTATCAGTCAGATAATTTGAGAATAATAAAGACACTTTTAAATATCGTTTGTGTATTTAAAATATGAAAACTTTGGCTTAGTTTTGGTATTCGTCCGCTCTCAGCCATCTTGTTTTTTTAAATCAAAACATTTTAACTTTTAATAATAATAAATAAATTAGTTAATAAAATTAAATAGCGTGTTTATAATAAGTAAATATAAATAAAAATTATTTTGGAAATGATAAACAAAACAAATATGTTTTGATTTAAAAAACAAGATGGCGGAAAATAAAGAGTTACTGAATTTGAATTTTTTTTTTAATTGCACATTTAGATATCGCTCATTCAATACAATATTGTCATAGCTTCAAAAACATCGATTTTTAGATATTTAAAGATTTAAAATAGGTTTATTATTAACTTTAAACTGTATCAACTGCCTATCTGTAAATTAAATCTTGCCAGCAAAGATTACAGTATAATCGACCAACATTTTGACGAGTCAGTGCTATATTTATCCATACCTAGGCATATGTTGATGTTTACATGCTTCCAATTAAAATTTTATGAATTAAACACTACTACCAATAGTTATTATAACCAAGATTTCTCACGGCAATGCTTTAAAATATTTCCCCCCTCCCCCCCAAAAAAGAAAAAAACTGATTTTTCTCAACAAGAGAATTTGGGATTTTGGAATTATGACGTTGTTATAGATAACGAGCAATTAATTTTAATTTATTATACTTCAAGGGTCGATCCAGGCAAAATTTGGGGTCTATCTCGGTGTGCCTTCACAAAAATCTACTTGATAAAGCAGGCTCCCTTCACAAAAATCAATTTAATAAAATAGGACCCCTTCACAAAATTCCTTTAATAAAACGGGCCCTTTCACAAAGTTATATTCCATAAAAACTTATTAATTATTAACTGTTGATTATCTTGTGATGTTTTAAAATATGTAATTTGTAAACAAACAAGTTCTCCAGAGAGCAGGGCCTGATTATCCAATAGGCACGTGAAGCACATGCTTCCCCTCTGAAGTTTAAAAGGGCCCTCCAATTTCCATTTTTATTTTTTTTAATTGTATTTTTAATTTTGTTTTGGAAAAGAAAGTTTGTTTAATCCAAGAGAATATCTACGCACTACTTCACGAAATTTATTTAACAGGGAAATATGAATTTCAGCAAGAGGAAGTTAATTAATCACATAGCATCTTGATGTGTCTGGTAGAAACCACCTAGGAAATTGAGCATACAGCTTTATAATAAAATACATCTGACTAAATATATCTGAAGAGTATACAGGGAACATAAAAACTGTTTAATGAAATGTATTTGACCTTAGCGAAGCTACTCCCGAGAAAATAATATTAGTACCATTGGAGAATGAAAAAAATTAAGAAAACTTTTGCCAAATGAAAGGGGGCCCCAAAATGATACCGTGCTTCCCCTAGATTCAGAGGTTAATCGGGCTCTGCCAGAGAGAAAAACTTCAGCAAAGGGATTTTTAAAAGTTTTTATTAATAAATGCTTGGTTCGAATTTGAGTAACTTTGTTTCAACTTTCTTTTCAACAAAATGTTATTTTTCACAAAAATATAATAAATTTCACAAAAATAGCCTTTACTTTTCACAAAACGGGCCCCAAGAAGAAAAACCTGCATCGACCCCTGTAGTTATTTTATTTCATTTTTTATATAGCTTTTCTGGATAAATTTCTTTGTTAAAAAGTGGATCTATCAAGTGTATATGCATGCAAGAAATATTTTGGAAACGTAAAATGTGTTTAAACACATTTAAATGAGATTAAATTTAAGAGTAAATCAGATGAGACCAAACATTTAAAATCAAAATAAAGGACAAACAATTAAAATTCCTTTAAAAAATCACTCTTGAATAAGAGACATTTAGCTAAAAATTTTCTCTTAAACACCACGTAATAACCCTGAACAACCCAGATTTTGTCATATATTCAAATGCGTTTTTTTTCCTTCCCTCTATCTCTCTTGTGTACCCATTTTTTTTAAAATAAAGATTATTTTTATGATATTTATTATATTTTCAGGGGTCGATGCAGGGTTTTTTACTTGGGGCCCATTTTGGGAAAAGTAAAAGTTCATTTTGTGAAATTTATTACATTTTTGTGCAAAATAACATTTTGTAACGAAAAATGAAATCCAGTTACTTAAATTCGAACCAAGCATTTATTAATAATAATTTCTTTAAGTCTTTCTGCTAAAGCTTTTTTTTCTGGTGAACTTGTTTTGTTTGCCAATTACACATTTTAAAACCTACAAAAATTATTAATGAAGAGTTTTTATGGAATAGAATTTTGTGAAGGTGTTTATTTTATTAAGAGGAATTTTGTGAAGGTGTTTATTTTATTAAGAGGAATTTTGTGAAGGAGTCCATTTCATAAAGAGTAAATTTTTGACGTTTCCTGTTTTATTAAATAGACTTTTTGTGAAGGGATCCTAAATAGGACTCGAATTTTGCCTGGATTGATCCCTGATTTTATTGAAAAATATAAGTCTTCGACAAAAGATCGAGTTCGGTTAATGAAATCCAAATTAAGCGTTTTTAGTACTAATTTTTAGCACTTTCCAACCTAGTTGAAAAGTGCTTATGACTTCGGTTTGTCTGGCCGTATGGCCGTCTGTCCGTGCTCTAACTCCCGTAAATATGCTCGGATTGCTCTGCAATTTTTATATGTTATTGTCGTTATCTATGGCACGTTCCCTATTTCAACTGAAGTGTGTAGCACTTATAGTTTTCTTACAGGAACACTCAAAAGAATTCCGTTACATTGCGGTCTATGGGGAAAAATCATTTGCGGTTCATTTTAAAAATGTTTCACTATTGTAAACGCATTGAAATTTATATAGATCACTAAGATGCATTAGAAGAAGCTAATATGGAATAGTAGGTGTATAGCACTTAGAGTTACTTTACAGGGACAGTCAAAATAATTCCGTTACATTACGTTTATGGAGAAAAATCGTCTGCGGCTTATTTAAATAATGTTCCACTATTTTAAACGCATTGAAGTTTATATATATTACTAAGGTGCATTACAAGAGGCTTACTACAGAATATTGTGTGTATAGCAGTCATCGTTCATTTACAGGGACACACAAAAGATTTCTCTACTGTCTGTTAACAATAATTCCTGGTAGTGCGTTTTAAGTTACTGAACGTGATTTTAATTTTAACTCGCTTTTTGTCTATTACGTGGTGTGTATAAATTCTGTAGATCCTATACAGGGCAGCACAAAAGTTCGCGAACACATTTCCATTTATTGACAGAAACTCCAGAAGGAGAATTTAAACTGTGCTACGCGTTTCCTAACTAAACTAAAATTTAGCATCCTATGTATATATACAAATCTATAGATCATATACAGGGCTACATAAAAGTATTCGGATATTTTTCCGAATATTGTATATATTAAAAATTCCTGAAATTACGTTTTTAAATATGTTATGCGTTTTCCAAATTGTTTACTTAGATGTCATCTTTCAGCTTATTAAACGGTAATGATTTGTAAAATTATTTTAGAAGCGTTGGAAAGTGCTACATAATCTATGCTTGACGCATGATTTTTCGTTCTTGTTTAAGTTGTCATGGCTAAATAGATTTCCTTTCTGATAAACTTGTTGCATTTACAAGTTCTAATGAAATAATAATACGATATTAATAGTTTTCTTTTATGGAATAAGCTTTTGTGAAGGAGTCCTATTTATTGAAAGAAAAATTTTCTTTTATTAAATGGAAATTTCTGAAAGAGCCTCTTTTATTAAATGGAATTTTGGAAAAGTGTCAAATTTTCGACTGAATTGTTCCTTCTAATTAATATATGTGTACTCATTTATAAAACAACATAAAATATGTTTATGTAGAATGTGTATATTACGTTGAAAATATATCCATCCTTAAACTATTTCAAAATTAATAGCTATGAAATGCAAATTTTGGAGCTAATTTTCATTTTTTAGTTTTAAAGTGCCATATGAAAAAAAAAATTAGCGGGGATTTTACGCTAATTAGGATCACACATTTGAACAATTATTAAAACATAAAATACTCTTACAAATGAGTAGATTTTCATCGCTAAACTAAGAGTTAATCCGACAGAGTGAACGACGTCCCCAGCCGGGAATCGAACCCGTGACCTCAGAATAGCACTCTGAGTCTCTACCACTGAGCTACAAAGAACGATATCCCATTACGGCATCTCTTACACTTATATATGTCGGTAAGGCTGCAACTGAAGCACCAGATGGAAACTGTCATCTAAAGCACACAGCATCGCCTGTGGCGATTTTAGACGACATTTTTCACAAGTCTAGCAGAGACAACACATACAGGTAAATTCCAATTTTAAATTAATTTTCCAGGAGTGAAATTCGCCCGAAACTAATGAGTAAACAAACAAGTCGATTTCAATTGCTCTAGTGTTTCTCTAGATCAGTGTGTGCTCTATATAACAGTTTCCATCTGGTGCTGCAGTTGCAACCTTTCCTAGATAAGAGTAAAGAGACGCCGAGTTAAGATGAGATATCGTTTCTTGTAGCTCAGTGTTAGAGAGCTAGTCTTCAGAGAGCTATTCTGAGGTAACGAGTTCAATTCCCGGCTTGGGACATTTTTCACTCTGTCGGATTAACGCTTAGTTTAGCAATGAAAATCCACTTGTTTGTTTACTCATTAGTTTCGGTCGAATTTCACGCCTGAAAAATTAATTGGAATTTACTTGTACTCTTACGAATTTCATTGATCCATTATTTTCAAATAATAAATTAGTGCGTGAACAAAGATGAAAAAAAAAAATTACTCAATCCACCAAAATTCAATGTATTTATATTTAATAATAATCTTTTTTGTTTCTTTTTTCATAAAACTTCTTACACATTAAAGTTTAAATGAAGCATTGGTCGATCCAGGAAAAAGTTGGCGCCTATTTAGGGTCCCTTCACAAAATTCCTCTTGATAAAACAGGTCCCTTCACAAATTTTTTCTTAATAAAACAAACCCCTCACAAAATCCCAATTGATAAAATAGGCTCCTTCACAAAATTCCATTCCATAAAAACGTACTCTCCATTAATTATTTTTAATTTGCTAGATTTTAAAATGTGTAATTTGCAAAGAAAATAAGTTCACCAGAAAGAAAAATTTTAGCAGAAGAATTTAAATAAATTATTATTGTTAAAAGCTTGATTTGAATTAGAGTATAGTTTGATTTCATCTTTCGTAACAAAATGCTTTTTTTCACAAAAATACTGTAAATTTCGCAAAAGTAACTTTTATTTTTCACAAAATTTTTCACCCAAGTGAAAAAAACCTGTGGAGGTTTAATTTATTTTAAAGTAAGCATTTACCCCATCTTTTATTTATTTATTTATTTTTTAATCATTAATTAATAAAGGAAATATTTTATTTTTGCTAAAAGAGAAACCGTATGTTTAATTTATTATTTAATACAATGATGTTAATATTTTGTTTAGAAACGAAATAGTGTTTATAATCCATTCCTGCAATTACTAAATAAAATAGTGAATATGCCAGGGACAGAAAAGGTAGATGTAGCCAGCATGAAGGACCGATTTGTTAACTTAGAGTTGAGAGCTTACTGATAACTTTTCGAAAACTTTGTAAGGAGTTTAATTCTACTATATTAGCTTTTTTTTTTTCCTTTTACGGGGGTGGGGAGTGAAAGTTGACGTCCAGGGAATGTGCCCCGAATGTCCTGGCGTAAATCAAGCCCTGATCATGGACATTTTTTGTATCCCAAATTTATATTTATTATAATTTTTATACTCCCAATTCAAATATTAAGAATGTATTAATTGTAGGGTAAATATAAAAATTATTTTTTTTAAATTTATTATTTTGATATTTTTTAAAAGAATCTATTCGTAAAAAAGGTTTTGCTATTTTTTTAACTACTCTGATTATATATATATATATATATATATATATATATATATATATATATATATATATAGTGTAAGTTAAAATGTTGCACTTGATATACATTGTGATTCATAAATATCGAAACAATAGGCTATCTCATTAAATAATGCCCCTAGGCACATACTTCCAATTGTAAAGTTTCATAAAAAAAAAAGTGCAAAATTTGATCCAGATAAGTTACAACTCCATGGAGGGTGGGGAATCTATTTGAGAAAATACAAAAATTAAATTGTTATACGGATATATATAGGTATTATATATAGGATTTATATAGGATAAAATTTCCAATTAGGAAAATTTTCCTTATCCGTTCCTGAATTAAATAAAAAAAAAATCCATCTTAATATCTGCAAACTTCACAGAGATATTAAAATCCGAAATTCGTGACTGACATCACTTAAACATACCTATGAGTGACGCGATATCAGTCACTCTTTCTGGCTTGCGCTTTTCAATCAATTGTTAGTTGTTACTTCACATTGTTACCTTTCATTTTCCACATTCTCAGTCATCCTGACGTTACTGACGACTTCGTCAGTTATTACTTCTTATAAAAATTTGAATACAATACAATGAATCTGAAAATAAACAATAAAAGAAAAACAAAACTAAAATAAATAAAATAAAATAAGTATCAGTAGACTGGGGAGTCTGCGTCTACAATTTACAGCTTTATGGCTGAAAAGTTTCTGCTTCTTCTTCAACTCTGTCACTTATTATGTTAAGTATAGCTTAATTTCTTCTATAATAATCAAAGTTATTAACAGTGTCTAATAACTGCTCGTGTTGGGCACAATTCCTCCTACACCAAATGTATAGATCCATACTAATCCAATATCTTTTATGTAATTCAACCCTTTTCCATCAAATCTTTCCCTTTTTGTTTCCCTCTGTTGAAAGTGTGAAAATCTTCTTTTATCATCAAAATATTTTCTCTCTTCATTGCATCTGTGACTTCCATCAATAAAATAGCTTTTTGGATAATGCGATTTGATTTCATTTCAGTAATCATAATTACGCGTCCTAAAACTCTTTTCATGATTATATTTTTCCTCAATATTATTTTCTTCTCTCGTATTTATTGAAATGTCACATTTTTTAACTTTTATTTCATTTTATATTTTAATTTAATCTCGAGACTTGTACGAATTTTGTCAACTTTCAGAACACGTGCCAAATTTATCCTGAAATTATTCCTTAAGCTCTTTTTTATTTTCAGCAATTGTTTTTTGTTCTCGTGAATTATTTTTTTCGACATTTTCTTTTTATCGTGATAATAGGTGACACAATTTGATTTTTCAACGGAATTTTCTATAATTCTAATACAACCTAATTTTATAGGTAACTGAAAGTTTCGTTGATACCATTATTGATTTTCATGGGCAAACGCAGGATTTTCGTTAGGGAAAAGGCGGGGGGGGGGGGAATAACAATTGGTGTCTACATAGTTAGCACAGTTGGCCAAAAAAGAAAAACAAGTTGGAAATTGTACATCAAAAGTGACAAATGAGGTGCGTTCGTACTATAACTAGCTTTATAAATATTTCTATTTTCTGATATTATGATATTATTAATTTCCGTAATACAATAAGTCCATTTATGTTGGCAACATTTTATCTTTTGTTGACACTAACTAAAACTCCATTGGAAAACTTAAGCCTAGGTTGTCATGGTGATTACGTCATATTTAAGATAGAGTCATATTAATTACGTATTACTCAATTGAACTTGAAATCTATATTTATACTCTGTTGAAAGTGTGAAAATCTTCTTTTATCATCAAAATATTTTCTCTATTCTTTTCCATTTAATATCTATTTTTTCGGAAACATCTATCCAAAAAATTGTCGGTAGATTATATGATTGTTATAATTAAACAATTTTTAATATGACTCCATCTTAAATATGACGTAATCACCATGGCAACTTAGAATCATCACTTATCACGGGATATCATTGAATTAATTACGTATGTTAGGATTTAATAGAATGAAGAAAATATTTATTAATATATTTTTAAGTTTTGATTCGATTTTCAAATTCTGCAGCGATTATATACATTAAATTTCAAATCATTCGGTTGGATAAATCGTTTGTTTTTGAACAACTTGTAAAATATGTACCATCAACGACAACACCAATTGATAAAGTAGTAAAAACTGAACAGAGTATGATGATATTCATTAAAAAAAATTCTTTTAAAAACATGCATAAAAAGGAGACTTGTCAGATAAAAACAAGTAATATAAAAAAAAAAAATTAAAGTCAATTCCTACTTAGGTCGACAAAGAAAATTTTTATTTTAGTTACTTTTTATTAAATAATTACAATTATTATAAATATGTATATACATATCACAGAATCACAATATTAAGTGGCAAAATAGACAGCGATTTTCCTTGCAATTTTTCATTTTAATAAATAATATAAGAATGGCCAGGATAATACGTAAGTACCAAAAATAATATAGAACAGTATAGAAAATAACATTAAAACATAATTATTAGTCAACAGTTACCATGCTAACAGTTTCATGTAGTAGCGACTCTTTCGAAGAGTGGAACCTAATGGAGTGTTTCTGCTCATTTATCTTCGAGTTTTGAATGCTAGTAGTTTGGTTATTTAATTTAATTAATGAATTAATATTTGAAGAAAACTTTATTAACGTCAAATGTCATCCACTACAAGTTTAATAAAATGTATTTGAACTTGAGTGGATGAATAAAAAATATTTTATTAGCGATTGAAAATTTGAAAGAAAAAAAATTTGAGCATTTGAATTTGAATTTTGCTTTTTAATCATAAATATATAAAATAAATCCGTGCAGCATTAATATCCCACGTTACCTTTATTGAACATTTTTTTATAATCACCATTGTGGTATTTTATTTTTGTAGCATCACTAATTTGAGGAAAATCATTCATTTCATTTATGAAAACAATGGGAGAATTTTTTTTTCTCCCATATAAAACTATAATTAATTAATTAAATTTAATTAATGAATTAATATTTGAAAAAACTGTATTAACATTCAGTGTCATCCGCTACAAGTTTAAAAAATGTATTTGAACTTGATAAAATGAATAGAAAATATTTTGTTAACGATTGAAAATTTGAACAAGATATATAAACATATAGAGAGTGTGAGCTAATAGTAGGAATTGAACTTAAGAAGCGATCACAACAAAAACATAAAATAGGAAATTGGAGTCAAATTCCACAACCTAGCTGAATGACAAGTGATAACATGATACACTAGGAGGCTCCTTCATAATTCTTAATGAGTTATATAATTTACCGAAGTTTTTGGTTAGCTAATGAATAATAGAGGGATGGCTATACCAGGAACATGGTCATAACAGGGACCTACCTTATTTTAGATTAACATATTTGAAGCTTCCAGAAATCGATTTCTGATAAAATTTTTGAAGGTTGCAACGCGTATTTTTTAGAATATTAATTTCAAAAGTTATGTATTTTTTAATTTATATTAAAAATATATACGTATTGTATTGTAACCTATAACGATTGTAATAGAAATCGATTTCTAAAAGCTTTAAATATACGAATCTAAAATAATAACTCATTCCAAAAGGTAGTTCTTCAGTTTGGCTTAAAAAAACTTCACGCATTAAAATTTGGTTTGCAACTATTAACACAGTTAAAATAAGTTGGAAATTGTACGTCAAACAAATGAGGTGCGTTCGTACTATAACTAGTTTTGTAAATATTCAGATCTTGGTGCAATAGCTGTTGCACTCTTATGCAAAAATACATGACTACAAAATTTATTTTATGTGCAGATTTTCATATTATAGATATTTATTTTATTTTATGAAATTAAGTTTCAATACACTTTTACAAACACATACTTGCCAACTTTTACACTTTTAGAGCATTTTTTTTACACTTAGAACACATATTTTTACACTTTTTTGCAAAGTTTCTTCCAAGTTTTATTTTTCATCCCTTAATTTATGAATTACTTTCTAGTTGCTTATAGTAACAGTAAATGATGAATGTGAGAGGAATATTTAGTGTTGTCAAAGAATGAGTTCAGGTTTCATTGTCAAAAATCATCAGGAAGATTTTAAACATTTTCATTGCATGTAAGAAGTCGTGTTTTGAATAAATTTGCTCAGACGTAAAACAAAAATTAGATAAGAAAAGCTATGTATATGTCTTTAAAATCAGTTTCTTAATGAGTTTTGACCAGTTTCTTAATGAGTCACATTTTTCTCATCAAACTATCTTTATAATGGTCAGTTTATAATAATTATTTCATAATACTCATCTATTATGTACTTAAAAATTTTTGAAAAAGGCTGTGTAAAATGGGTTACATGGGTTTTATGTTTAAAAAAAAATGTGTGAAATACTCTTCACGCTTCATTTTACACTTTGCCATTTTCAAAAGATGGCAGGTATGATTATTCTTTTTTTCTTTTGATATAAATATTTGTCTCAAAGATCCGATACTTAAGTTTGTAGAACAAAGTACCGTGAGTATAAGAAAGAAAAAAAAATCTAGTTTGAAATACCAAAATTGGAAAAGAAGAAGGAATTTTAAAATTGTTAAATTAAAAATAAATAATAGCCTAATTAAAAAAATTATTTTTTAGGCTATTAGAATTTTGGATTTTTATCTCTATTTATTAAAATAATACTATTTTTTCAAAATTTTAATATTTTGGGATCTTCATAGCTGGTATTCAAAAATATACACGAAGTTTCAACTCTGTAAGTTATATAGTTTTTGAGAATGGCTCTGTGACGGACAGACAACGCAGCGGAAGTAATAGGGTTTCGTGAGATGAACGAAACCCTAAAAAATAATAATTTATTAACAATTTAAGGCATTTTAGGTAGCTTTCAATATACCTATTGCAGCCGTTCGGAGGAAAGCAATTCCAAAAAATTTTGGTATATTTTCACCGATCTTCATCCCCAGACCAAAACACCACCCTCCATTCAAATGTTCATTTATATATATGTCAGATATATATATATATATATATATATATATGTCATGCTGTAACTCTCTTATTTATGAACCGATTTGGATGTAACTGGGTATCCGTATAGGACTAAGGTCTAAACCGAAGTTCGTTGGCCAACTTCATCCGCCATCTTGTTTCAAAATGGCGGCCAGTGAAAAAAATTAAAATTTTTTTAAATTTAAAACATGTACAAAAAAATTATAAATTGAAAAAAATTGTTTCTGTTAAGTGTTTGAACGTGATACAAGGATTCTAGAACATGTTTTGTTTTTGCGATATCTTAAAAAATGGCAGAGATATGGCAGTTTGAAATTCTAGGTTGGCTGGCATTTTGAAACAATCTGATTTTTGTTATGCTGTAACTCTCATGCAGAAATGCGCATTCAAATTCAGTATTAACAAAAACAGGGATTGAATCTTCTATAATCGGGTTCCAAGCAATTTAACTTCGGGTGTTTGAGTAAAATGAGCTGAATTTTTAAAAACATAGACTATGAAAGCTACCTTTTCCTCCCGGGACAGGCCGGAAGGACTTTTATTATCTGTAACGATTTTACTTTAATGAAACATAATCCAAAAACTTTAATGTAGGTGATATTTACACAATAATTTTTTTTGGTACTGATACCCTTAAAAGAAAATACATTTTAAAATTAATACAATAGTTAGCACTTTCTATGAAGCGGAATCAAAGCGATAAATTTTCTGCAATCGCTTAGTTAATACTCGATAAATATATAGCGAAAAATTAATATGTAATGTACGCATTAGTTAAAGACTGTTCTCAAATCCAATAGAGCTACTTTCTAACACATTTCTGAATTCTTTTTGTTCGCAAATACATGAAATTTGCAGGTATTCTTATTCAGAAAACGATGTAATCGAAACACGGTTTCCATTTTCTGGTACAGGCAGAAATTTCAGCAAAGACTGTCATAAAAGGCGTTTCGAACCGAATTCACGACGCGGCAGCCCGAGAAGCGCGAAAAACGTGTCGTCACGTAATCGCTTATAACTCGCTAAGTATTAGCTATTTATAAAAAAATGGAAAACTCATTTCGACTGCAAATCGTTTCAATAGTCAGGCCTGCCAATTTTATGCCTTTGCATTTAAAAATGAGTCAGAAAGTCTTGTGTTCTTGAGCAGGTCATTTTAGAACCACCTTAAGATCTAATAACAAAAGAAAATTCCACATAACTGGTGATTTTCAGAATTCGAGCTTACTCAATGTAACTATGTCAATGTTTGGAAATATTGCTGATTTTGAACAATAAACTATGGCATACAGGACAAATATACTTAATTTCATGTTTTCAAACTTCGGACACTGAAATCCGATTTTAAATAATCTTATCTATTCACAATAGAAATGGGGCCCTTCTTCACCTTTTCAAAATATGAAAGACTAAAGCTGTAGAGAGAACTGTCAAGTCGTCAAGTATGGGATTATTGACTTGTTATTCTTTGGCCAGTTAATTTGGAGGAGGGTCGAAGACGTAGGCATTTTGTTTATGTTAGAATCGCAGACAAAAAACCTTTTGAACCTCCTCTGCTGTCACAATATTCCATGGAAATAGAATAGCAATATTCAATTTCACTCTCACATGTCAAACAGCGCAGCTTTAGATATGTCCAAACAGACGTGAGATACCAAATTCTCGAAAACGCAAATTACTGTGGTTTTAACATTTTCCAACTTAGTTGAACAGTGTTTATGACTTCGGTTTGTCTGTCTGTCTGTGCGTACTGTAATTCGTGTAAATATAATCGGATTGCCATGTAATTGCAGGGGTCGATACTTTTTTTTTCTTTCTTGGGGCCCATTTTGTGAAAAGTAGAGGTTAGTTTTGTGAAATTTATAATATATTTATAAAATTTATTATATTTTTGTGAAAAATAACATTTTTTAACGAAAGTTGAAATCCAGTTACTCAAATTCGAGCCAAGCATTTATTAACAAAAACTTTTTTAAATCCTTTTGTTAATGTTTTCCTTTCTGGTGAACTTGTTTGCTTACAAATTACACATTTTAAAAGGTCACAAAATAATAAATAATTAATAAATAGTAAGTTTTTATGGAATAGAATTTTGTGAAAGGGCTTATTTTATTAAAAGAAATTTTGTGCAGGGGTCCTATTTTATTATAAGGAATTTTGTGAAGGCTCCCATTTAAATCAAATTGATTTTTGTGAGGGGGCCCATTTTATTAAATTGATTTTTGTCCAGGGGTCCATTTTATTAAATTAATATTTGTGAAGGGTTAATAGGCCCGAAATTTTGCCTGGATCGACCCTTGAATTGATATGGGTTATTGAGGTTTACCATGGCATTTCGGCATTAAAAATAAAGCGTGTACCATTTAGGGTTAGTTTACAGGGACATTCAAAAGTATTCCGTCACACGGGGATTTTGTTTGGGGGGTTGGAAGGGGAGGGGTAGCATTTTAATGTTGTTACACTATTTGAAAGATAATAAAATTGATATGCATAATTGAGGTGAACGACAACGTGTTATCTATAAAGTATGGAATTATTAGTAAATATACCGTATATACTCGTGTATAAGTCGACCCCCTCCCCCAATTCTAAGCAAAATTTTGAAAACAATTGAATTTTCGTGTATAAGTCGAACCATATTTCAGGTAATATGTTGAAAAATGATTTGTAATCGAGGAAAAAAAAAATAATTTTTCATTAAATTAGTAAACTTTTTTTAAAACTTATTCATATCAATTTAACGATACTTTAAAAGAAAAAAATATATTTCAAAAATCTATCCAAGCCTTATTTACTAAGGCTTGGAGTAGTTTTTTAGTACAAGGGTAAACAACTGCTTAGACTGCTAAAATATAGTAAGTCTTTGTATTGTAGGACTTTTAGAAGAGAGATCTAGAAGCATTCTCAAGTTGAACTGTTTTTAAAAAAAGGATTAAAATGTTAAAAGAGATGTCTCTGTATTGGAGGGGATTCTATTACAAGAGAAAATGGGTGCAGAATAATTACAGGGACATTATTGTTGAGCTTTTTTTGTCATTCACCATTTCCATTGTTCATTGTCCATGGAAATGACCATTGTCCTCTTTTATCTCTCTCTTCAACTTAGACCCATATGTGATTACTTAAAAGACTTGCCCATTCACCGATTATCTGCGAAAAAATTATTTTTTACTATCTGGTGTCTAAGTCGACCCTCCATTTTCAGTTCCCAAATATCGTCTAAAATTCTTCGACTTATACACGAGTATATACGGTAGTTCATTTACAGGGACACTCAAAAACATTCTGTTACATTACAGCCAATGGGGAAGAATCGTTTTACGGCATTTTATTGATGTTACATTATCTCAAACATAATGAAACTGATATCAATATGAATATAAGAATCAATGTGTTTTCGATAGAGTGTCGAATAAGTAGCAATTACAGATCGCTTACGGGGACGCACAAAATAATTCCATTACATTATGATCGCTGGAAAAAAATCGTTTACAGTGAATTTTAATGATGTTAAACTATTTCAAACATATTGAAACTCATATATATCACTGCAGTACACTACAAAATGTTATCAAGTAAACGTAGATTTTATCGTTTATTTGCAGAGACATTCAAAAGAATTAGTTACAAGACTAGCAGCCATAACTGCTGGATGTGCGTTTCAGCTGCGATATACATTTAAAAACTTAACTTATTTATAGTGCATTAGGGTATGTGTATAGATCATATACATGGCTGCAAAGAATTACACACATTACCGGCTATGAGCCGCCGATGTTGAAAAGAATTTTTACGGCATTGCTTTAAAAGTTAGATAAGTTAATTAATAAGTGGTAATTAATAGTTATTCAGTTAGAAAAGTTAATTTATTTCGATGTCTCATTTCATTGTTTGAACAAAAGTGAAAGGATCAGGGCCCATAAGCCGTTTTTTTGGCCCCTGAAAAAGACTAAAGTTCGATTTTTTATACTAACTTAATTATTTCACTTTTTAATATTAGAAGGTTTATCCTGTGCGATTTCAACATTAGTTTTTGCATTTTGTTCGGATTTATGTGACTTACACAAGCTCAAAATTCGTATTATTCGTAGTTTTTGATGAAAAATACGCAATTTTACCTCAATTATTTATATGAGCGCAATCGTGCAACACTTTCTTCTTTACATATGTTATAAAATACATCAAAATGTACAATATACGTAAAAATATTAGTGTTGCAAAGCTGAGATCATAGTAAAATATTTAAAAAAAATATTAAAAATTGAGGTAAAATTAGGAGAAATTGCGTATTTTTCATCAAAAACAACGAATAATACGAATTTTGAACTTGTGTAAGTGATATAAATCTGAACAAAATGCAAAAACTATTGTTGAAATCATACAGGATAAACCTTCTAATATTAAAATGTGAAATAATTAAGTCAGTATAACGAAATCGAATTTTAGTCTTATTTCATGGGCCAAAAACACGGCTTATGGACCCTGATCCTTTCTTAACAATATTCCGATAGTGTTTGAAAGTTTCTCATAATAAATGACTTGGTGCACGATTTTTCGTTTTTGTTTTCAAGGGTCGATCCAGGCAAAATTTGTGGCCTATTTAGAGTCCCTTCACAAAAATCAATTTGATAAAATGGACCCCTTCACAAAATTCAATTTAATAAAATAGCCTTTTCACTAAATTTCATTCCATAAAAACTTACTATTTAATTAAATAGACTGCTATTAAATAGAAAAAGAGTCTAAATATGGATTTCAAGTTCTGAAAATTTCATTATAGGTATCATAGACCCTCAAAGAAATCCGGTGGCACGCAGTCTCTGCGTATTTCTAGCGTAAAATTGCGTTGTTTTCATTCTAGTTCTACTATCCTACTTCTAATGGTTATAAGTGATTCTTGTCACGTGACGACTACTTTTTCCCATTTTTCGCACTGCCAGGTCATGAATTTGGTTCCAAAAGCCAACTTTGACAGTATTTTTTAAAATATCTACTGCCTTTACCAAAAAATGGAAAACGCCATTCGATTACATTGTTTCTGAATAAGATCCCCTGCCAATTCCATGCATTTCCAAACAGAAATGAATTCAGAAATGTTCCAGAAAGTAGCTGCTCTGGATTTTAGAACAGCCTTAATACACTATAAAACCTACTCGAAAACATTTCCGAAAATCAATGGCAGCCAAAAGAAGTTTGTTTTTAAAAATTCTTTGTTAAATCTCAAAAATATACTGGTTTCTGAGATTTCTAAAGATAAAGAACGCTTTTCGGATTCATGGGTAACTGAGAAGATTGTACTATATACATACTTGCCAACTTTTACACTTTAGGTGTAAAATTTACACTTTTAGAGCATTTTTTACACTTTTACACCTAGGGCACATATTTTTACACTTTTTTGCAAAGTTTCTTCCAAGTTTTATCATTCATCCCTTAATTTATGAATAACTATCTAGTTGCTTATAGTAACGGTAAATGATGAATGTCAGGGGAATATTTAGTATTGTCAAAGAATGAGTTCAGGTTTCATTGACAAAAATCATCAGGAAGATTTTTTAAAATTTGTATTGCATGTAAGAAGTCGTGTTTTAAATAAATTTGCTCAGACATAAAGTAAAGATTAGATAAGAAAAGCTGTGTATATGTCTTTAAAATCAGTTTCTTAATGAGTGTTGTAATGTTTTTCATATTTTTCTCATCAAACTATCTTTATAATGGTCAGCATTGTATTATTTAATACTATTCATCTATTATGTACTTAAATTTTTTTGAAAAAGGCTGTGTATGTGTTACTTAAAAATGGGTTACATGGGTTTTATGTTTAAAAAAATTGTGTGAAATACTCTTTACGCGTCATTTTACACTTTGCCATTTTCAAAAGTTGGCAGGTATGTATATATTTTCATTCTTTGTTATATTATATTTTCGTAGAATAAGAAACATTTATTTTTTGTTTACAATGTACTGAAAAAATGACTAGAAAAATAAGGAAAAAAATTTAAAGGGTAAATTCTGTACGCTTATTAATTTCAACCTGGTACTATCCTCGTTCCCACACCTGTTTCTTGAGCTATCCAGGACCTGATTAATGCAGGGACTTATGGGGCAGCTGCCCAGGGCCCCCAGTTAAGGGCCCCTTGTGGGCATTAATGAGATTTTTGTTAAAAGGGTATTCAAATGTTAAAAAATTACCAAAAGTGACCGAAATTCTTACTTTTGTAAAGATTTATGAATGGGGTGGTCTTCGTCCCCACTTTTGCACCCCCCCCCCCAAAAAAAAAACCTTCACTATTAGAAAGTTGATGTTTAAAATTCTAGTGTAATAACTAAGTAATAAATTTTTTCAAGAGAAATTCTTTACTGACACATTATCCTCGTAACAAGGCAAATTAAAACTTTTAATGATGACCAATTCGGGACATTTTTCTTTTAAACATTTTTTGAGATACATATGATATCATGCCAAATAACCAAGAATGACAGAAAGACCTGTATTTGCATTTCTATATTTCGCATAAGTCCTTTTATTCCTATATAAAAACATAGTATATTATATCATCTCTTATCATCTTTCTTTTGCTACCCTGTACACAAATATGAATAGTATCTAGTACTAAATTTATGTATGCTGTTTAGTCACTTCAACATAATTCAAGAAAATTTCCTATGGATAGATAGAAAGGGGGGGGGGGCGGAATAATGCTTGCCCTGGGGCCTAAATACTCTAAGTCAGGTTCTGGAGATATTAGCAAGCCAGATATTTAAGTATATGCAGTACTAGACATGATAAGCTGGCAAATAGCAAACTAGGGGATAATTTCAACATTTCCTTTTCGAGTCTGGTCTTTGGACGTTTGTCGTCTTTCTACGTTGTGGAAGGTATTGTTGATTGTGGATTTTTTTCTTCATAAAAAATTCTGTGCTTACTCCAAGTTACAACATCATTTAACCTGTGGATTTTATTGTAAATCATCTACTAATTTCTAAAGTAAAGGTAAGTTTCTTATAAAGTTTCTCATAGCTTGTCCAAGAATTTGAATTTTATGTTTTATTTTTAACGAAGTAATCCTGTATATACAAATTTCTCATTAAGGTGGTTCTCAATTATGATCTGCTGAATACCGCAAACTTTCTGACACAATTTCTGACTTATTTTTAAACGCAAAGGCATAAAATTGACACACGTGACTATTGAAGCGATTGGGAATCGAAATGAGTTTTCCATTTTTTGATAAATAAATGACTTATCGAGTTATAAGCGATTCTGGTCACGTGACGAGACATTTTTCGTGCTTCTCGGGCTGCCGCGTCGGGAATTCGGTTCAAAACGCCGACTTTGACCACTACCATAGCAGCCAACTTTTACGCTTTTTTGTTACCACTAAAAATTAATAGAAAATTTTACCTTATTGAATCGTGTGATTTCGGAGATTTAGTAAGGTAAAATTTACTATAAAATTTTAGTGGTAGGAAAAAAGCGTAAACGTTGGCAGCTATGCCACTACCTCCTTATATATTACGGAGGTTGGGCTTTGACAATGTTTTTTAAAAGATCTTCTGCCTTTACCAAAAATAGAAAACGTGTTTCGATTACAAAGTTTCTGAATAACAACACCTGTTCATTTCATACGTTTCTGAACAAAAATGAATCAAAAATATGTCTGGAAGTAGCTCCTTTGGATTTGAGAATGGAATCGAAACGAGTTTTCCATTTTTTAAGTAAATAAATTACTTATCGAGCTATGAGCGATTCTGGTCACGTGATGAAACAGTTTTCGTGCTTCTCGGGCTGCCGCGTCAGGAATTCGGTTTTTAAACGCCAACTTTGAGCTACTTTCTGATACATTTTTTAATTCATTTTTGTTCGGAAATGTATGAAATTGGCAGGTGTTATTCAGAAACTTTGTTATCGAAAGACTTTTTCCATTTATTTTCTAAAGGCAGAATATCCTCACAAAATACTGTCAAAATTGGCGTTTTGAAGTGAATTCCCTATGCGGCAGCCCGAGAAAGGCAAAAATCGCGTGGTCACATGGTATGAATCGCTTATAACTCGACAAGTAATTTATTTATCAAAAAATGAAATACTCATTTCGATTCCAAATCGCTTTAATATAGGTGAAAACTGGGAAATTTAGTTAGTAGACAGTGGCCGGTAGACTCAGTTTCATTAGTGGCCACTTTTTAAAGTTAGTGGCCACTATATTATGTTTCAAATTTTCTTGACATCTAGATAAATTATAATCGTTGTATATAAACATATTTTTCTATAAGAGTTTTATACCTATTGTATGTGAGTATGAGTTGTATTTCGCATGATTAAACAGTATTTCTTGAAGAAAAATAATCCAACCGGTGGGCATGTGGCAGGAGTCGAAATATTGAAGATATTGTTGAAATGTCCTTAAAATCTGCTTGTATCCGGTGGGAAAAAAAAAGAATAAATTACTTGAAATGCATGTGGAATCAAAGCTGATGAATATATTTTGCAGAATAAAACTGTATTTCTTGAAAAAAAAATCCAACTAAAGAGTAAGCACATGAGAAAAAGCCGAAATATTGAAAATACAGCTAAGTCATTGAAATCTGTTTGCATCTGGTAAGAAAAAGAATTAACCAGTTCTCTAATTAGATGTAATCAATGAAGAGATGCATATTTCCATGAAAAATGGTGTATTTCACTTGGCGATCGATAAAAAATTTTAATCGCCATTTGGCGAGTGGCGACTAGGGTGGCGATCGATGGCTGATTTTTTAATCGCCACTTTTTAAACTTTAATCGCCACGTGGCGAGTGGCGACCGCTAATTTTCACCTATACGCTTTAATATTCAGGACTGCCAATTTCCTGCTTTTGCATTAGAAAAGAGAGTCAGAAAGTTTCGCGTTGTTGAGCAGGTCAGTTGGAGAACCACCTTAAATTAACATAGTTTTCTTTTTTTTTTTTTCCTTGTTCATATAATTTGCTTCTAAATTATTTTTTTTTTCATTTCCTATTGTGTTTTAATTGAACTTTCTATTTGTTGTTTCTTCTCATTCTCATATATTTTTATAAGCAATATATTCCGCTCATTTGCGCGAGTAATTATATTTATTACATATTTCAATATTTTATTATACTTTTAGAAATCTTATTTTCTGATTTTCGAATGGTATCGTATATGATTTTCAGAATATATCCCCCAAAAAATTGACTCATTTAATTTTTTTAATTATTATTATACATTATATTTAATATTTATAGTTGTATTTGCGCGTTTTCACTGTATCTGGGTTCGGGGATATATATCAATGGATATATATCGTGCTATATATCCTATATTTATTTTCAAAATATCATAAGGCTTGATATTTTCGATATTTTCATAAATTTGATATTTTTAAACTATCACTTGCGTGATATTTTTGACTGTGTCGTTCTGTAGAAAAAAAAACTTTTGTCTCTGGCAATAATTTTTTTAACTAAAAAAGAAAAATATATATCCATTATTTCCAAGCTTTACGTTTCAAGATTAATTTTTAGATGTAGAACTAGATAGAAATTATGTTCAGGGACGGGGAATTATATTCTTATACTCGCCACTTGCGAGTGGATTTTCTAACACAGCGATAGAATTTTTAGGCAGTCTTAAAAACTACAGGCTTAGTGTTCCAAGCAGATTAAATAACTCTTCTTTATTACTTGAATTTCTTAAGAAATCTTGCCAAATTTTAGGTAGTTTGACATGCGATAGCACTTGCCGCCTGGTTCCTGCACCCTTTTTTTTGTCTGGTTTCACCTTTAATGCTTGGTGTAATGTATCTATACCATATAAAATCTATTCTTTGGCAGCTAAAACTCTCAATGTCGTTACATAAATGGGGTTAAAATGTGTTAAGGGAGCTCAGGGCTTGATAGATACCGAAAAACATGTAAACAGAGCTCTCGCTTCGAGTCCATATAAAAACAAAAGTATTCAATGTAACTAATTCAAACTTTCTGATATTTCTAAGGTATGTTTGTAGTCTTATAAAATTATAAAATGAAGTACTTAAATGTAATAAAATTAAAAATATAGCAAAATTTATATAACACAATTTTCGAAAAAAAAATTAGGCGTCACATCACTATCCGTAAGATATCTTAACGTTGAATTGACCTAACAACCTAATTTTTGCTTTAAAATGATCAAGAAACTTTACTCTATAGAATGAATTAAGGATATAACCACCACTCAAAGGAAACATTATTAAAAAAACTCAAATTTTTAAATTTTTAAAACTTAAAAAAAAATACATTTTTTTTTCATAAAAAATACTTAAAATATTTAACTATCTAAAATATATTAATTCATTCTATAGAGTGAAGTTTCTTGATCATTTTAAAGCAAAAGTTAGGTTGTTAGGTCAATTCAACGTTAAGATACCTTACGGATAGTGATGTGACGCCTAATTTTTTTTTTCGAAAATTGTGTTATATAAATTTTGCTATATTTTTAATTTTATTACATTGAAGTACTTCATTTTATAATTTTATAAGACTACAAACATACCTTAAAAATATCAGAAAGTTTAAATTAGTTACATTGAATACTTTTGTTTTTATATAGATTCGAAGCGAGAGCTCTGTTTACATGTTTTTCGGTATCTATCAAGCCCTGAGCCCCCTTAATGTAGTAATAATTAAAGGTTTTAGAAGACTGGTGAGGCTTTAAAATGTTAATAAGAACTGGCCAATCATAAATTAAAGCATCGCATGTTCCTGGAAAGGTGACAATTTGCAATTCTTTCATATCTAGTAAAGTTAAAAAACACATTATAAAATTAAAAACGCGCATAGACAGCATTGTTTTTATTGAAAGTCCTGTGACCGTATTATTTTGTGAGCCCCTGTAAATGAACGAAAACTGCTATGCACTGCATATTCTACAGTAAGTATCTTGTACTGCACCGCACTGATGTATATTAATTTGAATATGTTACAAAGAGTATAACATCATTAAAACACATTGCAAGCGATTTTCGTCTACAGACCATAATGTAACCGAATACTTTTGATTGCCCCTGTAAATGAACTATGAATGATGCACACTTGAAAATGAATACCGAACTTGTTACGGTATACTACAATACCATATTTTAATTATCTGGATAACCGGTTTTTTTTTTTTGAGTTAGTGTGCGACTAGACAGACGACCAGACAGACAGACAAACATGCAAACTGAATTCATAAATACTTTTCGACTGTTCTGTAAAGTGTTACAAATAATATTTTTTATCTAAAAACATCTAAATTTCCATCAAACATGCTTTTATACGATGAATAGAAACGAAATTGTACTAATTCCCGAAAATGAAGCCATTTTGAATAACGGCCGCCATCTTGAATTCCCCGCACTTTCCGCGATGCCTCCCCTTCTTATATGCTTTGTATTAATATAGAGTAGATACTGACCAAACGGTATAACTGTATCACGATTTGCAGTTTTTTCACTCCTATCACCTGGACTAAAAGTTCCTATGTAATAAAAATTAAATATCTTTAATATCTTAAGGACATTTAATGATTTTTACTATTTATAGAACGCCTAGCGTATTTTATTGGTTACCAAGTGAATCCTCCATTTAAATCTTATATCAGATCCATTTCCTTTTCTTTGGGGCTGTGCATATATAAAGTTTTTACTTTAGGTGGGAGGAGAGGGGGTCTAGCACTTGATATCATGATATCTTAGGGGGAGGGGGATATGTCTTTTGATATCATTATCATTTTGATCCAAACAAAATTTCCTCTCTCTCTCTTTCTTTCTCTTTTTTTTGTCTACATTTTTTAGGAATACAAAGTAAATGATTAAATGATTTTAAAATAATTTCATTCCAAAATTCGAATACCACAACGTTCGGCATTCCATTTTCTTCTGTCATATGCGCATATAATCCACTGTTGGAGAAACCAAATACGAAATATTTATGAAATGATATTTGTGTTTATTAGGTGCGTTCGTAATTATATAAATACGTAGCACCTACTGTAGTCGTCTGGTCCGTCCGTCCGCATATAACAACGCAAAAACTACCCAAATGAATAGTTTTAAATTTAAGATATATTACCTTTGCAGAATTTTGTCGAGACATTTCAATTTTTATGAAAATCGAATCAAAACTTCAGAAAATATTAATAAAAACATTTATTAAGAAATTTGAATTTTATTTTTAAATCGGTGCTTTCTTGTTATTGGAGCTTCCGAGGCTTAATCGTCAAGCGATCGAGATACTTATTTTATTACAGAAATTAATCTGCAGATGATATCATTCATTTCACAGAATTAAAAATAATCAAGATATGAATATTTATATAACTAGCTATAGTACGAATGCACCTCATTTGTCACGTTTGACGTACAATTTCCAACTTGTTTAGTAGTGTGGCGACTCAGAGAACATTTTAATTTCTGTTCGTCACAACGGCCACATTTCTCTACCAAACTCTAATATAAATCATGAAATTAAAGAGTTGCTTTTTAATAGCCCGAATTTTGTATAACGCATAAAATATGATAATAACGCAATGTCATTCTAATTGTATTTAGCAATGCGGAAGGATTTTCCAGGTGAAGATCCATATTATTTCAAAATACATGGTCGAATTCACCATTTCGTTTGATTCAAGGTTTATTTAGAAAATGGACCAGCGCAGCGGGCATAGCCTGCTAGTTGTTGAATAAAACAGTAAAAGGCAGATGGAGGGGTACTTGAAAAACGTATTTCCAGTTCAAAAATTATCTACAAACATTTAAAACTGTTATACATTTTTGTTTAATCTTAGTTATTAATTTATTAAAATAATTATTTTAATTAGCAATTTATTAAAATGATTAATTTAATTATTATTATTAATTTATTAGTATTGAAATGGAAACAATGTTTTCCACCTGTGCTGCTTTAACCCTCCCCATACAAGGGTCAAGTGTAAGAAGACTATTATTAATATTACTGTTTACTGTAATTATATAAAAATAAGCTATTTTTAAATTTTTTTAAATAGTAACCATCTCTTTTACATGTTATTTGATATAAAGGTATTTCATGTATAACAGTGACATATTTTATTGACTTGTTCTCTTCTCTCCATTTGAATCCATAAAGTATGCAAATAATAAATGTATAACCATATCTGTTTATCACTGCAGACGTACAAGGGTCGATCCAGACAAAATTTGGGGCCTGTTTAGGGTCCCTTCACAAAAATCAATTTAATAAAATGGGCCCCTTCACAAAAATCAATTTAATAAAATGGGTCCCTTCACAAAAATCAATTTGATAAAATGTTTCCCTTCACAAAAATCAATTTGATAAAATGGGCCCCTTCACAAAATTCCTTTTAACAAAATAGGCACTTTCACAAAATTACATTTTATAAAAACTTACTATTTATTATTTATTTATTATTCTTTGACTTTTAAAATATATAATTTGTAAACAAACAAGATCACTAGAGAGGAAAACTTCAGCAAAAGTATTTTAAAAAGTTTTTGTTAATAAACGCTTGGTTCGAATTTGAGTAGCTGGATTTCAACTTTCATTACAAAATGTTATTTTTCACAAAAATATAATAAAATTTCACAAAAATAACCTTTACTTTTCACAAAATGGGCCCCAAGAAAAAACCCTGCATCGACCCCTGACGTATAAAAAGGAAAAACAAGAAAAAAAATAAGATGAATGTTTTTGGACATTGATAACGATATCATTAACAGGGGGGGGGAGGGGGTTGAGAAATGATAATATCGTCGGTTTCATGTCAGCTTTACGGGAGGGGATGGAAGTATCGCGGGAAATTTATGCTGTCAAAGCTACTCGTTGACACACCCTTTCGCACTCCTGATTGAAATACCCGTAGCCATGACACCGTCAGGAGGGGGGGGGGGACGTTCAAAATTACCAATATGTTAACAACGTTATATATGTACAAACCCTTTCATATAACTCCAGGTTTCTTTTTCATTTTATTTAAAAATATGGATGCAGCCACAATAATGCTAATTTCAATCAGTCAAATAAATCCGAGGGTATTTAAAAAATATATATATAACTGTTATTTTACATTAAGTAAATACTTTTCTACACGGTTAGGTAATTTTAAATCTCTGTCGCAAATAATGCTCATATAATTTTACTTAAAAATATTATTTTATATGACATACAAATACAAATTCTTCTAATGCACTGTAAGTTTGAAAAATATTTTTATTCATTCAATATGTAATATTGTTATTACATTATATTTAGTTTATTTTGTTCACTTTTACACCTATATTCTTAAATGTGTTTATTTAAAATGCATTTACTAAATATTAGTGCTGAGTATTATTAGAGCTTACATATATAACGCTAATTTAAATCAGTCAAATAATATCGAGAATAATAACTTGTCTTATATAATGCTTGTGTACTTTAAATGTATATGTTATGTACTTCAAATTCGACCAAAACGCGACAAAAATGTTTTTAAACCCGAAAAACCACACGAACCCGATACATTTCAACTCGAAGCTGGAGTAAAGGAAAACTAATCCATATTTTAATATAATTAATTAGAGGAAAACAGAGTACAATTATATCTTTAATCTCAATTTTATATTTTTTGTATAAAAATGAACACGTTTACACTCATTAATATTCATATATATATATATATATATATATATATATATATCATTTGAAAAATATCCAGGGCTTTCTTTTGAAAAATTGGCTCAACCCGAAAGATTCTAAACCTAACCTAAAACCGAAACGAACCCGAACCAGAACAAAAAAAAATAGCGCTGTCCCTAACCACAAGTCAGGTTGGGTTCCGCTAAAATAGGGTTACGCATTCTGATCCAAGACTATCATTGTGATTTGCAAAAACAAATTGATGAAACTTTTTCAAAAACGATAACTAACATCAATCTGTCGAATCATTCTGGGAATAATAATAATAATAATAATAAAGGCAACCTTAAATAATGTTCATAAACTTTGAATTTACAATATTAAACGTTTTGTTTTTTATGAAATAAATATATCAGGGATCTGTTTAGGAAGAAATTAGATCCTTTAAAAGACCCTTCACATTTTTTTTTTCATTTCAAAACAGGATCGTTCACAAAATTTTTCATCTCAAAACAGAATCCTTCACAAAATTTTTCACCTTAAAACAGAACCGTTGACAAAATTCTTTGTCTTAAAAATAGACCTTTCGCAAAATATTTCTCTCTCCAAACTGTACCTTTCATAAATTTAATCCTTTAAAAATAAAATCTGACTGTTACTTATACACATATAAAGAAAATATATGTATTTTACAAACATATATCTTCTTAAAAATGTGTAAACACGAACTTGAATATATCGCTCATCAAATTTATGACTGATTCTTCACAAATGTAAAAAGCTTCTTCACAAAAACAGGGCCATGTGAAAAAAATCTGGACAAACTCCTGATTCTGCTATTACATTTAATTTTTAAAAATATTTCATTCATTCATTCTGTAATATCATTTTAAATTTCTATGTATTTATTTACATTTTATTTTTAAAAATGTTTCATTCATTCATTCTGTAATATCATTTTAAATTTCTATGTATTTATTTACATTTTATTTTTACTTTTAAACATTTATTTCTGGTTGTGTTTAATGAAGGCAGGTATAAAAATAGCTGAATAATGATAATCTCAATCAGTGGAATAGTTTCGGGAATAATAATAATAATAAAGGCATTCTATCTTAAATAATTCTTATATACCTTAAATTAAAAGTAAATAGTAAAACTTATTTTATATAAAATAGATATATATTCGCACACTAATCTAAAAAATATATACCGGGTGGTTATAAAATAAGTATCTCTATTTGGAGCTGTCTGTAGCTTGAAGGAATAACCAGAATGAAACCAAAATCGGTGTACTTACTATTCGAGAAAGGGGAAGAAGAATAGAACAATAATAAAAAAATAATTGCAATAATTTCCGACAGATGGCGCTTTTGAGTGTGAAATGTAATGTGTAATATTGTGTACTGTGGAGGTGTCACAAACCTCAATGACTTTACCGCATATCACAACATGTGCGAAATATCACTCCTGATGCGTTACATTCAGCAGATGAGCACGTCGTGCACCGCCTGGATTGAGTCCTTCAGCCCAATGGTCATTTGGAACTTGAACATGACTGGCACCGCCATGCGAAAGCACAACCATATTCACTATGACATTTTCCAATAAATTACGTATGCCATCCAGTTTGATGTCTTAATTCTTTGTTCTTGTATTACACATTACATTTCACACTCAGTAGCGCCATCTGTCGGTGATTATTGCAATTATTATTTTTTATTGTTTCATTCTTCTTCCCCCTTCTCGAATAGTATGTGTACCGATTTTGGTTTCATTCGGGTTATTCCTTCGAGCTACAGACAGCTCCAAATAGAGATACTTATATTATAACCACCCTGTATATATTTTTTTAATTCATTCTTTGGTGTACTACCATTACATCATATTTAATTTTAAGCGACGAAGTTGTTTATTACTTTTATTTATCCAGGGATCTGTTCAGACTTTTCTCACTGAGTCCTGTTTTTGTGAAATTGTGAAGTTTATATATATAATTATTTAGTTATTGAAGTAATTGAAAATGATTTATATCTTTAGGGAAAATCTGAGTCGTAAAAAAAAAAAAAAAAAACCTTCACAAATTTCTGCTTATTAAATACCTTTCCAATTTTTTTTAAATCTTAACACAGAGCCCTTCACAAAAAATTTCATATTAAAACAGAACCCTTCAAAAAAATTTTCACTTTAAGTATGACATAATGACATATATATATATATATATATATATATATATATATATATATATATATATATATATATATATATATATATATATTGTTAAAAATCTAGTCATCATTTTACGAATTTGAAAATAGCGTTATATTCGGATTCCCGTTTATACCTTTTCCAACAAGATACTTCATGTATAATAAAAGCAAGTAATATTTTCCTTGTCGACTTCAGCTGTTTTCTAACAGATTTGAATTTTATTTTAAATTGATTAAATTTATTAAAGGTTTAGTTTGGAGATTAAAAAATGTTTTGCTAAAGATCTATTTTTATGAGAAATATTTTAGGGAAATGTCATACTTAAAATGAAAATTTTTGTGAAGGGTCCTGTTTTAATATGAAATTTTTTGTGAAGGTATTTAATATAAAGAAATTTGTGAAGAGTTTTTTTTAAGACTCAGATTTTCCCTAAAGATATAAATCATTTTCAATTACTTCAATAACTAAATAATTTCTAAATTAATAATAAAAAATAATTTAAATGTCATTATTTAAAAAATATATTACAAAGTGAAAATCATTTAACAGCGCATTTTTGAGTACAAATGAAAAGGAGGGAACGGGCTCTCATGAAGGAAATATATTGCTACACAGAAATGCTGAAACACAAGGTTTCGTGTATGCTGGAGTACATCAACACATAGTCACCATCATGAAGAGGGAGGCAGGCGGAAAAAAGCACATCTGGAGAAAAGAGCACCTTGAAGAAAGCGCGCCGATAAAACGTCCACCTAAAACTGCAAAGTTATTACAATATAAACTGTTTTAATTAAGATATTCAAAATGTAAATTTTTTTCCCCCGTAAGCTATGTCATGGCTTTTAGCATCAACAATAAAATAACTATACTTTACGTTTGCTTTTAATCTGGATATTTTCATTTTTCTTACAGTTTGAATAGCAAATTCAAGCTGATTCCAACTTAATTATTTAATAAACTCTTTCATTGTGATTTTTGTTCTATTTTGAGAAAATAAGTCTACTTATCAGGTCAAATTACAAGTGTACATCGTATCAATCAATCTTCCAGACTTTTCTTAATCTTTTAAAAGAGGGGACGAGGATGGACATTGGTATTTCTGAATAGCTTATTCATTTCATTCATAATCCGGTCTCTCTGTGTAATAGATTCATTTCGTGGAGTAGTTTTGTAAGATAAGAAATAAAAAGAAATTTTCTAGTTTCTAAATTTCATGTGCGCTTTTTTCCGTGATTCGAAGATGGAATATAGAATAATCTAATATTCTATCTTCATGGTCACCATGTAAAGAGTATCAATTTCGTTATCTTCGCATGTCCATAAAAAGAAGATTCTTTTGAATTCTAACCGAAAGCTGAGTGGCAAAATGTCTATAATTTCTGTATTAGGTCGCGTAGATTCCGAAGCATTTGAGGGGCAAGGAGAAGAAAAACGAAAATTTTACTATTTCCACGTGCAAATACAGAGGGGAAACAACGAAAATTCGTGCGTCAAGCATATATTATAAAACACTTTCCAACACATCCAGAAAACTGTAACAAAACTTCACCGTTAAATAAGGTGAAAGAAGATATGTAAGTAAACAGTTTAGAAAACATATACACATTGAAAAATTCAGTTTTCGAAATTACCTTCCATTGTAAATAAAGTACTCGAATTATTTTGTACAGTCCTGTATATGATCTGTAGATTTGGATATATAACATATACATAGCATGATAAAATTTTGTTTCGTTAGAAAATTCACATTTAGCAATTTTCGCCAATCGATGGAAATGCACTCAAAATCTTTTGTGCAACCCTGTATATTACCTAAACACTTTTGTACACACCACATATTAAGCTAAAATCTAATTCAGGTAAAAAACGCATAAGGCACCTTAAAATTCAATTCCAGCAATTACCAACCGTAAACGACAATGTATTTTGTTCTTGAATGTATTTATATTCTACATTGCATATGAATGTATTTATATTCCACAAACTTATATTAGTCTACCAAATATAGATCAGCAGGAAAATACGTAACACAATTAAAAACTACCCTTAAGCAATTAACACCCATAATCTGTACTACTTACGAATTGCCTTGTGTAGCCCTGTATATGATCAACTGAATTTATCCACTCCACGTAATATGAAAAAATTTAGTTAAACTTAAAAACGCAAACCAATTTTGAAAGCGCACTTATCACACACAGACTGTAATTCAAGTATACTGTGACCGATATCTTTTGTGTGTCCCTGTAAATGAACGATAAACGCAACGCACACCATACTTTTAAGCGAGCAATTTATAGTGCATCTCAGTAATAGATATAATTTTCATTATGTGTGAAATGGTGAAACATCATTAAATTACACTGAAAACGAGGGACCCGGAGCCGGAAAATGTTTTGATTCCTCTTCGCTCCCAGGTAATAAGCTACGGTTCCAGCTACGGCAATGGCTCCGACTCCACGCTTTTGAGTTTCAGATTTTAAACTTGCAAGTTTTATTTTAAAAAGGAACATTAAAAAAATAATAACATAATCATAAGATTTTAATTTGCAATTTTTATTATAAAAAGGATCATTAAAAAAAAATAACATAATCATCAGCTCACACTGAAAATACAAATTTAATTAAGTTCACACTTGAATTATTTGTTCACCAGAAGGACTTGTCCGAAGCTTTCGCACAACAATCTTTGAGATTATTTCCTGGTACAATTCAACACTAATTTTTAATTAACTGATTTTTTTTTTTAATCAAACAACGCGTTTTAACGAAATGTGGATGTACTATCTCAGAAACTTGTTCAAAAACTTTTCGAATGATACCCCATTCATCGTTGTATGTTTTGTATGTGCATAGATAAAAAGATGTTGACAACAGAAATAACATATTATATATGAGGATTGCTTGTGTATAAGGTCGTCTCAAAAGTTTAAGCACAAGCATAAAATATCGATTTTCAAAGAATTATAAAAAGTTAGAATGAATAACATTTTTTTATTTGCAGATTTCGCAATATTATTTAAATAAATGATATCAAAAGTTGAAATAAATAAATTGCATAATTGTAAAAAAATATAATTAAAAAAATGTTTAAAAAAAAACTGTCTCAAAAGTTTATGCACAATGTCAAAAACAACCAGATTTATAATTTTTACAGAACTTTTACTTATAAATTATTTTTCCGTGATTTCGGATTACAGTGGAACTCCAGATATACGTTACCTGAGTTGTACGTTTCCCTCAGTTATACCTTTCAACTCAGTGGTCCCGACCACTTGCCATTAAAAATTAGCTGAGTTATACGTTTTAAAGTAAACATTTCCTCAGTTATACGTTACGTTTTTGCGTCCCCGGACGAATTTATTTTTCATTTATCAATTTTGAAACCGGAAACACTGACTACGCGGCCGAGGAGTCTGATTTGAAAGATCCCACTCAAACTTCAGAGCTGATGTGAAAGCTTTTGACGTAGTAAATCGGTTCGTCAGTAGTAAAAGCAATAACCTTAAGGCGGCTGCATTATTAACAGAAATGCAAAATTTGCTGTTCAGTGTCGGCTCTGCCGAAAAGAAACAACCGAAGATTAGTGATTATTTCAACAAGATTCAATAAACTACTGAAATGTCTTTTGATAAATGATTTATATGCCAAGACGATTCCAACGATTTCTTTTAAGTACTCCATGTGTATTAAAATAATTTTAATAAAGCTTTTAAGATAAAATAAGTCCATGTGTACTTCTCTTATGTACTTTTTTTCTTCTCATTTCCATTTCCAAAAATTTATGTCATGGGTGCAGTACTACTTAGGAAACTTCTGTTTTCAATATAAAAGGTAGCAAACACCTCAGCGGATCAAAGTTTTCACGATACATTTTAAAAATTCTTCCGATAAACCATTAATTGAGTTGTACGTTTTACCGAGTTATACGTTTCGTTTTTCCGGTCCCGGGCAAAACGTATAACTGGAGCTCCACTGTAGTTCAAATAAACGTGCGTCCATCGAAATTATTAATTTTTGTAGGGTTTCTGGTGGCAAAGAGTACCATGGTTTCTCAACAGCCTCTTGGAGTTATTCAATAGAGTCATACTGCTTTTCATTGCCGTAAACCTGGCGGGTTAAAATACCCCAGACAGTTTCAATCGGGTTTAAGTCTGGACTTAAAGCTGGCCAGTCAAGAACTTTAATATTTTTCTGAGAAAGCCAAAGTTTTGTAGAATGTGATACGTGGATTGAGGCATTGTCTTGTTGAAAAGTCCATTCAGGACCCTCCAAAATGTCATAGAATGGAAGCAAATTTTGGTTTATCGTCTCTTGATACTTTTTTGAATCTTGTCTTCCTTTTAGAAAAGCCAGAGGTCTGGCCATTGAATCTAAATGCCCTCCAAACCATAACAGATTTACCGCCTTGCTGCCTGCTGAAAAATGCCCTTGGTTCTTTTTGTAAATCATGCCAATACTCGTTTCAACCATCAGGACATCTAAGTTCCACTTTTTCTCATCGCTGAATAAAACAGTAAGCCATTTGTCCCCGTAGGACATGTGTTTTTTAGCCCAGTTCATTATTGCCTGTTTGTGATGTAATTTGAGAGACAGTTTGCGAGCCATTTTCTTTAGTATGATGTAATCACACTCTTTAATACGTCTATGTACAGTGTCTTTGGACACCTGTACACCGATATTATTTTTAGTTTGTCGTATGGACATATTTGTCTAGATACCAATCTCCGTATTCTCCGATCAGTCTGAACAGTCGTCATACGTGGTCGTCCACATCTTGGTTTCCAATTAAAATTATCATTTCTAGAGAGTACGTGATATATACCTCGCTTTGATCGATTTAAAACTTTTGCAATGTCAGAAACAGTTTTATTTTGAGATTTCAATTTAAAAACTTTCAAAATATCACATTTTGTGAATTCTTTACCCTTTGGCATTTTTAAAACGAGAGGAAATAATTTCTCCACCTTTTATACTTTTATAAAAGTGCAATGTGGTGTCATACAACGTCATTATACACGGTCAATCGCGTGTTTCTAAAAAAATTTTGCATAAAGTGCTTAAACTTTTGAGACAGCGTTTTTTCAAGAAAAAATAAAAATAAAATAAAAATAAATATATTTTTTATTTTAACCACCCAAAGTGGCTTATTTTATTTCATTTTGATTAAATGTCGAGTATTTATTGTAAATTAGCATTAAAATATTTTCTTCTTCAATTATTTTAAACCAGGGTTCGTTGATTTAAATCAGCTTGATTTCAATCATGATTTAAATCAACTGATTTAAAAAAAAATCATTGATTTAAATCAACGTTTTAAAAAATACTTCAAACGTAGGTCAAGATGTTTGTAAAACATTTGTTTAATCAAAAATACATTGTAAATTTAAGAAATGACTAAGAACTCAAAATGTATGCTTTTTTAATTTATTTAAATCAAATATTACACTTTAAATTTTAAATCAAAAATCTTAAATTAAAAGTAGAGAATATTACTTGAAAAATGTTAAAAGATTAGTCATATATTCACCTATTAGAAAGTAAATCTTATTTTTTTTCTTTAATACAGAAACAGACTTTCTGTATTTAAGGTGACTGTGTAGTTTGAGGATATGAAAACTTCAGATTCAATATAGGTCATTGAAATTTAAATATAGGTCATTCAAAATTACGTTTACTGATATTTATATAGGTATCTCATTATGTCCTCAAGCATATGTAAATAACAAATTGTTCAATTTTCAATGTAATTTATTTATGGAAATATTTCAAAAATAAAAATGATTTCATGGTAGAAATAGTCTGAATGTTTATACTATATATATTTAATATAATTTCAATTTTAATTATTTATAAATTTAAAATAACTAAATTTTTTAAAGTCTTTAATAACAAAAAATTTGTTTAAAAAATAATTTAAATATAAATTAATGTAAAAATTATTGTATTTCAAACTTATTTTTATTTTATTTTTTATTTTTTTTAACTGAAAAGTAAATCACAAATGATGCTTTAAAATAAAATAACATTTAAAATTACATTACAATACACTTTTAATCTTAAAATTTTTGTAGTAATCAAAGAGATTATCCTAGTAGAGAAAAAACTGCATGGATATGTTATTTCAGAGTGCTTTTTCTTATAGTGTTTTAACTGGCCTAATTCTTTCTACACCTTTCCCCCCCCTCCTGTTTTTGTTCACATAGAATAGGGAAAATAGCATACCATTGCTATTGTGATAACCTAGACCAACATACGATCCTAATGGATCATATGTTGGTCTAGGTGATAACATGTCAAACAGGTTTCTTATAATCCTGGAATGAATACATGGACTGCACTGTATTGTTGGTCAAAAGGCATGATTTCATAGTCTGAGAAAAGATTCCACAGATAAGGAAGTTTTTAGTTTGTGAAAGATTCAGTGTTTAGTAGTTGGGTTAGTTACTTGGCACAAGTTAGCTAGAAAATGGCAGGTAGAAAAAAGGATGACATTTGGATATATTTTAATGAAGAGCCTACATTTTCAGGAAAAGGTGTTAAGGCAAAATGCAAGAATTGTGGAAAAGTTATAATGGGAATAGTGGCAAGATTAAAAAAGCATGTGGAACAATGTTTATCCTATGATAAAAAGGATGATGATGACAATCAATTATATGAAAAAATCATCACAAGTGAAACTGGTGCATCAACATCAACTAATGTGAAAACTGAAGTGGTAGACATTGGAAGAAAACCCACAAAGAGGAAGATGTTTGCAATAGAAAATGATTCTAAGAAGAATATGAATTCTTATGTGATAAAGACTTCTAAAACTCAAAAACAGATGTTAGATGAAGAAGTTGCTAGGTATTGCAACTTCTTCTGCAACTTCGGTTGCAACCAATTCTGCTTTTCATCATGTTCAACACCATCAATTTAAAAAGATGATTTCAGCTTTAAGACCAGGATATACAGCTCCAAATGAAGTTGAAATAGGTGGATCATTACTTGACAATATCTATAGTCAAGAGAAAGAAAAATGTTCTGAGTATTTAAGTGGACAAATAGTAAACTTAAGTATAGATGGATGGTCAAACGTTCATAATGAACCAATATTATGTGCTGTTGTAACAAATAAGAAAGGGGAAAATTATTTATTAGAAACTATTGATACATCTGGCTGCCCACATACAATCGAATACCTTATAGAAGTTGTAAAAAATTGTATGATAAAATGTGAAAATGAATTTAAATGCATTGTGCGAAGTGTTGTAACAGACAATGCTAACAATGTAAAGGGTATGCGCACTGAAATTCAAAGTAACCCAGATTTTGATTTGATCACATATGGATGTTCTGCACATTTGTTAAATTTGCTTGCAGAAGATTTAAATATTCCAAATATTAAGGAACAAATATTACATATTGCTAAGTTTTTCAGAAACAATCATTTTGCAAATGCAAAATATAGAGAAGCTGGTGGATCCAAATTTATAATACCCCAAGAAGTCCGTTGGAATACTATGGCTGACTGTGTATCTGCATATTTAAAAAACTGGCCAATTCTTGTTTCAGTTTGCGAAGAAAATCGCTGTAATATTGATAGCATTGTTTATAACAAGGTAACAAATTTTGGAATTAAACGGAATGCCGAGGACCTTCTAAAACGTTTAAAACCAATTTCTATAGCTCTTGATAAAATGCAACAGAAGGATTGCACTATATCAACAGCTGTTGATATCTGGAAAAACTTGCAAGAAGAACTTACAGAAGTAAATCTTGATAAAACATGCTTGAAGAGTTTTTCAACCCGTTACAATCAAGCACTAGGACCACCACATTTTCTAGCATATCTGTTAGATCCACGCTATGCAGGAATTAAATTGAGTGCTGCTGAAAAATCAGAATGTTTAATTTTTGCAAAAGAAAAACATTCTCAATCAGTAGTGCCTACTTTAATGAAATTTCAAGCAAAATCAGAACCTTTTCATCAATTTCTTTTTGATTCTGATATTGTAAATAAAGTAAATCCTATAGATTGGTGGAAGTCACAAATTACTGAGAATGATGGTTCTGGAAAAAATGTTATAGGAATGATTTCGCAGTTATTTACTGCACAAGCTTCTTCAGCATCTGTTGAGAGAATCTTCTCAACTTTTGGTTTAGTTCACTCTAAACTCCGTAATCGTTTAGGAACTGATAAAGCAGGAAAATTGGTGTTCCTGTTCAAACAGTTTAATAACAAACAATAATTTTTTCAAACTTATTGAAATTTATAACATAATCCTGATGATTTTATGTGTTGAGTATATTCTGGAAATTCATTAAATATGTTTTTTATACATTCCAGAGTATTATATGTAATCCAGAATAAATATTTTGTTTAAAAGAATGTATACAAATAAGTATCTAGTTCCACAATGAAATGTTTCAAAATTCAAATTTTTTCTTCTGAATAACATGCTTACATTATATTTCCAGATTTTAATAAAGAAATTTGATTTTAAAAAGTTTTAGCTTTTAGTAATGAAGTATACATATGTGATTTTTTGTTTTATTAAATGGGTAAGTTAAGGTAATATAGAAGATATTTTATATAATGTAGAATATTTTTTAAATTACAGTTAGTGTAAGTGCTGATAAAACACAAGTGTTTTTGTTTCAAATTAACCAAGTGAATGTTTTTTTTACAAATAAAGTTTTTTTTTTAATTATTATTATTAATTTTAGTGATTTTGTGAAGGGTTTTTACTTTAAAATGTGTAGCTTTAAAATTATATTTTGAATTTTTAAAAAAATCAAAGAATCCGATTTAAATAAAAAAAATCTGATTTAAATCAAATAAATCCGATTTTTTTTATTTTTTTTTTAAAAATCAAAAAAATCACAAACCCTGTTTTAAACCAGATTTGCAGAGTGCTTAAACTTTTGAGACAGACTATAAGAAAATGGGAATAGATTGCCAAAAAAAAAATTTGCCAAATTTTCTTCTCTTGAAAAGGTAATTTCTCTAGGTTGCCAAAACCATTATACTGAAAATAAAATAAATAAATAAACGAATTATAAAAAAAAATTGAAACACTGAATCAGACGTTTAGGGAATTCATATGAAAGCATTTCCTCAGATTTTTCAAAACTGTTCCAGAAATGTCTTAAATACATAAATCCATATTTGGTACACCACTTTTTTCAAGTCTACGTGAACTTAAACATGGGATGTTCAAACTTTGTGGTCCAGCAGCCATTTGAGTGACGTCAAACTTTGCTGGCGTATAGCTTAATGAAATATTAAAAAATAAATACTTACAATTTTTGTGAATCCTAATGAACTGTATATCTAAATGGAAGATAATCCTTAAATTACGTAATCTACTGGTGCTCCGATACAGTACACATATACACAGCCATGATTAAACAAATAAACAATAGGTGACACACGCATAAAAATTAAATAAAAACCCGATTAAAAGCTCGATATTTTTTCAAAAAGTATGCGCAAGAAATAAATTAACAATCATATTTTAATTTCATTATAGGATGACGTCATCTGATAATGCAGTATTTTATTTTTGTGGCAACACTGATTTGAGGAAAACCTTTCATTTCATTTTTGAATACAATGTCGATTTAACTTTTAATTAATAGCTATTTTTAATCAAAAAACATGTTTTAAAGAAATGTAAGTGTACTATGTCAGCAGCTTGTTCAAAATCCTTTTATGTGGCATCAGATTCATCGTTCTGCGTTTTGTATTTTCTTAGAAAAAGGGATGATGACAGGAGAAATAATATATAAGATTTTTAAGAAAAGAATTGAATCTAATAAATCCTTCATATTTGATCTGAAATCATTATAAATGTGTTTTAATTCCGAGAATAGTCTTTCTACAACAACTTCGCTAATGGGCAATGCCGTTTACAATGCGACAGGCCTCTTGAATGTCTGTAGGATACAATGAAATTGCTTATTTTTGTCAAATTCTTCTTCTGCTTTTCTCTTTCTAGATTCTAATTTTTCATCTGTATGTTTGAGTTCTTGTGCTTCTTTCTTATGATTTCTGGCAATATGCCTTCTCATATTTGAACTCTTTGCACAGTTAATTTTTTGTTCACAAATCCTTCCTTTATCATATTTAAAGCTAATGGCTCTTATTTAAGGCTAATGGGAAATGCCGTTACAATGCGGCAGGCCTCTTGAATGTCTGTAGGATACAATGAAATTGCTTATTTTTGTCTAATTCTTCTTCTGCTTTTTTCTTTCTAGATTCTAATTCTTCATCTATATGTTTGAGTTCTTGTGTTTCTTTCTTATGATTTCTGTCAATATGCCTTCTCATGTTTGAACTCTTTGCACAGTTAATTTTTTGCTCGCAATTCCTACCTTTACCTTATTTAAAGATCTGACAAAGTGCATTTTTCTTCACATCAAACTCGAAATGCTTGTTCAGAAAATCTGACAACTTTTAGTTTTTACTTTTAAAAAAGAAAGTTTGGTGGAATTTTAAACACAAAAATCTTAAATATCTCCTACACTTTTCAAACAATCAAAATTGTGCAACTACACAGGCTATATTTGTTTTCAAGTAGTGTTGCCACTTAGATCAAGTAGATAGAAGTGAAGACGTGTTGCCATGTTTTTGTGAGACGTTTTCCATCTCTAATAATAAAAAAAAAACCTAAAAAATTATATAATTGAAATACTGAATAATGATGTAATTAAAATATTTTAAGTCTGCAAATTTTAAAACTAAAGCAACCCTGGAGCAGGGGAAAATTTAGAGCTCCAACTCCGGCTCCAGCTCCGGGGAAAACATAGCTCCGGAGCACACTGGCTCCGGGCTCTAGCTCCAGCTTCGCGGGTCACCGCTGAAAACGATTTTTCCCCGTAGAACGTGTAATACAATTAGAAACAAAGCTTTCGCAAAACTTTTTCAGTTCTAAACTGAGTTTTTCACAAATTTAAACATTTAAAAATAAATCCGACCCATCACAAAATAGCTGAAGTTGCCAAAGAATCAATTACCCTAACTTTTTTATACATTAAAAATTGATAAAAAAAAAAAAAAAAAAACGGAATGTAACATGAATTTCAACTGCAAAAAATTTTGACTAGATTTTTCACAAATATAAGAAACCATTAACAATTTCACAAACACGGGATCCTGTGAGAAAAATTTGGCCAGACCCCTGATTTCGCTATCAGCTTTCCGAGCATCTAATGAAAATATGCGCCTTACGTTTGATCTCTGATACCAATCAAAAAACAAGAGAAATCAGTAATAAGTACTTCTAAATTAATTAAATATGATATTATAACGTTATTAAATACCAGATATTTACAAGTGACTTTCAAATCGCAGCTGAAAAATTTTGTGTTTTTCGCTAAAAATCGTAATATTGGGCCAATTTTTTAGCATATCGTAGTTATTAGTTTTAAATCGTAAAAACTATGATTTTTGCGTTGGGGTTTGCAGCTCTAAGCCTGATATAAGGTATCCACCTTATATGCATTAGCGATGATATGTGAAATAACGATTGTTTATTTCTTTTAATTGCTTTCTTCAAATGCATGTAACATAGATGCAGGGCCCGACTAGCAAGTTTTTGTGCCCAGGGCACTTTTAATTTTTCGTGCCCTCTTATATTGGTTGATATACTGATACTAGTTTTTTTTTTTTTTTTTTTTTTTTTTTTACATATTGCATTTTTATTTGAAAAGTGTCAACTCAAAAAATTACGTTTTCCGGAAAATTGAAAAACGATTCCAGGAATTATTTATATATATATTTATTGAAATGTGCTTTTAACCATAGATTGAGATATATTTTTGTCATTTCATCATATTAATATCTCAAATATCCCATTTTTTCAGATGTGTCACTTTTCGAATCAATGTGCAATTTGATAAAATTGAATGACTTCATAAATACAGCACATCAATTACTAGAAAATAATGATAAGAAGTCTACTTATTAATGATGTTATTGATATTAAATGATACAACCAAACTGATGCCAAGTGCAAACAAAAGTCCTAATAGAAAAAAAGACTTGGTACAATCGTGATTTTTTTTAATGGGAATTTAGATGAAATTGTGAAAATTTTCGTGCCCCTCAGAAATTTCGTGCCCAGGGCATGGGCCCCGGGTGCCCGTGCGATAGTCAGGGCCTGCATAGATGACTTTACCTCAAGCTATAACACTATTATAACGATCTATAAAATAACCATTGTGTAAATATAACAAATTTACACAATGTAATTATATACCACTTTTTAATTGCTAAAAAATGTAGAATATATAAAATAAAAAATAAAATATATCGAGTTACTCCATGGTTAAAAATAGGGAAATAAACATCCAAGTAAAAAACTAAAATAACCAGCGTAATTTTTTTTTCAAAAGTACGTGCAAAAATAAATGATTGCGTTTCAAATAATTTCATAGACCGTGCATTTATAGAATATTTTTGTTTGTTTTCATAATGGTTCAGATTGAACTGAAACATATGTGAGCAGTCTAATGAAACCTATTTTACTGCTTATAAACTTTTTATATTACATCTTTTAGCAACGAAAAAGAAAAAAAATGTGTATTTTTTACAGGGATGATTGTGTCTATTTTCAAATGTTTTTTTACTATATTTTACTTATTTCTTATTTATTTTTTAGGACTTTTCTAACATCATTTCAAAATCCGAGAAGATTCCAGCAGACAGAATGGCCGAAGAGCAAATCCGAGGAGATTTTGTTGATTTCACCGGCAAAGAAAATGGCAATGTAGAAAAAATCCGCGAAGAAGCGGAATTTGAATTTGTGATCGATCTTTTTTCGATCTTTGAAGATCGCTGTGCTTTCTTCAAAAGCCCCCCTTTCTCATTTGCAGGTAGATCATGGATTTTCGAAGTGCATCACAAATCTGAGAATAATCCGGAATTCATGAGATTGAATCTCACAATCGATGATTCTCTTGAATATCCAGTGGAGTATGCATTTGGCTTCCAAAAACTGGATGGCAGTTTAGATAATCCAGTCAGAGGAACACTGGAAGACGATGACGAATGGAGCGAATCTTGTTTTTTTAAACTGTCAGACATAAAGGAACGTCAGTCTGAGCTGACAGTTTCAAATACTCTTGCAGTCAAGTGCATACTGAAGCTTGCAAGCAATCAGCCAAATTTGTCTGACGAACCAAAGCGCAAGAAACTGAAAAGTAAGTCATGATTAAATATGAAGAAAACTTTTTAAAATAAGATACACCAGTCACCAGTTTCATATTATTTTACTTTACTTTATTTATTACTTTATTTTGTTTATTTTCTGTACTGTATATTGACGGTTCTTGATTACATTTTCTAATTATTCTGCGAGAATCCGTCACGAAATCAATGTATTGCGACGCAAACGAAAAAAAAAACATTTTTATTACACCTTGAACGCATAACTTTGTGCTATGGTTATTAGATAATCTTTTTTTTATTATTCGTGTTAAAATTTGTTTAACCCTTTCAAGGGCACCCTTACAAAAATTTCTTATAGAATGCGATAAAAAATATTTATAGAAAACGCATTATAGAATCCTATAGAATTATGGCCCATTTTTCTATAAGCTTGTTTAACCAAAGGCTATAGAAATATCTGAAGAAGTTCAATAGAAATGTCTGTAGAGCTTCTATAAAAATATCTATAGAAAATATATAGAACTTCTATAAAAGTATGTACAGAATTTTATATGTAATTAAACAATTTTAGTATACAAATTGTGTTTTCAAATTCAGTAATGCGGATGAAATAATATAACTCCATCTTAAATAGGATGTAATCACAATGGCAACCTAGAATCAGTAACCCCCCCACAAGAGCTAAAAAAAATTACTATAATTGCCGCTTATATGAATCAAAACTAAAGTTAAAATTAAATTTCTTGGCCTTTTTGCCTTGGCGGAATATGCCGCTTTGTTAAATCAAATTCTATTTAACAATGTGATTCAATTAAACGGCGGAAATTCTATTTTAAACTGTGAAAGCGCATATTACATAAATCGGTTAAGTCAAAATTAGTTATTTGGACTGCGTCACTTTGTCGGGACGTCTTATAGTCAAAGAAGGGTCATATACTGCCACACAGACATTTTGAGTTATTATATAGTATACAGTGGGCCGTTTCTTAATTGCAATTCTGTCTTTGTTCCATGTTCAAAACAATAACAGACCATCGAATTCCAGGGAAAAAATAAAACATACACTTTGTAAGTCTCTCTCAGTTTCAAACGGTTTTTTTCCCCTCTCACAAGGAAGGTCTCCATAAGCACATACTCAGAAAATTTTGAAAAAAAACACAGAATATTCTTCTTATGAGGATATATAAGTTTATAAAAAATTCGCTGCGGAACCTTGATATAATGTCCATAAAAAAATGAAAATTTCGTGTTTTGGCGATTTATCGCTGGGTTGGCGACACAATGGAATTTTTAAAAAAATACGCATTTACGATAAATGCTCTTTTAGAAAAAAGTCTTCTACTCTTTATACTGAACTGGTTAAAGTAAGTTTAACTTAAATAATTTCCCTTTTATAAATACGGTTTTGCCATATATATTTATATGTACATCTAAAAGAAAATTAACGATCGCATTCTACGGTTTAGAACAAAATTTGAATTGATTAAAATTGCTTAAAACTAAATATTAATTGTGCGATTCTGAGCACTGTCAATTTGTCTTCGATATTGTTAGTGACGGAGACAACTAGAGAAAAGTCTTGTTGCCGTGGAAACAATGACTAATTCAAAGTCGAAATGTATAATGAAAGAGTGTTTAATCGGATATTTACTGTTAAAATACATTTAAAACTTATCGATCCTTCAAAACCGTATAAAATTATATAACTTCAGCAATAGTTAATTTGTATATCTATTACATAACCTTATGAAAAAAAAAATTAAACTATTTAATCGTTGAAGTTTAAATTCATAAAGTGCTACGCCTTTAAACACTCATTTTACCAGGAATTTTCAAATGCATTAAAATCGCTTGCATTTGGCGATGAAAAAGTTTTGTTCGCCAAATCGTGTCTTTTTGCTTCAAATAAACGAAAGTATTTTATTTTTTTACAGATTTTCTACTGGGATTCCACAGCTAAATTTGACTGATCTCTTATTACGTACATGAATAGTTCCATTAGTGTATATTTTTTTCAAAATATTCTGAGTATGCGCTTTAAGGAGAACCTTCCTTGTCAGTTATATCTAAGACCAAGCTATGTGCTTGTGCATACCCAGGAACAGGGCCGTGCGAAGAGGGGGGCAAAGGGGGCCTTTGCCCTGGGTGCAGAAATTGAGGGGTCACCAAATTTATACTACCAACCACGGTTTAATTTATTTATTTATTCATTTTTTGGTCATCGATCATTTTCTGGGGAATTTCTTTTTCTCTCTTCATCATTCTTTTTTTTTCTGTCGCAAAATATCATGTACTCTCCTAATAAATAAGTGCAATTTTCTCTTATGCTATTTAGTTGTTAGCAATTTCTGAATTAAAATTAAACCTTTTAAAGTTCCAAAATAAACTCAAAATGTTTATTCAATAGAATTTATTTCTTTTTCTGTACTTTATCAGTTTTATGTTACCTGTCACAAAAAGAAGGGGGGTGGGGGGCGCCAAATTGAAACTTTGCCCCGCGCGCAGTTTTCTCTTCGCACGGTCTCTTCGTATGGCCGTCTGCCGTAAATATGCTCGGATTGCTTTGAAATTTTTATATGTTATTGTCGTTATCTATAGAACGTTCCCTATTTCAACTGAAGTGTGTAGCACTTATAGTTTTTTTACAGGGACACTCAAAAGAATTCCGTTACAGTACGGTCTGTGGGGAAAAAATCATTTGCGGTTTATTTTAATGATGTTACACAATTGCAAACACATTGTAATTGATATATATCACTAAGGTGTATTACAAGAAGCTTAATATGGAATAGGGTGTGCATAGCACTTATAGTTAATTTACAGGGACAGTCAAAAGAATTCCGTTACATTACGTCTATGGAGAAAAATCGTCTGCGGTTTATTTAAATAATGTTTCACTATTTTAAACGCATTGAAATTTATATATATCACTAAGGTGTATTACAAGAGGCTTACTACAGCTAAACAAGACTATGCGATATTTATTACCCGTCTCATAAACACGGAACAATCACACTTTCCCCTTTTCAAAAACCTTTTCGGCCGCGAGAACTCACACCGTTAGTATTCATGAATACGGTATCCCAGCCGTCTCATACACCCCAAACAAATCACCCTTTCTCCTTTTCAAAAATCATTTCGGCTGCGAGAACTCGCACTGTTAGTATCCATGAATACGGTGTCCCATGGACCGCTGTTTGATATCGTGGTTTAGGCTGGGAGAATTCACACCGTCAATTGATGATTACTCGAAGTGGAGAAAGCGCTTTTAATATCGTGGTTTTCATGGTTTTCGTCATATTTATGATATTTCCAATATACCGTTGGGTAGGATTTTTTGATATCCGTATCACGATATGCATTTTATATCGGTTTTATCGATATATCGCCAGCCCTACTCCGCACATTGCTACTCCTGTAAAGCAGCTACTGAGTGCTAATTTCGGAGATGATAGAATCATAAGCCGCCACCTTCCCCCCGACTTAAACCAGTGTGATTTCTGGCTTTGGGGGGTACCTGAAGAATGTTCTTTACAGCGGGCTGATTCAGAATCTAGCCGACTTGAAGGCAAGCATCACACACCAAACCCACTGCATCAGTACAGATACCCTCCGATCTGTTGTAGAGCATGCCATTTTGAGATTCCAATTAGTAGCGAACAAGGCGGATGGCATATCAAACAACTTATGCCTTAATCATCAGTATTCCATGAAGCTTTTTTTTTTTTTCATTTTTTGTCATTATCGCCGCTGTTGCTCTAACACGTATTCTTGTCTTTTCGCTAATAAACTTTTAGTAAATCCCTGAACTCTTATTTTTTCCTTTTGGCTAACAACATTCCTGTGTTTAACAAATACATTTTTGGTCTTTCCCCTGACATTACCCTGACAGTGCCATCTATCGGCACATTTTCGAACTATTTTTTTCATTCGCCATACAAAATTCCATTGCCTCACGATTGTTCTGCTAAAATATCAAGTCATTCTGACCAGTAGTTTTAAAATTATCGATTTTTGAAATCGTAACTTTAATTATAATCACCCTGTATATAAGCCTACACTGGGAGTAGAAAGCAATGATAGATTTCTTATACTCAATTCATTATTCCGTCTTTCGGCTTTCACATAGTCCGTGTCACATCCGTATACAGAACAGTTTCGAGCCATATTAAAATGTAATGTAAAAATAATCCATATATTTAAAGCTGTTTGGTAATTCTGTCAAATCAAATATTCCATCGAAATTCGACCGAATACGCATGCGTCAAAAAATCACCGGCCAATGAGGTGAGGGTCTATGACTGTCTCTACAAACGTGTTTGGGATCGTATCATCTGTTGTTTTTTTCTGTTGTCACGTTGCGTTAAACCTAGGAAGATATTTATCTAGAACTCACTGTGGAGTGTTTAGAAGGTATTTATTTTATTTATTTATTTTATTTATTGTAATTTGTATGAATACTTAGGTGTCCATTTCGGATTTACTGTTTAAAAATGAATTTAGGCTCATAGGTTGGCGAAATCCCGATGGAAATTTTTTTTTTAGATCTCTATCATTTTGTTTATATAGTACAGAAAATAATTATTCAAACGTGTAGAACACGTAATACAAAATTGGACCACTTATGGTCTGTTTATTATCGGGAATGAATCTTATGGTGTTCCGATTGATAATGAAAACGATTATGTAAATATAATGTCAAAAGACAGTACGCACGGTAGTAATATTTTTATTATTATGTGTTCGAAAAAAGCAGAATCTGAGCATCTGAATATAAGTTATAAAATAAACAGAAATATATTATCTCTATTCGATTTAAAAGTTTTGTCATTACATAAGTGGGCTATTTTATTTGTAAAGAGTATGTATGCATTATATTGTTTGTATGTATACAAATCTTTAGAATGTTTTGATTTGCAAACTCTTAATATTTGAATAATGTTTACATTATATTTGTTTGTATTGTAAAGAATCCACGATGTTGTGTGTTTTTGAAATGGGGTAGCGTGGAACCGTTTCACAATGGATCACCTTCATTAAATATTTCAGAACAAATTCTATTAAAAAGCGTTCTTGAAATTTCTAGAGGTAAAAATTATTTACAACAATTTTTTTTTAGCTGAGTTCGCTCGACTTGTAATTTATAGCAAATCACCAAATAGTCCAGTCTTTTACAGTAGCTTTAAAATCTTAAAGTCTTAACTAGTGCCACTTTTCACTCTCCCCGAAAGATCAAACCCAAGGCTGTTGCGTTGACTCCAGAGAGATCGCACTCTCTCATTCAAAAATCTGTCAGCAAACCATTCCTTCCCTACTAAGATGGGAATTCGTCCTGAGCTGAGTGTTTTCCACCAACACTCGTTCTCCTGCCGAAACTCTCACTAACTTCCCCTCGATTCTCTTCTCCGGTCCGCTTGCTCGAACAAAAGATTCTCCGATCACCAATCAAAAAAGTTTTAGTTTACGTCATTGGATAAAGCCTTTTTTAGGGAGGTCTTACTGAACTTTTAAATGTTCTCGCAGGAAATTTTCCCACGATCTGAGACCCCACATATAGACGGTCAGATCAGAGAAATATTTGCTGTCTAGCAATTTCAGTTTCACAAGATTGATCGAAGCTCATCTTTTCCTATTGTAGCAAACGACATTCTTGTCACACCACAGCTAAGCGTGAGAAAAGTTTTCCAACTCTTGGGAACTTCTATCTTTGATTACTCTGCCTAATTAGCAGACTGTGAGAGATTTAATGAAATTGTTACAACACCCCCACCATCAAAACATTTTCCGGGTTAAAACGCGGAAAATCTGCAAAAAAAGGGTTAGCTCAACATATCTGAGTGGCTCAAATAACATTACAATTTAACCTCACAATATACATAAGTGACCCAATTTCTTATATACTGTTTACCATTGCTTGAACATCTAGCTTTAGAGACTTTTTTTTTTTTTTTTTGAAAGATACTTTTTTACTACACATGCCAAAATAACAATAAAACTAAAAATAATCAAATATGTACAAAAGATTGGATTTTACTCAAAAACTTACTACTGAATTTCTTTACTTGTGTTTGCCGAACAATACGTTTTACACAACCGTTCAATTTCTTTAACAAGAGTGTCACAAAGGCGTGAATTTCCACTGTCCCTACTCTCTTTCAACAGAATTTCGAAGGATTTTAGAAAACTCTTTGTGAATCCGGTCACTTCCTCCAGATTAACTTTCGAATGATAACCCTTCCTGTCAACACTCACTTCCATATTTTCGCGTTTATTTTTCGAATTACCCTGCCGGTCGAAAACCAACTCATCTACTTTCCTTGACCTTTTCAAAAGGGTTTCTTTTTCCCCAATACACTGAGAACGGTGGTTCTTCATTTCGGGGGGGAATGACGAAAGAATTTCTTCCTGCCCTTGTGGATCTGTTAAAGGGTTTATCTCAATCCCCGGGTTTTCAAAACTGGAAATAGTTTGCGATTTTTGCTTTCGCTTTATCTTTTCATTTATTAAAGCCTGCGTCTTATTACCTAAGATATAGTGTTTAATTTTAGAGTGTCTAGGCAGGATTGCCGCTTTCGTATTTACATATCCGAGACCTTTTATTTCCATTTTTATACGTGCCACTCTAAATCGTTTTGGATATTTATCAAATGTCTGTTTAAGCCAAACATATTCATTGCCTAATTTGCTCTTATTTACCAAATTCCATGGGCAAACACAATACGAGCTACCTGAATCTCTAAGTACACACGCCTTCTTCCCATTTATTTTGTTTTCACTCAAAAAAGGTCGGAACAAGCTTTTGTCTTCGCTTATATCGCCTAAGTGATTTATGCTCTCGAAAGATTTTACTTCCGTAATATCCCTTTGTCTTTTCGGACAACGTGCCATTAGGTGAAATTCGCTTCCACACGTATGGCAACGCCTCTTTCGTTCAAAGATACGTTCCCTGTCTTTAATTTCTTTGTCTCGCCAATTTATTTTTTTGTCGGAATTTTTTTCTTCTCCAGAATTTCCCTCGAGTTTCGTTTCTTCAGATTTCCTATCATAAAAAGATCTCGCATTCTCTTTTTTATCTGAAATCCCTTTCACTGCTTCATATTCGTCCAGACATTTTGCCAAAACTAACGGGTCTTTGTAGTTTGCCCACGAATCAATGAAATGCTCTTTCATTTCACTAGAAGCACGGAGCTTGATCTGGTCAGTTTTCAATAAATTTTTCAGACTACTGAAATCCGTAACATCTAAACCATTCAACCAACCCTCTAAATAACTGTTGATCTCGAAAATAATATCCTTCCACGGAGCATCTGGATTGCGTGGATGTTTCATTAATTTTTGACGATACGATTCGGGACTCATACGGAATCGTTCAAGCAAAAACTTTTTGACGTATTCAAAGTTATCCGTCTGATCTTGCGGTTCCCTTAAAATTAATTCTGCAATTTCGACCGGCACTAAAGCTAATAGATGCGTCACTAAGTCACCTGTCTCTATTTCCGCTTTGGTCGCCTGTCGTTCGAACAAGTTTAAAAACAAAGTTATGTCAGAGCGTTCCGGATCAAATCGATGCATTATTGTTCGGAGCGGCAGTTTAGGGGGGCGTTCGTACCCGGTACTGTTAGTTGAACTACGTCTATTTGCATCTTGCGTCAATCTAAGTTGTTCTAACGTAAATTCGCGTTCTTTTTGTTTTTCCTCTCTTTCTCTTTCTTCTTTCTCCCTCTCATATTCCCTTTGTTTTTCCTCATATTCCCTTTGTATTTCAGCCTTTTCCCTTTCTTTATTCTCTTTTTCCCTTTCTTTATCCGCGGCTATCTTCTCTTCTCGATCTTTTATGATATACGCAGCTTGCGTGAATGCAAAATCTTTATCGTAATCATCGGCAGCTTCGATTTTTTGGATAATTACCGGTATCCTGTCATTTTTCCCTATTTCCACTCCCAATTCTTCCGCTAAATTCTGCAAATCAATTTTCCTGCACTGTTTCAGATCAGTTACTTTTTGCATTTTAAAATTTTATGTAAATACAATATAAAGATGAAAATGATAGTTCCGCTCGCTAACTTATGCAACAGGGATTCTAACACTTTATGGAAAATTTTCTGCTACTACACACATAATACTAACAATTTTAAATACAATTCAATTTGAGGAATAATAAAAATAGTATACATATAAAAATAAATTTTCAATATTGTAAAATTTTCAATACACTGACACGTTTTGGTGTAGGTCATCCAAATTTAAAACAAATTTAGAAATTTGAAATTCTGTGCTCATAATTCAACCAATACTTGATATTTCTGACACCGCAGGTAACAAAATGACCACTTTTTGCAACTGCTAAAAAAATTTCCTAACATCACATATTCAAAATATTTGATTATCAACAACATCTATTGTTTCACTAATAATATAAAAAAGTACACCTTTGAAATCTTTCAATCATGAATAGACAATCGACTTATTTGAAAAATCAAAATTTTTATCTCTTTTTTTTTTCGAGAAAAAAAAATTATATATATACACATTTAGCCTGACAATCCTTATATTATTTTACTGCCAAAAGAAAATTCACACTATCAAATTTTATGCTGATAACAAATATACATATATTTTTCCAAATATGTTAAAAGTTATTAGATTTAAAAATTTATCATAATTTATCATATATCAATATTCACATAAAAAATTTCTCAGAAATGAATTTTCCTCACTAAAGAATATATAAACAAAATGAGAGCCACTCAAAAATGAATTGAGCTTACCTTTTCTACAGTCTTTGTCTGCATTATCTGTCGCCGGTTTCGGGTCTGGCCTAGACGTCGTCGATTTCACAGGTTATCTCGGTTTGTCGACTCCTGATGTTTCCTAGAAAGGGCTTGCTTCGGACTTGTTCTCTGTAAACACGGGCTTGCTTCCAGGACGGAAGTGCGGTCTGTCGTGCCAATGCAAGGGCTTGCTTCGGGCTTGTTCTCTGTAAACACGGGCTTGCTTCCAGGACGGAACTGCGGTCTGTCGTGACAATGCAAGGGCTTGCTTCGGGCTTGTTCTCTGTAAACACGGGCTTGCTTCCAGGACGGAACTGCGGTCTGTCGTGACACTGCAAGGCTTGCTTCGGTCTCTGCTTTCCTCTCCTGAACTGGCGTCAGATCTTGCGCGCTTAGATGCGGGCGGGCGTCACTGCTACTGTCTGGACTCTCTTCACTAATGCTAATAAATTTTTGTCGAAATATCCGACTCGCTTGCCACCAGCTGTAAAGAATCCACGATGTTGTGTGTTTTTGAAATGGGGTAGCGTGGAACCGTTTCACAATGGATCACCTTCATTAAATATTTCAGAACAAATTCTATTAAAAAGCGTTCTTGAAATTTCTAGAGGTAAAAATTATTTACAACAATTTTTTTTTAGCTGAGTTCGCTCGACTTGTAATTTATAGCAAATCACCAAATAGTCCAGTCTTTTACAGTAGCTTTAAAATCTTAAAGTCTTAACTAGTGCCACTTTTCACTCTCCCCGAAAGATCAAACCCAAGGCTGTTGCGTTGACTCCAGAGAGATCGCACTCTCTCATTCAAAAATCTGTCAGCAAACCATTCCTTCCCTACTAAGATGGGAATTCGTCCTGAGCTGAGTGTTTTCCACCAACACTCGTTCTCCTGCCGAAACTCTCACTAACTTCCCCTCGATTCTCTTCTCCGGTCCGCTTGCTCGAACAAAAGATTCTCCGATCACCAATCAAAAAAGTTTTAGTTTACGTCATTGGATAAAGCCTTTTTTAGGGAGGTCTTACTGAACTTTTAAATGTTCTCGCAGGAAATTTTCCCACGATCTGAGACCCCACATATAGACGGTCAGATCAGAGAAATATTTGCTGTCTAGCAATTTCAGTTTCACAAGATTGATCGAAGCTCATCTTTTCCTATTGTAGCAAACGACATTCTTGTCACACCACAGCTAAGCGTGAGAAAAGTTTTCCAACTCTTGGGAACTTCTATCTTTGATTACTCTGCCTAATTAGCAGACTGTGAGAGATTTAATGAAATTGTTACAGTATGTATACAAACAATATATGTATACAAAGAAGTATATATGCAAACAATGTATATAATGTATCATGTAACAATATTAATATTTACATTGTATTGTTTGTATATATACAAATCTTGAATGTTTTAAATGGGCAAATTTGTAATGTTTTTTATGTTATTTTTTTTAAATGTCAAAGAAGATAAATTTTCAAACTTGGTATAAAAAACTTGAGTACTTCTCTATTATCCCATCGACCACTTTTCATAACAAAATACTATCGCCAAACTGTATGATTAAATGCCAAAAATGCAGTCCCATTTACTTGATGTCGAAAACATTATACGTGTTTTTTATGTCATCAAGTGGTTTTTAATTCAACATTTGCGTGTATTTTTCATTATGTTTATTTGATTTATTAGTTATTTCATTAATTAAAATAACAATTGTATCCTTAAATTCTTATATTTTATTTATTTATTTTGATATTCCAATGACAACTTTCTCCCATTTATTTGGCGATAGTTTTTTTTGATGAAAAGTGGTCGATGAGATAATAGAGAAGTACCAAAACTTAATTACGTATATGAGTATATTCTTTGACAGTATTAATCATTACTCGATATTTTAAAACTGCATCATATTTGTAGAATTATATTAATTTAAACAATGCTTCTATTGAAGTGTGAAGAACCATATACCTCTATGAAGAACCATATATTTACATAATTGGCTTCATTAGCAATCGGAACACCATAAGATTCATCCCCGATAATAAACGGACTATAAGTGGTCCAATTTTGTATTACATGTTCTACGATATTTTTACATACATTTGAATAATCATTTTCTGTACTATATAAACAAAATGATAGAGATCTAAAAAGACAATTTCCATCGGGATTGATTTCACGAACGTTAAAAGAGCCTAAATTCATTTTTAAACAGTAAATCCGAAATGGACACCTAAGTATTCATACAAATTATAATAAATGAAATAAATAAATACCTTCTAAACACTCCACAGTGAGTTCTATATAAATACCTTCCTAGGTTTAACGCAAAGTGCAAGAAAAAAACAACAGGAGATGATCCCAAACACGTTTCTAGAGACCGTAATAGACCTTCACCTCATTGGCCGGTCCTACCGGAAGATTTTTTTTACGCATGCGTATTGGGTCGAATATTGTTGAAACATTTGACAAAATAAGCAAACTGCTTCCACCTAGGTATTTATACACAATACAACAAATAAAATAAATGCCTTCAAAACCCTTTTGATCATCACATCAGCGTGCAAGACAATTTTTTTACCAGAAACCGTTTGATGAATTTCATTATTTTTCCGTTATCGATTGACAAATTTTACGATTTTACCGCTAACGATTGCTGAATTTCACAATTTATCGACTATTGATTAACGAATTTCATGATTTTTTCCATGAACATTTGTCGAATTGCACAAAAAAAATTAAGAATATCGTCAAATTGTCTCGGGTAAAAAAATTTTTAATATTGTCAAATGCCATCGAGAAAAAAGTCTCTTTGTCAAATGATTTTGAAGAAAAAATCGGGAAATTCACAAAATGGTATCGGAAAAAACTTCACCAAATGGTTTTAAAATTCTTTGAGTGACAGCGGGAAAAAAAATTTCATTTTACATTCAATCATCGCAATTGGCGAGTGTGACTAAGTTTAGCCAGTGGTGGCAATAACATCAATCACCAATTTCCAGTATTACTCGCCGATTGGTGAATGTTAATTTTGTCTTATATCACAAACTGTATTTACATATACTACTAGATATAATGATTATGAACCATGATTTTTCTGTTATTGGGCGAGATTCATGTTTTTTCAGCAATTCTTTGACGAAATTAGTGTTTTTTCAGCGATCCTTTGAAGAATTTCGCATTTTTCTCACAATCCTTAACGAAATTCGCATTTTCCAGCAATTCTTTGATAAAATACATTTTATTCCGCAATTTTTAGACGAAATTTAGTAAAAAAGCGTGATCTTTTGGTGAAATTTCTTTTTTTGCGATTCTTTGACAAAATTTGCTTATCTTTCGCGATCCTTTTGCATAATTACGTTTTTCTGTGGTCTTTTAACAAAAGTCATGTTTTCCCATGATCCTTTGATAAAGTAGTGTTTTTTCCTCAATCATTTGACAAAATCTGTTATTTTCCCCCCGCGAAGATTGGTTAGATGTTTTTAGTCTGCAGGTGCCCTAAAAAGTCTGTGACGCCCGTTGCTGAATCGCACACATTCTTCCATGGGGCATCGAACGAAGTAAATTCAACCTAAAGAATCATTGTTTCATTCCTGACATTTCTCGAAAGAAACAATGTTCAACTCATTGACTGAATTGTAAAGGGCAAAATGTGTCAATTAGCAGAAAGTGCGCAATTTGTTCGTTCATGGAAAAAATCGTGAAATTCGTTAACCGATAGTCGATAAAATTCGAAATTCATCAATCGATAGCGGAAGAAGTGCAAAATTCATTAATCGACACAGTGGAAAAATCGCAAAATTCATCAACTGGTTTCGGGAGAAAAAATTTTCGAATATCGTCGAATGGCTTCGAGAAAAAAATTCACAATCTGCAAATTTCGGGGATGAAATTTGCCAAATGGTTTCAAAATTTGTCGCGCGACAGCAGAGAAAAAAATCTTTTTCCATTCAATCATCGCAATTGGTGAGTGTGACTATTATGTTTGACCAGTGGTGGCAATAAAGTCCATTGCCAAATTTTCAGTATTACTCGCTGTTTGGCAAGTGCTAATTTTGTCCTATACTTCAAAACCCTTTTGATCATCACATCAGTGTGCAGGACAATTTTTTTTACGGGAGACCATTTGATGAATTTCGTGATTTTTTCGTTATCGATTCACCAATTTTACTGCTATTGATTGTCGAATTTTATAATTTATCAACTATTGATTAGCGAATTTCATGATTTTTTCCATGAACGTTTGACGAATTACGCAAAAAAAAATAAGAATATCGTTAAATTGTCTTGGGTAAAAAAAAATTTAATATTGTCAAATGTCTTCGAGAAAAACGTTGCAAGTTGAAACGGCTGTGACCTCTTTTTCATGTTATGCATCTCCGGTGTCCATCCCCCCACTCCCCCCCCAAGTGGGACACTTTTCTAAATTTTGCACACACCCCACATGTGATATATCGGTGGAAAAGTCTTTGACCACTTATTCATGTTATGCATCTCCGGGGTCCATCCCGCCCCCCCCCCCTAAGGGGGGCACTTTTCAAAATTTTGTTGACACCCCTCATGTCATACATTGTTGGAAAGGTCTGTGACTGCTTAATCATATTATGCATCTCCGGTGTCCATCTCCTCACTTTGCCCCCTCCCCCCCCCAAAGGGTACTTTCTAAATTTTGCACATTACCCTCGTGTTATATATCATTGGAAAGGTCTGTGACCACTTTATCATATTATGCATCTCCAATGTCCATCTCCCCACTTTGCCCCCCCACCCCCCAAGGGTACTTCTCTAAATTTTGCACACAACCCTCATGTTATATATCATTGGAAAGGTCTGTAACCACTTAATCATATTATGCATCTCCAATGTCCATCTCCCCACTTTGCTCCCCCACCCCCCTAAGGGATACTTTTCTAAATTTTGTTGACACCCCTCATGTCATATATCATTGGAAAGGTCTGTGACCACTTAATCATATTATGCATCTCCGATGCCCATCTCCCCACTCCCCCCCCCACCCCCCCAAGGGATACCTTTCTAAATTTTGTTGACACCCCTCATGTCATATATTGTTGGAAAGGTCTGTAACTGCTTAATCATATTATGCATCTCCGATGTCCATCTCCCCACTTTGCCCCCCCCCCCCCAAAGGGTACTTTCTAAATTTTGCACATTACCCTCCTGTTATATATCATTGGAAAGGTCTGTGACCACTTAATCATTTTATGCATCTCCAATGTCCATCTCCCCACTTTGCCCCCCCCCATCCCCCCAAGGGATACTTTTCTATCTTTTGTTGACACCCCTCATGTCATATATTGTTGGAAAGTTCTGTAACTGCTTAATCATATTATGCATCTCCGATGTCCATCTCCCCACTTTGCCCCCCCCCCCCCAAAGGGTACTTTCTAAATTTTGCACATTACCCTCATGTTATATATCATTGGAAAGGTCTGTGACCACTTAATCATATTATGCATCTCCGATGTCCATCTCCCTACTTTGCCCCCCTTCCCCCCCAAAGGGTACTTTCTAAATTTTGCACACAACCCTCATGTTATATATCATTGGAAAGGTCTGTGACCACTTAATCATATTATGCATCTCCAATGTCCATCTCCCCACTTTGCCCCCCACCCCCCCTAAGGGATACTTTTCTAAATTTTGTTGACACCCCTCATGTCATATATCATTGGAAAGGTCTGTGACCACTTAATCATATTATGCATCTCCGATGCCCATCTCCCTACTTCCCCCCCCCCCCCGAAGGGGTACTTTCTAAATTTTGCACATTACCCTCATGTTATATATCATTGGAAAGGTCTGTGACCACTTAATCATTTTATGCATCTCCAATGTCCATCTCCCCACTTTGCCCCCCACCCCCCAAGGGATACTTTTCTAAATTTTGTTGACACCCCTCATGTCATATATTGTTGGAAAGGTCTGTAACTGCTTAATCATATTATGCACATACCTGCCAACTTGTAAGGTTTAGCCTTACAATGTAAGGATTTAGGTCAAATTGTAAGGTTGTAAGGATAATAGGTAAGATTGTAAGGTTTTTTGGTAAAACTTGAACTGATTATTCAAATTAGTTACTCATTTAGTAAAAGAATTAAACTGATGCACACATTGTGTTTATGTTACAAAGATGAGAGAGATTAGCAATATGGTACGTCACAGCAACCAAGTAGTAATTCACAACACGTTATTCTATGCCAGAGAATTTTTAGTCATGCTTTGTATTTTAAAATTTTCTCTCAGCAAAGCTGAATGCAAAATTAAAATTGTAGTTTTGAGACTTTTTTGATTAGAAATTTATTAGATTTTTTTTTTTTTTTTTTTTTTTTTTTTACTCATAAAATATTTTAATATACATGCTTTTTTAAGTATTAAAATATTTTAATACTTAAAAGCATGTGAAAAGATTGCTATGAAGAAATATTTGACAAAAAATTATTGGGTAAAGCCAGCCTATTTAAAGTATATTAAAGATAATTATCAGTGCTAATATTATTTGGGTTGTGTCTTTTACTTTTTTTTTAAACTTAAACAATTACTTGTTTAATATTTTTGTATTTATCAGTAAATTTTGTATCAAACCATATATTACCTTACCAGATGCCTTCGTAAACACTACGTATGTATTTTAAAAGATGCACAATGAAGTACGTCGGGAAAATTGTAAGGTTTTCTGAATGGACATGTTGGCAGGTATGTATGCATCTCCGATGTCCATCTCCCCACTTTGCCCCCCCCCCCCAAAAGGGTACTTTCTAAATTTTGCACATTACCCTCATGTTATATATCATTGGAAAGGTCTGTAACTGCTTTATCATATTATGCATTTCCGATGTCCATCTCCCCACTTTGCCCCCCCCGTACTTTCTAAATTTTGCACACAACCCTCATGTTATATATCATTGGAAAGGTCTGTGACCACTTAATCATATTATGCATCTCCAATGTCCATCTCCCCACTTTGCCCCCCCACCCCCCTAAGGAATACTTTTCTAAATTTTGTTGACACCCCTCATGTCATATCATTGGAAAGGTCTGTGACCACTTAATCATATTATGCATCTCCGATGCCCATCTCCCCACTTTCCCCCCCAAGGGGTACTTTCTAAATTTTGCACACAACCCTCATGTTATATATCATTGAAAAGGTCTGTGAGCACTTAATCATATTATGCATATCCGGTGTCTATCTCCTCACTTTGCCCCCCCCCCCCCAAGGGGTACTTTCTAAATTTTGCACACAACCTCATGTTATATATCATTGGAAAGGTCTGTCACCACTTAATCATATTATGCATCTCCCATGTCCATCCCCCCACTTTGACCCCCCAAGGGTGTACTTTTCTAAATTTTGCACACACCCCTCATGTGATATATCGATGGAAAACTCTGTGACCACTTAATCATATTATGCTCCCCACTATAAAATTTGTCAAGTTAAAGCAACTATAAATTTTACTTTTATGGTATTATCAAGTTGTTTGCCGTCAAATTTTGACGGGTTCCATCTAGTAATTTATAAGGGAAATAATGGTACATTCGTATAGCGAAAGATGTTAATTTGATGCTGGTACAGACCGCATGCGACTACTTCGGCGTTAGGCCCAAGTTTGCTTGAAGGATGCCATAGGCGAAATTTCTCCTAATCTATTTATATTTCCATGATATAAACAAACGAATACTCTTGCGAACAATATTGTTTTGGCGCCATCTACTGGCTTTAAAATAGACTTTCCTACTATACAAACCTTTGAATAATAAAACCTTCATGCTGTTTGTTGTATGAAGTCTTATGGAAATGGAACGCAGATCAACAATCCATCATTTTTAATGGGGGTTATATACTAGTATATATATATATTACGATGTTAATTTAGCATGTTTGTTTGTTGTACATGAAAATGTTTGCTTGGCATGGTTGATAGCATCCATGAAACCGATATTTCATGTTATGTTGATGGGTTGTGAAAATTGATTAATACACTGTAAAGATTACTCAAAAATGTTTCCGAAAATTACGGACAGCAAAACATACTTTAGTTTCAGAAATACTTCTGTAAATTTTGGAAATCTATTGATTTCTGAAGGTAAAGGTAGACTTTTTACAGATAAGTGAGAAGGGGTTTATATTATATTTTCATAAACCTTCTTGCTAGTTCAAGAAACATTCTTTTTTTACAATGGTTGTTGAAGAAAAATTTCGGTGTCTCGGTTGACACCTTACTGTACTGTAATATCGTTTAGTGTTTCTTTTTTAAATCCATTTACCTGCAGTGCCTGATTTACGGCAGGGCATTCGGGGCACGGGCCCAGGGCCCCCAATTTTCAGGGACCCCCAGATGCTACTAAAGATTTTTCAATTATTGGCCAAGACAGTTTTAACTGTCAAAAAACAAAATTAAAATGGAAAAATCTGTTTGTCAGAGATTGTCTATGATATGTCAAAGTAACTTCATTTTTTGATGATTGTCTTTTAACAATTTATGTGCAGGAATGTACAGACTTCCATTTTTGGGATCGCCATATTATTTCATTTTTATTTATTTTACATGTAAGGCCCTCATGGTTAACATGGACAAAGCCATGTGGTTCTGCTAGTTACTTGTGTAAATTTAGTTTTTTCATACAAAGCTTGTATTTGAAAGAAAAAGTTGTTTGATTAATAGGATGGATATCCTAATATTTTAAATAATTAATACTTGGTACTGCAGTAAATTTATTATCAGTTGTTGCATACTTTATCATTCCAGATATAGGGACTTGCATAGAGAAAGGTAATCAGAACCACACAGTTTATTATAAAATTCAATTAAAAATTCATAATTATCAAATAATTATTTAAAAGTAAATTAATGATTATCAAATTTAATTTTTTTAATTAATATTTTAAAGAAATTATCAAAGTCAATAGTGGTTATCTTAATAAGTACTGCTTTCGATATTATATTTTTTTATTCAAAGAATCTGTGTGAGGGGGGGCCCCATACGCATCTGTGCCCAGGGCCCCCAACTTTCTAAATCGGTCCCTGCCTATCTGGTTTTTTAATGTGTATGAAATTAATGTTTGATAGATGATATAATAATTTATAATCTACAATAATTTATAATGAAAGTATTTCAATCACCTTTTCATAAATGTTTCCTATCATTCAGTTTATTAAGGATTTTTTTCTTTTATTTTCAGAGTTGGACACATTGTCAGAGAACTTCGAAAGTCTGTTTTGTAATAAAGATAGCTGCGATACCACACTGAATGTGCAGGACAAAGAATACAAAGCTCACAGAGCTGTTTTAATCGCACGATCGTCTGTCTTCGCTGCTATGTTTCAGCACGAAACGACAGAAAAACTAAAAGGCATCATCAACATCCCTGATTGCGACCCAGAATCCTTTGATGAGTTTCTGAAATTTTTGTACACCGGAAAACTAGAAGAACCATCATGCCGCAGCGCCCTCGACTTGTATGAGATATCAGACAAGTATGATGTGCAAGAACTTAAGGCATTCTGTGTGGAGTTTCTAATGGAGAATTTAACAGTTGAAAATTTGTGTGATATTGCGGTTTTTGCCGACAAGTACGAGGAAACGAATTTGTTATCTGCTGCTGAAGTTTTTTTCAGCGAAAATGTAAACGCTATTTTTGAAACTTCGGATTGGGATTTTTTAGTACAGAACAATTACCGCTTATCCAAAAAACTTATGAGAGAAGTGTTGTCGAAAGTAAAACCTTTATGCTGAATTTCAAGCCAAGAATTACTTGTGACAGCGATCGAAGCCAAGTTTGTTGTCTTTTCAATTATAACCATTTTAAATAATACCGAAAGAAAAACTTGTCTATGTCATCTGTCTTTTGCTAAAATAATTTGTAATAAAAGAGCCAAATTGCATTTATTTTTTTTTTTTATCTTAAAAACTTCTTTTCATGAAACAAGATTGTTGTAGTCGTTAAAGGTCTCCAATAAGTTATTAATTATTATGGGTATTCTGAAGGCCATAATGATGGAGTTGTCTTCTGCATATCTATCTACTATAGATAAAAATCAGTGTTTAAGAGTATGTTCCTTGAACAATTCTACAATTTTGGACCAATTTGCACGAGTTTTGATACACATACACTACTGTCTATTTGATAGAATTATATGGGTAGATTAAAAAAAAAAAATTAACTTTTAACGTTTAAATCAGGGTTGGGTTTATGACATGACAGTAGTAAAAACCGTGTTTTTACCAGTTTATTCCGTCAAAAACCTATCATTTTCGATTCTCGTCCGATTTATAGTGTAAGTGTAGCACACAACACATTTCTAAATTGATTTCACCTTGTTGTTCTTGTTATGATTATTATTTACAATTGCATTTGTTAAATTTATTTAAAAGAAGAGCATTTCCTAAATGGGAAAGATTTAAAAATGCAAGAGTAAAAGGAAAGAACAAGATTTGTCATAATCTACACTAGTATAGATTTTATTAATTGCAATGGACAATGATTAATATTAAATGATAATAAAGGTTATTATAATTATTAAATAACATTCAATATACATTTTTAATAAAGTACATTAAAATTATTTTAGAGATGCAAAAATGCTGTTATATGGTATGAAAATAGATGTTAACCCCTTAAGCACCACGACGTACCTGCGTACGTCATGAACATCTCTATCTGTACAGGACGTATGTGCATACGTCCTGGTTGGCAGTTTGGCCTTTTTTTTAAATTCAAAATTTTGAATTCATACCAAAAAGTTATAGCAGTAATTTGTATTTTATATAATTACAGACTTTTCGTGATTGCATAAATTAAAATTATTCTTTTAGAATTTCCGGTATGAATTTTGTATTTTTGACGAAATTTATCATAGCTACTATTCAGCATACTATCATTAAATTGAATATGGTGCTTAAGGGGTTAAGCATGGACTGGCAATGAATAAATTTGAATATTCTTAGATATAATATTTTAAAATGCATATCTTATGTATTTCATAAATGCAATTAGGGTGATTTTTATTTGCACTTCAATAAGCAGAATCTTTAAAGTTTTGTTTTAAACAGTGTAATAAATTCTACCGAAATTTCACACATTTTTAAATCTAATACTTGTGGAGTATACAGCATTATATACAGCATTTCTTCAAAAAACTCTTAATTTTTTAGACGATGTAAAATAGCTTAAGATTATTGTAGAGATTTTCTAACACAGATGTACACATATTAAATATACAGATACCAAGTCTCCTGATTTTGGCTGGAGACTCCTGATTTTCACATGTTTTCCCATACTCCTGATTTTTGACATATTTCTCCTGATTTCTCGCATTTTTCAATATTCTATTATTTTACCATCAAATGTACTGCGATTCAGTGATGAAAACTGCCATACGAGTGTACTTTTTCTTTAGCAGGATTGATCAGTAGTATTTTATGTGATAAACTACACTTGGATTCATTATAGGTGATTAATGTTTAAGGCTTTTTGACTCTTACTATGGACATGTTTTTGATTATCAATAAAATTTGTCCCGATTAACACATATTTGAGACCTTCACTATATTTTATATGTTTATGGAGAAAAAAAACGTGATATACTTCTTAATCTTCAATAATAACGAAATCCTGTTTAAAATTAACTTGTGCTAAACACATTTACGTTTAAAAATTAATAAGATTGAACTGAAAGAATATCTCCTGATTTCTGAAATAAAATCTCCTGATTTTTGGTTTTCAGAACTTGGGAAGTCTGAATATACTTTAGACTAAAGTATTTTTGGTACTCAATATTTCATGTAAAACAACTTAATACTAAAGATAGAATTAAAAAAAAAAAAGTAAAAATAAACTACTAAAAAATGGGTTTTTGACATGACGGTAAAAACCGCCATGCACCAAAAACTTGCCAACCCTCGTTTAAATCTAGTTTTTGTGTAAAGTGGAAATTAAAAAATATATCGCTCAAAACAATTATAACTTGATGTTGATTTAAAACAGTTTTATCAAGATTTATGGCCGATATATCTCTGGAGAAACATTCCATGTAATAAAAATGTCTTGCAATACCTCTCTATGTTGGTGTGGAAAATTACTTCCAATTTGTTTGCCATTGCTCATAACACAAACATATATTTACATATGCATAATATTATCAGATTAGTATGTATTTTGCCTAAAAAAAAATAGTAGAAATTTATTAACTCTTTGATTATGGGCTATGACTTTCGACTATTTTTATATTCAATGATACCACAATTTACAAAAAAATTTCTTTGTGGTACATTTTACTTGAAAATATAGTTTAGTGTATGGCAGGGATTATATTTCAAAAAGTGATACGAGTAGAATAAAAAATAATGTCCCACCCATAGTCAAAAGGTTAATTAAATGTTAATTTGATTTTAAACTGTTATTCATTTTTAAAAATAAGTTATAAAAATGTAAATTAATTAAAAATCAACTTAATCTAAATATAATAAAACAGTATGTTGATTCTGGTGCGAATTCATCCAAACAATGGATTACTTCCATTGTTACACAGAAAAGAGTAATAATAAAAATATTCACACCATGGGCGTAACTAGAACATTTTTGTGGGGTGGGCACAGGCCCCCAACCTGAAAGGTTCTTTGTGTGCGTGTTTGTGTGTATATGCATGTAGGGAAATATCTGACAAACTCGTAATGATACCAAATTCATTAATTTAATGAAGAATTTGAGTAAAAATTAGCAACAATTTATTATTGAGGTTAATGGGAAAGAATGTTATTGCCTGTGATACTGCAATTTTTAAGATGACCAGACGTACTGAGACAGTGCAAGTTTTAGACAATATGTCAGTTTCCCAACTTCTAGATTTAACGCCCAGGTTTTTAAAGGTGGTTTTTAAATGATTTGCGGAAAAACGTAAAATTTTCTGACACAATTTCTAACTCATTTTTAAATGTAAAGGCATCAAATTGGAAAACCTGATTATTTAAGCGATTTGGAATCGAAATAAGTTTTCCATTTTTTGATAAATAGATTACTAGTGTCATAGTAGATACTGTTATAAGCGATTCTATAAGTGGCCACGCATTTTTCGTGCTCTTCGGGCTGCCGCGGCGAGAATTCGGTTCAAAACGTCGACTTTGACCAGTTTTTTTTCTGAAAAATCTTCTGTTTTTACCAAAAAATGGAAAACGTGTTTCGATTACAAAGTTTCTGAATTACCAAACCTGCTCATTTCACGCTTTCCGAACAAAAATGAATTAAAAAATATCATGTTCAATTTTTATAAATTCTTTTTTAGACACTATACGTAGAAAATTTCAAAAAATGGGTTTTTTTTTAGAGGGCAGCACAATAAAAGGAAAAATGAGTTAAATTTGAAATCGCGTAATGCAACTGAAGAACTTCTAGCATTTCTTATTAACAGACAGTACTTTATCCAAAATCCTTTGTTTGTCCCTGTGAATGAACGATGAATGCTAACACTCCGTATTCAATAGTAAGCCTCTTGTAGTGCACTTCAGTGATATGTATATGTCGGTTGCAATATGTTTGCATAATGAAACATTATTCAATTGAACAGTAAACGATTTTTTCTCCATATGCCGTAATGTAAATGAATTCTTCTGAGTGACCCTTATAAAAGAAATGTAAGTGCTACACACTTCCTTTTAAATATCAAACATGCCGTAGTAAACCTTAATAATATACATGAATTGCATGACAAGTCGAGTCTTTTTACGCATGTTAGAGCATGGACAGTCAGACAGACCGAACTCAAACATTTTTCAACTATGTTGGAAAGTTAAAAATATGGACAACATGATATAAATGCATTTTCTACAAGGTAGAAACCACTCCCTTAGTCAATGATATATATATATATATATATACATGGTGTCCGAAAAGTCTAGAAACGGTCAAATAACTCAAGAAATATACATCGGATTGAAAAACGGCAAAATGCATGTTCAATGTTTTTGAAAAAACTATTTAGGGATATGAAAGAAGCCCCCAACTTTGCCCCCCTCCGGGGGGAAAAGGGGGGAAAACTTTGAAATCTTAAATGATGATCCCCATTTTTTATTGCAGATTCGGATTCTAACGAAAAAAAAATCGTAACTTTTGTACTGAACATTTTCTTCGAAACATTGTAGATGGCGCTGTAATCAAGTGCAATGCTGTGAGAATCGTTACTATTGCAATGTCTGGAAACGCTCCAATAACTCGAGAAATATACATCGTATTGAAAAACTGAAAAATACGTGTTTAATATTTTAGAAAAATGGCAACTTTGATATCCCTAAATAGATTTTTCAAAACTATTGAACATGCATTTTTCCGTTTTTCAATACGATGTATATTTCTCGAGTTATTTGACCGTTTCCAGACTTTTCGGACACCCTGTATATATGTAAATAAAAACGAGAATTCTCGTTTACCGATGTGAATGTGTTAAGAGTTTACGTTAGCAGAAGCATTCATTTCACTTGACTTTGAGATTTGAAAAAGTATCAATTTTAATGCAATACGTAGAAAATCAACAGTATTTTTAATGAAATGTTAGTAATGTATTATTTTCCTTTCAATGATCTTTAAAAAATATTTCGCCCCACTAGAAAATGTCTTAAACTTCTGCTGTTAGGTGACGAAATCTGGCGAAAATGTCAGTAATCGAATTATGGGATTATAGAATGTTAAAAAGCATTTCATGAATTAATTTTCATGAACAATTAATAATAAATTAATTTTTATGAGCCCAGTGGTCTCTAACCGGACTTTCCGAGTTACAAAATATATATGGTATACAAAACGTTGTTGGCATTTTTAAAATTCAAGACTAGTATAGTTTATTTTTTATTTAACATATTTTTGGGATTGTTCATCCATTAGCATAAAAAAAAAATGAGAAGTATCAATTATGCTTCCAAGTAATAAAGTTTTAAATTTACCATAAAAAACGGTATTACTTCCGCATTAGCCTCATGCCATTGGTTAATAGTCAAAGAAATCGCCAAGGATTTCCTTATTTACAGCAACTTTTTTATTCTGATTATTTCTTTGTTTAACGCGTAGTTCGCTTACACATCTGTTAAAATTGTGTTTTATTCATTTAGTTATTTATCTATTAGAGAAGTTTTAGTTTTGTTATGGAACATTACCCGGAAACAAATTCTAAACTATATACATTTTTTTGTAAGAGAAAACGTGTTAATCGTCTGAAATAGTTAAATTAATCAAGTAATTTTTAAAAAAAAAAAAGCGCTTAAAAATTTTAAAAATCATAAGCACTCGGTAATTCAGATACAATTTTCAAACAAATTCAATAGGAAAGTACATTTTTCTATTCAATGGTATAAAAATTTTAATGGTGCGATGTTTAGAAGTTAAGTTTTAAAACTAGATTGGTCAGATAGGTGCCCCGTCGACAGGACGTCATCGTTATAGTCAAGGAACTTATTTACAGCAACTTTTTTATTCTGATTATTTCTTTGTTTAACGAGTAGTTCGCTTACACATCTGTTAAAATTGTGTTTTATTCATTTAGTTATTTATCTATTAGAGAAGTTTTAATTTTGTTATGGAACATTACCCGGAAACAAATTCTAAACTGTATACATTTTTTTGTAAGAGAAAACGTGTTAATCGTCTGAAATAGTTAAATTAATCAAGTAATTTTTAAAACAAAAAGCGCTTAAAATTTTTAAAAATCATAAGCACTCGGTAATTCAGATACAATTTTCAAACAAATTCAATAGGAAAGTACATTTTTCTATTCAATGGTATAAAAATTTTAATGGTGCGATGTTTAGAAGTTAAGTTTTAAAACTAGATTGGTCAGATAGGTGCCCCCGTCGACAGGACGTCATCGTTATAGTCAAGGAACTTATTTACAGCAACTTTTTTATTCTGATTATTTCTTTGTTTAACGAGTAGTTCGCTTACACATCTGTTAAAATTGTGTTTTATTCATTTAGTTATTTATCTATTAGAGAAGTTTTAATTTTGTTATGGAACATTACCCGGAAACAAATTCTAAACTGTATACATTTTTTTGTAAGAGAAAACGTGTTAATCGTCTGAAATAGTTAAATTAATCAAGTAATTTTTAAAACAAAAAGCGCTTAAAATTTTTAAAAATCATAAGCACTCGGTATTTCAGATACAATTTTCAAACAAATTCAATCGGAAAGTACATTTTTCTATTCAATGGTATAAAAATTTTAATGGTGCGATGTTTAGAAGTTAAGTTTTAAAACTAGATTGGTCAGATAGGTGCCCCCGTCGGCAGGACGTCATCGTTATAGTCAAGGAACTTATTTACAGCAACTTTTTTATTCTGATTATTTCTTTGTTTAACGAGTAGTTCGCTTACACATCTGTTAAAATTGTGTTTTATTCATTTAGCGACTTATCTATTACAGAAGTTTTAATTTTGTTATGGAACATTATCCGGAAACAAATTCTAAACTATATACATTTTTTTGTAAGAGAAAACGTGTTAATCGTCTGAAATAGTTAAATTAATCAAGTGAATTTTTTTTAAAGTGCTTAAATTTTTTTTAAATCATAAGCACTCGGTCAATTCAGATACAATTTTTAAACAAATTCAATCGGAAAGTACATTTTTCTATTCAATGGTGTAAAAATTTTAATGGTGCGATGTTTAGAAGTTAATAAGTTTTAAAACTAAATTGGTCAGATAGGTGCCCCCGTCGACAGGACGTCATCGTTATAGTCAAGGAAATGTTTTTGTTTTACAATATAGATATACAGTCAAACCTCGTTAGTATGTCACTTTGGATAAAATGTCACGTCCGCATATTACGCATGGGCATAATCATATTTCAAGCCACCATTTGGCGCTTTTTAAAAAATTTGCTACATTGGCGATTTCTATATTGTTTACTTACATTTATCCTATTGTAACCCACAATAAGCAAGTGGTAAAATGTTGCCATTCTTAATTTTTTAATAGTTACACATAGGAAAAGTAATGGATTTAGCGATAAAAAGTCACTGAAAAATAGATTGCATTTATACGAGAGTAACAATGTAAGGAATGTAAAATTTAATTCGCTCAAAACAATTTGGACAAAAGAATGATAATTTAAATACAGAATTATTAAATTAAACCATACACAGTTGATTTTTTTATATACTGCATTTATGAGTGAAATAAAATATTTTATTTGACAAATTTAATAAGATAGATATAAAAAAAAGATAATATGAGCAGTAAAAAACAACGTTTTTATACACGTTTCATCGATATTACATAAAAGTTAACGATTAATGTGAAGTTGAAAAAACGAAAATACACGAAATTCGTTAATGCCGCGATCACTGTACCGCAAGTATGATCGCTTTGCGAACACGAAACCGAAAAAAAAACATCACTGGATACAGCAACCTCGTCGTATCGGAATCCCAAAAAATACACGAAATTCTTTAATGCCGCGATCACTGTACCGCACATATGATCGCTTCGCGAACATGAAACCGAAAAAAAACATCACTGGATACAGCAATCTCGTTGTATAGCGATCACAAAAAATACACAAAATTTGTTAATGTGGTGATCACTATACCACATGTATGATCGCTTCGTGAACATGAGACTTCCATAAAAACTGCAATCAATTAATTTTTATACTGTTCTAAAGTAACACTTACAAACATAAAAAAAAAAATAAGAAAAAAATCAAGCTTTAAATAAACAAGCAGATGAAATTTTTTTCAATGCTTTTTTTCTTTTAATACCATGATATGTCCATTTAATGACGTAAGTGTTACTTAATTATATTAAAAAAATGTTTTAAATAACTAATAAATCATTAAACATCATTAAAATACAAATGAACATCGAATAAAGAATGACTTGATGACGTAACAAATACGTCACACGTAACAAACGCGTCATCACAAAAAATATCATAGCTCAGCCTTTCCAACAATAAAAGAGCTACATCTGGCGACTATCGACGATTTGGTAAGATTTCGCCAAATGGTGGTCTCAAATAGGAACCAACCTTACACATGTCCCAGAAGTCCCGACCATTCTCATACGCCTTTTCACATATTGTACTCCGCTTATTGCATCGCTATTATTTCAATCTCTACAAACTCTGTCCTATTTCTTTACCAAGGTTTTCTTCAAAAATATTTATTTTTTCAGATGACAGCATTTTTCCTTACAAAGATTGTCTGTCATATCAACGAATTCTCCGAATTTCCCCCTGTGTGGGGGATCTCCCAAAACAATTGTTACAAAAACTGTAGCATGCACCTGATGTACTAAAGAACTATATTTCGTCTTCCAATGACACCAAAGATAAGGTATATATAATTCCTTCTGTATTCCTTAGAGAAAAAATTTGATTTCAGAAAACAAAACTGGATGATTTGTTTTTGTAAACCAGTAATAAATGGATACGTATTAAATTGTATAATTAAATACTGCGTAACATAACTTATTATTCATCCCTTAATTTGTATCCTGTTTATAAATTCTAATTTTTATTCTACTAATTTATAATGGTGTTTAGTTATAGGTATATATAATGTATAAAGATTTGGAATTTCATTTTAAATTTAATATAAACCACGCTTAAAAAGTCACTCCACTCATTTTAAGTAAGTCATTTTAAGTGGACCCCAGTGTGATGTACTAACTAGTAAATATACAGATCAGAGGACTCAACGTCAGCTCTACAAATCATTGTTCATTAATCTCACTCATCTTTAACATTATCTGCATAATATTTTATACCCTAAAATTCAATCTTTTTAAGTTATTTATACATTTATAAGAATATAAAACTTATCGAATGTTCCGGAAATTTTAGAAGTACCGCATTAAACACAATGTTATGCAATGATCGGATAAACTATTTATTACTGTATTTTTTCATAATAACAATACATTACTTTAGGGGGGCGGAGCCCTCCAGAACTCCCCGTTGTCGCTTTAATGTTCTATACTCTATTTCCAGTAACTGCGCTATTTCATTTCTTGAGTATATGTCTGAATGTATTTACTATTTTAATTTCATTAGAATAACCATATCTTTGTACAAGAGATTTTATTCTATCCTTAAAAGAATACTTACATTTCAACTACTAAACATCATATGTTGCTGAAATTGAATAAAATTTCGTGTATAAAGTATACTTATACAAATGTAAATTCCTCTTATGTGACCTATATTCAATTTACGCATTCAACGTTATTATTTTCATTTGAAAAATCGATTTGGTAACCATTTTTTAGTAGTTAAAATAAATTCTCATCTATTTAATTTTAAAAAGCATATTAAAAACTTATATAACCCGAAAATTAGCTATTTTTAATAAAAATTCGTGTCAAAATTATGTGATTCGCTTGAATGTACCTTTGTAGATATTCTTTGAAATATAGTTGCTTAGCAACCATTTAATTAAAAAAAATCCATTGGAAAAATTTTGTAAAAAATGAGAAATTAAAATGTTTTTTATATTTCAAATTAATGCAAAAAATTTCCCAATAATTTATGCAATTAATTTCGAAATCCTAATAAATGTATCGGCAAATTTTCAAAGCGATAGTATTAAATTAATATCTCCATTTCATAAATTTCGAATCCATAATTTAGCATTTACAATTATTCCAATGCGACATCATCTTTTCGGTGTATGTTAAAATTTAAATCGTCTGACTTCCCATTGAAAAGCCTTATGACCTAAAAATAAATGTTCTATATTTTTCGAACGAATGAACCAAATGTAGCTAAAAACTGTACAACTAATTCCGGGTACCTCACCAACATACTCACCAAAAATCAACCTATTCGAACGTTTTTTTTACGGCAGTTATCACGGAACAGACAGACAGAAACCAAAAACTTTTCGCGTCTGCAGAGTGAGCCTTCACTGACGTTTCGGCATCAAGGTTTGACTATAAAAAGGTTCAAATATCTAAAATATGTAATAACACAAAAAAGCAAGTTTTAATTTATAAATTTTATTCTTACTTTACCTCTATTTTTGAAACCCAGTCATTTTTTTTAATTAGAAATTTTAGTGTCATGACTATTTCTCAACTTAGAAATATGTTTTGTATAACAATAGTTTGCAAAGTTTAGAATAGGAGTCTTCCTGAAAATCAAAATTGCGAAGGGTAATCTTCGCCTTATTTAATCACAAAGCTCTTCATTATATAAGAGAATTTTTCTATTAAAAGCTATTGGTAACTTGGTGGCCAGCAACCCACAAACCTCTGGTTTAGACTTTTTTTAAACCAAAAACACGCGCATGCATGAAACAAGAACGAAAAATCATGTGTCAAGAAAAGATTATGAAACTTTCCAACATTTCTCAAATACTGTATCAAAACTTCCCCATTTAAGCACCTGGAGATAATGCAGAACTAAACAGATAATGCAGAAGATAATGCAGAACTAAACAATTTACATACTACAGTTGTATAAACAACTAATAACTAATGCATTGTTTAATAAACAACTCATAAATATAGTTGGAAACCCAATTTTAGCAATTACCAAGAATATTCGGAAAAAGATCTGAATTATTTTGTGCAGCCCCGTATATGATCTATAGACGTATATAAAATAAATAACATGATAAACTTTAATTATGTTAGAAAACATAAAGAGAGTTTAAAATTCCATAGTAAACTTCAAAAACATGTTTCATTTATATGAAATCAGAGGAAAAGTTTTATCAAAGGAATTTTTGTATGGAAAACTTGTCTATTTACGCGAGCTAAAGCATAAACCGACCGAAATCATAAACACTTTTCAAGTATGTTGGAAAGAGTTAAAAATGCACGTGCCTAGTGTAGCTGATTTTGCAAAACAATATTCGATCCCATGTCTTGCGACGGGAAAGTTATAAATAATTCGTAACAAATTCTAACCAAGTATCCAATCATGTGATTTCTATTTTTTTTTTTTTAAACTAAAAAAAAAAAATTTTTAATGTGAATTTTTTTTTTTTAATTTTACAAAAAAAAAAAAACATGTTTTTATTGACCATTGAATGCACACTGATAAAGTTTTCTTGTAGAAAAAATTCATTCTTAGTATAACAGAATTTTGTTAATCATGTTGAAGATTTAATTTAAATTGTATCTTAATGCTATCATGTTACTTAGGCAATTCAAAGAAACCATACAGATTATTAATAATATTAAATGCATTTTTTATATATATACAATTAATTCTTGTACAACGGAAGCGCATGAGCTGAATTCTATCTAAGGTCATTTGCAACTGAGCATTTTTACTACAAGCCCTTGCGCAAGCGTTCTAAATTATATAAAGAATCGCGGGAGCGGGTTTCAAATTAAGCTTTTAACGTTAAGCTTATGGCACTTATGCTCTATAATTATTCCTCAAGGATACTATTTGTGTCGGTTTTGTTTTTCAGCAAGAACCATGCCGGCCATGGCATTTATCATGGTGCTGAATTGGATGATCATCTGTCGAGCAGTTTAGCGGAGTAATGTCACAAAGAAATTGTTGGAAGTGGATGTATAAGACCTCCTCTCCTAAGCCCAATAGCCCCACCAGTGGCTGAGAGGTTGTGCTCTCGAAGCTGGTAGACGGGAGGTGCTGGGTTCGATCCCAATCGCGCCCGTCGGCCTAATCGTTCGGAGTTTTCGTGGTTTTCTTCGAGCCGTGGATTTATCCATGCGTAAATACGGATTAGGTTCCCTTAGAAAGACCCCCACGAAGGGCACTCCCCCCGGGCCTATATCCCTAGTGTAGATAATTGGCCGTCAATAATCAACCCAACCCAACCCTAAGCCCAATAAATTTGAGAAAAAAAATATTTCGAAAAATTTTAATTTTATGTATAACGTTTTTGTAGTTTCTTGAAAAACTAAGTAATCTAATGCTACTCTAGAGAGAATTCCACGGACATGACTCATATTAACATTTTTACAAAATTTTGTAACAGGTTAGAATATTTTCTTAATGATTAAAAACTTCTAATTTATATAAAAAGAGACAAAAATTAAGTACTATTCAAACAATAATTCATGAATCGCGTTTACAATGTAACTTTTAAAAGTTTTATACTATGTATTCTAGAATTCTGTGCATCAATATGAAAGATATAAAAAATTAAAACTTTTGAAATAGTTACAAATTCACATCAACGAATTAATCAGTTCGATGATTCTGATATACACAGCTAATTCGCCGATTTGAATTTGGTAATTAATTTAACTTGATGTTGCAGCAATATAGTATACATAAAATTTTCTTAATACTTGACAGTAATAAATAACTGTTACACTATGATTTCACACAAGTCTATATTCTTTAAAAAATGAAATATATATATATATTTTTCCCCCAATTACAAATGAAAAGAACTATTCTTTAGTATATTAGACAGACGTACTCAGACGTTAGTTTTGCAGCTTTTATTCACTTATAGATTTGAATTTGAAAAAAATTCATTCAATGCAATAATATCTATACTATTATATAAAGAGGAAACGGTGACTGGCTGACTGACTGGGTGACTCATCAACGCCCAGCCGAAACTACTAAAGTCATGGTCACGCAATTTGGACTGTAGATTGCTGTTATGGCCTAGGCAAGCAATAAGAAGGGATTTTTGAAAATTCCCACTCGAAGGGGGTTAAAGGGGGGGGTTCGAATGTTTTAGGTCATTTTGCCATATCTCAGCAGCAGTTATAGGTAGGAGCTTGAAATTCCAGAAAACAAATCTACTAAAAAAATGATTAAACACCTGTTTCAGCGATTTTAGAAATTACCCCAGAAGGGGGTTAAAGGGGGGGTTCGAATGTTTTAGGTCATGTTGCCATATCTCAGCAGCAGTTATAGGTAGGAGCTTGAAATTCCAGAAAACAAATATACTAAAAAAATGATTAAACACCTGTTTCAGCGATTTTAGAAATTCCCCCCAGAAGGGGGTTAAAGGGGGGTGGTCGAATGTTTTAAGTCATTTCGCCATATCTCAGCAGCAGTTATAGGTACGAGTGCGAATATCAGGAAAACAAAGCTACTAAAAAGTGATTAAACACTTATTTCAGCGATTTCAGAAATTCCCCCCAGAAGGGGGTTAAAGGGGGTGGTCGAATGTTTTAGGTCATTTCGCCGTATCTCAGCAGCAGTTATAGGTAGGAGCTTGAAATTCCAGAAAACAAATATACTAAAAAAATGATTAAACACCTGTTTCAGCGATTTTAGAAATTCCCCCCAGAAGGGGGTTAAAGGGGGGTGGTCGAATGTTTTAAGTCATTTCGCCATATCTCAGCAGCAGTTATAGGTAGGAGTGCGAATATCAGGAAAACAAAGCTACTAAAAAGTGATTAAACACTTATTTCAGCGATTTCAGAAATTCCCCCCAGAAGGGGGTTAAAGGGGGTGGTCGAATGTTTTAGGTCATTTCGCCGTATCTCAGCAGCAGTTATAGGTAGGAGCTTGAAATTCCAGAAAACAAATCTACTAAAAAAATGATTAGACACCTGTGTCAGCGATTTTAGAAATTCCCCCCAGAAGGGGGTTAAAGGGAGGGTTCGAATGTTTTAGGTCATTTTGCCATATCTCAACAGCAGTTATAGGTAGGAGCTTGAAATTCCAGAAAACAAATCTACTACTAAAAAAATGATTAAACACCTGTTTCAGAGATTTTAGAAATTCCCCCCAGAAGGGGGTTAAAGGGGGGTTCGAATGTTTTAGGTCATTTTGCCATATCTCAGCAGCAGTTATAGGTAGGAGCTTGAAATTCCAGAAAACAAATCTACTAAAAAAATGATTAGACACCTGTTTCAGCGATTTTAGAAATTCCCCTCCCCCCGAAGGGGTTAAAGAAGGGGTTCGAATGTTTTAAGTCATTTTGCCATATCTCAGCAGCAGTTATAGGTAGGAGCTTGAAATTCCAGAAAACAAATCTACAAAAAAATGATTAAACAACTGTTTCAGCGATTTTAGAAATTCTCCTCCCCCCGAAGGGGTTAAAGGGGGGGTCGAATGTTTTAGGTCATTTCGCCATATCTCAGCAGCAGTTATAGGTAGGAGCACTAAAATCAGGAAAACAAACCTACTAAAAACATGATTAAACATGTATTTCAGCGATTTTAGAAATTTCCGTCCCGGAGGGAGTTAAACGGTGGTGGTCAAATATTTTAGATCATTTCGCCATATCTCAGCCGCAGTTATAGGTAGGAGAGCGAAAATCAGGAAACAAATCTACTAAAAAATGAATAAAACATGTATTTCAGAAATTTTGGAAATTCACCCCAGAAGGTGGTTAAATGGGGGGGGGGGTCGAAATTTTTAGGTCACTTCGCCATATCTCAGCTTTTATGTAGGAGGGCGAAATTAATTAAAACAAATCTACTAAACAAATGATTAAACACGTATTTCAGTGAATTTAGAACCCCCCCCCCCTGAAGGTGGTTAAAGGGGGGGGGTTCGAAAGTTTTAGGTCATTTCGCCATATCTCAGCAACAGTTTTTGGTAGGAGCGCGAAATTCAGGAAAACAAATGTACTAAAAAAATTACATTGCCTACCCGTGCAAAGCCGGGACGGGCCGCTAGTAAATTTATAAAAAGGATAATAACTTATCTTGTTTACAATATGAAAAACATTTTAAAGGATTAATTACAGTTAGTCGTTCTCAGTAATATTTGACAAGCAATATAATATAAAGAGGTATCAATGCAATATATGTACTCTATGTATATATTTGCTGCTGTTATTATTATTACAGTTTCACATGTATCAAAAGATTACAAATTTACAATTTACAAAATCTGTTCTGAATGAAAATAATTTAAAAAGTATATTTTTCATATCAATACAAATTGTATATAATTACATTAAAAGATTTCTGCCAATGCACTACACAAATTCTTTGCTGAATAATAATGAAAAAAGATGTAAATCAACTTGTAAAAGATGTGCGAAAAGCTACACAAACAATGAATATATAGATGTAGAACTTTACAAACCCTATATTACAATTTTACATATGTTAAAATAATATGCATAAATTTACAATTTTGTTGTCAACTAAGTGTAAAAGTGTCCTTTGGGTTACATGACCATAAGTAACTTCATAACCATAAGTAACCTAGCAGGGAATCGGTAATTGATTACCCAGAGTAAATAGAGAAAAGCATTTCCTCTTTTTTTTTCTAACATTCCATTATTTTTTCGTAATAATGTCCACGTCTTGTCAAAATGCCATTTAACATGAATGTGGATACCATTAAAATATTCTTCAAATGACATGTTTTTTAAATACGCCACTTGGCTACGAACACTATTAAGGAAGATTTCAATCACATTTTCCTATGCTTGAAAATAAAATCTTACTTTTTTTACATACATAATTTATGACTGTGTTAATAAATGGCCGCAAAAATAAAAATTAATAATAACTTATAGTTTGAGTATTTTTTATTAACTAAAAATCTTTTACGCATTAATTATTCCCCCCCCCCCTTTTTTTTAATATTGGCCCACGGCGTTTGAAAAGTCTCGCACTCCAAAGGATAATTTTTTTTAATATATATAATGGTCAATAATAATAAATCTCTAATATATCGAAACCAGGCACATCCTCTTTATTTTAATAAGCGTATCTTAGCCTTTCAGTGCTCAGCCATTAAAAGTATTCATGAAAATATTCATAAACACTTTTTTTTGTTTGTTTTGTTTTCCTTTAACTTATTTTATTAACATTTTTTAATTCTGATTAACAAAGAAATTAAATAGACTCCATTTTGAAGAACTTAATAAAAAATGACGCAGCCAGTACTTACGCCACAAAACAGAAATTTCGCCCGTTAATAATTTGGAATAAATTCCCCCAAACTGACCTTGAGAATAGCAAATGAGAACTCAAAGAGTCAAGGAGGAAAAGGAAACTTTAATAATGGAACCTGACCGAGCGATTTTTGCCCCCACGTAAGTACTGTAACAATACTTTAATCATACGTTAGTATGTGGTAAAGGCTTCAAAATGAATCCTATATAACTTTCTTTCTAACCAGAATTATATACCAACCCCGGACATTCTAAGAAAGTAGAATATATTAATGAATGGAGGGTTTTAGTTTTTGAATATTTGATGATATTAATATTAAATGTTACTTGATATGGTGCTCTAAGCATTTGCTGTAAAAATGGCTGAACATGAAATAATAGTTTCTAATAAATAAACTGATCTCCAAAGCTAAATGATTATCTTGTAAGTCATGAGTTCAGCCATTACCCCCTACATAAGCAAGCCGCCCTGCAGGTTACTGTACTTTGAAATGACGTATCTTAAGTAGTCCACACTACTATTCAGCATGGTTGCCATAGTTTACCGTTTATCCTTTTCCCCATAATGCATTTCACGTTAGCTTGGCTTTTTCTTGTTTCTTCATTCGAAGGCGAAAAAGCATGTAGACACGTGTTGTTTTGGTTGTTGCTTGGCTTTTATTATTATAATAAATACGTTGTTATATTTCAGTTTTACACAAAAATTGTAGTGTGTGAAGAATGCCTTACAGGTGTTGTGCTATAAATTGTAAAGGAAATTATAAAGATGGACCAAAAGTTCCCGTTTTTTCGTTTTTAAAAGATGGCGACTTACAGCGAAGATGGCTGCAAGCACTTTGCCGAACGGATTTCATAGTAGCTCCAAACTCACGAGTAAGTTGACTTCATTCGTAACTTATCTTTTTTTTTTTTCTCTCTTTTATGGTTCGTAATTGTTTATGCAAAATATATTTGGGACTATTCTAAGCAAAAATGTGTCTTAAGTTACATTCCATAATTTATCGTATTTGTTTACTACTGGAATCTAACATTAAAAGCTGAAATATCCCAAATTCCACCAAAAAAAATAATTTTTTATTCAATATTCACCAATCTCTTTAAGTAAATTCTTTAATTTTCATACATGTAAGCAAATTAGTCATAAAATTAACCAAATACTATTTCAATTGTTAACCGATTGGCGCTTTTTGGCGAAATTTCCTGTCTATTAAATGTTTGTTTACAATTACCAAGTTTATTGTTTTTCCTTGTTCAATATGTCTGTTGTTTTAAATTATGTTAAATTCTTTTTAAAATTGCAATTTTATTTAAATCAGATTTTTAAAATTAAAATTTGACTTTTTAAATAATTTTTTTTTATGCTATATGTGCAATTATTTATTGCATATACATACAGTGTAATTTATGTACACCGTTGCCCAGTTCTGCCACTTTCTCAGAACTTTCAAATTTACATTAATTGATTCTGCATTTTATGAAAGATTTCAGGATTTTAAAATAAATTTTAGAAATTTAAAAATCTTATATAAGTTTAGATAATATATAATTCTAGGTTTTTTTTTTTTTTTTTTTTTTTTTTTTTTTTTTTTTAACCAATTGTATGTGAATTTTATTAACAATTCATTAAACTATGCTAGATTAGCTTTAAACTTTTTTCTTATATGCTTCTACTGATATACAAACCAGGGGTCGATCCAGGAAAAATTTGGGGCCAATTAAGCCCCCTTCACAAAATATCTATTTAATAAAATGGGCCCCTTCACAAAATTCTATTCCATAAAATCTTACTATTTATTATTTATTATTATTTTGCGATGTTTTAAAATGTGTAATTTGTAAACAAACAAGTTCACCAGAGAGGAAAACTTCAGCAAAAGGGTTTAAAAAAGCTTTTGTATATAAATGCTTGGTTCGAATTTGATTAACTGGATTTCAACATTCATTACAAAATGTTTTTTTTTTTTTACAAAAATATAATAAATTTCACAAAAATAACCTTTACTTTTCACAAAATGGGCCCCAAGAAAAAAAACCTGCATCGACCCCTGCAAACTTGCCAGCTCTATTTTTTAAAGGGGGGGGGGGGGAATTACATGTAAATTTCATACACTAAATTCATTCATTCAGCCATTCTTTTCTATTGTTACGCATTTTTTTTTTTTTTTTTTTAATGAAATATTATTTTTAAACTTAGTTATCTGTTATGTAAGTCATGTTAATTCCTTTTTTTTTTTCTGTTAAGTATTTTAAATTTTATTAGCTTCTAAGAAATGAATAATTTAAAACACAAGTTTTCAAAATTGCATTTGTGCTCAAAAATTGACAATAACATTAATTTCTTTTACTGCATTAAGATTTATATATAGTGATTACTCCTTGGGTATTTTGTATTCTCCATATGCAATTATTTATTGCATATATACATTCTAATTTAGTTATAGTGTTGCTCAGTTCTGTCACTTTCAAAACTTTCTATTTTATATTAATGTTATCCTCATTTTATAAAAGATTTCAGAATTTCAAAATAAATTTAAAATTAAAAAAATCATATATAAGTTCAGATAATATATAATTCTAGTGTTTTATAACAATTTTTATGTCAATTTTAATAACAACTCATAAAACTATGCTAGATCAGATTATTATTTTTTTATATGTTTCTACTGATATACAAACTTGCCAGATCTATTTTTTAAGGAGGGGGGGGGGGGGGTGCATTTTTGCTTTGAATAGAAATATTTTGTATAAAAAATTACGAACCATAAAATAGAGAAAAAATATATATAAGTTACAAATGAGGTCAACTTACTCTTCAGTTTGGAGTTACTATGAAATCCTTTCGGCAAAGTGCTTGCAACCATCTTCGCTGTAAGTCGCCATCTTTTGGAAACGAAAAAACGGGAACTTTTGGTCCATCTTTATAATTTCCTTTACAATTTATAGCACAACACCTGTAAGACATTCTTCACACACTACAATTTTTGTGTAAAATTGAAATATAATAACGTATTTATTATAATAATAAAATTTTGTGCATTTTTTTTTTCTTTACTTTAATCAGGATTTGTAATTCTTTAATTTTTTTAAATCTAGAAATCTGATTTTTTAAAATTTAAATCAGATTTTTCGATTAAAAAATGATTCAAAATTTTATTTTAAAATTATACTTTTTAAAATAAAATAACCTTTACTAAATCGTTAAAATTAACAATTAGAAAAACTCATTTAAATGTATTTGAAATTTAAGAAAAATATAAACTCATTCACTTGGTCAATATGAAATTTTGTAATCATATAAACAATTAAATATACATACAGTTAAAAGAATGGGGCAATAGAAACAGCATTGGAGCAATATAGTTTGAAAATGTATTCCCTTAAACATATATCTATTCCATATCATATTCAATATTCTGGAATACATACAATATTCATTTAATGAATTTGGAGCATGTATCACATATACTTAAAATGATCATGATTTCTTGTTAGAGTTCCTAAGCAATTACAGAATTTAGAGTGAATTAAAGTTGGATTTATTTGATTAAAAAAAAAAAAGTCTTTCAAAAAACCACATTGGAATATTGAACCATTTGATTTATATGTGCACAAGGAAATAATAAGATCTCTACATAAATATCAACAAAAATACTTTTAAATGACCTATATATTTATTTATTCTAACATTTTCAATATCTTCATAAATTTCCATGTTTCAGTATTATAAAAATTACATAAGATTTAGATATATTTTCAATAGATAATATAATCATTAATCTTTTAACATTTTTCAGCTGAGATTCTGTATTTTAAAATTGAGATTTTTATTCTAAAGTGTGATATTTGGTTTAAATAAAATTCAAAAACCATGGATTTTGAGTTCTCAATCTTTCTCACTCATTAATTTTACAACGTATTTTTGTTAAAACATAATATTTATTACGAAATATCTTGACCTTAATTTTTTTCTTTTTTCAAAAAGTTTATTTAAATCAATGATCGTTTAAAAAGAGTAATCATGATTTAAATCAATGAACCCTGGCTTCAGTCATAAGAAAAAAATCATCTATAGCGAAAAAAGAAAGCTTAAACACTAAAACTATTTTCTAGCCAGGTGTGCCGAACATCGGCGCAAATTCAGCGCTGACAACTACAATGGTCTACTTCAGCGACGTCACTGTTTCCGTGCGGAGGCTTTCTTATATAGGGGGTAATGGTTCAGCCCACCCATGTTCATAACTTTACGTAATGCTACCCCCCCCCATCTGTTTATCCCCTTTTCTTCAACAACACCCTGTCTACTACATTGATTGATATTAGAATTTAGATTTTATTTTTTTAATACTTACTTTTTTAAAAATTTGATTTGATTTACTAATTCAAAAAAGGAAAACTCTTTAAACATTAAACTGAAAAATAAGTCGTATTTTATCTCAAATTATAGAAATTTCTTTTCAATTGCGCTTAACTAATTATAGTTTTTCATGGAACCTAATGATTTTGTTTTCTTTTAATCAATTTTATAATTAAATTACTTTTTAGCTCACAGGCTATCAAAGCCTGAGAGCTTATGTGCCCGCCGGTTCTGTATGTACGTACGTATGTATGTACGTAACGCGATAACTCTTGATAGAACTAACCGTTTTACTTTAAATTTTGTTTATAGGTTCCTTGTGATAAGGCGCTTCCCTGATTAGTTTTGGAGGTTCATTGGTTAAGCATAAAGGGGGGAAACGGGGGGCTAACCCCCCATAATTTAGATAAATGGGTTTTTCATGCAGAATTATCCCAATTTTGTATATAGGTTCATTTTGATAATGTGCTTCTGTCAATAGTTTTGGGGGTTCATTGGTTTAGTATAAAGGGGGAAAGGGGGGGATACCCCCCCCTAATTTAGATAAATGAGTTTTTCATGCAGAATTATCCGATTTTCTTCAAATTTTGTATATATGTTCATTTTGATAATGTGCTTCTTGTCAATAGTTTTGGGGGTTCATTGGTTTAGTGTAAAGGGAGAAAGGGGGGATTCCCCCCCCCCCCTAATTTAAATAAATGAGTTTTTCATGCAGAATTATCAGATTTTCTTCAAATTTTGTATATAGGTTCATTGTGATAATGTGTTTCTCTGAATAGTTTTGGGGGTTCATTGGTTAAGTATAAAGGGGGAAAGGGGGGCTAATCCCCCCTTAATTTAGATAACTGAGTTTTTCATGCAGAATTATCAGATTTTCTTCAAATTTTGTATGTATATTCATTGTAATTAGAGACTTCCCTGATTAATTTAAGGCGTTCATTAGTTAACTATGAGGGGGGTAACGGGGGAATGACCCACCCCCTTAATATATTGTTGATTTCTTTATTTTTCGAGGGGAATATTTCAAATTCTTTGAAATAAGAGTACAATATACAATGAGTGTGAATAGGCTGTGAGCTCAATGCCCTCAGTTTAACTGGACAGTTTTCTTTTTATTTAAATGTTACACGTAGGAATGTTAAACAAATTTTGTGACATGTCACACAGGAAATATACGAGTATACACAGCGATAACAAAGCTGTATATTAGTATTTCGTACATTTTTACATGTATCACAAATTTATAAATTTACCATTTACAAAACTTTCTCATAAATGACAAATTTGACAAAACCAACTTTACTTTTTATAAAATATAAATTGTAATATCAATATTTCATTCATTTTTACATGTATCAACTTTTTTAAATTACTACTTACAAAACTTTCTCATAAATGGCAAATTTCATAAAACCAAGATTCTTTTGTATAAAAATACAAATTGCAAATAATTGCATTCAAATATTTTTGGTTAATGTCACAAATATTTCACTAAATAAAATAAACGTGTCAAAGGTATACGACAAGCAACACAAACAATGTATATAGATAAGTACAACTTTAAAAACACTATATTAGAAGTGAATACATTTTTACACATATTAAAACAATATATAAATATATATATAAAGTTTACAATTTCTTTCTTAACCCATTCGGGACCACGGGTGCATATATGCACCCTCAAAAAGAGCATACAGAATTTGTTTTGGGCACCAGTAAAAAATAAAAGTAATATTTGCTTTCACTAATTAGAGCATTTTTATAATAGTTTAAGTAAAGGTAGCTTTTTTCAAAAAAAGTAGTGCCATCCGAATAAAATTTGTGTAAAAGTCGACAGTCCCGAAGGGGTTAACTGAGTGAAATGTGTTTAGGCTGGGAGTCTAATACAGAACATTCGCCTTACATGGCCATTGTGCTTCCACTTGAACTAAATGGTCGACAACCCAGCCGACACAATTCACTTTAGTTACTTTCCATTAATGTAAAGTAATTGATGCAGGCTACCAGAAATGGCAATTATTTGACAAGAGAAATTTAAAAAAGGACAATTTTCTAATATTCCATTATTTTCCCCATAATTTGATCTACAACCAAGCCAGTCTTGCTTTCTTAGCAACAATATCCTTTCAATGTGAATGTGAATACCATTAAAGGTATTAAAAAAATCGCCAAATCACATTTCCTTAAATTCGCCATTTGGCTACGAATCCGATTATGTAAAATTATTGTAGATACATACGCATTCTGCCGTTAAAGTGATATCTCTCAACTAAATCAGTTTTATTTTTAAATTACGTTTGCCTTTGCTTGAAAAGAAAAATAACATTTATGTATATTTTTTACATAATTCATGTATTAAAAATGGCTGTTAACTTAAAATAATTTAATTCTTTTTAATATTTACATTTATTTAAATATATATAAACGTAAAAAAATATATTCTTTAAAAAATCGAAATAAGAGGTTTTTGATTCGGATAAACTCATCGTAGACTTTCAGTGTTAAGCCATTAAAAGTACTCATGAAAATATCCATGAACACTAATATTTCCCTTCAGTATTCAGCCATTAAAAGTATTTATGAAAATATCCATGAACACTTTAATGGCTGAACACTAAAAGGAAATTTTAAAGTGTGCATGAAAATATCCATGAACAACTTTAATTGAATATTTCCTTTCTTTTAACTTATTTCATCATTAATATTTTTGAATTCCGATTAATAAAGGATTTACACTGATTCATTTTGAAGAAATTAATAATCATAAGTGACGCATCCAGTACTTACGCCACAAATTTTTTTTTTTGCCCGTTAGTAGTTTGGAATAATTTCCCCAAACTTACCATAAGTATAGGAAATGAGAACTTAGAGAGTCAATGGGGAAAATAAAACTTTAAATAATGGAACCTGACCGAACTATTTTTGCCCCCACGTAAGTACTGTGACAATACTTAAGTAATCTTAAGTTAGTATGTGGTAAAGGCTTCAAAATGAATTCTACATAAATTTCCTTCTTATCAGAATTATATCCCATCCCCGGACATTCAAAGAAAGTAGAATATATTAATGAATGGAGGGTTTTGAATTTTGAATGTTTGATATAATTTATATCAATGATGTCTTAGCATTTGTTGTAAACATGGCTAAGCATGAAATAGTAATTCTAATAAACTCTTCACCAAAGCTAATGATTTTTTTTTTAATCATGGGCTGGGCACACTTTGCTTATTTCCATAATTTTACGTAATACTTCGCCTGTTCACCTCTTCCTTAGTAAAATACTGGTTACTATAATGCCTCATATTACATTTTTCTTATTTATCTTTTATGTATTTGTTTAATTTTATTATTTACGGATTCTTGTAAAAAAGAAAAAAAACTTTATGCAATGAAGTAAAGACTAAAAATATTTATGTTTTTCCTTTTTTTTTTCTTTGCCAAAATATAGAAATAATATATTTCTTGTCAAGTGTGCTTAATAAGTCAAGTGTATAGTTAATTTTACAATACTCCGTCAATAAAAGCATTGAAAATGTACATATGCAATTTTTTTTTTAAGTCTTAACATTTTTTAATCCTTTTGTTTTTAAAATGTTAAAATTTGAAATGGTATAATTTTTTCAGACAAACAACACAAGCAATGTTACATGCAAAATTTATTTAAAAATAACAAAACATTAGAAGCAGTATAGTAGTATTTAATACATTTTTACGTGCATACAAAATTTACAAATTTGCCATTTATAAAGCGTTTTCAAAGCTGACAAATTTGTATTGTTATAAAAAGTAAACTTTTGTTTTATCAAACTTTAGATATTTACATAAAATGAATCATTTAAAAATATTTCTTTTCGATGAACTCGACAAATTACTTGTTAAGTAAAATTATATTTTTCTTCCTTAATATTACATTTTGGAATGTTAAAAAAAAAACTATATAACAAGGATCACCAACAATATATATTCAAAGGCAACAAAACATTAGAAGCACTATTTTAGTATTTAAATACATTTTTACACGTATTGAAAAAGTATATATAAATTTAACATCTACGAAAACATTGTCATGAAAAGACAAATTTAATAATATAATGTTTGCTTTTCCCAATAGTAGTTGTGATAAATACACATAGAATACACATTTGAAAACTTTTCATTCCAGTGCTCTGGACGATTTTTATCCGATAAAAATTTCACTTACTGATTTAGTTTCTTTTAGCAAAAATTTTATTTTAGAAATTAAAAAAAATTCAATGACACTGAATCGAGAATAACTGGACATACAGAGATAACAAAGCATTAAACGTACTGTATTAGTATTTTGCACACCTATGAATCGAAAGTTTATGATACATTTACTATTTCCATGAATTCTTCTCGTGTAATAAAGAGTGATAAAGTTTACCTTTCATATTAGTAGAAATTGTAGATGATTACATAGGTTGGGGTCGTTTAAAAGCTTTCTTTCTTAATGGACTCTACGAATTTTGTTCAGCAATAGTTAATTCACCATACTTTTTGTTAAATATTCCATTTTTGTACTAAAACTTGAAAAAACTATTACATACATAATACTATACATACTGACATTCTATACAAGTCACAAATTATTAGTAGCAGTATACTACAATTTTAGACATTTTCATATACACTAAAAGTTTATAGATAAACTAACAGTTATTTACAGAATACAATATTTTTTTTTTAAATTATAGAACAACAATAAATTAACAATATCTAAATATAATAATGACATCAAATTAACAAATTAAAATATCAGAAACCATAAACAATATTAGCAGTGCGCGTTTAATGCTGGATAAAGTGTGAAATTTTATATTATTTAGTATATTTACACATTTATCAAAATTTAAGCTTAAAACATCTTTATAAAAATTTTCGTATATGAATATTACAAAAATATGCACACAGTATATATGATTATGCAGATAATTTTAAAACATTATTTAAATTGACAATCTAAATACTACTCACTCAAATGTGTGATCAACTATTTTTTTTTTATGCAGATTACTTTGTCCTTTTATTTTTACTGCAATTTTTTTTTTTTTTTTTTTTTTTTTTTTTTTTTGTGCTGCAGCATTTTTTTTTTAACTGCAGTTTTTTTTTTACTGCAGTATTTTTTTGCGCTGCAGATTTTTTTTTTTTTTAAAGTAAACTTTTGTTTTATCAAACTTTAGATATTTGATAAACATCAAATATCTCAATCATCATATCTCATATCATCAATCATCATATCATCATATCTCAAGCATCAATTGTTGCAGTTTCTTTTAATGCGGTAATTTTTTTTCGCTGCAGTTTTTTTTTTTAATGCAGTATTTTTTTTTTTTTTTTTTCGTTGCAGTATTTTTTTTTCGCTGCATTTTTTTAAAGCCTCAGTTGATTATTTTTTGCTGCAATTTCTTTATTTAGAACAATAGCATAATGACATTAAGTTAACAATTTAAAATGACAGAAACTGTAAACAACATTACCAGTATCAGTGATGGAACAGTGGCGCACCATTTGGGCGATTGTCACCATTAAATTTTAACAGTATTCTTCTCCTTAAAATAATCTCAAAGTCTGTCCTTAAGAGCCTACACTAGTCACGGGGAAAATTGAATCAAGATGGCTGCCGTTATTTAAAGGCGTGCGAGGGGATTGTCGCATTTCAAATGACTGACAGGGAATTTCTCCAATTAGAAAACGAACGGTAATTTCTTCCCTGTCCGTCTCGAAACAACGCCCCTCGAAAGCATTGGAGGTATCAATCTTGGATAATTGCCAAGATTTTAAAAGTAGAAAGACTTTTATCAGATCAGAAGATTCAAATAGCATCTTCATGAAATTAGAAAAAAAAAAAGTTAAACAGATTTATTTTAATCATTGTACTTTCTGTATTAGGAAGAGGGCATAAATTCCGGAGAGAAGGTTGGGGGGGGGGGGGGTATAGATCTAATACCTCCGTAGTCATTTGAAGTAATAATATAAAAAAAAAAATTATAACCAGGACTAAAAAGGCAATCTAGAAGAATGCCATTAAAGAAGGACGATGTAATTAAATTTATATCTAAAATAAAGAAAACAGAAGTTTGTGTGTGTGTTTGTGTGTCTTTCCGCTGTGTTCTGAAGACACCGCTGCACACAGAGCTACAAAATTTGGTAGCAAGGTACCTCTGTATGCAGTTTTAAACCTCAAAGCCGGAATATGGATTTTTTTTTTTTAATGCGATTTTTAGTGTTTTTTCCCCGTTTTGCAGAGATTTTTTCACATTAGTAATAAGAATCCGGTTCCAATTCTTTAGCCCCAATATAACAAATTTCGTACTCTTTTCAATAAAGTTTATTCGTACAAATATTTTGAAATTTTTGGCGATTTTTTTTACTTTGCCACTAAGACATTTTGCAAAATGTTGGAATCCTTGTTCTGTGGTTTGTTATGCAATAGATTGTTTTTGTACTGATGATGCCTTGCGTGTCGCTTGGCGAAACGTCTACTATTTTGTATTTTTAACCGTTTTTAAGTATATATTTTTTATAAATTTTTATTTTATGTGTACTCATGTCTGTCTTAAATTATTTTAATTGGTGTTTTTAATACTAAGACATTTTCTCCAGAATAATTGATTGGTTTTTTGATTGATTCCATTTCGCCCCCAGTTATGTCAAAAATCATGATTTTCCCCCCAATTTTTAGCTTGGAGAGTGTTGATAATTCTTTAAAGATAACAAACCAAGATTTTAAATAAAGAGAGAGTCATTAATTGTTCCAATTTGGATTTTTTGATTAGATTTTTTATATATTTTATGCGTTTTTTTCACGTTTTGCAGCGATTTCTTTACATTATTGAAATGAATCCAATTTTAATCTTTTAGCCCAATATACTAATTTTTTTCCTCTTTTCAGAAAAAGTTATTCCATAAAGTAACCGAGCATCGATTCTTGAATTTTTCGCGATTTGTTTTATGCAATTTTATGCAATTATGAGTTTTTTCATGTCATTTATGTATTTGATTTTAGAAATTTGCAACGATAACTTACTGTATTTGGAAGTCAAACAAAAAAAGCGGCATTTTGTTTCTGTGTCAAAAGTTAACGATAATTGTTAAAGTCCTTGGTTTAATTTTGAGGGGACAAGGGGTGTCCGTACGTAATTTAAACATTGCGTTAATGCTCTGATCGAAACTCCCCCTACCCAATCAGAATTTTTTAATATTAAACTGATTCAAACAAAATATTTTCTAACATTCTTCTCAGGTCCCTCAGGTAGTACATAAACTTCGGTACTAAACTAACGGTATCATTTTCTCAGATTTTGGTTACCACCATTTCTGGATATTAATCTCCAGGGGAGGGGTATTTTCTTGGGTTCTATAGACACGATTTCATCGAAAATTGGTTGATTCAACTTACTATGAACTAATTAAGATATAGATTTGGCACTTTTGGCGTTGGAAAGGGGAACTAAAAGATTTTCAGCGCGTACGCAGCACGCCTGCTATATGGCGCCATACGCAGCGGGACACTTTCCAGAGTTTCGTTCTGAAAGAGAATTGTTTAAAACAGAGTTCTTTCTCTGGCGGTGGGAAGTGGAACTAAAAGATTTTGCATAGGTTACCACCATTTCTGAATTTTAATCTCCAGCGGGGGGATTTATTTTCTGCGGTTCTATGGGACCAATATCAATGAGAATTAGTTAATTCAAATTAACATGAAATAACTAAGATATAGATAACTAATTAAGATATAGATAACTAATTAAGATATAGATTTCGTGCTTCTTGGTGGTGAAAAATGTAATTGAAAGATTCTGTAGCGTTTGCGCAGCACGCCTGCTATACGATGCCATAGACAGCGGGGACACATGTCGGAGGTTCGTTTAGAACATAATGCGCTCCCAGGAGGTGGAACTAAAAGATTTTCCTGCCCATGCGACGAAAATGACTATTTTAATGGAGACGGCAAAAGAAAATTACCGATTTGACAATCCCTGACAACAAATTATTCTCATTTTTGCTCATCCTTTAATATTAAATAAACCGTTAGAGGTATCGATTCGAAATACGCAATTTTAAAGTAGTCAATTTTTCCGATTCCGAAAATGCAAATTTTGTGAAAATCGGACAGTGAAGATTACTCTGAGTAATTCAGTTTCTGAAGAATGGAAATGACAGATTTTCCGTTTTAAGTTTCTCCTACAAAATATAGTGAAAATGATGTATTTTGATGCAATCAAGTTGAATATTCTATCCCAGAGACACTTTTAAGAGCCTACAAAAGTCATACTTTTTCTCGCAACGAGATGGCAGCTAGTGATTTCAAGCCGACAAGAGTCTTACTTCAAATGATTGACAAAGAAATCCTCCAATGAAAAAAAAAAAATCGAAAAAGAAATAAATTCAACCAATGATCTGTAATATTTTCTTGCTGCTATCACTCTTTGGTAATTGCCAAGCTTTTAAATGTCTACAAAAAGGAATGATTTTAACCCGTTCATGATTAGCGTCCAAAAAATAAGACGTTTTGAATTTTCGAAAATAAATTAATATATTTTTTGACAGATTTTTTTTTCTATTTTTTCGTTCATTTTGCTCTTTTTACAACAAAATATTGATTTTGGTATAATATAAAGAATTTTTTTATTTCATGTAGTGCAATTACATAAACCGGAGTACTTAAAAAGAATAAAATATCAGGTATAAATGAGTTGAAATAACTATATTGGTATTTTTTCTTTAGAATTCGCAATTTCCTGAAAGACTCAAATAAGATACAATAACACTACATGTTAAAATAGCATCTTCATGAAATTAGAAAAAAATCTTAAACAGATATTAAGATTTTAAACATTGTATGTTTTCTACCAGAGGGAGGGGGAGAAATGAAGTCTACGCAGGGTGATGAGGCGATCGCCCCCACCCCTTGGGCTAATAAAGGGTCTACAAACTATCAGTGAGGTCTGCACCCGAAAGGGACAGGCCAAAGACTGGGCCGCTGGCCAAGTAAATTTTCATTCATGAAACTCGGGTCCGGCTTTGTCTCCACACTTTCCTCACTCGGCCGGTCTGAACATTACTTTTCTCTGCAGACTCGTGCCGGGCCACACTTCCGGGTAGACTTCTTTTCTGGGTCCAGCTTGGAGTGGAATTTATTCTTCCTAGAGGCGTGCACCGGCTGAAATATCAAGATTCGGGATCCGCATGGTATAAAAGCTAAGATTTCGTTCCGGATTCAACCCAACAAATATGAAAACCATTGTTATCTCGACTCATGCATCCTCTAAATTCTTTCCTCCCAGCCCATGCTGGATTGGCATTTCTATTACTTTCTTTGATTTTTTAAAGAAAAAAGTATTGGATTCATGAAAATTTTCGAATTCCGGTTTTCGACGGATTTATACATTTTAAAAGGTACTAAACACGATTTCACTGTTTGCATTTCTTCTAACTTTACAAAAAGAAAGTATTGGATTGGTGAAAATTTTTGACCTCCGATTTTAAACGGATTTATACGGTTTAGAAGACTTGAATACGATATGACTGTTTTTAGAAAAATATCTGTCTGTATGCATATGAACATTTTTTCTGAGGAACTAATTCACAGAATTTAATAAAATTTTAGAATCAGCCAGAACTTGTAACAAATTGGTGCTGATCAGTTTTTGGTGTAAGTCGCTCAACAGGTGGCTGCTATGCTACATTTTTCACGATTTACGCAATAGCTCTGTCTCAAGAACTAACGCACAGATTTTCATCTACCTTCAAATTCAGTTAGACGTGGATATCAGTTGTTACTGATTAGGTTTCGGTGTACACAGCCCTAGAGGTGGGGCTGCCATGCCGCATTATTCACAATTTTCAAGCTAACTCTATCTCAAGAACTAATGCAGAAATTTCCAACAAATTTCAGATTCAGTTTGGCATTGACATAGGTTGTTGCTGATTAGGTTTTGGTGTACACCGCCGAAAGGTGTCGCTGCTATGCTGCAGTATTCACGATTTTCAAATAGCTATATCTCAAGGACTAATGCACGGATTTTCATTATGAGTTGTAACTTATTATGTGTTGGTAATCGCCCAACAGGTGGCACTGCTATGCTGTATTTTTCTGAATTTCCACACAAGCTCTATCTCAAGGACTAATGCACAGATTTTCATAAAACTTCAGATTCAGTTTCACATCGCCATACGTAAGTTGATGCTGATAAGGTTTTGATGTATACCACCCAAAAGGTGACACTGCTATGCTGCATTATTCACGATTTTCTAGATAGCTATATTTCAAGGACTAATGCACGGATTTTCATTACATTGCAGGTACAGTTAGACGTTGACATAAGTTGTTACTTATTAGGTTTTGGTGTAAATCGTTCAACAGTTGACGCTGCTATGCTGTTTTTTTTTCAGGATTTCCGCAATAGCTCTATCCCAAGAAGTAATGTACAGATTGTTATCAAATTTCAGATTCAGTTAGACATGGACATAAATTGTTGCAGGTTTGGTGTATACCGCCCAACAGGTGGCGCGGTATGCGGCATTATTCACTCTTTTCAAGATAGCTATATCGCAAGAAATAATGCACGGATTTTAATAAAACTTTATATTCAGCTAGACATTCATATAAATTGGTGCTGATTAGTGTTTGGTCTCAATCGCTCAACATGCGGCGCTGCTATACTACCCTTTTCACGATTATCACAATAGATATCTCAATAATTATAATGCACAGAATTTCATCAAATTTCAGAATCTGTTTGACCCTGACATATATAGACGCTGATTATGTTTTGATGTAAATAGCCCAGCAGATGGCTCTGGTATGCTGCTTTTTCCATGATTTTCACGATAGCTATATCTCAAAAACTAATGCACAGAATTTCATCAAACTTCAGATTCATTTAGATGTTGGCATAAGTTGTTGCTTATTAGGTCTTAATGTAAATCTCCCAAAAGGTGACGCTGCTAAGCTTCATTTTTCAGGATTACACGATTTTAGCGATAGTCATATCTCAAGAACTAATGCACGGAATTTAATGAATCTTGAGATTGAGTTAGACTTTTATATAAATTGCTGCTGATCCGTTTTTGGTGTAAATAGCCCAACATATTGCATGGCGTTGCTACGCAATTTTTTTCTCCATTTCCACAATAGCTCTATCTGAAGAACTAACGTAAGGATTTTCAACAAATTTCAGATTCAGTTAGACTTTGACATAGGTTATCGCTGATTAGGTTTCGGTGTATACAGCCCAAAATTTAGCGCTGCTATGCTGTATTATTCATGATATTCAATATAGATATATTTGACGAACTAATACACGGATTTTCCTTAAATTACAGATTCAGTTAGATGTTTACATAAGTTATTGCTTAATTGATTTTGGTGTAAATCTCCCAACATGTGGTGCTGCATGTTGCGTTATTCACGATTTTGAACCCAGCTCTATCAAATTTCAGATTCAGTTAAACATGGACATAAGTTGTTACTGATTATGTTTTGGTGTATACCACCCAAGAGGTGGCAGTGTATGCTTATTATTCTTGATTTTCAAGATAGCTTCATCTCAAGAACTAACGGAATTTAATAAAACTGCACGGAATTTAATAAAACTTTGTATTCAGTTAGACCTTCATATAAATTGGAGCTGATTAATTTTTTGTGTAAATCGCTCAAACGGTAGCGCTGCTATGCTACATTTTTCACGATTTTCACGATAGCTGTACCTCAAAACCTAATGCACAGAATTTCATCAAACTTCAGTTTCAGTTACACAGTAAAAAAAGTATGTAATTTTGACAAAAAAAGTATTTTACTTTTTTTACAGAAAATATTGTTTAAAGGAAAAACAGTTTTTACCTGTAAAAAAAAAAAATGTGGATTTTTCATTTTTACAGAAAAAATCTATATGTTTTACAGAAAAAAACTGTTTTAATGAAAATATATGGATATTTTCTGTAAATTAAACGGTTTTCCACCGGCGCCAAAATTGACAGTTTTTCTGTTAATTTGAGAGATTTTTTTTACAGTGTAGACTTGGACATAGGTTTTTGCGCATTAGGTTTTAATGTAAATCTCCCAACACCTGGCGCTGCATTTTTCAGGATTAACACGATTTTAGCGATAGTCATATCCCAAGAACTAATGCATGGAATTTAATAAAACTTTAGATTAGGTTCGACCTTGTTTATATGTTGCTGCTGATTCATGTTTGGTGTATGTGAAACATGTATGATATAGACGAAAGTTTTGGGAGTGGCAAATCTGACTAGTTTTCTTCTATCGATACAAGAAGAAAGTATTGGATTTGTGTAAAATTTCGACGTCTTGTTTTTCAAAGATTTATACGCTTTTGGAAATCCTGAACACGATATTATCAAAAATGTCTGTCCGCGAGTTTGTCTGTCTGTATGTGACACAAATTTGTGGGCGCTCTATGTCAGCAAATAATGCATGGAATGTAATCAAATTTCATATTCAGTTATACATTGACATAAATATGTGGTGATTAGGTTTTGATGTAAATCTCGTAAAAGGTGTAAATCTCGCAGCTTCTATGCTGCATTTCTCACGATTTCTGCGATAGCTATATTCCCAGAACTACTGTATGAAATTTCTTGAAAATTCATATTGTGTTAAGTTGTGTATATAAGTCATGTCGGCTCTTGCCAATCAAGCTCTTGTACGGGCTGAGCCGATTTCGGGCAGAACTTTTAGCGTTTATATCGTACTAGGCCAATATATATATATATATATATTTATATATTTGTACGGACCAGGTCGTTCTCGGGTCGAACTTTTAGCTCTTATATCGGTTGGGTCATTATATTTTTTGTACAGGGCGGTGAAAGCCTGGTCCTGGAAATTTCGACCCATTTAGACAGCTAACCGACATATCTTAGCTAGTTTTATGGGTTTTTATGCTTATTTCAGCCAATGTCCCATAGGTACTGAATGTCTATTTCTTTAAAATGTTTAAAAAATTGTTTACTGAATTACAACTAATCTTAGTAATAAAATGAGGCTGCGCCACCAGCCGGTTGAGTGCCCCCGTCAGCACATCAACCGAAGCACCCAAGTCCTGAAGGACTTTAAACGCACTAGAACAGGAGAGTCCTCCTGTAAGTGCTGCGGCCGGTGGGAGCGCCACCACCTGCTGAACACTCCCTTTAACACAAGAGACGTACGACAAAAGTCGCTGCGATATGCGATGGAACCCACACTTCGAGGACACCACCACAAAACACTTGGGGAGACGCTGGAGACCTCCGACAGCTTCGTAGCCGAAACCCAAAAGTGAGAACCGGGTCCTAGTGCTTATGCCAAACTATCCCAACGATTCTTATTGTACGACAGTTTCCGATCATCGAGTCCTAGGGGAGGAAGAAACGACTGGTCTCATCGGCTGCGGCGAGGAAGAGGAAGCGACTGGTCTCATCGGCTGCGGCAAGGAGAAGGAGCCTCTCGCCAGCCCGAGACCTCAAGGAAAAGTGTCCCTGAACGCATAGACACGTCCTGGCATAAATTGTCGCCCCCAGAAGCTTTCCCTCCGGCGAAGCCCTGCAACGAATTGCAGGTAGTGGCCAGTCGACTCAACTGGGGTGTCACCCACATATAAAACAAAACTTAAACAAAAAGACAACAATAACAACAATGAAAAAGGGGAGGCACCACTATCGGTACTCTGAAGGTCATGGAAAATTCCTTCAAAAGCGCCAAAGAGGCGGTCCCGATCAAGAAAGTTATTTCTAAGATTCCAGCTAATCGAACAGTCCAGGTACAGAACATACATCCTCCCAAGGAATTGATACGGTTACACGGTGACCTAAGTGGCCCCGAGTACTCCTATCACTCTTCCTACAAACGGTCAATGCCCTTCTTCCGGACCATTGAGGTTGACACAAAACTACTCCAGCTGCAGACCATGAGTGTACGCCCACATGCCGGTAACTACGCTCTGCTGCCTGCTAGTACTGAGGGTTGCTTCACGCCGCCTCACGCAGTAACCAAGCGTCACTGCAGAGCCACCACGCACCGTGCTCTTCGGAGTTCGATCTCGCCTCCGTCAACACCCCCAGATAAAGATTTGGAAACTATCTGACCGCTGTTAGCTAGTCGTTGCTCATCGTCACCTACCTCGACGCAGGGCGAGGGTCCCGCTCGAGCAACTGAGATAGGCTTACGAGGCGTCCTTCTACCACCTAGGGAGGAGGTTTCCAATATTGGCAGAGTCCTCACGCCGCTGAAAACCTGAGCTTATGAAGGGTAGACCCAGACTCAGTGGCCTGCGTCACCGAGTCTTTTTGGTGTCTCTGTTTTTTTGGACGCCCGAACGCTATCAACGGCGCACCACATTGAGGTGGCGGTTCAACCGTGTCCTGCCCCAGTCGTGTCGAACATCTCGTTGTGTCGGGCTTCCGGTCATCTTTCCTACGGAAGGGACCGAGTCGGAATCTCCGGAGAAGCCCGCTGAAATTTTTAGCCATAAAGAAACAAGCAGTCTTATATCTATTTGAATGCCTAAGAGGGACTGCTCAGACTGGGAACCAGATCTGTAGAGCATAGATGTCCCTCCCGGTCCCTTTATTAAGGTCTAAAAAAAATACATATTTCAGCTGGAGCTGAACCCGCCAGAAAACGCGACAGGAGGCGGGGTGAAAATAGACATGCTAAGGTGATACTATCTTAATGTACATTACAGGTAGTTCACTGCCAGAGACATACCTCCAGCGCGACACTGGGCAGTGAAGATGGTTTAGGATTGGATGATGTTCATACCAGGAATGAAGTCCATATCTCAGGAGCGGGTCAAGTTAGAAAGATCCATCAAGAACTTAAAGATGTTTTTCAGTTTATTTAAAAGTGCTGGGCGTGAAAGGATATTATCTAGTTAATCTTTTTGACATAATTCTGAATACTGGAGAGTAATTAAAGCTTAAAATTGTCACTATTAATACACTGAAAAGTATTATTGCCCTTGAAAAGATCGCGCCTTTATACGACTTCGAGAAGGTATCTCCCCAATGTGTCCTGATATACACAGTTCCTCTAAAAAATATTTTTTCTATGAATGCTTTGTATATATATCGTCCTACCGTAGTATAAAATAATTCTAAAAAAAAATCCGAACAACTATTTTACTAGTACTAGTGTTGTAACGTTCTATCCTATAGTTCTATTTCCAAACGGTCCGTTGTTCCTTTGGAAATTTTATTACAATGTGGAATTCCTCCATTGAGTCATAAGCGATGTTACTGAGATGTGGGCTCACCCTGTCTCTCTCTACCCACTGGTACCTCTGTATGCTTGGCGACAGCATTTGACATTGCATCCAAGATTCGATCTCGGCAGCATGCTATCGTTACCAGATCGAGCGCTGGTAGTTAAACTTTTTTACAAGAATGGTGAATCGACAACTATTGCATTGCGAAAGTTTCGCACGGAAAAAGAACTTCAGGCGCAAAAAACCCTATTTCATTGAATGGGATACTCAATTTAGTACGACGTTTTGAGAAAACGGGGAGTTTGGAGGATCGTCCACGTAGTGGCAGACCATCCTCGAGCACGGATCGCGTCAATGTTGTGAAAAGTGTCATGGAAGAATTGGCAGCCGAGACATCAATGGGGAGTAGCAGTGCTCGTGAAGCTGGGCGAATAACGGGGATTTACGTAATCGTCGATTCGACGTATTCTGCACGGAATCTTGGATCTGTATCCGTACAAGATACAGGCAATTCACCAGTTATTACTGGCAGATAGAGATAAAAGACTAAAGTTTTCTACATGGGCGCTGGCAAAAATGGAGCGGGACCCATAATGGTTGTTGAACGTCAACTGGACGGATGAAGCACACTTTTCACTGCATGATGACGTCAATACGCAAAACAGCCAGGCCCCCAATCTGAGAGCCCCCCCCCCCCCTCTGCTCTTAATTAAGATTTTTGTTAAACGGATGCAAAATGGTTTAAATTGGCCAAAAGTGACAAAAAATATTACATTTTCAAAGATTTAGGAAAGGAGTTTAGCCCTCCACTTCCTGTGCCCTAAGCCCCCTAAAAAGAACAATCTACATCATTAGGAAACTAATGTTATAAAAATTTATATAAAAATACTTTAGAGCATGGGGATTGAAGTAACAACGTATCAAGTGTTAAAATTTGTTGCTATTAGTATAAGGGCATGCCTGCACTTATCTTTCCATATTATGGAATCGCCCAAATACATGCTGATGCACAACAAATATTAAATTTTATAATATAATAGAAAATTTTACATTATAACAAATAACCAAGAGTGATTGAAAGATCTGCATTTACACTTCAAAAGCTCACATGAGTCGTTATATTCCTACACCAAAAAACAGTGTTCTGTCATTTGTTAAAGTTGTGACCATTTCTTGTGATACCCTGTATATGTATACAGATGTAAATAGCACTTGGTTCGAAATTTATGTATACATAAAATAGGTATGGAGTTTAATACTAGTCACTTCAACATAATTCCCGAACAGTTATCATGGATAGATAGAAAGGGGCCTCTCAGAATGATGCTTGCCCCGGGCCCCAGATAGTCTAATTTGGGCCCTGGTTCTGGGTCCTTTCTTTTTTGAAGAGGTCCTAAATCCGGCTGGAAAACTTGTACAGTCACTGCAGAACGGTATGTTACGCTTTTGCGTGACCACGTTGTGCCTGCATTGCAGGAAAGCCTGCATGCAGGATGGTGCCCCGTCGCAGATTGCACGTGAAGTCAAGATGTTCCTGTTGAACACTTTCACTGAAGACCGAGTGATAAGTCGAGGTTGTAAGTTTGAGTGGCCCGCATGATCTCCAGACATGACCCCGGCAGGTATTTGGTTGTGGGGATACTTAAAGTGTCGTGTACACCGGGGCTCCCCAGAAACTTTGGGGGAATTGAAAGATGCCACTCGACGGACCGTCGGTGGCATCGATGCCGACATGATACATTCAGCTGTAACAGGCGTACTGACGCGCCTCGCTTTCCTAATACCTGGTGATAGTGGTCATGTTGATCATCTTTTACTTTAAAATAAATGCACAGTGTCATATTATTGTGATTTGTTTTATTGTCTATTTGTGTTTGCCTGATTTGCATAAAACTCCTCAGTACGACGTGTGAGCGCCCTCTATTGGTTACTTTTGGAATAATTTTTTATTATACATGGAAAAAATATCCAAAAACCTTCTGATCATACTCGCGCAAACCGAAAAATTTTCTGAGCATTACTTCTTTTTTTATGAATATTTAAAGTTTACACGAATTTATGACGCACCCGGTATATATATATATATATATATATATATATATACTAGCTGACCCGACCGGCGTTGCTCGGGCCCATGATAATAAAATTAAACAAACCTAAAGTTTGAATGATTTTATATCTTTAACCTGATTTTGTATTAAATTATTTAGTTAAAATTGCTTCGCACGTCGACTGAAAATCCTTTATCTCCACTTTCCGCAAATACGGGCGCATTCTGTTAAAACGAACCACCGACACGTGTTCCCACTGCCTGCCGCACCTTATGGTATGCATGCAGAGCACGCGCTGCAAACTCTTTTAGTTCCACCTTCCGCCGCCAGGGGACGCACCCTGTTCCAAAGAAACCACCTTCCGAATAAAACTCCAAATCGTGTCCCCGCTGCCACCAGCACCGAATAGCAAGCGTGCTGCGCACGCGCTCATAATCCTTTAGTATCGTATTCCAACGCTAGGGGGCGCAATTTGTCCCATACGAACATCCAACACGGGTACCCGTTGTATAAAGGAGTTGAATGAACTAATGCCCGTCGAAATCAGGCCAACAGAACTCTAAGAAATAATGCGTCCCTTGGCGGTGGAAGGTGGAACTAAAATCTGTAACACGAACGAAAACCAAGTCGAATCATCTAAAGGCCGTTGCGATTGGGAATCCGTAGAACTCGAGATAAGAATGCACAGTTAGATAAAGAAACTCGTAGAATTGCTTGTAGGGCACTTGGTTAAGTGCTCAACAACAATTTATTTACTTTGATTGTTGATAACCATCTTCATAAATATACGGGTTGTATACTTTTATTAGGAACATAAATTAAACATTTATGAAAATCGTTATTTAAAATTTCCTGTATTCTCTACCCATAACATTTAAAAAACGCTACGTCAGAAACTAAAAATGTTAAATTTCTTGGGAATTTATTTTGTATAAATCAGAGCAAGGCCCTCCTTCCCCATACCCGCAACATAATTTATTCAAGAAAACCACCTTCACATACATTAACGTGATCATTATAAAAAAATTATTTTTTTTTTTTATAATTAGAACATAACGAAGACGCTACGCTATAATAATCGGCAGATGACATCCCTTCCCATCCTCAATTTCAAATCTATATCTTAATTATTTATATAAATTTTTGTTCATTAGTAATATTAGTAAAATCCTGTAACCAAGCATAGATTATGAAACACTTTCCAACACTAACAGAATACTTTAACAAACCATCGCTGTTTAATAAGGTAAATAAGTTATCTAAGTAAACATTTCAGAAAAACACAAAACACATTTGAAAACCAGATTTCAGCAATTATCATCCACAGCCGGAAAAGTACTCCAATTCTTTTCTGAAGCCCTGTATATAATTTATACATTTGTATATACTCTACAGTATGCTGCTATTTAGTTTAGCAATAAAACAAATAACACAGTTGGAAATTCATCTTCAGCAGTTTCCACCAATAGATGGAAACATACTTGAATTATTTTGTACAGCCCTGTATATTACATAAGCTTTTTGTACTCGCTACATATTAAGCTATAGTTTAATTCAGGCAAATACACGCTGAAATCACACTTCCAGGAATTATCATACATAGTCAGCCATGTATTCAGTTCTTTGCGTGGTCCTGTATATGATTTTATTTATATTCCACAAACCTTTCATGGTATACTAAATATATTTCACGTTTAAAATGCATAACTCGATTAAAAACCCATTTTAATCAATTTACGCTGCTGCATAGTAATGCTTACAAATTTTTTTGTTTAGCCCTGTATATGATCTGTAGCATTTATACATAACTCATAACATTCAAAAATTTAGTTAAACGCATACCTAACTAAAATCCTACTTCCAATTATGGCTTATAAACAATATTTCGGACACAGTAATGTACCCGAAATATTTTGTGTGTCCTTGTAAATGAATGATAAATGCTTTTCGCATAACAAGTGTCTTGTAGTAAACCTCAATAATGTATATCCATTTCATTATATCTGAAATGGCGTAACATAATTAAAATATGCTGCAAATAGTTTTTCCCCGTAGATCATCATGTAAAAGAATACTTTTGTGTAAATGAAAGAAATAAAAAAGGAAAACTGCCCAGTTAAACTGAGGCCAATGAGCTCACGGGCTATTCACACTAATTGTATATTATACTCTTATTTCAAAGAATTTGAAATAAGCCCCTCGAAAAATAAAGAAATCGACAATATGTTAAGGGGGTTCATACCCCTCCCCCCTTATAGTTAACCAATGAACCCCCAAAACTAATCAGTGAAGCGCTTTATCAGAATGAACCTATATATAAAATTCGAAGAAAATCGGATAATTCTGCATGAAAAACTCTTATCTAAATTAATGGGGGAGGATTAGCCCTCCATTACCCCGTTTATACTTAATCAATGAACCCCCAAGACTAATCAGAAAAGCGCGTTATCACGATGAACCTATGTACAAAATTTGAAGAAAATCGGATAATTCTGCATGAAAAACACATCTGTTAAATTCAGGGGGCTTACCCCCCCCCCCCCCGCTTTTTTATACTTAACCAGTGAACCCCCAAAAGTAATCAGAAAAGCGCGTTATCACAATGAACCTATGTACAAAATTTGAAGAAAATCGGGTAATTCTGCATGAAAAACCCATTTTTCTAAATTAAGTGGAGTTAGCCTCCCGTCCACACCCTCCTTTATACCTAACCAATGAACCCCCAAAACTAATCAGAAAAGTACCTTATCACGATGAACCTATGTACAAAATTTGAAGAAAATTGGATAATTCTGCATGAAAAACTCATTTGTCAAATTCAAGGGGGGGGGGCTGACCCCCCCTCCCTTTTATACTTAACCAATGAACACCACCCCCTCCACTGGAGTCTCCCCAAGTCCAATCTAGGGCTATTAGTCAATTGTTACGAACGTTAAAATTTATAAAGTAAGAAAAAAGCATGTAAATATTCAGACAGATAAGCTTATTATTGCTTACAGTCTGCTGGAAAGATACTTTTCCATCAAAAGAAGAAAAAAACAAGTATTAAATTTGGAGTATCCCTTCCAAAGTTTTACGTATAGATATACATAAGAAATAAATAATATATATCAGATAAACATATAGCCATTATCGTGGTGAGGCTTTTCCGAGAGGCGTATCTATAGAGTTCAGAGAATGCTTTGTCCAGTCACAGAATGCCTCTGGGTGGATCCGAGTAGAGGCGGTCCGCATATAATTAATTCAGGTGTTTTTTCTCAATTTAGGTCAAAGTTGTCGCGTGATTATACTCGCTGTAATTGCAGTAGAATTATAAAAATCATATTTTTGGAAAGCTTAAACACTGAGCTATCGTTGTTAGTTCTTAATTTTTTTTAAATTTTGTTGGTATCGATTTTATAAGAGTTTAAAAGACACAACAACTCGATTTTTACCGAATCCAACCATTGAGTTGGTCTTCAGAAATAAACTACAACAGAAATCGAAAAAGTGAAAACTAACAACGTTGGAGATTGGTCTCTGCTATCCTATGAAAAAAAAATATTTAAAAATATTAAAATGCGAGCGAGAAATCGCGCGATAACCTTCCCATAGACTTAACATTAGGGTGAGCGTTTCTTCGCGTGACTAGTGTAGGCTCTTAACATGTGTGTGTGAGTTCATAAAATATCAAAATGTGATAGTGTGTTTTTGGGTTCATAAAAGAAATATTGGTAATAAATTTCATATTCCGATAAAAGAATAAAAAGAAACGTGTCCAGTTAAAATTATGGCATTGAGCTCACAGGCTATTCACACTAATTGTATATTATACTCTTATTTCAAAGAATAATACCCCCTAATGGACAATAAATTAAAGGAGGGTGAGTCCCTGTTCCTCCGCTGTACAAATAACCAACGAACTCCCAAGGCTCATCAGGGAAACGCTTTATCAGAACGAACCTGAAAAATTTGAAGGAAATCAGATAATTCTGCATGAAAAACGCATTTATCTAAATTATCGGGGGAATTAGCCCCCCCCCCGTTCCCCCTTTCATCGTAAACAATGAACCCACAAAACTAATCAGGGAAGCGCCTTATCACAATGAACATAAAACAAAATTTGAAGCAAAACGAATATTTCTATCAAGAGTTAATGCGTTACGTATATACATACATTTACATACATACATACAAAACCGGCGGGAACATTAGCTCTCAGGCTTTAACAGCGTGTGAGCTAATTAAACAAGAAAAGTGCCCAGTTAAACTGATGGCATTGAGTTCACAGTCTATTCACACTAATTGTATATTATACTGTTATTTCAAAGCATAACGCCCTCAAAAAATAAAAAAATCGACAATAAGTTAAGGGGGATTAACACCCGTTCCCCTTTATACTTAACCAATGAAACCCCAAAACTAATCAGAGAAGCGCCTTATCACAATGAACATATATACAAAATTAGAAACAAATCGAACAATTCTACAGGAAAAAAAACATTTACCTAAATTCAGGGAATTAGCCCCCGTGCCCCTCCTTTATAATTAACCAATGAACCCCCAAAACTAATTAGGGAAGCGCCTTATCACAATGAACCTATATGCAAAATTTTAAGCAAATTGGATAATTTTGCATGAGTAACCCATTTATCAAAATTTAGGGAGATTAGCCCCCGTTTTCCTTTTATAATTAACCGTTAAACCCTGAAAACAAATCTGAGAAGTTCCCTATCACAATGAACCTATATACAAAATTTGAAGAAAATCGGATAATTCTGCATGAAAACCTATTTATCTACATTAAAGGGGGTTAGACCCCGGTTGTCACCTTTATGCTTAACCAATTAACCTATAAAACTAATCAGGAAAGCGCCTTATCACAACGAACCTACATACAAAATTTGAAGAAAATCGGATAATTCTTCATGTAAAACCCATTTATCTAAATTAAGGGGGAAGGATTAGCAATTTTTTCTCTTTATAATTAACCAATGAACCCCCAAAACTAATCAGGGAAGTGTCTTGTCACAATGAACTTATAAACAAAATTTGAAGCGAAACGATTATTTCTATAGAGTTATCGCATTACGTATATACGTACATACATACACACATACGTACTTACATACGTACGTACTTAGATACGTACATACAAACGTAAGTACAAACAGAAACGTCGGGCACATTAGCTGTCAGGCTTTGATAGCCTGTGAGCTAAAAAGAAAACTGCACATTTATACTGAGGGCAGTGAGTTCACAGGCTATTCACACTAATTGTATATTATATTCTTATTTCAAGGAATTTGAAATAAGCCTCTCAAAAAATAAAGAAATTGACAATATATTAAAGGGGATCATCCCCAATCCACCCCCCCCCTTATAATTAACTAATGTATCCCCAAATCTAATCAGGGAAGCACTTTATTATACTGAACCTATATACAAAATTTGAAGAAATTGGATAATTCTCCATGAAAGACCCATTTATCTAAATTAAGTGGGGAGGATTAGCCCGCGTTACCCCCCTTTATACTTAACCGATGAACCCCCAAAACTAATCAGAAAAGCGCCTTATCACTATGACACTATATACAAAATTTGAAGAAAGTTGGATAATTCTGCTTTAAAACCCCATTTATATAAATTAAGTGTGGGGGGGGGGATTAGCTCTGTTTCCCCTTTATACTTAACCAACGAACCCCCAAAGCTTATGATGGAAGCGCCTTACCACAATGAATCTATATACAAAATTTGAACGAAATCTGACTATTCTGAAGGAAAAAGCAATTTATCTAAGCTAAGGGAGGGTTAGTCTCCTGTCATTCCTCTTTAAATTTAACCAATGAACCCCAAAACTAATGAGGGAAGCGCTTTATCACAATGAACCTAATACACAATTTGAAGAAAATCGGATAATTCTATTTGAAAAACCCATTTATCTAAATTAAGGGGGTTAGTCCTCATCCCCATTTATACTTAACCAATGAAACCCCAAAACTAGCAGGGAAGCGCGTTATCACAATGAACCTATAAACGAAATTTGAAGCGAAAATGTTATTTCTATCAAGAGTTATCGCGTTATTGACATACATACGTACATACAGAACCGGCGGGCGCTTTAGTTCTCAAGCTTTGATAGCCTGTGAGCTAAAAGGATTCTTAACTCTACTATAAAGAAAGAATAATAAATTATCTAATTTTTTACATACACATTTTATTCAAAATGTAGAAAATCGAATATATATGTATTCTCATTCATATTCGAATATGCTTTTATTCTCGTCTCATAATATATATTTCGGCTGTAACGTTTTAAGAAAATCCATACAACCTGACCTGGAAAAATGCAATTCTGACCCACAAACAACATTCTACAGTGAACCCGACCATAAAAAGACAATTAGTCACGGAGATGCGAAAAAAAATAGGGACAACTTGGCCCTATGGAGGGCTCTATTCAACGATGAGGAAGAGCGCGCTATTCATAGGTTTTACAATATTTGAATATTAAACTAGTTGGACATGCCAATCTCAAAACTTTCTTCTATCTCATACATGTAAAAGCTTCAAAATTTGCTATCAAACCACAAAAAAAAAAAATCAAAATTTTTCGTCATTCCGTTGTACGTCAGCTACTTGCGAATCTTCGGGTTACCTGTATTCGAGCAGCCGATGTATTATACTAAACAACGGAAAGTCCTTCTGGCCTGTACAGTCAAGAAAAAATAGCCTCCCTATTGCTCGGTTGTGAGGCCTTAGCTAATTCTACTAAAAATACACGAATTTAAAATGCGTTGAACCCGATTATAGAAGAGTCATTCCCAGTTCTGGTCAATATTGAATTTGAATGAGAATATCGCTAAATTAATTAAGTTGGATTCACACGTGGCAGTGTATTTTTTGTCTCCAAATTTGGCGATATTTCACCAATTGTCGCCAAGCTTGGCAAATAATTTGACGTTGGCGAATATAAATATACAGTGTTAAGCATGTAAGTGTTGAAACGATGGTTATAACAATGAAAGAAAATTTAGTGAAACCATGTTCATTAAAACTCATAAATTAAACCCATTTATGGAGGAATCCTGCTGTATTGTTTCAAAATGTCGGCCACCCTATAATTTTAAACTGCTATATCTCCGCCATTTTTTAAGAGCAAAACAAAAAATGCTTTGGAATCCTTGGATCAAGGCCGAACATTTAACGGAAATTTTTTTTAGGATTTCTAATATTTTTCTATATTTTTTTTAAATTAAAATCTATAAATGGCTATCAATGCGCCCCCTCCAGCCACAATATCCCCAAATTCAACTGGGACCTGCAGGTTATAGTCAAAAATATATACAAAAAGTTTGGTTCAATTATCTGCATAACTTCATGCACTTTTCGATGATACAATAGTGAAAATGGAGCAAAAATCGTGATCACAGCTCCCCCTTTCGTCGAAATATTCCCAAATTCAACTGGTACCTGCAGGCTACAGTCTAAAACATATACAAAAAATTTGGTTCAATTATCTGCATAAAGTCATACACGTTTCGATGATACAATAGTGAAAATGGAACAAAAATCACGATCGCAGCGTGCCCTTTCGTCGAAATATCCCCAAATTCAACTCGAACCTGCAGGCTATAGTCAAAAACATAGAAAAAAAATTGGTTCAATTATCTGTATAACTTCATACACTTTTCGATGATACAATATTTAAAATGGAACAAACATCGCAATCGCAGCCCCCCCCCCCTTTTGTCGAAATATACCCAAATTCAAGTGGGATCTGCTGGCCACAGCCAAAAACATAGAGGAAAAATTGGTTCAATTATCTGCATAACTTCATACACTTTTCGATGATACAATAGTGAAAATGGAACAAAAATCGCGATCGCAGCGCCCCCTTTTATCGAAATATATCATAAATTCAACTGGGATCTGCAGGCTATAATCCAAAGCATATACAAAAAATTTGGTTCAATTATCTGCATAACTTCATACACTTTTCGATGATACAATATTTAAAATGGAACAAACATCGCAATCGCAGCCCCCCCCCCCCTTTTGTCGAAATATACCCAAATTCAAGTGGGATCTGCTGGCCACAGCCAAAAACATAGAGAAAAAATTGGTTCAATTATCTGCATAACTTCATACACTTTTCGATGATACAATAGTGAAAATGGAACAAAAATCGCAATCGCAGCCCCCCCCCCCTTTCGTCTAAATATCCCCAAATTCAAGCAGGACCTGCTGGCCATAACCAAAAACATAGAAAAAAAATTGGTTCAATTATCTGCATAACTTCAGGCACTTTTCGATGATACAATAGTGAAAATGGAACAAAAATCGCGATCGCAGCGCCCCCTTTTATCGAAATCCATATACTTAGGCTGGGATTACGGTGCCTCGCTCTACCGTATCTTACGCTCGATCGTAGGATAGGCGTTCCTGCGATCAGTCGTAACTTCGTATTACGGTGCCTCAGCGTAAGTCCTCGTGCTTCGGTGTAAGTCCTCCTGCAGTCAGCCAATCAGAGGCCGCAGTTACATTTGTTTCGGTTGCGCGCGCATCCACTTGCGTCTTAACTTACGGCTGCTTCGAAGCTGTCGTAAGATCGCGAGGCACTGTAATGCCGTTTACGTTTTGTTTATATCGTAAGTCTCTAAGTTGATCTTAAGCGAGGCACCGCAATCCCAGCTTTAAAGCTAACCTGCTTTTTAGTTTTTCGTGCAAAAATGCCTTTTATAGGCATGCGCGAGCATTCAGCTAATCAGCTAGAGGCTTTTACTATCTTCAGACGCGATATTTCAGCCAATGAGGTGAAGGCTTTTTCCTCTCTCTAGAAGCGTATGTGGATTACTACGACTCCATTTGGTTGTTCGGTTGTTGAAACTTTATGGATTTCTTTTATTAAGGTATTTTTTCATTTTACCGTATTTATTTTCTTTTTAAGTCGTATGTATTTTATTGCTTTGAATTTTTTATAACTAACCCTTTTCTTGAGAGAGAGAGAGAGATTTCGTGGCACGAAATTCCGCGAATCGTTTCCGATGTAAACAAGTGTAAAATTTCAGTTTTTTAAACTTTTAATATGTAATTCTGTGTGATATGATTAAATTCAGGTTTTCTCAGCGACGATCACAGTATTTTTACGAAAAATTTTTTGTATTAATCAAGCTTTTTTGGTTATTAAGCATAGCTAAACACGAAAGAAAACTTTGTTATTTTAAGATTTTGATGTGAATTATTTGCGTACATTTATAAGGCGAGTTTCACTGAATAATTCAAGAAAAAAAAATCTCATCATTATACATATTTAGTTACGCATTATTAATTATTTACTTGGCCTTTACTTTTAATATTTCAAACTTACAGCTGAATGTAACTATTAAAACATTTGAAATACTGTATTCGTAAAATGAAATTTCAGCTTAAACACTCGACAATTACTTTTACTTATGCATTATTAATTATTTACTTGGCCTTTACTTTTAATATTTCAAACTTACAGCTGAATGTAATTATTAAAACATTTGAAATACTGTATTCGTAAAATGAAATTTCAGCTTAAACACTCGACAATTACTTTTAGGTTAAATTAAGGTTTTTTCAGTGACGATCACAGTATTTTTACCAAATAATTAAAAGTACTACATGCATGCATCTATCTATCTATCTATCTATATTAGAAATTGTGCAGGTTTCTGGTCACTGTTTTGTTTACATATTTTAAACAAAAATTTCAATTTAATAATGCACTGAAAATTATAATGAGTGCTTACAATTAAACACAACAACACAAAACAAAAAATTTCACAAAAACACATTATTTCCCGGATATTTTCCCACAACTAATCAATAAATTTGATGATATTTTATTGCGATTTTAAACCATGAACTTTAGTACTTTTCTGTTTTACGGACACTATGCCAAAATGTATGTATGTATGTAAATGTATGTATGTATGTTTGGCGACAATGGTGTACGTATAACGGAAAAGTGCCTGAATTATTATTTTTATATATATATATATATAAAATATGAACATAATTGGCGACACAGCAAGTTTTCTGGATTTCTCCCTGGCTCTCTAACCACATTGTTAACAAAACAAAAAATTCACGAAAAACACATTATTTCCCCGATATTTTCCCACAACTAATCAATAAATTTCATGATATTTTATTGTGATTTTAAACCATGAACTTTAGTACTTTTCTGTTATACGGACACTATGCCAAAATGTATGTATGTATGTATGTTTGGCGACAATGGTGTCCGTATAACGGAAAAGTGCCTGAATTATTATTTTTTTATATATATATATAAAATATAAACATAATTGGCGACACAGCAAGTTTTCTGGATGTGAAAGGCGGAGATGAATTTCATTCATTCAATGACCTTTTTAAAAGTTTCAAGTTTGGATTGAGTGCACATGAACATAGAAACCGATACCTATTTCTATGTTTATGATTGAGTTATTTGGATATCTTTTCGTATAGCACAGAAAATCATTTCTCCCGCTTTCGTAATACAGATAAATTCTGGTGTATTTTTTTTTCTTCTTTTTATATCATAAGTACTTTTCTACTTTAAATTTTTTTAACCTAATAGTAATTGTCGCGTTTCTAAGCTGAAATTTCATTTTTCGAATGCAGTATTTCAAATGTTTTAATAATTACATTCAGCTGTAAGTTTGAAATATTTAAAATATTAAAAGTAAAGGTCAAGTAAATAATTAATAATGCGTAACTAAATATGTATAATGATCAGAATGACATATTAAAATGTGTACAGAATGACATGAAAATTTTAAAAAACTGAAATTTTGCACTTGCAACTTAATTGTAAATTTCATTGTTTACATTGGAAACGATTTGTGGATTTTAAGAATTTGCGGAACTTCGTGTCACCAAATTACTAAATCTCTCTCTCTCACTCTCCAAAAAAAAAAGGGTTAGTTTAAAAAAATTCAAAGTAGCAAAATACATACAACACAAAAATAAAATAAATACGGTAAAATGAAAAAATTACTTTAATAATAGAAATTCATAAATTTTCAACAACGACATCAAACGAACGCGACAGATCGACGAACATTGCGTTTTTTAAGTGACTGATCGACGAACCTTGCGTTTTTTGGGGACATATCGACAAAGTTTGCGTTTATTCCACAATCGATCGATAAAATTTTTCTTTTTTCCCTGACTGATCGACGAACTTTGCATTTATTCCGCAATCGATTGACGAAATTTGCTTTTTTCCGCAACTGATCGACGAACTTTGCTTTTTTTCTGAGACAGATAGACGAACATTGCGTTTTTTAAGCGACTGATCGACGAACCTTGCGTTTTTTGGGGACAGATCGACGAACTTTGTATTTATTCTGCAATCGATCGACGAAATTTGCTTTTTTCCCCCGACTGATCGACAAACTTAGCGTTTTTTCTGCGACAGATCGATGAACTTTGCGTCTTTTCCACGATCGATCGGTGAATCTCAATCAAGTAAAATCTAAAGTCAGAAATTTATTTAACAACCTAATTGTTAAGGGTCCCTAACACATTTAATGGAACTTGAAAAATACACTGCATATATAAAACTTAACATTCTTCCCTTTTTTATAATAAAAATAAACATTTTACATAATCATTCTCAGTTGACTTAATTTTTTCAATGGTATTTTGTCATGTCTGCATTAATGTAATTCTTTAAATAACACGTAAAATAATAGTGGGGTTTAAAATTTTTTTTTCTCCCTCCCAAACATTACAACTCCCCTCCATTTAAAAATGTTGGTAGGGAGACTCCCGTCCTTGGAAAAATTGAATTTCAAGCCCTGCCTATAATATGTTTGTGTGTATTGAGGTTTGTATAGATGTTTGTGTGTGTGCTGTTTTTAATAAAGACAGTTTCATTTTTCACAAGAACCTTTCAAAAAATTCACATTCTTTGCGCAATCCTTTAACAAAATTTGCATTTTTTTTCGTGATTCTTTAATGAAATTCGCATTTTTTTCTGTATCTTTTTTTTGTCGAGATTCACAATTTTTTCAGCTATCCTATGACGTAATTCGTGTTTTTTTTCAGCGATAATTTGACGAAATTTGTGTCTTTTCTGCGATTTTTTTTTTTTCACGAAATTTGCGTTATTTTCCATGATTCTTTTATGAAATTTGTGTTTTTCTGTGATCCTTAGACGAAATTTTCTTTTTTCGCAATGCTTTGATAATAATCACATTTTCTCTGCTGCCTTTTGATAAGATTCATGAATTTTCAGCAATCCTTCGATGAAATTCGTGTTTTTTCAGCAATCTTTGAAGAAATTCGCATTTTTCTCGCGATACTTTAACGAAATGTGCGTTTTCCAGCGATTTTTTGATAAAATACATTTTATTCCGCAAATTTTTAGACGAAATTTGGCAAGAAAGCACTATCTTTTGGTGGAATTTCCTGTTTTGCGATTCTTTGACAAAATTTGCTCATCTTTTGCGTAAATCACGTTTTTCTGTGGCCTTTTAACAAAATTCACGTTTTACATGATCCTTTGATGAAATTAGTGTTTTTCCTGTGATCATTTGACGAAATCTAGGATTTTTTTCCCGCGAAGATTGATTATATGTTTTTAGTCTGCAGGTGCCCTAAAAAGTTTGTGACGCCAAACAAACAAAATTCATCCTAAAGAATTATTGTTTCGTTTCTGGAAATGAACGACTGTCAACTCATTGGCTGAATTATAAAGGGTGAAATGTGTAGGCACTGAGTATCATCTATACTATTAACAGAGTTTCCCCCAGGTTTAAAAAGGGGCAAGGTGCTGCTGGTGAGAAAAAGGGCACTTTTTTTATTCTTAAGGGCACTTTTTGGATTTTTGAGGGCACTTTTCAGAATCTTAAGGGCACTTATCAGAATCTTAAGGGCACTTTTTTAATTGTTAAAGCTTAAAGGTATTCTTTTGGTTTTTAAAGCCACTTTTGATATTTCAAAGTCAAAACACTCTTTTTAAGACAACATTGAGTCAGTTTTTATTATGAAACCAAATTTTTTAATGCAAAAAGGAGAAAGGGCACTTTTTTTACTGAGAGCAAGAAGGGTGCTAATTATTTTGCTGGAGGGGGCAAGAAGGGTGCTAATTATTTTGCTGGAGGGGGCAAGAAGGGTGCTAATTATTTTTATGAGGGGCAAGAAGGGTGCTATTTTGCAAACCAAAGGGCAGGCAGGGTGCAGCACCCTTCTGAAACTGTCTGGGTGAAACACTGCTATTAATGTCGGTAAACGTCTGTCTGTGTGTGTGTTGTTGTGTCTGGCGTCTGTAAGCACAAAACTCTGCATGCAGACGATGGACATAAGTGCTTTTGGTATAAAAAAATTCGGAAGGGGAGTTTTTAAAATTCACATTTTGCGGGAGAAGAGGGGTGCGAACGAATTTAAAAAATGAGTCCGCATCAATAATTATGGCGGCGGGGGGGGAGTATGTTTTGCCCACACGGGGCAGAGACTTTTCTTTGCTGACACCACTCATATGATATATCGTTCGAAAGGCCTGTGACTGCCTTTTCATGTTATGCATCTGTGTGGTCCATCCCCCCCCCCCCCCCCCCCCATGAATTGGGGCACTTTTCTAAATTTTGCACATACCACTCATGTTATATATCGTTAAAAAGATCTGTGACCGCTTAATCATATTATGCATCTCCGGTGTCCATCCCCCACTTTGCCCCCCCCCCCCAAGGGGGTACTTTTGTAAATTTTGCACAAACCCTTCATGTTACGTATTGTTGGAAAGGTCTTTGACTGCTTATTCATGTTATGCATCTCCGGGGTCCATCCCGCCATTTCCCCCCTTTTAAGGGGGGCACTTTTCTAAATTTTGTTGACACCCCTCATGTCATATATTGTTGGAAAGATCTGTGACCGCTTAATCATATGCATCTCCAATGTCCATCTCCCCAATTTGCCCCCCCCCCCCCCAAGGGGGCAATTTTCTAAATTTTGTTGACACCCCTCATGTCATATATCGTTGGAAAGGTCTGTGACTGCTTAATCATATGCATATCTCTGATGTCCATCTCCCCACTTTGCCCCCCCCCCCCCCCAAAGAGGTACTTTTCTAAATTTTGCACACAACCCTCATGTCATATATTGTTGGAAAGGTCTGTGACTGCTTAAACATATTATGCATCTCCAATGTCCATCTCCCCACTTTGCCCCCCAAGGGGGTACTTTTATAAATTTTGCAGACAACCCTCATGTCATATATCGTTGGAAAGGTCTGTGACTGCTTAATCATATGCATATCTCCATTGTCCATTTCCCCACTTTGCCCCCCCTCCCCCAAGGGGGTACTTTTCTAAATTTTGCAGACAACCCTCATGTCATATATCGTTGGAAAGGTCTGTGACTGCGTAATCATATGCATATCTCTGATGTCCATCTCCCCACTTTGCCCCCCCCCCCCCAAAGAGGTACTTTTCTAAATTTTGCACACAACCCTCATGTTATATATCGTTGGAAAGGTCTGTGACCACTTAATCATATTATGCTTGTACCGTGTCCATCCACTACTTTACCACCCCCAAGGGGGTACTTTTTTTAATTTTGCACACACCCCTCATGTTACATATCGTTTGAAAGGTCTTTGACTGCTTATTCATGTTATGCATCTCCTTGGTCCATCCTGCCATTTCCCCCTCCCCAAGGGGGCACTTACCATTTACTTGCACAACAGCGCTAAATGTGTCAAATGAAAGAAATTCCGCGAGTGCATGTGCCAGTGAAACTTAGCCAATTGCTGTTCTTCAACCTAGCTTTAATTCAAAGTGGGTTTTTTATTTATTTGAATTATTCTGCAAAAGTTTCAAACATTTTAAAGCAGCTATGAATTTTATTTTTATGGTACTATCAAGTTTTTTGCCGTCAAATTTTGACGGTTCCATCTAGTATATCATAAATTCAACTGGGATCTGCCGGCTATAATCCAAAGCATATACAAAAAATTTGGTTCAATTATCTGCATAACTTCATACACTTTTCGATGATACAATATTGAAAATAGAACAAAAATCGCGGTCACAGCGCCCCCTTTCGTCGAAATATCCCCAAAATTCAAGTAGACCCTGTTGACCATAACCGAAAACATAGGAAAAAAAATTGTTCAATTATATGCGTAACTTCATACACTTTTCGATGATACAACAGTGAAAATGAAACAAAAATCGCAATCGCAGCGGCCCCTTTCGTCGAAATATCCCCAAATTCAACTGGGACCTGCAGGCTATAGTAAAAAACATATTAAAAAAATGGTTCAAATTGAAGAATAACTTCATACACTTTTCGATGATACAATAAGGACAGACAGACGGGCAGACAGACATTTTGTAAAAACATGTTTTTTGTAATCTCTGACCCCTAAAACGTGTAAATCCGTCAAAAACCGGAAGTCAAATAAAAGTTCGATTACAACTACTTACTTCTATCATAGATAGAACAAAGTAAAAATACAAATGTGTTCATTTTTCTATATAAATGATAAAATTGTTATTAGAGATACAATGGAAGACTTATATTTTGTATTAAAACATGAATTGTTTTTCTTTCATTTCCGGTTCTAATCGAAATATGTGAGGTTCCGGTCGATTCGAGGGTCGGCGAAAATTACTTTGTCCGGTTGTGGGTTGATGAATTGGTTTTGTCCGAGTCGGGTTGCGAATTGAATTTAAATAATATGTTTGGGTCGACCGCAAGAATAAAAACCCAACCCGATACCTAAAAAATATAAGTCAACCCGACCGGCAACAAAAATGTAAAAATCAACACGACCCGAAGCAAGAAAGTAGAATTTAACCTGATCCGCAATGAAAAAATTCTTTCCCAAGCCGACCAGAACAGCGGGTCATATTAGAACCTATTATCGCTCCCCCGACTCCCCAGATCTGCCCTAGGACTTTAGTCAATTTTTACGAAAGTTAGAATTTATAAAGTATAAAAAAGGCATGTAAATATTCAGACAAATAAACATATCATTGCTTAAATTCCAATGATACTGAAAAGAGACGCTCTACAGAAAGATATACCTATCCGGGAAAAAAAAAAAAGTATAAAAATTGCAGTATCCGTTTCAAAGTTTTGCGTGACATACATATAGAAAAAATATACATCCTAACGAATTGTAGAATTTCCTCATTGGAAGTGGATTAAAATTTAAAGGTACAATATTTAAGCTTATAGAAATAAAGAATTTGAAATTTACTCAATTTTAACAGGCGTATTTTGATGAAATTTAAAAATAACCGAAGAAAAAAAAAAGCTTCTTAAAATATATCTAATCATTCTTGCGACTGTTTCTATTTTCTACGCCGAATTTTGAAAAATTGGTTTTAGCCAATTATCGCGATGAGGCGTTTCCAAGAGTTCAGAGAATACTCTGTCCAATCACAGAATATGTGTGAGCGTCCCGAGTGGAGGCGGTCCGCATATAATTAATTCAGGTCTTTTTTTCAATTTTGCTCAAAGTTATCCCGTGTTTATACTCGCTGTAATTGCAGTAGAATTATAAAAAGCATATTTTTGGAAAGCTTAAACACTGAGCCATCGTTGTTAGTTTTTAATTTTTTTTAAATTTTGCTGATATCAATTTTATAAGAGTTTAAAAGACACAACAACTCGATTTTTACCGGATCCAACCATTGAGTTGGTTCTCAGAAATAAACTACAACAGAAATCGAAAAAGTAAAAACTAACAACATTGGAGATTGGTCTCAGCTATCCTATGGAGAAAAAAAAATATTTAAAAATATTAAAATTCGAGCGAGAAATCGCGCGATAACCTTCCCATAGACTTAACATTAGCGTGAGCGTTTCTTCGCGTGACTGATGTAGGCTCTTAAAAGAACTTTTGTATTGGCATTTTCTTTTCTTCGATCTGTTTAATGGTTTAATCCTACCCTTGCCCTCTTCCAGCTGAGCTTTTGGGACAGGTTTTCTTTCTGAGACAAAATTCAAATACGGTTAAACCCATGAAAACGTAACCAGTCTGTGATTCATGATCCTAACGAATGGAATACCATACAAGTATACTTGCTAAAATAGATGTTTTTTTCGGTCCCTAACGAGTTTCGGTAAGTTTTACAGTCATGTGTATAAAAACCAATGTAAAGATAAACACACAGTCACATAGATTAAACTTGCAGCTATATAGATGAGGAGTATGAAGCTTGTTTCACAGCTTTAAAAAGGAGCTCTCCTTCTTTATGAAAAATCACAGATGCAAAGGTGCTGCTCCTGTTTCTCAATATATTTTATATTGTATTTTGCACTGAAAAGGTAAGACTAGAATTTTTTAGATATTTTTGCATTTTCGTTTTAGTTATTTTTCATTGTTTTTACACATCACAACAGAACAGTTTTTGTACTTTTCCGTTTTTAATTGTTATTTAAGTCTTAAATACTTTCTTTGCGTGCGCCAATGTAAATATAGTAAAACTTAATAAGACGGAATCACCTAGAGACAAAAAAATTTTAATTGTAAACAAGTTTTTGTCTTAGCAGGTATAGTTACATGCTGTTCCTTTTGCTGGAACTATGAAATATTTCCGGCTAAGGCAGGATTCCCTCATACACAATTGAGGATTCCCTTATTCACCGTTTTCGCAGATTTTATTGTATTTCGAGAAATACTATTAGCTCTATGCAAATAGCTTCAGCATACATTTTCTACTTTTGAAGAACTAAAATTATTTCATAAAAAAGAATTCTAATGGTAATAAAATGTGAAAACAGGATTGCTAGGAACTGAAAAAAATCCATTTTTGACAAGTTTCTATCTTAGCAGGTACAACTTTATGCAATTCCTTGACGGGATTATGAATTTTTTCTGTTTAAGACAAGATTTCGTTAGGGACAAGTACCGCTTCACAAATTACTGTAAAAATATTACTGAATTTTAAAAAAGAAATAAGGTTATCTTAATGCTCGCTTTGAAATATTTGGAAAAAACTATTACCTCTACGAAAGTTCGCAGCATTATCAAACGATAATAAAATACAATAAAACTTGCTAAGACGGAATAGCTAGCGATTAAAGAAAAGTTCCGTTTTAACCAGGTTTCCGTCTTAATACATATACACTCTCTAAAATGAATACTCAAATTTCAAGAAATTTTCTTCGTTTTTGACAAAACGGTTTCCTGGGAAATGCTCCGAGCAAACATTTCGTCAAATCGAGTAAATTTGCATCCTCAAAATTACGAAGAAATTAGTTTCGTCAAATTGTTTCTTTGACGAAAGTTCCAAAAAAAGGTTGGTGCTGCCATCTATCGGAGTTTTTAGAAGCATCTTTAATTGACTAGGGCAAAATTAAGATCACTTGGGATACGATCGGATTCGAACGCGCGATGTTGAGCTTGGCAGCCAAGTTCTCTGACCACTTAGCCAGCGGGTCTTCGGAATTATTTGATTTTAAATGTTTTTATGGGATGTTGATGTGTAAATATATTTTTAGAAAGCAGAATGTATTTTTATCGGTGCTGTTATAAATTTCTGCATGTTTTAATTAATAAGGCTAGATTATTATTATGGTTTTTCTATGGTTAATAAATAATTAGAAAATGTCTTGATTAATATAATTTATTAGAGAAATTTCCTTTGTTCAATGAATGATTAAAATATGGTCTAATTAATTTGTTGATCAGAAATAGTTAATTTTGAAGTGCATATTTTGGAGGCGAGTTCATCAATTTTAGCGGATAAGATTACTGTTTATAGAGGGGGGTCAGTTATACATATTTTTAATTTGATTGTTATATGAATATTTTTCTTAAATAAAAAAGAGCTCCTAAAATTGTGATTTTTTTGTAACCATTGGGAAAATGTTGATGCTTTCGGTCGAAAATGGACCAAATGATGTTCGCATTTTACTATTTTAACCGTTTTTAACGAAATTCTGTAACTTTAGAAGAATTTTTTAAGCGTTTTTAACGAAATTCTGTAACTTCAGAAAAATTTATCTTTGAATAGGCAATAGAAATGCATAAAATAGTTACCAAAATGATAGACACAAATTATCAGATATAAAAAATAAAGTAGAAATTTGGTACATTCCTGTTATAGCGGCGGCCCCCAAGGATGAAATATTTTTGTTTATGTTTTCATTAATATATTGTAAATTTAATACTTTCGTGTAATTTTTTTTTCTTTTTGAACGATTTTGTAACAAAAATAATCTGGCCGGGAATGGGGAAACATTTTTATCAAGAGATTTTCCATTTCATTAAAAATCACTTAATTTTGAGACGAAATAATTGTCAAAAATGACGAAATATAGCTCAAGAATTGCGGAATCGTCAAAAGTAAGAATTTTATTTTTGACAGCGAGGAAACAGTTTCGTCAAGATATTTGAGGATTCGCGTTTCGTCAAAAATCACGTGACTCTGACGAAATGATTGTCAAAAATAACGAAATGAGGCCTGAGGATTGCGGAATCGTCAAAATTGAGTGTTTTATTTCTCAGAGTTTAATTGTTTAATATTCCTTCCGACATGTGAAAGCTGAACCTGTCTTTTACAGAACTCTCTCTTAAACGGAAATATTTCCCGGTCCTGACGGAAGGAATACCATAACAATCTATCTGCTAAGCCGGAAATCTGTCAAAACGGATTTTTTTCGGTTGCCAGCGATTTTGGTTTCACTGATATACTGTATTGCTATTTGTAAATCATTAAAACTACACATAGTATTATTACTTTTCTATTAATTAAACAATCTATACTAATAAAATAAAGTTGTTTGTCTCTTTGTGTGCGTGAGTGCGATAGTTAGCGAAATCTGCCGCACGTAGAAGTCTGAAAATTTAGTGCGGTTATAGTCCAAGGCAGGTCCTGATGCACCTGGGGCTCAGATTTTTAAGTTTTTAAGACCCGGGCCCCATGAGGCCCCTTCAAGTATTTTGCCCTAAACTGTTAATAACTTGTCCCGTTTTTATCCAATAGTCTTCGTTTTGGAGGCCCTTTCTCCATTTAGCTTGTAAAGCTAAGCCATAAAGTTGTTTGTCTTTAAAGCCCCTTTAACTCTTGTTTGTCTTTAAGCCGCTTTAAGTTTTTTGCCCTAAATTGTTAATAACTTGCCCCATTTTTATCCAATCTTCTTCGGTTTTGGGGCCCTTTCTCCATTTAGCTTCCCCCCATTTCTACGTTCCAGTTAAGACACTGGGGCCCGGTACCCTCTTGAAGTTTTTGTGAACTAAATTGTTAATAACTTGCCCCTTTTTAATCCGATTTTCTTCATTTTGGAGGCCTTTTCTCTGTGTAGTTATTCCCCCATTTCTACAATCCACTTAAGATTCTGGCGCCCCTTTAAGTTTTTGTGCCCTAAATAGTTAATAACTTGCCAATTTTTTATCCGTTCTTCTTTGATTTGGGGCCTTTTCTTCATTTAGTTATTTTCCCATTTCTACATTCCAGTTAAGACCCTGGCTCCCTAGGGCTCGGTTAGGGGCTTATTTAAGTTTTTGTGTCAAATTGTTAATAACTGGCCCTATTTTTATCCGATCTTCTTTGTTTTTTGGGCCCTTTCTCCATTTAGCTTTCCCCCCATTTCTAGCTTCTAGTTGCCTGGTAAGAGGCCCGTTGAAGTTTTTGTTTCCTAAATTGTCAATAAGTTGCTCCCTTTTAATCCGATCGTCTTCGTTTTTGGGGCCTTTTCTCCATTTAGTTATTCCTTCATTTATATCCTCCAGTTAAGACCCCGGGGCCCCTTGAACTTTATGTGCGCCATGCATTTTTCACCCCTCTAATTATGTCATTCTCCCAATGCATAACTTTAAATTTGAGTCTTTGACTCCGCTTCCCGGGCCACCACTCTCATATTTTTATTGGGGCCCTAGGGATCTTTTTTATGTCTTTCTTTAAAATATTATTTTAATGATCAATTCATACCCTATTGTTTAATTTCGGCTAATTGAAGATCTAAAGCGCTAAGTACTAGAACCATTTAAGATGTTTTCATCTTAGGGCCCTGCTCAAAACTATCAGTTGGCCTTCTTTTGATCCCCCTACTATAGCTCCCTTAAAAATCGTCCGATTGACTAGCTTTTTTTTTTTCAAACAACTTCTTAGGTCCTCCAGCTGCTACATGAACGACAAAAAAATTTCTCGGACCTCAACTACCACCAATTTTGAATCCTTTTGGGCCTTCTGCTATAACTCTCTTAAAAATCGTCCGATTCACTAGCTTTTTTTTTTTTTAAACAACTTCTTAGATCCTCCACTACTATATGAACGGCAAAAAAAATTCTCGGACCCCAGCTACCACCAATTTTGAATATTAATAACCTTCTTGGGGGCCCTTGGTGCAGCTTCTTTAAAAATGATCCGATTATCTTTCAATTTTCTTAAACATATCTGTAGGGTCCTCCTGCTACTTTATAAACTATTAAAAATTTCCTTAAACCCCAAAATCGGGTTAATGATATAAAATCATACAAACTTGAAGTTTGTTTTAATTTATTATCACGGGCTCGGGTAATGCCGGGCAGGTGAGCTAGTTAATAATAAACTACAATTAATAGTAAAAACTCATGAAAACGATTCATCTATGAGCTGGAGAAATTTTTTTTATACAGGTTTCCGTTTTAGAGGATAGATTTGTATAGTATTCCTTCCACCAAGACTATACAGTTTTTTAGATTTATTTCGAAGATAGAATTCCGGCATAGACAGGTTCCATTCTTAGAGGTTTTACTGTATGAATTAACCAACAAGAATTATGACTAATAAATAACTGTAAACAACAAATCACTGTATTCTTTTACATACCGCAAATCCTGTAAAAACGGAATCGCTGTGGATCAAACTCTAATTCCGTTTTAGACAGGTTTTTATTTTGTTGGCACATTTGTATGGTGTTTCTTCCGTCGGAACCATGGAATTTTTCCGTTATAGGCAGGTTTAATTTTCAAAAGTTTTACTTGCTATACTATGCCCATTATATGCAACAATGTATCCCCCCCCCCCCAAAAAAAAAAGGACACTCTGTATCCACCCCTGAAATGAACAAAATAAAAATAAAAATAACTTTGCTCTGAAAATGGAGTCGTACATTTAGTTACAGCAAATTTAACATAAAAGTAGAATTTTAGCCTCCTAATCGTACTTCCATTTTAAACTCTACACATCAAGGCATAAAATATTTAAATAAATAAAAAATACCAGAGAGAATTTTGGGCACCGAATAATGGAAAAGGCTTTTCCAGATTTAAAAAATGAGGTTTTGACAATGGTGAAGGTGAGACAATCAAATGACTTGATATAAGCTGCTTGGCAAAATGGATCTTCTATCCAAACTAAAAACTGTTGGTAAAATTCCAATTTTGCACATTTGACTGCAAAAGAGAGCAGTATTGCATTGAATTTCTTTCTGATCTTTGGATTACATCTACAGAATATATTCAACGTACACTGTCTGCTAATGATTACATTGAATGGACGAAGGAGTCTCCGCGTGTCCTGATCTAACTACAAATGACATTGTGGAATTTTAATAAAAGAAGGGAAAACAAACGAAAGTGAAAGTGAAGACAGTGATTGTTCAACAAGTACTGGATTTATTTCATTTTTAAAATGTTTTATTCAAAACTTAAATTAAAATTTCAATCGGGATAATGATATGCAGCACAGACTACAGCTGCGAAGTGATGATTCATGGGCTAATCCAGGGACGACATCTTCCGCTCCCCTGCGGATCATTGAAAATCACTCCGGAAGATTTGGAATTTTATGCTTATTAATTGACAGAAGTTAAAATCCCCCTCCCTCCCGGAAGAGCTGCGAAAATCCTCTTCAGAAGAAAAAGTCTAAATTCAACTCTGCTGCTGCATGTTGAACGACCGGACAGCTTATTTCAGTGTTTCAGCACTTACAGCTTATTTCAGTGTTTCTCAACCATCTTATATTGTTCCTCCCAAAAGCAAACATAACTTCCAAAACTCTAAAATATTGAAGAACGGTTTTTTATTTCCCTTAATTTGAATGATCGTTTCATGTTAAAAATCATTGAAAATATAATAAGATATATAACATTAAAGCAATTATACCTCTAAGCGCCTAAATTGATAGGAAAAAAAAAGATTTTTTATTACAAAGCATGTGTTTTTTAGTCCAAATAAAATCGCGCGTATCATGGAATTACTTTAATTTCTTCTACGAGCTGAAAAACATTGTCAGTTAACCCTTTCAGGGGCAAAGTACTTCCATTGCTTAAATATTGAAAGGAATGAATGACACCAGAATTTTCGAACAAATTTATTTGGAAATAAGAAAAGGATATATAATAAACTGAAAATTTTATACCAAAATTCTGGTGCCATTGTGGTTTTTCGCAATTAAAATTAAGTGGTTTCATAAACATACCACCGCCCTTGAAAGGGTTAAAGGATAGGTGAATTTTTGAATCATTACCCTAAAAAGTATTAATCATTTAACATACTAAATCAGTCACAAATTAAAAAAATATAAGATAAAATATATACTGAACATATTTCGTATAAAATCCATTCGTTAATTAGTATACTGCAGTCATCAGAAACATTTCTTCTATATTATTATAATATATTTATTTAAATAACATTTTTACACGTTAAGTATGGTGCATTTCTTTTTTAATCTAACTCCAAATTACACTGATAAGCGATTAAAAAGCACAGTTCAACAGTGTTCCCTGTTGATGTTCAAATACAAAATTGGACCAACATATGTATTTTAATTAATGATATTAAATATAAAATATGGCTCATTTCTACCCAATAGAAATTGTTATACAGCTACGGATTAAATGGTTGTTTCAAAGAAGAAGAAAAATAGCAGCACTTTTTGAAGAATGATAAAAGACAAAATTGTATCAACATAATTTTCATTAAATATGTTATATACTAAATTTAGTGAAATTCCCTTCCATAGATATAGCTATCACGGAAATTGCAAAAACTTTACAGCGTATCTGCGCTACCTGTTGAGCCGTTCGTACCTAAACTTAATCAAGACTTATTTATGTTAAAATCTAACTGAATGTGAAGTTTGATGAAATTTCATCCCATACATACCCAGATATAGCTAGCACGGGAATTGGGAAAAACACAGTATAGAAGAACCACCAGTTGGGCTATGCATACTCAAATCTAATCAACACAGATAAATGTCAAGGTAATACATAATATGAAGTTTGATGGAATTCCGTGCAAAACTGTTAAACGGTTAAACCTTTGTATAATTATACCTTATAATAGGTTTAAAAATAACGCATTTTCTTCTGGAGTTTTGGAATACAGCTACCAACACTTTTATGATGAGATATGTGAGGAGTGTCGGATGACTGAGTGTCACATAATCTAGTGTCAGATAATCGGGAATCCACTGTACTTTTATTTACGAATTATATCACAATAAACAGACAGAGTTAAAATTCGTCTGTTATCATATATTATAATACGAGCAAATCTTGTGTGTCTATGTGTGTGTGGTTATGCAAATTTTATCTTAAAAACGGCTCTAACGATTTTGACTAAATTTTGTATCCTACGGTTTTCGGGCACGAGAAGACCATTGCGCTAGGTTACATGTTCAAGAAAATTCGATTAGTGGGTTATTTCGGGTCACCACGGGTCAGGGTCAAGCTAATCTTATTTAAAAATCGGTTCAAACGATTTTGATGAAATTTTGAATTACGAGAAAACAATTGAGCTAAGTCACATGTTCGAGAAAATTTTATTAGTAGGAAATTACGGGTCAAGATAATTATATCTAAAAAAATCTCTAACGATTTTGACTAAATTTTGTATCCTATCGTTTTGGATTACGAGAAGACCATTGGGCTAAGTCATGTGTTCGAGAAAATTCGATTAGTGGGTCATTTTTGAGTCACTGCGGGTCAAGTTAATTTTATCTAAAAAAACATATTTGACTAAATGTTGTATCTTACTATTTTGGGATACGAGAATACCATTGTGCTGGGTCACATGTTGGAGAAAGTTTGATTAGTGCGTCACTTTGGGTCATTACGGATCAGGGTCAAACTAATTTTATTTAAAAAACAGCTCAAACGATTTTGACTAAATTTAGTATCGTACCATTTTGGATTACGAGAAGACAATTGGGATAGGTCACATGCTCGAGAATATTCGATTAGTGGGTCATTTTTGGATCACTACGGGTCAGAGTTCAGCTAATTATATGTAAAAAAAACGGTTCTAACGATTTTGACTAAACTGTATCGTACCATTTTGGATTATGAGAAAACCATTGGGCTCAGTCACATGTTCGAGAAAATTCGATTAGTGGGTCATTTTGGGTCAGGGTTCAGCTAATTATATCGAAAAAACGGCTCTAACGATTTGGACTAAATTTTGTATTCTGCCGTTTTGGAATACGAGACCATTGGACTAGATCTCATGTTCAAGAAAATTCGATTAGTGGGTCATTTTTGGGTCACTACGGGTCAATGCATTTCAATGTGAAAGAAGGTTGAAACAATTATTAAGTTTTAGAACAGTTGGCAGTAAACAAAGTCTCAAAGTTGGCAACATTTCGCATATCATTGCCAATTTTGCGAAATGTTGGTGACATTGGCGAGATTTTGCGGGAAAAGCGACTTTCAAGATTACCAATGCTAAAACGTGCTTGGCACTAAATGAAAAAATGTCACCAAGTTTGCGAATTTTCGCCAAATGTTAGCGATTTTCGGCAAAAAAATTGGCTTTCAGAATCTGAAGTAATTTTCTACAAAAAAAAATAAGAGCCGATGAGATACATGACTCAACCAATCAGAGTCCATAGTTCCTTTGTGCACGGAATGCTGTACTTTGATTTCTGTTGTATAAAAAGGCGTTCATGCCTAACCCAGACAACACAAACACATCCTAAAAACATCCAAAAGATGTCATATTTAGGACAAGCTGATATCCTGTGGACCGATGAAATGGTCCTCTCGACAGTTACAGGACATCCCCTAAGTTTCGAAATGTCACACCTTTCAACGTCCTATGGATGTCATCACATGACACATTTTGGACGGTTATAGGACACTTGCATTACATCCTCTGGATGGTCCTATTGATATCCTAAAAGCATCCACATAATGTCATATTTAGGATAAGCTGATATCCTGCGGATGGATGAAATCATCCTGTAGACAGTTATAGGATATCCCCTGTGTGTCGAAATGTCACACCTGTCAATATCCTATGGATGTCATTACACAACACCTTATGGATGGTTATAGGGCATCCTCTGGGTGTCAAAATGTCACGCCTGTCAGCATCCTGTGGATGGTTTTCATGATATTACTGCCTTCAATTTGCATTTTTGAAATTCATATGTACATAAACATATGACAATGCATAGATCTATTGTTACTGAAAACATTTATTTAATAAATTTTATAGTTTAAAAATATCTTCATTTATTAGATTTATTAGAGGGAATAAAAGTTTATTTTTTAAGAAAGGTTATTGAATAATCTTTCTTTTAAAAAAAATATCCAATCTAACAAAGATCTCATACACTATATAATTTATTTAATAAAAAATGTTTTCAGTAACAATATATTGAGGTATATATGAATTTTAAAAATGCAAATTGAAGGCAGAAGATATCTTATATTCTCGATAAAATTCAAGAAAATTTAAGAAATTTTGTAAAATTCCTTACTTGTATATAATTATTTTTTACATATTTTATTCTTAATTTGAGCAAATATTATATAAAATGATGCAATTTAAAATTTTTTCATGACCTTTTTTTAAGTGCTATGTCTGAAGTGGAACTTATCATTCTTGTCGTAAGAAGTCATATAAAAACTTAAGGCAGTATTCAAAAAAAATATTTTTGCATGCTCAACAACTCAAAATTTTATGACACATTTTCAAACTCATTTTTAAAAGTAAAAACATGAAACTTGGCGGCGTGATTTATGAAGAGATTTATAAGGGACCTACGTTTTCATTTTTCGTTCAATTAATTAGAAATTGATTTACAAACAAATATTTTCAAAGTACTTTTTTTTTTTTTTCCCAGCGCTATCGCTTCGGGAAATTCGGTTCAAAATGTCCACTTTGACAGCATTTTTAAAAATATATTATGCCTTTATCAAAAAATCAAGACAACACGGACATTATAAAGTTTCTGAATAAGAGAACCTGCCAATTGGATGCATTTTCGAGCAAAAATGAATTTAAAAATGTGTCTCAAAATAAGCAGTTTGGATTTGAATACACCCTTAAGTTTTTTTTAAATAACAATTTTTTTTTTTACTTTGCAATTATTTGTTTTACTTACTAAAAAAAGCATGTAAATACCTAATCCACTTTAGGAACACCCGGTATATGCAACAAATGTTATGCATTTGATTGTCCTCTGATAAGGTGCCACATGAAATTTAAAAGTATCGTTTTGTCCCTCTGATGATGGTTTTACATTGTTTTTCTAGAATAAAGCTAGTGCATAAGTCATCTGTTAATACTTTTGCATTCAAAACAAATAAAGGACAGAAAAGTATGCCCTTTCATATTTAGTGACCGAAGCACACATTTACTGCTGTGATAATTTGGCTATACAGCTTCAGATTCAATTTGTTTTACTTACCTTTGTACTTAAATACATTACCTTACTTTAACAAAATGAGACAGTACCATGATTATGTAAATGCTAATGGCCCAGAAAGTGCATTTGATATATGTCACAAAGTATTAACACAAATTTGAGCAATATTAAGATATTGTTTGCTTTCATTGTTCTAACTTTAATGAATAAACAACTTCTGTATTTTAAATAATTGCACATATTATACTAAGTGCTCAATATAAAATAATAAACTTAAATTATATGACATACAAAAATTAAATCTTTATGCAAAAGTCATCAGAAGTGAATACCTGAAAATTTTAAAATTTTACTCCCAATTTAATTGGAAATCAGTAAAGGAATAAAAATAAAAAAATATATTTCACAATGTCATGAAAGATAGTATGGGGAAAATGATAACCGCTGTTGAATAATCTTATTATTTTTAAAAAATTCTATAATGTTACAAATTGCACAATAAAAAAATTCACATTAAAAACAAAACAAATATTTATTTACAACTTTCACGATAAAATACAAAACAAATATTTATTTATAACTTTCCACAATAAAATACAAAACAAATATTTATTTACAACTTTCCACATCACAAAACATAATTTTTTTTTCTTTGCAACAATCTGGTTTCTTCCACCTTGCTGTTGTCACAGAAATTTCTGCTCGGCATACGTCTGTAAAGAAGAAAAGAAAAAATATTCATATCTACCTAACTTTATAAGTGCATCACATTCATTCAAAATGAATAAATCAGCATATATACACAAGATATACAATAATTTCTTACCGTTTGTTTCTTCAAAAGATCTTACAGTAAAATTTATTAAGTTATTTTTAGGAACTTTACTATTTAAGCCTTATGGGATATTATTTTGGATCCTTATGGAACAACTATGAAAAAGTAAAAGCACATCTTATTTTATGTCGAAAAACGTCATACAGCATGAAAGCACCCGCCTTGTTTTGTGTCGAAAAAAAAAAAAAATCTTAATATTTATAACTGATGGTAATGTCATATTTTTAATAATTAAAAATGATGGTAATTACAAGCAAAATGTACTACAGTAGACTCCCCAAATCCACATGAGTCCATCATAACACTGAAATTGTGCAAATTTTTGAATTATTTGCAGATTTCTGGTTTATTTACATTTTTTAAGCAGTAATACGAATGTAATAATGCATTTGAAATTACAATGAATATGTCTATAATAAAGTAAATTATTAAGTAAAACAATAAAGTACTAAATATTAAGAAAATGTAAAACTTGATTAAAATATAAAAAGTAAAGATCAAGTATGTATTTAGTAATGTGTAAGTATGCTAAATAAAGATTAGATATCATCATCATCAACAACTGTTTTCAATCCACTGCTGGATTCTCACCCAGATTTTTCCATTGTTTCCTGTCTAGTGTTTTAGTCATCCAATTAACACTGACCACTTATCTGATTTCGTCACTCCATCTTACTTGAGGTCATCTTCTTGGTCGTTTTACATCACTGGGATACTACTGCAGGGTGTTTGTGCTCCATCTACTGTCTTATCTTTTTGCAATGTGCCCTGCCCATTTTCCATTTTAGACGTTTAATTCTTTCAATGACGTCAAAAACTTTCGTCTAACTTCTCAGCCAGGTTATTCTCTTTCTGTCTCTTCTAGTTATGCCCAGCGTACATCTTTCTATACTTCGCTGTGTTCGGGTCCGGATACCGGGTTGCGTTAGTGAAGGAAACACTCGATGGAGAAGTTTCTGTAGAAGCACAATTTTAGTCATCAATATTGGTTTGACACTAAACGGTATGCCATTCCGCTGCACCAGATTTAGTACAGCAATCCTATACTTTACAGATTAACAAACTACAACTTGTGTGTTCAGGGGTCGATGCAGGTTTTTTTTTTCTTGGGGCCCATTTTGTGAAAAGTAAAGGTTATTTTTGTGAAATTTATTATATTTTTGTGAAAAATAACATTTTGTGGCGAAAGTTGATATCCAGTTAATCAAATTCAGACCAAGCATTTAAAAACAAAAACCGTTTAAAATCCTTTTGCTGAAGTTTTCCTCTCTGGTGAACTTGCTTGTTTACAAATTACATATTTTAAAAATCACAAAATAATAAATAAATAATAAATAGTAAGTTTTTATGGAATAGCATTTTGTGAAGGAGCCCATTTTATCATTTTGATTTTTGTGAAGGGGACCATTTTATAAAATTGAATTTTGTGAAGGGGCCGATTTCATTAAATAGATTTTTGTGAAGGGGCCCTAAATAGGCCCCAAATTTTTCCTGGATCGACCCCTGGTGTTTCATTTTAAAATGCTTGTTGCACTTATGCTGAATTGGTGTTTGTTATGAGAACATAAGATTTATTTTTATAAAAGCTATGATTTATCAAACTTATAAGTTATAATGCTCTAAAATAAGACTTATTTTTGTATGGAGTAAAAAATTCAAAAAGAAAATAACAATGTGTGCAGTATTTGAACACACGGCAAATGTAATATGGTGAGAAAATGCTTTTTTAACCATTAAAATAATGTCAGGGCTTAATATACTTACATATCTACCGTATTATTGGGAATATCAGCCGTACCAATGAATATCTGTTTCAAAAAAAGTATATCCACGTAAGCGGCACACCTGTAAAAATATCTTTTTTAAAAATGTATAGTGCCGCACCCAAGGAACTCAAATTTACGTATAAATATTTTCACTTAAATGCCACACACAAAAAAATTTAAACTAGTAATTAAATATAAAGAACTATTGTAATATTAGTATACAGAGTTTCCCCCAGACAGTTTCAGAAGGGTGCTGCACCCTGCCTGCCCTTTGGTTAACAAAATAGCACCCCTCTTGTCCCTCATAAAAAGAATTAGCACCCTTCTTGCCCCCTCCAGTAAAATAATTAGCACCCTTCTTGCCCTTAGTAAAAAAAGTGCCCTTTCTCCTTTTTGCCTTAAAAATTCGCTTTCATAGTAAAAACTGACTCAATGTTGTCTTAAAAAGAGTGTTTTGACTTTGAAATATCAAAAGTGGTTTTAAAAATCAAAAGAATACATCTAACAATTAAAAAAAGTGTCTTTAAGAATCTGAAAAGTGCCCTCAAAAATCCAAAAAGTGCCCTTAAGAATAAAAAAGTGCCCTTTTCTCACCAGCAGCACCCTGCCCCTTTTTAAACCTGGGGGAAACTCTGTTAGTAATATATAAATAATTTAACTTAAGTGCTGAAAAAAAAATATGTATATATATATAAGGATATCATATAGAGACTTTGTGCCGAAACTACTGTAGCATAACTAGAGCGGTGTTCCTGTAATTTTTTTTTAAGGGTGGAGGGAGATTTCTTTTGACAAAATACATGTTAGATTTAAGGTATGCAAATGACAAAAAAATTTAAACAAGCAAAATATTACTGAAAAATGTTATGTAATAAACCATTATTAAAACATTTTTAAAATATGTAGTTTTATGTTAACTCCCCTGACTACTGCTAAAAGCACCTTTTCGTCACCGAAGCAATAATCAAACAGAGAAAAATACAGTATTTAATCTATACCATCAGAAGCTGATGATCTTATTCTGATAACGTTCGGCGACTTCCGACTGCAAATAGTTTAATAAACAAAACAAAAACCACAGATAGTTCTCTCCTTTTTCTTTGCAGTTGCTTTTTTGTGGGGATGCTCTCATTTTCTAATAATTGATTATTTTTTAATAAAAGTTTGTTACACAGCCTAATTTACTATTATTGAACTTGCTGAAAACTTGAACAAATTTCGTCAATTGACGATGGAGATATCAATTATTTTTTTTAATAGTAAGGTAAAAACAGGTTTTGCTTTTCATTCTTTTTCTTTTAATTATTTTTTCCGTTTGCTTGAAGCTCAATTTTTTTCCCCATTTGGCACTAACTATTACGCTTGACGACAATAGTGTTGATATAACACAGTTTAGAGATACCTAGAATTTAAATATTCAGGGCCGAAATTAGCTTTTTTTTCACAGGGGCAAACAGGGATTTTGGCACCCCCACTAACCCTACCTTTCTCGCAAAGTAAATTTACAAAGATAATTTTACTAAGTTTTTAATAGCTGACTTATTTTAAACTGAAAAATATGTAATAATAAAATACGTAATAGTGAACTCTGTGCTTTGTCAAATACTTATTCAATAAAACCTGTGAGTACAGAATCAAAAGGAACAAGACAAAATTCAGTTTTATACAAGTTTTCGTCTTAGCAAATAGAATTGATGCTATTGTTACTGTTGGATCCGTGTATTTTTTCATTTAAGACAGGATTCTATTACAGAAAGATTTTACTGTAGTTATAGTATTACATTACAATTGAACAGATGTTTAAAGTCCTAGTGTTATAAGTCACAATGTCTTAAGAACTGAAAAACCAGAATTTTCTGTAAGAATATAACAATGAATTCTAATACTGTAAAACATCTTTGTATGTTATCTACATACAGTTTCATGGAGCTGTCATTTATACTGCACTTCCTATTTATAGACTAATATGTTTAGATACTTTCCTGAACCTAAATTCCAAATTATAATAGTGACTCGGAACAAAAAGAATTAAGTTTTTAATAAGTATTTTATTATGTGAATTTTCTACCTTTTATTTTTTAGTGTCCCATGAATTCTCAGTTTTTCTTTTGAATTTTCCAACTTACAAAACATTTTTGCCCAAATTTCATATACTTTTTTTTGTATCAAGCAACAAACCAAATGGTCATTTGTTGTCCCCCATGCCTTCCATTCTGGCGCCCGGGGCACATGCCCCCTCTGTGCTGCCTTTAGTTTCAGCCCTGAATATTAATAATCAAAAAGTGCTGCAGAATGTTTACATTTAAAATAAATGTCAATATACTTAAAATCTTGGTACTTTTCGGTTAGCCAGGCACCACTAATTAGAGATCTGCACAGGCCAGGCTTGGGCCTATTTTCCTTCACTGCACTCGGGCTAGGCCTGGTCTCCACTCGTTTTGGGCCTAGTGATTACTCTTTATGGCCCGGGTTCAGGCCTTTCTTTTTTCCTGAAGGATCAGGCCGTGTCTTAAATTATTTTTTCCGGACAGAGCCGGGACTGGTTTCATCCTTCCTAGTCTTCACACCCCAAAATTTTCAGTCCTGGTTTTGACCCTATAAAAATCATTGTCTCGGCTTGGCCTGGTCCGTTCGAAGGTCAGTAAAATAAGACCCGGCACAAAAATCTTTGAAAAAAATACAAATATTTTTAAATTGCCATTATTCTACAATTAAACATTAAAATTTATTATTTTTAAAGATAAGTAGATTTGTACACTTATTAAAATATGGCTAAATTAAAATATAGTGAAACGTGTGAAAAAGAACCTGCTTATGACGGAATCCTGTCTTAAACTGAAAAATGTGTTGATCCATGCAAAATGAATATACTAATACGTAAGAAAAGAATATATATTATATTTACACCTGCTAAGAAGGCAAATTGTCTATAACTCATTTTTTTCCCCTATGCAATTCCGTCTTAGAAGAAGATTTTAATGTATAGCATTTTTCTGATTTTTAACACTTCAATACATGGAATATGGATTAACAATATTAATGATAACTTAAACACATACATACAACAAATAGAGATTTATTAAAAAAATAAATATCGCAGACTGCGGCACTTCTATAAAAATGAAGATTGTAAACATGAAAAAAAAAAAAGAGCTTAGAGAGGAATTTTTGGTTAGATCTACTCCTACAAGGCAAATTTTTAACCAAATCATCGTAAAAATCAATGTTTTGTGGAAATTAACTCGGGCCGGCCTTTTAGCTTTTATACCGGGACGAACTTACTTTTAAATCGGGCCGGGTCAGGCCAATATTTTTTTTTGCTTGGGCCGAACTTTTGATTTTTGTATCAGGCCAGGCCTGGAAATTTCAGCCCGTGCAGACCTCTACCACTGATATATGTACATGTATTATATTTACCATATATCTGCAAATACATATTATATACATACATATTATATATATGTATATACATATGTATTTATATATGTACATATGTCACTGGCACCCGGCTAACCGAAAAGTACCAAAAACTTTAACATAAAACTAGATGGAACCCGTCAAAATTTGACGGCAAACAACTTGACAGTACCATAAAAATAAATATCATAGCTGCTTTAAAATGTTTGAAACTTTTGCCGAATAATTTAAATAAATAAATCTGACACATTTAGCGCTGTTGTGCCAGTACATAGAAAACCATGGCACAACAGTGATAAATCATACACAATTGTCATTATAAGATGTCAGTTAATGCAAAAGGCATTTATATACACTACACACTTTAACATCTACTGATCCAATAACGATTTTGTCATTATAGTGCATCTAAATACAGTTTGTAATATAGCAAAAAATTAGCATTCACCACTCAGCGAGTAATACTGAAATTTGGCGATTGACTTTATTGCCAAACTTAATAGTCACACTCGCCAATTGCAACGATTGAATGGAAAATGAGATTTTTTATTTTTGCTGTCTCTTGATGAACTTTATAGAGGAGGGATGGACACGGGAGATGCATAATATGATTAAGCGGTCACAGACCTTTCCATCGATATATCACATGAAGGGTGTGTTCAAAATTTAGAAAAGTACCCCCCTTGGAGGTAAAGGGGGGGACATAGGAGATATATAATATGATTAAGCGGTCACAGACCTTTCCAACGATATATGTCATGAGTGGTGTCAACAAAATTTAGAAAAGTGCACCCCTTGGGGGGGGGGGGAGTGGCGGGATGGACCACTCATGCATAACATAAATAAGCAGCGCCATGCATAACATGAATAAGCAGTCAAAGACCGTCCAACGATATGTAACATGATGGGTGTGTGCAAAATTTAGAAAAGTACCCTCTTGTGGGGGGCAAAGTGGGGGAGATGGACACGGGGGATACATATTATGATTCAGCGGTCACAGACCTTTCCAACGATATATCATATGAGTGATATTGGCAAAATTTAGAAAAGTACACCAATTGGAGTGGCAAAGTGGGGGTAAGGACACCGGAGATGCATAATATGACTAAGCAGTCACAGACCTTTCCAACGATATATAACATGAGGGGTGTCAACAAAATTTTAAAAAGTGCACCCCTTGGGGGGGAGGGAAGTGGCGGGATGGACACTGAAGATGCATAACATGAATAAGAAGTCAAAGACCATTCCAACGATATGTAACATGAAGGGTGTGTGCAAAAATTAGAAAAGTACCCCCTTGGGGGGGGGGCAAAGTGGGGGGATGGACACGGGAGATACATATTGTGATTCAGCAGTCACAGACCTTTCCAATGATATATCATATGAGTGATATTGGCAAAATTTAGAAAAGTACCCCAATTGGGGTGGCAAAGACACCAGAGATGCATAATATGACTAAGCAGTCACAGACCTTTCCAACGATATATAACATGAGGGGTGTCAACAAAATTTTAAAAAGTGCACCCCTTGGGGGGAGGGAAGTGGCGGGATGGACACTGAAGATGCATAACATGAATAAGAAGTCAAAGACCATTCCAACGATATGTAACATGATGGGTGTGTGCAAAAATTAGAAAAGTACCCCCTTGGGGGGGCAAAGTGGGGGAGATGGACACGGGAGATACATATTATGATTCAGCAGTCACAGACCTTTCCAACAATATATCATATGAGTGATATTGGCAAAATTTAGAAAAGTACCCCAATTGGGGTGGCAAAGACACCAGAGATGCATAATATGACTAAGCAGTCACAGACCTTTCCAATGATATATAACATGAGGGGTGTCAACAAAATTTTAAAAAGTGCACCCCTTGGGGGGAGGGAAGTGGCGGGATGGACACTGAAGATGCATAACATGAATAAGAAGTCAAAGACCATTCCAACGATATGTAACATGATGGGTGTGTGCAAAAATTAGAAAAGTACCCCCTTGGGGGGGGGGGGCAAAGTGGGGGGATGGACACGGGAGATACATATTGTGATTCAGCGATCACAGACCTTTCCAACGATATATCATATAAGTGATATTGGCAAAATTTAGAAAAGTACCCCAATTGGGGTGGCAAAGTGGGGGTAAGGACACCGGAGATGCATAATATGATTAAGCAGTCACAGACCTTTCCAACGATATACGACATGAGGGGTGTCAACAAAATTTAGAAATGGGCCCCCTTTGGGGGGCAAAGGTGGTGGAAGGACATTGGCGATGCATAATATGATTAAGCAGTCACAGACCTTTCCAACGATGTATCACATGAGGGGTGTGTGCAATATTTAGAAAAGTACCCCCTTGGAGGCATAGGGGGGGGGGGGGGGGGGTGGACAGCGGAGATACATAATATGAATAAGCGGTCACAGACCTTTCCAATGATATATGACATGAGGGTTGTCAACAAAATCTAGAAAAGTGCAACCCTTGGGGGGGGGGGGGGGGGGAGTGGCCGGATGGACACCGAAGATGCATAACATGAATAAGCAGTCAAAGACCCTTCCAACGATATGTAACATGAAGGGTGTGTGCAAAATTTTAAAAAGTACACCCTTGGGGGGGCAAAGTGGGGGGGATGGACACGGGAGATGCATAAAATGAAAAAGCGGTCACATGCCATTCAAATGATATATCATATGCGTGGTGTCAGCAAAATTTAGAAAAGTTTCAGCGCAGTGTGGGCAAAATGCACTCCCCACCCCCCCCCCATAATTTTTGACATGGCTGCATTTTTAAATTTTATTCGCGCCCCTTCCCTCCCACAAAAGTATTACAACTGTTTCTGAATTACATCAATTGTTTTGAACCGATAAGTTACATGTTTAAAAGAATGCACAATACACCGTAGAACTCAGTGCCTACACATATCAATCTTCGCAAAAAAAAATTGCCGATTTCATGAAATGATCGTGGGAAAAACACAAATTTCATCAAAGGATTATGGAAAAACATGAATTTCGTTAAAAGGCCACAGGGAAAAACATGAATTATGCGAAAGGATCATGAAAGATAAGCAAAAAAAAAAAAAAAATTCACCAAAAGATCACTCTCTATTACCAAATTTCAACTAAAAATTGCAGAATAAAATGTATTTTATAAAAGAATCGCTGGGAAACGCGAATTTCATAAACGATCGTGAGAAAAATCTATCCTCTCTGCACATAATCTCCTCTATCGGCACATAAAAATCATGAATTTTGTCTATCAGGTGCATAAAAATACTTAATTTCGTAATCTTTTACCAAATTTCATCTAAAAATTGCAGAATAAAATATATTCTATAAAAGAATCGCTGGGAAACGCGAATTTCATAAACGATCGTGAGAAAAATGCGAATTTCTTCAAAGGATCGCTGAAAAATGCGAATTTCTTCAAAGGATCACTGAAAAAACGCAAATTTCGTCAAAGTATTGCTGAAAAAACATGAATCTCGTCAAAAGGCAGCAGAGAAAGTGCGAATATCGTCAAAGGATCACAAAAAAAGCAAAATTCATTAAAGGATCACAGAAAAACGCAAATTTCGTCAAAGGATAGTGGAAAAAATGCGAATTTCGTCAAAGGATTGCAGTTAAAACGTTAATTTCGTCAAATGATTGCTGAAAAAACACAAATTATGTCGTAGGATCACTGAAAAAATCATTAATTTCATCCGTCGGCACATAAATATCATAAATTTCGTCTATTGGGAGCATAAATATCCTTAATTTCGTCGGTCGGGTGCAGAATTTTTTTTTTAATCAATCGGGCGTGTAAAAATCATGAGTTTCATTTATCGGTCACCTAAAATTCACAAAATTCTTCAAACGATCACATAAGAATCAAGAAATTAGTTGATCGGGCACGTAAAAATCATTAATTTCCTCTATCAGCACATAAAAATCATGAATTTTGTCTATCAGGTGCATAAAAATACTTAATTTCGTAATCTTTTAACAAATTTCATCTAAAAATTGCAGAATAAAATGTATTTTATAAAAGAATCGCTGGAAAACGCGAATTTCATAATCGATTGTGAGAAAAATGCGAATTTCTTCAAAGGATCGCTGAAAAATGCGAATTTCTTCAAAGGATCGCTGAAAAATGCGAATTTCTTCAAAGGATCACTGAAATTACTTGATTGGGCACATAAAAATCATTAATTTCCTCTATCAGCACATAAAAATCATGAATTTTGTCTATCAGGTGCATAAAAATACTTAATTTCGTAATCTTTTACCAAATTTCATCTAAAAATTGCAGAATAAAATGTATTTTATAAAAGAATCGCTGGGAAACGCGAATTTCATAAACGATCGTGTGAAAAATGCAAATTTCTTCAAAGGATCACTGAAAAAACACAAATTTCGTGAAAGGATTGTTGAAAAAACATGAATCTCGTCAAAAGGCAACAGAGAAAGTGCGAATATCGTCAAAGGATCACAAAAAAAGCAAAATTCATTAAAGGATCACAGAAAAACGCAAATTTTGTCAAAGGATAGCGGAAAAAATGCGAATTTCGTCAAAGGATTGCAGTTAAAACGTGAATTTCATCAAATGATTGCTGAAAAAACACAAATTATGTCGTAGGATCACTGAAAAAATCATTAATTTCATCTATCGGTACATAAATATCATAAATTTCGTCTATTGGGGGCATAAATATCCTTAATTTCGTCGGTCGGGTGCAGAATTTTTTTTTCATCAATCGGGCGTGTAAAAATCATGAGTTTCATTTATCGGTCACCTAAAATTCACAAAATTCTTCAAACGGTCACATAAGAATCAAGAAATTAGTTGATCGGGCACGTAAAAATCATTAATTTCCTCTATCAGCACATAAAAATCATGAATTTTGTCTATCAGGTGCATAAAAATACTTAATTTCATCGGTCAAGTGCAAAAAAAAAAAAAAAATCCTTAATCCAGCGTGTAAAAATCATGAGTTTTGTTTATCAGGCATGTAAAAATCATGAATTTCGTCCATCGTGTGCATAAAAATAAGGAATTTTGAAGAACAGGCACGTAAAAATCACTAATTAATCAAGTGAAGTGGGTGAGGGAAATCACAAATTAGTCAAGTGGGCACATAAAAATCACGAATTTCTTCAATTGAGTGCATAAAAATCGTAAATTTCGTTCATCAGGTGTGGCAAAATCATTAATTTCATTGATCGGGTGAGGAAAAATCATGAATTTTGTCAAACAGATGCAGAAAAAACGCAAAGCAAAAAAAGAAAATCAGAAAATCCGGCATTTGGCCAGTTTTTTCCATATTTTTAATCGCTAGTTTTTCAAGTTTTATCGCCGAATGCTTATTTTTCCCTTTAGGTGGCAATAAAGTCAATCGCCAATTTTCAATATTGCTCGCTGATAGGCAAGTGCTAATTTTGTCCTGACAAAATGGTTATCGTATCAATAAAGTGTGTAGTGTATATAAATGAATTCTGCATCGACTGTCACCTGGTATAATGACAATTGTGTACAATTTATCACGTTTGATTGAGTTTTTAAGTTTCAAGTTTAGATTATTATATTTTTAGGTAGTTTTTCATTCTATCTTTATTTTATTTTATTGAATCATTGAAGATAGCAACATATCTATTTCTGTGTTCACGATCGAGTTCTTCGGATATGTTTTGATTCTTCGTATATTGTTTGCGAAATTATTTACTGCACATAATATAATTGTAAAGCATGCTTTATATACATTCTGGTGTATTTTTTCTTCTTTTTATGCTGTATGTATTTTGCTACATTAAAATTTTTATACCTAAAAGTAATGGTCGAATTTTTAGTAGGATTTTTTTTTTTAAGTAGTTTATTTTTTACTTGGTAAAGCTGAAATTTCATTTTTTTAATATAATATTTCAGATGTTTTAATAGTTGCATTCGGCTGTAAAATATTGAAAAGTTTTGATTATATATAAAAGTTTGAAAATTAGTTGCCACTTTTTTGTTGTTGTTTATTGATAGTCTACTGCATATATATACACATATACTAAAATTATCTATCTAAATCCATTTGAATCATTGCAAGTTTTGTTAAGATTTGATCGTATTTCAATCTTTAGAAAGCTTTTCTATTAACCGACATAATAGTATTAATACCAATAAATTGTCATACTAAAGTTCCAAAACCTTTAAAAAAATTGTCAACAAAACAAAAAATTTCATGCAAAACACATTCATACACACTATCATAACAAAATCATCAAAATGCACAGGTGGTAAAGCTATTTAGAAGCTCCTGTTATTAGTAGAATTTTGTTATATTTTCCGAATGGTTGTTGAATTTTGTGATTTTTTTCCCTGCAACCATTCAATAAATTTCACGATGTTTTATTGTGATTAAACTATGAATTTTGTTATTTTTTTTACATATAAACACAACTGCCGACGCAGCAATTTTCTGGATTTGTCATGCTAGTGAAAGTTCTTTTTTTTTTTTTCATGCAACTGCTGGTCGAATTTTTAATCAATTTTTACAGCCGAATGCAACTATTAAAACATCTGTAATATTATATTCAAAAAGGTAAATTTCAGCTTTATAAATCCTAATAAAAACTTGACCATTACTTTTTGGTTTAAGAAATTTAAAGTAGCAAAATATACATACGACATTAAAAAAAAAAAAAAAAAATACACGAAACCAAAACATATCCAAAGAATTCAATCATGAACACAGAGATAAATATGTGTTTCTATGTTCGTACTCAATATAACAAAATAAATAAAGATAAAATGAATAAATACCTAATATTTATAGTAATCCAAACTTCGAAACTTTGAAAATTGCTAACGCCATAATCATCTTTCCTAAAGATCTCTAGACAGGAAATAGTCTTTCACCTCATTGGCTCGGCTCCAAATCTGTCTCAGGAACTCGGGACAGTAACAACCTCTCACTTGATTAGCTGAATGCTGACGCATGCGTATAGAGCCCAATTCGACAGGAGTTTACAAAAAATGCCTTTAGCTGATTGGCTGAATGCTCGCGCATGCGTATAAAAGCGATTTTTGCACGAAAAACGAAATAGCAGGTTAGCTTTAAATAGATGGATTATGGTTTATTTCTTCTGGAAAAAAATAGTTTGAATTAAATGTACTTTAAGATAAAATGAAGATTTTCTATACTTATATGACTGCTAAAAAGATATTTATTGCCTTTTGACAGGTATGCTAGTAGAACTTTTAATTTTTATATCGGGCCGGACTGAATTTTTTTTTGTATGGGTACCAATACAAAAATTAATTTGGGTGATCTATCAATGTTAACTGAATATTTTAGAAATTACCGAAAAAAAAAATCAGTTTTCAAAAACAAGCCATGGTATATAAATATATTTTAGATCAAATAGGTAATATATATTTTTTCTGATAGTATTATACCTATATTTTTTATATTTGCAATGCATTTTATAAAATTTTGAATAGTCAAAATCAATAAAATTCATTATAATCGCTTCTGTTTACATGTTTATTTGTTTGTCTGTTACATGTTAAATGTTGGTCTGTTACAGGTAAGATTACATATTTTTCATGACTATCTTATGGCAACAGTCAAATTTTGAGAAAGATATATGTTTCAGAACGCCCTCTGAATGAAAATACATTTTTATAATAATAAATTGTAAATTATTTTATAAGTAATATATCGATAAACATCAAGGTATCTGAAAAGCATGGTAATTCATGTTTGTCTGTTACATTAACATTTTTTAACCATAATTATTTACATTAAATAATTTATTCATAATAACTATATTAATTTATCTTCTAATAAATATCATCATGCTAATTGTAGCCCTTTTTGAATTACATAATTATTATTTTTCAAATGAGATAAAGCCTTTTTTTCTGCTATGTCAATTAGTCTGTTACAATGGAATTGCCCATTTAAATAAATAAATAAGTAAAAATGTTCCAAAGCACAACAATTCATAAATATGCTTAAATGCAAAAATATGACAATTCAATAAAAGCTATAAAACTACATGCTCACATATTCTTTTATTTTTAAGAAAATGAAATAATAATAATAAATCAATTAAACATACCACTGCTTAGATTCCATTGCAAACTTCTTTTCCAGCATTCAGCTCAATTTACAGCTGGATTTTTCAAAAATTACTTGCATAGTCTCTAAAATAAAGAAATAAGTTTGAAATGAAGCATGTGTAAATAAATGTGTCAAATTAACATTTTAACCCGTCAGCACACACACTGGGATAAAATCTACCCCAGCTCAGAACTAATACTTAAAAATGTGTGTAAATCGTTCGGGATCATTCTGAGCTTTACAGTACCTTTCAAGCTGAAAGAGATCAAGATGTGGCCAAAAAGAATTTACCTCCGGTTGTGAGATTTTCCATTCTTTTGTTATAAAAATGTCACGTGGGAGGAAATTTACCCCACGCGTGTTATAACGTAACCCATAAAGATAAGAAAATGTTAATGCAAATGTTTATGTAAAAAATATAGTGTGCAAATAATAATATAATTTTTCTTTTAAACGTTAACAACTCTTGCACATACAGTTTCTATATATCAGTTTTATATTTTTTTGTATTTTTATGGCTAAATTTGGATTGAAAAAACTTTGTATGTAATGATATTCAGAAAAAAATCTTAGTGCTAGATTTTTTTTTTTTTTTCTTTAAATATGAAAAAACCTCTTATTTTAAGTTAAATTATTTTCTTTATTGATTTACAGTTTATTTCAAAATATAAATTTTTGCTTATAATCAAACCGGGGGGAAATTGACACAAGAAAACCCATGGGGGTAAAATTTATCCTGCGCGTGTAGTAACGTAATGGAAAGGGGCGCATGTGCTGACGGGTTAAGAACCAAGTTTTCAATAGAAATGTTTCCAATTTTTATTTAATTATTAATTAGCACTAGGATTTAATTATGATTTGAAATTGAAATATCTGAAATTAAGGAAAGTAACAGAGTTCTCTTTATGAAAGTAATCTCAAATAGATTGAGTTTTATAGAACAAAATTTAGAAAAAAAAAAAAAAAATAAATTAATACATAATCTTTTTTAATAAAAAGCTACGTGTTGCTGATGACTGGTTTTTTAGCTTATCGTTGCAAGAGATTAATTTCAGAAAATGAGAGATTTGAAGTTACTGAAAAAATTAATAGCTCGTAAAGTATTTGTCAGAAAATTGTTAATTCTCGACAAATACTAGATGCGCCATTTATTTTTAGTATATATATATATTAAATATAAAAAATCTGTTAGAATTTTAAATTAAAAAAAAACAGTTTTCAGCGATGTTCTGTAACCCGGGAAGCCAGAGTTCGATTCCCTAGTATTATTTAATAATAATGTACTTGTACGAATTCAAAAACCAGCTCAGGCTAAAAGTATCAATTTCAAATTAGTTGTGTATTATATAAAGCAGGATTACAAAAAAGTCAGCTTGAAATGTTTAAAAAGTGGCTTTTACTAATTTTAGTTTTAACTGTCATTAGCTTTTACATTTTAAAGCATTTTACTTATAAACTATAATTCTTTAGATAAAAATTTTTATAGCTTAACTCGGGGGTCGATACAGGGAAAATTTGGGGTTATTTAGGGCACCTTCACAAAAATCTATTTAATAAAATGGACCTCTTCACAAAAATCTATTTGATAAAATGGGTCCCTTCACAAAAATCAATTTGATAAAATGGGCCCCTTCACAAAAATCAATTTGATAAAACATACACTTCACAAAATTCTATAAATAATAATTCTATAAAATTCCATAAAAACTTACTATTTATTATTTATTTTGTGTTGTTTTAAAATGCGTAATTTGAACAAACAAATTCACCAGAGAGGAAAAATTCAGCAAAAGGATTAAAAAAAAGTTTTTGTTTATAAATGCTTGGTTCAAATTTGACTAACTGGATTTCAACTTTCGTTACAAAATGTTATTTTTCACAAAAATATAATAAATTACACAAAAATAACCTTTACTTTTCACAAAATGGGCCCCAAGAAAAAAAACCTGCATCGACCCCTTAACTAAATATATATATTAGGCACACTCCTTCACAAAAATCAATTTGATAAAACATACACTTCACAAAATTCTATTCCATAAAAACTTACTATTTATTATTTATTTTTTATTTTGTGTTGTTTTAAAATGTGTAATTTGAACAAACAAGTTCACCAGAGAGGAAAAATTCAGCAAAAGGATTAAAAAAAAGTTTTTGTTTATAAATGCTTGGTTTAAATTTGACTAACTGGATTTCAACTTTCGTTACAAAATGTTATTTTTCACAAAAATATAATAAATTACACAAAAATAACCTTTACTTTTCACAAAATGGGCCCCAAGAAAAAAAACCTGCATCGACCCCTTCACTAATATATATATTAGGCATTTTATTGCACTAGAATTTAATAGCATTATTTATCAATATTGAAAACATCAGTATTAAAGTCACACATGCATAAGAGAAACTCATAGTGAATGTAGGAAAAAAAAATAGTAAATTTTAATACCAATTTCTTTATTTAGCTTTAAGAGGCTACTTCACTTAGGCCAAAACACCCACTCACTAATGTTAATTCTATGAGGGAAATAATTTATGATATCTCGTTCGCATTTCAATATTTATAAATGATTTTTTTTCGCATTGGATAGCTGAGGTCAATCTCTATGCGCACTCCTTTATACTTTTTCGATTTTGATTACAAGTTTTTTTTATTAAGATACTTTCACTTTCAGAAATTGTTTTGAAAGCAAAAGAAAGGAGGGGGGGGGGGTGATCTTTTAACTGTTTTTCAAGTGTTTGAAGTTTTAAAAAAAAAGAGAGAAGTGGGATATATAATATATCTGCGAGTCACTTTTTGACTCACTGTTGTAAAATCTGAGTGATGGTTCAAAAATTTTCTACGATTTCTGTGTAAAATACAAGTAAACTTTAACCCTGAAAATTATGAAAATAAAAAACAGTTAAAGGATAATAATGTTTTTAGTGTGATCATCAGAGCATCTTCTGTTTTAGCACTATCTCAAAGTAAAAATTGCTTATTTAAAAATATGTTTGTTCATTTTTCACAAAAGTTGCATTCCAAAATTATAACCCCATAAACAAGAACATTTCTGACATACAATGGTTATATAGTGCTTTGTTAAACTCTAAAACTGGTATTTGTTTACAGATATATGGCAGTTCCCACTGCCAATTTGTTACCAATTTCCTAAATAATAGTACCATGAGTGACCACACAATTGTTAAAGAAGACTTTCATTTGTTTCTGGAAATTGTGTTCAAAGAAATGTTGATGCTTGCTACAAACAAACAACTAAATTTTGTATTGTGCTATTCGCCCCATTCACTTTTATTCGAAAAGTAACGTGTTACACAAAACTAAGAAAATAATTAGCAGCTACAGTAATTTCACTATTTTTGATCACAAGCTATTTTATATTCAAATTGCAGAGTTTCCTGTAGGCAGTTTCAGGAAGGTGCTGCACCCTGGCTGCCCTTTGGTTTAAAAAACATCCCCCTTCTTGCCCCTCATCAAAAAATTAGTGCTCTTCTTGCCCTTCAACCAAGAAAATTAAGCCTTTACAGTTTTGTAAAAAAAAAATTACTTGCATAGTAAAAATTGACACATTGTTGCAATTCGATAGGAGTGTTGTAACATTTAAATATCAAAAGTGCATTTAAAATTGAAAGAATGAATGTAGATGTGCCAGTAATGGACACCCTTAAGGAATCTCTTTAAAAATTATTTTTTAATTAAGTTATAATTATTATTGTCTAATTTTTTTAATATTATATTAATCTATCAACAATATTTAATCATGCTCATAGTCACATTTCCCAATGTGGATCCAAATTTAATTATAAATAACAGAAATAAATCAAAACACCCTAAATTCCAGTAATGGACACCCTCTCTTCCAGTAATGGGCCACCTCTGTTCCAGTAATGGACACCCCAAAAAAAAATAATATGTAATTGATTTTATGATTGTATTTAAAACCCGAATTTAATGAAAGCATATTAATGAAATAAAATAGTTGTTTTCAAATAAATTTAACAATTAGGATATCAATAATTAATAAAATATTTATGAGAATAATTCACTGTTTAAATTAATTATTGTTATTATCACAAGATCAATATTTTAATTATTTTAGATAGAAGCTTTAAAATACTAACTTTCAAAGAATGATATTTCTCAAATTATTAAGTCATTGAGGGGGGGGGGGGGGAGGGGGTTTAGAAGGGTTGGTTGAAAAAGATTTTTTTAAAAGTGTCTTGGAGTACCAGTGCATGGAATCATATTTATTTTTATTCTTAACAGTTAAACTTCCTAAAACTGCTTTATATAGTACTTTTAGCAATTTGTAAAAAATATATCAAATAAATGAAAGTGTAGGTTGAATGTTTTTTTAAATACTAAATAAATTTTTTTGAAAATAAAATATCAGAACTGACATTTGAGCCCCCTGATCCTGATTTACTACTTTCATTGCTACTATAAATTTAATATTATAGGGATTTTTTTATGTATGTAGTTCTTTTGTCAGAGCTGAATAATGAAACATTTAAGACAGAAAATAGATTAAGAACTTCGGTGACTTAAAAAATTGTCTTTTTTTTTAAAGGGGAGAGTGTGAGCCCCCTCATTTTCCCATGCCCTTAAAGATTATTCTCTGCTTCCTGATGGGTGTTGATTGCCACATTATAAAATATGCAAGGTACGGTTTACAAAATAATAATTTGATAGCAATCTTAGAAAAAATGATTAATTACATGAAATTAACAAAAACAGCTATTTATATAAAAATAATATATTATTACATTCTGGCAAGTAAAATTTAAAAATTAAATTTGACTATTTAGCTTTTCAGTTAAATAAAAAAAATATATGCACTATGAACATTACTGAAATTGCTTTTTCAGTAATGTCCACATGGGGTGTCCATTACTGGAAATTGACTAATTAAGCATTCCAGTAATGGACCATGGTCCTAAAACCTGAAAAATAAATGAAATTTTGTAAATTGCCATTAGTATGTAAAATTCAAAGTTTTCTATTATTGTCTAAACAAAAACATGCAATTTTTTCAAGAAAATAAAAAATATATGAATTGTTTAAGTGAAGCCAGCTCTTAGCATGTTCATTAAGATTTTCACAGAAAATCTGTGGAACTGTGAAACATTATTTTCCGCTTCCTGATTGGTTTGATTAAGAGTGTCAACAATAACCCAGATTATAAAACAAACAAGGAGGAATTATGAAAAAAATATATAAAAGGCTAAATATTATTGGTTATTTTTTTATAAATCAAAAACTTTGAAAGTGGCCCATTACTGGCACATCTACCCTATATATTTGAATATATACATTTGCTTTAATTAATATATATCAATATGCATTAAAATCTATGTAAAGAAATAAGTATTTCTAAAGTAATGGGAATTAATTGTAAAAGAAAAAAGAGGGGGGGGGGGCATTTTTTAATTGCTTTTAAAGTGTTTTAAGTTAAAAAGAATGAGGGAAAAACATATTTTTGGTTTTTTAAGTGTTTAAAGTTTAAAAAAAAAAAAAAAAAAAAAAAAAAAAAAGGGAGTTCAAACTGGAGCTGTAAGTAAATCTTCATTTTCACGCAGAAAATGTAATCTGAACTTGAAAATTCTCAGAAAGTACTCAAAGTGGTTGTATTTTCTTTAATAATTTATCAAACTGTTAAATACAAATCACTACTGTTGCGTTTACACTACCATCTCTATTAACATTTACCATTAAGCCTACGTGAATAATTAGGTCTGATATACACTTCGCTTTTACACAAGAAAATATAAGTATATAAACGGAAGTTATAAAGAATAGAATTACAAATGAAAAAGATAATTCTTACCTTTATTGACATCAGATTACTATTTATTAATCAGATTTCGAAAAGCCGATCACGTTTCTTCATTTACCAAAAAGCAAAATAAACTTGTCTGGTAGGTAGGTTGGTTGATACGTTAGCGTAGCGTGCAGAGGAAGGAAGCCAAGGAAGAAAGTCAATTTGCGGATGTGCATTCTATGACATTCGCCGGCTGTTTTGTGGACAATGTATTCAGACGGTCCGTTGTCAACTATTTTCCGGATATTCACTGGATAGTTTTATAGGATATGACAACTACAGGATTTTCAGGATCATTATAGATCGTCCGAAGGACGATTGTGGTTGTCTGGGTAAATGCCTTGCTACCAGATGAAAGTGTATAACGAATTAAAAATGTAGTTTGGAAAGATGCCCTTTCGATGTAAGTAATGTAAAATTTAGAAATACATACATAGTTTTAAGATTGATTGTTTCTGTAAATAATACTGTTAGAAAACAAAATGCTTTATAGCAATAATACAGAGAGAATTTATTGTTATATCGAGTTGAACACAAAGCTGATTTTTACCGAGCGTAGCTCGGTCTTCCCGCTGCTGGTTGGCTGCTTAAGCACCGCCAGTACCTACATCACCCTCCCTGTTTAAAATACTCTCTTCCAATTAGTATTTTTTTTTTCGTTTCCAGTGATTACCGCAATAGTGACGTAATACAGTGAAAACTGTGTAAATTGGCTATCAATGATGCAACCATTTGTGGTCAACTTAAATAGGTGGCAACTTATAAAGTACCAAGTTATAAAAGCTACTTCTTAACACTCGTATAAGGTACTCGTTTATGCACTCGTAAAAGATAAACTTAGACAGGTGTACAAAATGCAGAGATGTTTAACGTAGCAGGTTACTGTATCAAGTCCACAAATGACAAGATACTCTCAGTATTCACACAATATAATTTCTTGCAATTAGATGCATGAATGCAGTATGATGACGATTGTTTTATGCTCACAATGTGAACTAAAACTGACAGTTTTCTGTTTTTTTTCACATATGCTAATGGTTGAACATATTTATTTATTTATTTGTTTTAATTTACGGAACAATCAACTGATAATTGTTCATTGTAAGCTGCTTTTGAGCTTTTAAAATTGAGTACAATGCCGATCATATTCCCTTTTGCCCTAAACGCAGTATTGGGAATGTCTGACCACTGAGTCAATTCTCCTGTTTACGATGGAACTCAATGGCTTAGTGAAACCGCTTCTACATTGGTTTCCAAAAATTCAGGAAAAATCACAAAAATAACGATAACTCGTTCAAAAAGAAAACAATCCGTATGAAATTTGCATATATTGTTAAGTAAAAGATGCTGAATAAAAATAGCAAATTCAAATTAGTGGCACTGCAATCGCATTGCGTCATCTGTGAGGAACATAAAAATGCACGTTAGAGAGTAAGGCTCTGATAATGATATTATAAATCTGGGATAGCCAATTCATTACAATGACCTCGAGACATCATTTGCCCGCAGAACTTCGATTTAGAGCTATTTGGAGATTGGAGGCAGGACAAAGTCAGACAGAGGTGGCTAGATGGCAAAATGTGAGTTCCTCTGTGGTTCATAGGCTTTGAAAACAATTTCAAACCACTGGTTCGGGATGAAGAAGGTTCAGCCAAGGACGGCCAACGGTTTCAACAATCACCGATGACCGATATTTGCGGTTTTGTGTACGAAGGAATAGAACCGCAACCCCATCTCATCTTAGATTCTCCCTTGCTGCAGCCACTGGAAGGTTGATGTCAATATCTACTGTGCGTAGCAGGCTTCACGAAGGTAGACTTTACGCGAGGCGACCAGCAATTTGTGTGCCGCTCATCTCACGTCACCGGAGAGAGCTTTTGATGTGGGCACCAGGGCCTGATTACCGACGGGGCACACTTCCACCAGTAAAATTTAATAGAAATTTTCGTCTTGTTAAATGTAAAATTCGTCTTATTATCATGCAAAATTACTGCCATGAATAAGTGAAAAAAATCTATTATTTTTTACTGGTGGAAGTGTGCCCCGTCGGTAATCAGGCCCTGGTGGGCACGTCAACATGTCCACTGGACATCTGATCAATGGAGGCATATTAGCTTCACAGATGAGTCCCGATTTAGCCTCCAAAGCGATAGTAGGCGTTGTTTTTTAATTTGGAAAGAATAGAGAACACGTTATCATCCATCAAACATTCGTGAAAGAGATTCATACGGAAGGAGGCAGTGTCTTCGTTTGGGGTGGTATCTCTTTGGGTGGACGCACAGACCTCCATGTCTTTCCACGTGGAACCGTGAATGCTTACGTCTATAGAGATGACATCCTTGATGCTTATGTGCGCCCTTATGCCGGTGCAATAGGTAATGATTTCCTGTTACAGGACAACAACGCTAAACCGCACAGGGCTCGCATCGTGGAAGATTATCTTCAGCACTAGACAATTCAGCGCATGAAATGGTCAGCATGATCACCTGACCTGAATTCCATCAAGCATGTTTGGGATGCTTTAGAAATTTGAGTTTAATTTAAAAAAAAATTTAATTTGAGTTTCTTTAGAAAGACGTGTTGCTGTTCTCAATACCCCAAATACCTCACCTGAGACCCTAGCCACGCTTACAACTGCTTTGCAAGAGTAATGGCTCGCACTTTCCAGCGAACTCATCGTCCGCATAATTGACAGTATGACATACCGCTGTAGGTTCTGTATTGTTACTAGGGGTGATCATACGGCATATTGAAGGTACTTTTCCTATACCAAACTGACAAATTGATTTTGTTAATTTTATAATTATGCTGCTTTTTGAAACACCATAATTGTCTGGTAATTTGTTTTCATGTTATTGTATACCTTACTATGCGTTGTTTAAGGCTGAGTTTCATTAAAATCTACATGTAATATTTTGCGTTATCGCTTTTTTTTGTGATTTTTCCTTTATTTTTGGAAACCAGTGTAGATGGTCCAGCTGTTTGTTCTATTAATATATCTTGTTCATCTGTATTTTAATTTTTGAAAATGTATTGTGTTTGATATATCTCTAAAGACACATTGAAAATAAATAAAGTAATTATTATATAGTCATGAAAGTGCTCATATTGCTCCGAAATTAGAATGTGTTGTAATTGGGACTTAAAACGGTCTGTAAATGCGCTGATCGCAACCATCGGTACAGGATAATTGTCCCTTTAACCAATGTTAAAGTGCCATTTAATTCAATATTTATTGTAATCGCGTTTGAAAGTGAGATATTCAAATTCGGATAATTTTTATGTTGTCATATAAACACAGAACACCAATATCGCATGAAATCTGAAATTGTGCAAAAAAATAATCATTATGAACAAATTAAGAATACATGTAATTCAATGGGCTTGAAATATTTTTCTGAAGCCAGAAGTTATATATTTTCTCAACCAGATATTTGAGTGCTTAGATACCCAATAGTAGATTGCAAAATGTTCCTGTTCCATTCCATATTAAGTAATCGAAATTTTGAGATTTTTGAACATTATCTTCTTTTATTTCACTTAGTTAAAAAGTATCAATAATGTTAATAAATAAAATATAAAGTTCAGCTCTAAAAGCTGCAGAATAAAAGTACTTGCTCCAAAGTTAATTGATTATGATTTTATCTACATTTCGAATTGACCTCTGTTGACTTGAGGGACTGACTAGATATTTAGTTTTGTTTGAAATGCTCAAGAAAAGGTCCATCTTTTTAATCTGTAATTCGGTTTGCTTTATTTACTCAAACTATATATTTGCGGCATTCTCTCTTGAAGAAAGCATAAAAACAAGCTAAAATGTGTTTGAGGACAGTGTCAATGTTGACAAACTTATTTTGAGAGTAGAAATAAAATGTTTCTATAACTACTAATAAATACAGGGAGGGAAAGAATTTGTTAAACGTTTACCAGTTTTGGCCATATTTCTATAGGTGTAATGCCTTAAGGGAGTACTTTTTAAAGAGAAAGTGACCCCAAATTATCGTTCTCGTGCAAGGTAAATCTTTAAAATGTACCCAGTCACCCCGGCCAGACTCATAGAGGTAGAAGAAAAATAGACAGGAAATGTGCTGTTTTGGCGTGAAGCCAAAAATGCAACCCTAAAACCGGTTACAATTTGGCCCAAACACTGCAGCTTGCTTTGACTACTGAGCTCAGTGTATAACAGGAGTTCTGAGTCGGTGGTAATAAGCTTGCAAGGCAAATGAAGCATGCAAGCCAAAGGTATAAAGGTATAAAATAGTCCATGTTGTCAATGTCTGATATTAGTGTTCCCATTTTCTATTATACTAATTTATACTTCTCTAATTAAGTTTTGCTTATATATTCAATGAATGATTAACACAATTTACTGATCGGTAAATAATTCATACACGTAGTATTTTTATACCTGTACCAATTGAGCGAATATTGAGTTGGCTGGGATGTCGTCCAGATAGCTCAATTGGAAGAGCATTGACAATTGAAACCAAAGGTTTTGAGTTCAAGTCTCACCCTGGACACATTTTCGCTCAGATGGGAAAAAATACTACTCGTATAAAATATGGCTTTTATATTTAGGGTTACTGTGGATGAAATTTGTTCTTTTCTTAAGGTGGTCTTAATGTTGTTACATTTTAAAATATTTTTTAATCATTAATTTAAATGTTTTAGACTCATTGTATGAAATTTCTTCTTTTGTTTAAGGAGGACTTCATGTTGTTTCATTTAAAAATATATTTTAATCATTAATTTAAATGTTTTAGACTCATTGTATGACATTTCTTCTTTTGCTTAAGGAGGACTTCATGTTGTTTCATTTTAAAATATATTTTAATCATTAATTTAAATGTGTTAGACTCAATGTATGAAATTTCGACACGTGATAAATAATGCTAAGATTACTATTCAGAAATAGTGTTGTTCAAAAGTCGTCTAAATTTGCCTGACTAATAACGATACATCTATAATTTATACTTGTAAAATTATGCATAGTACAAATCAGCACAATGTATTATTTTCTAGCATCTTTCATTAAATTGGAAGGTCTGACTATTGAAGCGATTTGGAATCCAATAGAGTTTTCCCTGTTTTGATAAATAAATTACTTATCGAGTTATAAGCGACTCTTGTCACGTGACGACAAGTTTTTCCCCTTTCTCGAACTGCTGGATCGAGAATCCGGTTTAAAAAACCGAGTTTAACAGTATTTTCTGAAAGATCCTTTGCTTTTAACAAAAATGGAAAACGCTATACGATTTCATAGTTTTTGAATAAGAACACCTACTAATTTCATGTGTTTTCAAATAAAAACGAATTCAGAAATGTGTCAGAAAATAGCTCCTTTAGGTTTGAGAACAGTCTTAAGGCGTATGTGTTTTCTTAAATAGAAGCTCAGTTGTATATCAAAAATGTTTAGTTATATGCACTATAGTAAATTTCGGAAAATTTATTATTTATAACCATAGTTGATTTCCAGAAAATAGTCTACAATAGTCATTGCAACAACACTCTCAAGTTAATGTTAAAACGATTGCAAGACCCTTTACAAATCTTCATTTTCTTTTCAAAATATTTCATTTTCTTCCCTTTTTTTTAAAAAAAACCATGGGATATCTGAGGTCAATGTCTAACTAGGTATCTTATCTTTGTAATTTTTCGATTTTGGTTGCAGTTCTTTTTTCTGTGGTGGCATTGAGTTCCTTCAGAAAAAAAAATGGAAAAATCTGAAAAATACAAATATACCGAGTTAAACATCGACCTTGGATATCATTTGCAGAAAAATTAAGAATATTGAAAAGCAAATGAAAAATTTATAAAGTATGCTGCTAATAGTTTAACATTAGCTAGCGAGTGTCTTCGCGTGATTAGTGTGCGCTCTTCCTCTTCAGGTTGCAGAGTAAAACTAGTCGTTGGGGGCCATACTTACCCATCATGGCTATGCATAATACAAAATATGAAAATAAAACATGTGTAAACTATTTATAGAATGCATTTGCAATTCGAATAGAATCGTGGCTTGATGACGTCATAAACATAAATGCTCTATAACTCCAAAATTGATAATCGTATTAACTAACGGTTTACTGCGTCAGATTAAGCGTCTCATTTCCATATAAAATATATCTTTGAATTGAAATTTGAATAAAATGCAGGGTCAAAATCGAAGAGTGTGGAAAATATAATTACAAATATCTCGGCAACTCATTATCCAATCGACTTCATTCTTTATGCAAAATTTATGTTTTTTATTGTATTTTATATTCACTCCTTAAAATAAACAATTTCGAAAAATTTTATATACCTTTTATCAGAACAATTATTTCGAGAGTCCGAAACACATAGTTCCGGATAATCGAGTTTACTGATATTCAATAAGCTTCTTCCCATTATTTCATACTAAGTACATACCAAATTTCAGGTCCCTATCTCAATTTGTTCGGGAGATAGAGCATTTACAGACACACACACAGACAGACGGACGGCAATTTTTTTTTCTAAAAATATGTTTTTCGGAATCTCTAGTGTCTGAAACGTGTAAATCCGTCAAAAATTTTTTTCCGATTTTCAAAACGATTACAAGACTTATCCTATACTACGTATGATGGGTAAGTTAAAGTGAGAAAAAACCTTGTTGAAAACTGCAGTTTACATATAGGTTTTTTACCTTTAAAAAAACAGGTATTTCGGTTGGTTGGTTGATTTATGACGGCCGATTATCTACACGAGGGATATAGGCCCTAAGGGGGAGTACTCTCCATGGGGAAGTGCTCTCCGTGGAGGCTCTTTCTAAGGGATCCTATTTCGCTTTTACGGCAAGGTTCGAAGAAAACCACGGAAAACTCGGAACGGTTAGGTCGACGAGCGTGACAGGGGGTTTGAACCCGGCACCTCCCGTCTACCAGCTTTGAGAGCAGAACCTGTCAGCCATTAGTGGGGCCACATGTATTTCGGAAAAAAACATGCAGCGGAGATAAAATATATGTTTACCTTTAAAGGAAAAATTCAGGTTTTTTATCAAAATGATTTTTTTTTTGTCCGAACTACCTGATGTTTACCTGGCTTTTTGCTGATTTTTGTACTTGGGAATTATTCATTCAACATTATTCTTTAAAGTAAATGAAAATAAAATTTATTATTAAACGTGAAATATAGAATCTTACTTATTTAAAACAAACACTGTAGGCGATACAATTTCAGTTAATGTGGATGCATATAAAGATAAACAGCATTTAGACATCGATACTAAAATATCGCACGCTGGTTCATTTTCTTAAATGGAGTGTGGTTACATTTTAGTGTCTTAAGTGTTGACCTTATGTAACATATATTGTGAGGCGAATTTGGAATTTTTATCTTGTTAAATATTGTACATTCTATAACAAAACACTAATCAATATTATGGTTATTTTAGTAGAAGGGTTGTTATTTGTAGCTCTGACCGCGACTTACTCGCACAGGTTATGTAACAGGGCTTTTCATTTGGGGAAACCCAAATGTATGTAAACTACAAAAAAGAGGCGAAAATGTACTGAAGTTTAAATACTTATTCAAATAATGCGGCAATCTGAGGACCATGAGATTAGAAACAGCTGGATGGACAAACAGGTCCTCGTCATATTTCAATACCATTTACAAGGTCTCGTCACCTGATCAAGGCTCTAAATTACGAGACCAACTCGCATAACGATGACAGGTCCATATAAAAAGAATAACATCAATTAGCAGCAAAACAAAATGGAAACAAAACTAAGTCCTCCACATAGCCGTCCTGTCAGCAACGGCCAGCCGCTACGCGGCATCTCTTCAGTGGCGCTACGCGCCCCGGTACCAGGCACTAAACCCGTTTAAGCTAGGGAAACCTGGCAGGTAGGGGCCTGGTCGCCGGTCTCAAAAAAAAAAATACCATTTACAAGAAACCACCCAAATAAAAATACAAAGTATAATTGAACTTAGCATGCTTTTATATTCATTTAAAAGTCGCAGTACCCATTCTGCAGTCATCAGTTGACGATATAAGAAAGATAGTATAACTCTAATTTAACGATAAAATCTTATGGCCCGGATTCATCTGTATTTAGTGTTTCTATGTTATATTATCCCTATTTTAACAAGGATTTTTCCGAATTTACCGATAGCTTTTATAAATTTCAAATATTTTAAATACCTTTTCATTATTTCTTTTTATTTATCCTTTACATATTGCATGAACGAATAACCCAATAAATTGTTTGTAGAATTTTATTATAGTGTGTTTAGTGAAAATGGTAGAATATATACAAAAATGTAATGCTTCTGAAACAAATAAAAGTGTCATGTCACACAGGTTTAAGGGGAAAAAATATCCAAAATAATCACTAAAAGATTTTTCTATCAAAGTTATAAGTGTCTATTTAATTCACTTAAAATTTAAATTAAATTTTTGTAATTAAAAATAATTAAAATTAAAATTTTCATTATTAATATGGTAATTAAATGTTCCAAAATTTAATAACATTCTTTTATGTAATTTAGATTTATTTTTCTCGATTTAAATATAACCCAATTTCACCATGATTTTTAAGAGACCCTTTGCAATCGTTAAATCGAGATTCTCTTGTATATATATTGAGATGAGACCCATTACTTTAGAAAGAAATTTAAAAATCCCACTAAGCATTCTTTATCACTGTAAACTATTATTTGAAGAGTTAATTTCAATATAAATTAAGTGTATAATAAAAGAAAAATTAAAAAATGCACAGTTTAGTAGGAAATTTTATTTGAAAATATTGATATGTTGAAATTTTTCTCCGATATAATACTTTGTCACTTACAATATGGAAAGATCCAAAGATCTAGAACAATGGGTTTCATCCCTGTCAGTATGTTATTTATTTATTGTAGGTTACTATTTTGAATTTAAATATACCTCTGGAGAGACTTATATAATTATCTTTCAATGTAAGTCTGAAATCTTACTGATTGTCATTTTAAATGAGCTTAAAATCTACTAGTGTCCGATGATCAATTAAGTTTTTTAATAAAGGTATAAAAGAATTTCTCCAGTATCAGAGCACATTTTCATCTCATTGAAGTAACTACATTCAACAGATGTCCTACTCCTTTTTTTTATTAAGTTTGTATCTTCTATGAGAGAGAAAAAAAAAAGGTTTAAAATATGATATAAACCATATTGTAATTTTAATCTATGGTAACAAGATCAGCAAAATTTTCAAACAATAAGTAATGAAAGATGAGAATGTCTCAAGGAAACAACCAATAATATTGAAGAACTATTCATGAGAACTTAATACTTTTAATCGTCGGTTGTTTAAAATAAATCATAAAAACAAGAGGTTCTTGAGGATCATGGGAGCCTAAATTAAAAGAATAATTCAAATGCAATAAAACTATAACAGAATTTTCCTTTTCACAATTTTATTTCAAATTTATGTTAGAAACATCAGCTCATTTTAAGAAAGGGGTAATTCTGTTGGTAACATTGAAATATTGTGTACAAAAAAGATTACAAGTTCACATATATGAATTCAAAGAATGAGTCTTGGTTCGGAACTCAGTCAACAACTTTCAATTTCGATGATATTCCTTTTAACAGTGTTTTGGATAAGCGGTAGTCATTCTTGACTAAGGAGTCCCATTCTGAAGTGTCCAAAATTTCGTCTAGATTTTTGTGGATAAACTCTTGAGCTGCTGAAAATAAGTTAGCCTCTTCGTATTTATCAGCAAGTATCACAACATCACACACATTTTCCACGCTAACATTTCCCATTAGGTACTCCACACAGAATATCTTAAGTTCCTTGACTCCATACTTGTCTGACGTCTCATACAAATAAAGTGCGTTGCGGAATGATGGCTTTTCGAATTTTCCGGAGTACAAAAATTCCAAAAACTCTCCGAAAGATTCAGGATCACAGTCCGGGATGGTGACGATTCCCGTCTGTTTTTCTGAAGTTTCGTGCAGAAACATAGCAGCGAAGACGGAAGATCTGGCTATCAAAACAGCTCTGTGGGCCTTGTACTCTTTGCCTTGTACATGCAGAGTTGTGTCGCAGCTTTCTTTATTCGCTATAAGATCTTTAAAGTTCTTTGATAGTGTATCCAATTCTGAAAATAAAATATATCTTGAGCAATTTAAATGACATAAAGAAAAGATCATTGATGTTTAAGGCGGTATTCAAAAAAAATATTTTTCCACGCTCAACAACTCAAAATTTTGAGACACATTCCCAGACTCATTTTTAAAAGTAACAACAGGAAACTTGGCGGCGTGATTTATAAAGACATTTATAAGAGCCCCATGTTTTTATTTTTCGTTCAATTAATTAGAAATTGATTTACAGACAATTATTTAAAAAAGTACGATCATTTTTTTTTCAAGCGCTATCGCGTTGGGAAATTCGATTCAAAATGTCCACTTTGACAGCATTTTTTGAAATATATTCTGCCTTTATGAAAAAATCGAGACATTGGGGACATTATAAAGTTTCTGAATAAGAGAACCTGCCAATTGGATGCATTTTAGAGCAAAAATGAATTTACAAATGTGTCTCAAAATAAGCAGTTTGGATTTCAATACACCCTTAAAAAATAAATTTTACAATTTTTACAGTGGATACATTGAAAAATCCTTTGAAAAAAGAATTTTTAGAAAAATTCAGTTAGAACAGAAGTTAGAAATAAAATTTTTCGACATTTGCCTTTTTAGGTGCGTTCGTAATTATATAAATACATAGCACCTATTGTCGTCGCCTGGTCCGTACGTCCGCATATAACAACGTAAAAACTATCCAACCGAATGGTTTGAAATTTAAGATATATTATCTTTGCAGAATTTTGTCGAGACATTTCAAATTTTATAATAATCGAATCAAAACTTTAGAAAATATTAATAAAAACATTTATTAAGAAATTTGATTTTTTTTAATTGGTGCTTTCTTGTTATAGGAGCTTCCGAGGTTTAATCGTCAAGTGACCGAGATACTTATTTTATGACAGAAATGAATCTGCAGACGATATAATTCATTTCACAGAATTAAAAATCATCAAGATCTAAATATTTATATAACTAGCTATATTACGAACGCACCTCATTTGTTACGTCTGACGTACAATTTCCAACTTGTTTTTTTCCTTAGAATAACATTTAACTACTGTTAGCAGTTTCACAGAGACTGCTAATTTTTACAATTTAACTTATAATTTTCAATTCAATTATAGATACTAATTAAATTTCGCTTCTGCTGGAGTCCTAGTTATATCACTAGAGACTTCTGAATAGGTGAATTTTAATTATAATAGTCCTGTACATAAAGTTTATTATAGAGTTAATCGAACCTTTAATTCATGTTTCGAACAAGCGCTCTCAGAGACGGCTCATAAGTAGCTATGTGACAATGTCTGTCACAGCAGTTAAGGTTTCTGGAACCCTAACTGTTCCCTTTAAAACTGGAACCCTTTAAATCTCTTTTCTAAAAACTGTTTAGATTTTTCAAAAAGAAATGTGAGCAGTCTAATTAAAAACTGAACGTCATAGAATCATAATATTTCGCAGATTTCATGTGTGCATTTATCCTCAATTTAAATTTTCTTATAGAAAATTAGATACAAAAAAAATAAAATATAAATATTTTGGTAAATATTTAAACATAAAATGTAAAAGCCGTGAATTATAAAAATTTTGAATATATTATTAAATTTATATTCAGAGTAAAATGCAGCAGTACAAGTTAAAATGTATTAAATATCAAATTTGTATCTGCAACACTATTTTAAAATATCTTTCGCGAAAATGCATACTTAAGCAACTTCAAAAAAGGCAATTTCTGTTTTCGCCGTTGGGTCATTCCACGTCAAATCAACCAAAGAATTTCAATATTCAATCTGACCATTTCAGATTTTAATGAAACCTTCAGGAATCATTCTCCCTGATGATACACATGAGAATACACTTTTATTACTTTTTATCTCAGTAAATTTGCATACAATTAATTTTTTTAATTTCGAAAAATCACCGTTTTTTTGGCTCGTATAAATGTTTTCAATTTTGAATTTCTCAAGTTCTGTCAGGCGTAGAAAGTTGTTTGACTCCTCATTTTAAAGAGAATTTCATAAGTTTAATTTGATATGCAAGTTGACTGTGCTTGGTTAAAAAAAGTTAATTTAAACATTTTAAATTAAAAAATTTTTAAAATAGTGTTTTTTAAAAATTTTGAAAAAAATATATGTTTTTTGTAATATTATATCTTTAAATTCTGAAAGTTTTAGAGTGCGATCTCAATGGGATCAGCAGTTATAAAAAAATAATGTTTAAAATGAATAAAACAACATCATCTTTAGCACAATCATGAAAAATACCAGCCTCAATTGGTGTTTAAAATTAGTTTTTTTTAACATAATTGCTGATCCCATTGAGATCCCACTCTAAAACTTTCAGAATTTAAAGTTTATAATATTACACAAAAACATATGTATATTTTTTTAATTTAAAAACACTATTTTAAAAATTTTTTAATTTAAAATATTTAAATTAAATTTACCCTTTTTTTAACCAAGCATAGACAACTTGCATATCAAATGAAACCTTATAAAGTTCTCTTTAAAATGAGTGGTCAAACAACTCTCTACGCCTGACAGAACTTGATAAATTCAAAATTGAAACATATTTATACAAACCAAAAAAATTATGACTTTTCGAAATTAAAAAAATTAATTGTCTGAAAATTTACTGAGATAAAAAAATAATAAAAGTATATTCTCATTTATATCATCAGGGAGAATGATTCCTGTAAGTTTAATCAAAATCTAAAATGGTGAGATTGAGTCACTGGTTGATATGACATGGAATGACCCCGTTATGCATGAATGATCACAGTTTTCTTAGGCTTTTGATATATTTTGGATTTTGGTAAAACCTATGTCAAAAGTACTAATTTACAAACACCGTTAATTTATAGTTAATAACAGTAAAAATATATTTAATGTTAATTACGTTTTTACATATAATGTCATTTTTAATACATGTAAAATTTATTTGGTGGAGAATCCAGTATTTTCACTTTTACATTGAAATGTTCAAGCCGATATAGAGGGCATGAAGACTAAAAAGAATGCTATGAATAGGACCCGAGGAAGTTTGAATCAAGCTCTGATTATTTATATTTAGTTTGCAGTCGAAGATATGGCATAAATGATTATATATACATAATAAAACATAGATCTCCTTAACAGGTCTTTCAAAAACAGCTTGTTTGGCAGATGTTGGACATTTTCGATCTTTTATAGTTTTTTTCGAAATCACTCTTTCAGTAATAAGAGCTCGATGAACTAAAAAAGACTGATGATTATTCAGAAACTTTAATATACTATTACATAAAAAAATAGTGAGTCTTAGTGAGTTTCTGGTTTAAAGTTGCTAAAAAAAAAGTTAAAGCACATTCGAAAATGTTTAAAAATAAAATCAGCAGATATGCTATTCTTAACCCTAGATCACCAACACCCCCCAATTTTTACGACGTGATGTAGAGAACAGCTATTTTATGACAACTGCACATGCACATTTTATCACCTTTCTTACTTGCAGCTGATAACTTAAATATTTGATAAAAGATCACTTCAACTGATCAACAATTTCATTATTGAAGGAATTATTTTTGCATTTTTCAATTAAATCTTGTGTAAAACAAAAGGTGCTAGATAATTTTTTTTTTATATAAATGAATTATTATTGTTATAGTAACTTTTATTCTTAAAGAGATGGGAAAAGGCCAAAATTCGTACATATTCTTTTCATTAAAAAAACTAAATTTAACGTTTTGTTTTTCTTTATCAATTTGAATAAAAAAAAGGAAAATAAAGCAGTAGGTTTACGATATCAAATCATCGGTATCAGAGATTTGATAATGAAAACTATGTAAAATTGTGATATACTAATGTTAAATTCTTTTTTAAATATATTTCGCTTTACTACAAAGGATCAGGATCCATAAGCCGTGTTTTTGACCCATGAAATAGAGTAAAACTCGATTTTGTTGTACTGACTTAATTATTTCTCTTTTTAATATTAGAAGGTTTATCCTGTACGATTTCAACAATAGTTTTTGCATTTTGTTTGGATTTATAGGACTTACACAAGCTCAAAGTTCGTATTATTCGTAGTTTTTTATGAAAAATACGCAATTTCTCCTCATTTTACCTCAATTATTTATATGAGCGCAATCGTGCAACACTTTCTTCTCTACATATATTATAAAATACATCAAAATGTACAACATATATAAAAATAAAAGTGTTGCAAAGCTGCGCTCATAGTAAAATATTTAAAACTATATTAAAAATTGAGGTAAAATTAGGAGGAATTGCGCATTTTTCATCAAAAACTACGAATAGTACGAACTTTGAGCTTGTGTAAGTGATATAAATCCGAACAAAATGCAAAAAATATTGTTGAAATCGTGCAGGATAAACCTTTTAATATTAAAAGGTGAAATAATTAAGTTCGTATAACAAAATCAAATTTTAGTCTTATTTCATGGGCCAAAAACACGGCTTGTGAACCCTGATCCTTTATAAAAGCATTACATTACATTAAACTATACATTTTTAAATGCAACTAATTACTTTTCATGTGAGAATAACGTTTTTTTTCTAATTTTTGATGTTTTTCTAAGATTTTTTCTTTAGGTGGGATTAAATGAAGGATCATGGGGGAAAACGATGATAAGCAATTTTTGTTAGGTTTGAAATAACAGTGTTGTGTGTTAGTTTGAGAAGCATACTATTGTTTAGTAACCATTGATCGAGGCAAAAATGACGGTAATCCTTTGAAAAGGAAAAAAAAAAAACAGTTAAAGATAGTTCGGTACACATTGGAAGATAGATCAACCACGTGAGTACAGGAAAAAAATGATGAATATCTATCTAATCTGTAACTATCATCGTTTTAACCCCGATCCTTCAAATATAAATGACATAAATATTTAATAATATAATTTACATCACATCTGTCTTTATATTGCGACTTATGACTATTTTATTGGAATTCAATAAATACGGTGTCGCACAATTCATCGCGCACAATTCGTCGCAGCGTCAATTCATCGTGGCGACAATTCTTCGCAGCGTCAATTCATCGCGGCGTCAATTCGTCGCAGCGAAAACGCACAATTCATCGCGGAACAATTCATCGCGCACAATTCGTCGCGGCGACAATTCGTCGCAGCGTCAATTCATCGCGACGTCAATTCGTCGCAGCGAAAATGTCTTTGAAGGCTATTATGATAAAAATAAGGATAATTTAGTAAAATTATTTAATGATAATTTGTTTTTTAGATATACAGAATTATAACTAACATTTTAAAGGCGATTTCAGAGGAATTTTTTTTATAAGTGATTTTTTGAGGAATTTCCTTATTGTGAACATGACAGTTTAAGGAATAAGAGCAAGTCATTTCTTATTTAAATTAGAGATAGAATAAATATTGCTTTAGATAACTGAAAAAATGGCGAAGGATTTAGGATAAAATCACTCAGATCAAGAAAAAATGACGAATACAAATGATAGATTTTTTTTTAATTATTAGTTGACATATGTGTACACAAGGTACAACCCTCCCCCCCTCCCTTATATTTGAAAGATTTAGGAAGTAAAAAAGTATTGAGAGATGTAAACATAAAATACTTTTTGTGATTGCGATTGAACTGATTGCTGCATGAATGCAATTTCATTAAATAGTATTTTGGTTTTATAAGTTTTTTCATTTATTTTATCTATACTAATAAAGGGAAAGTGTTTGTCTGAGTTCTGTGTACGTGTGCGCGATGACAAGCGAAATCTACCGCACGTAGAAGTCTGAAAATTTGGGTGTGGATAGTCGAAGGCAGGTCCTACAGACCTGACGCTCAGATTTTTTAATATTTTAAGAACCGGGGCTACTAGGGCTCTTTTAAGGTTTTTGCATCTAAATTGTTAATAACTTGCCCCATTTTCATCTGATCTCCCTTCTTTTTGTGGGCCTTTTTTCATTAAATTCGGCGCCCATTTCTACATTTCAGTTAGGACCCTGGCCCCCTGGGGCCCGATGCGGTGTTGACATGAACCTTTTGTGTGCCATGCATTTTTCACCCTCTCAATGCGTAACTTTTAAGTTGAGTCTTCGACTCCTTTCCCCGGGCCAACACCTTCATATTTTTACTGTGGCACTAGGGCCCTTTTTTAACATTTCTTTCAAATTTTATTCTAATGATTAATTTATACCCTATCCTTAATTTCGACTAATTGAAGATCTAAAGCGCTACGTACTAGGATCTTTTAAGATGTTTTCCTCTTAAGGCCTTACTCAAAATTATCATTTGGCCATTTTTGGGACCTCTAATATAGCTCCCTTAAAAATCGACAGATCCACTAGTTTTTTTTTTTTTTTTTTTTTTTTGTTTAATGTAACTTTTTTGGACTTCCAGCTACTATATGAACGACAAAATAATTTCTTGGACAACTCCCGGGACCCCTGGGCACCTTAAAATGTTTGTGCCCTAAGTTATTACTAATTTGCCCCATTTTTCTCAGACCTCCTTCGTTTTTGGTGCCTTCTCTTCATTAGGCTTTTCTCCCATTTCTATGTTCCAGTTAAGACCCGGGCCCCCGTGGGACTCGGTATAGGGGCACCGTTGAAGTTTTGTTCCCTAAATTTTTAATAACTTGCTCCTTTAACCCCTTCAGGGGCAAAGTACTATTGGAGCTAAAATATTGAAATGACTGATTGACACCAAGATTCACGGACGAATTTATTTTTTAATAAGTAAAAGCTTTCCTTTTTGTACCTTATAAATTCAAAATTTGGTTATAAAATTCTGGTGGCATTTTAGGATTAAAATTAAGTGGTATATATAATATACCGGTGCCCTTCAAGGGGTTAAATCAGATTTTTTTTTCGTTTTTGGTGCCTTTTCTCCATTTAGTTATTCCTACATTTCTACATTCCAGTTAGGACCCTGGGGCCCGACTCGAGGCCCCTTGAACTTTTTGTGTGCTATGCATTTTTCACCCGCATAATTCTGTCACCCTCTTACTAAGCGACTTTAAAGTTTAGCCTTGGATTACTCTCCCCGGGTCACCACGCTTATATTTTTATTGGGCCTTTAGGGCCCTTTTTTAAGCATTTCTTTAAATTTTGTTCTAATGATTAATTTATACCCTATGTTTAATTCCGACTAATTGAAGTTCTAAAGCGCTAAGTACCAGGATCTTTTAAGATGTATTCCTCTTAGGGCCCTGCTCAAAACTATCAGTTAGGCCCCTTTGTTAGCTTCCCTTAAAAATCGGCCGATTCACTAGCTTTTTTTGTCTGACAACTACTTAGGACTTCCAACTACTACTTGAACGACAATAAAATATCTCAGACCTCAGCTACCACCAATTTTGAATATTAATCCCCTTCTTGGGCCCCTCTATGCAGCTTCTTTTAAAAGAGTCATAGAAGCTTGAGTTCTGTTTATGGTTATTATCACGGGCACGGAAAACACCGGGGGGGGGGGGGGGTTACCTAGTTAGAAAGTAAACCCTAATTTTATTATATTTTAATTATTTTCATCCACTAATGCTGCTTGTTGTATTCAGTAAATGTTTCCAATTTATGATTTTTTACTTTCTTCTATAGAAGAAAGTATTGTAATCGAACTTTTTTTCAACTTCCAGTTTTCGACGCATTTACACGTTTTAGGGGTCAGAGATTCCGAAAAAAAGTTTTTACAAATTGTCTGTCCGTCCGTCCGTCTGTCTGTCCTCATTGTATAACCATTTAAAGATTACAATTTCAAAAAGTTGTAAAAATAAAATTAGAAATTCTAGAAACGTCTTCCGTTAAATGTTATGTCTTGATCCAAGGATTCTAGAGCATTTTTTAATTTGCCTCTATCTTAAAAAATGGCTGAGGTATAGCGGTTTGAAATTTTAGGGTGGCTGACATTTTCAAACAAGACAGCAGAATTCATCCATAAACGGGTTTAATTTATGAGTTTTAGTTAACATGATTTCGGCAAATTTTCTTTCATCTCCCCTATTTCATCCCCCCTCTTTTTCTCCCCTATACCGAGTCCCAGGGGGCCAGGGTCTTAACTGGAACGTAGAAATGGTGAAAAGCTTAATGGAGATAAAGCCCCAAAAACGAAGGAGATTGGGTAAAAATGGGACTAATTATTAACAATTTAGGGCACAAAAATTTTAAAGTGCCCAGGAGAGTCGGGACTTGACCGAGAAAATTTTTCGTTCTTTTGTAGCTGGAAGTCCTAAAAAGTTATCAGTAAACAAAAGCTTAGTGGATCGGTCGATTTTTAAAGGAGAGGTCCCAAAAGGGGCCAACTGATAGTTTTGAGTAAGACCTTAAGAGGAAAATATCTTAAAAGATCCTAGTACGTAGCGCTTTACATCTTCAATTAGACGAAATTAAGCATAGGTTATAAATTAATCGTTAGAATAAAATTTGAAAGAAATGCTAAAAAAGGGCCCTAGGGCTTCAATAGAAATATGAGGGTGGTGGCCCGTTGAGAGGAGTCCAAGACTCAACTTAAAAGTCACGCATTGAGAGAATGACACAATTAGAGAGGGTGAAAAATGCATGGCACACAAAAGGTTCAAGTGAACAACGCATCGGGCCACAGGGGGCCAGGGCCCTAACTGCAATGTGGAAATGGAGGGAAAGCTTAATGGAGAAATGGCCACGAAAACAAGGGAGATTGGATAAAACCGGGGCAAATTATTAACAATTTAGATGCAAAAACCTTAAAAGGGCCCCAGCGTCCCCGGGTCTTAAAATATGAAATATCTGAGTCTCATGTCTTCAGGGACTGCCTTGGACTATCCGCACCCAAATTTTCAGACTTCTACGTACGGTAGATTTCGCTTGTCATTTCGCACACACACACAGAACTCAGAAAAACAAACAACTTTCTTTAATTAGTATAGATGAAATGAATGATAAAACTTTTAAAGCCAAAATATCAGATTATGAAATTGCATTCATGAAGCGATCAGTTCAATCATAATCACAAAAAGCTTTTATGTTTACAGCTCTAAATACTTTTTTTACTTCCTAATTCTTTCAAATATAAGGAGGAGGGGTGCTCCTCTTTTGTACCCTGTGTACGCATATGTAATTTTTTTTCTAGCATTTGTATTCGTCATTTTTTCATGCTCTGGGTGATTTTATCCTAAATCTTCCGCCATTTTTCGGTAATCTAAAGCAATATTTATTCTATCTCTAATTTAAATAAGAAATGAGTTGTTCTAATTCTTTAAACCTTCATGTTCTCATCAGGGAAACTCACAAAAATCACATATGAAAAAAGATTCCTCCAAAATTGCCTGTAAAATGTTAGTTACAATTCTCCAAATCTAAAAAACAAATTATCATTAAGTAATTTTACTGAATTATCTTTATTTTTATCATAATAGCTTTCAAAGACGTTTTCGCTGCGACGAATTGTCTCCGCGATGAATTGACGCTGCGACGAATTGTTCCGCGATGAATAGTGCGTTTTCGCTGCGACGAATTGGCGTTGCGACGAATTGAGCTCGCGACGAATTGTGCGCGATGAATTGTGCGCGACGAATTGACGCAGAACCAATAAATACTTTATATGATAATATTGAATGAGAGCTCTTTAAATAACACGGGTGGAAAAGACAATTAAAAACAAATTAGATAAGATACATTCCATCATATTTGCCAAGAGGGTTTCGGCAAAGCAACCATGAAATGAAAAATCAGAATTCACATATTTCAATGAAAGATAAAAGTTTATTAGTCTAATCTTCACCGACTAAGTGTGATCGACAATTCCAGTTCTTTTATGGTATTTTATAATATTAAATGAAATTTCCGTTTTCTTCAAAGAGTGAAAAGGGGGAAGGGTGTGTTTCAGAAGGAGAGGTGATGTAGTTCAGTTGATTGATTATTTTCTTGTTGTTATAAGACAGCAACAAGCAAAGCAGGAGAAACTATTATTTTTAAATATTTTTAACTTTGTATGCCGGCGGGGGGGGGGGGGGGGAGCGTTAACTTCGGGAGAGAAGTTAGATAACTATACATTTACTTGTTACTAAAGAGCAACAAGACATCATATTTTTCTAAATAAAGAGTTTAAAACTTTGTACGCTGGTGGTGGGAATGGGAAATATCAAAGGAAAGGGGGGTAATTTATATTATTATTTATTTATTATTATTAGAGAACAACAAATTGAGCAGAATATAAAAAAGTTTTGAAGAGTTTGAAATTTTTATGCTGCAGGAGATATTGGAAAATTCGAGTGATAATAAAATTATAAAAAAAAATAAAAATAAAAAAAACGAAAATTTGTCGAAATATGAAAAAATTCTCATTTATGAACTTTGCAGAAAAGGTGTCTCCAAATAAAAATTCGGGAATTTTGCAGGAAGTAGAATCCCAATTTAGCAGATTGAAGGACACTGCGTAAAAAATACTTTAAAATCAGGAATTTTGTAGGAACGTACGAACGTTGACAGTATTATTAACAAGATAATGCAGGATTGGAATATCTTTCATGATTGTTTTCATTAAATTTATTTAAATGCATCTAGAGTTAGAAACTTCATTGATAATCACATTTTAACAAACCTCCCGTTTACACAGATATTTTCCAGTTTTTGCGAATAACGATAATTAAAAAAAAATTCAAGATTAATAAAATTCTAACAGTGTAACTATTGCATTTAGTTACATAAAGTACTCTGGTGGACAGCTAATATGTCAAAGAAATTTTAGTTTAATCAAAAGGCAATAATAGTTTTATTTTCTTATTTTATATTAAAAATTGCTCATTACTTACTTATCAGTTTCTTTGTCTTTGATTTGTTCAATACACTTGGTTGATCGGAGGGGCTGCTTTCACACTTAAGTATGCACCTGAAAGTAAGCACATCCAACGACGGCACCTCACACTTCAGTTTCTGTACTTCCGATAGCTCAAAGAAGAATGCATGACTGTTGAATGTTTCATCTTTTTCAATAATTCCTTTTCCTAACTCCACAACGCTGTTATCCAGTTTTTTTAATCCAAAATCAAACTTAATCGAATATTCCAAAGGCTTTGTACTATAGAAACCAAAAACCGCCAACTCAGTATCCACGCTGCTTTTCGGACACATTTGAAAATACCATGAGGAATTCGAAAAACAGAAAGATGGACTTTCGATAAGATCATCTTTAACCATTGAGAAAAAATCCGTTACTTTCCATTCGATTTCTTTTTCTTCGTAAATTTCTTCAATGTTACCAAATTTTTCATGCTTAGGCATTATTGCTCCGAGAAATTTCACTTTCAAAAAGTTGAGCCTAAAAAATAAATATATCCTGAAAATAAATATGACAGAATAAGAATATGGAAGAATAATTTGAAAAACGCAAGAAGAAAATTTATTTTAAAGAGAGATTAAATAAAATAATAAAAAATGAAATATAAATATCAACTGATAAACGAACTATGCGAGTATTTTCGGTTCCTCAGTTAATTTGTAATGCATTTGAAATTAGAAGATTACAAAAGTATATTTTAATAATATACATATTCAATGTAAAATGTATTTTAATTTATTTTGGCTGTATTTTATTTATGGCATAATTGTGTGTGTACATTATTCCGAATACGGAGTTCGTAGAGGGTCTGATCATCGCACATGCCCCTGGGGCTTGTATCCTAGGCACAACATTTCTACGGAACACTAAAACTTTTCATGTCATTTAGTATGTTTATTCAAATATTTTATTGTGAAATATCTAAAAAAGAGAAAGACTTTTACTTTTTATGAAACAAATCTACTAACAAATCTAGCTAATTCATGATTTTTTTTTCATATGTTCCTCCTTTATAATTTTTTGTCCCATTCAATGCCTGCGTGTACCTCGAATTTTATACCCAGGCTGTCTTGCCTGGTTTTCTCTATTTGTTTATAAGCTTTCCTAATCTTTTTCAACAGTGTATATGAATTTATATATGCCATTTATTTTTTTTAATATATGATCGTTATGTCATTTAAGGGTGTATTCAAATCCAAATTGCTTATTTTGAGACACATTTGTAAATTAATTTTTGCTCTGAATTGCATCCAATTGGCAGGTTCTCTTATTCAGAAACAGAATACATAATGTCCGCATTGTCTCGCTTTTTTGATAAAGGCAGAATATATTTCAAAAACTGCTGTCAAAGTGGACATTTTGAACCGAATTTCCCAAAGCGATAGCGCTGGAAATAAAAAAAAATGATCGTACTGTGAAAATAATTGTCTGTAAATCAATTTCTAATTAATTGAACGAAAAATAAAAAACATGGGGCCCTTATAAATGTCTTTATAAATCATGCCGCCAAGTTTCCTGTTGTTACTTTTAAAAATGAGTCTGAAAATGTGTCTCAAAATTTTGAGTTGTTGAGCGTGGAAAAATATTTTTTTTTAATACCGCCTTAACATAATAATTCTTTGCACTACCCATTTTTACAGACATTATTTTATTTTCCAACACATAAACAAGCAGTGTACATGTCTAAAAGTCTTAAAAAATACTTTTAAAACTAAAACAAAACTAGTCAATCTATTAAACATTTTCAACAGATTGACTGATGATGCAGAAAACATAACATCAATGACTGAAGATGTCTGAGAGCGACAGGTGAAAATATTTTTACTGTTTTACAATTTTTAACAAATTGACTAGTTTTGTGTAGTAGTTTTAAAAGTATTTTTAAAGACTTTGAGACATGTACACTGCTTGTTTATTTATGTGTTTGTAAATAAAATAATGTCTGTAAAAATGGGTAGTACGAAGAATTATTATTATATATGATATTTTGTAATTCTAACATTTAATTTGTTCATTTTCATTATTTGAATTTGTACCTTTATTTAATTAACTGAAAATAACATCTCATTTTTATTACTTGTCAGAAGTTATTGTTAAATCTACGTTCTCAGCAACATTTTTAATCGCAAAGACTTAAAATTGGCTGGCCTCACTATGGAAGCTATTTGGAATCGAAAAAGGTTTTCCCCTTTTTTTTAATAAATAAATTACATATCAAGTTATAAGCAAATCGTGTCACGTGATAACGCATTTTTACCCCTGCTGGGTCGGCGCGGCGAGAATTCGGTTCCAAACGTCAACTTTGACAGTATTTTCTGAAAGATCTTCTGACTTTAATAAACTATGGAAAACGAACAGAAATGAATTAAAAAATATATCATAAAGTAGCCAGTTCGGATTTAAAAATAGCCTTAACATTTTTCATTAACTAAAGTTACCAGATGTAATTAAAGGCCCTACGTATATATTGATAGAAATCCTTTTCTCCTCTCCTAAATACATCATGACGTGTTTCTCAAAATTTAAATTTCTGAAATTATGCATGATGGACTTGGCAGCCAGCTTAAAAATAAAAACATATAAAGTAAAGGCATAAAATGTTTAGTAGCAATTTCGAACTTCGAATTTTAACTATGGACTTTGGTGCTTAGAAATTTGTGTAAAATATGGAATGATGTGGCTGCCAAGTCCATCATGCATAATTTAAAATAATTTAATTTTGAGAAATACACTATGAGGTACTTCGTACAGGAGAAAAGGATTTCAATCAACATAATACATATGCTCTAGACTTACATGCGGTAACTTAGTTAATGAAATATTAAATAAGTACCATGATATCAGCTTGGAAATTTCATATCTCAACATTTTTTTCACCCTTTTTTTCAGCTATAACTTTCACCCTATTTTTTAAGCGTGGCCCTTTTTTTTTTTTTAATTTTTTTTTTTTTTTTTTTTTTACTTTTGATTAGATTTTTTAGTAGATTACATTCAATTGCTATATAAAAAAATAAATAAATTGTTAGAAGTTTAATTAAACATTTACAAATAATATGAAATATCATTATGCAGAAACATTTTTGATAAATAGAAATGGCTCCTCAGTATAGTCACATGCGAAATCTCAGAAGAAAAAAAAAACAAGGTAAAACGAAAATTATCTTTAAAATACGAAAACATATAAAATAAAATATTTCATTTTTGAGGAAGATACAAAAATATTAATGTACACTTTATTAAATAAATTCAAGTTCTCCACATTGGTATTATATCTAGATTATACGGGATACAATTTTCAATTTGAGTGTAGCGTATTTAATATAAATACAGTATTTATTATTAGTAATACACTACATTCACTATACTATAATAATTTTAAAATAGTATATTGCATATAGTGAACATTTCCTAAAAATGAACCAAAGATGTTTTTTCTTTAGGGAATATATAAACTCATGTCATATTACCTCCCACAAGCCCCTTCCCTGGCTATAGTTTTGGAATGTTCTAAATTATTTGTAGGGAGAGTCACATTTTGATCTCCTGGGACACCTCATTAAGAGGTTACTTCAATCACGCGAAACATCCGCTCGCTAATGTTAATTCGATGGGAGATTTTTTTTTAAATATCTCGTTTGCATTTTCATACTTTTAAATGACTAGTTGACCCGCCCAGCGTTGCCCGGGCCCGTGATAAAACCTTAAATGAACCCCAAATTTCTAATTTATATCTATAACCCGATTTTGTATGAATTTATATTTGTAATGACGAAATCACGAAAAAAATAATGATAAATAGTGATAAAAGTGCTCGTAAGAAAACATGAAAAAAAAAAAAAAAGCTTTTGTTGTCCAAACCCTTTGAAATTTTTAATGGTTGTAAATATAAAGGTTTTACAGCCCATGTAAAAATTACATCAGAAATATTGTTATCTGGTTGTAAAATAAATATTTTTTCTTCCCGGGAAAACTACCCTTTTTCAAAGGGTTTACATTCATTTTTTTTCCCGATTTGATTGAAATCACGCATTTGAGACCCAAGAGTGCGATCTTTCAGAATATGTTTTTCGTTTTTTAATTAAAAAAAAAAAAAAAAACAGTTTAGTCGATAGAAGTTAAAACAGAATTTCGAAATAAACATATTCTTCATTTAAATGGGTCTTCATTCCCCCCCGAAGAAAAGAGAGTGTTCCCTATTTTCTTCCTCTGTAAGTCGGGTTGCGAGCAGTGCAGATGTCTTACCCCAGCGTGCTCCGAGCTAAACAGGTTTCATGTGCTAGCCATGAAATAAGCAGGGAAAGAACTCCCCCCCCCTCCCATTTCCCCTTCCATTCAAGCTTTCAAAAACAGTTGAAGCATGCGCAGTAACGTCAGTTTTGTGTGAAACTTATCTTAAGAAAAGCGCTTTTAGCTTTAAATACATATTTTTTTATGCGTTTAGTCGATCTCTACAAAGGCCGTTTCTTACTTTTTCGATATTGTTTTCTTTTTTTATGAGGATACCATCACTTTCTAAACCGGTTTCGAAAGTAAAAATATTATAATAAAAGAAACGTAAAAAAACTTGCAAACAAAATCGAAAAAGTAAAAAACGGCCTTTGTAGAAATCGACCTATCAAATGCAAAAAAACATCATTTAAAAATATTGAAATGCAAACGAGATATTAATAAAAAATCTCCTATACGATTATCATTAGCGAAAAGGTATGTTCGTGTGAGTGAATTAGCCTCTTAATTCAACATAACAAGACGCTATATTAAAGATAGAAAGTCACTTTGCATGGATTGACAATTTCCCTCTATGAATAGGCGATTATTCAATGAGTCACTGAAAAATATCAAAATTTCGTATCAGAATTTTTTGTACGATTTTCCGATTTTTTTAAAAGGATTACAGTTATTGGTATATAATGTAAATAATTTTTTTTTTCTCCGATAGTTCCAAGCTGAAGATATTCCGAGATATTTCCATATTTTCTTGGTCTGTAACCACCCTGAAAATACGTTATTTTTATCCCAATTGTCAATAAATGTTTGGTATGAAAAGATTTAAAAATGCACATATTCTGCCGAACACAACATAACTTTCACCATAGAATAAAGGGCAAAATTAATGCCGGCCATCGACCCACTGTACTTCGGAAAAGACTTAGAAGCTCAAGAAGACAGTTGGGCAAAAGCTTGAGACTGCTTGTTTACACTCTTGGCTTAATGCGATTGCCATATCGGACTAGCACTCATTTCGGTGACATAAAATTATTTTAGGACTGTGCTTGCAGAAACCTTATTTCAGGATGTTTTTTTCGTACTCTTTTGAAACGTGAAATATAATTGTTTATTTACAATCTATCTATCTACAATATTGTTCACTTTTTATTTTGCAATCTTTCTATCTACTATCTATCTATTGTTTATTTATAATCTATCACGAATGCAAATTATTTAAATTAGGATAACATACTTTTCAAGAACATTTGACCTTAGAAAGTAATTTTGAGTATTAAAATATTTTCAATTAAAAAACATATTGTTGCAATTTAACATCACCTATAATTTTTTTCTTATTTTTTATACATAATCTTTTTTGTTTTCGTTCAGAAATGTCTTTAAAGTAAGGCAAATCTATTTCTAATCAGATTTAAACTGATATGTAGGTGGCAGGCATCTTTCATTGCTCTTCACGTAATCTTTAAGATAAGAAGCACAATAATTCACATTTATATTTTATGTAATGCCATTTAATACACTGCTCAAAACAATTAAAGGATATTTAAAGTTTTATATAAAATAAAAATATAAACGATTTTTTTTTGCCGAAAATAGAAGAAGAGAATCACAAATGCAAATTTTTCTGGTTTTCAAACTGTGGAGTATGCAAATTTTGAGTTCGACGTCAAAAACGTCGTTTCAGCGGCAGCGAATGAAATTTGACTTTCAACTGGATAAAAGAGAATGAAGACAAGGATGATCGGCATTCAGTGATTGCTTTGTTTCGATGAGTACGATGTCTCAGCGAAGTCATTTGACAGATTCAGAAGCTTGGAGAATTGTTGGTAGGTAAGAAGTGGGCCAAACTCAAGCCGGAGTAGCGCAAGCCATTGGAGTGTCACAAAGTGTCATTTCCAGGATCTGGAACCGTTTTTTGGAGAGTGGATGTGCAGGCCGAAGACCAGGGCAAGGTCTTAGACGGGCAACAACGCCCAATGAAGATGGGTATTTAGCGTTAACAGCTCGGAGACACCGAAACATGAACGCTACTCTTCTCCAACAACACCTTCGCTCGGCTACAGGCACCACGATTTCAACTCAGACTGTCCGAAACCGGCTCCATGCTGTAGGTCTGTATGCTCGCCGACCGATGGTATGTGTTAGATTAACATCAAGGCATCGTCGCGACCGCAGGGAGTGGGCAATCGAGCATGTCAACTGGAGGAGAAATGAATGGAGCAATATTCTGTTTTCTGACGAGTCCCGTTTTTCTGTGCATCCGGATAATAGGCGTATTTTCATCTGGAGGGACCGTGGCAGTAGGAATAATCCTGCGTTCGTGCACGAAAGTGTCAGATTTGGCGGTGGAGGAGTGTTGGTGTATGATGGCATCTCCATTGACGGGCGCACTGACCTCTACATCATTCGAGATGGAGCTCTGACTGGTCGCCGATATAGGGATGAGATCCTCAGACCTATTGTAGTCCCTTACGCTGCAGCAATCGGAGGTAACTTCATTTTAATGGACGATAACTGCAGGCCACATCGTGCAAACCTGGTGGAGGATTTCCTTTTCGAGGAAGGAATCGTTCGAATGGAATGGCCAGCGTGTTCTCCAGACATGAATCCAATCGAGCACGTTTGGGACGCTCTAGGAAGACTAATTTCTGGCCGCCAACAACCCCCACAAACTCTCCAAGAATTGGAAAGAGCTCTTCTGGAAGAGTGGGGCAGAATACCCCAACTCGTCATTAATAGCCTCATTGAGTCCATGCCTCAAAGGTGTTCAACGTTGCTGGCCGCCCGTGGAAACCATACCCCCTACTGAAAATGATTTTCTTTGAAGAAAACACCTTTTCTTATTCTTTTTTTCTCATATGCACAAATTGTGTTTTTTTCCTTTTGTACACAAATGCGCAATAAAATGCATTTTTTTCTGCCAAACATGTGTAATTTATTCTCATATAACCTACTATGTCTGTCGACCATGTATCAATCAGCTAAAAAGTTTCCCAGATACAAAATCCACCTAAAACTGCAATATCCTTTAATTGTTTTGAGCAGTGTATTTTAAATTAGGATGAGAAAACAAATTTTAACCAGCCAAAAATGAAAATCACTGGAAAAACTGAATTATTCATATTAAAATGCAGAGTTATTTCAATTACGTACATGAACACACAGAATGAAAATTATGATAGATAAATAGTATAAAATAAAACTTTTTGTTAATAATCTATATATTTAAAGGTAAAGAGGCATTCTGTCAAATTCCACAAAATATCGTCTCTTTACGCATGCGTCAACTTTTTTTGAAGGATTCTCCCCTCAGAAACGATAAGACTGATTGATTAGCCTGTTGAGCCTAGGGGAGTTGAAAAGGGTTGATTTAAAGACCTTCTAATATATTTTTGCTCTGAGATTGAAAAAGATTGAAAGGCTGATTTTTTCTTTTTTTTTTTTCCTTTAAAGAACTTATAGTTTCAATACTAAATATGCATCTTTTTTTGCAAAATTTTAAAGAGAGCTTGGTATCATGGTTTATCTGCGTTTTAGAATCAGGCTGATAAAAGTAAAATTAATCAAAAATTTTAAAGGCCGCGTGATTAAAAAAAAAAAAAAAAAATAGAAAATACTAAATATTGATATATATATATATATATATATATAGATATAGATATAGATAGATATAGATATATTAATTTTTGAGACTGTACTAAGTAAAAATAAATCATTCAATTAATATTTTTAGTTAGATTCTTGCTAAAATAATTCAAGTATAATATGATGTAAATTACAAGCTTAAAATTATTTCACTTCATTAGTTGAGTAGGCTGGACTGACAACACAATCTATCGTTTTACATCTATAGAAATCGCTTACACAATATAACAGTTCATAAAATTTTCAACATTTAATTAATTTAAAAGCAGCTAATTAAAAATAAAAGTATATTTCTAAAGGAGCTTTCAAGTTATTTACCGTCAAATTTTGACGGGTACCATCTAGTAACTATTAAATCTCAGAAAAATTTACAATATATATAAACCAATAATATAAATATATATATAATAAACCATTTATAAACAAGTCGATATAGAAATCCAAATAATTAAAGCACGATCAAATTACTGCATATATACACTATAAAAACATCTACTATATATACAGGGTGTAATATGTTATCTATCGGAGACTTAATTTCTCAACCGTTGGTCATAGACATATAGTTCCAATTATAGGACGTTTCAAATGAGGTAAATATTTATGTTGTGGCATTGTTTAAAGTAAAAGAAATAAAATTTAGAAAAATTACAAAATCTAACTCTTTATACGGTCCTCCAATCCCTATAGTTATATATTTAGTAAAAGTTTACACATATCATAGCAGATGTAACGCAAAAAGTTTGACTTCTGTACTACAAAAAATTGACACAGTTATTAAATTTCAAAGTTTAAAATTTTTGCACATGATATTGTCTTTCATTGAGGGATCAATTAAAAATATGAATTAAAGTAATTCGAGATCGAAATCATGGTGCAATGTCCTTTTTACGGCGAAACCACCTCTAGCCGGTATCTCCAAATCGGGGTATCACCAAAGAGGGTTATTTCATCTAAAAATTTGAGCTAACTTTTAGGGGTCGAACAACATTCAAAAGTCAAAGTAGGTAGAATCGACACTCAGAAAATAAAACATGCTCACTAAGAACTAGATAAATAGCAGCGGAATGAGATTGACCAGCCATAACGAGCATGAAAATTGGGATTATGCAAATTACAATAGTACCGCAGCGCCACACCTTCATGATAAAACACGAGCCATCTAGCAGTGAACATGCTAGTCAGCGCTGAGATCGTAACGGCAGGCTACACATACACGCAATATGCCGAAACAATACTTTTACGCTGAATGCCAAAGGAATGCCAGAGCGGCTGCGAGGGTTTATTCAAAACGTTTCCCTAGGGATCGACATCCAATGCATGAAACTATAACTGATGCATTGCACCATCTTAGAGAGACCTGCTCTGTTGCACCACGACCCGGAATAAGTAGACGGACAAGGTGTAATGTTTGAGTGAGCCTGGAAGAGGTGCTGGCATCCATCCTTTTAAATCCACAACTGATCATGGCAGAAATAAGCTAGGCATGTGGATACACACGTCAGCATGTCTGGCATTTGTTACATGCACATTCATACCATCCGATACTGGTGCAAGCATTGATGCTGGGCAAACACGCAATGAAATTTCGTATTGTAATGATTATTGTAATTTCATGTTCAACACCTTAGAGGAAAATCCGTCGTTCCTTTCTGACAGTCTGTGGACAGATGATTCGATGTTTACACGGGGTGGTATTGTGAACGTGCACAATGCGCATTAGTGGTCTCTGGACAACCCTCATATCACCCGCACAGTAGGGCTGGGCGATGTCTGTAATTAAATATCATGATAAATCGGCATCTTTATATCATGATATTCCGATATATCGATATTGTGACATGGGAACAAAGTAGTAAAATATCAAGTTATGCATGAAACTGATCAAAGTGATAAAATTACTGATATAAATTTATAGTATATTTTTAAAAAATTCTAAACACTTTCTCTGAACCCTTCGCTCCTACTAGGCACCTGCAAGAAGTATCGGATGACCTTGAAACGTGTTTTAAGAGAGAAAAGAACGCAAAGAGCCGAAGATGCCGCATCAACGTTCCGTCAACCTGTCCTAGTAATATAAGGGTCGCCCAAATGAAAGTGGCATTGCTGTAATAACTCCGCCATTTGAAGAGAAAGATGGCTGTGCATGCTCCTATAGAGGGCGAAGTGTGCTGGGAATGCATGCGATATCGTCAGATCCCGCCAGATGCGTGTGTGGTAGCGTAGGAGCACGTTAAAAGGCATCGTTCGCATCATGGATGCCTCCAAACAGTGTCAATGCGCGGTTGGGCAATTTTTAACAGCGGGAAATGTGAGAGCTAGTGAAATCTATCGTTAAATGCAAAATGTGTAAGGCACAGAGTGTGTGTTACGCAGATCGGTATTCCGATGGTGTAGGTATTTTCGTAGTGGAAGAAGCAGTACTGACGACAGGTCACGACCGGGTCGAGAGCATGTGGTTATCACCAAGGACCTATAAGGTGACTTTGTCTAGCCTATCTGTTACGTCTGTATTACTTCTTTCTTTTGTATACTAAATTATATTAATGGTATAATATAATAATGGTATAATAATATAATTAATTATATTAATATATAAATTATATTAATTCCACGTCAAACCAACCAAAAATTTTCAATATTCAACTTGACCATTTCAGATTTTAATGAAACCTCCAGGAATCATTCTCCCTGATGATACAAATGAGAATATATTTTTATAATTTTTTTTTATCTCAGTAAAATTTTATACAATGATTTTTTTAATTTCAAAAAATCATAATTTTTTGGCTTGTATAAGTGTTTTCAATTTTGAATTTCTCAAGTTCTATCAGGCGTAGAGAATTGTTTGACTTCTCATTTTAAAGGGAATTTCATAAGGTTTAATTTGATTTGCAAGTTGAGAATGCTTGGTTTAAAAAGAGTTAATTTAATTTAAAAAAATTTAAAATAGTGTTTTTTAAAATTTTTGAAAAAAAATATATGATTTTTATAATATTATAATCTTTAAATTCTGAAAGTTTTAGAATGGGATCTCAATGGGATCAGCAGTTATAAAAAAATAATGTTTAAAATGAATAAAACAATACTCTCTTTAGCTTAATCATAAAGTTGGCGAGGTGCCACCTTTAAATACCAGCTCCAACTGGTGTTTAGCATTAGTCTTTTTAACATAACTACTGATTCCATTGAGATTCCGCTATAAAACTTTCAGAATTTAAATATTATAGTATTACAAAAAACATATATTTTATTCAAAAAATTTAAAAAAAAATTAATTAAAATTTTTAAATTAAATTAAATTAACTTTTTTTAAAACCAAGCATAGTCAACTTGCATATCAAATTAAACCTTATGAAATTCCCTTTAAAATGAGAGGTCAAACAACTCTCTACGTTTGATAGAACTTGAGAAATTCAAAATTGAAAACATTTATACAAGCAAAAAATGATGATTTTTCGAAATTAAAAAAATTAATTGTATGAAATTTTACTGAGATAAAAAAAGAATAAAAGTATATTCTCATTTATATCATCAGGGAGAATGATTCCAGTAAGTTTCATCAAAATCTAAAATGGTCAGATTGAGTCACTGGTTGATTTGACATAATACCCTCAATGTAATAATAATTATGTAATTACTTGTAATTTCAATGAAATTTCGCATTGTAATGATTATTGTAATTTCATGTTCAATCCGTCACCGTCGTTCTTTTGTGACATTCTGTGGACAGATGAGTCAATGTTTACATGGGGTGGTATTGTGCAAAGCCCATACACGTATGTGTATCCATCTTTGGTATTGTGAACGTGCACAATGTGCATTACTGGTCTCTGGAAATCGCCATATCGAATAAAATCTCGCAGCCGCTCTGGCATTCAGCATAAATAAGTATTGTTTCGGCATATTGCGTGTATGTGTAGCCTGCTATCACGATCTCAGCGCTGACTAGCATGTCCACTACTGTGTTTTATCATGAAGGTGTGGTGCTGCGGTACTATTGTTATTTGCATAATACTAATTTCCCTGCTGGTTATAGCTCGGTTGGTCATTCTCATTCTGCTGTCATTTATCTAGTTCTTGTAGTATGTTTTATTTTCTGAGTGTCGATTCTACCTACTTCGACCCCTAAAAGTTAGCTCAAATTTTTAGATGAAATAACCCTCTTTCGTGATACCCCGATTTGGCGATACCGGCTAGAGATGGTTTCGCCGTAAAAAGGACATTGCACCATGATTTCGATCTCGAATTACTTTAATTCGTTTTTAAACTGATCCCTCAATGAAAGACAATATCATGTGCAAAAATCGCAAACTTTGACCCAAACTGATACTAAGTGCAAACAAAAGTCCTAAAAGAAATAAAAACGTTGGCACAATTACAATTTTTTTTAAAGGAAATTTAGATGAAATTATGAAAAATTTCGTGCCCAGGGCATGAGCCCCGCGTTCCCGTGCGATAGTCGGGGCCTGCACCAATGGAGAACACTTTGAGCAGTATCTCTAGTAGATTCTGGCATGATGTATTCATCTTTTATAGTAGATCGTTTTCTGATATGGTAAAATATTGATATTTATTTTTCTGTTTAATTTCAATATTTCATTCTTTGCTTTGTATACGACCTCTATAAGTCAGCTCAAATGTTTCGATGAAATAACCCTCTTTGGTGATACCCCGAATTGGCGATACCGGCTAAATGTGGTTTCACCATAAAAAGGACATTGCACCCTGATTTCAATTTACTTTAATTCATTTTTTGACTGATCCCTCAATGAAAGACAAAATCAAGTGCAACGATCTCAAACTTCGAAATTTAATGTGTCAATTTTTGTAGTACAGAAGTCAAACTTTTTGTGTCCATTGAATATTATCCACTGTTATGATATGTGCAAACTTTTACTAAATATAACTATAGGGATTCGGGGACCGTACAAAAAGCTAGATTTTGTAATTTTTATAAAATTGAATTTTTACTTTAAACAATGCCACAACATGAATATTTACTTCATTTGAAACGTTTTTGTAACTGGAACTATATGTCTACCAACGGTTTAGAAATTAAAGGTTAGCGATATGCATTTCATATGGTCACACATGTAAAACTTTTAAGTTACACACGTAGAACCAATATTTAAATTTTTGAAGACAATGCTTATGAATTTTTAAGCTATTTGCATATGGAATAGTTAGTTTATACATTTAAGTACACCTAAAAAAAACTGTATATTTAACTTAGTAAACTTCACACGAAATCAGAAAAAAAAAAAATAATAATCACAAAATAAGATCACTAAATATAATTAAAATCTACAGAAATGCTTAAGTGATACAAAAAGAAACAACAAAAGGCTCATAAAAAACCTTTTAATGATCAACATACGTTTCAACGCTTATACAGCGCCATTTTCAAGAAATATAACGATAAACAAAGTATTCTCCCAAATTTGGAAAATAAACTTGAAAACATGAATCACGAGATCAAATATGTAAAAAAAGCAGGTGCTTGAAGTAGCCAACTGTAATCGTCAAAATTAATATTTCGTTATCGCTTTTTTAAATGGAAAAGTACCTTGTGCTAAATTTTAGGCAATTCAAATGAGGCGGGTTCATTGCAAATGTTTACGTTATGCATGTAGATTTCTATTGATTCACGGATAATACATGGGAAGTAGACTCTTGATGGATAAATTATTTTACTATTTTTAAAATCAATTTTTATTGTCTCGGTGCTATGTAGTCGTACCAATGCTGTAGTACTCCTGTCATACTTGATATCTGCCATATGCTCTTTTAATCATGCTTGAAACTTTCTAGTGGTCATTCCTATATAATATTGTAACGGTCCATCTGCTCTGGTGAACGGGATTTCATAAACACCTGATAGTTGATATGGCTCTATTCTGGGTCTATTTTCTTACAAATTAGACTTTTTAATGTTATGGATGGTTTTGCGATAAGACATATATTGAATTTGCTAATTTTATATTTCAATCTTTTTAGCGTTTTAAATATGAAAGACTACGCCTTGATCGGGAACTGTTGAACTTGGATTTCCTTAAATGATGCCATAATTTGAATGTTATTCCATCATTTTTAAAGAACAGAAATAAGTTTGCGGTTTTGAACTTTAATAGTCTTAATAGACAATTTGAACATAAATGCTTGGCATTATGTGTTAGGAAGAAATACGCCTATATAAACAGTCTACAAAAAAGAACTTATGATTTATATTCTGATTTTGCGTCATCAACACCACCATATATTTTTGATGTTTTAATGAACAATCTGGAAAAGTATAGATATGGGAAAAACCACCATAAAGAAGCAATACAAAGTCGTAAAATTATAAAACTGTGCAACACTCAAAGTAAACATGTTAAACGTATTTGTTAACCAGTTGAATTTCTGATCTTATCGAACAGGATATTAAATGAAGAAAGAAATAAAGGTATTAGAGCTTAGGACCTAAATATATTTTTCCTACAAAACCTAATTTAAAATCTGTTATTACAGAACTTGAAACTATTGTAGAAACCTTACAAATGAAGTGATAACAAATAAGAAATTCGCCACATTATGTACACAAACACTTAACAAATTAATAAAACAACCTACAGTTCTATCAAAAGATGAATTAAATACCCTAAAGAATTTGAAACTTGATCCGGAAATTATCTTAACTCAGCTAGAAAAATCCAATAAATTAGCTATATTAAATACTAATGACTATAAAAACAAGATGCTTGATTGTATTAATAATAGGGACTGTGTAGAAGTCAAGAAGAACCAATTTAACATAATTAACAACAAAGTTACTGAAATTGTCAATAAAGGTAATTGGCCGGATTATATGAAAGTTATTGTCAGAGTTAATAAATTGGCTTTAATTCCAACAATTGTGGGTAGACTTAAAGATCATAAAGCAAGGATGCCAGTAAGGCCGATCATTGGCGCACCCACGGGGAGGGAGGGGGGGCAGACCCTGAAACTGAATAATGAAAAAACTAAATTATATAAAATTTTCTATAAACTTATAATTTTTTTTTAGTCTTTAGAAATTTTTTAATACCTTTGTATCTCATTTCATCTTTATTCTAAAAATTTTTTTGCCGTTTTCGACATCCGTTAAGCGTAAAGACTTATAGCGGTACTCTGATTCTTCCAGTTCTTAGTACACATCCATCATCCATATTTTTAGCACGGTCAAGTGGATTCCAGTCCAAACGAGGGTGATATTTCTTCTACGTTGTACATCTGTGTAATGGACAATACGAGCCATTCAAGGTCATCAAAAATTTCAGAGAACACTCCTTTTTTTTCTAAATCCATCCCACATTTCTAATAAGGCACGAGTGCTTGGGAGTCTACTTTTCTTATCTATTTTTAGTACTTCTGGTTATACTGCTTTTCTTATCTATTTTATTAGTACTTCTGGTTATACACTGTTTTTTTTTTTTTAGCATCATTCGTGTTAAAATTTTTAACTCAACGCGTAAAAAAAATAACGATAGTTTTAAATTTTATATTTGGAGAATTTATGTCATCAAAGCTCGAGAAAATCATCTAAGATTAAAATAATTAACCAGCCACTTCATCAGTAGAATGGTAAACATACATATTGATTTCTTTCTGAGGATAATTGCACTAGTATAATCGTGTACTGAATCATGGTACTGAATCAATTTACTGAATCATGGACACAAACAACAATAAAAAATGCTAAGACAAAATTGCAATGAATCGGTGTAGAATTCCGTATTATACAGGTTTTTGCTTTAGCAGGTAAACTTTCAAAGTGTTTCTTTTGCTGAGGCCATGGAACGTTTGCGATCAAGACAATATTATTTTATAAACAAGTTTCATTTACACAAGTTTAACAGTATGGGGTTATTTACACAGGTTTTACGTATACAGTATTTAACCAGTGTAAATGAAACCTGTGTATAACGGAATATTATTTTAATCGCAAACATTCCATGGTCCCATCGAAAGAAACACCTTTAAAGTTTACCAGCTAAGACGAAAACCTGTGTAAAGCGGAATTTCTTTCCGATTTATTGCAATTCCATCTTAGCATTTTTTACTGTTTTTGAATCCATTGTATCCAAGCCAAAGAAGACTCCATATTATAAAATTGACTAGTTTTCCTATTCACAATAGATGTAAATTGTCATGTTAACAGTTTTTAGCTCAGAGGTTATCAAAGCCTGAAAGCTAATGGCCGCCGGTTCTGTATGTACGTATAGCGATAACTCTTGATAGAAATAACCATTTTGCTTCAAATTTTGTTTATAGGTTCATTGTGGTAAGGTGCTTCCCTGATTAGTTTTGGGGGTTCATTGGTTAAGTATCAAGTGGGAAGGGGGGGGTAATCCCCCCCTTAACTTAGATAAATGGGTTTTTCATGCAGAATTATCCGATTTTCTTCAAATTTTGTATATAGGTTCAATGTGATAAGGCGCTTCCCTGATTAGTTTTAGGGGTTCATTGATTAAGTATAAAGGGGAAAGGGGGGCTAACCCTCCCTTAATTTCGATAAATGAGTTTTTCATGCAGAATTATGCAATTTTCTTCAAATTTTGTAGATAGGTTCATTGTGATAAGGCGCTTTCCTGATTAGTATTGGGGTTCATTGATTAAGTATAAAGGGGGTAACGGGGTCCAATCCCCCTTAATTTAGATGAATGGGTTTTTCATGCAGAATTATCTGATTTGCTGCAAATTTGGTATACCTGTTTATTCTGATAAGGCGCTTCCCTGATTAGATTTGGAGGTTCATTGGTTAAGTATAAAGGGTGAGAATGAGGGAGATACCCCCACCCCCCACCAAATTTAGTTAAATGGAAATTTCATGCAGAATTATTCTTTGAAATAAGAGTATAATATATGCAATCAGTGTGAATCGTGAGGTCAATGCCATCAGTTTAACAAGGCACTTTTCTTTTCTTTTATTCCATTAAAAAAAGTTTTAAAAATAGATTGAATGTTCATAATATTAATTAATTAATATAACAATAGTTTACCCCCTGTAAATACGCAGCGGCAAAAAATCGTTGATACTGAAAAATAAATAAGTAGATAACATTTTCTGTCATTCATATCAAAGTTCTATTTATAGTAACAAGCTAACTATTTCATTATAAAATTATATTCCTTCTGTTTTCTTATGATAAATAATATGCGTTTTAGCATATGTTCAAATTCAAACGATATCGAATTACGGATGATAAATCAGAGACTCACAAGAGCAGTCATCGTAATTTCATTACGTTGCTGCACTATAAGGAATACCTTACTATTACATTACATGAAATACTATATTACAGAATATGTAAGCTTTATACCGTAAAATAAAGCATTTTTGTAACATTTTTCAGTAATCGTAAAGTTTAAACGATAGAAGTAAAAAATCTACACATATCCATAAATAATTAAAAATTTTTGTATCAGTGATGGATATCAGAAGTGATTATAATAAATTTCAGCGGCTGTTGCAGTGCGCAAATGCAGCTGGTCACTTGATCATGTTGGAATTTGCAATTTTTGTTTTAACTTTGGTTAAATTTTCCCCCATCTCTTTCACTCACCCCCACTCTATGTTGTTAAATCTTTTTAATACATATATTTAAAATTGATACTATTTATCTTAAAGTTCATTTTAATACTTTTGAAAAAGGTTTAAAGTTAAGTATAGTTAATAAAATTAAATATAAACAAACATCTATCATAAAGTAAACATAAAGTAAAATTAATGTGGTTTAAATGCATATATATATTGCTGTCTCTTTAATTAAGAACTGTTTTAATAGTTACTTATAAATGATATATCCTGAATGTTTTAGTTGTGAAGAAAGTAACTTCATTTCAGCAGCTTAAACTGCCATGTCAACAGTTACCAGTAGTGGTAGGTTGGTTGGTGTCATGTGCTAAAGTTAATGATGACATCTTAAACTGTTTTTGAACTTTTGAATATTTGTTAACCTGCAGCCATAACCTTTTATTTTATTTCTTGTATTATGCTAATTTTTTTCAATTGCCTGTGACTGTAACATCACTTGTTAGTTTTAAAAGGATATGGGATAGATGTTGTGTGGTGTGTACTTGCTTGGCCAGCAGTTAACTCCGAATGCTCAAAAGGAGTTTTAGTTTATTTATGATGAGGCTGCAGGCAGTCAATAAGTTTAAATGTTTTTCCTGTGTTCTTCTAATAAGTTTAATAATAATGTTCTTAAGGATGTGTTTTTACTAATCTGTTAATAAAGTGTTGTTAGTTATAAAGAACGTTTCACTGCTTAACTGACTTATCTCAACATACAGTGGTACAATCATCTCAACACTCTTTAGATGTCCATTAAAAACAGTTGGTTAAACAGGAATATGGTTGTACATCCTCCAACAGTGGTAGCAGAGCGTGGTTGGTTGCCATGTCTCTGTTTACCAGCTGTTTGAATAATTCTTGGAAATCTTCATATTTTTGAAAGATGTCTTCCTATCCTGAGCAAATGTTTACCTTTCCCAAGTTGAATCATGAGAACTACAAAGAGTGGAAATATAGTATCGACCTGTATCTAATAAGTCAAGATCTACATGATTACACATCGGATAAAGCTGAAAAAATTGCTGATCCAGCAGCTGATGGCAAACAGGATAAACATAAGGAGGGGAAAGCGCTAGCCATCATATGTCTCAGCATAAGAGAAGACTTGAAGAGTGTTGTTTATGAAGCTCACACACCTTCGAAAGCATGGAAACTATTAAAATCAGTTTTTGAGCCTGTTTCAAGAGCAAGAGTGGCTAGATTGAGAAGAAATTTCATGAGTATACAATACGATCTAAGTGAAGCTATGAGTAGTTATTTAAACAGAATAACCCAAGCTGCCAAAGAACTTGAACAAGCAGGAAAAACAGTTGAAGACGATGAAGTGGCTTTTCAGATTCTAGAGAACTTGCCTGATAGTTATGAAAGTCTGGTTACTCAACTATATAGATTACCTGATGCTGAATTTACAGTGAAAGGAATTAGAGGTCACCTGTTATCTGAATATGATAGACAGAAGAACAGAAGTTTACAGTTTAATCATGTGTTTCCCGAAAACCAAGCCTTGGTTTCAACTGAGGAGTCTCACAAGTACAGAGAAAATGTTGGTAAAGATGAATCGAGACGGTGTTATCGATGTGGACTAAAGGGTCATCTAATCAAGAACTGTCGGGTTAAGCCGAAAAATAAAAAACGCTATCACCAGCCTGCAAGAGGAAGACAAGCCCATTTTGCCTCAGCCATGTTAAGTGAGTCTACAAAGCTGGAGTTTGTGTTGGATTCTGCTGCAACTGACCATTTTGCTAATGACCGGAGTGTTTTTCTCAACTTCAAAAGTATTAAAGCAAAAGCTGCCATTGCTAGCGGCAACACAGATATCCTTGGAATTGGTGATGTGCATTTAGTGTTAAAAACAGGTACTGTACTTAGAACTTTACTTCTTAAAGACGTTTTTTATGCTCCCAAGATGACAAGAAACTTGATTTCAGTGCGTTGTTTAACTAGAAATGACTTTAAAGTAACTTTTGATTGCAATAATGCATATATTTGTAAAAATAGTAATGTATTTTTATGTGTTCCATTAAGAAACAAATTTTACACTCTTTTAGGCAATCTCAAAAGCATGAATGTACCAGAAGCTCAAAGTACAAAATCATCTAATATGATGATGTGGCATGCTCGCTACGGCCATTTAAACTGTAAAAGTTTATCTAGTTTTGCAAAGTCTAAACATGTTTATGGTCTTGAAAAATTAGAGGGTACGATTGAGTCTTGTGAAAGTTGTAATTTTTCTAAAAGTACTCGAGGGAGTTTTTCTGAACTAGACAGCATTAGAACATCTAGTATATTGGAACTTTTGCATATGGATGTTTGGGGCCAGTCACCTGAACCTAGTATGGGGGGAGCAAAATATTTTCTCAGTATAATCGATGACTTCTCAAGGTTTGCTCATGTATATATCTTAAAACATAAAGATCAAGCGTTTGAATTTTTTAAAAACTATAAGCAATTGGTTGAAAAGCAAACTGGTAAAAGTATTAAGAGTATCAGAACAGATAATGGGGGAGAATTTTGTGCTGATCATTTTGAAGCTTTTTTAAAACGTGAGGGAATTAGGCATGAGAGGTCGAACGTGTTTAGCCCAGAAATGAACGGGGTTGCCGAGCGCTATAATCGCACTTTGATGGAAGGTGTTAGGTCCTTATTAGTCCAAGCAAATTTACCAAAAAGTCTCTGGGCTGAATTAGTCTATACTGTCAATTATTTGAGAAATAGGTTCCCTCATAAGAAATTAAATGGTAAAGCCCCTTTAAATGTTTGGCGTGAAAAGAGTTTCTCAGTACGTCATCTTAAAGTAATTGGTAGTGATGCATATGTTCATATTCCCAGTAGATATAGGTCTAAGCTTGACAAAAGGTCAAAGAAGGGAATTCTCATTGGCTATGCCATTAATACAGTAGGTTATAGAGTCTGGTATCCCGGTACAAAAACCGTGGTAGAAACCAAACATGTTAAAATAGTGGAAAAGGATTTCAGTTTTAAAAACATAGAAAGTGGTATACAAAATTTTAATGATGACTATGTAAACTTTAGTTTGGATAATGAAAATTCAGAAGTAAAAAGTAAGCTTCAGGAACCCCCCCCCCCCCCTTTACCTAAAGATTGGGAAAGAGTTGAAGTTGTCAGAAAGTCGGGAAGAACAGCTGGGAAGATAGATGTGTACTATTACCCTGAAGAAAGCGTTAGGCTTAGAAGTAAAAATGACATAGAAAAATATTGTCAGAAAAAGGGGATAGATTACAACCCAGAGGATTTCAGTTTTAGCCCAACTTCTGTAGATTCTAATGTAGAAAGTACAATTTCACATGTAAGTGAGAATGAGGGGGAACAACCGGAGGTACACTGTGTAGAGGTAAATATCCCATGTTCTTTTAAGGAATCGTAGGAACTACCTGAAAAGAGGGAATGGAATGTAGCAATGAAAAATGAGCTTGAGACACTTAAAGATAGGAAAGTTTATGATTTAGTGCCTAGACCTGAAGGGGCTAAAATTTTAGGTACTAGATGGATATTCACATTAAAAAAGGATGTGTCTGGAAAAGTGAAAAGATTTAAAGCTCGATTGGTTGCTAACGGTTTTGGGCAGATTGAGGGAGTGAACTATTTTGATACTTTCTCCCCAGTGATTTCATTTTCCCTAGTTAGACTTTTCTACACTGTTCTGGTAGTACTTAAAGGTTGGGTAAGTCAACATCTTGATATTAAAGGTGCTTACCTTTATGCCAAACTAAATGAATTAATTTTTGTAGAACAACCAGAAGGTTTTATTGAAAAGACAAAAGAGGGTTATGTTTGGAAGTTGGACAAGGCACTGTATGGCTTGCGACAAGCTGGCCGGGAATGGTTTTTGGAATTGGATAGTACTTTTATGGACTTGGGCTTTGATAAAATTACTGATTCAAATTGTATTTATGTATTTAAATCTGAAGTCATTGTATTGGTTTATGTGGATGACTTTGCGGTCTTTGCTAAAAATAATGAAAGATTAAAGGAAGTGATAAACTTAATTAAGTTAAAGTTTGAAATAAAAGTATTGGGGGAAATTAGACATTTTTTAGGTGTAGACTTTGAAAAGAGAAATGGAGAAATTTTTATACATCAACAAAGCTATATAGAAAAGCTTGCTGAAATGTTTCATATCCCAAAGCTAAAAAGTAAATTACCATTAACCCCAGGGATAGTTTTAAATTCTGCAGGAGACGGGGAGCAAGCAGTTGATGTTCCATATCGAGAACTAATAGGTTGTCTTCTTTTCCTAGCATCACGTACTAGACCAGATATACAATTTTCAGTCATAGCCCTCGCACAGTTTTCAAACTGCCCATCTTTGAAACATTGGAAATATTTATGTCAGGTGCTTCAGTATGTTATAAATACTAAAGAGCTAGCTATTAATTTGTCTAGAATTTCAAGTTGTACATTAAATGTTTATTCAGATGCTAGTTGGGCATCTGATTTAGTTGACAGAAAATCCATAAGTGGATTTATAATTTTTGTAGATAATGTACCTATAATTTGGAGCTCTTGCAAGCAAAAATGCATAGCATTATCCAGTATGGAAGCAGAATATGTGTCCTTATCAGATTCTATAAAGGAACTGTGTTGGCTGATTAGAATTGTGGATAATTTTTCTTGCCTGTTAAACTTAGAAAAGAATAAACCAAATGTTTTTTGTGACAATCAAAGTACCATACATTTTTCCAAAAATAGTATTGAAAATAATCGAACTAAGTATATAGATACTAGAATATATTTTGTAAAGGATAATTTAGATAAATTTAATTTAAATTTTGTGTCAGGTTCAGCTAATGTTGCTGATTTATTTACTAAGGTTTTGCCTAGTCAAAAGTTTTTGTATTATTGTAAGTGGATATTTGGTTGAAGGAAAGATCTGGGGGAAAAAGGGGGCATTATGTTGGAATTTGCAATTTTTGTTTTAACTTTGGTTAAATTTTCCCAGTAAGTTTTCCCCCATCTCTTTCACTCACCCCCACTCTATGTTGTTTAATCTTTTTAATACATATATTTAAAATTGATACTATTTATCTTAAAGTTCATTTTAATATTTTTGAAAAAGGTTTAAAGTTAAGTATAGTTAATAAAATTAAATGTAAACAAACATCTATCATAAAGTAAACATAAAGTAAAATTAATGTGGTTTAAATGCATATATATATTGCTGTCTCTTTAATTAAGAACTGTTTTAATAGTTACTTATAAATGATATATCCTGAATGTTTTAGTTGTGAAGAAAGTAACTTTATTTCAGCAGCTTAAACTGCCATGTCAACAGTTACCAGTAGTGGTAGGTTGGTTGGTGTCATGTGCTAAAGTTAATGATGACATCTTAAACTGTTTTTGAACTTTTGAATATTTGTTAACCTGCAACCATAACCTTTTATTTTATTTCTTGTATTATGCTAATGTTTTTCAATTGCCTGTGACTGTAACCTCACTTGTTAGTTTTAAAAGGATATGGGATAGATGTTGTGTGGTGTGTACTTGCTTGGCCAGCAGTTAACTCCGAATGCTCAAAAGGAGTTTTAGTTTATTTATGATGAGGCTGCAGGCAGTCAATAAGTTTAAATGTTTTTCCTGTGTTCTTCTAATAAGTTTAATAATAATGTTCTTAAGGATGTGTTTTTACTAATCTGTTAATAAAGTGTTGTTAGTTATAAAGAAGGTTTCACTGCTTAACTGACTTATCTCAACATACAGTGGTACAATCATCTCAACACTCTTTAGATGTCCATTAAAAACAGTTGGTTAAACAGGAATATGGTTGTACATCCTTTAACAGTGGTTTTAGCATATGTTCAAATTCAAACGATATCGAATTACGGATGATAAATCAGAGACTCACAAGAGCAGTCATCGTAATTTCATTACGTTGCTGCACTATAAGGAATACCTTACTATTACATTACATGAAGTACTATATTACAGAATATGTAAGCTTTATACCGTAAAATAAAGCATTTTTGTAACATTTTTCAGTAATCGTAAAGTTTAAATGATAGAAGTAAAAAATCTACACATATCCATAAATAATTAAAAATTTTTGTATCGGTGATGGATATCAGAAGTGATTATAATAAATTTCAGCGGCTGTTGCAGTGCGCAAATGCAGCTGGTCACTTGATCACAGACTCGTGAGTGTCATGCAAATGCACTAGAGGTCTACACAGGCCATAATTTTGAGGCCAGGCCCGAACGAAATCTATCTTGCCCATTGCAAAAGTAAAAAGTTTAGCCCGGCAAGTACAGAAATCAAAGAAAACAGGCCCGACCCAAAATCAGTTAAATCATGGCCTGTCCTGACTGCTCAATTTGTATTAAAAAAATTCTGATTTTACTCAACATAAAATTAAAATTATTTTAAAGAATATTGCATACATATTTTTAGAGAAATTTTACAATATATTTTAACTTATTATATGTTTGCAAGACAGAAAAAACAGAATAGCAACTTTAATGATTACTTAGATTTTTCAGCCTTCAAATAAAGATTCAATCAAAGAATTAATGTAGTGTAGAAGAAAAGAGAAAAAGAGGGTTAAAAAATCATAACTTTTAAGCTGTATAAAAAAGTAGATTTATAAAAATATTTCTTTGTAATTTATTAAGGCTCTTCTCAAATCGAATGGCGCTACTTTCTGACACATTTATGAATTCAATTTTCTTCAGGAATGCATGAAATTGACAGGTGTTCTTATTCAGAAACTAATGTAATCAAATAGCATTTTCTTTTCACTGATAAATGCAAAAAATCTTTCAGAAAATACTATCAGAATTGGCGTTTTGAATTAAATTTCCGGATGCAATAGCACGGTAAAGGAGAAAAACCTATCGTCACCAGAAAGGAATACTTATATCTCGGTAAGTTATTTATTTATCAAAAAATGAAAAACAGTACTCGATTCCAAATTGCTTCAAAAGGTCAGGCCTGTCAATTTTATGCCTTTAGAGTTAAAAATAAGTCAAAAAATGTTTCGGAGAGTTTCATGTTGTTAAGAGCCTACACTAGTCACGCGAAGAAAAACTCAAGCTAATGTTAAGTCTGTGGGAAGGTTAAGTCTATGGGTTAGTTTTTACTTTTTCGATTTTGGTTCCAGTTTTTTTTATAAGCAGACATTTCCAATTTTAAAACTGGTTGGAACCAGTTCTGAAAGTGAAAGTACCCTTATGTAAAAAAACTGGAACTAAAATCGAAAAAGTAAAAACTAACAATGTTAGAGATCAACCTCAGCTATCCTATGCAAAAAAAAAATCATTTAAAAATATTAAAATGCGAATGAGAAAGCTGCCAAGAACGTTCCCATAGACTTAACATTAGCTTGCGTGTTTTTTCGCATGACTGATGCAGGCTCTTAAACTGGGAATTTGAGAATCACTTAAGGTATATTTTCACTGAATCCGTTAACAGCAACTTATTATTTCTATTACTATTTTGAAAAAACAAACTGCTTGGTCGCAATTAAGTCGAATTCTGACCCGGCTCGACTGTATATAAAAGAATTTAAGCCTGATCTCAGCTCAGGCCGAGTCTGCTAAAACAATAAAACTTGGACTCAGACACGATGTAAACATCCGCTGCCAATCTGTACACTTGACATGTTATATTACTCTATTGATGATGTTGCCAAACTAGCTTCATTTCATGAAGCAAATTTATGCTTATTCTCGCAAATATCATCATCACATTTTACCGGCTTCGTTTAAATTTTTATATTGGGCCGGTTAAACGTAAAATTAATTTTTAAATTGGTAGTGATAGTGACAGTGGTGAATTGATTTTCATTCAAAGACAAAAAAAAAAAAGTGTTAAACTGTTAAACATATATCTTTCGAATATTGTGATTCTGACGATGCATGAAAAACAACTGAAGTTTCAACAAGTAAACATCTACAAATCCTCATGGGTCCGAAGCCCGTACCCGGAGCATGGGCCCATTAAATTTTTTTGCTAGTCCGTTTATTTCGTCAATCTGCCCGACACAGCCTGTTTTAAAGTTTATCTTCATTCTGCCGGGTACAGACCAAGCCCGGGCCCATGCAGACCTCTAAAATGCATTAGCCCCCCCCCCCCCCCAAGCGAAATCCTGAGTGCGCACTGAGGCTGATTGTAACAAAATGCTCTGGCCCCACTTATTACATAGAAAAAGCGTTTCTGATCTTACTGAAAAATATCTTGCCTAATTCAGATCATGTAATTAGTTCAACAAATGAATTCATTCAACGTTTGAATAACATCCAGTTACCGGAGAGATATGTATTAGCTAGTCTAGATGTCATCTCTTTATATCCATCCATTGATACTCAATGTGTTACCACAATAATAAGTAACTACATTGACTGCATAGAGAACATAAATGAAAATATGAAAACCACATTAAAAAGTACACTTAATCTTATAGTGAATAATAACTATTTTACATTCGACAATAAAATTTATAAACAAAATAATGGGGCCCCAATGGGTTCAACCTGTATCTGGACTGTTGGCAGAATTTAACGACCTTTAGAAACTGATATATTTCATAAATTAGATTTTAACCCCCCCCCCCCCCCATACATGGTTGAGATAGGTAGACAATGTTTTCCTCATATGGCAACACTTACCTATGGATACCTTACTTGGTAGAATCCAGGTTATTGATTTGAGCAAGGAAGTTAAGAATAAATTCACTTTAGAAGTGGAACAGAATGGCACACTTCCTTACTTGGATGTGCTATTAATCAAAACTGCCATGGAATAGAGCGTACTGTATATAGAAAACCAATAGCCAATCAATCCATTATCCCACATAATGCTCAAGCACCTTTTTCATACAAAGTTTCGGCATTTAGGCATTTTATTAAGAGAGCCTTTACAGTTTGTACTCCAGATCAGCTAACATGTGAAATAAATAAAATACATGAAATAACAAGAGACAACAGATATAAAGAAAGCACTTCTAATAAAGTAATTACGAGCATGGAGAAGAAAAACTTCAATAAACAAAATTCAAAGCTATCTACTTTACAATATTTTCCTGGGTTCTTTGAAAGATTGAAATAACAACTTAGCAAATTCAATGTATGTCTTATCGCAAAACCATCCATAAAATTAAAAAGTGCAGTTTGTAAGAAAATAGACCCAATACAGCCATATCAACTATCAGGTGTTTATGAAATCCCGTTCACCAGAGCAGATGGAATGTTACAATATTATATAGGAATGACCACTAGAAAGTTTCAAGCAAGATTAAAAGAGCATATGGCAGATATCAAATATGACAGGAGTACTCTACAGCACTGGTACCACTACATAGCACCAAGACAATAAAAATTGATTTTAAAAATAGTAAAATAATTTATCCATCAAGAGTCTACTTCTCATCTATTATCCGTGAATCAATAGAAATCTACATGCATAACGTAAACATTTGCAATGAATCCGCCTCATTTGAATTGCCTAAAATTTGGCACAAGGTACTTTTTTATTTTAAAAAGCGATAACGAAATATTAATTTCCACAATTACAGTTGGCAACTTCAAACACCTGCTTTTTTTACATATTTGATCTCGTGATTCATGTTTTCAAGTTTATTTTCCAAATTTGCGAGAATATTTTGTTGAAGATTGTTATATTTCTTGAAAATGGCACTGTATGAGCATTGAAACGTATGTTGATCATTTAAAAGGTTTTTTATAAGCCTTTTGTTGTTTCTTTTTGTATCACTTAAGCATTTCTCTAGATTTTAAAATATAATGTTCATTTTTCTAGATTTTCTGAGTCACACACGTAAGAACAACTTTACCATTTTTTTAAAAATTGTTATTTCTCTAGACTAAAGGTGTCATTACAAAAATGATTCTGTATGTTTCCTGTAATAACAATAAAAAAAGTAAAACGTTACCTAAATAATTCACTTTCAAATTTGTCTCAATTTGCAAAAAAATACTCTCTAAAAGTCACACACGTAACGGTGGAATCGCCCAATGGATTTGTTTATTTAACTCTCCAATACAGCCTTAATATGTTTATTATATTGAGTTCTGTTGAGAGTTATTACATTATCTGATTTCATAATCTAGAAAATTACAGAAAAACAACTCTAAATGCACACAATAAATGGTACCTTTCGTTTAGTCGGGTGCCAGTGAGATATTTACATGTATATATACACAAAAATATATATACACATATATGTATGAATATATATATATATATATATTTATTATTTATTTATTTATATATGTACATATATCACTGGCACCCGGCTAACCGAAAAGTACCCAATAAATATATGTGTAAATAAAGCAATTCCAAATAATAAGAAACTCAGCATTAAATCATGAAGACCTAATAACGAGTAAATAGACAAGAGTTGCCAACAAGAAAATTAATTCCGGCTAAGCTTTGGGATTAGTCTGCTGTCTGCCATCTTGATTTTTAAATCAAAACATTTGTTTTGTTTCTCCTTTTCAAAATAACTTTCATCCATATTTACTTATTATAAACACGTTATTTAATTCTATTGACTAATTTATTTATATTTAATAATAAAAGTTCAAATGTTTTGAAATTAAAAAAATGAGATGACTGACTGCAGGCGATAAATCAAAACATTTGTTTTGTTTCTGACATAATCAAGTTAAATCAAAACATTTTAACTTTTATTATTAAATACAAAATTAAATAACGTGTTTATAATAAGTAAATATGGATGAAAATTATTTTGGAAATGAGAAACAAAACAAATAGTTTTGATTTAAAAAACAAGATGACGGACAGCAGGCTAATCCCAAAGCTGTCCCTTAATCCCTGTGGTGGGTTTAGTACTTCATTTTCGCAGGAAATGTCAATGGGTAAAATCTATGACTTCATGCGATGTGTTGTGATACACTGCCGCTGAGATTCGCAAATTGTTGAGCAGAACAAATTTTGCATAAAAGCAAGTTATGGCTACTTGATTTGTAGAATGGCACATTTTTCTCCCCTAAAGTAGCGTCGGTACTCACTACAAACTATTGATTTTTTATATTAAGCTATTTACTACACTACATTGTTCAAAATGTAGCGCGCTACAGCTACACTACAAACTACTGCAAAAAGTAGCAACTACTGTAGTTTTGATACTTGTAGTGCGTTACTTCCGACCACTGTCGAAGACAGTTTAAAACCGGAAATGCAAGGTTGACATCCAAATTTGGCTTTTCGTTTAGGTCTAAAAAGTATGTTAAAACCATATTAAGGCTTTTGCATAATTTGATATAGTCGAAGTTCTAAATCATTACAATATATATGATTTCATCAGGGACCAAGCATCTGAGTACGTTATAACCGGTGTCGATTCTATAAATAAAATAAAATAAATATTACACTGAATATTTTAGATTTCGTGACTTTTTTAGACACAAAACAAGCAGTATAAATTCAAATGTATTAATGTGTTGATTAACGATCACTGCATCTGCATTGCATCCTACATTTACGGAACTAACTTTTACGGAAAATATTCTGTGATTTCCCTTAATCACTGAAAATATGTCACACTCACAGAAAAAGTTATGAAACACACTTATACAAATGAATTTATGAAATATAATACTAAAAACTTACCAAAAATTGTCACTGTTTTAAGTATTAAAAAGGAAGTACCAAATAAAAAGTTTAAAAAGATTTTAAAACAAAGAAACACGAAATCACCATTGCCTGTTGATCGACATCCGTTGATTTAATTCGATTCAATTATATCATTATTTAAACTTCCATTGTGTGCTGCCATCTGTTAGCAGCAGATTAAGTCCTTATATTTATAGTTATTTTACAGAAGCTATTTGAGAAGTAGTAAATTGCTAATGTCATGTATAATTGATTTCAATAATGATTAAACGTATTGTGATGAAAAGGTTGTTAAAGAAAAGTGAAAAAAACTTGATTAAACCATTTTATTTTAAAACATTGATTAATGATATAAATTTTCTTTTAAAACACGGAGTTTTATCAGATTTTTTTTTTTTTTTTTTTTTTTTTAAGAAATTGCAAATTTTGTCCACACAAGTTGAACTTATATTTTATATATGAGATATGTCTTAAGTTAACTACTATTTTAAATCATAGAGTGATTTATTTTTGTTTTGACATTCTAATTTTTAAAGCGTTTTTTTAGTACAGATAATTTTAATATACAAATTTATTTTTGGTAATCAATTAAGTGAATAATAAGGATATTTTAATTTATAATATTATTCCCTAATCGTGATAATAGGATTGTTGGCAAAAATTTAATTCCTAAAATTTTGGTGTAAGTTGCTTTAAAAAAATAATCTTTTATGTCTTTTCAATAATCTAAAAATAAAATAAAAATATATCAAGATAATTTATTAGAAAAAAAAAAACAATCCAAATTTTCAAAAAGAGAGAAAACTAGAAATAATTTATGTTGTGTAGCCATGCCTCTAAACTTCTGTCAATAAAATAGCTATTTTGAATAATTAGAGGCATATATGGAAAATAGCAGCCAATAAAAAATTAGTATAAATCAACGAAATAATGTAATATAAGTACCAGCAGATGAAAGGGAAAATGAAGTTTCTAACATATAAAAACAACATCCTGAAATAATGAGTACTGTATTTATGTATTCAAGTTTTGATATTTTTGTGGCGACCTTAAAAATTGTAAATCTGTTATGCATGATAATAATATGTGAATACTGTATGTATTATTAAATTACATATAGGATATGAACAGAAAATTGGAGAGCGTGGCCTTGTATCGCGTCTACTGAGTTATATACAGGGTGGACCATACATAGGGAAAATAAACATTTAACCATTTTCATTTCTATAATGTGCTATATTCATCAATATCATGAAAAGCAATATGAATTAGGTCATCAGTATGATTTAATTTAATTTCTCTTTATTCAAGCGTACTTTTTAAGGTATCTGAAATATAAAAATTAAAATGTTAAAAAACGTATGTATTTAAACTTAGAGTACGCCAATGATGGGTGCTCGTCGCAACGATCCATGGCTGACTACATGAACCTAGACCAACATACGATCCTAATATGCAACGCCCCACCAGTGGCTGAGAGGTTGTGCTCTCGAAGCTGGTAGACGGGAGGTGCTGGGTTCAATCCCAATCGCGCCCGTCGGCCTAATCGTTCGGAGTTTTCGTGGTTTTCTTCGAGCCGTGGATTTATCCATGCGTAAATACGGATTAGGTTCCCTTAGAAAGACCCCCACGAAGGGCACTCCCCCCGGGCCTATATCCCAAGTGTAGATAATTGGCCGTCAATAATCAACCCAACCCAACCCAACCCTAATATGCAACATAGGATCATATGTTGGTCTAGACATGAACTGACTATGTGACCAGTATAAAAGTTTAAACTATTGATAATAGATGGCAGCACGTGATGGAAATCTAGCTTTTGCCTTTGTACGGAAAAAAATGGTATAACAATAAAATAACACATTTTATTGTGTGAATTACTTTATGTAAATACAATAAATAAGTTATTATTTTGCTTCTTACTTATTAATAGGCCATTTTTGTGGTAAGTTTTTTATTCTATATTTCGTATGTTCATACATATAAGTATGATTCAATTACTTTTCGCTATATTTTATGCATTTTTGCTGAAAAGGTGAATATTGAGTATTTCAGAAAACTTGATTATGTAGAATCAAGTAAACAATTGTTTTTGATGCATTTTTGTTAATACAGCTCATGTTTTTGCTCATGAGAACTATAATGACATAGAAATAAAGATTTAATTGTTCAAATTTATAGGCACTGTTAGCCTTTGTACAAAAAAAAAAAAAAATAAAAAAAAAAAAATGGTATAACAATAAAATAACACATCATTTTATTGTGTGAATTACTTCATGTAAATAAAATAAGCTATTATTTTGCTTCTTACTTATTAATAAGCCATTTTTTGGTAAGTTTTTAATTCTATATTTCGTATGTTCATACATATAAGTATGTTTCAATTATTTTTCGCTGGATTTTATGCATTTTTGCTGAACTCCCAATTTTGCTGCATTTTTGCTGAATAACTATTTGTATGTATATTAACATTAAAAATTTTAAAATTATGATTTTAAAAACAAAATTATGTTAAATCTTGTTTAGTTGTGGATTTAACTGATGCTAGCCGGACGAATGAGAATTCATAGTATGCTATGTTGATTGAATAATGTCAGTCAGTGAACTTCTGAAGGAGCCTTGAGGAAACTTATAGCATTACAAATTATCGCTATTATTTTGTTATTCAGACAAAAAATTAAAATATCCTGTATGGTATTTTTATTACAGACAGTATTAAAATTTTCAATGTATTCAAGATTGATATTGTTTAAGAAATTTTTTCTTTTAACTAGTATAGAATTTAATGTAGGTAAGATGAACTCCCAATCAGTAAGATACTCTAAAGAACTGTTATCAGTAGAATAAAGTTTTATTTTGATCATGGTTGGATCATGCATCATTCGATCAAACATATTTCTTCCTTCTATTATTTTCTTTAAAATCTGAAGGCTTAATTTATTTAATGTTATATTCAGCAATTTCTTTAGCTTTCGAATTGTGTCGAGCATTACAACAGAACTCTACAATGAAATGACACAACTCTAATAGCATAATTAAAAACATATAAAATCATATGAGAGATTCCCAAACATATTTTTCAATCTGTCATTAAAAGCATTTCTCAAATATCTTTTAATATGACCAAACTATAGCAATTTTATCATTTTTTGCTTATTACTTTATGCAACCCTACTGTCTAAAAATCTTCAGGTAACTGAATGTAATGTGGCTTGTATTGAAGTAAGTGAGCTGTATTTGACTTAAGATATAAAATATTTTATTTATTTTCAAATTAACTTTAAATAAAAATAATTTGTGTTCATAGCAACTTTTTTTTTGCCTTTTCTGAAAAACATCATGTTTTGAGTGGTATCATTGTACAAAGAAGTGTACAATTATATATTCTGTTGAAGTGTTACTTTCCCCTGAGCTGCAGTTGAGCCAAAATTGAAATTGCCTTATATATATAATAAATAACCCCCTTCCCTCCTCTTCCCAGAATAGACTCTGGTCTTCAGAGCCGGCCCAAAGCGTGTGCGAGCGTACGGGGCGCCAAGTCTCTCAGGGGGCGCCAACCGGTAGAAGGGCAAAAAATATTCTACGAGTTTTTTATTAGGTGGGTCTATGGATCTGTTAAGCAGGGGACCTTCTAAGGGCGGTAAATTTTCACACTTAATGGCATCTGTATTCTTTATTTGAGGATAATACAAACAAAAAACTTATAATCAGAGTAACTTATCGGAGGATAAAGTGCTTTCTTTGATAGAAATGCCTTCCTTGAAACTGGAAAAGGACCACCTTCTATATAACTCTATCGCAATGACTATTGCTATTCCCTATAGGACTAACTAATTACGTCACTGCCAAGGGGTGCCAAATTGAGGGAGGCTAATCGAAATGTTGTGTGTGTGTGATCGATTATTATTTAGACTGTGAAGAAAAAAGGATATAATGAATTTCGTTTAAGAGTAATTCCTTTAAAATATCATTAGGGAGTTTAGGTGCTTCAAAGAGAACTGATAAGAAAAACTAATGGAACCTAACCTTTCTTCTCCTTCTTCCTGTCCGGAAAAAACATAAAAATGCCTAGAGGCACAAAGCAGAAGTGTTCAAGTTTTCATTCAAATAAGAATACACATGATTTGAGGCTGGTGGGAGAGACGGCAAACAGGATAACACAAAGGCGGTAAGCTTACATTCAATCAACTATGTGTTAAAATTGTCAAGTACACCTATGACCAGAGGTATATTATCCAAAGGTATCAGAGGTATACTCCATCCAAACTAATCTTCAGATAGAGTAATATCTTATCTTTAGTCATGCTCTGCTCATGGCTTGTTTTTAATTTGGCAAATAGCTTATTTTAAGGTAATCTACTAAATGCGCGTCTTTGTGGTGAAAAATTTTTCAATAATCCGAATCAGGTACGTTTCTCTAATCAAAAATATGTATCCAAATCAGTCCTTTTCAATGTCGACCGTAAAACACTAAATTTTAGGAATTGTTGGTTTAAGGTAAAAATAACATGCCAAAAATGCAATTCGAATGTTCAATAATTATTATATCTAATTAATGTAAATGGCCTTAATATAACCGAATCAAACCAAGTATTTTTCGTATTATTTGATTCATTTATTATTTATTTATTTTAACTGTGTACTTAGCATGACATGCAAATATGCAACATATTAAAAAATATATTTCTTTCATTTAAAAAAAAAAGAAGAGCAAAATTAAAAGTGCGTTAAAACGACGTAATTTTTAAATGTTTTTTTTATTCATCATTAGGGATTATTTTTTAGAAAATATTAGTCTTTGACACATTATTAAATAATTATTTTGCATTACTGGATTGCAATAACTGAAAATTTAATCAAATATTATTAAAACCCATTCCGTGCAGGTGGTGCGAAAATGCACCATTCTCTTAAGTATTTTTTTTTTTAATTCTTAAAAAATAAATGTTTGAATCAATAACAATGTTTTTCTTGAAAACTACAATTTTTGTTTTAACTATTAAATTCTTTTGGTTGCCATTAGCAATTTTTATATTTTTAAAAAAAATGAAATTATAAAATGTAATTCCTTACAAAGAATGAGAAGTGACTGTATATTGTAGTCGTATTGCCCCTGCAATATAAATAGTAATATTTTTATTTCATGATTTTTTCCCCCATTTTAGAAAAAATTCATCCAAGTCATACTTTTGTTTCTTTATAATATCCGATTACATATATTTGTTATATATATATATATATATATATATATATATATATATATACATATGTTAGCCGAAATTTCTCGTCCCAGTCCCTATCCGACCCATAGAAAAAAAATTGTTGGCCCCGTCAGACTCTGTATAAAAGTTATAAGTTCGGCCCGAGACAGTACAAAAAAATTATTGGTTTGACCTGTACAACAATTTAATCGGCCCCACCCGACTGAATTTCTACAAAACATAAATTTTTACGCCGATATGGTTAAAAATTGACTTGTACGAGGAATTCTAACAAAAAATAGTTATTTTAGCTTTTTTTTCATGTTTATATTCTTTTTTTTTTTTAAAGCGACCAGTGCTGCAAAGTTCAAGCACATCTGTTTCAAAATACTATCCCTCCCTAGATTTATTCCTGCCTGTGTCCATGTAAACTATATATATATTTTTTTTTATGAATCTCTATTTGTATGTAAATGTCTGAGTTATCATTAATATCGTTAATCCGTATTCCATGGCTTGGAGACGTAAAGATCCGAAAAAATGCTATGCAATAAAATCTTCTGAGATGTAATCGCATAGCAAAGAATAAAAATCCGTTATAGCCAGGTTCCCTCCTCAACAGGTACATCGTCTGTTGTTAATATATTATGCTTCTTTTCTCACGTATTATGCTCATTTTGCATGGGTCAACACATTTTTCTGTTTAAGACATAATTCCGTCATAGCCTTCAGACAGGTTCCTTTTCACAGATTTTACTGTACTTTACTTATTAAAATGCCTAGAAATATGTGTACTATTCTTTAAAAAGAATAATTTTAATTGTAGAATAATGACGATTTAAAAAAAATATTCATTTTTTGCAAAAATTGTTGGCCCGGGCCAACTTTTATACTTATTTTTTCACGGGCCGGGCCACTGATTTTCATTTGAGCTGGGTCGGGAGTCGGGACCATGCCTGAAAATTTCGGCCATGCAGACCTCTAGGAAGAATGAAGTCCAGTTCCGGCTTGACACGAAAAAGAGAAGTCTGGCTTGGCCCAGCCCGAGTCTGCAGGAAAAAGTAAGGCCTGGGTACGAGCCGGCCCGGGAAGAGTTATGACCGGTCTCTGCCCGTCCCGAGCCTCTAGAAAAATGTAAGTTCCGGGCCAAGTCTCTTGAAGGAAAATTGTTCCGAACCCGTGCAGACCTATAACATATAATAATTCCTGCTGATGGTTTTACAATTCTTCTAATACAATTCCCCCACCCCCCACCCCCACACACACACCTTCCCCAGTATGTCAATAGTATGAACTATTTCTTATAAGATAAGAACTACTTCTCAAATTTTTTAGCAATAAGCAAATGCGGCAGGTAATGGGTTAGTTAAATATATATATATTTTTTTAATTTCAAAAGTTAACTAAAATTAAACACATGCAAACTGTATGTGACAGTTTGAATCAAAAATTATCTGAGAAGTTCGTATAACAATAATAAATGTTTTTTTCTAATTTATCGAAAATTATTATAACTGAGCCCTTTTCAAAATTCAACATTTAAGGCGGTATTCAAAAAAATATTTTTCCACGCTCAACAACTCAAAATTTTGAGACACATTTTCAGACTCATTTTTAAAAGTAACAACAGGAAACTTGGCGGCATGATTTATAAAGACATTTATAAGGGCCCCATGTTTTTATTTTTTGTTCAATTAATTAGAAATTGATTTGCAGACAATTATTTTCACAGTACGATCATTTTTTTTTCCCAGTGCTATCGCTTCGAGAAATTCGGTTCAAAATGTCCACTTTGATAGCATTTTTTAAAAATATATTCTGCCTTTATCAAAAAATCGAGACAATACAGACATTATAAAGTTTCTGAATAAGAGAACCTGCCAATTGGATGCATTTTAGAGCAAAAATGAATTTACAAATGTGTCTCAAAATAAGCAGTTTGGATTTGAATACACCCTTAAGAATAGCAGGGATCATTCTAGAGAGTTTCAGAAGGGCGGCCTACCCTCATGCCCTTTTTAGATAAAATCCCACCCTCCTTGCCCTTTTTCCAGGTAGAATTCTACCCTCCTTGCCCTTTCTCCAGGTAGAATTCTACCCTCCTTTTATTCCTGGGTAGAATCCTGCCTTGTTTGCATTGTACTTTCAAAAATTCTTTACTTATCTTTTATTTTTAGAATGCTAGTATGGTACATCAGGAGTATTCCTCTTCCCCTCTTTATTTCTCTGATAAAAATGTCCTGGTATGTCTAATCTTTGACTTTGAGCGATTCATTTTTTCCATTGAACAAGACATAAAGGGTAACTAAGGGTCATTGATTAATTTCACCTTGTCGAGTGAAATATAGTATTAGATCAGGCATTCTGGCCTTGACCACATGATAAATGACATAAGTTCTATAAAAAAAATTGAGAAGTAGCTTTAGAACTTTTATTTTGTAGCTTTTTCAAAACCAGATTTGCTAAAACTGGGAAAAAGTTATCTGGTGAATAAAAGTTTTAGAGAGAGAAGTTTTTGAATAATGTAGAGAAAGGGGGAAATGACTGTGAATATAGTAAGCAATTTTACAATAAAAATCGATAACAAGTTTTGTTTTGCTATTTTTAATACTTTTCAAACGGTGAAGTTATGGAAATTAGAAATGTTATTGGATTTTTTAAATTAAGGAGTATACTTTAAGCTGTTGCCAGACTTCCCTCCCCACCAGTATATTATTACAAAAATGCCCTTTTTATGAAATGATGTGCCCTTTTCAACAAAATTGCCCTTATTATGTAATGTGCACCCTGCCCTTTTTTATGTTCTAGAATGATCCCTGAGAATAGTGATCGCGATCAGTTTTAAACCCTCAAAAAATCCATGTTTTTTTAAATAGATTTACATTTGAAAAAAATTGTTTCGAATAAAACAGTCTGCATGAAAATATTCAAATTAAAACTGTGTCATTTTGAAATTGTTAATGTATACTTTAACACTGACTCAAATTTATTTTCCACTTTCATGCGTTTTCTCATAACAGGATTTTACTGCTTGTGTACACTGTAAAAAAAAAAAAAAAAAAAAAAAATCTTTTGAAAGATAGATAAATTGTTTTGCATAGATATGCATAAAATGATTATAGTAAAATTTCTACCTACTTTTCGATTACTTAAACGACGTAAAATTTATTTGTTGCAATTAGAATATCTTTTCTTTATGTGATTGTGATATATACCTTAAAAAGCACCTTCTAATCCAAAAAAGTAAAATTTGCGTCGTTTGACACAAACGTAGTTAGAGAATGTCGATATAATCATTTTATTCATAAGAAATGATCTATCTGCAAACGAAACGATTATTATTATTATTATTATTTACAATGCACACAAGTAACAAAACACATTTTTGTAGAAAGCACACCCAAAGTTATCAATCGGAGTCTTTGTTAAGGTACACATTTTTAATTTCAAATTGATCCGTTGTAATTTGAATATTTTCATGTGGTTTGTTTTGTTTAATTCAAAATTAATATATTTATTTCAAAAATATGAAAAATAAAAAAATCGATTTTTTAAAGATTTTAAATCTGGTGACTCACCAAATATATAATTAATTGATAGTTTCTGCGAATTAAATAACGAGACAGGATTACATTTTTCATCTTATATAGTTGCTATTTAGCACTATTCTGTTAATTGTAGAAGTATTACAAACAATAAGCATAACTTTCTAATAAAGTTTCTTTTTTCAAAAAATTAATTATTGTTGTTTTTGTCCAATGACATAATGTTTGGATCATGATTTTACATGTTGAGATTGATATTTACTATAAAATTCAGATTACCATTTTAAGACTTAAAAAACCCCTCAAAGATAGGATTGAATATGGGTTCTTTTATCTGTTTTTGTGCCTCTTTAAATAATATCTTAAGTAATTAGGAATAGCACATATAAAAGTTTATATACGAATATTTAAAAAATTATGAGAAAAAAAAAATTTAACTTGGGGAGGGGGGGGCGCTAAAATGATCTTTGGCCGGCCCTGCTGGTCTTATATATTTCCAGATAATAGTTCTACAACTGTAAACTATATCAGATTTTCCAATTAAGTTTATATTATTTATCAGAACTTCATTAAAATAATATAAATTTCTTATATTAGGAAGTAGGCATATAACTTGACATAAAAAAGCAGTATCGGTTGACTTCTTAACTTATTTGTAGTTAATAATTAACATCCTAACAGACTATTTCAGTTAGTGTTGAATTCAGACACTTTTCTCCAGGAGGGATTTCTGTGGCTCCTGGGGGAGGGGGGGGGGACATTGTAGAATTCCGGGGGGGGAGGAAATTGCACTCTTTAATCATTAAAAGCATAAAATCTCAAATCTTCCAGGGAGACATTTCAATGCTCTGGGGGGAAATGTCCCCCCTGGGCCACCCCTTGACTACAACACTGATTTCAGTGACCCTCTGAGATAGAGAGGGCTAGTGTTTTCAATATGAGATATCTAGATAGTACTACATTTATCTCAAAGTTGACAATTTCATTAACTTTTAAAATCTGCTCTTTTTACGCATCAGTTTCAAATTTTACTTATTTTTAAAAATTTGACAGGCGATAAGTGCTTAATTTTGCGACCATGGAAAATTTACATTTAATGCCATATCGTCATGATAAAAAATAACTTTTTTGACATTTTAAATTTCGTAAACAGAAAGGTAGGGGTCACACTGAATAGGATTGCAAAAGTCATAAATTATTTCTTGGGTCTTTCCTTTTCGAAAAGCTATGTAGTCAGTTGTAAACTTTTTTTATTAAAACTTTCCAACATAGTTGTAAACTGTTTGACTTTGGTTTGTATGTCTGTCCTCTAACTCTCGTAAATATACTCTCATTGCCCTGTAAATTATATATGTTATTGACTTTTACTATAGTACAATTGCTATTTAAAATGAAGTGTGTAGCATTTATAGTTTGTTTACAAGTATAGACAAAAATATTCCATTATGTGTTATTGTCAATAGGAAAAGATCGTTTCAAGTGCTGTTAGATAATGTTAACCATTTTCAAACATAATGAATTTTATAAGCATTTATGAAGTGCACTAAAACATGCTTCCTGTAGATTATGTTGTTCAAAGCATTTATTATTCACTTTACAGGTTCACACAAAAGAATTCTGTTATCATAATGGTCAATGATGTTACACTATTTCAAATAATTAAATTTATATGCATTACTAAAGTGCACTGTAAGTTTCTTACTAAAACGTATGGCATGCCTTTAATTTATACACACTAAAGAATTCGGTTATCATACTGTCTATGAGCGATAATTGCTGAAAATCTTATTTTCAACTTTGTTTTCATTTTCAAGACTGTATTCAAAAAAATATTTTTTCGTGCTCAACAACTCAAAATTTTCCGACACATTTATTTTTAAATGTAAAAACATGAAACTTGCTGGCATGATTTTTTGAAAAGATTTATAAGCGACCTGTGTTTTTTTTTTTTTTTTTTTTTCAATTAGTTAGAAATTGATTTACAAACAATTATTTTCCCAGTACGATAATTTTTGTTTGCTTCCAGCACTGTCGCTTCGGGAAATTCGGTTCAAAATGTCACTTTGACAGCATTTTTTGGAATATATTCTGCCTTTATCAAAAAATCCACCAATACGGCACATTGTAAAATTTCTGAATAAGAGAGCCTGCCAATTGGATGCATTTTAGAACAAAAATGAATTTAAAAATGAGTCAGAAAATAAGCAGTTTGGATTTTTTTCAGTGCACCCTTAAGTTTAACTAAATTTTTGCATAGTATATGCTGTATGTAAATTCTTTTGATCATCTACACGGCTACACAAAGGAATTTATAAGTATTACTGACTATGGGAGTGAATTGCTTGGAGGTAGTTTTTAATTGTGTCATGCATTTTCCTGCTGAACTATATTTAGTATACTAAATAGAAGTTTGTGGACTATAAATAAATTCATATATAGGGCTATGCAAAGAACAAGGTACATTGTCGTTTATGACTGGTAATTGCTGGAAGTTTGTTTTAAGTTGCATTATGCGTTTTTTACCTGAATTAAATTTTAGCTTAATTTGGGGTATGTACAAAAGTTTTTAGATAATATGCAGAGTTGTATAAAAGATTTAGAGTTCATTTCAATGTATTGGCAAAAATTGCTAAAAGTGAATTTTCTAACTGAACTAAATTTTAGCATGCTATGTAGTGCACTAAAATATGTACTAATTTGCATATATGCTATATGCAAATCTATAGATCATATACAGGACAGGACTGCACAAAATAATTAGACTATTTTTTTTACTATAGAAGGTCATTGCTAAAACTGGATTTTAAAATGTATTGTATGTTTTCTAAACTGTTTCATCTTTTTTCACCTTATTTGACAGTGAAGTTCAAAGAAGTTAGTAAAGTTATACAGTTTTTTTCTGTATGTGTTGGAAAGTGTTTCATAATCTATTCTTGATGCATGATTTTTTGTTCTTGTTACTTTCTGAAAAAGTTTGAAAGATTGCAAGCGTACAAAGCACTCCTAGGCAAAGAAAATTCATACATTCCTCCTAATACACACTAACTTATTACATGGATAGTCAGACATAGCCAAATATTATCAAATTTGAATAAAATTTACAAAGCAATATTAAAATTGCACTAGAAGGAAAAATGTTTTTCAATAATTTTCATTAACTTATATTTTAAACATCAATTATGAATGAGTGGCGTTTTATCTTATGTTCAAACACCCCATTGTTTTGTCTCCCCTAGGTGGTTACCTAATGATAAAACATGCCCTCTTCAAAGCAAAGAGTATAAGATTAACAAAAGAACATATTTTTACTTTGGGTTGTCCAATTGCATGATTTTTTTTGTCCAAATTTCATTATTTGTTTTTTATACCAAACGATGGATCAAATCTTCAATTCTGCCATCCGGGGCACATGACCAGCTCGCTTTCCTTATTTACAACTCTGGCGTTCACTGATATCGATATCTAAGAAAACTGAATTAATTTGACTCGTACAAAAGAGAGAGAGGGGGGAGGATAGGGGAATTATAGCAAAAATCCTTTCTGTGTGTCATCAAAAAAGAAGTAACCTCAACCCTTGCGTAGCAAAATTGAAATTCTTGAACTTAGGTTTCTAATGAATTTATTTCTGCATATTATCACTTTTACCTTTTAGAATATTTAATTTTTTGTTTGGTATATATGCTGAATATAGTATGTGCTGAATATTTGGTATATATGCTAAGTATAGCTAAGATGGGGCAAATAGGGGATTTCTCATCCCCCCCCCCTCTTATAGTTCAGTGGGTAAGAAATTCTAACTTAAATAGTATGTTTTTAAAAAAGTTAACATAACACAATGGAAATTGAAATATACAGATAATAAATGTCAATATCAATTTCAATTCAATCATTATTATTCAGCCACAAGCTATAAAGATATTTAATTTTTTGCATACTCTGTAACAAATTAGAGCAGTTTCACAATATTATATCCAGGGTTGGGTTTCTTCTGGAAGAAACTAGTTTCTTCCAGGACAGCGGAAGAAACTGGAAAAAACCGGAAGAAACTGGAAGAAACCTACAAAAAACAAAACAGTTGCTCAAAATTAAAATATATTAACTATATAAAAGAATTAAATTCTAAACCTGATTATATGAAATTTAAATTATAAACTTTAATTAATATTAAAATATTATTTATAGAAAAATAAGGTATTTTTTAATAAACTTCAGGTTATGTTTTTTACAGCTTTAGAGGTAAAGGGATGTGATATTTTTTCTTTGTTTGTCATTTCTGTGGGAAAAAAAAAAACAAACTACCTACCATATCTTTATTTATTATATAAAAATGCAGTATTTAAAAAACTATTGTGCAACACTTAAAATAAACAAATTTGTAATTATGTATACTACCATGCATATCTTAATGCTGATTTTAAAAGATAAATGTTCTAAAAATAAACTCTACGGATAAGCTAAAATTCTTTTAAACTCTCCAAGTTCTGTAGGACCTGAAAGAATGTTTTCATTGTTTGCATTCATCCATTCTAAGTTGAGAAATTGATTGCAGCATCCTACTGCTAAAATACTTTTGTTTTGTTATATCATGTTGTACTGTAGTAAGGAAAATGGAGATTTTAATAAAAGCTTTCAATACAGTAATTATTGCATATTAGTTCTCTTAATAAAATGTATGTAAATTAAAAGCACAGTGTTTTATTTAAATGAGTTTCATTCTACAGTAGGTAAATGATCACATACTATTAACTACTGGTTACAGAAGTTCAAATTATAAAAAAAAAAAAAAAAAAAAAAAAAAAAAAAAATGTGCCTGTTTTGAATTGAATTACGTTTAATTGATTTTGTGTTTTTTGGATAAATTTATTTGGTACATTTAAATTTATACCAGCACCCTTGTCGTTGCCAAGCATAATAATTGGCGTAAAAGGAAATCCATGTATTCATTCATTATCATTATCCATGTATTCATTCATTATCATTATCCATGTATTCATATATTCATTAAAAAAAAACATTGTTGGCACAAAATTGAGCAATTAAAATATAACATTTGAAAATTAGACTTTCATGGACTATTTTATTAAATCAATACAAATCTAGACTTAAAATAAAAGAACAAATAAATATTATACGATAAAATAATAAAATAAAACTCAATTTAAACTACAGGCATGAATTGTAATTGTCTCTTAGCATCGCAATAAACATTTCACTTTTTAAATGAAGACACTCATGTTTTTTATAAAACTTTTTTTATGTATCCAAAGTCCTAAAACAATTTTATTGCAGCTTTCTCATCATCTGGTTACTGCAAAATGGTAAAATCCATATCAGTGTCAGCAATAAATATAAGTTACAACTTAATATTAAATATTTTCTATTTGAAAAATAGCAAATTAAGATGTTTTGCAAGGTTATGATTACGTAATAACAATAATAATTAAAAAGATTCATGTTTAATAAATTGCAAATCACAATGTTTGGCATGGTTTGTAATAAAAATCCTTTGCATGTTCAGGGTTGAAATAAATGGCACATTAACATACATTTTTGCATGGTGTTAGTATAATGGAAAAGTACCATTTATTTTATTCAAGTACGCAATGATTGGAAAGCTTTATACAGGTGTGTAATCTTGGCTAAAAAACTTATGTAATTATCAATTTATCATATTTATTTAAATTTGTATAGGTATAATTAAATTTACTTAGGTTATCTATTAGAAAAATCCATTTATTTTTATTGTATCTTACAAAATTGCAACTTATATGGTAAATTCTTAAAGAAAAACAGTTTCTTCCATTTCTTCCACTTGGAAGAAACCTATTTCTTCCGGCCGTTTTTTTCCACTTTTGGAAGAAACTTGCCAACCCTGATTATATCTTATTTTATAGAATTTTATCTAATTTTCTTATTTTATAGAATTCTTTCTTATTTTATATTTAAAATGAAATAATACGATAAAATATTATTTCCCAAAACGTGATTATATATAGTGTATATATATATATATATATACACATAGTTAATTAATACGTTTTTGAATCAGAATTACTATTATGTAGAAAGTTTACTTCAATTTTTTCACATTTTAAGTAAATGTCTAGGAAAATATACATTGAATGTGAACACATCTGATAAAAATAATGAAATACTTTTTAATTTTATTAAAATAATTCAAATTATAGGTAATATTATATATTTAAAAGTTATAGATTATATAGTAATTAGAGTTGTTTGTGTGCTGTTCTGATATGTTATTGTAAAATACTTGCTTTTAGGTGTAAATATGCTTAAAACTAAAGACACTTGTAACAGTTTTAAATTTAATAAGTAATACTTATTAAATGTCAAAAATATATATCAGATATAGTTATTTTTTATTTAATTAAACTGTATAATGGGCTAAAAAGATTTAAAGAATCTCAGAATGTAGTGTGTGTCTAAGCTATCTAGAAGGTAAGAAGTATGTTGAAGGAAAATTTTCATTGCAATTCTGCAATAATTTGAAGTATGCTTCCAAATTGTGTTTCAATTGAAATGAAGTGTTTGAGATCTAACAGGAATGAATTGATTTTGAAGCATGAAAAAGGTTGATTAACCTGTCAAAGTGATATATAAATGAATAATAAAATTATATTCGTAAGTCCCATGTTTATATATTTTATTTTTGTATCTATATATTAATAATGCCCCACTATTTTTGATTCTGTGTTCTGTAACTTTACATATTGCATACACATTCTTTTGATTTTTATCTCTCTATATATGCTGTGGTAACGTGAATTAATGTATATATATAATTAATGCAATTCATTATCGTTTGAAACGAAAAAAACTTTATTGTAAATTAACACATTAAAAATATAAAAAAAATAAAATGAAATGATGAAGAACATATCCACAAGGTATCAGTACAGTTTCAGAAAAAAAAAAACATTCTGACGTCCCCTCAGAGAAAAACCTTTCTTTCCTTGCTACAACTTTCACCTCCGTCTATCGTATCCCTTCTTGCCTCCCTGGATATCTCATAGTCAACTCCCTTCTGAAAACTGGTCTTTCTATATAGGGAAAGAAACTCTCTATAGTCTCATAAGATTGACATCCCCTTTAATCCTTTACTCCCCAAGTTGTTTGAATTTCCACTTCATAGGGGCTTAATTCTTTTGTATCAAAAGAATTGCTGCAGAGAGCATTGTCTTCCATACAACACCTACATCCCAGCAGGGTTTATTTCCAAATGACAATGAAATCCTTCATTCAATAGAATGTTTCTCAAGAGATCAATCTATCAAATTATTTTCATTCCAAGGAGATTATCCCTTTCTACAAGTAAGGGATTAGTTGATTCACGTCAACTCATCACAATGTGTATTACTATACTATGTGTATTATGTACTGAATTAATAATTTTCACACATATACACACATTGCTTTACAAGAAAAATATATATATATAATCAGAGGTCTGTCCAGACATTTTTCCCAGGGTCCTGTTTTTGTGAAATTGTGAAACAGCTTTTAAATTTGTGAAAAATCTAGTCCTAATTTTGTGAATTGGAAATGATCGTTATATTCCGGTTCTTGTTTAATACATTTTTAAGAAGATATATGTTTGTAAAATACACATATTTTCTTAATATATGTAAAAGTGACAGTCTTTTGATTGATTTTACTTTTAAATGATTAAATTTGTGAAAAGTTCAATTTGGAGAGGGAAAAGTTTTGTAAAAGGTCTATATTTAAGATAAAGAATTTTGTGAAGGGTCCTGTTTCAAAGTGAAAATTTTTGTGAAGGGTCCTGTTTCAAGGTGAAAATTTTTGTGAAGGGTCCTGTTTTGAAATGAAAAAAATTGTAAAGGGTCCTTTAAAGGACCCAATTTTTTCCTAACCAGATCCCTGATAATGCATTTATAAACATACATTTTTATGGCATTGATCTGTTTAACAGCTTTTTTAATTAAAATTGTATCAAGACAAGAGTTTTGAGTGTTTACTGGTAGATGACAGTATACAGTCCAACAATGTCTGTTTTAATGTTTAATGTGTATAGCTTTTTTCAGATATTTCACATAGCAAAATAATGTCATCAGTCAGCTGTTGTGTTATCTTTAAATTACTTTTTTAATATTTGAATTTATATTTATTTACTTATATATATATTTAAAAAAGAAAAATAAAGGAATTAGAGTTTCATATAAAATAAGAATACTGTATTAACATGGGATTTCAAAAAATATATTTCATTACTTTTATTTTAAAAGCATTATAAAATATACTCAAAAGTAATTATTTGAAATTGAATAAACTATAATAAAAAGAAATTCGTGTCATAAATGTTAAGTAAATAAATATATTATACTACACAATTTACATAAATTTTACTTGAAAATGAGATTCAAATTAAATGTTTGAAATAAAATAAAGTTAAAATTTCTATTAAGCAAACATTAGTATTTATTTTTATGCTCTTATGCTCAACTGTATGAAGGTAGCAGGGCTGGATTTCTGCACCCATAGGCTAAATAAAATCTGCCACCAGAAGCACAAAGAATCAATTTGGTCTCCAGGGATAAAGTTACTTAGGACTTAAGAAACATCACATCTGCAGGGGTGGAAAATCTGCTCCAATTGCACCGAACTGCTCCAATTTTGATTTCCTGCTACATTCTGCTCCAAAAATAGCAATTTTTTAAAATTCTGCTCCAATCTGCTCCAAAAATGGAAATTTCTTAATCTAAAAAATTAGAATAAAAAAAAAAAAAAAACTTCATTAACTTTGTATAGGTTTGGCAACACACTGCTATGATGCATGTAGCTAAGATATACAGCATCATTTAAGTTTAAAAATTATCTCTAACTGAATAATGGATTATACTACATAATCATTGTCTTACATTTCAGTTTTTATAATATAACATATCTTAATCCAAAGAGGATGATTACTCCAAAACACAGCTGATGTACCATCTATCAAAAGTAAGCATTATTGAAAAGATATGCAGCATTAAGACTGCTCTCAAACAAAATATTTTTACCCCTTCAACAATGCAGAAATTTCTGACAAATCTGCAAACTATTTTTAGATGTAAAAGCATGAAATTGGTAAGGCATGACTGCTGAAGTAATTTGAAATTGAATAGCAATTTTTGTTAAATACAACATCTTATGCTATAAGTGATTTTTGAGGCATAAAGACCTTTACAGAACTGTAGCGTCCTAAAATTGAGTTAAAAATGCCCACTTTCATAACGTTATAAAAAATAATCTTTGTTTTTATTGAAAAATAGAAAATGCTATTTGATTTCAATGCTAAGACATAAGTTTGTTCTACTACAAAACCATTAAATTCTGATACAGAACTGCAATTTATTCTGATACAAAACAATTTTTTTATTTTCTACTCCTGTATTATGAGACTCCAAATCAAAAGATTTGTTATTATTATAAAGTGTGCTTTAGCCAATTAGCCAAAAGATTGGTTGCTGTCGTTCTTTAGCAGTGGACTGAATGTCATGAAGATTGTAAAAAACAAATTGCATGGAATCAACAATAATACTGTTGATATAGAAGCATGCACTCTTCACAAAGTCCACAATGCATTTGGCCAAGATTTTAAAATGTGTCTTATTGACATGTACTACTTTTTTAAAAGAAAACCACTGTGCAGTCTAGTGATTACTCACAGTTACAGGTATCACTTGAGTTATTTAAATTTACTATCAAATGTTTGTCAATCTTTTCCTAAAGTGTTAGATAAGTCGAATTATTTTATTATTTCTAAAAGGGTGTAAAATATTTGTTGTCAGAATATGGTATATTTATTATGTATTATTGGAATGTGGAAAGTTAATTCATCTGTTATAGTCATATTACTACAAATTTTGAAACTCTCTAAGTATATAATTTTTTTTCTTGTTTTAACATTTATTACATTTTATACTGTTGAAATTGTGTATATGCACTATGTTAAAGAAAAGTTCATTAACAAAGCATATTTGCTTTTAATTTGGAGCTGCTACAAAATGTAATTAACCCACTCCAAAATTGTAATTGACGTGCTCCAAAAGTGGCATTTACTGCTCCAAAACTGTAATTGACGTGCTCAAAAACTAGCATTTACTGCTCCAAAATTGCAATTTGACCTGCTCCAAACCTGCTACAAAAATGGATTTTCGATTTTCCACCCCTGCATCTGTCTATTCACATACAAGATATAAAATTTAGAGTGTATTATTAATAATAATAACCCTATATATTAATAATATAGAATGTATAAATAATATATTAATATTTCTTAATTTTAGTTAATATGTTTATACCAATTTTGTTTTTTAATTAAATAATTGAAATCAATATTTTAAATTATAATTCCATTCTAAAATCAGATTAACGTTGAGTTCATTAAAAAAACACTTTCTGGTATTAAATAGGAAATTGATTGTAAAACATGTTAAATTAATAAGAAATTAAAAACTCCCTAATTCGTAAATTCAAATCCAGTGACATTATCAGTGTATAAATTTTCAGCATATTCTAAGTTTTAAGATTTATAATAATGTGCCCAAAATATTTCTGACTTCTTTATATCTATATATGTTATAAAATTGTAGATGAGTATTATAATTTTAGGACTATCTTATCTATATAGAATCACATTTTCTTTGGCATATGTATGTTTTTCAATATGTAATATTAAATCCTTGCTTATTTAAAATAATATTTGATTTGGCTAAATTTACTTTTTATAGAAAAATGTCAATGCTAATAATAACGCACGAGTCTTAGTTTTTCATCTTCATTTGTGCATTCAGTAATATGTAGTAATATTCATATACTTCTCATTTACAGTCCTGAAAGAAAAAAAGTTATTGTCCGAATGTAAATGATTGCCACGCTGTATAGATATGCGAGAGGTACCTTTCGTCTGGTAATTGTCTACCTTCTGAATATTTATACAATTTTTGAAATAGGTGTTATCTCCATATTAGTTGTCCACCATCTTTAAATTTTCAAATGGTGACAGACACTTTTGACACCATATTTGAGTTCCTTGGATTATGGTAGCCCAGTAAAGGGTATAGTTTATATACTTTTTTCGTAAATCTTCATAGAATTAGAAGAGTTCAAAGTTTGAGGATGCTTATGTTAAGGTCACATGACAAACTTTAATTTAATATCTTCCCAAAAATCACCTAATTGGTTTTTTACTTTTTTAAGATACAATGAATAGAGCCAAACATATCCCAGGCATTTCTTTGAATCAAAAACATATTAGGTAGCTTTCAATACAAAAAAGTATAAAGCTACCTATTGCAGCCGTTTGGAGGAAGGCAGTTCCGGAAAATTTCGATATGTATTTTCACCGATCATGACCCCCAGACAACAAAACCACCCTCCATTCAAATGTTGATTTTTATATATATATATATATCTGACCTATGTCATACGATAACGCTCGTATTTATAAATCAATTTGGATGAAACTAATTGTGTGTATTAAGCTCACCAATGTCTCGACCGATTTCGTTGGCCAGCTTGGTCCGCCATTTTGTTTCAAGATAGTGGCCACTTAAAGATTTAAAACTAAAATAAATATACAAAAAATTAAAAATTCAAATTTATTTTTTAATTAAGTGTTAGGCCTTGATACAAGGATTCCTGAGCATTTTTTGTTTTACCTCTATCTTAAAAAATGGCTGCGATAGAGCAGTTTGAAATTCTACGGTGGCTGACATTTTGAAACAAGACAGCACATTACAAAAATTTTCATTGTCGTAATCATTTTCTCAGTCATACGCATAAAACTATATATTCATATCCGTTAGCGCCAAATTCTCGCCAAACTTGGCGATATTTGGCGAAATAGTGCCAAATTTGGCGACCAAAATAAGTCTTCATAAATGAAGCCAATTTGGCTATAGCTCAATAATTTGGAGAAATTTCTTATTCAAATTCAGTATTAACGAATCTTTTGTAAACGTTTTTTTTGCATTTTAACTTGCTGTTTTTGTGTAACATTAGCTAAAATTTTAAAAAGGTGATATAGGAAAGCTACCTTTTCCTCCCGGTACAGGCCGGAAGGACTTTTTTTAACTATGAAGATTTTTATTACAAATTTTTCATATTAAAAAAATTATGAATTATGACCCAGACAAGACCTTTTCCATAAAATTTACGAGGATCGTGAAAAACATTGATGTGTAATTTACAGCTCATTCCAGTCATTGTTTTTCGGGAATATAAAGAAATTTTGCTTTTCGATGGTCTAAAGCAGGGGTGTCAAACTGCGACCCGCCAGATACCACTAAAATTTTATACTCTTTTCCTTATCTAATCATCGAATTTCTGCGATTCAAGAAGTCGGCTATTTCTTTTAAAATTTAGTGGGCCACAGTTTGACACCCCTGGTCTAAAGAGACTGTATCCTGTGATCTTTCAAAAGCATGTAAGAAAATCGTAGGCAGGCACCAAAAAAATTTTATGGAATATTTAAAAAAAATAAATTTAGTTAATTTTATGCATAATTTTTTTTTTGGTTAATATAGTTTCATGATTCTGGACGTTTTCCCTGCCAGATCTTGTTTGTTTTTCTAAATTTACTTATACACCCTTAATACATTTTCTTTAAAACTCTGTGAAGATTTATAGAAAAATAAATAAATAAATAAACTGCGTCTTTTATCAGCTGCCTTCATCCAAAGAACTCAAATATAGTATTGTGTGTGAGGGGGGGGGGGGGGGGTTACAGTATGACAAACCAAAGTTGGTACATATTTTAATTTATAAACGACCCCTATTTCAAAATTTGTATTCCTATTCAGAAATACAATTCCCAGTCAAACGACCCCCCCCCCCCATACGACAATTTAACGATAAAACAGCATGGGGATGATCACTTTTTTCCTCTCCAAGAATCTACATTTGTTAATTCATGATAATCTACAACTAGAGCCCAAAATATTTTCTGTGCCCAAGATCCAAAACTTTGAAGATAGGCCTCTGGTTTTATGAGCTATAGAAGTCAATTGGCTGTAATTTTCCTCACCAACTTAAGCAGAGGTATTGCATATTACCAACAAAGGCTCATCGATCTATTCCTACAAAATCTAAGTCTATTCCCACAGAGGCACAACTATTAATACTACTTTTACAAAGGTCCAACAATCTACTCTCAGAGGCCCAACTGTTTCCACAAAGTCAATCTTTTCCTATAAAGGCCCAACGATAATAACCCATCAATAGCGCTTCAAATTTTAATGGTATCGTTAAAATAAGAAAATGTCTGGGACGCTAATATCCGACACGTTGTAAGTAAATTGTTGATGGGGAAATGGGCCTTATGCACGCAACCTGAGGTCCAAAGTAAAATTCGTCTGCTGGTGGTATTTACTGTTGAACATTAGCGTAGCAGTCTATGGAGTGTGAGTTATTATTGCTTGTTTGTTAAAAACACCGCAAAACAATTCTTTGTTGTAGCTGTATATATTTAATATATTGTAAAATGAATTCAAAATGTTCGAGAAAATTCCCTAAATTTGCAAAATTTTGGTTAAAATTTATGCACTCAACCTGGGTCGGGTCGAGGCTAAAGTTGTGTGCTAGTGGTATTTGCGCCTGCACATACTGGCATTCTGGGGGTACAGTGGCGAGAATAACAGATCAACATACTGCCAGCTCTAGCGTTTGACGTCACGTGCATAAGGTCCATTGGAATTTTTAAGGGTTTTTAAAGGGTTTTTTGTAATTGATATATAGGACTTTTTTCTTCTGAATTAGAAAGAAAAATAAAATAATTAATTCAGAAAATGTGTCTAGTAAACTTTTATATTAGCTCACTAGACACATCTTAAAATCTATGCATGTGAATATCTTATTTCTCTTTTTAGTAATATTAATAACAATAATCCAGGGGACTGATTAGTTCTACATCTGAAACTTTTCACATTTTGACTCATTCAAAAGACAGGAAGCAACAGGTCCTGAAAATTTTTCTATTTTAATGGAATCATTCGAATTTATAGGGTAATTGCTGGGTAAAAATCCAACATAAAGTATAACAAATCTTAAATGTTTATTATATGCTTAAAATATTTCAGACTAATAATTTAATACACTCGTTGCAATTAAATCTTTTATAAAAACTGATATATCGCGGACATCTTAAAATTATTATATATTTATGAAATAGCATAATCTGAAAATTCCAAACTTTAACAATACGTTTGAAAGACCTGTTTTTATTGGCTCTTGTGTATAAAAATGCGCCAATCGCAGATAGCTTTACAAAACCTATTAAAAAAGAGTTCCGCATTTTTATTATAATTATTAATTAATGTGCAACTTTCGGATCCAGAACTTTGATGATTTCTAAAGTTTTAAAGATCATTATAATAATCCTGCAGGAATTAAGTTGCTCCTCAAATGTTGCAACGAAGTTGAACGATAATGCCTATCGCCCCACAGCCTAACACGATTTTTCTCCGAATTTGTATGCTATGGTCAGCTGGAAAGTTAATCCCAGCAGATGAGCTGATTAACGAACAATAATAGGGATTTTTTTATTCCCTGGTATCGGTTCAACAATGGGTTTTGACTGGTTTTATCATTTTCTATACAAATCACCTCAACTATCCTTTCCTGGAACTTATACATTTGCTGATTCCCAGAAATGCAGGTTTGTCAATTTTGTGCCAGAAAAATATAATTCTATAAAATATTTTAACTGTAAATTTAATAAATTAATATCGTACTTATAATTATGTTAAAAATGACTACAATTTTCTTAATAGTTTAAATGAAAGTGATGATAAAATAATGCATCTTTTATCTTTTAAAGAATTTCGATTGCATTAATTATAATTATTCCCATTTTTATCTAATTTATATTAGGGTTCCGTACATAAAAAGTAAAACGGGACTATTATAAGATCATTCCTGTGTCTGTCACCACCCTTTTTCTCGTAAACTATGGGACGTAGAAAGTTCAAACTTGGGAAAGTTATAAAGCCTTTTTACCCACATATTTTCAGATTATTAGCGATTCACAAATATGTTTAGGGAAAATTTAGGGGGCTAATTAAATTACATGGAAAAAAAGTTTTCTTTTTGTGTATCATGTAGGGTATCGTGTGAAAGATCTCTTAATATCGAACTCAAAAATATATTTGTTTTTATTTTAGGTATTATATTTTTAGAGATATCGTTGAAAATGCACCGTAAAAATACGTAAAAATATCCCCCCCCCCCTCTATTTCCGAATCTACTGAAACTAAAATTAGGAAAAATTTAGGAGTATGGGAGTTAATTTAAACCTTGCAGGAAAACTATAGCAACTTTTCTAGGTAACATAGTTTTTGAGAAAAACGCATTTTTCTGTTACACACAAACTTTACTTTTCCGGCAGTCAGCGGGGGAGTTGACGGGCCCTCGAGGTATCTATTGACGCAGAATCATCCAAGGATACTTGATATTGATTTTCGAAAAAAATTGTCGGCAATTAGCCGAGATATTAATTAAGTTACTTGAAAAAATAAATTATGTATCGTGTATAGTAAGACTCCTATAATAGGAGCTGACGCATATCCATTTTGTTTCGCATTATTGGTACCCAGTTCAGCATCAATCTACCACAGTCAGAGTTGGGGTTGCCTAAGACTCGGTTCTGATTGGCTGAACGGGTTCTGATTAGCTTGGTTTTTCGACTGGGCTCCAAGTCAGGTGCCAAGTCTGTGAGAATGCGTCAGCCTGTAGGGTATCGTTCGAAAGATCCTGTAACACTAAACTCAAAAATATATTTGTTTTAATTTTAGGTATTATATTTTCAGAGGTATCGTCGAAAGTATGTAGGAAAAATATGTCCCCTCCCCCCTTCCGAATCTACTGAAACTAAAATTATGAAAAAATTAGGGGTAGTAGAAATTTATTAATTAATAAATAGTAATTAATACATTTACTGTATGGAAACCTTTGAGCGCGAATTATACTCGTGCTTGACCCTTTTTTTTTTTAATCTATCATTATCCTACAGGTTTACCCTCGATCAGTGCAGTTCATTAATCCGGCAATATTACCGCCCAAATTGAAAGATACATTGAATGGGGAAAACTGCAATCGATCCACAGACAACTTTCTCTAAAACCCAATATATGTATACAGACAATGTAATAACGTACTATGATATTGTTTTTGATGTGTTATTGTTAGAAAGTACATATTACACCTTGATTTGAAAATTTTAAAGAAAGTTTATCTAATTTTCACGAATTTCCATTAATGTAAACGTGTTATCTAATTTAATAAGTAATAATCAAGGAACATCGAAACGTCAATTTTAATTTAAATTCTGCATTACAATTTCTTTAGGTTATTTATGTTAGCTTACTTACATTATGTTAACTATTAAAAAATACATAATTTGATTTAAAACTTATTGAAATACAACTTGATTACTTCAAACTTACATATATTTTAATTTATTAAGTGAAAATTTATTTTTTTTATTTTTTTTTTTTTTGAATATACCTTGCAGTAACACTAAATTTGATTGCCTAATCCTCGGTTACACTTGCATACTTCCACTGATGTCTATATCTATTAAATACTGTTTGAGAAATTCAAATTTTCTGAAACTTCTTCAAATTATTTTAATGATTTTTCGATTTTCGGCAATTTTGGCAATTTCTATTTTCAAAAATTCGATGCTTACTTGCTGAAAAAACAAATCCATTTTGTGCTTTGTACACTAATCAAAAATCCCCCCCCCCCCCCCCCCACACTTCGCTAATCGAGGAAGCATCTAACGAAAATTTACATCATTAACTGGAAATTGCGCGGAACCAGTATTTCAAAAGTATTAAGTTGAAAACAAATTTTGACTATTTCAACGCTAACTATAAGACTGAAATTTCAATTTTCCTTTGTAATTGCAATCATGTATCACAGTAAAAAAATTAGCTATTTTTAAATTTTTCTTTAATCTTAGACAGTATATGTAATACAATACCTGAATAATATATTTTTTTTTAATTTCTTATTCTTAAATGAAAATTTAACATAGATATTTAGCATCTCCGTTTTTTTACTTCTGTAGTTTTACCGAAGAAATTAAGTTAAACAATTTTGTAATAATTCTCCCTTTAAAAAAAATAGTTTGTATAATGTCTAAAACATCTAGGATTTTTTTTTTTTTAGAATATTTAAGGCGTGATACTAATAAAATATTTAGCTTATGAATTGTGGATAATTATAAATTATATATGCACATAAACAACGATTTAAGCACCAGAACTTTTTAACTAACTGCAGACTACATTAGAATAGTAGAATTAAAGAACACAAGCAATATCGTAAACAAGAAACTAACAAATCGGCCATTGCAAAACACTGCTTGAGAGATGAACCACACCTTTGACTTTAACTCAAAATTAATCTCTAAACCCACTTCGATACTTGAAGTTAATTTCTTGAAGAATTCCATTTTTATAAAAATCATAAAAATACAGTTAATTGTGACTTCGCTATTCCCCATTGTCAGATTGTTGGAAATATTGTATAATAAACCTCTTTTCTTTATTTTTACTAACATTTTTCTACAATACCAGTTTCTTTCCTTATGCAATTTCTTATTGGCTGTTCCTTGTAATTCCTGTAATTCTACTGATGAATAAACCTATTCCTCGAATCAGCTTCTTCTCCATATATTGGGTGAAATTCACCATCCTTTGCATTGATGACACGCTGAATGCTACCGAAACCAGTCTTCAATTAGTTAAAAGTTCTGGTGTTTAAAACGTTGTTTTATCTGCATATATTGTACTGCACGAAGTATCTTAATTGTGTGGAATTATTTCGTTACTGGTGGGAAGTAGGAATAATAATATGGGAAATATTACATAAAGAACTTCTTTTCTTTATTTTTACTAACATTTTTCTACATTATCAGTTTTTTCCTTATGCAATTTCTTATTGGCTGTTTCTTGTAATTTCTTGTAATTCTACTGATGAATAAACCTATTCCTCGAATCAGCTTCTCCTCCATATATTGGGTGAAATTTCATCATCCTTTGCATTGATGACATATGCTGAATGCTACCGAAATTAGTCTTCAATTAGTTAAAAGTTCTGGTGCTTAAAACGTTGTTTTATCTGCATATATTGTACTGCGCAAAGTATCTTAATTGTGTAGAATTATTTCGTTACTGGTGGGAAGTAGGAATAATAATGTGGGAAATATTACATAAAGAACTTCTTTTCTTTATTTTTACTAACATTTTTCTACATCATCAGTTTTTTCCTTATGCAATTTCTTATTGGCTGTTTCTTGTAATTTCTTGTAATTCTACTGATGAATAAACCTATTCCTAGAATCAGCTTCTCCTCCATATATTGGGTGAAATTTCATCATCCTTTGCATTGATGACATATGCTGAATGCTACCGAAATTAGTCTTCAATTAGTTAAAAGTTCTGGTGCTTAAAACGTTGTTTTATCTGCATATATTGTACTGCGCGAAGTATCTTAATTGTGTAGAATTATTTCGTTACCAGGGGTCGATCCAGGAAAAATTTGGGGCCTGTTTAGGGTCCCTTCACAAAAATCTATTTAATAAAATGGGCCCCTTCACAAAAATCAATTTGATAAAATGGGCCCCTTCACAAAAATCAATTTGATAAAATGGGACCCTTCACAAAAATCAATTTGATATAATGGGACCCTTCACAAAATTCTATTCCATAAAAACTTACTATTTATTATTTATTTATTATTTTGTGATGTTTTAAAATGTGTAATTTGTAAACAAGCAAGTTCACCAGAGCGGAAAACTTCAGCAAAAGGATTTAAAAAAGTTTTTATTTATAAATGCTTGGTTCGAATTTGATTAACTGGATTTCAACTTTCGTTGTAAAATGTTATTTTTCACAAAAATATAATAAATTTCACAAAAATAACCTTTACTTTTCACAAAATGGGCCCCAAGAAAAAAAAACCTGCATCGACCCCTGGTTACTGGTGGGAAGTGTTGGAAAAACTGGATAGTTTTCCCTTTACTAATTCTTTTAGTTCTTATCACTCATTCAAATCATATCTTAATTGACCTAATTCATCCATTCATGCTTTATTATATTTATTTAATATTTAACTCCTATTCAGTTATATTCAGTAATTAGCTCAGTCATATTTCAGTAAGTAAATCCTTCAGTTTAATAACCTTGGTTTACAGTATGAAAGTATATTTTTATTTAAAGTAATTCATATGGTTTTAAAGTAAAAATATCTTTATTTAGTTGCTTACCATTTGGTCATATTATCTATTCTAACGCTTCAGGTTTTTCCATTTGCTTCTATTTACTTTCATTTCATTTTTTATCTACATCATGTTTTTCACTTCCTATGGACATCGTTATCGCTTGTTTACATTAGTCACGTCTCCTCATTTCTCGCGGTTTTCGGTAGATCGATTACGTCACGATACAAGTGATTACGGCAGCTGGTGACAGATGGCTCTGATAATCTGTCATTACCTGTAGTATCTACCTGTGACCGTAATCGATCGTCACGTACCTTCGGGAGGCCGGAAGTGACCTGTTTGCTGCAGGATGGGGAGGTTACGTCATTGACCTTGACACGAGGCGGTAATGTATTTAAGAGAGAGGCAGTCGTGTATTGGGATGTTCCAGCTGGCTGGAAGCCGTCTAGTTTGTTGTTTTAGTGTTTGTGTCGTCTACGAGTGTTTAGTCTAGTGATGTTTTGTTTTTAAGGAAGTGCTTTTTAATTCGAGTGGTGATGTGTTATATTTGAAATGGAAGATAATGTTTTTCAATGAAATGGGGTCTGCAAGTAAAGAGGCCTTTTCTTTTTAAAGAACACCACGTCTTTCATTTTTGGAGATGGAGCATTTGATGTCATTATGTTGTTAAAGGAAACTTCTTGGAGCAATAGTTATTTAATAAAAAGAGCAGCTTTTTCTTATAATTTCGTGCAGCTAGTTTCATATATCTTTTGATTTAGTTTTTCCATTGGATATAAAGCTTTTTATTTAAAGTGAGTAAAGCTTTTCTTTTTTTTGTCCTGATGTTGTGGTTTTTAGACTTTCATAATATTAACTTTCATGTCATCAAAAGGCTATTGATATTTTTAATAGTTCAGATCGTGATTCCATTTAAAGTATGTTGACACCGTTCTGTCTATTATTCTTGCATCAGTAATTTCGGAAGCCGAAATTACTTGTTACCGTTTTCGCTATTGAAACACCAAATACGGTTACTCGATTTGGGTTTCTACGGATAGTGCTTCATATCAGTAGACCGTTTGCCATTGGGCTTGTTACTTAATAAGTATAGATAGTACCCTGGAGTGGCATGTTTTGTCCGGCGGTTCAAAGTACGACTGTATCGTGGTCGAGCAGGTACGGTTGGCCGTTACTGACAAGTTGATGAATGGAGGTTGTGTTTGGAAGGATAGAGTCATTGGATCGGGAAGTGAGGAAAGATATTGTTTTATGTTTAATTAAAGTTTTGGTTTTAGATTAATGGAATTTATTTAATGTTAATATATTTTTTACAAGATTAAGGTTATTTAATTTAAAAGATCATTAAGGTAAATTATGTTTCTTTTGAATCTTTGTTAAAGCCTTTAATTAAAAGTAATTGTTTTTCCATTTAAGTTAATCTGGTAATAAACTTAATTTAATTAAAGTAAATTTGTTAAATGAATTTTTTCCATCGGTGCTCCAGTTTTCACATGCAGAATATGAGATATATGTTTAATGGTCTCAAGATATATTGTGTAAGTTTTTAAGCATTCTGTTTTGACAAATGCAAATATAGATTGAATGGTAATATGATATCGTTTTTACTCTGGAATATTGGAAATATGTATTTTATTCTGAACTTAGTAATTTGAATAAATCTTGTTGAGTTTAATTCCTTTTGTCTGTTATTATTTCATTAATATTTTAGAAACTTTTAGTTATCTTTATTTCGCTTTTGAACATTATAAAACCATGGTCAATTACAGCATAAACGCACCACTTGTGCCTATACTCTGCTTACTTCATTTAATTACCTAAGTGTTTAAATACATCAGGAAGTAGGAATAATAATGTGGGAAATATTACATAAAGAACTTCTTTTCTTTATTTTTACTAACATTTTTCTACATTATCAGTTTTTTCCTTATGCAATTTCTTATTGGGTGTTTCTTGTAATTTCTTGTAATTCTACTGATGAATAAACCTATTCCTCGAATCAGCTTCTCCTCCATATATTGGGTGAAATTTCATCATCTTTTGCATTGATGACATACGCTGAATGCTACCGAAATTAGTCTTCAATTAGTTAAAAGTTCTGGTGCTTAAAACGTTGTTTTATCTGCATATATTGTACTGCGCAAAGTAACTTAATTGTCTGGAATTATTTCGTGACTGGTGGGAAGTAGGTTTGAAATATTTTGCTTCAACATTTTTTTTCTGTCGCAAAAATCTCTTTTTTATGTATTTTGATTCAGTTTTATTTATTTTCAGGTTTCCTGTGGTGTTTATTTTATATTCTGAAACTACTTCAGCTCCATATTGTCAGTGATGAATGAGAAAGGAGATAGCGAAGTCAAAATAGTACAATGTGACATAAAGCAGTTTGAATGGAGAATTCCTTATTCTATTGCAGTCTCTCCAGACCTAGAACAAATGAGCTTGAATAGTCCAATTTTCTCTGTTGCAGATTTTCTATGGCAAATAAGTCTCTGTCAGAACTGGGTAAATAGAAGTCTTTCATTCATAGAAATATGGCTCTCTGAATATTACATTGGTGTGAAAAGAGAATACCCAATAGATTGTTATTTCGGCTTGAAAAAACGTGATGGCAGCGTGGAACAGTTAGTCAGTCAATATCTGAATATAGGGGAAGAATATACTGAATTTACTAATTTAATTAAAAAAGCAGAACTAATTCGGCGAAAGTCTGAGTTTGTGTCTGGCGATGTCCTTACTATTGTTTGCACACTGAAGTTGATGAATGAAATTAGTAATTCCATTGAGTCAACTGTATTGGATGAAGTAAAGCCTTTGAAGTTGATAAGTAAGTACCGTATGGATATTTTAGATTTTTATATTCCATGAAAATAAAGATCATATTCAATGTAGAAAACAGGAAACGGACCGAATTCAGAATCAGGCGCAAATAATTACTTCAGTTTCTCTTCTGACTACAGTTAGTAATACAACTATCCGAAAAATTCTGAAAAAAGTTTTCTGAAAGCATATTCTAAACAATAGATGAAGAGCTAGTGAAGAAATTTACTTGAGTATTTGATAAAGGTCGAATCACTTAGAAAAAGATTTTTCTTGCTTACTTAAAATACGTATTAATGACATGGCAGGTTAATGGCTGTTTAAGAATATACTTAGCGACATCGTACTGCTCGCGGCAAAATAAAATGAATGGTATCCCAATTACGGATGTTACCCTGACTAAGGAGGCAGTTATCTCTAACTGGTATATCATTAACTTCTCTTGGTTATGTGATGTAATTAAATGTACTTTTTAAACACTAGTAACCCTGTCGGCCATCCATATGTCTTTCACATAAGCAAAAAAAATCGTTTCTTAAGTGTTTCAACCTTCATTAAATCCTTAAATATTCTTCACCAGCTCTCTGCTTGCAATTTTAAAGTTAAAAATTTAAATAGTCCAAAAACATTTAAAATTAATCCTAAATTTTAAGCTTTATTTAAAAATTTTTTGAAGATGAATTTAAAACTTTGTACATCTTTCGATATCGAAAGTGAACGATGGTTCCCATGACAACAATACCTTTTATTATTACTATCTTCCCCTTAAGAATGTTGGTAAGTGAGATCTCAAATTCCACTCGCTAATGTTAAACTTATGGGGGTGGAATGAATCTTATTTTTAGGGTTTCGTTCATCTCACAAAACCCTATTCGTCCCGCTTCTTTGTCTGTCCGTCATAGAGCCGGTTCTCTGAATCTGTATAAGTTACAGACTTAAAATTTTGTGTACTGACAGCTGAATACCTACTGTGACGGGTAACGCTGAAAATCATGAAATTTTGAAAATGTCTTCATTAATGCAATATATTAAATAAAACATTAAAAACCCACTCATTAATGGATAAAAATATTTAACTAAAGTGCAGAATTAATTTGAATTGCTGCCAATTTGTAAAATAGCGCTTATAATAATATTCCCTTTCAATTAAAAAAATGTATTTACACGTGACTATCAAAAACAGAAATAAAACTTTAAAAATATAATTAAATGATCACGTGTTAAAAGCAGTAATTGTAGAAAATTACGTAATAATAATATACTTGCACGTGAATATTAAAATGAGATGTTTAATTAAATTATTACACGTTTTCAAAGCATTAAGTAGTGAAACTTACGCAGGGGTCTGTCCAGACGTTTTTCACAGGGTCCTGTTTTGTGAAATTGTGAACAGCTTTTTATATTTGTGAAAAATCTAACCATAATTTTGTGAATTTGAAATGGTCGTTATATTCAGGTTCTTGTTTATGCATTTTTAAGAAGATATATGGATATAAAATACATATATTTTCTTTATATATGTAAAAGTGACAGGTCAGATTTTACTTTTAAATGATTAATTTGTGAAATGTTTGGTTTAAAGATGGAAACTTTTGTGAAAAAACTATTTTTAAGACAAAGAATTTTGTGAAGGGTCCTGTTTTAGGGAAAAGAATTTTGTGAAGGGTCCTGTTTTAGGGAAAAGAATTTTGTGAAGGGTCCTGTTTTAAGGAAAATAGTTTTGTGAAGGGTCTTTTTTTTAAATGAAAAATTTTGTGAAGAGTCCTTTAAAGGACCCAATTTTTTCCTAAACAGATCCCTGTTACGTCATATTTAAAATGCTCAAATAACAATATTTCCAAAGAGTTCCAATATAAAAATATATTTACACGAGATACGTAACATGCGTGACTTGCAATGACGTCACAAAAATTTAAAAATTGACCAGAAAAGTATTTTTGACGATAAATAACATGTTTTGAACTAGTCCTGTATGTTTTTTTAGAGTTTTTAAATAAATTCACACTTAAGTCACAATTGGACCTCTCTGAATGGTGGTATTTTGGTCACAGATGTGCCGTGACGATTGTGACTCGCAGTGACGTCACTGTGACCATGCATGCTATGCGGGATATTAATTTATTTCGACAAAATATTAGTTTATGACGTCAGTTGAAACGGATCTGTTGTGCGTAACTATGCATAGCAACATTTTTTAAACACCTTTTCTCGTTTAATATCATGGCGCGCCGTTTAAGATCGTTATTATTTTTTACCTTAATGAAATAACTAATAAATAGGTAAAATATCATTAAAAATACAGATAAATGTCGAATAAAAATCTCTTGAGGATATAACAAACACGTGTAACACATCTCATGTCATTTGAATGTGACGCCACGATAACGCACTTTTTTCCCCTATATTTTGACGACAGTTTTTTTTTCTTTTTTAGATAGTGGCGACGAGATAACAGATAAATACCCAGTTTTTTATAACATCATCACAAAATTTCCCGATGCAGCGACATTGTTTACTTAGCCATTTTACACAAGTTGATTTTTAAATGTTTAACTGTTGTTATTTATTCAATCACGAAAACAATTGTTAGCTCTTTCGACAGCAGTTGATTCGGCCTTCAGTGAAAGGAAAATGAATGGAAACTCGCTTACGGCAGATCGCCACTGGCCGCTTAATTATAATTTAATCTTCTGTAGTCATTTTAGAGTTAATCAAATTAGCGTGTTTTTAGAGTTTGCTGTGCGAAAACTGGGTTTGGCGAGCATAGCTCGTAGGGGGCAGAGTCCCCTAGTAGAAAAAAGAAATAATACGCTGATAGACAATGATGTAATTAATAATGCGAATAGGGATTGTTAATAAAGAAGGAGATAGGGTGGGGGGGGGACTACATTTTTTTTAAATATCGCATTTAGTCCACATGACAGATATTATTATGACCGAGTATAATAGCGGGCTTCGCCCACTATCGGGCCGGTTCAGATAAACGAAAAAATAGACCGGTAAAACTTTTTTTTTTTTTTTTGTGGAAAATGAAATTTATTTGGGATTTATTAAAGAAAGGATAAAGTGTTTTGAAAGGAATATAAAACAAAACCCTTTGAGCGATCTTCGATCACACTTACCCACTTGCTAAATATTTCATTGGGAAATTAATATTTTTGATTTCTGTTTTCTGTGTAATCTTTTTAAAGGATGGCTCTTTCTTTTTTTAATTGACAAAATAATTGTAAATTATATAGTACTTAATTTATTTGAAGTGTTAAAATTGTACTCACAGCTCGTCAGCTTCGCTAAGATTTTATCACAAAATATATTAAATTACGTGTATAGATTTTTAAAATGTTTTGTCAACTTAAAAGAAAGAGACATCCTTTAAAAGGTATACACAGAAAAAAGAAGTTGAAAATATTAATTTACTTGTGAGATATTTTAAAAATAAGAATATTCCATGCTCATAGGTTTTACATTAGTGAAGATAATTTGAGATCTCGCTGACCAACATCCTTAATGTCATATTTCAATGTCAGTGCTAAATTCACAGTTTTCAGAGTAGTCATTTAATTACACTTGTTTATGTTACTTGTAGAACAGATAAGTCAATATAAGTAATTTTAATGCTGAAAGAGAAAATGCTCTTTCAAGTCACATTTTCTAATTTACCGTAATACTCGTGTATAAGTCGAACCCCCCAGTTCTTACGCAAAATTTTGAATTTTCGTGTATAAGTCGAACCACATTTCTGGTAGTATGTTGAAAAATGATTTGTAATCGAGGATAAAAAAAAAAATAATTTTTTGTTAAATTAGTAAACTTTTTTACGTTTCTAATCAGACTTTTTTTTTTTAATTCAACATTTTAAAATTGCATAATTATGTAAAACTGAAGAAGCTTAAACTACTTTGAAAGCTATTCACACCCATTTAATAATTACTTACTTTTTTCTTTTTCTTTTTTTTTTAAATCTATTCAAGCCTTATTTACAAGGGTAAACAACTTCTTAAACTGCTAAAATAGAGTACTTCTTTGTATTGTAGGACTTTTAGGAGAAATATCTAGAAGCATTCTCAAGTTGAAACTCTTTTTAAAACGGGGATTAAAATGTTGAAAGGAATGCCCCTGTATTGAAAGGAATGCGTGCAAAACAGCCAGAAAATGAGTGCAGAACAATTACAGAGACATTATTGTTGAGCTTTTTTGTTTATCAATCACCATTGTTCGCTTTTATCTGTCTCTCCAACCTAGACCCATATGTGATTAATTAAAAGACTTGCACATTCACCAATTATCTGTGAAAAAAATACTTTTTTTACTTACTCGCGTATAAGTCGACCCTCCATTTTCAGCTCCCAAATTTTGTCTAAAATTCTTCGATTTATACACGAGTATATACGGTATATAACTTTAAATATCCCTATTATTGTACATAATAGAAATGACTTGCTATATTATAAAACAGAGTTGTCTATACAAGACCAACAAACAATTGGTCATGCACCCTTCACCAATTATTAATGTTTAACCCCTTGAAGGGTGGTTGGTGGTTCATTTTTGGACCACTTTATTTTAATCCTTAAATATCACATTGGCACCAGAATTTTGGAATGAAAATATTCTATTTATTAAGGATGTGAAGAAAAGTTTTACTTATTTTCAAATAAATTTGTCTGTAAATTCCGGTCTCAATCAACCATTTCAGCATTTTACGTATAGATGTACTTTGCCCTTGAAAGTGTTAACCAATGAGTCCTTCTTGCAGAATCTTTTTGAAATCACGCACTCCGTCAGAGCAGCTAAAGCCATTGGCTGGTGTGGTAGTGTGTTGTATTCTGTGTTAAATTATCAGAGTTCAGTAAGTATCCTATACTTCTTCCAGTTACACAAATTTAGTTAATGTCATTTCATTAAAGATGTGAGGCGATACTATTACCTTCAAGTCAGAATTTGGAGAATAATCGAGAATGCTTTATATGTATATGTAAAGTAAAAAAAATATGAGTTACATTTATATTATGAAATATATTTCATAAATCATTTTCAAAAACATAGAAATGAAATTATTTTATTTTATACACCCTTCTTAATGGTAGGTTTAATTTAGAGAATTTTCTCTGAAGAACCGCTGACTCTAAGAGATACTTCTGTTGTGTCAATTTCTGTTTGCAATAAGGACATTTAAAACCCGTAAACATACATAATATCCAAATAAGCAAATATTTTACTTAACCGTATTTTTTTTTTCACATAAATTGAAATATGTGTACTGGTGAATGATGTAAGCAAAGCATGGGACATTAGACCAAATTCTGTATTAATTTAAACATGCACAAAAGTTTCTGTTGGTGAAAGTGATATCATTTAAAAATGAAACGTAGGTTAAAGTTCATATAACTTAAATATCTAATTCTGTAAATTAAAGTGTTTTAAATTAAAGTTTTTGAAAATGATAAACATAAATCACGAGATCACATGTCCAATGTAAGCAGCTGCTTAAATTGGTCAAACTGGAAAACGTGAAAATTATTTTTATTTTATAACTTTGCGAGAATATTTTAATGAAAAATTTAAAGAAGACTTGCTTAAAAGGTGCATTTAATGTCACAGATATACAAAAGATGTCACAAATATAAAAGATGTTATTACATTATAAAATAGTTTTTAAAAACTGCCGACATTTCGCGCCGAGCGCTTTCAATCAGACCTTGATCGTCATCAGCTGCCCTGATGACGATCAAGGTCTGATCGAAAGCGCTCGGCGCGAAATGTCGGCAGTTTTTAAAAACTATTTTATAATGTAATAACATCTTTTATATTTGACATCTTTTGTATATTTGTGACATTAAATGCACCTTTTAAGCAAGTCTTCTTTAAATTTTTCGATATTTTCAAGGTGAATGTGACATTCCACAGTATGTTTTTTCATATATATATATATATATATATATAATTATAATATCTATGAATTTCAAAAAACATATCAAGTTCTTGTATCATTCTACTTAAATCTCCAAAGAGATAATTAATGATAATGTGTAGACAGAATACCACATAGCTAATAGATTAACACTATATATAATTTGTGAGAATATTTTATTTATCATTTTGAACTGAATAAGTCGCCGTTTGAGCGCATAAGTCATCTATATATTAAAAGGTATTTTTAAGCCTTTTTGTGTTACGTTTTTATCACTTTAAGCAGCAGTTTACACTCTAATTTAAAGTTAACAAGTGATTTTATTATATTATTTGTATCTGATTCTGATTGTGAATTAAGTAGTCTAGTTTTCACTCATTTTTCAGGCTGTTGGAATATTTAAATATAATATACTTAAAACTGTATCTTTTGCCTAAAAAACGTTTTGTCATTGAATTTTTTGTAAAATTAAAACAGCAAGACCTTTAATCTTAGACCATGAAAAATAAAAAGTTGGAGAAAAGCAAATTCACTGAATGCAATTGTAGTAAATTATTTCAAATATATGAATGAAAATGCATGTTTTCTTTTAAACATAAAATAATTTTCATTAGAGTTATCATTTTCATAATATTTTTTAAATTTTGAAGATATTCATTTCACACATTAAATGTTTGAAATGACATTGAGTCATTCCACAGAATTTGAATAAGTTTTGTTTTGTTTTGATTTCTTTATTATGTTACATTATATTTTTTTGGTTGCCGAGCAAATTTTGATTTCCCTAATACTTTGTATGTGGAGACCTGTATAGAAAACAAGTTGTCTATAGACTCGTTTATGGAAAAATTCTTTTGTTTTGGATCTTCAATATCATATTTCGTCCCCTTGGAGTTTAATTTCTAAAATCGCTGAAATACGTGCTTAACTATTTTTTTAGTAGATTTGTTATACTGCATTTATCATTTCAAGCTTCTAATTAGAACTGCTGCTGAGATATGGTGAAATGACCTAAAACTTTTGGTCCCCTATTTAACCTCCTTAGTGGTTGAATTTTTCAAATCACTGAAATAGACGTTTAACTATTTTTTAGTTGATTTGTTATGCTGAATTTCACGCTCCTATCTAAAACTGTTGCTGAAATATGGCGAAATCACCTAAAACATTCGACACCTCCTTTAAACAGCACATTCTACATATACTACATCCTTTTAGGATGTGTTGCTTTAACCCCCTTATGGGGTGAATTTTCAAAAACCCTTATTGGGTGCAAAAAACAAGCAAAATATTTAGATTCAGCATAAAGGAACGTTCATGCAATATAAAAATTGTCAAAATTCTATGATATTCAGTTTTATAACTAAAGCGTGCACAGTGAAAAAAATAGTTTTTAGAAAAGAGATTTTAGTTAACTTTATAGAAAAAAAGGAAATGTCGAACATTTTTAGCTATGACTTCTGTTCTAAATGGACTTTTTGAAAAATTCTTTTTGCAATAAATTTGTAACATTTCAAATTATCCATAGTAAATATTGGAATTTTTTTAAGCCACTGATTTCTGTTCTTTTATATCATTTAAATTACTCAAGAAATTTTTTATTTTCAGAATTGGATACATTATCGGAGAACTTTAAAGATCTTATAGCGAATAAAGAAAGCTGCGACACAACTCTGCATGTGCATGACAAAGAGTACAAAGTCCACAGAGCTGTTTTGATAGCGAGATCTGCCGTCTTCGCTGCTATGTTTCTACACGACACTTCTGAGAAACAGACGGGCATCGTCAATATCCCGGACTGCGATCCTGATTCCTTCAAAGAGTTTTTGGAATTTTTGTACTCCGGAAAATTCGAAAGGCCATCACCCCGCAACGCGCTTTATTTGTATGAGACGTCAGACAAATATGAAGTCCAGGAACTTAAGACATTCTGCGTGGAGTACCTAATAGAAAATCTTAGCTTGGAAAATATCTGTGATGTTGCGATTCTTGCTGATAAATACGAAGAGGCTAATTTATTATCTGCAGCTCAAGATTTTTTCAACAAAAATTTAGGTGAAATTTTTGACACTTCTGAATGGGATTCCTTAGTGAAAAATAACTACCGCTTATCCAAAAAACTCTTGAAAATAATGTCATCAAAACTGAAGGCTGCTGACTAAGTTCCGAGCCAAAACTCATTCATTCTTTGAATTCGCAGATGTGACCTTGTAACTTTTATCTAAATAATTTTTTCTGTGTAACTGAAACATTAATTAAAAATAAAATTGTGTAAAGGAAAATTCTGCTATATTTTTATTGAATTTAAATTATTCTTTTGGTTTTTCTCTCCTCTATATAGTTATTTTTTTAAAACTTTACTGTACTTAGTTACCATATTTTAAACTTTATTTTTTTTTCTCCCATAGCAGATAAAAAACTTAATAAAAAGAAAAGTAAGACATCTGTTGAATGCAATACAATGCGATAAAAATATGCTTTGAAACTGGAGAATATTTTTTTAAATACCTCTTATTAAAAATTTAATAGATCATTGGACACTAATGTATTTTAAGCTCCTTTAAGGTGGCTCAAATGACTTGCTCAACAACGCAAAACTTTTGGCCCATTTTTTAACGCAGAGGCATAAAATAGGCAGGTCTGATTTTTGAAGCAATTTGGAATCCTATATATTATTTCTTCTGTCAACATCCCTTTTTCTAAGAAAATAGAAAACGCAGTACGACGAATGAGATAGCACATGAAAGGATTTTGAACAGGCTTCTGACATAGCACACTTAACATTTCGTTAAAACATGTTTTTGATTAAAATTTGCTGATAATTAAAAATTAAATCGGCATTGTTTCCATAAAAGAAATGAAAGGTTTTCCTCAAAATATTGTTGCCAAAAAAGCAAAATACCGAATTAAGTTTTCCATTTTTTGATAAATAAATTACTTATCGAGTTTATAATTCGTCTCCCGTGATGACATGTTTTTCTCCTTCCTTGTGCTGCAGTGTCGAAAATTCAGTTCGAAATAACGATTTTGACATTTTTTTCTGAAAAAGTGCCTTTACCAAAAAATTTAAAACATCTTTCGATCACAAAGTCTTGATGACAATTTCATGCATTTCCGAACAAAAATGAATAAAAATATATGTCATAATGTAGCCAACTCGTTTTGCCCTGGCGTCCTATTAATAGGATATGCCTTTCATTGAGTATTTGTTTCTATCTTAACAATTATTTTTGTTAATATCAGCATCTAACAGTGATAGGAAATGTCCATACATTTATTATTATGACTTCGTGTGTATGTTTCAGCATCTAGTAATAATAATAATACAAGTTTCCTTAAATATCGTTTAACCGTTGACGTTTCTTTTATTACAAACATGTGCTCCACTCTTTAAATTTAAACTAGCGATTACTTTTCCAAATTAACAATTTGTAATTAAACATAAAAATCACTTATAAATTTTTATGTCTGTTTAAAACTTAACTTCTGTGATTTGTATAGCTACTTTTAATTTTATTAGCGTAAAAGTAAGTTTTTCCCAAAATTGAAAGAAAATTCAGGGCCGAAAGGATTTTAAATTATCAACAGTTATCCCAAAGACTGCAATTTGATTGAGAGATAATTATGTAAGTCTCTCCAGAGGTATATTTGAATTCGAAATTGTAACATTTTCAATTAATAAATACTATTTAAACTGATAGTGATAAAACCCATTTTTCTAGATCTTTGAATATATGAATTGTAAGTGACAAAGTTTTATACCAGAAAGAATTTTCAACATGTCGACATTTAAAAAAAAGTTTTTATAGTTAACTGTGCATCTTTTCTTTAGTCTTTCTAATATGCACTTAATTCGCATTTAAATTAACTCTTCAAATAATAGTTTAGTCTGATTAATAATGCTTAATGTGATTTTTCAATTTATTTTCAAAAGTGGTGGGTATCATATATATATACATATCTTGTATCATTAATTCGTGACTTCGAAATAAGTACTGCGACTTATAAATACATATGAATGTCGGATTGTTATTTATATTCTTATAATTTCTTAAATATTCACTTGACTTATATTTACAAAAAATGACTATATTTCTTCAATTTAACTTTAAATAATCTTTATTACTTGCTCAACCAAGCAATTTGATGATGAGATCACAACACTTCATACGCATCAATACTGCAATATCATTGTAAACATAAACAGTAATCCACCTAGAATTCTAGCTTTAATCTTTTATTTTATATGTATCAGATTATCAACTTTCACACTGAGGTACAAACTATGGAACAACTATTTTAAACTTCATCTTCACGAGCCACATAATAATCTTGCGATTTCTCCAGACTCCTATTGTTATACTTTTTCTTTCCATATGATATCGTGTATCTATTAATTGAACCCTTGAGTCTATTATCTTGTACTGTTAAAAATATTAATTTACAGATGGGTATTATTTCCAATCCTACATAAATGGATGCTATGTTGAATATGCTTTGTAATTTTTCGAGAGTGCTTTCTCGTAAATCTTATTTATTTATTTTATATTTTTTTAGACCGACGACCAGGCCTCTACCTGTCAGGTTTCCCTAGCTTAAACGGCTTTAGTGCCTGGCACCAAGGCACGTAGCGCCACTGAAGGGATGCCGCGTGACGGCTATGTGGAGGACTTTCTTTTGTTCCCATTTTTGTTTTGCTACTAATTGATGTTGTTCATTTTGTATGGACCTGGGCTTGGCATCATACCCATACGTCATGCCATCGTTATGCGAGTTGGTCTCGTAATTTAGAACCTTGATCAGGTGACGAGACCTTCACCTGACTAGGCACCTCCAGAGGTATAATTCACAGGGAACTTAGAGGACTTTGCACTCTTGATGGATTTTACATGCACCGGGCGCCATTAGCGTACTGCTGATGTTTTTCTTTTGCTGCTTGATTTTTGTTGCGTATTTAGGTTTATCTCGTTGCTTTTTGGTTTCTCATCTGTTGAAGTTGTTTCTCATTGTGATTTGGGTTTCTCATTTTTCGCTGTTGATTTGATACTCTGTTGCATCACTGGTAACCGTTGAATTTGTTGTCATGAATGCGCGCTAGTGGCGATCAATCCATAGATACCTTATGGCTATTTTCATGAACTCGATGCAGCTATTTGAAGACTTGGTGCGCTGTGGGGTGAGGCATATTCCTTGGCCATTAGTTCATTAATTAGTTCATTAACTTCCACCCTCTTAGACGCTAAAAGAACAATTTTGTTTCGCAGGAAAGAGGTTTCATTTACACTGCTATTTTTATTATATATACATATAACAAAATTTAAAATTGATCGCGATAAGCCAAAGTATTTTTATTCCATCCTAGTCTAACTTACTCTATAATATTTATTTCCTCCGTTTATTAAAATATTTTAACTCTATTTATTCCGAAGAAACCTCATATCTAAATTCAATATTTTAATGGCTGCTAATTAGTTCCATAAATCGCGTCTTTATCTTTAAATTATAAAACTCCCTAATATTCATACTTTTAAAAAATCCGCATAATCCCCTTTTAATTTTCTAAATTCCTAAAAAGACTGTATTTATTTTAATAAGTTCCGATATTAAAAATAATTCGCCAGATCATAAAATATTTTTCTTATATTAAAATGTAAAAACATTTATTCTAATTCTATTCTGGCTATGTTCCAAACTCGATAAACCATTTCTCTTATTTTCTTTTTTCCTTTCCCTAAAAGTCAAAATCATTCCATATTCTCGAACCAATTAACTAACGGTAATCAATGAAACTAAAACACTCTGGGTCATAGCTAAATCATCGAACATCATGGACTTTTCGAGAATCTTCCTTCGCGCCAAAAATTAGCGGAAACCATTTTATTACAATATTCTGGAGTCGTCGCAAAGAATCCCAGTTAGATCCTGGCTCATGATTGGCGCACAGGCCCTCACGTGATCTCTGTATCCCTACTCTTACTGAAAGGATATATCGTCGCTTTTTCCGCTTCAGAGAGCATTCGTTCGGAGAACATTCGAAGATTTGATGCACTGATGAAAGCTAGACGTATTCGTGTAATAGCATTCGAAGAGATGGGCGCTGGAACGGTGTTTGTTTGGTTAAATCGAACCTCTGCCTGGTATTAGCGAAGTGACCTGTAGTTTTTCTGATGATATTCGGAATGAATATTTATAAAAGTTAACCATCCGGCTTCTACTGTAAATAAAATTTGGTCATCTAAACTAAAAAGATGGCTCGGGTGAAACCAGATCTACAAATGATGTCGTTTACTTTTCTAAATAAAAGTTTGATTGTATTGTAAGATGAAGTTTTGTTCTTATGCAGACGTACACACGCCATCTACTGGTAATAACATGACTGTCATTAATCCGAGTGCTGAAACTTCCTCTTCCGGTGATTATGTGAAAAGAACACATCTTATTTTCAAAAAAACCATTTATTAAAAAATGGTACTGCTGAATCAGCTCGGCCCTAAATATCACCACAGAATTATGGAGTCTGACAGGATTTATCTGTGTTTCAAAGGATGCGAGTAATAATTTTCGAAGGAATTATCGAGTGGATTTATATGTGCGACGTAGGATGCGAGTGATGGAACATTGTCATGGAACACCAGTTCTGACCGGAGACTTGTTTTTACAGTAAGTCAATGCACGAAAGTTTCGGTGATAAAAAGATTTTGCAATGTTGATTCTAAGGGGATTAAAAAAGTGTAAGACTTTGGTATTGTCAGGAAATTAAAGATTTTTTAGATTTGCGAAATCTTCTTGTGAAATATGTCCAGAGTAACTGTAAGTTGGTATTTTTATTTATTGATATTTATTACAGGGTTCATACTCTGCTTGAAAGTGCTTGAAAGTCCTTGAATTTTTAAGAGAGAAAAAAGGTCCTTGATAGTGCTTGAAGTTGCTTATATTTTAATGAAGGTGCTTAATTTTCATTATTTTTTTTACAGGTGCTTAATTTTTCGTATTCAGATATTCGAAATAAAATATAATTACAAGCTTAAAAAAAAATCGGCTAAAATATTTGTTGCAAGATTTTCTTTTTAGGGGTTCAGAGTACAAGCATTTGTCCCTTCTCCCTACCCTCTATAGGATTAAGTTAACAAAAAAAAATGAAAAGAGGGGTAACTTGTTGCTACTACCGACTGCAAGATCGGAAATTCCGTTCTTATCTGAGGAATGTGAGGAAGTTTGCAGGCGATGTGATAGCAATGTTATTCACGTGTCGTGAATCCATGGGTACCAGCAAATGGGAGCCGAGAAAGGTCGTCACCCTTGTTGGAATTCTAATTTTTTAAATTAGATAATTTAAATTATTTGGATTTACTTTAACTGGAAGGTATATAAAAAAACTCTAAAAAGACCTTAAAAAACAGTATGATCATGGTATACTAAATATAGGTAGCTGTGGCTTGCATGTGTTACATAATGCATTTAAAGCTGGTGGAGCTTCTTCAAATTGGCAAATGGATGGTTTTTTGATTAATTTGCATAGGCTATTCAAGGACTCTACAGCAAGGCTTCAAGATTATTATGAAGTATCATCAACTGGCAAGACTGCCTTGAAGTTTTGCAGACATAGATGGCTTGACAGCCTACCAGCTATAAAAAGAGCCATTGAAATCTTGGAAGATTTAAAGTCATTTATCCCTTGTGTCGAAAAAAAAAGTTCCGAATCGCACATATGACTCCATAAAATCTTTTCTAAAAGATGAATTGTTAAATGTTAAGCTGCATTTTCTCTCATCAGTTGCATCTTTGATGCAGCCTTTCATGACGAAATATCAAACTGAAAAACCTGTGCTGCCATTTTTGCCACTGATTTAACAAAGTTAATTCGGTCATGCTTATTGAATTACAAAATTCTTAAGGATGGTGTGTAAGGTATTGACTACTCTCGTCACGTGAGTAGGCAATGTGTGAATGAGATCGTTTTGTCCATTAACCAACTATGTGCGTACAAGTTATAAAGGCTCTCTATCTTTCTTTAACTTTCGATGGACAGCTGAATCCCTGAAATTGTGAGTCGCCGTGTAATTTCAGTTATGCAAATTTTCTGGAGCTGGTCGATCGACACTGAATATAAGCAGCGAATTTTGACTTGAGTTCAGAGCTCAGGGGAGCTAGGGTAGACTTGGCCTGGGAAGTTTAATATTGCGACTTAGGTTGAGATCTCGATTTAGCCTTGAGAACTCGCATAGAGTCTCAGGATTAAGAATTGGCCTTAGTATTTTTATACTGGAGTTTTATGCTCTTGTAGATTGATTTTCGAGCCTGTATCAGCGTTCAGTAAAAGCTGGAGGATAAGAGTATTGGATCGTGCTTATATATTTAAAAGGTTAAGGTTCAATTATATTGTTTCAGTTCTGTTAAAGCTACAAGTGGTTAGCAAGAACTCTTTAGTTAATTTAAACTTTTAGGAAAATTTCGTGGAGCTTGCTCAAACCTCCTGCTAATTGTGTTAATAAACCAGTTTTTGGTTTTAAAACAGTTGTACTTATTTCCTCGTGCTCTACCACGCCAGCGGACATTTTAATATGGCCGCTACAGGTGAAATAAAAAATGTAACAGTTTCAAAACTTTGTCGATTTGAATTCAAAACTGATATGTTGAATTTCATTGCTAAAATAGAAACTATTCACTGGGGGGAAAATTGCTCAAAAATCTAACAGAGCAGAAATCTGTGAAAGAAAGTGACGTTATTGCTCTGAAGCAAGAAATAAGGGACTTCATTTATGCAATGATGAAAAAAAGCCCAATAAATTATAGTATTGTACGCAATTAATCTTCTTTGAATCCGGGTAAAATTGCATGGAATAAAGAAAACTGCATTTCATAAATGCCTTTCAAGAAAATGGTTGGACCCAGAAGATGACTGAAACCACCCTTCTGGATTATCAAGATTTCCTTGAAACAACAAACTTATCAGTTTTCTTGAGCTTTAATGAATCGACAGATAGATTGGATGATTTTTTTTTTATGATCATATGTGTGTTAAAGGACACATTAAAGCCTTCCATGTGACCAAACTTGTGTTGCTTTTGTCTCATGGACAAGCTTCTGTTGAGAGAGGATTCTCTATTAACAAAAATATGGAAGTGGAAAACCTAAAAGAACATTCTTATATTTCTTTAAGAATTATAAAAGATCATATAGAGTATACAATAAAATTCAACGTTTATTGTGCTACAGTTCGATATTGTGTGTTAAACAGACGTATGTTCCGGGAGTAACTTGGACTCACATCATCAGTGTCAGTAAAAATAAAAATTATTATATCCCCCCAAAGACATGAAACAGAATCAAAAACCCAAATGACAGACAATAACAAACCGAAAGTTCATCACGCACGAGCAACCAATAAGATTAAGCCGGAAGTGATGCACTATGACACAGTAAATCAACCCAGAAAGGTGAGATGTAAGGTACGCTTGAAAAATCGTTGACCAAGGAGTTACCAAATCTATGAATATAAACTGCTTCAAAAAAATCTAAATCTAAATGAGTATTGCATTTCTTAATAATAGTGGCTGAATCAAAATTGAAATTATGTCCCTCCCTCCAACAATGACAAGCAATAGAGGATTTTTGTAATTCCTTTTTCTTAACTTAGTTTCTGTGTTCATTGATTCTGAAATGGAGTTGTCATTTGGTCTGTCCTATGTAGGACAAACCACATTGACATTGGATATTGTAAATACCCCTGAAGTTTCGATGTGTCATTGATTCTGAAACGGAGTTTCCTTTAGTCTGTCCTATATAGGACAGACTAAACGACAACTACGTTTCAGAATCAATGAACACAGAAACTACGTTAAGAAAAAGGAATTACAAAAATCCTCTATTGCTTGTCATTGTTGGAGGGAGGGAGATACAGTGAAACTTCCATTTAACGAAGTCTCATCGTCACACTTAAAAACTTCGTTATGAAGAAAATTCGTTAAATAGAAATCAACTTAAATTCACGAAAATTTCCCTTCGGATGTGACAACCAGGTATTAGATTCAGAAGCCTTTCATTCTGTTTCAATTTTGAAGCCGTCTTTTAAAAAAACAGTTGTGTACAGGGTCGATGGAATCACGTCACATTCCCAAGCTTTCATCAGCTCTGATACACAGATTCTCAAACTAAAGTTTTCACTATATTGTCTTTTTTCTGCCTTTTTCGATAGTATTCTTCAGGATTTTTTATTATTCCTTAAACTAATTGCTGAAGTTTAGAAGTTGTATTGGCAGGAACAAAAATAACTTTAATGTTCTTCGATTTGCATTTTGAAGGACATTCTTGTGGATGTACAAAGCAATTGTCTATAAGCAATGGAAGATCAGAATGGTAACTGTCTGACTCTAATTGATATTTTTTGCTTCAATGCATCTGGCAGCATTGCATCGCTGCATCTTGAAATCATCGTCGCTGCATTGAAATTAAAAAGGGCGATTTTGACTTCCTCCAACTGTCAGCACAGGGAACTCGGTGTGGTAGAGTGGTGAAAACAATAATTTTTCTTAGTGTAAAAAAATTGTTTTATTTAGCTCCAAGCAAAATGGAAATTATTTAAATGTGTTCATTTTTATACAATCCATTGAAATAAGTTCGCATATCCATCGCAACAGCAACCACTTAGTTTGAATTCTGTATATACCTACAAAAGTGAAAAAAACTTCGTTTATAGAATATATTTTTCGTAATAAGATTAATTTCCATGTTGATGGTGTTCAAAGTTTTGGTGAAAATTTCGTTAAGTAGAAAACTTTGTTAAATAGGGATTTCGTTAAAGGGAAGTTCCACTGTAATTTCAATTTTGATTCAGCCACTATTATTAAGAAATGCAATACTCCTTTAGATTTAGATTGTTTTGAAGCAGTATATTCATTCGGTAACTCCTTGGTCAAAGATTTTTCAAGCATACCTTACATCTCACCTTTCTGGGTTGATTTACTGTTCCATAGTACTAGTACATCACTTCCGGTTTAATCTTATTGGTTGCTCGTGCGTGATGAGCTTTCGATGTGTTATTGTCTGTCATTTGGGTTTTTGTTTCTGTTTCATGTCTTTGGTGGGATATAATAATTTTTATTTTTACTGACACTGATGATGCGAGTCCAAGTTACTCATGAAACGTATGTCTTTTTATTGTGCTACAGTTCGATATTGTATGTTAAACGTTGAATTTTATTGTATATTTATCCACACAAGATTTCCTTCATAATCATAGAGAGTATTGTGGTAGTGTGCTTAAAGTACCTATAAAAAAAGAGCTACCTTCGTCTGCATCCGGTGGTAGACAAACGTACATGATCTACCTGAAAGATCAGCAAAAAGAGAAAGAAAAATGTCTCACTGAGAACAAGAAAAGAAAGCTTGAAGATGATTTAGATGACTTAAAGAAAAAGAAAAATGCCTGGAAGTTGACATCAAAGAACTTCTGGCTTCAGCGGATAAGCTGTCTTTGAAGGCAGAGTCTACAAAACAAAAATGACTTTCTGCATACAGTCAAACAGCCTGAAAAGAACCGTAAAAAAAAAAAAAAAAAAAAAAAAAAAAACATGCTGAAATTAAAATTTTAGATGAAAAAATAGAAGAGGCAGTTAAAAAGCTTAAAGGCTGAAAAAAGTCTTGTATTTAAAATGCAGTAAATTATTCACGCTGAAACATGCAAATTTTTCTTTGTGTGTGTGTGTTTTAATAAACCTTTTTGTAAAATGATTTAGTGAATGTTTTCAAATTAAGGTAAGGTATGAAAAATTGTTTAGTTTCTTTTTAAATTGTGTGTATTATAGCAGTCAAGTGTCTACTTTTGTCTAGTGTTAGCACAGATAACTTTCAAAGTATACTGCAAAAATATTTTCTGTATTTTTCAGAGACTTTCTCATAACATTTCACATTTAAAACTTTGCTACTATATGTTATGTATGGCATTCACCTGAAAACATATGAAAATGAAATTTTTTTTTCCTCTTTATACATTTGCATTATACAAACAGACGTAGTATTTTGTAACGTTAAAATTTTCATTTCTGAACTGGTGCTTGAATTTTATCATGTAAAGAGAGTATGAACCCTGTTATTATTTCATGTTATATTTAAAATGTTTTATTCTCTTGTTCTTCGTTGTTTACTCTGAAATTTAAAGATTTTATATACCTCGTTATACTGATTAAATTTTTGTTTTAGAAATTTATTTCTGTAGCAAATATAGTTGTATACAAATATTTAAATGTTATTAAGGTTAATTTATTATTTAGTAAGATACGTCATCATAATGTTATAAACAATGGTATAGATTTTAGACTTTCACATTTTAAGATCAGTGATTTTTAAGGAGAATTCTATTGTTACTTTCTTCTATCTTTACAAGAAGAAAGTATTGGATTCATGAAAATTTTCGACTTCCGGTTTTCGACGGATTTATACGTTTTAGAAGGTCCTGAAAACGATTTGACTATTTTTAGAAAATGTCTGTCTGTCTGTGACAAAAATTTTGTGGGCGCTCTATCTCAAGAACTAATGCTCGGAATTTAATAAAACTTTAGATTCAGTTAGTCCCTAATATAAATTGGTGCTGATTAGTTTTTGGTAAAAATCGCCCGGCAGGTGGCGCTGCTATGCAGCATTTTTCACGATTTCCGCAATAGCTCTATCTCAAGAACTAGTGCTCGGAATTAAATAAAACTTTAGATTCAGTTAGTCTCTGATATAAATTGGTGCTGATTAGTTTTTGGTAAAAATCACCCAGCAAGTGGCGCTGCTATGCAGCATTTTGAAGGATTTACACGATTTTAGCGATATTCATATCTCAAGAAATAATGCACGGAATTTAATAAAACTTGAGCTTCAGTTAGATATTGATATAAATTGGTGCTGATTCATTTTTAGTATATGCGAAACCTGTGTGAGATAGAAGAAAGTTTTGGGATTGACACATCCGACTAGTTTTTCAATATGTTACTGGTATCTGATCTGTATTTTTTAAAGAGGCAACTTTTATCCTAAGGGAACATTTCTGGCACCATGCCAACCTGAGTTACAAAACAGCTATTATGAGAAAAAAAAAATGTTGAATAATAAAAGTGACTGGTGGTTTGAATTGTAGGTAAATTAATGAGCCACTGAAAGATTATTTATGATGTAAATATGTAAATAGAGTGTTAGTATTTTATTGTTTATTTAAACTGTGAATATATAAAAATAATTTTAGTATGTTATTGTTTATTTTCATTTAATGTAGGATTTATGATGCATTTAAAAACTTTGTAAAATATCTTGTGCGGAGGTTTCGTACTAGTTGTGCGAACTTAGATAAAGTGGACTGTATATATCAAACTATAGTATTTATTTAGTTAATAAATACGATGAAGAGAAGACAGCAACGGCGGCTTGTCGCCACCGAGTTTCGAGCACATCTACTCACACACACAGGGTTACATTAACGGGTTGCCAGAAAACAGAAAGAGGGGGGGGAATGTTCCATCGCCAATAGATACAGAACATCCCGATCGGCGTTGAAATATTACAATGTATTTCAATATATAACAAATGTAACACAGATAATAAAGAAAACAACATGATACAATTATAAGCAATTAAAACAATCACAATAATTATACAATTAATAATAATAATAATAATAATAATATTAAATAGTTACTGAGCATTAATTTCATTATCTATCATGGGCAAAATACTAATTTTAGATACAGATCTTTTAAAAATGCCCTTCGCGGTTCGTACCTCTACTACTCTGACATGTCCGTCAGTACCTGGGATTACTTTAGTAATACAGCCTAGAGACCAAGTGCAAATAGGAAGTTGTGATTCTTTTACTAATACCAACATACCTGGCAAAATATTTGGCCTTTTGAATAGCCATTTGTTTCGTTGTTGTAAGTAACTAAGATAATTATTCTGCCAACGCTTCCATATAATTTGCACCATTTTTTGTGTTCTTTGCCATTTGTTTAATAAGTTATCCTTTACCTCAATTAAATTTGGTTCTGGAAGCGCATTAAGCGGTCTTCCTATGAGGAAGTGACCAGGAGTCAATACTTCAAAACTGTCGGCATCTGTCGACAAAGGAGAAAGTGGCCACGAATTTAATATGCCCTCGATTTGTGCAATTACCGTTAGAAATTCCTCTAACGTTAAATGAGCTGAACCCACTACTCTCTTAAAATGATATTTGAATGCTTTAACTCCCGCTTCCCAAAGGCCACCGAAGTTGGGTGCTCTAGGAGGAGAAAATTTCCAGCAGATGCCCTCTGATGCCAAAAGGTTAGAGATTTCTTCGCTATTCATAAGTTTTCGTAGACGCTTAAGTTCTGCTGAAGCCCCAACAAAATTTGTAGCGTTGTCGCTAAAAATTGTTGAACTTTTCTCACGACGAGAGAAAAATCGCTTTAAAGTAGCAATTATTGCTTCAGATGTTAAGTCTGAAACTAAATCCAAGTGTACAGCTTTAGTGACCATACATACAAATATAGTTACATAGATTTTTTGGAGGGTACCCTTTCTCTGGCCCTTGTATTTTATTTCAAAGGGTCCACATAGATCTAATCCGACATTAGAAAAGGGAGAGCTAGGTATTACTCTCTCAGGAGGGAGATCCCCCATCAGCTGGTTAGCCATTATGGGCTTAACTTTGAAGCATTGTACACATTCATGCACAACCTTACGTGCAATGTTTCTGCCGCTGAGTGGCCAATATTTTAGACGTACAGTATTCAAAAGAGCCTGGGGTCCTACATGAAAATCACGAAGATGATAGTATTGAAAAATAAGTTTAGTTAACCTATCCTTTGCTGGCAAAACTATGGGATATTTGCTTTTATAATTTATGTTCGCATGTGAGAGTCTCCCACCTACTCTGATTAATTCATTACAATCTAAAAAAGGATTCAGAAATTTTAACTTACTTGCAGGAGGGACTGAAGAACCCTTTTTCAAGGCATCAATTTCATGTGAAAATACTTTACCTAAATGTATTTCAATAAGTAAATTTCCGATTTCTGGATCTCGTTGGCAGAAAGAGGACCTTTTAATTTATCGCACTCCTTACAATTTCTAATAAATCTATAAATAAAGGCTAGAATTCTAATTAATTTCAAAAAATTGTTAGTTAAATTAAATAAATCATTCACAAAATTAGAGTCATTAATGTTGAAAAGAGTCATTTTTGCAGGAGGTTTCAGTTCATTTACATATAAATTATCACACAGAATATCTGGATTACGAATAGTCTCTAAAGATTGTTCACTAACAGATGAAAGTTGTGGACCTTGCCACCACAGTTCACTAGCAGCAAGAGCTTTTACGTCAAGTCCCCTAGAAACCATGTCAGCTGGATTGCTCTCGGATGGAATGTAAGACCACTTATAGCTTTTTGATAACTGCTGAATTTGCGACACTCTGTTGCACACAAATGTCTTTAACAAATTTGGAGAAGTTTCAATCCACGCTAGTGCTATAGTTGAATCAGAGAACAACTGGACGGAGTCGAGAGGTTGTTTTAAGGCCTCTAAGACCTTGTTAGTCAATTTTGTCAGAAGAAGACATGCAGATAATTCCAGTCTAGGAATAGTCATTACTTTCGTCGGAGCAACACGGGACTTGCTGCAAAGAAGTTGACTAGATAGTTCATTAGTGTTGGAGATAGTTTGAATATATATGACTGCACCGTACGCCTTAGAAGAAGCATCTGCGTAACCGTTCAGCACCACAGATTTAACGTTCACTTTTAAGAAACACCTTGGCACCTTAATTGTCTCTAATTCTGGTAATGTTGCTATGAAGTTTTCCCATTGCTGAGAAACGTGTGGAGGTAGTTTTTCGTTCCAATCCACATTGAGTAGCCACAGTTGTTGCATGAAGATTTTTGCCTTTGCTATCACCTGTCCAAGTAGACCAAAGGGGTCATAGATACGAGCTATTTGTGAAAGGACATCTCTTTTAGTAAAGTTTTGTTTTTCACTTATGTTTACCTTGTAGGTAAATGTATCACTGAAGCTATTCCATAGCATTCCTAACGTTTTTGTCATAATTTCCTCGGAATTTCTGTCAAGGGGAAATATTTCCTGATCCTTAGACTGTACTCCATTGGAGCACCATTTGTGCAAGCTCATGCCTCCTCTTTGGAGAAATTGCGTTAATTCGCGCTGAATTAATTGCATCTGGGTTAAATCTGAAGCACCAGACAAGCAATCATCCATGTAAAAATCATTTAATAAAATATTCGAAGCCAATGGGAAGTCCCTTTTTTCATCCAAAGCAAGTTGTTGCAAAGTTTCGGTTGCTAGATATGGGGCGCAGGCGGTCCCGTAGGTAACGGTTGACAGTTGGAAAACTTTGACAGGCGATGACTTACTGTCCTTCCACAGAATTTTTAGGAATTTATGCTGCGACGGGTTAATTTCTATCATTCTAAACATTTGTTTAATATCTGCCATAAATGCGTAAATGTGCTTTCTAAATCTTACTAATATTGAAAAGAGATCTTCCTGAAGCACCCCTCCCTTATATAACATATCATTTAAAGATTTTCCAGTTGTTGATTTTGCACTTGCGTCAAAAACGACGCGCAGTTTGGTAGTTTTGTTTGATGGTCGCAGGATTCCGTGATGAGGTAAATAAAAACCGTCTTCAAAATCACTATTTTCCTCTATTTCATACATATGATTCAAATACTTATATTCATTTAGAAAACCTATGTACAAATTTTTCACTGTTGGATCACGCTCTAAACGTTGCCACAAATAATCTAATCTTTTAGATGCGATTTTTTTTAAATTTCCTAAATTAGTTTCAGAAATTTCTGGTTTGAACGGCATTTCAACTACGTATCTCCCATCCTCCTTTCTAAAATGCGTTTTATCAAAATGTTGATTACAATATGTTAATTCATCACTGCTGCACGGCTTTAAATCATCAACATTCTCGATTTCCCAAAATGAGGTCAAGGTCTTATTGAGTGCTTCTAGATTTTTTGTTAGAAAACAATGGGTTTCATTATGCTTTATATTATTATCATAAACACTACCAGATACCAGATATCCAAAACAAGTTGATTGCAGAATTAAATTATCTTTCAGTTTTATGTGATCAGCATTTAAAAATTCGAAAAACAATTCGGCACCCAGAAGTATATCTATTTTTTGCGGAATGAAGAATTCAGGGTCCGCCAATTTTATGTTTTGTGGAATGCTCAAAGTAGAAATGCTTATCTTTCTAGACGGACTGAAATTTGTTATTTTCGGAGTGATCAGACAATCAATATTCCATTGAGAATCCCCGCTTTTATTAGATAAGCAAACTGCAGTTTTTGCCTTTATATTTATTGTTGAATCATTCAAACCCGCAATCGGTATACGAATTTTTTCTTTCTTTTATCCCAACAAAGTTGCTGCGTGAAATGAGATAAAATTACTTTCTGACGCAGAGTCTAAAATGCCACGTAGCGGTCTTTTAACCCCATTAGAATCTGTAATATAAATTATCGCCGTGTTTATCAAAACGGATTTATTGTTTCCATGAGAAAAAAAAACGAATGTTTGGGAGTATCGCTTTCAAAATTCTCTCTTTGCGTACAGGCAGTCGCCGCTGTGTCTGGGACGCTTGATTTGACCTCGTAATGATCAGCTTGTGGCGCTGAATATTTATGTAGGGAAGTATGATGAAATTTTGATTTGCAAACAAAGCAAGTATTTTTTGAATCACACGATGATAATAAATGTGAAGAATTAAGACAGTTAAAACAAAGTTTGTTTTTCTTGACAATATTTATTCTATCTGCTAATTTCATAATCTTATATTTTTCGCAATGGTACAACGGGTGGATTTCAGAGCATAGACTGCACTTTTTATTCTGTGTTTTATCAGATTTCATGAATAAAGACTTAGAACGGTCAGAGTTAGAATTGAATTTTGATGAAGAACTAACACTGATGCTATTTAAGATTTGACATCTTCGTTCTAAGAATTCGAGAAATTCGTCAAAGTTAGGAACCTCGTTATCTTTTAACGTGAGCTCATATTGTTTACGAGTGTCTCGATCAAGTTTGTCTAAAAGTATATTTAATAATATGGCGTTAGAGAATGTATCTCTTTCATAGTCTAAAACTTTAAGGGCTCTTAAGTTCTTTCTAACACTATCTAATAAATTTCGAAGATCTTTTGCGGATTCATGTTTGATTGGGTACAAGTTGAGAATATTTTTTATATGACAATCTACTATTCTTCTTTTGTTCTCATACCGTTGTTCTAATGCACTAAAGAGAGACGTATAACTATCGTCTGGGGTTTGTATGCTTTTGGGTTCCCCCAATAAAGCACCACGGAGATAGAAAAGCTTTTCATTGTCGTTCAAATCAGAATTTTCAGTAATGAGCGTATTAAAGGCAGTTTTAAAAATGCTCCACTCCTCAATTTTTCCAGTTAAAACCGGTAATGGAATTTTGGGCAGTTTTATAATTGCTTTATGATTACTAACAGTTCTATCATTACTTGAAGAAGCGCTAACATTAGATTCACAATAAAATTTCTTAATAGAGGTTTTAAGACTTACCTCTATTTTTCTAATGTCCTCATCCAGTAGAGACAGTTGCTCCTCTGTTTGTTCCAATTCGTCCTCTTTCACGATTTTATAATAATCCTCCTTGATAACTTCGAACCTTTCTTGTATTCTAGTTAAACACTCCAAATGAGACTGCCATTCAGATATTTCGAAAGTATTTTCGTTAATAGCTTTGGATATTTTGGTGAGCTGAGACTTGATGTTGCCGCGCTTTCGATTTAGAGTCGTAACTGCTGCCTCCGACATACTGTTGATCTTCTTGTTGAAGATAAAGAAATCACAAGTTTTTCGTTAAAATACTGAAGATGTGCTGATTACCTCCGGGTTGCTTAGGACCAAAAATGTGCGGAGGTTTCGTACTAGTTGTGCGAAGTTAGATAAAGTGGACTGTATATATCAAACTATAGTATTTATTTAGTTAATAAATACGATGAAGAGAAGACAGCAACGGCGGCTTGTCGCCACCGAGTTTCGAGCACATCTACTCACATACACAGGGTTACAATAACGGGTTGCCAGAAAACAGAAAGAGGGGGGGGGGAATGTTCCATCGCCAATAGATACAGAACATATCTAATATAGAAACTTTGAAATTTTTGATGGTGTTATAATATTAATAAAATGCTAGGTCAGGTAGAAATTAATTTACTGGAACATGTAGACAATTAGCACTATGTTAACCTAGCTGAATTGCTCTATTAGGTAATTTGAATTTTAATAAATCTTAAGCTGACCAATGGGGAATTTTTTTTTACACCTCATTTTGTCCATAGCTTAGGTAAAAATAAGTTCATTATTTACCAAGTTCCTTAGCAGTAATAAATTTACTAGAATTGAATACTCAGAATAATTATGATGTGATGATAGAATTGATACGTGATGATGATAAATATGAAGATAAAGTCATGTTTTCCTTGATGACAAATAATAAAAATATTTAGAAGAGAAATTGGAAAAATTATTTAAGTTGCATTCAAAAAATTCATGATGTATGTAAATAAAATTTTGTTGATGATGTTGATCTTCTTATTTCTTTTGCTGATGATACAATTGTTATTATTCTTATTACTATGATAAAAAAGTTATTCTAAGGTAATTAATGCAACATATTAAATTTAAATTTAGCAAAAATAATAAATAAAATTTAGGAGATTTTTATGTATTTTATTGAATAAATGTTCTGGTTCGTGCTTAATTTGGATTCACAAATTCTTATAATTCTTAAAAATTCAAGAAGAAAGGTTTGAATTCAGTTATGTTTCTGTCAGAAGGGTATATATGGTCGTAGTTTGGAAACATGGAACAATTCGCAACCATATTTTTCACCAGATAATTTTAGACTATTTCATGAGCGACCCAAACAACAATCAAAACCACAACAAACATCACAATCATCATCACAAACTAAAGTAAAAACAATAGAGTAAATTCTAATTCTTTAAATATCTCTTATCAGGGCTACACTAGATACCGGGCTTGCTCATTCATTATCATGACGTCACAAAAGGTGGCTGGCCGCTACCAGCGATTGGTACAAAGCGAAACGACAAAATGAAAGACCAACAGCGATTGGCACAAAACGACGGGCTCGTCGCTTTGCACCAATCGCTGGTCGCGGCCAGCCACCTTTTGTGACGTCATGATAATGAATGAGCAAGCCCGGTATCTAAAGAAGCCTTGCTCTTATTACAATAGTTTTCAACATTATCAGGTATGTTCTTGGTGCGCAACGAGAATATTACTTGTTTTTGAGAGTTTTTGAGGTTGAGTAGACACCTTATGCAGGCATAAGATGTGTATTTTGATTTTAGGAATTTTCAAATTGATGTTGAAAAATGAAATTAAATGTTTTTAATTCTATATCAAAATGAACTATTTTTACTTTATTTACTTTTTCTTAAACCAATTGTTTCAAAATTTAATATTATGTTATTTATTTCAATAGATAATCAAATAGTAACAGTTAAATATTTCTATAATTATATAAATAATTGGATAGTGATGATGTGATTTTACAGTGATTGTTTTGTGTGACAATAGAAAATTAAGTATCTAAACTAATTGCCTTTGTAGTCCATTTCTCAACTAAAATTAACATCTTTTTATTGTTATGTATTGTCTTTATTTATTCTAAGTTTGCCAAAAAACAACTCTCTACATTTAGGATATGAATACTTATAACTTAACAGTATAATTTTGTAAAAGGGTATCAGAGAGAAAAAAAATTATTGTAAGGAACTACTGGTTGAGAGTTCACTTTCTAAATATTTAGATTTAAATTTATTTGGATTTTGAAATTATTATTATATATTTTTTTTGTATACTTTCGACTGGCAAAAATACTTTCTTATATGATTAAAAAATAAGAAATTTATTTATTTGCTATGTAATTATTTTATCCTCAACCAATATTTTCCTTAACAATAAATAAACAAACTGTGATATTTTCTTAAATTATACTAATGTTATTATATTATTATTATTTCTACTATTGAATTATATTATGAATTACTACATGTATTGAGAAGTATTAGTTATATTGCAAGTTATTATTGTTATGTTTATGAATTGAATTTTATTATAGTATTTATTTACATTATTGAAGAGTTATATTATTTATTAGTGGAAAAAATGTTTGAAAAAAAAATTAGTTAAAGATATTGGGATCCCACAAGAATATAAGAAAGATAACATACCCCAAATACAAAATAAACGAGCTCAGGGAAATAATTTGACTTATGTAGAAAATTTACTGTGATACTTAAGAGAAAGATGTTGTGACAAAATGCTAGCATTATAAAGCATTATAAAATATTGGCAAAAATGACTACAGTTTTTAAAATTTGATGGAGTAATGTCTTTATTTTCAGCCTTTATATAAAAACTGCATTTTAAAATGAGGGACTGCAGTAATCATTTAAAAAACAAAAACAAAATGAGGACTTATTAAAAAAGTTTGATCTAATGAACTCAAATTTGAATGAAGACGAATTTTTTTTTAAACTTTGTTTAAACAATTTGCTTGTGACTACTTATTCTAAACTTTGTGAACTTGGTGAAAGCAAAAAATTTTATTATTATTATTTTGTTTTTCTTGTTTATTAATATTTATTATTTATTGTTGTTGTATTTTTCTTGTGCACTTACAAATGGTAAGTGAAATTGTAACATTTTTGTATTTCAGTGAGATCTTCTTTCACGCCCTTCTTCAAAATTGTTAACTACAAAATTATTATACTTCGTTCTTTTTGATTGCTTTTCCTTCGCCAATGCCAGTGCTGGCTCACTCTAAGCAACTTTAAAAATTAATTTTTTTTCTCGTCTGAAACCGCCGTTTCTAAAACAGCTTGTTCAGTCAAGAGTTTTTAAGGGGGGGGGGGGGGGTAATATAACAAAATTTAAAATTGATCGCGATAAGCCAAAGTATTTTTATTCCATCCTAGTCTAACTAACTCTATAATATTTATTTCCTCCGTTTATTTAAATATTTTAACTCTATTTATTCCGAAAAAAACCTCATATCTAAATTCAATATTTTAATGGCTGCCAATTAGTTCAATAAATCGCGTCTTTATCTTTAAATTATAAAACACCCTAATATTCATACTTTATAAAAAAAAAACCGCATAATTCCCTTTTAATTTTCTAAATTCCTAAAAAGACTGTATTTATTTTAATAAGTTCCTATATTAAAAATAATTCGCCAGATCATAATATATTTTTCTTATATTAAAATGTAAAAACATTTATTCTAATTCCATTCTGGCTATGTTCCAAACTCGATAAACCATTTCTCTTATTTTCTTTTTTCCTTTCCCTAAAAGTCAAAATCATTCCATATTCTCGAACCAATTAACTAACGGTAATCAATGAAACTAAAACACTCTGGGTCATAGCTAAATCATCGAACATCATGGACTTTTCGAGAATCTTCCTTCGCGCCAAAAATTAGCGGAAACCATTTTATTACAATATTCTGGAGCCGTCGCAAAGAATCCCAGTTAGATCCCGGCTCATGATTGGCGCACAGGCCCTCACGTGATCTCTGTATCCCTACTCTTACTGAAAGGATATATCGTCGCTTTTTCCGCCTCAGAGAGCATTCGTTCGGAGAACATTCAAAAATTTGATACACTGATGAAAGCTAGACGTATTCGTGTAATAGCATTCGAAGAGATGGGCGCTGGAACGGTGTTTGTTTGGTTAAATCGAACCTCTGTCTGGTATTAGCGAAGTGACCTGTAGTTTTTCTGATGATATTCGGAATGAATATTTATAAAAGTTAACCATCCGGCTTCTACTGTATATAAAATTTGGTCATCTAAACTAAAAAGATGGCTCGGGTGAAACCAGATCTACAAATGATGTCGTTTACTTTTCTAAATAAAAGTTTGATTGTATTGTAAGATGAAGTTTTGTTCTTATGCAGACGTACACACGCCATCTACTGGTAATAACATGACTGTCATTAATCCGAGTGCTGAAACTTCCTCTTCCGGTGATTATGTGAAAAGAACACATCTTATTTTTAAAAAAAACATTTATTAAAAAATGGTACTGCTGAATCAGCTCGGCCCTCAATATCACCACATATATGTATATATATATATATATATATATATATATATCTGACCTATGTTATACGGTAACGCTCGTATTTATTTATCAATTTTGATGAAACTAATTATGTGTATTAAGCTCACCAATATCTCGGCCGAGTTCGTTGGCCAGCTTGGTCCGCCATTTTGTTCCAAGATGGTGGCCACTTAAAAATTTAAAACTAAAATAAATATACAAAAAAGTTAAAAATTCAAATTTATTTTTTATCTAAGTGTTAGGCCTTGATACAAGGATTCCAGAGCATTTTTTGGTTTACCTTTATCTTAAAAAATGGCTGAGATATAGCAGTTTGAAATTCTAGAGTGGCTGACATTTTGAAACAAGACAGCACATTACAAAAATTTTCATTGTTGTAATAATTTTCCCAATCATACGCATAAAACTATATATTCATATCCGTTAGAGCCAAATTTGGCGACCAAAATAAGTCTTCATAAATGAAGCCAATTTGGCGAATTTCTTATTCAAATTCAGTATTAAAGAATCTTTTGTAAACGTTTTCTTTTCATTTTAACTTGCTGTTTTCGTGTAACATTAGCTAAAATTTTAAAACGAAGATATAGGAAAGCTACCTTTTCCTCCCGGTACAGGCCGGAAGGACTTTTTTAAAATAAGGCAACAGGAAAGAAAAAAAGTTAAACATTATTTAAATATGAAACATTACTTCCTTTTTAAAATTTCTAAATTAATTTCTCAAAGTATAATAAAAAATTAAATAATATAAAACCTTTTTTTTTTTTTAAATATATTACATTCTTACTTCTTTTATTTATATTTTCTAGTTTTTAGTGTCTAAAATATTTCGTTGTTGGAGTTTCACAGCCAGTTGGCCTATTTTGGTGAGCGTATTTTGGCGCTTATTAAATCCGTTTTTGTTGTAATTCGTATACAATTGTAACCATAAAGAATATTTCACGATTTATCACCTGTGGCCATCTAATGGATAAGTGCCTTAAAACTAATTTATTAATTTATAATTAAGCTCCAAAAATATTGAAATGTCGCATTGTCATCAGAAACGCACTTATGTACATAATTTTTATAATTCTAGTAAGAAGAGGTTGAAAATTGTATTACAAAATTCCATCTTTACTTAAAAAAACCGTAGAGTTTGATAAAACAGTTTAAGAAACGTAATACGTCGGTATCATACGTAAACTCGTACTGCAGGGCTTAATTTGCGCCGGAGTTCACGGAACTCACCTCCGGTACTTCTCCATTTTTAGTAAATATTTAAATATTGGCCTGAATTCACCGGAGCTCATAAATACTGCGCTCCGGAGCCCAATGCCATGACGCAAAACGAATCCTAAATGACCCTTTCCTTTCTCTCCCATCTAATCCTTTGCCTTCTTTTGTACCAAAACACTTATAAGTGACGTAATGATGTGTCGCTCACGTAAGAGATGGAGGTGAAAAAGGCTCGATTTTTATATCAGTCTTCTGGTTTTGGGCAGGCTAGAACTCAATCTGTTTTAAATTCAAAATTTTTATTTATTTCCATTTCAAATCATTTTAATGCTTTTTTGATCAGAATATAGAGTAAACAGAAATAGTCTTTTTCTATTCTGCATAGCTGCGAACTATTCATTTTTTGTGTTAACACTATTTCCGAGTCATAATCCTGAGCTTGTTTAATCGCAGAATTCTGCGGTTAATTAACATTAAGATTAGTCAAAGGTTTCTATTGGAAGTAGTAATAACTGAAAAGTGGAATAGTTGATAGTTAAGTATACGCAGATAGATGTATTTAAATTTTTTATTTTGCTAAATAAAAAAACAATGTTTTAAATTTTGAAAATAATGTATGAAATATAAATATGCAGATTGGAGTGATGGCGGAGGGGGGGGGGGGGTTAGGGTCGAGTACGCTATATGGATGTTACTATTGCAGAATATTAGGGCTCCGGTACTTTTTTCTTAGAAATTAAGACCTGCTTTCTGATATTGAAAACCGCATTTCGGTAATTATATTAGGTAATAAATAATTAGCTATTTAATTTTTCCCATCGGTTAACATGGAATTTCACGATCGGGAAGGACCATTGAAGAGTCGCTTTAAATCAGGCAGTGAAAACATCATGATTTTTTTTTCCTTCTTTAAGATATTGAATTGCAACCAAAACTTGTAGGTTTCCAAAATAATTTATCTTGCTGCTTCATCTTTTCTTGTAAAAATATTGCAAAATTAATGTGTACAAAAAAAAAAAGTGAGAATTATTTTGATAAATATTTATAATGAACACAAATTCTAGAACATGGTTATTTTTTGGGTTCGAGGAAATAACTTAGTAACTCATAGATCATTTAAAAATAAACTGAACAATATTTCATCAAAAATTATTAACTGTAAAGATCAGTTTCGAAAAACAGAAAATATTTTTCACTTCCAAAAAGAATTTATCCAGTTTTTCATCCCCCACCACGCACGCATACACAAATCTTTTTTTCTTTCTTTTTTTTTTTTTCAGATTTTTCCGAATCTTTTTTTTTAATACAACACAAATAACAAATAAAATTTACTTTTTCTGTCAGCTCCTATCTAATTGTACTCTAAAGCAATTCAAGTACATTCAAGAAACTTTTCTACCAATTTGATTTTTTTTTTTTTTTTTTTTCTTTTTTGAGCCAAGAATCTTTCTAAATTCGTTTGTATATTTTAACTTTCATTTATAACTTTTATTATTAATTTTTTTTTTAATAGAAGCATCCGTGCATGTCTGAAGATGTTTTCAATTGAGACTTCAATGACATTGTTAAAATTACTGAATGGGAATGTTTGATGGAAAACAATTACCGTTTAGCTAACAAACTTTAAAAAAAAAAAAAAAAAAAAAAAAAAAACAGAAATCAGAGTTGTAGAAATAATTGTGAATATCTTAATGTTATCAGTAAAGGAAACTTTTTTGTATTAATAATGTAAAATAAATGTAATTCAAGCAAAAAATAGCGGGTTTTTTTTAATTTATTTTATTTTTTTAAGAATTTAATACAAAGTAAATTACGATTACCGCATTTTTTAAAATATGACGCACTGTTTTCTCGCCTCAATATTAAAAAAAGAAAAAAAAACTTGATGTTTTTGATATATGTCTGATTTATAATTTTAATAGCCTCTGTATATATGATCATTGGTCACTGGATAAAATCTTTGAACGGAAATTCCATATTTAAATTTACGAAACCATAAAGCTATACACTATTGTGAATACTGTGCAATTTTAGTACTAACTGTTAAATTTTAATAGAATGAAATTTGTTTCATTTTTTTAGGATTTCGTTCATCTCACGAAACCCTATTACTCCCGCTTCGTTGTCTGTCCGTCACAGAGTCGGTTCTCAGAAACTATGTAACTTACAGTCATGAATTTTTGTGTACTTATAGCTAAATACCTATTGTCGCGAATCGAATTGAATTAAATGTATTCTTGGCTCCTACTAACAGGAGATATTTTTCACAGATGCATCTTTCTAAGCTGTGTGAGAAAGATGTTTTTGTTTTCATAAATGTATCTTTCTAAGCTATGTGAGAAAGATGTTTTGTTTTTGTAGATGTAAATTTCTAAGCTGTATGAGAAAGATGTTTTTTGTTTTTGTAACTGTATCTTTTCAAGCTGTGTGAAAAATATCTTGTTGTTGGAAAATGGTTTTGTAGAATGTTTTGTCGGCACGGAAGTAAGAGAATAAAGATATTCGTTATGCAACAGAATGGGACAACGAAACAGGGATGGATTATAGCATTCACTCGGACTGCCTATCAGCAATATTAGCACTCAGCAAACCATTCAACACAGTAAAACTAATTGCAGACATACAAAACAAAATAAGAAAATCAAACAACAAATTTAAAATTAATTGGGTTAAGGCACACGTTGGCATCCAAGGAAACGAGGATGCTGACGAATTAGCAAAAGAAGCGGCTAAAAATAAAAAAAAATGATAGACCCTACCACATAGAAAGACCAATATCAAACCTTAAGCGTATATTAAGAGTCAACAATAAAACAATGGCAGTTCGAGTGGGAATACGGGGACACGGGTAGAACAACCCATGGATACTTCCCAAAAGTAGACACAAAAAGGCTTATAAGTTGTAAATTACTGAGCCAAATCTACACAGAACATGGAGAATTCCCACAATACCTACATAGATTTACTAAATTTAGCTCTCCAGAATTCATATGCGAATTGGGGTCCATAAAACACTACCTTACGTCCTGCCCACTCACACAACCACACCATCTGGTCACCATCACAGTTAATAACGAAATACTATGGGACAGACAACTTGCAAACAACAAACATGTACAAAACAAAGGTAGAGCAGTGATCAGATGGCTAATGAACAACGTAGACGACATGAAACAGACAAACATAGACTAATACAACAACAACAACAACAAAAAAGAAACATAAAAGTCCCAGCAGCCACCATACCTCTATATTCAAAGTGTGTATAACCTCTGCCTAATTTATCTTTTCTTTCAGGGGAAAAAAAAAGAAGAAAAAAGGATATATATATATATGTATATATAATAAAAATAGCAGTGTAAAGTATACCTCTTTCCTGCGAAAAAAAAATCGTTCTTTTAGCGTCTAAGAGGGTGGAAGTTAATAACTAATTAACGGACTAATGGCCAAGGAATATGCCCCACCCCATAGCGCACCAAGTCCTCAAATAGCTTCATCGAGTTCATGAAAACAGCCATAAGGTATATATGGACTGATCGCCACTAGAGCGCATTCATGACAACAAATTCAACGGTTACCAGTGATGCAACAGAGTATAAAATCAACAGCGAAATATGAGAAACCCAAATCAAAATGAGAAACCTGCAACAAATGAGAAACCAAAATAAATGCAACAAAAGAGAAACAACTGCATCACATGAGAAACCAAAAAGCAACGAGATAAACCTAAATGTGCAACAAAAATCAAGCAGCAAAAGAAAAACAACAGGTAACTGGAAAGTACAGTAGAAAAAAGTAAGGGAAAAAAACAATCCAACACAGGTAAAAGTAATAATTTTCTTCTATTTTTTTATGTAAAGTTAAATAAACATGTATTAAACCCCTTCCCTTACAGTTTTTTTTTTTAATATCTTGTACGCTAATGGCGCCCGGTGCATGTAAAATCCGTCGTGGGTGTAAAGTCCTCCAAGTTCCCTGTGAATTATACCTCTGGGGGTGCCTAATCAGGTGAAGGTCTCGTCACCTGATCAAGGCTCTAAATTACGAGACCAACTCGCATAACGATGACATGACGTATGGGTGTAATGCCAAGCGCAGGTCCATATAAAAAGAATAACATCAATCAGCAGCAAAACAAAAATGGGAACAAAACTAAGTCCTCCACATAGCCGTCCTGCCAGCAACGGCCAGACGCTACGCGGCATCTCTTCAGTGGCGCTACGCGCTCCGGTGCCAGGCACTAAACCCGTTTAAGCTAGGGAAACCTGGCAGGTAGGGGCCTGGTCGCCGGTCTCAAAAGAAAAAAAAAAGAGGACTGTTTTTCACGTATTAAAGTATTATTTTCTTTTGTTTTAAAAATGACGAAAGTATTAAAACGGGTAGTTTTAAGGTTTCGAAAATCGCTATGTATGTAATTTGCGATAAATTGGCGCCCGAACAGAAGGACATAGGAAGTAATATTTTTTAAGTGGAAAAATGTTCAATTATGGATGCGTTAAAAATAAAAAGAACGCCGCTTAGAAGCGCATTTACGAAGACTTTAAATGCTTTAAACGAAGCTCTTAACCAGTCAAGCCCAGATGTTAATCAAATAGAAGAGCTATTAGATCAGTTAGTGGACAAAGCATCTAGATTACGTTCCACAGATGACGAAATATTAAATTTTATGTTGTCGAATGGGTCTTCGGAAAAAGATTATGCAAAAGAATTCGAAGCATGTGAAGAATACCATGAAAAATTAATAAAAGTGAAGCAAAATGTAAGACATTTTTTCGTTGAGCCTGCCGTTGAACATCAATCTATTTTACCTAATTCGATAGAAATCGAAAGAATGGGATCCCGCACACTCAGATTGCCTGAAATTAGTTTGCAGCCGTTTGATGGGGACTCAAGATCGTGGCTAACGTTTTGGAATACCTTCAAGAAAATTCACGAAGACACTGTGTTAGACGATCACTCGAAGTTCGTATATCTGATGCAAGCAATTACTCCGAAATCGAAAGCGTCCCAAATTGTGAACAGTTATCCTATATCGGCTGAAAATTATCCTAAAGTAATTCAACATCTAAAAGAAAGATTTGGAAGAGAAGACACTTTAATTCAAATTTACGTTCGCGATCTGCTGCAGCTGGTATTATGCAATAATAATACATCCAGGAGAGAGTGCAACTTGTCATCGTTATATGACAACCTAGAAACCAAACTTAGATCGTTGGAATCTCTTGGGGTTACAGAAGATAAATACGCGAGCATTTTATTCCCGTTGGTGGAATCGTGTTTACCTCATGATGTTCTCCGAATTTGGGAACGGGATCATGAAAAGTCTGCTCAAGGTAAGAGCGAATTAAATTCTATACTTAGAGCGCGTCCAGTAATGTCACCGGTACGTAACCGGTCAGGTCGGTTAGTTACCAAAGCGTTCAGTGCTGCTAACCGGTACGCAACTAACGTCGTTCAGCGGAAGTAACCGAAGTGACCGGTAAGGGACCGAACTAACCGAAGAAAAATATCGGTTACTTGGGTCACATGATCGGTTACATGAAAATTTACGATGATGTGATACAGATGTAATTACCAACAGATGGCGCTACAAGTAAATAATACCATTTTCGTCCAGTAGATCTGTCGACCGGTTAGAAACCGGTCACTTACCGCCCCGGTATGTAACCGGTCACTTTGGTTAGGTCAACTGCACGCGCTCCTAATTTCTTAAAAAATGAAGTGTTGTCTGAAGAACGTATTTTATTGGCGCGTACTAGTTTTGGTTTTGATAAATCTAAGAATTTTACTAGGTTTAAATATGTTGAATATAATTCTACGCCAACTGCTACTGATTTATTTGTAGGTGATAAATCTAAAGGTAAACATTTAATTAAGAAATATGATGAAGCATGTATATTTTGCGACAAGTGTCACTTATCAGAAAAATGTTTTAAAGCTGATTCGCTTTCTTTTGAAGATAAACGAAGTATAATTTTGAAAAAGGGGGCTTGTTTTGTCTGTCTTAAGAAAAATCATATTTCACGTCACTGTAAATCGAAGATTAAATGTTTAAATTGTAGTAAAAGGCATTTTGCTGTAATGTGTCAAAATGTCTGTAATGAAGAAAGTAATACGGCGTTAGAAAGTCGTAAACATGAACATGAGTCAGGGAGTAGGGATACTGTTTTGACTACTCAAGGTTCCAACCCAACTGTGTTATTACAAACTTTGCATCTACGTGTAAAGCACGATGGTAAAGAAAAAATTGTACGGGGAGTCATAGATACGGGCTCTGAACGTTCATATTTATCAGAAGATGTAATTAAGTATTTGAATTATAAAAGTATTGATGAAGTTAAATTAATTCATAAATTATTTGGTGGTGTTGAAACAAGTGAGACAAACCAGAACAAATATAGAATTCATTAAAGTAGTATTGATAATAGTTATAAATGTGATATGTCTGTTTTAGATGCTCCTGTTATTTGTTCTAATATAAAAAAGGTACCAAATGGACCTTGGTTAAAAGAATTAAATAAATATGATATTAAGATTTCGGATGTTGAATATAATGCATGTAAAACCGAAAATGAAATGAAATTGTTAATTGGTTCCGATGTGGCGGGAAAATTACTGACCGGAAATATTAAAATTTTAAAAAGTGGTCCGGTTGCTGTAAAGACCCATTTGGGGTGGACTCTCATGGGGAAAATTCCAGGTATTAAATCTGAAACAAATGATTTTCTTATGGTTATTTCGTCTCTTTGGAACGAAAGTTCCGTTGCTAATTTATGGAAGCTAGATGTTCTTGGTATAACTGATCCGGTTGAATCTAAAACTAAAAATGAAATTCATGAAGAAACTATGCAACATTTTAAAAGAAACATAAGAATAGATTCAGATGGGAGGTATGAAGTAGCATTGCCTTGGGTACTAGATAATGCTCGCTTACCTAGTAATAGAGAATTGGCCGAAAAACGGCTTGCTGCAACGAAGAAAAGGTTATTAAATTTGAATAAAACTGAAGTTTATAATGAAGTATTTGATACATGGTTAAATGCAGGTATAATTGAAAGGGTGGTCGATAATAAAAAATCCAAAATACTTTATTTGCCACACAGGCCTGTATTTAGAGAATCGAGTGAAACTACTAAAGTAAGGCCGATTTTTGATGCTTCGGCTCATGTGAAAGGTTTTCCTTCATTAAATGATTGTCTGGATAAAGAATTAAATATGATTGAAATGATTCCTTCAATATTGCATCGTTTTCGGAAATTTCCTGTTGATGCAGTATCTGATATAGAAAAGGCATTCCTACAGATAGGTATTACAGAAAGTGATAGAGACTATCTACGGTTTTTATGGAAGGATAATATAATTTACAGACATAAACGTGTGGTTTTCGGAATCAATTTACTAGCGGCTACTCTGAAACACCATCTGGAAAGTACACCTGACAATTTTGTTTCTACAGCAGAAACTTTGAATGAATCTTTGTATGTAGATAATTGTGTTTGTAGTTTCAACACAACTGAAGAGTTAAACAAGTTCATAATTGAATCGAGAATGTTACTGTCCTCCGCGAAATTCAATTTAAGGGGATGGCTGTCAAATTATCCAATTAAAATTATGTCTGAAACTTCAACAGTTAACATAACACCAGTACTGGGCTTAAACTGGGATCTAGAAAACGATACCCTATCTTGCGAAATCGGCCCTATTGAGGAAGAGCAAATGATTCCTACAAAACGAGCTCTACTTTCATTGGCTCAGAAGGTTTTTGATCCTCTGGGATTTGCCTCACCTGTGAGTTTGCTCCCTAAACTTATTCTACAAGAATGCTGGAAGTTGAAATTAAAATTTTATTAATTAATTGCAGAGAATTTAGCTAAACAATTTTTGAAGTGGGTGCAGGGAATAACATTGTCTTCACATATTTTGTGACGGAAGTAAACACGCATATGCTACTTGTATTTTTCTGAGAGTAAAGAAGGAAAATGAAATTTTGGTGAGTTTTATACAAGCACGCACAAGAGTAGCTCCTCTTAAGAACCTAACTATACCGCGGTTAGAGCTTTTATCATGCTGCATTGGAGCCAGGTTGGGTAGTCGTGTCATTGCTGATTTAAGAATTCCAAATTTGAAGATCTGTTATTGGTGTGATTCAACCACAGCTTTAAGCTGGATAAAGCGAGATAATAGATGGGGAACATTTGTCTGGAATCGTGTAGAAGAAATCAGGTCTTTATCACAGAAAAATCAGTGGCGACATATTTCAGGAAAATTTAATCCGGCTGATCTCCCTTCCAGAGGTTGTTCCATTGAACAGTTCTTGCAGCTAAAATGGTGGGAGGGACCAGCCTGGCTGGCTGAGCCAGAATTTACTTGGCCTCAAAGTGTCGAATCACCAGATGAAGAAGTTATTAATGCTGATGAACGGAAAAGTGTCATTTCAGCATTAAACAAGAGCACGAAACCTAATGATTGGTATTATCGACGATTTTCATCATACAAGAAAATAATACGATTGATTGCATGGATTCTAAGATTCATAAGTAATTCAAGAAAACCGAATTCAAAAGAAGTATCTGAACTTACATGTTTTGAAATAGAACAAGCTGAAAGAAAATTAATGATTTTGATCCAGAAAGACAGCTTTGAAAATAATGAGAAAATTCGTAGCCTAAGACCAATCCTAGATGAAGATGGTATCATCAGACTAAAAACACAAGTCATCTATCGAGAAGATACTGTCAATTTTAAGTACCCAATTCTTTTGCCGTCTGACCATCCTGTAGTCCACCGAATGATCTCCTGGAAACACTAAGAGCTATTACATGCAGGAGTGGCTCTTTTGATGACATCTATACGAGAAGACTACTGGATCCTGAAAGCCAGGAAAACCATTCGAGCAGTAGTTCAGAAATGTGTGCGTTGCAAAATATTTAGTGCACAGAAGTCAGAGTCAGAACCTATTGCATTGCCAGCAGAAAGAGTTCAAGATGCGGCAGTATTCCAAATAACTGGAGTAGATTTAGCTGGGCCCTTATATTTGAAAAATGGAAAAAAGGTATGGATTGTGTTGTACACTTGTGCAGTGTACAGGGCCATACATTTAGAATTAGTGACGTCATTAGCAACAGATACCTTCCTCCAATCTTTTAGGCGCTTTATAGCAAGAAGAGGAAGACCGACGACCGTTTATTCTGATAATGGTACAAATTTTGTCGGTGCAGATAAAGCTTTTTCAGACATCGATTGGGAACAGATATCAGCTGCAGCAGCTGTACAAAAGATTCGTTGGAAATTCAATCCGCCTACTGCTGCCTGGTGGGGTGGTTGGTGGGAGCGGTTGATACAAATGGTGAAACGCATCTTGAGGAAAGTACTAGGTAGAGCCTCATTATCCTATGAAGAGCTTATCACAATTCTTTGTGACTGCGAACAAGTTGTAAATGCTAGACCACTCACGTATGTCTCAGAAGATGTGGATGGTCTAACACCTTTAACACCATCAATGTTTCTTCAAGAAATAAGATCTTCAGATGTGATAGATTTTGATGCAATTGACGCACAAGAATTAAACAGAAGAGCAAAGTATAGACAACAAGTTCGAGAACATCTTAGAAGACGATTCCGTATTGAGTATTTAGGGCAGTTACGCCAACAAAATTCCCTGCAAAAGAATGTCAAGCAACTGACCGTTGGTGATGTCGTTCTCGTAGAGTTTGATAAGAAACGTACGTATTGGACTTTAGCTCGTGTGCAAGAACTAACTTCTGGAAAAGATGGTCACCCGATAGTTGCTCGGGTAAAAACTGCAAATGGTGAACTTTTAAGACCAATACAAAAACTGTACAATCTAGAGATTCCAAAAGAACACTCTTTAGAACAAATATTACGAACAAGAAGTGGCAGAACAGTGACTGTTCCAAAACGTTATCAGTCATAAGACTATTTTTTGAACACTGAACTTTTCAAACTTTTTTCCTTATTTGTTAGTATATCTCATTTCCTAGTGTTAATTTGAATTTGTAATATGTTGAATTTTTGCAGGAAATTGTATAATTTGTCTTTGAAAATTAGTGTTAAGAATATTAATTCTTTGGCCATGTAATGTAAGTATAATGTTACACATAAGTAGTATAAAACTGAGAGTTCAGCATCAGCAGCAGCAGGTGCAAGGTGCAGTCAGCAGCAGGTGCAAGGTGCAGAGAACGTGGCCAGCAGCAGCAGGTGCAAGGTGCAGAGAGCGTGTTACAGTACTATAGGAGGAGGGTATAAAAGTGAGGGGGCTAACATTTTTAAGGGGGTGCTTAATTTTTAAGGAGGGATTAATTTTTTTTTTTAGATTAAATTTAAATGTTAGATTGAAGTCTGCTATAGGAGGAGGGTCTAAAAGTGAGGGAGCTTATTTTTCAAGAGGCGGCTAACTTTTTTTTAAAGGGGGGGCTTATTTTTGAGGGGGGCTTAATTTTTTTTTTTTTTTTAATTTTAGAATTGACTTTAAGTTTGAACGCGAAACGTAGATTAAACATTTTTTTGGTGTCGCCATCTATCGGAAGGGAATGCAATAACGGATATTTAAAATAGGTTTTCTTGAAAAGATTTCACTGGGGTTTGAACCTGCAAAATAGTTTCTTGACTTGATAATTTGTGGTAGGTTTAACTGATCAAGCCAAGAAGCTACATATGAATGTCGAGATTTTAAGTGTTTAAAGAGAGGTATCGCGGTACTGGAAGTGAAAAGTTTAAGGTTTATTTTATACTGAATTTAAATGAAACCGGAAATTTATCTTTTTCGATATGATTGGATTGAATATTAACATATTTCTTCTAAAATGTATAGTGGAAGCAATGGTAAAAAGAAGACATGTTTAGGGGTAAGTACTGTTTTTATTATGTTTGGTGTAGAAAACATAGGAAAGAGGTTTAGTTTAAAAAAAACAAATTCAATTTTATTAATAATTTTCCCAATGCAATACATGTGGACCCACTTTTCGTTTTTTAGTGGGTTTTGACAAATCTAATACAGAATCTTGTTTAAAGTTTGTTGACAAATATTTATTTTTAATAAAATTTCGCGGGACATTCATTTCGTTTAATGTTTCTAATAGTTCGTTCTGTGCCTTGATCGTTTTTCTTTTATTCACAGAAAACAGAAGATTAAATAAATCTGCGAAGTTCGATTCGGGGATAGGTTTTCCTTCGAAACTTACAGTCAAATTTTTATCCTATCGAAATTTTCTTGGACGTGCCATGACAAACTGAACTAATGCTTTGATAATTTAGGATAGATTCATCTGTTCAAGTTATGATATCATGGTGGTTAGATTACAGATATTTGTGTTTGGAATACACATGTGGTACACGTGATTTTTAATTTTGCCTGTTCAGTTTCAATTATATTGTAAAATGAGGGTTTATTTTTGAAAGATAATGTTAACTTTTTGTGATTATCTTGTAACAGACTGCTTTCATTAAAAGTGTATTTTAGAATTGTAAACTACAATTTTCGTCTGTTTGGGAAAAAAGCACAGGAAAAAAAAATAAAAGTATTAAAAAAATAAGAACAACTGTTCAAAAATATAATAACAACTAAACAAATGATCAAAATAATAAAAACTGTTCAAATAATAATAACAACTGTTAAAAAATAATAAACGATTGGCTTTATACAACCAACATTTAAAAAAAAGTTAATCGAATCTAGTTTTTTCTAACACGACTTATTTGAAATATTCACTTTTTCTAGTTAAATTTATAACACATAAGTGATTTATAACACATAAATAAAATATTATTTATAAAAGCACTAAATACGAGATTAATAAGAATTTTTAACTTACAAACATATGAACTTCTGATACACAAGTGATTCGACCAGTAAAATATTATTTAGAAAAGCATTTTTGACTTACAATTGTACGAACTTCTGATATGTAACCCTTTCTGAATCAATGTGTAAGAATTAACTGACTATTGAACTTATAACAGAGTATGATAAAATAATCACGTGACTTTTTTAAACCAATAAAATGTTATTATTTTTAAACAAGCGCCCTCTATCATTTTATGAACTTCCAAGAAACGAGTTAATATGATTATATTGTTTCCCGTTACCACTGTGAAAGGTTGTGTTTTCCGTTTTAAGTTAGTTTACATTTAAGTGATTACGGAACGAGTCATGGATTCTGCTTTGTTAAGTGCTAATGATATGTCTAACGTGAAGAGTGAACCCTCATCGCCAGGATTAAATGACCATGACATGGAATTTTTAATACAGCCTAAAGAAGAACCCGTTTCGAATTGTGAAGTGAAACCCACCTCATCAGGATTAAAGAAACAGAAGTTACCCTTTGTGTGTTCTACTTGCGACAAAGCTTTTCCCCGAAAGGTTAACTTAACGTTTCACATGAAATGTCATCTGGAGAAAATACCTCTTGTGTGTATAATTTGTGAAAAAACATTTGCTAGAAAGTATCATTTATTAAATCATATGAAGGTCCATTCAAAGACCCCTGTGATTCATAATTGTAATGTATGTGGCGAAGTATTTTCACAAAAGAGTGATTTATTAAAGCATGGGAAAATTCATAATACTTCCAAGCCAAATCAAAGGAAAAGTAGACAGTCACCCAGTCACTGTAAATGCGACGACTGTTTTGAAACATTTAATAATAGATCTGACTTAGTGAAACATAGAAAAATTCATCTCTCACCTAAAGAACTTAACCCGTCTGATCAACTTTCCTTGGGAAACAGTTCGAAATATGAAATTTCAGACATCACTCAGTTTAGTAAAATATTTAAGTTTTTCGATGTTTTTACTCCTGCTCATTGGAATTTAGGTGAGGAAATGATTGTTGAAGTACAAATGAATAAGAACTATGAGCTTTATGTTCACATACAGAAATATGAAGAATTTGAAAAGAACGGTCGTGAACTTACCCCCACAAATGAAGGCATTACATTATCATGTGCAACATTCGACAAATTTGAATCGAGATTGGATAAATTTAATTTTGTTTCTGAAAAAGATACATTCGTATGTAATAATGACTTACTAATCGCTTATGTAAATAAGGAATCATGCATATTGCAAAAATTATTCAAATCGAAAAAGTTTGGGTTTTGTTTGAAGTCTGATTTTTTACTGCTTACAAAAGATCAATATTTGAAACTAGTGAAAAATCGCTTTAAAATTACCGAATGTCTCATTGAGACGCTTTTAACTAAACTGATTCCTGTTTTGGTTTTAGAAAACTTAAAAAAATGTAAATGTACTCACCTCACAATCGAAGAGACTTTGAACTATTTCTTAACATGTTTCGATGACGAGTTAAAGTCATCCGTTTCTCGCGTGTTTGATTGCTATCAATGTTCAATCGGAGAACCAATTAATATGAAACACGAGTGTGATAGTTATAGTTTGCGTAGAAAATATAATTGGTGTAATGAGAGTGCACTGCTAAATTTCAACGTGACTGAATTTGTAAAAAACCTATTCAAGCAATGTTCATGTAATTATACTCATTTATTTTTTGAAACTATGAATATGGACTTTTATAATAACCATTTAAACAATGTATTTATAAATTAACATAGAAATGTATTTATTTAATAAATATTTGTTTATATATTACATATCTGTTTTTATTTCACATGTCTATTTATTTTTTTATTTTTATTTATTTATGAAATCAATCTTTGAAGTTTTATTTTCAAGGAAAAAAAAAAAAAAAAAAAGTGAACATATATTTATGAGTAGGCAAAAATTTTTTAATTGTAGTCTTTAAAGTTAACACTTTTTGGTTAAATGAAATCTCTTTTTAAGAAAAATTTATTATTTTTATTTGAATAGGTATTAAACTTATTTATTGATAAGAAAGTTTAATTTTTCTCTCCTTTTAAACAATGACATTGCATGTTTTGATAATTTCTATCCCACAGTTAACATTACAGTATTTAACATAGTTAAGAAAATGTTTAACTTAAACCGTCACTGTATTTATTATAGATAAGTAAACATTTTATCTTTAACCTAAATGTAATTTAAATGATTAACTATAACTGTGACTGCTTTTAATCTAGATAAGTAAATGTTTCCAGGAAACACAATCAGTTTACTGTAGACTTTTATCAAGATTACACCAGTTAGTGGAATGCTGATTAAAAATATTTTATGACATTAATATGCAGAAAAGATCTCACGAAGAAGTGCTTTCACATTCAAAACGTCTACGCTTAGAAAAACCCATGGAAAATTTAAATACCTATGAGAAGGAGTTAAAAGACCCAATATTAAAACTTTCTAAAATGGGTAATAACTGTGTAACTACCGAGGACTTACAAGATGTGAAACCCGAGATCGCTATGAATTTTTCAAACTTTGCCTATGGGAATGATACAACATCTTTCGAGAATCCCGGTCGAATGCCAAATTCTGCCACGGACTATTTGAATACATTTTTCGAAGACATGAATTTTGAAAATTTAGATTGTTCTACTACCTTAGCGTTTCAAGAACCTACAAATAATATTTTACAGACTACTGTTAAACGCGAGGTCAACGAGCTACAAGCAAGCAACCTTTCGCAAACAAGTGGTGAATTACAAACCACCATCTCACCTGCAAATGACATTAAAAGTGATAAATTATGCAATTCCTATGTGTTTCACAAAGAACTAAGTGACTGTTTCTATTTAACTTTGAAGTTAAGAACTAAACAATATTATATACTTATACGAGAATTTAAACGCAATGTATCTACTAATGAAGAAATCCCAACAAACCGCGTGGTTAATATGGGTATTCCTAGCTGGTTTGAGTTTCAATATAAACTTATTGCATTTAATTTAAGATACAAAAGCACGTCCTTTGTTTCTAATAACATGATTTTAGTGTTAAATCAAAATTCTACAATGCGAATTAAAAATTTAAAGAATCATTCTTATATTGACTTAAACGAACATCAACTAGAAAAATTAAAAGAAAGTACCTCTCATTTAAATAGTGCACTTTTACAACATATGTATACAAAACTTTTACCATCTCTAATTAAAAAGAAATGTATGGTTAGTAATACATCTACAGAAAATGAACAGGTGTTACAGTATAAACTTAACACGTGTATCGAAAATAATATGTTATCAATACTTAACCGACTGTATGAATGTCATGCATGTGCACTACGACATTCGAGTAAGAGCCTTCACTCCTGTTTCACATTTAATAATAGGGAAAAATTTAATCAATTAGGGGAAGCTTTGTTAATGCTCGTAGATTTCGATTATGTAACTTCAACGTTTCTAAACGGAGTTTATAATGTTAGTGAGCACTTTTTATGTAAGATTAATGAACAAACTATTTGTAATGAATTATTTAAGACCTGAAAATAAAATGTTTTTGATTAAGTTCTGTGTGTTTATTTTTTGCAAAGTGTCTATGAGTGAATTTAATAGTTTATAATTTAGTAGAACTTTTAAGTGAAGTCATGTAATCCAATTAAAAAAAATTAATCTATTACAAAAAATTAATTGAAATGAAAATATTTACGTTCGAAAAAAAAAATTAGAAGTTAATGAAATTGAAACTTATCAAAATTAAATGTTAACAAAAAATAAATAAATAAAGGTTAACAAAAAATAAATAAATAAAGGTTAACAAAAATATAGTTTGAAAATAAAAGTAAACAAAAAAAAGTAAAAGTAAACAAAATATATATAGATATAATAAAATAAAATAAAATAAAATAAAATAAAATAAAATTTAACAAAATAAAGTTAATAAAGCAAAAGAAGGTGTATGTTATAAAGAGAGGGGTTGAAGTAACTTACAAAATGTATGTGTGTGTGTATTTATTAGTTTAGCATTAAGTAGAACTTTTAAGTGAACAGTTAGAATTTATGTTTTCTATATAACTTAGCACAAAATAAAAATTTTCACTGTTGCAAAAATATTCAACTATTGAATGGAAATATACATATTAGTAAAAAAAAAAATATCACAAGTTAATAAAATTATTTTAAATTTCATACAATTTAACAAATATATACGAAACACATTACGGATTTAAGTATTATAAGATATGTTTGATTGAAATTTTCAAGAAAGATTTTATTCTTGGTCCTTCCATACATAGTTTGAATTTATTTTAGAAGATAGTTTTTAACAGTCTAGAGGTTCGAACTTTACAAAATGAAATCAAGACACAATGATTTGTATGTTATTTTAATCATTATGACATAACTTCATACCTCTGAAAGTGCATTTAAAGTTTTGTCTAGGTTTATTCAGTGTTACTAAGCGTTTGTGAAATCGAAAATTAATCAAAAAACAAATCGCCTTCTACCAATTACGCTATGAAGGCTTCATTCAATTATTAAAAATAATAAAACCTTTCAGAAAATTGCTTATTTTAAATTTAAAATAATAAAAAGTTAAAGTTAAAGTTAACAAAATAAATAAATAATTCCTCTATTCATTATAAATAAAAGTTTACAAAAATAAAGTTTCAAAGTTATAAGTTTATAAAAATTATAAGTTAACAAAAGAATCGAATAAAATAAAATTTTAAAATAAAAATTAACAAAAGTAAAGTTTATAAAATTTTTAAGTTATGTTTAAAAATCTTCAAATTAATCAAAATTGACTTTTAGTTTTATGTAAATGTAAGTTTCAATATTTTAAATATCGAGCTAACTGTTTATCCCCATAATCATTTGCTTACCCATCTTCCAACCAACCAACTGGTTGCCTAGCCAACCATATACTTTGCATCTGCACATGCGCAGAAAAAAAAACACTGACTTATGCACTTACTTGAGCATAAGTATATGCTCAAGCTATATTATACAAGTCAAATATCTTTCATTCTTAGAAAATTTATGATTTTTAAATAATCGTTCCTATTTTAAAACATTAACAAAGAAATGTAATTTATATACTTACAAAAACAGGATATTTTAAAAAGGGGTGCACACATTTCAGCTTCCTAACATCAAGTGTATGGTCTATAACAGAATAAGGTTAAACTATAAGTTTACTTCCTTATCACGCACGTGGTCAAGACCTTATCAGTTACATGTTCAAGCCGATAACATCTATAAACAGCATGTTGGTCATTTTAACTTCTGCCGTCGAGAATTGTGGTTCGGTAAGTTTTATTGTGTACCATTTTTTCTTTTTGGAAAATAAACTAATTGGAAAAAATTTCTTTTCATACCCAGCTACTTTTAAATCACAATGTTAAAAGACTAAATTTTATTATGCTAAATTATTCTTTTAAATGTCGAACAAAAGATCTTGCAACATATTTGCAAATAAGTTCTTACAAAACGGTTTTATTTAGTTAAAAAATGAACATTGTCAATTTAACTACACATTATTTTTAGAATTACTTTAATTTTATTTTGAAAGCGAAAAAGACTAATTCACATGAAAATTAAACTTACCTTATTTATGAGCTTGACAACATGGTTCATGCATGGTCTGGCTCTTGCGAGGACTTGTAGAGATTTGAAAGTTAGTACAAGTGTATATCATGTAATATGATGACGTTACTAGTAACGTCATCCACCACAGGTTAATCACGTGACTATGCGATCTTAACCTTCACATTACTAATGATGTTTATATCACATAACTAATTGTAACTATCACAAAATATATTTATAAAAATATATTCATAAATTAATAACTAATTTATTTGTGTATTATTTTGAAAAGCATAGCATTTTAAAATAAAAAATTAATTAATTATTAATTTATGAATATATTTTTATAAATATATTTTGTGATAGTTACAATTAGTTATGTGATATAAACATCATGATAAGGTCTTGACCACGTGCGTGATAAGGAAGTAAACTTATAGTTTAACCTTATTCTGTTATAGACCATACACTTGATGTTAGCAAGCTGAAATGTGTGCACCCCTTTTTAAAATATCCTGTTTTTGTAAGTATATAAATTACATTTCTTTGTTAATGTTTTAAAATAGGAACGATTATTTAAAAATCATAAATTTTCTAAGAATGAAAGATATTTGACTTGTATAATATAGCTTGAGCATATACTTATGCTCAAGTAAGTGCATAAGTCAGTGTTTTTTTTTCTGCGCATGTGCAGATGCAAAGTATATGGTTGGCTAGGCAACCAGTTGGTTGGTTGGAAGATGGGTAAGCAAATGATTATGGGGATAAACAGTTAGCTCGATATTTAAAATATTGAAACTTACATTTACATAAAACTAAAAGTCAATTTTGATTAATTTGAAGATTTTTAAACATAACTTAAAAATTTTATAAACTTTACTTTTGTTAATTTTTATTTTAAAATTTTATTTTATTCGATTCTTTTGTTAACTTATAATTTTTATAAACTTATAACTTTGAAACTTTATTTTTGTAAACTTTTATTTATAATGAATAGAGGAATTATTTATTTATTTTGTTAACTTTAACTTTAACTTTTTATTATTTTAAATTTAAAATAAGCAATTTTCTAAAAGGTTTTATTATTTTTAATAATTGAATGAAGCCTTCATAGCGTAATTGGTAGAAGGCGATTTGTTTTTTCATTAATTTTCGGTTTCACAAACGCTTAGTAACACTGAATAAACCTAGACAAACCTTTAAATGCACTTTCAGAGGTATGAAGTTATGTCATAATGATTAAAATAACATACAAATCATTGTGTCTTGATTTCATTTTGTAAAGTTCGAACCTCTAGACTGTTAAAAACTATCTTCTAAAATAAATTCAAACTATATATGGAAGGACCAAGAATAAAATCTTTCTTGAAAATTTCAATCAAACATATCTTATAATACTTAAATCCGTAATGTGTTTCGTATATATTTGTTAAATTGTATGAAATTTAAAATAATTTTATTAACTTGTGATATTTTTTTTTTTACTAATATGTATATTTCCATTCAATAGTTGAATATTTTTGCAACAGTGAAAATTTTTATTTTGTGCTAAGTTATATAGAAAACATAAATTCTAACTGTTCACTTAAAAGTTCTACTTAATGCTAAACTAATAAATACACACACACATACATTTTGTAAGTTACTTCAACCCCTCTCTTTATAACATACACCTTCTTTTGCTTTATTAACTTTATTTTGTTAAATTTTATTTTATTTTATTTTATTATATCTATATATATTTTGTTTACTTTTACTTTTTTTTGTTTACTTTTATTTTCAAACTATATTTTTGTTAACCTTTATTTATTTATTTTTTGTTAACCTTTATTTATTTATTTTTTGTTAACATTTAATTTTGATAAGTTTCAATTTCATTAACTTCTAATTTTTTTTTTCGAACGTAAATATTTTCATTTCAATTAATTTTTTGTAATAGATTAATTTTTTTTAATTGGATTACATGACTTCACTTAAAAGTTCTACTAAATTATAAACTATTAAATTCACTCATAGACACTTTGCAAAAAATAAACACACAGAACTTAATCAAAAACATTTTATTTTCAGGTCTTAAATAATTCATTACAAATAGTTTGTTCATTAATCTTACATAAAAAGTGCTCACTAACATTATAAACTCCGTTTAGAAACGTTGAAGTTACATAATCGAAATCTACGAGCATTAACAAAGCTTCCCCTAATTGATTAAATTTTTCCCTATTATTAAATGTGAAACAGGAGTGAAGGCTCTTACTCGAATGTCGTAGTGCACATGCATGACATTCATACAGTCGGTTAAGTATTGATAACATATTATTTTCGATACACGTGTTAAGTTTATACTGTAACACCTGTTCATTTTCTGTAGATGTATTACTAACCATACATTTCTTTTTAATTAGAGATGGTAAAAGTTTTGTATACATATGTTGTAAAAGTGCACTATTTAAATGAGAGGTACTTTCTTTTAATTTTTCTAGTTGATGTTCGTTTAAGTCAATATAAGAATGATTCTTTAAATTTTTAATTCGCATTGTAGAATTTTGATTTAACACTAAAATCATGTTATTAGAAACAAAGGACGTGCTTTTGTATCTTAAATTAAATGCAATAAGTTTATATTGAAACTCAAACCAGCTAGGAATACCCATATTAACCACGCGGTTTGTTGGGATTTCTTCATTAGTAGATACATTGCGTTTAAATTCTCGTATAAGTATATAATATTGTTTAGTTCTTAACTTCAAAGTTAAATAGAAACAGTCACTTAGTTCTTTGTGAAACACATAGGAATTGCATAATTTATCACTTTTAATGTCATTTGCAGGTGAGATGGTGGTTTGTAATTCACCACTTGTTTGCGAAAGGTTGCTTGCTTGTAGCTCGTTGACCTCGCGTTTAACAGTAGTCTGTAAAATATTATTTGTAGGTTCTTGAAACGCTAAGGTAGTAGAACAATCTAAATTTTCAAAATTCATGTCTTCGAAATATGTATTCAAATAGTCCGTGGCAGAATTTGGCATTCGACCGGGATTCTCGAAAGATGTTGTATCATTCCCATAGGCAAAGTTTGAAAAATTCATAGCGATCTCGGGTTTCACATCTTGTAAGTCCTCGGTAGTTACACAGTTATTACCCATTTTAGAAAGTTTTAATATTGGGTCTTTTAACTCCTTCTCATAGGTATTTAAATTTTCCATGGGTTTTTCTAAGCGTAGACGTTTTGAATGTGAAAGCACTTCTTCGTGAGATCTTTTCTGCATATTAATGTCATAAAATATTTTTAATCAGCATTCCACTAACTGGTGTAATCTTGATAAAAGTCTACAGTAAACTGATTGTGTTTCCTGGAAACATTTACTTATCTAGATTAAAAGCAGTCACAGTTATAGTTAATCATTTAAATTACATTTAGGTTAAAGATAAAATGTTTACTTATCTATAATAAATACAGTGACGGTTTAAGTTAAACATTTTCTTAACTATGTTAAACACTGTAATGTTAACTGTGGGATAGAAATTATCAAAACATGCAATGTCATTGTTTAAAAGGAGAGAAAAATTAAACTTTCTTATCAATAAATAAGTTTAATACCTATTCAAATAAAAATAATAAATTTTTCTTAAAAAGAGATTTCATTTAACCAAAAAGTGTTAACTTTAAAGACTACAATTAAAAAATTTTTGCCTACTCATAAATATATGTTCACTTTTTTTTTTTTTTTCCTTGAAAATAAAACTTCAAAGATTGATTTCATAAATAAATAAAAATAAAAAAATAAATAGACATGTGAAATAAAAACAGATATGTAATATATAAACAAATATTTATTAAATAAATACATTTCTATGTTAATTTATAAATACATTGTTTAAATGGTTATTATAAAAGTCCATATTCATAGTTTCAAAAAATAAATGAGTATAATTACATGAACATTGCTTGAATAGGTTTTTTACAAATTCAGTCACGTTGAAATTTAGCAGTGCACTCTCATTACACCAATTATATTTTCTACGCAAACTATAACTATCACACTCGTGTTTCATATTAATTGGTTCTCCGATTGAACATTGATAGCAATCAAACACGCGAGAAACGGATGACTTTAACTCGTCATCGAAACATGTTAAGAAATAGTTCAAAGTCTCTTCGATTGTGAGGTGAGTACATTTACATTTTTTTAAGTTTTCTAAAACCAAAACAGGAATCAGTTTAGTTAAAAGCGTCTCAATGAGACATTCGGTAATTTTAAAGCGATTTTTCACTAGTTTCAAATATTGATCTTTTGTAAGCAGTAAAAAATCAGACTTCAAACAAAACCCAAACTTTTTCGATTTGAATAATTTTTGCAATATGCATGATTCCTTATTTACATAAGCGATTAGTAAGTCATTATTACATACGAATGTATCTTTTTCAGAAACAAAATTAAATTTATCCAATCTCGATTCAAATTTGTCGAATGTTGCACATGATAATGTAATGCCTTCATTTGTGGGGGTAAGTTCACGACCGTTCTTTTCAAATTCTTCATATTTCTGTATGTGAACATAAAGCTCATAGTTCTTATTCATTTGTACTTCAACAATCATTTCCTCACCTAAATTCCAATGAGCAGGAGTAAAAACATCGAAAAACTTAAATATTTTACTAAACTGAGTGATGTCTGAAATTTCATATTTCGAACTGTTTCCCAAGGAAAGTTGATCAGACGGGTTAAGTTCTTTAGGTGAGAGATGAATTTTTCTATGTTTCACTAAGTCAGATCTATTATTAAATGTTTCAAAACAGTCGTCGCATTTACAGTGACTGGGTGACTGTCTACTTTTCCTTTGATTTGGCTTGGAAGTATTATGAATTTTCCCATGCTTTAATAAATCACTCTTTTGTGAAAATACTTCGCCACATACATTACAATTATGAATCACAGGGGTCTTTGAATGGACCTTCATATGATTTAATAAATGATACTTTCTAGCAAATGTTTTTTCACAAATTATACACACAAGAGGTATTTTCTCCAGATGACATTTCATGTGAAACGTTAAGTTAACCTTTCGGGGAAAAGCTTTGTCGCAAGTAGAACACACAAAGGGTAACTTCTGTTTCTTTAATCCTGATGAGGTGGGTTTCACTTCACAATTCGAAACGGGTTCTTCTTTAGGCTGTATTAAAAATTCCATGTCATGGTCATTTAATCCTGGCGATGAGGGTTCACTCTTCACGTTAGACATATCATTAGCACTTAACAAAGCAGAATCCATGACTCGTTCCGTAATCACTTAAATGTAAACTAACTTAAAACGGAAAACACAACCTTTCACAGTGGTAACGGGAAACAATATAATCATATTAACTCGTTTCTTGGAAGTTCATAAAATGATAGAGGGCGCTTGTTTAAAAATAATAACATTTTATTGGTTTAAAAAAGTCACGTGATTATTTTATCATACTCTGTTATAAGTTCAATAGTCAGTTAATTCTTACACATTGATTCAGAAAGGGTTACATATCAGAAGTTCGTACAATTGTAAGTCAAAAATGCTTTTCTAAATAATATTTTACTGGTCGAATCACTTGTGTATCAGAAGTTCATATGTTTGTAAGTTAAAAATTCTTATTAATCTCGTATTTAGTGCTTTTATAAATAATATTTTATTTATGTGTTATAAATCACTTATGTGTTATAAATCACTTATGTGTTATAAATTTAACTAGAAAAAGTGAATATTTCAAATAAGTCGTGTTAGAAAAAACTAGATTCGATTAACTTTTTTTTAAATGTTGGTTGTATAAAGCCAATCGTTTATTATTTTTTAACAGTTGTTATTATTATTTGAACAGTTTTTATTATTTTTGATCATTTGTTTAGTTGTTATTATATTTTAGAACAGTTGTTCTTATTTTTTTAATACTTTTATTTTTTTTTCCTGTGCTTTTTTCCCAAACAGACGAAAATTGTAGTTTACAATTCTAAAATACACTTTTAATGAAAGCAGTCTGTTACAAGATAATCACAAAAAGTTAACATTATCTTTCAAAAATAAACCCTCATTTTACAATATAATTGAAACTGAACAGGCAAAATTAAAAATCACGTGTACCACATGTGTATTCCAAACACAAATATCTGTAATCTAACCACCATGATATCATAACTTGAACAGATGAATCTATCCTAAATTATCAAAGCATTAATTCAGTTTGTCATGGCACGTCCAAGAAAATTTCGATAGGATAAAAATTTGACTGTAAGTTTCGAAGGAAAACCTATCCCCGAATCGAACTTGGCAGATTTATTTAATCTTCTGTTTTCTGTGAATAAAAGAAAAACGATCAAGGCACAGAACGAACTATTAGAAACATTAAACGAAATGAATGTCCCGCGAAATTTTATTAAAAATAAATATTTGTCAACAAACTTTAAACAAGATTCTGTATTAGATTTGTCAAAACCCACTAAAAAACGAAAAGTGGGTCCACATGTATTGCATTGGGAAAATTATTAATAAAATTGAATTTGTTTTTTTTTTAAACTAAACCTCTTTCCTATGTTTTCTACACCAAACATAATAAAAACAGTACTTACCCCTAAACATGTCTTCTTTTTACCATTGCTTCCACTATACATTTTAGAAGAAATATGTTAATATTCAATCCAATCATATCGAAAAAGATAAATTTCCGGTTTCATTTAAATTCAGTATAAAATAAACCTTAAACTTTTCACTTCCGGTACCGCGATACCTCTCTTTAAACACTTAAAATCTCGACATTCATATGTAGCTTCTTGGCTTGATCAGTTAAACCTACCACAAATTATCAAGTCAAGAAGCTATTTTGCAGGTTCAAACCCCAGTGAAATCTTTTCAAGAAAACCTATTTTAAATATCCGTTATTGCATTCCCTTCCGATAGATGGCGACACCAAAAAAATGTTTAATCTACGTTTCGCGTTCAAACTTAAAGTCAATTCTAAAATTTAAAAAAAAAAAAAAAAAATAAGCCCCCCTCAAAAATAAGCCCCCCCCTTTAAAAAAAAGCCGCCTCTTCAAAAATAAGCTCCCTCACTTTTAGACCCTCCTCCTATAGCAGACTTCAATCTAACATTTAAATTTAATCTAAAAAAAAAAATTAATCCCTCCTTAAAAATTAAGCCCCCCTAAATTTTAAGCACCCCCTTAAAAATGTTAGCCCCCTCACTTTTATACCCTCCTCCTATAGTACTGTAACACGCTCTCTGCACCTTGCACCTGCTGCTGCTGGCCACGTTCTCTGCACCTTGCACCTGCTGCTGCTGATGCTGAACTCTCAGTTTTATACTACTCACATATTTTGTTTTATTTTGAATTTTGTTGTGCCTATTGTTGAGTTTTCCTGTTGAAAACTCAAGGTGGGAGATTGTCGCGAATCGAATTGAATTAAATGTATTCTTGGCTCCTACTAACAGGAGATATTTTTCACAGATGCATCTTTCTAAGCTGTGTGAGAAAGATGTTTTTGTTTTCATAAATGTATCTTTCTAAGCTATGTGAGAAAGATGTTTTGTTTTTGTAGATGTAAATTTCTAAGCTGTGTGAGAAATATGTTTTTTGTTTTTGTAACTGTATCTTTCCAAGCTGTGTGAAAAATATGTTGTTGTTGGAAAATGGTTTTGTAGAATGTTTTGTCGGCATGGAAGTAAGAGAATAAAGATATTCGTTATGTTTTTTAAGAGGACTGTTTTTCACGTATTAAAGTATTATTTTCTTTTGTTTTAAAAATGACGAGAGTATTAAAACGGGTAGTTTTAAGGTTTCGAAAATCGCTATGTATGTAATTTGCGATACCTATTATATATGAAGCTCAAAATCATAAAATTTGAAAAAATCGTATTATTTTAATATATAGAGATTAAAAACCAAAAATGTAACAGCCTTTTCCTATTAAACTTAAACATTTTTCGTTATAGCAGTTGCCAACAATTATAAATCCACAATAAAATTCTTTCTAGAATAATTAATTTTCTATTGAAAGATTTCCACGTGAAAAATGAAAATGAAATAAAAAGTTTCACTAATTGAAAAAAAAAAGATTAATATGACGTCATATTGGTAATAAACGAGGCTAACGAAAAAGAAAGGCTACCGCGGTGCTTTACGCGCATCTTTTTTTACAGACAGCGTGAGTCACGTGATGCTCGAATCCACCAATGCCGGTGTACAAAAAGAGTATCACGTCACTCTAGCGGTCTGTAAAAAAAGATAAGTGGAATGCACCGCGGTAGCCTGTCTTTTTCGTTAGTCTCGGGTAATAAAATGGAAATTTTCAAACATTTCTCAATAATACAAGGAGTATGGGTATGTGTGAATAGAGAAAGCCGCTTAATATGACGTCATTAAAGAATTAAAAAGAAAATTAATCTGACGCCTAACATTTTGAAAGTCTCTATACAACATGTTTAATTTTGAAATTGATTTTTTTTTAATATCGCATTTAGTACACATGACAGATATTATTATGACAGAGTATAATAGCTTCGCCCGCTATCAGACCGGTTCAGATTTTCATAAAAACGAGAAAAATAGACTGGTAAATTTTTACTTTATGAAAAACATAACTTTAAAAAAAAAAAAAATTTATGAAATTTATTTGGATTATTAAAGGAAGGATAAAGTGTTTTGAAAGGAATATTAAACGAAACCATTTGTGCGAACTTCGATCACACTTACCCACTTGTTTTTTTTGTTTTTGTTTTTTCCTCACGGAATGAGGTATTGAAAATCAGAGTGCGCGTGTTACATAATTTCGTGGCATACATGAAAAGAAAACAATCAATTTCTCTCTGCAGCTAAAAATGATGCTTGTAAAGCTGGCAACTAGAATGCCTTTAGATGAAAGTAGCGACATACGAGAAATAAAATCCGATTGGTTGAGAACATTTTGTACAAAAACTTAGTGAGTCCTCCATTATCTAGCTAATGTTGTTGTTGTCGTGTCAGAGAAAGTGTCATGACACTTCTCTGAAAGAAGGGGTGCCAGAGCCTCAAGAGACGTTGGGCTTCAAGAGCTGGTCTCCTAAAATTTTGAACCAATTCCAGATGAGAGACCTGCACCTGGATTGGCACCCCCAGATGTATCGTTTTCAAACTTGGAGGATATTAGAGCAACGGACAGATTTTACGTGCAGCAGCTCTCATTAACGTACACGGTCCCACAGCAGCCGCAGTCGACAGAGGTTGTCACCCTCCCAAGCAATGACCACGGTCGATGCTGCTTCACTTTCGGTGATCTTGACGGGAACCGAGCTTAATCGTCTGCACCACTGTGAGACATCACCAAGCTAATGTTTGTTGATTTGTATCACACATGTAGTCGAATTATCCAAGCACGTATTAGCAAGTTCTCGAATATAGATTGCTATAGTTTGGACAAAACTTTCTATTGGAACATTGCTAAAATTTCCAAACTAATATATTTTGCTTTATTTATACGAAGAATAAGTCATATTCAAAAGCTTTGAGTAATGGAGCAAACAAATTATTTTTACACATACTGTAAAATGAGCAAAATAAGGCTATTAGTCACGCAGATCTCATATTCCTCCTCCACCCCCCCCCCCCCTTTCCATGTCAAATTTAGTATATGGGCTTGATCAGACCCAGTGTTAAATTCAGGGGGTGGCCCGGGGGGAAATTCTCCCCCCGGAGCATTGAAATGTCCCCCCCCGGAAGATTTGAGATTTTATACTTTCAATGGTCAAAAAGTGCAATTCCCCCCCCCCCCCCCGCGGAAGTATATAATGTCCCCCCCGGAGCCCCAGAAATCCCTCCCAGGGAAAAGTGTCTGAATTCAACAATTCAGACCTTCATGTGGAAGATATTAACACACTTCTGAAATCAAACCTTAATGATGGAGACATTTTGCAGTTACATTTTTATCCGTACCTGCACAATATTTTTTTATGTTTTATTTAAAAAAAAAAAAAAAACTATAAAAATTAAACATCTTTTAGAAAATACTGTGAAAGTTGCTGTTTTAAACTGATTTTAAGGTTACTTCACGAGATGATAATCATCAGGCAGCGAGCGATAGGCTGTGCTATAATTAAACGTATTTTTCATTTATAGAAATCCCGCTACTTACTGACAGATTCACAAAGTTCTTTTAATTCTTAAACGTGTCCAATTTGCAAGCTTTTGTATACGGATAACAAGAAATTGAACAGCATTTTTCACTTTTCTGCAAAAGTAACAAAACTTTCAGAAACAGGGTGGTCACAATTATCTTATGTTCAAATTCCATGATTTTTCCATGATATTTCCAGGTTAACCTAAAATTTCCAGGTTAACGTTAAAATAATGAAATTTCCATAGGTTATTTCCTTTAACAACACTACTCTGATATATACTGTCATTATTTATTTTTAAGAAATCACACAAGATATTTAAACAGTGATTATTTAATTTTTTTTTTCATTTTTCTTCAAGAAATTCTGAATTTATTTAATGTTAAAGTGCTTTTATTATACCCAATAAAAATATCTTAGTATTGTGCATATGTAGTACTTACTATATTAGTTTCTACTAAAATAAATAACACAACACAAAGAATAAGTATACATATCAGGGGTCTGTCCAGACGTTTTTCACAGGGTCCTGTTTTTGTGAAATTGTGAACAGCTTTTTATATTTGTGCAAAATCTAACCATAATTTTGTGAATTTGAAATGGTCGTTATATTCAGGTTCTTGTTTATGCATTTTTAAGAAGATATATGGATATAAAATACATATATTTTCTTTATATATGTAAAAGTGACAGGTCAGATTTTACTTTTAAATGATTAATTTGTGAAATGTTTGGTTTAAAGACGGAAAACTTTTGTGAAAAAACTATTTTTAAGACAAAGAATTTTGTGAAGGGTCCTGTTTTAGGGAAAATAATTTTGTGAAGGGTTCTGTTTTAGGGAAAATAGTTTTGTGAAGGGCCCTTTTTTTAAACGAAAAATTTTGTGAAGAGTCCTTTAAAGGACCGAATTTTTTCCTAAACAGATCCCTGCATATGTAATTGAATGAGTCCATATTACAAGAGATTTAATAAGTTAAATTTTAATATTAAAATTTTACAAAAAACAAAATAGTACACTGTAAAAAATTTTCGGAACGTTTCAGGAAATTCTCCTGAAACATTTCGCATATTTTAATGGAATTTCAAATTTATTTATGTCCTATGTGAATTACAGCAATGATTCGTGTAATATTTTTGAGAGGTTTTAACTTTTCCATAAACTACATTCTGTGCATGCGTGATTCATGTTTTATGTTCGATTAGCCATTTCGATGACTAAAGAACAAAAAACAGCTGCCTAGTTACTTAGAGACAAATGCAATCTGAACAAATGTCATTCTTTGTTTGGATAGCAACAGATAAAGTAAATAGCTAATTTCAATCTTTTATGCTTCATTATTTGAATTTTCATTTTATCTGTAATTCGAAACTTTAAAATTTAATTGCTTAAATAAGACACTGAATAAAAAAAGCATATTGATTATTGAAATTGGAATGTTTCACTACTTTGTTGTGAAACGTAACAGCAAAAAGCCGTGGCATCTTAATGCCACCACTTTTTTCCAAAATCTAAAGGAAAATTTTTTACAGTGTAACTGTTAAAAAAGTATCAAAACTCAAAAGTTCTTTCCATTTTTTAAAAATATTTGCTCTTTTATTGCTTTTATCTTCTCCATTAGTATTTCAATTTCTTTATTTGCTTTTACATACAGTTTTATACTTTCAATTTTGTTATTAATTTCTGTAGTCACCAACTTTATTCTTTTCTTTTTAGCTTCGGAAGCCTCTTTTTCTAAGAAATATTTTTCTTTTCTTTTCTTTTACAGCATCAGCTAGAGCTCTGAACATGTATTTTTATACTTTTTGAGTGAGTTCTAAGGAATCTTATAATTATTAACATTGCTTACAGATGACTTTATTTTGTCGTGGACAAATAAATCTTTGTGCAATCAGTTTATCCTCTTTAAAATTGTCAATGAGACATTCTGAATTAATTGAAAAACCTCTTTCTACATTGGCATTTCCATGAGATACCATGACTATTTTCATGACCATATTTATACCCTAACAATCACCAAACTTATTAAATATATCTCTCCAAAATATGTCAATTCTGGAATCTTGGTGTTTATAAGCTTTCAGTTTTTCTTTGGTGTCAATGTCAAAGCATACCTTTAAATATTCTCTTTCAGCATTGTCGACTTCATTATCACTGATAATTCTGCTGTCTACAAACATTGTCAAAAGATTTTTTATGCGTTTTATTGAGTTTCATTTTTGGCTACATCTGGGTCAAAACAAGTTAATGTTTATGCTAGAGGATAAATAAGGGGGGATCTTTGCAATAACTTTAAGCATAATGATTTAGACAAGATACAGATTTTTTGCAGAATTGTAAAATCTTATAAGAAATTTTCTGTTTTTTTAAAAGCACTCCATGCGCCATAACCTAAGTCAATTGTAAATGCTGATTTCAAGTTTTTATTATTAGACAAACCTATTTTATGAATACAACCATCAATAAGTACGCTCTCTTTAACAAATGCTAACATTATATTTCTAATTATTGATGTTAGAGAATTACAAAGAAAAGGTGCCATTGGAACATCTGTTTGATACTCTTTCAAAAAAAGTTCGACTTCCTTTGAGAGAGATTTGAAAAAAGCCAATTTGGCTTCTAAAAGCCACCTAATTGAACCACTTCTGCAGCCACCTAATTGAACTAAATTTTTAAGAATATAGATCTAAATCTGTATTTTCAGAATATAGAACTAAAGAAGCTGGTACATCCTTTAACAAATTGTAGAGGCTATGGAAAAGACTGATTAATGAACAATCGCTCACTTGAATACCTTTCATAAAGGCACCATATAAAATATGTAAATCACAGGTATCAATGTTCAGTAAAATTGGGTACCAATCTTTGGTTCACTAGTTCAGCTTTTAAATCTTTGTAAAACTTTAAATTAACATTAGGTCCATCCATTGAAATCTGAACTATAGTTTTCAAGTTTAAAGAAGATAAAGCAGTTTTAAAGCTTTCTCGAATTTTATCAGATGTTGAACTACCTAAAAAAGTTGAAGTTAAGTTGTGTGCACTACTTGATTTTCATCAAAACACCAAAATCTTACATTTACATCCATTTGAGTTTTCTGTTATATTTTATTTAAAGATTCATCAAATCCTACTGTTACGTATTTATATTTTGATAATTTATCCAACAGTTCATTTTGAAAATATGGCGAGATTCCATATAGTACAGAAATATGCAATTTTACTCTTTCTCAATTTCATTTTCTATGCTATTTCGCTATCTAGTAAAAGTGTTTGAAATAGTGAAACTTCCCTTTCTGACATTCCCATTGATTTATGTGTCCCTACTGAATGAATGCACCATAATATTTCAGCTTTTAACACACTTTCATTAAAAAGTAGAGACTTTAAGCCATGAGGCTTGGAAACTGTTAATTGAGTTATGTTTTCTGCAACTGAAACTTTTTCTGAAATGAGAATATTATCAATGTCCTCAGTTGATGAATAAGAAATGGAAGGTACAGATGTTTTAGATGAATTTGAACACAATGAACCTGCAATAGATGATGGAAAGGAATTTGATGAAACCCCAACACTCAATGATTTAGACGAATCTAACCTACTAATTATGTTTCTCCTCTACTCAAATTTCACAAACCTACTGTCAATGAAATATGATCTGTCTCTAACCCCACCTTTGAAGAGCTGTGAAGTGCTGGTGCGATGGAGAAAAAGTTTTTCTTTTTTCCCCTTTAAGATTACAGTTGAACTTACACTTATCATTACAAGAAACAGACGAAATTGCTCACTTTAAATAAACAATATGCAAAAACATTTCAGAATTCCCCAATGTTATGTATACTGAATAGTCCTTTCTGTTTCCTAAAATGATTACACATAACACATTTCACAGTAAACGGAAATTAAAATTTGTTTAGAAGAATTTCCAGGATTGAGTTGAATTTCCATGATTTTTTCATGATAATTCCAGGTGAACAAAATTCCCTGATATTTCCATGTTTTCCAGGTCTGTGACCACCCTGCAGAAAATGCCATAAAAATTTGACGTTTTGAACAAATTTTTGGGATTTTGAACTGACGAAAGGGTTTTCGTCAGAAAACAATTAGCTGTAACTCAAGATTTATCGAATTTATTGAAAAACTGAAAAGCCATTTGAGTCTTCCAGCAGATATGGAAGTTTTTTAGTGTTTTCTACTAAAAGAAAACCCAGATTGCTAACCCCTAACCTCCATATAAGTCTTAAATTTGAAGTGTTGACATGAAAATGGAGTTTCGTTTTTAGGAAACATGGGCGTCAGCAGAATGAAAACCTTTGAGGGGCAAGATTGCGGAACAAATGTGCCTTTTTTTTTTTTTTTTTTTTTTTTAAGGAGAGTATTAACATGAAATAAGCTAAACTAAAACATTTTTGTCAGAATGCACTGTGGTAGTATTTTTTAAATATGTCAACATAAAAAGTAATACAGAAAGACATGTTAAAATTCCATAAGTAAGCCTCTACTGGCTTTTTGTCAAAATCGACAATTGAAACATTTTTTCATTTCTTTTATGGACGGTCTGACGTCACCCCCCCCCCCCCCCCCCCGTGCGCTCTTTTCCCCTACTATACTTTTCCCTTACTCTATAATTTTTAAGCACATGAAAGTAAAAGAAAAGGAGAACTAAAATTTATCTTCTAAGGGAGTTCAGAAGGTACCAACCACCTGACGAAAAAATATTATTTTGGTTTTCTCTTGGTGTTTAATTATTTAAAACTAGATGGAACTCGTCAAAGCTTGACGGAAAAAAATTACTATAACAATATCAGTACAATAAGATTCTTTATTATTTACTAGCAACCTACGCCCGCAATTTCTCTTAACGAACTTTTAATCAAGCAAAATATTGACATTTCATAATTCACTCTTATATTTTAACAGAATAATAAGGCTACTATAATTTGTGACTCGTGCCAATATACACGTCGCCCTTATCATTATCTTTTTACGCATGAAGGTTTCGCTATGGTACTCCATTGTGAAATTTGGTAATTTTTTTAATTCAATATTTGAAAAACGGCATAATCATTAGACTTGAAATTTATATTAAGAAAAATACAATTTTTTACCTTTCAAACGCAGTTTGTCTAACAATTTTCTAACAAATACTTTTCGTGCTATTATTTTTTTCAGCAACTTCAAAGATTTCATTTTCCCAGATTAATCTGTGGCAACAATTAGCGAAAAACCCAGTCGTCAGCATCGCATAGCCTTTTATTAAAGAGGCTGTTGGAGCAGGGATTGTCACCATCAATTTGCCACCATCACTTTGAAATCGGTTTTGTAGTTGCAGAGATTCCATAAAAATTGTAATTTAGAAGGATTTTAGAACGCTTTTCGCTCATTTCACCCTTTTAAATTTCGATTTTTTTTTTATTATGCTTAGAGAGCATTTACATCTTATAAGTAACTACAATGCCAAATTTCAAATTTCTAGCTCCTTCAGTATAAAAAAGACGCAATTTTCGCAAATTTTTCGCGCCTGCACCCCATTGGGGTTAGTGGCACCGACATAAAATATAGCCTATGTTGGAGTACGGATTGTCACCATCAATTTGCCGCCATTACTTTTGAAATCGGTTCTGTAGTTCCAGAGATTCCATAGAAATTGTATTTTAGAATGTTTTTAGAACGTTTTTCGCTCATTTCACCCATTTAAATTTCATTTTTTTTTTTTATTTGTTCTTAGAGAGCATTTACATCTTATAAGTAGCTACAATGCCAAATTTCAAATATCTAGCTCCTTCCGTACACAAAAAATCGCAATTTTAGAACTTTTTTCACTCCTGCACCCCCCTGAGGTTAGTGTCACCGACATAAAATATTGCCTAAGTTAGAGCAGGGGTTGTCACCATCAATTGGCCAGCATCAGTTTTGAAATCTGTTCTGTAGTTCCAGAGATTCCTTAGAAATTGTAATTTAGAATGTTTATAGAACGCTTTTCGCTTATTTCACCCTTTTAAATTTCGAAATTTTTTTTAATTTGTTCTTAGAGAGCATTTACATTTTATAAGTCACTATAATGCCAAATTTCAAATTTCTAGCTCCTTCAGTATAAAAAAGACGCAATTTTCGCAAATTTTTTGTGCCTGCACCTTATTGGGGTTATTGGCAGCGACATAAAATATAGCCTATGTTGGAGTACGGATTGTCACCATCAATTTGCCGCCATTACTTTTGAAATCGGTTCTGTAGTTCCAGAGATTCCATAGAAATTGTATTTTAGAATGTTTTTAGAACGCTTTTCCCTTATTTCACCCTTTTAAATTTTGAATTTTTTTTTTAAATTTCTTCTTAGAGAGCATTTACATCTTATAAGTAACTACAATGCCAATTTCAAATTTCTAGCTCTTTCAGTATAAAAAAAAATTTGCAATTTTGGAACGTTTTTCGCTTCTGCACCCCCCTGGGATTAGTGGCATTGACATAAAATATAGCCTATGTTGGAGCAGGGATTGTCACCATCGATTTGCCACCATTACTTTTGAAATCGGTTCTGTATTTCCAGAGATTCCATAGAAATTGTATTTTAGAATGTATTTAGAACGCTTTTCGCTTATTTCACCCTTTTAAATTTCGAATTTTTTTAAATTTGTTCTTAGAGAGCATTTACATCTTATAAGTAACTACAATGCCAATTTCAAATTTCTAGCTCTTTCAATATAAAAAAAATTGCAATTTTGGAATGTTTTTGCTGCTGCACGCCCCTGGGATTAGTCGCACCGACATAAAATATAGCCTTTGTTGGAGCAGGGATTGTCACCATCAATTTGCCTCCATCACTTTTGAAATCGGTTCTATAGTTCCCGACATTCCACAGAAATTGTAATTTAGAATGTTTTTAGAACGTTTTTCGCTCATTTCACCCTTTTAAATTTCATTTTTTTTTTTTATTTGTTCTTAGAGAGCATTTACATCTTATATGTAGCTACAATGTCAAATTTCAAATTTCTAGCTCCTACCGTACACAAAAAATCGCAATTTTAGAACGTCTTTCACTCCTGCACCCCCCGAGGTTAGTGGCACCGACATAAAATATAGCCTATGTTGGAGCAGGGGTTGTCACCTTCATTTTGCCACCATCACTTTTGAAATCGGTTCTGTAGTTCCAGAGATTCCATAGAAATTGTAATTTAGAATGTTTTTAGAACGCTTTTCGCTTATTTCACCCTTTTAAATTTCGAATTTTTTTAAAATTTGTTCTTAGAGAGCATTTACGTTTTATAAGTAACTACAATGCCAAAAATTTCAAATTTCTAGCTCCTTCGGTATACAAAAAATTGCAATTTTAGAACGTTTTTCGCTCCTGCACCCCCCTGGGGTCAGTGGCACCGACATAAAATATAACCTATGTTGGAGCAGGGGTTGTCACCATCAATTTGCCACCATCACTTTTGAAATCAGTTCGGTAGTTCCAGAGATTACCAGGGCCGTAGCTAGGTGGGTGCCAGGGGGGGGGGGGGGCTCAGCACCCCTGAAAATTTTTGAGCCCCCCCTGGGAAAGTGTCCAAGGACACCAAATGAAATTCTGTTTCAAAAATCGTGTGTTAAAAAAACTGTTAAAAAATTGAACTTAATTTTGGGGGCTTTTTACAGTTTTGCATAAATACTAAATTATAGTATTTGTTTAAAACCTGCAAATAAGTGCTTCAATATGCGCGCATCCTATCCGCACATACTCAGAATTAGCAACCTTTTGCTGATGCAAACATTGACTTTTACATAAGTTATGTACTGAATTTTTTCATTTTGTAGCGTTTCCATTGGTAACATAAAACAAAGTTATTCTAATGAGTTTGATAGTAAATATAATGCTTATGATAAGCGTTATGTTTCGTATTTGAGTCATCCTAGTTTAAAAAATATATATGTAAGATCCTGGATTTATAAATCATACTAATGAAAAAAAGCTAATATCCAATTTAAATACAAGCATTTGACTAAACACAAATATAATTTTAAAATGCAAAATACATCCTTGGTTTTTCTAATGTTTGTTATCCTATAAAAACATAACTTTAGAATTCTTAAGGGCAGGGAATATTCAGAAAAAAATTAAAGATTGCAACTCTTTTGAAACAGGTGCACTGTCAGCTTTTTATTTACTTATTGACATCATCACTTATTATTTCACTAGTGTAATTGTACACGGAAAATTTTCATTCTGCAGCCAGGAAGTAGTCGTTAAAAATCCAGAGGGCATACGCTGTAGGCAGAGGGTATACCCTAAAGAGTATATGCTATAGTGGTTTTGATTAAAGGTTATCCGGTATTCCTTAAAATAATCCAGAAGGTATACTGTATATGTCGTATCCACCGTATATCCTCCATTACATTGCCGTCTGCAGCTTTAACTTTTCTTACCATCAAATAAAGTTTTTATAAACAGTTTAATAAGAAATGTAGTGCTACAATATGAATATGCAATAATTTATCTTTCTATATAGTACTTTGATCCTATACATCTATGTTTGTGCGTGCTGCACGATGCGTGCATAATGTCAGAGAGAGAGAAATAGTATGAGCCCCCCCCCCCCCCCTACATTTTTTGAGCAACCCCTGTTATTTACTTCTAGCTACATCCCTGGAGATTACCCCCTATAAACAAACAATCTTTACTCCTTTATAATATTAGTATAGATTACTTAAAGTTTTCCGTTTGTTTACATGTTTTATAGCTACATTTTTTAATAACGTGAATTAACCTATATTATTCACAACTAAACAGAAATGTCGCATCTAGTAGTTATCGAGAATTAAATAAAAATTATACACTCGTGGCATCATAATTCACTTTTATATTTTAACAGAATAATAAGGTTACTATAATTAGTGACTCGTGCTATAACCAGTATACAACGTCAGGACACATTGCCGTTATCATTATCTTTTTACGCGTGAAGGTTTCGCTATGATACTCAATTATGAAATTTTGTAATTTTTTTAATTCAATATTTGAAAAACGGCATAATCATTAGATTTGAAATTTATATCATGAAATATACAATTTTTTTACCTTTCTAACGCAGTTTGTCTAACAATTTTGTGACAAATACTTTTTGAGCTATTAATTTTTTCAGTAACTTCAAATGTTTCATTTTCCGAGATTAAGATGTGGCAACGATTAGCGAAAAAGCCAGCCGTCAGCAACGCGCAGCTTTTTATTAATGAGAATTATTTAGGAAAAATAAATTTATTGTTTTTTCGGCATCATCAGAAATAAAATTTAGTTATTTAAATTCCAAAATCTGGGGAAGGGCCCGCCTCTGCCCCTCTTTGCCTGCATCGATTTTATCTTTGGTTGGTTGATTTATGACTGCCGATTAGCTACTCGAGGGATATAGGCCCTAGGGGGAGTGCCCTCCGTGGGGGTCTTTCTAAGGGATCCTAACCCGATTTACGGTAAGGTTCGAAGAAAACCATGGAAAACTCCGAACGGTTAGATCGACGAGCTCGACAGGGGTTTGAATCAAGCACCTCCCGTCTACCAGTTTTGAGAGCAGAACCTCTGAGACACTTCATCCACTTTATGAAACAGTACATTGACTCTAAAAGAAATATCGATCTCTCTGTCACTAAAAAAATGTATAATTAAGTAAATAAAAATAAAGAATAGGTAATCCCCCAGAAAAAACAGCATTATTATACGTGAATTACAAAAAATGCACCCAAACACAGCATTCCTACAACATTTTGTTCCTTTCTATCAGGATGAAATTAGATTAGATAATTGGGAGGAGGAGTGAGATCTCTCAATAATGCAACATTCCTACAAATAATAAAAAAATAATTTTATCAATGTTTTAATCTTTCTAAATAAAATAAAATAAATAATAATAAAAGTTGTAGGATTATATATAAATTATATTATCTGAAATCTCAGTACAGTATATACCTTTCACTATTAATAAATCAACAGTCAATAAAGAAATACATTCAATGTTGCACTTTAAATTTTCTGAGCATTTATTTGTCTTATTACAGCTAATATTTTCTTGTTATCCATTACTTTCTATCTTATTGCTACAATTCTTTAAACCTAATTCCCGGCTGTAAGCTTTTTACTAAAGAGAGAAATATTTAATACATGAGAGAAGAATATTATCATACGCAATAGATTTTAGAATTCTAAATTTTATATATAAAACATTACTGAGTACACATTTTTACGAGTAAGACTGCAGTTGCAGTAAAATTTTAAACAGCAATTGTAAATGAACTTATTTATAATGAACCAATCCTAATTTTGATTTTAAATAACAATATTTATTTGATTTCGTAAGCGTTTTTCCTACTATATTTTCTTTCTAAGTTCCATTTAATTAATAAATGGGCTTTTTAGTGCATTGGTTCATACATATATTAATAGTATGTACATTAATTCAGATAATTATAACACTTTAAATCCCATTACTAAACTTCATAGGATAAACATTTTAGTGATTTGTTAATAGATGGCAGCACAGGACGACAGGGTAAAAACATTTCTTGGGATTAGTGACGTAACGTGGTGTAAAAACAAGTTTTTTTTTCTTCGACAAGCTTATCTTATAACGTATTTTATAAGGTTTTCATCGTCTCATCAGTTTCCTTGATAGCTCAATATAGATTAATTTTAGGTGACGTAAGGTGAGTTATTATTATTACTGAATATGAACTTTACTGTTTATTAATTTAGGTATTTACTAGCCGTAGCTAGGGAGGTGCCAGGGGGGGCTCAGCACCCCCTGAAAATTTTTGAGCCCCCCCTGGGAAAGTTGCCAAGGTCACCAAGTGAAATTCTGTTTCAAAAATCCAAGTGAAACTCTGTTCAAGAATTGAACTTAGTTTTGTTTTTGATTTTACAGTTTTGCATAAATTAAATTGTAGTATTTATTTAAAAACTGCAAATAAGTGCTTCAATATCGCGCATCCTATCTGCACATACTCAGAATTAGCAACCTGTTGCTGATGCAAACATTGACTTTTGCGTTAGTTATATACTGAAATTTTTCATTTTGAAGCGTTTTCCATTATTAGCATAAAACAAAGTTATTCTAATGAGTTTGATAGTAAATATGATACTTATGATAAACATTATGTTTCCTATTTGAGTCATCCTAGTTTAAATATATATAAGATCCTTAATTTATAAATGATACTAATGAAAAAGGCTAATAGCCAATTTAAATACAAATGGTTTTAGCATTTGAATAAGTTTAAAATGCAAAATACATCCTTGATTTTTCTGTTTTTTATCATATAAAAACATAACTTTAGAATCTTTAAGGGCAGGGAATATTTTTAAAAAAAAATTAAAGGTTGCAACTCTTTTGAACTGTGAGCTTTTTATTTACTTACTGACATCATCACTTATTATTTCACTAGTATAATTTTACACTGAAAATTTTCATTTTGCAGCCAGTGATGTAGTTGTAAAAAAAACCAGAGGGCATACGCTGTAGGCAGAGGGAGTATTGCTAAAGAGCTTATGCCCTAAAGCGTATATGCTATAGTGTTTTTGAGAAGTGGCTATACGGTATTCCTTAAAATAATCCAGAAAATATACGGAGTATCCACCATATATCCTCCATTACATACCTGTCTGCAGCTTTTACTTTTCTTAGAATGAAATAAAGTTATTATAAACAGTTTAATAAGAAACACAGTGCCTACAATATGAAAAAATCCCAGACAGCTTGGCCTACAGGCGCAGGTAAATTTCGAAGACGCAGACCGTGGGATGCCTGTTTATTGGGAATTGCAGAAGAAATTACCTTTTTACCATGATTCGGCAGTTGGGACCACCCACCTCGAAAACTACCTGTGTCTGTAGGCAGAGCCAGCAGGGATTTCTTTGTTTTTAATTTTTTTTTGCTGTAAGGGTTCGTCCTATAAAAAACTTGGTGGATAATATTAAGAGGATTTATAATAAATTTAAGCGGATTTAATAATATCTTGTGAATTGACAAAGTTATGAATTTTTTTCTTCTTAACCCCGTATTTCCCCCCCCCCCTCCCCTCGAGACCATTTTTAATGATATCAAAATCTGTCATACATAACTTTTCGGCCCTTTTCCTTAGAAGTAATAATAACTTTAAACGGATTCGATACGTATCATAATTAAGAAGTTATGGGTTTTTCTGTTTTCACAAAAAGACCCCCATTCCCCCCCCCCCCCCTGGTTCAATTTTGCCCATTAACGAACTTGACCGAGATTTTGGTTTTCTGTTCTGGGAGTTATGATCGGCATAGATCTGCAAAAATTTTCCAGAAATTCCAACATAGGGGAGAATGTAATAGGTAGTATTTCTTACAAAATCTACCTAATATGCACTAATTTACTTTTATATGTATACTTTGATCATATATATCTGTGTTTGTGCGTGCCTGTGTCAGAGACAGAGAAATAGTATGAGCCCCCCCCCCTACATTTTCTTGAGCACCCCCTATTGTTTACTTCTAGCTACAGCCCTGTATTTACAGTTAACATTTTCTCAGTGTAATTATATCGTGACTAGGAGAAGTCCCCGCATGTATATTTATAGGAATTCTGTTTAATTTTTGTATTAGTTAAGAATTTTATTATATTATGAATAATGTTAAACTCCTCTTTTTACTGTATATTCAACAATGATACTTTGTATGAATCAATGGCGTAGCTTAGGTTTTGAATATGCGGGTAAATCAAAATATTCGATTCCATCTCCTTAGAGGCTACATATATATATTTTTTTTTTATCATATAAACTAAACTTATGACTGTTCTTCAGTGTTGAATTCAGACATTTTTCTCCGGGAGGGATTTCTAGGGCACGGGGAGGGGGGGGGGGGGGTGCATTTCTATGCTCCTGGGGGGAATGTCGCCTCCGGGCCACCCCCTGAATTCAACACTGTTGTTCTTAAATCCAAACTGGCTACTTTATGACATCATTTTTGTTGGGAAACGCATGAAAGTGGCAGGTGTTTTTATTCAGAAAGTTTGCAATCGAAAGACTTTTCCATTTTTTGGTAAATGCAGAATATCTTTCAGAAAATACTGTCAAAGTCGACGTTTTGAACCATATTTCTGACACCCCAGGACGAGAAAGAGGAAAAGCTTGTTGGCATGTGACACGAAACTTTTATAACTCGATAAGTAATTTATTTATTTAAAAAAAAAAAAAATGGAAAACTCATTTCGATTCTAAATTGCTTGAATAGTCAGGTTAAAAATTGATCAGAAAGTTTCACGTTATTGTAATCAGGTCATTTGAGAACCATTTTAGTCATGGGAAACAACGATGTGGTATTATTAAAAAAAGGTTATAAAAATTTTTTTGCTGGTAAATATCGATTAAAAAAATAACTTTCATTTAGTAATGTAATCAATTTACCATTAATTGTTAGTATTTTTGTATATAACATATTTTTACATATAACATTTTCCTTTTGCATTCACATATCTATGTATATATGTGTCTGTGTACTTGTACGTTTAAATTTTAAAAATAGTTTTTTTCTTTTACAAAAAAAAAGTACATTATTGATATTTCAAGTAAAATTAATAATTTCTGACAAATAACTAAACATTATAATTATCTATGTTTGCTCTCTTTATTCAAAGCTCCAGTAGACTCAGGTACCTTCCACCCACTCACTTGATTGCTGATTTTCTTTCTTTCTTTCTTTCTTTCTTTTTTTTTTTTTTTTTAATAAAAATATAATGAAAAAAAAAAAAAAAAGATAAATGCAGTCAGTATAATTTTATATACAATTTTCGCATATGTTTGTGCATAAATATATATATATATATATTTTTTTTTTCCTTAAGTCAGTAATTCTATATATTGTAACAAATACTCAAATATTCAAAATTATCAGGAGGGGGGGGGGGGGATTTTAGAAAATCTAAATCTCCTACAGTAATTTGAAATAATGATAGCTATTTATTCTTACTACAAAATAACAAATTTAAAAAGAGAAAAAAATATTGTATTTTTGAAATTGTTTTTCCGTATTTGTTATTTTATATTCATATATCTTTATTTCAAGAAATGAATTTAACAACCACCCCCCCCCCCAAAAAAAAAAAAAAAAAAAAAAACTTAAAAATGTCCTGCCATTGGGCTTGATTTGTTTTTTTTTTACTCTGTGAGCTTAGTAGACTAAAAACATTCAGTGGTTATGGCTGACAGTGTTAGTGAATGAAAAAAGTGAAAATTAAAATAAATTTCAGTTTATACTTGTACTGAACTACTGAAAAAAAAAAAAAAAAAAAAAAAAAAACTTAAAATAAAACCAATAATAAGTTTAACACAAATAAAAAACAATTTAAATATTTTTTTTAATTAAATTGTTTTAATAAGATTTATTAATTGTTATTATGAATTTTAGCACTTTTTAATTATTAACATTCAATAATTAATTTCATTAGTGATTGATAGTATAATTAATAATTAAACAAATTTATCATTGACCTGTTTTAAAAGTTAAATTATATAAATTGGGGAATAGTCATTATAAAGTAAATGTAAATAACAAACAAATTAAACAAATAAGTTATTTATTTGTTTTATTTATTTATATATTTCCGAGCATGCCATATGCTATGTGCAAATTTAAAATTTTCGATTTTTGGTTACTTATAATCATTTTTAATTTACTTAATTAGGATATGTATAAATGATATAAAGATTTTGGTGATATAACAAAGAATTTATACATAGTTTTTTTTTATTATTATTATTTAGTTTATAATATTTTTCTTGCTCTTTATTTATAATTAATTAATAAATATCTTGTTTTTTTCTGAATTATAAACTATAACTATGCATAATAAACCAAATATATATCTGAACAATAACTTCACCTAACACTGTTAAAAGTTATTTTTATGTCTTTGTACTTGTTGCATTAATTTTTCTTTTTAGTTAATGATTTATTTAAACTTTATGTTTTTAGCTGATTTTTCTAATTTTTTTTAAATAAAAATATTTGACATTATTAATAAAAACAATTTAACAATTAATTGATATTATTAATTGAGGAATAAATAATTATTAAAATAATTATTAAATTTGATATTTAGTTTAATAACAAAATTAATATATATTACCCAAGTTTTAGGTTTAAATAAAATAAACTGAATATATAATATAGTTATGTAGTTTATTGTAGCTATAAACTGAAATCTGTCATTTACCTGTATATACATTTTACGTCTTTAGTTACTGAAAATTGTTAGTAATATTAATAACTAAACTAAAAATTATTAATCTATTTCTTTTAAATGCTAAAAGGTGTAGATTAACAACATAATACAAATTAACATAACTTTTATTAGGTTGTTTTACATGTTTCGACTCACTCTGAGTCATTTTCAAAGTTTTCGAAAATGACTCAGAGTGAGTCGAAACATGTAAGACAACCTAATAAAAGTTATTTTAATTTGTATTATGTTGTTAATCTACACCTTTTAGCATTTGAAAGAAATATATTATTATAAGGTGTTATAATTTATTATATTGTTATAAAAATTATTAAATTACAAATACTATGGGGCTGTCCATAAACAGTGTTGAAGTCAGACACTTTTCTCCGGGAGGGAATTTCTGGGGCTCCGGGGGGGGGGAGGGAATTGCAATTTTTAACCATTAAAAGCATGAAATATGAAGTTTTCCGGGGGGACATTTCAATGCTCCGGGGGGGGGGGGGGAATATCCCACGGGCTACCCCCTGAATTCAACACTGTCCATAAATGATGTCACGTTTTTTTTTCAATATTTTTGACCCCCCTCCCACCTTTAGTCACAAAGTGTCACACTTCATCGTACCCCCTCTACAGAAAAGTAAAATCCAACTGTCACCTTTTTACATATATAAAGAAAATGTGTAAACAACAATCTGAGTATAACGATCATTTCAAATTCACAATATTATGACTAGATTTTTCACAAATATAAAAAGCTGTTCACAATTTCACAAAAACAGGACAGTGTAACAGTCGGTACTGGACAGTCTAGACACAGGACAATGTCCAGATAAAAGTCTGGACAGACTGTTTGTAGTATTTTTCATGTGCAGAGTTGTTTTGTCTGAGATGATTAATCAAACAGTCAGAAAGTAATAGATTTGTAATTACTCGGGTGAATTAAACAATTGTCTTTATTTGAATATGGAGGGCATGAGCACCTACTTTTCCTCTAAGCCTTTGATTTGAATCTTGAACATTATTCTCTGCTCCCTGATTAGTTTAATTGATTGTCAGATTATGCAAAATATGATTATGGAATAATTATGGAAATGATTGTGGAATAATTATAGAAATATACAATGCAGAGTTAAATATATATATATATATATATATATATATATATATATATTTAACTCTGCATTGTATATTTCTATAATTCTATATATATATATATATTCTATATATATATATATATATATATATATATATATATATATATATATTTAACTCTGCATTGTATATTTCTATAATTATTCCATACCTCATTTAATTAATTAAAAGCAGCTGTTTAAAAAAAAATCTTTTCACATTCTGGTAAACACAATTTAAAAATTTAATCTGATTAATTAGCTTTTCAGTTAAACCAAAAGATTTTATGCACTATGATCATTACTGAAATTAAATTTTAATTAATGGCCACATGGGGTGTCCGTTACTGGAAATTGACTAATTAAGCATTTCAGTAATAAACACTTATCATAAAACCTTAAAGATAAAAGAAATTTCGTAAATGGCCATTAGTAAAATTCAAATTTTTCTATTCTTATCAAAACAAAAACATGCAATTTTTGCAAGCAAAAAAAAATTAAGTAATTAAGTTAAACCCAGATCTTCTCCCATCTTGTTCATTAAAATTTTCACTGAAAAAATTGGAACTATGAAACATTATTTTCTGCTTCCTAATTCGTTTGATGAAGGTTCTTAACAATAACTCAGTTTATAAAACATGCAAGTGAGAGTTATATAGATACATAAAAATACATTACATTTTGTTATTTTTCTATAAACTAAGACTTTGGAGGGTGTCCATTACTGGCACATTTTCCCTATATCACTTTTTCTTTGCAGAATATATTAAAAGAAAATTCGGTATGTTTGCTGTAAATATAGATAAGACAGGGCAAGTTCAGCGCTTGTCTCTCTCTCCTAGTTCAGTGGATAGAATTTTTGTTTTTAAAAGCATAACACAACGGAAATTGAAGTACGCAGATAAGCAATGTCAACAAGCTTTAATTTATTTGTCAAACAATCCGAACACTTCCCAGTTTTATTCAGCCACAAGTTAAAATGTTTTAAATTTTTAAACTTTTTGCTCTCTAGCATACTCTCTAAGAAATTAGAGCAGATTCTTAATTCTTAATATCAGTCCTATCATATTTTATAGAACTTTTTTTAAAGAAATAATCAGTGTTGTAGTCGAAAGAAAACAAGTTGGAAATTTAAGGCAAACGTGACAAATGAGGTGCGTTTGTACTACAACTAGTTGTATAAATATTCAGATCTTGGTGCAATAGCTCTTGCAAAAATGCAAAACTGCATGAATACAAAACTTATTTTATGTGCAGATTTTCATATTATAGATATTAATTTTATTTTGTGAAATTAAGTTTCAATATACAAACAATTAATTACAATTCTGTTACATTAAAATTATACTATGCGCAAATATCCAAATGCGTAATATCCAGTCAATGTTAAAAAAAAAAAAAAAAAAAAAAAAAAAAAATCATCGTTATTATTTCAGTGTAATGAATTACATTGTCTGATATTATGATATGATTAATTTCCGTAATAAAATAAGTACATTTTAAGTTGACAACATTTTATCTTTTGTTGTCATTTACTGAAACTTCCAATGGGAAACTTAAGCCTAGCTTTAAAAATTTCAGAACTTGAAATCCATATTTATATTTAGACTCTTTTTCCATTTAATATCTATTTTTTTTGGACAGAATTGAAAATTGTCAAATATCCTATTGAGCAAAGTATATATAAACAAATAAATACTGTAGTTTTAATATGTAATAAATAAAAAAAAATCCTTGGCGGCTCGGCCTACAGGCACAGGTAGATTTCGAAGACTCAGACCGTGGGGCACCTGTTTGTTGGGAATTGCAAAAAAAAAAAGACCTGAAATGACCTTTTTGTCATGATGCAGCAGTTGGGACCGCCAACTTCAAATCTACCTTGTCTGTAGACGGAGCCGCCAGGGATTTTTTTGTTTTTAATTTTCTTTTGCTATAAGGGTTGGTTCTATAAAAAACTTGTCACTATAAAAGTTTTAGATAATATTAAGAGGATTTATAATAAATTTAAGCGAATTTGATATCTTGTAAATTGACGAAGTTATGATTTTTTTTTTCTGAAACCCCTCTTCCCCCCCACCCTCCCCAATGGGGTCATTTTTAATTATATAAAATATCTGTCATACATAAATTTTTGACCCTTTTCCTAGAAGTAATAATAACTTTAAACGGATTCGATACGAAAAATAAGTAAGAAGTTGTGTTTTTTTTTTCTTTTTTCACAAAAAGCCCCTCCCCCTCCCCCCTTGTTTGATTTTGCCCATTAACGAACTTGGCCGAGATTTTATACCACTTGATTTTAAGTATCAGTTTGGAAGAGATTTGCGCAGAATTATGGAAGTTATCGTGTCCATAAAAAAGTGACATAGATAGATAGATAGATAAAGTTTTGAACTGGGGGGGGGGGGGTTCTGGGAGTCATAATCGGCGTAGGTCTGCAATTTTTTTTCAAAAATTCCAAATTAGGGGAGAATGTAATAGGTAGTATTTCTTACGAAATCTACCTAAAAATTAAAATGTTCAACATAAAAAAAAAAAAAAAAATCGGTGGAGAAGGGGGGGGGGGATTGTGCAAAATTATTATTTTGCTTCCATTTTTTGCAAGTTTTTGCCGTTGATTGCGTTACATGAATTCGTCTTATACAGACCAAAAATCTTTTAGATAAATTAGCTTTGAGATCCTTGTATTTCATAAAGTAAGAAAAAAAAAATTGTAGCAAAGAAAAATGTATTAATGCGAGTTCTTGCATCAGTAAGTAAATGTATGTCTCAAGCCACCAATTTAAAAAAAATGTACTGAATAACAAGAAAAATTAAAAAAATATATATTTCATTTCATTTTTTTATATTAACTTACAAAGGAAAAAATCCAATATTTTAGAGTATCATTTGTAAAATAATGTTTTTAAGAAACTTTTAGAGTCTTTCGAAAATAAAATATACATAATATATGATAGCTAGTGTAATTTAACTACTCCATTTTAATTTTCTTTAGATAAAAAAAATTCCCGGTTGCGTATTTTATTATTATTATTATTATTATTATTATTATTATTATTATTATTATTATTATTATGACTGCACTTGCTTTGGAAAACAAACAATACTGTAACATTTGCATCTGGCGACATTCTGGCCCACCAAAATCCTGTGAAATATCCACCCTTCCAGACCCCCACTGCTTTCGGAGTCCAGCCAAACAATTTCAAAACCCAAGGCTTGATGATTAACACCTTCCATTTTCATTGCTCAGGGAATGTACTACCACCCCAAATCCCGGAAAAAATCACCCTGGAAAAAATCACCACGGAAAAAATCACCCAGGTAAAAATCCCCACGGAAAAAATCACCAACGGAAAAAAGCACCATCGGTAAAAATCACCACGGCAAAAATCACCACGGTAAAAATCACTCCCGGAAAAAAGCACCATCGGTAAAAAGGTCCCTGATAAAAAAGGGGGGGGGGGGTTTCAAGTTAAGATGGGAAAATACCACACATTTATGAATAACATGTCTTTGAATACGCCAATTATAATTTCGGGTAAAGCACGTGCTAACCACGTGTATCTACTAACCACGTGTACCAGGAACAATCAGAGTATTATAGCATCATACATTCTAATACGAGATCAAATCTTGTGTGTGTGTGTGTGTGGAGGCGGGGGTGGTAATATAAACATGCAAATTTTATTTTAAAGACGGCTCTAACGATTTTGACGAAATTTTGTATCCTACAGTTTTGAGGCACCAGAAAACCATTGGGCTGGGTCATGTGTTTGAGAAAATTCGATTAGTGGGTCATTTTGGGTCGCAATGAATCAGAGTCCAGCTAATTGTATCTAAAAACAGTTCAAACGATTTTGACTAAACTTTGTATCCTACCATTTTCGGGCACGAGAAGACTATTGGGCTGAGTCACATGTTCGAGAACTTTCGATTAGTGGGTCATTTTGGGTCAACGCGGGTCCAGTTAATTTTATCTAAAAAAACGGCTTTAACGATTTTGATTAAATTTTGTATCTAACGAGTTTCGGACACGGGAATACTACTGGGCTAGGTCACATGTTCGAGAAAATTCGATTAGTGGGTCATTTTGGGTCACCATGAGCCAGGGTCAAGCAAATTGTATCTAAAAACGGTTCAAACGATTCTGTCTAAACCTTGTATCTTACCATTTTCGGGCACGAGAAGACTGTTTGTTGGGCTAGGTCACATGTTCAAGAAAATTCGATTAGTGGGTCATTTTGGATCACCATGAGTCAGGGTCAAGCTAATTGTATTTAAAATAACGGTTCAAACGATTTTGACTAAACTTTGTGCCCTACCATTTTCGGGCACGAGAAGACTATTGGGCTGGGTCACATGCTCGAGAACTTTCGATTAGTGGGTCGATTTTGGGTCACTGTGGATCAAGCTAATTTTATCTAAAAACGGCTACTAAAGAAATTATGCTCACTAGCCAGTAACTGGCTACTGAAAAAACTCAACCTAAGTGTGACGTATATGCACTTTCAACACTTTCCAACTATGTTGGAAAGTAGATTAATTTTGATTGTTGTTGTGCTGACTCAGAAATTGGTTGTTGTGCTGAAATTGGGTTGTTGTGCTGATTCAGATATCAGACCAGATACTATGATCATTAAGGTTACCTGCGGGTGAATTAGTTCAGCCATATTCGTCCGGGATTGCTCAGTTGGTATAGCATTGCCAGCTTCAACCAAAGGATCCCGGGTTCGAATCCTGGCCCGGATTTTTTGCTCAGTTGGGAAGATTACATCTCATATGTTGGCAAGTGTTAAACATTTTAATTTTTCTATCTAATCGGTGGCATTGTAACCGGGAAAAAAATCAATCCTTAACTGGAACACTTTCTACGAGAAATGCTATCAAACCGTTATATCAAAAAAAATTTTAAATGTTGTCTTTTGTTCTTTTTCTTTTTTTTTTTTTTTTTTTTTTTTTTGTAAGTTATATGGCATAAAGGACGTTTCCAAATCAGAGTTAAATACATCTACAATAAATTTATGATTGCAATATCATAGATACTAAGATTTAAATTTTTAAAACTAATGTAGATAACATTGCAACATGAAATTCTTTTTATTACAAGCACTGTTTGAACTTGAGAGCTAGCATTTCTTGATGTTTATAAAATTCTGCAATTTTGATATCAATTTCTAATTTTTTCCCTACCCGTTATTTATTACAAACACGGTTTGAACTTGTGAGCTAATATTTCTTGATGTTTATAAAATTCTGAAATTTTGATATGATTTTCTATAATACGGAAGGTTTCGATTTAAGCAATATTTGTAGAAATGTTGTTGATTGGAAAAGTATCTGATAAAAAGAGGTGTCCACTGTTGGGGAGCAGGTAAAAACCGTGTCTTCCTTTTTACCCAAACAATTCTCTCTTTTTTAGTTTTTATTATACAAATAAAATCGGATTGAAAAATGATAAGACTTGATCTATAAGTGTGTCCACTAATCAGGAATCAGCTACCAACCCTTTGAGGCAAGGAAACAGGTGAGGGCATCCAAATCGTCTTTGTAGCTACAAATTGTACTCATTTAAAGAAAAAATACTAAATAATTTTCTTTGAGGAGTCTGGGAAGTTTTTCCATTTGCCCTTGCGATAATAAGTCACTGTTCGATATGGAGGTTCTACTGTTAAACGATACGAGCAGGGAAGACCGAGCTGTGGTCGGTCAAAATTAGCTTTGAGTTCAAATATCATGACCCATGAACAAATGTCATACTAATCAAATTTTCTCGAACATGTGATCAAGCCCAATTGTGTTCTCGTGCCCGATACCCGTAGCACATAAAATTTAGTCAAAATAGTCTGAGCTGTTTTTTAGATAAAATTAGCTTGACCCAAAATTGACCCACTAATCGAATTTTCTCGGACATGTGACCTAGCGCAATGATTTTCTCGTGCCCGAAACTAGTAAGATACAAAATTTAATCAAAATCGTTAGAGCCGTTTTTTAGATAAAATTAACTTGACCCGCGTTGACCCAAAATGACCCACTAATCGAAAGTTCTCGAACAATTGACTCAGCCCAATAATCTCCTCGTGCCCGAAAATGGTAAGATACAAAGTTTAGTCAAAATCGATTGAACCGTTTATTAGATACAATTAGCTTGACCCTGACTCATGGTGACCCAAAATGACCCACTAACCGAAAGTTCTCGAACATGTGACCCAGCCCAATAGTCTTCTCGTGCCCGAAAATGGTAGGATACAAAATTTAGTCAAAATCGTTTGAACCGTTTTTTAGATACAATTAGCTTGACCCTGACTCATGGTGACCCAAAATGACCCACTAATCGAATTTTCTCAAACATGTGACCTAGCCCAATAGTCTTCTCTTTCCCTAAAACTGTAAAATACTACATTTAATTCAAATCCTCTGAGCCGTTTTTAAGATAAAAATAGCTTGACCCATAATGACCCATGACCAAATGACACACTAATCGAAATTCATCGAACATGTGACCTACCCCATCAGTCTTCTCGTGCCCGAAAATGGTAGGATACAATGTTTAGTCAAAATCGTTTGAACCGTTTTTTAGATACAATTAGCTTGACCCTGACTCATGGTGACCCAAAATGACCCACTAATCGATTTTTCTCGAACATGTGACCTAGTCCAATAGTCTTCCCATGCCCGAAACTCGTAAGATACGAAATTTAATCAAAATCGTCAGAGCCGTTTTTTTAGATAAAATTAACTTGACCCTCGTTGACCCAAAATGATCTATTAATCGAAAGTTCTCGGACATGTGACTCAGCCCAATAATCTTCTCGTGCCCGAAAATGGTAGGACACAAAGTTTAGTCAAAATCGTTTGAACTGTTCTTTAGATACAATTAGCTTGACTCTGATTCATGGCGACCCAAAATGACCCACTAATCGAATTTTCTCAAACATGAAACATGTGACCCAGCCCAGTGGTTTTCTGGTGCCTCAAAACTGTAGGATACAAAATTTCGTCAAAATCGTTAGAGCCGTTTTTAAAGTAAAATTTGCTTATATATATATATATATATATATATATATATATACCCCTCACCTTCCAACACCCACCCACAAGATTTGCTCTCGTATTAGAATATATGATGTATATAATTCTCTGATTGTTCCTTGTACACGTGGTTAGTAAATACGCGGGGTAAGCACATGCTTTACCCGAAATTATAATTGGCTTATTCAAAGACGTGTTATTCATAAATGTGATGTGTGGTATTTTCCCATCTGAACCTGAAGCCCCCCCCCCCTTTTTTTATCAGGGAACTTTTTACCGATGGTGCTTTTTTCCGGGGGTGAATTTTACCGTGGTGATTTTTACCGATGGTGCTTTTTTCCGTTGGTGATTTTTACCATGGTGATTTTTACCGTGGTGATTTTTTCCGTGGTGATTTTTTCCAGGGTGATTTTTTCCGCCTACCCCCACCCCCACCCCCGAGTACTATAATTTACAATAATTATATTACTCTAATTTACAGAAAGTCTGAGAAAAATTTTAACGATGACTTCGTTGAGAGAATTTTTGAAGAATATCCATGCAGTCAACTGATTTTATTTCAGTTTCATCAATCAATTTTCATAGGGTCATAAATTATTTTATCTTAACCTTTTTTTATTCAACTTAAAATTTCACAACTTGATAAAGTAACTACGCATGTTTATACAGTTTAATGCTTGCTAAGTTTTAGTTTTTAATTATTATTAGATTTTTATTTTTTATCAAATATCTTGCATGTCTGAAATATAACCGAAGTCTGTATTTTTGTTGTTGTTGTTTCTTTAAATCATTAAAAGTATTTTTCCAAAATATATGTAATGAAATCATACGAGTATATTAGAAGTGACTTTGTACAATATGCCTAAGTCAATGTTCCATTTATTAGCATATTAGGTTTAAATTGATATCACACCTTTCCAGATTCATGTGTAGTGTATTATCCCTTGACTCTTCTCCCTCAAACAATTGTTTTGGGGTAAAAGTGCTTGTTTATAAAATGAAATACATGTTTGAAATAAAAGTCTAAATAATGTAAATCAACACCTTAAGTCTATTTTTCTTATTTTCTTGATAAATTCTCTGAATGTTAAAACATATGGAATTACTTGAACACCAGACTAAAAAAAAGTTGACAATAAGTTTTACAAAAAGAACTTTGATGCAATCCGTAATGATTCATTGATGTAGTGATATTCAGTCTTCATAAATCCATTCTAGGTTAGTATTAGCATAAAACATGTTCTTTAATTAATAATAAAAGAAAAATGTTTTTATTATTATCCTAATAAATCTTCAATGATGGTGTGAGAAATACATTCTACATTATTTAAAAACAAGATATAAGGGCAAATAAAATGAAAGTTTAAAAAAAAAAGAAAAAAAACTGGGCATAAATTATGTAATAATTTCTAAATTGATATATTCGTGTTGTCCCCCCCCCCCCCCCGCTGAATTATCATTGCAAAATATACAACATTCAAGCTTAATAATAAATCCTAAGTTCATTCACTTTTAATAATAATGTTTAAAAAATAATCTTAATATAACAGTTTAAAATTTAACAATTTCGTCTCAAATAGAATTTGTTCCTATTTCAGTACTCATGTTTAAAAGATAAAGTTTTCGAAGCTTTCTATAAAAAGCAAATATTTTAACAAAACCGAGAAAGAGTGCAGGTGTGCAGGTGCCTTTTCACGGAAGTTAAAATAATCATTTTTAGTTTCCAAAGATGGAGAACATGTGGTATTTATTATCATCGCTCTGCGGCTTTGAAGGGACTATCTCAACCAAGAAATTTGCCTAAATGCAAATAGTTCAGTCCGCTTAGAGTTATTGGCAACCTTATGGTTAAAGAGGTAGTTGACGCACCCTTTCACAGTGTTGATTGATAATACACGTGAGATTGTCGTTATCCCGTACTGGGGCGACTGTGGCTCCTATCAATCTGGAGTGTAAAAGGATGTGTCTTCAAGATAACTTGTTGATGTAACTTTCTCCCCACTTCCTTTCTTCAGTGAAGAGAAGATCTTCCCTACACTAATATTCTTGTTTATGGGGAATTGCATCTTTATATTGTATGTTGTATATGCAAATAAAAACAAAAAATGGAGAAATCCTTAAACATTTTCTTTCAGTGAAAGAAAAACTTTATAAAAAGGAATATAGATTAGTTTTAAAATATTTAAGTACATGTGGGGATGCGAAGGGCACATTTATCCATGTGCACCGTAATTAGCAAGTTTCTGCCCTCTATCTTTTTCTTTTTCGGATTATTCTAGGGGGATCCAATTAGCTTCCTGGGGGGGGGGATTGGAACCCCTGGATCCCCCCATCCTACGCCCATGGTGCCCATGCGATCACTTTGAAAGGGGGGTTCAGACAGTAATTATTGTTTAAATACCTAAAAATGGCCTATATCTTCTGTTTTAGTTCTAAAAAGTTGGTTTTTTCAATGTTTAAAAGGGGGCTCAGCCCCCCCCCCCTTCCCGCTTATATGGGAACGCATGGCAAACAATCTATTACAAAATTACACTGAAATTTACTTGTTTCAATAAAAATTCTCTGACTGCAGGTTGGTTGGCCACCCAGTTACCATTTAACAAAAAATTTCAATTAAAAATTGCTTTACCCGCTTGCTGCTGAGGATTTGTTTGAAATTCTCTTTAGCAGGTACATACTTATCATGGCCTAATTTTTCCCCCCAAACAAAGGAAAAAAATATGGCGATAGTTCTTGAGTTATATAGCCAAAAATATGTCTTTACTGAAAGTTTGAGGGTGTTCAATCTGGTATGTTGAGTGGATAGAGGTAGTTGAGCTATAAACAATGGTGGCAGCCCCAGCCGATCGGACGCGGTTAGTAAATAGAAGGGTGATCACCTGGATTCTATATAAAATTCTATACATATTTTAATAGAAGCTCTGTATGATTTATAGAGATTTTTTTATAGAAGCTCTGCAGACATTTCTATTGAACTTTTACAGATATTTCTATAGTTTTTGGTTAAACAGTCTTATTGAAAAACGGGCCAATTCTATAGGATTCTATAGTACGTTTTCTACAATTTTTTTTTATAGAATTCTATGACATTTTTGTAAGGAAAAAGGTTGCTTGGTTTGTTAAGCTTAAATCTCAAGTTACAATATCAGGGATCGCCTGATGAATTATTAACATTTCCTTTTTACTGTTATTTAATGAAAGCAGGTGTAAAATCACTGCAAGCTTCATTTTAATCTGCATTTCAGAATATAAGTAATCTCATCAAAAACAACTCGTTCATAATGTTTCCAAAGGACTCGGAGTGAGGTACAGTATGTGAAAACTGCTTGGCGACCTGCAGGCTTTTATAATATATGTAGTATATCAATTTTGAAAATCGAAAAATAAATTTTATATTTTTGTTATACCACTTTTATAAATATTTTTGTATGCGAAAGAACTGACAGAACGGATTTTCCCCCAGATCTATGCCATTCCCTTACGCTAGAATTACTGCAATATATCTCAATTTAGTTAACGTTTATTATAAGGTTTATATATATAATATATATAGATAGATAGATATAGATATAGATATATATTACAAACTCAAAATCTTTATACGTTTACTTAAAAAATCCTCTTCGTAAGAGTGTTGTTTTTAGTTTAAATAATGGTAAATAAAATCAACAAATTGATTTTTCAAGCTTATAAATAAGAAAGGACATGCAAACACAGAAGCTTCAACTTTTACAATTTTTTGGGAGCAAAATAAATAAATAAATAAATAAATAAATAAAATAAAATAAAATAAAAATAATATAGCCATATGTAATTGCAAGAAACGGAAACATTATAAAAGCCTGCAGGTCGCCAAGCAGTTTTCACATACTGTACCTCACTCCGAGTCCTTTGGAAACATTATGAGTGGTGATAGATTTTTATTCGGGACTCGTAGTATACACTTCTATATCGCTTCTCTTTATGTGATATCACTTCTTTTTGTGACTGAAGTTTTAGGTTTGTGGCTTGGCGGGATCATTTACAACGAGTTGTTTTTGATGAGATATCACTCCTTTTTGTAAGGTATTTAATTTCAATTATACGGATTCCATTTTTATTCAGAAAAGAAAAGATGAAAGGGGCAAAAAAAATAATAGTGATGCTATAAACAGAATTATATATCAGAATTATACAATTTATAGAGTGACTTATTCTAATGTACATGTCGCTACCATAACAACGGGGAAACTTTTATATTAATTTCCTTACATTGTATTCATCAGATTATTTATGACATATTTATTTTCCTTTTTCTTTTGTTTATATCACTATTCCGTTTATATACATTCAAAAACAAAAAATTAGACAATTTTACAGTAGTTTACAAACTAATTAAAATACTACAGTTTCAGAAAAATGTCGAAAAATAGGAAGCACTTTTTTTCGCTCAACTACAACGATAAGTTTATGGAGCATACTTTACCGAGAATAATCAACATTTTTTTTTCTACGAAACTATTTCTATTAGAATAAAAATTTACAGGGATTTTTATACTAACATAGTAAATATATTATTTTTGAAAATTACTGAGCACCTTAGAAGTTTTTTATTTGTTTAAGTTTTTTAACTCAACGTTTCGAGAATTTGAAAAATATAAAATTCGCAACGTTTGCAAAAGTATAAAAACTATTAAAGTGATTTCTGTTCATATTAGTCTGTTCATTCCAATTCGGTTATCCTAAAATATAGGTCCCCAATCTCCGGCAGTCCATGTATTAATTAGGACATATGTATGCAACTGTTAAAATGTTCTCAAAGTTGACAATAGAGGTAATAAGTATAGTTCGGCAAATATGAAACACGGCATTGCTTCATCATGGCTTTGTTTCGTGAGTTGTTCGTTCTCCGAACATAAAAATCTCAGCGCATAAACGTAAAGTTGGAATTTTGTAATCGCTATTTCAATCAATTCTTGATACGCTAGAATTATATATTTATAAATAAACACAGTTTTTTTAATCGATGAAAATACTATATTTTAATAGATTTAGAGCTTAACATCGACGAGATTTCAGACGGACAAAATGAACTCATATTAAATTTTAAAGCAAAATAATGAAACCTTACAGAGATTGAAACAGTGTAAAATCATTAAAATACATCCCACTCAGTAAATATACATCGGTTGTAATGTAATCAAGATCTTCTAAGAGACTCTGTAAACGAAACGTGTATGCTTCAATGCCGCTTTACAATAGAGAGGATGTAGTAACATATTTGAATATCTTGTGTATATAGCCAATTTGACAAAAGTTATGCAATTTACTATTGTTTTTCCTCTGTGTTAAGTACAGGAATCATGTACTTCAACGTAAAAATTCGCTAATTACACAAATTTTTAGTCTTATTAAAAAATCTTTTGAGTTACCCTGTAAACGAACAGTAAATTCTACAATTCTGTTTTACAATAGGAAGCTAACTTAGGTCGTTCGTAGTAACATATTTTAACATCATGCGCATACGTTCTTTTTGAAAAGAGTTAGACCATTTAATATTTTTTTTGCTTCATCTTAAGTATAGGAATAAATCACTTTAAAGTGATATACATAAAAAACTAATTAATATTTTTACACGAAATATTAAACATTTGAACTACTCATAAAAAAAATTCAAATGCTGCAAACCGCGTAAAAATCGGATAATTACACAACTCTTTAGCCCTCTATCAAAAGATCTTTTGTGAGACCCTGTAAACGAACCTTAAATGTTACGATTTTTTATAATAGGAAGCGTAGTTGAGTCGAGTGTAATAACATATCTTAATATCATGTCTATACGACCATTCCTAAAAGAGTTGGGTCATTTATTATTTTTTTGCTCTAGGTTAAGTATAGGAATCAATAACTTTAAACTGATATAAATCAAAAACTAATTAATATTTTTACATGAAACTTACAAAGGTTTGAACTACTCATAAAAACGATTCAAATAACGTAAACCGCGTAAAAATCCGATAGTTACACATTGCTGTAGCCCTGTTAACAGTTTTTTGCTCTATGTTAAGTATAGGAATCAATAACTTTAAACTGATATAAATCAAAAACTAATTAATATTTTTACATGAAACTTACAAAGGTTTGAATTACTCATAAAAACGATTCAAATAACGTAAACCGCATAAAAATCCGATAGTTACACATTGCTGTAGCCCTGTCAACAGTTTTTTGCTCTATGTTAAGTATAGGAATCAATAATTTTAAACTGATATAAATCAAAAACTAATTAATATTTTTACATGAAACTTACAAAGGTTTGAACTACTCATAAAAACGATTCAAATAACGTAAACCGCGTAAAAATCCGATAGTTACACATTGCTGTAGCCCTGTCAACAGTTTTTTGCTCTATGTTAAGTATAGGAATCAATAACTTTAAACTGATATAAATCAAAAACTAATTAATATTTTTACATGAAACTTACAAAGGTTTGAATTACTCATAAAAACGATTCAAATAACGTAAACCGCATAAAAATCCGATAGTTACACATTGCTGTAGCCCTGTCAACAGTTTTTTGCTCTATGTTAAGTATAGGAATCAATAATTTTAAACTGATATAAATCAAAAACTAATTAATATTTTTACATGAAACTTACAAAGGTTTGAACTACTCATAAAAACGATTCAAATAACGTAAACCGCGTAAAAATCCGATAGTTACACATTGCTGTAGCCCTGTCAACAGTTTTTTGCTCTATGTTAAGTATAGGAATCAATAACTTTAAACTGATATAAATCAAAAACTAATTAATATTTTTACATGAAACTTACAAAGGTTTGAACTACTCATAAAAACGATTCAAATAACGTAAACCGCGTAAAAATCCGATAATTACACATTGCTGTAGCCCTGTCAACAGTGTTTGGTCTGAACAAGATTTAAAAAGTGCAAAAAACAGCACTTTTAAAATCGCATTTACTGAAAACCTATTTGTCGGATTTTGCTTTACTTTTGAATTCTTAGTCACGTGGCACGCCCCATTCCATAGAATCAAGAATTTTGTTTCTATCATAAATAGAACGCGAGATATAGATGTGTCAAAAACCCGTTTTGTCCCGTCCGCAAAATATAAACTAGACAGAATTAAAAAAAATTTTTTGTAAAATCGTTTGGCATCCATTGGCGGAAATTCCTTTCATTTACGGTTCAATGCATTGCTGTTTCTTATGCTTGGCGAGAAACTCTGTCGAGTTTCTATGATAATAAACAGACCATATGAAGCACGTGTTAATGACAACGATTATTAATAATGATTATTTATAATACAAAATTATTATTTGCAAATATATTTGTAGCTTAAATAAATAAGAAAATATAGCTTACCTAAAATCTTCAAAAATAATTAAAATACGAACGGTCTCTCGGCTCTGGTCTGTGAACTTATGATACAAGCTATCGACCTTATGACCTTGAAGATGGAACAAACAGCTCTCTAGTACGCCATAAGCATTCAGTTACAGATATTCTCTGTGTAATATTACTAGCCGCGGTTGATTACAGGTGATTTCCTAGTAACCGTTATAATATCTGTAATGATACTTAGTATTTTTCAGTAAAATCACCTGCTTTTTTTTACAGTGTAGATTACATGATTGCTGTAATTAAACAATTTTAGTATACTAAATTCAGTTTTTAAATTCAATAATACGGAAATAATATGCCTCCATCTTAAATATAACGTAATCACCATAGCAACCTAGAATCATTACCTATCATGGGATATCATTGAATTAATTACGTAGGATAGGATTTAATAGAATGAAGAAAACTTTTATTAATAACTTTTTAAGTTTCGATTCGATTTTCATAAAATTTGAAATGAGTCGACAAGATTCTGCGTCGATTATATATATTCAATTTCAAACCATTTGGTTGGATAGCTTTTGCGCTATAAGTGCAACTTAGTAGTTATATATCTAGGAACGCACCTAAAAAAACACATAATATAGGCACAAAGTTCAGTGATATATATCATGATATATATCCGATATTTATTTTCAAAATATCATGATGTTTGACATTTTTGATATTTTTATATATTTAATATTCATTTTCAAAATATCATTCCATATGATATTTTCGATATTTTCATTCATAACAAATGTAAATGAATTTTTTTACTAATATTGATTCTGTCATTCTGTAGACAAAAATACTTTTGCCACGAGTGCTAGATTGGCAGTGACTTTTTTAGCTAAAAAAAGGGCGAAAAAAATCTTAACAGTATTCTAATAATGTTGGAAATGTTTCATAATCTATAACCGATGCATGAGTTTTCGTTCCAGTTTTTCTTCAATTGAAATGTTGTAAAGAGGTAAGAGTTCAAAATTTTCAAAAATTAAGGACAATATCAATATTTAAATTCTTAAGCTAAAACTATGCCGTGTATCCTAAAATGCATCGCAGCAAAATTTCTGAGCAATTTCCAATCGGAAACCTAGCTCGATTTTTTTTTTCTTTTTACAAACTTTTACTTACCCATCATACGTATAGGGTAAGTCTTGTAATCATTTTGAAAATCGGAAAAAAAAATGACGGATTTACACGCTTCAGACACTAGAGATTCCGAAAAGCATATTTTTGGGGGGAAAAAAAATTGCCGTTCGTCTGTGTGTCTGTAAACGCTCTATCTCCCGAAAAAATTGAGATAGAGACTTGCAATTTGGAATGTACTTAGTATGTAATAATGGGAAGAAGCCTATTGAATTTCAATAACCTCGATTAACCGGAACTATTTTTTTCGGACTCTCGAAATATTCGTTCTGATAAAAGGTATATAAAAATTTTCGAAATTGTTTATTTTAAGAAGTGAATATAAAAGACAATAAAAAAATATAAATTTTGCATAAAGCATGAAGTCGATCGGATAATGAGTTGCCGAGATATTTGGAATCCTATTTTCCACACTCTTTGATTTTTCATGACCCTGTATTTCATCCAAATTTCACTTCAAAGATATATTTTAATTGGAAATGAGATGCTTAATCAGATGCAATAAACCACTAGTTAATAGGATTATTGTTTTTGGAGTTATAATGGTGTTTCTTTCAAGCAATTCAGTAATCGAGCCTTTAAAGTTTATGACGTCATCAAGCCACGATTTTATTCGAATTCAGGCCCGTAACTACCGACGGGGCACTGCCCCGGGCCCCCCAAGCTCGAGGGGCCCCAAACTGATGGTTAAAAAATCATTGTATTTTAATATCTAATCTAACTTCCTACTAACTTTTAGGTAGGTGCTGGGTTTAATAATATAGAAAAATCCATCAAAGTGCTAGAGTAAATGTTTTTGCGTGTCCGTTCATTTATTCCATCGCTTCGCATGTAAAACCAGCTCTAGAGCAGACAGCAGAATGTCTGTGAATCTTTTATTACACTCAATGAATCGATTTAAGTAATTCCCCGCCCCCCCCCCCCCCCAAAAAAAAAGTAATAATAATAAAAACATCACCTTAAGGAGCTCAGTCAGCGAATGTGAATGCCTATCTTCTAGCTTCCCCTGTCAAAAATGGAACGAATCTTGTTTCCACGGCAACAGACAGGCACAGACTTCTGGGCGAGAGCTATTCTTGCTATAGTACTCGTAGCGTGTAGTTTGTTACTTGTAGTTTATTGCTTGTGTTGAGATCATAGTTTATGTATTATGAAACGAATTCGACACCAACCAAGCGGGAATCAGAAAAGACAGGCACAAAAAAAACGAAACTTGGAGGCTGCAAAAAGTTCCAAGAATCTAGCAACATGGCTGTACAGTGGAAACCACTCGACATAGAATGGTGATAAGAAAGGTATGTATGGTTTGCTTTATTCAGTGTGATGTGTAATTCATGTAAAAATAGTACAGTCAAACTTCAAACTTGAATAATTCGAATGTGTATAATTCGAAATCGCGGATAATTCAGATGTTTCTGGCCCCACCAGTGGCCGAGAGGTTCTGCTCTCGAAGCTGGTAGACGGGAGGTGCTGGGTTCGATCCCAATCGCGCCCGTCGGCCTAATCGTTCGGAGTTTTCGTGGTTTTCTTCGAGCCGTGGATTTATCCATGCGTAATTACGGGTTAGGTTCCCTTAGAAAGACCCCCACGAAGGGCACTCCCCCCCGGTCCTATATCCCAAGTGTAGATAATTGGCCGTCAATAATCAACCCAACTCAACTCAACCCAGATGTTTCTGTCGGTCCCTTGACATTCCTATAAAACTCAATCAGTGGTGGATTAAGCACTCAAGAGGCCCCTCAAATATATTTTCAGTATAACTATAGTGTGCATTTTTTAGTTTTACAATTAGAATTACTGAAAGTGTATGTTGTTAATTCCACACAATATTCTCTCTAATTGGAATATAAAGTTCAAATTATTTTCTATCGCATGCTAATAAACTATTGAAAATTGAAAGTACTTCCCATTCATTACATTATCATAATTTTCAGAACTAAGAGATCACGTTTTTATTGAGCTTTTATTTTGAAAATCACTACATTTTATTTACTAAACTATGGTTTCATTCTAAACAAATGTGTTTTTCACAAATATAACTGTAGGATTTTCTCTTATCAATACATTTTTTTCTTTCTTTTTTTTTTCTCCAGTAAAGTTTCTGGTAAATCTTTCGTATTATATATACAATATATTTTTTAATTGGAACATACAACTTATGCGTCAATAAATATTCAAGTAAGGTAGTAGTTGGAAAAAACAAAACTTGTCTAATTCGAAATCTTGGGTAATTCAAAATTTTTTAGCGGTATTGGACTTCAAATTGTTCAAGTTTGACTGTATATGCATATGCCCCAAACAAATTACTTTTGTTAACCCTACACGTGGCAATTTGCAAAAGTAGTTTTAAAGTTTATAATTAAAGCACCATTTCCACGCGTTACTTTTGAACGGAAGCACCATTCGAATGCGGTTTGTTTTGTTTTGTAATTTCATCCCGTATTGGTCCCATACCAATATCTTTACGATATCTTTTAGCCTTCTGCATTAAAAAAAGTAAAAAACTTGAAGGAATGTTATGTTAAATCTTGGTGAGTATTTTTTGTTATATCTCGCAAAGTATCAAGAAAAATGAATTTTTGTCTGAATATAAGAGCTTTAAAATTAAATTTCCTACAAAAATATAAGTTTACGTTTTTTGAAATTCTGCTTAGTTTTCGAGAAATTTCGTATTCACATAAAATATACATGTACCATATACTATACCCGAGACTATACCTATATACAGGGCTTAATTTCTAACAAAAAAAGTACCGGAGCTCTAATATTCTGCAGTACTAATAACCGTAGCGTGCCCCTTCACCGTCACTCCAATCTGCATATTTATATTTCCTACATTATATGTATTTGCAAAATTTAAAGCAATTTTTTTCTTTAGTAAAATAAAAATTTTAAATATATCTATCTGCATTTACTTAGCTGACAATTATTCCACTTTTTAGTTATCACTCCGGCCGAATAGAAATCTTTGACTAATTTTAATGTTAAGTAATCGCAGAATTCTGCGATTCAATAAAGTAAGGATTGTGATTCGGAAATAGTGTTTGTTAACACAAAATAAGAATAGTTCACAGCTATGCATATTTATGAAAAAAATGAATGACATTTTCAAAAATTAATATTTATATGCTGAAGAATCGAACAATTTTTTTCAATTTCCTATAAAAGATGCATATCTTAAACTATAATCGATTCCTTCCGTATAACAAACAGTCTTTTGTCATGAGTCCTTGAAAATCAGACAAAATTAAACATTTAACACCGTGATCGGAAAGATTTGATATTTTTATAGAAAAAGGAGAACTGCTCATTTTTTTTTTTTTTTTTTTTTTTTTGTGCGCTTACTGTAAGAATAACATTACGTGGCAATTATATCTAATTACAAATGAAAGTGACTTCGTAAATGTGCAGAGCAGGATAGTGTTCTGATGAAAAATAAATAGAAAATTTACCTGTTTGTCGACCACAAGAATAGCTCTCGCCTAAAAGTCTGGTTAGTGGCTGTCGCTATAGTAACAAGACCTATCCATTTCGAATGGGGAATATGCGTGTGAGGAATTGGCGGAATAAAAAGTTATCCCACATCATTTTTCTTCTCGGATCAGCAGTTGCACGCGTTATCTTTTTTTTTATTTAATTTTACTTTTGCTTTTTAGATTATATGTTCCCATTTCTTTAAATAATTTTGCTAATTCCTTAAACTGGAAAGATGCCCTTTCAGTTTAGGAAAGTTGAAGTCTTGAAATCGCAAGTACGTAAAATCGTATATAATGTTGCGGAATTTTGTTCCAGTGAAGCTTCATCTAAAACTGTATTAATTCCGCCCCCACAAGCTCTGAAACGGGCTTCTCGAGCAAGTGGAATTTCTGAAGCTACAATCAGGGTCGGACTGGGCCAGGGGAAAGGGCGCAGACCTTGGATTTTCAGAGGGCGCGAAAATGTTAAATAACTCATGTCAATCTTACTTATTTTTTCTGTCTTTTACTTGACAAGAGATAACACATTCGCATAGCACTAAGTAAGAAAATTGTTTAATATAATTGGGTTGTCCGGAAAGTTCGTGCCGGTTGGGAAAATCAATTCGTACCGGAAAATTCAACCCGTTAATTATTATACATTTGAATCGAATTTAATGTCTAATACTTAAATGGTAGAATTTTCCGGTACTATTTGATTTTCCCAACCGGCACGAACTTTCCGGACAACCCAATAATATTATTGAGTCTAGAAAGACGACTTCACTATATTCCTCGTGTATGTTTGATGTTCCATCAAATCTTTACAATGCTACACAATTTTCCAAAACATGTTATGTAATGTTCAAAAACGCTAGAAAGTTGAAAATAGTAGTTGAACACATTGTAGTAGATTGACTATAGGTTACGGCTTTCCTACTCTAGCTTTTTTGTCAGTAGAAGATGCTTTACAAAGTCATGGGAAAAAAGTGATCACCCTTACTAATTATCCTGCAAATAAGATATAAAAAAACATAGGTACCAATTTATTGGGAATAATATCTACTATTAAATTCTATCCATAAATTTTGTTTCGGGGATTGTCTACATATTAAAAAAAATGCACGAACCATGATTTTTCAAATGGTAAAACCTACTTTTGACACTTTCTTTGAGTTCCCTGGATCAAGGTAACTTGGGAATATACTTCTCTTAAATCTCCATAGCCTTATAAAAGAAAATGTGTTAGGGGTTTGTCTAAAAATTTCGAAAAATAAAATTAAAAGCCTACAAGAAAAAGTAATGAAAACATTCATTTAGACACCAGTAAATTATACAGGAATTTTAAATTTATAATTAACTTTCTTTCTATAAAAGTAAATACAGCAAAATGTTTCAGGTAATATATTATGATTTATTTTTTGTGGATCTTTTGAAAACAGAAGAAGGTTTTCTATATCTCGAAAACTAATTATTCAAATGAGATGTAAACTTACACACTAGTGATTTTTTTATACAAAAATTAATGCAATTCATGATTTATAATTTTTTAATGTGAATTTATTAATAACTTTTAAAAAAATGTCTTTGAATACAATAAAAGCCTGGAATATGTTTAGGTCAATTAAGTGTATTTCATTAAAAAATTAATAAAAATTCAATCGGATGATTTTTATAAGTTTGTCAAATGTATTTAACATTAGCATCCTCAAACTTTAAACTCTTCTAATTCTATGAATATTTAAAATAAATACTATAAACTATACCTTTCCGCCAGCTGTCTCGATCCAAGGAACTCAAATGGGGTTAAAAAATGCGTGTTATGGTTTTAAATTCAAAGTTGGTATAATATTTAATATGTAGACGACTCCTGAAACATTATTTATGCATAGCATTAATTAGTAGACATTATTTCCAATCGATTGATACCTATAATTTTTTTTTACAAATATTTTTACAGGAATTAGTAGGAGGGGATCGCTTTTTTTTTTTTGTCCAGGACTTTAAATTAACACTTTAGTCTAGCTTGATTTTTTTTTGTCCAGGAGTGTAAATTAACACATTAGTCCAACTTGGTATATCCATAGTCGTGTCCATTAACAACAACAAAAATAACATTGCTTTACTTTTTTAGCAATTTCAGATTTTATTACAAGCTTAACGATATATATATATATGTATATTACCGTCATCTTTCTGTGAGTTACGACTCTTCCCTTTTATATATATATATATTTTTTTTTTTTACTCAAGCAAGACAGAATTATTGTGATATCATTAGTTCATTGTTTTCTAGCTTCGTTAGCCAACGATTGAGTTTGGCAGTCTTGCGATTGGCAGTTTGGCGATTGACATTGGCCAAAGATTTTTCTATTAGTTGGACCAACAGCTAACACTGCGTCTGAGTCAACGTTTGGCTCAGTGTTGAATTCAGGGGGGTGGCCCGGGGGGGACATTCCCCCCCGGAGCATGGAAATGTCCCCCCCGGAAGATTTGAGATTTTATGCTTTCAATGGGGAAAAAGTGGAATTTCCCCCCCGGAACTCTATTATGTCCCCCCCGGAGCTACAGAAATCCCTCCCGGAGAAAAGTGTCTGAATTCAACACTGGGGCTGATCTTTGGTCTAAAGATATGAGTTGCCATTTGACCAACAGTCATGTTTACTGGAAAAAAACTGCGCTAATAATAACAATAAAATATGATAATAATTGACCTTATTTTAATTAGAAACTTCAACTAATTTGTCGATTTTTTTAGGCAAAAATTAATTATGCTTCTAGAATTACTGATTAAAATTGCTAAATATTTGTTTTTTCTTTAGCAAAGTAGTATATTTAAATGGGATCTCTGCAGGTGTCTGCCTCATCACACACACACAGAAAAAGATTTAATATGCAAACTTCGTACAAAAAATATTTATATCTAAAACAAAAATGTACTTTCCGTATGGAAATGGAAATAGAAATTCTGAAGTTAAAACTCATGCTTGATTTTTATTTTATTTCATTTATTTATTTATTTATTTATATATTTTTGGAAAAAGTACCACACATTATAGCAGTATTTGAATGTTGAACTATATGATGAATGTATGATGTATTACTGTTTGTATGTAAATGTGGAAAGAACACTTACTTGTGAAAATAATATTAGACTTGAAGCATTTGACCTAAGGAGAGACAGGAGGGGGAAGAGGTATTTTATCTGCTTTAAAAATTACTTTATGCATCCGTTAAATACTGAATTGATATCGCACTATAAAAAAGTTTCTACTGAAAAGATAGATCGGAAATAGCTATTAGTAGTCTTAAATCACTGAAATAATTGAGTAAATTTACTTTTTTCAGAACACTCTTACCATGATTTGCAAATTTTTTATCACAATTAGAGATCAAGGGAAATATTTAAGTTTCCATAATTGAAATAAATCCCCCGGGGATTGCAATCCTTTTGCAGTCAGCGTTTTTTTTTTTTTTTTAACCTACAATAGTTTCTGAATAGTAATCATCGCTTTATTAAATGATCGATTTTACTGTGATGAAATAAAGTAATTTTTTATTGAAAATACATACCAGAATTTTCTATTAGTTATTTAATTACAGAAATGCTGTTATTAAATATATCTAAGATTACTATCCGAAAAATATAATAGGTTTTTTTAATTAAAAAAAAAAAATGCTGGCCGCGGGAATCTGCAGCTTGTAGAATTGTAATCCAGAAATGTGATCGAGGTTGTATTCCTCGAAAAGAAAGAGTATGTTTTCCAGTCAACAACAAAATCCACACAAAACGTTTTGGTTTTCTAATATTTATCTCTTTCTTTTATCAAACTGTTTTTCGAAAAGCATACTTTCGATTATAGGGACATTCAGGGCCGGCTTTAAAGGGGCGCAAGTTCGGTGACCAATGTTGAATTCAGGCGGTGGCCCGGGGGGGACATCATCCCTCTGAGCCTGGAAATGTCCCCCCCCCCGGAAGATTTGAGATTTTATGCTTTCAATGGGCAAAAAGTGGAATTCCCCCCCCCCCCTGGAGCTACAGAAATCCCTTCCGGACAAAAGTGTCTGAATTCAACACTGTGGGTGACCGCTCTGGGTTGACCGCCTAATAGCTAAGGGACGGAAAATTTCCAAAATATTTAGCCTAAATGTAAGACCTAAAACATATTATTTTAAGAACCAATGAAAAAATTTCTCGCAGGGCGCGGAGTAATACCTGGGCGTAGTATCCACAGCGCGTCAGGGCTTTTAAAACTTTCCCTATGAACAAGATCTTAAATAGTACGCAAGAAGATTCCTCAATAGTATGCAAACACGTCTGCTTTGGTTTCCTATTCAGGAAATTCCTTCGATGTATCTTCAATTTCTTCATGATAATAAAAATCTCTCTCTTTTGACATTTGTCTTAATTGATGATTATTCGTAAGAAAATTATCCAAATTTAGTACAATAATCAGAATGTATGCTTATAGCCAGGGGAAAACATTGCAGTGGCTTAGGGGCGCAAAATTTTCCCTGGCTGAGGGCGCACCGGCCCTCGGGCCGATGGGCCGGCGGGCCAGTCCGAGCCTGGCTACAATAAAAAAAAAAATAAGAAATGAAGTTACTGCATTGGGTTCATCGACAGTTTTAAAATCACCTACTAAACATAGCAAAAGACCTAGTGAACGAAACTGCTTTGACAAGTACGTTATACGTCAAACGATTCAAGACTTTTATATAAGAGAAAGAAAAGTACCATAGACAGTAATCGTCCAAAGAAAATCATCTATAAAATTGATAATTTATTAGAGAAATAAAGACATGAAGTTCTACGACTCTCCCCTTATCACTGCGATCTAAACGCAATAGAATTTGTGCCTCTGTGAAAAGAAAAGTCAAAGAACGAAATGTTACTGTTGATTCAAGTTTGGACAATCTAAAATCTCTACTTCAAACAGCTATCACTGAGGTTACTTCGGCACAGTGTTGAATTCAGACACTTTTCTCCGGGAGGGATTACTGTGGCTCCGGGGGGGGGACATTATTGAGTTCCGGGAGGAACTTTCGGGGGATTTCTGGGGGATTCCACTTTTTGATCATTGAAAGCATAAAATATCACATCTTCCGGGGGGGGGGGGGCATTTCAATGCTCCGGGGGAATGTCCTCCCCGGGCCACCCCCTGGATTCAACACTGCTTCGGCAGAATGGGCAGCGCATTGCAAATATGTGGATAACGTTGAAAATAATTACTGGGAAAAAGATGGGCTGTTAGAGGATTTATTGGACGAACTGTCATTTAACATTAATACCGGCGATTCTGATTCAGAAGAAACCGAGACTTTTGAGAGTGATTTGAAGAACTTTCACATCCTTGAATAAAATGCTAAAAGTTTAGAAGGTATTATTTTTTATATTTTTACTGATAAAAAAATTTCTCCGTTCTTGCACATTGTTTGAAAATACATGCTGAAATTTATAATAATCACTGAAGTTCGGACATTGTATTAATTATTTAAAGTCATTGATAATTATTAATGGCTATGAAAATATTAATTTTGAAACAATTATTTAAGTTAATTTCATTAAATTTTTACTGTAATAAATTTCATTAATTAATTCCTATTAATTCATATTTTATTTTCATTTGTAAAATCTATATATAATCATATAAATAATATATGAAACAGTTTTCTTTCACTCAATGAATTGATTAACATCGTCAAGACGCCCTCAAGGCGCTCAGTAAGCCAATGTGAAGGCCTATCTTCTGGCTTCCCCTGTCGAAAATAGAGCGAGTCTTGTTTCCACGGCAACAGACAGGCACAGACTTTTAGGCGAGAGCTATTCTTGTGATCGACAAACAGTAACGTTATTTTGTACTCGTCTGCAATAAAAAATTAACAACTTGAGAAAAAAAAAACCCTCAAGCTGATGCTCGTTGACTAAAAACAGAAAATATTCTTTTCGGTTAGATATCCAAATTAAAAAAAAAATGATCGAATTAAAAAATATCGTAGTGTTACAAAAGAAAATCGTACTGAAAGCAAATTCATTTTTCGCTCTCTTGAATGGCGCCATATATATGTCGCCGCCATCAATGCCAGATAAAAAAAAAAAAAAAAAAAAAAAAAAAAAAAACCATGATTTCTTTTTCCCCTTCATTCTGATCAAAATAGTATTAAAAAAGAAAAAGAGTTCTTTATTTTATATATACTAGGGGGCTCTGCCCCCTGCTCGCTACGCTCCCAACCCCCGTTCTGATTTCGCAGCCTCTTAAAACCTGGTAATGTATCTTGTTTTAAAAAGATGATGATGATATCACGAACGGCGACTATCTTCTGTAATCAGGTTATAATACTTTTTCATTTAAATGGGGTATTTTTCGGTTACCATGGCCTTACCCACCGCTGTCGCGACAGCTTACGGTTGTTTTGGGGATTGATAAGTAAGATCAATTACTAATTTGGAAATCAGCTTGAATAAAATGACTTGGTTAAAAATGTCGCTGCCTCTCAGACTTTTATAAGGACACTATGGACAATATCCTTGTTTTAGGTTCCAGGTTAAACTTCTGCGTCTGCTTGGGAATAACATTCAGAATCACAGTATTGAAAAGGAATGTGTTTTCAAATTTTACTCTTATATGTTTTCATCCAGTTTTAGATAATTTCAGGAACCGACATATCTTGTGTGTGCATGAATTCTTTTCTCTATTTTAATGAATCATCATGGATATTTTCATGTTATTTTTACAATAAAGATTATTTGTTTTAACTAATAATTAGATGCAAAATTTCTAATATTATTTATCGAGCAGTAATGCGTACAAAATAAATTGGAACTATTTTGCGTTATTTTTACACCAAATGATTCCCAATGTGACGTCATATGAATATTACCCATAAGAAATTAGTTTTAAATGTATCGGTTTATTATAGGAGGAAGTATAAAGGGGGGTGTAGAACGGGGGATAATTCCCTTTCTTAATTTAGATAAATAGGTTTTTCATGCAGAATTATAAGATTTCCTTCTAATTTTGGATATAGGTTTATTCTGATAAGGCGCTTCCCTGATCACTTTTGGGGGTTCATTGGTTAAGTAAAGGATTGAAAGCATATAAAGGATTGAAAAGGGGGAGCTAATCCCCCTTAATTTATTTGACGAAGGGCCGTATTCTTTAAAATAAGAGTATAGTATACAATTAGTGCTTTCTTAAAACGAAAGAGTGGATTTTGCCTCTCAGAAAAGAGCTCTAATTTATTGGATCGTGAATGAGTTGATTTTTAAATGTTTCACTCATCATGATTTGAATTTTTATTTTCCTAATGCACTCCAGAATGGCGAATACTAAACAACTCATCTCGATAAAAAAGCACTCATTGGCGAGCGGAAATCCAGTAAGCTGACGCAGTTGACGTGACCGCACTGTCCCCATATCCGCTGAGCAGACGACAGACGTGTGGTGTGTAGTACGCGGCTAACACCACGTTGTTAAAATTTTAAAGAAAGAATACTTGAAAAGGTAAGAATTTCTGCTGATTTAAATACTTTAATTATGTTTTTTATAATGATTCTGTTTTATATTAATTGTTATTTTATATATGGCGTGATATTTTTCAGTTTATATCAATATTTTTATTAAACATGTCTTAACCCTAACATTTAGGACTATTTATACGAGCGAACATTTAGAGATCTTTTAAGTTGGAAGGATAAATATTAAAAAATACTCTAAAATATAATGAAATAAATCCTTTGCCTCTCCTTTATGTTTTTTTAAATGTTGTTTCAATAAATATGATTTATATAAATAACATTTAGTAGCAATTTAAACTTTTAAAGAAAATATCTTGGCGGTACGTTTGTTTATATAGTCAGGGGTCGATGCAAGTTTTTTATCTTGGGGCCCATTTTGTGAAAAGTAAAGGTTATTTTTGTGAAATTTATTATATTTTTGTGAAAAATAACATTTTGTAACGAAAGTTGAAATCCAGCTAATCAAATTCGAACCAAGCATTTATAAACAAAAAGTTTTTAAAATCCTTTTGCTGAAGTTTTTCTCTTTTTTGAACTTGTTTGTTTACAAATTACACATTTTAAAACATCATAAAATAATAAATAATAAGTTTTTATGGAATAGAATTTTGTGAAAGGATCAATTTTAGTAAAAGGAATTTTGTGAAGGGGTTCATTTTATTAAATTGATTTTTGTGAAGGGACCCTAAATAGGCCCAAAATTTTGTCTGGATCGAGCCCTAATAGTATATATTTTTAGCGATGTTTCAGAACTCTAACTTTTATAATACTATAAATTGAAAATTGACTTGTCTGACTTTAAAAATATTGTTTTAAAGTAAACAAATTATATTTCTTATTTTATTCTCAGTCTGAATTCTAATATTTTAAAATATACTTGATTTATGAAACTGTATAAATCCCATATTTTTTTTCGTATGTTGTTAAAAATAAGGTAAATATCTACATTCCCGGATATTCACGGTGTGAATATTCCTAAATAGTATTAGGATTAAAACATATTTAATGATAATATTGATATAAACTGAAAAATATCATGCAATGTATCGAATAATATTGCATAGAAAACATAATCATTATAACAAAATAAAAAAAAAAGATTAAAATATTTAAATCAGCAGAAATTCTTATCTTTTCAAATATTCCTTTTAAAATTCTCTTTTTGGGTCGGGAGGGGGGGGGGGTATATATTTCAAGCAGCTCAGAAACAACAACAAAAAAAAAAAAAAAAAAAAAAAAAAAAAAAAAAAAAAAAAAAAGATACTTTTCACTTAATTGTTGAATATATACATATATGTAAACATAAATATGTATACATTCAATATGCAAATTACTTTTTTTTTTCTAAAATAATAATCTACCTGTTCATGAAATTTATTATTTTACAATGAATTATTACATTTTACCATGAATTTTAATTCTCCTTCCCCTCCTCAAGTATGAGTTAGTTATAAATCACTCAAGTGCTACTGGATTTAACCTTCATTGATTTGATTTCACTCAAGTATGAGTAAAATAGAGATAACTCATTCATGAGTTGCTTAAAAACAACTCGTTCACTCGAGTTGTTTCAACTCTTCATGAGAAGCTGACTTTCAAATCATGAGATGAGTGGATTTCGGCTCAACTTGAGTTATTTTGGCTCTTTCGTTTTAAGAGAGTGGGAATAGCCTGTGAGCTCACTGCTATCAGTTTAACTGGGCACTTTTCTTTTTTCTTTTTAATATTCATGTGTAAACACAATTTTTATGACGTAATTTTCTTCATTTCCTGCTTTCAACACGTGATCATTTAATTATTATTTTAAACTCTCATTATTGTTTTTAATAGTCTCGCGCAAATACATTTTTCATTTGAGATAAAACATAATCCTTTGCGCTGATTTAGAAATTGGCAACAATATAAAAAAATGACTTTTTCAATAAAAGATTTTTCACTCGACTTTTAAGGATTTTTTGAGTTTTTATTGTCCGACCGTGATAAGTTTTTGCATTTCTGAAAGCTTGTTATATTTCGCGTCTTGTGGTATGATTTTCGAATCCGTAGGATGGCTAGAAAAAAAAAAAGTAATCGCTCCTCAAAAAAGTACCTAGTAAAAAAGCGATGAGAATAACCCGGAATATCTACGCAGATTTTCATTGGTCCATTTCCAAATCGTTAGTTTTTTAAATATATATAGAGAAGAGAGATGAATAAGTAAAATTTTTAATTTACAGACAGATTGAGTTCGAGCATGCACAAGCCCGAAGAGTGATATAAAAATTGAGCCCATTCCATCTCCATTTCCTACGTGTGCAATGCATTATGCACGTATAGTGTTTTGATAGAAAAGAATGCAAAAGCTTCGATATGGGAGGAAAAGGAAAGGGTAATTTAGGCTTCGGTTTTTCGAACTTGTTTCTGAAGCATCAGATGTTTGTAGTCGATGGGGAATAAACAAAGAATTTCGCCAGAACAGACTAAGGAAAGTGAATAAACACTTTGATGAGTTGAGTGAAGACGAGAGACTAATAGACCCAAAATCTTGTTTCCGAGTCACTGTGTTCTATCCAAAGGTAGACACACTTTGTACTCAACTTGATCACCGTTTTGAAGGGATGAAAGCTGTTCTTGACACTTATCAAGTAATACAACCTGATTTTTTAGCCAATGCAAGTGAAAGTGATATTCACAAAAAAGCAGTTGATTTCGTTAATAAGTTTCCAAATGATGTGAGTCCAGCCTTTCCTTCACAATTATGTTCAGTGAAAAATTCGTTTCAAAACAAACTGGAAAAAATGGAAAGTGTTAAGGAATTTGTTAATTATATAATAGTCGACCACAGTTCGCTTTCATCAAGCTATCCAGATGTTTGCACAGCGTGCATCATCTATTTGACTGTTCCTGTGACAGTATCTAAGGCTGAACTGTCCTTTTCTAAGCTTAAATTGATCAAAAATTACTTGAGAAGTGCAATGGCTCAAGAAAGACTCAGCAGCTTAGCTTTGCTTTCAATTGAGAATGATCGAGCTCAAAAATTCAACTTTGACAAGGTAATTGATGAATTCGCTTCTTCGAAAGTTAGGAAACAAATGTTTAAGAAATAATCAAATGTAGCTAATCTTTAATACAGGGTGTCCCAAAAGTCTCCGTACAACTTCAAAAATTTATTACAAAAAAAAAATAATAGACCTACAGCAAAAATAATTACAACAGTGCATAAGGTAACTTAAAAAGTTTTTTTCTACTGTCTTAGTAAACTTCAACAAGAGATCCTTTCGTAGCACGAAGAATATCTAGACGATATTCCAATTCAATCCACGAACGTTTTTCATGCTAACATCAACAGTAGCTACTGCTGTTTGGATCTTTTGTTTCCATGGAATTCCATGAGAATTCCATGTTCCGTGTTCATGGAATTCCATGAAACTATTAACTTTTGTTCAGATTTCATCAAACAGTTGTAACTACTGTTGATGTTAGCATGCTGAAACGCACGTGGATGGAATTGGAATATCGACTTAATATTCTGCGTGCAACGAAAGGATCTCATGTACAAGTATACTAAGGTAGTAGAAAAGAACTTTTTAAGTTACTCTATGTACTGTTGTAATTATTTTTGCTGTAGGCCTATTATTTTTTTTGTAATAAATTTTTGAAGTTGTACGGAGACTTTTGGGACACCCTGTATTTTCATTCTACACTATTCCATGCACCAGTTACTGATTCCTTGTCTTTTCAGCAAAGTATGCATTTTAACAAACTTAATTTACATCCATTGTAACTATATCTTTAATCTTCTTTAAACTTTTATTTAGAAAAGTCATATTTTAAATTATCAATTAAAAGTTTTCCGCTAGTTTAATCTAGTTCTAAATAATGACTAACTAAAATGTAAGTAATTTTTTATTATTATTCCCATTCATTTGAATAAAAATTATGTACGTTTATGTTAGGCGTTTCCTGTACTATAGCTTCCTCATACCATTAAATTGTTTTCATTCTTGTTCTAGGCTTTTACAGTAAAAAATGACTAAAGTATTTCTGTATTTGTACTCAAAAATTAAACTTATTAAAAGTTACTGCTTTAAGTTTTTTTATGTTAACAACAGTGTAGCGAATATTTTACCATGTACTTTTAATGTGTGATTTAAAAAAATTTTAATAAACATACACTCTTTTTAGAAATTGTACTTTTGTAAGTATTTTGCTTTTGTATTATTCACCTTATTTTTTTTACAACCATACGCACTGAATATTTAATTTCCAAAACTTTTATCATAAAAATAATCCATTTAATAATTTGTTAATTGTATAAGCTAGATAAATACTTGAACATTTGGCTTAGTGAACCTTTTGTAGCTAGTTTTGTTACCATTACATGGACCAATAGATAAAAACAAATTTTTGTCAAATTGGAATGGATATAAAAAGAAAGAAATATTGAGGGGCCTCACTATGAAGTTTTGCCCCGGGGCCTGCAAGTTTATAGTTACGGCCCTGTTCGAATTGCAATGCATTTTATAAGTAGTTTACACATTTTTATTTTAATATTTTACATTATGCATATCCATGATGGGTAAGTATTACAGTGGCCCCCAACGACTAGTTATTATTTGTTGCCATCCTGAATGAAGAAGGCTTTAAATTTAAACATATTTATCTCAACCACCTCCATAACCTCCACAATCGGAAAGTTTCGCGTTGTTCAGCATACTTTTTTAAATACTGCAAAAAGAACAAACGTTGCTGTTTTATCATTAATATAGATACGACTTCAATTCAAACTCGGATATTTTTACAGAACTTTAACAATACTAAATATATTTTAACGAAATTTTCCTTGGATTTATATTATTTAATGCGAAATTCGATGTCATGTAAAGTACTGTAAGGACACAGTAATTTAGTCTACAATACCGTGTTTAATATCAACTACATTCCAAAACATCGATTACCTAATTCAGTTGTTACATTTGGCAAAAAGCAAGGTAAGTAAGTCTATTGAAAATTTTGTTAAAATTGCTTCATTATTATTAAAGTTAGGAATTCGTGATTCTCTTGTAATGAAACCTTGTGTATTTTTGATTGAACAAATTGATTGCAATCTGTTATTTTCTATGTATAAATTATTTGCTGTACTGTGTGCTCTTCCATCTTAAAGCTTGCCCCTCATCATTTTTAAACACTTTATAAATCTAACCTAGTTTTGTGTTATTTCATTGGTGCATTTTATAGTTTGTAACTCTAATATTGTAAACGCTGTTTAAATGAATCATAACCAGCGTAATTGCGAAGAAAAGCATTATGATTTAATTCATTTAAAAGACTGATTCCATTAACCAGTGATTCAGATAACCGGCGGCCACCTTTATCAGAAACTGAAAACCCCCCATGAACCGAATTCTGGCTGCGCTACTGTCCATCACCTCCACAATCGCTACCATGTTAAAAAAATCATCGAAAGCCTGGGGCTTTTAAATTTTTTTATTAAATTTGCTTGAACTATTTTCTAATGGAACATTGAATCAGACATAAACGATATATTAGTCGTGCAGTCGTTGATTTAATTGTGCAGCGTATTGCCTGTATTTTATTGTTATCACTTTCACAATTCAGTACTGCAATTTTTTGTCGAAAGAAAAGACTGAAATATACTGTTAATAGACTATTAGATTATAAATAGACTGTTATTTTTTAGTTGCTTCCTATCCTCATAGGTTTCACTACCATAGTGTGCTTCAGAACCAAAAGCAAGACCACATGGCTGTTTTCAGTTTCCTTCAAATTTGCATTTCCTGAATACTCTGCTTAAAAGTAATTTTTTTTTTTTTTTTTACATTTGAAGTTAAATATCTTATGCAGTATAAACAATTAAGATATGTTGTAGTTTTTTATTTCAAGGCTCAATATTGGTAATTAAAGTGAATGAATATTAACCATTGTGACAAAATAATTTTTTTAACTTTATGATACGTATCAAATGGAAAAAAAAAATTAATTTTATAATTTCATTTTATTTTACATTTATACACTAATTCTTCGAAAAAATATGTATTTAATATACCCCCCCCCCCCCCCGCAAAAAAAAAAAAAAAAAAAAAAAAAAAAAAAAAAATCGAATGAAACAAAGAAAAAAAAAGCATCGGCTAAGATTAAGTATTCCAAATTCGGACCGATGTTGGCAAATCTAATTGGTCCACTTTCGGGCATCAGATATCGGTCCAGCATCACTTGCCGATATAAATCACTTGCCGATACTTAGCCGTAAGAGGACCGATAGCACCAACCGGCATTCGAAAAAGCACATTATTTCGTATCACTTGCCGACGTGCTACCGACTCTTGACCGATACCACTGTGCCAATGCCGACATTAAACCGACATTGCCGATTGCGGTCCGATCGTGTGCCGAAAGGTGTGTGTTTGCTGGGTATATTAATTTTAACATTCAGATAATTAGAGTAATTAATAGTAATAATTAATCTAATTATCAAGGTTCGTACGCTTTTACCACAATATTTTAATGGAATTTTCCTATTTAATATTTAAATAGCAGAAATTGAAGACGCCTCGTTTAATTGCAGGAGTTGTAATACTTTTCTGCGTTTTAAATAAGACGAAAAATTCTAATAAAAACTTGTGGTAAGAGCGTACGAACACTGATTATGTGTGTGTTTTAAGATTTTTAATTTTTTTTATGGGTATTACAAGCAGGGCCTGTTTACCGAATAGGCCCATGAAACCCGAACTTACCCACTGAAATACAAAGGGGCCCCCAAATTTACTTTTCAGAACTAATTTTTAAGAAAAAAAAATTCAGCCGGGGTAAAATATATATAAATTTTTTTCTTAATTATAGTTACTAAATTTTCCCTGGGACTATTACTGACATATTTATACCCTTTTTTTTTTCTGTTGATATAATAAATGGTATAAAAACAGTGATTAAATGCAACTTATTTTCATTTTTCTTATGTTTCACATTTTTATTTCAAATGTTTAAGACTATGATGTGCTAAAAAGAACATAAAATTTAATCTGTATAATTATATTTCGTTTAAATTCATAGAGTGGAGAAATGATATAAAATATGGAGAATAGGTTATTTAAATCAAGGGGAAAGTAATTAGCATTCAGGTGATATCAAATTTCTGTTTATAAAATAGGAGCAAAATTGTGTTGCAGCTAAGCATAAATTTATGTCAAATGTTTGTTGTCCCTGCACTGTTCTTAACACTGGCAAATCCTGCAATTTGTAAAGCATAAAATATATTTTGAAGTTCAAATATTCACACCTGTTTCATATTTACAAATTCATTTACAAAATTAATTTGTTATTGTGTATAATTATGTATATAATAAATATTTTTTCATAGATAGTTAGTTTTAATTTAATATTAGAAGTGTTGTTTACTCGAAATTTTGATCGTAAAACTTCAAATTGTTGAAGCATGATTGGTAGAGGGGGGGGGAGGGGGGCTGTGTGACGTCAGGCTTCCCCGACTTCTAAGTCTTAAGCGGGCCCTGATTACAAGTAACGGTTAATATGAGGACTTTTTATAATTTCCTTGCTTCTTGCATTAACAGAGTTCAACTGTATATATTTAATTAAGACGTTCTTGAAGCAGAATTAGTATTATATAGGAAATTTACTTTCTTTTTTACATTACAAGTGTATAGAAAAAGATATAGGGAATCTGAATACAGCTGATAAAAATAATAAACACTTTGTAACTTTATTAAAAGTAGTGAAGCTTCGCCCGCTAAGCTGGTCGGTTTATTCCAAACAGTTCTCGAATTAAACGAACTTAGTATTGGGCGCCTCACTGTCTTCGGATCCGGTCTCTGAAAATCGCCACAAAACTCGGATTTAAATAAAAAAAACAAAATCTTCCTGTCAAATCTTTAAAAAAAAAGCTTAGCTTCCCACGCAATGGTGATATTATATTATGCATCCCTCCCTTTCCTTCCCATTTTCATTTATTTCTATTTGTTAAGAAAATTTCATTTAGAATCCTGCAGAAACTGCATCAACTTATTTTTAAAAACTGTGATTGTTGATTTATTTTCTCGCTTTATTATTATTATTATTATTATTTTGCATTAATATGGAAATGTATGATTTACAAATAGGGAATATTCATAGCTATATGTCTTGCCCAACTCTATCCGAAAAAAATGTTTTCACTGTTGCAATTAATTTAGAAGATATTTTAATATCTTGGGTTTCTGTAGTGCATTTTTGAAAGTGAACTGTTGCACGCACTCTCAGAAATAAAACACTCAATTTTGATGATTCGGCAATCCTTAAGCCCTATTTCGTTATTTTTGACAATCATTTCGTCACAGAGTCACGTGGTTTTTCACGAAACGCGAATCCTTAAATATCTGACGAAACTGTTTCCTCACTGTCAAAAATAAAACTCACTTTTGACGATTCCGCAATTCTTGAGCTATATTTCATCATTTTTGAGAATCATTTCGTCTCAAAATTAAATGATTTTTAATGAAATGGAAAATCTCAAATATTTGACGAAAATGCTTCCCCATTCACGGCCAGATTATTTTTGTTGTTACAAAATGTTGTAGATACATTTAAAATCCAATTCATACAAGGCCCCACTGGCAAAGCAGGCAGCACGTTCGTCTCCGACGCCAAAGGTTGTGCGTTCGAATCCCATTGAAGACTGTAGAATTGCGATGTAAAGTTTTCGCCCTTGTCAATTAGAGATGCTTCTAAAATTGTCAATAGATGGCGCCATCAGTATTTTTTTCGAACAAGCAATTTGACGAAATCAATTTCCTCAGTTTTTTGAGGATACAAATTTACTCGATTTGACGAAATATTCACTCGGAGCATTTCCCAGGAAACAGTTTCGTCAAAAACGAGGAAAATTCCGTGAAATTTGAGTATCCATTTCTAAAAGTGTAGTCAAACGAAATGTGACGCTTATATCACTCTCAATCTGTCCACCTTTTTTGTCCGAAGGGTGAAGCGTTTCTGTTCAACGAAAATCTTCAACGAAATCTGAAGAAAAAGCTGCCATTTCAAAGAAAAGAAAATTTTTTATGCCCATCCGAAGTGGGCAGAATAGCGAATGGGGGTTCTCATTGTGTAGGTTTGAACCATGCCCCGTAAACTTGAATAAATTCCCTTGCAATCCCCAATTCTCTTTTGTTTAGCTCCCTATCAAACAAAGCACGTTGAAGAATGGAGATCAAGGATTGTGCTCGCTCCGGGAAGAGGAAATAAACATAGAATTAAGAAGAAATTAGAAGGAGTATTTCCTAGCGGTAGGGTTACGAGCAGCAGGCCAATAGCGCAAGCTGTTCTTTCCCCAGCGCGCTTCAGAGCTAAACAGGTTTATTCTTTCTTCTTAATTCTATGTTCTTCTTTATTCACCATTCAAAAGCGTTGACGCATGCGCAATAAGGTCGATTTTGCGCTGAAATTTTTAGTTTGTTGTTTTAATATATAAGGATAATTCAAAATATAGGAAATTATATATTTAAAAGTTTTAGATTAAACAATGGCAGTCACTTAGACTTGTTTGTTTTTCTGATATATTATTTCAAAATACTTCATTATAGGTGGTGTATATGAGGGATTCTTACATAATTTTGGATTTTCAAATCCCTTAATAAAAATTTTTATTTTAGTACATATACTTGTTTTTTTTTTATTGCTTACATTATAAAATGTGTCATTGCATGATTGTATAATAATATCAGTACAAAAACCCTTAACGGGTTAAAAGTGTTGACGCAGCACTTTCTTTTGGCTCTATGAATTTTAAATATGGGTCTTAAAAGCAATGATATCAAATTTAAGTGACGCTATGTTAATATTTTTTTTTTAAATCATAATTTTCTTTTTAGTTTTATTTATGTTCACAGGGCAATTATTATCTTAATATGAAAAAATATATAAAATTTATTCGCTGATGCTTTTTCATTCACATCTCTCATGAATTCAAAATATGGGTTTTAAAAGAAATGATATCAAAATTTGAGTGACACCTTGACGTTAATTTAATAGGACTCTTTTAAAATTCAATTTAAATTATTTTTGGTTTGTCTTCTAAAGTATATTTACACATACAAACAATACTTTTAATTTTTCAATACACTTTTAAATATATTACTTTCACTGAGCCTATATTATGTATTGAAATGTATTTATTTCAATAAATTGATTTATCTTCTGTGCCACGCTATCCAAAATCATAAGCAAAATTTATGTATATGATTATTTTGCGTCATATTATCCACTTGCATACATTTCCCTTTGTTTGGATACTATGACGCAAAATAATCATTTACATAAATTTTACTTATGATTTTGGATAGCGTGGCATAGAAGATAAATCAATTTATTGAAATAAATACATTTCAATACATAATATAGGCTCAGTAAAAGTAATATATTTAAAAGTGTATTGAAAAATTAAAAGTATTGTTTGTATGTGTAAATATACTTTAGAAGACAAACCAAAAATAATTTAAATTGAATTTTAAAAGAGTCCTATTAAATTAACGTCAAGGTGTCACTCAAATTTTGATATCATTTCTTTTAAAACCCATATTTTGAATTCATGAGAGATGTGAATGAAAAAGCATCAGCGAATAAATTTTATATATTTTTTCATATTAAGATAATAATTCCACCTGTGAACATAAATAAAACTAAAAAGAAAATTATGATTTAAAAAAAAAATATTAACATAGCGTCACTTAAATTTGATATCATTGCTTTTAAGACCCATATTTAAAATTCATAGAGCCAAAAGAAAGTGCTGCGTCAACACTTTTAACCCGTTAAGGGTTTTTGTACTGATATCATTACTTTTTTAAGGTTATTGATGAAAATGTCAATTAGTCGAAATCAAGTATATAGGGTATAAATTAATCATTAGAATAAAATTTTAAAGAAATGCTAAAAAAGACCCCTTGGACCCCAATAAAATATGAGGGTGGTGGCCCAGGGAGAGGAATCCAAGACTCAACTTTTAAATTATACAGCGAGAGAGTAACACAATTAGAAGGATGAAAATGCATGGCAAAACCCGTTTGTTCCATCTTCCTCCGCCAAAGGGCGCAATCTTTTCTATACAAACATAGCTGAAAATTTTCAGGCTGTCGATTCCGAGTCAAATGAGCCATACATCGTCGTGATCGGTCCCATAGAAAATAATAGGGAAGTGCCCCTGGTGGTGAAACTTGGAACTAAAATCAATATATCCTGTCGATGTCGAGTCGAATGAATCAAACTGCATTGTGATGGGACACATAGGACTTCAGATAGCTGCAAAATCCGTTAGTTCCATCTTCCACCACCAGGGGGCGGACTCTGTTCCATGCAAACATAGTTGAAATCTTTGAGGCTGTCGATTTCGAGTCGAATGAGCCATACCTCGTCGTGATGGGGCGCATAGGACCCGAGATAAGAAAGCGCCTCTGGTGGTGAAACTTGTAACTAAAATGTATATATCCTGTTGATGTCGAGTCGAATGAATCAAACTGCATTGTGATGGGACCCATAGAACTCGAGTTAGCAGCAAAATCCGTTAGTTCCATCTTCCACCACCAGGGGGCGCACTCTGTTCTATACAAACATAGCTGAAATCTTTCAGGCTGCCGATTTCAAGTCGAATGAGCAATACCTCGTCGTAATCAGGCCCATAGAACACAAGATAGGAAAGCGCCCCCTGGTGGTGAAACTTGTAACTAAAATCTATATATCCTGTCGATGTCCAGTTGAATAAATCAAACTGCATTGTGATGCGACCCATAGAACTCGAGTTAGCTGCAAAATCCGTTAGTTCCATCTTCCACCACCAGGGGGCGCACTCGTTCTATACAAACATAGCTGAAATCTTTCAGGCTGTCGATTTCGAGTCGAATGAGCCATACCTCATCGTAATCGGGCCCATAGAACACGAGATAGGATAGCGTCCCCTAGTGGTGAAACTTGGAACTAAAATCGGTATATCCTGTCGATGTCGAGTCAAATGAATCAAACTGCATTGTGATGGGACCCATAGAACTCAAGTTTGTTAGTTCCATGTTCCACCACCAGGGGGCGCACTCTGTTCTATACAAACAGCTGAAATTCTTGAGGCTGTCGATTTCGAGTTGAGTGAGCCATACCTTGTCATGATCGGGGCCATAGAACCTGAGATAGGAATGCACACCCTGGTGGTCAAACTTGAAACTAAAATTGATATATCCTGTCAATGTCAAATTGAATGAATCAAACTGCATTGTGATGGGACCCATAGAACTCGAGTTAGCTGCAAAATCCGTTAGTTCCATCTTCCACCACCAGGGGCCGCACTCTGTTCTATACAAACATAGCTGAAATCTTTCAGGCTGTCGATTTCGAGTCGAATGAGCCATACCTCATCGTAATCGGGCCCATAGAACACGAGATAGGATAGTGTCCCCTAGTGGTGAAACTTGGAACTAAAATCGATATATCCTGTCAATGTCGAGTCAAATGAATCAAACTGCATTGTGATGGGACCCGTAGAACTCAAGTTAGCTGCAAAATCTGTTAGTTCCATGTTCCACCACCAGGGGGCGCACTCTGTTCTGTACAAACAGCTGAAATTGTTGAGGCTGTCGATTTCGAGTTGAGTGAGCCATACCTTGTCATGATCAGGGCCATAGAACCTGAGATAGGAATGCACCCCCTGGTGGTCAAACTTGAAACTAAAATTGATATATCCTGTCAATGTCAAATTGAATGAATCAAACCATGTTGTGATGGGACCCATAGAACTCGAGTTAGTTCCAAAATCCATTAATTTCCCCTTCCACTGCCAGGGGCGCACTCTGTTCTATATGAACATAACTGCCCCTGGTGGTGAAACTAAAATCAGTAAGTTCTATTGAGGTCGAGTCGAATGAGCTAAACTGCATCACGATTAGGAATGCACAACCTGTGGCCCGTGATGGGTAACTGGTGGTCCGCAGAGACCATACATGCCAACCTATCCAAAAATTTCGAATTTCCTTAATAATTCGTGAGAAAAATGCTCAAATTTTGTCCATAGATCGTAGGAAAATATGAATTTCATCGATCAGGTGCATAAAATTATGAATTGCATCGACTGGATGCAAATTTTGTCGAATGGGCATGGAAAAATCACAAATTTCGCCATTTTGTCGCTAGAAAAAGAAACGCAAATTTCAATAATCGGTCAACAGAAACCAGAGATGCCAAAATCGGTAATTCTGGAGTTGTAAATTTCGTCAATCACTCAAAATCTTGAATTTTGTAAATCAGTTGAAAAAACCTGCAAATTTTGTCGATAAGGCACTTAAAATCGCAAATTTCATGGATCGAGCAATGAATTTCATCGAATGGCATGGAAAGATCGCGAATTTCCATGAACAGTCGCGGAAAAAATTTGCAAATTGTCCATAGATTGTGGGAAAACATTATGAATTTTGTCTATCGGTTCTGCAAAATTATGAATTTTGTCGATAGGCATGGAAAATCGCAAATTTCGTATATTGGGCGTGGAAAAATCAAGAATTCCATCGAATGTTTGTGAAAAAATTGTAAATTTCAACATACGGTAAAAAAAAAAAAAAATGAAAATTTTGCCATTGTCTAGAGAAGAAAAATTGTGAATTTCATTAAATGGCCGACGGAAAGCATATCAGTTGAAAATCACGAATTTTGTCAATCAGGCACAGTAAAAACATGAATTTTGTGGATCGGGAGAAGGAAAATCATAAATTTTGTTGAACGCATGCATAAAAATCATGAATTTTGTTTATCGGGCATATAAAAATCATTAATTTCGTCAAACGGATCCATAAAAATCAAGAAAGTCATCAATCGGGTGCGTAAAAATCTTGAATTTCATCGATCTGGCGTGTAAAAATATAGGACAAAATTGCCATTCGCCAATCGGCGAGTAATACTGAAAATTTGGCGACTGACTTTACTGCCACCACTGGTCAAACTTAATAGTCCCAATTGCGATGATTGAATGGAAAAAGATTTTTTCCCCGCTGTCGCTCGACAAATTTCGAAACCATTTGACGAATTTCACGATTTTTTCCCCGAAATTATTTGACGGATTGTGACTTTTTTTCTTCTCGAAGCCATTCGACGATATTCGAAAAAATTTTCCCCTGAAACCAGTTGATGAATTTTGTGATTTTTCCACTATCAATGAATTTTGTGATTTTTCTGCTATCGATTGATGAATTTCGTGATTTATCGACTATCGATTAATGAATTTCACGACTTTTTCCATGAACGAACAAATTGTGCACTTTTTTTCCACTGCTATTCGACGAATTTTGCAATTCTGTTCCGCGATTGTTAGACAAATTTCACTATTTTTCTCCCGAGATCATTTGATGAATTTTGTGATTTTTTCCCTCCGAACATATTTGACGAATTTCTCTAATTTTTTCACGACAGTTAGACATAATTAATTTTTTTCCTGCAATGCCTGATTTCTTTCCCGAGACCATTTGACGAATGTCGCGATTTCTTTCCCAACACTATTTGACAAATTTCGCCGTTTATTCCACAATCGTTTGACAAATTTCTTAAATTTTTTATCAAGTATTTGTTAATTTGTTATTGGTCATTGCTGAAAAACAGGAGTAAAAAAATCCATGTACTGGCCAGTGGTCACTGAGTAAAAAAGTTGAAACCTATACATAAAAGTTGAACCTATACATAAAAATCATGAATTTTTTAGAACGGGCACATAAAAATCACAATTTTGTCAAGTAGCCGCATAAAAATCACAAATCCATCTAGTGGGTGCATTCTTCCAAATTTGCAACCGAATAGTGCTGTATGTATGGATAATGCTAATTATCCCCCCCCCCCTACTTAACATCTCCTCGAAACAAAATTCTCTCTGTGCTACTGATGGTGGTCCTCGACAACCTAACAATTTTTTAAGTGGCCCTTCGCCTAAAAAGATTGGGCACCTCTACTATCAATTAACAATAAATTAACCTATCGCTTGTGTCATGTATTCATGAGCGGTGATTGCAATGCAAATTCTTGTTTACAAGAATAAGACTCATATTAGGTATTTTATTATTTATTTATTGTTTGTTTACTTATTTTGATTTGATTTTCTTGTCCTTTTAGAAATTGACTTTAGATTGTTACTTAAATGGTGAGATGATTGTCAATTACCTGTTTTATCGATAAAAATGATACAAGGTAAGGAAATTGCATCGTGTCGAGTGAATATTTAGGAAGTATTTTAAAACCCGCAGACTAAAGAAGATTTGTGTTTTACTTGTTAGCTATATTTTGCAACTCTCCAAATTACTGCAATGTAAATATAGTATGAAGTTAACTTTCCTCTGTTGTATAGCTAATTTTATTGGAAAAAAACCCTGAAAATGCATTGTTGTAGTAATCAATTATTTTTGCAGTTGTGTAAATTCTGTCATAACAATTTTCAACTAAGGGAAATCTTACATTGGACATTTAATCACAGTATTTTAAATAAGAAAACTTAAAATATTTGCAAATTAAAGAAATGAAAAGAGATTTTGTTTAAAATTACATCTAAATATTTTTTTTTTTTACAAAAAATGCAAAATTCGCCAGTCATTCGTGAAATTATCACAAAATTCTACTAATAAAATGGGACTGTAAACAAACCGGTTCAAAATGTGTCCTTTTTAAAAATTAAATTCCATCCCAGCAGCCCTGTTGTTATGTTAGTCGAGCACTAGCTGATCGACAAAATTTTTTAATCTCGCCAACCTTTTTTTTCTGACCAATCTTTAACATAAGCTAATAAAGTATAGCCAACATTTTAACATTGCTATATAGTATCTTAAAAAACTTACTTAAAAATAGCTGAAATATAATCTTGATAAAATACGTAAACACAAGCATATCATAACAAATAACAAAATCTCATGTAATCGGGTAGGGGAGACCGGTACACAGTGGACCACTTTTTCAGTTAAATTTTTTTTTCTCTTTAACAGACTGACCAATCTGTATGAAAATATTTTTGAATATTCCTTAAACCTTCTTACATCCATCATAATTTTCTCACAACATAGTTTTCAATACATTAAAAAAATATATATATATACACTGGTCCACCCACCAGGGTACAGTGGACCACTATTAGGTATTATCTAAAATATAATATAAATCTATTTTTCATTAATCTAATTCTTTTTTGTTGCCTCTTCATTCGCAAAATAACATAGTAATATAAATTTTGAAACAAAAACAAAAAATTAATTATATTTTGAAAATAATAACAGATTAATACAGGAACAATTGCAATTTAGTTGAAGTTATTACTTAAGTACAAAAAAAATCAGCTCACAATAAAATTTGCAAATGAACTTCCAAAATACTTATCAGTAAGATTGAGCCTGGAATTTTCAAGATTTTGGGTCTGCGAGCAACATTATGAAATCATTGACATCAACAGCAGATTCATCTACAGTTTCGGGAGAAATAAACTGATTTCCATTCAATTTGCATCTCATGAATCTTACTTGAATAGAATCATCAACAATTAGACTACAGTTACATTTATCAAAGGCAGTAAATACAAAACAAAATATTTCTTACTATGTTAAAAAAAAAAAAAATTATTTTTATTTGTTTACTTTATTTTACAGTTAATTCTACTTTAAAACAATCTTTCTTTATAGAAAACAATTATTACATATTTTGAGCATTCTGCATTAGAGGAGCAGAGTGGATTGTGGACCACTGTGCCCCAGGAGTGGGTGGTCCACTGTACCCCATGTTGAAGTTCAATAAATAATCATATTAATATTGTTTATAGCTTTCTTTTAAACATAATAACTTTAAAGTAAAATAAAAACAAGTATCTTAGCTTTTCAAAAAAGCTGTTTTATTTTATTTATCTACAACCTTTAATTACTAAAAAAATAAAAATATGATGATGAAAAATTTTACTTTTAGAAGCTCAAAACAACAAAGCAGGATAAAATAGTTCAATCTGAGCTAAACATACTTTCTGAAGGCTATAAATAATCATTGCAGTGCTGTTGTCTATTAGGATAGAAGAGAAGCTTAAAAAAAATTTAAATAAATAAAATATTAGGGGGTGGTCCACTGTGTCCATAGGTTCACTGTGTACCGGTCTCCCCTATATTAATGATAGGCTTAGTCAATAAAAAAAATGTTAAAGTAAGCCATAACATAAATTAGAAACATTGTATTTCATAATGAAAACATCGTATCTAATTTTATATACATAAAAGTGAAAACTTACGTTATATAAATTCCCTATATAATATACCAAAGTTTCATCACAATTAAACGTATTTCAATCACACTGAAATAAAAAGTTTTAGTTATTAAATTTGTGTGAGGTGAATGATGGGAAAGTTTGATTTGGAGAATTGGAAAATATAGCTAACAAGTAAAAAACCAATCTTCTATCGTCATCTGATTTTTAAAAGACTTCTTTAAAAGATTCACTGGCCATAATGCAATTTCCTTATATTATTTTTAACGATAAAACAGGTAATACTATTGACAATTATCTCACCATTTACGCCACTAAATCAAAAGACAATTTCTAAAAGGACAATCTAATCAAAATAAGTAAACAAACAATAAATAAATAGTAAAATACCTCATATGAGTGTTATTCCTAAACAACATTCGCGACTCAAAACAAACAGATGATTGATTCGTTGATTAGAGTCTGTTTCAAATTAACTGATAAAAAAAAATCTGAATATTTTTTTTCCTTTAAAAAATGACAAATTAAATATATAAATAATAATTAAATTGTATATATATAATTATAAAATATTTCAATATTTTAATCAAGGAATCTAAATATTTTTCGACTTAATGAAGATTTTGAAATAAGAAATTCTTTATTATAACAAAAAAGAAAAATATACAAACAATAATTTAATTTAATACATATATATTACATATTAAAAATTGCATTAAAATCTGTTTTCGTATTAAAAAAAAAAAAAGAATTTAAATAGTTTTTCAGCGATATGGATATGCTTTAACGTTTAACTGTAACCGTAATAGGCAAGAGCTTCCTTATTGCGCAGTAATAAAAAGCAGTGAAAAGGCTGAAGAATTGTAATGTTTGTCTACCAGAAAAAGCATAAGAAAATAGTGCGATTTTAAAAGTGGATTATATTGAAAACAAGAGTTTTCCTACGTTAGCGCAATATCTTAAACGCTTCATCTAAAACTGATTAATATAATATATTAATTTTAAAAAAATCGTTCGATCCATTTTCGAGATAACAACTCTGTGCCCATTACACCATTACATTTTCCATTTTCGCTTAAAAATTGGTTTCCAGATCTCAAAATCTACTGCATGTAGAAATCTATAAATTTCAGGATAGAGTTAGGCCATAGATATAAGACTAATGTGAAAAAATCGAAACGGTATGCCTCATATTTACTGAGATATTAAATGACGGCGTTTCGATTTTCCTTTGATGTCCTGCTAGCTGTATATATGAGAGTGACGGAATCTTCGGTTTTGGGCTTACGGTTTTCGATTTTTCGCTGCGTCACTCAAGAGACTACCGTCTCTTATGATTAACGTGATAAATAAGTGTTGGACGATTTTGGGCTTCAAAATATAACATTAAATTCCTTACCGTCCCTTGTCCCTGATAATTATTTTTAAGTTTGGAGCTGTCTGGATAAAATTGTTGCAAGAAAAGTAGTTTTTAATTTTTTAACGAAACAGGAACTGTCGCTTTATATAAATATGTAACAAACTCCACGTTGATTTGTACGATTATTATAACTTATTCTAACTCTGTCGATTTTAACTTCCTTACCGTCTCTGTTGCTATAATTATGCAAAAAATCACTCCAGATGTATCCACAGAGTATTTTTTCAATTTTTTTCTCATACAGAACTATGCTAAAGAAAAAATGGCTGTAGCTCTTTGACAAGAAATTTCCTGCATAATTTAAATCAGCGTTTAAATATGAAATTCAAGCATTGTGGTTTTATTGGTAATCTTACCATCCGCAAAATTTATTCCTGAACTTTTCGAAGTAAATTATTATTATTTTTTTGTTGTTGTTGTTGTTATTTAGTGCAATGTAAAGAACTGTTTCTAAAAATCAATGAACATTCTGGCTACCATTTAGGCGTAACATGACGTGCCTAAAAATAGGTGGTAATTTTCCATACCGCCCTGTTCTATTTTACTATTAAATGAATGGTAAGGATGTCGCAGGATGTACACGTGCAGTATTAAACATTAACGTAGAATAAGAACATGTTTAATTATAGCAACAAGAACAAGAAACTAAAAGTTTCAAAATGCTATTTTATTAAGTTGAATTTTACAAATTTCTTATTCTTGAAAGTTAAAATTATGGGAGAGTGGCTTATGTATGTTTAAAACTAAAAACGCTTAGAGCAATTTTAAATTTAATAATTAATGCTTACTAAATGGCAGATATTTAAGACATAATAATAGTTACTTTTTAAATAATTGAACTGTCTAATGCACCAACGTGATTTAAGGAATCTGAGAATATACTGGATGTTTATAAGAGAAGCAGTATCGTCAAAGAAAATTTTCATTGCTCAGTCAGTCAATCGATGTTTTTCTTCTTCTTTTTAATCCCCAAATCATAAACTATTCTGCATAATATTATCATCTGTTTGAAGGATACGTCACCGCTTATATTTCTATTTCTAAATTTCGTTGAACAATTCTGCAATAATTTGAAGTAAGCATCCATCTAGTGTTTTAAAAAAATTGTTTTACATTTACACAATTTAATACATACATTTAAAAGTAATTTGCAAAGGGGCGTTTTGCTAAGGGGATGATGATTTTTAAAAATTGCGAACAAAGCGAAAAACTCGCAAACGGCATCTAGAAAATGTTTTTTTGAAAGGGTAAATATTAATATTTTTTAAAGCAAATAACACTGTCGGTATCGGAAAGGTGCTCAAAACAAGTGGGGTTTTGTTGTTGGTTATTGTTGTTTCGTATTTCGATCAGGAGAGTCAATGAAGACTTATACAAAAAAAAAAAAAAAAAAAAACTAGCATTCGATGTTTGGAAAATAATTTTTTGAAAGGGTAAAAATTAATATTTTTTTAACGGATATCATTGTTAGAGCCGGATAAGTACGGTGGTTAAGTGGGTATTATTTGTTTTTCCGTTTTTCGATTTGTTGAGCCGATGCACAAAAAACTGAATCTTTACATTTAAACTACAGTTTCCCCGTTACTCATGTTCTCCTCAATCTTCTCCTCTTCCCAATTAAGGACTGTTTTACCTTAATCCAGTATTTCCATTTAAAAATTCTTAAACAATGTGGTTTGAAAATAATTTTCATCTCTGCCAACAAACATACTCTCTCCAAACTGAAAATACCCTATTGAAATTTCTAATTCCTGGGGTATGCATAATATTACTTGTCAGTGCGGTCTTTCCTATGTTGGACAAACCAAACGCAGTTTAAAATGTCGAATTAAAGAACACAACAAGCTATATCCCAAACAAGAAATTAACAAATCAGCCATTGCAAAACATTGTTGGGAGATATCACACCTTTCACTTTAACTGAAAATTATCTCTAAATTCACTTTGATACTTGAACTTAACTTTCTTTAAGCATGCCATATGTATAAAAATCATAAAAATATTGTTAATTGTGACTTTGCTATTCCCTATTGTCAGATTGTTGGAAATCTACTTCTACTGTATATATAAAACACAAACGGAAATTTCGTTCCGTTCCTTTATAAATCCAGTTCCGCTGAATGGATTTTGATGGAACTTGCACTGTTCGATAGATAATTTTTCAGTGAAGGTTTTGGTATATAACACAACGTTCTACGCAGATTAGTTATAGAATTATGATGGAACGTTCTGTTATTTTAGACGAAAAGGTTACCACTGGTTATTTTTTGGCGACCATTATCGTTGGTGAAAGAATTAAAAGGGCTAAATCATTTATAAAATAACACAAATACCTAATAAAAAGAAAGAAAAAAAGAAAAACTCGCTAATTTTATATAAAATAAAATAAGCAAAACAGTTTTGATGAAAAGAATGTTTAAAACGAAAATATTTAATTTATACGTGAAAGGGAATGTGCGCAATGCTTAAAAAGGATTCAATGCAAAACATTGCAATTGAAACCGTATTTGGCGATTTTTCGTTTACGTCAGGTTAAGAAAAATGCATCTGAGAATTTTATTAGATAAAATCTGAGTAACAATTTTATTTTTGAGTTTTTCTTTATTTTTTATCTAACTCCTGCGTCATGTGACTTACAGAAGAAACAAGCAGATGTAATTATAAAAACAAGTAATGTATAAAAAAATTAAAGTGAATTCCTACTTAGTTCAAAAAGAATTTTTTTCCCAGCTATCTACACGCTTCGACACTGACGGTATTTATTCTTAAATTTATATCCTGCTAAATATCTTATATAAGAGAAATTTATATGTATTTCCTGGAATTTACGGATTTTTTTCCCGCTAAAATACAGAAATAGTACTGGCGTCCTGATTGCCAGTACAATTTCCGTTTTTTTTTTCAGGAATTTTTTTTTTTCAGGATTTTTTTTTTTTACAGTGATATTATACATATATTCTTACATATATTTAAATTTCCGTTTTATAACAGATATCTTCTATGTTTTTAGAAATTTTTATAATGTTAAAATAAACATTATAGGACCAAAAAAAAAAAGTAGCTTCTCAAGAACAACCTTATATACAACCTAGATATATTTCTGCTTTTTCTTTTGTCGCATTTCTGAGTGAGTTTCGTGTAAATACCTTGCCACGATGAGAATCGAACCCGCAATCTTCCGTATACTAAACTGGAGGTCCCGACCACTACGCCATGACTAGATATTCCGCTTTCTTAATCGTTGCTACTTATTTTAGTCGCTTTCTATGATGCAAAAACTAAAATTAATTAATTAAATTTAATTAATAAATTAATATTTGAAAAAAAAACTGTATTAACATCAAGTGTCATCCACTACAAGTTTAAACAAATGTATTTGAACTTGAGTGGATGAATAAAAAGTATTTTATTAACGATTGAAAAAAACTTAACAAGATATATAAATATATATAGGGAGAGTGTGAACTAATAGTAGGAATTGAGTGTCTGTAATTCGAGTCACATGATATTTGTTTATTTACGAATTTGATTTTACTTTTGTCGCCAAACAACTTGATTTTAAGCCAAAAATGGCATAGCATGACATCGGTCACAATAATCTATATATATATTTGTCTTACGTGGCGCGAAAATAGGGCTGAATTTGTAACTTATTGTTTGGCAACAACCGTAGTTTCCACAGCTCAGACCAATGAACAGTCTAGATTGTGTTAGATCAGCTCCACGTCCAATATGGCGGTCAGTGTGAGAGCAGTGAAACCATAGCATGAAACTCAAACTAGCAATTATTAAAAATAAAATAACATGTACGTAATCCAAAGCGTCTGAGATGATTCCTCATTTTAATTATGAGCAATATCATTAATTTCAAATGAATTCTCAACTCTTATTTAGAATTCATTTACGAATTTCACTCACTCAAAAGTCGGAGGAAAAAAAATAAACTGTCTAGATTGCACCTGGCGCCATCTGTTGATGTATTGATGAAGTAAAAAATAATTTCTACGCAGTTTTTTCTTTTTCTAATGAATTTCAGTCGTGCAGTACAAAAGATCCTTTTTTCCTAGTATTTAAAAGATTTATATGCTCATTGGTAGGGCCAACTAAATACATTTTCAGTTGTGTTTTCAACGGAAAATTACTTTTTTACATTAAAAAAATTGTCAATTTCATATGTTCAAATGTTTTATGGTAGCACTCATTCCGGCTGCGAGATTCTAAAAGATAGTCACGTTTTAGCATTATTGGTTTGAACTCCGCTCTCATTCGCTGTTATCAGTCACGTGCCATAGACGCTGTTGGTGCTTGGCGTTTTAGATTTGGCGCACTCCAATATGTCTTGGAAATTTTCGAAAATTGAACAATGGCCACTATATTCATACTGTTAGGTAGATTTCGTAAGAAATACTACCTATTACATTCTCACCTAAGTTGGAAATTTTGAAAAATTTTTGCAGATCTACGCCGATCATGACTCCCAGAACCCAAAACCACCCCCAGTTCAAAAGTTTATATATATATATATATATATATATGTCACTTTTTTCTGACCACGATAACTGGAAAAATTCTGCATAAATCTCTTCCAAACTGATACATAAAATCAAGGGTCATAAAATCTCGGTCAAGTTCGTTAATGGGCAAAATCGAACCAAGGGGGGGGGGGGGGAAATGGGGGGGCTTTTTGTGAAAACAGAAAAATCCTCATAATTTCTTTATTATTATACGTATCGAATCCGTTTAAAGTTATTATTACTTCTAGAAAAGGGCCGAAAATGTATGTATGGCAGATTTTTTATATAATTAAAAATGGCCCCAAGGGGGGGGGGAAAGGGGGGTTTTAGGAGAAAAAAAATCATAGCTTCGTCAATTCACAAGATATCAAATCCGCGTAAATTTATTATTAATCCTCTTAGTATTATCTAAAACTTTTATATTGACAAGTTTTTTATAGGACCAACCGTTATAGCAAAAAAAAAATTAAAAACAAAACAAATCCCTGCCGGCTCCGCCTGCAAACAAGTTATTTTTCGAAGTAGGCGGTTCCAACTCCCGCATCTTTTCGAAACTGATACATAAAATCAAGGGTCATAAAATCTCGGTCAAGTTCGTTAATGGGCAAAATCGAACCAAGGGGGGGGAAATGGGGGGGGGGGGCTTTTTGTGAAAACAGAAAAATCCTCATAATTTCTTTATTATTATACGTATCGAATCCGTTTAAAGTTATTATTACTTCTAGGAAAAGGGCCGAAAATGTATGTATGACAGATTTTTGATGTAATTAAAAATGGCCCCAAGGGGGGGGGGGAAGGGGGGTTTTAGGAGAAAAAAAATCATAGCTTCGTCAATTCACAAGATATCAAATCCGCGTAAATTTATTATTAATCCTCTTAGTATTATCTAAAACTTTTATATTGACAAGTTTTTTATAGGACCAACCGTTATAGCAAAAAAAAAAATTAAAAACAAAACAAATCCCTGACGGCCCCGCCTGCAAACAAGTTATTTTTCGAAGTAGGCGGTTCCAACTGCAGCATCATCCGCAAAAAGGTCATTTCTTCCGCAATTCCCGACAAACAGGCACCCCACGTTCTGCGTCTTCGAAATCTACCTGTGCCTTTCTGCTTTTTCATAGAAATTAACCTAATTTAAGGCAACATAGAAGTTAACCTAATTAACCTAGAAAAAGTTAATAAGTATCATCAGAAAGGACTTTTTCTAGACTGCAAGATAGTATAAAAATGTATTAAATATTATAAATTCTCGTTAAATATCAGTGTAAATAGTAAAAAATAAATATTACTTGATGAAAATGAATTTTCAATTTTATTATTATTATAGAAATTATTTTTAAAAAATATATATTATTAAAATTATTTTTAAAAATTGCTATTGGGGGGGGGGGGGGGAGAAGGAATGAAAATTATCTACCTTCAACACCAGAAAAATGGTAAAAGAAAAATTCTGTAAGAAAAAAATATCAATTATGTTTTTAAAATGATTACCTAATTTTATCAAGTTTGGATAAAAATGGGGAAGGGACGAGCGTCCCCCCCCCCAAATTAATTGGGAAATGAATTAATTGTCATGTACATTTATGTTAAATAAAGGCATTGTAGCTAAAAACATATAAGGTTCTCTCCCCCATAAAATATGCATGAAAGTAAAAAAAGTTTTTTCTTAAACACTTTTTTATAAGCATTGAAGGTTTATTGTAAAAATCCCACCTAATTTCATGACTGCAAATCATGTTGTTCGAAAACATTTCTATTACAATGTGTTAATTTGATGTGGGCCCGATTATGGAAAATTCACCGCTTGTATTTATGATTCGTAGAAAGCGCGAACTAGTGAATTTATTAAGAATTGTAATTTTTGCTCTGTTTCTTGTTTTAACATATGGTAACAGGACTGAGAAACAGGATTATTTAAATTATCTATTCAGGATTTCTAAATTGTTTTCACAACTTATAATCATAATTTAATTAATTTTTAAAGTATTAATTGATAAAAGCAGATATATATTTTTTTAATTACACTCTTTATTTATTATATATATTTTACTTTTCAGTGTTTAAATATTTCATTGGTGCATTTTCACAGCCAGTTGGCATATTTTAGAGAACATGGTTTGGCACATAACCTTAACTTCCATTGTTGTTGTAACTTGTTTACACTTGTAACTATAAATAATATCTGGCAATTTACCAGCTTTGCCCTGCTCAGGTTAAGATGCCTTAAGATTATTTTATAATTACGTTCTAAAAATATTAAAACGTTGTATTGTCACCGGAAACACACGTGTGTATACAACATTTTTATAATTCTAGCCTATCAGGAAGTGTATGAAAAAATCGATTTCAAAATTCCATCTTTAGATACATGAACCAAGTTAAATTAAATAAAAGAATGTAAAACCTATTGCAATCATGCAATAACCAGGAAAAAAATGTTCAATCACAATTACATGCACCTTTTGCTTTCTGTATTCTACGTACTTTTTCTTTAAATTCTTACCTTATTGAAAGATGTATAGAGGGGACACAGGGCGTAGCTTTCCTCTGCACACTCCTGCGTACGCCTATGCATATTAAGGTTATTCAGAAAATACAGCCTTTATAGAAATACCGATAGGCGTAGAGTTATATAATTTCGTGGGGCTCTATTATAGCCCCACGAATAACTGCTGAAATGGACTCCTTTTTTTTTTCCTTTTAATGTAAAAAAAGTTTAGTTTTTTTGTTTTCTTTTTTAATTTTCTAGTATTTTATAGAATTTGTAAATGTTCCATTTTTTCCTATTTTTCTTTTGTTATAAGGATAAACGGCATTAGGAAAACTTTTTTACTTTATGATTTTTTTTTTTTTTTTTTTTTTTTTTTTTTATTAAAATAAAATGCTCAACGTTTGAATTTTTATATAAAAAATGAAAATAGAAAAAAAAATCCCTATACCGAATGAAAATAGAAAAAAAAAATCCCTATACCGAAAAAAAAAAAAAAAAAAAAAAGACGTTATTCATAGTTAACTTTTATTGTCATTTTATTATAAACGATTCGCCAATATCAGCGAGTATCATTTTATAAACGGGCTGTACATTGGAATTTTAGGTAGATATCGTAAGAAATACTACCTATTGCATTCTCCCCTAAGTTGGAATTTCTGAAAAATTTTTGCAGATCTACACCGATTATGAGTCCTCCTAGAACCCAAAACCATCCCCAGTTCAAAACTTTATCAATCTATCTATCTATATCACTTTTTTATGGACACGATAACTTCGCTAATTCTGCACAAATCTCTTCCGAACTGATGCATAAAATCAAGCGGCATAAAATCTCGGTAAATTTCGTTAATGGGAAAAATCGAACCTGGTGCGGGGAAGGGGGGGGGGCAAATGGAGGAGCTTTCTGTGAAAACAGAAAAAAACCCATAACTTCTTAATTATGATACATATCGAATCCGTTTAAAGTTATTATTACTTCTAGGAATAGGCCAAAAATTTATGTATGACAGATTTTTTATTTCATTAAAAATGCTCTCAAGGGGGGGGGGGGGAATGGATGTTTAAGAAGAAAAAATTCATAACTTCGTCGATTCATAAGATATCAAATACGCTTAAATTTATTATAAATCTCCTTAATATTATCTACAACTTTTATATTCACAATTTTTTTATAGGACCAACTCTTATAGCAAAAATAAATAAAAAATCCCTGCTTGCTCCGCCCACAGGCACACGTATATTTCGAAGTGGGCGGTCCGAACTGCCGCATCATGGCAAAAAAGTCTTTCTTCTGCAATTCAAAATGAACAGGCGCCCCACGGTCTGCGTCTTCGAAATCTACCTGTGCCTATAGGCCGAGCCGTTAGGGATTTTTTATATTGTCTTAATGTTTTGTTTAACTTGTGATTATTTATCAATATACGATTATGTTTAATTTCTTTAAAAAGGAGTTAAAAAAGGCAACATTAAATTAGCAATCGATTTTTTTTATACTCATATACCCGTATTTGCGTAAAAAAGAGTAAGCCCCACCAACAATTTTCAAAACTGTACGCGTATGCGAAATACCATCAGATTCATAATAAGAAAATCTGCGCTATTAAGAGATGGCTTAGAGCATTATTTATTTGAAGTAGATTAGTAAAAATTAGTATAAGGCTTTAATGGATTACACCTGTATAAATACTATTTTTTTAAATCCCATTATATATATGTATATATATATATATATATATATATATATTACATAATATTAAACTTTTATTATAAAACGACAGCGTAGCATAAATAAGAAAAAAATCAACTTAAATATACAAAAGTTTTTATATATTATTTTTTGTAATGTTTATTCTTTGTTTAAAATTTATTAAAAAACAGCGTTTTTTTTAGTTAATTTCTTTTAGACAGAATTTTTTGAAAATGTTTAATATTGACGCTTATATTTATTTAATAAGAGCTTATATATTTTTTAAAATGTTTTTTATACTATCTTAAACTGTAAAAAAGAGTTTTTCTAACGATAGTTATTAGAATTTCTAGAGAAATGTGAGAATTTTCATATTCTTTTGGATTTAAAAAGCAAAAAAAGCAAAATTTCATTTTTAAATTCCATTTTCTGAAAAAAGTAATTGTCATATCACTTTAAAATATTTATGCAGCTTAAAATCTAAACCGTTTCACTCTCGTTCTATAAAATGTCATCAAACTATCTTAAGTAATTTTCAATGGTTTATTTTAAATGAAAGCTGAAGATAACATTTGCTTCAAAATTACCAACTTATTTTTTTTCTCTGCGTTCTTCTAATAATAGAAATAGACAAACGAGTTGGCGACGTTTTCCCTACCGCCAAGGGATTACTCTCTAAAAAGGACACATCTAAAGGACCAATGAAGTGGCTGGATTTGCCAATAATGCTAAAACGTGACTATCTTTTAGAATTTCGCTGACCGCGAAGCGGTGTCAATGTGAATTGCTTCGCAATTCACGGGGGGTTGGCGAGCGTTAGCGAGTAGGGGGCTGAGCCCCCTAGTAGCATAATAATGGATGTTCATAATAATGGAGTTTTTTCAAGTGTGCGACAACATTTTTGGAGTATTTTTTTATATTCGAATGTAAATTGCATAAATAACAGTTAATATTATAAAAACAGAGTCAAATATCTAAATTTTAGTGTAAATGTCTGCGACACACTAATTACACTGATAAACAAGATTTCTGTTCCTCATTAAGTAAGTGGTGACTTTTATATTTAATGGGTTGTTGAAAAAGAATATAACATTAAAAATATTCCATCACCCACAGATTTTTAAAAAATTCAACATCTTGAAAATCTCAATTTTGTAGTATTTATCAAATACATGTACCTTATAAATTTTGGCATTTGGAATTTTAGTAATAATAAACGGTTAAATAAACACTTAGAAAGCTTAAAACTAATATTTAAAACACTGAAAATATACAATGTTTCTAAAGATTCAGAAAAATGTAAGATAATTTTTGTGAAAAAAAAAATGATATTCGTAAGAAATTTCCCAAATTTCATGCATTATGTAGCAGTAAATGTCTTAACTATGGACGCTTTCTTATAGACACAATCACTAGCTTCTTTAATAAGGTTCCAACAGTAATCTTCAAGCATATTAGACGTCAACCTGCCTTGATATCAGGCTTCCATTGCTGAAATATCCTGGTGGAAGCACTCTCCATCCTCATCGTACCATGGGAAAAATTTAAATGGGACGCTAAATTTTTTTTCAATAACATTAAGCATCCTAAATTTTTATAACTTTTTAACATGTATTTAATTAATTTTTCGTAGTTAGAACTTCGATTATTTCCTAAGAAATGTATCACAACATTTTTAAAATCAATCCATGCTACTTTTTCTAAATCACTTAATGTATCTTCAAAGTTTTTGTCCTTCATAAGGTGCCTAATTAGTGGGCCAAGAAAAATACCCTCTTTAATTTTTGCGTAGCTTAATGATGGAAATTGTACTAGCAGGTATTGAAATCTACACCCTCCTTTTAATGAAATTCTTCATCAATCCCAATCTTGATCCAAGTAATTCTGAGTATATATCTTTTTTTGATAAATTTAAGTCTCTTACAAGAACATTTAATTCTTCTTGAGTACTTAGATGTGGTCCTTCGTTTATGTCAGGAGAATAGTTTATATCAGATGAAGCAGAGGAAGTTTCAACTTCATCAATTTCAATTTCTACTGCTGCATCGTCATATGTAAAATTCTTAAGAAGTTTCGGTATTAATAATTAATCATTATGAAATACTGGTTGCATTGTTGAATATAAGTTCGGGTACTTCATTTTATGTTTACTTTTTGCAGAGAATCCTTTAATTTTTGTAATACGAAAGCAGCAGTCATTTATATCATCCTTCGGCTTGCGCCATATCATGAGTATAGCAAATGACATACTCCTACTTGAACGTTTCACCCATGCCGGAGGTTTTCAGCACATCGTGTACAACAAGAATGAAGTGTCCATTTCTTATCTTGTTCACCTACTTTACATCCAAAGTACATGAGATAGGCCGTCTTTACTACCGGCGTAAAAGTGCATTGATGTTTTTTCAAAGTTAACTCCCCGCACACATAACAAAAAGAATAAGGTTCATTAACAAAACCTTTAGAGATTTTTTACATATTTTAGAGGAATATAGGATAATTATAAACAAAATATATGTAAAACGACTTAAAGAGCAAAGAAATAGCAGTACACTTGCGCCGAAAGACAAGTTATACTGCTATACGATAGGCTATGTAATTCAAAACTTATAAATGAAATTCCTTAAAATTGGAGGGTGATGGAAATTTTTTACAAACATATTCTTTTTCAGCACCTTGAAATCAGTAAGAAACACCCAATATATATAGAGGAACAGAAAATTCGTTAAGATTTGTTAATCAGTGTTATTATCACACATTAAAAAAAAAAAAAAAATTCACCATTCATTTCTTTTTAGTTTCTTTGCGTATCTTTTCTTCTTTTTGAAGGTTTTTAAACATATTGCACTAATCTTCTGTAATTGTGTCACCCGCCAATTGACGTATTTACTATATTTTTGGAATTTTCTTTTATATTTGAAAGGGGCTGTTGGTGATGAATCCGATTGCAGAGAATTTGAACTCAATGATTAGTAAATTTATGGTTTTTCATTATGTAATAAACGGACAAAAGAATGTTTACTGTTACATATTTTCCATCTACAGTTATTTTACTGTCACTAAAAAAAAAGCAATACTAGCAAAGTACGAAAAATACTTTGAAATACCAACGGTGGTCAAGGAACAATATTTGCTGATATATCATTTTAACCTAGATAAGAAATAAAGTACCTGGAATTCAGATTAGATAAAATTGTGATTATTATAAAGCAATTTCGGCGAACGCACAGCTCTAGCCGCTAAACTTAGTGACAAATTAACGGATTATGTACATTATGGGGTTTATTTAGACAACCGACTGGAGAATAATGTAATCTTGAAAATAAAAGAAATAGCAAGGCTTTATTTCTTCGTGTCATTATGCTCATTAGAGAAAAAAAAATCTTTTCGTTATTTTAATTTTATTCAAACAATTCAGTATTAAAAATATGGTTATTTTATTATTATTATTTTTTTAAAATATGAAAGTTATACAGTGTTTTTTATGCGCAAATAATGTATTACATTTCTGACAGTATTTACTCTGATGGAATCCAAAGATAGAAAACTGTAGTAGACCTGCCAGAAGATGACATATATTATGAAATATAATGTAACGTAGAGTGAAATTATATTTAAGCTACTAGAACCACACATAGCACCAAGCTGAGAGGCCCGAAGTTCAAGAACTAACAAACAAAAATATATAATCCGAACATTATTTAAGTTCAATGGTTAATCTCTGCAATAATTATAATGCTCTCTTTTTTAGTAGTTCGGTGACTAGACAACATTTTAATTTATGTTGGTCATAACGGCCACATTTTTCCACCAAACTCTATACTATAAATGATCAAATAAAAGAGTTGCTTCTTAATAGCCCGAATTTTGTCTAACGAATAAGATAATATAATAGCGCAATGACATTCGCATTATATTCAGCAATGAGGGCAGACTTTCCAGGTAAAGGTCCATATTACTTTAAAATGCAAGGTCAAATTCACCATTTCGTTTGATTCAAGGTTCATTTGGGAAATGGACCAGCGCAGCGGGCATAGCCTGCTAGTATATAAAAAACTCATTTTCTTAATTTCTACTAACATTTTTTTTTTCCACTATGCAATTTCTTATTTTCTGTTTCCTGTAATTTATTTTTAATTCTATGAATCAATAAGCTTATTCCTCGATCCCGTTTCTCCTCCATATTATGGGCAACATTCTACCACTCTTTAGACTGATGACGCTATTCTGATTGCTACCGAAACTAGTCGGCAATTAGTGCAAAAGTTCTGGTGCTGTAAACGTTGTTTTATAAAACACAATGTAAACACTTTGATAATTTGTGTTACTGAATAGGTGCAATAATTATTATTATTGCACCTATTCAGTAACACAAATTATCAATGTGTTTACATTGTGTTTTATAAGTTTGAGAAGGTGAATTTGACGTTCATATTATATGGAATATTCTATATATTTTTATTTTTAACGTTGTTTTATTTTAATATATTATATACTGCAACTATTAAGATCTTAACTGTGTATAATTTTATCGTTATGCGTTGAGAGTAAGTTAGAAATATGTTGCTTCAACATTTTTTCAGTCCAAAAATCTCCTTTTTTATGTATTTTGATTCAGTCTTATTTACTTTCAGGTTTCCTGTGTTGTTCATTTTATATTCCGAGACTACTTCAGTTTCATATTACCAATGATGGATAATAAAGGAGATGGCGAAGTCGAAATAACACATTGCGAAATAAAACAGATTGAATGGAGAATTCCTTATTATTTTGCTGTCTCTCGAGATTTAAAGAAAACTATCTTTACCAGCCCACCTTTCTCCGTTGCAGGCTTTCAATGGCAAATAAATCTCTTTCAAGACTGGATAAAAGGAAGTCCACCATTCATAGAAATATGTCTCTCTGAATATGATAATGATCTGAAACGACAATACACAGTAGAATGTTATTTCGGGTTGAAAAAATGTGATGGCAGCGTGGAGCAGTTTGTTCGTCAAATTCTGGAAATAGAGGATGAAGATACTGATTGTACTAATTTAATTAAAAAAGCAGAACTAATTAAGCGAAAGTCTGAGTTGGTGTCTGGCAATGTCCTTACAATCGTTTGCACGCTGAAGTTGATGACTGAAATTAGTAATTCCATTGAATCAACTTTATTGGATGAAGTAAAACCATTGAAGTTGATAAGTAAGTACTGACTGAAAAGTTTTAATTTTTTTATTTCAAGAAAATAAAAATCATATTCAATATAGAAAGAAGGAACGGGTCCGGATTCAGAATCAGGCCAAATAATTACTTCAGTTTTATAATGAATCCAATAGTTTAAATTATAATTATATTTTGCCTCCGAAATTTGCACTTCAACCTCTTTGCTTCCAAACACACAAAGTTTAAAACTGTGTTTTTGTTTTTCATTAATTTTAGTCCTATTTATCATTTTCTAATAACAATAAATAACCAATCATCAAAATTACCCTTCCCTCGATAAACTTTATTTAAAAAAAATAATAATAAATAACTTTCTGCCCTATTTGTTATTTTTATTAACAATAAATGATCATATGAGTTGTAATTTTCCAACTGGACGAAAAATGTCCGGGCCAAGATTCGAACCTGGGATCTCTTGGCTGAAGCTGCCATGCTATACCAACTGAGCCATCGCGGTCGAATCTGGAGGACATAATTCATCCAGTTAACCAATAAGGTTAACTGGATATGGCTCAGTTAGTAGAGCATAACAGCTTCAGCCATGAGATCCCAGGTTCGAATCTTGGCCCGGACATTTTTCGTCCAGTTGGAAAATTACAACTCATATGATTTCTTTACTAATTTGAATAATTGTGTCAAAATTAATCTAGTGTAATCACGTATCCAGCGTTTTACTGGAGTTCCAAATTACCTGTGATTTATTCTGTTGAGCTGATTCAGATATCAGACCAGATGCTTATGATCAATAAGAATAACTGGATGAATTATGTCCTCCAGATTCGACCAGGATGGCTCAGTTGGTAGAGCATGGCAGCTTCAGCCAATAGATCCCAGGTTCGAATGCTAATCCGGACATTTTCAGTCCAGTTGGAAAATTACAACTCATACGATTTCTTTACCAATTTGAATAATTGTGTCAAAATTAAACTAATAAATGATCTTCTATATTTCCAGATCGATGAAATTTCTGTCTCCTGTAAAAAGGGGATTTCTATATATAGAGGGAGCCAAAGCAATTTTTTACTCTTTTTTTTTTTTTTTGCAGTTTGTGTGCTCTTAGGCTTCTTTTCCACTTACACATGGAAAAGAGGAGATTTTTTTTTTCAAATTTCAGTTTCCTGTTTTTTCTCCTCGCTCTCTAGCATGTGAGATGGGAGAGCAATCCAAACAACCCTAGTATATTTCGTTGCATTTGTCAAAACATATGACACATTTTCCCTTATATTGGCAATGGATAGGTGCAGCCTTCGAAAAGTCGACATTGTTAAAATGTATTAAAAAATCTATTTAAAACTGTGAAGATTAATTTTCACTTGTTTTCTAAGAAATATTTTTAAGTTGTGATATTAACCCATTTGCATCAGTAGAGCATGTATATGCAGGGGTCGCAGCGTCCTATATTTTTTTATATATTTGATACCACTATTTTCAAACTATAAATTTCATGGTAGATTTCTTTAAAATGTGCAACAGAAGGATATTGTGAATATTATATTTTGAAAATAGTGGTGGGGATTATTAAAAAATATATAGGACGCTGCGACCCCTTTATATGCGTGCATTTCATGAATTTATTTTTTATTCAGAAATTTCGAATCTTTAACGAATATTCCGAAAGACGAATTTTTACTGTATGTAACCACAAAGTATCTGTCATTAAATAAAGCAATAATTACAATTCAGAATTTCTGGTATGAATTTGGAATTTCTGAATAAAAAATAAATACCTGAAATGTACGCATATATGCGTTAAAGATGCAAGTAGGTTAACTGGCCTATCACCAGATCTTAAAAACTATCTTTCCCAAAGACATATGGCCCCACCAGTGGCCAACAGGTTCTGCTCTCAAAGCTGGTAGACGAGAAGTGCTGGGTTCGAACCCAATCGCGCCCATCGGCTTAATAGTTCGAAGTTTCCCGTGGTTTTCTTCGAATCTTGGATAGCCATGTGTAAATACGGGTTAAGTACCTTTAGAAAGACCCCCACGGAGGGCACTCCCCCCTATGGCCTATATCCCTCGTGCAGATAATTGGCCGTCAGAAAACACCAACAAACCAACCCAAACAGCAGCGTTTACAATATCACTTGGTATCAAACCGGATTCAAAGGACGTGTTAATATGCCGCTATCGTTCCTGCTTTCATTTTGCACCCATTTACAAACGCAAGCATAAAACCCCTCTCCTGCAAAAAACCGGAAACTGCGTAATTTTTCCTTCTGAATAATGAATGATTGGCTGATTAGGGAACTGCGGTACAAACTTCCGGTGTAAACATAAACAGAAACCGCCTACAGTCCTTTTCGCGTGTGATAATCTTCGTTCTTTTGCTTTATTGAGAATTAAAATGTCTGGCCGCTTTTTGTTAATGCAAACTTTGATTGACATCTTTGTAACACCAGAGCCAAGACCACCGCTAGACAATTTTCTGCTGGAGGCGAACATTATTTTTCCGCCCTTATGACCACCATTTTTTCCACCGTTTTTTCATCATTACTCAAACTTTTTTTTAAAAATAAGTAAATAATATGATAACTATATATTTTTTAATAGAAAACAAATATGTATAAAATTTGTTTACATTTAAGAAATTTAAAAAAATCAAACTACGTAAGATATTTTGCATTAAAAAAAAATACTACTAATACTGCTAACTTGGCATTAAATGAATAAATCATATTCTACTAGTATTTACAAGAAAGCCTCATACAAAGAGTAAAACTTACTCTTCAAAATCCCTTTTCTAGGGGGTCCCAGAAAAGACTAAAATTCCATTTTATTTCTTAAACCGAAACTAGAATTTTAATTATTACAAATAAAACATTTTCATCTTAATTATAAAACATTATCTACATGCTTAACATTATCTATCTAAATGAGGACACATAATGTTAAGCGAAGACAGTTAATGGCAAGCTAATGTTAAAACTGTAGGAGCATTTTTGACTAATTTCATTTTCACTATCTGTGAAAATGAAATTCTGGCGCCTGGGGTACAAGCCCCAACTGACCCTCTCTAGTTTCGGACCTGACTTTGCCCGACTCCCCCCCCCCCATGGGGTCGCTACGGCCCTTTCAGGGCCATCGCTACGAGATTTTAATGGAGGGGGAGGGGACCTTAAATTAGCAAGTGAAATTTCAGTATCTGCCAACCCATTGGCAAACAAAGATACATAGTTCTTGACGTTTGCCAATTAGTTTTATAATTTTGCCAAGTTACCACAATTAGAAAATATAAGCAGTTTTTATTTGTAAAAAGCTTAATAATGTTCACAATTATATTTCTAATTTTTGCCAAGTCTATGAGAAATAGAAAGTGTATTATAGTTTTTATTAAAGTTTTAAACAAATTTGCCAATCAAGTTTGTAAATTTGTCAAGTGTAACAGCATTCGCGAAAGTTCTTAGCGAGGGCTGTAGCTAAATTTAATAAACAGTATTGAGCCAAAATATGTCAAACATTTAATCAATCAAATCAATTAAAATTTGTGTATGAATTTCAAATAGCAAAATAATGATATCAGTAACAAGTTAAATATCTTTTTGAAATCGTATACACAAAACAAAATCCCATTATATGTTAATTTATATAATATGTTATAAAGGTCTGCACGGGCCAAACAGACCCATAGAAAGAATATATATATATATTCACGGTATAAAAATTAAAAGTTCGGCCGAAGCCCGGTTCGGCCCAGTATAAAAGTTAAGTTTGGTTCGTATAAAAGTTAAGTTCGTGCCCGGCCTGGTCCGTAGAAAAAATTATTAGTTCGGCCCGGTGTAATAGCTAAAAGTTCGTCCCGAGACCGGCCGGACTAGAAAAAAAGTTAAAATTTCATCGGCCCGGCCCGAGCTAATTTCTACTAAATGTTAATTTTTACGTCCACTTGGTTAAAAATTTGTCTCGTACGGGGAGTTCTGGCCAAAAGCACTTATCTAGCTTTTTTTTTTTTTCATGTTTATAATCTTCATTTTTATAGAAATGTTGTAACCTGCGATATTTATTTTTTTAATGAATTTCTATTTGTTGTATGTAAATGTTCCAGTTATCATTAATATTGTTAATCCATATTCCATGTATTGGAGATTTAAAAATCTGAAAAATGCTGTACAGTAAAATCTTCTAAGACGGAAATGCACAGGAAAGAAAAAAATGCGTTATAGACAAGTTCCCTTCTTCGCAGGTGTAAATATATTATATATTCTTTTCTTACGTAATTAGTATATTCATTTTGCATGGATCAACCCAGTTTTCAGTTTAAGACAGGATTTCGTCATAGGCAGGTTCTTTTTTCACACGTTTTACTATATTTTAATTTAGTTATATTTTAATAAGCCTAAAAATCCACTATTCTTTAAAAAGAATAAATTTTAATGTTTAATTACAGAATAATGGCGATTTAGAAATGTATGCTTTGTTTATTTATTTATTTTTATTTTTTTTTTTTTTTGAACGGACGCCGAGACAATGATTTTCATACGGGCCGGGTCAAAACCGGGACTTAAATTTTCGGCCCGTGAAGAGTAAGAAGAATGAGACCAGTGCCGGCTCAGTACGGAAAAAATAAGTTAGACCGGCCCGACCCAATCCTTCAGGAAAACAGTAAGCCCGGCCCGAGCTTTCAGAAAAAGTATGGCCGGACCTGGCCCGAGTTCAGCCCTTGCAGATCTCTGCCATGCTAATAAAATTCCAAAAATCCCTATGCGTAATTGCGAATAAACTTTATTAAAAAGAAAACTTTTTTTTTTTTTTTTTTTTTTTATTAAACTTAAAGATTAAAACCGGATTCCTTATTATTAATGTTAAAAAATCGCCGAGAAAACGAAAAGAAAGAAAGAAAGAAAAAAACCCTTTAATTTTACTTTAATTAAATTTACTACAGTTACTTTGAAATTTACTACAGTAACAGTGAGAGCTAAACCATTCCAACAGGAATTCGTTTTTTAATATAAAAAAAATTGGCGCAAAAGCGCAACAACGCAAAAAATCGTATTGAAAATCAACAAAATTTAATTTATTATGCTAAATGTTTAAAACAGAATTCTTTTTGTGGTTATCAAAAAATGATCGAGGAAAGAAAAAAGAAAGGGGGGGGGGTGCTAAAAATTGCATTGAAAAATGCAAAAACTTCCAAAATCATGGCGGACAAAATTTACTATATTAGGCTAAAAGTTTAAAACTGATTTTTTTTCTTAACGAATGTAAAAAATCGCAGCAGAACGGAAAAAACCCGCCAAGAATCGTATTGAAAATCTTATTAAAAATCGGTAAAAAATCAAAAAACTTGGGGGCAAACTTTACTATATTAGTCGAAAAGTTTAAAAACAAATTATTTTCATGAAGATCAGAAAAATCGCGGCGGTACGCTAAAAAAGCTAAAAATTCAAAAATCGCAGAAAGCAAAATTTTCGACCGTCCATCGCGAAGAATTGACGTAATTTTGCATTTTTGAAAACAAAAAAGAATTTAAAATAAAGTTGTAAAAAAACAATAAATAGCGCAAAAATAAAAGCACTGACAAAACTTTTAAACGATGGACACAACAACACACTGACGGGTGAACGGGCGCTGTTTGTTTAACCGACAGGAATCATGGGTAAATGCTGGACTAATGCCCTTGGAGCTAGCAGGGGTGAAAATGACCTAGGCTAGTTTCATCTTCAAACCGGCTTGTTCATTGTAAATGGGTTCGGAAATACAATGATGGAATCGACACGGATTGAAACAGGATTCCAGTGTAGTTTCTGAACGATGCCTAGATATATCATTTACACTCGCTTATAACCCGACTGCCGCAATTCCAGTCAAATAATACGTTAAATAACAGAAATCCTAAATAGTTATTTTCGTCTTATTGAATCGTACAATAAAAACCAAATTCTGCGATTAAATAAGACAAATAAAACTATTCCGAAATAGTGACATCCAGGGTATTTTCCCTCTCTAATTTCGGAGTTAACTTATACACCAGTATATCTAGCAATTTCAAAACTTTAAGTAGAAGTTTATAAAAATTTAGTTTTGTAGGGTCAAAACATCTTGAGATAATGATACGTTTATGCTAACGTCTGAGGTCTGGTTTAAAATGAGCCTAATTACCACAATGGCAGCTGCCTCGGTAAAAATGGACCATTACTTCCGAATAATACATGTCGCCTTATTTAATCGTAGCTGTTCTAGATAAGGCGAAAATTTCTATTTGTAAATAGTAGAAATATGTCTGTCCGGTCTCAAAAATGTTAGTCAGGTGCAGTTGAAATGTGATAGCTCTTGTGCAGTTCTAACAAGAATATTTAGCTTCACTGTCGTTAACTAATCTTCGCACATGTTTAGCTGGCATATAAAAAAAAAAAGACCCAGTTTAAGTCTACATTTTGTTATTAACTCATTTGCATCTGAAACGTGCATTTCAGGAATTTCTTTTTTATTCAGAATTTATGAATTCATACCAGAAATTCCGCATTATAATTTGTGCTTTATTCAATGACAGGCGTTTCATGATTACGTAAAGTAAAAAATTTTCTTTTTTCGATATAGATTCGAAATTTCTGAATAAAAAATAAATTCCTGAAATACACAAATGAGCTAAAGATGCGCTCAATTAATCTGCTTGTATAAGAAACTAGTCGGATTCCCAAAACTTTCTTCTATCTCACACAGCTTTCGCATACACTAAAAAGAATCAGCACCGATTTATATCAAGGTCTAACTGAAACTCAAGTTTTATTAAATTCCGTGCATTATTTCTTGCGATATGACTATCGCTAAAATCGTGTAAATCCTTCAAAATGCTGCATAGCAGTGCCCCCTGCTGGGCGATTTTTACCAAAAACTAATCAGCACCAATTTATATCAGAGACTAACTGAATATAAAGTTTTATTAAATTCTGAGCATTAGTTCTTGAGATAGAACTATTGCGGAAACCGCGAAAAATGCTGCATAGCAGCGCCACCTGCTGGACGATATTTACCAAAAGACTAATCAGCACCAATTTATATCAGAGACTAACTGAATATAAAGTTTTATTAAATTCTGAGCATTAGTTCTTGAGATAGAGCGCCCACGAAATTTCTGTCACATACATACAGACAGACAGTGTCACAGACAGACATTTTTTTTAAATAGTCAAATCGTGTTCAAGACCTTCTAAAACGTATAAATCCGTCAAAAACCGGAAGTAAAAAATTTTCATGAATCCAATACTTTCTTCTTGTAAAGATAGAAGAAAGTAAAAATCAGCTTGATTAATTCTGTGCATCCAATATGACTTTTGTACCAGCACTGACGAAGCAAAAATGCTTGTTTACATTGCATAAATGCTACAGAAGTCAAGAGGTTTAACTCTAGAATACCAATATTTACACACCAGCTATGGTACAGGATTGCTTCAGGCAATTAACAGAGGACATAAATAATAAAGTAAGTTGGACGACATGGAATTGTTCCCGTTATTTATCATTAAATTTCTATTTTTGTTTTCAGGACTGGATAAACTGTCGAAGAACTTTAAAGATCTTTTTGGTGATAAAGAGACTTGTGACGTGACTTTGAAAGTAAAGGACAAGGAATACAAGGCCCACAGATCTGTGTTGATCGCGCGGTCGAGCGTCTTTGCTGCTACTTTCAAGCACGATACTTTGGAGAGACAAACGGGGATCATCACCATACCGGACTGCGATCCCGATTCTTTTCAGGAATTCTTGTATTATTTGTACAGCGGGAAACTTGAAGAGTTATCTTTTCTCAGTGCTCAAAATTTGTATTACACTTCCGAAAAATATGATATTGAAGAACTCAAAGCGTTCTGCGTTGAATACTTGAAGCAGTGTTTAACAGTAGAAAATGTATGTGAGGTTGCTGTGTTCGCAGACAAGTACGATGAGACACAATTGTACAAAAAAGCTGAAGATTTTTTTATCAAAAATTCTTGCAAAATTTTGTTAACTTCTCAGTGGGGAAATTTGTTGAAGAATGACCATCGTTTGGGAAATAAACTTTTGACAGAAATGGCGAAAATGCAACTTAAGGAGTGATTTCAGACTTGTCACCCTTTACATATAAAACGGGGATTTTACACCAGTGAACTGATTTGAATTTTTCCAATTATGTAATTGTAAATTTTTATGCATTTGGATGTTTCTTTTTTAACGTGATTATGAAAACTTTCGTGAATTGTAAAAATAATGGGAAATAAAATCATAAAGCAAAAAATTGTGTTTATTTATATATATTTTAATATAATGGAGGTAAAATGAAATCAGTTTGGTCCCTGCAGCTAAAAAGTGTTCGATTGCAGAATTACTAGGAAGTTTTCTCGTTTTCTGCTACTAACAACTAGAGATGCGAAACCCCCGACAATTTCAGGTAATTTAGAAAACAGGAATCGCAATAAACTAATTTGTGAAGTGTTTATAATGTATTTCATTCCTATTAAATAAAATTAAAGTATTTCAATTTACTATAAGAAATTTTTTATTTCTAAAATTGCAACTAGAATTAAAATTTACATAGCCTATAGGTATAGGTTATATATATATATATATATATATGACGATTTAACTGGAGTCACCATACTTTTGTAGACTCCTATTCAAGGCAAGGGAGGTTTCTCCGAGGAGATTTTCAGTCGAGCACCGAGACTTACTTCATTGTGTACGTATAAGCTACAGAGAAGAGGCAGTTCGTTCCAGTTCACACTTTATTCGAAAAATTTAAAGATTAATTGATTAAGCTTTACTCTATTGAAAACTCACTCCATGCACTGCTAAATTTAGGGTCGTGGCGAAACTTGATGATTTAAATTTAAATATAAGAAGACATCTTAGTTAGTACAGGCAGGTATTCTTTTAAAAATCAATCGGCGGCCAAGGAGAACCTTCGAAGATTTAGGAAGTACATGACTAGTTGCATCCACCACCGAAATCCCGGAACATTCTGCTCTAAACGCGGGAAAAATCCGTATATCATTTTCCGAGCGCGCCAGAATACATTCTATCTAAAAAGCCTCTAGGCCAATCAACGCTCACGGCTTAACTTCTTCGGCGAATTAATATCGAAGTGAACTTACCGAAGCTGGCAAAAGCGCGCCAAAAAATGTTCTAGAACAATCTCGTGCCTTCTACTTCCTTCGAATAAATAAAAGCAGAGAGAAAAGGAGTACATATGTTTTTATCAAGTATGGCAATATGCCAAAATAATTTTTACATTGAGATTAAAATCTTTCAGAATTTGAAAAGTAATATTTTGTCAGGAATCGTAGGGAAATAAAAAATAAAGAAAAGAAATTCATAGGTTGTTATTTCAAAAGAGTAAAATATTTTTAGCTGGGAAATGGGTATTTTTTGAATTATTAGATTCTAGGATGCTTTTTATTTAAAGAAAATAAAAGTGCGTAAATTTAATAGAACATTCTATCAGTGCCATTTTTTTAAGAGAATGAATTTGGAATAAACTATATATTTCGCTAGATGTAATTTTGACAATCGAATACTGGAGCGAGAAAATAATTTAGAATAATGGGATTTACACAGAATTATAGTCTTAATGAAGTCAACGGCGAAAAAATTGTTTTTTTTTTTTTTTTTTTTTTAATTTGTTTCAATATCCCCCCCCCCCAAAAAAAAAAAAACAAGCTTATCTGAATAGCAGTTCCCTAACAGCAGTTCAGATAAGAAAAAAAAATAGAGAATTTTCCTAAAATATAAAATTCTAAAAATTTTAAATCATCAAGAATCACAAACAAAGTAATTGTCTTAAATTTTGGAAGAATGGAAAATAAAATATTTTTAGAGTAAAGCATAACCTCAAATACATAAATAATAATAATAAATAATAAATCAATATAATAAATAATATAATAAATAATAAAGTTGGAAATTAGTTACATTGAAAACTGAAGAATATTACCAATTGAAAAAACTGTATTCTTCAAAATACTATTGAAAAACTTAATCATACTAATACTGAATAACTGAATACTGAAGTTTCAATAGTCTTAAACAGTCACTGTTTGAACAACAACAGCAGTCAACAACAGTCTCAAAACAGTTCTGACTAAATTTCAGTCTTTCTCCATTGTGGTTTTGGGATTACCCCCACTCTAATCTGTGGTGCCACTCTTTTTGTGGTCACACTGAAGACCAGAGCTAATTCATTTCATTCGATAGCTATCCTTTTTGTCGCAATCAGTAAAATTTTTGAATTAATAAATGTCCATATTGCACAACATGGTATACATACTACTTTGAAATATCACAACCTTGGTACAAAAATTTTAATTCATCATATATTTTATAACAACATTTCATTGTAAGCAGTTTACTCAATTTGTAAATAAAACTCTAATACTCTAATAACTCTAATATTAACTCTAAATCTCTCTCAACATTTTTTCTAATATTTTCTCTTAATAAATAATAACATTAATAAATCTTTTCAAAATAAATAATATCAACAGACTTCAATAACTACTCTAACAATATAATATATCACAGTAAATATTACATTCAATATAAAATTCTTGGTTGAGGGAAAAAAAAAATACATAGCAAAATATGTTTGTTTCCTTCTGATACATTGGGGTTTCCCCGCACAGGTTCGATCCTGTCGACTAAAAAAATTCAATATGTGACGATTTAACTGGAGTCACCATACTTTTGTAGACTCCTATTCAAGGCAAGGGAGGTTTCTCCGAGGAGATTTTCAGTCGAGCACCGAGACTTACTTCATTGTGTACGTATAAGCTACAGAGAAGAGGCAGTTCGTTCCAGTTCACACTTTATTCGAAAAATTTAAAGATTAATTGATTAAGCTTTACTCTATTGAAAACTCACTCCATGCACTGCTAAATTTAGGGTCGTGGCGAAACTTGATGATTTAAATTTAAATATAAGAAGACATCTTAGTTAGTACAGGCAGGTATTCTTTTAAAAATCAATCGGCGGCCAAGGAGAACCTTCGAAGATTTAGGAAGTACATGACTAGTTGCATCCACCACCGAAATCCCGGAACATTCTGCTCTAAACGCGGGAAAAATCCGTATATCATTTTCCGAGCGCGCCAGAATACATTCTATCTAAAAAGCCTCTAGGCCAATCAACGCTCACGGCTTAACTTCTTCGGCGAATTAATATCGAAGTGAATTTACCGAAGCTGGCAAAAGCGCGCCAAAAAATGTTCTAGAACAATCTCGTGCCTTCTACTTCCTTCGAATAAATAAAAGCAGAGAGAAAAGGAGTACATATGTTTTTATCAAGTATGGCAATATGCCAAAATAATTTTTACATTGAGATTAAAATCTTTCAGAATTTGAAAAGTAATATTTTGTCAGGAATCGTAGGGAAATAAAAAATAAAGAAAAGAAATTCATAGGTTGTTATTTCAAAAGAGTAAAATATTTTTAGCTGGGAAATGGGTATTTTTTGAATTATTAGATTCTAGGATGCTTTTTATTTAAAGAAAATAAAAGTGCGTAAATTTAATAGAACATTCTATCAGTGCCATTTTTTTAAGAGAATGAATTTGGAATAAACTATATATTTCGCTAGATGTAATTTTGACAATCGAATACTGGAGCGAGAAAATAATTTAGAATAATGGGATTTACACAGAATTATAGTCTTAATGAAGTCAACGGCGAAATTTTTTTTTTTTTTTTTTTTTTTTTTTTTTTTTTTTTAAATTTGTTTCATATATATACTGTTTCGTAGCACAATAAAAAAAAAAGAAGGCTAACATTATACTAAACTATTTATTAAAATCAAGTAATTTAAATTTTTCAAGCCTAAACAAGTAATTTAATTTTTTATTACAATACTAATAAAAGGAACAAGATTTTTAAAAAATCAATTAATGATAAAAAAATAATTAAAAGACATTAAACTTAACAGTTTTATTTTGAAAAATACTTTTTTACAATGTAATAATATTATTTGATAAATTGATTTGAAACAGTTATTAACAATAAATTTGAGAAAAAAAATCCATTATCTGCTTTAAAAAATCCATCTAAATAATTAACATAGACTGTAATAGCTTATAAAAATTATATATATTTTTTTGTTTCATACCACAATTTAATAAAAGAACACTATCCTTATAGTAAACTATTTATATTATAATATAAATAATTATAACATAAAATTTATATTAATACCTTGTACTTCTTCAAGATACATTAACAATAATAATATAAAATGATTCGTTCATTAAAACTGACATCCAGGCAATATAGCTATACACTTTTTTGTAAAATATTTATAAGATGCTTAAATTAATTAAGAAATATTATTTTTTGAAATCCCTTAATTCGTATAAAATAAGATAAATATATACAAGACAGTATTTCGCCTTAGATCAACTTTACTCAATGCCTGTGGATTCGCCGGAACTTGAAAACCTTAGTAGAAGGAAAATACCAATTCAATCCCAGGTGGAGCACATAGTTGCTCCTCCTCCTCCTGTGAGTCGTGAGTGCTCCTCCTCCTCCTCAGAGTTTATACTTTAAGAGGAGGTTAGAAAAAGATTTTAAAAAAATCAATTAATGATAAAAATAATTAAAAGACATTAAACTTAACAGTTTTATTTTGAAAAATACTTTTTTTACAATGTAATAATATTATTTGATAAATTGATTTGAAACAGTTAGCAATAAATTTGAACAAAAAACAAACAAAACAAAACAAAAGAAAAACATCCATTATCTGCTTTAAAAAATCCATCTAAATAATTAACATAGACTGTAATGGCTTATAAAAATTATATATATTTTTTGTTTCATAACACATTTAAAAAAAAAAGAACACTATCCTTATAGTAAACTATTTATATTATAATATAAATAATTATATTATAATATCTATATTAATACCTTGTATTTCTTCAAGATACATTAACAATAATAATATAAAATGATGCGTTCATTAAAACTGACATCCAAGCAATATAGCTATACACTTTTTTGTAAAATATTTATAAGATGCTTAAATTAATTAAGAAATATTATTTTTTGAAATCCCTTAATTCGTATAAAATAAGATAAATATATACAAGACAGTATTTCGCCTTAGATCAACTTTACTCAATGCCTGTGGATTCGCCGGAACTTGAAAATCTTAGAAGGAAAATACCAATTCAATCCCAGGTGGAGCACACAGTTGCTCCTCCTCTTCCTGTGAGTCGTGAGTGCTCCTCCTCCTCCTGAGAGTTTATACTTTAAGAGGAGGTTAAAATAGCGAGGGGTTAAAAATTTAGAAGGGATAAATTTTAGAGAAAATAAATTTTTTGGCGAGATAAGAATTTTTTTTTTTCTGAACTAGAGTATGCGTTTTAAATACATGTAAGGGGTGAATGAAAAATAGTATTTAAAAATATCAATTATAAAAAATAATAGCTAACAAATAAATTAAAAATATTAATTAAGAGATATGTTAATAATCGAACTTAAGAATTTTTGACGAAAGAGATCGGTTAATGTTGAGTTTTATTTAAATATGTTAATGAATCTAATTACAAATTCAATACAAGTTTTGCTAAAATAGAGATTATACTAAAAATACAGGGTCCCCTATAAGATGTTTGAATTATAATGAATTAAAGTGTTATCCCACCGCTATTTTCATAGAGGTACCTCCGATATAATTTAGGCTATACTTCAGGGAATTAGGACTTATACTTCATTATTAGGAATTATACTTAAAAAAATACAGAGTGCCCACGAAAAGGATATTAATGAATGAAGATTTCTAACGTAAATGCAAAATAGGATCTATAGTAAGCAGACTTCGAGTAATCGTAATCGTGGTCGATTATAATCGATTACAAAAACTGTGTAATCGCACCGTAATCGTAATCATAAATTTTGATTTCGAAATAATCGCAAAGTAATCCTAATCAAAAGATTTCACTCAGATTACAATCATAATCTAATCATTATCGCTACATAATATAATCGCAATGTAATCTGTATCTAAAAGTTCTGTAGTCGTAATTTCGCACAAACATGCGATTACACCTTTTTTTTTTCTTTTAGCTTCCCATCCAAAAAATACTCAGCTTTTCTAGATAAACATTGCAGGAAAGAGAGAGATCTGGATATGGTCACGTTTTCAACTCATTAAAATCACTCTAAAGGGGGGAGACTGGGGAGGTCAGAGATCACAGGGGACAGTAGCAGTAGATGGCCTTTAATGGGATAGCTGAAACTAGAGCTCCTATAATACCTTATAGGAGCCTTAGCTGAAACAGGATGCATACTGTGACATCGTAGTATGATTTGACTTGGTTAAAGATCTGAGAATTGGGGATAGCATCTTGGCATGTGATCATTTCAAGAGTCATGGGTCAAAGTTATCGAATGGGAGTGACGAAGTATAAAAATTAAAAAAAGGAAAGAATAAAATATATACTATGGCTACTTATTTCACTGTAACACACTATACAAGTTATAACACAAGACTCCACCCTCAAATGTGGGAGTCTGAGTTTTGGCAATAACGAAAAAAAAAAAGGTTTTTAAACTGCATACGAGGTACGGCAATTTATCTAACAAGTCATTCTCACTTTGCTCTTCTTAGCAATTGTTTATACTTTTAAAATTTCCGTATCTTTCGTATATATTACAGAAATGACAAATGTAATTAATTTTATACTTGCATTTTATTTTCCATTTTTCTAAAAATAATTCTTAAAGTCAGCTATTTTGGTAATTATATAACTAAATGTTTGCATCTAGTATAATGTGATACATGACTTACTCTTATTATAATCTCATATATATATATATATATGCGTGTGTGTGTGTGTGAGCAGAAAGAAAATCAAATTTGAGATTCAGTAAAATCAGTATAATCTTTTAACTTGTATTTCTCCATTTTTGTCCGAACATAATATAAACACAGACTTGCCAAGTCTCCTGCTTGTTGCACACCAGTATTTTCTTTGATAAAATGTTGTTCTTTTAAATCGCAGAATGTTTCGATTAAACAAAACAACATTTTCTGTACTAAAATACTGTTATCCAAAAAACTGGAGACTTGGCAGCTTTGTAAACATTAATGTTATGCTCTACATATCTATAGCCACACACAGATGAGACGGAAATTTCTGCTTTAGTATGACAATTGACAAATAGAAGAAAATTTAATCTTTTGTAATCGGGAATGAGAAGATCAAAATAGAACTTCAGAACTCTTTACTGAGGTATTTTCTCAATATCGAATATTAATATGTGTATGACAAAATGGGATTTTTGTTAAATATTCCTTAGTTCATAACATTTCTAAACTCAGTAGAACAAGGGGGATTTGAATTGTCTAGATTCTTTCAGACAAGCTTAATTGCTTTGAACTGTCGTCAACAAACACATTTACTTATAAATATACTAATGAAGTCCTTCATTCCTAAATAATTGTAAAATGTAAATATATATTACGTAACGATACCTAAACAATGACTTCGAAGCAAGAGGTGTTCATAATAGCGTACTGCACAGGTTGGGTAACCCAACCTAAACCCTACAATTTTATTTTGAGTTAACCCGAAACCAGATCCGTACCCAACATACTTCAACCCAAAACCAACCAGAACCCTAAATGTACGGAAATTAATCTTTATTTGAATGCAACTATAGAATATTAATCTATAATTATCTCTCTAATAACAATTTTATCTTTTATGTAAAAAAAGGAACACACACACATATATATCCTACTCATTAATATTCAAGTATGCAATTTTTTCACCAGACAAAATATTTTTGAATTTCTTTTGAAAAATTGGGTACATCCAAACCAGACTCGCGAATGCAAAAACACAACCCAAAACATTTAACGTCAACCTAACCTGCAGCAGAGAAAAAAAAAGAGAGGTGAAACCAACCGAACTGCAGCGAAAGAAATTAGATCCAATCTCCAATGCGACCCGACACACAGTTTGGGTCGGGTCCTGGTAAAATCGTGTTTCCCGACACAATGCTGGACTATATTTTGTAACATGCAGATTACGAAATCCGTGTAATCGAATTGTAATCGTAATCGACTAGTTCGGTAATCGTAATCGAAGAAAAAAATATTAATCGTAATCTAAACGTAATCGTAATCTAGAATTTTAAAAAAGAGATAATCACAAATGTAATCGTAATCCAACTCACATAAATAGAAATATAATCGTAATCTGCTTTTAGAAATTGGAAGTAATCGTAATCGTAATCGATTACAGCCCTCTGTAATCGACTCGAAGTCTGATAGTAAGTAACAAAATAAATAAACAAGAAGGAAAAATCAGGCGTGGATACAAATGAAACGGTTTCAGTAACAGTAACAACTCGGGTTGCAGTCACAAATCCTGCCAAACGCGATACAATTGAAACGCCATCCGGCTTCAGTCGTCACAAAGTTGTGACTGTAGTCATAAAAACTTGTTACTGCCTGGAAGACGTCGCGAGCTGTAACAAGCTGGTCACAACTCTCCAAAACGTAAATAAAACTTGTCAGCATAACACGTACAGCGGCATTTTTTAACAAATAGCACCAAATATTGAAGAAATAATCGTATTTAAACAGCGCCAATTAAAACAATTGTCAATATTATGTTTTTTTTTTCTCCTTAGACCATGCAAAAATGGGATCGATTTTATTTTCGAAAAATTTCATCCATATATTATAATAAAAGTATATTAAGTAAAAGTTAAATAAAAGAAGGAAAAAAGTTTTTAGATATTGGAAATTGAAATAAATAATATATGTATTTCACAACTTTAGATTTTGTTTTTTTCATTTTAATTTACCAATAAAAAATTTTTTAACTTTCAAATCTATATTTCATTCAAGATATGAGATTTGTTTAATAATTTACTTAAAAAAATAAAATAAAACTTTCAAAATGTAACAGATACAATTTTTTTTCTTAAAAAAAAAAAAAAAAAAAAAAAAAAGCAATTAGAAAGGAAAATATTTTGTAATAAAATTATTTCAGCATTAAAATGACTGTAGAAAGAAAAATATTTAAAATAAAATTACATCAGTTTTATAAATGCGAATAATTCCTATATAATCTTGATATTTAAAAAAAAAATAATCATATTTACTTATAATTGTGAAGAAGTTTAATATAATACATATACATTCCAACAAATGTAATATTTGTAACATATTTTCAGTAATTTTTAAGATATCATTTATAAAAAAAATAATAAATTTAGTACAGATTTTTCAAATTTCATGGATATATTGAGCCATACCTTTAAAAATGTTTTCAACAATAAAAACTGCATTAAAGATTTCATTTATCAAAAAAAGAATAACTGAAATGCTATCATTAAATTCTTGTTTAATAGCACTCACAAAGAGAGAAGAAATATTACCCTACATAATTATACACAAACAATTATACACTACAAAATTTACCTCTTACATAATTTAGTTTTAAATAAAAGCCTGAAAAATTAGACATTTGAATGAAATTATGTTCTGGATAAATGAAATGGTTTCACATTTAAAGTATTAAGAATGTATTGGAATTATGGCTCATTCAGAACATAATTAAGCGAGGGGTACATTTTTTGAACAGATGTACCTATAGTTCATTATTGAAGTATCCAATGTATTCAGGATACATATATTAATGGAGAATATAAATAAGATTTTTTTTTTCACATTTTCATTAAGACCTCATGTACAAGACAATTTTTTAAAATATTAATATGTAACAAAAATAAGACATTAAAAAAACAAAAATTAGCTTTAAAAAAATGAAAATTGTAAGAGTTTATTATTTTAATTTAGTTTCCTATAACATTTAATTTATAGCTCTGAAATATAAATTGTATTTTCTTTTTTCACAATATTATGAAGTAAAAACTGTTTCTTTATATTTTTATACTCTGAATTACAAATATGAAATTAAAAAATAAGCAATAAATAAAATAAAATAAATCTGAGAAGGGTCAATTGCCCTCCTTACTTCTGGGCACCCATGATTGAAATCATAATGAAATGATGTATAAAAGTAAATTCATATTAATGAGAAATGTATAAATGGTGTCTCACTGTACTTAAATAAACAATATGGCCTATGAATTTGTTATAAATCTAGAATGAAAAAGTATTGAATTTATAATTCAGTTTATATCTAAAATTCATACAATTTTTTTCTTAACTGTAAGATATTTGTTCATTTTTATAAAATACTGTTTTTCAATAATTAAATGTTTTTGAGCAGAAAAAAGTCAATTTTTTAATCAAAAACTCAGAAAAACATTCATAATGAACTATCCTGTATCAAAAACAACGATACAAATCATACCAAGAAAAGGAAGGTTAGGCTGACCCCCTCCCTCCTTCCTGTATCAATAAAATAGCACAAAGCAGCATACTTTTTGTATGCACCCCCCCCCCCCCATTTTTATTAATTTGAAATTATCTTGATTTTTTAAAAATAAAAATTCACTACAAAAATTAACTTTAGCTTTGTTATTAACAGCAGATTTTTTTTTTCAAGTACACTGTTAAAAATAAATTCGTTAATTCACGGTAAAACTACTGTCAGCAAAGTTGCCGGGTATTTTCCGTTCCGTTAGTAGATTTTCCGTTTTGAAAGATAACAGAAGGAAAAACCCCGTTTGAAGATACGGTAACTTTCCGTTTTGAATGACCTCGGCTTAAAAAAATATATAACTTTTCTGTTTGTGCTGCCATCTGTTGACTACACCAGGAGTATTTAATTAATAATTTGATATACTTCAAGAATATTTTCGGCTGACCTTGGGGTTCGAACCAGAGTTGATAGAGTCTCGAGTCAAGTGTCTTACCGCAAGACCATCGGGCCCTTGCTAGAATAAGAAATTGAAACGATGATAGGAGATTTCTTCAAATCGCGGCTTGGAACTTAAACAATCTGGGAATCTATTATGGTGTTATCGGATTATAACTACATGTCGGAACCGGAATCTCCATTTCATAACGACAGCTATGGACAAAAGCTATTCTGGTCTCAACTCGTTATCCTACAGTAGAGGAAGAAAGATAGAAAATCCCCTGCTTGCAGTCGGACATGTTTGTAGCCAATCAGATGCAACTACGCACGTATTTTCGTTTATTTGGGAGAGGGGATGTCAGCTGTTTTCCTTTGGGCTATTGTCCAGTGCGAAAGAATGTTTGGGTTATTTACACAAGGCTTGAAGAGGGAATGCGATTCTTTCATATTAGCGTGTCCGTTCCTGCAATCTGTAATATTTCCAGGCCGAAGTTTAAAATTAAAAAATATCTATTTGCATTTTTAATTGTGCATAAAACACTATTTATTATTATTATTCTTGAACCAAAATTTTTGGAAAGTAACTTTGCTCTATTTTGATCTCAGAAAAAAATTAGCAAATTTCCAGTAAAATTGTCAGATTTTTTTTTATATACACTGCAAAATATTTTTTAAATAGGGGGGAGGAGGACTTTTGTAGGTTCTACCAAGCTCTACATGAATATTTAAGAATATAATCGATTTTTTTAAAAATAAATATAAAATAGTTCATAACTTTTTTATTTATTTGTATCTTTAGACCATTTATTATAAACTAAACCAGAATTAATTATGTGAATGATATTAAAATTGTTAACTTATATTTCCAGTTTCAATAATTTTGTTTATTTTAAATTTATTATAGCTGTGACACCCGTACTGAAAAAAATGTAAATTAGGCTGAATATTTAAATATAATTTAGTTGTATCTTTGCAGAAAAAAAATCTAGCTTTGCTTAAGGACTCGGGTAATTAGTTGTTCTTAATCTCAAAAATCCACAATATACTTAAAAAATAAAATAAGTATATTAATTTAGATTTATACTTATGTCTCCCACCTCCCTTGTTAAAGTCATTTTTAAATTCATCAAGGTTTAATTATTTTTGTGACAATTGAAAATTCTAAAGAAAGTCGTTCAAATGTTTTTTTTTATTTATTGATATTTTAAATACTGATACAGATCATCAATTCGCTTTATTACTTATTTCAAAAATAACTAAATATGTTAATCAAAAATTAAATTGAAAATCGCGGTTCTTAGTGAAAAAGATAATTTGAATCAATTAAATCATTAAACGTAAAAACAAATATTAAAAAGTTTTGAAAAAAAAAAAAATATATATATATATATATATTGTAAAGTGGATCTAAAAAAATATTTTCTCCGTTCAACAACGCGATATTTTCTGACACAAACACAGGGCCTGATTAAAAAAAGGGTCAACTAGGCCGTGGCTCTGAGCCCCATTGATTTTAGGGGTTCCAAACTTAGTGGGCAATATTTTAAGGCTAATATTGTAAATCTATTTCGACCTTGAGCTGATTATAACTCATATTTTGTACAATTACAGTCGGAAAAGATTAAACACAAATTATATATTTTTCTAAATATGTAGTTATATATTTATCAGTACAAAAACCCTTAACGGGTTAAAAGTGTTGACGCAGCACTTTCTTTTGGCTCTATGAATTTTAAATATGGGTCTTAAAAGCAATGATATCAAATTTAAGTGACGCTATGTTAATAATTTTTTTTTAATCATAATTTTCTTTTTAGTTTTATTTATGTTCACAGGTGCAATTATTATCTTAATATGAAAAAATATATAAAATTTATTCGCTGATGCTTTTTCATTCACATCTTTCATGAATTCAAAATATGGGTTTTAAAAGAAATGATATCAAAATTTGAGTGACACCTTGACGTTAATTTAATAGGACTCTTTTAAAATTCAATTTAAATTATTTTTGGTTTGTCTTCTAAAGTATATTTACACATACAAACAATACTTTTAATTTTTCAATACACTTTTAAATATATTACTTTCACTGAGCCTATATTATGTATTGAAATGTATTTATTTCAATAAATTGATTTATCTTCTGTGCCACGCTATCCAAAATCATAAGTAAAATTTATGTATATGATTATTTTGCGTCATATTATCCACTTGCATACATTTCCCTTTGTTTGGATACTATGACGCAAAATAATCATTTACATAAATTTTACTTATGATTTTGGATAGCGTGGCACAGAAGATAAATCAATTTATTGAAATAAACACATTTCAATACATAATATAGGCTCAGTGAAAGTAATATATTTAAAAGTGTATTGAAAAATTAAAAGTATTGTTTGTATGTGTAAATATACTTTAGAAGACAAACCAAAAATAATTTAAATTGAATTTTAAAAGAGTCCTATTAAATTAACGTCAAGGTGTCACTCAAATTTTGATATCATTTCTTTTAAAACCCATATTTTGAATTCATGAGAGATGTGAATGAAAAAGCATCAGCGAATAAATTTTATATATTTTTTCATATTAAGATAATAATTGCACCTGTGAACATAAATAAATCTAAAAAGAAAATTATGATTTAAAAAAAATTATTAACATAGCGTCACTTAAATTTGATATCATTGCTTTTAAGACCCATATTTAAAATTCATAGAGCCAAAAGAAAGTGCTGCGTCAACACTTTTAACCCGTTAAGGGTTTTTGTACTGATATCATTACTTTTTTAAGGTTATTGATGAAAATGTCAATTAGTCGAAATCAAGTATAGGGTATAAATTAATCATTAGAATAAAATTTTAAAGAAATGCTAAAAAAGACCCCTTGGACCCCAATAAAATATGAGGGTGGTGGCCCAGGGAGAGGAATCCAAGACTCAACTTTTAAATTATACAGCGAGAGAGTAACACAATTAGAAGGATGAAAATGCATGGCAAAACCCGTTTGTTCCATCTTCCTCCGCCAAAGGGCGCAATCTTTTCTATACAAACATAGCTGAAAATTTTCAGGCTGTCGATTCCGAGTCAAATGAGCCATACATCGTCGTGATCGGTCCCATAGAACCCAATAGGGAAGTGCCCCTGGTGGTGAAACTTGGAACTAAAATCAATATATCCTGTCGATGTCGAGTCGAATGAATCAAACTGCATTGTGATGGGACCCATAGGACTTGAGATAGCTGCAAAATCCGTTAGTTCCATCTTCCACCACCAGGGGGCGGACTCTGTTCCATGCAAACATAGTTGAAATCTTTGAGGCTGTCGATTTCGAGTCGAATGAGCCATACCTCGTCGTGATGGGGCGCATAGGACCCGAGATAAGAAAGCGCCTCTGGTGGTGAAACTTGTAACTAAAATGCATATATCCTGTTGATGTCGAGTCGAATGAATCAAACTGCATTGTGATGGGACCCATAGAACTCGAGTTAGCAGCAAAATCCGTTAGTTCCATCTTCCACCACCAGGGGGCGCACTCTGTTCTATACAAACATAGCTGAAATCTTTCAGGCTGCCGATTTCAAGTCGAATGAGCAATACCTCGTCGTAATCAGGCCCATAGAACACAAGATAGGAAAGCGCCCCCTGGTGGTGAAACTTGTAACTAAAATCTATATATCCTGTCGATGTCCAGTTGAATAAATCAAACTGCATTGTGATGGGACCCATAGAACTCGAGTTAGCAGCAAAATCCGTTAGTTCCATCTTCCACCACCAGGGGGCGCACTCTGTTCTATACAAACATAGCTGAAATCTTTCAGGCTGTCGATTTCGAGTCGAATGAGCCATACCTCATCGTAATCGGGCCCATAGAACACGAGATAGGATAGCGTCCCCTAGTGGTGAAACTTGGAACTAAAATCGATATATCCTGTCGATGTCGAGTCAAATGAATCAAACTGCATTGTGATGGGACCCATAGAACTCAAGTTAGCTGCAAAATCTGTTAGTTCCATGTTCCACCACCAGGGGGCGCACTCTGTTCTATACAAACAGCTGAAATTGTTGAGGCTGTCGATTTCGAGTTGAGTGAGCCATACCTTGTCATGATCAGGGCCATAGAACCTGAGATAGGAATGCACACCCTGGTGGTCAAACTTGAAACTAAAATTGATATATCCTGTCAATGTCAAATTGAATGAATCAAACCATGTTGTGATGGGACCCATAGAACTCGAGTTAGTTCCAAAATCCATTAATTTCCCCTTCCACTGCCAGGGGCGCACTCTGTTCTATATGAACATAACTGCCCCTGGTGGTGAAACTAAAATCAGTAAGTTCTATTGAGGTCGAGTCGAATGAGCTAAACTGCATCACGATTAGGAATGCACAACCTGTGGCCCGTGATGGGTAACTGGTGGCCCGCAGAGACCATACATGCCAACCTATCCAAAAATTTCGAATTTCCTTAATAATTCGTGAGAAAAATGCGCAAATTTTGTCCATAGATCGTAGGAAAATATGAATTTCATCGATCAGGTGCATAAAATTATGAATTGCATCGACTGGATGCAAATTTTGTCGAATGGGCATGGAAAAATCACAAATTTCGCCATTTTGTCGCTAGAAAAAGAAACGCAAATTTCAATAATCGGTCAACAGAAACCAGAGATGCCAAAATCGGTAATTCTGGAGTTGTAAATTTCGTCAATCACTCAAAAACTTGAATTTTGTAAATCAGTTGAAAAAACCTGCAAATTTTGTCGATAAGGCACTTAAAATCGCAAATTTCATGGATCGAGCAATGAATTTCATCGAATGGCATGGAAAGATCGCGAATTTCAACAAACAGTCGCGGAAAAAATTTGCAAATTGTCCATAGATTGTGGGAAAACATTATGAATTTTGTCTATCGGTTCTGCAAAATTATGAATTTTGTCGATAGGCATGGAAAATCGCAAATTTCGTATATTGGGCGTGGAAAAATCAAGAATTCCATCGAATGTTTGTGAAAAAATTGTAAATTTCAACAAACGGTAAAAAAAAAAAAAAAAAAAATGAAAATTTTGCCATTGTCTAGAGAAGAAAAATTGTGAATTTCATTAAATGGCCGACGGAAAGCATATCAGTTGAAAATCACGAATTTTGTCAATCAGGCACAGTAAAAACATGAATTTTGTGGATCGGGAGAAGGAAAATCATAAATTTTGTTGAACGCATGCATAAAAATCATGAATTTTGTTTATCGGGCATATAAAAATCATTAATTTCGTCAAACGGATCCATAAAAATCAAGAAAGTCATCAATCGGGTGCGTAAAAATCTTGAATTTCATTGATCTGGCGTGTAAATATATAGGACAAAATTGCCATTCGCCAATCGGCGAGTAATACTGAAAATTTGGCGACTGACTTTACTGCCACCACTGGTCAAACTTAATAGTCCCAATTGCGATGATTGAATGGAAAAAGATTTTTTCCCCGCTGTCGCTCGACAAATTTCGAAACCATTTGGCGAATTTCACGATTTTTTCCCCGAAATTATTTGACGGATTGTGACTTTTTTTCTTCTCGAAGCCATTCGACGATATTCGAAAAAATTTTCCCCTGAAACCAGTTGATGAATTTTGTGATTTTTTCACTATCAATGAATTTTGTGATTTTTCTGCTATCGATTGATGAATTTCGTGATTTATCGACTATCGATTAATGAATTTCACGACTTTTTCCATGAACGAACAAATTGTGCACTTTTTTTCCACTGCTATTCGACGAATTTTGCAATTCTGTTCCGCGATTGTTAGACAAATTTCACTATTTTTCTCCCGAGATCATTTGATGAATTTTGTGATTTTTCCCCCCCGAACGTATTTGACGAATTTCTCTAATTTTTTCACGACAGTTAGACATAATTAATTTTTTCCTGCAATGCCTGATTTCTTTCCGAGACCATTTGACGAATGTCGCGATTTCTTTCCCAACACTATTTGACAAATTTCGCCGTTTATTCCACAATCGTTTGACAAATTTCTTAAATTTTTTTATCAAGTATTTGTTAATTTGTTATTGGTCATTGCTGAAAAACAGGAGTAAAAAAATCCATGTACTGGACAGTGGTCACTGAGTAAAAAAGTTGAAACCTATACATAAAAGTTGAACCTATACATAAAAATCATGAATTTTTTAGTCAAGTAGCCGCATAAAAATCACAAATCCATCTAGTGGGTGCATTCTTCCAAATTTGCAACCGAATAGTGCTGTATGTATGGATAATGCTAATTATCCCCCCCCCCCTACTTAACATCTCCTCGAAACAAAATTCTCTCTGTGCTACTGATGGTGGTCCTCGACAACCTAACAATTTTTTAAGTGGCCCTTCGCCTAAAAAGATTGGGCACCTCTACTATCAATTAACAATAAATTAACCTATCGCTTGTGTCATGTATTCATGAGCGGTGATTGCAATGCAAATTCTTGTTTACAAGAATAAGACTCATATTAGGTATTTTATTATTTATTCATTGTTTGTTTACTTATTTTGATTTGATTTTCTTGTCCTTTTAGAAATTGACTTTAGATTGTTACTTAAATGGTGAGATGATTGTCAATTACCTGTTTTATCGATAAAAATGATACAAGGTAAGGAAATTGCATCGTGTCGAGTGAATATTTAGGAAGTATTTTAAAACCCGCAGACTAAAGAAGATTTGTGTTTTACTTGTTAGCTATATTTTGCAACTCTCCAAATTACTGCAATGTAAATATAGTATGAAGTTAACTTTCCTCTGTTGTATAGCTAATTTTATTGGAAAAAAACCCTGAAAATGCATTGTTGTAGTAATCAATTATTTTTGCAGTTGTGTAAATTCTGTCATAACAATTTTCAACTAAGGGAAATCTTACATTGGACATTTAATCACAGTATTTTAAATAAGAAAACTTAAAATATTTGCAAATTAAAGAAATGAAAAGAGATTTTGTTTAAAATTACATCTAAATATTTTTTTTTTTTTTTTTTACAAAAAATGCAAAATTCGCCAGTTATTCGTGAAATTATCACAAAATTCTACTAATAAAATGGGACTGTAAACAAACCGGTTCAAAATGTGTCCTTTTTAAAAATTAAATTCCATCCCAGCAGCCCTGTTGTTATGTTAGTCGAGCACTAGCTGATCGACAAAATTTTTTAATCTCGCCAACCTTTTTTTTCTGACCAATCTTTAACATAAGCTAATAAAGTATAGCCAACATTTTAACATTGCTATATAGTATCTTAAAAAACTTACTTAAAAATAGCTGAAATATAATCTTGATAAAATACGTAAACACAAGCATATCAATACAAATAACAAAATCTCATGTAATCGGGTAGGGGAGACCGGTACACAGTGGACCACTTTTTCAGTTAAATTTTTTTTCTCTTTAACAGACTGACCAATCTGTATGAAAATATTTTTGAATATTCCTTAAACATTCTTACATCCATCATAATTTTCTCACAACATAGTTTTCAATACATTAAAAAATATATATATATATACACTGGTCCACCCACCAGGGTACAGTGGACCACTATTAGGTATTATCTAAAATATAATATAAATCTATTTTTCATTAATCTAATTCTTTTTTGTTGCCTCTTCATTCGCAAAATAACATAGTAATATAAATTTTGAAACAAAAACAAAAAATTAATTATATTTTGAAAATAATAACAGATTAATACAGGAACAATTGCAATTTAGTTGAAGTTATTACTTAAGTACAAAAAAAATCAGCTCACAATAAAATTTGCAAATGAAATTCCAAAATACTTATCAGTAAGATTGAGCCTGGAATTTTCAAGAAATAATTTTGGGTCTGCGAGCAACATTATGAAATCATTGACATCAACAGCAGATTCATCTACAGTTTCGGGAGAAATAAACTGATTTCCATTCAATTTGCATCTCATGAATCTTACTTGAATAGAATCATCAACAATTAGACTACAGTTATATTTATCAAAGGCAGTAAATACAAAACAAAATATTTCTTACTATGTTAAAAAAAAATTGTTATTTTTATTTGTTTACTTTATTTTACAGTTAATTCTACTTTAAAACAATCTTTCTTTATAGAAAACAATTATTACATATTTTGAACATTCTGCATTAGAGGAGCAGAGTGGATTGTGGACCACTGTGCCCCAGGAGTGGGTGGTCCACTGTACCCCATGTTGAAGTTCAATAAATAATCATATTAATATTGTTTATAGCTTTCTTTTAAACATAATAACTTTAAAGTAAAATAAAAACAAGTATCTTAGCTTTTCAAAAAAGCTGTTTTATTTTATTTATCTACAACCTTTAATTACTAAAAAAATAAAAATATGATGATGAAAAATTTTACTTTTAGAAGCTCAAAACAACAAAGCAGGATAAAATAGTTCAATCTGAGCTAAACATACTTTCTGAAGGCTATAAATAATCATTGCAGTGCTGTTGTCTATTAGGATAGAAGAGAAGCTTAAAAAAAATTTAAATAAATAAAATATTAGGGGGTGGTCCACTGTGTCCATAGGTTCACTGTGTACCGGTCTCCCCTATATTAATGATAGGCTTAGTCAATAAAAAAAATGTTAAAGTAAGCCATAACATAAATTAGAAACATTGTATTTCATAATGAAAACATCGTATCTAATTTTATATACATAAAAGTGAAAACTTACGTTATATAAATTCCCTATATAATATACCAAAGTTTCATCACAATTAAATGTATTTCAATCACACTGAAATAAAAAGTTTTAGTTATTAAATTTGTGTGAGGTGAATGATGGGAAAGTTTGATTTGGAGAGTTGGAAAATATAGCTAACAAGTAAAAAACCAATCTTCTATCGTCATCTGATTTTTAAAAGACTTCTTTAAAAGATTCACTGGCCATAATGCAATTTCCTTATATTATTTTTAACGATAAAACAGGTAATACTATTGACAATTATCTCACCATTTACGCCACTAAATCAAAAGACAATTTCTAAAAGGACAATCTAATCAAAATAAGTAAACAAACAATAAATAAATAGTAAAATACCTCATATGAGTGTTATTCCTAAACAACATTCGCGACTCAAAACAAACAGATGATTGATTCGTTGATTAGAGTCTGTTTCAAATTAACTGATAAAAAAAAATCTGAATATTTTTTTTCCTTTAAAAAATGACAAATTAAATATATAAATAATAATTAAATTGTATATATATAATTATAAAATATTTCAATATTTTAATCAAGGAATCTAAATATTTTTCGACTTAATGAAGATTTTGAAATAAGAAATTCTTTATTATAACAAAAAAGAAAAATATACAAACAATAATTTAATTTAATACATATATATTACATATTAAAAATTGCATTAAAAACTGTTTTCGTATTAAAAAAAAAAAAGAATCTAAATAGTTTTTCAGCGATATGGATATGCTTTAACGTTTAACTGTAACCGTAATAGGCAAGAGCTTCCTTATTGCGCTGTAATAAAAAGCAGTGAAAAGGCTGAAGATCTGTAATGTTAGTCTACCAGAAAAAGCATAAGAAAATAGTCCGATTTTAAAAGTGGATTATATTGACAACAAGAGTTTTCCTACGTTAGCGCAATATCTTAAACGCTTCATCTAAAACTGATTAATATAATATATTAATTTTAAAAAAATCGTTCGATCCATTTTCGAGATAACAACTCTGTGCCCATTACACCATTACATTTTCCATTTTCGCTTAAAAATTGGTTTCCAGATCTCAAAATCTACTGCATGTAGAAATCTATAAATTTCAGGATAGAGTTAGGCCATAGATATAAGACTAATGTGAAAAAATCGAAACGGTATGCCTCATATTTACTGAGATATTAAATGACGGCGTTTCGATTTTCCTTTGATGTCCTGCTAGCTGTATATATGAGAGTGACGGAATCTTCGGTTTTGGGCTTACGGTTTTCGGTTTTTCGCTGCGTCACTCAAGAGACTACCGTCTCTTATGATAGTATTCTAAGGCATAGAACATGTTTAATTTTTGTGACAGCATATCAAGAGGATCTGTCTTTCGTCCTCTCTTTTGCTTGATCGAGCCCTGCACATTCACAGACTTATTTTTAAACGTAAAAGCATGAAATTGGTAGATATGAAAATTGAAGTGATTTGGAATCGAAAAGCGTCTTTTATTTCTTTTTATTATATATATAGATAGATAGATGCATTATATTTTGAGTTATAAGCGATTGTTGTCTCATGACGACCTTTTTTCGGGTGTCGCTTTCGTAATTTCGGTTCAAAATGCCTATTTTGCCTGCATTTTCTGAAAGATCCTTTGCCTTTATCGTAAAATGGGAAATACTATTCGATTTCACAGTTTCTTAATAAGAAAACCTACCAATTTTCTGTGTTTGCGAATAAAAAGGAACTCAGGAATGTGTCAGAAAATAGACAGTTTTAATTTGAGAACAGCTTTAATATTAAACAGAAAAAAAGTGTCAGCTGTCGTGTCTTTCCGCCGAAACTTTTGATTTGTTTACAAGTCTAAAATATACGCATTGTTTTTTTTTTCTTTTTTTTGTTGTTGTTTTAAATTCCGTGTTCGAACTAATTCCTTTTTATGTAAATTGAAAGTTTTTTTTTTTTTTTTTTTTTTTTTTTCTGTCTGGATTAATATAGATTTGTTAATCAAATCTGTAAGTAAATTAGCTGCACGTTTTTTACCGATAAGAAAAAAAGAATACACAGATTTCTGAGTTAAAAAACTTTCAAAAGATTTGTAAAAAAGCTTTATGTAAGAAAGTAGCATTTTGTAATTAATACAGTTCGTTGATATTGATATATATGCGATATTTTCAAAATATCATGATGTTTGATAATTTCGATATTTGACATTTAATATCAAATATAATATATACTTTTTTTATATATACTTTCAGTGTAAATACACTATTCAAAACATGTGTAAATGATCTTTTCAGCTGTTATTAACTGTACCGTTTTGTAGATAAAGCACTTTTCCTCTGGCAGTGACTTTAGCGCCCCCCCCCACACACAAAATAAATAAATAAATAAATAAATAGAAAAAAAAAACCTTTACGTTTGAAGCTGAATTTGTAAATGTAGAACACCCATTGAAAGATACACTGTCAAATTTAGATAAGTTATTTAAATCTTCATAAGAAAGAATCTTTTCAGGCCTTAATTAGTTTATTTTAAGCTATACAACAGGTTCTGGAATGAAAAAGCAGACAAGCTTACACTTACGTTCCAATTTTTCAATTATAAAAACTATTTTGTATTTCAAATTTTGTTGTATTAAACAACATTTTCTTGATATTAAATCCTACAATTTTTTTTTTTAAATGTAAAAAGCAAATTGTGTCTTTTAAATTAGTTGACCCTTATATTAAGTTTTCATGCTAAGTGTAATATATTTTAATTTCTAATTATATTAAGTATGGAAAAATTTCTAAACATCAATAAGTTGACTATTTTGAAAATATCGGATATATATCAAAATGTCAGATGTTTTTGATATTTTCGAAAATATCACGATATTTACGAACCCTTGTAATTAAAAGACTCTGCCCTCTTTCTATTTTTTTAATGTTAAACAAGCGCTCCCCCCCCCCCCCCCCCTCCTGCCCAAAGTAAAACAAAAAATCTTCCCGACCCTTGCCGCTGCGATCTCGACAGCTTGAAGCACTCGGAAAAACGCCGACGAAAAGCAACCCGCTCCGCTAGGCAAAATTTCGACTCTACTACACCAGAATAGCAAATTGTCGCTAAGAAGGCTTTTTCCGACCGGTTTCAGCGTTCCGATAACACCAGAATAGATTCCCTGGGGTTTAGAAACCTGGTAATTTTGAAATTAATTGGGGGATATTTTGTTATAAGATTATGACCGAAAACTTTATTATTAATAGAGGATTAAAACATGAATTATATATATTCTTAATTTGATTGTTAGATGCAAAATATGAGTATTATATTTTGAATTAAATTCGATAAAGTATGTTTGCTTTTTTGAGAAAATCTATTTTTTCAACTATTATAGATTTTTTAAATGTGTTCGGTTAGAATATATTTTTAGTGAGAGTGTTTTTTATAACTTTAAAAAACAAATTGCGAATAATTTCAAAGGAATGAGAAAATTATTTGTTGTTTTTTTTAATTCGAAAGCATTATTTTTGTTTGTTGCTTTTTTGAGTAAAATCGATTTTTTTTTCACTTAACTAATATATATATATATATATATATATATATATATATATATATATATATATATATATATATATATTAAGCAGCTATTTGTTTAGATTTTAACTGAATAATTTTTATAACTTTAAAAAATAAATTGCTAATAATTTTAAAAACATGGGAAAATTAATTGTTGCTTTTTTTAAATTCGAAATAATAATAATAATAATTTAAATTTTTGTTCTTTTAAATAATCTCGAAATTTTAGTTTTTCTGTGCTGGAACATGTCAGTTTTTTAAGCATTGAAAATAAATATGCAACAGATAACGGAATATCTCCGTTGGCCACTTTCTTCTCCGTCTTTTCCGTTATTTTCAGGAAATATGAGGAAATTTTCCATTTTTAACGGTAAATGCCCTTTTTTCGTGAAAAGGGACTTTTTCTGTGAAATTCAGGAAAAAAATACCCGTGAATTTCAGATTATTTTTAACAGTGTACCCAAAGCAAATTTATTAGATGTTTTGATTAATTTTATCTTCACTTTATAGAATTCAGTAGAACTTTATAACCTCATTTTTTGCGAAAAATAACATTTTGTAACGAGAGATTAAATCCAGTTAGCAAGCATAACTTTTTTAAGTCATTCTGTTAAAGTTTTTTCCTTCCTGGTGAACTTGTTTTGTTTGCAAATTATACATTTTAAAACTGAAGAAAATAAAAATAATTAATGAAGAGTATGCTTTCATGGAATGGAATTTTGTGAAGGACCTATTTTATTAAGAGGAATTTTGAGAAGGGCCATCTATTTTAAAGGATTTTTGTGAAGGAGCCTTAAATAGGCCCAAATTTTGTCTGTATCAATATCAACACCTGCTTATTGTAAAAGTTTTCATGATAAACAAGGATGTGTTTTCAGAAAATCTTACCACCAAGGATTTTTTAATATCTAACAAGATGCAATACACAATGAAATTGGTGTGGCAAAATTTACACGACTCCAAAAATAATTCATTACTACAATACATTTACATTTGTACAAAATTAAGAAAAATATATAAAAGGGGAAGGTTTAGGGCATAACAAAACATAATACCATGTTCACATTACTGCAGTTGGGAGAAACATGAAATATAAGTTGCTATATTTTCCATACCTTTAGTTTTTAAAAGACTATCTAGAAATTCGCTAGCATCATTAACCCCTTAATCGTCGCGCTCTTTAAGTGTAAGCTACTTTTTAATAATTCAGATTGCTTGATTACCACCAGTTTTTTTAAGTAGAAATATTCGGTTTATTTAATAGGCAGATAAAATAATGCGAGAATAAAGCCAATTATACTATTTTAAAAAACTGGTGGAAATGAAACAATCTGAATAAAACAGGCGTAGCCTACACTGCCCGTGAATGTCTCGGGCACGACGATTAAGGGGTTAGAAAAATCTACTTGCCACAAATGAATAAATTGATGCAATTTCCAAACCCTTATCATAAATCTTATAATGTAAAAACTTTTTATCTGTAATCTCAATATTTTGTTTTATTAGCAAGCTTTCATGAAGTTTTGGTTCTAACAAACACACATACAGAATTTTTTTTATTATTATTATTTTGTGTAGGGTGTTTCAGTTCATTAATATAGGGTTTTTCTGTTCATTACTAACATTTTCATGAACATTAATGAATTTTTGGGTGTTTAGATTTATAATGAAAAATATGACTGAAATTTATTCTATTAATGTTGAAAAAGTTAAAAATTGTAGGTAGATTAATATAATATATAAAAAAACTGTAATATAATAAATATAACTATAAATTAAATTTTAAAAAATCCTTTAAGATGCATGCTTATGCATTGCTTATTTTTTAATTTCATATTTGTAATTCAGAGTATAAAAATATAAAGAAACAGTTTTTACAGCATAATATTGTGAAAAAAAGAAAATACAATTTCTATTTCAGAGCTATAAATTAAATGTTATAGGAACTTATATAAAAAAAACCACTTACTTTTGACAAGTTTCAGTGTGCACAAGTCATGAACAGCTCTTGTTTAATCCAGAATGTGATTTAGCCTGTAAGTATGCATTTAAGAGACCGGAGATTGTGTATAAATCTTTCTAGCCTCCTAAACGCATTCCAACGGGCCAACACAAAAAAGTAGCAACTGTAGTATAAAACAGATTCCAGTAGTCACACAACAGTAGCAGATATAGTATATAAAAGAACTAGGAGGGGTGTTTAAAATATGCAACACATCTGATGTATAGATGAAAACAGACATATTGCAATTATAAATAAAAAAGGGGCCATATAAATGAGATTAATATAAAGTTAAAGGCAATTGTAAATTATGTGAAAGTTTGGGAAGATAAAAAGGGCTTTTTTTGCTAAACAATCAGCTATATCATTACTTACAATTTTGTTACAAAGTACAAATTTATTTAAACATTAATTTTAAGACATACAGATTGGAAATAATAAGTGACAAAAAGGTCACAGTAATCGACAAATTCATTTTTTTAAATTAATTTTTGGGGAGGGGGAGGATTAGAGAAAAATATACTTTAGATAAAGAATAAATAAGGAATTGACAACAAACTGTTGTAACATAAATTATAAATAAATATTACGTTAAACAACTTTTACTTGATTTTAGATTAGAATTCTACCAAAAATTTAGCGTTAAAACTCGCAAATGTTAATTCAATATTATTAAAAATAAATTGTATCGGTTCAAATCTAAAAAAAATGGAAATATCTCTATATTTGCAAAGCGTTTCAACATCCGCGAATCCGCCATTATAATACTTCTGAACCAATCATTGAAGCGTATCGTTGAAAATAATCGAATAAGCGGTAACAACTTTGTGACGCCGCTGTCTTCAGTTGTGACGGTCACAAGTGTTTCTTTTGAATCGCTCTTTTCATGCCGGTAACAAATTTCAGATTTGTGACCGTAACAGTTTGTTACTGTTACCGTTTCATTTGTATCCATTACTCATGCATCGTGGTATAGTTTATGAAACACTCTCCAATGCTATTGGAGCCCCACCAGTGGCTGAGAGGTTCTGCTCTCGAAGCTGGTAGACGGGAGGTGCTGGGTTCGATCCCAATCGCACCCGTCGGCCTAATCGTTCGGAGTTTTCGTGGTTTTCTTCGAGCCGTGGATTTATCCATGCTTAAATACGGGTTAGGTTCCCTTAGAAAGACCCCCACGAAGGGCACTCCCCCCGGGCCTATATCCCAAGTGTAGATAATTGGCCGTCAATAATCAACCCAACCCAATGCTATTGGATTATTGTTAAGATAATGTTCAAATAATTTTAAAAACTATTGAAATAAGTTAAAGCTTTATCTGATTACCATCAACCTTATTAACACAACGTGTTTTAAAAAGAGTGGTTTATGACTAAAAATTAATATTTTTAGATAGTTTTCTATAATAAAATACGAATTTTTAGTATTTTGAAGCTCATCATCATATTATTATTTAAATTAAATAACTTCCACTTGTGATGAAATATATTATTTTTCGAACAGGCTAATAAAAGTTTCAATTGAGAAGTGAAATGTGTTATAGATTTTTACTTATAGATTTTTCTATCTCTACATGTAATTAAAATATATTATTCTAATATTTTATGAAAGAAAAAAGGAAACACTTAGAATTTATCTATTTATTTTTTTTTTTCAATTTTCAGTAATTTACACCTATAAAGAATAATATATCTGTAAAATTTAGATATGTATCATATGTCATATATTTACTCTTAATGGTCTTAATAAATGATAATATTTTTTTCTAGAATGCTATAGAATAATTTTAAATTACATTAAAAAAAAAAGAAATATACCTCATTAATTTCATGTGTTAGAAATAACAACCTATGTGAGATAAGGTTTGGAAACGCATTTAACTTACAGCTTAGAAAAAAAATTGGTACAATTCCCTCGTTACTTCAATCGTATTTTATCAAAATATTTGTAGAATTTGCCATAGTTTCATTTAAAAATTAAATAAACGCTTACTAATTTCTATTCGTTTACTCTTTTTGTAACGTGTAATCTTACCATGCTAGCTTGGGTTTTTATATTCCGGCTTAAAAATTTATTTTGAGGATTTAATAGGATAAATAAATTTCAATAAATAAAATTTCATTTTCCACAGGGGGGTATAAAAAGTTTTTATAAAGTAAAAATTTAACGGCCTATTTTTCTCGTTTTTTCAAAAATCTGAACCAGTCCGATAGCGGGCGAAGCCCGCTATTATACTATGCCATCATAATATGTCACGTGGACTAAATGCGATATTAAAAAAATCAATTTCAAAACTAAACATGTTGTACAGAGACCTTCAAAATGTTAAAATATGCCAATATTTCCATAATCGGGTTTTCATCATGATTCAATACGTTCCTCAAACTCATATGACGTTATAATCACTTGCTGACGTCATATCAACTTGCTTTCTCTATTACTCATATTGATACTCTCTTTGTATTATTCTCAAACATTTGAAAAAGTCCGTTAAACTTCCAATATGACGTCAGATTAATTTTCCTTTCAATTCTCTAATGACATCATATAAACCTGCCTTCTGTACTTACACATACTCATACTTCTTGTATTATCGAGAATTTTATTTTAATTTCCGTTTTATTACCAATATGACGTCATATTAATCTTTTTTTTTTTTTTTTTCAATTGGGGAAACTTTTTATTTCATTTTCATTTTTCACGTTGAAAGCTTTCAATAGAAAATTAATTATTGTAGAAAGAATTTTATTGAGGATTTTTAATTGTTGGCAACTGCTATAACGTAAAATGTTTAAATTTAATAGGAAAAGGCTGTTAGATTTTTGGTTTTTATCTCTATATTAAAATAATACGATTTTTTCAAAATTTTACGATTTTTAACTTTATAGTAGATATTCAGCTATATGTACACAAAATTTCAAGTCTGTAAGTTATATAGTTTCTGAGAACCGGCTCTGTGACGGACAGACAACGTAGCGGGACGAATAAGGTTTCGTGAGTTGAACAAAACCCTAATAAAAAAGATAATATAAATAAAAATAACATCTAAAGAAAATGCATACGAACTGAAAAACTTGCAAAGTGAGATACTAAGTAAGGGGCCACCATCTACACATTATAAGCAATACAGGATAAAGATAATTTCTGTACTGTGAAAAATTGCTATGGCAATAAATGTTTTTAAATATTATTTTTTATATAGATTATCTTTTTAATTTAATTTAATTTGGTGCCTGTCAAGATTTGACAGTAAATAACTTGAAAGTCCCTTTAGAAATATGCTTTTATTTTTAATTAGTTGCTTTTAAATTAATTAGGTATTGAAAATTTGATGAATTGTTATATTGTGTAAGCGATTCCTATAGCTATAAGACGATAGATGGTGTTGTCAGTCCAGCCTACTCAACTAATGAAGTGAAATAATTTTAAGCTTCTAATTTGCATCCTATAATACTTCAATTAATTTACCAAGAATTTAACTAAAAATATTAATTGAATTGATTTATTTTTATATACAGTGGGTGATCGGTTAACGAACTTAATCCGTTCCAAAACACTGTTCGCTAACCGATCATAGATTTGTATGGTAATTCAATTAATTCGTTCTTAGCTAAATAATATATAAAAATTAATATAAATTCTCCTTAAATTTATTTAAATGTCATAATAATAAAACATATATTACATATATACAGTCTTGTCCTTCCTTCAGTCATGTTTTTTTTTTTTTTTTGAGTTTGTGGAGCATTAAATATTTGACAAAAACTTTTCTTTCTGAAGATTTCCATTTCCTATTTTAATAGGGCTAATATACGTCCTTATTTAATATGGACAGATCGCAGTTCCATGGCTTTGTCCGTAACGTGCCGTACTTAAAAAAATAAATGACATACTCTTTCTAAAAACTTTTAGGATCACATTCATTGACTACAGCATTAAGTCATATAAGTTTATTACTTTGACCTGTCAAAAACTCCATTAGTTTTCTAAAAGATTGTGTTCACTGTAGAGCCCGATAAAGCTTCAGTGAAGCCTAGAGCTTGTTAATAATTTAGGAACTAAATTTCAGTTAGAATAATTAACTTCCAATTAAAAATATTTCTTTAAAAATGGACACAAAATATAAAAATTAATGTTTTTGTATTTTTCATTCTAACCCGAGGGCCATAAAATGTAGGTCCCGAACCCCCAGGTGCCCTTGAATAAATTAGGCCATAAGTATACAACTGTTAAAATGTTCTCTAAGTCGATAATAGTAGATGCAGTTAAATACAGCTCTGCAAATCTGAAACACAGAATTGCTTCTTCTTGGCTTTGTTTTGTTAGGTGTTCGTTATCCGAACATAAAATTCTCTCGCGAAAATGTTCGTTAATCGATCTGTTCGTAAACCGATCACCCACTGTACTACAGTCTCCATTTAAAAAAAATATATCAATATTGTTTTTATTTTATTTATTTTATTATTATTTGCAACCTTTAAAATTTGTCATTAATTTAATTTTTATTAGCCTAACTCTAAACCCCAGAACTTAAAATTTGTTGTTTGCAGCTAACGATTATAATGTATGTATTTTAATTACTTTAATTTTATTCTACATTTTCATACATTATTTATATTTTAAACCAAACAAGGTGATTTCTTTTATAATTCTTATATGAATATTTTTAACTTCTTTCTTTTTTTCTCTTCTTTTTATTTATTTTTTATTTTTTTGTTAAGGAGAATAATCATATACTTTTCTTAATTATACAAATATATATTTATAATGGTCATACAAAATATAGATAAAAGTTTAGATCACTTTATTTAATCGATAACATCATGCAAATTCTTTTAATTTAAATATTTTTTATATAAAATCAGTAATTAAAAAAAATATTGTCGGTTGCTAAATTTTATTTACCACAGTCCCAATATTTTGAAAAAATAACAATATTTAGTATTTCTGATTTTTTAACTACGAGATCTTTAAAAATTTTCATTAAATTAATTTTTATCAGTCTGATTCTAAAACCCAGAATTTAAACTTTGCTGTTTGCAGCTAACGATTTATAATGCATGTTTTTTTAATTACTTGAAATTTATTTTACAATTTCATACATTGTTTAATTATTAAACCATGGATATCAAGATAATTTAGAGTTCCTGTATGAATATTTTCCCTTCTTTTTGTTTTCTTCTTTTAGGAAAAATAATCACATACTTATCTTAGTATATGTATATGACACCTTGATAAAGGTCGTACCAAATATAGCAAAAATTGTAGACCAGTTCAATTTATTTAATCGATAATTACATGCACAATCATTTAATTTAAATTCTTTTAATATAAATTTAGTAATTAAAACAAAATATTCTTGGGTGTTAAATTTTACTTAATTATAAAGCATTCGAATAATGAAAAAAAATTATATAACTTTTCTTCCTGAATTAAATATGACATTATTAAAATGAATTATTGCCAATAATAATAAAAAAAAAAAAATCATTCTGTCCAGAATTGGTATTGAACCGACGAACTGAACAACGACACACCGCGCCTTAAACAACTCGGCCACCCTTTCCTCGTTCGAATGTACACTAAAATTGGATAGATTCTAGATTTAATTTTACGCATGCGCAAATGGGTAATTTTTCTTGTGAAATTTGACAAAATGCTCTTTAAGCTTTAAATATATAGATTTCCCTTTTCATTTCGTTTTCTTGGTTTGACTACGCTTTATGCAATTTGTCTATCTCAATACGATATGATTCTTGCATCAAATATGGACTAATTGATTTATGATATTTTTCAAAATGTTATATTATATTGAAAATTTTTAATTACTTGCTGCAATTTGCGCAGATTTTCTAGAAATGTTTTTGGTATTTTCTTTGAAAAACATTTAGCATACTTTTTGTTTCGATTTGGTTTTACAACTGTTCTTAGGCCTATTATTGGTTATGTTTAAATCAATTTATATGTGAAAGTAAAAGAAATTGACACATTTTTTTTTAAATTACTCACTGACTTAAAATATTGCTATTTAATCCCACTCAATCAGCATTAATCTTACATGATTATATACCAGTTCTGTTTTCTGTTATTTAATCATTCATATTTTTATTTGTCTTTCGATATTAGTTAGCTTTCAATACAAAAAGCTACCTATTGCAGCCGTTCGGAGGAAAGCAATTCCAAAAAATTTTGGTATATTTTCACCGATCAGGACCCCCAGACCCCCAAACCACCCTCCGTTCAAATGTTGATTTATATATATATCTGACATATGTCATGCTGTAACTCTCTTATTTATAAACCGATTTGGATGTGACTGATCATGTGTACAGAACATACCAAGGTCTCGACCGAGTTCGTTGGCCAGCTTCATCCGCCATCTTGTTTCAAAATGACAACTAGTGAATTTTTTTAAAAAAATTTTAATTCAAAAACATGTACAAAATTTTTATAAATTGAAGAAATTGTTTCTGTTAAGTGTTAGAACATGATACAAGGATTCTGGAACATTTTTTGTTTTTGCTATATTTTAAAAAAGGCAGAGATATGGCAGTTTGAAATTCTAGGTTGGCTGGTATTTTGAACAATCTGACTTTTGTTATGCTGTAACTCTCATGCAGAAATTGCATTCAAATTCAGTATTAACGAAAACAGGGATTGAATCTTCTATAATCGGTTTCCAAGCAATTTAGCTTAGGATGTTTGAATAAAATGAGTTGAATTTTTAAAAACATGGTCTATGGACTATGAAAGCTACCTTTTTCTCCCGGTACAGGCCGGAAGGATTTTTTTTTCTTCGTTTTGTTTCATCTACATGCTGGTTGTATTTCATACGTTTAATCATCATGTATTTTGCCGTGCATTCCAAATCTGGCAACGTTCAGAAAAAAAAGAGGATCTGTCTTCATAAGAAATTAACAATAACACTGCATTTTTCTCATTGTCCAATCATTTTTTCGGTAAATATGTCTGCTCTCTTTTATCATTCTCACTTTAGCTCCGACAGTCGCGATCACGACTTTAAGATAGTAACAAATGCTCGCCAGATGCCATCTGAACAATGCATTGCTAACAACCTTCCGAAAAGTGTGTGAAAATTCTATCGTGTCGCATTTCAATCGCTTTACTGGTTCTAGAAATATTATTATGTGAATAGTAATAAAGATAAATAGAACAATTTTATTTCCAACATAGGTATTCACCTGATACTGCACTCGATCACAACTTGGATAATTTAATTAAAATAAGAATTTTAAAAAACTCCTCCTTTAAAAGAAAGCAAATATATTACAGGCGCTTATTACAATAAACTGATGCAACGTAATAGAAATTAAAGACTGATTTACGGTAGGGCATTCGAGGCATGAGATGAGAGGCTTGAATAGGTCTTTGAAATCGTGAAATCTCACTCTGAAGCCGATGTTCGCGTGTTCGAGACAAGCTCTTTCTGGGCGAGGTGACTATACAAGGTTTAGCTTGTACGAGATCGATAATTCGGATCACTAAGTCTTCAAAAATCCTCTTTGAAGGCATCCCTTCTATAGCAATATAGCCAATTCTCGCCGATGCTTGACAAAATTGCTTCCTCCCGTCACGACGACGTTCCAAACATCGGCTTACAAACAACTATCAAAATACTGTCTCACCTATAAAAATTCGTTGTTCTGGGATCAGTTTCTATGCCTGATTGGGAATGGCAACTCAAAGCTCTAATGAACAAATCAAATGATCACTAAACCATAAAGTTATTTCTATATGCACTGACGACAATTGTACACTATTAAATGTGTTGATGACGTATTTCATACGATAAGTAAAGATATTTTGATAAGAAAAATACACTTACACATTTCTGTATTAACATGAATTATTTATTTAGACAGAAAATATGATATCAATGAAAAATAAAAGTTAACGTCACCTGAAGTTTCTTATCACCGCCCCTTGAATACTTAGGCCTGCGCGCTGACAAAAATGGCGGCTGTCGCAGGTGGATTTTTTTTTAACGTTTGAACGGTCCCTCGGAATTCCACCACCTGCGACAGCCGCCATTTTTCAGGGGGCGGTGATAGAAACTTCAGGTGACGTTAACTTTTATTTTTCATTGATATCATATTTTCTGTCTAAATAAATAATTCATGTTAATACAGAAATGTGTAACTTCTAAAAGTTATCTTCGCCTTATTTATCTGAGATCAAATAAGTCAAAAATAACTTTTAGATATTATTGGTGTTGAAGTTCGAGGGACTGTACAAACGCTGAAAAAAAAAAAAAAAAAAAAAAAAAAAAAAAAAAAAAAAAAACACCTGCGACAGCCGCCATTTTAGTCAGGGTGCAGGCCTAGTATTCAGGGGGTGGTGTTTCTATGATCCCGAATATTAAAACTTATAGCCTGTTCAGCTAACCAACAAAGATTCTAAAGAATTTATCATATTTGAGTAATTATAAGTTCTGGTAATTATAAGTTATTTGCTTTTGTATAATTCTTCTGATGGACACTTCATTATGGTTTGAAGAAAAATTGAACAGGTTTCAGCGTTAAACATTCTTTAAAATGTTTAATAGTGGTACATCTTTGTTAGCAGGGTTTTTAAATTACTCAATGTCAGACAGTAATTTATAATTTAAAGAGAGAGAAATGAAGTTAACAGAAACTTGTGCAATAAATAAAATACTGTATTTTTAATATGTGATTATAAACGAAGTATCTGTTTTGAAGCAGGCTTGTTATTTTGAAAGGAAAAAAAAATTAATTCTCTAAAAATTACAAGTAGAAGATAAATTTACTTTATATGTAAGAACTACGATGTAGGAAATATTTATTTCTTTTTCTATAATGTAATTAATATTTCATACATAGAAAGGATAAATTAATCTTTGAAAAAAGAGATGTTTATATTATCGATAGATATTGTGTATTTTGGGAATAAAAAATACAAACAAGGATTTCTTCAACAATTTTAAGGACAGACAAAATTCAGACAGAGATACAAAAAGAATATTTTAGTCAAAATAAGTAGAACATTACTGTACAGTTTTATTACTTTTATTTAAATATTTATAAAACAAATTATGCGACACATTAACAGAAATTTTAGTTTCTTGATAATATTAAAATAGCGAATATGGAAAATACTTTAACATCATATCTATCAATGACGAATAGATATTAAAAATATATATATAATTCACAGTTCAGAGTTTACTCTACAACTTTCATTTTGGAGGACATTTCCATTAACAGCTTATTAGCCAAGCGACGATTGTTGTTCAACAAATCATTCCACTCAGATGACGCAAAAACATTGCTTAGATTCCTGTTGAAAAAACATTGGGCTGCTGTGAACAGCTTCGTATCATCATATTTATCAGCCATGATCACAATGTCGCACAAATATTCTACTGTTAAGTTCTCCATTAGAAATCCTGAGCAAAATGCCTTGAGTTTCTGAACATTATACTTTTCAGCTGTCTGGTACAAGTGAAGCGTGCTGCGAGGGGATGGCTTTTCAAGTTTTGCAGAATATAAGAATTCCAAAAACTCTTCAAAGGACTCAGGGTCACAGTCCGGGATGTTGGCGACGCCCGTCTGCTTTTCAGAAGTTTCGTGCAGAAACATGGCAGCGAAGACGGATGATCGAGCTATCAAGACAGTTCTGTGGGCCTTGAACTCCTTGTCCTGTACATTCAGAGTTGTGTCACAGCTCTCTTTATTAAGGAATAGATTTTTAAAATCATCCGATAATGCATCAAGATCTGTAAATAAATATAAATATTTCAATTAAGTAAATGGTATCGATTGTTACAACCAGGGCTTGATAAATGTGGTCGCCATGTCGTCCAAGTTTTTTTTTATCTAGCAAACAAATTATTTAATGTGGCATTTTTTTTTGTTGTTGTTTGTTCGATAATAACTTTTTTTGTTTTTGTTTTTTTACAAAAATTGAACCAAGAAATGAACACAAATGACATGTTTTCGGTCACTGAAGTATTCTTCAAGGAACTCAAACATTGCCGTAGTACGGTGTGGTCGGGCCCCATCCTGCATAAATCGTGACTTCTCTGGTGCATCCTAGAGCTTGAAATGTGGCAACAAATTGCTGCAAAATTTCAATATATCGGAATGAGTTAATCGTTTCCCTCGTGAAAAAGGGCCGAATGATTCCTTTACTGGACAGACCAGCCCAAACTGTAAATTTTGCAAAGTGCAGTCGTTTTACAAGACACACAAACTGGTTTTCAGTGCCCCATATTCCCTAGTTTTGTTTATTCACAAATGCCTCTAAATAAAAATGGGCCTCATATTTGAACCATACGCAGCCGACATCAATTTTACTCTTATCAGTCATCTGGAGTAACTCAAGTTTTCTCTTTGTCGCAGAAAGATTTATGATAGCTTGATGACACTTTATAGGGAAACAGCTCCTCTATAATCTTTTTATTAAAGTCTATATGCAGTCTGGGAACGGTCGAATAACTCAAGATATATAATATGCGACCGCGAGCAGAAAGCGGGTATGACGTAAAAGTCACGTGGTGCCAGAGGGGTCTATTTGACTGATTTAGCGAAAGAAGGAGGATTGAGAGGAGGAACTTCAGGACCTAGTTATTTGATCTCTGATTACCATATCTGGCTAGTTAGCGCCTTTCGATGTAGAATGAAAATAAGATTGCATGCATATGCGTTAGACAAGATTACAAATTCGAAATTCTTTATCATTGTGATATGCCAAAAAATGTTTGGAAAATAGGAAGTAGTGAATTTTTATTGGGTGAATTCATTGTTGAGAAAAATTTTTGTTAGGGTATTTTAGGTAAGGACAGTTTTTACAGAGTGAGAGACCATGTGAATTAAATATACAAGCTAATCCATAAGCAATAAATAAAAATTTTCAGTCAAATATGCTTTCTTATTAAAGATACTTTTCGCATAATGTTATATATATATATATATTTTTTTTTTTTTTCAAATAAAAGTTTGAAAACTTTTTCACACACCGAAACATTAAAGGCAATTGAATATTATGTATTATTAAATATTAAGTTGCGATAGAGATATTTGTATAATGTTTCGGTGTTATATAAAATATTCATGATATTTTGGTCAGTAAGATCTCTCGGTTAAATCATATTCTAAAAAAAAATTGTTTTATAAATTATTTTCTCAGAATATTTTAACTAGATTTTATATACACTTATATTAAAATACAAATATGTGATACCTGGAAACATTGCCCCACCAGTGGCTGAGAGGTTCTGATCTCAAAGCTGGTAGACGGGAGGTGATGGGTTCAAACGCCTGTAGCGCTCGTCGGCCTAACCGTTTGGAGTTTTCCGTGGTTTTCTTCGAACCTTGCATAAATATGGGTTAGGATCCCTTAGAAAGACCTTCACGGAGGGCATTCCCCTCACCGGCCTACATCCCTAGCGCAGATAATCGGCCGTAACAAATAACCAACCAATCAACCTAGAAACATTCCAAAAACTTGTATTTTAATCTAATTTAAAATCATTTTGCATAAATCATATAAGTTCAGGAGTCGATGCAGGTTTTTTTTTTTCCCTTGGGGCTTATTTTGCGAAAAGTAAAAGTTATTTTTCTGATATCTTTTGTGAAATTTGTTAAATTTTTGTGAAAAATAACATTTTGTTACGAAAGATGCAATCCAGCTACTCAAATTCAAACCAAGCATTTAATAATAATAACTTCTTTAAGTCCTTCTGCTAAGGTTTTTTTTCTGATGAATTTGTTTTCTTTGCAAATTACACATTTTAAAACTTAACAAAATTAAAACAATTAATGGAGAATATGTTTTAAGGAAATGAATTTTTGTGAATGTACCTATTTTATCAAGAGGAATTTTGTAAAGGGGCCTGTTTTATTAAATGGAATTTTGTTAATTAAATGTTGTAGAATGTTAATTGTCCTGTGCTCTCTGAATCGGAATGGAAAGAGACGAAGATTTTGCTTCATTGACAAAAAAAAAAATCCCTGACGGCTCGGCCTACAGACACAGGTAGATTTCGAAGACGCAGACCGTGGGGCACCTGTTTATTGGGAATTGCAGAAGAAAGACCTATTTGCCATGATGTGGCAGTTGGGACTACCCACTTCGAAATATACCTCTGCCTGTAGGCGGAGCCACCAGGGATTTTTTGTTTTTATTTTTTTTTACCGTAAGAGTTGGTTCTATAAAAAACTTGTCAGTATAAAAATTGTAGATAATATTAAGAAGATTTATACTAAATTTAAGCGGATTTGATATCATGGGAATTGACGAAGTTATGAATTTTTTTCTTCTGAAACCCAAAAATCTGTCATACATAAATTTCTGGCCCTTTTCCTAGAAGTAATAATAACTTTAAACGGATTCGATATGTATAAAAATTAAGAAGTTATGGTTTTTTTTCTGTTTTCACGTCTGCTTGTAGGCGGAGCCAGCAGAGATTTTTTTTTTTTTTTTTTTTTTTTTTTTTTGCCGTAAGAGTTGGTCCTATAAAAAACTTGTGAATATAAAAGTTGTAGATAATTTTAAGGAGATTTACAACAAATTTAAGCGGATTTGATATCTTGGGAATTGACGAAGTTATGAATTTTTTTCTTCTGAAACCCAAAAATCTGTCATACATAATTTTTTGTCCCTTTTCCTAGAAGTAATAATAACTTTAAACGGATTCGATATGTATAAAAATTAAGAAGTTATGGGTTTTCTCTGTTTTCACATCTACTTGAAGGCGGAGTCAGCAGAGATTTATTTATTTATTTATTTTTTTTTGCCGTAAGAGTTGGTCATATAAAAAACTTGTCAATATAAAAGTTGTAGATAATTTTAAGGCGATTTACAACAAATTTAAGCGGATTTGATATCTTGGGAATTGACAAAGTTATGATTTTTTTCTTCTAAAACACCCCTCCCCCCCCCCTTGGAGCCATTTTTAATGATATGAAAAATCTGTCATATATAAATTTTCGGCCCTTTTCCTAGAAGTAATAATAACTTTAAACGGATTCGATACGTATCATAATTAAGAAATTATGGGGGTTTTCTGTTTTCACAAAAAGCCCCCCATTCCCCCCCCCCCTTGGTTCGATTTTGCCAATTAACGAACTTGACCGAGATTTCATGCCCCTTGATTTTATGTATCAGTTTGGAAGAGATTTGTGCAGAATTCTTGCAGTTATCGCGTCCATAAAAAAGTGGCATAGATAGATAGATAGATAGATAGTTAGATAGATAAAGTTTTGAACTGGGTGTGGTTTTGGGTTCTGGAAGTCATGATCGGTGTAGATCTGCAAAAATTTTTCAAAAATTCTAACTTAGGGGAGAATGTAATAGGTAGTATTTCTTACGAAATCTACCTAAAAAAAATAAGCACATTATTAACAATGTTACGTTCTTCAAAACGCAAAGTTTTCCCTTTATCAGACATTTTGTGTTGTTCTGAAAAGAACAGTTTAAATAGAGAATAATGATAATAATCAAGAGCGCGAGAATAACAACCGTTTAGGACAAAAGAAAGGATCTCAATGACAGGACAGACGAGAAAGAGACAGAGAGGGAAATGTATATCGCCAAAGGCAGGAACGCTCAAATATGTTACAACCCTAAATATTTGCTCTTCCACTGTCCGAACCTGTGAGAAAATGAACTCTTCTCCCAAGCGACTTTCTGAGCCGCCATCTTGTGCTGGTCGAATACTACATCGGATTGAAAAGCGGAAAAATACGTGCTCAATATTTAAGAAAAATGGCAACTTCGATATCCCTAAATAGATTTTTAAAATATTGAACACATATTTTTTCAATCTGGTGAATATTTCTCGAATTATTTGACCGTATCCAGACTTTTCAATGAAAACAATTGTCACTACATTTTACTCAATTACAGCGGCATCTACGATTTTCCGAAGAAAATTTTACAAAAGTTATGTATTTTTACCTGTAGAATCCGAATCTGCAATAAAAATGGTGTTATAATTTAAGATTTCAAAGTTTCTCCCCTTCCCCCCCCCCCCCCCCATTAGGAACAGTTAGGGGAACTTTGATATCCCTAAATAGATTTTTCAAAAATATTGAACATGTATTTTTCCATTTTTCAATCCGATGTATATTTCTCGAGTTATTTGACCCTTTCCAGACTTTTCAATGGAAACGATTCTCACTGCATTTTGCTCGATTACAGCGCAATCTATGATTTTCCTAAGAAAACGTTAAATACAAAAGCTATGTATTTTTTCACGTAGAATCCAAATCTGCAATAAAAAAGGCGGTTATAATTTAAGATTTCAAAGTTACCCCCATTTCCCCTTAGGGGGCAGTGTTGGGTGGGGGGGCAAATTTAATATACCTAAACTGATTTTTTCAAAAATATTGAACATGTATTTTTCCGTTTTTCAATCCGATGTATACAGTCCCTGGCCAAATTATTAGGCGCAATTGTTTTTATTATAATTTATTAAATATCTGGAAAGATACATGAGGAATTATCCTGAAACTTCAGGAGTGTAAACAACATAATAAACGTTATATATTTCCGCGAAGATTTTTTCCCGAAACCCCATAAGGGGCCGTCAACAAATTGAAGAGAAACGAATATCTTTTGGATAACCCTGTAAAAACTAATGTTGCAAAAAGCATTCAAACTGTAGATTATGATTAAGTGGCTTATTGTAATAATTTGGGTTCATTTTTATGAAGATAGCATGTATAATCGAAGAGAAATTCACGTTTTTATAAAAACAGTCCCAAATTTCACCAAGTTTTTTGCTTATAATTTGCAGAGTTTTTAATATAAAAACAAGTTATTTTCAGAAAATATGACAAACAAAATTATACACAATACCCTGCAATCAGAATTAAAAAATAATAAAAATTGTATGAAAAATGAGCAGATTTACTAAATATTGTTTCACTGCGCATGCGCGAATTCAATCAAAATATACTGTGCATAATATATTAGCTTAATGTATAGACCAACTTTTATGAAAGTCTCAAAAACATAGCTTGAAAATTCTGATAGTAGTGGTCGATAGAATAAGCTCGAAATTCGCTGTTCCCAAAGGAAGCAAAAAGATAAGGGGTTGTATCCAAATATACAATGAGAGACATTTCATTCTTATTATGTCAACTTTCATAAGCTAGTATATTTGGATACAGCCCCTTATCTTTTTGCTTCCTTTTGGGAACAGCGAATTTCGAGCTTATTCTATCGACGACTACTATCAGAATTTTCAAGCTATGTTTTTGAGACTTTCATAAAAGTTGGTCCATACAATGAGAGACATTTCATTCTTATTATGTCAACTTTCATAAGCTAGTATATTTGGATACAGCCCCTTATCTTTTTGCTTCCTTTTGGGAACAGCGAATTTCGAGCTTATTCTATCGACGATCAGAATTTTCAAGCTATGTTTTTGAGACTTTCATAAAAGTTGGTCTATACATTAAGCTAATATATTATGCACAGTATATTTTGATTGAATTCGCGCATGCGCAGTGAAACAATATTTAGTAAATCTGCTCATTTTTCATACAATTTTTATTATTTTTTAATTTTGATTGCAGGGTATTGTGTATAATTTTGTTTGTCATATTTTCTGAAAATAACTTGTTTTTATATTAAAAACTCTGCAAATTATAAGCAAAAAAACTTGGTAAAATTTGGGACTGTTTTTATAAAAACGTGAATTTCTCTTCGATTATACATGCTATCTTCATAAAAATGAACCCAAATTATTACAATAAGCCACTTAATCATAATCTACAGTTTGAATGCTTTTTGCAACATTAGTTTTTACAGGGTTATCCAAAAGATATTCGTTTTTGTTCAATTTGTTGACGGCCCCTTATGGGGTTTCGGGAAAAAATCTTCGCGGAAATATATGACGTTTATTATGTTGTTTACACTCCTGAAGTTTCAGGATAATTCCTCATGTATCTTTCCAGATATTTAATAAATTATAATAAAAACAACTGCGTCTAATAATTTGGCCAGGGACTGTATTTCTCGAGTTATTCGACCCTTTCCAGACTTTTCAATGGAAACGATTCTCACTGCATTTTGCTGGATTAGAGAGCAATCTACGATTTTCCTAAGAAAACGTTAAATACAAAAGCTATGTATTTTTTCACGTGAATCCGAATCTGCAATAAAAAAGGGAGTTATAATTTAAGATTTCAAAGTTGCCCCCTTCCCCCCCCCATTAGGAACAGTTAGAGGAACTTTGATATCCCTAAATAGATTTTTCAAAAATATTGAACATGTATTTTTCCATTTTTCAATCCAATGTATATATTTCGAGTTATTCGTCTGCTTCCAGACTTTTCGGACACCATGTATATATTTTTAAATAAGGTTCTCAAAAGAGCATGAAAAAAAGGCCATCCTACCCACATAAAAAACTTGGAAATTTAGTCATAAACGAAGAAAAAATTATAATTTCATATTTGATTACAGTTCAATGCATACTAAAACTAAAGTGCACTATCGTTAAACAAAAATAATGCTGTATTTTGCTATAATTAGCAGCACATTTTATTTTTGTTCTGAGTGTACTTAAAAATATTTAGTGTTTTTGACTGTTTAAACCTATGTCATGTCAAAAACAAGTTTTTGACTGCTAAAACCCAACTCTGACAAGAACAATACTGAAAAGGAAGCTCTATGTTGATTTTTTAGTTCCACACATAAAGCATTTTTGTTATTTTACATATTACGTAAAATATGTAAAATGTTTTACATGTATGTATTGTATTTTCTTAAGGAATCGCATGGCAATAAAGAATTACTTATTACCTGTGAGTTTTCTTCTCCTGCGAATCTTCCATTTTTTTTGCTTTTATGGTGTCTTGGTTTTCATCTTGCTTAGGCTTCAAAATACAGACAATAGTGAGAATGTCTTCCGGCATCAGTTCAGATTTATTTTGCTGTAAACTAGATTTCTCATAAAAGCTATGAAGACCTGAAGTAATTTTAATGGAAACATCAGCAGTTCCGCCTCCAGTCATTGTGCCATCAGCTTTCTTAATGTGTAAAGCCCTGTTCACGAGGAGTGGATCCTTACTTTCATTTTCCAAGTACACAGATAAGAATCCAGAAAAAGATAACGGGGAACCTCCTGGATAGATGCGTAAATGCAAAGAGGTTTTGCCAAAAGTAAAAGATGGGCTGATGTAATATACACCCTTTGTTGCAGATAAAGAGAAAAAATTTGCAATTTTCCATTCAAATTTTGATTCATCCAGTTCACCAGTGACTCCGAGGCATAGCATTATTTATAAAACTTATGGATGGTATGGTATATCTCAAAAGAAAAATACAATAAGCTGATACTTTAAAAATATCTTTGCGAATAGGTTTACTGACGACAGGAGAACTGTAAATCTCTGAAATAAAAAATAAGTTGCTTTTAAAAAACAATCAAAATTAGAAATATCCATTCAGAACACTAATCTCCTTTTCAACAGAGGAAAAATAATTAATTATATGGAAATATTAATTACTAGCCGCCGACTGGCAGCTAAAACTGCGGTGCTCAGCTTAATAAATTATTCATTTAAATAGATTATTCAAAAATTCACTGAAAATTAAATCAATTTTAGAAGAATAAAAATGGTGTTTTTTTTATATAATATCATGCCCATTTTCAAGAGTGAAAAAGTTTCACTTTTGCAAAATTAGGATCTAAGTGTTTATTTATTTGTATATTACTATTTATTTGAATGCTTAGTATTCTGTAAAGTGTTCGGAGAGCCGAGTAGAGCTACTGCAGATTTTATTATTATTATTATTTTTAAATTCAACATAAGTAGGATTTTAAACATTACATCAATCATTGATGAATTGATTAGCCAGTAGAAGTTGTTATTCCATCCCTGGGTAAGCCCTGTTAAGTATCTTATTTTATGTTGTTGTGAAAGTGAAATTAATGAGATTTTAATGATAACTGAGAAAAGTAAAATGTATATCAATTAGCTAAACATCATGCAACTGAGAATATTAATATTTATTGCTGTGAAATATAGTTATATTAATGATCCAACTATTGATATTTTGGGGGTTATAGGCTTATAGGAGTAATATGAGTGATTCTAAAGATAATTTAATAACTATGCAAAAGTATCTCTAGTGTGTAACCTTTTATGAAAATAAAATATGATATATGTTAACCTTGTATTTTTGTATTTAATGAGTTATAAGATTTTTAGTGGTAAAGTTTAATTTTACTTACAATCATAATTTATAAATATAAAGATCATTAAGTACCTGGAAAATCTCCAAAGAAGTATTTAATGCTTAGTAAGCAATGATTATTTAAGTTGACTGAATATTAAGCACTGTGGACACAACGCAAACGTAATAAGAGTTTAACGGAAGTTTATCACTATACGTAAGTTTAGCATTGTTTTTAAATTTAAAGTATAAAGATACATTAATACTCATTTAAATTTTATGTAACTATATAAGTAGTTGGCTATGAATTATGAAATATACAGTGTAATCTTTATGTTCTTAACTTAAAGTTGATTACTGAGTTGATTAAAGTAATTAGCAATAATAATTTTAATGAAGTAGGAGTAAAATAGGGAAGAAAATAATTTAAATAAAAAAAAAAAGATAATATAGTAAATATAACAATAAAAAAGGTTATGAAAAAAAAAATAACATAACATTAGATTTAATACATACTGATTTATGTGAGCCTTTAATAACACCTACAATAGGAGGAAAGAATCACTTTCTCACATTCATAGATGGCAGTTCTAAATTTACTGCCATATACTTACTAAAAAATAAAGATGAAGTTTTTGAAAAAATAAAAGACTATGTAGAAATGGTTAAAACCAGATTAGGAAAATATCCGACAGCAATAAGGTCAGATAACGGTGGGGAATATATACAGAGAACTTTCTAAGGGAACGTGGAATTAAACATGAATACACAATTCCATTTTTCCCAGCCAGAATGGCATTGCAGAAAGGAAAAACAGAAGCTTAATTGAAATGACCCGAAGTAAGTTTACCACATAGGTTCTGGGGTGAAGCGATAAATACTGCTAATCACCTCCAGAATAGACTATCCACCAAATCAACAAATAAAACACCATGTGAGATTTGGTTCAAAAGAAAACCAAACCTCTCTTATTGACGTGTATTCGGCTGTAAAGCTTACAGTTATATAAATTAACATCAAAGAAAAAAATTAGATGACACAGCTAACGAGGAAATTTTCATGGTGTATGATAATCATTCAAAGGGATACCGCATCTTCACTAAAAATAATGATATCATAGTCTCCAGATCAGTAAAATTTGTGAAAAATTAAGTGAACAATTTAAATGAAAAAACTAATGAACAAAACACTTAAACGAAGATAGAGAATACATAAAAATTGAACTAGGTGTCACACCCTGTACACCTGACGTGCCCAAACAACCAGAAATCCCTCAACTTCGTAGATCTGAAAGATCCAATGGAGGCGTACCACCAAAAAAATACACTTCCGACAATTTTATAGGAATTGTAAATGACTGTGAAACAATGGAACCTGAAAGCTGGAACAACTTATTAAAATAACTAATCCGGTGGAAAAGAAAAATTGACTTAAAGCCACAGATAAAGAGATAGAATCCTTAATGAAAAATAAAACTTGGGATCTAGTTGACACTCCTCCTAATAAAAGAACTATAGGAAGCAGGTAGATTTTTAAATGTAAAACTGACAGTTCAGGAAATGTACAAACTTGTAAGGCACATATAGTGGCCAAAGGTTTCAGTCAAAAATATGGGGAAGATTGTCAGGAGACCTTTACCCCAGTAGCACAACACAGTACGATTAAGGCACTTCTTCTAGCAGTAGCTTATAAAAATTTGACAGTGCGGCATATTGATATTCAGGGCCTGATTACCGATGGGGCACACTTCCACCAGTAAAAAAGAATAGATTTTTTTCACTTATTCATGGCAGTAATTTTGCATGATAATAAGACGAATTTTACATTTAACAAGACGAAAATTTCTATTAAATTTTACTGGTGGAAGTGTGCCCCGTCGGTAATCAGGCCCTGTTGACATTGATACTACGTTTTAGAGATGTGTCATTTGTCAAGGAACGTTTCCAAAGGAACGACTCCGGCAGTGAAATTGAAGGAACGATTCCAGTCTTTAAAAAGGAATAGGTCCTTTTTGGAACGATTCCTCGGATTCGGTCCTTTTTGGAACGATTCTTCGGATTCGGTCCTTTTTGAACGATTCTTTGGATTTGGTCCTTTTTGGAACAATTCCTCCTATTCGGTCCAAAATATATCGAATCCAAAAAGAACCGATTCCTCGGAATCGGTCCAGAATGTACCGACTCCGAAAAGGACCGAATCCTCGGAATCGATTCCGAAAAGGACCGATTCCTAGGAATCGGTCCAAAATGTACCGACTCCGAAAAGGACCAAATCCTCGGAATCGATTCCGAAAAGGACCGATTCCTAGGAATCGGTCCAAAATATACCGATTCCAAAAAGGATTGATTCCTCGGAATCAGTCCTGAATGTACAGACTAGAGGTCTGCACGGGCCGAAATTTCAAGGCCCACGCCCGGCCCGACCCATACAAAAAAAATTTCGGCCCGATACAAAAATTAAAAGTTCGGCCCGAGCCTGGCCCGGCCCGGAAAAAAGTTAAAATGTCGGCCCGAACCCGGCCCGAGTGAATTTCTACAAAACATTGATTTTTACGTCGATTTGGTAAAAAATTTGCCTCGTAGGAGGAGATCTAACCAAAAATTCCTATCTTAGCTTTTTTTTTTTTCATGTTTATAATCTTCATTTTTATAGAGGTGCCGCAACCTGGAATATTTATTTGTTTTAATAAATCTCTATTTGTTGTATCTCTGTGTTTAAGTTGTCATTAATATTGTTAATCCATATTCCATTTATTGAAGTGTTAAAAATCAGAAAAATGCTATACAGTAAAATCTTCTAAGATGGAATTGCATAGGGAAAAAAAAATGAGTTATAGACAATTTACCTATTTAGCAGGTGTAAATGTATTATATATTCTTTTCTTACGTATTAGTATATTCATTTTTCATGGATCAACATATTTTTCAGTTTAGAACAGGATTCCGTCATAAGCAGGTTCTTTTTCACACGCTTTACTATATTTTAATTTAGCCATATTTTAATAAGTGTATAAATCTACTATTCTTTAAAAAGAATAAATTTTAATGTTTAATTGTAGAATAATGGTGATTTAAAAATGTATGCATGTTTTGCAAAGGTTTTTGTGCCAGGTCTTATTTTACTGACATTCGAACGGACCAGGCCACGCCGAGACAATGATTTTCATACGGGTCAAAACCAGGACTGAAATTTTTGGGGCGTGAAGACTAGGAAGAATGAAACCATTCCCGGCTCTCTACGGAAAAAATAATTTAACGCACGGCCTTATCCTTCAGGAAAAAAGTAAAGCCTGACCCGGCCCGAGCCTTCAGAAAAAAGTATGGCCCGGCCCGGCCCGTGCAGATATCTAGTACAGACAGAGTCCTCGGAATTGATCCTTGTTCTTGTAAACTGGCCAGTTTTAATAAATTAAAATACGCTATTTTATTTTAAAATAGCAGATTTTGATTCTATTAAAGCTGAGATAAAAGAATAAATAAAATAATAAAATAATAAAAGAGAGAGAGAGAGAGGTGCGAGGGGGGCGATTGATTAATTAACTACAACTGTGTATTACTTTCTTTTAAATTTATCTTAAGATAAATAGAAGTATATTATTGTACTTCAGTTAAAATATTGTTTATTATTTAGCTATGTACTTATCACCTGCGACTTAATTACATTGCTATTGAAACTTTTTGTGCTAAATTGATCAGAAAGAAAAAAATTAAAACAAAAAATGAATGTAAAGTAAATGCTTGTTTAAATAATAGTGGAAAAAAAATATATTTTTTAAATCTGATTTGAAACAGTTTTGAATAATATAAGAAATACATCGCTATGCCCTGAACAATTGCATTTTAAATCAGTTAGTAATAACTGATTTTTTTTATCAGAAAGAACTGATTTTCGATCAATTTTAATAATTGTATGGTTGCGCACTTTCGTGTATATTTCACTGCTTCATATGTTTTCATCAAGTATAATTTTAATTTGAGGATCCTCTCTGTCAAAAGAAAAATAAAAAATCCTTGACGGCTCGGCCAGCAGACACAGGTAGATTTCGAAGACGCAGAACGTGGGGCGCCTGTTTGTTGGGAATTGCAGAAGAAATCACCTTTCTGCGATGATGCTGCAGTTGGGACAGCCCACTTCGAAATTTAACTTGTCGGCAGACGGAGCCGTCAGGGATTTTTTTTTTTTTTTTTTTGGTATAAGGGTTGGTGATATAAAAAACTTGTCAATATAAAAGTTTTAGATAATATTAAGAGGATTTATAATAAATTTAAGTGGATTTGATATCTTGTGAATGGGCGAAGTTATGAATTTTTTTCTTCTGAAACCCCCCTTTACGTGCTACATATAGATTATCAGACATTTTCCAACGTAGTAATATATATGTAAAGCTGCGTATTTTATGCCTTTTTTGTTTAATAGATTTATGTTAAAATTACATTAAACTAGTTTTGTAATATATGTATGTAGTAAAAAAGTATATAGTATATAGTAAAAATAAAACATAATTTACAGTAAAGACTTTTTTTTTTTTTTTTAAACTGATTTTAGTGCTAATATAATTGTATAATTGTGTACGTGTATGCAGATTAATAGACATTTTTATATTTTGCCAAAAAAAAAAAAAAAATGGAGCAGCACTATTACGCTAGTTTCTTTTTTAATTATTGATTGCCAAAGAATGCAAATTGTGATTTTGTATAGTTTTTTTTTTTTTTTTTTTTTTGTCATTTTATTTCTATTTCTTGCTAAATAATAAGAAGTTAAATATCTTTGACTTTGTTTTAATACAACGTAAAATAAAAGCAAGACAAAATCGTTTTTCATAATAATTTCTTGTAACAATCGCGATTCCACTATCGGGATTGATACTCGCAACTCCCAAAATCAGTTCCCAGATTAATGGCCGTTATTGTGGTGGTGGATAACAGATATTTGCAGTGCCGAAACTACGGAGGATCAAAAGGGGCATATGTCCCGGGCGCCAGTGTAGTAGGGGGCGCCAAAATAAGATTTGATTCTTCTTTCGGTACAAAAAACAAATAACGAAATTTGAACAAAAAATACTTGTAATCAGGCAACCTTAAATAAAAACGTATTCGTTCATTTTCTTATCTTTGCTTTCAACAGGGCTGGTTTTTATCATTAGGTGATCACATAGGGGCAACAAAACTGTACTTGATTATCGAATTCTTCCAAGATACTTGCAAGAACAATATACTGTCCTAATTCGGTTTAAATATGCTCAGTATATTTCGGATGTTATCGCGATGACAAGCTTTGAATGTTTTTTTGCTTTTGTGTGCTACTGTAAACGAACTATAACAGCTATATACTTGATTAACAAACTCGTCGAAGATACTGGCAGATCAATTTACTGTCCCAAATAGGTTCGAATTGATTCAGTATTTCAGACAACAGAGTTTTGGAATTATATAGCAGTAATTCTTATTAAACAAAAATTATTAGAAACTAAAATCGATTAAAAAAATAAAATTGTTTACACCAATGAATGAAAAATTTTAGAAACAAATTACTATTCATAGTTGTTTTATATTATTGATGTTAATTTTCTTTACTATCATGAAACTGTTGTTGAATTGTTTGTTGTACTAACATTTTAGCCTGCTTTTTTGTTGCGGATTATTTTAGGTTTTCACCAAATCACCAAATTTTATATATTCCTATTTTTGAAATAAAATCTTTTTTAAGAGTGTCGTATTTTGTATTTTCTTATTTATTTTGTGTATTTGAAATCGTATTTGTATTAACCCTCCAACCGCGGGCGGTTTTTTACCCTTTCTTGAAAAAAACTGCACATTATTTTTATTCGCTATTTATAATAGTTATGAGGATTGTATCAATGGAATGCATAAAGAAAGCCAAAAAATATAAGCGCAAAATCAAAATTTTAAAATAGAAAAAATAAGCCAAAAATAGCGGACGAAAGTTAGTTAAGTTATTGAAACGTATTGAACTATATAGTTATGATTTTGTTTCTTATCTCAATATCTACAGTTCTAATTATGTGCAATTTCTAAATTTAAATATACAGTCAACTCTGTGAAATCCGCACACTTAGGGACCAAGTGTTTGGCAGATTATAGATTTTGGCGGATTATAGATAATTTCTTTGTTTACATTTCATTTTTTTATAATCTGACTATTAATTAGAAATATTTAAACATAAATTACAATAGAAAAGGAAAATATAATGCATAACTGGTTTAAAATATTTAATAACTAAGTTAATTTAAAGAAAAATTAATTATACAATGCAAATTTTATTTATATTATTCATTTTTTAAATACAGTCAACTCTGTTAAACTTGCACAGTTTGGGACCAAGAGTTTTGCAGATTATAAAATTTTGCAGATCACAGATCATTCCTTTGTTTTCTTTTTAAACTGAACTATAAATTATTAATATTTGTACAAAAATAACAATATAAAAAGGAACACTATAACTCAAAAATAATTTAATAATTCTAAGTATAGAAAATAAGTTGAAACTGGTGTGAAACAATAAGAGCTAAGAATCGATAAGAAGAGCTAATCTTCTTAAGAAGATCTTTTAGCTCTAAATTTTAAGTATGTTGGAATTATTATAAAATTTAAATTTCATTAGCTGTTATTTATTTTTTTGAACATTTACTCAATGGGAATTTAAGTCTTGGCTTAAATCTTTATATCCAAATTGTTTAAAGGTGTATTTAGCAAAAGTGCCTTCCAAATAAGACCAAATCAGTTGCTGATTTCTGCAGATATTTCTTTAGTCAGCTGTTACTTGAATGTATTAGTTTTAAAATGTAAATTACTCCACTGATATTTGCATTTAGTTGTTCCTTTTGCTTACCTAAAGTTATTATTTTAATATACATCATGCAAATCACATAAAACTTATTAAATCACAATTTAAAGCATTTAAAAATTGATAATTCATAAAAACAACTATATGTAATTTCTTTAATGAGCTAACTATGAAAGTATGATTTTCATTGTTTACATTTGAAAATGGATGGCGGATTATAGAGATTTGCGGATTATAGATCGGCGGATTTCACAGAGTTGACTGTATTGGTATACCTTTTCAAAAACTTTCAATCACCTAACAGTTGAATTTCAGAAAACACTTTTTTAATGGATTTTTATGTCATAACAGGAAGTAACAACTAAAATTTTACGATTTCAGGTGCAGGCATTTCGGTTTCGGCTGTGCATTGATAATGCAGTCAGAAAGGACATTGTTATATATTAAGACTCTCAAATATACTTCGTTTAATGAATTGTGTTTTCCCAAATCGACAGGTATCCAAATTTGATTTTATAAAAGATTCTATTCACGCATGAACTTAATACTAAAAGGAGATAGTCCTGGGAATTGTTTAGAAATGGGCAGACTGAGAAAATGACCGATTTCCAAATAATAGTACCGAAATGGAGTGACTTTGAAAACGGCCGGTTCCGAGGACTGACATGTAAACGAATGGTTGGTTATCTTGGGGTGGATTTTGACGAGGGATCTAATTATAAGGCTTAAAATTGCGTAGACCCTGGTGCCAAACATCAGAACTAGAATAAAGATTCCTGCATAAAATAATTAATAGTATAAATGGAGGGTCATTCAACGATATAATTTCAAGAGGAAACCCGATTACACTAAAAATCGAATGAGTCGCCACCCTGGTGGGCAAAACAAACAGCTACAATAAAATTTCTTTGATAAACTATAGCGGTAAATGAAAGGTCATCCAGGGGTAAATTTTCAAGAGGAATTGAGTTTAATGTGAAAAACCATAAAGTCAGGGAGTGTACTTGTATTATGGTAATTAGAAATAATTGCTAATTAATTGCACACACTCATCAATGAAATTAACTCTTGAAAACGAAATCATCTGTCCAAAAAATTTTTAAATAAGGCGGTTGGATGCGTAAGAAAATGGACGAATACGTAAGAAAATAAATTAATATTATTAAAATATTATGGATGTCATGTTCATTCTAATACTTTCGGATTTGCTCCTTTTTTCTCAAAAGTATCCCTTTTATCTTGAAATTTTTGTCTCAAAAGTGTTTCTTTTTCTAGAAAAACTTTTTTTTCGGAATCGTTCCTTTTATTTAGGAATCGTTCCTTCTTTTCGGAATCGTTCCTTTTTTTCGGAACGATTCCAAAAGGAACGACTCCAAAGAACTTGTTCCTTTCGGTGAACGATTCCCTAAAAGGAACGAGTTTGCCCATCTCTACTACGTTTCTTCATGGCAACTTAAATGAAGAAATATACATAAATCAACCCAAAGGGTATGTTGATGAACAATTTCCTGAAAAAGTTTGCACGCTCAAAAAGGCAATATATGGTCTCAAACAGGCCGCCAGAGCTTGCATATAAAAATCGCTGAGACTCTTAATAAATTAAACTTTATCCTAAGTACAGCAGACGCATATCTTTTCACTAGAAAAGAAAACGATCATGCTTCATACATAATAATTTATGTTGACGATATTCTCATTGCAAGTATAACAAGAACGAAAAATCATGCGTCAAGCATAGATTATGTAACACTTTCCAACGCTTCCAAAATAATTTTACAAATCATACCGTTTAATAAGCTAAAAGATAACATCTAAGTAAACAATTTGGAAAACGCATAACATAATTAAAAACATAATTTCAGGAATTTCCAACATATACAATATTCGGAAAAATATCCGAATACTTTTATTCAGCCCTGTATTGGATCTATAGATTTGTAATATATACTACATAGGATGCTAAATTTTAGTTCAGTTAGGAAACGCGTAGCACAGTTTAAAATTCTCAGTCTGGAGTTTCTGTCAATAAACGGAAATGTGTTCGCGAACTTTTGTGCTTCCCTGTATAGGATCTACAGAATTTATACACACCACGTAATAGAAAAAAGCGAATTAAATTTAAACTCGCGTTCAGTAACTTAAAACGCACTTCCAGGAATTATTGTTAACAGACAGTAGAGAATTATTTTGTGTGTCCCTGTAAAGTAACTATAAGTGCTATGTACACCCTATTCCATATTAAGCTTCTTCTAATGCACCTTCGTGATATATATAAATTTCAATGCGTTTAACATAGTGAAACATTATTTAAATAAGCCGCAAATGAGTTTTTCCTATGGACCACAATATAATGGAATTCTTTTGAGTGTCCCTGTAAAAAAAAAAACTATAAGTGCTACACACTTCCGTTGAAATAAGGAACATGCTATAGATAACAACAATAACATATAAAAATTGCAGAGCAATCCGAGCATATTTACGGGTGTTAGAGCACGGCCAGACGGCAGACAAACCGAAGTCATAAACACTTTTCAACTAGGCAGAGATAAATTATTGTGTTAAAAATGACACAATAGAAGAAATCGTAAAATCTCTAAAACAAGAATACCAATTAAAGGATCTAGGCCAAATTAGTATCTATTTAGGTACTCAAATTCAAAAATTACCTAACGGCTATTCTCTTGACCAAAGACTTAAAATTGAGAACTTAGCAAAAAAATTCAATCTTGAAAACGTCAAACCGTGGGGAACTCCAATGGAGCCAGGATATAATAAATTAAATGACGATGATAATTTGATGCCAAATAATATTAAATTTCACCAGGCAATTGGTTCGTTTCTCTATATCGCGACTATAACTAGGCTTGACATTTCGGGCGCTGTCAATATATTAAGCAGACGAAATGAGAATCCTCGCGAGAAAGACTGGCAAGCAGTCAAAAGAATAATAAGATATCTATATCATACTAAAGAACTAAAGTTAATTAACTGATGTAAATAAAGAACCAATACTAAAAGTATTCGCTGACGCCGATATGGCAGGCGATACCAAAACCAGAAGATCGACATCTGGAATTTTATACATGCTAGGTGATAGTCCGATTCAATGGACAACAAAAATGCAAAATTGCATTAGCTTTATATTCAGCAGAGGCTGAATATGTTTCAGCTGCACATGCTAGCCAAGAAATTTTTTGGCTGATTAAGTTATTAGATGACTTACGGATTCATCAAGAAAAACCGATTGTTCTATTTGAAGATAACCAAAGTACAATAAAAATGGTAGAAAACGATAAATTCATGAAACGAACTAAACATATTGATGTGAAGTTTAATACCATCAAACAATATAGTGAAGATGGCATTATTGAATTGAAATATCTTCCAATTGAAAAAATGACAGCTGATACGCTCAATAAACCCCTTCCCAAACTTAGATTCATTAATCACAGAAATGCAATGAAAATTTTAGTTAATCCATATTAAGAAATTAAGGGGGAAACTGTTAGAAATAATTCCTCATATTGGATTAGCTTAATATTTCTGAAACCACTTAAAAACCAGATGTTCAAAAAAGAAAAACCAGCAGGAAGTTTTCTTCTACTTAGTGCAATATCTCGCAAACTGATTCATCGAAAATAAATATCTTGCTGACAGTTATAGCCAATTATCTTCAAATACAGTACACAGCTTATTTTTCATCAAAAGCGATGGTGAAATCATTTAATGACTATTTTGTTTATATCATCAAATAATAAACAAAGTGCACACACTAATTAAAGAACTTGAGTGGTGAAAAAAGGAGAGTTTAACTCCAGCATGGGAGGAGCCGAGGAGCCAAATCATCGTCTTAGAGTATGATGATAAAATTCAAACTTAAAATCGAGTGTGCTATAGGAGAGGGGGTTTTAGGAGGGGGGGGCAGCATGTTATAGTAGGGCGGTATTTTTTAAGGGGGGCTTAATTAAATTTTTTTTTAAATGTCTTATAGTACGAGGTTTTCGGTGATGGTAGAGTACGACTACTATCCCCATACTCCTACCCCCCCCCTTTTCTTTTTTATTTTAGGGGAGAGAAAGTTTAAGGTGGTGTCGCCCTCTATCGGTAAGTATGGAAATTATGGAATTCAAAAATGACTGCTTCTGTAAAAGAATTTTGTTATAGCATAGTATAAAATATTTTAAAGTTTCTTACCAAACTGCTTACAATGGAAATATTTCGTTATAGCATAGCACTTAATAAATAATTTTAAAGTTTCTTACCAAACTGCTCGCAAAGGAATTTGTAAAAGAATTTTGTTATAGCTTAGTATAAAATATTTTAAATATAACTCACCATACTGCTTACAATAGAAATATTTAGTTATAGCATAACGCTAAATAAAATATTTTAAAGTATCTCACCAATCTGCTTACAATGGAAATATTTAGTTATAGCATAGCACTTAATAAAAATTTTAAAGTGACACATTTAAATAATTATAATTATAAACCGACATATGGGCAGATAGGCAGTCAGGCACACAGACAAGCAAGCAGGCAGGCAGGCAGGCAGACAGACACACAGAGAACTATTTGTTACGTACACACAAACATGTATATTCGAAGTGAACTAATTGTAATAAAATATATGACGTGCATACTTATTAAAACATATTTTTATTCACAGAATGTAAGAAATTAAGAAAATATTAGATTTCAACTACAACTTTCACTTTGAAATGGCGTAGTCCCTTTTTAAAAATTATTAGCTTTTAACAAACATTTAAATGAAACGGGCTTCGATCCTGACAAAATGATCTCATGATGTGTTGATTTGCAGTAGGTTTAAACGAACACACCATGAGACCATGTTTCTTAGTCGAGATTTAAGATATATAAGAAAAGGTATCACGTGATTGAACATATTGAATTATTACTATACAGTACTAATGATATTATAAATTTTGAAAAATAATTTAAGCTTTACGATAAACTTTAATGTTTAAACTTACAAACACATTGAAATGTATTTATAACATATAAAATAACCTTGTAAAAGGTTGGTTAGTTTGTTGGTTTCATAAAGCAAAGCATATGTTACCAATTTGCATACAAGAGAGAGATTCTGTAACATAAATTATACAATATAATAAAGCAAATTTTAACTTACCAAGTGGGGTTTAAGTTTATTGTAATAGAATTTTTAATTACATACTTTAAAAAAGAAAGTTTAACTTACCATTATGTTTATGATCGGATTCGAACTGTCAACCTGTTGACTTGCTTCCCAATGCGCTGTCAGTTACGCTACGAAGGCTCCGTACAATTAATATAAATAACATTACTGCTTTTAAATATTTTTGAAAAAATTAAAAGTTAATAAAACAGGATAAGACAACATTTGTAGAATAACATCCTGTTTTACAACGATAAGAATAACCATATAAGAAGCTTGTACACCATAATGAATTTACTGTTTAAAGTTCTGACTTAGACGATTGTTTTTCTATTTACCTAAAACTTTGCTGTATATTTGCTTGATCACCTGTCTGTTTACCCTGTTTTTTGGATACTTCTAAACCTGAAAATGACTACTTCGCTTAACACATCTTATTATGAAATTTCAGAAATCAGCGAGTTTAGTAGAATATTTAAGTATTTTGATGTTTTTACCCCATACCATTGGGACTTAGGTGAGGATACGATTGTCGAATTGCAAATGAATAAGGACTGCGAGTTATACGTTCACATTCCGAAATATAATGAATTTGAGAAAAGTGGTAAACTGTTCCCTACAAATGAAGGAATTACAATATCGTGTGCAACCTTTGATAAATTTGAAACGAGAATGGCTAAATTTAATTTTAACTCTGCAGAAGAAGAAACATTCGTATGTAACAATGACTTACTAACGATTTATGTGGATAAGGAATCATGCATACTGCAAAAACTATTGAAACCTGATTATTTACTACTTACAAAAGAACAATTTATCAAACTAGAGAAAACCTTCATTCAAATTAGCGAATGTCTTATTCAAACTTTTAACAAAGCTTTTACCTGTTTATGTTTTAAAAAACTTTAAAAAAATGTAAATGTTCTCACTTTACAGAGGAAGAAGCGATGGACTATTTTATAGAATGCTTCGATCAGACAACCAGTTGAAATGGATCATGAATGTATGACATATAATTTAAGAAAACAATTTAACTGGTGCGCGGACAGTGCTTTGTTAAATTTCAACATTAAGGAATTTGTGAAAAACCTGTTCGAGAAATGTACATGTAATTATACTTATTTATTTTTTGAATCTATGAATGTAGACTTTTATAATAAGTATTTGAGCAATGTATTTATAAATTAACGTAGTTATTTAATAAATATTTGTTTAGTTTTTTATCATGTGTCTGTTTTTATTTATGTATAAAGAATAAATAAGTTTAGTTTTCGGAAAGTTTTACAATTTTTCTTCAGAAAATGTAGAAACTTGTTTTATTTTTCTACAAAAATTAAGAATTTGAGACAATTTCATTAAACATGTGTACCATTATTATAATACAACTTACATATTGTATGCAAAATACTACCCTTTACTTGATAAATTATTTCAGATTTTAAACTAAAATTGAACGATTATCGAGTTTGAAAATAGATCTGTTGTCTACCAGAGCAAAAACAGGAAACTACTTATTTGCGGATAACATCCCTGTTTTCTTACTGATAACGGTACTTCTTGTATAGTTTAAGGTACCAAAATTCTTTCACTAAATTGAATATTATGTTTTTATTTCTCATGATATATTATTTAATTAGCAATACCATATAATGAACGAGTGTTTTCACACATTTAAATTTGCATTTTAACCAACGATGAATACATAATAAGACATTACTTGTATGCTTTTACATAAAATATGGAAAATAAATTTGTACTTAACTTTTGAAATCACCCACTGTATAATAAAAGATACTTTACTTAATTACTTATGTTTAACGTACAGGCTAATTTCTGTATAAGATATATAACACGTGACGTTATTTTTAATTATTTTAATCATGCGCGCCCTCTACAATTAAATAAATATTCATGAAAAGTTTTATTTGAAATAATATACATACTGTTTCTGCACCGTTAAGATGTTTTATTTTTTTCTCCGTTTATGTAATCTGCGATTTTAATTGATTTTGATTAAATAAGTACAATGCAAGACATAGTAATAGACGAACAAACCAAGACAAGAAAAGCCTTGACATCGGAGTTTAAGGAACAAATCGATTCTACTATTTTAATGAAACCTGTTTTGAATAAGGAACCGATGGCCTCTTCATCAGATCAAGTCGATCAAAAGTTACCTTTTACATGTGATACGTGTAAAAAAGTATTTACTAAAAAATATATGTTATTAAGACATATGAACTTACATTTCGAAAAAAACCCCTCTAAGTGTGATAATCTGTGTACTACAAAGCGTGCTTTACGGGATGATATGCTAATTCATCCCAAAACATCTGCCACGTATAAGTGTGAGAAATGCAGTAAGACTTTCTCGCGAAAAAATGTATTAGTTAGACACATGAAATTTCACTTAGAAAAGAAACCTTTTAATTGTAAAATGTGTTCGAAATCTTTTGTGCAGAAAAGCGACTTACAAAAGCATAACTTAGTACATTCTAAACAAGGAATTATGCATAAATGTAATCAATGTGATAAAAGTTTTCACGGGAAAAAAATTTAATTAATCATACTATGATTCATAACACCCCTCAGCAAAAGCAAAGGCATATTGAACCGTTTACCAGACACTATAAATGTGTCGATTGTTCTGAAATATTGAATCACAGATTTGACTTAGTGAAGCATAGAAAAATTCATCTCTCGCCCAAAGAACATATATCTGAACCTTTTTGAAATATTGACTTTACCAATTTATTTGAACTATACATATTCTTGTATATCCTAATGTATGTGTTTAAATACACTGCTCAAAACAATTAAAGGATATTTGAAGTTTTATATAAAATAAAGATATAAACGAAATTTTTTTTTGCCGAAAATAGAAGAAGATAATCACAAATGCAAATTTTTCTGGTTTTCAAACTGTGGAAAATGCAAATTTTGAGTTCGACGTCAAAAACGTCGCTTCAGCGGCAGCGAATGAAATTTGACGTTCAACTGGATAAAAGAGAATGAAGACAAGGATGATCGGCATTCAGTGATTGCTTTTTTTCGATGAGTACGATGTCTCAGCGAAGTCATTTGACAGTTTCAGAAGCTTTGAGAATTGTTGGTAGGTTAGAAGGGGGCCAAACTCAAGCCGAAGTAGCGCAAGCCATTGGAGTGTCACAAAGTGTCATTTCCAGGATCTGGAACCGTTTTTTGGAGAGTGGATGTGCAGGCCGAAGACCAGGGCAAGGTCGTAGACGGGCAACAACGCCCAATGAAGATCGGTATTTAGCGTTAACAGCTCGGAGACACCGAAACATGAACGCTACTCTTCTCCAACAACACCTTCGCTCGGCTACAGGCACCACGATTTCAACTCAGACTGTCCGAAACCGGCTCCATGCTGTAGGTCTGTATGCTCGCCGACCGATGGTATGTGTTAGATTAACATCAAGGCATCGTCGCGACCGCAGGGAGTGGGCAACCGAGCATGTCAACTGGAGGAGAAATGAATGGAGCAATATTCTGTTTTCTGACGAGTCCCGTTTTTCTGTGCATCCGGATAATAGGCGTATTTTCATCTGGAGGGACCGTGGCAGTAGGAATAATCCTGCATTCGTGCACGAAAGTGTCAGATTTGGCGGTGGAGGAGTGTTGGTGTATGGTGGCATCTCCAATGACGGGCGCACTGACCTCTACATCATTCGAGATGGAGCTCTGACTGGTCGCCGATATAGGGATGAGATCCTCAGACCTATTGTAGTCCCTTACGCTGCAGCAATCGGAGATAACTTCATTTTAATGGACGATAACTGCAGGCCACATCGTGCAAACCTGGTGGAGGATTTCCTTTTCGAGGAAGGAATCGTTCGAATGGAATGGCCAGCGTGTTCTCCAGACATGAATCCAATCGAGCACGTTTGGGACGCTCTAGGAAGACGAGTTTCTGGCCGCCAACAACCCCCACAAACTCTCCAAGAACTGGAAAGGGCTCTTCTGGAAGAGTGGGGCAGAATACCCCAACTCGTCATTAATAGCCTCATTGAGTCCATGTCTCAAAGGTGTTCAACGTTGCTGGCCGCCCGTGGAAACCATACCCCCTACTGAAAATGATTTTCTTTGAAGAAAACACCTTTTCTTATTCTTTTTTTCTCATATGCACAGATTGTGTTTTTTTCCTTTTGTACACAAATGCGCAATAAAATGCATTTTTTTCTGCCAAACATGTGTAATTTATTCTCATATAACCTACTATGTCTGTCGACCATGTATCAATCAGCTAAAAAGTTTCCCAGATACAAAATCCACCTAAAACTGCAATATCCTTTAATTGTTTTGAGCAGTGTAGTTAAATAAATAATAGATAAGTGAAAAAGCTTTAGTGTTTTATTTTTTCAATATGATTGTTATATCACTATTATGTGAGTGAATGGACTTGTAAATTTATACACAATGTATAAAAATAAATTTCTTAGAATTTTACAAGAAGTAAAAATTTAATACAAGTTACTCAAATTATATATTTAAAAATTTTTTAACATATTATTGATTCACATATGTTAGTTAAATTAATATGCTACTAAACATTTAATTTTGTATAATCTATATTGTTAATTTTTTTAACACATATTACTTTTATACAATAAATCTATTTAACTAATTATACATTAGCGTAATTAAACAAACTTATTTTACTAAATATACATATTGGTAATTATTTTTTATTAATTACATATGCCTGATTATACTTTTTATCGTACGCGATTAACTATTTATACATTTAATAAGCAACTTGCGTTGCCATACCCACTTTTATAAATCATTAGATATTATAAAGCATATGGATTTTACATAAAACAAGCAATATACATTTTCGTTAAATGAACAACTTTAAGCTATAACGTCATGTTTAGTTTTAAACTTGCTTTAAACTGTAACCGTAACTCTTTTTTTAACCTATAGTAACTGTTTAAATATAATATAATCAGTTTACTGTTGACTTTTGTCGTGACTGAACTTTTTAATGATTGTTATTTTTAAAAAATGGCTTGTGAATTAGATAGGGTTAAAGAGTCGTGTGAAGAAATGGCTTGTTCAACAAAGTTTCAACGTTTAGATAAACCTATGGAAAATTCTGATTTTTATAAAAATGAATTTTTACCCAAATCTAGTATACAGGAGAACTATGAAACACTATCCCCTACCATGGACTTGTATGCTGTAGAGCCTAAGATTGCCAAAGATTCTACAACCCCAATATTTACTAACTGTGATAATGACGAAACGTCTTTCCCTGACACCTGCTGTGAGTCTACCTCTGCTACAGGCTTTTTGGATACAATGTTTAAGGACCTAGATTTTAAAAAATTGGAAACATACCTTACCTCACCGACTACAAGTGATTTAATTTCTTCAAATGAACCATCAACTTGCATTACACATATTAGTGAACAATTATATAACATATCCCCTCCCATCGCATGTGTGAATAACATTTCCAAAAACAAACATGGTAAATCTCGCATTTTTGTCATGTTTCGGATTAAACTTGATGATTTTATATTTTTAACTTTAAAACGACATTATAAACAGTATTATGTACATATTGAAGAGATCAAACACAATGTATTTACAAATGAAGAAATTTCATCAACAAATAGAATTTTTATGGATATTTCAACATGGTATGAATTCCAATATAAAATTTTTGGATTTAATTTAAAATATAAAAGTTCATCGTTTATTGCTAACAATACAGTATTAGTGTTAAATTATAATAATTCTATTATGCAAATAAAAAATGTAAAGAATTATACACATTGTGTTTTAAACAATTTTCAGTTAGAAAATTTAAAAGAAAAAGCTATTGATTTTAATAGCAATCTTATTAAACACTTGTATACAGTTCATCTACCGCAGTTAATTAAGCAAAAATGCACACTCGTTAATTTACCTTCTGAAATCGAGCATGTTTTACTAACGAAACTTATCTCTTCTATTGAGGATAATGTACTGACAATATTAAACCAAATTCATGAATGTGTAGGATGTATATTTAGACACAAATCCCAAAGTCTACATACATGTTTCACCTTTAATAAACGTGAAAGATTTAATCATTTAGGGGATATGATTTTAATGCTTGTAAATTTTGATTATGTTATTTCAAGGTTTTTAAACGGAGTTGAATGTATCAGCGAAAACTTTTTACGTAACATTAATGTGGAATTTATTCGAAATGTATTGTTTAAATCCTAAAAATAAAATATTATGCTTTAAATCTGTGTGTGTTTATTTAAACAAAATGTGTGTGTTTATTAATATTGTTTAACTTGCAATTTAAGATTAATAATTTCTCTTATATGTTTATAACAGAAACATGATAACATAGTATGTATACTAAATGTTAGTAACATACTACATATATTAGTAAATATATTTTTGAACTATTATAAGTTTTTAAAATATTACAAGATAGCAAAATTATTTTTCAATTAAAAAATTAAGTTCAAAAAGTTTTATAAATTTTCAATTTTAAACTTAATAAAAGTATTTCATAATTTATCAATGTTGATTCGTCTTGTATGTTAATAATATATAATGGTAACATACTATATAGTTGTTATGTTACTACATGTACTTATAAAAATAATTTAAACATGTTATATTATTGTAAAAGTTTTTTAATTTTTATAAAATAATTTAAATATTTAAGAAGATTATAAGTAATCAAAATAATTTAAATCACTTTTTTTTTAAAATTATAATAAGTTAACAAAATTGAAAAGTTAACAAAATTATTTTATAAATGTTTGAAAAAACTTAATTTTAATAAATTGTGTCTATGTATACATATATATGTATATAAATGTATGTGCCTATATACATGCGGAACTTTAGTTAAGTAATAGAATTTCTCACACTTTGTCATTAGAAATCCTATATTCCGATAATTAATAACAATTAGCTTTACATTAAAGAAATTGATTCATTTATACTTACAAACATAGCATGTCCATCTTATTTACTTACTTGAGACATTGTGCTCGGCACTATCATTGGGACAGGATGTTTTGTTCACACCACGTGGTTTCCTTAAAAGTCACGTGATCATGAAGATAAGAGACACAACATATTAGACATTTTCACTTCAACCATAGCACAGGCAAGTTATAATGTCTTGTATTCTTTATTTTACATTTTAAATAACCTTTTATACCCATATATATTACAAACGTATGGTAAAATTACTAAATTATTGTTTAAAAGCCTTTTATTTTGTAATACTATCGAGAATAAGATGATGTAATATATTTAAAATCTTGCTAAGGGGTTTTATTTAGTTTTAGTATAAGCATTGTTTATTCAACTGCCTATAGTTTTTAGAAGTAACTTAATTTTCTTAAACAAGCGGAAAATAATATTTCTTCATTAATATATCATGTTTACAAAATTTTTAAGTTATATCTAATATAACTTTTAAATACATAGTATATTTATATACCAAATCTATAAGTATACTTATATACTTAAATAACATGTAAGTATACATATACTTATAGATACTTATAGTATAAAAATTTACTAATGAAGAAATATTATATATAACTTAAAAATTTTGTAAACATGATATATTAATGAAGAAATATTATTTTCCGCTTGTTTAAGAAAATTAAGTTACTTCTAAAAGCTATAGGCAGTTGAATAAACAATGCTTATACTAAAACTAAATAAAACCCCTTAGCAAGATTTTAAATATAGACAACAGATCTATTTTCAAACTTGATAATCGTTCAATTTTAGTTTAAAATCTGAAATAATTTATCAAGTAAAGGGTAGTATTTTGCATACAATATGTAAGTTGTATTATAATAATGGTACACATGTTTAATGAAATTGTCTCAAATTAAGTATGATGATAAAATTCAAACTTAAAATCGAGGGTTGGGCGAAAGAGTGTGCTATGGGAGAGGGGGTTTTAGGAGGGGGGCAGCATGTTATAGTAGGGGGTATTTTTTAAGGGGGGCTTAATTTAAAATTTTTTAAAATGTCTTATAGTACGAGGTTTTCGGTGATGGTAGAGTACGACCACTATCCCCATACCCATACCCCCCCTACCCATGCCCCCCCCCTTTTTTTTTAATTTTAGGGGAGAGAAAGTTTAAGGTGGTGTCGCCCTCTATCGGTAAGTATGGAAATTATGGAATTCAAAAATGACTGCTTCTGTAAAAGAATTTTGTTATAGCATAGTATAAAATATTTTAAAGTTTCTTACCAAACTGCTTACAATGGAAATATTTCGTTATAGCATAGCACATAATAAATAATTTTAAAGTTTCTTACCAAACTGCTCGCAAAGGAATTTGTAAAAGAATTTTGTTATAGCTTAGTATAAAATATTTTAAATATATCACCATACTGCTTACAATGGAAATATTTAGTTATAGCATAATGCTAAATAAAATATTTTAAAGTATCTCACCAATCTGCTTACAAAGGAAATATTTAGTTATAGCATAGCACTTAATAAAAATTTTAAAGTGACACATTTAAATAATTATACTTCCCAATGCGCTGTCAGTTACGCTACGAAGGCTCCGTACAATTAATATAAATAATGAAACCTAAGTAGAGGGAAAAGGAGAGTTCGATTATGGGTGTGGTGGCGGCGGTGGAAGGGGGCTTATTTTTGAGGAGGGCTTAATTTTTTTTTTTTTTTTTTTTTTTTTTTTTTTTTTTTTTTTAATCTTAGAATTGACTTTCACTTTGAAGGCGAAACGGAGATCAATTTTTTTTTGGTGGCGCCCTCTATCGGAAGGGAATGTAATAACGAATATTTAAAATAGGTTTTCTTGAAAAGATTTCACTGAGGTTTGAACCTGCAAAATGGCTTCTTGACTTGATAATTTGTGGTAGGTTTAACTGATCAAGCCAAGAAGTTATACATGAATGTCGAGATTTTAAGTGTTTAAAGAGAGGTATCGTGAGAGTGACGTATCATGTGTTAAAATGACTTGAGAAAGGAAGTGATTAGCGTCGTGTGTCTGTATATAACGGTATGCATTGTGTTTTCGCTCATTTATATGCTTACCGGAAGTGAAAAGTTTAAGGTTTATTTTATACTGAATTTAAATGAAACCGGAAATTTATCTTTTTCGATATGATTGGATTGACTATTAACATATTTATTTTAAAATGTATAGTGGAAGCAATGGTAAAAAGAAGACATCTTTAGGGGTAATTACTGTTTTTATTGTGTTTGGTGTAGAAAACATAGGAAAGAGGTATAGTTAAAAAACAAATTCAATTTTATTAATAATTTTCCCAATGCAATACATGTGGACCCACTTTTCGTTTTTTAGTGGGTTTTGACAAATCTAATACAGAATCTTGTTTAATGTTTATTGACAAATATTTATTTTTAATAAAATTTCGCGGGACATTCATTTCGTTTAATGTTTCTAATAATTCGTTCTGTGCCTTGATCGGTTTTCTTTTATTTACAGAAAACAAAAGATTAAATAAATCTGCCAAGTTTGATTCGGGGATAGGTTTTCCTTCGAAACTCACAGTCAAATTTTTATTTTATCGAAATTTTCTTGGACGTGCCGTGACAAACTGAACTAATGCTTTGATAATTTAGGATAGCTTTATCTGGATATCATGGTGGTTAGATTACGGATATTTGTGTTTGGAATAACGTGATTTTTAATTTTGCCTGTTCAGTTTCAATTATATTGTGAAATGAGGGTTTATTTTTGAAAGATAATGTTAACTTTTTGTGATTATCTTGTAACAGACTGCTTTCATTAAAAGTGTATTTTAGAATTGTAAACTACAATTTTGAAATTTTCGCCTGTTTGGAAAAAAAGCACAGGGGAAAAAAATAAAAGTATTAAAATAATAATAACAACAACTGTTCAAAAATATAATAACAACTGAACAAATGATCAAAAATAATAAAAAATGTTCAAATAATAATAACAACTGTTCAAAAATAATAAAAACTATTTAAAATATAATAACAACTGTTAAACGATTGACTTTATACAACCAACATTTAAAAAAAAGATAATCGAATCTAGTTTTTTCTAACATGACTTATTTGAAATATTCACTTTTTCTAGTTAGATTTACAACACGTAAGTGATTTATAACACATAAGTTACACATAAGTAAAATATTATTTATAAAAGCACTAAATACGAGATTAATAAGAATTTTTAACTTACAAACATATGAACTTCTGATACACAAGTGATTCGACCAGTAAAATATTATTTAGAAAAGCATTTTTGACTTACAATTGTACGAACTTCTGATATGTAACCCTTTCTGAATCAATGTGTAAGAATTAACTGACTATTGAACTTATAACAGAATATGATAAAATAATCACGTGACTTTTTTAAACCAATAAAATGTTATTATTTTTAAACAAGCGCCCTCTATCATTTTATGAACTTCCAAGAAACGAGTTAATATGATTATATTGTTTCCTGTTACCACTGTGAAAGGTTGTGTTTTCCGTTTTAAGTTAGTTTACATTTAAGTGATTACGGAACGAGTCATGGATTCTGCTTTGTTAAGTGCTAATGATATGTCTAACGTGAAGAGTGAACCCTCATCACCGGGATTAAATGACCATGACAGGGAATTTTTAATACAGCCTAAAGAAGAACCCGTTTCGAATTGTGAAGTGAAACCCACCTCATCAGGATTAAAGAAACAGAAGTTACCCTTTGTGTGTTCTACTTGCGACAAAGCTTTTCCCCGAAAGGTTAACTTAACGTTTCACATGAAATGTCATCTGGAGAAAATACCTCTTGTGTGTATAATTTGTGAAAAAACATTTGCTAGAAAGTATCATTTATTAAATCATATGAAGGTCCATTCAAAGACCCCTGTGATTCATAATTGTAATGTATGTGGCGAAGTATTTTCACAAAAGAGTGATTTATTAAAGCATGGGAAAATTCATAATACTTCCAAGCCAAATCAAAAGAAAAGTATACAGTCACCCAGTCACTGTAAATGCGACGACTGTTTGGAAACATTTAATAATAGATCTGACTTAGTGAAACATAGAAAAATTCATCTTTCACCTAAAGAACTTAACCCGTCTGATCAACTTTCCTTGGGAAACAGTTCGAAATATGAAATTTCAGACATCACTCAGTTTAGTAAAATATTTAAGTTTTTCGATGTTTTTACTCCTGCTCATTGGAATTTAGGTGAGGAAATGATTGTTGAAGTACAAATGAATAAGAACTATGAGCTTTATGTTCACATACAGAAATACGAAGAATTTGAAAAGAACGGTCGTGAACTTACCCCCACAAATGAAGGCATTAGATTATCATGTTCAACATTCGACAAATTTGAATCGATATTGGATAAATTTAATTTTGTTTCTGAAAAAGATACATTCGTATGTAATAATGACTTACTAATCGCTTATGTAAATAAGGAATCATGCATACTGCAAAAATTATTCAAATCGAAAAAGTTTGGGTTTTGTTTGAAGTCGGATTTTTTACTGCTTACAAAAGATCAATATTTGAAACTAGTGAAAAATGGCTTTTAAATTACCAAATGTCTCATTGAGACGCTTTTAACCAAGTTTATTCCTGTTTCGATTTTAGAAAACTTAAACAAATGTAAATGTACCCACCTCACAATAGAAGAGACTTTGAACTATTTCTTAAAATGTTTCGATGACGAGTTAAAGTCATCCGTTTCTCGCGTGTTTGATTGCTATCGATGTTCAATCGGAGAACCAATTAATGTGAAACACGGGTGTGATAGTTATAATTTACGTAGAAAGTATAATTGGTGTAGCGACAGTGCACTGCTAAATTTCAACGTGACTGAATTTGTAAATAACATATTCAAGAAATGTTCATGTAATTATACTCATTTATTTTTTGAAACTATGAATATGGAATTTTATAATAACCATTTAGACAATGTATTTGTAAATTAACATAGAAATGTATTTATTTAATAAATATTCGTTTTTATATCACATATCTGTTTTTATTTCACATGTCTATTTATTTTTTTATTTTTATTTATTTATGAAATCAATCTTTGAAGTTTCATTTTCTAGAAAAAAAAATGAACATTTTATGAGTAGGCAAATTTTTTTTAATTGTAGTCTTTAAAGTTAACACTTTTTGGTTAAATGAAATCTCTTTTTAAGAAAAATTTATTATTTTTATTTGAATAGGTATTAAACTTATTTATTGATAAGAAAGTTTAATTTTCTCTCTCCTTTTAAACAATGACATTGCATGTTTTGATAATTTCCATCCCACAGTTAACATTACAGTATTTAACATAGTTAAGAAAATGTTTAACTTAAACCGTCACTGTATTTATTATAGATAAGTAAACATTTTATCTTTAACCTAAATGTAATTTAAATGATTAACTATAACTGTGACTGCTTTTAATCTAGATAAGTGAATGTTTCCAGGAATCACAATCAGTTTACTGTAGACTTTTATCGAGATTACACCAGTTAGTGGAATGCTGATTAAAAATATTTTATGACATTAATATGCAGAAAAGATCTCACGAAGAAGTACTTTCACCTTCAAAACGTCAACGTTTAGAAAAACCCATGGAAAATTTAAATACCTATGAGAAGGAGTTAAAAGACCCAAGATTAAAACTTTCTAAAATGGGTAATAACTGTGTAACTACTGAGGACTTACAAGATGTGAAACCCGAGATCGCTATGAATTTTTCAAACTTTGCCTATGGGAATGATACAACATCTTTCGAGAATCCCGGTCGAATGCCAAATTCTGCCACGGACTATTTGAAAACATTTTTCGAAGACATGAATTTTGAAAATTTAGATTGTTCTACTACCTTAGCGTTTCAAGAACCTACAAATAATATTTTACAGACTACTGTTAAACGCGAGGTCAACGAGCTACAAGCAAGCAACATTCCGCAAACAAGTGGTGAATTACAAACCACCATCTCACCTGCAAATGACATTAAAAGTGATAAATTATGCAATTCCTATGTGTTTCACAAAGAACTAAGTGACTGTTTCTATTTAACTTTGAAGTTAAGAACTAAACAATATTATATACTTATACGAGAATTTAAACGCAATGTATCTACTAATGAAGAAATCCCGACCAACCGCGTGGTTAATATGGATATTCCTAGCTGGTTTGAGTTTCAATATAAACTCATTGCATTTAATTTAAGATACAAAAGTACGTCCTTTGTTTCTAATAACATGATTTTAGTGTTAAACCAATATTCTACAATGCGAATTAAAAATTTAAAGAATCATTCTTATATTGACTTAAACGAACATCAACTAGAAAAATTAAAAGAAAGTACCTCTCATTTAAATAGTGCACTTTTACAACATATGTATACAAAACTTTTACCATCTCTTATTAAAAAGAAATGTATGGTGAGTAATATATCTACAGAAAATGAACAGGTGTTAAAGTATAAACTTAACACGTGTATCGATAATAATATGTTATCAATACTTAATCAATTGTATGAATGCCATGCTTGTGCACTACGACATTCGAGCAAAAGCCTTCACTCCTGTTTCACATTTAATAATAGGGAAAAATTTAATCAATTAGGGGAAGCTTTGTTAATGCTCGTAGATTTCGATTATGTAACTTCAACGTTTCTAAACGGAGTTTATAATGTTAGTGAGCACTTTTTATGTAAGATTAATGAACAAACTATTTGTAATGAATTGTTTAAGACCTGAAAATAAAATGTTTTTGATTAAGTTCTGTCTGTTTATTTTTGCAAAGTGTCTATGAGTGAATTTATTAGTTTATAATTTAGTAGAAATTTTAAGTGAAGTGATGTAATCCAATTAAAAAATAAATTAATCTATAACAAAAATTAATTGTAATAAAAATATTCACATTAAAAAAAAAAGGTTAAAAAAATTAGAAGTTAATGAAATTAAAACTTATTAAAATTAAAAGTTAACAACAAAAAATAAATAATAAAATAAAATAAAGATTAACCAAAATATAGTTTTAAAATAAAAGTAAACAAAAAAAGTTATAAAGTAAAAGTTAACAAAAAGTTAAAAGTTAATAAAATATTTAAAAAAGCAAAAGAATGTATGTGTTATGAAGAGAGGGGTTTCCTTGTGGAAGTAACTTACAAAATGTATGTGTATGTATTTATTAGTTTTTCATTTAGTAGAACTTTTAAGTGAACAGTTAGAATTTATGTTTTTATATAACTTAACACAAAATAAAATTTTTAACTATTGCAAAAAGATTCAACTATTGAATGGAAATATGCATATTAGTAAAACAATCACAAGTTAATAAAATGAAAGATTTTAAATTTCATACAATTAAACAAATATATATATATATACAGGGTGATTCATAAAAGATGGGCAGAACTTTAAGGGGTTATAGTACACTTAAAGACAAATAATATTAAATAGGAGACTAAGGGTCCCAGACGTATTCCCAAGGAGATAGGGGGCATTAAAGTTTAGGGTCCGAAATTTCAAATGATTATAAAACATGGAAAAATTGGTCGATTCGTTTGCGGTTTTTGCAAAAAATTTTCTTTATGCCAGTATTTTCTTGAAATAAAATTTTAAAGTTCAATTTCAAAAAATGCCGATAGGGGGCGCTTTAGACTTTGGAGTAACAAACAACTATTTTTTAACGTTATTTTTTGTATTTCTTTAAATGATTTCGAAAGCTTAGACTTAAACTTAAATTTTGATCTAAAAATCTGAGTCCTAACGAGTAGTTAAGTAGCGTAAACTGAAATTTGAAATTTGAAACCCTTCTCCCCCCAGAACAAAAATCAGTTATTCCCGATCTTTGTGTCGTAGATTAGGCTCTAACTACTGCCGCGTTTTGCTAAAATTATTCTTTATGTCAGTATTTTCTTGAAAATAAATTTTAAAGAAAATTTTCAAAAAATTCCGATAGAGGGCGCTTTAGACTTTGGAGTAACGAACAACTATTTTATACCGTTATTTTTTGTGTCTCATTAAATGCTTTCTAAAGCTTAGACCTTAGTACCTTCACACGTGAAGGTACATTTAACACACACAATGCACATGTATGGGCGGATGTCAATCCACATGCTACGTATCCACATGCTCATCAGAGACGCTTTTCCATCAATGTTTGGGCAGGAATCCTCGGAGACCACCTAATCGGACCGTACCTTCTTCCTGAACGCCTCAACGGTAAAACATACCTCACATTTCTGCAACATGTGCTGCCAGACCTGTTAAACGTTGTTCCTCCACGCATCCGGCGGGTCATGTGGTTCCAGCACGATGGAGCGCCAGCCCATTACGTACGAGACGTCCGCAACTATCTGGACATCACATTTCCGAACAGATGGATTGGTCGAGGTGGTCCTGTTGCTTGGCCTGCTCGCTCGCCAGATCTTTCACCCCTCGATTTCTTTTTTTGGGGACGATTGAAGGCTCTTATGTATGAGACACCCATTGAATCGCCCGAGGAACTGGTCGCCAGACTTTCCGCCGCTGTAGGGGAAGTGCTCGAAAAGCCTGATGTTTTCGCGAATGTTCGCCGTTCCATTCGTCGCCGTTGTTCTGCGTGCATAACCTCTGGTGGTCACAATTTTGAACATTTATTGTGATTACATGTTAATAAATATGCTTTGGTAACATAATCCTAATTTGTGTCTTTTTACCTCGTATCACAGCACACAATGTGTGGACATGGTAAACTGAACTGTGCTCAGGAGTAGAAATTTCAAACCCCTCTCCCCAGAAACTTAACCACGTCTAACGATTCAGATTTTGGGCTGAAAATTTAAGTCTAAGCTTTAGAAAGCATTTAATGAGACACAAAAAATAACGGTATAAAATAGTTGTTCGTTACTCCAAAGTCTAAAGCGCCCTCTATCGGAATTTTTTGAAAATTTTCTTTAAAATTTATTTTCAAGAAAATACTGACATAAAGAATAATTTTAGCAAAACGCGGCAGTAGTTAGAGCCTAATCTACGACACAAAGATCGGGAATAACTGATTTTTGTTCTGGGGGGAGAAGGGTTTCAAATTTCAAATTTCAGTTTACGCTACTTAACTACTCGTTAGGACTCAGATTTTTAGATCAAAATTTAAGTTTAAGTCTAAGCTTTCGAAATCATTTAAAGAAATACAAAAAATAACGTTAAAAAATAGTTGTTTGTTACTCCAAAGTCTAAAGCGCCCCCTATCGGCATTTTTTGAAATTGAACTTTAAAATTTTATTTCAAGAAAATACTGGCATAAAGAAAATTTTTTGCAAAAACCGCAAACGAATCGACCAATTTTTCCATGTTTTATAATCATTTGAAATTTCGGACCCTAAACTTTAATGCCCCCTATCTCCTTGGGAATACGTCTGGGACCCTTAGTCTCCTATTTAATATTATTTGTCTTTAAGTGTACTATAACCCCTTAAAGTTCTGCCCATCTTTTATGAATCACCCTGTATATATACGCAACACATTACGGATTTAAATATTATAAGAAATGTTTGATTGAAATTTTTAAGACAGATTTAATTCTTGGTTCTGCCATATATAGTTCGAACTTATTTTAGAAGATAGTTTTCAATAGTCTTGTGGTTCGAACTTGACAAAATGAAATCAAGACACAATGAATTGTATGTTATTTTAATCATTATGTCATGACTTCATACTTCTGAAAGTGTATTTAAAGGTTTCTCTAGCTTTATTCAATGTTATTAAGCGTTTGTGAAACCGAAAATTAATGAAAAAACAGATCGCCTTCTACCAATTGCGCTAAGAATGTTTTATTCAATTATTATAAATAATAAAACCTTTTAGAATATTACTTATTTTAAATTCAAAATAATAAAAATTTAAAGTTAACAAAATAAATAATTCCTCTGTTCATTATAAATAAATAAAAGTTTACAAAATAAAAGTTTCAAAATTAAAACTTTATAAAAATTATAAGTTAACAAAAAATTAAATAAAATAAAATTTTAAAATAAAAATTATGAAAAGTAAAGTTTATAAAAATTAAAAGTTTTTAAAATTTTTAAGTTATGTTTAAAAATCTTCAAATTAATCAAAATTGACTTTTAGTTTTATGTTAATGTAAGTTTCAATGTTTTAAATATTGAGCTAACTGTTTATCCCCATAATCATTTGTTTACCCATCTTCCAACCAACCAACTGGTTGCCTAGCCAACCATATACTTTGTATCTACACATGCGCAGAAAAAAAACACTAACTTGAGTTTTACTTTAAACCTTTGCTAGATTAGATATATTATACAAGTCGAATATCTTCCATACTTAGAAAATTTATAATTTTCAACTATTCGTCCCTATTTATCTTAAAACATTAACAAATAAATATAATTTATATACTTACAAAAACAGGATAACTTAAAAAGGGGTCCATACATTTCAGCTTGCTAAAGTCAAGTGTCTGGTTTATAACAGAATGAGGTTAAACTATCAGTTTACGTCCTTATCACTCACGTGATCAAGACCTTATCAGTTACATGTTCAGGCCGATAACAGCTAAAAACAGCGTGTTGGTCATTTTAACTTCTGACTTCGCATACTGTGGTTCGGTAAGTTTTCTTGTCTAACATTTCTTTCTTTTTAAGAAATAAACTAATCGGAAAAATTTCTTTTCATACCCACTTACTTTTAAATCACAATGTTAAAAGACTAAATTTTATTATCTTAAATTATTCTTTTAAATGTCAAACAAAAGATCTTACAATATATTTGCAAATAAGTTCTTATAAAACGGTTTTAATTAGTTAAAGGATGAACATTGTTATTTTAACTATCTATTATTTTGAAAGCGAAAAAGATTAATTCACATGAAAATTAAACTTACCTTATTTATAAGCTGGGTAAGCAGGGTCTGGCTTTTGTGACGACTTGTAGAGATTTGAAAGATAGTACAAACGCATATCAGTTAATCTCACGTGATATGATGACGTTACTAAGTGACGTCATACACCACAGGTTAATCACGTGACTACATAACCTTCACATTACTAGTGATGTTTAGATCACGTAGCTAATTGTAATTATTATAAAATATACTTATAATATATTTATAAAAATATATTCATAAATTAATAATTAATTTATTATTTTAAAATGCTATGCTTTTCAAAATAATACGCAAATAAATTAGTTATTAATTTATGAATATATTTTTATAAATATATTATAAGTATATTTTATAATAATTACAATTAGCTACGTGATCTAAACATCACTAGTAATGTGAAGGTTATGGTCGCGTAGTCACGTGATTAACCTGTGGTGTATGACGTCACTTAGTAACGTCATCATATCACGTGAGATTAACTGATATGCGTTTGTACTATCTTTCAAATCTCTACAAGTCGTCACAAAAGCCAGACCCTGCTTACCCAGCTTATAAATAAGGTAAGTTTAATTTTCATGTGAATTAATCTTTTTCGCTTTCAAAATAATAGATAGTTAAAATAACAATGTTCATCCTTTAACTAATTAAAACCGTTTTATAAGAACTTATTTGCAAATATATTGTAAGATCTTTTGTTTGACATTTAAAAGAATAATTTAAGATAATAAAATTTAGTCTTTTAACATTGTGATTTAAAAGTAAGTGGGTATGAAAAGAAATTTTTCCGATTAGTTTATTTCTTAAAAAGAAAGAAATGTTAGACAAGAAAACTTACCGAACCACAGTATGCGAAGTCAGAAGTTAAGATGACCAACAGGCTGTTTTTAGCTGTTATCGGCCTGAACATGTAACTGATAAGGTCTTGATCACGTGAGTGATAAGGAAGTAAACTGATAGTTTAACCTCATTCTGTTATAAACCAGACACTTGACTTTAGCAAGCTGAAATGTATGGACCCCTTTTTAAGTTATCCTGTTTTTGTAAGTATATAAATTATATTTATTTGTTAATGTTTTAAGATAAATAGGGACGAATAGTTGAAAATTATAAATTTTCTAAGTATGGAAGATATTCGACTTGTATAATATATCTAATCTAGCAAAGGTTTAAAGTAAAACTCAAGTTAGTGTTTTTTTTCTGCGCATGTGTAGATACAAAGTATATGGTTGGCTAGGCAACCAGTTGGTTGGTTGGAAGATGGGTTAACAAATGATTATGGGGATAAACAGTTAGCTCAATATTTAAAACATTGAAACTTACATTAACATAAAACTAAAAGTCAATTTTGATTAATTTGAAGATTTTTAAACATAACTTAAAAATTTTAAAAACTTTTAATTTTTATAAACTTTACTTTTCATAATTTTTATTTTAAAATTTTATTTTATTTAATTTTTTGTTAACTTATAATTTTTATAAAGTTTTAATTTTGAAACTTTTATTTTGTAAACTTTTATTTATTTATAATGAACAGAGGAATTATTTATTTTGTTAACTTTAAATTTTTATTATTTTGAATTTAAAATAAGTAATATTCTAAAAGGTTTTATTATTTATAATAATTGAATAAAACATTCTTAGCGCAATTGGTAGAAGGCGATCTGTTTTTTCATTAATTTTCGGTTTCACAAACGCTTAATAACATTGAATAAAGCTAGAGAAACCTTTAAATACACTTTCAGAAGTATAAAGTCATGACATAATGATTAAAATAACATACAATTCATTGTGTCTTGATTTCATTTTGTCAAGTTCGAACCACAAGACTATTGAAAACTATCTTCTAAAATAAGTTCGAACTATATATGGCAGAACCAAGAATTAAATCTGTCTTAAAAATTTCAATCAAACATTTCTTATAATATTTAAATCCGTAATGTGTTGCGTATATATATATATATATTTGTTTAATTGTATGAAATTTAAAATCTTTCATTTTATTAACTTGTGATTGTTTTACTAATATGCATATTTCCATTCAATAGTTGAATCTTTTTGCAATAGTTAAAAATTTTATTTTGTGTTAAGTTATATAAAAACATAAATTCTAACTGTTCACTTAAAAGTTCTACTAAATGAAAAACTAATAAATACATACACATACATTTTGTAAGTTACTTCCACAAGGAAACCCCTCTCTTCATAACACATACATTCTTTTGCTTTTTTAAATATTTTATTAACTTTTAACTTTTTGTTAACTTTTACTTTATAATTTTTTTTGTTTACTTTTATTTTAAAACTATATTTTTGTTAATCTTTATTTTATTTTATTATTTATTTTTTGTTGTTAACTTTTAATTTTAATAAGTTTTAATTTCATTAACTTCTAATTTTTTTAACCTTTTTTTTTTAATGTGAATATTTTTATTACAATTAATTTTTGTTATAGATTAATTTATTTTTTAATTGGATTACATCACTTCACTTAAAATTTCTACTAAATTATAAACTAATAAATTCACTCATAGACACTTTGCAAAAATAAACAGACAGAATTTAATCAAAAACATTTTATTTTCAGGTCTTAAACAATTCATTACAAATAGTTTGTTCATTAATCTTACATAAAAAGTGCTCACTAACATTATAAACTCCGTTTAGAAACGTTGAAGTTACATAATCGAAATCTACGAGCATTAACAAAGCTTCCCCTAATTGATTAAATTTTTCCCTATTATTAAATGTGAAACAGGAGTGAAGGCTTTTGCTCGAATGTCGTAGTGCACAAGCATGGCATTCATACAGTTGATTAAGTATTGATAACATATTATTCTCGATACACGTGTTAAGTTTATACTTTAACAGCTGTTCATTTTCTGTAGATATATTACTCACCATACATTTCTTTTTAATAAGAGATGGTAAAAGTTTTGTATACATATGTTGTAAAAGTGCACTATTTAAATGAGAGGTACTTTCTTTTAATTTTTCTAGTTGATGTTCGTTTAAGTCAATATAAGAATGATTCTTTAAATTTTTAATTCGCATTGTAGAATATTGGTTTAACACTAAAATCATGTTATTAGAAACAAAGGACGTACTTTTGTATCTTAAATTAAATGCAATGAGTTTATATTGAAACTCAAACCAGCTAGGAATATCCATATTAACCACGCGGTTGGTCGGGATTTCTTCATTAGTAGATACATTGCGTTTAAATTCTCGTATAAGTATATAATATTGTTTAGTTCTTAACTTCAAAGTTAAATAGAAACAGTCACTTAGTTCTTTGTGAAACACATAGGAATTGCATAATTTATCACTTTTAATGTCATTTGCAGGTGAGATGGTGGTTTGTAATTCACCACTTGTTTGTGGAAGGTTGCTTGCTTGTAGCTCGTTGACCTCGCGTTTAACAGTAGTCTGTAAAATATTATTTGTAGGTTCTTGAAACGCTAAGGTAGTAGAACAATCTAAATTTTCAAAATTCATGTCTTCGAAAAATGTATTCAAATAGTCCGTGGCAGAATTTGGCATTCGACCGGGATTCTCGAAAGATGTTGTATCATTCCCATAGGCAAAGTTTGAAAAATTCATAGCGATCTCGGGTTTCACATCTTGTAAGTCCTCAGTAGTTACACAGTTATTACCCATTTTAGAAAGTTTTAATCTTGGGTCTTTTAACTCCTTCTCATAGGTATTTAAATTTTCCATGGGTTTTTCTAAACGTTGACGTTTTGAAGGTGAAAGTACTTCTTCGTGAGATCTTTTCTGCATATTAATGTCATAAAATATTTTTAATCAGCATTCCACTAACTGGTGTAATCTCGATAAAAGTCTACAGTAAACTGATTGTGATTCCTGGAAACATTTACTTATCTAGATTAAAAGCAGTCACAGTTATAGTTAATCATTTAAATTACATTTAGGTTAAAGATAAAATGTTTACTTATCTATAATAAATACAGTGACGGTTTAAGTTAAACATTTTCTTAACTATGTTAAATACTGTAATGTTAACTGTGGGATGGAAATTATCAAAACATGCAATGTCATTGTTTAAAAGGAGAGAGAAAATTAAACTTTCTTATCAATAAATAAGTTTAATACCTATTCAAATAAAAATAATAAATTTTTCTTAAAAAGAGATTTCATTTAACCAAAAAGTGTTAACTTTAAAGACTACAATTAAAAAAAATTTGCCTACTCATAAAATGTTCATTTTTTTTTCTAGAAAATGAAACTTCAAAGATTGATTTCATAAATAAATAAAAATAAAAAAATAAATAGACATGTGAAATAAAAACAGATATGTGATATAAAAACGAATATTTATTAAATAAATACATTTCTATGTTAATTTACAAATACATTGTCTAAATGGTTATTATAAAATTCCATATTCATAGTTTCAAAAAATAAATGAGTATAATTACATGAACATTTCTTGAATATGTTATTTACAAATTCAGTCACGTTGAAATTTAGCAGTGCACTGTCGCTACACCAATTATACTTTCTACGTAAATTATAACTATCACACTCGTGTTTCACATTAATTGGTTCTCCGATTGAACATCGATAGCAATCAAACACGCGAGAAACGGATGACTTTAACTCGTCATCGAAACATTTTAAGAAATAGTTCAAAGTCTCTTCTATTGTGAGGTGGGTACATTTACATTTGTTTAAGTTTTCTAAAATCGAAACAGGAATAAACTTGGTTAAAAGCGTCTCAATGAGATATTTGGTAATTTAAAAGCCATTTTTCACTAGTTTCAAATATTGATCTTTTGTAAGCAGTAAAAAATCCGACTTCAAACAAAACCCAAACTTTTTCGATTTGAATAATTTTTGCAGTATGCATGATTCCTTATTTACATAAGCGATTAGTAAGTCATTATTACATACGAATGTATCTTTTTCAGAAACAAAATTAAATTTATCCAATATCGATTCAAATTTGTCGAATGTTGAACATGATAATCTAATGCCTTCATTTGTGGGGGTAAGTTCACGACCGTTCTTTTCAAATTCTTCGTATTTCTGTATGTGAACATAAAGCTCATAGTTCTTATTCATTTGTACTTCAACAATCATTTCCTCACCTAAATTCCAATGAGCAGGAGTAAAAACATCGAAAAACTTAAATATTTTACTAAACTGAGTGATGTCTGAAATTTCATATTTCGAACTGTTTCCCAAGGAAAGTTGATCAGACGGGTTAAGTTCTTTAGGTGAAAGATGAATTTTTCTATGTTTCACTAAGTCAGATCTATTATTAAATGTTTCCAAACAGTCGTCGCATTTACAGTGACTGGGTGACTGTATACTTTTCTTTTGATTTGGCTTGGAAGTATTATGAATTTTCCCATGCTTTAATAAATCACTCTTTTGTGAAAATACTTCGCCACATACATTACAATTATGAATCACAGGGGTCTTTGAATGGACCTTCATATGATTTAATAAATGATACTTTCTAGCAAATGTTTTTTCACAAATTATACACACAAGAGGTATTTTCTCCAGATGACATTTCATGTGAAACGTTAAGTTAACCTTTCGGGGAAAAGCTTTGTCGCAAGTAGAACACACAAAGGGTAACTTCTGTTTCTTTAATCCTGATGAGGTGGGTTTCACTTCACAATTCGAAACGGGTTCTTCTTTAGGCTGTATTAAAAATTCCCTGTCATGGTCATTTAATCCCGGTGATGAGGGTTCACTCTTCACGTTAGACATATCATTAGCACTTAACAAAGCAGAATCCATGACTCGTTCCGTAATCACTTAAATGTAAACTAACTTAAAACGGAAAACACAACCTTTCACAGTGGTAACAGGAAACAATATAATCATATTAACTCGTTTCTTGGAAGTTCATAAAATGATAGAGGGCGCTTGTTTAAAAATAATAACATTTTATTGGTTTAAAAAAGTCACGTGATTATTTTATCATATTCTGTTATAAGTTCAATAGTCAGTTAATTCTTACACATTGATTCAGAAAGGGTTACATATCAGAAGTTCGTACAATTGTAAGTCAAAAATGCTTTTCTAAATAATATTTTACTGGTCGAATCACTTGTGTATCAGAAGTTCATATGTTTGTAAGTTAAAAATTCTTATTAATCTCGTATTTAGTGCTTTTATAAATAATATTTTACTTATGTGTAACTTATGTGTTATAAATCACTTACGTGTTGTAAATCTAACTAGAAAAAGTGAATATTTCAAATAAGTCATGTTAGAAAAAACTAGATTCGATTATCTTTTTTTTAAATGTTGGTTGTATAAAGTCAATCGTTTAACAGTTGTTATTATTTTTTAAATAGTTTTTATTATTTTTGAACAGTTGTTATTATTATTTGAACATTTTTTATTATTTTTGATCATTTGTTCAGTTGTTATTATATTTTTGAACAGTTGTTGTTATTATTTTTTTAATACTTTTATTTTTTTTTCCCTGTGCTTTTTTTCCAAACAGGCGAAAATTTCAAAATTGTAGTTTACAATTCTAAAATACACTTTTAATGAAAGCAGTCTGTTACAAGATAATCACAAAAAGTTAACATTATCTTTCAAAAATAAACCCTCATTTCACAATATAATTGAAACTGAACAGGCAAAATTAAAAATCACGTTATTCCAAACACAAATATCCGTAATCTAACCACCATGATATCCAGATAAAGCTATCCTAAATTATCAAAGCATTAGTTCAGTTTGTCACGGCACGTCCAAGAAAATTTCGATAAAATAAAAATTTGACTGTGAGTTTCGAAGGAAAACCTATCCCCGAATCAAACTTGGCAGATTTATTTAATCTTTTGTTTTCTGTAAATAAAAGAAAACCGATCAAGGCACAGAACGAATTATTAGAAACATTAAACGAAATGAATGTCCCGCGAAATTTTATTAAAAATAAATATTTGTCAATAAACATTAAACAAGATTCTGTATTAGATTTGTCAAAACCCACTAAAAAACGAAAAGTGGGTCCACATGTATTGCATTGGGAAAATTATTAATAAAATTGAATTTGTTTTTTAACTATACCTCTTTCCTATGTTTTCTACACCAAACACAATAAAAACAGTAATTACCCCTAAAGATGTCTTCTTTTTACCATTGCTCCCACTATACATTTTAAAATAAATATGTTAATATTCAATCCAATCATATCGAAAAAGATAAATTTCCGGTTTCATTTAAATTCAGTATAAAATAAACCTTAAACTTTTCACTTCCGGTAAGCATATAAATGAGCGAAAACACAATGCATACCGTTATATACAGACACACGACGCTAATCACTTCCTTTCTCAAGTCATTTTAACACATGATACGTCACTCTCACGATACCTCTCTTTAAACACTTAAAATCTCGACATTCATGTATAACTTCTTGGCTTGATCAGTTAAACCTACCACAAATTATCAAGTCAAGAAGCCATTTTGCAGGTTCAAACCTCAGTGAAATCTTTTCAAGAAAACCTATTTTAAATATTCGTTATTACATTCCCTTCCGATAGAGGGCGCCACCAAAAAAAAATTGATCTCCGTTTCGCCTTCAAAGTGAAAGTCAATTCTAAGATTTAAAAAAAAAAAAAAAAAAAAAAAAAAAAAATTAAGCCCTCCTCAAAAATAAGCCCCCTTCCACCGCCGCCACCACACCCATAATCGAACTCTCCTTTTCCCTCTACTTAGGTTTCATTATTTATATTAATTGTACGGAGCCTTCGTAGCGTAACTGACAGCGCATTGGGAAGTATAATTATTTAAATGTGTCACTTTAAAATTTTTATTAAGTGCTATGCTATAACTAAATATTTCCTTTGTAAGCAGATTGGTGAGATACTTTAAAATATTTTATTTAGCATTATGCTATAACTAAATATTTCCATTGTAAGCAGTATGGTGATATATTTAAAATATTTTATACTAAGCTATAACAAAATTCTTTTACAAATTCCTTTGCGAGCAGTTTGGTAAGAAACTTTAAAATTATTTATTATGTGCTATGCTATAACGAAATATTTCCATTGTAAGCAGTTTGGTAAGAAACTTTAAAATATTTTATACTATGCTATAACAAAATTCTTTTACAGAAGCAGTCATTTTTGAATTCCATAATTTCCATACTTACCGATAGAGGGCGACACCACCTTAAACTTTCTCTCCCCTAAAATTAAAAAAAAAGGGGGGGGCATGGGTAGGGGGGGTATGGGTATGGGGATAGTGGTCGTACTCTACCATCACCGAAAACCTCGTACTATAAGACATTTTAAAAAATTTTAAATTAAGCCCCCCTTAAAAAATACCCCCTACTATAACATGCTGCCCCCCTCCTAAAACCCCCTCTCCCATAGCACACTCTTTCGCCCAACCCTCGATTTTAAGTTTGAATTTTATCATCATACTCTAAGACGATGATTTGGCTCCTCCCATGCTGGAGTTAAACTCTCCTTTTTTCACTACTAACTTGTATAATTGCTGCGACAAGGAGAAAAACCCACAAATTTGTGAAATGTATTTATATTTGTGATATACTTTTTATGTTCGTGAATTGTGCTCATTTATTCGTGATGTGTGCCCAGAAACTGTAATTAAAGAAAATCTCATGACTGTATACAGATCAAGGACAAACTTAAAAAACATTTTCATTCCTTTTGACTTTAAAAAAACTTTTAATTCATTCTGCTATTAAAACTAACGCTGTCAACATCTCTAAAAGGAGTAAATCGATGTTCTCATACTGAATTGAGTATGTTTGGATCATAAATGCAACTATTCAAGGAATCAAGGAAATAACTATCAAGGAGGAAAATCGCGAATATAGTCAATCGCTGATGGAAAAATATGCACATTTTGTCCATTAATCGTAGAAAAAAACGCGAATTTCGTTAATTTGCTGCGAGAAAAAATCGCAAATTTCTTCAATTCTTCATGTAAGTGAATTTCGTCAATCACTCACGAAAAAAATCGCAAATTTTGTCAATCGCTCATGGAAAAAATTCGTGAATTTCGTCAATTACTCATGGAAAAAAAACTGCAAATTTCGTCCATCGGCCACAGTAAAGAATCGCAAACTTCGTCAATGGGTCAGATGAAAAAAATCTCGAATTTTCTCATTGTCACAGAAAAAAATCGCGAATTTTGTCAATCACTTGCGAACAAAAATCACGAATTTTGTCAATCACTTGCGAACAAAAATCACGAATTTTGTCAATCACTTGCGAACAAAAATCGCGAATTTCGTCAATCGCTGAGGAAAAAAATTGCAAATTTCGTCTATTGATCGCAAAAAGTGTGACAAATTTTGTCGATTGAACGCGGAAAATCGAACATTTTGTCAATTTGTTTGGGGGGATAGCGAAGTTTGTCAATGTATATCAGTTAAAAATCGTGAATTTCGTCAATCACTCATGGAAATAAATTGCAAATTTCGTTCACCGGCCGCAGAAAAAAATTATAAAGAAAATATCTACTAAATTTTGATAGATATGGGTAAAAGGTTAGTGTTTTTATAAGATGTGGACGAGTGTTATCTCTACTTTAGAAATATTTAGTAATGTCTAAAAAATTAGATTCCAATATGAAAACTTTAATATATTATTATCTTTAACATAGTGAAATTAATATGAAGTATTGAGGTATATTTTACATAGAAAATTATGCAGTGCAAAATAATTTTAATATATTATAGGGACAGGAATTTCTGAAAATATAATAAACATATTAAAATATGTGTAGAATAAATGAAATATTATGAATAGATAATTTTTAAGTATTTTTTCATAAAATATGGAATACAAATATTTTAATCCCATATAGAAATTGTAAAAAAAATATATAAACCTATATGTGAAAAGGTGTTTTATTTGGAACTTGGGATAGCGTATTTGAAAAATTATATATATTTTGCAACAAATGGATGGTACTTATTTTAAATAATAATATGATGATCTTCAGAAAAGTAACATTCTTATTTCATAAAACCACCTTTAATCATTGTTTATATGCTAAATGATATTAATTATTTTTATTGAGAAATCAAAAAACTATCTAATAATATTAATTTTTTCATTTGATGAATACTTTTAGTCATAAACTACTCTTATTAAAACAAGTTGGGCAGAAAAGAACATGACTCATACATAAGATTTCCCCGCATTATGTGTTAAAATCAGTGACACATATACCCTAATTCAGAATGAAGAAAGTGTTCTTTGATAGATAAAAGATATTTGTTTTCTCTAAGGTAAGAATTTTAAAACTTATTTTCTAATATATGTATAAAAATGTTTTTCGTATTAATTAACCGTCGGCTGTTCTAAATTGTATACATTCCATAATATATTCGTAAATTAATATACTATTAGCGCAAACTGGTTTTATTATTTTGAAAAAAAAAAAGTGCTATGATCAATTATCGACTAAGATAAGTGTTTAGATTATTTACTTTACCTCAATCTTGATACTTAACAGATTTTAGTGTACACGAGATGAGTAGTACATATGCAGGGCTACACGAAACAATTCACATATATTAACGATTTTAAGTATCAATTGTTAAAACTGAATGTTTAGTGTCATATGTTTTTATTTAGATATCTCACTTCATTGTATGAATGAAATGCCTTAACAATAATGCAAAGCATTGAAAAGTATTTCAAAAACTACACTGTGATGTATCAGTTTTTGTTCTTCAATTTTTTACTAATTTCAGTATGCATTATTATCCATGTATCATTTTTCATTCTTCTTATGTTTCTTCTAATTTCAGTATGGATTATTATTTATGAATCACTTTTTTATTATTCTCCTTTTTTTAAAAATCTAATTTCACTGTGTATAATTATTGTTATTTTTTTATTTCATATATTTCCCGCCCCATATGTTATTAATGTGAGATGCAAAAATTGATTAATTACATTAACTGTTAAATGAATTTTGTATTTCTTTTCTGCGCGTGTACATATAAATTATAAAACACATAGGTAATTATTCATTAATAAACAGATGTCAATAGTTAATCGAGTTATTATAAATTTTACTTTCATATGGTTTTAAAGGAAAATGTGAAATAGCAGGGGTCGATGCAAGTTTTTTTTCTTGGAGCCCATTTTGTGAAATTTATTATATTTTTGTGAAAAATAACATTTTTTAACGAGAGTTGAAATCCAGTTAATCAAATTCGAACCAGGCATTTATAAACAAAAACTTTTTAAATCCTTTTGCTGAAGTTTTCCTCTCTGATGAACTTGTTTGTTTACAAATTACACATTTTAAAACTTCACAAAATAATAAATAGTAAGTTTTAATCGAAAAGAACTTTGTGAATAGGCCCATTTTATCAAATTGATTTTTGTGAAGAGGTCCATTCTATCAAATTGATTTTTGTGAAGGGGCCCATTTTATTAAACAGATTTTTGTGAAGGGATCCATTTTATTAAACAGATTTTTGTGAAGGGGCCCTAAATAGGCCCCAAATTTTCCCTGGATCGACCACTGAATAGTATAAATCTTTATTCAGCTATGACTGCTAAAACATGTGGCCCTTATTCGTAAAATAGTTTTCTCCAACCATTTAGAAATTTATTTATTTTTACTTATTATTATTATTATTATTAATATTTAACAATTATTATTATTTTAAAGTGTTCATTTTTAGAATATGTGGGAGAAAAGAAAAGCACGCAAAAGTGTTTCTTTTATCCCTAAAAGTGATTACTAAATATCTCTCCCCTTAACTATCTGCTTAAAACCCCACTTTCGGTTATCTGCTAAGTGACACATCTTGATTCACTCCACTCTAGTACCTGCCTACTAAGAGTGGAAGAAATGAAGAAACAAGGTTTTTTTCTATTTCAATTCTAAAATATATTTTATAAAGAGTGATTAACTCGAAATTCATTAAGTTTAGTTCTGAAACACTCACAAATATTTCCCCTACTAGGATAAAAAATCTCATCCAAGTATTTTTTATAAAACGCTCTACCCTGAATATAATAGACTTATATTATAAATTTGCTTAATATATTCTGCAATGAAAAAGATGAAAAATTTATCTTTTTTCTAAATTATACTTGAAAACCTTTTCGGTGACAATCTAAAAATTCCAATCTTCTCATATATTGTCCCACAGTGGCGCGGACGGTAAAGCTCGGTTCTCGTAAGATCACCGAAAGCAAAGCAGCATCGACCAAGGTCAGCGCTTGGGAGAGTGACAACCTCTCTCATCTGCCTCTGCTGTGGGACCATGTACGTTAATGGGAGCTGGTGCATGTTAAATCTGTTCGTGGCTCTAAAGCCCTCCAATTTTTATATAAGCGTTGCCTCTGGGGGTGCCAATCCAGATGCAGGTCTCTCATCTGGAATTGGTTCAAAATTAGGAGACTAGTTTCTGTGTTATATGGATCATGTCAGCTGTAAAGAAATATAAAGCTGCTCACCAGGCCTTTGGGCTAAACTAAAACAAATTCTTATATATTTCCAAAGTCTCATCGATAAGATATTTCGTTCATTCATTATTTTTAAATAATCCCTCTAATCTAAATCTAACATCTTTTACAGTTCTTAAGTCGCTCTTCATTTCAAAAGTGGACCCTTCACAAAATTTTTCACCATAAAACAAGACCCTGCACAAAATTTTTCGTCTTAAAAATAGACCTTTCAAAAAAAATTTTACCTCACTGAACTGAATCGTTCACAAATTTAATCATTTAAATGTAAAATCTGACTGTTACTTTTGCACTCAATGGTAAACACAATTAAAAATTTATATTTTACATTATTAACTTATTTCACATAACATTCTGATAATGTTGGAAAGTGTTTCACAAACTATACTGTGAGGCACGATTTTTTCTTGTTTATTTATTTAATTTTTTTTTTTTTACTTACTATAGATCCTACTTTGCATCAACGTTAAAATTCTACGTTTATTAATATCCTTTTTTTGGGCACTCTGTATTTTTTTAAGTGTATATTGTTAGCCTAAAATATATCGAAGGGACCTCTGTAAAAATAGGCATGGAATAACACTTTAGTGCAGTGTAATTGAAACATCTAATAGGGCACCCTGTATTTTTAGTATAATCTCTATTTTAGCAAAACATGTATCGAATTTATAATTAGATTCATTAACATATTTAATTAAAACTCAACATTAAAAGATCTCTTACCCCAAAAATTCCTCCTAAGTCCGATCATTAACGTGTCTCTTAATTAATATTTTTCAAAGAATACTCAAAAACTCCTGCATAAATACATTTAAACTAGCATAAAAAAAACTACAGTACACAATATTCCATGCAAACTTTTTACGGAACATTTTCTAACTCTCCAAAATAAATATATTTAAACTATCACTGTGCTAGAGTATACACAATTTGCCGGGGGAAAAAAGTACTCAACAGTTTTTCTAACTTCCCAAAATAAAATAAATATATTCAAAATATTCCCCTTAAAAATATCCTTACATTCTTTCTAACTCCCCAGAATAAAATAAATACATTAAAATATTCCCCACGAAAAATTTTGTAGTAGCGTTAAATATTTCATTCATTCATTGTCTTACAAGATACATAACCTAAAACATTCTTTTTATGGCCCCACTTAGAGTAAGAATCCTTATGTCACCAGAAAAGCCTTATCTTCTCCGCCACTGCTATGACTTTCACCCACCCCACCCTTCTCCAGCATACAGCTCGCCACCATCGGTGGTGCAGAACCGCTATTATTTACCTATTATGATTCCATTTAATTATTCTGATTATCTTTATTTAATATTTTTATTTGGCAGTTAGAATAGATATTATATAACATTTTTAAAGATATTTATATAGTTGTTGTTGTATTTTGGGGGGAAGAGAGGGTACACATTCGATTTGACTGAATATTTCGATATTCGCCCTAACAGAATATTTGGCAAAATGGCCGAATACACACCGAATATTCCGTGTATCCATAGTTGAGTTCAGATAAAATGCAATTACCTGACCCGATGAAAAATGTTACTTTACATTTTAAAAATGCTGAAATTCAGTGAGGGGAGGTTGGTCGACTAAAAAAGTCACTGACAGAGGCAGAAGTTCTTTATCTATAAATCGGCATAGTCAATAACAGTTGAAAAATTCATTTACACTTGTTTTGACTGAAAATATAAAAAATACCATATGTAATGATATTTTGAAAATGAAAATATCATACACAATGATATTGAAAAACAAATGTCGGATATATAGCTCTATAGCCATTGATATATATCACCGAACCCAGATGGAATCCTTCCTAATATATACATATATAATTCAGAAAATCCCGAACAATTACTTAATTTGACATTTAATTCATCCATAATGCGTAAAATTTTTATTTATCGTCAGCTACATAGCTAAGGAAAATGTCCTTGTGATTTGTGAAGCTGCGTATCTGGATAGAAGGCAGGAAATTTTAACTAAGTTTGATTTCCCTAGCCTTAATTTGGCGAAAAATGTTTGGCGCGTTAGTAAAATCGCGCCAAAAGAAATTGGTGCACCAATTTATCAAATCGATTCCGTAATTTTCTTAGTTCACTCAAAGATACTACACTAGAAGATATGAAGCTTGGGCGAAGTCGTGACTGCGCCATCTATTGCCAGAATTGTGCAAATTGGATTTTTCAGCAAAGGGAATGTACTGCAAAAAAAGTTATCTTAAGGGGCAATATTCGTGTACGCCAAACATGAGGCCAAATGGTTGCAACAAGCTAACTTAACTCTTCGAATGGGGCATCTGCTGTAGAACCCAACTATAGTTTCGACGAAGTGAGAAAATGAAATAAATTTAACCTATTTATGAAATTATATAGAAAATTTAAGACAAGAAAATAAATTCCCTTTTTATATTAATAAAATAATTTTTAAAGCAATTTACTAGTTCAAGAGTGCACCATTTATACGTCTCTCACTTATGCAGTTGTATTTATTTATATAATTTAGTCATTTATTAAACATTTTCTAGATAGGGAAGACTTATTACTTTTGTATTAATTACTGTATTCCCATTGGGGGGGGGGGGGGTATCCCATATTTTCTAATGATTACATTTTTCAACAGAAATAATTATTTGATTTAATTTTTACGTTTTTTCCTCCCTTAAAAATAAAAATAAATAAAAAATTCTGAAATATACTTTTTTTTATATTATTCTAGTCCAAATTCTGAACTTAGATATGTGCTTTTCCATATTTTTTCTTAATAATTTTTCGTTATTGTTAGATGCAGTATATATATATATTTAATGATGATACATTTAGTCAGAAGATTATTTTTAGATCATTTTAATTTGTCATTAGATTATTATCATTATTATTTTCAAATAATCTTAATTTAAAAAAAATGTATTATTAGCAAAATCTTGTATTTATATAGTTTATTATTTATCCATTTATTTAAATATTTTTAAATGATTTTAATAATAATAATAATAAATAGACATATTAATTTATATTAAGTACTTAATATAAATGTAATTTAGTAATATTACAATTTTATTATTATCGTCGCACCGTCATTATACATTAATAAACTGAAATTAATTTTAAATTATACGTTTTTCTTATTCAAGTTTTTTAGTTCGAACCAGAGTCATCAAAATAATATAGGTCAATATAAAAATAATAAGTGTACATTTCTCAGTACAAGCCAAAAAAAAAAAGTACAAAGTCTCCTGCTAATCCTAAATACCGTATTCAATTTTTCTCTGTAGAAAAGCGAGCACCGATGGCTGAATGGTTATGATAACAGACAGGAAGCGGCTAAATGAACTAGTTGAGGATTCTGTCCCCAGTGAGGGTCAGCGCCTTTCGGAATTTTTTTTTTTTTTTTTTTTTTTTTAATTCTTTTTATATTTCTTATTTATACTTAAAATTTCTTTTCAATTTTAAGATAACGTGTGTATATGTATTCTAATTTTTTTTTTCTCGTATTTTGCAACAGAAATTGTGCCTCTGCTTCTAATTTCTTTAACTAATGAATATATCTATTCCAGTCTATAAAAAATAAATAATAGTTATAACATTAATGATATTTTTTACCTAGGTGCCTACGATTTAGAAATATGCATTTATCTTTTCTAAATATAATGAAAAATACACCTTGTTAATTTAACGATTCTTTCTAATACAAAAAAGAAAACAAAAACGCGAACATATCCCACTTTTTGATTGACTAGAATTGGCGACTTATCGCTAATAGATTTAATCCGAGTATCCGGGCGAGCGCGCCAATGAGTTCACCCTGTAATGCAACTTTGCTGTATCGCATATCCTTTGCCGAAAGCCGTTTTACATTATGTCTACGGAACTTTTACATCTTCTAGTGCAGGGGTTCTCAAACTATGGTACGCGTACCAGTACTGGTACGTGAAGCTCTGGCTACTGGTACGCAGAAGTCCGATACTGGTACGTGGTATAAAATACAAACATCAGCATATTATTATGGAATTGAAAACGCCTTTTTTTTATTAACTTAGAAATTTTCAAAAAAAATTCGAACGCGATTTAGGACCTGTAAGCGCTTTCTCTATTTTGTTGTTACGAGAAATGTCTGTTATAGCAGAGTTGCTGAAATTCGTACTCAACGCTTATGATTCAATCAGTTTTCCAGAATTAAAAACACAATTATTAGATTTATATAGATAAAAATTGAATTTTTTAATAAAGATCTAATTTTAAAATTAATGAATGAAGTATTTTTAATTAGCGGAAGAACTGTTTTTAAACAGCTTTACAAATTGAATTATCTGAAGGTAAAGTCTGAATGCTTGGAAGTAGGAGGAGCTTGTGTGAGTAGGAGTAGTTAAAACAAAACAACATCCCAAGTGTAATTTATAAATTACACTTGGAATGTTGTTTTGTTACCCATTGTTCTCTTTGTACTAGAAGAGCTTCTAGGAAGTGTGAAATAAAAGTCTTATTCCAAACATAATTCATAAATTGATTCATTGTGTTGATTGAAATATTTTCTTCTCTTTTACAAAAAGTGTTATAGTTTCCTCCTATTTCATGGAAATCAGCTTTTGAGAGAGTAAGATTATTCCAATCAAACAAATACTGTGGTCATATGCAGTGCAGATTTAAGGTAAAGCATTGTACATATGTACTAAGGTGGTGTATAGAATGTATGAAGAAACTTGCAAGTGTTTGCCCACTGAGCGACATTACTGTCGCATTTAAAGGTATGCAGATTATTAATACGGTTGTATTGAGCCTATGTTAAATGCGCTAACTAAGCTTTAGATAAGAAATTCGCAGGACCTGATTAATGCAGAGGCCTAGGCCATGGCCTAGGGTCCACCAAAATAAATAAAATTGCTTACATAAAGTTTATCAAAAATGCAGTTTTTTCCAATTATTTCTTCCAAAACCAAAAAAGATTGTGATTAACTTGGTAACCATATCATAATATCTAAGGATAACCACCGAATACTCCCCCCAAAAATTTATAGCTATTATCTTGGTTTGAGACTGGCTCCGAAAAGGTACTGGGTCTTGAGCTCCACATGACCTTAATCAGTCTCTGGAAATTAGTTTTTCATTTGAGACATCCTGCCACTGTATCTCACGAGAGAGGAAAGAAGTGAACTTATTCAGCTCTCCTCTCCTGTGATGGATTACTGGAGTCCACATTCAAAAGGATGAATGTAACAGAATTTTCGCTGATGAGAATATCAGTGTACCGTCAAAAAATACACAGTCTGTTTGTGTTTAGCACAACATATCTCTGTGAATGTGCTTTTCCCCCCTTTGTTATATGAAAAAAAAAATACAGGAATAAACTAAACATCGAATCTGACTTATGACTAAAACTTCTCAATATTGAGCCAGACATGAGGAAGTTGTGCTTGATAAAACAAGCCCATCCTTTTCATTAGCCTACAACAACAGTATATGAATCAGTGTGCGCCAATATGTCATTATGTATTGTGCCTTTTTTACTATACCAAAATACTGTAGTTTGATATTGTATGCATTATTAAAATTTAGTGATGATACTACTTTTTACTTGAATGTTATTATAAAGCAGTCAATTTAGTAACGTAATCATTCATTTTTAAATGCAATAAAACCTGCTATGACGGAAATACAAAAAGTCGGAGAGATATTTCATTTTAGACAGGTTTTTTATATTAGCTTTATGTTTGTTACCAGGTGGTACGCGCAAGTATGAACTTCGATTTAGTGGTACGTCGGTCTAAAAGTTTGAGAACCCCTGTTCTAGTGTATAGAATCTTTGGTTCACTTCAGTGGAGAAGGGGGGTCATGAATACCGCGACCTACTCCTTCGATCCGCCCTTGCAACGAATATAAACTAAACAGCTAAAAATACATTTTCAGACACGGAGTATTTAAATGATAATTCTATCGGTAAAAATAAAAATTAGACAAATTAATTAAGTGATCAGTACTACATTATTCTTCGCCTAATAAAATATGCTTAAAATGTGTGAAACATATGCATACGATAAAAATTATTTGCACATTGATATTTTATCTAGACCTAGACTTTCTAAAGCGGATACATATACATATCAGGGGCAGGGGATTTCTCTTATCAATGGAATTACAGAAATTAATTATCAGAAGATATCATATGCTAAGATAGTAACTTACTTTTCGTCTTGTAAATTAATTCTTAGTCAACGACTACAGAATGCTCATACATTATGGTATTACAATCGTTTAAAACAATCTGTTATAGCAGTACTTTTACTTATTTACTTTACAATTATAAACGTCAGAAAGGCGGGAGAAGCCAGTCAGGTGCTTTTGTACATGTGCTGCCATCTGTTGGTTAATAATAAAAATACAAAATTTTTATCGTAGCCTACGATGATGCGCGGCGCTGTAACAGCGACGTGCATCATCGTAGGCTACGTTTTTATGCGCAAAGCTTTGCAATGCTATTTATTATTAGTATTATATATTTTTTTCTTACTACATTTGGTATAGATTGTCCCAGACGCAGGACCGTGCGAAGAGAAAACTGCGCCCGGGACAAAGTTTCAATTTGGCGCCCCCCCCCCCCCCCTTCTTTTTGTGACAGGTAACACAAAACTGATAAAGTACAGAAACAGAAATAAATTCTATTGAATAAACATTTCGCGTTTATGTTGGAACTTTAAAAGGTTTAATTTTAATTCAGAAATTGCAAACAACTAAATAGTATAACAGAAATTTGAACTTATTTGTTGGAGAGATCATGATATTTTGAGATAGAAAAAAAAGAGTGTGTGTTGAGTTGGGTTGATTATTGACGGCCAATTATCGACACTAGGGATATAGGCCCGGGGGGAGTGCCCTTCGTGGGGGTCTTTCTAAGGGAACCTAATCCGTATTTACGCATGGAGAAAATCCACAGCTCGAAAGAAAACCACGAAAACTCCGAGCGATTAGGCCGACGGGCGCGATTGGGATCGAACCCAGCACCTCCCGTCTACCAGCTTCGAGAGCGAAAAAAAAAAAAAAAAAAGAGTGATGAAGAGAGAAAAAGAAATTCCCCAGAAAATGATCGATAACGAAAAAATGAATAAATAAATAAATTAAACCGTGGTTGGTAGTATAAATTTGGCGCCCTTTCAATCTCCGCGCCCGGGGCGATTGCCCCCTCCGCCCCCCTCTTCGCACGGCCCTGCCCAGACGACTGTTTTTATACTAATTTGTCTACCACTATTTGCATTCAATAATCTTTATGATATAGTTCTAGAAGAAATTTACAAAGAAGATTATTGGAAGGAAATGGTGGTGGTAAAAATAATAGAAAAACATTATATAAGTATTACACATGCATACATTGGTAGTTAAAGCGTTAAAACCACTGAACTCAGCTGTATAATAATATACAGGCCAATGATTATATGGTCTTCTTTTCCACATTCAAGTATGTATGATATTGAAATAAATAAAATAACTGAAATAATTTAAAATTAATCCAGTAAAAAAGAGAAACCTTTCTGTTTTGCAAAAGATGGGAGCTAAGGTTTATTTTTCTTTTTTTCTAACACTTATTTTTTGTGTGTGCGAGGAGGGGAGGGAGGGGGGGGGTACTACAGAAGGAAATGAAATAAAAACAGATATAGTAATCTGAATGTAATTGTTGCAGTTATAATACGGAAATGAGTTGCATTAAACATATGCATGTCCACATGCATGTGGACACACATTCTCATACAAATTTGATATAAATTATAAAGAGAATATTTTTTAAATGATAAATATCTAATGAAATGAATTAATTGATGGATAATACTGCCATCAAAATCCGAGCTTATACACTCACAAGCTGTACCCGAATTTTACTGCAGTCTTACATGTACGAAAATATGTCAAAATACTTTATTAAAAATTTAGCACTAGAAGATGTATTCTTTATGTTACATACTGTTAATATACTTAAAGAAAATTTCTCTACATAATCACTAACACTAAATATTTCCTTATTGAGTGAAATTGCACAGTCACAAATTTGGTGCAAATAGTTATAACATAGTAAGGGGAAAAAATAATACATAAACTGTACTAAGACAAATTATTGCACAAAAGATTTAATGTGCAACGTTGAATAAAATACATATTTTAGAATTCAAGTAGCTCAATGTTATACGAATTTTTATATAAATAACATTCGAATGTTATCCAACAGTATTTTAAATGTGAAAAACCATTAATTTGTCTATTTTTATAATTATTCTTAATTGGAAGCACCCAGGCTCGGACTGGCCCGCCGGCCCGTCGGCCTGTGGGCCGGTGCGCCCTCAGTCAGGGAAAATTTCGCGCCCTTAAGCTGCTCTAATATTTTCCCCTGGCTCTACGCATACATTCTAATTAGTGTACTAAATTTTGAGAAATTGCTTGGATAATCATCAATTAATAGACAGATAGCAAAATGGAGAGATTTTTATTATCATACAGAAATTGAAGATACATCGAAAGAATTTGCAGAATCGAAAGTCAAAGCGGACATGATTGCATACGATTGAGTGAGAAAACGTGCACCTAGAGAAAGTTTTAATATCACAGGCACGCCGTGGCTACTATTATAATGCTCTATCACTACGTCCAGGTACTACTACTCCCGCGCCCCGAGAGAATTTTTTCATGGGTTAGAATGACATCTTTTAGGTTTTAATCTTAGATTAGAATAGTTTGCGTATTTTCCGTCCCTTAACTGTTAGTACCCGGGGTGGTCGCCCGACCTTGCGCCCCTTTAAAGCCGGCCCTGAATGCAGCTATAATTGAAACCATGCTTTTCGAAAAACAACTTTATAAAAGAAAGATATAAATATTAGAAGGCAAGAACGTTTTGTATGGATTTCTTTGTTGACTGGCATACATATTATTTCTTTTCGAGGAATGCAACCTTGATGACACTTCTGTATTGCAAGCTGCGGGATCCCACAGCCAGCGTTTTTTTTCATTCAAAAAACCTACCACAATTTTCGGATGGTATTCTTAGCTTTATTTAATGACAGCTTTTACGTAATTAAATAACTATTTGAAAATTATGGTATGTATTTTCAATAAAAAATTGTTTTATTTAATCACAGAAAAATCTAGCATTAAATAAAGTTATTCAGAAACAATTGTAGGTTTTTTTTAATTAAAAAATGCTGGCTGCAAAATCCTGTAACTTGCCGGATTACAATCCCCGGGGGGATTTCTATCAATTATGGAAACTTAAATATTTTCCTTGATCTCTAATTATATAAGAAATTTTCAAATCATGGGAAGAGTTTGATGAGAAAAGTAAATTTACTCAATTATTTTAACGAGTTAAGGCTACAATCACTATTTTTGAAGTCCGTTTTCAGTCGAAATCTTTCTATTGTGCGATATCAATTCAGTATTTTAAGGATGCATAAAGTAATTTTTAAGCATAGAATACCTCTTTCCCCTCCTGCCTCTCCTTATCCTAAATGTTGCAAGTGTAATATTATTTTCACAAGCAAGTGTTATTTTCCCATTCAAATACTGCTATAATAGTGGTACTTTTTCAAAAGAAAAAAATCAAGCATGTGTTTTAGTTTCAAAATTTCTATTTCCATACGGAAAGCACATTTTTGTTCTCGATATAAATATTTTTTGAACGAAGTTTGCACAATGAATTTGTGTGTGTGTGCTGAGACAGACACCTGAAGAGACCATTTAAAGATACTACTTTGCTAAAGAAATAAAAGCTGTAGTAAATAACAGCATTTTCTCTCAGATTATATCAGAAATTGCATCTATACCACATTCCAAACTGACTTCATAACTAATTCATATTACGTCAAAGAAATATCATATATTCTAATACGAGCAAATCTTGTGTGTGTGTGGTTACATATATATGCAAATTTTGTTTTAAAAACGGCTCTAACGATTTTGACGAAATTTTGTATCCTACCGTTTTGGGGCACTAGAAAACCATTGGGCTAGGTCACATGTTCGAGAACATTCGATTAGTGTGGCATTTTGGGTCACCATGGGTCAGGGTCAAGCTAATTGTATCTAAAAAACTGTTCAAACGATTTTGACTAAATTTTGTATCCATCCATTTTCGGACACGAGAAGACTATTAGGCTGGTTCACATGTTCCAGAACTTTCGATTAGCGGGTCATTTTTGGGTCAACGCGGGTCAAGTTAATTTTATCTAAAAAAAGGCTCTAACGATTTTGATTAAAATTTGTATTTTGCGAGTTTTGGGCACGAGAAAATCATTGGGCTAGGTCACATGTCCGAGAAAATTCGATTAGTGGGTAATTTTTGGGTCACTGTGTGTCAAGGTAATTTTATCTAAAAAACGGCTCAGACTATTTAGACTAAATTTTGCATCCTATGGTTTTCGGGCACGAGAAGAGTGTTGGGCTAGGTCACATATTCGAGAAAATTCTAATTTGTGGGTCATTTTTGTCATGGGTCATTATGGGCCAAGCTATTTTTATCTTAAAAATGGCACACACGATTTGAACTATATTTAGTATCCTACAGTTTTAGGGAACGAGAAAATCATTGGGCTATGTCACATGCTCGAGAAAATTTGATTAGTGGGTCATTTTGGTCATAGGTCATGATATTTGAACTCAAAGCTAATTTTGACCGAGCATAGCTCGGTCTTCCCTGCTCGTATTTGTAAAAAGAGGTTGAAGCTCTTAGCACTGATTTTCTTGAATCTTAATAGTCATCGAAGTAAAATTTATTTGCATAATAGTTTTGGCGATATTTGTTAAAATACAAATGGTGAAACATTTCTGAAACTAAGGAAACCAAATTATAAGCAATTTTAATCGATAATTCTAGAAGTATAATCAATTTTTCCCTAAAAATTAACAAATTAGTTGACGTTTCTAATTAAAATAAGATTAATAATTAGCATATTTTATCATTATTATTAGAGCAGTTTTCCCTGGAAACATAACTGTTGGCCAAACGGCAACTCTTAACTTTAGACCAACGGTCATCCAACCGTTGGCTCAGACGCAGTATTAGCTGTTGATCCAACTAACAGACGAATGTTTGGCCAATGTAGGAAAGACAGCCAAACTCAGTCATTTGCCAACGAAGCTAGAAAACAATGGACTAATGATATCCCAACATATCTGTGTTGCTTGAGTGAAAAAAAAAAGGTATAAAAAAGGGAAGAGTTAGTCAAGTCATATCTCATAGCAGGATGAAGATTAAAAAAATATATATATCGTCAAGCTTGTAATAAAGTCTGAAATTGCTAAAACAGTAACTATGGCTATATGAGAGGGTTAGAATGACAGTGGAGTAAATCAAAAATTTCAAAAATGTAGATAACCATACTTTTACTGAAAGTATATTAATTTCTGTTCAGCGTGACAGTCAAATAAGTCATAGTTCACTTAGGGAGTCGCTAGAGGGCAAAACAAGTTGGACCACTTAATGCAATGGCTATATGACACGTTCCACAAAATCCTTTATTTCTCAAATTAGTAAATATTGACTTACTCCACTGTCATTCTAATCCCCTCATATCATACAGTCCTGATCATCCCTACTAATTCCTCTAAAAGTTATTTTAAAAAATCTATAGGTGCTAATCGATTGGATATAATGTCTACTAATTAATGCTATGCATAAATTATGTTTCAGGAGAGTCATCTACATATTAAAAATTATGCCAACTTTGGATTTTCAAACAATAACACAAATTTTTGACTCGCCATTTGATCGAGAGAGCCTGCGAAAAGGCTCTCTCGCAGTAGTTTATATACTTTATCTTCTATTATCGAGTATATAAGCTATAGTTTATATACTTTGTTTTAAATCTTCATAGAGTTAGCAGAGTTTAAAGTTTGGGAAAGCTAATGTTAAATCCATTTGACAAACTTATAAAAAATCATCCGTTTGCATTTTTATTAATTTTTTTATGAAATACACTTAATAAACCCAAATATATTCCCGGATTTTTCTGTATTCAAAGACATTTTTTTAATTTTGAAAATTATTAATAAATTCATATGAAAAATTTATGAACTATGACCTACATTAATTTTTGTATAAAAAACCACAATCATAAAAAACATCGGTGTGTAAGTTCACAGCTAAGTAGTTTTTGAGATATAGAGAACTTTTCAACAATCTAAATCTAAAGGCAGCGTCTTCTGTTTTCAAAGGATCCACAGAAAATAAATCGCGGAAACTTACCAGAAACATTTTGTAGTATTTACTTTTATATAAAGAAAGCTGATAATAAATTTAAAATTCTTGTATAATTTTACTGGAGACTAAATGAGTGTTTGCAGTACTTTTCCTTGTAAGATTTAAATTTTATTTTCCGAAATTTTTAGATAAACCCCTAACACAATTTTTTTTGTATAATGTTATGAAGATTTAAGACAAGTACCTATATTACCAGGATGCCTTGATCCAGGGAACTCAAAGAGAGTGTCAAAAGTAGGTGTCACCATTTGAAAAATTAACGTTCGTGCATTCTTTTAATATGTAGACAATTTCCGGAACAAAATTTATGAATAGAATTTAATAGCAGACATAGATAAAGGGTACAAATAAATAAAAGGGTACCAATAATAGGCAGCAATAAATTTTTACCTATGTATTTTTATACCTTAATTAGTAGGGGATGATCACATTTTTTCCATGACTGTTCTAAGGTATCTATCGACAGAAGAACAAAGTAGGAAAGGCCTAGCCTACAGTCAATCTATTGCAAGCTAATCTGTGTTCAACTTTCTATAGTAGATTTGATTTAACTTCAATCATGTACGGGGAATATAGCAAAGTCATATATGTAGACTCAAAGATATAATATTAAGCCATTTTCTTACTTGGTGCTATGCGAATGTGTTAAACCTTGTCAGGTCAGATACAACACAAGTAGGTAAAATTGACTTGAGTTTGTTAAAATTTTTGCGCCCTTTGAAAATCCAAGGTTTGCGCCCTTTCCACTTGCCCAGTCCGACCCTGGAAGCACCTACTTTTTCATATAAATTACTAAAAAAATTTTGCATTACAATAATTTTCTTTAATGCTGCCATCTATGAAATATTTACTGAGATAATATTATTATTCGTGTGATTGTATTCGCAATAATGTGATACAATATGTTTGTATCTGTAGAATAATAAAATTTATTTTCAGAGTAGGTGAAACCTTCGTCATATGTGAGGAGTGAAGAAGAAATATTAAAAAATATATTATATAATAAATGTTCCCTTATTATGTTTACTGAGAAAGTATCATATTATTTCATATATATCATCAAAATATCATATCATTACCAAAAAAGTATCATATAAACATTTTTAGCTGCGTAACAGAATGTTTACATGCAAGAGTAACAAATTAATATTAATTTTAATGTTAATATGCTGTTAATTTAGCATGTTTGACTGTTTAACATGAAGTTGTTTATAACACTTGAAAAACCGATATTTCGTATTTATAATGGGCTGAGAAAAGTGTTTAACACACAGTAAAACAACTTAGAAACATTTCCGAGAATTACAGGCAGCAAAAAAGATTGTTGTTGTCAAAAATATATTTTTACACTCAACAACGTGAAAGTTTCTGATACACTTACGGACTCATGTTTTGAAACGCAAAAGCATGGATGGCACTTGCAGGCCGACTGTAGATGAAGAGATTTGGAATCGAATGTTTTTTTTTTCATTTTTTTAATAAATAAAATATTATCGAGATATAAACCATTGTTGTCACGTGACGACAGGTGTTTGTTCTTTCCCGCGCTGTCGCAGCTGGATATTCAATTCAAACCACCAACTTTGATGTGCCATTATTTCTGAAAGATCAAACTGCATTTACTGCATTTGATTTCTGCATTTACCATAAAATGGAAAACGCCGTTCGATTACATAGTTTCGAAACAGAAACAGCTGCCATTTTCATGCGTTTCCGAACAAAAATGAATTCAGAAATGTGTCAGAAAGTATTGGGTTGTTCGGAAAGTTCTTTCCGTTCGGGAAAACTAGAAAGCGCCACCGGCGCCCTCACGGCGCCGAGCGAGCCCTTCTCCTCGTCGTTCCTAAGTCCTGAGGGACTTTTAACGCGCCAGCGGCTTTGTCTCACCGTGGCGCTCCGACCGATTCAGAGGGGTCGCATTGCAGCGAGGCCTCTCAATCTTTGCCCTGGTGTCGACGACAGAGGTCATTACGATTCGGCGGAAGTTCCCACTCTCTCAAAGGAGACTTCCCCACGTGACACCTGATGAACCGTAGGGACTGTCGAACGGCTTCCTCGCCAAAACCCCATAAGGGAGTCGGGGATTCCTACGGCCCTTGCTTTCCCGCGGCATCCGATCGTGAAATTCATGGGAGGGCAAGCCACTAGTCTCATCTTCCGCGGGCTTTCCGTTCGGGAAAGTTGGTTCTTACCTGAAAATTCTATCATTTAATTATTAGACATTAATTTCGATATCTAATGTCTAATAATTACTTTCCGAACAACCTAACAGATTCTTTGGATTTGAGAACAGCCATAAATCTTGGAAATGTATTGGTTTCTAAAGTTTTTGAAGATAAATGAACGCTTTTCAGAATCGTGGGAAACTTGGAAAAAGTTGTATTATAATTTCGTAAATCGTCTCACTAAATCAAGAAGCATTTCTCTCTTTTTTACAGTGTATTATCAGATTATTTTTTTTAACACACTTTTAAAAAAAATATTAGGACCTATCTATAAAAATAAAGCAAAATGTTTGTGTGTGTGTGTGTTGTGTTCTGAAGAAACCGCTGCACGCACAGCTATAAAATTTAGCAGAAAAGTATCTCAATATATGTTGTAATGAGCCTCGAAGCCCGATTTTGGTTTTTTTATTAGATTTTATTAATTTAAATTCATGCCATTTTTAGCGCTTTTCCACATTTTGAGACGATTTTTCTATCTAAATAAAAATAACCCGGTTCTAATCTTTTTGCACAATATAGTAAATTTTATCTTCTTTTAAATAAAATGTATTCGGAAATCCTGCAGCACTTTTTTTTATTATTATTTCACGAATTTTGTATGCGATTTTTGAGCCTTAAAAAGCGAGTTGTTTTCACAAAATGGCACATCTGAAACTGATATCCTCAGCGGGAATGAAATAAATTGAGATTTTGTTACTAATCAGCGAAATAAAGAAGACTACAAGTTATCGATTTGAAAATTTCAGAGCATAATTAGAAACATATTTTATATCAGTGTTTAAATTTTTGAAAAAATCGGACGGTAATTTTTCTTATTATTAGCAAAAAACTAAAGGTGCCGGAGTATTTTCATACAAAATCAAAGAAAGAATGAAATAGGGACATGAGATTTATTAAAAACTGATCGAAAAAGCGATCGTTTTTTGCAGTTCGGCCGATCCCTGAAACTCATTTCCAAAAGGAAAAGAAAGGAATTTTGAATTTTTATTAATCAGCAAAAAATAAGAAAACATAATCAAGATACTGATTGGAAAATTTCAGAATACAAGTAGAAAAATATATTAAATTAGTGTTTAAAGGATCAGGGACCATAAGCCGTGTTTTTGGCCCATGAAATAAGACTAAAATTCGATGTTGTTGTACTGACTTAATTATTTCACTTTTTAACAATAGAAGGTTTATCCTGTGCGATTTCAACAATAGTTTTTGCATTTTGTTCGGATTTATATGACTTACATAAGCTCAAAGTTCGTATTATTCGAAATTTTTGATGAAAAATACGCAATTTCTCATAATCTTACCTCAATTATTTATAGGAGCGCAATCGTCCAACACTTTCTTCTTTACATCACTACATAGTATAAAACAAAGTCGCTTTTTCTGTCCCTATATCCCTATGTACGCTTAAATCTTTAAAACTACGCAACGGATTTTGATGCGGTTTTTTTTAATAGATAGAGTGATTCAAGAGGAAGGTTTATATGTATATCCATTAAATAGTGGAGAAATACTGTTATTTTTGAGGTTTTTAATGTGATGTCGTAAATAATTTCATTTTTTCCGCTTATACATTGCAAACGCAGGCTGAACCCTACAAGATTTATCAAAATAATGTACTAATTATTGTACACATTAAAAAGGTCTACAGAAAACACAAAGAGATGAAGGTTTTCAAGGTTAACCCGAAGCAAAGCGAGGGAGGGCCGCTAGTATATTATAAAATACATCAAAATGTACAATATATGTAAAAATAAAAGTGTTGCAAAGCTGCGCTCATAACAATATATTACAAATAAAGAGTTAAGTAACTGCATTCCTTCACGTCACTGACAAGGAGAGTGCCAAGTTTGGTAATCACAGATTTTGATTATTTTTATATATGTTGTAGGGTAGAAGCCCCTTAGCCCCAGGTTCAATGGATTTTATACAACGCTCCTTAGTTCTCCAGAATTGGGGGGTCTAATATTATACTACAACTTAAATACTTACTTTGTAACATGGTAACTGTGTCGGTCGTATCTCAGTTGGTATGGCGTCTGCTCGTTGTTCCGAGGACCCGGGTTCGATGCCGGAACGCGCTACGTTTGTTTTTTCTTAATTTTTTTTTTTTAATAAATATACTTGTAATTATAATTTAATAATCTCAATAAAATTTTTGTTAACATAATTACATTTTAATTGAGCATTTTTGATTTTTTTTAAAAATCACTTTTAAAAGGTATTCCGTAAATGCTTTATCAATGCAACGATATTGAACAATTGTGTCAATTCGTGATTGTAAAGAAACATCATTTATAAATTGCATTAACAAGGGAAGTTAATGCGATGATAATACTACTCTGTTTTTAAAGTAAGAAGCATAATTATATTAAACATTAGCATAAGAATTAAATTACAACATATTTATGTTTTATTTTATTGTAACTAGAGGGCGCCACAACAGACTTTGGTTATTTCTTTTTTTTTTTTTTTTAGTTTGATGCAGTTAAGTGGTTTTTGTTTTCAATCGTTATCGCACAAGTGCGTATCATTCTATAACAGCTTATAATCGTATAAAAATGGAAGAAGCAAGCTGTAGTTCACAAGATCAATCTGAAGTGTCGTTATTCAATGCAAATCAGAAAAGTGATGTCACAAATGTGTTGAAGTACTGCAAAATTTTATTGTAAAACAATGAATTTTTAACAAATAATCCAGCATCTGAAATATCCTCGTTTTCTATTCCGATGGAAGACGAATTCTATAATTCGATAGTTAATATGCTGATTTTGTAACGATTTTTGAATTTTTACTAGTCAATAATAGATCCAATTTTTTTAAGCTCTTTAAATGATGAGAAATGTTTAATAATGGTTTAAAAATCAAAAATGCTAAATTAAAATTTAATTATGTTAACAAAAATCTTTTTTTGAGATTATTAAATTATAATTACAAGTATCTTTATATGAAAAAAAAATGAGAAAAACAAACGTAGCGCGTTCCGGCATTGAACCCGGGCCTTCTGAACAAGGAGCAGACCTCATACCAACTGAGCTACAACCAACGCAGCTAATGCGTTACAAAGTAAGTATTTAAGTTGTGTTATAATATTAGCCCCCCTATTTCTCGAGAACTAAGGAGCGTTGTATAAAATCCGTTGAACCTGAGACTAAGGGGCTTCTACCCTACAACATATATAAAAATAATCAAAATCTCTGATTACCAAGCTTGGCACTCTCCTTGTGAGACTTTAGGATGCAGCAACGTGTTTAAACGTGCTAAAATGAACGTAACTCAATGTTGAATCCAGGGGGTGGCCCAGAGGGGGAACGTCCCCCCCCGGAAGATTCAAGATTTTATACTTTCAATGGTCAAAAAGTGGAATTTCCCCCCGGAAATCTATAATGTCCCCCCCCCCCACACGGAGCTACAGAAATTCCTCCCGGAGAAAAGTGTCTGAATTCAACACTGACGTAACTATTGCTAATGTGAAGGAACGCAGTTATTGAAGAAATTACAAGTATATTTATATGAAAAAAAAATGAGAAAAACAAACGTAGCGCGTTCCGGCATTGAACCCGGGCCTTCTGAACAAGGAGCAGACCTCATACCAACTGAGCTACAACCAACGCAGCTAATGCGTTACAAAGTAAGTATTTAAGTTGTGTTATAATATTAGCCCCCCTATTTCTCGAGAACTAAGGAGCGTTGTATAAAATCCGTTGAACCTGAGACTAAGGGGCTTCTACCCTACAACATATATAAAAATAATCAAAATCTCTGATTACCAAGCTTGGCACTCTCCTTGTGAGACTTTAGGATGCAGCAACGTGTTTAAACGTGCTAAAATGAACGTAACTCAATGTTGAATCCAGGGGGTGGCCCAGAGGGGGAACGTCCCCCCCCGGAAGATTCAAGATTTTATACTTTCAATGGTCAAAAAGTGGAATTTCCCCCCGGAAATCTATAATGTCCCCCCCCCCCCCACACGGAGCCACAGAAATTCCTCCCGGAGAAAAGTGTCTGAATTCAACACTGACGTAACTATTGCTAATGTGAAGGAACGCAGTTATTGAAGAAATTACAAGTATATTTATATGAAAAAAAAATGAGAAAAACAAACGTAGCGCGTTCCGGCATTGAACCCGGGCCTTCTGAACAAGGAGCAGACCTCATACCAACTGAGCTACAACCAACGCAGCTAATGCGTTACAAAGTAAGTATTTAAGTTGTGTTATAATATTAGCCCCCCTATTTCTCGAGAACTAAGGAGCGTTGTATAAAATCCGTTGAACCTGAGACTAAGGGGCTTCTACCCTACAACATATATAAAAATAATCAAAATCTCTGATTACCAAGCTTAGCACTCTCCTTGTGAGACTTTAGGATGCAGCAACGTGTTTAAACGTGCTAAAATGAACGTAACTCAATGTTCCAGGGGGTGGCCCAGAGGGGGAACGTCCCCCCCCCCGGAAGATTCAAGATTTTATACTTTCAATGGTCAAAAAGTGGAATTTCCCCCCGGAAATCTATAATGTCCCCCCCCCCCCCACACGGAGCCACAGAAATTCCTCCCGGAGAAAAGTGTCTGAATTCAACACTGACGTAACTATTGCTAATGTGAAGGAACGCAGTTATTGAAGAAATTACAAGTATATTTATATGAAAAAAAAATGAGAAAAACAAACGTAGCGCGTTCCGGCATTGAACCCGGGCCTTCTGAACAAGGAGCAGACCTCATACCAACTGAGCTACAACCAACGCAGCTAATGCGTTACAAAGTAAGTATTTAAGTTGTGTTATAATATTAGCCCCCCTATTTCTCGAGAACTAAGGAGCGTTGTATAAAATCCGTTGAACCTGAGACCAAGGGGCTTCTACCCTACAACATATATAAAAATAATCAAAATCTCTGATTACCAAGCTTGGCACTCTCCTTGTGAGACTTTAGGATGCAGCAACGTGTTTAAACGTGCTAAAATGAACGTAACTCAATGTTCCAGGGGGTGGCCCAGAGGGGGAACGTCCCCCCCCCGGAAGATTCAAGATTTTATACTTTCAATGGTCAAAAAGTGGAATTTCCCCCCGGAAATCTATAATGTCCCCCCCCCCCCCCCACACACGGAGCCACAGAAATTCCTCCCGGAGAAAAGTGTCTGAATTCAACACTGACGTAACTATTGCTAATGTGAAGGAACGCAGTTATTGAAGAAATGGCGAGCTGATGATTTCGCCTAAGTGAAGTAGCCTCTTAATAAGTAGTGCTGAAAGTGAAGATGAAAACGTGGTTTTTCTTAAAATTAAGAGAAGCTTTTTCTATTTGAAAAAATAAATAAATAAATAAATAAATAATAATAAAAAATAAATAAAAGTACAGTTAATTTAAATCTAATTGTGCACTGTTAGCAATATATTATCAAAAGTGAATGTGAGTTATACAAAGGTTTAATGGATTTTTATACGACGTACACTGTAGAAAAAGACAAATGTTTATTAATCTAGGGAAAACCACGAACGAAAATATACAATAACCTTTTCCGAGTTACTAACAATTTCGGGAAATGTTTATCTTTAGAAACTTCAAAACTTAATGTATTTTCGACATTTAAAGGCGCGTTTATAAAAACGAAGTTTTTTTTGCTGCCGCTAATTTTCAGAAACATTTCCGAATAATTTTTATGGTGTATTAATGAGTTTTCTCAACCCGGAATATCGGTTTTCCAGATACTATCAAGTTTCAAATAAACATTTTTATGTACAACACACGTGTTTTACAGACAAACATATAAATTAACAGCACTAACATTAACATTATTTTGTCACTGTTGCAAATTACGTAACTGAAAATGTTTAGCTGAAAATTAATTGTATCATAAAAACCGATATTCCAGTTTGATAAAAGTGACAAATTCACTATAATAACTGTTTGGAGACGTTTCCGAAAACGGCGGCAGCAAAAGAAATTTTGTTTTTATAAATAATTTATTAAATATGGAAAATATATTGATTTCTGAAGTTTCTAATGATAAAGGATGCTTTTCGGAAATACGGGTAACTCGAAAGTGGTTACTGTATTTTTTCGTTCGTAGATATATTTTGGTAGATTAAGAAACATTTATCTTTTTTTTTTTTTTACAGTATATATGACTGTTTTTTCTTTATTAATTATATGAATTCGTATAAATAATAAATAAAACTCTATTTATCTGCATTATGTTCCTGAAACATTTATAAAAAGGCTTAATATACATTTCGGATTAAACAGAACAGTTCTCCGATTGGCTCCAGGAAAATCTCGAAATTTCTTATTAGGATGCATTACTTGATAAAGTGAAATATTTATTACAGATGAATTTGAAAATTAATAACATTCAATAAAATAGAAAATCCAATGACAAGATATAATTATCAATTCTTTGAGCAAGAAGAACAAATATTTTGCTTATAAATTCTCAAGTGATATTTTATCAACATATATTCTCTCCATCAACAAGGAGTGTTAAAAAAAAAAAAAAAAAAAAACAAGTGGGTAAGTGTGATCGGAGATCGCACAAAGGGCTTCGTTTAATATTGCTTTCAAAACACTTTATCCTTTTTTAATAAATCCAAATAAATTTTACTTCAATAAAAAAAAAAAAAAGTTTTTTTTTTTTTTTTTTTTTTTTTTTATAAAGTTAAAATTTACCGGCCTGTTTTTCCCGTTTTTTTGGATATTTGAACCGGCCCGATAGCGGGCGAATCCTGCTAATAACATCTGTCATGTGGACTAATTGCGATATTAAAAAAAAATCAATTTCAAAATTTAACATGTTGTATAGAGATCTTCAAAATGTTAAAATATGCCAATATTTCCATAATCGGGTTTTTATCATGATTCAATACCTTCCTCAAACTCATATGACGTTATAATCACTTGCTGACGTCATATCTACTTGCTTTCTCTATTACTCATATTAATACTCTCTTTGTATTATTCTCAAACATTTGAAAAAGTCTGTTAACTTCCAATATGATGTCAGAATAATTTTCTTTTTAATTCTCAAATGGCATCATATTAACCTGCTTTCTGTGCTTACAAATACTCATACTCCTTGTATTATTGGGAAATGTTTGAAAATTTTCGTTTTATTACCAATATGACGTCATATTAATCTTTTTTTTCAATTGGTGAAACTTTTTATTTCATTTTCATTTTTTACGTAGAAATCTTTCAATAAAAAATTAATTACTGTAGAAAGAATTTTATTGTGGATTTTTAATTGTTGGCAACTGCTATAACGAAAAATGTTTAAATTTAATAGGAAAAAGCTGTTAGATTTTTGTTGAATTCAACACTGACGTAACTATTGCTAATGTGAAGGAACGCAGTTATTGAAGAAATGGCGAGCTGATGATTTCGCCTAAGTGAAGTAGCCTCTTAATAAGTAGTGCTGAAAGTGAAGATGAAAACGTGGTTTTTCTTAAAATTAAGAGAAGCTTTTTCTATTTGAAAAAATAAATAAATAAATAAATAAATAATAATAAAAAATAAATAAAAGTACAGTTAATTTAAATCTAATTGTGCACTGTTAGCAATATATTATCAAAAGTGAATGTGAGTTATACAAAGGTTTAATGGATTTTTATACGACGTACACTGTAGAAAAAGACAAATGTTTATTAATCTAGGGAAAACCACGAACGAAAATATACAATAACCTTTTCCGAGTTACTAACAATTTCGGGAAATGTTTATCTTTAGAAACTTCAAAACTTAATGTATTTTCGACATTTAAAGGCGCGTTTATAAAAACGAAGTTTTTTTTGCTGCCGCTAATTTCCAGAAACATTTCCGAATAATTTTTATGGTGTATTAATGAGTTTTCTCAACCCGGAATATCGGTTTTCCAGATACTATCAAGTTTCAAATAAACATTTTTATGTACAACACACGTGTTTTACAGACAAACATATAAATTAACAGCACTAACATTAACATTATTTTGTCACTGTTGCAAATTACGTAACTGAAAATGTTTAGCTGAAAATTAATTGTATCATAAAAACCGATATTCCAGTTTGATAAAAGTGACAAATTCACTATAATAACTGTTTGGAGACGTTTCCGAAAACGGCGGCCGCAAAAGAAATTTTGTTTTTATAAATAATTTATTAAATATGGAAAATATATTGATTTCTGAAGTTTCTAATGATAAAGGATGCTTTTCGGAAATACGGGTAACTCGAAAGTGGTTACTGTATTTTTTCGTTCGTAGATATATTTTGGTAGATTAAGAAACATTTATCTTTTTTTTTTTTTACAGTATATATGACTGTTTTTTCTTTATTAATTATATGAATTCGTATAAATAATAAATAAAACTCTATTTATCTGCATTATGTTCCTGAAACATTTATAAAAAGGCTTAATATACATTTCGGATTAAACAGAACAGTTCTCCGATTGGCTCCAGGAAAATCTCGAAATTTCTTATTAGGATGCATTACTTGATAAAGTGAAATATTTATTACAGATGAATTTGAAAATTAATAACATTCAATAAAATAGAAAATCCAATGACAAGATATAATTATCAATTCTTTGAGCAAGAAGAACAAATATTTTGCTTATAAATTCTCAAGTGATATTTTATCAACATATATTCTCTCCATCAACAAGGAGTGTTAAAAAAAAAACAAGTGGGTAAGTGTGATCGGAGATCGCACAAAGGGCTTCGTTTAATATTGCTTTCAAAACACTTTATCCTTTTTTAATAAATCCAAATAAATTTTACTTCAATTAAAAAAAAAAAAAAGTTTTTTTTTTTTTTTTTTTTTTTTTTTTTTTTTTTTTTATAAAGTTAAAATTTACCGGCCTGTTTTTCCCGTTTTTTTGGATATTTGAACCGGCCCGATAGCGGGCGAATCCTGCTAATAACATCTGTCATGTGGACTAATTGCGATATTAAAAAAAAATCAATTTCAAAATTTAACATGTTGTATAGAGATCTTCAAAATGTTAAAATATGCCAATATTTCCATAATCGGGTTTTTATCATGATTCAATACCTTCCTCAAACTCATATGACGTTATAATCACTTGCTGACGTCATATCTACTTGCTTTCTCTATTACTCATATTAATACTCTCTTTGTATTATTCTCAAACATTTGAAAAAGTCTGTTAACTTCCAATATGATGTCAGAATAATTTTCTTTTTAATTCTCAAATGGCATCATATTAACCTGCTTTCTGTGCTTACAAATACTCATACTCCTTGTATTATTGGGAAATGTTTGAAAATTTTCGTTTTATTACCAATATGACGTCATATTAATCTTTTTTTTCAATTGGTGAAACTTTTTATTTCATTTTCATTTTTTACGTAGAAATCTTTCAATAAAAAATTAATTACTGTAGAAAGAATTTTATTGTGGATTTTTAATTGTTGGCAACTGCTATAACGAAAAATGTTTAAATTTAATAGGAAAAAGCTGTTAGATTTTTGTTGAATTCAACACTGACGTAACTATTGCTAATGTGAAGGAACGCAGTTATTGAAGAAATGGCGAGCTGATGATTTCGCCTAAGTGAAGTAGCCTCTTAATAAGTAGTGCTGAAAGTGAAGATGAAAACGTGGTTTTTCTTAAAATTAAGAGAAGCTTTTTCTATTTGAAAAAATAAATAAATAAATAAATAAATAATAATAAAAAATAAATAAAAGTACAGTTAATTTAAATCTAATTGTGCACTGTTAGCAATATATTATCAAAAGTGAATGTGAGTTATACAAAGGTTTAATGGATTTTTATACGACGTACACTGTAGAAAAAGACAAATGTTTATTAATCTAGGGAAAACCACGAACGAAAATATACAATAACCTTTTCCGAGTTACTAACAATTTCGGGAAATGTTTATCTTTAGAAACTTCAAAACTTAATGTATTTTCGACATTTAAAGGCGCGTTTATAAAAACGAAGTTTTTTTTGCTGCCGCTAATTTTCAGAAACATTTCCGAATAATTTTTATGGTGTATTAATGAGTTTTCTCAACCCGGAATATCGGTTTTCCAGATACTATCAAGTTTCAAATAAACATTTTTATGTACAACACACGTGTTTTACAGACAAACATATAAATTAACAGCACTAACATTAACATTATTTTGTCACTGTTGCAAATTACGTAACTGAAAATGTTTAGCTGAAAATTAATTGTATCATAAAAACCGATATTCCAGTTTGATAAAAGTGACAAATTCACTATAATAACTGTTTGGAGACGTTTCCGAAAACGGCGGCAGCAAAAGAAATTTTGTTTTTATAAATAATTTATTAAATATGGAAAATATATTGATTTCTGAAGTTTCTAATGATAAAGGATGCTTTTCGGAAATACGGGTAACTCGAAAGTGGTTACTGTATTTTTTCGTTCGTAGATATATTTTGGTAGATTAAGAAACATTTATCTTTTTTTTTTTTTACAGTATATATGACTGTTTTTTCTTTATTAATTATATGAATTCGTATAAATAATAAATAAAACTCTATTTATCTGCATTATGTTCCTGAAACATTTATAAAAAGGCTTAATATACATTTCGGATTAAACAGAACAGTTCTCCGATTGGCTCCAGGAAAATCTCGAAATTTCTTATTAGGATGCATTACTTGATAAAGTGAAATATTTATTACAGATGAATTTGAAAATTAATAACATTCAATAAAATAGAAAATCCAATGACAAGATATAATTATCAATTCTTTGAGCAAGAAGAACAAATATTTTGCTTATAAATTCTCAAGTGATATTTTATCAACATATATTCTCTCCATCAACAAGGAGTGTTAAAAAAAAAACAAGTGGGTAAGTGTGATCGGAGATCGCACAAAGGGCTTCGTTTAATATTGCTTTCAAAACACTTTATCCTTTTTTAATAAATCCAAATAAATTTTACTTCAATAAAAAAAAAAAAAAAGTTTTTTTTTTTTTTTTTTTTTTTTTTTTTTTTATAAAGTTAAAATTTACCGGCCTGTTTTTCCCGTTTTTTTGGATATTTGAACCGGCCCGATAGCGGGCGAATCCTGCTAATAACATCTGTCATGTGGACTAATTGCGATATTAAAAAAAAATCAATTTCAAAATTTAACATGTTGTATAGAGATCTTCAAAATGTTAAAATATGCCAATATTTCCATAATCGGGTTTTTATCATGATTCAATACCTTCCTCAAACTCATATGACGTTATAATCACTTGCTGACGTCATATCTACTTGCTTTCTCTATTACTCATATTAATACTCTCTTTGTATTATTCTCAAACATTTGAAAAAGTCTGTTAACTTCCAATATGATGTCAGAATAATTTTCTTTTTAATTCTCAAATGGCATCATATTAACCTGCTTTCTGTGCTTACAAATACTCATACTCCTTGTATTATTGGGAAATGTTTGAAAATTTTCGTTTTATTACCAATATGACGTCATATTAATCTTTTTTTTCAATTGGTGAAACTTTTTATTTCATTTTCATTTTTTACGTAGAAATCTTTCAATAAAAAATTAATTACTGTAGAAAGAATTTTATTGTGGATTTTTAATTGTTGGCAACTGCTATAACGAAAAATGTTTAAATTTAATAGGAAAAAGCTGTTAGATTTTTGTTGAATTCAACACTGACGTAACTATTGCTAATGTGAAGGAACGCAGTTATTGAAGAAATGGCGAGCTGATGATTTCGCCTAAGTGAAGTAGCCTCTTAATAAGTAGTGCTGAAAGTGAAGATGAAAACGTGGTTTTTCTTAAAATTAAGAGAAGCTTTTTCTATTTGAAAAAATAAATAAATAAATAAATAAATAATAATAAAAAATAAATAAAAGTACAGTTAATTTAAATCTAATTGTGCACTGTTAGCAATATATTATCAAAAGTGAATGTGAGTTATACAAAGGTTTAATGGATTTTTATACGACGTACACTGTAGAAAAAGACAAATGTTTATTAATCTAGGGAAAACCACGAACGAAAATATACAATAACCTTTTCCGAGTTACTAACAATTTCGGGAAATGTTTATCTTTAGAAACTTCAAAACTTAATGTATTTTCGACATTTAAAGGCGCGTTTATAAAAACGAAGTTTTTTTTGCTGCCGCTAATTTTCAGAAACATTTCCGAATAATTTTTATGGTGTATTAATGAGTTTTCTCAACCCGGAATATCGGTTTTCCAGATACTATCAAGTTTCAAATAAACATTTTTATGTACAACACACGTGTTTTACAGACAAACATATAAATTAACAGCACTAACATTAACATTATTTTGTCACTGTTGCAAATTACGTAACTGAAAATGTTTAGCTGAAAATTAATTGTATCATAAAAACCGATATTCCAGTTTGATAAAAGTGACAAATTCACTATAATAACTGTTTGGAGACGTTTCCGAAAACGGCGGCAGCAAAAGAAATTTTGTTTTTATAAATAATTTATTAAATATGGAAAATATATTGATTTCTGAAGTTTCTAATGATAAAGGATGCTTTTCGGAAATACGGGTAACTCGAAAGTGGTTACTGTATTTTTTCGTTCGTAGATATATTTTGGTAGATTAAGAAACATTTATCTTTTTTTTTTTTTACAGTATATATGACTGTTTTTTCTTTATTAATTATATGAATTCGTATAAATAATAAATAAAACTCTATTTATCTGCATTATGTTCCTGAAACATTTATAAAAAGGCTTAATATACATTTCGGATTAAACAGAACAGTTCTCCGATTGGCTCCAGGAAAATCTCGAAATTTCTTATTAGGATGCATTACTTGATAAAGTGAAATATTTATTACAGATGAATTTGAAAATTAATAACATTCAATAAAATAGAAAATCCAATGACAAGATATAATTATCAATTCTTTGAGCAAGAAGAACAAATATTTTGCTTATAAATTCTCAAGTGATATTTTATCAACATATATTCTCTCCATCAACAAGGAGTGTTAAAAAAAAAACAAGTGGGTAAGTGTGATCGGAGATCGCACAAAGGGCTTCGTTTAATATTGCTTTCAAAACACTTTATCCTTTTTTAATAAATCCAAATAAATTTTACTTCAATTAAAAAAAAAAAAAAGTTTTTTTTTTTTTTTTTTTTTTTTTTTTTTTTTTTTTTTATAAAGTTAAAATTTACCGGCCTGTTTTTCCCGTTTTTTTGGATATTTGAACCGGCCCGATAGCGGGCGAATCCTGCTAATAACATCTGTCATGTGGACTAATTGCGATATTAAAAAAAAATCAATTTCAAAATTTAACATGTTGTATAGAGATCTTCAAAATGTTAAAATATGCCAATATTTCCATAATCGGGTTTTTATCATGATTCAATACCTTCCTCAAACTCATATGACGTTATAATCACTTGCTGACGTCATATCTACTTGCTTTCTCTATTACTCATATTAATACTCTCTTTGTATTATTCTCAAACATTTGAAAAAGTCTGTTAACTTCCAATATGATGTCAGAATAATTTTCTTTTTAATTCTCAAATGGCATCATATTAACCTGCTTTCTGTGCTTACAAATACTCATACTCCTTGTATTATTGGGAAATGTTTGAAAATTTTCGTTTTATTACCAATATGACGTCATATTAATCTTTTTTTTCAATTGGTGAAACTTTTTATTTCATTTTCATTTTTTACGTAGAAATCTTTCAATAAAAAATTAATTACTGTAGAAAGAATTTTATTGTGGATTTTTAATTGTTGGCAACTGCTATAACGAAAAATGTTTAAATTTAATAGGAAAAAGCTGTTAGATTTTTGGTTTTTTATCTCTATATTAAAATTATACGATTTTTTTTAATTTTATGATTTTCAGCTTCATAGTAGGGATTCAGTTTTGGTACACAAAATTTCAACTCTGTAAGTTATATAGTTTCTAAGAACCGGTTCTGTGACGGACAGACAACGTAGCGGGACGAATAAGGTTTCGTGAGATGAACGAAACCCTAAAAAAGATACAATTCTAATTGTTATATTATTTTAACGAATTAATCCCCTCATTGTATCCAAAGTTTGAATTCTTATTTAAACTACAATTAATTTAATTAATATTTCAATTAATTTTCAGCAGCGAAATTACGCCATTATTGAATATTAAACGCGTTAATTTAATTCTCATATTGCTAACAAATCGTAACACTTACAGAGCAAAAAAAATGTCCATGTCGGGAATCGAACCCAGATACTTGGAATAACGCTCCAGTGGTCTACCATTGAGCTACGAGGATGATATCCTGTCTGGCATCTCTCCAGCCTTTCCGACATTAGGAGTGAGTATTACTATGAGATATTTTTTTAAATACACAGCATAAGATTAGTAGTTACAGAACGTAAAATCATTCCTGTTAGTTATTATTTGTCCATCTGGTCGTACCATTTTCTTAATCATGCTCATATCTGTATCTCAAATATAATGGGGTGTAACCGTGTATTTCTTCATTTCATTTTAATTAGTAAAGCATTTAAGAAATCGTTTGTATTTTTCTCTAAAACCTTACAATCATACCTGTCACACTTATAACCTTACAATGCAGCCTACATCTTTACATTTACATTATAAAGCTAAACCTCATAAGCAGGCAGATACGTCAAAGAAAATTAATATATAAATCAACATATGTTTATTCGAATTATTGCTATATATTTTCTTACTTATAAATGAATAGTATATTTTGCTTTGCATAAAATCTTTTCGATAAAGTTTTTTTCTATCAGCAGGAACATGAAATGTCATTCTTTCACATTAACATATTTTCGTTACTATCAACAAATCATTAATGTACGAGAGGTTTTTTTACGGTTTCGTTCATCTAACGAAACCCTATTACTCCCGCTCCGTTGTCTGTCCGTCACAGAGCCGGTTCTCAGAAACTAGTTAACTTACAGGCATTAAATTTTGTCTACTTATACCTAAATACCTTCTATGAAGCTCAAAATCATAAAATTTGAAAAAATCGTATTATTTTAATACAGAGAGATAAAAAACCAAAAATCTAACAGCCTTTTCCTATTAAATTTAAACATTTTTCGTTATAGCATTTGCCAACAATTAAAAATCCACAATAAAATTCTTTCTACAATAATTAATTTTCTATTGAAAGATTTCCACGTGAAAAATGAAAATGAAATAAAAAATTTCATCAATTGAAAAAAAATATTAATATGACGTCATATTGGTAATAAAACGGAAATTTTCAAACATTTCTCAATAATACAAGGAGTATGAGTAGGTGTAAATACAGAAAGCAGCTTAATAGGACATCATTAGAGAATTAAAAAGAAAATTAATCTGACGTCATAACGGATTTTTCAAATGTTTGAGAATAATACAAAGACAGTAACAATATGACTAATAGAGAATAGTAAATATATAAGTTTGAGGAACGTACTGAATCATGATAAAAACCCGATTATAGAAATATTGGCATATTTTAACATTTTGAAGGTCTCTAGACAACATGTTTAATTTTGAAATTGATTTTTTTAATATCGCATTTAGTCCACGTGACAGATATTATTACAACAGAGTATAATAGCGGGCTTCGGCCGGTATCGGGTCGGTTCAGATATTCGATAAAACGAGAAAAATAGACCGGTAAATTTTTACTTTATATATATATATATATATATAAAGATTTTTTTTGTATTAAATTTATTTTTATTTATCAAAGAAAAGTGTTTTGAAAAGAATATTAAACGAAACCCTTTGTGCGACTATTCGATCACACTTACCCACTTGTTAAGTAAATACAGTTTTGATAAAAAAAACACAACATCATTGTTTAATTATTTTACTTTTACATGAAAGCCTTGACCATAATTTACTTTTCAATATAATCTTCCGCCTTTCTTAAGGCACCTATGGTACCGTATGGCCCAGCTTTTGTATCTCATTCTCATAGACGTCTGTCGCATCCTGTGCTGGCCACTGCATCATCGCCGTTTTGATGTCGTCATCATCTTTGTTGCGCTGACCGTCAAGGTGCTTCTTCAAGTACAGGAACAAATGGTTGTCACCTGGCGCTAAGTCAAGACTATACGGAGTGTGATGAAGTTGTCTCCAACCATATGAGGTGATGAGATCCTTTGCTCGATGAGCCGTGTGTGGACGAGCATTGTCATGAAGGAAAACGATTTATCTACTGAGCATATGCCACGCATTTTGTTTTGAATTGTACGACACAGTTTACGATGATGACGACATCGATACAGTGGTGATTCAGTGGCTAGCACAGCAGGCGGCATATTTCTACGAGGATAGGATACAAAAGCTGGTCATACGATACGATAAAAGCCTTATATATAGGTAGATAATATAGGCAGAAATAATGTTGAAAAGTAGATTAAGGTTCCGGATTTTATTTAAAAATAAAATTGTTAAAAAATAGCCTTGTGTTTTTTTTTAAATATCAAATCGATACTTAGGGGAGACCGGGGTAAGATGAAGAGTGGGGCAAGATGACGAATGTCTTAATTTTTCCGTTTTCCGCTATGTGGCAGCATCAACCGGACACTACTGGCTCTCCTATCGGCCGTTCGTTAAACAATACTATAGAGACGCTGAAATCGCCATTTTACTGTCAGTTGTGAAGCTTTGATTGTTTTCCGCTGCCACGTTATAACTTTTATGCATGTGTAAATAAGCTCTGCTACAGATACAGGTAAGATATATCGTTTCTCTTTAATATTTATGAGTAACTTAGTTTAAATACTACCTATTACCATGAATAAATGTCAATTAATCGCCTTCCTTCATGGCAATGAAAACGAATATTTTTAAACAGGCAGTCCGGTCCCTGTGTTTCGGAATTTATTAAACTAACTATGTTGTCCATTTTATTTAAATCCTGTAAACGCTTGTTTGTCTGTGTGTTTGTTCGCACGACCTATGCGATTCTGTCTCCTCTGGGGCTAAGGGGCGCATGGGATCGAGGGAGGTGTCGTTCGAAAGGGGGCGACCAGGGGAAGACATTTTTGCCATACGCTAAGCCCCCCCCCCCTAGCCTCCCGAAAGAAAAACCCTATCGGGGTCCGTATCTCCACTTTCAAGCGTCCGATCGGTACGAGGAGAGTACCGTTCGACGGGGTTAAGACCTTCCCCCTCCCCCGCTGGTCCCCCTCCTCCCAAAAAATTCAAAAAGCGTTTAAGGCCAACTTCCGGCATTGTGACCCACCAACAGAAGAATGGATCCAGTGCTGTAAATGCCAAGAGTGGTGGCATGAGGAATGTTCCAATTATGAAAATGGCATTTTTATTTGTGACTATTGTTAGCTGCACAACTAAACACTTCAAAATTACGTTACAATCAATGCATTATGCTTAATTTGATACTTTGTAAGATGTAAAAACACAGTTATCATTTGTTAAACCATGTAACATATTCAAAAGATAAAATATGTTCAATCTTTTTCAGTGTTGTCATCTTCCTCCAAGGCCAAAGTCATTTTGCCCCAGTACTGTGGCAAGATGACGATTTGTTAATGTTATGAAAAAATAAAATTATCCTTTATTTTTTTTATTTGAAAAATTAAATGGTAATGTATTTAATACTACAAAGGTATACTCTATCATTTCATGTAAAATTAATTTTACTATTACTTCAAAATAAATTAATAAACAACAAAAATTGTTAACATAGTCATCTTGCCCCGGTCTCCCCTACTTAAAAAACACGCGTCAAAATTCAGATCGACTTTAACGAACTAAATTAAATATCTGCTCATATTCTGCATCACTATGTGGATTTCACAAAATTTAAGTCTTTATATTAGATATCATTTTAAAGGCTTCTTCAGTAAGATTATATTTTATTTCACTCATAGAAAGCCACTAAACATTTGTTCTTCTTTCCTGAACTATAAAATATGGTGTTTCAGCTATCTTAAAGGGCGCAGAAATCTAATTATAGTAGATCAAAATTGTCAGTGAATAGCATGCAATTAATTTCAATAAGAAAAAATATATATATAATTTATTTTTTGAAACTCAGAAGAAACAGAATTTCAGATTAAAAAAAATTCCCTGACGGCTCGGCCTACAGGCACAGGTAGATTTCGAAGACGCAGACCATGGGGTGCCTGTTTGTTGGAGATTGCAGAAGAAATGACCTTTTTGCCATGTTACGGCAGTTGCGACCGCCCACTTCAAAATCTATATGTGTCGGGAGGCAGAGACGGCAGGGGTTTTTTGGTTTTTAATTTTCTTTTAGCTATAAGGATTGGTCCTATAAAAAGCTTGTCAATATAAAAGTTGTAGATAATATTAAGAGGATTTATAATAAATTTAAGCGGATTTGATATCTTGTGAATGGACGAAGTTATGATTTTTTTCTTCTTAAACCCCTACTCCCCCTCCCCCTTGAGGCTATTTTTAATGATATCAAAAATCTGTTATACATAAATTGTAGGCCTTTTTTCGAGAAGTAATAATAACTTAAAACGGATTCGATATGTATCATAATTAAGAAGTTTTTTTTTCTGTTTTCACAAAAGCCCCACATCCCATTCCCTTCTCCCTTGGTTCGATTTTGCCCATTAACGAACATGATCGAGATTTTATGCCCCTTGATTTTATGTATCAGTTTGGAAGAGATTTGTGCAGAATTATTGAAGTTATCGTGTCCATATAAAAGCGATATAGATAGATATACAAAGTTTTGAACTGGGGTTGGTTTTGGGTTCTGGCAGTCATAATCGGCGTAGATCTGCAAAAAATTTTCAGAAATTCCAACTTAGGGGAGAATGTAATAAGTAGTATTTCTTACGAAATCTACCTAAAAAAGAATCTGCAGTTAGAAAAACAGAAATCTGCCTGGAATAAAGGAGCAGTTGGCAGCTGTACTTATTGAATATATTGCTGATATATATATATATATATATATATATATATATATATATATATATATGTGTGTGTGTGTGTGTGTTTGTGCGACTGCCCACAGTGTGTTCTGTAGCGCGATCTAATTGCCAAATTTTGTCGGATGATAAAACAAGTGTGAGGCCGAAGGATTCTGGTAAAAAGACAGCGCCACATATTCCTCTAGCGGTGAATTTTTGAACTAAATTTTTCAAGGATTCCTTTGTCCCCCGTCTCATTTAATCATCCTACAAAATTTGGCTCTACTCTCGCTATTAGATCGTGCTACAGAACACGCTGAGTACTGTCAGTTTACGTATGTCCGCAATATACTTCATATAGTACATATATACAGTAGAACCTCGATTATCCGACGTAATTGGGACCAAACCTACATCGGATAATCTAAATTTGCGGATAATCGAGAATTTATCAATATCCATCTAGTTTAATATATAACATCGTCATCGAACTGCTATTATGACTATTTAAACTGCTAAACAAATACAGTAAAATCTCGTTACAACGAATCTCTGGAGACCACTGATTAAATTCGCTATAATGAAATATTCGTTAAAGTGAAAATATTTTAATACTGAAATAGAATAATATGACTTTTTTTACAATCCAAATTATGTTCGTTAAATTGAAAAATTCGTTAAATCGAGGTTCGTTGTAACGAGATTCTACTGTATTCAAATTCAAATTATACTACATGAAAATAAATTTATTTTGAAACAAAAATCTTAGAGTAGAATCGTCCACGATGGGTAGGGGTGCCAATCATATGCAAACAGTAAGCGAGTGCGTAATTTAAATATGACATTGATTTCGCCTCTCCCTTTTGAAATTTTGTAGCTGTGAAAAATTCTGTTACTGGAAAGGTGACAAAAGAGGTTTTGTTCCCTGCGCGTGCTTACACTCAGAGGGTGCAATAGCATTCGAACGTTGTGGCCATGAACATAGATCTAAAGAAGGACTTCTAACGAAAAAGTGTTAATATCGTGTCGCGACTTTGGAACGAAATGGCAGCTGTACAGCTACGCGCACGGTTCTGCGCAGCCGGTGAGAATCCCTGCTAAAGCAGCGCCATCTACAACATCAAACCGAAACTGTATATCAGAAACCCACCAGACGACAGACGGTTTGAAGAAGCAGACGACATGGTGACGTATGAAGAAGCTGTCCTACACATGCGCCACCAATTTGAGATATTTTTCCAAGAATGATTTTCTTCTTGGAAAGGCTATTTCGTTAGAAGTCCTTCTTTAGATCTGTGTTCATGGTTATGGCACTTGGCAGTACGGCTTTCCAAATTTCGAAATGAAGAATATTTTTGCTCAGACCAGGGACGTGTACACACAGAGAGTGGGGGTACACTTATACTTATTGGAACTTGCGGGAGCTCAAGCTAATTTCAAAGGAATTCTAAGAAATTGGAACCAAAATATGTATCTGTACTCGTAGTTCGGAAACGGCCGCTTGCATACACAAGGAGTGTAAAAAGAAAAAAAAAAAAAAAAAAAAAAAAAGAATTAAGTGGGTAAGTGTGATCGAAGATCGCACACAGGGTGTTCCGTTTAATATTGCTTTCAAAACACTTTATCCTTCTTTAATAAATCCAAATAAATTTCATTTTCAAAAAAAAAAAAAAAAAAATCATGTTTTTTATAAAGGTAAGAATTTACCGGTCTGTTTTTCTCATTTTTTCGAATATCTGAACCGGCCGATAACAGCGAAGCCCGCTGTTATACTCTTTCAAATAATATCTGTCATGTGGACTAAATGCAATATTAAAAAAAATAATAATTTCATTACTAAACATATTGTATAGAGACCTTCAAAATTTTAAAATATGCCAATATTTCTATAATCGGGTTTTTATCATGATTCAATACGTTCCTCAAACTCATATGACGTTATAATCACTTGCTGATGTCATATCTACTTGCTTTCTCTATTGCTCATATTGATACTCTCTTTGTATTATTCTCAAACATTTGAAAAAGTCCGTTAAACTTCCAATATTACGTCATATTAATTTTCATTTTAATTCTATAATGACGTAATATTAAACTGCTTTCTGTATTTACACATACTCATACCCCTTGTATTATTGAGAAATGTTTGGAAATTTCCGTTTTATTACCAATATGACGTCATATTACTCTTTTTTCAATTGGTGAAACTTTTTATTTGATTTTCATTTTTCACGTGGAAATCTTTCAATAGAAAATTAATTATTGTAGAAGAACTTTATTGTGAATTTTTAATTGTTGGCAACTGCTATAACGAAAAATGTTTACATTTATTAGGAAAAGGCTCTTATGTTTTTGGTTTATCACTCTATATTAAAATAATACGTTTTTTTAAATTTTATGATTTTGAGCTTCATAATAGTATTCAGTTATAAGTACACAAAATGCCCTACTTATAAGTTATATAGTTTCTGAGAACCGGCTGACAAACAGACAACGTAGCAGGATTAATAGGGTTTCGGGAGATGGACGAAACCCTAAAAAAGGTCAGGAAACTGACGTCGGTTTACGGAGAGTTTCGGTTAAACAAGAATTGGATAATCGAGGTTCTACTGTATTATGTATGTGTATGTGTGTGTCTTAGGCTAATTAAGAAAACTCTCTTTTTAAATCCGTCTCTTTCCAAAGGCTGTAAGCCAGGCTAATTGTAGAATCACCTGCTATTTATCCCAATTAGCCATGATATTTTTCAGTCTTGTTTCAAAGAGCTTATTCCGTTTAGATCAAACGTTATGCGAAAAATTATACGAATGTATTGATACATTTCAATCCTGCGCAGTATCAGCAAAATAGTGATTTTCGAAAAAAATATATCCATTTAAAAATTATAACATTATTTATTTATATGATTTCTAATGAAAATCATTTATTAAATTCAAGAGAGAAGTTACATATATACGTATAAATTAAATAAGTTTTTTTTTAAAAATCTTTCGGTCATATTATGCATCAATATGAAACTTCATTTGTTTAGACTCTTTTTATGAGGAAAAATTAGAAGTTTGTTCAGCGATAAACTTGCATTTTAGTGTTCGTATAACCAGACCTTAATTTCTAACAAAAAAATTAAATAGAACCTTAATATTATGCAGTACTAATCACCATAATGTATGTGTCCTACTTCGTCCTTTTATACTCATTCTTCTATATCATACATTACTAACAAAAACTTAAGCAATTCTACTTAAAAAAATAATATACGCATCGCATAAAAATGCCACATGAAAAAAAAAGCTTGCCTTAAATAGTAATGAGATTATACGAACTACAGTCAAACCTTGTTAACATGAACACGCTTAAAAATAACTACTTTTAACAGGAATTGTTCTCACATTTCCTGTCAAAGTTAATACAAAGATTTAATTACTGATAACATGAACAACATTTTAATCCCCTTGAGGTTCACGTCAACGAGGCTCGTCTATATATACGGATAAATTACTGCATTAATGAAAGATATTCTTCGTAACTAAAGTATCGGATTATCATTTCTTTCGATTATAATTTGCTTCCAATTGCACTGTAGTTGGCCCCTTGTTGCCTATGAACGTTCATATTACTACAGTTTAAATTTGTTGACAGATGGACCAAGTATTTTAATAAACATTGATAACGTTTTGATGTTACCTGAAATACGCTGTGGAGAAAGAAAAAAATCCGAAGGAATGTGTGAAGGTTGGAAGTAAATAATAATTTAAAGGCTTCGTTTTTCGGAAGCGCGGCTACGATAGTCTGCACATGAGCTCCGGTGATTTACGTCTAATACAGTGGTGGCCAAAAGTTTGGACATTTTTTGAAAGTTTCATGTTTTTCAACTTTGTGTGCTTGTAGAATATATTAATTTTCACTTAAATACAAACATTTATATATCATATTGAAGGTAATTTAATGTAGAATTTAAGAATAAAAACAGTATTACAATATCTGTATTACAAAAAAAGTTATGCTCATTTTAGTAGAACAAACAAACACAAATCGTTTTGAATAAGGACGGGTTTTGTAATAAAAGCGTACTAGCCAATCACAAACGTTGTTCTGAGGGCCAATCAAATGTCTGTAACTATAGTTTAGGTTATTTGGATGGTAAAAGAGTTATTGTTGTGGAAATATTTTGCGGAATGATGCATACTAGTACAATTAAATAGAGTATTGCTGTTTTTGAATATTTAAAGTCCTTTTTTTTTAATAAACTAATTTTAAACAATGTCATCAACAAGAAGAACTAATTGGACATCTATAAAAAGAAGCCGGATTGTCATATTGAGAGAAAATGGCCTCTCTTATGCTGAAATTGCAAGACAAGTTGGTGGTTCAGTGACTTGTTCTGGCGTACAAAAGTTCTGTTTACGTTATGAGAAAACGAAATCAGTGGAAAATAAGGCCAAATCAGGCCGAAAAAAATGCACAAATGCTACTGCCGATAGAAAAATTAAACGGCTATGCCTTCAAGCTAGAAAAACTTCATCAGATGCCGTTAGATGAGAAATGAATGCAGCGGGTATTGCAGTAAGTTCAAGAACAATAAGAAGAAGGTTATCAGGATTCGGACTACAAGCTAGAATCCCAAGGAAAAAACCATATTTAAATCAAAAGCAACGCGAAAAACGAGTTAAGTGGGCAAAAGAATACATTAAATGGTCAGAAAATCAATGGAAGCAAATAATCTGGAGCGATGAGAGTAAAATATCGCTCTTTGGTAGTGATGGTAGAAAATACGTGAGACGTAGAGTAGGAGAAGCACTTCATCCTGATTGCATTGAAGCAACTACAAAAAACCCAACAAATGTCATGATTTGGGCATGTATGTTTGCAGATGGTGTGGGCCGAATCCAAGTGATTGACGGCATCCTGAATGCCAAAAAATACATCGAAACTGTCCTGGAACCAAAATTGATACCTTCCATCAGGGATCTCTTCCCCAACAACGCACCATTTATTTTTCAGCAGGATTCAGCTCCATGCCACACAGCAAAAGTATGCAAAGCATGGTTTCAAAATAAAGGCATAGATATATTACCATGGCCAGGAAACAGCCCTGATCTCAATCCAATTGAAAATTTGTGGCGACGTTTGAAAATTCTTGTATGAAAAAAACGTCCATCCAATAAAAGACAACTTATTGAAGCTATAATTGATTCTTGGCACCATGTGATTACAAAAGATGAACTCCAAACACTCGTTCACTCGATGAAAAGACGCTGTGAAGCTGTCTTAAAAAATAAGGGTTATCCTACTAAGTATTGATTGTGTATCACTTTAAAAAAATGCAAATCTAAGATAGATCTTACTATTAGTTACATAACTTTTTTTGTAATACAGATATTATAATACTGTTTTTAATATTAAATTCTTCATTAAATTACTTTCAATTTGATATATAAACGTTTGTATTTAAGTGAAAATTAATATATTCTACAAGCACACAAAGTTGAAAAACATAAAACTTTCAAAAAATGTCCACACTTTTGGACACCACTTTATATAAATATTCGCTAAAAATAGAAATGCCGGAACTCTACGGTTAAGCACTGTTTATAAAACAGTTTTTATTGAAATAAGTTATATCCATTGAAAAATTGTAATTACCAGTATTATTTCCGGCGGGTCCTTCCCGGTGGTTCTGACTCGGCTCCTTCACTGGGGACGATGACCGGAAGCCGGGCACTGCGAGACCCTCCGTTGTGCTGTTCCGACTCGGCACCTTCAGTGGAGAAGATGACAGGATGCCCGACACAGCGAGATGATCTTCGACAGGACGGAGACATGAGACAGACGGATCAACACCTCACCGTGGTGCGCCAGTGGGAAAGGGGTGTCCGAAAAAGCCGGAGACGCCACTTAGACTCGGTGTAACGGGCCGTCGGATCTGGGTCTCCCCCTCGCAAGCGCGGGTTCTTCGCGACTCGAGGACTCGGCCAATGCTTGGAGACTCCTCCGTAGGTGGTGGAAGGACGTCCCGTAGGCCAATCCCTGTTGCTCAGGTGGGCACCTCGCCCCACGCCGAGGTAAGTGACGCCGGGCTACGGCTAGCAAATGATGGCTGGACCGTCCCCAAAAGTTTATCCGGGGAATTGACGGATGCGAGATCGAAATCTGAAGAGCACAGTGCGTGGTGACTCTATTGTGACGCTTGGTCAGTGCGTGAGGCGGTGTCAGAGACTCTTTTCCTCGAAGTCCCAGGCTGGCGAGAGGCCTTTCCTGCTTGCCACGGCCGATGAACAGTTCTTTTACTCCCTCCCTAGAACTCGATGATCGGAAGCCGCGGTAAATTAAGGGCTGGTGGGGGAAGTCCGGCATGTGGCCTAAGCCCTGGTTCACTCTCTGGGATTTCGGCTACGAAGCCGTTGTAGGACTCCAACGTCTCACCAGGTGTTCTGTGGTGGTGTCCTCGTAGCTTGGGCTCTACCGCATGTCGCAGCGACCTTTGTCGGGATGGGATTGATGCGCAAAGTTGTGAAGTGTGTTAAGTGTTGTTTGATGTAAAGTGCGGTTTTACCCCTGTTGGTGCCGTCGGCACAAGTTGTATGGTACAGCTTAAACCCAGAAATATTAATGTTATTAGTAGGATTATAAGTTTCTTGGAGAAAGATTACGTCAATTTGAGGATGGTGAGAAATAAAGATCGGAGTTTATTAATTTCATGCTTGATAGAGTTACAATTTCAAGAGAGAATAATAAGGGAAGAAAAAGAGGAGGTGAAATTATTCATAATTGGTTGAATGAAATTCCGTGGACAGATTGTCAAACGCGCTCATTATTATAAGCATTTTTTCAATGGGGTCATTAGTTTTTTTACTAAGTTGAGCGATAGTTTTGAAACATTGGATGAACTTGTTAAATTTTAGGAGTTCCTTAATTTCTATAAAGGTATTAAAAATTTCTTTGATATCAGTAGTATAACTATCCTTAGTAGAATCAATAGTAGTTGCAGAATGGGATTTATTGCGCTTAATTTGGGCAGTATTAGTATTATCAGTTTTGAAGTTGGGAGTGAGGTCAGGAGCCGAGGCTTTTTTAACTTCATTAGGTTTAGCATCAGGTTTTTTTACATAATTGTAGCTAGAAAGGATTTCTGACCTCATGGATGGGTAGGTTTTTGGGGTTGCTTATGGTTTGGTTGAGAATTAGGTTGGTTTCTATGAATTTGGGGAGTTTTAGGGCAACCGCGATAAGTTGTCGGATGTTGGCCAGAACAATTGCAGCATTTAGGGGTGATCTTCCCAATTTGCGGTCAATCAGGGGTTAATTGATTCTCTGCACATTTTGCGCATTTGAACGTGAATCGGCAAATTTCAGAGGCATGGCCAAACTTTTGACAATGATAGCATTGTTTAACAATGCCAGTGCTTCTGAAGCGCTCGATTACAACGCGAATATGACAGATCTCTCTAATATTATAAATCTCTTCGAAATTAGCCCATGGCAATACATTAACAACATAGAGGGGCATAGGATTACTGGTGCGCCTGCTTTTCATCATAGCAGCCCTGTTGGCTGTGAAATTATGCTCTTTCAGTGCATTGATTATGAGCTCTGGCTCGGTATAGGGGGAATTCCCCGAATGCAAATTTTGCGAGGGTGCTGTTCCGCTGGGCTGAGGTAGTAAAAGCTGGTTTAGCTTTGACCTGGGTAGTAAAATGTTGTTTTCACTTAATTCTTGAATTTGGGAGGCAAGTTCATGCCATTTACCTTTTATTTCTATCTAGAAGGGGTGGATTTTATTTGGGGGTTGATTGGAAGTTTGATGTTGGGTGGGGGTTTGGTAGCTACTGGCTAATTCACCTTCATTATTATGATTTTCCGCATCGATTTCAGAGCTATCATTAGCAACATCAAGTACTTGTTTTGGAGAGGTATCTCGGAATTTACTGTATCATTTCTACGCTTACGGGAGATATTGTTAACCAAGGCAAAGCCCTCGTTTGAGTTTACCTCAACTGCCATTAGTTTAATTTTCAAACATGTCAAAATCATAATGAGCTAAGAAAGTTTTAAAAGCTTTAAGTTTGCATTATCTAATGGGGTCAAATGGCTCACTAAATAAGAATTGGATATGGTTTAAGGTATTACTAACGAGGTTTTACAAAGCTGGATTGGTGAGGTATCCATCTTGTTGGATCGTCTCTATGATAATTTTGTCAATATCCGTCAGGAAACGGCCCACAATTTTCCTTTGGTCATCAGTGGTTGCAAGGGGGGGGGGATTCCTTCTAGGCTGTAGCAAGATTTGATGACTTTTCACCAGCGATTATTCTTTTAGCATAGTTTGTAAACTGAGAAGGGTTGGACCCCATAGTCCAAGTCCTTGAACCGTCACTACGGCACTACTACGGTGTAACACTATCACAATATAGTCCAGGCCCTTAACCGTCAGTATAAAACTACTACTGTTTAATACTAGCGCAATATAGTCCAGGTCCTCAACCGTCACTATAACACTACTACGATTTAACACAATCAAAATATAGTCCAGGTATTTAACCGACACTGTAGCACTACTACGATTTAACTCAATCATAAAAGATGAAGCTATTCTAAAAAGAACTTGAATCACCATTAGAAAGAAGTAGTTTACTGCACTGTGACAGCATAAACACCCAGAAAAAGGAATTGATTAAAACTACAAAACATGTTTTGTTGAGTACATTTTGGTTGTTTTAGCAAAATTCAAGTAAAATTGAACCATTTTACTTCAATTAACAAAATATTTTTTGCTGATGATACAAAAATTTTTGGAATTGCAAAAAAAAAAAAAAAAAAAAAAAAAAAAAATGTTGATTCAAACAAAATTTTTATTGACCTATATTTAAACAAAAAATTTGTTTAAATATAGGTCAATGGAAATTTTGTTTGAATCAACAAAAAAATTTTTTTTTTTTTTGCAATTCCAAAAAAAAATTTTGTATCGTCAGCAAAAAATGTTTTGTTAATTGAACTAAAATGGTTCAATTTTACTTGAATTTTGCTAAAACAACCAAAATGTACTCAACAAAGCATGTTTTGTAGTTTTAATCAATTCCTTTTTCTGAGTGAAGCTTCCGCAAAACTGCGTCCCGATGCGGGGCCGAGAGAAACGAACGGGGAATGGAGGTGGGAATAACACAACCTCCTCCTTTCGACGCTGACACGAGGATCAAATCGCGGAGCTCACTAAATTGTCAGAGATTATTGTGTTCATATATATACTGCAAAAAAAAAATGTTGATTTTTCAGTATAATACTGGTAGCTAGGATGCTAGTATTATACTGTAAAATCAATAATTGTTTTTGCAGTGTACCCTTGCATTTCAGAATTTCTTTCTACTTTACAACTGTAAAATATATACCAGGTGTCTGAAAAATTTTGGACTGATGTGAAAGAATCATAACTGTAAAAATAATTGAGTAAATGCAACTTTTTTTTTTTTTTCAAAGTACTTGTCAAATATCCAAGATTTGTTAGATGTAGCTGTTTTAAAATCGTGATATGCAAACGATGCAAAGAATCGAAGACCGGAAAAGGCAAATCGCACCACACATTCGCAATTTTAACTTTTTGCTTAGGTTATTTGTGTACATAGTGGATCATTTTCTACTAAATCGAAGATGCTGAAGAACTTTCTAATTGACATTTTTCCCATAGCTCCAATAGTTTTAGACTTATACGCTTTCCACTCCGGAATCATCGAAGAAAATGCGAATGTGTGGTGCAATTTGCATTTACATATCATCGATTCTGCGCATCGTCTGAATGTTACGATTTTAAAACAGCTACATCTAACAAATCTTGGATATTTGACGAGTACTTTGAAAAGAAAATAATTGCATTTACTCAATTATTTTTAGAGTTACGATTTTTTCAAATCAGTTCAACCTTTTTCGGACACCCGGTATTTCTCTTTTTATGAAACATTCTTTCTTAGGTTCATTCTTCTTCAAAATCAAAATTGATCAGTCATACGTTTCTTTGAGAAAATATTTATTTTATTTTAAATACATATACTTTTATACATGGAGAATTTTCTTTCGAGTGCCCGATTTTCTCTTTTTATATCAAGAAATTTTTCGTATGGATAAAATTATTCTGTTACTTTCTTTATTGCGAATATTTAAAGTATTTTCCTCTGAATTCATAATAACACCTGAAATATTTTTAATGAACAATGATTTCTAATATATTACAGGCACTGCTTAAGAATATGTAATAAATGTTTCAAATACTAAAACAATGAAAAATTCCCATATAAACACTAGAAATACAGCGCAGCTAAGATTGTATTCTGGGAGGGGTTTTGGATCATTATTAATGAACAATTTTGGTATTTTACATAAGTTTGAAAATTTCTTTTTCTTTCTCAAAGTTGTCAGCATTCTGCTTTTTTTTTAATGTCAAAGAAACAAATTCTGCACCAAAAAATATTTTTATACCAAGAAATTTTTCTTAAATGGATAAAATTATTCTTTTACTTTCTTTATTGCGAATATTTCAAGTATTTTCATATGAATTCATAATAATGCCTAACATATTTTTAATGAACACTGATTTCTAATATATTACAGGCACTGCTTAAAAACATGTAGTAAATGTCATATGAATTCATAATAACACCAGAAATATTTTTAATGAACACAGATTTCTAATATATTACAGGCACTGCTTAAAAATATCTTGTAAATTCAAATACAAAAACAATGACAAATTCCCATATAAGCACTAGAAATACAGCGCAGCTAAGATTTTATTCTGGGAGGGGTTTTGGATCATTATTAATGGACAATTTTGGTATTTAACATAAATCTGAAAATTTCTTTCTCTTTCTCAAAGCTGTAACCATTCTTCTTTTTTTTTTTTTAATGTCAAAGAAACAAATTCTGAACCAAAAAAAATATTTATTAAAATGTCTCTTGTTTCTAAGTGATAATTACTTGATTTTCCTTATTAAGTAATTTATTCAAAATATTTGACCCATTTCAGTTTATTTGACTGGAAAATGGCAAAGGTTGGCAGCTGTGCTCCCCCCCCCCCTTTCGAATGTTATGTGGAATAACCATTATAAGGCAAAACAAATTGTCAAAATATATCTAGATTGATACTAGAAACTTGAAGTTGTTTCAAGACTTAATAAGAAAGCCTTCTTTTTTAGAGAGGAATTAGATGCTTTTTTGCATTGAAGGAGCTTTTCTTAATGAAGCCTTGAAACGATTTGATGCTAATTTTTATTTATAATTTTGCCTCTAGATTATGTTCTACACATCATTTATACTCTGGGAACAAGGAACCTACAAGTAGGTACCTTGTTCCATGTTTATATTACATCGCAACACAAGAGATTTTGTTTTCATCTTATCTGTTTCAAATTGGTTTGGATGGATTTTAACGTATTGTGATGGATTGGCCATCAACTTGGTACTTTCTATTGGGATTAAGATTATTCCAGAATAATGTGAATAGTTTCTTGATTGGCACCCATTGAAAGAGGATAATCCTGATGAAAGAAAATCCTTATTTTACTTTCAAGTAGAAATGAAAAGCTTTCCCATCTGGACTAGCCATGACAACTGTGTGTGAATTGTATTTATGACAAAGTCTTCTGAGGGAAGTTAAAAATGTGTCAGGAAGTTATTTTTATGGATAGCAAAACCCAAAGAAAGGAAACTCATAGTGCTTTGAAAGTGAAAGTAAGTGAATGGAAGGGGATGTCAATCAAAGAAGATTATGCAGTGGAGAAAAGTTTTTTTTCGTTGCTATATAAAGGAGTCTGGTTTATGAGTTCGAGAGGAGAGGAGAGAAGGAGAAGAGTTTCCGACCTGGTCTTGAAGTTGTTCATGAGATTGTATGAACATGCGTTGTAAATATTCATCATAATTTCATTTTATTGTTATTTTTTAATAAAGCTTTTTCGTTTAAAATGATATGAAATGTTTGATTATATATATATGTGCGATTACGTTACCACAGTATAAACTCTTCCACTCCCCATTCAGTGTGACATTTGTGTAATTCGTCAGTTTTGAGAATCATGCAAAATCAATATTTTGCATGATTCTCAAAACTGACGGCTAATATGCATTGTAACATTGCGATAGATGTGCTGCAGCACAGATTACTGAATGAATCCTTGAAATAATCATAGCTATAAATGATAATATATTTGAAATTTTAATTGTGTCCTTGTAAAAAAAAAGTATGTGTGGTAATATGAAGTGAGAAGAGAACTATATTATTGTGATTTATACCAGAAACTAGAGATGTAAAATTTCCAGAAATTTTGAAAAGGTTAAAAAAACCCAGATTTTTTTTCTGAAAAAATTGATTTCTAACAAATGTTTCTTGAAAATAAGTTACATTTTTAAAAAATATATATAAAATAATAAACATTTTTTAAAATTTCTGCATGCTAAAATAAAACATATTATCACTTTACATGAATATATTACAAAACTAGTCGTTGAGGGCCACCGTATTACTTACCCATCATGGATATGCATAATGTAAAATATTAAAATAAAAATGTGTAAACTACTTATAAAATGCATTGCAATTCAAATAAAATCGTGGCTTGATGACGTCACAAACTTTAAAGGCTCGATTACTGAATTACTTGAAAGAAACATCCTTATAACTCCAAAAATAATAATCCTATTAACTAACGGTTTATTGCATCTGATTAAGCGTCCAATTTCCAATTAAAATAATTCTTTGAAGTGAAATTTGGATGAAATACAGGGTCATGAAAAATCAAAGAGTGTGGTAAATAGGATTCCAAATATCTCGGCAACTCGTTATCCGATCGACTTCATGCTGTATGCAAAATTTATGTTTTTTTATTGTCTTTTATATTCATTTCTTAAAATAACCAATTTCGAAATTTTTTATATACCTTTTATCAGAACGAATATTTCGAGAGTCTGAAAAAAATAGTTCCGGTTAATCGAGGTTATTGAAATTAAAAAGGCTTCTTCCCATTATTACATACTAAGTAAATACCAAATTGCAAGTCTCTATCTCAATTTTTTCGGGAGATAGAGCGTTTACAGACACACAGACGGACGGCAAATTTTTTTTTCTAAAAATATGTTTTTTGGAATCTTCAGTGTCTGAAACGTGTAAATACGTCAATTTTTTTTTTTTCGATTTTCAAAACGATTACAAGACTTACCCTATACTACGTATGATGGGTAAGTAAAAGTAAAAAAATGTTAGCTTTTAAAAGTTTAGCATTTCCGTCTCGGAATTTTGATAGTAGATTTTCTTCTTAATTTAACACCATTATTTATTATATATCATGCCTCTGTTGAAATGATTTTTCAGTTGCATTTGTTCAATTACCAGTAGATATAATTTAAAAACAACAACAACAACAATAAAAAATCTTATGAATTTCAACCAATTTTACTGCAGTTTGAAAGCAAATTTAAACTGCATTATACATTCCCTCTACATAGTAATGCTTTTTAAGTATACAAATGATGCCATTTTAAAGAAACGAATTACTGCAGTTGCAGCATTATAAATATTATCCTTTTAAAATTTTCCATTGCTTAAAATTTCATAATTTAAAGTATTACATTTTTTTTCTTACAATTAGAATTTTCATATCCTGTATATTTAGTTTTGGTATGGCTTTTCAGTCTAAGTCTAAACCAACACTATGTTTTGGTTTTAGATTTTTAACCCGTTAACACCCAACTTTTTATACACTCCTTTTAATTCTTAGACACCAGTTTTTTTCCATGTAGTAATTTTGAGTTATTTTATAGCTCAAAATTTGAGATTAGATAATGAGAAAATTTCCGTACTAAAATACTGGTATTGAAATTCAAAAGTTTTGTTCAGTTGTAGGTGATCTAGAAATAGATCGCTGGGTGGTAATGGGTTAATATGAATGTATATTTTTAAAATGAAAGTTACATGTTAAAGTTACATAATGGATTTTTGAATACTTATAAAAACTGTTTTCAACTAAATTTTTCACAGAAAATTATTTACGTGTTCTTTGCAAAGTTTATTTGTATGCATTTATATTTTTAAAAAATACAGTTAGACAAGTCTTACAATCTATATTTAACGAAAAGGAAGAGTAAAAAAGCTTGAAAAGAGTAAATAATTTCAATTGCATGTTATTAAAAAATAATTTATTTTTAATAATAGTTAAATATTTCTGGTAATTATTATCTGATCACATGAAAAATTGCTGCTATGTCAATAAAAATAAATGCATGTTTCAAATTTTATATTAAATTTTCAACCGATTGGTATTATTGAAATAATTTTGCACATGGATTTTTATTTTTAACAAGAGAAGTTGAATTTAATTATCCTGCCAGAAGTTTACTTACATTTTTTTTCACGCGATACTGTTTTTGTGAATCTTTGTATAAAATTGTCATAAAAAATATAATCACATTTTTTTAAAATTAGAAATTATCGTTGTATTTAGGTTCCAATTTAGATATTTTTAATAAGGTCATTCATACAGCTAGATAATAGATTCATAGGTGATTTTAGCTGTTATGTTTTTTATTTCTAAAATCATCACATTTGTGGAGAACCCACAATGAAAATTGAAATTTTTTTCTGAATTTTCTGAAGTGTCCTGTGTTTTAAGGTGAAAAAAAAATTGTGAATGGTCCTTTAAAGAACTCAAGTTCTTCATAAAGTGCATACAGATATTTTCGATATTAACGTTTTCATGTGGGACACTGAACATAAAAAAAATATAAAGAAAAACATCAAAACGCAGCCATAATAAAATTTTGAATATATTATGAATTAAGTTTAAATTTTTCCAATTTTGAAAAATTAAGAAATACTCCTTAAAAAAAAGGTTTTCTTTTTAAAGTTTCCGTTTTTTCTTCGAGCATTCCCACCTCAACCAGAAACACATTAAACTTTTGTATATTCATTTGAGGCATTTTACGAAGACAGATGATATATTCAAATGTTTTATGTATCACTTTAAAAATGACATCTGATACAAGACACATAACAATATATCCAGAGGGCCATGGATTAATCAGACCCTTAACTTAACGTTTCATGTCAGTTTTCCTTATTGTCAATGAATAGTATATGAATATTTTTATTCAGTGCATTACACTAGTTTTAAAAATAATACTGTGTATTGGAATAGCATATCCAAATTCCGTGGTAATTGGCCTATTTTAAGGAAATTCACAGTCCAGACAGATAAATACTCCAGTTTTAGGGAACTAATAAAACTGACATGAAATCACCACACCTTTTCATGCAGAATAATAAAACAAGTGGGTAAGTGTGATCGAAGATCGCACAAAGGTTTTCGTTTAATATTCCTTTCAAAACACTTTATCCTTTCTTTAATAAATCCAAATAAATTTAATTAAAAAAAAAAGTTGTTTTTTATAAAATAAAAATTTACCAGCCTATTTTTCTCGTTTTTTCGAAAATCTGAACCGGTCCGATAGCGGGCGAAGCCCTCTATTATACTCTATCATAATAATATCTGTCATGTGGACTAAATGCAATATTTAAAAAAATCAATTTGAAAATTAAACACGTTAAAATCTGCTAATATTTCCATAATCGGGTTTTTATCATGATTCAATGTGTTCCTCAAACTCATATGACGTTATAATCACTTGCTGACATCATATCTACTTGCTTTCTCTATTACTCATATTGATACTCTCTTTGTATTATTCTCAAACATTTGAAAAAGTCCGTTAAACTTCCAATATGACGTCAGATTAATTTTCTTTTTAATTCTCTAATGACATCATATTAACCTGCTTTCGGTACTTCCACATACTCATACTCCTTGTATTATTGAGAAATGTTTGAAATTTTCCATTTTATTACCAATATGTCGTCATAGTAATATTTTTTCAATTTGTGAAACTTTTTATTTCATTTTCATTTTTCATGTGAAAATCTTTCAATAGAAAATTAGTTATTGTAGAAAGAATTTTATTGTGGATTTTTAATTGTTGACAACTGCTATAACGAAAAATGTATAAATTTAATAGAAAAAGGCTGTTAGATTTTTTGTTTTTTATCTCTCTATATTAAAAGAATACGATTTTTTTTATTTTATGATTTTCAGCTTCAGTAGGTATTCAGCTTTCAGTACACAAAATTTCAACTCTGTAAGTTATATAGTTTCTGAGAACCGGCTCTGTGACGCACAGACAACACAGAAGGACGAATAGGATTTCGGGAGATGAACCTTCACTAAAAAGAAATTTTTTTCAAAATAGGAATATATCTTTTCAAAAGTTATTTCCGGCATACATCATATACCATGTGATTAAAAATACAGGTAATGTTGGTAATCTCTTAAACTGTTGATAATAGAAGCATATTTAAATACAAACGTATATGCATACGCATACAAAAGTATAATTTTCAAATATTGCATACAAGGACTGTATACAATATATATATTAATGCCCTTCTTCTTATAACATATATTTAGGAAAATGTTATGCATATAAAAAGCACATTTAAAAAATCCTAATCTTTTACCAGCAAAACCCATCGAGTTATGATAATTTGAAGTCCATGAATGTTCAGTTTTTTTGGTACTCAAAGCAGAAAAATGTGTTTCATAGTGCCAAAAAATTAAAAATATCAAAACTCTGTAAATTTTGGTCGTAAAATAATGGGCTTTTTTTTAAAGGTCTTTCTTAGACACACGGCAGCATCTTTCTAAATATAAGTTACAGAAAAGAGAGACGTATATAAAATAATGTTTTACATTTATGGCCTGTTGAAAAACAAATACCATATCTGGACATCATGCTTGTTTTGTATACTTTTTAAATTTTTAAGTATACTTCTATGATTAATGATTTAAGAAATAATCTCAATTTCATATTTTGAATAACCAGACGTATTATCTAATTGTATAATCCACGATTTTGGAAGTTGATAAAAAAATAATAAACTACTAATTAAAACAAACATTGTTTTATTTCTATAAATTCTGATAAAAATTTATTGATGATATACATTCATCCATGGTTCAATATACTGACACAAAAATGCGTTTATAAGTGTAGCTAGTGAAGTTATTTTTATGATTGAACTTACTATTATAACTTTAGCTTTTAGAATTTTTTAAAAGTTATTTTTATTAAAACATACGACATTATCAAAAGTTTGGTTATAAAATCTTAGTTACTTAAAAATTCCCATTTCCTCATCTGAAAGTATTCACATGAAATAACTTGAGAAAATTCTAATTTCGAAATTCAGTCTCAATGCTTCACTTTCGACATTCCAATTAAAAGTTTGTTAGCTATGCAAGAGTCCTTTTTCAGTAAACACCCCCACTCAAAAGTTGTAAAAATTTCTTGGGCATTTTCATTGAAAAATTCTTGAACTTTAGAAAATAAGTCCTTCTTGTTGTATTTCTCAGCAAACACAACAATCTCGCAGATGTTTTCTACTGTCAAGCATTGCATCAAACATTCCACGCAAAATGCTTTCAGTTCTTCGACAATGTATTTATCTGATGTATAATACAGATTTAGAGCACTGCGAAGAGATAACTTTTCAAGTTTGCCACAGTATAAATACTCAAGGAAATCTTGAAAAGAATCAGAATCGCAGTCCGTTATGGTGATGACTCCCGTCTGTTTCTCCAAAGTATCGTGCTTGAAAGTAGCAGCAAAGACGCTTGATCGCGCGATCAAAACAGATTTATGGGCCTTGTACTCTTTGTCCTGTACTTTGAAAGTCACGTCGCAGCTTTCTTTATCAGCAAAAAGATCTTTAAAGTTCTCTGATAACCTATCCAGTCCTGAAAAAGAAGGATAAAAATTTAAGCATAATCAAGGTCAGATTTAGACATACACTGAAAAAAATTTTCGTAAAATTTCATTAGATGTACCGTAAATGAACGGTACTTGTACCTTTCACCCTTTACAGTATGAGTACCATTCTTCTAAGGTATATTAAGTGTGAAAAAACTTTATATGTGCCATTTTGATTATAAACAGTATTTATATCGTAAAATAATTGTTTTTCAGTAAAAAATTGCTATTTATACCGTAAATAAATATTTTTCAGTAAGGAAAAAGCTGATAGCCCCCCGCCTCGATGCACGGCAACCCCTGAAGTGATGCCACTGCTCTTGTTACGTAATGCATGCGGGCCTGAGGAGAGGGGAATGCAGCCGGTACATATACTGGTCACAAAGTTGCCAGAATATGAACCGTAATTTTTGACCAAAATATTTTACAATCTAGGCATAATAATCCTGGGTGTAGTGAGGCAGAAATTTGGGGAACGCAGGCATCATGAAATTTCCAGGCAAAAGGAATTTTCCAGCATTGAAGGTCTTTATCACAATTCATTTTTCATTTTCCTAAAAATGTATTAGATATTGAGTTGTAATCGATTGCTTTCAAATGACGATCTTCCCCAGACTATTGTGTATCTGAAATCGTGCCAAAATGCCCATTTTTTCACGATTTTCTGATAAATACTTTGCTTTTATTGGAAAAAGAGAAAACCTATTCTATTTCTTCCCGTTTGATTAAGAATGCCTGCAAATTTCTTTCATTAAATGGATTTGAAAATATGTCAAAAAGTATTAAGGTTCGGAACAGACTCAGTAATGTTTAACATGGTTTCTTGCCTTATCATCTTCTTAATATTGGATAGTAATGATATAGTAGAAAAATATAATACTGTGATTTAAAAAGTGTTGATGACTGAGGATTAAGTAATACTTATTCCTTACAAAGGTCATTCAAAAAAAAGTATTTTTAGAAATTTAACGGAATTATGCCGTGCAAGGTGGAACACTAAAAGGGGAGGAATGATCACAAATATTCTTTCTAAATATATTTTTGATAACTGATAAAAAATATTTTAAAAGTGTTTCTTGAATTGTTCATATAATTCATAAAATTTGAACTTTATAATAGCTGTCTGATCTGTGAACCAGAAATGATCGCTTTTAACTTCTCAAAACTAAACTTCACTATCAATTTGACCTGTGTTCTGGCTGTGCTGTCTAGTTCCCTGGAAGTTGTTAGTATGGATACAAAATCTTTGCTAGAATATTCCCTGTCGGCATAATTTGGATATAGTGGTAGAATTTTAAGTATAAATGCATTTTTATTTTATAGAACCATTTTATAGAACATGCATTGCACGTATGTAAGGAAAAGTCCCATGAGATTTGATGAAAATAATCTCATAATGGTTGTAGATGTCAAGAAGGGCTTATGAGTGTATGCTGCCGCAATAAGTGTATGCTGTTTATCTTGGATTAAGGCCCAATAAATTTTTATTAATAAACCTCTAAAATATTTTCTTTATTTCTTAACATACCTACATTTATCTATAGAGGGGTAACTTAAGTATAATCAAAATATAAAACATACATCTCTTTGTTTATCCTAATATTATAAATCCGATTGTGTGCAAATGTTAGGCTGAAGCCAGCGTCAAAATGGAGCATTTAATGATCCTGTATTTTTGCATATAGGTTGATTATAATCCTCATTTGAACATAGGCGGGTTTTTATTTATTTTATTCAATTATTTTCTTTAATAATTAAAAATTTCATTATTTTCATAGAGAATAAATGGACATTTTTCCATACAATTTAACCATTTTACTTTATCGTTGCTAGGGCTTTGATCGTTGCCAATAAATAAAAACACTGAAAAATAATTTTTCCCCAACAACTAATTTTCAATTGAGCCATTTTCACGTGAAAACTGAAAATTAAAAAAATTAAAAAGAAGGTGAATTTCCGTGATATTTGAAACAAAAATATGGAGTATTTGTTATTATACATGAAGTATGAATATCGGTTAAAATAAAAAGATATTTTTCTGTCAAAAACTGCGTTATAATTAGAAGGAAAAGTGCAACAATAATTATGTTATTAAAAAATAGATTTCGCTTGGACCATGGAACTATGAAAAGGATCCTCCTCGGCTTGGACAAATATGACGTCATAAATAAAACATGTATTTTCAAATATTCGTAATAATACAAGGAGCATGAATATCAATGTATAATGAAAGTAAATAGATAATGGACGTAATATTTGAGATGAAAAACTGAAATATTTTTTATCGATACTGATTAATAATTAGCTTGAATACCAGTTACACACAAATGTGAGTTTTCCGCTAAAATTTACGTCCAGATTGCCAGAAAAAGAAAATTAACAAGAATTGTGCCATTTAAAAGAGATTTCTCTGAGAAAAAAGTGACGTCATATATGAAAAAAAAAAGGGAATTTTCAAGTGTGTTTTAGAAGGAGCGTGAATCAATTCATTACATTAATAATACAAGAATCGGTAAGTTTAGAAAGTAGATGAGTTTCACGCCATAATTAAAACGAAAAAAATAAATATTTTTTTTTTAGCTATACCGATTATTATGCATGAATATTAATTACATACAGATGAGAGTTTTTTGCCAAAAACCACACCATGATTATTAGGAAAATAAAAATAATTACGAATCTATTATATTAAAATCTGACCGCCTGTTTGTATTTCGCAGAGGATGTCATAAACTCTCAGAATTTAAAAAAATTATTTAAATTCCGAGATATGATTATTATTATTTTTTATTTCTTTTTTTGTAAATTTAACGAAGTTTCTCTAAAAAATGGCAACTTAATTATTCCAATTTTGTGGATAAAAAAGAAGAAATAAAACGGAATAATATATTTTTTCTCATTAAAACTGAAAAAAAGATTTCAATTTGAATAGATGGTGAAAGAAAAAAAAATCTTGATTACAGTAAATTTTTTTAAAAATAAAAACGTATTTTCACATATTCAAACTTCATGAGTCAATTTATTCTGGAGATCAAATATCGTCTGTCAATATATTTTCATTCAGAAATAAAGATTTTTTTTTTCAGTTATAGTATAGCGCCTAGAATATAGGTGCTGTAGTTATAGATTAAATCAAGGAGGCAAATTTAAGCTCCTTGCATTTAGGTCTACAATTATTGCTCCCTATTCACAAGAATTTTATTTAATGAAAAAGAATATACTATTTCCGTTATCTTTGAAGGATGGCTATTAAAATGTTTCACAAAGGCGTTAAAAGTAAAATGGTTTACCAGGTAAACTAGACATATGTTTTTACACAATTCGCCGATTTCCACGATTTTGTTTGGCCTGCCTTTTTTCATTGGTTGCAGTTTCTTTTTCGTGATTATTTGTCACAAAATTTCACTTTTTTAAAACTTAGTTATGTCAAGACCTCTATAACAAAGAAATACTGTATTGTCTCCTATGGAATGTGATAAAGAGTTAGTTAATTATTTACGTTTCTAATTATCGGGAATGAAATATTTTGCTTAATTAATGTATTTATTCTTCTTTGAATGATACGTGAACGAAGTCACGGGTAACAGCTAGTACACAATAAAACCCAAATTCCCGTATTAAAAAGGTAATTTGAATTCAGTTAATTTTTTCTATATTTTGTGGTAATAAAAGTAAGACTTACATAGTTTAATTTAAGGAGAACACATTGATTAAAACAGGTAAAAAAGAAATCCCGTTTTGGCGCAGGTGAGCGACCTCTGACATATGCACCCATTATGAACTGACTCATTAATACAGGATGTCTATTCCAGATCAGCAACAAATTTCCCTGACTTTTCCATACCAATATAAATAAAACAATCCAGGTAACGAGATTTTGTGATGTTACACACAAAAAATCTTTAAAAAGTTGGGAATTTGAGGGTGGAACTTCCATAACAGATTCTGAGGCACAAATTACTGATTTGTTACATATTTTTTTGCAAAATTTACAAATTATTGAACATTTTACATGCTAAACATTTAGCAGATACACATTTTTAGCATCAGGTTCTACCCGATTTGTCAAATCAGGATGAAATTCGTTATCACATCAGTCACAGTTAAATAGACTGCTTTGACATATTTTTATACAAATAATAAATATTCAATAAATTAAGCTAACAAATGTTCAGTTACCAAACAAAGATAAATAAACAGAGTGAAACACCTAATCAATCCTACAACATTAAATAGAAAGTTTCAGTTAAGATGGAACTGAAAATCTATGAGTTACAAAGACGGACTAAAAGGGGGTAGAAATTTGTACAAAAGGTAGAAATACTCTTTACATTACTAATGAAGAACCAAGTTTGATTTTAATGGTGCTGCAATTTCAAATACTTAGTTTTATAAGAAACATTTTCCTTTTTTTTTCTTAAAAGTTCAAAATTTTGTAATTTTTCTCAGAATTTTCAAGACTTTTTCACAGAAATGGTAAATTTCCCTGACTTTTCCAGGTTATCCAGGTGGCTAGACACCCTGATTAACACTACATAGACTTTTCCTAGTTTACAAATCCTTGCATATAAGATTATTTAAAATCAACAGAAGTAGTAAATAAAACAATTATGCATGGTTCATCTAGCAAAGCTGCATAACGAAACAGTATTAATACATATCATATTAATAACATATCTTATTAATAACATTTGTAAGATTAAAGTATTCTTGATATGGAAACTGCCGCTCATCATTGATGTCACAAGACACACAGAGAATTTAAAATTGAATTTTGCAGAATTTTAATTTAATGCTTCAATTTAAAGGTTTTTTTAGAATTTAAAAATAATTATAAATGCTTATGATGATACATTTATTTTTTGCACTTATTAACATTTGTTATCTGCACTTTTTTTCTATAAACCAATCTCTGAATTCCTATATTTTGAAAGTCATCATTCTGGAAAGCGTCATCTGTAAAGTATTGATAGATTTTGAGATATGGTTTTACCCCTAGGTGTCAAGGGTCTGATATCCCCCACCCAAAAAAAACAACATATTCCACCCTTATGTTCTAAAATTCATCCATTTAAATCATGAACTATAATTTTCCTACCCTCTCCCCCCCCCCCCACAAGATGCAGGTAGCCAAATTACAAGAAAAATACCATATACTACTGCTAGATTTTGAGAATCCCCAACTCAAAAATATTCTGTAAGGTCTTACAGAGAGTCCGCCACATTTCGCCTCTATGTTCTAAAATTCGACATTTAGCAAAATTTCATCTGTAAAACCCTGATAAATGATGATCCTCCCACCAGAAGGAGTGATTCCTCCCACCAGAGGAACCAGACACCGAATTGAAAAATCTCCATACCCCACACCCATATTTTGAAACTCACAATCCTGGAAACTTTCGTCTGTAAAAACTTTATAAGAGCGAGAATTATGGTTTTCGACTCCCCTTCCCCTCGAAAGAAATCAGAGAGCATCTAAGAATACACACACACACACACACATATATACTCGAATATCCTCCACATACTATGCCGATATTCTGAAATACATCACTCAGCAATCAGGAACAACCTGAACCGAACCTCAGTTAGTACATTTGAGCTACTTCTGGTACAATAATAGATGTGTCCGGTTTGATCCGAGGGATTTAGGTCATGCAATCTAGATAAGATCAGAGAATCAAAGTCAGTGAAAGAAAGGGTGACAAGGACATGGGAGAATAGTCATTCCATTTAAATCATTCTATTCGAATAGTTTCCTTAGTGGGAGAATTCACGTTCAACCCCCCCGTATAGTCAGAATTGGTGGAAGAAAGAGAGACATGAGTCTCATGCGAATCATTTCATTTTATGGATAGTCCATTTGAACCAGTTCATTCACGCATGGCACATCTCTAGATATTTATTTGTGTGGAATATATAAATAAAATAAAAAATATTCATTCATAACTTACTTATCAACTTTACTTCATCCAATGCAGTCGGTTGAGCGGAATGAAAAACTTTACCAATAATCTTCATTGTGCAGACGACTGTAAGTATATTTCTAGGTGCCAATTCAGTCTTTCGCAGCAGCAATTCTTTGTTTTTAATGAGAGGGGTGACCAAAAAAACGTCATCATCTGTTTCCATAATTCCACTGATAAATTGCTCTACGTAGCCATCACGTTTTTTCAAGCCTATATAATATTCTATTGAGTATTCGCGATCATCAAGAGGAGACTCAAGGCACAATGCTACACTGTTCTTCCAGTTTGGTTGCATTCTAAAATGCCATGGAATACCTGCAACCGTGAAAGGAGTACTCTCAAAATGTTTTCCATTTTTACAGTGTGAAAAAATATCCGAAATTTCCCATTGAATTTGCTTTATTTCGTGTGGTATTTCATCAATTTTGCCAACTTTCGTCATCGCTAATGAAATCGAAGTCGCCTCGGAATTCAAAATAAACAACACAGTGATCCTGTAAATAAATGATAGAATTAAAATGTGTAAGATATTTATATGTTTGATAAAGGGAATACAGTAAAGTATTTCAATCCAACCACCTAATTGTAGCAATACATTATTCATAATAGCTTTTTCATGATAACATCCCTTAAATAGTAGACAAAAATTTTCCTGGATGATCTTAGTACTACATTATTTTTAAAGCAGAACAATTATTGCAAAGATTTACATTGAGTTTATCAGTAAAATTACAGAAGAAAAACTAACAAAGAAGGTAAATATAGTTAAACTTGTGAAAAAGGAATATGACTTAAACAGAAAATTTTCATGATCCCAACAAAAGCAATACCAGCTAAGACGGAAATCTGTCTGAAACAGAATTTTTCCTGATACTTAGCGATTTCATTTTTGCAGGTTTTAGTGTACCTATATTAAATTTTCATTTAAAAAATCAGTTATAAAAATATATTGATAAAAAATTACATAATGTCTAAGATTAATTTAAAAAGAAAAAACTCCAATGCAGAATATTTCATCTTTAAAAAAAAAATTTGATATCACAATCTTAGTGCTAGTTGAAAACATTTGTATTTTTTCCAAAAAAATGAAATGTCGGGATTCAGATGGCAAAATCTCTTTTGCATGCCCAGAATCCGATTTATGCATCGGGGAAAAAATGAAAAACCGAATACGAAGTTTTTTTTTTCTTATTTTGTAGTTTTAAATCAACCAAACCACTCGGTGGTACAGTTAAAATAGGAAGATATATTCAAAAAGATCATACTCTTATGTCTCAAATGCGGCAATTAATTCGAAACTATATTGTTGTTAAACCTTTGAAAAGAAAAAATTCAAAAAAGGTCGATTTCTCCTAATGACAACGCCCCTCCAAGGTGCAATTTTAGAGGTACCGACAAACCAAAAATATGCTTTTAAAGCTGAAACCTTCTTCTAACTGACAGTCCAATTGGTTTTTAAAAATACTAATTTTAACCCTTTCAGAAACACCGCCGAATGCAGGTCACTTCGCACCTCACGGAGACAATTTTTTTTTCTAAACTAAAAGTAACTAAAGGTCTTTCGATACAACCTTTTTAGAGAATCTTGGTAGATTAGATTTACTACACTTACAAAATTTCGGGACATTCGGACGTGTAGGGAAAAAAAAAAAAGTGAAATAGCGGGGTGTTTTGGCATGCCGTCGCTCTGTTTCGACTCACGTTTCCACTAACAAATATGCCCATTTTTTCACGAAATTTTAAAGAGAGCTTGGATACAGCTATATTTATAACAGATTAAATTTTCACAGAGTTTCCGAAGATGAGAAGTATTTTTTTTATTGTTTTGTTAAAATAACCGACGCAAAAACAAACAAACGAAAAAAGCAAGAAGTAAACAAATTTCTTTTACAACTAGATAACAATATTTTTTTACGAAAATTTTACATTGGCTATAAAACCGTTATATTTATAACAGATAGATATTTAAATGAGTTAGAATAACAAGAACTCTTTTTTTAAACTATGAAACGATCCTACACGAAAAAACAAGAAAATGTCTTCTTTTATCACTAAATATCAATATTTTTTTGTGAATTTTCTTTAAAAAAATAATTTTATACAAAACCGGGTTAAAGATATAAAATCATAAAAACTTGATTTTTGTTTTAATTTATTATCACGGGCCCGGGCAACGCCGGGCGAGTCATCTAGCCTATAATAATAAAAAGAGATGTTTGTTAGTGTGTGTGTGTCTGCACTGTGTTCTGAAGATACCGCTGCTCATAGAGGTACAAGATTTTGCAGGAAGCAATTTGTACTATAAGCATTTGTACCTCTATGTCTGAAGTTACGCACTTCGAAGAAAATTTTTAGATTAGATTTTCTCATTTAATTTTTTATCCGATCTTTAGTTATTCCCATAGAGATAACATTGTGATTCCTTACTTTGAATTTTAAAAAAAACTTCACTATTCAAACTGTTATATATTTTAACCACATTGTTGTCCGCATCGTTATGATGTTAACGTTACTGACACCAACATTTGTGTTTTATGATATAGATTGACATTTAGGAGTTTTACTTGTAACATACGTCGAGCACTTTTTTTTTTTTTTTTTTTTTTTTTTTTTTAAGAGCAAACTGTTAGGTAGGAAAATTAGATCTTGCACACTCTATGTAACTTCCAAATCAATGTAATTTAATATTTTTAAGAGCAACGTACTTGGGAAATAAATATGCAAACTAAGGAATTTTGCTTAATAGCCACTGACCAGTAGGTTGATTTTTTTAGTAGTCAGTTACTGGCTAGTGAGAATAATTTCTTTAGTAGCCAGTAAGTACATTTATGTCACGCTGAATATTTAATTTAAAAATAATACAGTCAACTCTGTGAAATCCGCACATTTAGGGACCAAGAGTTTTGCAGATTATAGATTTTTGCAGATAATAGATCATTCTTTTGTTTACATTTTATTTTTTAAAGTCTGAGTATAAATTAAGAACAATTACATAAATATTGCAATAGAAAAGGAAAATATAATGCAAAATTGGTTTAATATATTTAATAACTAAGTTAATATAAAGTAAAATTAAATTATATACAATACAAATTTTACTGGTTTATTAATTTTTTTAAAAAACATTGACACAATGGTATGTTAAGTTTTGGTTTGTTGTCAATGTTTTTTTTTTCTCCTGTAGTCTATGAACACTCATTACTTCATCCTTTGATATAAAATGTTGTTGCTCAAAGTAATTTAAATATTTATATCCCAGTAATTTTATTATATTTTTATTTATTAAACACTGTTCATAGTGTTTTCAACCTCTTATTTAGTATATTTTTTACTCAGCTCAAATTGTTATCTTTTGAATGAGGGGTACAAATACATGAATTTTCTTTAATCACCATTTATTTCATTGGAAAATTTATAATTCATGAAAAAAAAAAACACCACATTTAACTTTATGTATGAGCTTAACCATTAACTGTAATTTTCATTGTTTACATTCCAACATGTTGTGGGGATAATACATATTTGCGGCTTATACATTGGCGGATTTCACAGAGTTGACTGTATAATGAATTTACAGTAAACAAGTAATTTATGTACCAAATAAAAATATTTTAATTTATATTGTTTTGAATAAAGTGAGATACTAATTTCCAATCTATTTTAAATTAAGTTAGCAGCAAAGTTATACACAACATGCTTATGCAGTTAACTACAAAAGTCCCACTAAGCTTAGGTACTTGTAGGAAAAACCAGTACACACTGCACCTATGGGCACAGTGGACCACCCCTAATATTTTATTTATTTAAAATTTTTTAAGCTTCTCATCTATCCTAATAGACAACAGCACTGGATTGATTATTTATAGCCTTCAAAGCACATGTTTAGCACAGACTGAACCATTTTATCCAGATTGGTTGTTTTGAACTTCTAAAAGTAAAATTTTTCATCATCACATTTTTCTTTTTTTAGTAATTTAGGTTGTAGATAAATAAGATAAAACAGCTATTTTCAAAGAAGAGATACTTGTTTTTATTTAACTTTAAAGTTAATATGTTTAAAAGAAAGCTATAAACAACATTAATATGATTATTTAATGAACTTCAATATGGGGCACAGTGGACCACCCACTGCTGGGGTACAGTGGTCCACAATCCACTCTGCTCCTATAATACAGAAGGTTTAAAATATTTAATAATTACTTATTTTCTATAAAGAAATATTGTTTTAAAGTAGTTATTAACTGTAAAATAAAGTAAACAAAGAAAAATAACAATTTATTTAACATAGTAAGAAATATTTTGTTATACAACTGTAATCTAATTGGTGATGATTCTATTTACTATTTAGGGTTGGCACGTTTTTGCCAAAAGTGGTAAAAACCGTGAAAAAAAAAACGGTAAAAACCGTCCTGGTGAAAATAGATGTATGTTTTATTTACAGCAATGCGATGTAATTAATATATTTCAATTTTTAATAATTTCAACTCTAATAATGTGTAATTTTATTTTTTTATTTACCTTAGAATATTCAATGCATCATTAAAACAGTAATCTAAGTAGTTTGTATTTTTTAGTAAAATACTTTAGTAATCAGTTTTACTTTTTAGTAAATAACTTACTGGCTTTGGTTTAAACTGTCATAATTATTAAACAATCAATCCTTATGCTTCAGTTAATTTTGTAGCAAAGTCCGAGACAGAAATAGCACTTACCAATTTTATTACAAGAACAAAAGTAATTTGAAGTTACAAAGTACAAACAATAGAAACGAAACATTTTGAAAGATAATTCATTCTCATTTCCTATGATCAAATCAAGATTCAAGTCTGTAGACAGTGGGGAAAATGGTAAGAAAAATTACCTAAAAGATTAATTTGCCTATATTTGCAACATTAAATAAACAATTAAAATCATTCTACCCTCCCCTTTCTTATATATATTAATTTCATCCAATCCATGTGTTTTTTATAATCCCCCCGCCACCCCCCCCCCCCTAACAAAAAAAAGTTGTAGGAATTTTAAATGTTTACTTGGTACTACTTGATTATCCCGTTGACCAAAAAACTATCGGCAAACTATAAGATTAAATGCCAATTATAGATCATCGTAAATGTCATTTTCACTTGACATTAAACACGTTACAAGTGTTTGTTATGTCATCACGTGAATTTTAATTTATTTTATTTGTATTTTTATTAAGGTTTTACTAATTTGTTTTTTCTTTCATTATTTAAAATGAAAATTTTAATAAATGATTACCTCATGTCAATAAATGATTACCTCATGATATTAAAAGAGAAAAAATATAAGAGATTAGTTTCAACTGGCGTCACAAATTTTTGTCCACAAAATATTTTTATTTTTCTATTTGCTTCAAGCCTATATCTAATGTTTACATACATTTTATAGTTTTTTTGACTAAATAAACAGAATATAGAATAGAATAGAATGTGTGTATAGAGAACATACACATTTGAACTGATTTAGCAAATTTTTTGGTAAATTGCAGAAACAATCCAATACTTCTGTATTGAGTTTCATCTGAATTTAGATGAAATATTATATTGCTGGATCTAGATGCTTGTAGACTCCCTTAAATCTGCACATCATTGCAGACGTAAACAGTGAATTTGTAAAAATTCAAGACTCTGCTGATATCTGCAGTGATCAGTTTTTATTTTATTTATTTTTAAATCAAGGAAATTTTTTGGCTTATATCTAAACTACAAATTAAATTTTTGATACTTACGATTCTGATGTAAATTAGCATATCAGAGCAAAAACTTGACACAACATAGGTACTGCACAATATTCACATGTGTAATTATGTAACTGACTTGTTTCTTTAGTTTCCTTGCATCTGTTTGCTGTTTTTTCAATATTTAATAAATTTTTATACCATTCTGTACAGATTTTAATATGTAATTCTGGTTAATATGATTTAATTCAAGCTTTGTCAAGAAGGAATTGTATTTTTGGAAAAATTTCTTTCTGAAAAAAAAAAATCAAGATGGCGCTGATCTAGATCACAATCTTTTTATCAAATATAACATTTTTTAATTAATTAGGCTTTTATGGTTACTAAATCTCATTAAATATGAAATAAAACTTTTTTATACGGATTGAATTTTTCGAAAAGAACAAAAAAATGCTCAAGCCAGAATTCGAACCCTGAATGTTTGACTTAAATTGCAAATGCTCTACCTTTTTTGCTCTCTTGGAAAAATTCAATTCGTATGATATCTTTACCAATCAGTATGATTGAGGAAAGAAATATAGCAAAATTTTGTTAGTTTATGAGTTTGCTGTAAATTAGCAATGTACCTTTATGGGGTGAGTTTCAGTGAATAATTCAAGTAAAATTTATTTCAACATTATTATGAATATTTAGCAGTGCATTATTAATTATTTACTTAACTTTTAATATTTTAATCATTTATTAAATTTTCTCCATTTTAGGTAGATTTTGTAAGAAATACTACCTATTACATTCTCTCCCAACTTGGAATTTTTGCAGATCTACGCCGATCATGACTCCCAGAACCCAAAACCACCCCCAGTTCAAAACTTTATATATATATATATATATATATACACACCACAGTTTCCCCCAGACAGTTTCAGAAGGGTGCTGCACCCTGCCTGCCCTTCGATTTACAAGAAAGCACCCTTCTTACCCCTCATAAAATAATTAGCACCCTTCTTGCCCCTCCCAGTAAAATAATTAGCAACCTTCTTTCCCCTCAGTAAAAAAGTGCCCTTTCTCCTTTTTGCATTAAAAAATTTGCTTTCATAGTAAAAACTGACTCAACGTTGTCTTAAAAAGCCCTGACTTTTAAATATAAAAAGTGGCTTTAAAAACCAAAAGAATACCTTTAACAATTAAAAAAGTGCCCTTAAGAATATGAAAAGTGCCCTTAAGAATAAAAAAGTGCCCTTTTCTCACCAGCAGCACCCTTCTCTTTTTTAAACCTGAGGGAAACTCTGTATATATATATATATATACAGTGGTGGCCAAAAGTGTGGACATTTTTTGAAAGTTTCATGTTTTTCAACTCTGTGTGCTTGTAGAATATATTAATTTTCACTTAAATATAAACATTTATATATCACATTGAAGGTAATTTAATGTAGAATTTAACAATAAAAACAGTATTACAATACCTGTATTACAAAAAAAGTTATGCAACTAGTAGTAAGATCTATCTTAGATTTGCATTTTTTAAAAGTGATACTTACACAATCAATACTTAGTAGGATAACCCTTATTTTTTAAGACAGCTTCACAGCGTCTTTTCATCAAGTGAACGAGTGTTTGGAGTTCATCTTTCGTAATCACATGGTGCCAAGAATCAATTATAGCTTCAATAAGTTGTCTTTTATTGGATGGACGTTTTTTTCGTACAAGAATTTTCAAACGTCGCCACAAATTTTCAATTGGATTGAGATCAGGGCTGTTTCCTGGCCATGGTAATACATCTATGCCTTTATTTTGAAACCATACTTTGCATACTTTGTTGTGTAGCATGGAGCTGAATCCTGCTGAAAAATAAATGGTGCGTTGTTGGGGAAGAGATCCCTGATAGAAAGTATCTATTTTGGTTCCAGGACAGTTTAGATGTACTTTTTGGCATTCAGGAATCAGGATGCCATCAATCACTTTAATTCGTCCCACACCATCTGCAGACATATATGCCCAAATCATGACATTTGTTGGGTTTTTGTAGTTGCTTCAATGCAATCAGGATGAAGTGCTTTTCCTACTCTAGGTCTCACATATTTTCTACCATCACTACCAAAGAGAGATATTTTACTCTTATCGCTCCAGATTACTTGCTTCCATTGATTTTCTGACCATCTAATGTGTTCTTTTGCCCACTTAACTCGTTTTTCGCATTGCTTTTTATTTAAATATGGTTTTTTCCTTGGAATTGTAGTCCAAATCCTGATAACCTTCTTCTTATTGTTCTTGAACTTACTGCAATACCCGCTGCATTCATTTCACATCTAATGGCATCTGATGAAATTTTTCTATCTTGAAGGCATAGCCGTTTAATTTTTCTATCGGTAGTAGCACTTGTGCATTTTTTTCGGCCTGATTTGGCTTTATTCTCCACCTTATTTCGTTTTTTCATAACGTAAACAGAACTTTCGTACACCAGAACAAGTTACTGAACCACCAACTTGTCTCGCAATTTCAGAATAAGAGAGGCCATTTTCTCTCAATATGACAATTCGGCTTCTTTTTGTAGATGTCCAATTAGTTCTTCTTGTTGATGACATTGTTTAAAATTAGTTTAATTAAAATAAAAGGACTTTAAATATTCAAAAACAGTATTCACTCTATTTAATTGTACTAGTATGCATCATTCGCAAAATATTTCCTCAACAATAACTCTTTTACCATCCAAATAACCTAAACTATAGTTACAGACATTTGATTGGTCCTCAGAACAGTGTTTGTGATTGGCTAGTACGCTTTTATTACAAAACACGTCCTTATTCAAAATGATTTGTGTTTGTTTGTTCTACTAAAATGAGCATAACTTTTTTTGTAATACAGATATTGTAATACTGTTTTTATTAAATTCTACATTAAATTACCTTCAATTTGATATATAAACGTTTGTATTTAAGTGAAAATTAATATATTCTACAAGCACACAAAGTTGAAAAACATGAAACTTTCAAAAAATGTCCACACTTTTGGCCACCACTGTATGTCACTTTTTTATGGACACGATAACGTCAATAATTCTGCACAAATCTCTTCCAAACTGATACATAATACCAAGGGGCATAAAATCTCGGCCAAGATCGTTAATGTTCAAAATCGAACCGGGAGAATGGGGGGGGGGGGGGTGATGGGAGGCTTGTGAAAACAGAAAAAACCCATAAAACCCATAATTTCTTAATTATGATACGTATCGAATCTGTTTAAAGTTATTATTACTTCTAGGGAAAGGGCCGAAAATTTATGTATGACAGATTTTTGATCTCATTAAAAATGGCCCAGATATCAAATCCGCTTACATTTATTATAAATCCTCTTATTGACAAGTTTTTTTATAGGACTCACCCTTATAGCAAAAAAAAAAAAATTAAAAACAAAAAAAATCTCTGCTGGCCCCGCCTGCAAACAAGTTAGGTTTCGAAGTGGGCTGTTCCAACTGCCACATAATGGCAAAAGGTCATTTCTTCCACACGCAATTCCCAACAAACAGGTGTCCAACGGTCTCAGTCTTCGAAATCTACCTGTGCCTGTAGTGTAGGCCGAGCCATCAGGGATTTTTTTATTATTTCACTTTTACTTTATTATGTAAACATTCATTATAATTTCCAGTGTATTATTACATTCAAATTACTATTGTTTAAAAATGTAAACAAAACAGTGACCAGAAATCCACAGAAATCTAAAATCTGCACAACCTCTGGTCTCAAGCTGTGCAGATTTCAGAGAGTCCACTATATATCTAAATAATGTTACATTTGCTAATCAAAATTTAGATTCTGAGATATGAGTGGTGATAATTAATTCTGCAGAAAGTTTAATTGATATAGTAATTTGAAAAAAAAAAAGATTTTTTTTAAAAACTAGGGAGCTCTGCCCCCTGCTCACTACGCTCATCAACCCCCGTTCGGATTTCACAGCCTCTTAAAACCTGGTAATGTATCCTGTTTTAAAAAGATGATGATGATGATATCACGAATGGCGACTTTCTTCTGTAATCAGGTTATAATGCTTTTTCATTTAACTGGTTATAATGCTTTTACATTTAATTCATCTTTTTTATTTTTAATATTCATGTGTAAACACAATTTTTAGGTCGTAATTTTCTTTATTTCCTGCTTTCAACACGTGATCATTTAATTATTATTTTAAACTTTCATTATTGTTTTTAATAGTCTCGTGCAAATACATTTTTTATTTGAGATAAAACATAATTCTTTGCGCTTATTTAGAAATTGGCAACAATATAAAAAAATGACTTTTTCAATAAAAGATTTTTTACTCTATTTTTGAGGATTTTTTTAGTTTTTATTGTCCGACCGTGATAATTTTTTTTAATTTCTGAAAGCTTGTTATATTTCACGTCTGGTGGTATGATTTTCAAATCCGTAGGATGGCTAGAAAAAAAGTAATAGCTCCTCAAAGAAGTCCTTGGTAAAAAAAGCGATGAGAATAACCCAGAATATCTACACGCAGAATTTGATTGGTCCATTTCGTTTTTGGCTCAGTTCCAGATTACTTTTTTTTTAATATAGAAGGATAACTTTGATAAATCTATCAATTTTCCAATGAAAATTTCAATCTGCACCTGCCTTTTGCCTTTGAAAGCTCATATTCCCACCGTATATATCTTTTCCAGCATATAAATAGTTCAACATGATAAGCAGTGGTCAGAATAGTAAATTACAACTACTTTTCAAAAGGAATCATTACTTTTCTACTTTCAGATCCTATCGAAGAATTTCAATCTACAATCAAAATTGAGGATATGGATTAATTAAAACAGTTGCTCCTCATTATACAGTGTCTGCCTATATACAATCAGCTGAAGGCAATAAAACATTAAGAAAGATAACACACAAGAAAATAGTCTCCAAAATGTTACTTTATACAAATATTACAGTTTACTTAGAGAAATTAAGAGCTACATAATACAATAAGCATTTATATATAGTTACATAAAAATGCATTTAAATTACAGCTTTTTTTTTAGGGGAGGGGATACACGAAACAGAGCTATATATGTAAACAAGCAATATAACAATAACAAGGAGCTACTATTGTACATAACATATTTATGCATAACCATACACTGCATGAATTTTATTTACTATTTTACAGTAATTGCTCTTTGTATCCGAAAATTGTTTCACAGCACACATTTTACACACAAGAGGAAAGTTATTATCACATAATTTCAAGAATGGCACTTTTTTTTTTTGGGGGGGGGGGGGGGGGAGGGAGAAGTAGCATTAAAAGTAGTACCAGTGTTTGCTACAAATTACTGATTTTTTGTATCACACTACTCGCTACATTACATTCTTCAAAATATAGCATGTTACACTGCAAACTACTAGGAAAAGTAGCAAAAAATGTACTTTTGCTACTTGTAGTACACCATTTTCCGATTACTGATATGTATGTAACAAGCATTTAATAATCTTATTTATTAAAACTTACTTAAGTGTCTTTAATTTGAAGTATATTTTATTTACGTCTAATTACTCCAAATATTATACAGCAAAATATCAAACCAACAAACAATCCAAAATGACTTTCAGAGGGTAGCATAAAAATTTTAAATATTTGTTTCAGTTGCAACCTAATAGTTAATATTAAATCTGCTTCAAAAATTATTTACTGCTTAAAGCTGCTCTTCAGTAAACTTCCCGATTCCCCTCGCTAATGTTATTCCTATGGGCGTAGGATACATTCGTATTTTTAAAATATCTCCTCGGAAAATTAATATTTTAAACTTCTGTTTTCTTTGTACTATTCTTAAAGAATGTCTCTTTTTTTTTTCTTAGTTGTCAATTTTTTTTCTAAAATATATGCTTAATTTTATATGAAACGTTAAAATCTTATTCAATTTCGCTAAGATTTTAAAACAAAAAAATGTAAATTAAGCACATAATTTAGAAATATTTTGATAACTAAGAAAAAAAGAAACATTCTTTAAGAACAATACAAAGAAAACAGAAGTTAAAAATATTAATTTTCTGAGGAGATATTTTAAAAATACGAATGCATCCTACACCCATAGGAATAACATTAGTGAGGGGAATCGGGAAGTTTACTGCTTGAAAACACCCACTCGCTAATGTTAAACATATGAGCAGGTTGTTTTCAAATTTCTCGTTTAAATTTAAATATTTTTAAATGATTTTTTTTTTACATAGGATAGCTGAGGTCAATCTCTAATATTGATAATTTTTACTTTTTTGATTTCAATTGCAGATTTTTTTTAATAAAGATACTTTCATTTTCAGAACCAGTTTCGAAAGTGAAAGTACCTTTATTAAGAAAATCTGCAACCAAAATCAAAAAAGTAAAAAATAGCAATCAGAGATCTGTTTAGGAAGACATTGGATCCTTCACAATTTGTTTCGTTTCAAAACAGGACCCTTTGCAAAATGTTTCACCTTAAAACAGGATCCTTCACAAAATTCTTTGTCTTAAAAATAGACCTTTTACAAAACTTATCTCTCTCTAAACTAAACCTTTCACAAATTTAACCATTTAAAAGCAAAATCTGAGTGCCACTTTTACATATACAAAGAACATATGTGTATTTTACATGCATTATATCTCCTTAAAAATGCATAAACAAGTACATGAATATAACAAGAATTTCAAATTCACAAAATTATGACCAGATTTTTCACAAATGTTGAAAGCTGTTCACAATTTTACAAATACAGGACTGTGGGAGAAAAGTCTAGACAGACACTTGGCAATATTAGAGATCGACCTTAACTATCCTATGCAAAAAAAAAATCATTTAAAAATATTCAAATTTATATGAGAAATTCGAAAACAACCTGTCCTAGCAGGGTTGCACAGGTTTTGGACACAACGGTAAAAACCACGGAAAAATCCATGGTTTAAACCGTACTGTCCAAAACCCTTCTGTCTAAAACTGTCCAAAACTATATTTTGTGGTAAAATTATATTTTATCAGAACAATGCTAATAGTTTCAAAAATTGGCAAAAAGATTATAATACAAAAATAACAATTTAGTATTAACAACCTAATTACCCAATGATATATTACTTAACAATAAAAATACATATTTAAAACAAATAACTTCTAGATTTTAAATTAAATAATTGTACTTTCTTTTATTATCCTATAATCTAGAAAAGATAATTTATAATGAAACATTATTTAAAATAAATATTTTTTAAACATTTTCTTGCACAGAAATTGAAACAAAAGCACCAATGATAAGCAAAGCTCCCCCTCCCCCCCATACCACATGTGGTACTATAAAGAATTTCTTATTATTATAACTCAATTTTAAGAGAAACAGAACTTTTTTATGTTACACAGATATTGGAAGAGTTTAAACTTTTTTTCATTTAGTAAAGAATTAAATGAAATGTTAGTAAAATAAATTGTGCGATATTTATATTTATTCATGTTTAATAAGTGTGCAGTGGTTACATGCAGAATGTTGCCGTTTTTAAGGTTTTGGACACTTTAGTACAGTTTTGGACGCTTTAGTACAATATTGGACAGTAAAACCGACATGTCCTGTCCAAAACTCCAACCCTGGTCCATAGGTTTAACATTAGTGAGTGGGTGTTTTCAAGTGAGTGAAAAGTCCCCTTTTGGAAGGTCAGTACGATTTCAAATTTCCCTTGCTAGTCTTAAACCAAGGTGTGGAATGCATTCTTATTTTTAAAAGATCTCCTCAGAACCTCAAAACTTTATTTTTCAGTATATTTTTTTAAAGAATGTCTTTCTTTTTCAGTTGACAAAATATTTCTAAAACATATGCTTAATTTCAGTGGTGCCAACTTATATGGGCCGGTGGGGCCTGAGCCCATCCAGTATTTTGCTATACCAGCTTACCCAACTTAAATTGTTCTGTTATTTATTTACCTCTGAAATGAAATTTCATTCTGTTGACGTTCTCAAAATTGTTTTGTTTGAAAAACAGTAAGACAGACAGGAAGACTAAAATTAATTCAACAGGCGTATAGTTTGATTTCATTTAAAATTATTCTTCCTGCATATTTTATCTGTGAGTATAAGTCAATGGTCAGTTGCATTAGTGCACTGACTCACAACCATATAGCATTTAGATAACTGAATTTATTTTCTCGATGTTCAGCTTTTAACGCTTTTAATTTGTAATCATATCCATTGTATGATTATTGTGATAAATACTATTGTCTTTATAAGTAAGAGCTTATGACAGTATCCTAATAATATTATAAATCTGATTGTGTGCAAATGTTAGGCTGAAGCCAGCGTCAAAATGGAAAATTTAATTATCCTGTATCTTTGAATATAGGTTGATTATAACCTGGAAATGAACATAGACTAGTTTTTGTTTATTTTATTAAAATATTTTTCTTAATAATTCAAAATTTCGTTATTTTCATAGAGAATAAATGGACATTTTCCCTTTAAAACTTAATTAATCATTTTACGTTGCTAAGCATTACCGTTGCCAATAAATACAAAACTTAGAATAATAATTTTTCCTCAACAATTATTTTTCAACTGAACCATTTCCATGTAAAAAATGAAAATTAAAAAGAATTCAAAAGATGATGAATTGCCATGATATTTGAAAGCAAATGTGGAGTATTTGTTGTTATACATGAAGTATGAATATCCGTTACGTTGAGAAGACATTTTCTGTCAAAGACTGCGATATAATTAGAAAGAAAAATGAATAATAATTATATTTTTAAGAAAATATTTCGCTTGGACCATGGAACTAGGAAAAGGATCCTCCTTGGCTTAGACAATGTGACGTCACAAATAAAACCATGTATTTTCAAATATTCCTAATAATACAAGGAGCATGAATTTCAGTATATAGTAGTATGAAAGTAGACAGATAATGGACGTAATATTTAAGATGAAAAACTGAAATATTTTTTTATCGATACTAAAATTGATTGAGCTTGAATATCAGTTACATACAGATGTGAGCTTTCTGCAAAATTTACGTCATGATTGGCAGGAAAAGAACACTAAAAAGAATTATATAAATACAAAGGATACGAATTATCACTTTACTGCACATCGTACAACAACGAATTTAAGAATTATATCATTAAAAAGATATATCGCTGGGAAAAAAGTGGCGTCATCATATTGTAAATAAAACAGAAATTTTCATATATATTTTAAAAAGAGCGTGAATCAATTAATTCCATACATTAATAATACAAAGATCAGTAAGTATAGAAAGTAGATCAGTTTCCCACCATATTTAAAACGAAAAATAGAAATGTTTTTTTAGCTATACTAATTATTAAGCATAATTATCAGTTATATACAGATCAGATGTTTCTGCTAAAATCACATCATAATTTTAAGAAAAGAAAAATGAGCTCGAATCTATTATATTAAAATCTGATCGTCTGTATTTCGCAACTACTCCTCTTAGACTATCTGACGCAACGCGATTTACTTAACATCGGTTATCATTGATTCGAGGATGTCAAACAAACTCTAAGAATTAAAAAAAAATTAATTAGATTCCGATATATTATTATTATTATCATTATTGGAAATTTTTAATGAAGTTTCTCTAAAAACGGCAAGTAAATTACTGCATATTTGTGGATAGAAAAGGAGAAATAAAACGGATCAATATATTTTTTACGCCATTTTCTCATTAAAACTGAAAACAGAATTTATTTTCAATTTGAATAGATAGTGAAAACAAAATCTTGATTTCAGTAAATTATCCGAAAAATAAAAACATATTTTCCCATATTCAAACTTCATGAATAAATTTTTTTCTGCAGAACAAAAATTGTCTGTCAACATATTATCTTTTAGAAAACAAGATTTGTTTCAGCTATACATTAAATCAAAGAGGCAGAATTGAATTTAAAGAAAAAGCATATAATATTTCCAATTAATTACTTTTGAAGAACGGTTGTTAAAACGTTTCACAAAAGCGTTAAAAATAAAACGGTTTATCAAGTAAAATTGACATTTGTTTTTACTCAATTCGTGGATTTCCACAATTTTATTTGGCCCTCCATTTTGAATTGATTGTATTTTCATTTTCGCGATTATTTGGTACAAATTTTTACTTTTTTACGACTGAGTTATGTTAAGGTCCCTATAACAAAGGAATACCGTATTGTTTCCTATGAAATGTGATAAAAAGTTAGTTCATTATTTACGTTTTTAATTATCGGGAGTGAAATATTTTGCTTAATCAATGCATTTATTCTTCTTTTAATGTTGCGTGAACGAAGTCACGGGTAACAGCTAGTAATTTAATAAAATTACTATTTTATACATTAAAAAAATTATAGCTCGATACTTGACTTAGAGTTATTATCTCCCCCCCCCCCCCCTATCAGAGAAAAAAACTATCTGTGTCATTTTGCCGAAATGTTTTTGAACCCACCCAATATTTTCGAAAAATTGACGCCACTGCTTAATTTAATATTTTATGTTTAAAAAACTGACAAGAGCGAGAAAGATTTCAATACTTCAAATTGAATTAAGTATTACAATGAAAAAGGAAGTTAAAAATATAAATTTTCTGAGAAGTTATTTTAAAAATAAGAATGCATGCCACACTCATAAGTTTAAAAATAGCAAGGAGAATTTGAAATCTCACTGACCACACACACATTATACCCTTAATCAGTACAATAATGTCTAAATATACTGTTACATTACACCAAAATGTCTGACATTTTAAAAACCTATTTTTCTGGTAAAACATTAAAAATGTAGTCCTCTTATTGCATCAGTATTGAAGAATAAAATGTTTACATTCAGTTTATGGATGGATGTTTTAAAATGGGCCAAAATGGATATTGACAATTTCAAAAATTAAAATTAAATCTAGACCATATTTAAAGTTATTTTTAGTATCAGGTATGATGATAAATTATATATATGTAGCATGAATATTGAGGTAAATTTTTTAAAAAATGTATCTATTTAGAGTATTTTGAGAGAAAAACGGGAGAGAATGTCAATTGGGTGACGTTTTTAAAACAGCTGTTTACAAAAGTATTAGATGAAGAATAAGATAAGAATGATACATTTTTTAAATATATGAAAAGGGTTGAATAGTTTATTAAGAAAAAAGTCTTAAAACAATCTACATGAATATATTTTTTAATAATAAAGGTGACAAAAACATGCAAAAAAGAAATATTTTGTGATTTCACATATTAGAGTTTCAATTTTAAAGAAAATATACTGAAGAGAAAGATTTAGACATATCCATCTCCTTAAATAGTACATATTGATACGTTTCTAAGACAGATTCCAAAAAAATTGTATTGTTTAATTTATGAATTTTGAAATTATTGTTGTGTCAACCCACTGACAATCGCCCATTATAAAAAATCGACCCTTATAATAAGTAAATAAGAGGTTTTTTTTTTTTTTTTTTTTTTTTTTAAATAATTTCTAGAAATTACCAGTTTTGCAGATGGCACATTATTATTTGAGATACCCCCCCCCCCCTTTTTCCAACTATGCATATAAGAGAGAAATAAATGTAAAAAAAAGTTCCTTTTTCTCTATTTATTTCTATCTGTTGCCATCTCATTATCTGTCACTAATATACATTATTAAGAAGTCAAAAGGGTTGAAATTGATAACTCTAGTAATAGTAAGTAAAGTATGGAATGCAACTGAAACCAAAGAAATATGTCTATTTTTTAATATTTTTTATAACACTTCATTTTATACAATATATAATTTCAAACAGATATCGAGAATCATTCAAAACAATGGGAATGATTTCCGAATCATTCAAACTGTAAATTTAAGTTTTTATTTCAGTTTTCATATGATTTTTTTTGCCCACACAAAAAAGCAGTAATTGCGTCAGATCCACACAAAAAATTTATAAACATACTTATACAATAAATTAAAAATTATATATATTAATAACTTACCAAAAATTGCTACTGTATTAATAAAAAGTTTGAAAAGTTTTTACAACAAAGAAATACAAAATGTGGTGATAAGTTGATTCAATTCAAGTATATCATCAATATTTAAACTTTTATCGTGTGCTGCATCTGTTAGTAGAAGATTACGGCTGTTCTCGAATTCCCTGCTTAATAACAGGAAACTTTCTGACACATTTTTAAATCCAAAGGCATAAAATTGGCAGGTCTGACTATGGAAGCGATTTAGAATTGAAATGAGCTTTCCATTTTTTGATAAATAGATTACTTATCGAGTTATAAGCGATTCTAGTCATGTAACGACACGTTTTTTGTGCTTCTCGGGCTGCTGCGTCAGGAATTCAGTTCAAAACATTTCCTTTGACAATATTTTCTTAAAGATATTCTACCTTTACCAAAAAATGGAAAACTTGTTTCGATTACAGTTTCTAAATCTGAGCCAATTTCATGCATTTTTGTACAAAAATGAATTATTACAGTTATTATTATACAAGCTATTTTGTATTTATTATACAAGCCATTTATAAAGATTTTCAACTTTAAATTTTGGGGAGTGAAGGAGGTAGCAAAAATGGAAACAAATTTCATTGGGTAAAAGGTTGAAAATCTGTCAAAATGCAGAAGATTGTCACCTGTTTCTAATATCATTCTACAGAATTGAAACATATGAAGATCTGTTTGGTGTTGCATGGATTTTCTCTCCCTATCAAAATATTATTTTTCCCCAAATGAATTTTTTTCTGCAAGAAGCATTTCTTATTGTGACATTGTCACTGTGATTTTGCCACAGGTTGTACCATATTTATTTATTTAGTTATCTGTGCCATTGTTATTATGTACATGCTATTTATATATTGTATATATACATCCTACATATCTTATACATATGTCATTGTGAGGATTGCGCATGCCTCTTCTTGCTCTAGTAGCGCCCCCTTCTGGAGAAACGAAAGCGCGCGGCAGTAGAACTCAGAACGTCAGCGGCGAAGAACGTCGTTTGTGATATGAAAAACCAGAATTGGTTATGAAAATGGCCGTGAGTAAATGTTACCGGTCATGAATAATGAAAAATATGAATAATCTTTTACGTTGATTTATGTTCCTGTGTTCGTCATCTGTCCTCGTCATTTTTATGTCAACTTTATGTCATCGTTATGTCAAGAATTAAACTTGTGTTCGTAATTACAACGGCCTGTTTCCTTTAGAACGCCCACATACGGAAGAGCCATTACACTGGTGTCAGAACTAATGGATGAAAAACAGGCTGTATTACTGGATTACGGAGTGAAACGTTATAGTGAAATATTATACTGAAATATTATAGTGAAACATTATACTGAAATATTATAGTGAAATATTATAGTGAAATATTATAGTGAAGAAAATTTTTGGATAACCTATACAGAGGTAAGGTAAATTTTATTATTTAAGTATGGCCGATCAACTAACTAAACTTAAAAAAACTAGGGGGGTAATAAAATCATCTATTACCTCTATTGTTAAAAAGATCGAAGATACATGGGTTTTAGAATCGCCGAATTTGGTGGAATTGGAAGAAAATTTAGCTCAGCTAGAACAGAAAGGTATCGACCTTAAACGAGAAGATGAACAAATTTTAGCATTAATTAATGATGAAAATGAAATCGAAAAAGACGCGAAGACCTCCATAGAATATCATGAAAAAATAACTCTATGGCGATTTAGAATTAATAAGAAATTGAAAAATAATAGCAAAAGCCAAATTTCCCCCGTATCTCACGCCGATAATAAGCACGCAGAATTAGTTGCGCAATCTGTTAAACTCCCTACATTAAAAATTGAGAAATTTTACGGCGATATAAGTAAGTTTCAAAACTTTTGGAACTCATTCAAAATAGCAGTTCATGATAATGATTCACTGTCAAATATTGAAAAAATGAGCTATTTACAAAGTTATTTAGGTGGTAGTGCATATAATTCTATTTCCGGGTTTGCGTTATCAGATAAAAATTATTTGGAAGCTGTCCAAATTCTGAAACAACAATTTGGCCGAAAGGACCTCATTGTCACGTCACACATAAATACTTTATTATCTTTAAAACCAGTACTGAAAACAAATGATGTAACCGCTCTACGGAAATTATTTGATACCATTCAATGCCAAATAAGAAGTCTCAGGTCTTTAGACATAGAATCAAATGGATTTGATAACCTGTTGACACCAATAATTCTTAAATCCTTGCCATATAATCTTTCGTTAGAATATAATAAGCAATGTATAAAAAATTCTAGTGACTCGCAACCAAACATTGATGATTTGTTATTATTTATTCGTACCGAAATAGAGTCGAGAGAAAAACAAAATTATTTAACTGGCAATTTAGATAACCCAAGGTTAAAGCAGTCGTATAATAATGATTCCACTGCATTTCGTAAACAAATGTTCGCTAGTGATAGAATTAATTCTGAAGTATCTCATATCTTAGCCTCTGAAACCTTTTGTATATTTTGTTCTTGTAATAGTCATTCGACTGAGGAGTGCAATAAATTACCCGTTGATCAGAAAATAGCTAAATTAAAAGCACAAGGACGCTGTTTTTTATGCTTGAAGAGAGGTAAACACGTCGCTAAAGATTGTACCATAGAAAATAAAGAATGCACGAATTGCGGCAGATACCATAATGTTACGATATGTAGTTATTTATTTGGCAATGCCAATAAAGTTGATAGGGAAGATACTTCGAATGCAAATGAAAAAGCACTCACTGCTAGAGTCAAATCGGATGAGATTTTTAATTTGAAAACACCGCGAAAAGAAACAAAATTAATTGAAACATTACCGACAGTAGATATCGAATGTGGTAATAAAATATTACATGGCGTAGTAGATAGTGGAACTCAAATTTCTATAATAAAGGCTAATTGTGTACCCGAATACTTTAAAAATCCTTGTGGTACTATAATATTGCAATCTGCATTCGGCCACCAATTGAAAGCTCCTTTAATAAATATCCCATTGAGTATTGCAGTTGATAAATTAAACCCCAAGATATATCCTAATATTATGATAACATGTGCTGTGGTTGATAATTTAATTAATGATTTATTACTTTCTCTTGATACATATAATGAATTGAATGAGTTGAATAAATATAATGAAAATGAAAAGGCATTAAATTGTAATGTTGACGCGATAAGTGACAATACGAAAGAAACCAACACTGTAGATCTGTCTGCTTCAATTTTAGACTATGTATCAGCTGAAAATGCGAATGCAAACGAGAACATTGGCCACGCACCTGATACTTTTGTAAATGATTCAGATAAATTTAAATGGCAACAGAAAAACGACCCTTCGTTAAATCGGTGTTCGACAGCTAACAAAAATGAATTTAATAGCTTTTCCGTTCATGAGAATTTCTTATATCACTTGGATAAATTATTTGATGAGACAAAAAATAACCCTCACCCGCGTACTAGTATTACACAATCGATCACGAAAGAAACTAATAATAATGAAAATGACACATATACTGTTGCCGATTTAATCGTAATAGAGAGTGAAGATCAAATCGAAACGGAAATTTATTATAAGGAAGAAGATCCCCAAATTAGGCAAGCAGAAGAAATTTTACATAATTCAAAAGATTTAAAAGTCCAAAATTATTTACAGAGTGAACACAATATTATGAAAGATACTCCCATAGTTAACAATGTAATTTCAATTTTCGAATCCTCAAACTATGCAGTCACGCCTGATGAAGAAACCGAATACGAAACTGCAAATTATGCTAAAAAGAATGCAAGTGCCTCGGATAAATATTTGATTGCATCAGCAGACATGAAGGAAGAAAATATAAGACGAAAGATAATTTCTGAAAATAAATATTCAAAAGTTGATGTCACGACAACAGAAGAATCTTACTCTGTTTTCAATAATACAATGCCAGAAACACTTGATGGAAGTTCCGAATCCAACACGATTGAGTTCAGCGAGAAACAACCTCCTGTTTACGATGAAAATTCCGACTACATTATAGTCAATGGTTGTGTGAAATCACATGAAATAGCAAACAAAGAACCCGATGTATTCCTTAAGTTAAATCATCCTGACAACATGATGTTAGAAAAACGCCAGAAGAGATATGAGAAGATTGATGAGTTTACAGCGAATAAGGAAGTGACGATCGACGAAAATAAAAATGAAACTGAACTTTCTAAAAATTATGTTAAAGTGAAAATAAAGGAAACTGTAAGGAAGAAACAGTATATACGTGATGGCTTTCGCCGAATGAATAATACATTTAGTACAGGAAGACGACGAAAACGAGGAAAAATAAAATTTCTAGATCATGTGGTAGGATCCGGTATACATGCACCCGATCCCGACAAAGTATCAGCGATACAAAACTTAGAAGTTCCCAAGTCAAAGAAAGATGTCAGAAGCATATTAGGTCTTCTATCTTACTACCGATCCTATGTTCCTTCATTCTCCGACATAGCTCGTCCATTGATTGAACTTACCAAGAAACGTGCCCCTAATGAAGTTACTTGGTCTGAGGATTGTGACAAAGCCTTTTTTGAGTTGAAACAGGCGATCAGTAAGTCACCCATCTGTTATTCCCCGAACTTTCAGAAACCATTTATTATACATGCAGATGCTTCTTCATATGCGATAGGCGCTTGTCTATCTCAAAAAGATGAAAATGAACAAGAGCATCCCATTGCTTTTACAAGTAAAAAGCTCTCCAAATGCCAAGAAGGTTATGCTACCATCGAAAAGGAAGCTTATGCTGTTATCTTCGCCCTGAAAAAGTTCGAACACTATATTTATGGTTCGCACGTAACTGTGGTGAGCGACCATAATCCTTTGAAATTTCTCACGGACTGTGCACCTCAAAGTGCGCGCCTTCAAAGATGGGCCCTTGCACTTCAGCGCTTTCAAGCCCAAATAACGTACCGACGTGGGAAACTCCACGCGAATGCTGACTCTCTAAGTAGGCTACCTGCCTCACATTGGACTTAAAGACTTAAAAACTTTGGACATTCTTTGAACATTTGAAAATTTGAACATTTCTTCTGTGTTACAAGTCTGAACTTTAACTTTAAAAACTTTAACTTTATCCTCGAACTTTAAAATATTAGTATTAGTGTTATAGTGTATTCTATTTGTTTATTTTCTTTGATATTCTTTAAGTGTTTGAATTTTTGTATTAATATGTTTACTTGTTTATTTAGATATTTACTAGATATTGATTTGTCTCAAAAGACTAAATCAAATTCTCGAAAGGGGGAGGTGTGAGGATTGCGCATGCCTCTTCTTGCTCTAGTAGCGCCCCCTTCTGGAGAAACGAAAGCGCGCGGCAGTAGAACTCAGAACGTCAGCGGCGAAGAACGTCGTTTGTGATATGAAAAACCAGAATTGGTTATGAAAATGGCCGTGAGTAAATGTTACCGGTCATGAATAATGAAAAATATGAATAATCTTTTACGTTGATTTATGTTCCTGTGTTCGTCATCTGTCCTCGTCATTTTTATGTCAACTTTATGTCATCGTTATGTCAAGAATTAAACTTGTGTTCGTAATTACAACGGCCTGTTTCCTTTAGAACGCCCACACACGGAACAGACATTACAGTCATATATGACTATAACTGGGTCATGTACATTACACATATATAGCTATCATGTATTATTATATATGCTTAATAATTTGACGATAAATCTTGGTTCCTTTACGATTCATCCTCAAGGGCTGATATAAGCATAAAAGTAGAAAAAATACTATAAATATGAATTACATTTATAGTAATGAAAGCCATAGGTGCCAAGGATTATGGAGTTTGAATACCACTGTTTTTTTTTAATTCTCCACTTTCTATATTCACAGAAAATCTAAAATTAAATAAGGTGAATAAAAGTTTAAAAGCATAATAGTATTCAAGGTCTGTAACCATTGGCACACACTGAAATTAGTAAATCTGCCGATAAGGGGCCTATGCCAGTTCTGCAGTTTTATTTTGAAATCATTTTATTTAGTATTTAAAACAATTCAACCTGAAGTTTCTTTTCTTTCATTTTGTATTACTCATTACTACAAGTAATATATTCTATAGTTTCAAAAAATGTAACTCTTAAGAATTGTAATTGTAATGGATTGATATTCCAAGATTTTTATTTTTTACTAGCACTCCCCACTCCCCTGTTTGTTGTCTCAATAGTTTGGTTATTGTAAATCTCTGAAATTCAGTATTTTAAATCTTCTGTCAAAAATAATTAAAATATTGATCTTGTGATAATAACAAAAATTTTAATAATTATCTTCATAAATATTTTATTAATTATTGATACTTAATTGCTAAATCTAAATTTATTTGAAAATGATTATTTTGGTGTCATTAGTATGCTTTGTTTAAGTTCTGATTGTAAATATAATCAAAAACAATTATTCAACGCTTTTTGCAGGGTGTCCATTGGTGTAATTTTGGGTGTTTTGATTTATTTCCGTTATTACAATTAAACTGAGATTCACAATTAGAAATGTGACAATGAGATATTAAAATTTGGAGTATAATATTTATAACTATTAAAAATAATTTTTTTAAAAATCGAGTACGAGCCGTAAACGATGAGCCATGCAGATGCAGACAGGCATTACCTGTGATGTCAAAACTTTAAACTCAATAATTATGCACGAAACATTGTTTTTCAACAGTTTTTCCACGATTATTTTGAACATATTAACGGGCTTGTATGTTTCTTTTCTATAGTAAAAGAAATTAAATTCTCTACAAACTATACCTGAAAAACAAACAAAAAATTTATTTTCTAGTTATAACATAAAATAGGATTTATTTTTATGGATTTTGAACGTTTATTATAATTTTTCACAAATTTTTGTTTGTTTGTCAGGCATAGTAGCGAGATGATGTAATAAGCAGTATAAAAAACTATGGAACTTGGACTTCAAAATTGTGGCAAAACTAGTTTCAGAAATATTATTTTTCCATAGAATATTTAAACTTTTGAGTACTTCTCTATTATCCCGTCAACCACTTTTCATAACAAAAATCTATCGCCAAACTGTAAGATTAAACGCCAAAAATGCAGTCACATTTACTTGATGACAGAAGCATTATACGTGTTTGTTATGTCATCAAATGATTTTTAATTCTACTTTTGCATGTAATTTTCATTATGTTTTACTGATTTATTAGTTATTTCATTCATTAAAATAACAATTGTAGCCTTAAATTCTTATATTTTATTTATTTATTTTGATATTCCAAAGGCAACATTCTCCCGTTTATTTGGCATTACATTTTGGCGATAGTTTTTTGTTATGAAAAGTGATCGACGGGATAATAGAGAAGTACCAACTTGTGTTATTGATTTTTTAAATTTAACAAATGTATATCTTTTATACCATTTCAGTTACATGAGTTCTGTGTGCATTGGAATATGCGTGATTTATAAATTAAAATTGATTTAATACTATAATATTTACATGTTTTAAGCCTATTTATGACTTAAAAAGCAATAACTACTTAAAATATTCCTTTAAAGTTTCGTACAAGTAGGTCTAATAGTTTAAATTAACAATCTTTCAACCTGCACTGATATATAACATGTTAAAAGCTTTTCACTTCTTCAACTAAAATATATTAAAATTGTAATTTACCTACAATAACAATTTTTATCCTTTTCCTTCTTGTAGACTCCTTAGTTAACTTATGTTAAAATTTAGTAAAAAAGATTCATCTGAGTCATTTGAATAATAACAATTGTAGCAATAATGAAGAACTAAAAAGATTGATAATGGAGGGATATTTATTTGAATATGTACTATTGCTTGAAAATTGGTTGTTTAAATTTCACTGTCACCAATTGCCTGATCCGTACATTCTGCTGCTTTTTTTTAAATAAAAACTGGATTGTTTTTCGAAGGTAAAACGTTCAACTGCCAAATGGATGGTAAACACACAGGAGGACTACCTAGCTCTCCTGGCATTCACCTGTAAAGACATGCTAGCAAATTTTGATTTTTGAAATTCATCATATCTTAATTTAAATTTTTACGTAAAAACGTACAAGTCTAATTTTTTCTGCTATTTCATTTAAAATCTAGGACCAACGCTGGGGCGCTTCAGGAGGGTCAGGCCCTGGTAATTTATACCAGCGGTACCCAACTCTGTATTGGCCTGAATATAGCAGTTCTTCAAGTTTTCACTACTTAATTAATTTAAAAGGAACTAATTAAAAATTCAAACAGCTTTCTAATGAAACTTTCAAGATATTTACTGTCGATTCTTGACAGGTACTATCTACAGAGTTTTCCCCAGACAGTTTCAGTAGAGTGCTGCACCCTGCCTGCCCTTTGGTCTACAAAATTGCACCCTTCTTGCCCCTCATAAAAAGAATTAGCACCCTTCATGCCCCTCAGTAAAATAATTAGCACCCTTCTTGCCCCTCAGTAAAAAAAGTGCACATTCTCCTTTTTGCATTACAAAATTTGCTTTCATAGTAAAAATTGACTCAATGTTGTCCTGACTTTTAAATATCAAAAGGGGCTTTAAAAAACAAAATAACACATTTAACAATTAAAAAAAGTGCCCCGTAGAATCCAAAAGTGCCCTTAAGAATAAAAAACTGCCCTTTTCTCACCAGTAGCACCCTGCCTTTTTTTAAACTTGGGGGTAACTCGGCTATCTAGTATTTAAATAAAACTAGGAATAGAATGTGTTGACAAAGAATATAATTCCTTGTGAATATTTTATATTGAAGAAATTAAAATTAGAAGCTTTTACCACGTTGTTTTCACTTTTACATCAAATATATCTCCATATTAAATTTAATTTCTGTGGCAATTATAAATTTTCTTGATTGCAGTGTGACAGGAAAGGGTCCTTCATGTAGCCTGACTTATTCAGAATCAGAGTTTCTCTCAGGTTTAAAAAAGGGCAGGGTGCTGCTGGTGAGAAAAAGGCCCTGTTTTAATTCTTAAGGGCACTTTTTTATTTTAAGGACACTTTTTGGATTCTTGAGGGTACTTTTCAGATTCTTATTGGCACTTTTTTTAATTATTAAAGGATTTCTTTTGGTGTCTAAAGCCACTTTTAATATTTAAAGTCAGGGCACTCTTTTTAAGACAACATTGAGTCAGTTTTTACTATGAAAGCAAATTTTTTAATACAAAAAGGAGAAAGGACACTTTTTTACTGGGGAAGGGGGGGGGGGCACAAGAAAAGTGCTAATTATTTTTATGAGTGGCAAGAAGGGTGCTATTTTGTAAACCAAAGGGTAGGCAGGGTGTAGCACCCTTCTGAAACTGTCTGTGGGAAACTCTGCAGAATAATGTGGACGGACACTGCAATTTCTTGAAATAAGTGACCAGTTTTAGGCATCTTTTTCAATTTTCATAGATTTTCTCAATTAAATACAATAACTTCCGTTTTAATGAATCACGTTTGTTGAATAACATTTGATTCAATCAAGTGGTGGATTCTGATTAAGATAAAAAAACAATACTGATTTTGGTTTTGATTGATTTATAAAAAGAACTAATTTGGATTAACCAATGATTCACATAAGATACAGTATGTACCATTTTTTAAACTATAAGATGAGTTTTAACCATAAACCCTTGTCCTGTACCACTGATATGGTAATTTTAAAGGGAAAAATGGTTATTTAGCACCTTAATAAATAATCTGAAAAATTTATACTTATATGGATGAAAACTATGGCAAAAATTTATACTGCTTAATTCAGAACATAGATTTAAAAAACTTTATATCTCCCTCTTAAAAAGAATAACCCACCTGTTATAATATAACTGTACAGAAGATGCAATGTAAATGATGATACAGGATGTCTAATCCTGTTCAGTTATAAATTTCCTTGACTTTTCCATACGAATTAAAAAAAAAACATTTCCAGGCACTGAGGGAGATTTTGTGATGTTACATGGTTGATAAAATATATTGGAAATAACTTTATTCTACAGGGATAGGTGAAAATTACCGGTTTCGGATTTAGGCATTTTTTCAGACTTAGAAAAATGCAGGCTAATCGCACTGAAATTATTCAAAAGGTATTACAACAACAAATAGGCTTAGCTGTTACACAAAGCAAAACAACTCACTATGGGGGTACAGGAATGAATATTTGGTTAATTTGATCAACTTCATAGCAAAGTATTATAAAACATTAATTATTAATTTTAATTATAAATATACCATTTTACTAATATATAATAGAAACTTAAACAGTTAGATATTTATTATTTCTTTAATATTGTTTGGGCAATTCCATAAAAATGTCAACTTTTATATAAAAAATTTTTTTTTTAATAACTTTTATAAATTACCGTATATACTCGTGTGTAAGTCAACCCCCCCCCCCCCCCCCCCAATTCTTACGCAAAATTTTGGAAAAAAATGAATCTTTGTGTATAAGTCGAACCACATTTCTGGTAGTATGTTGAAAAATGATTTGTAATCGAGGATAAAAAATAAATTTTCATTAAATTAGTAAACTTTTTTTTTAATGTTTTTAATCAGACTTTTTTTTAATTCAACATTTTAAAATTGTATAATTATGTAAAACTGGAGAAGGTTAAACTATTTTGAAAGCTATTCGCATCAATTTAATGATTACTTACTTTTTTTTTTTTTTTTTTTTTTTGAAAAATCTATTCAAGCTTTATCTACAAGGGTAAACAACTTCTGAAACTGCTAAAATATAGTACTTCTTTGTATTGTAGGACTTTTAGGAGAGGAATCTAGAAGCATTCTCAAGCTGAACTCTTTTTAAAAAGGGGATTAAAATGTTAAAAGGAATGCCCCTGTATTGAAGGGAATTCTATCCCAAGAGAAAATGAGTGCAGAACAATTACAGAGACATTATTGTTGAGCATTTTTTTATCAATCACCATTGTCAGCTTTTATCTGTCTGTCCAACCTAGACCCATATGTGATTAATTAAAAGACTTGCACATTCACCAATTATCTGAGAAAAAATATGACTCCGGTATTTCACTCCGCTATTTTTTTTTTTTTTTTAATTTTTTTTTTTACTTACTCGTGTATAAGTCGACCCCCCATTTTCAGCTCCCAAATTTTGTCTAAAATTCTTCGACTTATACATGAGTATATACGGTAAGTTAAAAAATATATTGAAATATATTCGAAGTTTTCAAATTAATGTTTTAGATTTTAAACGTTTAGGTTATAGCTGAAAAGTAAAATATTTGCAGAGTTGTGTACAAATAATATTCTTGAAGTAAACTGTGAAAAAGAATTGTAATTGTTTATTTTGTATTTTCTTAATAAATGAATGCATGTAGTAAAATATGTAATGGCTTACAATAGTCTTAAAGCCATATACTTGATAATAATGGATCAGTCCTGAAACTAGGCTTTTTTGCACCTGGGGCAGACATGGATTTTGGCACCCCCCCCCCCCCCTTCGTCAAATAAATTTGCAAAGATAATTTTACCAAGTTTCTAATAGCCGACTTGATTTGTTTTAAATTAAAAATATGTAATCACAAAATACGTAATACTGAACTACGTAATCAGCTTGGTCAAATATAGATTTAATAAAACCTTCAAAATGGAAGACAGGAACAAGAAAAAATTCCACTTTATATAGGTTTTTGTTTCAGCAGGTATAATTACTAGTATTTCTTCTGTTGAGAACATGTAATTTTAAAATTTAAAACTGGATTCCGTTATAGACAGATCTCATTTTTACAGATTTTACAGTATGTGTATCATTACAAATGAGGTGTTTAAAGTCCAGTGATATGAATCACATTGTCTTAAGAGTTTACCTTAATCACGCGAGGACATTCAGAAGCTAATGTTAAATCTGTGGGAGTGCTTCTTAATATTTTAATTTTTTTTTCATGGGATACTTGCAGTCGATATCTAATGTTGTGCCGCTTGTACTTTTTCGGTTTAACCCTTTATATCCTGAATTAATTTTCCAGCTACTTTTTAATTGTATTTTTGCATCATTGGATAAGTTTTGGTGCAGAATAAACATAGGAAAGAGGAAAATAATTTTTACAGTGTTTTAGTGGTTAATTATGCAACTGTAACCACCATAAATTTTTTACCCTATGATATAAAATAAAATAGTAAATTTCAAATAGTTAACTTCAAATAAAATATAGAAAATGTTCACCTGTAGAGCATAGAAAACAATAGAAAATAATAGTACTAAATAACCAGTAATAAACCACTAAAATTACTCAAATGAAGAACAACATGCATGTCAATTCTATTGCAAAATGGATTTCGAATGTAGAGTGGCAAATGTAAAATCCCTACAATGTAAAAAAAGAGGATATGTGCTTGAATTTCCCATCTCCTGCCTGCTGCCAGAAATACACTCTTTGTGCCATTGTGAATACCGTTAGGAAAAACGGTCATATTACGAATATATAGGTGTTTTATTAAAGTGGTACTTATAAGTACTGTCAGGATAAAAAGGGTTAACACATAGGTTTAACATTAGCTTGCAAGTTTCTTTACGTGACTATGATGTAGGCTCTTAAGTGACTATAATGTAGGCTCTTAAGAACTCAAAAACTACAATTTTCTGATTTACTAGCCATGGTGACCTGAGTAAGATTTTTTTCTGAAATCCTACAAATAATACATCCTGACCTCACACTCATTAAGGACAGATATTTATGTAAAAAAGTAATTGTAGTAAAAAGCAAGAGTGGCATTTTTCAGTTGTCGCCTACCTAGAAATGGCAAAAGGACAAAAAAGTAATTTGGCAGAATAAATGCGAGGGCGGAGATTTTTTTTTCTGCACCACTACAAATGATATCTCCAAAAAAAAAAAGTTATTACTCAGTATTTTATTTTGTGTGTATTTTAACTCCTTTGTTTTTAGTATCTCGAGCAGTCGTCCGACCTCTCCCCCTCTAAGCCAGGATCTGGTTGCAAAAAAATAATTGTAGCAAAAGAAATGGTGCAGCATCTTTTAGTTATTGCCTAGGGCAGCAAAACACATAGAAATGACAAAAAGGCGAGAAAAAATAATTTTGGGAGATAAAGGCAGGGTAGCTATGGAGCCTTGTGTGAGCTTCTTTTCTGCATCTCTACAAATGGTATATTCTTAACAAAAAAAAAAAAAAAAAAAAAGGGATTTATTATTTATTTTACATTTATTTCACCTCTAAGTTTTTAGTGTTGTTGGCAGTTTCCCGACCTTGCGCCCTATCAGGTCGGATCTGTATGTAAAACGATAATTGTAGTAAAAGACATGGGTGGCATTTTTCAGTTGTCACCTGCTAGAAATGGCAAAAGGATAATAATAATTTGGGAGGATAAAGGCAGGGGCAGTTTATAAGCCAAGGCACCCTGGGTAGGATTTTTTGTGCACCCCCACAAATGATAGGGGAGACTGGTACACAGTGGACCACTTTTTCAGTTAAAATTTTTTTTCTCTTTAATGGACAAACCGATCTGCATGAAAATATTTTTGAATATTCTTTAAACCTTTATACATTCATCATAATTTTCTCATAACATAGTTTTCAATAAATTTTTCAAATTTTTTTTTTATATGCACCAATAAAGTGGACCAGTGTACTCCACTTCTGGGGCACACTGGTCCACCCACTGTGGCAAAGTGGACCGCTATTAGGTATTATATGAAATACAATATAAATCTATTTTTCATTAATCTAATTCTCTTTTATTTTCCCTTTACCCACAAAATAACATAGTAATATAAATTTACAAGTAACATTTTGAAAAAAAAAAAAATAATTATATTTTGAAAATAATAACATATTAATACAGGAATAATTGCAATTTAGTTGAAGTTATTACTTAAGTACAAAAAAATCAGTTCACATTAAAATTTGCAAATGAAATTCCAAAATACTTATGAGTAAGATTGAGACTGGAATTTTGCTGAAATACTTTTGGGTCTGGGAGCAATATTATGAAATCAGTGACATCAACAATAGATTCATCTACAGTTTCGGGAAAAATAAACTGATTTCCAATCAATTTGCATCTCATGAATCTTACTTGAATAGAATCATCACCAATTAGACTACAGTTATATTTATCAAAGGCAGTAAATACAAAACAAAATATTTCTTACTGTGTTAAATAAATTGTTATATTTCTTTGTTAAATAACTACTTTTAAACAACATTTCTTTATAGTAAATAAGCAATTATTACATATTTTGAACATTCTGCATTACAGGAGCAGAGGGGATTGTGGAACACAGTGCCCCAGGAGTGGGTGGTCCACTGTGCCCCATGTTGAAGTTCAATAAATAATCATATTCATATTGTTTATAGCTTTCTTTTGAACAGAGTTCCGTATCCTGTGCTGCTTGGCGAACTTAGCGAAAAAAATTTCGCCAAAACGACATTTTGGTGACATGAAATTTTTTCAAAGGCGACAGAAAAACATCATTTTTAAATATTTATTTATTTATAAATCAATGAATTTCCACCATTTTTAAAAACAGAAAATGATGTAAGAGCATGGATTTATAAATAATATAAAGATTTAAGGAAGTTTTTCTGCCATCTTGAAAAATTTGGTACAATGCAATTACACAAATTTTAGCAGCATTCTAAATAAACTAACGAGTAAAAAACTAAACAAATGTGCTTTTTGAGATAAATATTTGTTATTGTCAGGGGGTCATTCCATGTCAATTCAACCACAAAAATGGGATTTGTACACCCATGGTCTCCGATTTCGATGAAACTTAGTGTATTCAATAAACATATGGTATTAAATAACCCCCTAATTTTTTTTATCACTGACTTCAATACTTTTTTATTTACAGCCATTCAAAATTTCTTCAAATTCACCTTTTTGCATATATCCGAGAAGCACTAAACAAGCTGCATTTGGTTGTAAAAAAAATTCTATTTGGTTCCCAAACCTTTCAATTGTTTTCAAAATTTATTTACTTACCAACAAAAAGATGATAAATACAGAAAAAAATACTAGAGATCTGTAAGTATTTATTTTGGTCCCCTAAAAAATAATAAATTATTATTAATTTTTATTTTTGTTTGAAAAAAACATGATTTTCTAAAAATGCAATATCAGGGAGAGGGACAGGTATAATCTTGGAACATTTTTTTTAAAAATGAGCCTAAATATATGTTCTATCTTATTCTGGAATAAAATTGGTGGTTTTTTAATTCCTTCTGATGAAAAAAAAAAAAAATCTCCCAATGCCACCAATAAAATGGCAGCATCATGAATATAATTTTTATTTCACATAACTGTAATATAATTTTGGAATGTAGTTTAATAATTAAACACTTTTAAATTAAATATTCATTTTTCTTAGTAATTTATTTTATAAATATATTTTTTATTTATTTATAGAACTTAAAATGAGATGTTCTCGGTAGTTGTATTTTTCTTAATTGTCATGTATTGTGTGTGTTAGAAAGACTTTGCTAATGATTAATATTATTCTTCCTTGCAATCAATACAGTTTAAATGTTATTATAGAATAATTCAACAATGAGGAAGTTAAGCATTTTACTTTCAATTAAATCTGAATATAAACACAGGCTTACATACACAAGCAAGAATACACCATTTTGGGCACAGGCTACAAAATTTTGAGAAACCCACCCTAATGTTTGGAAACTCTTGCTTAAAATTAATATACAATTCACGCAAAAAAAAAAAAAAAAGTAATCTTTTACTAATGTGTACTCCCCCCCCCCCTCCCTCCCCCTAAGCTCACAACATCTTTCATTCCTGTCATAATCCTTGAAATATGATTTTCATAAAAGTTTTTAACCATGTCAAGGACATCGGGTCTCAATTGTTTTTCTCTTTTGGGTTCTGGTTTAGCTAATATGTTCCTTTCTCTTTGAAAAATTTCTGAGATTTACGAATGCATAGTCTGATACATTAAATGTATTTTTTTTTTTTTTTTTATGTCTCCATGATAGTGATGTTTGAATCCTTAATAACTGAATTTGTTTTTTATTACATTTTTCAAATGTTAGTTTGTCTTTTATGATATCTGCTAATTTATCCATGTCTTCGCCTTCTGTACAACAAGGTCCTCTGCCATTGAATCTACTTCTGGAATTTTGATCAAGAATTTCTTCAATTTTTTGCTTTTAGCCTTTAAAAAAAAAAAAAAAAAAAAAAAAAAAAAAAAAGATGAATTTAGTTTTTGTATGTCATCTTTGCTGCTGCTTGCAATGGGACTGTAATCCATGTCTTCAACTTTATGTGGGCTGTCAGAATTTGTATCTGTGTTGTTGTACAGACATTCTTCATTCTGAAATGCACTTTTGAACAAGAGCATTGTCCTACATTGACAGCATAAATTTTATCCTGGCTTAACTTTAAGTCCCTTGAGTAAAAGATCATTATGTTGCTGAAAATTTACAGCACACAATGTATTTTTCACATACTTTTTGTGCCTTTTGAAGGGATCACAACATTTTTTCTGAAGAAGGGATTCAAACTTTTTCAAATATACAATTCTATGATGAAAACAAATGGTATGCAATTCTTCAGTAGTTTCTGTTCTTAACTTTAAAAGTATTTTGTCTTCTTCAGAGAGATCATTTGATTCATTTACAATAACATTCTTTTTAATGTAGTTAGTCTTGTGACATTCTGTTGAAGTTTTTTTCCCCACATCATATGTAGTACTCTCCATTTCATAAAAAGTCACAGTAATATATAAAAAAAATAAAATACAGTTAATCCACTGAAGATTTTTAAAGCATATATCTAATTCAGGAAACTAACACTAACTGAACAAAAGATAAAAACATTTCTCAAATGCTCTCTGATTGCAAAGCAGAATTTGAGAAAGGACAGAATGATATGCTCTTATTTAAAGCTTATTGTGAGTATTTTCATAAACCACCAATAAAAACACAGTAAACAAAAAGAAAGAAAAAATTAAAAATTCAAAAATTGATGCTGCACAATACTTTGAATGATTGCATCAGCTTTCTGGTTAACCCTAACATCTGCCTTGTAATATAAACAGGAAGCAACTAAGCATAAAGGGAAGGTAAACTGCGCCAGTTTACTTTTACAAACATATTGAGGATTTATTTTTTATATCAGAATATACTGAATTAATCCATTTTAAACAGTAATGACTTTAACTGTATAGTTAAACAAATTAATTTGCTCAAAAACACTTAATTTTTTAAATATATTTAATTTAGTTTTTAATTTGATAGGAATTATTCTTAGTTAAAAACCCTAATTTTGTAATTAATTAGCATAAACACTAATATGTGTTCTAAAGACCCATATAATCCCATTTGATAATTAATTAGATCACACCTAAATATTATATCTATATTTTCCTTGAGAATTTCATTTTGTCATTTGCAAAGCCAAATGACGAAAAAAAATCATGCAAAGCATGTTTAATTATTGTTTTGTGAATGCAAGTTTTAATTCCTCTTTCATCAAAAAATTATTAAAAAAAAAATTAATACAATTTTAAATAACATATTTAAGTAATGTTTTTAGCTTAGTTACATTATATAAATTCTTAAAAATTAACAGAAATGTGGTATTGAAATTTTCATGATGTTGCCATTTTATTGATGGCATTTTGTGATTTTCTTTTTTTTTCTTCAGAAGGAATTAAAAAACCACAAATTTTATTCCAGAATAAGTTAGAACATATATTTAGGCTCATTTTTAAAAAAAATGCGTCAAGATTATACCTGTCCCTCTCCCTGATATTGCATTTTTAGAAAATCATGTTTTTTCAAACAAAAATAAAAATTAATAATAATTTATTATTTTTTAGGAGTCCAAAATAAATATTTACAGCCCTCTAGTATTTTTTTCTGTGTTTATCATATTTTTGTTGGTAAGCAAATAAATTTTGAAAACAATTGGAAGGTTTGGGAACCAAATAGAATTTTTTTTACAACCAAGTGTAGTTTGTATAACGCTTCTCGGCATATGCAAAAATGTGAATTTGAAGAAATTTTGAATGGCTGTAAATAAAAAATTATTGAAGCCAGAGATAAAAAAAATTAGGGGTTTTTTTGATACTATATGTTTATTGAATATACCAAGTTTTATCAAAATCGGTGACCATGGGTGTACTGGTGTGGTTGAATTGACATGGAATGACCCCATGGGGCTCTGCCCCTCTGAAATTCCTGAAACATTTTGGACATTGAAAAAAACTTAACAGAAACTTTTAATGCAGGTAAAATCTCGCTTACAACTACCAAAAAAATTTATGAAATATAAAGTAAAAGGATAAATATAAATAAATACCAATAAATGAGACGGTGATTCAAAAAAGGGAGAAGTTTCATTAAAAAATATATATATAAAAAAAAAAATTTAATTATTTACACAAAAAACAAACAATCAGTTAATATATGAGGATTTGAATTTTTTCAGCACTGTTGTTAAATGATCTACCCTTTATTGTGATTTGTAACTTTGTGCGTTGTCTGACTGAAGAATAATGTTGTAATGGTATTGTTTGCCCGAATCTGTATAGACAATGCGGCAAAACGTGCAACTTAAAAAACAACCCCTCTTTAATAAAAGGTACATTTTAAACAGCAAAAATCCTAAAAAAATTAAAAAGCCGAATCTGTCTATACAACGTGCGTATCATTACGTACATAAGGCCAAATATCACTTTTGATTTGCTATCTACTCTAATAATACCTTTAATAAAGGATGCATTATAAAAAGCTAATGCAAAAATCCTAATAAAATACAAAAAGAAAAAAAATAATAATAATAAGTAAACGGCAGAGCAAGAGACTCACCCACTTACCTTAACAGCAGCACAGACACTATCCAAATGCAGCAAATTAGTTATCATCTAACAGACTTCAAAATTTAGCTGTGTAATGATTCACATGATACTAATTAACAAATAAGCTTCAAGATCTCCCTTCTAACGTTGATTTATGAAAATAAAGGAGCTCTAGATTGGAAAAGCCGTTCAAACTTCGAGGATCAGATCGAAATCCGATCAAACCCGATTTAAACAGTTATCGCCCAGAAATTGCACCAAAAAATCTAGCACAGGATACAGGACTATTCCCCAATTATTAAATATTTTGAACATTCTGCATTACAGGAGCAGAGTGGATTGTGGACCACTGTGCCCCAGGAGTGGGTGGTCCACTGTGCCCCATGTTGAAGTTCAATAAATAACCATATTAATATTGTTTATAGCTTTCTTTTAAACATATTAACTTTAAAGAAGTTAAATAAAAACAAGTATCTCCCCTTTGAAAAGAGCTGTTTTATCGGAATTATCTGCAACCTTTAATTACTAAAAAAATTAAAATATGATGATAAAAAATTTTACTTTTGGAAGCTCAAAACAACCAATTAGGATAACATAGTTTAATCTCAGCTAAACATATTTTCTGAAGGCTATAAATAATCAGTGCAGTGCTTTTGTCTATTAGGATAGAAGAGAAGCTTTAAAAATTTTTAAATAAATAAAATATTAGGGAGTGGTCCACTGTGCCCATAGGTCCAGTGTGTAGCGGTCTCTCCTATATTAAAAAAACAAAACAGAAAAGAAGGTTTAAGTATTTTATTTTGCACATATTTTCCACATCTTTGTTTTTAGAATCCTGAGCAGTCACCTGATCTCACGCCCTATAAGCTCCAAGGCTGGATCTGGATGCAAAAAAAAAAAAAATAATAATAACAATAATTGCAGCAAAAGTAATGGGGCAGAATTTTCCAGCTGTCACCTAGGGCGGCAAAATGCATAAAAATGGTAAAAAGGAGAAAAATAATTTTGGAGGATAAACGCTTTACTAGCTATGGCACCCTGTACGAGATTGTTTACTGTACCTCTAACAAATACTATACTCCTTTTAGAAACTGATTTTACTATATACATATCCTTTGTTTTTACTGTCCCAGCAGCCAGCAGTCACCCGACCTTGCCCATAGCAAGACGGGAAAAAAGAAAGATCCACGCTGTTCAGCAAGAAAGAAAAAAGAAATAGAACACCCTTCTTAGAATTTTTTCACAGGGAATCGCTTGGCAATTATCCTTGTTGGAGACTGGACAGTGACACAGAGACTGACCTTGAAAATGTTAGTGATTCTTACTACACCGGAAGAGAGAATAATAGATAAAGAAGATAGAAGACATAGACATCTTCTTTGGACATGGTGTAATTTGGAATAGGATAAAAATAGCCTAAGAGAACAGTTCTTTCTTCTTATTCATTTGCTATCTAGTATTTTAGGCGAATATTTTTATTTATTTCTCAATTTTATTGCATTTGGTTTTTTTTTTTAATTTTCCAGCTACGAGACATTTTTATCCAAATTTCACATATATATGCATTTTTGTATTAAACGACAAATGAAGTATTCATTTGGCACTGGGGCACATGCCCCCCTCCCCTTAATGGATGCAAAATAAACTAGGTAATCATGCTCGATATGTTTTTGAAAAAGCTGTCACATGTAAATTGTTATATAACGTAATTTCGGTTGAATCCTCAAGCAAGGGCGATGCTTGGCTGCGTTGAATTTGGCAAAGCGATAAATAAGTTTTTCTTGCTACCGGTTTGTTTCTTGCATTTCTTCCCCGCCTACTGCAGTTTGATCTAGAAATTTGATTGGTTTATGAGTGAATTACGTTCGTTTGGTTGGGTTGGTTGGTTTATTGTGTGCCGTATTGTTGGATTCAGAGAGTAATGAGTAGATAGAGATGCACTATACCGTAAAAATGTCTTGGAGTATTCCGGTAATTTCGGAATTTACTAGGACCAAAAAAAGGGAAGAATATGGAAGAAGGGCTGAATTTATTGGACAGTGAGAGGTTTTTAAATCAAGTCTGAAGTTGTTTGGGCCGACTTTAGTGTTGCATCATGGCAAACGTATACATTGCATGTCTATTTTAGTTTGAACTCTGGGTTTTGTGAAGTGAATTTAATCTTTTGACGTGTTGTTTTTTTATGAAGAATTCTAGAATATGGCAAATACGAATTTGAAATAGTGTGTGTAGTGTGTTGTTAATGAAAATATAGGATATTTTAGGTGATTTTGTTAGATTATTTAGGGGTAAGTTTGAATTTTGTCCTCTTGAGTGAGCAGTTTAAGGGTCATTTTTGAATAAATACTGCTGCCTCATCAGAAGTGATCGGCAATAGGGATTATGACAAACTGGGGCCTTAAAAAAAAGGGTAAATTTGACAAATAAAATTAAGTGAATTTTTATTGATTTTATTTGATAATAAGTGTGTGTCTTGCATTTTAGAGATTACTGTAGAGGTATAGTTTCGTGCATCGAGTGATGTTTTTTTTGTTTTGGATAATGTGTACAGGATACATAGATAACTTATTGATTTTATTTGATAATAATCGTTTGTCTTGCATTTTAGAGATTACTGTAGAGGTAGTTTAGTGCATCGACCGAGTGATGTTTTTATGTTTTCGATAATGTGTACAGGATACATACATAACTTATTGATTGCTGTGTGAACGAATTTCGTACATTCTAGAGATTGCTGTACAGCGAGTTTCATGCATCCAGTGATGTTTTTTTTTCAGTTAATGTACGCAAAGCGTACATACATAAGTTACTGATCGCTGCGTGAATGAGTTTCATGCATTCTAGAGATTGCTGTACAGCGAGTTTCATGCGTCCAGTGATGTTTTTTTTTTCGGTTAATGTACGCGAAGTGTACATACATAAGTTACTGATCGCTGCGTGAATGAGTTTCATGTAATCTAGAGATTGCTGTACAACGAGTTTCATGCATCCAGTGATTTTTTTTTTTTGGTTAATGTACGCAAAGCGTACATATATGAGTTGCTGACCGCTACTTGAATGAATGTTATGTATTTAAAAAATTACTAATTTAGATATTTTCTCCAATTATAATATTTGTGGTTTGTGGCAGAGAAGTGATTATTTACACAATTTCTATGAGAGTTTCTTTCACGATGTAAACATTGCTTTTATTTCATTTTGTGGCAATTTACAAAGTTTAAGGGGTGTTTTCTTAGAGATTTTTTATTTGTTAGGAAAAAATTGACTGTTAAATTTGCCAATTTTTTGTAAAAATCGGGAGAAAAAAATTGTTAGAAATTTGTAAAATTGAAAAAATCTGTTAGAAAAAATAGTTAAAAATTTGTAAAAAATGGAAAAATCTGTTAGAAAAAATAGTTAAAAATTTGTAAAAAATGAAAAAAATCTGGTAGAAAAAATAGTTAAAAATTTGTAAAAAATGAAAAAAATCTGGGAGGAAAAATAGCTAAAAATTTGTAAAAATGAAAAAAATCTGGGAGGAAAAATAGCTAAAAATTTGTAAAAATGAAAAAAATCTGGAGGAAAAAATAGCTAAAATGGAAAAATTCGGAGGAAAAAATAGCTAAAATGGAAAAATTCGGAGGAAAAAATAGCTAAAATGGAAAAATTCGGAGGAAAAAATAGCTAAAATGGAAAAATCCGGAGGAAAAAATAGCTAAAATGGAAAAATTCGGAGGAAAAAATAGCTAAAATGGAAAAATTCGGAGGAAAAAATAGCTAAAATGGAAAAATTCGGAGGAAAAAATAGCTAAAATGGAAAAATTCGGAGGAAAAAATAGCTAAAATGGAAAAATCCGGAGGAAAAAATAGCTAAAAGTTGTAAAAATTAAAAAATCTGAATGAAAATATTGCTAAAAGTATGTAAAAATCGAGAAATCTCACAAAAAAAACTTTTCAAAACTTTGTAAATAGCAGTAAAACGAAATAAAATCAGTATTTACTTTGTGAAAGAAATTAGAGTAGGAAGTGTGTAAGTGTAGTGAGTTGTCTGCCTGAAAGTACGTGTTCTGATTGGGTGGAATTTGGAGGTTGCCGTTTTTTTAGGTTGGCGCGCATTAAAATAATCGCCAAATTGGGGGTCGCCCTTGTTTGAGGATTTTGCCGTAATTTCTTATGATCATTCTGGATAATAAAAAAATTATGAAATTTATTAGTTTAGTCAATTTTCTTTTAATAAATGTTTAAGAAACTTTCAGTCATTCCATCAGGTCAAATTAACAGTTAATAACTACAACACTAGGACATGTAGGTTGCTTTAAATTATAATTTTATATTGCTTACATATCATATTTAAGATATGTGTTAGTTTAATAACTGAATAGCTTCTTAATTCACAAAAGTTTCCAGTTTTAAGTACCAGCTTGGAGTCATGGTAGCAAAAATGTCATTCCGTCACACAATAAGAAATTACTCAAAAATGAAAGAATAAAATAGGGGAAAAAAATGTTTCATAATTTAACTTAATTCTACAACTCAAAATGTCATTCCGTCACATATGGAATTGCCTATTTACCAAGAGTCGATCCAGGGAAAATTTGGGACCTACTCAGGGCCCTTCATAAAAATCAATTTGATAAAATGGGCGCCTTCGCAAAAATCAAATTTAGTAAAATGGGCCCCTTTACAAAAATCAATTTTAAAAAATGATCCACTCCGCAAAAACAATTTGATAAAATGAGCGCCTTCGCAAAAATCAATTTAATAAAATGGGCCCATTCGCAAAAATCAATTTAATAAAATGGACCCCATCACAAAAACAATTTGATAAAATGGGCCAATTCACAAAAATCAATTTAATAATGGAACTCTTCACAAAAATAAATTTGATAAAATGGGACCCTTCACAAAAATAAATTTAATAAAATGGGCCCTTTCACAAAAATAAATTTAATAAAATGGGCCCCTTCACAAAAATGAATTTGATAAAATGGGCCCCTTCACAAAAAACAATTTGATAAAATGGTCCCCTTATCAAAATTCTTTTTAATAAAATAGGTCCTTTCTCAAAATTCTTTCCATAAAAACTTACTATTAATTATTTTGTGATGTTTTAAAATGTGTAATTGGTAAACAAACAAGTTCACCAGAAAGGAAAACTTCATCAAAAGTTTTTGTCAATCAGTACTTTGTTCGAATTTGAGTAACTGGATTTCAACTTTTGTTACAAAATGTTATTTTTCACAAAACGGGCCCTTAAGAAAAAAAAAAAAAAACCCTGCATCGACCCGTTAATGTTATTACTAATTTAAATTTGCTAAGCTTTGGAATTAGCTTGCTGTCCGCCATCTTGTTTTTTAAATCAAAACATATTTGTTTCGTTTCTCATTTCCAAAATAATTTTCATCCATATTTACTTAATTACTCCTAAATTTGCTTTGTCAATTAGATTATGGTTAAAAAGCAATCACTTTTTTAATTAAATTATTCGTCTTTATATTTTTTTATTGTCAACAACAACAACAAAATACAGTTTTTTACATCATAGCTAAATTTTAATATTTTTGTCCACTAAAATCAAAGAACTTAAATTATTAAAAATAAATAAATAATTATCTAAGTTTTTCCTGTTGCGCTATATTCTTCAAAACTTAAATTATACTGAATATTTAATATTATTTATTTATACACAATTATCTGATTTGAATATCATCAAACTTGACTTACTTTTACCGAAAACTCATCCAATTCGTCTTTATACCTGTAATCTTCTGGCAATAGTAAATCCACTTCGACTATAGCACCACAGCTTTGATAAAATTAAAGAATTAAAAAAATTTAGATATATATAAAATGCAAATTTTTGTTTTCTAGCGAACCACGTGAGTAGGACCACAAGACAACCACAAGAGTAGCGAACAAATAAATACATACATTGCAGCAATATATCATCGCCCAATAGTTATAATCTCTAGGCATCGACTTTTGACGAATAGGAATGGAGAATCCAGTGCTGCAAGCATGGACAAGTTTCTAGAAAGAATTCTACTTTCTTTGGTTTACTATGCAGCGTAGCATCTGATTATATGCAGCCGTCGCAAACTTCTTTACCAGTGTAAAATTTAAACCGTTACCGTTGATAATAGATGGCAGCACATGATGAGAGTGTTAAAAAAATGGTTGCATAGAATAGATAACAAAATAAGTTACTAATTTTATTATTTTATTGTGTGCATTACTTCATGTAAAAAAAAAAAAAAAAGTTATTTTGCTTCTTACTTATCAATAGGCCATTTTTAGTAAGTTATTAATTCTTTATTCCGTATGTTCATATGTATAAGATGTTTGAATCCTTTTTCGCTGGATTTTATGCATTTTGGCTGATAATTCACAATATGGTCCGGAATATTTCACAAACTTTATTGATATAAAATCAAATAAACGATTGTTTTTCATTAATTTTGGTTGATACAGCTCATGTTTTTGCACAGGAGAATCATAATGACCTATAAATAACAATTTAATTGTTCAAATTTTCAGGAATTATTACACTTTTTCGGTCATTCTAAAATCATTAGTGTTAGATAAAATAGATAAAATCTCATAAAAGAAGTTTATGTAGGGTAGATGTGCCAGTAATAGACCGCCTTTCACTAATGGGCCACCTTCAATGTTTTTGGTTTATAAAAAAATAACCAATAAAAATTCAGCTTTTTTCATTTCATTAATATGCTTTCTTTAAAGTCTAGTTTTAAATACAATCATAATATCAGTTATCTATTACGTTTTGTGGGGTGTCCATTACTGGAATTTAGGGTGTTTTGATTTATTTCTGTTATTTACAATTAAATTTCGATTTACATTTGCAAATGTTACTATGAGCATGGTTAAATATTGTTGGTAGATTAATATAATATTAAAAAATGTGGAATATAACAATTATAACTATTAATTAAAAAATTTTTTTTAAAGAAATTCCTTAAGGGTGTCCATTACTGGCACATCTACCTTATTAAATGTGCACTTATTCCTCATATGCGTTGATCAAATGAAGGAAGGGGGGGGGGGGGGGGTTCTGTGCTTCCCACTTGTTAACTATAAAAAAATTTTAAGATTTATTTTTATGTGATCAGCATTAACATTTTACAAAAGTTATATTTTAAATTTCTAGCTTGCTTACACTAGAGCCGAAACTAGTATCTTTTTCATCATGGACAAGAATGAATTTTTCGCCTCTCCGCCTTTTTCGAAATAAAATTTATGGACACTTTTAATAAGTTTTTTTTCAGTACATTACTTTTATTTTCTATTTAAAACTTGAAATAACTATTAAACTATTATTATGTATAATTAACCTTTAAAAATTTTAAATTAATTTTTAAAAAATCATCAAATTCTGTTAAATCTTGTTTAGCTGTGGATTGAACTGATGCTAATTAGACAAATGAGAATTTGTACTACAGTAGAAAGCCACTAATCCGCATAGCTTGGTTCCAAGCGTTTTGTTGCGGACTTGAGACTTTTTGCAGATTACGGGTCATGCGTATTTAATCTTTTTTTACACTTTTTTTTAATTCCCATTTTGGATAAATTTAGATTCTTAATGCTTAAAAATTAATAAATTACACACTTAAACATACTATATGAATTAAGTAAGAATTATTTAAAAAATAATTTGTTAATTTTTTATATATATTTTGAAATATATCATCAATAGTTGTTTGTATAAAACATGTGGTTTATGTTTCTGATGTGTTGTATCTTGCAGTCTTCTATAAATAACCATGACTGGCTGCTAAACTATAAAATTTTGTTTTTAGAAATTTAACTATAATTTATCGAATATAGTAAATACATGTATATAAGTATTAAATATGAATTTATTGATGTTTATAAACATTGATTTAAGGAATTGATTGTTTGTTTTTTCTATAAACTGCTTTATTTTCAATTCTATAAATTTTAATTATTTCTAGATGAGAGATTAAATATAATGTCTAAATAACCATCTTTAATTAATACAAATATTTTTTTTAAGTAAATTTTTAAAAGAAAATTATTATTTTTTTAATTTACCATACAAATAATTAAATGAATAAAATATTTGTATGTATATTATCATTTTAAATTGTAAAAAGTAAGTTTAACCCTTAACTATTGTGACAAAAATTGTTGCATACTTACTGTGGGTCGGTCTCTGAGACCGATAGATCAAAAGATGAGTAAAAGGCTCGATTAACGCATTAGATACTGTTTCTGTACTAAACTTTATGTACAGGCTGTTTCTAATCAAAATTCACCCCTTCAGAAGTTTCTAGTGATAGTACTAGGGACTTAAACGAAGCAAATTTTCACTAGTATCTGTAGTTAAGCTGAAAGTTAAACTCTGAAAAGCGGAAAATTCAGTGGTCTGTGAGAACGATAGCAGTTAAGGGTTAATTGATGTATGGTACATATTGTATCATATTTGTGGGGGGAGGGGTGGTTTAAAAATTGTTGACATTGAGAAATAATTTTCTAAGTATTAAAATTTTTTTGTTTACATTCATTTATACAATGCGGATTACAGGCATCTCCGAATTACAGGTTTGTGGATTAGCGGTACTCTACTGTATATGCTGATTGAATAATGTAAGTCAGCGAACTACTGAAGGAACCTTGAAGAATGTTTATAGCAGGGGTGCAAAAATCTAGGCTGCGCCAATGGCCTGATTCCCACCACTAAATTTTATTAGTATTCTTCATCAAATTTTATTAGTATACTTTGCCTAAATTTTATCAGTATTCTTTTTAGGCGAAGAATACTAAAAATTTAGTGGTAAGAATAGGCCCATTGGCACCTAGATTTTTGCACCCCTGGTTTATAGCATTGCAAGTTATCACTATTGTTTTGTTATTCACACGAAAAATGAAAATATTCTGTAGGATATATCTATTACAGAGAGGATTAAAATTTTCCATGTATATATTGATATTTTTTTAGGAAATATTTTTTTTGACTAATATAGATTTTAATGTAGATAAAATGAACTTTCAATCAATAAGAGACTCTAAAGAACTCTTGTTGGTAGAATTCAGTATTTTGATCATGGTTAGCATTTTTCAAACCTTTCTGTTTTCCCCTTCTCTTTATTCTTTAAAATCTGTTGTATTTGGCAATTTCTTTAGCTTTGGAATTATGGTGAGTATTACCTGCTTTTATTCGTAAAATTACACAGCTCCAAAAACATTAATTAAAAATATGTATATTCTATTGTAATACTTGGAATTTTTTCCATAGAAAATTTCTCACGCCTTGCATTTATAATATTTCAAATTTTAAGTGCTTAAAAGGCGTATAGCCAACATAGTGAAAAAGTATTCAAGCCGGGACTCAAACCTGGGCCTTCAGTATAGTGCACTGACATTCTACCAACTGAACTACTTGGAACGATACCCAGCCTGCACTTCTCACTGTCACATCCTGGCAAGGCTACAATCGCAGCACAAGATGGAATATTTTTCCGTGAACATTATGAATGTTTCGAATTCCATTTAATGTTAGGAATGCAGGGCGTGAGAAATTTTCTATGGAAAATTTTCCCAGTATTAGAATAGCTTTATTCAGTCATCTCATCGATGCTGGATTCTCTTAAGTTTTGTGTTTGCCCCAGGGTTTAATGGCTCACGGAAAAGTATTCCATATTGTGCTGCGACTGTAGCCTTGCCGACATGTGATAGTGAGAAGTGCCAGTTCAAAGTAGTCAGGGAAAGTCATGCAAATTTAAAAATATATAGGAAAAGTCAGGGAATTTACAAATATTTCCTAAAAAGTCATGGAAAGGTCTGGGGGGAAAAAATTGAATTTCAAATATTTTTTTTTTAGAAAAGTATTACTATATTTCTCCCTACATGGCACCTCTGAAAAATCTCTAGACTCTTGTTGGTTTCAAGATTGAGAAATTCCTTCAAATGCAATGCAGAAAAACCATTATATGGACAAAAGTTTCCCACATTTTTGAGACTTTTTCATCAGGGTTGGCAAAAAACTGGGTTTTTTTGAAAAAAACCCCAAAAAACTGTTTTTTTTGGTTTAAACCAGGTTTTTTTGGTTTAAACCGGGTTTTTTTTAATTACATATATGCACATCAGTAAATAAAATTTAACATTGACAAGAATGATTAATATTACAATAACAATATATATATATATATATATATATTCTGAAAACAGTTTAAACAAAATAAATAAACAATTGTTATTAATTATGTACAAATTCAAATCATTAAATTTTATTTAGAGCTGAGCTAACATCATTTACATTCAAATTCAAAACAGTTATATATATACAAAAGTTTCCTATGTAATACATAGAACATGATCACTTGTGCCGTCAGGTTCTACAGTAATGGTGATAAGTTTTAAATAATTTTTAAAGATTACTTTTTAAAAAAGTTGAAGAAATAATTGCTGTTTTATATATACATATTTCCAAATGCAACCTGTAATTCATGTTTACCAAATGATTTAGCACACTTATAAAACATATTAATATGTTTATGTATTTCATATTGCATTCATAGAATAGATTCTGTATCTTAATGTTGATACTTAAAAGTTTTTAATAGTATTTAATTGCAAGATTTATATTAAATTCTTTAAAGACTTAATCTATTGCCTTCCTATATATTTTCATTTAAATAAGCAACACTTAGTTGTGTTACATAAGAATATAAAGATATAATGTAGAATTTTACCTTGGTATGCTATACTATTTTTTTTTTTAAAATAAAAATAATGCAAAGAAAAGAAAGTGAGACTTACTTTTTTATTCAATTTAAAAAAACAAATTGAATTTCAGTAAGAAAATTAAATTGAAATATATTTAAAAAATATATATAAAAGAAACATTTTAAAAACATGGAAATTGAATAAATTTTCAAAATTTTAAGAAAATGGAAGTACGACACATGTCTATAAAGATTCTATGTTAATAAACAGGATTATTAGGGTTTAATGTTTTAAACAAAAAAACAAGTTTTGCCGCTTTTTGTAAACCCAGTCTGTTGCGTAACTTTTATTGTACAACACCAAATGAAGAAAAAATTCTCTCTACATTTGCAGTAGTCGCTTTTGCAGTAAGAATCGTTTCAACTTCTTTCAACACACCATCATTGAACTTTTTGATTTCATTTTCTTGAATATGCCACCATTCTATAGCTGATACATCTTTACTAAAATCATTCTCAAAAAGATATCTTTGAAATGGAGAACTTTTGGCACAAAATTTTAGTATCAGAGATAATAAATTGTTTTTGGGAAATTTTGTTTTAGCATATTCCAATGCTTCTTTTTTTCCTCCGATGACAATTCGAGATCAGCATCCTTGGCTCTTGGATCCAACAGATAAGCAAGAAGATGGGTTGGTGTTATTGCCATTTTATAATGAGTATCTAGTTTTTTCATAATGTCTTTATTCAGTTTCAAATCTTCCATCTGTTTTTTTAAATTTTTAAAAAGAAAAAGTTTCTCCAATTGTACAATTTTGGCTTTGTACTTTATCTAAAGCTACACTAATTGGCTTTAATTGTTGAAAATAGTCTTCAGCATTTCTTTTCAATGAAATGTTTGAAACTAGACTTTGGATATTTTTATCAATTTTGTCTTTATTATTTTCGCATATAGTTACAAGAACTGACCATGATTTCAGATAGCTGTCTAAAGTGTCAGCAAATGAGTTCCAGCGAACTTCACAAGGCATTATTAGTTTTGATGTACTTGCATCTTTTCTGAAGCACGCATTTGCATATTGGTTGTTTCTGAAGTATTTGATTACATGCAAAATTTGTTCTTTTACATTTGGATAACTTATATCATTTGCCAGTAAATTTAAAATATGGGTTGCACATCCATAAGTAATAATATTAAACTCTTCTTTTTCATCAAACATATCCCTCATTTTTCGGACATTTCCAGTATTGTCTGTCACTAATGCTTGTATTAAACATTGAAATTCCGATTGGCATTTATTAATGGTTGTAGTCGCAATATCATACAGATTTTCACTTGTATGAGCAATTCCCGATGTATCAATAGTGTCTGCTAAGTATGTATTCCCGTCTTTTGTTGTTAAAGTAACACCGATCACAGGTTCGTTGTGAATGTTTGACCATCCATCTAATCCTAATGTGACAACTTCATTTTTTAATATATTTGCACATTTTTCTTTTTCTTTGCTGTAAGTATGATCTAATAAATCCCCAGCAATTTGTTTTCTTGATGGTGGAGAATATTCTGGGCGGAAACTCTGAACCATTTTAATAAACTCAGGATGCTCTACAGTGCTAAATGCTGTATTTGTAGCATATGTAAACCTAGCAACTTGTTCATCAAACATTTGCTTTTGAGATGGTGTTGATTTACTGACAAAAAAGTCCATAGTATCTCTTTTCCTTTTTAAAGAACCAATTTCACTTGTTGCTCTTTGTGTTATTGCTGAATCCAAAGAACTTGAAATACTGGATAGTGACACTGACACATCATCTACACAAAAATAAAAATAAGAATTGCTTAATGATACAGAACATATTACTTCAAAAATCATAATCATATAATTAACAATAATTCAATACAAAGACATTTTTTTTTCTTTGTTTTACTGCATGCAAAGTAAACATCTCTATCATATTGATATATTTATTTTTGATAATTTATTTAATACTCGAGATAAAATTACCATGTCTTTTATAATTTTGGATATTTATGATTGGTGAAAACTTAGTTAATCTCTAAGAGCCATGCATAAATTAAAAATTAACAATTTCATTTAATAACAGTTCTGATCACATAATTTGTTCTTAATAATATGATTAATTTGTAAAACTTTCAAACTTTTATCAAATGTAATTTTAAGATTATCAAAATAAAGTTCTCTAACAAAAAAATGTCTATTTAAAATTTTCTTGTTCTTTCCAAAATTTCATTACTTAGAATTACATAAATATTTTTTATTTCATAGAATATAACTTTCTAAAATCAAATAGCATATGCAAATTAAATAATAATATATGTGATTTTTATAATTTATCTTCTCAATCAAATAGCATTTCAAATAATAATGTAATTTTTTTTATAAGAGTTTAGAATCATCTGAATGAAGATATACATAATGTGTTCTCAATATGCATTACTTGTAATTTTACAGATAAATTAAAAATTTTGAATTTAACAAATATTTAACTTATTAACAAATTTTTAACAATTTTCTTTCAAAATTAAAAATAATAGCAGCAATAATAATGATAAAATAAGTACTTACCATTATCAACAGAATCAGAATCAGAATGATGATGAGAATTATTACAAGTTTCAATGTGTTTCTTCATCCTAGCTACTTGACCTTCCATTTCTTTATTACAATTTTTGCATCTAGCTCTACAACCTTTCCTTTTATCATTTTTTACTTCATTAAAATATAACCAAACTAAATCTTTTCTTCTACCAAAATTAGACTTTTTTTGTTCTCAAATGCTAACTCTTGGACCATTCATACACAGGTGCAACTGTGACTTATGCAGGTTGACTGCTGAAATGAGTTGAGCTGTTCAGTTAGAAGTAGAAGTTATTTGTACATCAAATAATTTGAAAACTTAATTATATAAGAAAAAAATCTTTAAAAAAATTAACAAAAAAACCATTTGGTTTAAACCGTGCCAACCCTGTTTTTCATAACATTTCACATTCTAAACTTTGTTGTATGACATTCATTTGAAAACTGGCAAAGATGAAGTTTTTATGCATTATAGTATTTTAAAGGCTTTCATTTTGCAATTTTCTTGAAAAGTTCTTGAATTTTCTCCTTGGAAAAGAATATGACCCCTATTATCATGATACAAATTTCTGATTTTTTTAATGCTGCTTGTTATTTTGTGTTATTTAAATCAGATTTTGTGTATGCCCGTTTACTCATAGAATTTTTTTAGATTTGGTCAGGGAAATTGCCAGACATGCTTTGCTCGGAACCCTGTTGCCTAATAATCCTCTCCCCTCTTCCTTCCACAATAGATACTGCCCCTATATATTTCCAGATAATAGTTCTACAGTTGTAAGCTGTCAGATATTTCAATTAATTTCATGAGAATACATTAAAAAATCTACCTAAAGAATCTACCTGTAAAAGATTAAAATCGAAATGTATTGATCAAAACCCATTTATCAAAATTAAGGGGGATTAAACCCCATTCCCCTCCCCTTTATACTTAACCAATGAACCCCCATAACTAATCAAGGAAGCGCCTTATCACAATGAAGCTATATACCAAATTTGAAGCAAATCTGATAATTCTGCATGAAAAACCCATTAATCTAAATTAAGGAGGGGGATTAGTCCCTGTTCCCCCCTTTATACTTAACCAATGAACAATGAACCCCCAAAACTAATCAAGGAGACGCCTTATCAAAATAAACCTATGTACAAAATTTGAAACAAATCGGATATTTCTATCAAGAGTTATCACGTTACATAGGGGAGATTAGGGAGAGATGGGACAATTTTAAGAAAAGTATTACAGTCGAACCCCGCTATAGTGAACCGTCTACGGACCCAGAAATATGTCCACTATAACCGATGGTTCACTATATCCAAATTCTTTAAAAAGAAAATATTTTTTGCACATGATTGTTATTATTGATTTTTTAGTATATGATGATTGTTCAAAATAATGATTGCTATAATATGTTACTTACTTGCAAATTATTAACTAATTAAATTGACAATAAATCAAATAATAAAAAGAAAAAAGTTACTTACTAAAACTTGATTTTATTTTTACATTCTATGGAAGAAATTTGTGATTTTTGATTGAATGCAGTTCGATTTTGAGTAGAGTTCATCAATTTTCTTATCAACAATTAGTAAAGAATCTAATATCTTTTGGTCCACATTTTCTGTAGAAAAAAAAATGTTCAGTATATTCGCTGCCGATTTCACTTCCGAGATAGAAGGTGCCGAAATTTCAAATTCTTCTTCAATATCATCTTCTATGTCTTCTTCAACATCGTTCTTTTGTTTAACTTCAGATACAATGTCATCATCTGTGGGGGTACCAGAAGTATACACTTCATTATCGCAAGATTCGAAGTGCTCAGTAAGGTCCCTTGGAAAAATGTTCACATTATGCTTTTCCAGCCACAGAGCTATCGGTAAGCTTTCTTCATCATCTTCGCCCTCCACGTTGGCATCTTTTCCTTCCCACAACACATCTTTCGAAAGACCTGCGCGTCGGAAACAGTTGCGGATTGTTGCTGATGTCACCTGTCTCCATGACTTTTCCAACAAAACGACTGCTTCCAAAAGTGAGATGCTATATCCCGTATTGTTCTCTTCATAGTTCTCCAAAATACGCATCACTAGCTGTTTCCTATAGTGGGATTTCAGGCTGCGAATAACGCCCTGGTCCATGTGCTGTAACACAGAAGTCGTGTTTGGAGGCAAAAAAACGAGCTTAATGCATTTCAGATTTTCTAAGTGGGAATGAGCTGTGCAGTTGTCGACAAGGAGAACAATTTTACGTTTTTGCTTCAACAAATCATTGTCCCATTGTTGAAGTTCTTCTTAAAAAAAACTGGAAGTCATCCAGGATTTTTGATTAGCTTTGTAATTGACGGGCAGTTTTTTAACATTTTTAAAACACCTTGGTTTTTGGGATTTACCCACAACAGTTAATTTTCTCTTTTCTGATCCGTTCATATTTGCACATACAAGAACAGTTATTCTCACTTTCGAGAGCTTCCCGTTAGTGGACTTTTCTCCTTTAAATTTTAATGTCTGATTGGGAGTCATTTTGTAAAATAATCCAGCTTCTTCAGCATTAAAAATATCTTTCTCTTCATAACCCTGGATTGCTTCCGGCCACACTTGAGCTTTCCACTTTTCCACATCCGATGCACAAACACTTGCTGCTTCACCAACAATCTTTCCACAAGAAATATTGTTCCGCTTTTTGAACCTATCCAGCCAGCCATTAGAGCACACAAAACTGTTTTCTCCGAATTTTTCGACAAACTCATTCGCTTTAATTTGAAGCATGGGTCCGGTCACCGGAAGATTTCTATCCCGCTGAATGGTGAACCATTTTAATAGAGCTTCTTCCACATTTTCTCTTTCACCCCGACGTAGTTTCTTCGAAGAATCAAATTCTTAGTGTGTGCAGCAAGAGTCGCACTGCGATTTTTCCAAATGTTCGAAACTGTAGATTTTGACAAGGAAAATTCCTTGCACAATGCCGATTGATTTGTTCCATTTTCAATACGTTTAATTATTTTAACCTTATCATCAATCGAAAATGCTTTTCTTTTCAAAGAATTCGCCATTTTTACAAAATTTTTAGCTGCTCTTGAAAAAACGTCTTCTTATCTCAAATCAATCAAAAGAATAATGAAGAGAGACACCGTAAAACGAGGGACATTCTTGGACTGTTCCGATTATACCGAGGGGCGAGGGACGAAGGTAGCAAGTGGACACCAGAGCTTATTCCTAGTATTAGGGAGAAACGAAGAAGAGAGTTTTGTTCCTGTAATAGGGAGAGGAGGGGAAGAAGAAGCACGTGCTGTTTAGGCGATAAGAGTGAAAGAGTGAAATTTGACACAATATAAAGCTGTGTCATCATTTGCAGTCACAACTAGTGTAAGTATAAAGTTGTAGAACTAAAAAAAGAAATCTGGGGAAATAAAATTCGAGTCCACTATAAACGAACTACCAAAATATCAGCTGTCCACTATAAGCGTATAAAATAACATTAGTTAAATGGGAGTTCGGATGGGACCAGCAAAAAAGTTCACTATATCCCGGGTTCATTATAGCGGGGTTCGACTGTATTTACAAAGTATGTTTTGCAGGTACAAAATCAAAAATTTCAGAATAACATCTTGAAACATTTTAACATATTTAAAATATATAAATTTGATAATTATTAAAATTTAGGTTAATAAATGAATTAAATTAACAAGAAAAATGCCCCAACCCTCCCTCATGTGAGGGAGGCATGGAACATGTTTTTTAAATTAAAAATTCATATTTAATTTTCAAAAATGTGGTGAAAAAGTGACAAAAAACAGTGTGACATTTGCATTCCTAAGGTTTATTGTAAATCACAACATTTATTTTATCTTATATTACACTTTGTAAAATCCAAATCAAATAAAAAATATGCTTGTGCCCGACTAGTGCCACCAATTATTTTTGGTGGATGTAGTTTTGCAATTATGTTTTGTTCATCAATGATGAACCCCCCCCCCCCCCCAATCCCCCCATCCCCAGTAATAATAAATAACCATCTGTCCCAACCCCAGTCATTATGTACTTTTACATATTTTTTAGGTAGATTTCCTAAGAAATACTACCTATTACATTTCTCCCCTTTGTGGGAATTTCTGAAAATGTTTGCAGATCTATGCCCATCCTGACTCCTAGAACCCAAAGCCACCAATAGTTCAAAATTTTATCCATCTATCTATATAACTTTTTTATGCACACAATAACTTCCATAATTTTGCACATCTCTTCCAAACTGATACATAAACTCTCGGTGAAGTTCGTTAATCGGCAAAATCTGGTTGAGGCGGGGGTTGCGAAAACAGAAAAAACCCCATAACTTCTTAATTATGATAGATATCGAATCCGTTTAAAGTTATTATTTCTTCTAGGAAAAGGGCCGAAAATTTATGTATGACAGATTTTTGACCTAATTAAAAATGGCCTCAAGGTGGGGGATAGGGGTTTAAGAAGAAAAAAATTCACAACTTCGTCAATTCACAAGATTTTAAATCTGTTTAAATTTATTATAAATCGTCTTAATATTATCTACAACTTTTATACAGACAAATTTTTTATAGGACCAACTCTTACAGCAAAATAAAATAAAATAAAAACAAAATCCTTGCAGGCTCTGCCTACAGACATGTCCGATCCCTCCCTTAGAGCAACATTTAAAAAAATTAGGCTTTTACGAAAAGCATGTGGCTTTTAGTCTTAAGTTAACTGTTCATTCATAAAATATATATTGTTGAGTTTAGAAAACATTAAAAACAATGCAGTTAGGGTACTTCTCTATTATCCCGTCGACCACTTTTCATAACAAAAAACTATCGCCAAATAAACGGGAGAACGTTGCCATTGGAATATCAAAATAAATAAATAAATAAATTTAAGGACACAATTGTTATTTTAATCAATGAAATAACTAATAAATCAGTAAAACATGATGAAAAATACACGCAAATGTTGAATTCAAAATCACTTGGTGACATAACAAACACATATACTGCTACTGACATCAAGTAAATGGAACTGCATTTTTGGCATTTAATCTTGCAGTTTGGCGATAGTTTTTTGTAATGAAAAGTGGTCAACGGGATAATAGAGAAGTACCGTAGTTAGTTACTTTTGGTATGGTAAATAGTATTTTTAATTCACAAACTCATAGGTGCTTGCAACTAAAAAGAGTTTCAGCAACAAGTGTATGATGCAATGATTACTCCATCTGGTGAAAGAGTCATAAATTAAAAATAAGCATATTTTAAGCATTACTGCTGATGTCCCATCCCTCCCTAATATCCCCTACATACAGAACTTGCAGGCACATTAGCTCTCAAGCTTGATAGCCTGTGAGCTAAAAATGGTTTAACAGGCATTTTAGATATTCAATCCCTAAAAGGGAATAAGGAAAATAATAATGTAGGATTTTTATTCACTCCCATTTGCCGAGCGAGTGAAGCAGAGCTCAAATTAGCTACCACCTACATCATAATTACATCACAGAGTGCTTCGGATGTACATGTGATGCATGCATTCTCCAAATGATTTTGCAAGCACCAAAGCGTTAGAACTATTGTTCAGCGGAGATGAGATTTGAGTGGCAGTCAAGAAGGAGTGAGTTGGGTGCGGCGGACGAAGGAAGACTGGTTACAATGGTGGTACTTTTAGGATGTAGAAATATTCTATGTTGTGGCAAATTTACGATATGTTGTTAATTATTAAAGATGTCAATCAACCTTCAACTGTAAATAGTTTGTAAATCTTCAACGTCTTCTTAAAATTTAAAGCTGTTTCATCAATTATTTCATGTGTGTCAGAGTGAAATTCTATAATAATAATAATTTAAAAAAAAATTCATAATCCTGCAGCCAATTTGTAAATTTTTGCGAGCATAGTTTTTTTTTGCAAAAATTTACTGTTGCAGTGGTCAATGCAGGTTTTTTTTTTTTTTTTTTTTTTTTTTTTTTACTTGATGCTTGTTTTGTAAAAAGTAAAAATTATTTTTGTGAAATTTATTGTATTTTTGTAAAATGTAACATTTTGTAACAAAACATGAAATCCAGCTACTCAAATTCAAAACAAGCGTTTACTAATAACTTCTTTAAGTCCTTCTGCTGAAGTTTTCTTTTCTGGTGAACTTGTTTTGTTTGCAAATTACACATTTTATAACCTAACAAAATAAAAATAATTAATGAAGAGTATGATTCTATGGCATGGAATTTTGTGAAGGGACCTATTTTATTTTGTGAAGGGGGCCTGTTTTATTTAACGAATTTTTATGAAGACAAATCTAAATAGCCCCCAAATTTTTCCTGAATCAACTCCTGTGTTGTAACCATTGTTGTCACTCTTATAAAAATTGAAACTACATTATTGCCAGCATCGCTCATGTTTGTCGACAACCTTGGCTATGGATCCTTTTATGAATGATTGGACGAATAAGACAACTGTTGCTGATTTTTGGTTAGATATTTTGTGCAAAACATTTTTCCAAGTGAATTTCTATTTAATATTTTTTTAATTTTACTTTTTGTAAAAAGTTTTTACATTTTTCGTCTATTTCAACCTTTATACAAAATATAGAGGAAAAGTTATAAATTTGGGCACCCCTTTTTTGTTTTTGTCTTAAAGTGACTTTCCCTTTGAAAAATTTCAGATTTTTTACCTTCATTCACAACTATAACAAGTTTACTAAATGATAGGAGGCAAAACAATGATTAATATCAATTATTTCAATTCGAAAACGAAGTTTTACAAAAAGAAAAAATGGGGTTCAAATATGGGCACTCTCCAAAAATGTCACAAAAATAGTTTTAAATGTTTTAAAACAGGCGAAAACAATACAAAATTATACAGAATTCATTTATTACAGAAAAAAAATATTTACAGAAATTGCAAACATAACTGGGACTTTCAGCCCCAGCCCAATCTAAGTACGCCCAGATTTGGCATATAACACATTTAACCCACACTTCTCCGTGAGTGTCTTCAGAGAATTTTCCATCACAAAAGATCAAGCTGCATTGCTCAAGTCTGGTTTATCCCCCTCGTTGATATTCAGATTGATATCGATCATCGCTGTCCACAAGGGGAGGGTCACAGTAATCTGATGAGTCCGGGAGGTCTTTGGTCTTCCCACCCCTGCCCCCTGCATTACGCATATTACCAGATATATTATAAAATGAAACTAACGAATGCTTTGAGGATTTATAGATAATAAAATGCCCTTATAATTACCTATAAATTTATTATCATCTACATCTAAGTAATTTTAAAGTTCTCTTACCTCAAAGCATTTGTTAGGTTTATTTTATAATATATTTGGTAATGTGTATATTGTAGATAACTGCTGTTTTCACGTAAAAAAATATTGAAATAATTTATGTTGTTTAAGAGAAAAGGTAGTGTAATTAGGGGCTGCCTTTAAATGAGTGCCCATATTTACACCAACCCCACCTAAGAAAGATGGCTACTTTCACATGTAAACTAAAGGCGTGCATCTAAAAGTAGCTTATGATCTTCGTTTTCTGGATATCACTGTGAAATTATTTTAAACTAACTATAATAGCATGAAAAGAGAACGATTTCAGATAGCTGTCAAAAGTTTGCAGTCCAGAACAAATACCAATTCACACAATAACTCACGCTGCATCCACACTACTTGAATGAATGGTTCCAACTGCTGTCTGCTATCTCATATCAACAAATGCATCATCTGCAATCCTGGTCACCAGTCTTCAGCACCTCCCATAGTCCCTTAGGGTAGGGTGCCCTGCCCATATTTATACCTGTGCCTGTTTTTACACCTTCTCCTCTAGTATATTTTCCTCCTTCTCAAAAATAATCTTTTAGAAGTACTGATTTACGATGCAAATACTGGTCATCATATTAAAGATTTATGGACGTAAAAACTGACAAGGCCCAGTTTCAATGACCGCCCCATTTTTTAGGCACAGTCAATGGTGGCGGATCTGCTAGTTATTATTATATATCCTGTCCTTGTCACTGCATTTTTGTATTATTATGTTAAAAAAAAGAAAAAGTTTTGCTAATGCATTGACAAGGTCTGATTATGATTACATTTAAAAATTATATATAACAGACACATTAAATGAAAATTATTTCAAATTATTACATATAAAATCCAGAGATCTGTTTAGAAAAATTTTAGGTTCTTTAAAGACCCTACACAAAACTTTTTATCCCAAAACAGGACTCGTCACAAAATTCATTGTCGTATAAATAGATCTTTCACAGAATTTTTCCCCCTTCAAATTGAACCTTTCACAATTTTAAGCATTGAAAAATAAAATCTGAAATGTAACAAAACAGCTAAACTGATCAAAGAACATATTACTTAACTTTTTTATATGTAACGGATAGAACCTGAATATAATGATAATTTCAAATTCATAAAATTATAACTAGAATTTTCACAAGTTCTCCCTAAAGGCATCCCTCCAACAGCAGTTTGGCCAAAATGTGACCTTAACAAAATTCAACCCAATCCATCAATTTCTTTACATGTTTTGTCATTTTGCTTTGTTACATTGTGCATGGTTACATTCTTGTACCTTGCTAAGATTTTACCATCACTTTTTAATTCTTGGAAGTACCCTCTTGCATTATCTCTTCTTTCACTTTTTATCAATTTTAGTTGAAAATAATAAACAGTTTTAACATTTAGTTTTATCTTTAAAACATTTCACAAAAGGTACATCATTTCAAGTGAAAATAACATTTTTAATAAAGTACCAGTAGTTGCCAACCTTTCATTATTTAATTTATATTTATTCCAAAATTTATAATTTGTATTGGAAATTAATATATTTTTATGTTAAGAATAAAAATGATTGTTAAAATATTTATTTTTTTATTTGCTGAATTATTTTTAAATGTTTACACACTAACAATTATTAGTTTAAGCATTGTCATTGAAGGAAATTAAAAAGTTGAATAAATACAATGGAAATTGTGTGTATTTTCAAAAGAGCAGTACTTCATTTGGAACTGAATTGATTTGGAAATTAGAATTGAACCAAAAACCATTATTTTTAAGGAAACCACTAAGAAATATTGTTTATTTATTTATTTTTTTTACTAAAATAAAAAATATAGGTCCTATACTATATTAAGTAGACAAGAATATTTTACACTGACATCATCATTTATCTGCAAATGATATTTTGCATATAGTCATTAAAGTCTTATTTTCTTTTTCAGGATTGTTGATTATTGATCACTGTTTCGACCAACAATGTCAACTCATACTCATACAAACATCGGCATAATTGAAATTGTAAAAAGGACATGTGAAGAAACACACCTGGAATGGAGAATCCCTCATTTTTCCACAATATTGACTAAAGATAACGATCTTCGTACTTATTATGACAGTCCTGATTTCATTGTTTGTGATGTCCCGTGGTGTATGAGGCTGTATCCAAAAGTGGATTCGCTATTTGAATTCATAAGGCTATATATATATACATCTTGGGAACGAAAATATTCTCTAGAATATAATTTAGGCTTGAAAAGATTGGATGGCAGTGTAGAACAGATTGTCATTGGAATTTTGGAAGGGAACAGCACACGCAGTTCTGTGGGAAACCTTATAAAGTTGTCAGAATTAATGCAGCGAAAGTCTGAGCTAGCACCTCAGAATGCCCTTACTGTGGTATGCAGACTGAGACGGGAAGTTTCTCATTCCACTGAGCCATCAGCTAAAATAATACCATTGAAGTTGATAAGTAAGTAATAAGTAAATTTTTACATCATTCCAAATTTATATTTTAATTTAGATGTATTTATTAAAAATGAGTAATACTTGAAGCGATGCTTATGTATTGGTTTCAACAGTTTAATGGGTATGTTTCACTTAAAAATAAATGCACTTAGTTATATTTTTGCACGAACTGTTTTTATGTGATTTTTGATTTAACTCTTCTTTTTCTTTTTAATTGTTAGCTTTTTACATGACTTCTTTTAGTTTAACGCTATCGACCAAAATTCTAACATTTCTTTTTCCATATTATGCTTCTATAAGTTGAGTTGAAGCTTTTTATAAAATTTTTAAAAGGTACTTTTTGAAAAAGGAAACTGGCAACCTATATACAAAAACTGCTTCAATTGGACCATGGTTGGTGTTACTTGGACCAGGGTCACGCAAGATATACAGTTAAGCAAGCAATAGTTAACCTCGTTTGGACCTAGGAGGATACAATACATGGAGTAGTCAAGTGGATATCAGTCTTCCCTGTGGAAAGTTGTGATGCCGAAAAATGAGTTCCTTCCTCACTCTCTTGCATCTGCCATATTAGATTTTGACTGACAGCAGTCCAATCAGAAATCTCCAGTGCACGATGTTGCCGCACATAACAGACATAGTAGGGTGGTAGGAACGACTTCAAGTGATGTCATTTATGATTATTCCATCTGTTGTATCTTCTAGGGTTACTATAATGCAGGCTGAATCATTAAGCATTTTGTTGTCCACTTAGACCAATCCACGATTGTAGCCCATGTGGCATGGCAAATTCTTCTTCTCCTACAGACAATTAAATGGTGATGTGAGTCAGCCCGGATTGTATGAGCCTGAGTATCCTCCTAGATTTGGACCCACAGCAAGGGATATAAGAACTACTATAGGAATTACTATATCTCTGCCCACACCAAAAGAAGTTTTAAATTACTCATGGTTCTACTGCGTTGTGAGTGCAATTGAACAATACCTGGTGAAACATGTCAATACTCTCAACACCATAGATGCATGACTAATTTTTTTTTTTTTTTTTTAAGGGGGTGTTCAGTCCAATAAGTATCCACAAATTACAGTACTTATAATTCAATTACCATCTGTATGCATCGATAGAATAAAGGAAATACATTTGTCTAAAGTTTAATGGCAATTATCCCCTAAGTAAATGAAATAGAACAAGGAAAAACAGGAGAATGAAATCTTATAGTATGTGTAACTCAAATTATTTTTGAATAGTTTTTGTGTTCATGAATTAGCAACATTTTCCATTACGAAATTTTTAAATGCAATATATGTTCATTACATGTACAGTCAGCCAAAAAATACTGAAAAAAAAAACATTCAACTGGATATTTTGTCTTTTTTTCAGTTTATTATTATTTTTTTAAAGCTTAGGTAGTCATCTTTAACACTGAAATTGCACCAAGCACTGAAATTTTCATTACAAACACATAACTTTGATATCATATTTGAGATTTTAGGTAAATTTTACCCCAGGAAATTCCCTCAGGAAACCCAATATAGTAACATTATTGCCATTTCTGACAAGCCTGTTCAAAGAGCAGTAACACTCCCAAACAATCCTGGAAGTAATTGTATGTTTCTGCAGGGCAAGTAACGCTGCCTGACTATCAGAGTAGATATTGACAGACATGCCTCTATACTTCCTCTCAATGCAGATATAACTACACATAAGTATTGCATAGACCTCTGCTTGAAAGACAGTGGTATAGCTACCCAGCGGGTAAAAGAGAGGTACCATCAGCTGGGCAGGAAACCCCAGCTCCTGTTCCAGCATTTATCTTGGAACCATCAGTGAACCAGGTCATACCTGTCTCAAGTTCGATCACAGAGTCTTCAAGTCAGCTCTAGAATGAAGGCTAATTCTAAATGACTTGTCAAATACATGTTTTAAAGGCATATTGTCACTCTTCATGATAAAGACTGAGTGCTTGCTGATTTTACAGTTAAGCCTCCCCAAGTAAGATAACTCGAGTAACTTTGCCATTGCCCATGTAAAATGAGCCTATGTGAGCAGATCAATGCTTCTGCCTCAATATTCATATGCAGTGGGTACATACCCAACAACAGTTCCATGGCAGATGTAGGTGTTGTCCTCCTAAGTACACCTGTCATGGACATGCAGATCATCCTCTGCAGTTTTGCTAATTCAGACTTAGCAATGTCAGTCATAGTTCTTGACCACCAAGCTATACTGCCATAATTGATCATAGGACAGATCCCCGTATTGTATATCCAGTAGATCCTCTTTGGACTAAGTCCCCATTGTTTGCCAGGTCTAAAATTTGGAACTCCTAACGTTGAATTCATTAGTAGTCGTTACAAAGCAGATTGCCATACGGATAGTTCTTTAAGCATAACTCAAAAACTACTTGTCGGAATGAGCTGTAATTTTGGATTCGCATATTTGAAGCTCTAGAAATCTATTTCTGTTTTAAAAAATTCATACATTACAATTCATAGTTTTTTTGAAAATTAATTAATATCTATATCAAGTATAAATCAAACACTTTGTGTGAATTTTATTATATAAACTAAAACCTTTAACAACGTTTTAATGCACAAATATGTACAAACATGGCAAAAAAAATCACATACGGCCATTTCGATGATTCTTGGATCCTCTTCCTCAGTGCGGAAAAAAAATTAAAGATTAAAATGGGTTCAAAGAACTCCTCGGTTATAGCCCCGAGTACTGGTTTGATTCAAAAGGCTAAAGCAAGAGTTTATATCTTAAAGAAATGACGTAATTAACCTAACTGAAAAAAGGAGTCACTGTGCAAGATCCCTCCACACTGGCGAGAGAAAAGGGTGCTGGTCATATCATTCACTAAGGAAAAAGTATGTTTATAAATATAGTAAGCTTCGTAAAAGTCTAGATCCAAAACTGAATTACATTTTTGGATAATTTTAGCCTCTGGATAATTAAAATGGTGGTTGGAATTTTAACAATGTTTAGCTATTGTAGATTTCTCACATTCCTGCATTCTAACCAGAACAAGTTTACACCAGAATTATGTTAGAAGGCAGGAATGTAAGAAATCTACAATAGCTAAACATTGTTGGTATTCTAAGCTCCACTTTAATTATCCAGAGGCTAAAATTATCCAAAAATGTAATTCAAATTTGCATCTAGACTTTTATGAAGCTTACTATATTCATAAACATACTTCTTCCTCAGTCAATGATATGACCAGCACCCCTCTAATCTCGCTAGTGTAGAGGGATCCTGCACAGGGACTCCTTTTTTCAGTTAATTCCGGTCAATTATGTCATTTTTTTTAAGATATAAACTCTTACTTTGGCCTTTTCAATCAAACTTGAAACAGTACTCGGCGCTATAACCGAGGGTTTCTTTGAACCCATTCTAATCTTTTTCATTTTTTTTCACACCTAGGAAGGGGATCAAAGAATCCTTGAAACAGCCGTATGTGATTTTTTGTGCCATGTTTGCACATATTTCTGCGTTAAAACGTTGTTGAAGGTTTTAGTTTATGTATTAATATCTATACCATTATAAACAAAATAATGTTTGTTTGTAGGGGTAATCTCTAGAACTACCAAACCGATTTCAAAAGTAATGGTAAAAGTTTGATGATGATAGGTCCGGAATCCAGTGCAAGAGCGAAAAACGTTCTAAAATTGCAATTTTTGTGATAATGAAGAATCTAGAAACTTGAAATTGGGAGTGGTATTTACTTATAAGATGTAAATGCTCTCTAAGGGCAGTTTCTAAAAAATTCGAAATTTTAAAGAGTGCAGGAGAAAAAAAAACATTCTAAATTATGATTTTTGTGATACTGAATTGACTAGAAGCTAGAAATTGGGCATGGCATTTACTTTTAAGATACAAATGCTCACTACGAATGGTTTCTTAAAAAATTCGAAATTTAAAAGTGTGAAATGAGCAGAAAATCTTTCTAAAAGCAATCTAAATTGTGATTTTTATGGAAATGTTAGGGACAGAAACTCGAAATTTAACATGCTGTTACTTTAAGCCGTAAATGCTTGCAAAAAAATATTTTAAAGAAAATTGGAAATTTAAAAGAAAGGGTCAATCCAGGCAAAATTTGGGGCCTATTTAGGGCTCCTTTGCAAAAATCTATTTAATAAAAAGACTCCTTCACAAAAATCTATTTAATAAAATGAATCCCTTCACAAAAATCTATTTGATATATTGGATCCCTTCAAAAAGTTCTTTAATGACACATACCCCTTCACAAAATTCCTTTTACTAAAATAGGCCCTTTCACAAAATTCTATTCCATAAAAACTTACTATTTATTAATTATTATTTTCTGATGTTTTAAAATATGTAATTTGTAAACAGGGTTGGACAGTATTTACCGTCTGATGGTTTTTACCGGTTTTAACCATGGTTTTTACAGTCTTTGGAAAAACAGGTTTTTACCAGGGTTTTTACCACTTTTGAAAAAACATGTTTTTACCAGGGTTTTTACCACTTTTGAAAAAACTCATTAGTTTGACTGTTTTTGTCACTTTTATGAAAAATTATCTACTAATTTTTCATTTTCCCAGGGCTGTAAGATTTCGTTATTTAATACCACTATTTCCACATAACAGTATTCACCTAATTTAGTTTCTGATTAGGTAAGTAAAAGAATGCTAAATGGAAATATTGGTTTTTAAGGAATATAAAAAGCACAGAATACTTTCATCCATGTTTCCTCGTACAAGAATTCGTACTTTAAAGATATGTACATTTATCATCATTAAACCTAAAACTCATTATAACTATTATTATGAAAATGCACACTACAACATTTATCTTGATGGAAATTAGTTTACTAATTTTTACTAAAGGAAAAAAGAAATTATTAGTACACTTTTATCACACTTAAAAACCTTAATCATTTTAATAAAAACAAAATGCTTACAAATATTAATTATCACATAATGTAAGTTTGTACAAATGATAATACAGTTTACCAATTTATGTCCTTGGACCCTCTTTGTATTCTATAACAAAACACAAGCTTTACAGCTTTCTATACACAAAGTCTATTTCTTAATTTACTGTGGATATGTGAAAAGTTTGAAAAAATTCACTCTATGGATAAAGAACTACAATGTAGTGAAGGTTCACCATTAAATGTATGAATTCGGAATTCATTTCTTTGTTATGTAATGCTTTCCATAGACCAAAATTTGGCTTTTATACCTTTTGTTTTAAAGAAGCTTCTTGTAAATGGTCCTCCTTCAGCTTCATATGCCAACAGGAGTGAAAAAGAATTTGGCATAAAATCTATGAGCCATTCTCTTGTCATTTCTGTTTGTGCTTCACTTTAATAGATTTTTATTTTTGTGCATTGGACCTGTCATACATGGTAAAAAGTGAAAGGTTTCTAAAGCCAAATCAAATCCCTTGTCAGAAGTGGAATGGAAATGTGCTTTGTGAAACAGGATACTGAATATCTGTTGTTCTATTTATAGATGGGGAATAGAAAATATAGTAAAATCGCCATGAAAGTACTGTATCAGCAGCTTTAGAGAATTGACTAATTTTTTATTTTCCATTTCTTTATATAAATGTAGGATTTTTATCTTACACCTGCTTAAGATTCACTTGGCTTATAACTACAAATCAATCTATATATCTATTAGCTTTTTAATTTTATACCATATTTATTATTCACTCAAACAAATAACATGCTTAATAGATCACGGCAATTCAACTACATTGAGAATGTACACTTGTGAACATAAATATTTTTATTCACCTAGAATTCTTGCCAAAATCCTTTTATTTGGCATTTAACGGAACTTCAACCTTCATACTGAGATAAAAACTATGGAACACAGTCAACCTCTCTCAGTACTTTAATTAAAATCTTTCTTACATACGAAGATCACCTCATATCTTGCTATTTCTTCATATTCCTCGTTTTATGCTTTTTCTTTCCATAAGATATTGTATATCGATTAATTAAACTCTTAAGTTGCATTGTTGAGGATATTTTTATTCCACACATACATATATATATAAATAGAACCGTTGAAAATCAAAAGACAACTAAAAAGTTCTCTCTCTATATAAAAATACATCAGTTACATGAAAATACAGTTTTTATCAATAGTATTAAAATACAGTTTAATGACTAGTAGAGTTTATTGTATACTAAGGTTTTTACCACTTTTTCCCAGGTTCTTACCAGTAAAAACCTAGTTTTTACCATGTCCTGGTAAAAACCAGTTTTTACCGGTAAAAAGCCAACCCTGTTTGTAAATAAACAAGTTCACCAGAGAGGAACATTTCAGCAAAATGATTTTAAAAAGTTTTTATTTATAAATGCTTGGTTCGAATTTGAGCAACATGGATTTCAACTTTCATTACAAAATGTTATTTTTCACAAAAGTATAATAAATTTCTCAAAAATAACCTTTACTTTTCACAAAAGGAGTCTCAAGATTAAAAAAAACCTGCATCGGCCCCTGAAAAGGGTGAAAGGCACGACATGCATTCTAAATTACAATTTTTATGGAATTGTTAAGGATAGAAACTTGAAATTTTATATGGCTGCTATTTTTCATAGGTCCCGTTACACACACAGATTAGATTTTTTTTAATCGCAATTTAAAAGAGTGCAGGAGTGAGAAACGTTCTAAAATTGAAATTTTTGTTGTACTGAAGTTGCTAGAAACTTGAAATTTGGCATGGTGGTTGCTTATAAGATGTAAATGCTCTCTAATCAGGGTACAACGCCTTAGTGTCATAATGAAAACGTAAGCAGCAATCAAAAGAGCATAGTGAAACGTGTTTTTTCATGCAGAAATCATTTCCCCTCGTCTGCCCGTTATCGAGATATAAAGTCTTAAAGTTTGCTAATTTATTTATTTAGGCTAGAAAAATCGAGAAAAGTCTTGGTTCTGATTCAGAAATTTTAATAATCAGATTAATATAAAATACAAAACATATTTAGATATAGTAATATAAAAATAAAAGAAGCCTGCTAAAACAAATGCTATTGACAAATATGGTACTGAACAAAAAAAAATGATTTAAGTATAGAAAATTGTTGCACTAAGACCAGTTCATAAACGTAAACCTGTTGCAGTGTTTGCAATTATCAAACTCCTGCAAAAAACAAAATTGCAAAAGCATTTCAAATGGAAGTAGCCGAGTTTGCAGTAACACAGACTTGTATCAAGCATAGCGAATCATGTTGGATTATTGCGGTGTGCTAAATTGAAAATGGACAATGGAATGAATCGCGTGTTTATCAAAAAGACCACGTGAAGCAATGGAGTTCGTCTGTACTTTAATGTAGGCTTGGGGATGGTAAAAACAAATGTATGTCATGTGAAATAGAGATACTTAAATGAATATATATTAATCTTAAACTTTAATACATGACATAACAGATGTAATTAAATTTAATTCCTTTTAGTAAGTGTATCATTTTTATAAAGTGTACCCTTGAGAATTTGTAATCTGAAATTAGCCCATTTTTTGTTATCTTCTCTCAAGTACCGCCTTTGTAATCTATGATTTTTTGCTCATATGCATTGTGAGCAGATTTTTGCCAATAAAAGTCAATTAAATCCAAATTCTCTGACGTTAGTTATAATTTATTTCTCTGGGTTTTCTTTATCAAAGGCTCTGTGATAAGTTTTGACCTTTTTTGTTATCGCCTTTTTAAAGATTTGGAATCAAAGTGCACAAAATCAGCAAAAGAAATTCTCCCCATTAGATGATAAACATGTCAGGAAATCTCTCTCTTCTACTATCCGTCGCATATTCAAAGAAGCCTAAAAAGCATCACATTCTGTCACGTAGATGTGGGTAGAAATTAAATGGTGAATGTACTGAATGAGTGGTTATACAAGTTGGTACAGGCAATGTTTTTGTCTCCTTTGTGGGAAAGACAGGGATCATTCTAGATCATAAAAAAGGGCAAGGTGCACATTACATAATAAGGGCAATTTTGTTGAAAAGGGCACATTTGTAATAAGTGCATATACCAATATACTGGTGGGATGGGAAGTCTGGCAACAGCTTAAGGCTGCTCGTCAGTAAACTTCCCGATTCCCCGCGCTAATGTTATTCCTATGGGCGTAGGATGCATTCGTATTTTTAAAATATCTCCTCGGAAAATTAATATTTTTAACTTCTGTTTTCTTTGTACTGTTCTTAAAGAATGTCTCTTTTTTTTCTTAGTTGTCAATTTTTTTCTAAAATATATACTGAATTTTACATGAAATGTTAAAATCTTATTCAGTTTTGCTAAGATTTTAACACATAAAAATATAAATTAAGCACATAGTTTAGAAATAATTTGATAACTAAGAAAAAAAGAGACATTCTTCAGAACAGTACACAGAAAACAGAAGTTAAAAATATTAATTTCCTGAGGAGATATTTTAAAAATACAAATGCATTCTACGCCCATAGGAGTAACATTAGCGAGGGGAATCGGGAAGTTTACTTTACGAGCAGCCTTAAAGTGCTCTATAGTTTAAAAAATCCAATAGCAAAATGAAACTTATGTTCTTGATTTTAATTGTAAAATTGTTTACTATATTCACAGTCATTTCCCCCTTTTCCTATGATATTCAAAAACTTCTCTCTAAAAATTTTATTCACCAGATAACTTTTTTCCCGTTTTAGCAAAACTGATTTTGAAAAAGCTACAAAATAACAGTTCTAAAGCTACTTCTCAAAATTTTTATAGAACTTATGTAAGTTAGCATGTGGCCAAAGGCCAGAATGCCTGATCTAATACTACATTTCACTAGAGAAGGTGAAATTAACCAATGACCCTTAGTTACCCTTAATGTCTTGTTCAATGGAAAGATGAATCACTCAAAGTCAAAGATTAGATATACCAGACATTTCACAGAGAAATAAAGAGGGAAAGAGGAGTACTCCTGATGTACCTTACTAGCATTCTAAAAATAAAAGATAGGTAAAGAATTTTCGAAAGTACAAAGCAAACAAGGCAGGATTCAACGCAAGAATAAAAGGAGGGCAGAATTTTACCTGGTAAAAGGACAAGGAGGGTAGAATTCCACCTGGAAAAAGGGCAAGGAATTTTATCTAAAAAGGGCATGAAGGCAGACCCCCTTCTGAAACTCTCTAGAGTGATCTCTGGAGAAGGAAAACAGACAATTGGTGTGACCAAATTGATATTGCATAGATGTTAATTCGCATACAAAACTTCAATAATCACTTTAACCCTGTTTTTAACCCTTTCCAACCTAGTTGAAAAGTGTTTGACTTCGGTTTGTCTGGCCGTCTGGTTGTCTGCCGTATGGCCGTGATCTAACTCCTGTAAATATGCTCGGATTGCCCTGAAATTTTTATATGTTATTGTTGTTATCTATAGCATGTTCCCTATTTCAATTGAAGTGCGTAGCACTTATAGTTTTTTTACAGGGACACTCAAAAGAATTCCGTTACATTACGGTCTATGGAGAAAAATCATTTGTGGTTTATTTTAATGATGTTACACAATTGCAAACACATTGTAATTGATATATATCACTAAGGTGTATTACAAAAAGCTTAATATGGAATAGGGTGTGCATAGTACTTATAGTTACTTTATAGGGACAGTCAAAAGAATTCCGTTACATTACGTCTACGGAGAAAAATCGTTTGCAGTTTAATTAAATAATGTTTCACTATTTTAAACGCATTGAAATTTATATATATCACTAAGGTGCATTACAAGAGGCTTACTACAGAATAATGTGTGTATAGCAGTCATCGTTCATTTACAGGGACACACAAAAGAATTCTCTACTGTCTGTTAACAATAATTCCTGGAAGTGCGTTTTGAGTTGCTGAATGTGATTTTATATTTAACTCACTTTTTGTCTATTACATGGTGTGCATAAATTCTGTAGATCATATATAGGGCAGCACAAAAGTTTGCAAACACATTTCTGTTTATTGACAGAAACTCCAGTTGGAGAATTTTAATCTGTGCTATGCGTTTTCAAACTAAACTAAAATTTAGCATCCTATATAGTATATATACAAATCTATAGATTATATACAAGGCTGAATAAAAGTATTCAGATATTTTTAAGAATATTGTATATGTAGGAAATATATGTTGGGAATTCCTGAAATTACGTCCTTAAATATGTTATGCGTTTTCCAAATTGTTTACTTAGATGTTATCTTTCAGCTTATTAAACGGTAATGATTTGTAACATTATTTTGGAAAGTGTTACATAATCTATGCTTGACGCATAATTTTTCATTCTTATTACATTGGTTTCTAACTCGAATGAAATTTAAATATTTTGCAAAATTAACTTGGTAAGTTATTTACATTTTTAAATATAGTGATATTTAGTCTAACAAATGTTTCGGCTAACGATCATGGTTTTCCCTGTTTTTCTGACTCATCTAAGGAAAGTTTTGTTGGATACATGCACTAATATAATGCAACAATGTTGTATTTCAATTGAAGGAGAAAATACTTTTGTTTAATTTAATGAACTTAATATCAAAACAAATTATGTTTATTAGCCGATTATCATTGCATTATCATTTTTTAAATTACTGCTCTGTAACTTGTAAATATGGTTAGAAAATATTCTTTGTTAAATACACTTTATTATTCTGTTGTTTACAGCTTTCACTTTATTTTTGTATACTTTCAGAACTACATACACTGTCTGAAAACATTCATGGCCTTTTCACTAATCAAGAGTTTTGCGACATCACCCTGGAAGTGCAAAACAAAGAATTCAGAGTGCACAAGGCAATTATTGCAGCGAGATCTCCTGTATTTGCAGCTATGTTCAAGCATGAGACATCAGAAAAGCAGACAGGGGTGATAAATATACCCGATTGTGATCCAGATGCATTCCTAGAATTCCTGCGATTTCTTTACTGTGGCAAGGTTGAGAACATTTCATCTCAGAGCATTATTCACTTGTTTAAAATAGCGGACAAGTATGATGTCAATGAACTTTCGTGCTTTTGCATAGATTGCATGCGGCATGACATGAAGATGGAGAATTTCTTCGATGTCATAGCATTGGCTGAAGAATATGACCATGAAAAATTGCACAATGCAGTCCAAGATTTTTTCAGTTGGAACCGTAAAGCAATTTTTGAAACTGCTGAATGGGAGAATTTAATTAAAACCAACTTTAATTTTGCCAATAGACTGCTAATTGAAATGTCATCGAATGTTGAAATCGTTAGAAAAGAACCCAGATTTGACACGTCTACAGGTTTATATAGAATTTAATTGAAACCAACTTTAATTTTGCCTTTAGACTGTTAATTGAAATGTCATCGAATGATGAAGTCGTTAAAAAACGACCCAGATTTAACAAGTCTGCAGATTTATATTTCTAAGAATTTCAGTAAAATCTTTTAGTAGATTACAACATTATTTGTTGAAGTGATTTTTTTTTTAAAGACATTAACCCATGGACTCCATAGTTCGATTCAACACCTACGCTCTCCCCATTAGTGCGATTTGGGATTCCATAACGAATCGAACCGTAATATTTATTTTTATCAAGAATTTCAGTTTTTTAATTGCGGATTAATAAAAGCATGTTTTAAAAAAATATCGAGATTCAAAATTTTTGTCGGTCCGAATTCGCACTAGTGTGAAGTTCACGGATTAATATTTGTCATTAGAAATGTTTTATGGGACTATAGCGAATGTCAAATCAAAGTAGTTAAGGGGATGTTACCATCTTTAAACTACCAAAAGAACAAAAAAGTTTTAAAGTTTTATTGCTTTTTAAAAAAATATATCTTTTTAATCATAGGCCTCAAATCTCATAAAAATATTCTTTTTAGAATGTGCATAATTGAAAAAGAAAAGACATTGAATACTTTAAAAGCTTTTAAACAGTGATTTTTCTCTGAATATACTTCTTTTCAACTATTCGAAGGTTATAACTCTGACATTTTCAATATGAATGGAATAAATCGCTTAATCGGTGATCATGTGCATATTTTCTTCTTTTTATAATTGTCTCTTTTGGATTTATCAAGTAAACTTTTTTTTATTAAACTTGAACTCATTATATTGAAATAGCGTGTGAAACCTAATTGACATCCATACATTTAAAACTAAAAGCGGATTTGTAAAACCGATTTCGACTGGTATCAGCTTGTGCAATGAGTACTTTAGATTGATTTTTTGTCAGTAAACGGACTGGGGAAACCAGTTTTGAACTGATTTCATTTGAGAGGGACATTGAGGGAAGCCGAGATGACCGAATCGGAAACATGTTACAAAAGTGAAAGCACCCTTATAAAACTAAACCTGCAAACAAAATCGAAAAAGTAAATAGCGACATTTGTAGATATCGACCTCAGCTATCAAAGTAAAAACAAGTCATTCAAAATTATTGAAATGAAAATGAGATATTTTCAAAGAACTCTCCCATAGGATTAACATTAGCGAGTGGGTGTTTTCGCATGAATGAAGTTTCCTCTTAAGGCTGCTCGTCAGTAAACTTCCCGATTCCCCTCGCTAATGTTATTCCTATGGGCGTAGGATGCATTCGTATTTTTAAAATATCTCTCCAGGAAATTAATATTTTTAACTTCTGTTTTCTGTGTACTGTTCTTAAAGAATGTCTCTTTTTTTTCTTAGTTATCAAAATATTTCTAAACTATGTGCTTAATTTATATTTTTATGTGTTAAAATCTTAGCGAAACTGAATACAATTTTAACATTTCACATAAAATTAAGTATATATTTTACAAAAAAATGGACAACTAAGAAAAAAAGAGACATTCTTTAAGAACAATACAAAGAAAACAAAAGTTAAAAATATTAATTTTCCGAGAAGATACTTTAAAAATACGAATGCATCTTACGCCCATAGGAATAACATTAGCGAGGGGAATCGGGAAGTTTACTGACGAGCAGTCTTAACCCCAGCAGCTGAAGTGTGAATTGTTCTTAAGTTAAAATTGGGACTTGCGTCCCATACACGAATTTTATTTGTTTGGCATCACATTTTTTTTCAAATAGTTACCATTACCCATGTAATCACGAAAAAGCTCTAATTTAATAAGACATAAATATTAATTTTCTTTATTGCTGGTGCCAGAAATGATGCTACACTGTTAAAAATTTGCAGCCAACTGTCCAGTCATTCGACCATTTTTATTGAAAACAGTTAACTAACCTTAATTTAGCTCTACTGACCATAATCTATGCAACAATATGGTCAGAATAGAGTTAAATTACGGTTATGTAATCGTTTTCTACAAAAACAGTGAAATGACTGGACAGTTTGCTGCAAATTTTTAACAGTGTAGTGCTGTCCAATGCAGCACCCTTTCGAATGATTCCTGTTACTAAAAGTTTATTAATTAAAATCCATTTTAAAATATGCTTCTTTAAAATCGTTAGTTTTCCCATAAGATTTTTTTTTAATAGGCGGTGTTAAATTTTTGCTCCTTTCTCTACAAAATATTTTGGCAGGTTTCTCTTTCTAGAAAATGTAATTCTAAATTTACTATGATTTATGCAATTATTTTTCAAATCGAGCTCTGCATAGTAGTGTGCTTTATGGCTCACCCTGTGAACAAAGGGATGAAGGCATTTGCTAGTACTCATGTTCAGTGCCTGGTTAACGAAAGGACAAACAAAGCAACTATCCCGGAGCTCCAGCAGCCTAAAATTCGGAACTTTTTCTTAAAATGATAAATGATGAGTACAAATTGTGACTAGAAAAATTTCATAAAAGGCCCAAACTGAATTTTTGCCCTGGGGCCCCACGTAGGGTTAGTCGGGTCCTGCTCGTACTGAGAAAGCTCGCCTACCAATGTTAAAATTTCATCCAATCAAACATAGGGAAATGTGTAAAAATTCAATCAAATTATTAAAAATTACAAAATGATTATTTTAAAAGAGGGGCAGTTTTATAAATTATTTCTAAATTATCAAGATGGAATTAAATTACTAATTAGCAAAGCTTCCCCCACTACGCTGACCTCGAATTAAATGAACTTAAGATTGGATGCCCCACTGTCTTCGGATTAAACTCTGAATAACGTTAAAAATCGTAGAGAAAATTTAAATAAAAAACAAAATATTCCTGTTAAATCTTATAAAAAAGCTTTAGCTTTCAACCCAATGGTCATATTATGCCTCCTTGCAATCCGGTTTGTTCAGCCCGCTCTCAAACAAAGCACGTGGAAGAATGGAGATAGCTCCTTTCATCACTTCCGGGCAATAGTTAGCCGGGAGGTTGAGGGCTAAACAGGTTTCCCATTTCTGAGAGGAGATGCCTTCAAAAAAATTTTAAGCATGCGCAATAAGACCATTTTTGTGTGGAAAATCTTAAAAAATTATTATTGTGTGAATCTTAGAAAAAGCACTTTTCACTTTAAATATATGGATAGTATCTTGGCACTTATTCTGATATTTTTTTAAATTCTGAATTCAGATAAATTCTCTGCATTTTGAAGAGCAGCAAAAAATTTAAAATTACGGCAGAAGTAATAATTTTTGGGAGTATCTAAAAAAAAAATTTCACAATCAGTACTGTTCTGATATAAAAATGTTAAGCAGAGAAAATTCAAATTGCGGGAAGAGTTGACTGTCTCTCTTTTTAATGGCTAGAGAGTTTCTTATAAGTCATGAGGTGCAGGATTTCACCCAATTATATGTTGTTTGTTTCAAAAGGGGGGCAAGTCCATTTTATATACATTAAAGAAATTAATTAAAGCTAAATCATTTTACAAATTAACACAAAATTTATGATTTTAATCAACTCACAATAAATATCTTTTAATATCAGTATAAAATTGGGTAATTTCATATTATAGCGGCCCCCAAGGATGAATCGTTAAGCTACCAAGGTTTATCGTCAAATTATAAAGCAAATATGACATTATAATAATATATGATGTATATAACAATTTGTAACGTTGACGTATATGGCCAAGTTATCAGGGCCTGATTACCAACGGGGCACACCACTATTAAAAAAGAATATTTCTATTAAATTTTACTGGTGGAAGAGTATCCCGTCGGTAATCAGACCCTGCAAGTTATAGTCGCTGCAGACCCTGCGTACATAAGATTTGCGATGATCTTGACAAATTCATAGCTGCAACTTCGGTATAATCCTAGTTGTGGGGGCCGCTATAACACGAAAGTACCTAAAATTGTTACTGGTAATTTATTTGTCAACGATATTTCAAATGCATTGATTTTGAAAGTGAGGCAAGTCCACTTTGAATAGAATTATTTTTAAAGCTGCATAATATTAAGAAGCACAGTCAGAATTTCATCATGAATACTTTAAAAATCTAAATTAAGAAATATAATTATATGCACACAACTTATCACTGAATATATTTTTTTTCCTATAAAATTAATTTTTTTTTTGTTTTGTTGTAACTTTTCTAAAAAAAAAAAAAAAATAATAATAATAATCAATTAATATAAATGCTGGACGATTACACCATGAAACATTACAACAATAAAGACTAGAGTATGAAACATCATCACATCCACATGTAGAAACGATGCACAAGCACCTCCTAACGGACAAAAATCTAACAGCTGTAAATGTATTACCGATGAAGAATTTTAAAATAAAAGCGTAATTGACTCCCTTGAATTTTACCAAGTGACTAATTGTTGTGATGGATGGTTAACGGATGGATTGTTTTTCGCATTTGAAACTTTAAAAGCAATATAACAAAAATTTTTTCCTGAGGATGACCATAGAAAAGGTGGTTGAAACGTCGATATTTTTAATTTTAATGTTATGTATAAAATTTTTAATTTGACATTTGTATACACCATTCAGTAAATTTGTGATGTTTTATACTCACGTCTTTAATATTGTAAAATATTCAATTGTTTGTTATTATAGTTATATTCCATTCAAAGAAATACAATGTTTTCAACAAATCATTGCTGTTGAAAGTGTTGCAATATCATTGGCACATACCAAAACCATGATTTTTTTGTTATATGTAAAAAAGATAACCATTACTGCACATTAAATTTAAATAAAATAAGACCACAAAAAATATAAAATAAGTCTATTACTGATTACAAATATTTTAAAACCCATTCACAATTGAAGTATATTTGAATGGTTTGCATTTGAAGCAAATTATCATTGCTTCAAATGCAAACCATTAAAGCAACTAGTACATAAATTTTAAGCAAACAAATTGGAAAATTGATATTTTTGTCATTTTTCGTAAAGTGAAGGTGAATGAGTCCCTTTAAGAAGATTATACAGAAAAATGTAGTTAAAAAATTTAATTTTCTCATGAAAAGTTTGAAAAAATAAGATTATATTTCAAGACCATAAAATGAAAATTGGGATGGGGAAATTGTGGTCTGACTGCTAATGAATCTTACGGCTGATCTCAAGAAAATATTTCACACAATTCAAAAACAAGAAACTTTCTGACTTAATTTTAAACAAAAGCATGATATCTCCAGGCATAATTATTGAAGGGATTTGTAATCAAACAGTTTTCCTTTCATGATAAATGAATTGCATCTTGCGATATAAGCCATTGATGTCTCAGAATGGCAGTTTTTTCCCTATCCTGCGCAGTCTCATCCAGACTTTCTGTTCAAAATGCCAACTTTTAGTGTATTTTCTGAAAAATCTTCTATCTCTACTGAAGAACAAAAAAAAAAAAAAAAAAAACAGTTTGATTACATAGTTTCATAATAACAGCACCTGCCAGTTCGATGCATTTGAGGGTAAAAATGAATTTTAAAAAAGTCTTAAAATATAGCCAGTTTAGATTTGAGAACAAGCCTTAAGAGCCAATGCTAGTCATGGGAAGAAACGCTCAAGCTAATGTTAAGTCTATAGGTAGGTTCTTGGCAGATTTCTCGCTCGCATTATAATGTTTTTAAATGATTTTTTTTTTTTTTTGCATAGGATAGCTGAGGTCGATCTCTAATGTTGTTAGTTTTCACTTTTTCGATTTTGGTTCCAGTTAAAATGCGAGCGAGAAATCTGCGAAGAACCTTCCCATTACCTTGAGCGTTTTTTCGCATGACTGATGCAGGTTCTTAAGGGTTTTTCAATGCTTTATTTTCCCCGCTCCCTCTAGATAAAATGTTACTCTGACACAATAACAAAGTTATTTTCACAACTGCAAGAACAAAGTTTAGATATGCACATCCAGATTTTGAATGACTCAATCTCTTCATTTTCTTTCCTTAAAAATAAAATACATTTTTAGCTCACAGGCTATCAAAGCCTGAGAGCTTATGTGCCCGCCGGTTCTGTATATACATACGTACGTATGTATGTATGTATGTACGTAACGCGATAACTCTTGATAGAACTAACCGTTTTGCTTTAAATTTTGTTTATAGGTTCCTTGTGATAAGGTGCTTCCCTGATTAGTTTTGGAGGTTCATTGGTTAAGCATAAAGGGGGGCTAACCCCCCATAATTTAGATAAATGGGTTTTTCATGCAGAATTATCCCATTTTCTTCAAATTTTGTATATAGGCTCATTTTGATAATGTGCTTCTGTCAATAGTTTTGGGGATTCATTGGTTTAGTATAAAGGGGAAAAGGGGGGCATACCCCCCTAATTTAGATAAATGAGTTTTTCATGCAGAATTATCCGATTTTCTTCAAATTTTGTATATAGGTTCATTTTGATAATGTGCTTCTGTCAATAGTTTTGGGGGTTTATTGGTTAAGTATAAAGGGCGGATACCCCCCCCCCCCCTAATTTAGATAAATGAGTTTTTCATGCAGAATTATCCGATTTTCTTCAAATTTTGTATATAGGTTCATTTTGATAATGTGCTTCTGTCAATAGTTTTGGGAGTTCATTGGTTAAGTATAAAGGGAGAAAGGGGGGGGGGGGTAATCCCCCTAATTTAGATAACTGAGTTTTTCATGCAGAATTATCCGATTTTTTTCAATTTTTGTATATAGGTTCATTGTGATAATGCGCTTCTCTGAATAGTTTTGGGGGTTTATTGGTTAAGTATAAAGGGGGGGGGCTAATCCCCCCTTAATTTAGATAAATGGGTTTTTCATGCAGAAGTATCCGTTTTTCTTCAAATTTGGTGTATAGGTTCATTGTGATAAGGTGCTTCCCTGATTATTTTTAGGAGTTCATTAGTTAAGTATAAAGGGGGGAAAAGGGGGATTAACCCCCGTAATTTAGATAAATGGGTTTTTCATGCAGAATTATCCGATTTTCTTCAAATTTTGTATATAGACTCATTGCGATAAGGCACTTCCCTGATTAGTTTTGGGGGTTCATTGGATAAGTATAAAGGGGGGAAACGGGGGGCTACCCCCCCCCTTAATTTAGATAAATGGGTTTTTCATGCAGAATTATCCGATTTTCTTTAAACTTTGTATATAGGCTCATTGCGATAAGGCACTTCTCTGATTAGTTTTGGTGGTTGATTGGATAAGTATAAAGGGGGGGCTAACTCCCCCTTAATTTAGATAAATGGGTTTTTCATGCAGAAGTATCCGATTTTCTTCAAATTTTGTATATAGGCTCATTGTGATAAGGAACTTCCCTGATTAGTTTTGGGGGTTCATTGGATAAGTATAAAGGGGGGGAAACGGGTTGCTACCCCCCTTAATTTAGATAAATGGGTTTTTCATGTAGAATTATACGATTTTCTTTAAACTTTGTATATAAGCTCATTGTGATAAGGCACTTCCCTAATTAGTTTAGGGTGTTCATTGGGTAAGTATAAAGAGGGGTAAACGGGGGGCTAATCCCCCTTAATTTAGATAAATGGGTTTTTCATGCAGAATTATCAGATTTTCTTCAAATTTTGTATATCGATTCATTGTGGTAAGGCGCTTGCCTGATTAGTTTTGGGTTTTCATTTATTAAGTATAAAGGGGGGGAACGGGGGGGCTCTCCTCCCTTAATTTAGATAAATGGGTTTTTCAAAGAAAATTATCCGATTTTTTTTTTAAATTTTGTGTATAAGTTCATTGTGGTAAGGCGCTTGCCTGATTAGATTTTGGGGTTTATTGGTTAAGTATAAAGGGTGGGAACCGGTGCTTATCCCCCCCCACCTTAATATATTGTCGATTTCTTTATTTTTCGAGTGGCATTATTCTTTGAAAAAATAGCATAATATACAATTAGTGTGAATAGCCTGTGAGCTCAATGCCTTCAGTTTAACTGGGCAGTTTTCGTTATTAATTATGGTCAATTAATACCTGATGACCATCTTTGCATAATTTTCACATCGTTCACCTAATGTATACTAATAAAAAAAGTGTCTCGCCGATGGCTGGGGATATCTAGCGCACGTAGGTGTGGAAATATAGTTGACAGTAGGCAAAGGCAGTCCTGACAGCATCCGAGGCCGAAATTTTTCATTTTTTGATAATTAGCCGAAATATTAATTGAAAATCATTATGAACATCGCAAAATGGCGCGCTGTCGCAGTTGTCTTGCGCAGAAAGGTTTTTCCGAGTACACCTTGATACAAAGAAGAAAGAAGCAGGGGGAAAACATTCCTTTTTTTTTCGTATTTCGAAACTGCTGCACTCGCTTTTCAAAACAAAATACAGAAAATACTCACTCATTGCTGGTATTTTTACCTTTCTAATGATGTTTTGGTAAAAAATAATAATAATAATAATAATAATAATATTTACCTTTTCACGAAATATATACTCTATACGTCGATTCCGTGTTTTATTATTAATTATTATTATTTCCGCAAATTTACAACTTCTCATTCGTTACATCTTCAGATCGAAATACAAAAAAACAAAAAATACTTTTGTTGATTTGAAAGATTTTCGTTTAAAAATATAAAATCATTCAACACTGATTTTAGGTATATTTAACCCTTTCAGGGGAAAAGTCCTTCTATTCGTAAAATGCTGAAATGATTGAATGACACCAGATTTCACAAACAAATTTATTTGAAGATAAGTAAAAGCTTTTCTTCGCGTACATGATAAAAAGAAAAATTTCTTTCCAAAATTCTGGTGTCAATGTGGCCTTTAGGTATTAAAATTAAGTGGTCCAAAAATGAACCACTGCTCGTGAAATGGTTAAGGTTATTTATCATGGGTCCGGGCAACGCTACGTAGGTCAGCTAGTTATTAAATAAATAAAACTTTGGCACTAGCCCTTGAAAAATACTTTACATAAAACATAAATAAAAAATAGAAAAAAAAAACTGCTCAGTAGCTTTGAATGCGGATAAAAATATCTGGAAATTGTATACATTGTGATGTAATTGTGTAAATTTGCGAATAACGTGTACTATGTAATCTATTTTTATATAACTGTTTTGGATACGCTAGAGTTAATTAAAAACCTGACATAAAATTAAACGTTAAAACCAAAGTAGGTCTAATGTCGGATGAGGTGACTTTAGTACATGTAAATTTTTCTTATATCATGATCATGAGAATAATAATAAAATAAAAATGGAAAAGACTAGATATCTGTTTCAAATAATCATATGTGTCTACTGTGGTAAAAGGAAAAAAAATATCTGTGTCTGTTAGATTAAAAAAAAAATAAAGGTGCATGGAATATTGACCTTTTCAGCATGTGGAATCAGTGCCGTAGAGAAAGAAAATTTTTGGGGGGGCAAAAGGCAAGATTGGCCGACTCAAAAATGTTTCAAATCCGAGTAATGTAAAATAGTCAATCTGTCGCATTATTTCTTAATTAATAGTTTTTACAATTAATTTTAATTGATAATTAAAAATAAAATATATGATTTTGTATTCCTAAAATGTTTTTATAGATATAACATATAACTCAGTAATTATTTAAAAGATTTACCAAGAACTTTACTGGAGAAAAAGAAAGAAAATATGTATTGATAAGAGAAAATCGTACAGTTATATTTGTGAAAAACACGTGTTTAGAATGATAGAGAGAAGTGAACCTGTATGTTATGCTGTCGCGAGGATAGTAACACACTCTTAGTCTTTTTTAGTTTGTATCGGTAAACATCTAACCCAGGGTCGGCGAACCTTTTCATATCTGCGTGCCAATTTTCTTCAAAAAAAATTTTCAAGTGACCGTGGCGTGCCAATACTTTTCCCCCCGCCAAAAAAACATACAAACAATAAATCAAAATTACTTTATTATTATTATTATTACTAGATTAAGTTAAATATGGATAACATACCAGTAGGCAATATCAAAACACACATTAAATTAAATAATACATAATCTTGAAAAATCAAACCAAACAACTTGTCACATGACTATAATATAATTATAGTTATCCCAAAAAATATTAATTCAAATCGAAACAACTTGCCAAATGACTGTAATAATTATGGTAATACATGATGTTGCCCCTTAGGATATGTTGATTGTGAAATTTTAAGCAGGGTGGTTGTTTTATAATAGAGGTAATTTTGTTTTAAATAGACAATGTGAAAAAAAAAAATATATATTCTTTTATGAATCATCTGTAAAATATTTGTTTTACATCTGCTATTAAATGAAAAATTATTATTTTTAAAATATATTACAGTGCATAAGAAGAAATAAGCAAATATAAAAAACATTACCTTAAAAAATCAGCCAAAGAAATCTGTTTTCTCTTTGATTTTCGTTGATTAAATTTTTTGCAGTTTTGCTTCAGAAGCTCGAATCATATCTATCATGATAAAAACAGTCCTATTTGCACCTTGGAGCTTTAAATTTAAGTCATTTAAATGCTGGCACAAATTTCTAAGATACATTAATTTTGCGAGACATTTAACACCCATCAATTGCGTTTATTTCTCAATTTTAATTTCTTCATATAAAAAAAAGCCGATTTTTTTCCAAACAGTCAACAAATCTTTGTGCTGTGACTTAAAGTAGCAAACATTGTTATCCATCAGTAATCCGCTGTACACAGTCTTCATCTAACAAAGTGTGAAATTTTCCTTTATTTATTTAACTATTTTTGTGACTATGGCCATAATATCACCAAGCGATTTGAAATCAGTCTTTGAACACAAGACTTGTTGATACATGATGCAGTGAAATCCAAAAATAATATGCCCAATGTGAGTTTGAAATAAACTGAAAAAGAAAAAGGAAAAAAAAACTATTATCCATAATAAAGCGGGTTTCGTCATTTGTAACAAAATGTATTTTAGACAAATTTATTTATTTTTTAATTTCAGTAAGTGAATTTATAACTCTTTTACAAATATCTGCACCTTCGGTTGTAGTTGATAATGATAATAACAAGAATAATTCTTCCTTAAAGTAATTTGCAACAAAATATCGTGCAAAAACAGCTAAACGAGTAGAGTTAGTTACAGCTATACTTTCGTCAAAAAAAAAAATTAGATGAAAGAAGAAGACTTGATATCAGACTTTTGTTGCTCTCTTTAATTTTCTGCCATTTTTAGGATTCTATCTTTGACTGTATTTCTTCATGAAGGAATATTTTTCATTAGCTGAATTATTTTATCTTTATTTTCAAAATCATCAAAAAGCAATGGAATGCATGTTAACCAGGTTTTCTCCAAAAATACTGTCCATCGCAGAAAAGTTTACCATTCTGCGCAATGTCATTCGCAACCGAGAAACTTGCGACTCTAGTTTTAGAATCCTTGCTGATATATTTAATCACAGATGTCGACAATTTATTTTTCTCTTTAATTGCACTGGCAATGAATTTTCTTTGTTCTGCATAACTTTTTTGGGAAAGTAGTTTGTGATCTGTTTCATAATGTTGTTTTACAGATTGCGTTCTGCAGACCATTATCCCGGATCGTAAAATGCACAGAGTCTTATTATCATCTTTATTAATCATCCCATATTTCTCAGCCCAACACGCTTAAATTCACTACCTTCTTACAATTTCTGTTTTTTAGCCAAATAGTTCATGTTTAATTAATATTACTTTAACGTTGCAATCTAATCAGTCTTAGATTACCATCCTTGATTATAGTGAAGTTGGTTTTACAATTAAAAAAATCATGCATAATAGAGTTGATGAAAGCACCACTAAAATAAAAGCAAATCGGAATATTAATAATAAAATGACTAGCCACTGATTTTACTGAGATTTATATTGTGTCGGCAGCCCAGTCGTCTGCCAGATAAATTACTTTCTCCCTCCCCCTCCATGAAGACGATACATAAAAACACAAAATATTCCTCGTTATTCAATATTGTACATATTAGTGTTCTGATTTACTGTTATCTTAATTTATACCTCTTTAATTAATTAAATCATTAAAAATCCCTGACGACTCGGCCTACAGAAACAGGTAAATTTCGAAGACGCAGACCGTGGGGCGCCTGTTTATTGGAAATTGCAGAAGAAATGGCCTTTTTGCCATGAAGTGGTAGTTGGGACCACTCACTTCGAAATCTACCTGTGTCTGCAGGCGGAGAGATGGCAGAGATTTTTTTGTTTTTAATTATTAATTTTTTACTTATTTATTTATTTTATTGTTGTTGTAAGGGTAGATCCTATAAAAAACTTGTCAATATTAAAAGTTGTTGATAATATTAAGAGGATTTATAATAAATTTAAGCGGATTTAATATCTTGTGAATTGACGGAGCTATGAATTTTTTTCTACTTACACCCCTATTTTTCCCCAATTTGAGGCCATTTTAATGATCACAAAAATCTGTCATACATAAATTTTCGGCCTTTACCCTAGAAGTAATAATAACTTTAAACGGATTCGATACGTATCATATTTAAGAAGTTATGAGGGTTTTCTGTTTTCACAAAAAGTCACCCCATTCCCCTCCCCCCACTCCCTTTATTCGATTTTGCCCAATAACGAACTTGAACGAGATTGTATGCCCCTAGATTTTATGTATTAGTTTGGAAGAGATTTGTGCAGAATTATTGAAGTTATCGTGTCTATAAAACTGTGATATAGATAGATAGATAAATAGACAAAGTTTTGAACTGGGGGTGATTTTGGGTTCTGGGAGTCATGATCGGGCGTAGATCTGCAAAAAATTTTCAGAAATTCCAACATAGGGGAAAATGTAATAGATAGTATTTTTTACGAAATCTACCTAAAAATGATTAGAGTAAGTTATCTATAAGGGCAGGGGAAATGTAATGGCTTTTCTGTTTTGTATTTATTTATTGGAAATATCTTTAAATTGTTTATAAATCCCATTTTTTCCTGTTCATTCACTATCCGCAGACAGCGTGCTTTTGAAATTATAGCTTTCGTTTCATTTTAGAACTGTTTTAAAAACTGATTTATTATTTTTTTTTTCTTAACGTATCTGAAAAAAGGGCATATTTTATTAGTTTTTTAAATATTTTTGTCATTTTAACTGACTAAAAGTTAATTAACAAATTACAGCAACAGCTTCAACAATTAAAGCCTCATAAGGAAATCAACGTGTGTTAAATGATGAAAAAAATTCATCCGGTGCCGGCAGTACTGATTCCAGAAAGGAGGTGGGGTTTGGGATGGGGGGGTCAGAGGGCAGATGTTTCTGAGCGGGAAATTTAATGATATGATAAGTACACAAGTACTTTTTATAAAGCTAAAACAAAAGCTATTTTCAGTCGAACTCGTGAAAAATAATGAAGTGCAGAATTTTGGGGACTTTGACTGTATTTTGATTTAGAACTTAAATGAACAACGTGCCAAAAATATTCTCTCCCGTGCCAGCTACGGCACGCGTGCCATAGGTTCACCGACCCTGATCTAACCAAAGGAGCCGAGTTTAAAAAAATTTCTGTAGAGGCACAGACGTTTCGGCGCCGACAGGACAAATCCGTCTCCTCCCTTTCTTAGTCCAGTAGAAATAGCACAAAAAAGGGTATTTATTGCCTTGCAAAAATTTGGGTAACTCTGATTTTTGGATTTGTTGCATTGGTTGACCCTCTAATAAAAAAAAAACAAGTTTTCGACCTTCTAGACCTTGTGCGTTTTTTACAATATCGAAAAAAGCAATATTTTTCGGCACTTTTTTCGATTTTTATTAAATAACTCGATTTCTGTGTGCTGTACAGAAAAAGCACTTTCACCATTTTGTAGAAGATAAAATTCTCTACAACATTCACTATTCATGTTTGTAAATTGTCCAAATAGGGGGTGAAATACGGAGCCAGGAAAATAGGGTAAAATTTGCAAAAAGTGCAAAAATTCCACAAATGACGTTAGTTTTTGCTTAATAACCAACTTTTAATGCGTTTTAGAGACAAAAGTGTCATAATAAAGTTTGTAAAGCATGAAGTAGTCTATAAGTTTCATTTATTAGATCATTAAATATCTATAATACTCTAAAAATCAGAACACACGATTTATGGTTAAAACAGGAAAATATCGCCTGACAAGTCACTAATTTAAAAACGAGCTTTTATTTTTGATATTGATTAAACGATGCAATTAATTAATTATAGCATGTACAATAAAAGGTAACTGTTGAATAGTTGAGGGGGTGGGGGGGGGGGAGCGAAGTTAACCAAAAAACCTAGTCGGTAGATATAAGCGCGGCAAAGAGATTGAGCCAAGAATTCAAAGTCGAAAGTAAAATTAATAGCTGGGAATAATGTAAAAGAATACTTGAAAGATAAATAAGACATAATTTAGAAATTTTAAAAGGGAAAAGGAGTATCTAAGGCAAAAACTAAGGGAGGTGGGAGCAAAAGGAGCAAGTGGCCCGGGTGCTAGAATTGAAAGAGAAGAGGTCACACAATGAAGATTTGGTTTGTTGTGTTTATATTAATTTGACCCACATATTTTTGTTAGTTCGTCAATGGTAAATGTATCTCAGGTTGCAAATGTTAGTCCAAATAGAAAGAATACCAAAAATTATACTTGATAAGACAGAAACCTGTATAAAGAGGAATTGTTTTCTGGGGTTTTGAATTCAATTTTAAATTTTAAAATAAAGAAAATATCAGAAACTTATCCTGAACATAATCAAAAAAGTATAAATGTGCAGAAAGAGCTCGTCGCTTGAAGATTCATACTTCTGCTGAGGTGTTAAGTTCAATGAGACCATGTTTCCACAGATGCCACAAGAAAAATTGTTGGGGAATGAAAAAAACAAAACACTTTTCATTTCTATGCTTCGAAATGAATTTGAAAAAGCACAAATGATCACTAAGCAGGCCACTGAAGATGCAGATGTGCTAACAGAGAACACAGCTATATCCTTAGCCCGTGATTACGATGCTGTCATTGTCAATGGTGTAGACATTGACCTTCTTGTTCTTGTTGCTTCTCTAGTTCCAGACAATGTTTATTTCCGAAGGACCGGGAGAGGGAAACTGCCTGATGTTATCTACTCCAACAAGTGTTTCAAGTTTAAGGAAGTTGCACAAAATATTCTTTTAATTCATGCAGTAAGTGGTTGTGGTTGCGAGACCACTTCTGCGCTCTACACCCATGGGAAAATGAAATATTGCAGAATTCTTCAGAACCCATCCCTGAACAAAAAAGTTCAAATCTTTAAAGATTCAAATGGAGCGAGGCACAAACTTGTTGAAGCCACAGAATCTGTACTTCTTGCCCTGTATGGAGGTGATCCCGGCCAAAACTTGAACGTATTGCGGTATGTCAGCTTCGCTAGAGCAGCTAGCAATTTTAAATTAAATTTAGCGAGACTACCACCTACTCGAAATGCTACTGAATATAATGCATTCCGAACATACCTACAAGTTCAGACACGGCTGGGAAACGAAAAGGATCCTCTCGAATGGGGCAGGAAGAGGGGTGGTCATGGGCTCATTTCAGTAACCATGATGAACGAACCCGCCCCTCAAACTCTACTCGATTTCATATCTTGCCAATGCAAAAAAAGATTGCAGTACGAAGTGAAGTTGTAGAAAATCCGGCTTGAAGTGCTCAGTTATCTGTGTGAAATGCCACAAACAACTGTATGGTAACGGTCCTGATATTATACTGGACCTTGAGGACTTTGATGACCTAGAACAACCAATCGAGTCAAGTACAGAGACGGATGATGAAGTATCTGAGACAATGGCATCATTACCAAGGCCAAGCAGCAGAAAAAGGAAACATATATGACAAAGCGACTATATAATACTTACTATGTATTTGTTGATTAATTTATTGTGCATTCTATAATTAATTAACCACATCGTGTTTTCATTATCAAAAATAAAAGCTCGTTTTTTAAATTAATAACTTGTCAGGCGGTATTATTCTGTTTTCACCCAAAATCTTTTCGCTGTGATTTTTAAGGTCTATTACCAATATTTAATTATCTAATAAATGAAACTGTAGACTATCTCATGCTCTAAAAAGTTGACAGTTTTGTTTCTAAAATGCACTATAAGTGGGTTATTGAGCAAAAACTAACGTCATTTGCAGATTTTTGCATTTTTTCCAAATTTAACCCTATTTTCCGGCCCCGCATTCCGTATCTCTCCTTCTATTTGGACAATTTACAAACATGAATAATGCATGTTGTAGATAATTTTATCCTCTACAAAATGGTGTACGTGCCTTTTCTGTAAAATGCACTGAAACCGAATTATTTCAGAAAAATCGAAAAAAGTGCCGAAAATTTTTGGTTTTCTGATATTGTGAAAAACGCACAAGGTCTAGAAGGACGAAAATTTGGTTTTTTTTATTAGAGCGTCAACCTTTACAACATACCCAAAAATCAGAGTTACCCGAATTTTTGCAAGGTAAAATGCTATTCTACTGGACTATTCTATAAGTTTCAGAAATATATTATTGTGAAAGTCGGAAGTTGTAGAATTCCGACAATGTATAGTTCAGAAAATTAGTGCAAAACTGGATTTACAGGATTATCTGGAGATCATAACAAAAGACTTTTATCTACACCAGACCTGACACCTTTTCTGTATCTATCCCTAGTGGTCTGGGCCTGGAAAGAATTTTGCTTTACATGTCAAAGAAAATACGTGTGAAGATTTGTCTTATAAAGAAGATATTTTCTGTTGCTGATTAAATATTTTTTTTAAAAAAGTAAGAAGTTTTTTATGTATTAAATGTTAAATGCACGAATATTTTTTAAATTTATAATTTATTCATTTTCTTTTTTTAAATAGTTTTAAAAATTCTTCGTTTTTATTTTCCAAACGTTCCTAAAACAGTTCCAAAGGGCGTAAACATCATATCGTTGCTAGAACCTACTCTAGAACCTATCAAGTATAAAATTTCTTGAATTTTCTTAAGCGACTTTCGCATTCGGTCGACCTAGTTTATATATTGATAGTTTTTATCTATATAAGTTGCGAGTGTTGCTGTAGGACAAATTTATGATATTTTCAAATCAATAGATCATATTCATTTTTTCCCCTATTGGCCTCTGTATCTACGGCCGACTTAGCTTTTCCATGTGTGGGTAAGGTATAGTATATGTCCAACATTTCCGGCTCTGCAGACAAGATTTATACATGATAATTTTTTTCAGTGGGTAGGCCGACTAGCTATTTATGCGATTCAAAAATTTGAAAACGTGACTTTCATACCGGCTGAACAGATAGATCTATTGAAACCATTACTTTTTTTATTCATAACCTATCTATTGATAGACCGACTACCTTTTGCCATATGATTGTAAGGTTGCAGTGAAATGCATTCTGAAGACTTAAAGTCCTACCAACCAGAATTTTTCCGAATTGTTTTTTTAATCGGCCTACTGACATACTACAGAGACACTAATTAAATCTGCTGATAAGCCGACTGAATCCTTTTACCAAACATTGGGGGGGGCAGCTGCCCCCCCGCTCGCTACGCCCCTGTGTGGAATGTATAGGAAATAGATATATTTTGTTGCTTACCTTAAATGTCCTAATTCTTAAGAAAACTCATATATTTACTCAGTTACAACGAATCTTTGAAGAAAAGAAATTAAATTCCACTTCTTTGTCAACAAACGGTTAAAAAGCTCTACCCTGTGTAAAATAAGTAAGGTCATGTGTGAAAAGAATTTTCCCCTATAGACCGGGAGGCGGCGGCACAGACAATCACCTCATCGAGTTCACGGCTGAAATTCTAGTATTAGTTAAAACTTGATTCGCATATTAAAACGCAATCGGTCTGCCAAGTCATATCTTGGTGGAAAACACCCGAAAACCCGAGTTTAGCGGTTGGCTCGTAGGTTTACCATTGTGTGTTCCTGCTCCCAGTCCTCCATGTTTTCATACCTTTGGGTGCAGAATTATCAAAATATTAACAGGGAAACGTCGATAAAAAATCCGCTTTGCGATTTAAATATGTAGATGAAAAAATTAAAGTGCACCACATGACTGCACTATGAATGAAGCAGGATAGAAAACAAAACGTGAAATGCGCTATAAGTGGAGTGGCTGCTAAAGGAATTTATTGTTTTGTCAGTTGCTTCTGAAATAAAAATGTTAAATAATAAATTTTATTGAAATAATAATGATTTTATTAAAGTTCTTCTAAACAACAATATGTTATAAAAATTTTAAAAAAATGTTTAAAAAAAGCATTTATATTTCGAAATTATTACAAGCTCAGAAAAAATATATATATAATGTAACAAATCAGAGAAGAAAAAAAAAACAAGCAAAATTTTTCCATATTAAAATGAAAAGTTTTTCTACTAAAAACTTATTTTTTTGAAATTCTAAGCGCGTCGATTAATTTGATGAGTAGTTCATTAGCTGTTGTAGAGTTATCCTTCAAAAAGTATTGCCATTCCAGTGTGCGTAAAATTCTATGCGAGTTACTACAGAAATATTCTGTAGTATATTCTAGAAGACTGGAATCGCTGTGATTCAACGCAAGCTGAATGATTTCGCAGACATTTGTGGGAGACAGTGACATCTTTATAAAATCACGGCATTCATCTTTCATAGCCCCTATATCATATTTATTGGAGGCATAATACATTCCAATCATATTGCTTTCATCTAGAGATTCAATTTTCCCACAGTACACATACAGAAGGAGCTGTTCAATGGCTGTCGGTTCACAGTCAGGTACATCAATGGCGTCACTTTTATTTTCCTTCTTGTCATGGCTCAGCATGGACTCAAAAACTCGCGAACGAGACCTCAGAATATCTCGATGCACCGGAAATTCTCTGTCTCTAAAATGAAGTCGTGATTCTGACCCTCCAGAAACACTCTCTTATAGTCTTGACGTAAAGATTCCTCTTCTGAAAGAAAGATAAGAAAGTCGTATTATAATTAAGTTTAATTTGTTTTTGATGACAGTATTTTACAATGGTATCGGTTAAAAAATCATCTTTTATGATATTTACGTGCTGAAAAGATTTTAAAATATCATATTTTGATATATTTCATTGCATTGGATTTTCAAAGATTTGAAAAAGAAGAAAGAAACATAGATATATTTTGCTATAGTTATTTTTTTATACTTTGTAATACTGTACCTATAAAAATATATAATACTATAAGCAAGAGGCATCATGAAGGGATAACATCCAGGATTATATTCAGGCTTCCACTTTTTCTTCTAGATTTCAGCTCGCACCCTTTTAAAAATACAATACCGTATATGCTCGTGTATAAGTCGACCCCTCCAATTCTTACACAAAATTTTGAAAAAAATTGAATTTTCGTGTATAAGTCGAACCACATGTCTGGTAGTATGTTGAAAAATGATTTGTAATCGAGGATAAAAAAAAAAATACACTTCCATTAAATTAGTAAACTTTTTTTTTTACGTTTCTAATCAGACTTTTTAAAAATTTATTTATTTAATGTTTTAAAACTGTATAATTATGTAAAACTGAAGAAGCTTAAACTATTATGAAACCTATTCACATCAATTTAATGATACTTAAAAAGAAAAAAATCTTTGAAAAATTTATTCAAGCCTTATTTACAAGTGTAAACAACTTCTTAGACTGCTAAAATATAGTACTTCTGTGCATTGTATGGCTTTTAGGAGAGAAATCTAGAAGCATTCTGAAGTTGAACACTTTTTGAAAGGGGATTAAAATGTTAAAATGATGTGTACAATGAAATATCGGTTTCCCAATTAATTGAGCTGTATGAATATTCATATTCTAAACAATAACTTACATTTTGATAAGTTTAATTGAAAATTTTAATCTTTAAATGAAAACAATAAAGGATTTTAGATTTATGATTCCGACATAAGTATTATTTTCTGGCTTTAAAGATCCTGAAAAGTGACAATTGGGTAAGCATTTATTTATTTTTTTACTAGCTCGTATATAAGGCGACCCCCCATTTTCAACTCCCAAATTTTGTCTAAAATTTTTCGACTTATACACGAGTATATACGGTACTATAGGGATTTTTGGACACAAAATTTAAATAACAATTAAAAGGAATTTTATTTCACATGAAATCACAAAGATTTTTGACGGAGGCACTGCAGACTATAATCGTCGCAGAATGTCCTGCTGATATTGAAGGAGAAACTAGATTATGAAAACGTTCCAGTGGACCTCAGTTATGGAAAGATTCTAGGTGACACCGACTGCAGAAAAACCCCAGAACATGCTCAGAAAGGTAATGCAAGCACTAATGAATCACAGAGTACTTACCGTCGAGAAAACAATTCAACGGGATTTCAAAATAAAAACAGGCATTTTATTCAAGCGCACCACAGTCGTTGTAAATGTTTAGTAGACTTGAAAAAAATATATCAAATACGTGAATGTTATGGATGGTTATAAATTATAACAAATTTTAATAATGTCATTCTTTTCACTGTCCAGGGTGAAAACAACTTAAAAGAACGGTATCGCAATTATGGATGATTGCTATCCTCTTTTGCCAGTTATGCGTATAGACAGGTCCAGCAGACAGGTCACCGTTCAAATAGATAGGTTTAAAAGTAGCATTCGTTATCTAGATACCGTTCATTTTGAGTTTATTGTCAGATGTTGCTGCCTCTGAAGCGGCCGCGACACAGCTGACGGCTGATTACATGACTGATTCAGTAAGCTCAAATACATGTAAATATGAAGAGTTATTTAATAAATAAAGGTGATTACTTTCAATAAAAGAAGACACTTTAAATTAATTAAGATGTTATATTAAACTATTTACACTACTATGTACAAAATATAATAATAAGCTCTAATCGTCGTTCCAATACATCTTCTCTATTACACTTCTGTTATACTTCGTTTAGCTACACTTGCGTCTCGTTCCTTCCGAATCCACTCGTTTTCTGATTCTGGCGGGAAGTTTTCAGCTGAAGCCTTGGTGGCGCTGTCGTCTGTTCTTATCAAAAGAAGGCGGCGCTGTTGTCCACCGCGCTAGAACTCTGCTTGGATGTTAGGTAAATATTTTAAATTTTGTATTAAGTATTTTTTAATTCAATTTGTACACTATTCAGAGAATAAATAATTCGTATAATGAATACAACTGCTTTTTATCCTTATTAGTAAGCTATTTTAATAAAACAAAATTTCACATGTATTCTAAAATATCCCCTAAATGAATGAGAAGATATTGTGTATTCTAGATATATTTACTGTATAAAACAAGGGATCTGTTAAGAATTTGGTCAGTTAAAGAACACTTCACAATTTTTTTCTTCTTAAAACATGACCCTTCACAATTTTTCTGTCTTAAAAAAGGACCTTTCACAAGAGTTTTTCATACAAAAATGGGCTCTTCACAAGATTTCGTATTAAAATAAAATTCCACCTATAACAGCTGTAATCCTCGAGGACCCTATTATCTAGCTATATGTATAATGTAAATATGTTTACATGTAAATATATCAAAATTTAATGCATTTATATATATATTTTTTTCGTTAAAACAAGACCAAGTTATAATTTAATTGCCTAAACAGGAACCTAAATATAACTCTAATTTCAGATTCCCCCAAAAATTATTAAATTTTTCACAAATATGAAAAGACGCTCACAATTTTCAAAAAACAGGACCCTGTGAAAAAAGTCTGGACATACCCATGAAAATAGCTTTAATAAAGACCTTTGCTAATATTTGCTTTGCAATAGATGAAATACAGTCTTCTTTCATAAGGAAAATAATATGAATTTAGAAACCTGTTTAATATGCATCAAAGGGTATCACAAATATATATTATGGAGTTTAATCAATAGCATAAAATTATATATCGAGTTATTTTTTCACAATTCAGAGATAATAAACATTTTATATAATGAATACAATTGATTTTTATCGATTTTAATAATAAAACAAAATTTCACATATATTTTAAAGAATCCCCGAAGTCAATGAGAAGATATTGTATATTTTAGATATATTTATTGTATAAAAGAGCTTTAAAAAATTGTAAATCTTTGTTTTCAAATAGATGAACTACGGTATATTTTCATTTAAAGAAAAAAATATGTAAATTCACATACATGTTTTATACGCATTAAGGAATATCACAAATAATAATATCTTTATTTAAATAATCTCATTATTTTAAAAATAGTAAATAAATAAAACTGATATGTACATAAATGCCTGTATAGTAGTCGCATGATTTTATGAATTGTTTGTAAATCCCACAAGTTTGTGGGCTTTATAGGAAATACTTTATAAAAAGTTGACTATTTTTTAAATTTTGTTTCAAATCAATACATTTTTCTTTTAATGATTTATTTCTAGTTGTTGTAACACCTGGAAATTTTTTTTAATTTGCAGATATTCTTTTTAAATGCCATTTTAAGATGGCAAACAAAGTAATTTAGAATTATATAAGTATAAGTAACACACAGTTGATCTAAAATGTCACTATTAGGATTTTCATATAAAAACAGTTTCTAAGTCTTAGAATAGTTATCTATTTTATTTTCATGGGATTCAAAAATCTTATAATTTTTAATACTACTTAAAATATTTTATAATTTTCCCAACAATTCAAGATAATATTAGTTAAAAATACCTCAAAATTATGAATTATTTGCTTTCCTGTAAAGACAGCTACTTGCAAATTCATATCTATTTGTACCGATTCCACAACTTTAACACATTTGTCACACATATATAAAAAAATTAACACATTCATCGCAATGATGAATATCTAATAATTATCCTTAAGGAAGGTATCAATCCAATTATTTTTTCTTTTCAATAGGGCAGTTGCAATTGACGTTACCTTGGAGGTAAACAGTACAAATAGGCAGTTCTGATTGGTGGAATTACCCTTACCTCCAAGTGAATACAATGGTAGATCAGCTGATTGCAACTGCCCTATTCTTCTTCCACATCCGAAATAGAATTTATTTTTTCCACCACGAGAAAAACTCCAGTAAATTTTTACTAAGTTTGTCCAGTTATTTTTTTTTCTTTCAATTGTTGCATGCCTCGCGAAAACATTTTCATTTTCAGATACTTCATTTGATATGTCGGAAACTGTTCCATCTTTGATGTAACTTTATCAACAAAATTCTTGAGTCTTTACACATGATAAAAAATTGTTTTAATTCAATTTATACAAAAAAATGCATCTAACGAAAAAAACAAACGAAGCACGTGTTTACACCGTAGCAATAACACAACACAAGCCAAATTTCAACTCAGGCAAGAAATCGGAGCGGGGTGAAGATTTCAAGTCGTTCTTGCGTTCCCTCTTTTGATCACATGACTTTCCCCAGAGTGGCCAGCTGTCAAAGCCCGGTATATTGAGACAGCCCTGCCCGGAGCCACAGAAATCCCTCCCGGAGAAAAGTGTCTGAATTTAACACTGACACTAATCTGAAGTGAGAAAGTTTGTGGCATTTCTACCCGTGAAATTGGGTTACCTGACTCGATTCAGGATTCTAGAATGCATTTGATGCGGTATTTCATATTTTGACTTATTTTCAAGTTGACGTGTTTCCATGCAATTGCAGCGGAGGAAAAAGTAAAAAAAGTCACTAGTATTAAGTGTTTTTTTCACTGACATATGGACCACACTGGTATTTTTTTTTAAACTTTGAAACTGGTATAAGCAGCGGCGCCCCAGACAACACAAACACATCCTAAAAACATCCAAAAGATGTCATATTTAGGACAAGCTGATATCCTGTGGACCGATGAAATGGTCCGCTCGACAGTTACAGGACATCCCCTAAGTTTCGAAATGTCACACCTTTCAACGTCCTATGGATGTCATCTCATGACACATTTTGGACGGTTATAGGACACTTGCATTACATCCTCTGGATGGTCCTATTGATATCCTAAAAGCATCCACATAATGTCATATTTAGGATAAGCTGATATCCTGTGGATGGATGAAATCATCCTGTAGACAGTTATAGGATATCCCCTGGGTGTCGAAATGTCACACCTGTCAATATCCTATGGATGTCATTACACAACACCTTGTGGATGGTTATAGGGCATCCTCTGGGTGTCAAAATGTCACACCTGTCAGCATCCTGTGGATGGTTTTCATGATATTACTGCCTTCAATTTGCATTTTTGAAATTCATATGTACATAAACATATGACAATGCATAGATCTATTGTTACTGAAAACATTTATTTAATAAATTTTATAGTTTAAAAATATCTTCATTTATTAGAGGGAATAAAAGTTTTTATTTTTTAAGAAAGGTTATTGAATAATCTTTCTTTTAAAAAAAATATCCAATCTAACAAAGATCTCATACACTATATAATTTATTTAATAAAAAATGTTTTCAGTAACAATATATTGAGGTATATATGAATTTTAAAAATCCAAATTGAAGGCAGAAGATATCTTATATTCTCGATAAAATTCAAGAAATTTTGTAAAATTCCTTACTTATATATATTGATATATATCATATATAATTATATAGCCCTTTCATCTTATATTCTCGATAAAATTCAAGAAAATTTAAGATATTTTGTAAAATTCCTAACTTGTATATAATTATTTTTTACATATTTTATTCTTAATTTGAGCAAATATTATATAAAATGATGCAATTTAAAATTTTTTCATGACCTTTATTTAAGTGCTATGTCTGAAGTGGAACTTATCATTCTTGTCGTAAGAAGTCATATAAAAACTTAAGGCAGTATTAAAAAAAAATATTTTTCCATGCTCAACAACTCAAAATTTTATGACACATTTTCAAACTCATTTTTAAAAGTAAAAACATGAAACTTGGCGGCGTGATTTATGAAGAGATTTATAAGGGACCTACGTTTTTATTTTTCGTTCAATTAATTAGAAATTGATTTACAAACAAATATTTTCAAAGTACTTTTTTTTTTTTTTTTTTTTTTTTTTTTTTTTTTTTTCCAGCGCTATCGCTTCGGGAAATTCAGTTCAAAATGTCCACTTTGACAGCATTTTTAAAAATATATTCTGCCTTTATCAAAAAATCGAGACAACACGGACATTATAAAGTTTCTGAATAAGAGAACCTGCCAATTGGATGCATTTTCGAGCAAAAATGAATTTAAAAATGTGTCTCAAAATAAGCAGTTTGGATTTGAATACAGCCTTAAGTTTTTTTTAAATAACAATTTTTTTTTTACTTTGCAATTATTTGTTTTACTTACTAAAAAAAGCATGTAAACACCTGATCCACTTTAGGAACACCCGGTATATACAACGAATGTTATGCATTTGATTGTCCTCTGATAAGGTGCCACATGAAATTTAAAAGTATCGTTTTGTCCCTCTGATGATGGTTTTACATTGTTTTTCTAGAATAAAGCTACTGCATAAGTCATCTGTTAATACTTTTGCATTCAAAACAAATAAAGGACAGAAAAGTATGCCCTTTCATATTTAGTGACCGAAGCACACATTTACTGCTGTGATAATTTGGCTATACAGCTTCAGATTCAATTTGTTTTACTTATCTTTGTACTTAAATACATTACCTTACTTTAACAAAATGAGACAGTACCATGATTATGTAAATGCTAATGGCCCAGAAAGTGCATTTGATATATGTCACAAAGTATTAACACAAATTTGAGCAATATTAAGATATTGTTTGCTTTCATTGTTCTAACTTTAATGAATAAACAACTTCTGTATTTTAAATAATTGCACATATTACACTAAGTGCTCAATATAAAATAATAAACTTAAATTATATGACATACAAAAATTAAATCTTTATGCAAAAGTCATCAGAAGTGAATACCTGAAAATTTTAAAATTTTACTCCCAATTTAATTGGAAATCAGTAAAGGAATAAAAATAAAAATATAAATTTCACAATGTCATGAAAGATAGTATGGGGAAAATGATAACCGCTGTTGAATAATCTTATTATTTTTAAAAAATTCTATAATGTTACAAATTGCACAATAAAAAAATTCACATTAAAAACAAAACAAATATTTATTTACAGCTTTCACGATAAAATACAAAACAAATATTTATTTATAACTTTCTACAATAAAATACAAAACAAATATTTATTTACAACTTTCCACATCACAAAACATAATTTTTTTTTTTCTTTGCAACAATCTGGTTTCTTCCACCTTGCTGTTGTCACAGAAATTTCTGCTCGGCATACGTCTGTAAAGAAGAAAAGAAAAAATATACATTTCTACCTAACTTTATAAGTGCATCACATTCATTCAAAATGAATAAATCAGCATATATACACAACATATACAATAATTTCTTACCGTTTGTTTCTTCAAAAGATCTTACAGTAAAATTTATTATTTTTAGGAACTTTACTATTTAAGCCTTATGGGATATTTGAACAACTATGAAAAAGTAAAAGCACATCTTATTTTATGTCGAAAAACGTCATACAGCATGAAAGCACCCGCCTTGTTTTGTGTCGAATAAAAAAAAAAATCTTAATATTTATAACTGATGGTAATGTCATATTTTTAATAATTAAAAATGATGGTAATTACAAGCAAAATGTACTACAGTAGACTCCCCAAATCCACATGAGTCCATCATAACACTGAAATTGTGCAAATTTTTGAATTATTTGCAGATTTCTGGTTTATTTACATTTTTTAAGCAGTAATACAAATGTAATAATGCATTTCAAATTACAATGAATATGTCTATAATAAAGTAAATTATTAAGTAAAACAATAAAGTACTAAATATTAAGAAAATGTAAAACTTGATTAAAATATAAAAAGTAAAGATCAAGTATGTATTTAGTAATGTGTAAGGTGTAAGTATGCTAAATAAAGATTAGATATCATCATCATCAACAACTGTTTTCAATCCACTGCTGGATTCTCACCCAGATTTTTCCATTGTTTCCTGTCTAGTGTTTTAGTCATCCAATTAACACTGACCACTTATCTGATTTCGTCACTCCATCTTACTTGAGGTCATCTTCTTGGTCGTTTTACATCACTGGGATACTACTGTAGGGTGTTTGTGCTCCATCTACTGTCTTATCTTTTTGCAATGTGCCCCGCCCATTTTCCATTTTAGATGTTTAATTCTTTCAATGACGTCAAAAACTTTCGTCTAACTTCTCATCCAGGTTATTCTTTTTCTGTCTCTTCTAGTTATGCCTAGCGTACACCTTTCTATACTTCGATGTGTTCGGGTCCGGATACCGGATTGCGTTAGTGAAGGAAACACTTGATGGAGAAGTTTCTGTAGAAGCACAATTTTAGTCATCAATATTGGTTTGACAATAAACGGTATTTGCAGTTCCGCTGCACCAGATTTAGTACAGCAATCCTATACTTTACAGATTAACAAACTACGACTTGTGTGTTCAGGGGTCGATGCAGGTTTTTTTTTTCTTGGGGCCCATTTTGTGAAAAGTAAAGGTTATTTTTGTGAAATTTATTATATTTTTGTGAAAAATAACATTTTGTGGCGAAAGTTGATATCCAGTTAATCAAATTCAGACCAAGCATTTAAAAACAAAAACCGTTTAAAATCCTTTTGCTGAAGTTTTCCTCTCTGGTGAACTTGCTTGTTTACAAATTATATATTTTAAAAATCACAAAATAATAAATAAATAATAAATAGTAAGTTTTTATGGAATAGCATTTTGTGAAGGAGCCCATTTTATCAAATTGATTTTTGTGAAGGGGTTCCATTTTATCAAATTGAATTTTGTGAAGGGGCCGATTTCATTAAATAGATTTTTGTGAAGGGGCCCTAAATAGACCCCAAATTTTTCCTGGATCGACCCCTGGTGTTTCATTTTAAAATGCTTGTTGCACTTATGCTGAATTGGTGTTTGTTATGAGAACATAAGATTTATTTTTATAAAAGCTATGATTTATCAAACTTATAAGTTATAATGCTCTAAAATAAGACTTATTTTTGTATGGAGTAAAAAATTCAAAAAGAAAATAACAATGTGTGCAGTATTTGAACACACGGCAAATGTAATATGGTGAGAAAATGCTTTTTTAACCATTAAAATAATGTCAGGGCTTAATATACTTACATATCTACCGTATTATTGGGAATATCAGCCGTACCAATGAATATCTGTTTCAAAAAAAGTATATCCACGTAAGCGGCACACCTGTAAAAATCTCTTTTTTAAAAATGTATAGTGCCGCACCCAAGGAACTCAAATTTACGTATAAATATTTTCACTTAAATGCCACACACAAAAAAATTTAAACTAGTAATTAAATATAAAGAACTATTGTAATATTAGTTAGTAATATATAAATAATTTAACTTAAGTGCTGAAAAAAAAAATGTATGTATATATTATATATATATATAAGGATATCATATAGAGACTTTGTGCCGAAACTACTGTAGCATAACTAGAGCGGTGTTCCTGTAATTTTTTTTTTTTTTTTTTTTTTTTAAGGGTGGAGGGAGATTTCTTTTGACAAAAGACATGTTAGATTTAAGGTATGCAAATGACAAAAAAATTTAAACAAGCAAAATATTACTGAAAAATGTTATGTAATAAACCATTATGAAAACATTTTTAAAATATGTAGTTTTATGTTAACTCCCCTGACTACTGCTAAAAGCACCTTTTCGTCACCGAAGCAATAATCAAACAGAGAAAAATACAGTATTTAATCTATATCATCAGAAGCTGATGATCTTATTCTGATAACGTTTGGCGACTTCCGACTGCAAATAGTTTAATAAACAAAACAAAAACCACAGATAGTTCTCTCCTTTTTCTTTGCAGTTTCTTTTTTGTGGGGATGCTCTCATTTTCTAATAATTGATTATTTTTTAATAAAAGTTTGTTACACAGCCTAATTTACTATTATTGAACTTGCTGAAAACTTGAACAAATTTCGTCAATTGATGATGAAGATATCAATTATTTTTTTTAATAGTAAGGTAAAAACAGGTTTTGCTTTTCATTCTTTTTCTTTTAATTATTTTTTCCGTTTGCTTGAAGCTCAATTTTTTTTTCCCATTTGGCTCTAACTATTACGCTTGACGACAATAGTGTTGATATAACACAGTTTAGAGATACCTAGAATTTAAATATTCAGGGCCGAAATTAGCTTTTTTTTCACAGGGGCAAACAGGGATTTTGGCACCCCCACTAACCCTACCTTTCTCGCAAAGTAAATTTACAAAGATAATTTTACTAAGTTTTTAATAGCTGACTTATTTTAAACTGAAAAATATGTAATCATAAAATACGTAATAGTGAACTCTGTGCTTTGTCAAATACTTATTCAATAAAACCTGTGAGTACAGAATCAAAAGGAACAAGACAAAATTCAGTTTTATACAAGTTTTCGTCTTAGCAAATAGAATTGATGCTATTGTTACTGTTGGATCCGTGTATTTTTTTCATTTAAGACAGGATTCTATTACAGAAAGATTTTACTGTAGTTATAGTATTACATTACAATTGAACAGATGTTTAAAGACCTAGTGTTATAAGTCACAATGTCTTAAGAACTGAAAAACCAGAATTTTCTGTAAGAATATAGCAATGAATTCTAATACTGTAAAACATCTTTGTATGTTAACTACATACAGTTTCATGGAGCTGTCATTTATACTGCACTTCCTATTTATAGACTAATATGTTTAGATACTTTCCTGAACCTAAATTCCAAATTATAATAGTGACTCGGAACAAAAAAAAAATTAAGTTTTTAATAAGTATTTTATTATGTGAATTTTCTACCTTTTATTTTTTAGTGTCCCATGAATTCTCAGTTTTTCTTTTGAATTTTCCAACTTACAAAACATTTTTGCCCAAATTTCATATACTTTTTTTTGTATCAAGCAACAAACCAAATGGTCATTTGTCGTCCCCCATGCCTTCCATTCTGGCACCGGGGCACATGCCCCCTCTGTGCTGCCTTTAGTTTCAGCCCTGAATATTAATAATCAAAAAGTGCTGCAGAATGTTTACATTTAAAATAAATGTCAATATACTTAAAATCTTGGTACTTTTCGGTTAGCCAGGCACCACTAATTAGAGATCTGCACAGGCCGGGCTCGGGCCTACTTTCCTTCACTGCACTCGGGCTAGGCCTGGTCTCCACTCGTTTTGGGCCGAGCTTGGGCCTAGTGATTACTCTTTATGGCCCGGGTTCGGGCCTTTCTTTTTTCCTGAAGGATCAGGCCGTGTCTAAAATTATTTTTTCCGTACAGAGCCGGGACTGGTTTCATCCTTCCTAATCTTCACACCCCAAAATTTTCAGTCCTGGTTTTGACCCTATAAAAATCATTGCCTCGGCTTGGCCTTGTCCATTCGAAGGTCAGTAAAATAAGACCTGGCACAAAAATCTTTGAAAAAAAATGCAAATATTTTTAAATTGCCATTATTCTACAATTAAACATTAAAATTTATTATTTTTAAAGATAAGTAGATTTGTACACTTATTAAAATATAGCTAAATTAAAATATAGTGAAACGTGTGAAAAAGAACCTGCTTATGACGGAATCCTGTCTTAAACTGAAAAATGTGTTGATCCATGCAAAATGAATATACTAATACGTAAGAAAAGAATATATAATATATTTACACCTGCTAAGAAGGCAAATTGTCTATAACTCTTTTTTTTTTTTCCCTATGCAATTCCGTCTTAGAAGAAGATTTTAATGTATAGCATTTTTCTGATTTTTAACACTTCAATACATGGAATATGGATTAACAATATTAATGATAACTTAAACACATACATACAACAAATAGAGATTTATTAAAAAAATAAATATCGCAGACTGCGGCACTTCTATAAAAATGAAGATTGTAAACATGAAAAAAAAAAAGAGCTTAGATAGGAATTTTTGGTTAGATCTACTCCTACAAGGCAAATTTTTAACCAAATCATCGTAAAAATCAATGTTTTGTGGAAATTAACTTGGGCCGACCTTTTAGCTTTTATACCGGGACGAACTTACTTTTAAATCGGGCCGGGTCAGGCCAATATTTTTTTTTGCTCGGGCCGAACTTTTGATTTTTGTATCAGGCCAGGCCTGGAAATTTCGGTCCGTGCAGACCTCTACCACTGATATATGTACATGTATATATATACCATATATCTGCAAATACATATTATATATATGTATATACATATGTATTTATATATGTACATATGTCACTGGCACCCGGCTAACCGAAAAGTACCAAAAACTTTAGCATAAAATTATGGTTTATTTCTTCTGAAAAAAAATAGTTTGAATTAAATGTACTTTAAGATAAAATAAAGATTTTCTATACTTATATGACTGCTAAAAAGATATTTATTGCCTTTTGACAGGTATGCTAGTAGAACTTTTAATTTTTGTATCGGGACGGGCTGAATTTTTTTTTGTATGGGTACCAATACAAAAATTAATTTGGGTGATCTATCAATGTTAACTGAATATTTTAGAAATTACCGGAAAAAAAAAATCAGTTTTCAAAAACAAGCCATGGAATATAAACATTTGGGCAATTCCAAGCCAATTTACCATTTCTAGAATTTTATATTTTAGATCAAATAGGTAATATATATTTTTTCTGATAGTATTATACCTATATTTTTTATATTTGCAATGCATTTTATAAAATTTTGAATAGTCAAAATCAATAAAATTCATTATAATCGCTTCTGTTTACATGTTTATTTGTTTGTCTGTTACATGTTAAATGTTGGTCTGTTACAGGTAAGATTACATATTTTTCATGACTACCTTATGGCAACAGTCAAATTTTGAGAAAGATATATGTTTCAGAACGCCCTCTGAATGAAAATACATTTTTATAATAATAAATTGTAAATTATTTTATAAGTAATATATCGATAAACATCAAGGTATCTGAAAAGCATGGTAATTCATGTTTGTCTGTTACATTAACATTTTTTTAACCATAATTATTTACATTAAATAATTTATTCATAATAACTATATTAATTTATCTTCTAATAAATATCATCATGCTAATTGTAGCCCTTTTTGAATTACATAATTATTATTTTTCAAATGAGATAAAGCCTTTTTTTCCGCTATGTCAATTAGTCTGTTACAATGGAATTGCCCATTTAAATAAATAAATAAGTAAAAATGTTCCAAAGCACAACAATTCATAAATATGCTTAAATGCAAAAATATGACAATTCAATAAAAGCTATAAAACTACATGCTCACATATTCTTTTATTTTTAAGAAAAAGAAATAATAATAATAAATCAATTAAACATACCACTGCTTAAGAGTCCATTGCAGACTTCTTTTCCAGCATTCAGCTCAATTTACAGCTGGATTTTTCAAAAATTACTTGCATAGTCTCTAAAATAAAGAAATAACTTTGAAATGAAGCATGTGTAAATAAATGTGTCAAATTAACATTTTAACCCGTCAGCACACACACTGGGATAAAATCTACCCCAGCTCAGAACTATTACTTAAAAATGTGCGTAAATCGTTCGGGATCATTCTGAGCTTTACAGTACCTTTCAAGCTGAAAGAGATCAAGATGTGGCCAAAAAGAATTTACCTCCGGTTGTGAGATTTTCCATTCTTTTGTTATAAAAATGTCACGTGGGAGGAAATTTACCCCACGCATGTTATAACGTAACCCATAATGATAAGAAAATGTTAATGCAAATGTTTATGTAAAAAATATAGTGTGCAAATAATAATATAATTTTTCTTTTAAACGTTAACAACTCTTGCACATACAGTTTCTATATATCAGTTTTATATTTTTTTGTATTTTTATGGCTAAATTTGGATTGAAAAAAATTTGTATGTAATGATATGCAGAAAAAAATCTTAGTGCTAGATTTTATGTTTTTTTTTTCTTTAAATATGAAAAAACCTCTTATTTTAAGTTAAATTATTTTCTTTATTGATTTACAGTTTATTTCAAAATATAAATTTTTGCTTATAATCAAACCGGGGGGAAATTGACACAAGAAAACCCATTGGGGTCAAATTTATCCTGCGCGTGTAGTAACGTAATGGAAAGGGGCGCATGTGCTGACGGGTTAAGAACCAAGTTTTCAATAGAAATGTTTCCAATTTTTATTTAATTATTAATTAGCACTAGGATTTAATTATGATTTGAAATTGAAATATCTGAAATTAAGGAAAGTAACAGAGTTCTCTTTATGAAAGTAATCTCAAATAGATTGAGTTTTATAGAACAGAATTTAGAAAAAAAAAAAAAAAAGATAAATTAATACATAATCTTTTTTAATAAAAAGCTACGTGTTGCTGATGACTGGTTTTTTAGCTTATCGTTGCCAGAGATTAATTTCAGAAAATGAGAGATTTGAAGTTACTGAAAAAATTAATAGCTCGTAAAGTATTTGTCAGAAAATTGTTAATTCTCGACAAATACTAGATGTGCCATTTATTTTTAGTATATATATATATATTAAATATAAAAAATCTGTTAGAATTTTAAATTAAAAAAAAAACAGTTTTCAGCGATGTTCTGTAACCTGGGAAGCCCAAGTTCGATTCCCTAGTATTATTTAATAATAATGTACTTGTACGAATTCAAAAACCAGCTCAGGCTAAAAGTATCAATTTCAAATTAGTTGTGTATTATATAAAGCAGGATTACAAAAAAGTCAGCTTGAAATGTTTAAAAAGTGGCTTTTACTAATTTTAGTTTTAACTGTCATTAGCTTTTACATTTTAAAGCATTTTACTTATAAACTATAATTCTTTAGATAAAATTTTTTATAGCTTAACTCGGGGGTCGATACAGGGAAAATTTGGGGTTATTTAGGGCCCCTTCACAAAAATCTATTTAATAAAATGGGCCTCTTCACAAAAATCTATTTGATAAAATGGGCCCCTTCACAAAAATCAATTTCATACAATGGCCCCTTCACAAAAATCAATTTGATAAAACATACACTTCACAAAATTCTATAAATAATAATTCTATAAAATTCCATAAAAACTTACTATTTATTATTTATTTTGTGTTGTTTTAAAATGTGTAATTTGAACAAACAAGTTCACCAGAGAGGAAAAATTCAGCAAAAGGATTAAAAAAAAGTTTTTGTTTATAAATGCTTAATTCAAATTTGACTAACTGGATTTCAACTTTCGTTACAAAATGTTATTTTTCACAAAAATATAATAAATTACACAAAAATAACCTTTACTTTTCCCAAAATGGGCCCCAAGAAAAAAAACCTGCATCGACCCCTGAACTAATTTATATATTAGGCATTTTATTGCACTAGAATTTAATAGCATTATTTATCAATATTGAAAACATCAGTATTAAAGTCACACATGCATAAGAGAAACTCATAGTGAATGTAGGAAAAAAAATTAGTAAATTTTAATACCAATTTCTTTATTTAGCTTTAAGAGGCTACTTCACTTAGGCCAAAACACCCACTCACTAATGTTAATTCTATGGGGGAAATAATTTATGATATCTCGTTCGCATTTCAATATTTATAAATGATTTTTTTCGCATTGGATAGCTGAGGTCAATCTCTATGCACACTCCTTTATACTTTTTCGATTTTGATTGCAAGTTTTTTTTATTAAGATACTTTCACTTTCAAAAATTGTTTTGAAAGCGAAAGAAAGGAGGGGGGGGGGTGATCTTTTAACTGTTTTTCAAGTGTTTGAAGTTTTAAAAAAAAGAGAGAAGTGGGATATATAATATATATCTGCAAGTCACTTTTTGACTCACTGTTGTAAAATCTGAGTGATGGTTCAAAAATTTTCTACGATTTCTGTGTAAAATACAAGTAAACTTTAACCCTGAAAATTATGAAAATAAAAAACAGTTAAAGGATAATAATGTTTTTAGTGTGATCATCAGAGCATCTTCTGTTTTAGCACTATCTCAAAGTAAAAATTGCTTATTTAAAAATATGTTTGTTCATTTTTCACAAAAGTTGCATTCCAAAATTATAACCCCATAAACAAGAACATTTCTGACATACAATGGTTATATAGTGCTTTGTTAAACTCTAAAACTGGTATTTGTTTACAGATATATGGCAGTTCCCACTGCCAATTTGTTACCAATTTCCTAAATAATAGTACCATGGGTGACCACACAATTGTTAAAGAAGACTTTCATTTGTTTCTGGAAATTGTGTTCAAAGAAATGTTGATGCTCTCTACAAACAAACAACTAAATTTTGTATTGTGCTATTCGCCCCATTCACTTTTATTCAAAAAGTAACGTGTTACACAAAACTAAGAAAATAATTAGCAGCTACAGTAATTTCACTATTTTTGATCACAAGCTATTTTATATTCAAATTGCAGAGTTTCCTGTAGGCAGTTTCAGGAAGGTGCTGCACCCTGGCTGCCCTTTGGTTTAAAAAACATCCCCCTTCTTGCCCCTCATCAAAAAATTAGTGCTCTTCTTGCCCTTCAACCAAGAAAATTAGGCCTTTACAGTTTTGTAAAAAAAAATTATTTGCATAGTAAAAATTGACACATTGTTGCAATTCGATAGGAGTGTTGTAACATTTAAATATCAAAAGTGCATTTAAAATTGAAAGAATGAATTTTAAAAATATAAAAAGTGCTCATATGGATCTAAAAAATACCCTTCAGAGTCAAAAATGTGCCCTTTTCCAACTACCAGCACTCTACGCTTTTCTAAAACTGTGAGAAAATCTGACATTGTCATCTAAGTTAAAACATATTAACTGTTACGTTTAGAAGTATGTTTTTCTTTTTAAGTGACAATAATTTTAAAGTGGTTAAAAATGTATTAATTTGTTAAAATTTAATAAATATTATTAAAATGTTTAGCAAATACATACATATATATTATATATATATTTGAATATATACATTTGCTTTAATTAATATATATCAATATGCATTAAAATCTATGTAAAGAAATAAGTATTTCTAAAGTAATGGGAATTAATTGTAAAAGAAAAAAGAGGGGGAGGGCATTTTTTAATTGCTTTTAAAGCGTTTTAAGTTAAAAAGAATGAAGGAAAAACATATTTTTGGTTTTTTAAATGTTTGAAGTTTAAAAAAAAAAAAAAAAAAAGGAGTTCAAACTGGAGTTGTAAGTAAATCTTCATTTTCACACAGAAAATGTAATCTAAACTTGAAAATTCTCAGAAAGTACTCAAAGTGGTTATATTTTCTTTAATAATTTATCAAACTGTTAAATACAAATCACTACTGTTGCGTTTACACTACCATCTCTATTAACATTTACCATTAAGCCTACATGAATAATTAGGTCTGATATACACTTCGCTTTTACACAAGAAAATATAAGTATATAAACGGAAGTTATAAAGAATAGAATTACAAATGAAAAAGATAATTCGGAACAGATGTGTTACTATCACGCTAAAATGTAAACAAAAGATTGGCGACTGTTTGTTTGGCGCGATTTCCAAGACTGCGCCAAACGAATAACTTAATACAATGGCTAGGTTGCCATTAAAGAAAAAAATCCCCTAAATTTGGCGACTTTTTTCTTTTTTTTAACCGATAATTTTTTTTTTTTTTTTTTTAGCGTGAGTGTAAAGCATCTAAGCCGATAATTCTTACCTTTATTGACATCAGATTACTATTTATTAACCAGATTCCGAAAAGCCGATCACGTTTCTTCATTCACCAAAAAGCAAAATAAACTTGTCTGGTAGGTAGGTTGGTTTATACGTTAGCGTAGCGTGCAGAGGAAGGAAGCCAAGGAAGAAAGTCAATTTGCGGATGTGCGTTCTATGACATTCGCCGGCTCAGTGTTGAATCCAGGGGGTGGCCCGGGGGGGAATGTCCCCCCCGGAGCATTGAAATGTCCCCCCCGGAAGATTTGAAATTTTATGCTTTTAATGGTTAAAAAGTGCAATTTCCCCCCCGGAACTCTAAAATTTCCCCCCCGGAGCGACAGAAATCCCTCCCGGAGAAAAGTGTCTGGATTCAACACTGCGCCGGCTGCTTTGTGGACAATGTATTCAGACGGTCCGTTGTCAACTATCTTCCGGATATTCACTGGATAGTTTTATAGGATATGACAACTACAGGATTTTCAGGATCATTATAGATCGTCCGAAGGACGATTGTGGTTGTCTGGGGCATCTTCCGATTTTTTAGGTGCGTTCGTAATTATATAAATACGTAGCACCTATAGTCGTCGTTTGGTCCGTCCGTCTGTCTGTCTGTCTGTCTGCCTGTCCGTCTGTCTGTCTGTCTGTCCGCATATAACAACGCAAAAACTATCCAACCAAATGGTTTGCAGTTTAAAATATATTATCTTTGCAGAATTTTGTCGAGACATTTCAAATTTTATTAAAATCGAATTAAAACTTTAGGAGATATTAATAAAAATATTTCTTAAGAAATTTGAAATTTTTTTTTTTTAAATCGGTGCTTTCTTGTTATAGGAGCTTCCGAAGTTTAATCGTCAAGCGACCGAGATACTTATTTTATGACAGAAATTAATCTGCAGACGATATAATTCATTTCACAGAATTAAAAATCATCAAGATCTGAATATTTATATAACTAGCTGATACATATATATCTGAATATTTATATAACTAGTTAAGATATTTGTATGAACAGGGTCATAAAATATATACTTAACTAGATGTTTAACCCGTTCTACGCACGGGATATCATGAATTTAATTCTAAAACGTGCGTACGAACGCACCTCGTTTGTAACGTTTGACGTACAATTTCCAACTTGTTTATTATTATTATTATTTCGGTTTTAAAAGAGGCAGAGATTTTAAGTTATCTGAAAATTCGATATTTTGAAATCATGATTTTTAATTTTTTAGACTAAAAAAAAAAAAATACATTTTTAAGTCACGTAATTAATCACGTGGTTAAAAACAGTACATATACCGTTTGGCAACATGCATTAAATAAAAATGCTACTACGAAAAGTACATTTCCGCCATAAAACTTTTTCAATTGTCTAATTCACATTTTTTTTTTTCTGTACAATTTTGGTTTTGAAAGGAGGACGAAATGTTTATTTAAATTTTCTGAAAAGTTCAAATAGACGTGATCCATAAATTTTAATCTGATAATTTAAAAATACAAACCCCGATATTTAACTGAAAGAGCGGGATCTTGAAAATTTCGCCATAAATGTGAATATTGCTTTTGAGATTTAAAATATTAATTATTAGAATGATAAGCTTTTGCTCTTTTTAAAAGTGTAACAAAATTCGCTTTTCGAAAATTAGAATACGCAATAAAGAATGAAACAAAACAGTAACAAAATGTGAAAAACAATCGACGAAAAGTAGCACAAAGCTTTAAATGATAAAAAAATCGTGACCGAACAGTAGTTTTGAGATGCACAAATTCGGGTTTAGATTAATCACGTTAACGATCTTTTATGCACACAACCTAACACAAAGGCAGAAAAACCCACGCACATTCTCTTATTATACCGGGTGTCCTAAAAATGACTGATGGATCTTAAAATTCAATAACTTGCAAAAGGTGACATATATATACTACTAAAAAAAAAAAAAAAAAAACTTGCAGGAGGACTATCTATGATGTCAGGAGTTTTTGTACTGTGATTCTTGATTTTAGCTCGAATTTCAAACAATAGTTGGCGCTGAAAGCGATTGACGTTCAGTTGAGGCCGAAACTGACGCCACTCAGCATTGTGCACCACCCCCTGAATACCAGATGGCGGCTGTCACAGACGAATTTTTTTTCAGCGTTTGAATGGTCCCTCGAACTTCAACACCAATAATATCAAAAGTTTTCTTTGACTTATTTGATCTCAGAAAAACTAGCCGAAAGAAAACTTTTAGAAATGATTGGTGTTGAAGTTCGAGGGACCGTTCAAACGCTGGAAAAAAAATCCGCCTGCGACAGCCGCCATCTAGTATTCAGGGGGCGGTGCACAATGCTGAGTGGCGTCAGTTTCGGCCTCGACTGAACGCCAATTGCTGTCAGCGCCATCTATTGTTTAAAATTTGAACTAAAATCACGAATCACAATAAAAAAAAACTCCTGACATCATACATAACCCTCCTCCAAGAATTTTTTAAATATCTGTCACCGTTTGCAAGTTATTGAATTTTAAAATTCATCAGTCATTTTTGGGACACCCGGTATGTAGAGATACTTCTTACAGAATCAGATATAGTAAAAAGGAATTGATTATATATTACCTGTGAATATTTTGGGATTTACTGTTCCAAGTGCTTGTTTTGCATGCACCTTTTCTACTCTCTCAGTTTTCGTAGTACCATGCTTTTCTTCTTTATTAAGCTTCAAAGTACAAACTATAGTTAGAATGCCTGATGGCACCAAATCAGACTCGGTTTGTTGTAAAACGGACCTCTTATAAAAGGTCACATAACCACTAGTCTTCATAATAATGCATTGATTAGTACATCCACATCCAAACAATGTGCCATCAGCACTCTTAATGTGAAATGACAAAGTTACATGGCGTGGAATATCACTTTCATTTATCAGAAACACGGATACAGTTCCAGGGCTGGCCATGCGGGCACCTGCGGGATAGACACGCAAATGCCATGAAGTATTTCTAAGAGAGAAAGATGGGCTGTCGTAATAAAATTCTTTTGTTGCAGATAAGGAGAAAAAATTGGCAATCTTCCACTCATATTGTTTTGATGCACTGATTTCGCCAGTGAGTCCAAGGCTTGACATTGTTTGCAGAACTTGTTTATGGTATGGTATATCCTAATAGAAAACTTACAATAAGAATATTATGTTTTTCCAAATAGGCTTACTGGCAACAGAAGAACTGTAGATCTCTGAAATAAAAGAAAAAAATATTTTTTAACAATCAAAATTGAAAGCACTCATTAAAGAATTAAAGACATATTAACAAACAATATTTTAGTGCTATGTTTCACTATCTATATTATGAAGGACAAACGTGTCCGTGCGTAACGCTGACGTCATTTTGCGAATGGCAACACTTGACGATGAAATTTCGGCTTTGCGATTTTTGCTACTGCAATTTTTTTAATTTCTAAACATTGCACATTATCAATTTTTACACCGTTATATAGAGAAAAAAATCTACTTTCAAATGCAATTTGTTTGAAAACTGTATCACAATTTACTCATTTATTATAGCATTTCAATTAAATTTCAAGCAAAATTTTGTTTTAATCTTCCTCTATCGCTTGCAGACGATTACAAAATATTAATCTGTTTGCATTTTGAACAGTATAAAAAGTTCAACATTTATTTTCAGCTGATATTTAATAACGAAATTAAAACTTCATTAAGCAATAAATTAAATAATAGTATAAATAAAACACAAATTTAACAGACATGCAATTTAAATAAGCGCTTAAAACCGCCGAAATTGACAGAATAAAATAATCTGGTGTAGATAACGAAATCTTTAACGATTTCTTTGGCTATTAACTTCTGGCACGGGGCCAATACGAAATTACCGCTTTTAATAAATTTCAAAATTTTATTTGAATGTATAACCGACATTTTTCATATAAAAATTTTTTTTTGGTGTTATTAGGGGGCAATCTAAAAAAATTATTAAATGTAAAAAATCTATTAGAGTTTTCAATAAAAATAAATAAATGGTTTTCACATATATTCTCTAACCCGGGAAGCCCGGGTCGGATGCTCTAGTATTAGAAATGTACAGAAAATGATGTGAAGTGTGTAGATGTAACTTACAGACATTGAACCACAGCAATTATATTAACAATGCGCTTCTTTCCATTGGTAAACAAACAAAGAATATGGATTGAATTCTGAACAAAAGAGGAGTACATTAAGAGGAGATGCAGGTGTAACGTCCATTAAATTAAGATCATTCTTGTAGTTTTTTGGAAAAAAAATTATAGCTTTTTAAAATGGAAATTCGGTACTTCTCCGGTATCCCATCGACTACTATCCATTAAAAAAAAAAAAAAAAAACTATCACCAAACAATAGGATTTAACGCCGAAAATGCATGATCGTGGTGTCATATTCAGTTGACGTCAAATGCGTTACACGTGCTTGTTATCTCATCAAGTGATTTTTAATTCGACGTTTAATGTGTTTTTAATGATGTTTTACTAATTTATTAGTTATTTAATTAACTAAAATAAAAATTACGACTTCGACATCTATATATTTAAAACGCTAAGCGATTTCTTTCGACAATCCGTTAGAGCAAACTACTGCATCAAATTACACCATTCTTTTTTTAAATGAGAGATATTAGAACACAGATTTGTTATCGTGCATTCGTTTGTTCAAAAATGTAATTAATTAGCTGTAATTTTCAATTAAACATTTACTTCTGCTTATGACGTCATAAAGTTGACAACTCCCACTTTTGAGGGCATAGAGTTTTTTCCCTGAACCCTGTGGTTCGCCAATCTTTTGACATTAACTAATATCAACTAGGTAATATTTTAACATTGTAGTATAAAATCTTTAAAAAAAAAAACTTAATTAGCTAGAATATAATCATAATAAAATATCTAAACGTAAACATATCAAGATGAATAACAAATCTCACGTAAAATGTTGCAATTTAAATGATTCCAATTGAAACAAGGTTTGGAGAGTTATCCTTGACGCCCAGCTAACATAAAAGTACCTATTTTATTTTATTTATTTACACACATATTCAAATTTATTATAAAACACCAGGTTGCCATACAAAGCAAAAATCGTCATTTAGGTGCCAAAAAATAACCCAGGTGTGTCTGCGATATCTGTACTGATTTAATAAAAATTATTTTGGTTGCACATTGCAAAATTAATTAAATCCATGATTATTGTTTCTTTCTCAGATTAAAAATAAAAAATTGGTACTTCTCTATTATCCCGTCGACCACTTTTCATAACAAAAAACTATCGCCAAACTGTAACGCCAAATAAACGGGAGAACGTTGCCATTGGAATATCAAAATAAATAAATAAATAAAATACATGAATTTAAGGACACAATTGTTATTTTAATTAATGAAATAACTAATAAATCAGTAAAACAAAATGAAAAATAGACGCAAATATCGAATTAAAAACCACTTGATGACGTAACAAACACGTATAATGCTTCTGACATCAAGTAAATCGGACTGTATTTTTGGCGTTTAATTTTACAGTTTGGCGATAATTTTTTGTTATGAAAAGTGGTCGATCGGATAATAGAAAAGTACCAGAAAATTTAATGTTTAACGAAATTCAATTATTTGATCGATCGCAAATTTTGGTTCTTTTCCGTTATACCGACACCATGCCATACATGTAAATATATGCTTGGCGACAATGGTGTCCGTATAATGGAAAAGTACTCAATTTTTTCTTAGTTCGGGCTATACCAAAAACAAACATTTTACAGGTAACAAAAAAATCGCCGAAAATGGCTGCTTTATCAGCTGTTATGACAGCAAAGTTGGATAAAATCTAATAACCTGAATTTTACAACGTTTATGCGAAACACCACAGAGAACACACGCTATTTTTATATAAGTAGGGTATATTTAAACGAATAAGAGAACTAACAACCTTCAAAAATATAATGCATGAAAAAGTAAACAACTAAGTGATTCAGCAAATCATAAAAATATGTATTTCTTAATATAACTATAAAATACAGAAAAATATTCTGGTACCATAAAAAATATTCATTATCCCGTCGAAATTCCGTGCATTATCCCGTCGTCCGATTAAGAAAAAAAAAACTATATGCAAATTAGGTACTTTTCGGTTAGCCGGCGCCAATAACGTATATATATATATATATATATATATATATATATATATATATATATATATATATATATATATATATATATATATACACACAAAATAACAAACTCCAATGGAAAATTACTTGCAGAATCATTATCACAAAAGCCAACCAAAATCTATAAACTACATAAATTCAATACTAGAAAAACAAAACTATATACATTATATATATTTGTATCTATGTATGTATATCTACCCTATATATATAAAATCCTAATGAAACGAATTTGTGAAACGATTTTATGAAACGAATTTATGAAACGATTTTATGAAACGACTGATTAAACGACTGATTATGTTTCAGGGCTATTTTTAATAAAATATTAAACGCTTGATGGTGAAATTAATACCAATTGTCCATAAAAATCCGCGGATGTCAAAACTGGTAATAGAATTTTGAAATTGGAATTAGTTTTCGAGATATTAATTTTTTTCCAATTTTAATGACATTTCTGTAATGATGGCAACTAATTACTCAGTTTTTTGTAACAAAAAAGAGAAAAAAATGAAAAGGATTCCGATAGGGATTATTGATTTCTTTTTATTCGTCATTTTCAAATTGAAATTGAATTTATCTTTTATTTCAATCGATAATGAAGACAAGATTGTGAGTAAATTATGTTTTTCAGGAAAATTTGAAAAAAAAATCACATTTCTATCGTCAGGATTCAATTGTCTGTCAGCATTTAATTTAATTTATAAACTGAAAATATTTTGAATAAATTCGTCCAAATGACGTCATTTATGTAAACGTAAAAGAAAGGGAGGAAAAGGAATTAATAGTAATTATTATTTATTGATATCATTTTGTTATTTTTTTGTAAAATTTAATTAAACGAATTTATAAAATCACTAATTCGGATATTTGAAACGAATATATAAAATAATAATTGCCCAACTGAACGGAGAATAAAATATCCTGCTTGGTTTTTTCCGCCAAGCTTTTTAAAAAAGCCTCAAGACCCCTATAATAGAAAAGCACCAAAAGTTCATTGGGTTTGTTTTCATAACTTTTGACAACAAATCTATGTATATTAACGAATCTATCACATTTTGAAGCTCGAATTACGCCAAACCTAAAAGCAAAGGATCCTATACTGGAAAAGGTACCCGATTTTCTTATGGACAATATTCAAGTGACATAACATGATGTAAAATTATCGCGGATAGCAAATTTGTTTAAATATCTCATCAATTGATGCCGAATAAATGCAGGCATGCATGCACAAAATATTTAATTAATTTTGTATGATAAATACGTATTAGAAAATTCGTATATACATATTAATTAAAATAAATAATTTACATATTTAAAATAACATGAAAATATACATGATGGTGCACTAAAATAGAGAGAAAATTAAAACCTGTTACTGAAAATGTTTATAACATAGTACTTTTCAATACCGTGGTTCTTAATGTTATTCACAAGCAGATGGAATTTTTCTCATCCTTAAACGCAAAGGAAGAATAGAATACAGATCGTTGTTATAAAAGTCCGAGAGGTAGCCACAATTTAAACCTAACCATTTTATACAAACTGGTTTTCAAGTTGTAATTTATTTTGCTTATCAATCCCGAAAACAGTCGTCAGTTGTCGCAACAGCTGTGTATGAGGCCACATGATAATCAAAAAATGCCCCATTAAAACGTTAAAAACATGGCAACCCAATTACAGATTTACCAATATTTTTAAAATAAAGCACGCTGTCATGTTTTTTGAGGCCTCGAAGTCTCAGCGGGGGTTGGCGAGCGTAGCTCGCAGGGGTAGGCCCCCTAGTACTATATATCTACCCTATATATATAAAATCCTAATGAAACGAATTTGTGAAACGATTTTATGAAACGAATTTATGAAACGATTTTATGAAACGACTGACTAAGCGACTGATTATGTTCCAGGGCTATTTTTAATAAAATATTAAACGCTTGATGGTGAAATTAATACCAATTGTCCATAAAAATCCGAGGATGTCAAAACTGGTAATAGAATTTTGAAATTGGAATTACTTTTCGAGATATTAATTTTTTTCTAATTTTAATGACATTTCTGTAATGATGGCAACTAATTACTCAGTTTTTTTGTGACAAAAAAGGGAAAAAAATTGAAAAGGATCCCGATAGGGATTATTGATTTCTTTTTATTCGTCATTTTCAAATTGAAATTGAATTTATCTTTTATTTTAATCGATAATGAAGACAAGATTGTGATTAAATTATGTTTTTCAGGAAAATTTAAAAAAAAAAAAATCACATTTCTATCGTCAGGATTCAATCGTCTGTCAGCATTTAATTTAATTTATAAACTGAAAATATTTTGAATGAATTCGTCCAAATGACGTCATTTATGTAAACGCAAAAGAAAGGGGGGGGGAGGAATTAATAGTAATTATTATTTATTGATATCATTTTGTTATTTTTTTTGTAAAATTTAATTAAACGAATTTATAAAATCACTAATTCGGATATTTGAAACGAATATATAAAATAATAATTGCCCAACTCAACGGAAGGAGAATAAAATATCCTACTTTGTTTTCTATCCTGCTTAGTTTTTTCCGCCAAGCTTTTTAAAAAAGCGCCAAGACCCCTATAATAGAAAAGCAACAAAAGTTCATTGGGTTTGTTTTCATAACTTTTGGCAACAAATCTATGTATATTAACGAATCTATCCCTTTTTGAAGCTCGAATTACGCCAAACCTATCCTATACTGGAAAAGTACCCGATTTTCTTATGAACAATATGCAAGTGACATAACATGGTGTAAAATTATCACGGATAGCAAATTTCTTTAAATATCTCATCAATTGATGCCGAATAAATGCAGGCAAGCATGCACAAAATATTTAATTAATTTTGTATGATAAATAATTATTAGAAAATTCGTATATACATATTAATTAAAATAAATAATTTACATATTTAAAATAACATGAAAATATGCATGATGGTGCACTAAAATAGAGAGAAATTTAAAACCTGTTACTGAAAATGTCTATAACATAGTACTTTTCAATAGCGTGGTTCTTAATGTTATTCACAAGCAGATGGAATTTTTCTCATCCTTAAACGCAAAGGAAGAATTAGAATAGAATACAGATCGTTGTTATAAAAGTCCGAGAGGAAGCCACAATTTAAACCTAACCATTTTATACAAGCTGGTTTTCAAGTTGTAATTGATTTTACTTATCAATCCCGAAAACAGTCGTCAGTTATCGCAACAGCTGTGTATGAGGCCATGATAATCAAAAATGTCCCATTAAAACGTTAAAAGCATGGCAACCAAATTACAGATTTACCAATATTTTTAAAATATAGCACGCTGTCATGTTTTTAGAGGCCTCGAAGTCTGAGCGGGGGTTGGCGAGCGTAGCTCGCAGGGGGCAGGCCCCCTAGTACATATACAGGTGGTTATCAAAATAATGGAAACACCCTAGATTTTGAAGGAATTCTTTATTAATATGGCGTAGGACCGCCTTTGGCATGTAATACAGCTTGGATTCGCCTGGGAATCGAATCATACAAATTCTGAATAGTGTTTAGAGGAATATTGTACCATTCTTCATGGAGATATTGTGAAAGTTCCGTGAGAGATGCCAGTGGAGGATATCGATTCCGGATTGAAAGCTCTAAAATAGACCACAACGGTTGGATTATGTTGAGGTCTGGGGACTGTGCGGGCCAAGGTAGATGTTCCACCTCATCCTCATGTTCATCAAACCATGATTGGACAACTCTGGCTGCATGAATAGGGGCATTATCATCCTGGAAAATTCCATCTCCTGCAGGAAACAAAATTTGCATCATGGGATGGACCTGGTCAGCTAAAACTTCTCTATACTTCTCCCCAGTGATCCTTCCTTTCAGGGTTACGAGTGGACCAGCAGAAAACCATGACACGGCTGCCCATACCATGACCGATCCACCTCCATGCTTGACAGTTGGACGGAGGCAATCAGGATCATACGCTTGTGCAGGTGTTCTCCAGACATGTACCCGTCCTGTTGTGGGGAAAAGTGTGAAAGATGATTCGTCTGACCATATAACAGTCTTCCACTTATCAATCGACCAGGTTTTGTGGTTGTGGCACCACTCTACACGACGTTTGGCATTAGCATCTGTGACAAGTGGCTTGGGAATTGCTGTTCTGCCGTAAATGTTCTCTTTATGAAGGTATCTCCGAACTGTAATTGTTGACACTGGAGAATCCAGATGCTCATTGAGCTCTGTGGTCACTTTGGCTGCAGTTGTTTTCTTTTTAGACATTACAATCCGCTTCAATACCCGTCGGTCTCTTTCACTCAGCTTCTCCTTCCGTCCACTATTTTGCTTTGCTGAGCTTGTCTTTCCGCGCTGTGTGTATGCTGTCATGACTTTACACACCGTACCTCTAGAAACGCCTATAAGCTGGGATGTTTCGGTCACCGTTGCTCCAGCTAGTCGGGCTCCTACAATTTGGCCTCTTTGAAAATCTGTGAGGTCTGACATTTTACGCTTCTGACAAAAAAATCAAAACGTAGACAACTCTTCTAGAGCTCTCTCATACTACTTAATACATGTACTTTTTATATTAAAAAAAATCTGGTAGCTAAGATTATATTTTAATGCTTACGAAGGGAATTCTTAAATGTCCCTTTCATTCACAAGTGTTTCCATTATTTTGATAACCACCTGTATATATATATTATATTACGATGATTTACCGTCATATATTGTAGTTCAATAACGTTGATTATAGAAGCAGGAGCACACATGGTCGCACAACGAAGTTAAGAACGTTGGTTGTTATTGATGATATAAATATTTAGAAGCAGTCGTAACATTTTAGTTGCAGTTTCGACGCGGCCATAGTGGCAGTAGAATTTAAAACCCAGAGGCGTTTCTCCATGAATTCAAACGAACAAGGCTTTCAATTTCAATCCTTTATTAAATATTTCTCTTGGGCAGTTTCCACCATAACCATAATAGCCGTGCATCACTACGTCATCAAGGTATAGAGGGTAAGTATCAGAACATATCAATGATTCTCAAAACGAGCAGCCAGGGAGTTGTTTACAAGTGAAAATACGACTTAATTCTGGGGAAGCGCCGCAAGTAGCTGCTTTTTGTTACCCAGCGCAATAACACAAATTATGACGTAGAACGCGCACTGAACCAATGAAGAATTAAAGAAGACGCGTCATGCTACGTCACGACCAATGAAAGATAATTAGTAAAAGAGTTCGGACAGAGAGGAGTGGATTAATTTTGTAGTAAAGTGACTTTAGAGCGGAAAATTAATATTCGGAATAAAAATGAAAATGGCTCTCAAAAAACATTCTAAAACCCAGAAATGATCGGGGATCATGATAGCAATTAAGAATAACTAAAAGCTTTATATTTAAGTAAATTTGGACAATTTAGAATTAAATAAAAGGGAATTTAATAGAGTTAACGATAGAGCTAAATTAAGAATAAGGATTTAATGAATATAGAGTAGTAAATTGGAATAAAACAGGAAAAAAAAATTAGAATTGTAAGAATTTGGAATAATTTAACTAAGGAAAAATGGCGAAATTTTATTATTACATATAGATATATATACTTCCTTGGCGCCCTGCTAACCGAAAAGTACCTCAAATGATTCACCAAACTGTAGCGCCCAATAAATAAACGGAAGAATGTTGCCATTAAATCTAAAAAAAAAGAATAATAATAATAATAATAATAATAATAATTAAGAAAAGCCCCATTTACTAAAGTATCATTTATCAGTAACTTTTAACAATAAAATTTACAATATATTAATGAAAACAGAATCAAAAATAATTTTGGATATTTATTTATTTACATTATTTCTTTTAATTATGGAAAAGGAATAATCATCCTGATTATGTAAAGGAATGAAGAAACCATACAAATAAATTACACTTGAAAACATTAAAAATCTCCTTTTTCTGTAGATTGATTTATTATTGTAAAAAAAATTCTTCATCTTTACATAAAAATTGATTAGCTTAAAACAATAGATGCGTTTCAGAAGATATGGATTTAAAACGAACAATGATTAAAGAGGATATTTTAAAAATTTTGATCAAAACATTTTAAAACTTTTTTTAACGTCGAATTTCGACGGTGCGTTTGGGGAGAAGCAATGCACATGCGCATAGGAGCTCATTCGGTTGCATTATCACAGGGGGCGGGGGGAATGTGTGCCTTATTTAATATGTTCTTTTATTGACTGAATATGAGATGAACGTAGGGATATGCTATTTGTATGATACTTCATAGGTTCAGGAAATTTTCTTTCTTGCCGTGGGGAATAGGGCGGTAATGTCAAACTGATTTCCATTTTGTTTACGGATTGTTTGTTTGGAGTTTGCATCGGAAATAATAATGTAATTCACTGGGGGAAATTTTTTTAAAATAAAATATTTGAAAAATTGTTTCATAAGCACCCCTATTTATGTAATAAAGAAGCTTATTTTACTAATATTGCTATTGTAATTTTTTCCGTCAAGTTTTGACGGGTACCATCTAGTCATGATATTAAAAGAGAAAAGGCATTGAAAAAATGTTGTGATGCGCAGTTACGTAGATCAATTTTAACTAACGTGACAAACATTTATCCAACAATAGAGAGGGATAATTAAGAAAAACGAGCAGGGAAGACCGAGCTATGCTCGGTCAAAATTAAATTTCAGTTCAAATATCATGACCCATGACCTAAATGACCCACTAATTGAATTTTCTCGAACATGCGACTTAGTCCAACAGTCTTCTCGTGCCCGAAAACCATAGGATGCAAAATTTAGTGTAAATAGTCTGAGCCGTTTTTAAGATAAAATAGCTTGACCCATAATGATCCATGACCAAAATGACCCACTAATCGAAATTTCTCGAACATGTGACCTAGCCTAATAGTCTTCTTGTTCCCTAAATCTGTAGAGTGCTAAATTTATTTCAAATCCTCTGAACCGTTTTTAAGATAAAATAAGCTTGACCCATAATGACCCATGACCATAATGACCCACTAATTGAATTTTCTCGAACATGTGACCTAGCCCAACAGTCTTCTCGTGCTCGAAAACCATTGGATGCAAAATTTAGAGTGAATTGAGCCGCTTTTTAGATCTTGACCCAGAAATGACCCACTAATCGAATTTTCTCGAACATGTGACCTAGCCCAGTGATTTTCGCTTGCCCGAAACTCGTAGGATGCAAAATTTAATCAAAATCGTTAGAGCCGTTTTTTAGATAAAATTAATTTGACCCGCTTTGACCCACAAATGACCCACTAATCGAAAGTTCTCGAACATGTGACCCAGCCCAATAGTCTTCTCGTGCCCGAAAATAGTCGGATACAAAATTTCGTCAAAATCGTTTGAACCGTTTTTTAGATACAATTAGCTTGACCATGACCCAAAATGACCCACTAATTGAATTTTCTCGAACATGTGACCTAGCCAAACAGTCTTCTCGTACCCGAAAACTATTGGATGCAAAATTTAGTGTAAATTGAGCCGCTTTTTAGATCTTGACCCACAATGACCCAGAAATGACCCACTAATCGAATTTTCTCGGACATGTGACCTAGATCAATGATTTTATCGTGCTCGAAACTCGTAGGACACAAAATTTAATCAAAATCGTTAGAGCCGTTTTTTAGATAAAATTAATTTGACCCGCGTTGACCCAAAAATGACCCACTAATCAAAAGTTCTCGAGCATGTGACCCAGCCCAATAGTCTTCTCGTGCCCGAAAATGGTCGGATACAAAATTTCGTCAAAATCGTTTGAACCGTTTTTTGGATACAATTAGCTAGACCGTGACCCAAAATGACCCACTAATCGAATTTTATCGAACATGTGACCTAGCCCAATGGTTTTCTGGTGCCCCAAAATGGTAGTATACGAAATTTCGTCAAAATCGTTAGAGCCGTTTTTAAGATAAAATTTGCATATATATATATATATATATATATACCGGGTGATCCAAAAGTCAGGACGAACTTTAAAAATGAATAATGTTCTGTTGGCGACCAACAGATGGCGCTATAGTGTTTTATTGCACCAAAAGATGATTTACAAATGAAAAAATGTTGATAACTTACAAGTCAGCTTAATTACAGTTAATTAGTACTACAGTAAATGTTCAATGTGCTGTCTATCATTCAGAAGTACAGCTGTGAGACGAGGCACCACACCATTCACAGCATTTAGTAGCATTTATTGCGTTATGGCAGACACATTTTGCCGGATGGCGTCTTTCAGTGCTCAACTAATGGACAGCATATCGATGCATACAAGCTTCGAACTACCATTACTTGTTGCAGTTGCTCCTTTTTATATCGTTTGTTGCTTTGCATAATCCTACATCAGAAATCCGACAGCGCCATCTGTTGGTCGCCAACAGAACTATTTTTTATTTCGTTGCCACACAAAACCCGGTTTCTTTTCTATCTGTTTGGTGCAAACCGTATCTTTTTATCTTGATTCGTTTTCGAATTATTCATTTTTAAAGTTCGTCCTGACTTTTGGATCACCCGGTATATATATATATATATATATATATATATATATATAACCACACACAAGATTTGCTCGTATTAGAATATATGATAATGTAAATAAATAAATATCCGAGATTATTTTTGTTTTCATTATTTTGTTTTCATTAATATATTTTAAATTTTATGGTTTAAAGTTACTAATAAATGATACTTTAATGCATGGGGCTCTTTTTTTTTTTTTTTTTTTTTTTTTTTGAGATTTTAATGCCAATATTCTTTTATTTGTTTATTGAGCGCTACACATTTGGCGATAGTTTTTTTTTTTTTTTAAATGAAATGTGGTCGGCAGGATAATGGAGAAGTACCGGAAATTCTCGTTACATTAAGTAAACATTAAGGAGCAAATTTAATAATAATAATAATAAAATCTAACCATGGTTTAAAAGTTTTAATACAAATACCTAATTTTGACGTCATATTTAACTTATTTGGTAAATTTTTAGGATACCTAACGGGAAGTCATTCGATTAAGTAGTTTAGAAATTATGTATGTTTAAAATTTAGAACTCTTAATGTTAAATTCATTTTTAAATAGACCCACCAATAGCCGAGAATTCTGCTCTCAAAACTGGTAGACAACCAATGCTGGGTTCGAACCCAATCGTTTCCATCGGCCTAATAGTTCGGAGTTTTCCGTGGTTTTATTCGAACCTTGGATATCCTTGCGTAAATATGGGTTATGTTCCCTCCCAAAGACTCCCACGGAGGTCACTACCCCCCGCCCCCCCCCTGGCCTCTGGCCTATGTCCCTTTTGTAGATAATCGGCCGTCATAAATCACCAACCAATCAACGTTTTACTTACCCATCATACGTAGTATAGGGTAAGTTTTGTTATCGTTTTGCAAATCGAAAAAAAAATTTTGACGGATTTATACGTTTCAGACACAGGAGATTCCGAAAAACATATTTGTAGAAAAAAAAAATGCCGACCGTCTGTCTGTGTGTGTGTCTGTAAACGCTCTATCTCCCGAACAAATTGAGATAGAGACTTAAAATTTGGAATGTACTTAGCATGTAATAAGGGAAGAAGCTTATTGAATTTCAGTAACCTCGATTATCCGGAACTTTTTTTTTCGGACTCTCGAAATATTCGTTCTGATAAAAGGTATATAAAAATTTTCGAAATTGTTTATTTTAAGGAGTGAATGTAAAAGACAATAAAAAACCATAAATTTTTCATAAAGAATGAAGTCGATCGGATTATTAGTTGCCGAGATATTTCTAATGCTATTTTCCACACTCTTCGATTTTTCATGACCCTGTATTTCATTCAAATTTCCATTCAAAGATATATTTTAATTGGAAAGGAGACGCTTAATTCGATGCAGTAAACCGTTAGTTAATAGGATTATCAATTTTGGAGTTATAAGGATGTTTCTTTTACGCAATTCAGTAGTAGAGGCTTATGACGTCAAGACAGGATTTTATTCGAATTGCAATGCATTTTATCAGTAGTTTACACAGGTTTTATTTTCATATTTTATATTATGCATATCCATGATGGCTAAGTATTACGTTGGCCCCCAAGGACTAGTTTAAATCGTTGCAAAACAGATTGCAATGCTTGTAGTGTTTTAAGCATAATTCGAAAACTATTTAGCGGAATTTTGGATTTGCTTACTTGAAGTTTCTAGAAATTAATTGCGGTGAAATAATTCATAGTTTACAATCCATACTTTTTTCGAAAATAATTAAAAAGATTTTTTTTTCTCGAAATTGATTTAATAGAAACGTTAAGGACTTTCAAACCTTGAATAAACTAATGAATAGTAACAATATTAATTTTTGAATACACATTTTTACTTTTGTAATTGCAAAATTTAAAATAAATATATAAGCATAGATGTATTACAAATTAAAATACAGCAGAAAAAAAAAATGAGCATAGTTTATTAACTAAAAGAATTTATCATGGAATATGTGATTTTAACTTTGACATTAAAAAAAAAACAATTATAAATATTAATATCTTTACAAAAAGAAAGTATTGGATTCCTGAAAATTTTCGACTTCTGGTTTTCAACGGATTTATAAGTTTTAGAAAGTCCCGAACATTATTTGACTGTTTTTAGAAAATGTCTGTCTGTGACTCTGTCTGTCTGTCTGTATGTGAGAAAAATTTTGTGGGCGCTCTATTTCAAGAACTAATGACGAAATTTAATAAAACTTTTGTTTCTGTTAGACCTTAATATAAATTGATGCGGATTACATTTTGGTGTAAATTGCCCAATAGGTGGCGCTGCTTGGCTACAGTTTTCACGATTTTCACTACAGCTATATCTCAAGAACTAATGCACATAATTTCATCAAATTTCAGATTCTGTTAGACCATGATATAAATAGACGCTGATTATGTTTTGGTGTAATTATCCCAACATGTGGCGCTGCTATGCTAGTTTTTTCATGATTTTCACGATAGCTATATATCAAGAACTAATGCACAGAGTTTGGTCAAACTTAAGATTCTGTTAGACCTTGACATAAATAGATGATGATTACGTTTTCGTGTAAATCTCTCAACAACTGGCGCTGCTATGATGCATTTTTCATGATTTCCACGATTTTAGCGATAGTCATACCTTAAGAACTAATGCACGGAATTCAATAAAACTTTAAATTCAGTTAGACATTGATATAAATTGGTGATGATTTTAGGCTGATTTCTTGTTGCAAATGAAGTTCTTTCGTTTCATAGGAAATTGATCGAAGTCGAGATGTCTCAGGGGCCAGAAAGAGGAATTATGGTTCTTGAAAGGGAACGTGGATTTGAACCCCGCTCCTTGTATAAGATGTTTCTCTGTTTTTATTAATGTTCTGATAACTCAGTTCAATAATTTAAATTCTATTTTATTTCAGGAGGAATAGTTATAAAATTTGACTTTTTTTCTTCATTATTATTAAGGAAAATTTACCATATTTTTTTAATTAATGATTTTGTATTTAAAATTTTAAATTAAAAGCATTGGGATGTAATTATCGATTTAAAAAATTGAAATGGTGCTTAATTTTTGGTATGCTTTTTAATACAATTATAAATCAGGTATAATTAATAAAGTTATTTTTCGTACAAAAAACAAAATAAGAAACAGAAGGAAAAATATTTATATAAAAAAAACTGTGGATGTTCTCTATTAGTATAGTAATACAGTTAAATGTTTATATTTGAGAAAACTAATAGCACTTTAACTTTAAAAATTTCTTTATAAAATTCTTTAGAAAAAAAAACTTGGAGTTGTTTTTTATAGACATGAAAACTGAATTCTCTAAAAAAAAGTTCTGCTGTCTGTATCCATGTAAAGAGAGTAGATATGCGGCCGGTCTCCAAGCCCGGTTACAAAGGGAGAGGTTTTTATATATTTTTTTAACTACCGCATATACTCGTGTATAAGTCGAAGGATTTTAAACAAAATTTGGGAGTTGAAAATGGAGGGTTGACTTATATACGAGTTAGTAAAAAAAAATAATATTTCACACTCCGGAAGAAATGTGAAAAAGTGGAGTGAAATACCGGAGTCACCGGGTCTAGGTTGGAGAGAGAGATGAAAGCGGTTAGTGTTCAATTTCCCTGTGACTGACAAAAAAAGCTCAACAATAATGTGCCTGTAATTGTTCTGCACCCATTTTCTCTTGAGATATAATTCCTTTCAACCCCTTTTAAAAAAGAGTCAACTTGAGAATGCTTTTAAATTTTTCTCATAAAAGTCCTTGTAATACAAAGAACTTCTATATTTTAGCAGTCTAAGAAGTTGTTTACCCTTGTAAATAAGGCTTGAATAGGTTTTTCAAAAACATTTTCTTTTTAAGTATCATTAAACTGATTTGAATAGGTTTCAAAATAGTTTAAGCTTCTTCAGTTTTACATAATTATACAGTTTTTAAACATAGAATTTTTTTTTAAAAGTCTGATTAGAAACGTTAAAAAAAATGTTTACTAATTTAATGAAAATTTATTATTATTATTTTTTTATCCTCGATTACAAATCCTTTTTCAACATACTACCAGAAATGTAGTCCGACTTACATGCAAAATTCAATTTTTTTTCAAAATTTTGCGTAAGAATTGGGGGAGGGGACAATTGGGGGAGAATTGGGGGACTTATACACGAGTATATACGGTATATTGCTAACTAGTATTAAAAAATGCTCTGAAGAGCACCAAAAAAGGTTCATATGTTTAAGTATGAAAAAGGGTTGGTCAAGTGCTTCTAATTGAACATGAGAAAGGAAAGGGGTTCCTTCTTGGCTGCAGCTCACTGTCAATGCCAACTTTTGAAAAAATCATATTCGCGCTTTTTCATATAAAAGAAATTTGCGGTACTGTAGTAAAACTTTCCAACGTGCTTTATATGTCAACTGCACTGTTCTGCTGTTGTACTGGGCGTGCGCCTGCAATGCAACTTTGTACAGTGCACTGTGTGCTATTATTGCTCTACAGACTATACTACACTGTACACTCCTATTACACTTTTGAGCCTCGGTGTACATCCGCACTGTTCTTTTGTACTTCCGTATAAAAGGTATATGCGCCTAATGTTCGTTTATAGCTTACATATGCATTGCTGTACTGCATATTGCATTGTGGAGCCACAGCCACTTGCATATAATTTCAATCAATGAATGCATTATACTCTAATGCGTGCATATGTGAAATTGTTCCTGTTCACATTGCTGCAACATTCTGCACTGCAATACAAATCAATTTTCTGCGCAGTTCTACACTGCAGGTATACTTGGTAGCACTGCATGAGTGTGATACGCTGCAGAAGTTCTGACGTGTGTGATCTTTTGAATCTTGTGATCTTTAAAATGTCAATTTGAGTTCAGAAATTTTGTCACAAGGATCCTTTAAATGTTTCATTTTCTCTTTGCGCTAATACTCTATTAGGAAGCTTTCAATACAAAAAAGTATAAAGCTACCTATTGCAGCCGTTCTGAGGAAAGCAGTTCCGGAAAATTTCGATATATTTTCACCGATCACGACCCCCAGACCCCAAAACCACCCTCCGTTCAAATGTTGATTTATATATATATATATATATATATATATATATATATATATATATATCTGACCTATGTCATACGATAACGCTCGTATTTATAAATCAATTTTGATGAAACTAATTGTGTGTGTTAAGCTCACCAATGTCTCGACCGAGTTCGTTGGCCAGCTTGGTCCGCCATTTTGTTTCAAGATGGCGGCCACTTAAAAATTTAAAACTAAAATAAATATACAAAAAAGTTAAAAATTCAAATTTAGTGTTAGGCCTTAATACAAGGATTCCAGAGCATTTTTTGGTTTACCTCTATCTTAAGAAATGGCTGAGATAGAGCAGTTTGAAATTCTAGGGTGGCTGACATTTTGAAACAAGACAGCACATTACAAAAATTTTCATTGTTTTTAAAAATACAAATTGCACAAATTGTGCTTATTAGTTGCTAAAATCAGTGTAAAAATTGTTTTAAACTCATAAAAGAGCTAAAATCCTACATGTTTCGGCTTTAAACTTAAAGCCATCATCGGGGAAGAGGAACAACACAAACGACTACTGATCTTTTAATTTTCGACACGAGATCTCGTGTCGAAAATTAAAAGATCAGTAGTCGTTTGTGTTGTTCCTCTTCCCCGATGATGGCTTTAAGTTTAAAGCCGAAACATGTAGGATTTTAGCTCTTTTATGAGTTTAAAACAATTTTTACACTGATCTTAGCAACTAATAAGCACAATTTGTGCAATTTGTATTTTTAAAATACTAGTTAACAGTGTAGTGTCCAAATGGATTCAATTTTCATTGTTGTAATAATTTTCCCAATCATACGCATAAAACTGTATATTCATATCCGTTAGCGCAAATTCTCGCCAAACTTGGCGACAGTTGGCGGAATATCGCCAAATTTGGCGACCAAAATAAGTCTTCATAAATGAAGCCAATTTGGCTATTGCTCAATAATTTGGCGAATTTCTTATTCAAATTCAGTATTAACGAATCTTTTGTAAACGTTTTCTTTGCATTTTAACTTGCTGTTTTCGTGTAACAATAGCTAAAATTTTAAAACGAAGATATAGGAAAGCTACCTTTTAATCCCGGTACAGGCCGGAAGGACTTTTTCTTATTCCTAACAGCAGATGTAACATTTGTTTTGTAAATTTAAACCTAATGAACAATTTAATTTATGTAACAATCCGGGAAACATTTGATGAGTCTTAAGTTGCCAACTTCAAAAGTAGTTAACCTTTCTCTCATCCATGCTCAACCTGCGGCCCGCGGGTCGCAGGGGGCTTGTCAACGCTTTATATGCGGCCCCAGACGCACAATTATTAATCCATTATTTATAAGAATTTTAGATGCAAATAAAAGATATTTCAGACCTACAACTATTGTTTTAGATATTTTTATGGGAAACAAAATATCTATGCTGTATGTATGCTGTATGTAAGCAATTTAAAATTATGTTAAAATATTCTATTTATGTCATTTGATCAGTCAGACATTCTGTTACGTTGTCTTATTAGCGTTACAGTGGTATATATAACTTTTAATCTTCAAAACTAATCAAACTTTATTTAAAATTAATTAAATTATGCACTATATATTTGAATTTATTTATTTTATGTTATTTATTTATTTATTTTTATTTTTTAAGTTGAAGTTTTTGTATTGAGCAAAAGTCTGATTTATTAATGAAATTTTCCTGATTTATGTATTTTTAAATCCGGGAAATTCTGCATCATTATACTCTGTTTTCAACAGGGCCGGATTGTTTATTAGGTGTCCATGTAGGGGTGCCAAAACAATATGTGATTAACGAATTCATACAAGATGCTTTCAAGAACAATACACTGTTCCAATTAGGTTTGAATTGGTTCAATATTCCATACGTTATTATGCTGATATGTTTTGCGTGTTTTTTGCTATTGCATTTCCCTATGAATAAACTTTAACATCTACATACTTGATTAACGAATTCATCCAAGATGCTGTCAGATAAATTCATTTTCCCAATTAAGTTAGAATTGGTTCAGTATTTGGGACGTTATTGGGATAACAAGATTTGCATTATAAACAAATATATTTATCATATATACAATTCTAATGAAACGATTTTATGAAGCGATTTTTTGGAACGACTGATTAAACTAATAAAACCACTGATGAAACGAATATATGTTAAATGGAGGGTTTGTAGAGCGCTGACGGTAATGTGATTTTTGCATGTTGTTACAGTTTTTGATGAGTTTTTAATTAATATCTCGGCTAATTATCAAAATATTAAAAATCCTATATTTAGGTGCATCAGGACATGCCTTGGACTACCTTAATTAAATTTTCCGACCTGTGCGAGCTGCAGATTTCTCTAGCCATCGCCAACAAAACCCACACACACACATACAAATAAATCTCTTTTATTATAGATATACATTGATGAACATTTTCTCATTAGTCTTTTTACGCTGGTAATGCGTCTGTTGAGAAATTGCATAACTAAATTTTTAAAATGGATTTTTTGTTATATTATCTCATATAGGAAAGGAACCATACTCCAAGTTAAAAAATTATATAGGGTAATTTAAACTCAACTTTCTTGTATGCCGATAACGCCTCTTAGCAAGCAATATATTAACAGAATTTAATTAAAAGTGGGTTTTTTTATGTTTCACTGTATTATGACTGTATTAAAGATGAAAAAAGAAGGAAATTTGGGTAACAGGGCTTTAAAAATAGGGTAACAAAATTTATATAAATAATTTTAATAAATTTAAATAAAATTAATTTTTTTATGTTTCACTTTATGGTAGCTATAGTGAAGTTAAAAGTAGGTGTCACAGATTAAATACAATTTTCTTCTACCGTGATCCAGCTTAAAATGCCACAATCTTCGGTCCCCAAAGGTTTTAATGAGTTTTCACTGTAATTTAATGCTGCTTTTTTAGCAATGTAAATTTATCACCGCTTCAGAAATCTGTAATTTTAAAATATAAATTTACTTTTTACCATTCTTTTTTATTGTTTACATAATAGCAAAATCCTCAACTTGGTTATTATATAAGAACACAGTAATAATGAACAAATACCCTGGTCCCTTCGTTCTCTTATTACGGATTTTGAAAAAGCTTGTAGCCAGGGACCGATTTACAAATTTGGAGGCCCTGGGCACAGAGGCGTATGAAGGGGGGGGGGGGGGCTTGCACCGATGCTTACAAAGGCATTGAATAATAAAAAAATATATATAATATCTAAAACAGTCTTATTAAGATAACCACTATTGTCTTTAATAATTTCTGTAAAATATCAATTAAAACAATTAAATTTGATAATTATTAATTTACTTTTAAATAATTATTTTATAATTATGAATTTTTAATTGAATTTTATAATAAACTGTGTGGTGCTGATTACCTTTCTCTATGCAAATCCATATATCTGGAAAGATAAAGTATGCAATAACTAATAATCAATTTACCGCAGTAAAAGCTATAATTATTTAAAATATTAGCATATCCTATTAATCAAATACTTTCAAATACAAGAATTATATATATATACAAGTAACTAGCAGAACCACATGGCTTTGTCCATGTTAACCATGAGGGCCTTACAGGTAAAATAAATAAAAATGAAATAATATGGCGATCCCGAAAACGGAGTTCTGCACATAAATGAAAAAATGAAGTTACTTTGACACATCATAGACAATCTTTGACAAACAGACTTTTCCATTTTAATTATATTTTTTGACAGTTAAAACTGTTTTGGCCAATAATTGAAAAATCTTCAGTAGAACTTGGAGGTCCCTGAAAATCGGGGCCCTGGGCCCGTGCCCCGAATACCCTGCCGTAAATCAGGCACTGGTTGGAGCAACAAATTTGCTACAACTACCAGTATCAAAGATAGAATGTTAGAAAAGAAAAGATAATATCAACAATAAGACAAATTTTGGTTTAGAGTATTTAACATATAATGTTACATACATACCTATTATGGTTGACCGTTGAGATATAATTATAAGTGAAGGTGCTGGCTGAAGTATGAACGCTAAGGGGATCCTTGAAATATCACTCCGTAGTACTTTTAATACGCATTTTTGTGACTCAAACTACAAAGTATAGAATGACTTTTAGGATATAACTATCTTACTAGATAACTGATCGATTGGCAGTTGATAACAAAGTTGCGAGATAAGTATAGAGATATCAGATGAAAGAACAGACAGTCTAATAGTCTAATTCGTTAGTCTGAGATAGAGACAGCTGAGACAGCCTCCCGGAAATACCACCCAGAAGGACCTTTCCAGTTCCTGCAATCCTGTTTCAAAGACGATAATCTTGGAAAAGGGAAGATGATCTTATTTGAATAGTAAAATAGAACAATAGAAGGGTTCATTCAATTGTGTATATGTTAAGGGTCACGTCTCTCCACTACAGGTATTCACCCCAGAACTATAGAGTAGTATGGAGTAAACAAAAAATTAGAAAATTGTTATTTTCATCCCTTTCACAAAGGGACGTGTACCGATTTCCTTTATATTTATTATATTTTTTTTATTAACAAGCACGATACTGAAAATTATTTGCAAGCTTTGGCATTGGTTTTACTTTAAAATAGAGGTTCTTTCTTCTTTTTCAACACGAGTAATATGGAAATAAACATAAAAAACTGAAAATTCATTCATCTGGAAATCACCACCATTAAATACTTTACAATAACTATTAAATGAAAAAAATATATATAATAATAACGATTCTTAAAATACATTGCAATTTACAGCAAAACCTGCGAAAATGGAATTAGCTAAGGATCAGAAAAGTTCCGTTTTAGATAAATTTCCGTATTAACATGGATAATTGTATTGCATGTCATTCTTGTCATTGAGACAATGAATTTTTCCCACTTAATTTTATCGACACTATTCCGTTATAGACAGGTTCTTTTTCACAGGTTTTATTATGTTATAATAATGAAATCTAAAAAGTGTTAATTTTTGTAACTTTCCTTCCTTCAAAATATTGTCATGCAATACTTATTATAATACTAGATTTAGAAAAAATAAATGTGATTCAGTACTTTTCATTTATATATGTTAACGATATAGTTTTGTTTTGTTTTATCGTTTTTTGCTTGTACGGTAAAACCTGTCAAAACGGCCCACGTAAGAAATACTAAACCAGGGTTCGTACTGTTCTTAGAATCCACCCCTTTTATCCCAAAAGAAACGATTTGACTTTTTGATTAAAAATACTTAGTTTTATGCAAAATCAGCAAAAAGTCCTTAATTTTATTATCACGTTATTTCTAAATGACCCTCTCTCACACCTTTAAAGTGTTTTTTTAACACTTTCCAACCTAGTCGAAAAGTGTTTATGATTTCGGTTTGTCTGCTGTATGGCCGTGCTCCTGCTCTAACTCGCATAAAAATACTCGAAACGACCTGAAATTTTTGTATGTCATTGTCGTTTACTATAGCATGTTCCCTATTTCAACGGAAGTGTGTAGCACTTATACTTATATTACAGAGACAGTCAAAAGTATTCCATTACACTACAGTCAATGGGAAATAATCGTACATGTGCGATATTTTTACAGTCTATGGGTGATAAGGGCGTTTTCAACGTTATGTATTTAAGTTTAACTAAATTTTTTTCATAGTATGTGTGTGTTTATAAACTCGGTTGGTCACATACAGGAATATATAGGGCTACACAAAGGAATCCGTAAGTATTATAGACTATGAGAGTGAATTTACGCATTTTCTTGCTATAATATATGGAACTTAATATATATATTAACCTACTTATAATGGAACTATAATATATTTAGTATCTAATATAAGTTTGTGGAATATAAATAAATTCATTTACAGGGCTATACAAAGAAAAATATATATTGTCGTTTACTGTTGGTAATTGCTGCGAGTGGGTTTTAAGTTGCCTTTTAGCTTAATATGTATGTGGTATGTACAAAAGTCATCACACAATATACAAGGCTGTATACAAAGAATTTCAAGTGCATTTCCATCGATCGGAGAAAATTGCTAAATGTGAATATTCTAACTGAACTAAATTTGATCATGCTATATATCCCCATCTATTGATCATATACAGGGCTGCACAGAATAATTCGATTACTTTTTTGACACTGGAAGGTAATTTCGGAAACTGTATTTTTAAATGTGGTATATGTTTCCTAAACTGTTTACTTACATATCTTCTTTTACCTTAAATAAGGTGAAAGAAGATATGTAAGTAACCAGTTTGTTTCGTTAGAACGAAACGGTGAAGTTTCGTTACAGTTTTCTGGTTGTGTTGGAAAGTGTTTCATAATCTATGCTTGACTCATGATTTTTCGTTCTTGTTTTTTTGTTGTTATTTTTATTATTCATGGCAGAAATCACTGAAAGAAATTAATTTAAAACAGTGTTTTGTCAACAGTAAAATTTTGACTAAACTGGCTTCCTTATGCTTCTTCGATGTTTATAACTGGAACCAATATCCAATATATCAGGAGTTGGAATCCTTCATGTTTTGGCAAATCCGTTTTTTAAGAGCGTTCGTAATTATATAAATACGTAGCACCTATAGTCATCGTCTGGTCTGTCCGTCTGTCCGCATATAACAGCACAAAAGCTATCTAAACGAGTGGTTTGAAATTTAATATATTGCAGAATTTTGTCGAGTCATTTCAAATTTTACGAAAATCGAATAAAAACTTAAAAAGATATAATAAAAGTTTTATTCATTCATAAATCCTAAAATACATAATTAATTCAATGATATCCCATGACAGGTAACAATTCTAAATTGCCATGGTGATTACCGTCCTGTTTAAGATGGAATCCTATTATTTCCGTATTACTGAATTTAAAATCCGAATTTGTATGCTAAAATAGTTTAATTATAGCAGTAATATAATCTATCGACTGTTTTTTGGATAAATTTTTCCGGAGAAATAGATATTAAATGGAAAAAGAGTCTAAACATGGATTTCAAGTTCTCAATTTTTTAAAGCTAGGCTTATGTTTCCCATTGGAATTTTTTGTAAATATCAACAAAGGATAAAATGTTGCCAACTTAAAATGTACTTATTTTATTACGGAAATTAATCATATCATAATAACAGACAATATAATTCATTTCATTGAAATAATAACGATGATATTTTTACATTGTCTTTTATTGGATATTTGCGCATAGTATAATTTTAATGTAACAGAATTGAAATTAATTGTTTGTAAAAGTGTATTGAAAATTAATTTCATAAAATAAAATTAATATATATAATATGAAAATCTGCACATAAAATAAATTTTGTATTCATGCATTTTTGCATAAGAGTGCAATAGCTATTGCACCAAGATCTGAATATTTATAAAACTAGTTATAGCCCAAGTGCACCTCATTTGTCACGTTTGACTTACAATTTCCAACTTGTCCCTTTTTAAGAACGGAAAACTAAAATTGAATTTTTATAAGTATGTATGAAGTGTAAAAATGTACGTATTTAAGATGTATATATAATTGTATATAAGTAAACTAAAATTGAATGTAAGTATATGTAAGTAGATACTTCACTGTTTCGTGCAACTGTATAGTGTATTCATCATGAAGGTAATTTAAAAATAAAAAAGTATTTATTAATTAATTTTCAACTACTGTGACCCGTAAATAAAATCAACCAATAAGGAGGAGGTTTCTTTTTTTTTCTTTCTTTCCTGCTTACATTACCGAATCATGTACGTAAAATCTTATCTGCACTATTAGTCCAGTAGAAAGTAGAAATAGCATTTTACCTTACAAAAATTCGGGTAACTCTGATTTCTGGATATGTTGTAAAGGTTGACACTATAATAAAAAAAAAAACAAGTTTTCGACTTTCTAGACCTTGTGCGTTTTTCACAACATTGAAAAAAACCAATATTTTTCAGCACTTTTTTCGATTTTTCTTAAATAACTCGGTTTCAGTAAATTTTACAGAAAAAGCAATTTCACCATTTTGTAGAAGATAAAATTCGCTACAATATGCAGTATTCATGTTTGTAAATTGTCCAATTAGAGGGTGCGATACGGAGCTGGGAAAATAGGGTTAAATTTGGAAAAAATACAAAAATCCACAAATGACGTTATTTTTTGTTAATAACCCACTTTTAGTGCATTTTAGAAACAAAACTGACATAATTCCGCCAAATGCCCCACTGTGTGTTGTGACCAAAATGTGAATTTTAAAAATCTTTGAAAGTGAGAGGGAACATTTTTAAAAAAGAGTCGTTTTAATGAGCTGTCAGTACAGGACTGTCACTTTTTAATTTATCGAATTATAGGAAAATGAACTTTAAATAGATCAATTTTAGTTAGTATGTAATTGGATATTATGACTCAAATATAATTCTGCATTTACTACAAGAAAAAAAAAATGTTTTTATTTTAATTTAAGAGAGTTTGTCATTTCCGTTATATTTCTTTTAGGAAAATGAATAAATTGCGTTAAAATAACTTCATAAAATTTATAACTTTTAAATTACTGCTACCACCGAGGTGACAGAAAAAATATATGGAGGGGGGGGAAAGGGGGTAGCGAGTTGTTTAAATACTTTAGAGAATTAGTTCTTTTTATTATTAAAATTAAAATTGCTTGAATGCTACCTTTTTTAATTTGGATTTTCATTCTTTTCCAAAATTATTCCAGATTAAAACAACAAAATTTAATTGTCAAAATTCAGGTGGCGTTATCCGCTCCGATAATTTCGAAATTAAACAGAATTTAACTATCTTGAAAATATTTATGGCGGACTAAATTAACCCACATTATCCAAGTTGCAGGTTTTCCTGTCAAGAAGTGTTGTCAGTTTGGCAGATAATTTTTATGTTAAAAAATGCTTGATTGTTAGAATATTTTTGAATTAGTAATATTCTCCTTATTTAATATCCAGATTATGTAAAGCAAATTACTATTTCTAAAAAAATAAGAAGAAGAAGAAGAAGAAGGTAGCATTTATAAGCAAGTTTATACAGAATCGTTTAAATAAAGCTCTTTTATGTATGCATGTGTAGTCATCATTAAATTAAAAGGACTCTGTATAACAACTCCTTAAAATTAATGAAAAAATACGAGTTAATTATTTAAAAAAACATCAGTTCTAATAGGCACATACATTTTGAAATGATCTACGATAAAAAAAATATTTATTTATTTATTTAAAAAGAGCCAGATATGAAAGTAAATTGGAATATCCAAATCGTCTGCGCAAGAAAACTTCTGAACAATGAAAAAAATAACAGCTGCCACTGGCTACCGTCGAAAAGCCGCCATTTTATTATTTAAAACATGAGACGAAAAACGCTCTTTTGCCAGCCAAAATATTTAAAAATTTCATTTTAATTTCGTGTAATAATAGTCGTATGGTCATTGCGTAACTTTGCGAGGTGCTTTTTTAATTACTTCATTGTTATCTGGTTACTTTTGGCTAATATTTTATTAATTAAATGTTCTTAATTTTGAATTTTATTCTTCCTACGATTCCCCCTCCCCCCAATAAATAGTTGGATAACAAAAACAAATGTATGTAATAATTTAATACAATTAGACAACTTTTAAATCCAGTTTTTTCTCTTATTTAAGCTATCAGTTTTTAACTTCTACAATTTAAAATTAGAAACTTACATGCTGTTTAAAAGTATTATTATTTTTTTATGCTTCTGTTTTTTAAAGTTGTATATGTAACTTTTTATACAAAATGAAATCAAAAAATGGGATTGCAAAATAATAATAATAATAATAATTATTATTATTATTTGATGCATGCATTGAGAGCAACATAATGTAAGTGTATAAAATATTTTTGTCTCCTATTAAAAATCACCCGACAATCTAAAAAAAAAAAGAGTTATACCTATATTGTAATGATTATAATATTTTAAAATGTACATTTACTCATATATGAAAAATATTAATATGGCTGTATATTTGAAGTATGCCTACTTTTTAAAAGGAATTAAGTTATTTTTTATTAGCCACAAAAAATTGAAATCTTAATATTTTAACATCTTAAAAGGGACATACGACTCTTCAATCTTCAAAAATTTGCTTTTTCGAAAAAATAAAATCTATACACGAAAGAACAGCATCGTTTGAGCATTTTAAGATATATGCTTTTTTTCTGTGTCTGGAATTATAAACAAATTTTGGCCCAATCTCAAGACATAGATATAATCTGTGCACCCGTAAAGTTTATCTGTAAAAAATATAAACTAGTTTAATAGAAATCTTACGCGCAATTTTTTAAATGACTTTTCTTGATAAATCAAGCAGGGCGGTCGCTCTGCCAAGCCAAGCTTAAAAAAAAAAACGCCACACAAACAACGCCAAGAACTGAACTAGACCGCTACTGCTTATTTACAGGAATCAACTTCGCAATGTTAAATCGACAAAACATGCCAGATTAAAATATCAGATATATAATAAACCAAGCGTCGCAGAAATAAAAAAACGAAAACTAGAAGAATCTAATGAAGAATTTCTTCAATTTAAGACCAAACTCATCTTCATAAGTGATTTATAAACAGAGATATAGATTTTTCAAAAAAACGTCGAGTTACTTAAAATGATCACTTTTTTCTTCGTCAAACTTTTTTTTTCAAACAACCTACAGACCTTAATATTCGGCAGAATAAAAAAAGAATTGCATTTTTGGACAAGTAATTACGTAATCTATGTGCTTTTATAAAATTCAGTGTAAAAAAATATTATTTTCTATCCTTAATTAGCAAAAAACTGTTAATTAACTTGGCGATTAAAAAATTTTGCCAAAACAGATACAAAACCCGCCAACGACCATGTACCATCTCTATAATAAAACTGTAAGTCATGTGACTGTCCTCAACAGTTCCGGGATGCCGCATCGCTTTTTCATATGCCAAGCGGCCATTTTTATTCAAAATTATTTTTTCGAATAAACTGCATAAAAGTTACATTTTAAGAAAGATCGTTCAAAATAAATTAATATTTGAGAGATGACTTGCGTTCAATTATGTATATATTCTGCAATAACTTCAGTCGAAAGATTCGCAGTTCAAATTCTCTATTCATAAAAGTAAACAAAAAAAAGATTGATTCGTCGTGAACATTTAAAATAATAAATCATGGAGGTAATCATTCGCAAAGCAAGTTCTCCGCGAATGAATTTTTGGACCGCTGCCTCGCGTCAAAAAAATAATTCGCACCAGTGAGACAATCAAAGTTTACCATAATTATGTGCTATACAACTCAACTTTCGGACCTTTTCTTGACGTAAATTGAACTCATGTAATAATATTTAATGAATCAGATTTTTAGCATTTTTAAAATCGCTAATACAGCTTTTATTTATCGCGTGTACAAATTAGAAATGATACTTTGATTTTGAAATCAAATGTTTTGATTTATGATATTATTTCTTATTTATTTATTTATTTTCTCTTTTAAATGAAAAGTGTGAAGTATTTTAAATTTATGTAATATAAGCATTTTAGATTAAAGTTAAGTATTTTAAATGAAATGAGTGACAGGTTTATAATTTAAAATTAAATTAATTGTAATATGAATGACGGTGATGGGAACGATATTTGGCGAATTATCATCTGCTCCCGGCTAACAAAAATACTCATAACTAAAAAAAAAGAATAAAAATAAATAAATGATAGTTTGTTGTAAATAAATATTGATATACATATCAAAAATAATTTATAGAATTAAAATAAAAAATAAAAGTAAATAAACAACAATTTCCATAACAAAGTTTTCGCCAAATTGGCGGGGGAGGGGGGGGGGGGGAATCGCGCCAACGTGCGTATGTGACATTTGTGCCCAAAAAATATGCGAAATGCTACCATGATCGCAAAAGTTCATGATTTGTCTATTAGAATCTCCGATTTGGCGAAGGATTAAGGGAAAATTAAATTATGAATAAATGTAACGTGTTGCAATGTTTAACATACATTTAAGGGAGACCAAACTGGTTGCCAGTGGCGGCTAGTCTATATAATAAAACCGTAAGTCATGTGACTGTCATCAACAGTTCCGGGATGTCCGTTTCACTTTTTCATATGCCAGGCGGCCATTTTTATTCAAAATTATTTTTGCAAATAAAACTGCATAAAAGTTACATTTTTAGAAAGATCGTTCAAAATAAATTAATATTTGAGAGATGACTTACGTTCAATTATGTATACATTCTGCAATAACTTCAGTTTAAATTAGGTTCGCAGTTAAAATTCTCTATCTATGAAAGTAAACAAAGAAAAAAGATTCATTCGTTGTGAATGTTTAAAATATTAAACCATGAATTTTTGGATCGCTGCCTGGCGTAAAAAAAATAATCCGCACCAGTGAGACAGTCAAAGTTTACCTTAATTCTGTTCCATACAACTCAACTTCCGGATCTTTTTTTGACGTAAGTTGAACTCATGTAATAATATTTAATTGATCAAATTTCGAAAAGAATTGTCAGCTTTTATTTTTTGCGCGTGCAAATTAGAAACGATACTTTAATTTGAAATCAAATGTTTTGATTTATGATAATTATTATTTTTGTATTTTAAATGAAAAATCTGAACGTCATGTATTTTAAATTGAAACAGCTGTCACGGACGCACCGGGGTTGGCGCGATTTTTGTTTTGCGCCAAATATGTTTAAGAATCTCCGCATTAGCGAACATATTGCAAGTGATAAGCAAACGGACATGAAGCATAAATTCTTAAGTGGGTTAAGCGGTTTTTGTCAAGAAAGATGAAATACATAACAGCAAAAAATATGCGAAATGCTACCGCGATCGCAAAAGTTCTTGATTTGTCAATTAGATTTTTCCAGTTATGCGAGGGATTAAGGAAAAAAATAAATTATGAATAAAAATAATTTGTTACAATGCTTAACATACATTTAAGGGCGACCAAACTGGTCGCCAGTGGCGGCTAGTTTCTATAATAAAACCGTAAGTCATGTGACTGTCATCAACAATTCCGGAATGCCCGCTTCACTTTTTCATATGCCAGGCGGCCATTTTTATTCAAAATTATTTTTTCGAATAAAACTTAATAAATGTTACATTTTTAGAAAGATCGTTCAAAATAAATTAATATTTGAGAGATGACTTACGTTCAATTATGTATATATTCTTCAATAACTTCAGTTGAAATTAGCCTCGCAGTTCAAATTCTCTATCCATGAAAGTAAACAAGAAAAAAAAAAAAGATTCATTCGTCGTGAAGGTTTAAAACATTAAACCATTAAACCATGGAGATAATCGTTCGTAAAGTAAGTTTTCCGTGAAAAATTTTTTGGAGCGCTGCCTGGTTTCAAAAAAATAATTCGTACCAGTGACACAATCAAAGTTTACCATAATTATGTGCTATACAACTCAACTTCATTCTTTATCTTTTCTTGATGTAAGCTGAATGTAAACAAATACAACTCCTGTAATGATATTTAATGAATCAAATTTCGAAACAAATTGTGAGTTAATTTGGTATTTATGTATTATACGTGCAAGGAAGAGAGACCACTGAAAATGATTGTTAATCACCAATCATATTTACCATTATTAATGACCAATCGCTTTCAAAACAGTAATTTAATATACATTTACAAAATACATAACATCATTAAGTACTTTTGTGTTATTTGGGCGCAAATCTCGCCAATAGCATATTTAAAATCGCCAATACCAGCTTTTATTTTTCGCGTGTGCAAATTAGAAACGATATTTTGATTTTGAAATCAAATGTTCTGATGGAACAGCTGTCGTAGACGCACCGAGGCACTATATTAACTATGGAGTTGCAATATAGAGAGAAAAAACGGGTTGCTGTAATTAGAATTATAGGCGGTAATGTTGGCGTGGCGTATTTACAAGTTACGGATCTTAATAGTCAGTAGACATTAAGCAGAAATGCCAAAGTAAGGGAATTATGCAGTTATGAAAACTCCTGAACTATATCAAAATAGGAGAGCAGAGAAAAACAGAGTCGAACAGAGACCGGCATCTAGAAGGAAGTTCGTGAATTTTAATCAGATTCTACGCCACGGGTCAAAAGTGCTGATAGCAAATATGGTTTAAAAGGAATGTGATTATCAAAACTGGCTTCCAAAAGTTCAATGTTTCACCAAACCATACTCGAAAATTACGTGTTATAATATGCACCCCGATTATGTCACATTATTCAAGACGTTTTAAATGAGAATAATGATAGATTTTCTAATCTTCCGTAATCAAGTCTACAGCCAAAGTTAGCGAGAAACAAACAAACAAACAAACAAAAGAATATTGGCAACAATATGGTTCAGTGTAAATGTGGATATCAATAAAGACTTTCACAAAATAGACTTCAATGCACCAAATCGTATTAACTAAAATACGCAATTTGGCAATGGATCCAATTACGGAAAACTACTTAATATGTTTAAGAATCTCCTCATTAGCAAACATATTGCGACTGATAAGCAAACGGATATGAAGCATAAACGCTTAAGTTGGTTAAGCGGTTTTTGTCAAGAAAGACGAAATACATAACAACAAAAAATATGCGAAATGCTACCATGATCGCAAAAGTTTCTGATTTGTCTATTAGAATCTTCCGGTTTGGCGAAGGATTACGGAAAAAAATAAATTATGAATAAAAGTAACGTGTTACAGTGCTTAACATACATTTAAGGGAGACCAAACTGGTCGCCAGTGGTGGCTAGTCTGTATTATAATAGCACAAATCAGTTACAAGTTATAACAACATCAAATTTCATCTGCAAGTCAGCCATTTTCTTCTGAAGATATTTAAAAAAAAATAAAACTTTATAATTATAAGAACACACATTTTATCAAACAATTAAATATGACTGCAAACTGTGGCAGATGACTGTTTCCAACAAAAATAAGTATGAGAAATTCCCGTCAAGCGTATCGATCTGGGTGGCTCAGTCGCAGAGCGTCGGCACGGTATGCGTAAGGTCCCAGGTTCGAGTCCTGGCCCAGGTCAATTTTTCACTCGTGTTTGTTTAGTGCATTAAATTGTCTGATAAAATGCGTGTTCTTAAAATATTGTAAAATAAAGTAATCAGGCGTAGTGTTTATGCTTTAAAAAATATTTTAAATATATAATATACGTTTTTGAAAGATCTTTAAAAATAAATTAGTTTTTGAGGGAAGGTGTACCTTCTAAAATGTATACATTAAGAGTTATCGGCATTTAAAATTTCTTTCCAAACGTAAACAAAATTTTTGAAATGAATTAAATGTGATTCATTTATTTCTAAAAAAAAAAAAAAAAAAAAAAAAAAAAACACGGTAAAGGACAGGCGTTTCGTTCGCAGGAATACCTTTCACGTCATTTTTCTATAAATTAATGAAATCCAGTTGTTAAATTATTTTTGTTTTAGAAGTGAAGTTTCCATTTAAATTTATTGTAACAGTACAATGTTTAATTGAATAAAATAATGTAAATCTAAGAAATTGCTAAGAAATTCCAAACATGCACAGGGCAATGCAAAAAAATAAATAAATAAATAAATAAACAAAAAATAAATAAATAGATAAATAAATAAATAAATAAATAAAAATCAGCTTTCATAAATTCTAAAAATTGTTCATATATCTCAATTACAATCTAAAGGAGGGTTTATTTTTATATTATCCTACATATAATAGTAATTTCAGCAAATATATTAAATTCCAATGCGATCTGTTTTAAACTTTAAGATAGTTTATAACACATGATAAAAAATTTATAAACAAGAATGGCGCGTCACAGTTCGGGGAGAGGATGGGGAGGAGCGTGAACAAAATTAGGAAGTATAATAAGGCTATCTGTTTGAAACTTTACGATATTTTATAACACATAACATAAATTTTAAAAATAAAGCTGCGTCAAAAATTATAGGGAGGGGCGGAGCGCGTTTTGCCTACACAAGGGGGGGTGACACTTTTCTAAAATTTAACAATATACGTCATGTCACATATCGTTACAAAGGACTGTGACCACTTATTCATGTTATGCACCACAGGTGAAACCCCCACATTTTTCGCCCCCCCCCCGACACTACTCATGTGATATATTGTTCGAAAGGCCTGTGACCGCTTATTCATATTATGTATCTTCGGGGTCAATCCTCCCACTTTCACCCCCCCCCCCCAAAGGGGGCACTTTTCTAAATTTTGCCGGCACCTCTCATGTGATATATCGTTGGAAAGGTCTGTCAATGCTTAATCAAATTATGCAGGTGGGGGGGGGGTATTTTCTGAATTTTGCACATATCCCTCATGTGATACATCGTTGGAAAAGTCTGTGACCGCCTAATCTTATTACGCATCTCCGGTGTTCATCCCCCACTTTGCCCCCCAAATGCGATTAGCTTTCACCACCAGTGGGCGCTTTGCTATCTCTGTTTCTATGGGTCGGATCACGACGGGGTATGGCTCATTCGACTCGACATCTATAGAGCTTTCCGATTTTAGTTCGTTTTTTCACCACCAAGGGGCACTTTCCTATCTCTGGTTCTATGGGCTAGATCACGACGGGGTATAGCTCATTCGACTCGACATCTATAGCCTTAACGATTTCAGTGCCCGAGGTTTGTATAGAACAGATTGCGCTACCTGGTGGTGGAAGATAGAACTTGAGCGTGCGCAGCACGACTGCTATACGGTGCCGAAGGCAGCCTTTGACCCGTGTCGGAAGTTCGTTTGTTTAGATGTTTATACAATTCGATGTGCAAATTAAGGGATTATCCGGTGCCGAAAGCAGCGTGGAACCAGGTCGGACGTTTGTGGTTTATCTTATTCGAGGTTTTAAAAGGATTGAGGCCCCGGTGTAAATTAGAGGCCCGCTAGCGGGCGAAGCCAGCTAGTGCTAATAATAAAAGAGCGTGATATCACGTTTGATTTCAAATGCAGCGCTGACACGCTATGTACGTATTCCATTTTTATTCATTTAATGGATTAGTCAGTGATATTTTTTTAACGGAGGATAACAAGTATTATAACAAGCCACATTTAGTATGTTGTTTTTAAGAGTGTAATTAATTTAATTGAAAAATCTACTGCTATTTCTAGTTAACCCTTTAAACAATGACTGAAAGTAAAATGTAATTTTAAATTATTTCTCATGTTTAGATTATTTAAATTATGTTCAATATATTTAAAAAAAAGAAATGATATCTACAAAAACAACTTTTCAAAAGTAAAAAAAGGCCAAGCGTAAAAAAAAAAAAAAAAAAAAAAAAAAAAAAGTTGTGCTAAAAAATGGTGTGATATCAAATTTCCAAGCTATTATATTGCTTATTTAACTTTTTTCCATTAAATAAGTTATCATATATATAAGTCGAGTGCCTACGTATATGTTAATAGAAATCGTTTTCTCCTGTACTAAATACATCCTAACGAGTTTCTGAAAATTCAATTTTTTTCAAATTATGCATGATGGGCTTGGCGGCCATCTTTCCATATTTCTAAGCACCCAAATTTCTAAAATAAAAGCGTAATATGTTTGCAATGTAATATGCTTATAAAAATTTCGAACTTCAGATTTTAACTACGGACAGATAAATTACATAAGACTGATATTTTGATAAATTGATTTTTACTAGTTTGAAATTAATAATTACTCTAAAAAATAAATCATAAGATGAATCTTTAAGATAAGTCATCATTATCTTAAGACACAATTTTCAGAGCATACAAGTCTATAAATGAAACTCTTAAATATTTGCTTAAATAACAATTTTGAACTTCGGATTTTAACTACGGATTTGGGTGGTTAGAATTTTGTGAATAATATGCAAAGATGGCCGCCAAGCCCATCATGCATAATTTGAAAAAAATTGAATTTTCAGAAACTCGTTAGGATGTATTTAGTACAGGAGAAAACGATTTCTATTAACATATACGTAGGCACTCGACTTATATATATGATAACTTATTTAATGGAAAAAAGTTAAATAAGCAATATAATAGCTTGGAAATTTGATATCACACCATTTTTTAGCCACAACTTTTTTTTTTTTTTTTTTTTTTTTTTTTTTTTTTTTTTACGCTTGGCCTTTTTTTACTTTTGAAAAGTTGTTTTTGTAGATTACTATATACTCCTATAAACTTTAAAGTAAGTAGGTATTATATATTATTTTGTATCATTTTAAACATTTTTTACAATAAGAATAACTGACACAATTTTAGTCAAAATTAATGAAATTGTGGAAATTTTTTGTGCAGTTTGTTTTAAAATGTTCAGAATACATTGCTCTTTAATATATACGTTTTGCAAAAATTTGAGTTTGTTGAAGAAAATAGCCAGTTTATATTTTAAAGTCATGTGCCCCTTAAGAATCCATGCTAATAATGCGAAGGTTCCCCAGCTACTGATAAACCAATGGCAATCTTCATGCATTTTCGATTTTGGATGCAGTTATTTTTTTTTTTCTGATGACAGTTTTATTTTCGGAAGAGATTCCAAAATTGAAAGTATACCCCCAGAAGAAAAAAGAAATGAAATGCAAACGTGAAATAGAGAACGCTGCTATTGGTTTAACATTAGCTTGCAAGTTCCTCCACGTTACTAGCTTACGTTCTTAATATCGTGAATTTAAAAAAGGGTAATGTATAGTAATAAATGCGTTTTCGAAAGATGTTGCAATAAAAAAAATTGAAGTGTTGTTAAAAATTGTTAATATTCCAAAGCACACGTGACGATTCTGCATTGGATCTGGTGACTAGATATTAGCCGAACACCCCACCCAAAGCCTGAGTCTTTTTTTTCCCTTACTGCTCTCTTAAAACGAAAGAGTGGATTTTGCTTCTCAGAAAAGAGCTCTAATTTATTGGATCGTGAATGAGTTGATTTTTAAATGTTTCACTCATCATGATTTGAACTTTTGTTTTCCTAATGCACTCCAGAAGGGCGAATACTAAACAACTCATCTCGATAAAAAAGCACTCATTGGCGAGCGGAAATCCAGTAAGCTGACGCAGTTGACGTGACCTCACTGTCCCCATATCCGCTGAGCAGACGACAGACGTGTGGTGTGTAGTACGCGGCTAACACCACGTTGTTAAAATTTTAAAGAAAGAATACTTGAAAAGGTAAGAATTTCTGCTGATTTAAATACTTTAATTATGTTTTTTATAATGATTCTGTTTTATATTAATTGTTATTTTATATATGGCGTGATATTTTTCAGTTTATATCAATATTTTTATTAAATATGTCTTAACCCTAACATTTAGGACTATTTATACGAGCGAACATTTAGAGATCTTTTAAGTTGGAAGGATAAATATTAAAAAATACTCTAAAATATAATGAAATAAATCCTTTGCCTCTCCTTTATGTTTTTTTTTAATGTTGTTTCAATAAATATGATTTATATAAATAGCATTTAGTAGCAATTTAAACTTTTAAAGAAAATATCTTGGCGGTACGTTTGTTTATATAGTCAGGGGTCGATGCAAGTTTTTTATCTTGGGGCCCATTTTGTGAAAAGTAAAGGTTATTTTTGTGAAATTTATTATATTTTTGTGAAAAATAACATTTTGTAACGAAAGTTGAAATCCAGCTAATCAAATTCGAACCAAGCATTTATAAACAAAAAGTTTTTAAAATCCTTTTGCTGAAGTTTTTCTCTTTTTTGAACTTGTTTGTTTACAAATCACACATTTTAAAACATCATAAAATAATAAATAATAAGTTTTTATGGAATAGAATTTTGTGAAAGGATCAATTTTAGTAAAAGGAATTTTGTGAAGGGGCCCATTTTATCAAATTGATTTTTGTGAAGGGGTCCATTTTATTAAATTGATTTTTGTGAAGGGCCCTTTGCTAAATAGGCCCAAAATTTTGTCTGGATCGAGCCCTGATAGTATATATTTTTAGCGATGTTTCAGAACTCTAACTTTTATAATACTATAAATTGAAAATTGACTTGTCTGACTTTAAAAATATTGTTTTAAAGTAAACAAATTATATTTCTTATTTTATTCTCAGTCTGAATTCTAATATTTTAAAATATACTTGATTTATGAAACTGTATAAATCCCATATTTTTTATCGTATGTTGTTAAAAATAAGGTAAATATCTACATTCCCGGATATTCACGGTGTGAATATTCCTAAATAGTATTAGGATTAAAACATATTTAATGATAATATTGATATAAACTGAAAAATATCATGCAATGTATCGAATAATATTGCATACAAAACATAATCATTATAACAAAAAAAAAAAAAGATTAAAATATTTAAATCAGCAGAAATTCTTATCTTTTCAAATATTCCTTTTAAAATTCTCTTTTTGGGTCGGGAGGGGAGGGGGGGGGGGGTATATATTTCAAGCAGCTCAGAAACAACAACAAAAAAAAAAAAAAAAAAAAAGATACTTTTCACTTAATTGTTGAATATATACATATATGTAAACATAAATATGTATACATTCAATATGCAAATTACTTTTTTTTTTCTAAAATAATAATCTACCTGTTCATGAAATTTATTATTTTACAATGAATTATTACATTTTACCATGAATTTTAATTCTCCTTCCCCTCCTCAAGTATGAGTTAGTTATAAATCACTCAAGTGCTACTGGATTTAACCTTCATTGATTTGATTTCACTCAAGTATGAGTAAAATAGAGATAACTCAATCATGAGTTGCTTAAAAACAACTCGTTCACTCGAGTTGTTTCAACTCTTCATGAGAAGCTGACTTTCAAATCATGAGATGAGTGGATTTCGGCTCAACTTGAGTTATTTTGGCTCTTTCGTTTTAAGAGAGTGCATGTTGGATTTTGATTGCAATTTTACATCGAGCTGAGTAATCAGATTTTATAAAACCAGGCCCGGGTCGGGTTCATGTAGAATCTGGATATCCGACCCGATACAAGATTCTAATCCGAATTCTAACTAGAACCAAAAAGAAAAATAAGAAAGAGACAGCAGCCTGCACAATAAGGTCGGGCTGTGTTCTAATAAAATCTGGGTGCCTGACTCAATGCAGGATCCGAAACCTGCCAAAAAAAAAAAAAAAAAAAAAAAAAGACGGAATGGTTTCGGGTTGGGATCGGGTAGCAGTGGTCCCCCGACCCGATGCAGAATCGTCACAAATGAGGGGGTTAGAATGACAGTGAAATAAGTCAGAAATTTGAAAAAATCTAGGTAACCATATTTTCGCTGAACGTATATTAATTTCTGTTCAGCGTGACAGTCAAATAAGTCATAGTTCATTTAGGGAGTTGTTAGAGGGCAAAATAAGTTGGACCACTTAATGCAACGGCAATACGAGAAGTTTCACAAAAACGTTTATTTCTCAAATTACTAAATATTGACTTATTCCACTGTCATTCTAACCCCCTTAAATGTCATATTTTTCACAAAGTAATCCACAGTCGTCTCAATACTAGGCCTGAGCACTAATTGAAAATGGCGGCTGCCGAAGGGGGACTTTTTAAGGTTTCGTTCATCTCACGAAACCCTATTCTTCTTACTTCTTTGTATATCCGACTGTCCGTCACAGAGTCCGTTCTCGGAAACTGTATAAGTTAGAGACTTGAAATTTTGTGTACTTACAGCTGAATACCCCCTGTGACACGACAAACAATAAAATTTTGAATACTGCGTTAATTACCGGTGATATTAGCTAAAAACCCTAAAAACTCATTATAAATTGTGCAGAAACACAGCAAAAAAGTAACATTTTTATCCAAACTGATAACACACATATTTCGATTTTCACGGAACTTCAGGGTTGCCGCAAACGAGCCGGGTGGACACAAAACCGCAGTTATCGCCTTTTTCCAAAAAACCCTAAAAATCGAAAAAATAGCACTATTCACGCATAATTCGGGATACGCGGATAAAAAAAATAATAATAAAAAAGTCAAATTTCCAATAAATCGACCCATTCGAACCCGAGCTATATATATATTTAAATATTGCATTTATCGATTTAAAAATTATGCATCTGTATTTCATAACGAGGAATCTAAGTATCTAATTTTCATTAAAATCGCATTATTAGAACCGAAATTAATAATTATTTTTTCTTTATTTTTTTTTTGAAAAAGAAACGAAAAGGTTTTGGGATCACAAAAGGACCAGTGAGGATAAATCGGACAAAATATTTATAGCACTTATCAAACATGGTGCTATGGTAAATAGCAAAAATGTGAAATTGCGCCAAACTTTTTGAAAAAATTGCCATGGACAATAGGGAATATGCGATAACACCGTAAAAATGTTCTTCCGCATTGCTACATGTTTTCCTTGAATTCAATAGATTTAAAAATTATTATCTCGGGATGATAATTTTGATTTTATGAGTAATATATCTTTCTAACTACAACCACTGTATCGCTTGAATTTTCAGAAGTAGTAAAAAATATTACAATTTCACGTATACTAAATCTAAAGTATTTTACATAAATAAATATTTAATTTTAAAATTTAAACATAGGAAAAGCTTGAATATTACTAGTATTTCGTAAGCAGTTACAGCCATAACTTGTTTATTTAAAAATATATATCTCCAAGATTTTAGTTCATTTTACAGCTAGTTATGACATTTATAAATAATGAAAATTTCAGAATCAATAGTTGTAAAGCTCTCCTCCCAAGATGAAATATATTTTAAGATTTAAACGAGGTCTTTTAAAGACAAGTTATATCAATGCATTTATTCTTTGTTTGATATGTTTAAACTTAAAAATATTCAAAACGCTCGGGACTAAATTGGTTTTTATTTACAACAAAAATTGAAAATTCGATTCTTTGACACGTTTAAGGTGTATTTTCTAATGAATAAAATTTTCTGTTCACTAATCACGTCACTGTTAGTTGCATAATGTAATTTCCAATTACCCTACTTGCATTAGGCGAAATAAATAATTTGAAACAAAAGCAAAGCACAAGTTCTAACCTTAATTATTTTTATTTCACATTATTTTTACAAAGCCAAGTCACGTTTTCAAAATTTTCTTTGCCAAATATCATTATAAAAAAAAAAAAAACTTAGGGAAATTTATCTGTTTTTGTAATTTTACTTCAAATTAAGGGCATTCAATCTCGCCGACATTCCTTTTAAAAGTTGATCTGTTAAGTCACGGTTGTTTTCCAACAAACATTTCCAATCAGAAGTATCCACAATTTTGCTCAGATCTTTATTGAAAAGATCTTGAACGGCAGAGAATAATCTTGCATCTCCATATTTATCAGCCATGATCACAACTTCACGAAAATTTTCCTCTGTCATATTCTCCACTAGATAATCTACGCAGAATGTCTTCAGCTCCTCGAGCCGATACTTGTCCGATGTCTTGTACAATTGGAGCGCACTGGAGAACGATATCTTTTCCAGCTTGCCGCAGTAGAGGAACTCCAAAAACTGTTGAAAAGTATGGGAGTCGCAATCTGGTATTGTGACAATTTCGGTTTGTTTTTCCAAGGTATCGTTCTGGAACATAGCAGCAAACACAGATGACCGTGCGACCAGAACTGCTTTGTGAGCTTTGTACTCTTTCTCTTGGACGATCAGAGTCTTGTCCCAACTTCCTTTGTTAGCGAAAAGGCTTCTAAAATTGTCCGACAACGTGTTCACTTCTGTAAGTAAAATAAATAAATAAATAAGTAAATAAAATGCTATAAATTTCACTTCAGTGCAAAATTCAACTTAAAATTTTGCTTAAAGGTGCTAAAATCCATTTATTGTTGTCTAAATATTAAAAACTAACTTTTTAGTGTTTTTAATATCTAGACGACAATAAACGGATTTTAGCAACTTTAAGCAATGAGTACACTTGTGAATTGTATTTCTTTTTTGTGATTTTTAAATAAAATGTTGTTTACATCTAATTAATATATATATATATATATATATATATATTGGTATTGGTAGGTAGATAGATGTAGATATTTAACATCTTGCGACCTGAAGTTAAAATGATAGTACAAATACTCATTATTTGCTTTTATACAAACAAAATGACATCATGGATCACAAAAAAGTATTTTTTTTCTGAAATGTATTGTTTTAGGGGGCTTGTAATTTAGGTTCACAAATATTAATCTAAAATCCCCCCCCCCCCCTAAAAAAAAAAATAAAAAATAATAAATCAATTTAATTATCAATAACCTAAATTTACACAATGAAAAAATTAAGAGATTTAAATAAGTGAATAGTCTACAAATTCTTAAAAATTTGTATTGTAAAGTTTTTAAGTTAAAGAGTTATAGAAATTACCTACTTTCTTGGCTGCACTGTCTCAAAGGCATTTTGCAAACTCAGGTTAAAATAACATTTATTTTATAAGGAAATCAGCATCGATGCTTCCATTTATTGGTTTCATTTTAAAGCAAAAACATTGAGATATATAGAAGTGAAGTTAAAATTTTAAAATATATCAATCAGTTTAGTTTAGGAGTAAAGGAATATAGGTACCCATTTGGGTACCCAGGACGCAAGAGGATAGGGTGGTCATAAAGTCTTTCCGTGATTCAAAAAAATATTACGAAATAACCATTGAATGTAATACTGTAAAAATTTTTATTATAGCAAAGTTATTTTCTTAAGTTTTGGTTTATTTTCTTAAGTTATTTTCTTAAATCTTGATGGATGATCCCCTAGACCTAGACATACGGCTTGGTCAATCCAAAGCCCCTTTGAAAAGCAAAATGAACATAGTTTACACAAAAATCCTTTACCAGACACACTGTAATAAATCCAATTATTAAGTGTTTCATATTTTTGAATATTCAGGGAATTTAGACACAGATACTGTGTCTAGTGTCACAGACAATTGTTGGAGAGAAACGAAATACCATCTTGACATTCTTCGAGCTACCAAGGGTGCTCACATCGAAATTTATTGACGTAAGTACTTGTATTAAAGACTTCATAAGTGTCTTTTTAATATATTGAAACAAGCCTATGCCTAATTATATTAGTTTTTCTGCAATAAATTATTGTAATCAAGGAAATACTTTATGATGTATGACCACCCTGTATATGAACATCCAAAGTGATCGAAAGAAGATAATAATTGTACAATTAGAAATTAAAAGTAAAAATGAAAATACAATTCGGAGCGTATTCTGAAGCAACATCTTTTAAAGAATGTTAAATGCTATGCACTCCATATCCTACAGAAAGTCTGTTGTATTGCACCTCAACAATGCATATTAGTAATTTCAATATGTTGGAAATAATGTAACTTCATTAAAATACACTGCAAAGGATTTTCCCCCATAATTCATAATGGACAGGAATTATTTTGTGTGTCCTTGTAAACGAATTATAAATGTTATATGAACTTCATTTTCAATATAGTACAGGTAAAATAGTAGATCAAAAGTTGAGTAAAATACAACTGGTGGCCATTCACGAAAATTTGGGAAGAACTTCGTTTTGCCACTAGAAATAAAGATCCGACGAGTCCCCCAAAATAAAGTTATTTTACAGTGTTTAGGGGGGGGAGTGCAAAGGGGAGCATTTTAACTCGGGGGGGGGGGGGGTAATTATTTTTTTTAAATAGATCAAGTGGAGTATTGTTTGTTATGTATTTTTTAATTCTGAATCGAATAAAACCATTCGCAAGTCGATACGATCATTTGTTACAAATTTACGCCAGTTTTTACAAATACAAAGTCGACGATTTTATTTAAACCCCCTGAATTAAAATGCCCCTTCCAAAAAAAAAAAAAAAAAAACACGGTAAAACAACTTTATTTTTTGGGTATTCATCGGATCTTTATTTCTAGTGCCAAAACAAAGTTGTTCCCAAATTTTCGTGAAAGCCTATCAGTTGTTTTTATATTAACTGCATTAAAATAAAATCGTCGACTCTGTATTTATAAAACCTGGCGTAACTTTGTAACGAATCATCGTATCAACTTGCGGGTGCTGTCGTCCGATTCAGAATTAAAAAACACATAGTAAACGATACCCCACTTGACCTATTTAAAAAAGGTTGAATTATCCCTCCCTGAGTAAAAATGCCCACCTTTGCTCCCCTAAATAACGTAAATCAACTTTTTTTTTTTTGGGGGGGGGGGGGGATTCATCGGATCTTCTCTTCTGTTCTAGCCTAAACGAAGTTCTTCACAAATTTTTGTGAATGGCCAGCAGTTGTTTCTGAAAAAACCTACATTAACTGCACTGGGGTAAAATCGTCGAATTTGTATTTGTAAAACCTGGTGTAACTTTGCAACGAATCATTGTATCGACTTGCAAATGGTGTCGTTCGATTCAGAATTAAAAAATACGTAGCTAACGATACCCCACTTGACCTATAGTAAAAAAATTATTCCCTCTCCTCCCTGAGTTAAAGTTTCATCTATCTCCCCCCCCAAAAAAACATACTAAAACAACTTTATTTTGGGGGAACTCATCGGATCTTCTTTTCTAGTGCCAAAACGATGTTCTTCCCAAATTTCTGTGAATGGGCATCGGTTGTTTTTGTGAAAATCTACATTAACTGTACTGAGGTAAAATCGTCGAATTTGTATTTGTAAAACCTTGTGTAACTTTGCAACGAATCATTGTATTGACTTGCGAATGGTGTCGTTCGATTCGGAATTAAAAAATGTGTAGCTAACGATACCCCACTTGACCTACATTAAAAAAATGATTCCCTCCACTCCCTGAGTTAAAGTTTCATCTATTTCCCACCGCAAAAAAACATAGTAAAACAACTTTATTTTGGGGGGATTCATTGGATTTTCTTTTCTGGTGCAAAAACGAAGTTCTTCCCCAATTTTTGTGAATGGCCATCAGTTGTTTTTGTAAAAACCTACATTAACTGCACTGAGGTAAAATCGTGGAATTTGTATTTGTAAAACCAGGTATAACTTTGCAACGAATCATTGTATCGACTTGCGAATGGTGTCGTTCGATTCGGAGTTAAAAAAATGCGTAGCTAACGATACCCCACTTGACCTACATTAAAAAAATGATTCCCTCCTCCCTTAGTTAAAGTTTCATTTATCCCCCCCCCCCCCAAAGAAAAAAAAGTAAAACAACTTTATTTTGGGGGGACTCATCGGATCTTCTTTTCTAGTGACAAAACGAAGTTCTCAAGTTTGGGGGAATGGTCATCAGTTGTTCTTAAAAAAAAATAAAACGTATTTTACCTGTACTAATAAAGAACATGCCAGTTTAAATCTCAATAACATATATGATAACGCAATACAACGTAGAAATCGAAGTTAATTTGCAATAGGAAATATCTTATGATAAAGCTCAATCCAAGTTCATGATAATCGATGTACATTTACACGAGTTAGAATATGGTCAGATGAACGTCCAGACAAACCGAAGTTATAAATATTTTTCAACTATGTTGTCTTCGAATGTTGGAAAGTGTTAAAAATATTTCATAAAAATTGTATTAAAAATCGACATTTATGATTAGCAAAAAAAAAAAAAAAAAAAAAAAAAAAAAAAAAAAAAAAAAATCATTTCTTCATATATCTATTTGTTTATAATTAATTTTATTCCATTTTATGAGCGATTTTACATTTTAATATAGTACGAATAAAAGAATAATGTGCCGAATGAAAACAGGATAAATATAAATTAATATTGCACTAGTTGCTATTCGTGGAAAACTTGTTAGTACACGCACAGTAATTCAACATTGTTTTTAGTAAAAAATACACTTTGTTAACATTCTAAGAATATCTTATACATAACACAGTTTGGGGAAAAACCGTGCAAATTTAATATCTCCAAAAATGTAGGAACTAATACTTGTTGCAAAATAAAAGATTGAGTTATTGTTATATCTTTTACAGTTTACTTTTTTAGTACTATCTTCTATATCGATGGCTTTTTAAAAGTGTATTTTAAGGAATTATTATTATTTAATGAATTATATAATAAATTATAATATAATGAATTAATAATAATTATTAATAATTATTTATTAATAATTTTTTATTATTATATTTATTAATTATTATTATTTATTAATAATTATTAATAATAATTAATAATAATAATTATTAATATTTTCATTAATAATAATAATTATTTTAATATTTTCATTATTAATTATTAATAATTAATAAACTATTTAATATTAATAAATTTATGATAAGAAATGATACATTAACAGAACAACGATAAAAGTTTACCTAAAGAGGAAAAATAAAAGGATAAAAATTTTAATAATTAATAAATTATTTTAATTATTAATGTATTTTATTAATAATTAATTAATAATAATTTATTAATAATTATTAAATAATGAATTATTATTATTATTATTATAATTAATTATTTTAATGAATTTCTTTAATTCGGTGACTAATTTATGCACACCCTGCATTTGCGCGGAATATGAAATTTTCTAAAATCCACTTACTCATCAGTTTCTTGAATTCTGATTGGTCCGTTTCAGTTCGCTGAGGAGTTTCTCTCTTGAGTATGCACGTGAATGTAAGAACATCCTGAGGTGTAAGTTCATACTTTCGAGCTTCTACTTCGTTGAATTCAACGATCATGCAGTTTGCTACATGGTCTTGTTTCCAAATTCCATTGCTTAAATACACCATATTGCCATCTTGTTTTTTCAGGCCACAAGTATACTGCACTACGTAATCGCAATCATTTTTGTTCGCAAGATAAAGGTTCATGAACCCAGGTTCCGCAGCCGACGCTTTAGACTTCAGTGTGAAATACCATGGATCATCTGCAAATGAGAAAACGGGGCTCACCATGTCCCTTTCATTAAATAATTCCGAGACTGAGGAATATTCTGATATTTCCCACTCGAATTCTGCTTCTTCGAATTTTCGGTTTACAATTTTAGCACATTCCACGGGTTCAAACATTACTGGTGGAGTTGAAAGTCTTGAAATCAAAACCAAAGATAAACAATCCTTGAAATAAAAAACAAAAACAAAATGAAAGTATATAAAAAAAAAAACACAGTTGAACAAAAATTAGGGAGATTTTGGTTAAGGGGCAATTTATGATACAAAATGATACATTAACAGAACAATGATAAAAGTTCATCTGAAGAGGAAAAAATAAAAGGATGAAAATTTTGCAGTAAAAAAGGGACTTTTCATTTAACATCACAATAAATAACTTTTAATAACATAAATATTAATCCAGGGCTGTAGTTAGACGTAAACAATAGGGGGTGCTCAAGAAAATGTAAGGGGGGGTTCATGCTATTTCTCTTTCAGTCTGAAGCACGCACAAACACAGATATATATGGTCAAAGTATTATATAGAAGGGTAAATTAGTGCATATTCATATTGTAGGCACTGTGTTTTTTTATTAAACTGCTTATAATAACTTTATTTGATGCTAAGAAAAATAAAGGCTACAGACAGGGATGTAATGGAGGATATACGGTGGATACGCCGTACCTTCTGGATTATTTTAAGGAATACTGTGTACCCTCTTCTCAAAAACACTATAGCATATACTCATAAAAAGCTGACAGTTTACCTGTTTCAAAAGAGCTGCAAACTTTAATTTTTTTTTTCGGAATATTTCCTGCCTGGATTCTAAAGTTATGTTTTTTATATGATAAAAACATTAGAAAAATCAGGGTTGTATTTTGCATTTTAAAATTATTTTTGTGTCTAGTCAAATGCTAAAACCACTTGTATTTAAATGGGCTATTAGCTTTATTCATTAGTATCATTTATAAATCAAGGATATATATATATGCTTTTAAACTAGGATGACTGAAATACGTAGCATAATGTTTATCATAAGTATATTTACTATCAAACTCATTAGAAAAACTTTGTTTTATGCTAATAATGGAAAACGCTGCAAAATGAAAATTTCAGTATATAACTAATGCAAAAGTCAATGTTTGCATCAGCAAAAGTTTGTAATTTTGAGTATGTGCAGATAGGATACGTGCATATTGAAGCACTTATTTGCAGTTTTTAAACAAATACTACAATTTAGTATTTATGCAAAACTGTAAAAAGGCCTCAAAACTAAATACAATTTTTGAACAGAGTTTTATTTGGATTTTTGAAACTGAATTTCATTTGGTGGCCTTGGCAACTTTCCCAGGGGGTACTCAAAAATTTTCAGGGGGTATGAAATTTTAAGAAAATAAATGCAACATAAATGTTGGTATTAGTTTCTAAAATGGAGAAATATTGAAGATTGTCAGCCTTAGTAGAATGTTTGATGGAAGATCGTTGTTGAAAAGTGTCTAACTGACACTTATGGAAAGAAAAAAATTGTGACCTCTTGCCAAAATCCTCGACTTTTTCGTGACCGATTTACAATTTTGCGACTTTCAAGATTTTCGAGACCAGTAAACATCTGACTTTTCTTCTTTTTTCCCCCTGGTTAAACAAAATAAACACGATTTTTTTTAATGGGGAATTTTTACCTCCTTTTTCCAAAAACTTAAACAATTTGAACAGTTTTATTTATTTATTTATTTTTCTTGCTTTAGTTCGGAAGTTTACTTAAAATTTTGGCAAAGGGTCAGCTATGGCAAAAATAAGTTGGAAAAATAGAAAAAATAAACAAAATAATAAAATAATTAACGCGATTAATCGTACAGTTCGCAAAATATTTTTAAATGTATTTACAAACTAAGTTCTTTTGCTTTTACTTTCACATTGTATACGTAAGAATTTACAATCCTAGAGTTTTATTTTCTGAATTATATATATATATATATATATATATATATATATATATAATACACACACACATATATATATATATATATATATATATAATACACACACACATATATATATATATATATATATATATATATATATATATGTACAAGGTAGTTATATAATGTTTTTTTGTCAATATATGAGATTTTACACTGTAAATAAAGGCGTCTTAAAATCAGATACATATGCGTCTGAAAACACAATTCAGATACTTAATGTGAAATTTCAGACATCATAGATGTCTGAATTTAAGACACATAAGTGTCTTACTATCATTAGGTTATAAAAGAACTGAGAAAAATGTCTGAATAATGATAATATGTCTGAAATCAAGATATTTAGAAATTTAGACGCTTAAGTGTCTGAATTTAATGTAATTGTGTGATATATGCGCGGTGACTTGTGATACAATCGTGCCCCTGTATCTGTCAGCCATACCAGAGAATGTTGTTTAAAATACTTTTCCATCCACTAAATTTTGATTAGACCCAGGGCGGACATAATGTCGTGCGGGGCCCTGGGAAATCACTTAGCGGGTCCCAGTGTTTCTGACTTGAATATTCGACTAATCCTCTTCAAAATTTGTGTATATCATAGAATAATTTTTAATATAGAGAATAAAGAGTACGAAAAAAAGCATGTAATATGTATAACTGTTTTTAATTTCTAAAAATCCTCTATCTTTTAGAATCTTTTAAATATTTATTTTTAGCGTTTAAGGTTACTTTTAGGTTCAACCAAAGATAAACAATCCTTGAAATAAAAAACAAAAACAAAATGAAAGTTTATAAAAAAAAAAAACACAGTTGAACAAAAATTAGGGAGATTTTGTTTAAGATACAATTTATGATACAAAATGATACATTAACAGAACAATGATAAAAGTTCATCTAAAGAGGAAAAAATAAAAGGATGAAAATTTTGCAGTAAAAAAGGGACTTTTCATTTAACATCACAATAAATAACTTTTAATAACATAAATATTAATCCAGGGCTGTAGTTAGACGTAAACAATAGGGGGTGCTCAAGAAAATGTAAGGGGGGTTCATGCTATTTCTCTTTCAGTCTGAAGCACGCACAAACACAGATATATATGGTCAAAGTATTATATAGAAGGGTAAATTAGTGCATATTCATATTGTAGGCACTATGTTTTTTATTAAACTGCTTATAATAACTTTATTTGATGCTAAGAAAAATAAAGGCTACAGACAGGGATGTAATGGAGGATATATGGTGGATACGCCGTACCTTCTGGATTATTTTAAGGAATACTGTGTACCTTCTTCTCAAAAACACTGTAGCATATACTCTTTAGGGTATACCCTCTGCCTACAGCGCATGCCTTCTGGTTTTTTTTATTACTACATCACTGGCTGCAGAATAAAAATTTTCAGTGTACAATTAATTATACTAGTGAAATAATAACTGATGATGTCAATAAGCAAATAAAAAGCTGACAGTTTACCTGTTTCAAAAGAGCTGCAACCTTTAATTTTTTTTTCGGAATATTTCCTGCCTGGATTCTAAAGTTATGTTTTCTATATGATAAAAACATTAGAAAAATCAGGGTTGTATTTTGCATTTTAAAATTATTTTTGTGTCTAGTCAAATGCTAAAACTACTTGTATTTAAATGGGCTATTAGCTTTATTCATTAGTATCATTTATAAATCAAGGATATATATATATATATGCATTTAAACTAGGATGACTGAAATACGAAGCATAATGTTTATCATAAGTATCATATTTACTATCAAACTCGTTAGAAAAACTTTGTTTTATGCTAATAATGGAAAACGCTGCAAAATGAAAATTTCAGTATATAACTAATGCAAAAGTCAATGTTTGCATCAGCAAAAGGTTGTAATTTTGAGTATGTGCAGATAGGATACGTGCATATTGAAGCACTTATTTGCAGTTTTTAAACAAATACTACAATTTAGTATTTATGCAAAACTGTAAAAAGGCCTCAAAACTAAATACAATTTTTGAACAGAGTTTTATTTGGATTTTTGAAACTGAATTTCATTTGATGGCCTTGGCAACTTTCCCAGGGGGTACTCAAAAATTTTCAGGGAGTGCTGAGCCTTCTCTAGCTACGGCTCTGTATTAATCATGTGTGCAATAAATACGACATTGTTGTATTTACTAGATGAAATTTTAAGAAAATAAATGCAACATAAATGTTGGTATTAGTTTCTAAAATGGAGAAATATTGAAGATTGTCAGCCTTAGTAGAATGTTTGATGGAAGATCGTTGTTGAAAAGTGTCTAACTGACACTTATAGAAAGAAAAAAATTGTGACTTCTTGCCAAAATCCTCGACTTTTCCGTGACCGATTTACAATTTTGCGACTTTCAAGATTTTCGAGACCAGTAAACATCTTACTTTTCTTCTTTTTTCCCCTTGGTTAAACAAAATAAACGCGATTTTTTTTATGGAGAATTTTTACCTCCTTTTTCCAAAAACTTAAACAATTCGAAAAGTTTTATTTATTTATTATTTTATTTATTTATTTATTTTTCTTGCTTTAGTTCGGAAGATTACTTAAAATTTTGGCAAAGGGTCAGCTATGGCAAAAATAAGTTGGAAAAATAGAAAAAATAAACAAAATAATAAAATAATTAACGCGATTAATCGTACAGTTCGCAAAATATTTTTAGATGAATTTACAAACTAAGTTCTTTTGCTGTTACTTTTACATTGTATATGTAAGAATTTACAATCCTAGAGTTTTATTTTCTGAATTATATATATATATATATATATATAGATAGATACAAGGTAGATATATAATGTTTTTTTGTCAATATATGAGATTTTACACTGTAAATAAAGGCGTCTTAAAATCAGATACATATGCGTCTGAAAAAACAATTCAGATACTTAATGTGAAATTTCAGACATCATAGATGTCTGAATTTAAGACACATAAGTGTCTTACTATCATTAGGTTATAAAAGAACTGAGAAAAATGTCTGAATAATGATAATATGTCTGAAATCAAGATATTTAGAAATTTAGACGCTTAAGTAGTGTTCCCGCTAGGCTTTTTTTGAAGGGCGCAGCGCCCTGCCCTTTTTAAAATCGGCAAAATGCGCCCTGCCCTTTTTGAAATCGGAAAAATGCGCCCTACCTTTTTTAAAACTAGTCAAAAGTGGCCAAAAACATCGCGAAAAAACAGCAAACTTCGTCAAAAACATTGCGAAAAGCGGGAAATTTCGTCAAAAGATCGCGAAAAAAACGGCAAATTTTGTCAACAAATCGCGGGAAAAACGTGTCTTTCGTCTGAGAATCGCGAAAAAAACGGCAAATTTCGTCAAAAACATTGCGAAAAACGACAAATTTCGTCAAAAGATCGCGAGAAAACTTGAATTTTGTCAGAGAATCGTGATAAAACAACAAACTTCGTCAAAAACATTGCGAAAAGCGCCAAATTTTGTCAAAAGATCGCGAAAAAACGGCAAATTTCGTCAAAAACATTGCGAAAAGCGGGAAATTTCATCAAAAGATCGCGAAAAAACGGTAAATTTTGCCAACAAATCGCGATAAAACGGCAAATTTCGTTGAAAACATTGCGAAAAACGGCAAATTTCGTCAAAAACATTGCGAAAAACGGCAAATTTCGTCAAAAATATTGCGAAAAAATGTCAAATTTTGTCAACAAATCGCGAAAAACGGCAAATTTCGTCCAAAAAAATAGTGAAAAAACCCGCAAATTTTATCAACAGATCAAGAAAAAACTGCAAATTTCGTCAAAAGATCGCGATAAAACGCAAATTTCGTCAAAAACATTGCGAAAAACGGCAAATTTCGTCAAAAGATCGCGAAAAAACGGCAAATTTTGTCAACAAATCGCGGGAAAAACGTGACTCGTCAGAGAATCGCGAAAAAACGGCAAATTTCGTCAAAACATTGCGAAAAACGGCAAATTTCGTCAAAAACATTGCGAAAAACGGCAAATTTGTCAACAAATCGCGGGAAAAACGTGACTCGTCAGAGAATTGCGAAAAACGGCAAATTTCGTCAAAAACATTACGAAAAACGGCAAATTTCGTCAAAAACATTGCGAAAAACGTCAAAATTTGTAAAGAGATCGCGAAAAACGGCAAATTTCATCAAAAAAATAGCGAAAAAAACCACAAATTTTATCAACAGATCTCGGAAAAACTGCAAATTTCGTCAAAGGATCGCGATAAAACAGTAAACTTCGTCAAAAACATTGTGAAAAGCGGCAAATTCCGTCAAAAGATTGCGAAAAAACGGCAAATTTTGTCAACAAATCGCGGGAAAAACGTGACTTTCGTCAGAGAATCGCGAAAAAACGGCAAATTTCGTCAAAAACATTGCGAAAAACGACAAATTTCGTCAAAAGATCGCGAGAAAACGGCAAATTTCGTCAAAAGCATTGCGAAAAATGGTAAATTTCGTCAAAAGATCGCGATAAAACGGCAAATTTCGTGAAAAATATTGCGAAAAAACGTCAAATTTTGTCAACAGATCGCGAAAAACGGCAAATTTCTTCAAAAAAAATAGCGAAAAAAACCGCAAATTTTATCAACAGATCAAGAAAAAACTGGAAATTTCGTCAAAAGATCGCGATAAAACGCAAATTTCGTCAAAGGGACGCAACCCCCCCCCCCTTAACACCCTGGAAAAGAAATATAAAAAAAAATCTTTTGCTCTCCCAGCTCACCAAGCTTAAAAGCCTTATCTTTTTTTTTTTTTTTTTTTTTTTTTTTTTTTTTTTTTTTTTTACTTTTTCTGCTGTGTCACTTTATTATAGCAAATAATCGATCAAGTAATTTTCCACACCCTCACCCAAAATTGATGCCCCCCCCCCCCCCCTTCTTTCCAAGCACACAAAATTTAAAGTTAAAACTCTTTTATTTAAAATTTTTTGTCCTATTTTTAAATCTTTAGTAAGGTAACTAAATCAGTCATCTTAAGTTCAAAATTTCTGCTTCCCCCTTAAAATTCATAGTTTAGAGGCGGCTAATAATTTTATATCCACATATGTTAACCTAATTACTTACTAGAACCATAAAATATCAATTTAATAAAAATGTATTTCTGTAATTTATGTTACTAAATGTGTGTACAAACATTGATGAGTATATGATGAACAATAATGAGTTTTTTATATTGGTTCCGAAAATGTATACTTTTTTTATGAAACAATGCCCTTTTTCGCTGAAACTAGTGCCCTTTTTATGCTTCAATACTGCCCTTTTTGTGACTAGCACCCTGCCCTTTTTTTTTCTAGAGTGAACACTAGCTTAAGTGTCTGAATTTAATGTAATTGTGTGATATATGCGCGGTGACTTGTGATACAATCGTGCCCCTGTATCTGTCAGCCATACCAGAGAATGTTGTTTAAAATACTTCTCCATCCACTAAATTTTGATTAGACCCAGGGCGGACATAATGTCGTGCGGGGCCCTGGGAAATCACTTAGCGGGTCCCAGTGTCTCTGACTTGAATATTCGACTAATAAAAATCCTCTTCAAAATTTGTGTATATCATAGAATAATTTTTAATATAGAGAATAAAGAGTACGAAAAAAAGCATGTAATATGTATAACTGTTTTTAATTTCTAAAAATCCTCTATCTTTTAGAATATTTTAAATATTTATTTTTAGCGTTTAAGGTTACATTTAGGTTCTTCACATCTATACATCCCCCAGCAATTTTATCAACTTTGGCTGTCAGAAATAAAATGAATTTTCACTTTTTTTGCGAAAAAACATTTAAATACAAATTGATATTATTTTACACAGGGTAATATTGTTTCGAATTGTATACAGAAGCTCTAGGCCCTCTAAACAGGATCAACTGGCACGAGACCATGGACAGCTTCCCTGTTTGATCGATGGTTGCGCCGGTCCTGATCAAATACAAGGGCTGATCATTTCTATTTGGGGACCGGAACACACAGGCCATGGCGCCCCCCCCCCTTTTCACAGGAAAATCCCTGCATTGCATAAGAAACATGACATATACAGCTTTACATGCATTTTAAAATTTAAATAGCTGTTCAAAAATAATATATTGCAGAGACACATAAAAATGGATTAAAAATTGTTTTAAGGTAAAATCTTCTGCACTCTATGCTATTTAGAGTAAATAAATCTTTAATCTATACTAATAAAATAAAGTTTCGCTCTGTGTGTGTGTGTCTGTTGGCGATGGCTAGCAAAATCTAACCCACCTAGAAGTCTGGAAATTTATGTGTGTATAGTCCAAGATCTGACCATGTGCACCTGAGTCTCAGAATTTTTATATTTTGATAATTACTCTATATATTTATAGAATATCATTAAACATCGCATCGAAAATCCATCTTTTAAATCAAAATGGCTAATGAAAAGAACTGCTGTTGTGAATTTGCAAGCAAAAATGAACGAATTCGAAATTATTTTACTAATAAGCAAATTTTAAGAAAACTAATTAAGATATCAATTTGAAAATTTCTGAGCATATGTAAAAAAAAAATTCTGCATCCGTCTATGCAATTTTTGAAAAATTCGGCCGGTAATTTTTCTTAATTTATGCAAAAAACTGCTAAAAATCTGCTGCCGCCGGCGAAAAAAATCCGAGAAAGTTTCATACAGGGATCTGCTTTCATTAAAAACTGAACTACAAAGAGATCTGTTTTTCTGGCCGATCCCTCCATTTAGTTTTCGAATTTTTACAAATGAAAAAAAAATTAGATAACTAATTAAAATATAGATCTGAAATTGAGGATGGGAAGTGTTGTCATCTGCCGGCTATTTCAGCGTAGCGTCTTCGTTATGTTCTAATTATCAGAAAAATTTAATTATTTTTTTAATGATCGCGTTAATGTAGGTGAAGGTTGTTTTCTTGAACAAATTATTCGTTATATTTGCGGGTATGGGGAGGGAGGGGGTTAACGCCTTGCTCTGAGATTGTTATTATCTCGGGCCCGGGCAACGCCGGGCGTGTAGCTAGTTCTAAATAAATCTTTAAACATGTTTGATGTAATACCAGTTCTTCTCCGAATTTCTAAGTTTATGTTACAATTCATTGTCGTTAGTAAAGAACTAAGGCCGTGCAAAGAGGGACGAAAGGAACCTTCGTCCCGGGCGCGGGAATTGAGGGGGTGCCAAATTTATTCTACCAACCATGATTTTATTTTTTTATTTATTCATTTTTTGGCCGTCGATAGTTTTTCGGGGAATTCCTTTTTTTCTCTTCCTCATTCTTTTTCTTTCTGCCGCAAAACATTATTATTTTTTTACCAAATAAACAAGCAATTTTCTCTTACGTTATTTAATTGTTTGGAATTTCTTAATTAAAATTAAATATTTTAAAGTACCAAAATAAACGCGAAATATTCATTTAATAGAATTTATTTTTGTTGATCCACTTTATCTATTTAGTGACAACACCTGTCACAAAGAGAAAGAGTTGGGGAGGGGGGGGGGTTGCCAAATTGACACTTTGCCCCAGGAGCAGTTTTCCCTTCGCACGATCCTGTAAAGAACGGTAAGCCCAGTTTACATGACTGAGAATTTTTTTTTCTATGAATTATAAATGGAATTTTGTTATTAAGTTTGTATTTTCAGATAATACAGGGCGCCATTTCATTTGGAAAAATCACAGAGTTCAGAAGGAAGAAATCAGAAATTCACATTTTAAGTCACATTTTAAATTCACATCTAAATCTAATTCGCATTTAAATTTAAATTTCAAAACCCGGTTGGGAAGGGGGATTGGTGATTTCTCAACTGTACTTTTAGTGTTCAATTATTTTAAGTTATTCGAAAATAATAATTTCACTGTGTTTAATTTATTAAAGCCTAGCGTTGTATTAATGCAACACTGTAGCTGTAGTTAAATTCAGTAATATCTGTTTCCATATTAAGTTTCAAGATTAATATTTTGTTGTTTGCGCACTAGTGTTTCTGAAAAGAAAATTTCGCTTTCTTTGATGACCAAAATCTCCTCGATAAAATAAGACAAAAATTTCTATTGTAAAAAAGTGGTTTGAAATGCAATATTTCCTTTTTTCAAGAGAAAAATAAGGCTATGATGTCATACGCTCACGAACAGTTTTTTTTTAATCGGTTAAAAAAAGGAAAAAATCGCCAAATTTAGGGGATTTTTTTCTTTAATGGCAACCTAGCAATTGTTTGCGCACTAGTATTTCTGAAAAGAAAATTTCGCTTTCTTTGATGACCAAAATCTCCTCGATAAAATAAGACAAAAATTTCTATTGTAAAAAAGTGGTATGAAATGCAATATTTCCTTTTTTCAAGAGAAAAATAAGGCTATGATGTCATACACTCACGAACAGTTTTTTTTTAATCGGTTAAAAAAAAAGGAAAAAATCGCCAAATTTAGGGGATTTTTTCCTTTAATGGCAACTTAGCAATTGTATTAAGTTATTGGTTTGGCACGGGCTTGAAAATCGCCAAACAACCGTGCGTGAATGTAAAGCATCAGTTCCAAAAATAATTGTGGCATTAATGGTTTAAACTCGGTCAAAAAAAAAAATTTAGTCAGTTAAATTTCAATATCCAGGAGCGCTTTTTCATTTAACCCTTTCAGGGGCAAGCACTTGTGTTCCTGTAATGTTGAATTCCCACCGGAATTTAGGAAAAAATTTAGTTCAAAATAAGAACAAGTAATTTCTCAACATTTTCTCGTCAAAGTTGAAAAAGTAAAATTTAATTAAATGTTTCTGGTTTGGATCGGATTAAAATTAGGTGGTATATAATATATACCACCGCCCCTCAAAGGGTTAAGAAATGCACTGATAACAATCGAATTGAAAATTTGTATAACTCATACCTCCTTTCCTACATAAATAATAAAGTTGAACAATTTTAACCACCATAAATATTAATTTGGAGCTTGGTGCGATATAATTACAGTAAAAATGTCCATTTTAAAGAAAAGAATATTATGGAATGCCTATGAAAATTTCCGTGAAGTGTGTTGTTTGAAGTTAAAATTTTCGTGAAGCGTTCTGTGTTACAATGAAAAGAAATTTCAAAGAATCCTTTAATGAACCCATTTCCTAAACAGATATATAAAATTAATAAAAAAACCTCGGTCACGGATTAAATGAAACATGATGTAATGATAGGTTTTAGACCGGTTGCTACACAGTGAAATTTTTGCTACCGGTTTTAGAGGTAAAGCGGATACCTCTATTTAGCGAAAATCCACCTTTTCAATACACAACACATACATGTTTGAATATTTTTACATCAGAAATGTGGACACCTCCGAATAGTAAACAAATTTTGTAGTCTCGAAATGTCCGCTATTGAAAGGTTTCACTGTTTTTAGATAAATATATATATTTTGTTTTTAATCTTATCCTATTCTATAAGTTTAAAATATTGAAAGAAATGTCAAATTTGGGAGGCACCTAAATTGAGAGGGGAGGGGGTCAAAGCCGTGGAAGAGTTTGCCCGTGCAATAATCAGGTCTTGCTTCTGGAAGCAACCCAAACCTGATTTATAGTTCGCTAAATGGAGGTATATAGAGAACAAACCCAGCAGTCCCGAGGTATCCGCTATTGAAAATTTTAACTGCATAAATTCATTTTGCAGTTCATTTTCTTAGTAGAAAGTACAAGTTTCTATCATTTAAGTATGCTTTAACTTATTTTAACATTTGAATAGAATAGTTTAATAATAATAATAATGAAAAATCAAGTTTTCATTCTTTTTCTGAATGTATTTTATTTTTATTCAAATATTAACATCCATAAAAACCATGCTGGTGTTATGAGACCTTCTTATTAAAATAAATAAATAAATAAAAATAAATAAAAAAGATTTTTTTTTTTTTTTTGTAAAAATGTTAAGAGTATATTAAAATTTGCTAAAGAACTTTTATTTTTATCTTGTACAGAGCATACTTAAACAGTTATACGAAAAGAACCAATTTAATCCTAAATTTTATTACAAAAATGAAAACAAAATATTTGTCTCTGCCATGGGCCAAACATGGTTCTTATCTACCCAATTCTCCCCCCCCCCCCCCATACACACACACACACACAACACCACCACCACTCTTTTTTTTCTTTTTTCAATTATCTTTATTTAGTTCCACATTATTTTGATTCTTTATTTAGAATCTTATTCAATAAGACTTTTTTAATTTTCCCAGTTCATATATGATTAAGTAAACCGATTTGGATTCTTTGTTTGTGTTGCATTTTGAAAATGGCTGTGTGTCCTGAAATTTAAATATGTTATTTAGATGGAACACAGTAAATACATATAAATACAGTTTTTGTATTTTGAACAAGTTTTCATGAGGAAATACTTAGAAAAAATCCATTCCCATAGGAAATATTGAAAATCATTTATAAAATATTCAGAATTTCGCAACAATTTGATTCGGATGATTTTGTGATTCGTTTTCTTGCTCTATATTCCTCTTTAAGCAACAATGTTTTTAACAGTTTCAGAACATAAATTTAATTTTGTTTAACATGAAAACATTGACTTCGAAAATATAATCTGTAAGAGAATTAACCGATCTGTCACTAAAATTAAAAATTCACATACAAAAATATATCAATAATTCAAAGTGACTGTGTGGAAAGAAATTAATAACTCAATATCATTTAAAAATTATATATATTATATATACCCATATATAACCATGTATATATAACCATAAATGAAACATTACCATAACACCAACTTAAACTATGAAATAATGATTAAGTATGTAATTAGTTGAATGAAAGTATTCCCCAACACACTGAATATAGATACCAAAAACTTATTTAAAAGAAGAAGAAATTAAATTAAAAATTGAATAAATGAAATTGATTGAATGAAATGAAATCCGTAGAATTTAGACAGAATTATCAAGTCCCAAATGCCTAAATACCACAAATAAAATGAGTGGTTTCAGCAGCATATTAGCCATAACATTGCTAAAGAATATGATTTTGGGACTACCACTCATAAACAATGAATCAAACCTGTTAAAAAATTAAAAAATAAATACAATATTAAAAAGGGAAGAAACCATACCTATAATATATAGATAAAACTTGAAATAGAGTCATAAAGTACATAATCCATTTGGATTGAAAAAGATACCTGTGCACCACATGAACCACACATGAAAACAACCAAACAGAGGGAATGAATTGCAAAAAATCATTACATGTTGCCAAATTTAGTTTTAGAAAATGATTTACCATGTTGCCAGAAAAGATGTTAGAATAATATGAATATTATTGTAAAGCAACAGAAACCATGGTGCTGCCATCTATTAGGGTAAAAAGTGAATATACACTGAATAAAAATAGCATTGGATGAAAATTAATATTTAAAAATTAATATATATAGATACTATATAACCATAAATGAAACATTATCATAACACCAACTTAAACAATGAATTAATGAATAAGTATGTAATAATTAGTTGTAAATGAAAGATTCCCCAACACACTGAATATGGAAACAAAAACATATTAAAAGAATAAGAAATTAAATTAAAAATTGAATAAATGGAATTAAATGAATGAAATGAAATGAAATTTGTGGAATTTAGACAGAATTATCAAGTCCCAAATGCCCAAATACCACAAATAAAATGAAATGAGAGGTTTCATCATCATATTAGTCATACATTGCTAAAGAATATGATTTGGGGACTACCTGCTCATAAACATTGAATCAAACCTGTGGAAAAATAAAAAATAAATACAATATTAAAAAGGAAAGAAGTCATACTTATAATATACAGAGAAAACATGAAATAGAGTCAGAAAGTATAAAATCCATTATGATTAAAAAAGATACATGTGCACCACATGAACCACACATGAAACACAACCAAAACAAGGGAATGAATTGCAATAAATCATTACATGTTGCCAAATTTAGAATTAGAAAATGATTTACTATGTTGCCAGAAAAGATGTTAGAATAATATGAATATTGTAAAGCAAACAGGAACATTAGTGCTGCCATCTATGTTGGTAAAAGTGAATATAATCTGAATAAAAAGTATTGGATGAAAATTAATGTTTAATAATTAAACCAAATTACTATCGGAAATGATAGCAATTAGTTAAATAATAAATAAATGAAATTAATTAATAAATAGAATATCTAATTACATTAAAGTAATGGATGTATTAATGAATAATTCTATGTTAAAAATAAGTTGTAAGATGGAAAAATTAATAAGTAAAGCAACATAAAATATATGTACCATTAAATGACAAAAACTATTAAATAACTGTGCCAAAAATGCAACATCACATAAATTAAATTAAAATAAAATACTAAATATTGGAATTAAGATACAAAGAATTTAAAATTAATATTAATTAAATAATGAATATGTAAATATAACTAAATTAATATACATATGAAAATATCACATCACAGTCCATTATAAAATGTGTAATATCAAACAATTGTGTAAATCAAACCCCCCCCCTTTTTTTAAAAATAATATAAATTAACCATGCGTTTTTTTCCGTACAACTCCACCACACACCATCTCAATCTAACATCTACCCACCCAACCGTCCTGTTATAATTTTTTTTTTTACTATTTTCTAAGATTATATGATTTTTTTTATACATTTTTTAACGCATGTGTTAATTTGGTTACAATTAAGATTATCATATGGACATTTTTTTTATATAAATAAGATGATAATTGTAAGAGCTAGTTAATAGAAAGCGTTAGCTCTCCTTAAAAATATATATCTATTCTTTTTTAATAACACTAGGAAAAGTTCATTCAAGTTTCAAAACTAATTAGGTGTTAAATACACATCTTAACTGTATGTAAGTAAATATATTAAATTGTATCTTTTTTCTGATTCCCATTTTTTATTTCAAATAACTTTTTTATTTAAAAAAAAAAAGAATAAAAAATAAAAATAAAAATTAATTTACATTTTCTCCAGGTTTTATAGCGTAAAGCTTTCAAAATGAATTTGTGTCTTGAAATCTAAATATGTTATACAGATGGAACGTAGGATCTAATTGTAGTTTTTATTTTTTGAGCAAGTTTTCAGATTAAAAAAAACTTCTGCAACTAAATATAATAGTAATTTAATTTTTTTAAATTAAAATTTATTTATAAAATATTCAGAATTTTATGATAACTTCATTCGGATGCTTTTATGATTATTTTTCAAGTTTTATGTCCCCCGTCTGAGAGCTGTTTTTAAAATAAAATTTGTGTATATATATATATATATATATATATATATATATATATATATAACCCCCCCCCACACACAAACACACACACAAGATTTGCTCTCGTATTAGAATATATGATGTATATAATGCTCTGATTGTTCCTAGTACACGTGGTTAGTAAATACACGTGGTAGCACGTGCTTTACCCGAAATTATAATTGGCTTACTCAAACACGTGTTATTCATAAATGTGTGGTATTTTCCCATCTTAACGTGAAGCCTATCCCCCCACCCCCCTTTTTTTATTATCAGGGAGCTTTTTACGGATGGGGCATTTTTCAGGGGGTGATTTTACTCAATTCTTAATAGCATTCGCAAATATCCGCCTACGGGAATTATATAAATCAGACATATGTTACTTCGTTATCTTTTAACACTTATTTATCAATAAGTTCAATATTTATCAATACCTTGTTACTTTTTTTCCGTTTACTTTTTTTCCGTTTACTTTTTTTCCGATTACTTTTTTTCCGATTACTTTTTTTCCGCTTTTGTTGACTCAGTTACTTTTTTTCCGTTTACTTTTTTTCCGATTACTTTTTTTCCTGTTACCGAAATTCCCCACGTGCGTCTCTTAGGACATCATTAAAAGAAAGAAAGGTTATGATAAATAAATTAAAGTAAACAGAAGATTTAACATGAAATATGAATAATTTACCTGTAAATTGTAAAATAACTTGCTGCAGAAAATTTAAACGAGCTGGCTAGATATTTTTCTTTAAATAACACATGTATCACCTTGCTTCGCGATTGCACACTGTCGTTGACACCTATAACCGTCTGCTTTACAAAGTACAATGCTAATCTTTTCACTGTGGCAGTTCGCCTTTTGTCATACAGCAACCATAGAAGCAGGGTAGCATATCCAACTTCTTTGACAGCAACTTGAATACTTAGGAATGTCACAAAAGAATAAAATGTAATAAAGCGTTCTGTTCAAATTTCGGACAACACGTGTAAAACTGAAGTTGTTTCAGTATGAATGTAGAATAAAAATATCTCCGCAGGGAGTGGTGCTTTATCGAGATGCGAGTCCTGGTCAGGGAGATATAAATAGACTCCATTACCTGGTCCTGGTATGGCTAAGGCAGGTATGGCAAGTTAGAAAACATATTTCACTTACTACAATTTATGAAAGTCATTGGTGGAATTCTTTATGATGGTTTGAATCCCTAGGTGCACTCGTTGTTGAAATTGTTTTGAATCAAGTACTTTGTTCGTTGCGGATTCGGAACAAATCCTCATTTAGTCCTTTTGTTTTCAATAGACATATTAGTTATCAGGTCGTAGTCAGGTAAGTTATCAATCTTTGATATTAATTACATTTTCTGTATATTTTCTTTTTCTCGTGCTTATGATCGCTATAAAAAAAATGATAATGTTAGAGGATGAACTTAGCCCATTTTCTGATGTGAAAATTGATATTTGAGAAGTACATTATTTGTGTATGATATTTAACAAGCACTGAAATTAATAAATTCAGTGAGGCGGGGGGGGGGGGGGGAGAGGGTATACCAAACTAACTTGCTTAATAAAGAATATCTTTAAAACCTTAAAACAAATAATTTCTGTTAAATAAATTCAATCGTAAATGTTTCGAGAGCAAAATACTTATTTATTTTACTTAATATACACTGTAAAAAATGACCAATGTTTCTTATTTTATGAAAATATACTAAAACCACGAACGAAAATATAATATAATCTTCTGACTATCCGAAATTCCGAAAAGCGTGTTCCATTGTCTTTTGAATCACCACAAACCAATACATTTCCAAAATTCAAAGAATTATTTATAAAAACAAAGTATGTTTCGCTGCCCGTATTTTTCAGAAACGTACTGTTCTCAACCTGGAATACCTGTTTTTCGAATCTCATCCATTCTCAAGTAAACGTGTTCAGCTGCATAAGTTAATTTATACATGAAAGATTAAAGAAATATTCTTAATTTTAATGTTATTGTTAACGCTGTTAATTTTCCATGTTTGTCTGTTAAACATATTTTTTGAGCAGGAAAATGTTTACTTGAGAATTGATAGCATTCGAAAAACAGGCATTCCAGGCTGAGGACACTAATTAATACACTGTAAAAACCCTTCGGAAACGTTTCTGAAAAATACGGGCAGCGAAAAATACTTTGTTTTTATAAATAATTGTATTGGTTTCTGGGGATTCAAAAGACAATGGAACACGCTATTCGGAATTTCGCTTAACTCAGAAGATTATATTATATTTTCGTTCGTGGTTATAGTATATTTTCGTAAAATAGGCAACATTGGTCATTTTTTACAGTGTACTTATGTAAGTTAACGTCAAATATTGTTAATTTTCCTGAATATCCGAATTCATAAAAAAATAATTCTGAATAACAATAATAATAATAAGAGATTTGTTAAGCCATGCTCATATATTTACAATTAAAAATTCTTAAACAATTAGTTTAAATGAAATGAAATGCTGTTCATAGTAATTTCGAGAAATATATTTTTTATTCATTATATAATCATTACCTTACATTTATTTTACTTTATTTACTTTTATACATCTAATGCTTAATTTGTTGTTTATTAAAAGCAAATGCATTTAAATTTTCTAAATATTACTAATATGAATTATTAATTCGGTGAATAGTAAATTAAAAAAAAAATAAGAAGAATAAGAATACTTTTAAACAATGCCAGTATACTTGAAATTTAAAGTATTAATATACCTATTAGTTTATGTGAGATTAATTCTATTCACAGTAAATTGAAGAATTATTTTCATTTATCTATACTAATAAAATAAAGTTTCGCTCTGTGTATGTGTCTGTGTGTCTGTTGGCGATGACTAGCAAAATCTAGCCCATCTAGAAGTCTGAAAATTTAGGTGTGGCTAGTCCAAGGTCTCACCATGTGCATCTGAGTCTTAGAATTTTAATAATTTGATAATTACTCAAGATATTAAGTAGAATATCATTAAACATCGCATCGAAAATGCCATGTTTTAAATCAAAATGGCTAAAAAAAATAACTGCTGTTGTGGCTTTGCAAACGGAAATGAACGAATTCGAAATTATTTTACTAATTAGCAAGATATCAATTTGAAAATTTCTGAGCATATGTAAAAAAGAATTCTGCATCCGACTATGTGATTTTTGAAAAAAATCGGCCGGTAATTTTTCTTAATTTATGCAAAAAACAGCCGAAAATCTGCCAGCGCCAGTGAAAAAAAATTCGAGAAACTTTCAGACAGGGATCTGCTTTCATTAAAAACTGAACTACAAAGAGATCTGTTTCTCTGCCCGATCCCTCCATTTAGTTTGCGAAAATGAAAGGAAATAATTGGCAATTTTTATTAATGAACAAAAATTTAGATAACTAATTACGATATAGATTTGAAATTGAGGATGGGAACGGGAAGTGTTCTCATCTGCCGGCTATTTTAGCATAGTGTTTTCGTTATGTTCTAATTATCAGAAAAATGTAATTATTTTTTTAATGATCGCGTTAATGTAGGTGAAGGTGGTTTTCTTGAACAAATTATTCGTTATATTTGCGTGTATGGGGAGGGAGGGTGTTAACGCCTTGCTCTGAGATTGTTATTATCTCGGGCCCGTACAACGCCGGGCGGGTAGCTAGTTTATAATATAATATTATCATTACATTGCACTGTAAAAAAAGGCAAATGCTTTTAATCTGCGAAAATATAGTATAACCACTTACGAAAATATACAATAATCTCTTTAGAGTTACCCATTATTTCGAAAAACGTTCTCTATCTTTAGAAATGCCAGAGACCTACAAAATTTTGAAATTTAAAGAAGAAACATTTATCAAAACAAAGTTTCTTTTACTGCCACTGATTTTCGGAAATGTTTCCGAGTAGTTTTTATAGTGTATTTCATCAATTTTCTCAAACCGGAATCCCGGATTTCAGGATGCTATCCATTCTCAATTAAACATTTTTAACTGCGTAATTGAATTTACACATGTAAGAGCAACACAATAATATTAATGTTAATGCTGTTAATTTATCATGGTTGTCCATAAAACATATTTGTTGAACATGAAAATGTTTACTTGTGAATTTATAGCAAAAAAAACCTACCGAAAAACATATATTTCGGGTTGAGAAAACCAGGGGCCTGTCCAGGCTTTTCTCACAGGGTCCAGTTTTTGTGAAAAATCTAGTCATAGTTTGTGAATTTGAAATCAGAGGTCTGTCCAGACTTTTTTCACCGGGTCCTGTTTTTGTGAAATTGTAAACAGCTTTTTATATTTGTGAAAAATCTAATCATAATTTTGGGAATTTGAAACGGTTGTTATATTCAGGTTCTTGTTTATGCATTTTCAAAAAGATATATGGATATAAAATACATATATTTTTTTTATATATGTAAAAGTGACAGGTCAGATTTTACTTTTAAATGATTAATTTCTAAAATGTTTGGTTTAAAGATGGAAAAATTTTGTGAAAAACCAATTTTTAAGACAGTTTGGATCATCGGCGCACCCACGGGGGGGGGGGGGGGGGTTAAGGGAGCTGAAGCCCCCCCCCCCCCAGACTCCCTGAAAATTAGAATAATGAAGTAACGATTTAAAGTTTCCTAAAATTATAAAAAGTTTTTTTTTTTTTTTTTAGAAATTTTTTAAAACCTTTGTATATTATTTATATATTCTCCCATTTCTTCTTCTTTTTTTTTTTTTTTTTTTTTGCCATTTCAACATGCGTTAAGCATAAAGAAGTTCAGCGGTATTCCGATTCTCTCAGTTCTTAACACATCCGTCATCCATATTCTTAGCACGGTCAAGCGGATTCAAGTCCAAACGAGGGTGATATTTCTTCTACATTGTACATCTGTGTAATGTACAATACGACCCATTCAAGGTCAACAAAAATTTCACAGAACAATCTTTTTTTTTTCTAAATCTATCCCACATTTCTAATAAGGCACATGTGCTTCGGAGTCTGCTTTTCTTATCTATTTTATTAGTACTTCTGGGTATACACTGTTGTTTTAGCCTCATTCGTGTTAAAACATTTAATTCAACACGTAAAAAAATAACCATATAGTTTTAAATTTTATATTTGGAGAATTTATATCATCAAAGCTCGAGAAAATCATCTAAGATTAGATATTAGAAGGTTGAAGCCCCCCCCCCCTCCCCAGACCGCGAAACTAGACTATTGATTTAAAGTTTCTTCAAATTATGAAAAGTTATTTCCATTATTTTAAATAAGTCTTTAAAAAATGGAAATTTTGGAAAATATTGATTTTGTCTCAGAATTTTTCTGATTTTGAATTTTTCTTATTAAATTTAATATATTAGCACATGTTTAACATTTTTGAAAATTAAAAAAATATATATATATATATATATATACATGCTAGGATTAGAGAAAGAATGGACTTTTTATTTTTCTCCGTTGAAATCACATATAATGGTATTGGTATGGTAAGGGGTGGGGGGAGGAGGAGGCATATAAGTCTAAAACAAGCTGTCTGGACAATACAATTTTCCACTGACTATACAAAAACATTCATAGAATATTGCTGGAGGAAGTAGTACTAGTAAAATACTTTCGACATAGCAACTTTAGGAATTCTACATCATTCATCATTTTCGCTTTAATTCTAATGTACTTCGGTGGAAAATCGCGGCAATTTCTGGGGGATAAGAAATCCTTTGTATCTCAATCTCTGTTCTTGCGGCAAAGTGCTCGCGGAAAGAATTAGCGGTACTCTCCAAATATCCAAGTTCTCAGTACATCAATCATTCATGTCCTTTGGGCACGGTCAACACAAGGCGTGTTCAAACGAGGGTAGTCTTGGTATCACGTGCTTCTTACTTTGCGCATATGTGGACAATACGACCCTTTCATAGTAACAAATTTTTCACGGAAATGTCTTCGTCGTCTTCTTTTTCCCAAATTTTCCCACATTTCTAATAAGGTACCTGAGCCGGGAGAGTTTCCTTTCGTTTCTCTTTTATTAGTACTTCTGAATGATCGCTATTTTTTTTTTTTTAGCATAATTCGTGTTAAAGCGTTTAACTGAACGCGTAAGGAAAATTTACCGTAGTTTTAAATTTTATATTTGAAGAATTTGATTCATCAACCCTAGAAATGTAAGCATAAATTTGAATTTCTAAGAATAACTGTACTAGTATATTAACTTCCTGTAATTCAAATTAACCTGGAACCTGCTAGTTTTGTGTTATCTTTATGTTATGTTTATGTAATGTTATTAAAATATGTCAAGCGGTTCTGAATATATATATACCGTATATACTCGTGTATAAGTCGAAGAATTTTAGCCAAATTTGGGAGCTGAAAATGGGGGTTCGACTTATACACGAGAAAGTAAAAAAAAAAAAAAAAAAAAAAAAAAAAAATAGCGGAGTGAAATACCGGAGTCATATTTTTTTCGCAGATAATTGGTGAATGTGCAAGTCTTTTTATTAATGACATATGGGACAGACAGATACAATGGTGATTGATAAAAAAAAAGTTCAACAATAAAGTCTCTGTAATTGCACTCATTTTCTCTTGGGATAGAATTCCCTTCAATACAGGGGCATTCCTTTCATCATTTTAATCCCCCTTTTAAAAAGAGTTCAACTTGAGATTTCTCTCCTAAAAGTCCTACAATGCAAATAAGTACTATATTTATTTTAGCAGTTTAAGAAGTTGTTTACCCTTGTAAATAAGGCTTAAAAAGATTTCTCAAAAAAAAAAAAAAAAGTAAGTAATTATTAAATTGATATGAATAGCTTTCAAAATAGTTTAAGCTTCTTCAGCTTTACATAATTATACAATTTTAAAATGTTGAATTTAAAAAAAAAGAAGTCTGATTAGAAACGTAAAAAAATAAAATAAAAAGGTTACTAATTTAATGAAAATTTATTATTTTTTTTTAATCCCCGATTAAAAATTATTTTTCAACATACTACCAAAAATGTGGTTCGACTTATACACGAAAATTAATTGTTTTCCAAAATTTTGCGTAAGAATTGGGGGGGTCGACTTATACACGAGTATATCCTGCTCAACAATGTCAACTTTTCTGACACATTTTTTTGACTCATTTTTAAACATAGAAGCATGATATTTGCTGTCATTATTATTGAAGCGATTTGTAATCGAACAGTTTTATTTTCATTTTGCATCTCAACTTACATCTTGAGTTATAAGCGATTTTTGTCTGATGATGGCAGTTTTTCTCCTTTACTGCGCTGTCGCGTTCGTACATTCGGTTCAAAACGCCCATTTTGACAGCATTTTCTGAAAAAAAATTCTGACTCTACCGGAAAATGGAAAAATAGTTCGATTTCATAGTTTCTTAATAAGAGCACCTGTCAATTTTATATGTTTGCGAACAGAAATGAATTTAAAAATGTGTCAGAAAGTAGCCAATTTTAGATTTGAGAGCAGCCTTAAGCATTAATGTAATAAAAATATTGTGTAACACACGATTTTACTGAATGGTGTATGAAAAATTTTATGTAAAATTATATTATAAAATTACATTAAATTGACGTTTCGGTCAACTTCTATGACCATCATCAGAATATGTATTTCTGTAACAATTAGACTTATAAATGAAATGCTTCCATCTTGAAAAATTTTACATAACTGAATCTTGTTCATTACCTTTCAGTAAAATCGTGTGTTTACTTTACACAATATTTTTATTACATTAATGTTTTGATGGTGTAACGGTCCAGCTCAATCATTGAGCCTTAAGCATATTAGCAAAAATCCATATTGTCAAATTATTACAGTAGAATCGTGTTTCTCAACCATTATCTTGCGTCTAATCATGTGAAATATTAACATTATTATACAGTCTATATTATTTTTTTTTCTATTTCTTCTATTGTTAAGAAACTAAATGTTCCCAATATATCTATTTAGACTTGGAAAACATGAAAATTACATTTAGCACCTGTCATTTATTTTAGCTATTGTTTTTTTTTTTTCTAATGAACTAACTTTTTTACACATTGGAAATTCTATGCAGTACTATTTTAAAAAGTATTTTGTACTTTTTAATATTTTAAAACTGTCTAAAACGATAAAAATAAACCAGATCAAAAATAAAAATTAATATTAGTTACATATTAACTTAAATATATCTTTCGTATTTTTTCTCGTTTTTATGTTTGAAAAAATACAAAATTTACTTTTAAAAATTCAGTTGTTTTTTAAATTCGTTTAATTCATACAATTTATTTTAAAATTTATTATTATATTAACTTTTCACGTATCATGACATTCCAAATATGATAATGGACATATCAATTAAAGAATGAAATCAAAATTAAAAAATCACAAGGAGCTAGCTACATTGGAGAAACAAGAAATTTGAAACTATTTATATATTATTCGCACCTATATCAAGTATTTGGCGAAGAGAAACACTCAATTGTAAGTTTAAGATTTAGTAACCTTTTGGATAACTTTCATTAACTCTTTTCGACTCCATTAGCTCCGCTGGAGGGAGAAGGGGTGCTAGAGGTCTGCGCGGGCCGAAATTTCCTGGCGCGGGCACGCCCCGGCCCGTACGAAAAATTTATTGGCCCGACAAAGTATAAAAGCAAAAAATTCGGCTCGACCCGGTCTGAAATTTTTTTTTTTTTTTTTTTGCCCTGCCCGATATAAAAGCTAAAATCTCGGCCCGAGACTGGCCCAGTCTAAAAGTTGTAAGTTCGACCCGAGCCAAGTCAGTCTGAATTTCTACAAAACATGCTTATATTACTGAAGCAACATTAACATTATCCTACAATTAAAATTATTCAAAAAGCACACTTATGCATAGATTTTATTTTCAGGATTATGTTCGAAATGCATGAAAAACAAAATAGCAACAATATTAATGACTGCCTAGACTATTATGTACATAAACATTGATTAAAAAAATTGATTTGAACAATTACATTCAAATGAAGATTCAGTAAGAGAAGAAGAATCTGTTATATACAGGTTCCATTCATAGCAGGTACATGGTACGTCATCTGTTGTATATGTATTATACAGTCAAACCTCGTTAACACGAACACGCTTAGCGCGAATTACTTTTAGAACAAACTGTTTACTATTGCCCCGTCCAGTTGTATGTAATGTATTTAAGTTCGGATAACACAAACTACTTTTAACGCGAACAAAAAAATTTCCCATTGAGTGTTCGCGTTAACGAGGTTTGACTGTATTCTTATTCTTTTCATTATTATATTCATTTCGCACGAGTCAAGACATTTTTCCGTTTAAGATAGATTTCCGTCATAGCCAGGTACCATTTCACAGGTTTCACTGTTCTTTATATTTTTTTCTTAGAAATCTATGTATTTAAAAAGAATTTTAATTGTAGAATAATGTCCATTTAAAAATCTATGCATTTTTCACGTAATGAATGGAAGTTCTGAGTTTAGATTTTCTCCAAATGTATTTTCTCGGCAGATTTTTTGAATATGCAAAAAATGGGAATTGTTCATTTAATAGAATCTAAGGAAAAAAGTGGAAATAAAATTCTAGAAAATAAAAATGTTTTGAAATAAATATACTTTTTTTTTTTTTTTTTGACAAATGAAATCTTGAGTTGTAAGTAGAGTCCTGCATCGGGTCGAGTTACCCGCAGACGACCGCGGTTCGGGTCATATCGGCGCTATATTTTTTACGTTGCGGTTCGAGTTTGGGTCGGGTTGACTTCTACTTTTTTGCTGCGGGTCGGTTTGGGTTGGGTTGACTTTCATTGTTTCGGGTTCGGGTCGGTTTTTGGTTGGGTTGACTTTAATTGTTTCGGGTTCGGGTCGGTTTTTGGTTGGGTTTTGACTCTGGTGGGTCGGGTTCGCGTTGACCCGCTTTTTCAAAAGAATGTCCGTAATATATTTTCAGGTTAAAAATACATATACAATAAGACCTCCATAATGGACACTCCCGAAAAGCGGACACCTCTATTGAGCGAACACTTTTTCAATTCCTGACACTTATATATTAGTACGCTAATACCTTGGATTGGAATAGTGGGCACCTCGAAATCTATACACACGTAGCATGTGTATATGTGTATAAACTATCACAAATACGATACATGTGTTTTTGCATGTGTCATGAACGGAGTGTTGGTAATTGTTTTCATATTCTGAGAAAAGAGGTTCTTAACTGCACCGTAAAGAAAGAATAATCTATGTACACATTTTATTTATTTTTTATCATGCAATAAATTGAATATATACTCATTCATATTCAAATCCGTATTTATTTTCATCTGAAACATAGTTCTGTTCCAACTTTTTGTGAAAATCCCAAAAATTTGACCCACAAAAAACCTAAATATGACCTGGAAGAATTATTCTTAGGGTGAACCCGACACGCAGAAAGAAAATTGAAGTCATCCCGCCCCGAGAAAAAAATATAAACAATCCGACCCGATGCAGAACTATATATTCAACGATCTCGAGGTGTCCGCTATTCAGCGATTTCGCTATATTTGAATATTAAAGAATACAGATTTATTCATTTTTCTATATAAAATATAAAATTGGTATTAGAGATATAATTGTACATTACTTATGTACAATAGCATTAAAACATGATTTATTGTTCTTTCATTGCGCGTTCGAGTCGGGTTGCGGATTGAAGTACTGCGGGTTCGGGGGGTCGGGTTGGGTTGCGAGTTGACTTCAAAAGGAATTTGTGGTTTCGGATCGGTTACAATCCGACCCGTGTAGGAAGTTATAAATACATATTGAGTATTTTACTGTGATGACATTTATCGGGCTGTCGCGAGCAGAAATAACTATTCTAGAAGAGCTCCTGCCTTTATCAAAAAATGGAAAAAAATTTGATTTTATAGTTTTATTTCACTTTTTTTTATTAATATTTTTTATGTTGTCATTTTAAAAAGTAACTTCTAATAAAAATATTGCTTTAATCATATTTATCATACAGCATTATTACAAATTCTGAACACATTGAAATTTATGTGAGATAGGAGGGTAAAAAATTGCATTTTAAAGATTTAATCTATCAATTGGCCAACATGATTGATTGCACAAAGCAAAATAATAATAATAATAATAATAATAATAGATAATGCCTTTTGGGACCCTAAATTATGGGGGCTCTGGGCAAATATCCCACTTGCCCATACAGGAATCGCATAATCTTTTCAGCTGATATTGAAATCCAAATTTACTATTTTCTGACACATTTCTCAATTCAGTTGCATTCTTAAACACATGGGATTGGCAGATGCTCTTATTTAGAAACTATAAAGTCGAATAGTTTTTTCCCTTTTTCAAATAAAGGCAGGAGATCTTTTAGAAAATGCTGTGAACGTTGGCGTTTTGAATAGAATTTCTGCTCGTGATAGCCCGAGAAATGTCACCACAGTAAAGAACTTGCTTGTAACTCAATATATACTTATAACTCAAGATTTCATTTGCCAAAAAAAAGGAAGAAACTTTGGATCCCAAATATTCACATTTATTTCGATTCTAATTAAATTCAGTGCTGAAATTATGTTTTTTTTTTTTTTTTAAACATCCTGGTCAAGCATAAATCCCCTAGAGAGTTTTTCGATCCCTTCTCTTATTTTTTATATTAAATATAAAATAACTGTTAGGATTGTTAGGGACATTATTAGCTTTTGTCTTAAAAAAATAATCAAGTTTTGTTAAATCATTCCTTATTACATTCGTTAACTCGTAAAATAAATTTCTTCCACTCAACAACGCTGACACATTTACGGACTCATTTTTAAATGCAATAGCATGACACTTGCAGGCTTGCTTTTGGAACGGATTTGAAATCGAATGTTTTCCATTTTTTGATAAATTAATTACTTATCGAGTTATAAGTGATTGTTGTCACGTGACGACAGGTTTTTTTCCCTTTCCCACGCTGTCACGTCCGGGAATTCGGTTCAAAACGCCAATTTTGACAGAATTTTCTGCAAAGATCTTCTTTCTGCTTACAACAAAAAAAAAAAAAAAAAAAAAAAAAAAAGAAAGAAAGAAAGAAAGAAAAATATCATTTGATTACATAGTTTCTGAATATCCTGGCATTTTCATGCGTTTCTAAACAAAAATGAATTCGGAAATGTGTCATATATTTTCATATACATTTTGTAAGAAGTATTTTTAAATTATGCAATTTTGTTTTTAGTGTGTGTGTTCACGTGTTCTGAAGACATTAATATACATTAATGATAAACATAAACAACTACAAAGTATATCTTAGATCTGTACTATATTATTATTCACAATTATTATTTTTTACATTATTATATTTAAAAGTCTTAATATTTTCACTGCTTGTTCATAATATATATCAACTGCCTGGCAATTCGAGTATATTTACGCGAGTTAGAGGACGAACAGACAGACGGCCAGACAAACCGAATTCATAAACAACTTTCAACTATGTTAGAAAGTATTAAAAAAACTATCATCTCATTACAGCGGCGATTCGACGACAAAATTTTCCTCTTTCTTGAGATGGTTAGGCACGATTTCCTACAAAAGCATGATAAATTGCCTATTGTCGGACACTCGTCGTACTAAACGGAGCCGTAAGGTGAAAAGTTTTATAAAGGGTCCTGTTTTGAAATGAAAAAAATTGTGCTATACAAATATTATTTAAGTATTTAATCTTAAACCACAATGCTATTAACTCTTAAAAAACATTTCTGTATTAAGTATTAATATGAATATTAATAAGTGTATTTATACTTATTTATTAGATCGTGCCATGATGAGTCAGAAGCGCAAACTGAGCAAAATTACAAATTACTTTAGTAGCAATGTGCAAGAGAAGAAACAGCGCGGTTCAAGACAGGCTGAAAATACTTCTTCCTTGTTTAAGAATGAGGAACATGTATCTGCTGACAGCGTAGTCTGTGATAAAACAACAATAAACTCCTGCACAGAGACAACTCATGTGAATGATACTCATATTAATGTGCAAGAAAAGGAGAGACAGCGTGATGTCAGAGAGGTTGAAAATACTTCTTTCAAGTCTAATAATGAAGAATATGCTGCAGCAGACAGTGTGGCTGATGATGCCACAGCAAACTCCTGCCCAGAAATAACATATATGAAGGATACTCATATCAATGTGCAAGAAGAGAAGAGACAGCGCAGTGCAGGCGAGTCTGAAAGTACTTCTTTCAAGTCTAAAAACGAAGAATATATTTCAACTGACAGTATAGCCGGTGATACAACAACAAATTCCAGCCCAGAGGTAACTCATATCAAAGATACTCATAGTAATGTGCAAGAAGAGACGAAACAGCGCAGTGGAAGAGAGGCTGAAAGTACTTCTTTCAAATCTAATAATGAAGAATATGTTTTAGTTGACGGTGTAGCCAGTGACACACCAACAACAAACTCCTGCCCAGAAATAACTCATGTGAAAGATATTTGTTTACATAAAAGAAGAGGAATTTGCATATTAGATGAAAGCGAAAAATTTGATATTTTGACAAATAGTTGGGTTCCAAATGAAAATTTTGACTTTCCTTGTCGTCAGATTGGTCGTCAAAACAGAAAATTTTCTCTATCTTGGCTAAAGAAATATAAATGGCTTGCATATTCACAAAAGGAAGACAGTGCATACTGCAAGATGTGTATTATTTTTGCTCCTGACGAAGTTGGTATGAATAGCTCACAAAATACTGGTCAACTGGTCAGAGATGGATTTTTCAATTGGAAGAAAGCGATTGAAAAATTTGATATCCACCAAAAATTAGTTTACCACAGTCGAGCTATCCTAATGGCTGATGATTTTTTGAAGATTATGCGCAAGGAGAAATGTCCAATTGACAAATCTGTTGATAAATCGAGGGTCAGTCAAGCAGCAGAAAACAGACTAATGCTGACACCCATCATAGATACGGTGATTTTATGTGGGCGGCAAAACCTTGCTCTCCGGGGTCATAGAGATTGCGGAGATTTTGATTTGAACAGTTCACCACTTGAAAACGAAGGAAATTTTCGAGCGTTTCTTAGACAAAAGATAAAGAGTGGTGATAAAAAACTACAGAAGCATTTCCAATTCAGTAAACGAAACGCCACTTACATAAGTTGGAACATACAGAACCAAATTATTAAAGCATGTAATGATATCATAACTGAAAATATTGCCGCTGAAGTGAACAACTCAAAGTGTTTCTCTGTTTTAGCAGACGAAACAACCGACATTCCATGTATAGAACAGTTGACCCTCTGTTTGCGATACGTTAAGTGTGACATTAAAGGAAGGTACAATATACAAGAAAACTTTTTTCAGTTCATTCCATTAGAATCAACAACAGGAAAGAATGTCGCAGAAACAATTCTTCGTGAACTGGAAAAGCGAAATATAGATACTGCTTTTCTGAGAGGACAAGGTTATGATGGCGCTGCATCCATGAGTGGACGTTTCAAAGGGGCACAGGCGGTCATTTCCAAACAGCATCCAACTGCCCTTTATGTTCATTGCTTCGCACATAGTTTGAATTTGGTTATTTCAAATTCTTCCGAAGTGGCCTCTATCAGGAATTGCTTTGGCACCATAGGGAAGTTAAATGATTTTTTTAATACGCCCAAGCGACGGATCATTCTAGAATAAAACATTAATGAAATTGCTCCAGATTCAAACACAAAGAAGTTAAAACAGCTTTGTCCAACAAGATGGGTGGAAAGGCATGAAGCAGTCATAATTGTGCTCAGCTGCTGCCTTCTGTGGCTGCAGCGTTAGAAGAGATTACGCAGTGGAAAGACAAGGATTCCTCATCCGGGGCTTTCCTTTTGCTGATTGCTATAAGAAATTCAGATTTCATAGTAGCATTATTATCAGCAGAGAAATTAATGGGCTACACATTGCCTTTAAGCAGAAAACTTCAAGCAATAGATGTTGACCTTGCAACTGCTTTGTCACATGCAGAAGAAGTCATTGCGCTTCTTAACCGCACAAGAGCAAATGCGGATGAAGATTTCAGAGTAATATTTCAAAAATGTAAAGAAACGGCTGAAAATCTAGGCACTGAAATTATTCAGACACGATTAGTGCAAGGGCGGCGAATTTATAGGACAAACGTCCCAGCTGAAAATGCTGAAGAATACTTTCGGCGCGCTGTTTTTCTGCCATGGATTGATGGTCTAATTACAAATCTTGACGAACGATTTACAAGACACAAAGAGATCCTCGAAAGTTTTGTATGCCTTTTCCCTAGTGGCAATAAAGCGTCTAAACAGAACATGGAAAAGTTCGTAAAATTAGCCGAATTTTACTAGAATGATTTAGATGGTATTGGAATCAGCTGTTTGATTTCTGAATTTGAACTATGGTACAGCAGATTTCAACCTTCAGAAATCATACAATCAAAGCCAGTCACTAGAAAAGAGATTCCAAAAAATGCCATTGATGCTTTAAATATGTGTGATAAAAACATTTTCCCAAACATGCATATGTTGTTGAAAATTTTTTCAACACTTCCAATAATAACAGCACTGCAGAAAGAACATTTTCCCCATTGCGGAGGCTTAAAACCTATCTAAGAAACACCATGGCAGAGACGAGGTTAAATAGCCTCGCAAATTTAAATATACATAGAGAAATTTCTGTGGATGCGGATGAAGTTATAGACATTTTTGTTAAAAAGGGTCAAAGAAGACTAGACTTTATATTATAAAATTGAATCTGTTTTTCTGTCCATTATAGCATGTAAATTGTCAAGTTAACACTTTTTCCTTCATTTTTTTTTAAAAATAGCTTGATTTTTTTATAATAATTAATTAATACAAGAATATTTTATTTTTCTGTAAATACATAGCAGCAAAAAACATTGACAGAAAAAATAAATATAAGTTTTGTCTTTAACATCAAAGGTCTACTAAGGTAAAAGGGTTAATATTTTATTGTAAAATTACATTCCTCTATTTTCCTCACATATTGTTTTATTCTGTTCATTTCAAACGGTATCGAATTACTAATGATTAAACACGGACGCTCAAGAGAAATCTTTCTTTTATTACGTTGCTGCACTGCAGCAAATACACTATTGATCCAAGACTGCTAAAACTAGAGTTGCAAAGTCTAGAAAAAACTCGGTTTAAACCTGGGAATAAACCGGATTTTTTAGAAATAAACAAGGTTTTTCAGAATAAACCAGGTCTTTTAGGAATAAACCTTCTCTATTGGAAATATACCTCGGAATAAACCGATTTTTTGCAACTCTAGCTAAAACAATAAAACTTGGACTCGGACACGATGTAAACATCCGATGCCGATCTCTACTCTTGACATGTTATATTACTCTATTGATGATGTTGCCAAACTAGCGTCACCTCGTGAAGCAGATTTATACTTATTCTCGTGAACGTCATCATCAAATTTCACCGGCTTCGTTTAAATTTTATATCGGGACGGTTAAACGTAAAATTAATTTTTAAATTGGTAGTGATAGTGACAGTGATGAACTGATTTTCATTCAAAGACGAAAAAAAAGAGTCTTAAATGTATATCTTTCGAATATTCTTATTTTGACGATGCATGAAAACAACTGAAGTTTCAACAAATAAAAATCTAGAAATCATCACGGATACGAGGCCCATACCCGACCCGCGGGCCCATTAAATTTTTTTCCAGCTCGGTTATTTTGTCAATTGGCCCGGCCCGGGCCGGCCTATCAAAAATCTGCAGGCCCGGCCTGTTTTAAAGTTTACCTTCATTTTGTAGGGTACGGCCCTCGGGCGAAGCCCGGGACCGTGCAGACTTCCAAAATGCACTAGCCCCCCCCCCCCCAAGACCGAAATCCTGGGTGCGCCACTGGTTTGGATAATAGCAGTTTGGATTTGAATACACCCTTAATGACAAAGAATTTTGTGAAGGGTCCTGTTTTAGGGAAAATAATTTTGTGAAGGGTTCTTTTTGGAAATAAAAATTTTTGTGAAGAGAAGAGTCCTTTAAAGGACCCAATTTTTTCCTAAACAGATCTGGAAATGATTATCACATTCAGTTTGTTGTTTATACATTAACAAGATCCTTTATCTATGTAAAACTAAGATAATAGGTTTTTGGGCGCCTTCAGCTGTTTTGTGACAGGTCAAAATTTACTTTTAAATGATTAGATTTGTGAAAGATTCAATTTGGAAATGGAAAAATTTTGTGAAAGGTATATTTTTAAGACAAAGAATTTTGTGAAGGGTCCTTTTTTGAAATGAAAAATTTTGTGAAGAGTCCTTTAAAGGAACCCAATTTTTTCCTAAACAGATACCTGGAAATGATTATTACATTCTGTTTCTTGTTTATACATTAACAAGATCCTTTATCTATTTAAAACTTAGATAATAGGTTTTTGGGCGCCTTCAGCTATTTTGTGACAGGCCAGAATTTACTTTTAAATGATTAGATTTGTGAAAGATTCAATTTGGAAATGGAAAAATTTTGTGAAAGGTATATTTTTAAGACAAAGAATTTTGTGAAGGGTGCTGTTTTAATATTAAAAATTTTGTGAAGGGTCCTTGTTTTGATATTAAAAATTTTGTGAAGGGTCCTGTTTTGATATTAAAAATTTTGTGAAGGATCCTCAAAATGACCCAATTTTTTGCTAAACAGATCCTTGAAAACTGATTGATACACTATAAAAGCCATAAAAGCTACTCGGAAACGTTTCCGAAAATCAGTGGCAGCAAAAGATTTATTTTTTAATGCTTTTTTAAGCTTTGAAAACGTATTGGTTTCTGCGATAAAGAACACTTTTCGGAATCGTGGGTAACTCGTAAGAGAAGAGGTAATTTTGCGTTCTTGAAAAATTCCCTGGATTTTAGCGAGAATGATGCTGAATCTAAAATAAAATGACTACCGGGGAGAGGGGGGAGACATTAATAAAAAAGGCACTGGTTTAAAGAATCACATTCTTGCATCCTGTTCAAAAGACATATTTTGAACTTGTTTGTATAGAGTCCCCTTCTATCAGTAGCACTGATACACGAAAACATACTGGTTTGATCCTATCTTTAATTGATAGTGTTTAGTCAAACTTTCCATATTTAAAGTTTGTGATATTGGTGGGTGGGTTCTTACCCACAATACAGTGTCGTGTTTATTTTCTGGTCTTACATCCTGTTATGAGAAAATTTCACATGAGGAAGCATAGGAAATAAGATAAATGCGGTAAATAGACAATTTTGCCCTAAATATGAGTAAATCAGGGTTCATAATCATACTCAATTTTGGAAGTTTTACAGGGAAAAAATATATATTTCAGATGTATTTAAAAAAATAAAACAGGGAAAAATACAGAAAAACTGGCAAATTTCGCGGTTTTTTATCACGATTCATCGAGTTTTTTCTACAGATCGAATGACGAATTTTGTGATTTTTTTCTATGAGCGACTGACTAATTTCGCGGGTTTTTCCCTAGATCAATCGGCGAATTTTACAATTTTTTTATGATGGACTGCGGAAATTCTCGATTTTTTTCTCGTGAACAATGGAATAATTTCGTGATTTTTCCCTTACGATAGACTGACGAATTTCAGGATTTTTTCCGCAAAAATTTGACACATTTCGCGAAAGTTTCCTGTGATGGACTAGAGAATTTTGCGGTTGTTTCCCGCGATTAATCGACAGATTTTGCAATATTTCTATGATCGACTGACGAAATTCGCGATTTTTTTCTCGTGAACATTGGAAGAATTTCGCGATTTTTCTTTTACGATCAAATTTCGCGACCAATTGATACATTTTCCTAAATTTTCCCGTGACAGACTAGCGAATTTTCCGGTTGATTTCAGCGATCAATCGACGAATTTTGCGATTTTTCAAGATCGACTGATGAAATTCGCTATTTTTGCTCGTGAGAATTTCGTGATTTTTTTTCATACGATCAGTTGAAGAATTTTGCGATTTTTTCCCGCGACCGATTGATATTTCCTGTTGCCGAATGTCGAATTTTATTGTTCTTAACTATCCCTCTCGGCTGGTGAATAAATGTTTGTGACGTCAGTTGAAATTCTTCATACGTAAATATTCATCGCAGCAATTAGTTTTTTTTCTTTTAATATTTAGGCACCTCCTTTTAAGGACGCAATTGTTATTTTAATTAACGAAATAACTAATAAATAAGTAAAACATATTGAAAAATACAGGTAAATGTCGAATTACAAACCACTTAATGACATATCAAACACGTGTTTATGATTCTGACGTTAAGTGAATTTGACAGAACGATCGTGCATTTTGGCGTTAAATCCTATAGTTTGGCGATAGTTTTTTTATTATGAAAAGTGGTCGACGGGATAATAGAGAAGTACCCTAGATTTTGAATACCCTCTTCATAGAAACTTGCAGCCTGCTCCGATAACTATAAGAGATCACAGCCGTTTTCATGTCTTCGTCATTGTTGTAGTGGTTGCCGCAAAGATTATGTTTGAGATAGCGAAAAAGGTGGAAATTGCTCGGCGTAAGGTCGGGGCTGTAGGGGGGGGGGTCCAAAATTTTGCCAGACAAAAGAATTCAATAAAGCTCGGGTCTGAGCTGCGGTGTGAGGCCTTGCATTGTCATGGAGTAGCAAGATTACCTCTGTTAGCATGCCGCGTCTTTTGTTTTGAATCGCTCTGCTTAGCTTTCGCAGGGTTTGGCCGTACCTCACACGGGGCGGGCGATTCGATAATCTCGAACATTTTAAAGAAACATAACAGACCGTACAGGTTACATACACAGCTGCAACTGAACACAGTTGTTCCCAAGGAATGCGAGGACACGACGCACACACTCGCGCTCGCCACCTATTAGTGTATGCAACAAGACGACCCTTACTTAAAAACATGCCTCGTACTAAACATTTATATTCGAATAACTTTTTACAGATCAGTTATAAATTCCTTTGTCTTTTATAATGCTTAAAAAATGAAATTATTTCAACTACGCGGTATTGGCTGAGTAACGAGTACTCAGCAAATTTACTGAGCAGGCCGAGTACTGAGTATATAAATCGAGTATTCGGTACGACTGTATTTTATAATAAAGATGGAGTTTCACAATCTATTATTAATTTATTTCCTGATATGCTAGAATTACAAAAATTACATTCACATGTGTTTTTCCGATAACAATACAACATTTTAATATTTAAAAACTTACTTATGGATTAATACGTTAATTTTAAGGCAGTTTTTCATTAACAGTTTGGGGACGAGCGACACGTATACGTGACGCATAAGATGCTCAGAATCCTCGATTATTCCAACCAGTTATTTTTTATTGTAAGCTTTGCCTTATGTAATCGTAGCATTTCTGCGATTCAATTAGGCAAAAATTTCTGTTTTGAAAAACCGGTAGTAAAAGATTAAAAATTCTGTAAAGGACGCTCGTCGAGAAGGGGTTAACAGGTGATAAATCGCCAAATATTCTCTGTAACTCGTATAATTGTATACAGGGGTCGGAAAACTACTTTTTTATTGTAGCGAACTACAACTACTTTATCGAAAATGTAGTTAACTACTACATTTTTTAAAATCGGTGCTTTCCTGTTATAGGAGCTACCGAGGTTTAATCGTCAAGCGACCGAGATACTTATTTTACTAGGACTTCCCTCAAAGGGATTAGTCTGAGTGATATTGCTGGAACATAGGGTTAACAATTACAATATAAAGAAAAAGAGAAAATTAAATGATAGAATTACAAAATATCATATATAAATTCATATACACTGTTAAAAAAAATAGAAAAGAAGTACCGTTCATCAGATGTGTTGTCATAATTTTTTTTAACATGTGGCAAAGAATCTCATTTTCTTAAGCGCGTATTGCGCAAAACTTTAAAAAAAAAAACGAAAAAAAAAAAAAAAAAAACTCCGGATCTTTTAAAACGCCAAGCTTTTTAAAGTTACGTAATTGGTGCCGCAGCCAATAGATTATTCTATCAAGCGTGGCTTAACGCAAATTTAATTTCATTGTTGCACCTTTTTTCGTGTGTGAATTTAAATTTTTTCTTCCTTGATTATATATCTATTATTTGTATAACTGTTTAAAGAAACTCTTACACTTCAAACCACATTGATAGCATGCTTTGCTACAAACCAGATTGCAAAACTATAGTCTAAATTACTATTAAAGTATACAAAAAATCTTTCGATGACTTCTGTAAAATAACTTTTACATTAAATCTCCATATCGGCAAAATTGAAAAATTATATATATTTCAAAGTTAAGCTTAACAGATACTTCTTGATTATTCTCTATGAGGCTCTGCCCCCTGCGCCTTTACTGCACCAATCCGCAGACTTTTCTTTTGCCTGTCTGTCTGTCTCTCCACAATCTGTCTGTTTCCCTATCCGTTCTTCTGCCCGTCTCTCTAACCGATTGTCTATCTCTCTACACGTCTCGCCACCCGCCAATCTATTTCTCTAACCGTCTGTCTATCCGTCTAACTACTTGTATGTCTAGCCGTATCTCTATCCACTTCGATACCCATTTGTCTGTCTCACAACTTGTCTATCTGTCTCTCTACCCGTCTGGCTATAAGCCTCTCTACCAATCTTCTTACCCATCTACTGTCTCTCTACTCGTCTGTATACCCGTCTCACTATCCGTCTGTTTTTGTACCCGACTCGCTACCAATCTCATTACCCGTCAGTCAACTCGTCTCTGTACTCATCTCTCTACTCGTCTCTTTATCTACCACGCTACGCGTCTCGCCACATTCCTGTCTACCGGTATCGCTACCCGTCTTGTGACCCATCTCGCTACCCCTCTGTCAACCCTCTTTTTACCTTTCTCTCTAGCCGTCTGTCTATTCGTTTCGCTACCCGTCAGCCTACCTATGTCGCTACTCGTCTCTCTACCCGTCTGTCTACCCGTTTGTTTACTCGTCTTTCTACCTCTCGCCACCTCTTCCCAATATTTAAACAATTATTTAATATCCAGAAGCCGTTTATCAGTTATTAAATGCAAACAGAAGTAATTTATCTAATAAGTGTAATCAGATGCAATTTTTTTTAATACATACATAAACCGGAATAATAATTCATCAGTTTTGTGTTCATAGTTGTTTATATCATTTGACAGTAAATCTCAACTTCTTAAACCTTAATTGTCTCAAGCTTTTAAAAAAAACCACAAGGTCTGTATAACTGCAAAGTACCCTGAGGGCTATATTAGCTACATGTTATTAAGTTAAGTGAAAGTTTCATTATCGCGTTTGCAGCCAATTGCTTATGTCAGAAAGCGTGGCTTAACGCCATTTTAAATTCCTTACTGTAACTTTTTTTTTTTTTTTGGGGGTGGGGGAGGTAGGGGGGAAGGGTTTCAAATACATACATTTAAATTAAAACTTTTGCCTCCATGCCATTAGTGTTGTTTGTATTATTAAGTAATACCTTGTACACCGAGCTTCATTTGAAACAAATGTAAAGACTTCTAGAGTTTTTTTAGGAGAAACTTTCGTAATTGGGCCCAAAGCCAATCGGAGTATTTAATATCATTATTGTAACTCTTATAGAGATAAATCAATATTGTTGCTAGCTTTACTCTTGTTTGAGACCAGCCTTGCCTGTGTATTTGAATGGGGAAAAGTTTCGTATCCTATGTCGGTTGGCGAAAAAAATTTAAAATGGTGTAAAAAGGTAGTTTTAGCGTCTTACAAAATTTTTCAAGAGAGCGGTAAAACATGTTTTTCAAATATTTACAAACATACGTTTATTAAAGCATGTTTTTGCACCATCTTAAAAATTTAAGCACGATGCTAAAATAAAATTTTATCGCCATATTCGATATTTTAATAAGTAATGAAAATACATAAACAAACTTATTTAACAAACTTAAGAGGCATTTTTGTGATAAATAATTGTTATTGTCAGGGGGGGAGGGGGTAAATTGTAAACAATTAATAAACGGCTAGTAAATAATAAATAGCATTTAAAATCTAAAAATGGAGAAGTGGTCCGTATAAAAATGCAAAACATAACATTATACGTTTGATATATGTAAATCTTTTTTTATTTTTTAATATTTCCGAAGGCACAGATAAAAAGGTAAAAATCTCTTTTCCAAATGCCAAATAGAAAATATACAAAATAGAATGCCAAATATACAAAATAGAAAAATATATGCAAAAAAAATATATGTACATAATACTACATCTGCAAAAAAATAAGATTTAGAAAAAGTAAGCCAAATCCTGCAGATCCCAACAATCACATCGAAAAACTTATCACCAAAAAAGAACTCACCAAATCTTACGGCACAGGAGATGAATTTTTCCCTCTGAATGCAGAATATTAATTTTTTTTCTTGTACGATGGGTGATTATAATATAATTGTTTCATTTCACATACTAAATACCGTTTGATATATTGGTACTTTTATGTTATCCTGGCGCAGTTGATAAATCGCCAAATATTGTTCCTATAACATTTTCATATTGAATTCATTTCATTTAAATATGAACCTTTCACTCATTTAATTTAAAATACATGCCTTTCATTAATCCCATTTAAAATGCTAAAAAGAGAGAAAAAAAAAAGAAATAATACCATAAATCGAAACCTTTTATTTAAACACCAAAGATTTTTTTTTTTAATTTACACACGCGAAATAAAAAAAGCTGCTATTGCTGAGATTTGCGCCAAATCTCTAATACCAAGTCTACCAAGTTATTGCGGGGTTTTTCTTTCAAACAGAAAAAATACAGATTAATTTTCGATTTCTACTAAATTGAAATATATTTTATTGTGCTGAATATTAGTGCGTGCATATTTTTTTGCTCCATGTACTCCATGAACTTTTCAATTCCGATTGTCTACGAAAATCTCCCATCGGTGAAAATGACGTACGCACAAAATTTTCGTGACGTATGTACTTTAATTGTGCTTTTTTATCTATTTTTTTAATATAATTTCCAAACGGTTTGACATTTATTCTTGGTAATAAATAGACGCCGTTTTCACCTTTATAGGTACCTGCTGTAAAAATTTTAACGAAACCCGTTAAATATTTTTTGAGTTATGCTTGACGAAAGGTTTTAATATCCATCGTAGCTATATATGGGGTAAAGTAATACTGCGCTGTGTATGAGTCTTCGTTGCACTCAGACAATTACAGAAATTTATCTGCAAACGATATAATTCAATTCACGGAATTAAAAATCATCAAGATCTGAATATTTATATAATTAGCTATAGTACGAATGCACCTCATTTGTCACGTTTGAAGTACAATTTCCAACTTGTGTTTTTAATTAAATTAAATTAATTAATTTTAGTTTTATATTTTCAATCGTTAATAAAATATTTTTTATTCATCCACTCAAGTTCAAATACATTTTTTAAACTTGTAGTAGATGACACTTGATGTTAATACAGTTTTTTCAAATATTAATTCACTAATTAAATTTAATTTCTATTTTGCCACTTAATATTGGGATTCTGTCATATGTATATACATATTGATTTTAATTGTAATTATTTAATAAAAAAGTAACTAAAATAAAATTTTACCTTGTTGACCGAAGTAGGAATTGACTTTAAATTTTTTAATATATATATATTACTTGTTTTCTATTTACTTTTCAATTTATAAAATAGTGTTTTTTACAAACTGGTTTTACTTTTATACACATTTTTTTAAATTATTTCCAGAATTTTTACAACATTGGTTTTGTTTTCAAGAAGACTTCCAAGATCATCGATAATGTTTTGTCCTGCGCAAGTCGGGGAAATCAGGAAAAAAACATACGAAGGAGCAGAAATCGATTGGGAACTATTAGATTTTGCCTCAACCCGGGAAAACATATGCTTTTTTGGCAACATAAAGAGCCCCGTTTTCACATTTGGAGATGTTCCATGGTATTTCACACTGATGTGTGTTGAGCCAGTTTCTGGACCTGCGTTTATGGGCTTTTCTCTTTCATGCAAAAACGATTGTACTTTCGCTGTGTAAATCACTTACGGCTTAAAAAAACAAGATGGCAATATGGAGACCACAGGCAAGGGAACTTGGAAAGAAGACAATGTCGTGAATTACTCGCTAATAACATTCGACGAAGTATTTAACAGAATATCTGAGTTTGCGCCATTGAATGTTCTTACAATCAAGTGCACACTCAAGCGGGAAATTTCTCAGCCCAGTGGAACGGACCAATCAACATTCAAAAAGCTGATAAGTAAGTGATTTTAAGTAAACTTAATATTCTGTATAAATATTACAAAATACATGGTATTGAGAAATATGTCGAGGTTTTTTTTTTTCAGTTATAGTTTTTTTCCCTTGGGGCTCATTTTGTGAAAAATAAGTTATTTTTGTAAAATTTATCATATTTTTGTGAAATTTATTAATTTTTTGTGAAATTTTTTTTTTAAACGAAAGGTGAAATTTAGCAACCCAAATTCAAACGAAGCATTGAATAATAATTTCTTATTTAAGGCCTTTTGCTAAAGTTTTCCTTTTGGTGAACTTGCTTTTTTTGCAAATTACACATTTTTAAACATAACAAATTAAAAAATAATTAATGAAGAGTATGTTTTTATGGAATGGAATTCTGTGAAGAGGCCTATTTTATTAAGAGTAATTTTGTGAAGGGATCTGTTTTATTAAAATGAATTTTGCGAAGGGATCTGTTTTATAAAAATGAATTTTGTGAAGGGGTCTGTTTTATTAAAATGAATTTTATGAAGGGGTCTGTTTTATTAAAATGAATTTTGTGAAGGGCCTGTTTTATTAAAAGGAATTTTGTCACGGGATCTGTTTTATTAAAATGTATTTTGTGAAAGGGCCTGTTTTGTTAAATGGATTTTTGTGAAGGGTCCTAAATAGGCCTCAACATTTTCCTGGATCGACCACTGTAGTCACCGTGTCAACACGAAATTCAATAACATATAATTTTAAGAATTATTTAGAAAAAGAAATTAAATTGATATATTCAATATTAAATTTTGTTTTTCATGGATGGCAATAGCAGAAAGTTGGTTTTATTTTTGTTTACTGGAAAATAGTGTCACCTAGGGACAAATCACCTTGCATACTTCGATTATGGGAAACAGAATCAGATAGACAAGAATAAAGAATTGAAATATGATGTCAAAATTAGGTGTTAGTATTCAAAATTTAAAAAATTGTTAAAACTTCTACATCTACCCGATCCCCAAAACAAAATTTAATTACGAGTGTGGGCCGATAAGTTCTTGGCTTGACACAGAGATGGAACAAGTATAACCAAATGATAGCGATGTTCGTAAAGTATGATCCTTTAGATTATACGCTGCCGAGTTTCAGAAGTGTGAGTTTATTGGTTATTGCTTGGTATAAAGTAAAGTAAAAAAGTTTTGACATTTTCTAAAAATGGAAAAAAATTGAAGTTCGAGCTGTCATAAAATACTTTGTTAAAAGAGGTTTAACCCTCGCGGACATACAAAAAGAGTTCCACCTTACAAAGAGACATTCCACCTTAAAGGATTTTTGTCCTTCATATTCGGCGATAAAAAAGTGAGCTGCTGAATTTAAACATGGTAAGAAATCAATTCACGATGATGAACGCTCAGGACGGCTAAAAATCATTACATCCGACGAAATCGTTTCAAAAAATCCCAATGCCATCTTAAATGATCGCCGATTGAGATACACGAACTTACTGACATTGTGAACATCTTGATAGACCGTGTCCACTACATTTTACACGATGTTTTGGGTATGAAAATCAATCGTTCGATGCGTTCCGCGTTTGTTAAACGTCAACCAAAAACGCCAAAGAATGAACATTTCTCAAGAGTCTTCTGAAATGTATTGTAATGCAAGTTGAAAGATAAAATGAAATATTGTTAAAAATCTTGTATTTTCTTTGTCAGGCAGAGAACTTTTCGAACCACCTCGTACAGGGCTGCACTAAAGAATTCGCACACAAGAGTGTGTCTTAAATGTATTAAGTTGCAAGGGGACTGCATTGAAAAATAATATGAAAATTTGTCAAAAATCTTGTGCTTTCACTGTCAGGCTTAGACTCATCAGCCCACCCTCGTATAGCATTAATTAGTAGATTTTATTAGTAATCGATTGGTACAAGTCCCATTTTTATACGCTGTTTTGCCGCAGAGTTAGTAGGGGTGATCACTTATTTTTTCAGGACGTGGATATAGAAGCTGATATTCGTAATTTAATCCCACAATAAATAGTAATAGCAGCTACATCTGTATTTTCTAGATGCATTTCCCATGTAGAACAAGGGATATTTAGCCTTTTTTAGAGCCATGGTCCATCTATGAATATCCAGAATTATGTTCTATCTCCTACTTTAATTACTTCACTTCCAGATTTTTGGTCTATCATAAAATCATGATGCACGCCGTGGTGGGGGGAGGCGTTTAAGCCGTATATATTTTTAATTATTTAACAAGTTATTTATAACAAAAGTAAAATAAACTTTAATGAATTTTTCCTTGTTTTTCGTATTTTTGTGGTAACCCTTTATTACCCACGCCCTTCACAAGTCAGGTTATACCCAACATAAAAGAAAATTAAACCATATTTCAATGCTATTATGATAAAATACGCTATAATTACATCTCTAATATCAATTTTATCTATTATATAGAAAAATAAACATTATGTTCATTTAATATTCAAACAGATAGTTTTTGCATCTTAAATAATATTGTGAAATTTTGAAAAACCCGCAAGAGTTAAAACCCAAACCGAAATGGAAAACGGAACAGAAAAGAGTCAACTGGACCAGAAACCGATCAGCAACAACAACAACAATTTTCTCCCGACTCGATCCAAACAACATGTCGGGGTCGTGTAAGGTAAAAATCGGATTTCCCGGCCTTATTGTGCCTCGATATGAGAGTGGCGACATACGGGATATAAAATTTGATTGACTGAGACAATTCTGCACAAAAGCGAAACGCCAAGCATCTTGGCGAGCCTGCTATTATCGCCAAGCTAATGCTTTTTAACTCGTCTCACTCATATAATTGAACTTGTCCAGGTGAGTATCGCCAAATGCTGAAATGTAGGTTTGCCATATTGTGGACAAAAAGACTGTCTAAGCACTGTCTGAGCTTGTGACTTGTACGTATGTCAATACTCTCATATAGGGGTACAGGGTCTGATTACCGGCAGGGCAAACTTCCACCATTAAAAATGAATAGAAATTCTTGCCTTATTTTTGACATATATTCCGCATGAATAAGACGTTTAAAGAAGCCAAATATTTATTTTTAAATTCACTGGTGGGAGTTTGCCACGCCGGCAATCATGCCCTGTAGAGGCACCCTACCCGACATGATGAAGGATACTAATCTGCACAATTTTAAATTTCATTGTTGCCAATATCGCTTCTTTTGACACACTGTAGACTATATGTCCCTGTAATTCTATCTATACACGATACAGCGACTATTGTATAAAGGTAAAGTAATATTGAGTCCCAACCAGTATACTCAAAATTTATGACAAATTTAAATTAGTATGGTGTGTCCATCGCAAAACTTTCTTCTGTATTATTCTAATATATTCATTTAAATAGCACTTACACACTGACAGTAAAGAAGTAGAATGCATTTTCAAAAACTGAATTCGGAGTTACAGTGATCAGAGAATAAAAAAGGCACAGTTTAACAGCACTTCCTACTGTGTATTCAAATACAAAATTTATTCAGCATTTTTTCATTAAATAACTTTAAATATAAAGTTTGGTGCATTGCTACCCAACAGAAACTAAGATACCACTATAATGTTCATCGTAAAAATATAGCATGGCAGCGGCCCTTGCTGAGTGAACATAGTCAAAATTGTATCAACGTAATTTCTAATAAATGTCTTACATATTAAATTTTGTAAAATTTCACTTTTTGAGCAAGATGCATCCAAACCTAATCAGTACCGATATATTTCAAGGTCTATCTACACAGGAAGTTTGAAAAATTCCATAGATGCAGAGCTATAGCTATCATAAAAATTGTGGGAAACACATCACCGGCGCGTCACTAGTTCGGCAAAAAATACCCAAACCTAGTCAGCACCAATTTATACCAAGGTGTAACTGTAGCTCAGGTTTAATTAAATTCCGTGCATTGATTGTTGAGCGATTTCGGACACAAAATATGTGCCATACACAGACTATTAGACAAACATTTCGCCAAAAAATGCTTAAATCGTGTTTAGAATATCCCAAAACATGTAAATCCGTTAAAAGTAAAAATCGAAAATTTTCACTATTCCATTATTTTTTTTATATATAAATATATACATAAAAAATATGTATCGTAAAATTAAAAAAAGGCTAAGAATCGAAACATCCTTTAAAAACTTATGCCTGGACATACATAAAACTCTCCAAAAAAAACGAAGTGTATAACCTGTTTTATTGAAAGTCGGTTAAAAATAGGAAGAAACTGATCAAACATTAATAAATCTATAATTATTAATGTCGGTAAACGTCTGTGTGTGCGTCTGTGTCTGTACTCGCAAAGGCTCCGCGTCCAGGCGACGAACCGACGCGATTCCGATACCGAAAAATTTGGAAAAATCGCGCGACCCCCAAGTTACGGTCACCAAGGGGTCCGACCGCAATCAAGAGAGTTATTAATTAACAAAACGGTTTTAATTACTCGAAACGAAACCTATGTTGCAAAGGATTTCGCATTTTATCAAAAACCACAAAAGCTCTCCCCCGAAGAGTTGCCAGTCAAAAAACCAGACCAGAACGTGGTGGTTGCCAGAGAGTAAATCAAGCAAAAAACTGTATTGAGGGTTTGAAATCGACTCGCATCTCTGAAAGTTCCGGGCTTAGAAATTCAAAATTTGGACAGACAGAAGCAGGAGAGCATCTACTTTCAGAAATTCAAAAAATCATTTCTCTACGACCCATGCAACCAAAAAAAATCCTCTAAAAATCGATCGATAAAAATTCTTTTTTATGTCTTTCGAGACGCAGGTGGCATTTCATTTCCACTCCGCACGCCGAGATCTCGACATATACAGCGCCAGTCCAAAAGCGCAAACTGATCAGACGTCACGTGATTTTTAAACTGTGATTTTTCAGAGGGGGATCTCAGATTCTAAGGGGCGAAATTGCACAGGGCGACGCAAAAAAAGATAAGCTTTCAGAAAATCTAAGAATTATTCTTATACCTTCATTACGAGCTGAGATCTTAATTACGAGCCGAGGCATATTATTATTAATATTTCAGCTATGCCCAGATTAAAATAATAAATTAAAAGCTGATTGGGAAACGAAGATTCTCTGGTAAGATGTTTAAACTGCATTATGGGTAATTAAATTAAAGTTTTTCTATTGCAGTGCGGGCCAGATATTATGATTTTAAAGAATTAGGCCGCGTCAAAAATTATGTGGAAGGGGGAGCGCGGTTTGCCCGTTCGGGAGAGGAGGGGGAGGAGCGCGAACACAATTAGGAAGTACAATAAAGCGATCTGTTTGAAACTTTACGATATTTTATAACACATAACATAAAATTTAAAAATGAGGCCTCGCCAAAAATTATGGGGAGGAGGGGAGGGCGTTTTGCCCACACGGATGGGGGCACTTTTCTATATTTTGCCAACACCACTCATGTGATATATCGTCCAAAAGGGCTGTGACCGTTTATTCATTTTATGCATCTCCGGGGTCCATTCCCCACTCCCCTCCCCAACGGGTCACTTTTCTAAATTTTGCCGACACCCCTCATGTGATATATCGTTGGAAAGGTCTGTGACCGCTTGATCATATTATGCATCTCCGGTGTCCATCCCTCCACTTTGCCCCCAAGGGGGGTACTTTTCTAAATTTTGCACACACCCCTCCTGTGATATATCGTTGGAAAGATCTGAGACCGCTTAATCATATAATGCATCTCCTGTGTCCATCCCCCCACTTTGCCCCCCAAGGGGGCTACTTTTCTAAATTTTGAATACACCTCTCATGTGATATATCGTTGGAAAGGTCTGTGACCGCTTAATCATATTATGCATCTCCGGTGTCCATCCCCGCACTTTCCCCCCAAGGGGGGCACTTTTCTTAATTTATTCGTTACCCTTCATGTGATATATCGCTGGAAAAGTCTGTGACCGCTATTATACATCTCCTGTGTCCATCCCCCCGCTTTGCCCCCCAAGGGGGCTACTTTTCTAAATTTAGCCGTTACCCCTCATGTGATATATCGTTGCAAAGGTCTGTGACCACTTAATCATATTATGCATCTCCGGTGTCCATCCCCCATTTTCCCCCCAAGGGGGGCACTTTTCTAAATTTAGCCGTTACCCCTTACGTGATATATCGTTGGAAAGGTCTGTGACTGCTTAATCATAACATGCAGGGCGTGCGCAGCACGACTGCTTTACGGTGCCGCAGGCAGCGGGGACCCTAGCTAGAGGTTCGTTCAGTTAGAGGTTTATACTTTTCGATGTGCAAATTAAGGGATTATCCGGTGCCGAAGACAGCGGGGACCCGAGTTAGAGGTTTGTTCGGTTTGAGGTTTATCTTATTCGAGGTTTTACAAGATTCGAGGCACCGATGTAAATTAGGGGCCTGCTAGCGGGCGAAGCCAGCTAGTAAAATAAAAATAAAACATTAATTAAAAAAAAGCGAGTGAGCACAGAATTTGCTTCGTCTAGTTGCAAGTGACGAATGTCATACTGTATATAACTACCCACGCCTCTTATTTCAATGGCGGAACGAAACGTTGTAATTAAATGTTACGCTGTTTCCCCTTTCCAGCACAGTACGCAGCAAAATCAACAACAGTTTTTGTAAGATTTTTAAATTTATTTTCCTTTCTTAGAGAGTTTATTACTTCTATTAATATGAAAAATTTTAAACAAATCAGCGATCCATCTGCATGTGAGAATTAAATGCATAATGAATAAAATGTTTTTTTACTTACAGAATTGCGTACGTTGTCGGACAATTTTAGAAGTCTTTTAGCTAGTAAAGAAAACTTCGACAAAACTCTGCTTGTGCAGGAAGAAGAGTACAAAGCTCACGAAGCAGTTCTGGTTGCACGATCATCCGTCTTTGCTGCCATGTTCAAGCACGACACTTTGGAGAAACAGATCGGAACCATCACCATTCCAGACTGCGATTTCGATACTTTTCAACAGTTTTTGGAGTTCCTCTACTGTGGCAAACTTGAAGAGATATCATTCTGTAGCGCGCTCCACTTGTATGAGACATCGGACAAGTATGACGTCCAAGAGCTCAAGACATTCTGCGTAGATTATCTAGTGGAGAATACAACAGAGGAAAATTTTCGTGAAGTTGTGATCATGGCTGATAAATACGGCGATGCAAGATTATTCTCTGCCGTTCAAGATCTTTTCAATAACGACCTGAGCAAAATTATGGACACATCTGAGTGGGAATGTTTGTTGGAAAACAACTATGGCATAGCAAAAGAGCTTTTAAAAGGAATGGCGGCGAAAATGAATGAACTCGTTAATTCTAACGAAACTCTAACTGAACTTGCAAAAGTATATAAAGCTCAGAGAAAATTTCCTTTTTGAGTAATCGTTGATTGTGAGTCTTTGTTGATAGAGGATCAGTTTTTTTAAAAAAAACTTTCTAATGATGTTTGGCAAAGCAAATTTTGCAAATATGACTTGACTTTGTAAAAATGATGTGAAATTAAAATAATTAAAGTTAGAACTTGTCTTTTGTTTTAAATTATTTATTTCGTGTAATTCAAGCAGGATAAAGGAAAATTATTCTCTGATACTAAAAGTGTTGTTTATGAAACTTTAGTTACAACTTTAGGTGATCACTCTCAGAAATAAAACTCTCAATTTTGACATCATTAAAATAAACCGCAAATGATTTTTCCCTATTGACCGTAATGTAGCGGAATTCTTTTGAGTGTCCCTGTAAAAAAACTATAAGTGCTACACACTGCCGTTGAAATAGGGAACATGCTATAGATAACGACAATAAGATATAAAAATTGCAGAGCAATCCGAGCAAATTTACGGGAGTTAGAGCACGGACAGACGGCCATACGGCCAGACAAACCGAAGTCATAAACACTTTTCAACTAGGTTGGAAAGTGTTAAAAAGGAAAAGAAAAAACATGAATTGAAATTAATCAGGTTTTTACTGAAAATAGAAGAAGTTTTAAAAAAGTAAATGAAATATTTTTTTAATTTAAAAAACCGCTCAAATTTTGACTTTCTATGATCATGAAAGTATATAAACAATAGTGGAAATCCTTACTATTTTTTATGCGCTTTTCAAATTTTTTAAATACAGCTGATAACCTTCTGTTTTTTTTTTTTTTGTTTTTCTCTCAAATCAAAAAAAAAATAACTATTTTTTGTAATTATTTCTTAAATTCATTAATTAATATGAGTAATTATTTTAATTATATGTTTTTTTTTTATTTAAATAAAAATGTTCATTTTAGTTGATTTGGAAAAAACAAATGGAAGGCTGACAAGTGTAACCTTTTTCACAACGGGTAGAGGGTTGACAGTTTTTAAGCTTCACCTGTTAAAATTTCCAAAATTGAAGTATTTAATCATTATCATTATTCAGGTTTTACATGCGTTCAAAATTTCTAGTATCTATGATTATTTGAAGACACAAATAAAAGTATTATTTTTTGTTACGGGGAAAGGGGCATTTTCGCATGAATTTTTCAAGAAAAGAGTATACGTAAGAGTATACTATGTCTTCATTCACTTGAAAACACCCGCTTGCTAATGTTAAACCTATGACAGTGTTTTCGAATTTTTCGTTTAATTTTTTTTTTTTTTTTTTTTTTTTTTTTTTAAAATGCATAAAATAGCTGAGGTCGATCCCTAATATGGCTATTTTTTACTTTTCCATTTCAGTTGAAGATTTTTTTAATAAAGGTACTTTCACTTTCGGAACCGGTTTTGGAAGAAAAAGTACCTTTATTAAAAAAATCTGCAACTGAAATCGAAAAAGTAAAAAATAGCCATATTAGGGATCGACCTCAGCTATCTTATGCAGAAAAAAAATCGTTTAAAAATATTGAAATTTAAACGAGAACTCGAAAACAACCTGGTCATAGGTTTAACATTAGCGAGCGTGTTTTTTCAAGTGAGTGAAGATTCCCCTTAAGGCTGTTCATCAGTGAACGTCCCGATTCCCCTCTCAAATGTTAAACCTACGGGCATAGGATGAATTCGTATATTTAAAATATCTCCCCAGGAAATTAATATTGTTAACTTCTGTTTCCTTTGTACTGTTCTTAAAGGATGTCTCTTTTTCATTAGTTAATAAAATATTTCTAAACTATGTGCTTAATTTATTATTTTATGTGGTAAAATCTTAGTGAAACTAAATAAGATTTTAACACTTCACATAAAATTAAGTATATATTTTAGAAAAGTTTTTACAACTAAGAAAAAGAGAGACATCCTTTAAGAACAGTACAAAGGAAACAGAAGTTAAAAATATTAATTTCCTGGGGAGACATTTTAAATATACGAATGCATCCTACATCATAGGTTTAACATTAGAGACAGGAATCAAGAAGTTCACTGACGAACAACCTTAAGCATGATTACTATTTAGAATGTATCCAGAGGCGGATTCACTACTACCCAGGCCCCTAGGCTTGATCTTTTTTTGCCCCCCCCCTCCTACAAAGCAATATATACAGGGTGATTCAAAATACATGTTTACTCATTTATCTCGCTCTTAGACCACTGATAATAGAAACATAATTCCAATTACAATAAGTATAGACTTTATACATGGCATTTGTTTTACAAAGGGTTTGATACATATTAAAATACGAAATTTCATTTTTATACGGCCCCTGTAATCTATAAGTAATATTTAGAAAAATGTCTTTCGTTTACGAAGAACATAAAAAAAAAATTCCTATTATTTTATAACCAAAACTTACTAAATTATTATACTTCGTATTTATGAAATTTCAGTGTTTCCTGACACTAAAAACGGAAAGAAATACCATCTATATGTTAATAACCTGAAAGATTCAATAAATGAGTGAAACAAAGAATATTGTACATCATTTCGCTTTTGCATAAAATATCAGCCTAATATGAAGGAAAAACCCAAAAGAAAATCTTAGCAGAGGGGCCCTTTTCTTCCGGGCCCTATTCAGCCTAATAGGTAATCCGCCTCTGAATGTATCAGCCTACAAAATTCACGTGTCTATGAAAATTGGAAACCTCATTAATAAAATTGGCAGTTTATTATTGTTATTATTGGAGGAGCAGGAAGTCAGGGACAAATGATAAATTTTGAGGATTGTTTATTATACTCCTATAGAAGAAAAAAGTGATTGAATTGATATTACTTATTAAAATAAGAAAAAAAATTCAGTAAACTGTTTTAGATATGCTAACAATTCTTAATTTTCGCCAAACTAACAATGCGTAGCCAAATGTAGCTTCGATTGCATGCCAGGCACATATCTTAGTAGGGAGCGGCGCTATATCGACATCGAGACGCTAGTCCTGGTCAAGGAGATATAAATAGATTATATTACCTATTCTATTATACCATGGTCCTAGTATGGCAAGTTAGAAAACATTTCACTTACTGCAATTTATGAAGGTCATTGATGGAATTCTTTATGATGGTTTGAATCCCCACGTGAGCTCGTTGTTGAAATTGTTTTGAATCAAGTGCTTTGTTCGTTGCTGATTCGGAACAAATCCTCATTTAGTCCTTTTGTTTTCAATAGACAGATTACATTAAGTAACAAGTGTATAGGTAAGTTATCAATGTTTGATATTAATTACATTTTCTGTATATTTTCTTTTTCTCATGCTTATGATCGCTATAAAAAAAAATGATAATGTTAGAGGGTGAACATAGCCCATTTTCTGATGTGAAAATTGATATTTGAGAAGTACATTATTTGTGTATGATATTTAACAAGCACTGAAATTAATAAATTCAGGGAGGCGGGGGGGGGGGAGGGTATATCAAACTAACTTGCTTAGTAAAGAATATCTTAAAAACCTTAAAACAAATAATTTCTGTTAAATCAATGCAATCGTAAATGTTTAGAGAGCAAAATACATATTTATTTTACTTAATTCACACTGTAAAAAATGACCAATGTTTCTTATTTTATGAAAATATACTATAACCACGAACGAAAATATAATATAATCTTCTGAGCTTTCCGAAAAGCGTGTTCCATTGTCTTTTGAATCCCCACGAACCAATACATTTCCAAAATTCAAAGAATTATTTATAAAAACAAAGTATGTTTCGCTGCCCGTATTTTTCAGAAACGTGTCCGAAGGGTTTTTATAGTGTATTAATTAGTGTTCTCAAACTGGAATACCTGTTTTTCGAATGTCATCCATTCTCAAGTAAACGTGTTCAGCTGCATAAGTTAATTTATACATGAAAGATTAAAGAAATAATCTTAATTTTAATGTTATTGTTAACGCTGTTAATTTTTCATGTTTGTCTGTTAAACATATTGTTTTAGCATGAAAACTTATGCATGTTTACTTGAGAATTGATAGCATTCGAAAAACAGGCATTCCAGGCTGAGGACACTAATTAATACACTATAAAAACCCTTCGGAAATGTTTCTGAAAAATACGGGCAGCGAAAAATACTTTGTTTTTATAAATAATTCTTTAAATTTTGGAAATATATTGGTTTCTGGGGATTCAAAAGACAATGGAACACGCTATTCGGAATTTTGCATAACTCAGAAGATTATATTATATTTTCGTTCGTGGTTATAGTATATTTTCATAAAATAGGAAACATTGGTCATTTTTTACAGTGTACTTAGGTAAGTTAACGTCAGCTGAAAGCAAATATTGTTAAATTTCCTGAATATCCGAATTCATAAAAAAATTATTCTGAATAACAATGATAATAATAAGAGATTTGTAAAGCCATGCTCATATATTTACAATTAAAAATTGTTAAACAATTAGTTTAAATGAAATGAAATGCTGTTCATAGTAATTTCGAGAAATATATTTTTTATTCATTATATAATCATTACCTTACATTTATTTTACTTTATTTACTTTTATACATCTAATGCTTAGTTTGTTGTTTATTAAAAGCAACTGCATTTAAATTTTCTAAATATTACCAATATGAATTATTAATTCGGTGAATAGTAAATTAAAAATAATAATAAGAAGAAGAATACTTTTAAACAATGCCTGTATACTTGAAATTTAAAGTATTAATATACCTATTAGTTTATGTGAGATTAATGCTATTCACAGTAAATTGGAGAATTATTTTCATTTATCTATACTAATAAAATAAAGTTTCGCTCTGTGTGTGTGTCTGTGTGTCTGTTGGCGATGGCTAGCAAAATCTAGCACATCTAGAAGTCTGAAAATTTAGGTGTGGCTAGTCCAAGGTCTCACCATGTGCACCTGAGTTTTAGAATTTTAATAATTTGATAATTACTCAAGATATTAATTAGAATATCATTAAACATCTCATCGAAAATGCCATCTTTTAAATCAAAATGGCTAAAGAAAAGAACTGCTGTTGTGGATTTGCAAACGAAAATGAACGAATTCGAAATTATTTTACTAATTAGCAAATTTTAAGAAAACTAATTAAGATATCAATTTGAAAATTTCTGAGCATATGTAAAAAAAAAAAAAATCTGCATCCGACTATGTGATTTTTGAAAAATTCGGCCGGTAATTTTTCTTAATTTATGCAAAAAACTGTCGAAAATCTGCCAGCGCCAGTGGAAAAAAATTCGAGAAAGTTTCAGACAGGGATCTGCTTTCATTAAAAACTGAACTACAAAGAGATCTGTTTCTCTGCCCGATCCCTCCATTTAGTTTGCGAAAATGAAAGGAAATAATTGGCAATTTTTATTAATGAACAAAAATTTAGATAACTAATTACGATATAGATTTGAAATTGAGGATGGGAACGGGAAGTGTTGTCATCTGCCGGCTATTTTAGCATAGCGTCTTCGTTATGTTCTAATTATCAGAAAAATGTAATTATTTTTTTTAATGATCGCGTTAATGTAGGTGAAGGTGGTTTTCTTGAACAAATTATTCGTTATATTTGCGGGTAAGGGGAGGGAGGGGGTTAACGCCTTGCTCTGAACTTTTGATCTGCTTTTAATCTGCGAAAATATAGTATAACCACTTACGAAAATATACAATAATCTCTTTAGAGTTACCCATTATTCTGAAAAACGTTCTCTATCTTCAGAAATGCCAGATACCTATAAAATTTTGAGATTTAAAGAAACATTTCTCAAAACAAAGTTTCTTTTACTGCCACTGATTTTCGGAAACGTTTCCGAGTAGTTTTTATAGTGTATTTCATCAATTTTCTCAAACCGGAATCCCGGATTTCAGGATGCTATCCATTCTCAATTAAACATTTTCAACTACGTAATTGAATTTATACATGTAAGAGTAACAAAGTAATATTAATATTAATGCTGTTAATTTATCATGGTTGTCCATAAAACATATTTGTTGAACATGAAAATGTTTACTTGTGAATTTATAGCAAAAAAAAACTACCGAAAAACATATATTCCGGGTTGAGAAAACCAGGGGCCTGTCCAGGCGTTTCTCACAGGGTCCTGTTTTTGTGAAATTGTGAAAAATCTAATCATAATTTTGGGAATTTGAAACGGTTGTTATATTCAGGTTCTTGTTTATGCATTTTCAAAAAGATATATGGATATAAAATACATATATTTTCTTTATATATATAAAAGTGACAGTTCAGATTTTACTTTTAAATGATTAATTTGTGAAATGTTTGGTTTAAAGATGGAAATTTTTTGTGAAAAACCTATTTTTAAGACAAAGAATTTTGTGAAGGGTTCTGTTTTAGGGAAAATAATTTTGCAAAGGGTCTTGTTTTAGGGAAAATAATTTTGCAAAGGGTCTTGTTTTAGGGAAAATAATTTTGTGAAGGTTCCTTTTTTTTAAATGAAAAATTTTGTGAAGAGTGCTTTAAAGGAACCCAATTTTTTCTTAAACAGATCCCTGGAAATGATTATTACATTCTGTTGCTTGTTTATACATTAACAAGATCCTTTATCTATTTAAAACTGAGATAATAGGTTTTTGGGCGCCTTCAGCTATTTTGTGACTGGTCCGAATTTACTTTTAAATGATTAGATTTGTGAAAGATTCAATTTGGAAATGGAAAAATTTTGTGAAAGGTATATTTTTAAGACAAAGAGTTTTGTGAAGGGTCCTGTTTTAATATTAAAAATTTTGTGAAGGGTCCTTGTTTTGATATTAAAAATTTTGTCAAGGGTCCTGTTTTGATATTAAAAATTTTGTGAAGGATCCTCAAAAGGACCCAATTTTTTGCTAAACAGATCCTTGAAAACTGATTAATACACTATAAAAGCCATGGATGTATTATATATGGATGCAGCACGACCAGCCAAAGGTGACAACGTTGGCTGTGTTTATATGTCGGGAAAAACGATGTCACCTGTTGGCTGCTAAAAATTGGCGGTTGGCGATGCGACTGTAGCAATTCTTTGGCGATATACAAAATATTGCAATTTCTCCCCGCTTTTGTTTGATTGATGGGCTTGTCTCTATACTTTTGTCCTGGGGACACGGGGGCTGATCAGTTATACAAAAGATGTTTGTACTCCAGAACATTGGCATTGTTGGAGAGAAAATTTTCTTTTGACAATTTCAGAAAAGGGTATTTTAATTTCAAATCAATAGAAAATGTTTCATTTCCAAAAATTGATAAGTTTAATCTTCACCAATAACAATAACGAAATTTATTTCATAATTTAAATATAGATTTTACTCTAATGATTCGCATCTGATTTATTATTTCGAGTTTCCTTAAATTTTTATTAAGATAAATAAATGTGTTTAAATGTTACGCTGCACAAAATGTTGATACTTAATTAAGTAATTTTCAGGGGTTTTTTTCATAGAATTTTTATTAAAATATTTCAGTTGTTTTCAAAGACAGAAAATATTTCATAATTCAAACAAATAAAACGACGGAAATAATTTATTGGTTAATGTTTCATGAACTTTGTATCCTGAGAAAAGATTTATAAAAATCTTCATTAAAAAAAATATATTATCAGGAATCTGTTTTAGGAAGTATTTGGGTCCTTTAAAGGACTATTCACAATTGTTTTTATTTCAAACAGAACTCTTCACAAAATTTTTCATCCCAAAACAGGACACAAAACTTTTCACCTTAAAACAGGACACTTCACAAAATTCTTTGTCTTAAAAATAGACCTTTCACAAAACTTTTTCCTCTCCAAATTGAATCTTTCACAAATGTAATCATTTAAAAGTAAAATCTGACTGTCACTTTTACACATGTAAAGAAAATATGTGTAGTTTACATACATATATCTTCTTAAAAATGTATAAACAAGAACCTGAATTTACCGATTATTTCAATTTCACACAATTGACTAGATTTTTCACAAATGTAAAAAGCTGTTCACAATTTTACAAAAACAGGACCCCGGGGGAAAAAGTCTGGACAGACCCCTGATTATATTTTAATATTTAAGCGAGTCTTGTATTTTTTAATTAACCAAGAAACAGATTTATTTAGTTTTTTTGCACATATTAAGAGTATTTTCAAATTGAAACTGGATACTTTCTGACACATTCCTGAATTCATTTTTATTCGTAAACGCATAAATTTAACTGGGTAATAAGGTCGTATTAAAAAACATTGAAATGAAATAGCGTTTTTAATTTTTCAATAAAGGCAAAGAATCTTAAAAAAAAGGCAAAGCTGTTTTTACATGCTACGTATTTATTAAAATTTAATTATATAGAGCCTGTAAATTTCATGCTTTTACACATAAAAACGATTCTGTGAATGTTTCAGAAAGTGTCGCGTTGTTGTCTGGGGAAAAATATTTTTTTGAGAACATTTTTAAATAATGATACATAATTCATCATAAATGGATTACTAACTCTTGAGGTTGTGATTATTCAAAACTAGCTGACCCGCACGGCGTTATTCGGACCCGTGATTATAACCTTAAATACACCTCAAATTTGTATGACGTTATAATCTTTAACCTTTAATCTTTTCTTCACACTTTTTTTTCCCGCGTCAGTTTAATATTAAAAATAAAATTCTTATCGTTCAAACTCTTTGAAAATGTTATGAGTTATAATATTTTGTAAGCCTGCGTATAATTTTCATGCAAAAATATGGATATTTAGTTATAAAAACATAATCAAAACCATCCATGCTCTGAGCGAGTATTTTAAAGATTTTTTTCTTAAAGATTTTTTTTTCAGAACTTTCTTTAGTGTTTTGGCTAAGTAATGTTTTTCAATGTAATTTTCTTTTTTTTAATATTTTAGTTAAGAACAATTGTTTTCCTTATGATATGCATACGTATTGCGATATAAATAAGTATAGATCACTATTATAGCAACAATGCTTACTAGACACAACTGTAAAATGTATTTAGAATTTATCATTCTCAATCCCCCTAAAAAAGGAATAATTATCAAAATTATAATATTTTATTATAGTGACCTACAATGGAAAATCTAACAATGCATTTTGATCAAATCATTTTCTATGTATAAACATTTATGCATTGCTTTAGGAAAGACAAAATTATGTATGGAAATACAAAATAATAATGTCAATCTCCTCTTTTTTTTAAAGTGAAAAATTTGATTACTGTTTACAGATTTAAAAGTTAAATTTAGCTGTTAGATTATTCAAAATCTGCAGCAATAGAAAATGAATACTTTTTAATCAACTTTGATTATTAACAGTATTATAATCTCAGTAATTTAAACCTAATATTAGATAGTAGTAGAATTGTAGAAAACATATGTCTTCTACAATATTTATATTAACTCTACATTTTTTAAATTTTTATAATTAGTTATATTTATAAATATAAATAATTATAAAGAACGTGGTTTCATGTAGTGTTTAATAACAAAAAAAAATTAATAAAAATGTGCGAAAATCCAGTAATTTTTAAATCGATTTATTATTTAATATTTTCCCCGACTTTTAATAAGATGGCAATTCTTTTTTTTTCAGTTATTCAGTGCTGCTATTTCATAAATAATACGTGAATGATTTTCACTTAAATTAAGTACAAGTAATAATATTAATCTAAATGTTTATTTTTCTAATAATCAATCAATTAACACTCAAACTTCTAAATAGAAGTTTTAAATGTAGAAAGACAATGGTTTATCATATCAAGCAAAATTACTTTACTAGTCGGTTCTGTCAAAATGAGAAAAAATCAAACAGAAAAATACGCCAAAGTGTAATAAACACCCTATTATTGCACACCTGCTATCACCGAAACTACCCATGATTCCCCGTCTTACTCGATCCGTCGTAGCCTGTGTTAAAAAGCCTAGGTGCTTCATCCATTTATAATACATCCATGATAAAAGCTACTCGGAAACGTTTCCGAAAATCAGTGGCAGCAAAAGACTTATTTTTTAATGCTTTTTTTAAGCTTTGAAAACATATTGGTTTTTGCGATAAAGCACACTTTTCGGAATCGCGGGTAACTCGCAAGAGAAGAAGTAATTTTGCGTTCTTGAAAAATTCCCTGGATTTTAGCGAGAATGATGCTGAATCTAAAATAAAATGACTACCGGGGAGAGGGGGGAGACATTAATAAAAAAGGCACTGGTTTAAAGAATCACATTCTTGCATCCTGTTCAAAAGACATATTTTGAACTTGTTTGTATAGAGTCCCCTTCTATCAGTAGCACTGATACACGAAAACATACTGGTTTGATCCCATCTTTAATTGATAGTGTTTTGTCAAACTTTCCATATTTAAAGTTTGTGATATTGGTGGGTTCTTACCCACAATGCAATGTCGTGTTTATTTTCTGGTCTTACATCCTGTTATGAGAAAATTTCACATGAGGAAGCATAGGAAATGAGATAAATGCGGTAAATAGACAATTTTGCTCTAAATGAGAGTAAATCAGGGTTCATAATCATACTCAATTTTGGGATTTTTACAGGGAAAAAATATATATTTCAGAAGTATTTTAAAAATCATAAAACAGGCAAAAATACAGAAAAACTGGCAAATTTCGCGGTTTTTTATCACGATTCATCGACGAATTTCACGAGTTTTTTCTACAGATCGAATGACGAATTTTGTGATTTTTTTCTATGAGCGACTGACTAATTTCGCGATATTTTTTCCTGCGAACGTCTGGTAATTTTTGCGATTTTTACCCTCTGATCGACTGACAAATTTCGTTTTTTCCCGAGACCTATTGCCGAATTTCGCGGGGTTTTCCCTAGATCTTACGATTTTTTATGATCGACTGCGGAAATTCTCGATTTTTTTTCTCGTGAACAATGGAATAATTTCGTGATTTTTTTCTGACGATAGTCTGACGAATTTCAGGATTTTTTCCGCAAAAAATTGACACATTTCGCGATAGTTTCCTGTAATGGACTAGAGAATTTCACGGTTGTTTCCCGCAATTAATCGACAAATTTTGCAATATTTCTATGATCGACTGACGAAATTCGCGAGTTTTTTCTCGTGAAAATTGGAAGAATTTCGTGATTTTTCTTTTACGATCGAATTTCACGATTTTTTTCGCGACCAATTGATACATTTCCCTAAAGCTTCCCGTGACAGACAAGCGAATTTTCCGGTTGATTTCAGCGATCAATCGACGAATTTTGCGATTTTTCAAGATCGATTGATGAAATTCGCTATTTTTGCTCGTGAGAATTTCGTGATTTTTTTTCATACGATCAGTTGAAGAATTTTGCGATTTTTTCCCGCGACCGATTGATATTTCCTGTTGCCGAATGTCGAATTTTATTGTTCTTAACTATCCCTCTCGGCTGGTGAATAAATGTTTGTGACATCAGTTGAAACTATTCGTACGTAAATATTCATCGCAACAATTTTCTAAGTTTTTTCTTTTAATATTTAGGCACGTCCTTTTAAGGACGCAATTGTTATTTTAATTAACGAAATAACTAATAAATAAGTAAAACATATTGAAAAATACAGGTAAATGTCGAATTACAAACCACTTAATGACATATCAAACACGTGTTTATGAGTCTGACGTTAAGTGAATTTGACAGAACGATCGTGCACTTTGGCGTTAAATCCTATAGTTTGGCGATAGTTTTTTATTATGAAAAGTGGTCGACGGGATAATAGAGAAGTACCCTAGATTTTGAATACCCTCTTCATAGAAACTTGCCGCCTGCTCCGATAACTGTAAGAGATCACACCCGTTTTCATGTCTTCATCATTGTTGTAGTGGTTGCCGCAAAGATTATGTTTGAGATAGCGGAAAAGGTGGAAATTGCTCGGCGTAAGGTCAAGGCTGTAGGGGGGGAGGTGTCCAAAATTTTGCCAGCCAAAAGAATTCAATAAAGCTCGGGTCTGAGCTGCGGTGTAAGGCCTTGCATTGTCATGGAGTAGCAAAATTACCTCTGTCAGCATGCCGCGTCTTTTGTTTTGAATCGCTCTGCGTAGCTTTCGCAGGGTTTGGCTGTACCTCGCACGGGGCGGGCGATTCGATAATCTCGAACATTTTAAAGAAACATAACAGACCGTACAGGTTACATACACAGCTGCAACTGAACACAGTTGTTCCCAAGGAATGCGAGGACAAGACGCAAACACTCGCGCGCGCCACCTATTAGTGTATACAACAAGACGACCCTTACTTAAAAACACGCCTCGTATTAAACATTTATATTCGAATAACTTTTTACAGATCAGTTATAAATTCCTTTGTCTTTTATAATGCTTAAAAAATGAAATTATTTCAACTACTTGGTATTGGCCGAGTAACGAGTACTCAGCAAATTGACTGAGCAGGCCGGGTACTGAGTATATAAATCGAGTACTCGGTACGACTGTATTTTATAATAAAGATGGAGTTCCACAATCTATTATTAATTTACTTCCTGATATGCTAAAATTACAAAAATTACGTTCACATGTGTTTTTCCGATAACAATACAACATTTTAATATTTTAAAAACTTACTTATGGATTAATACGTTAATTTTAAGGCAGTTTTTCATTCATCCTTTGGGGACGAGTGACACGTATACTTGACGCATAAGATGCTCAGAAACCTCGATTATTCCAACCAGTTATTTTTTATTGTAAGCTTTGCCTTATGTAATCGTAGCATTTCTGCGATTCAATTAGGCAAAAATTTCTGCTTTGAAAAACCGGTAGTAAAAGATTAAAAATTCTGTAAAGGACGCTCGTCGCGAAGGGGTTAACAGGTGATAAATCGCCAAATATTCTCTGTAACTCGTATAATTGTATACAGGGTTCGGAAAACTACTTTTTTATTGTAGCGAACTACAACTACAACAACTTTATCGAAAATGTAGTTAACTACTACATTTTTTAAAATCGGTGCTTTCCTATTGTAGGAGCTACCGAGGTTTATTCGTCAAGCGACCGAGATACTTATTTTATGACAGAAATTTATCTGTAAACGATATAATTCAATTCACGGAATTAAAAATCATCAAGATCTGAATATTTATATAACTAGCTATAGTACGAATGCACCTCATTTGTCACGTTTGACGTACAATTTCCAACTTATGTTTTTAATTAAATTAAATTAATTAATTTTAGTTTTATATTTTCAATCGTTAATAAAATATTTTTTATTCATCCACTCAAGTTCAAATACATTTTTAAAACTTGTAGTGGATGACACTTGATGTTAATACAGTTTTTTCAAATATTAATTCACTAATTAAATTTAATTTCTATTTTGCCACTTAATATTGTGATTCTGTCATATGTATATACATATTGATATTAATTGTAATTATTTAATAAAAAGTAACTAAAATAAAATTTTTCCTTGTTGACCGAAGTAGGAATTGACTTTAAATTTTTTAATATATATATATTACTTGTTTTTTATTTACTTTTCAATTTATAAAATAGTGTTTTTTACAAACTGGTTTTACTTTTATACACATTTTTTAAAATTATTACTAAGATTTTTACAACATTGTTTTTGTTTTTAAGAAGACTTTCAAGATCATCGATAATGTTTCCTCCTGCGCAAGTCGGTGAAATCAGGAAAAAAACATACGAAGGAGCAGAAATCGATTGGGAAATATTAGATTTTGCCTCAACCCAGGAACACATATGCTTTTTTGGTAACATAAAGAGCCCTGTTTTCTCATTTGGAGATGTTCCATGGTATTTCACACTGATGTGTAGTGAGCCAGTTTCTGGACCTGCGTTTATGGGCTTTTCTCTTTCATGCAAAAACGATTGTACTTTCGCTGTGCAAATCACTTACGGCATAAAAAAACAAGATGGCAATATGGAGATCACAGGCAAGGGAATTTGGAAAGAAGACAATGTCGTGAATTACTCGATTATAACATTCAACGAAATATTTAACAGAATATCTGAGTTTGCGCCATTCAATGTTCTTACAATCAAGTGCACACTCAAGCGGGAAATTTCTCAGCCCAGTGGAACGGACCAATCAACATTCAAAAAGCTGATAAGTAAGTGATTTTTAAGTAAATTTAATATTCTGTATAAATATTACAAAATACATGGTATTGAGAAATAAGTCAAGGGGTCGATGTAGGTTTTTTTCTTGGGACCCATATTGTGAAAAATAAGTTATTTACGTAAAATTTATCATATTTTTATGAAATCTATACCTATACTAATATTATAAAGGAGTACAGATTGTTTTTTTGTTTGGTTGTTTGTTTGTAGGGGGTAATCTCTGGAACTACCGAACCGATTTCAAAAGTTATGGGGGCAAATTGATGGTGACAATCCTTGCTCCAACATAGGCTATATTTTATGTCGGTGCTGCTAACCCCACGGGGGTGCAGGAGCGAAAAACGTTCTAAAATTGCGATTTTTTTTTTATACTGAAGGGTCTAGAAATTTGAAATTTGGCATTGTAGTTACTTATAAGATGTAAATGCTCTCTAAGAACAAATTTAAAAAAATCGAAATTTAAAAGGGCGAAATGAGCGAAAAGCGTTCTAAATCACAATTTCTCTGGAATCTCTGGAACTACATAACCGATTTCAAAAGTAATGGCGGCAAATTTATGGTGACAATCCCTACTCCAACATAGGCTATATTTTATGTCGGTGCCACTACCCCCAGTGGGGTGCAGGAGCAAAAAACGTTCTAAAATTTCGATTTATCTTTTATACTGAAGGTGTTAGAAAGCGAAATAACTCGAGCGAGCACGGAATTTGCTTCGTCGAGTTGCAAATCACGAATGTCTTACTGTATATAACTGCCCACGCCTCTTAGTTCAATGGCGGGACAAAACGTTGTAATTAAATGTTACGTTTTTTGCCCTTTCCAGCACAGTTCAACAAAATTTTTGTAAGATTTTTAAATTTATTTTCCTTTCTTAGAGAGTTTTTTATTACTTCTAGTAATATGTAAAATTTTAAACAAATCAGCGACCCATCTTCATGTGAGAAATAAATGCATAATAAATAAAATGTTTTTTACTTACAGAATTGCGTACGTTGTCGGACAACTTTAGAAGTCTTTTCGCTACTAAAGAAAACTTCGACAAAACTCTGCTTGTGCAGGAAGAAGAGTACAAAGCTCACGAAGCAGTTCTGGTTGCACGATCATCCGTCTTTGCTGCCATGTTCAAGCACGACACTTTGGAGAAACAGATCGGAATCATCACCATTCCAGACTGCGATTCCGATACTTTTAAACAGTTTTTGGAGTTCCTGTACTGTGGCCAACTTGAAGAGATATCATTCTGTAGCGCGCTCCACTTGTATGAGACATCGGACAAGTATGACGTCCAAGAGCTCAAGACATTCTGCGTAGATTATCTAGTGGAGAATATGACAGAGGAAAATTTTCTTGAAGTTGTGATCATGACTGATAAATACGGCGATGCAAGATTATTCTCTGCCGTTCAAAATCTTTTCAATAAAGACCTAATCAAAATTGTGGACACTTCTGAGTGGAAATGTTTGTTGGAAAACAACTATGGCATAGCAAAAGAGCTTTTAAAAGGAATGGCGGCAAAAATGAATGAACTCGTTAATTCTAACGAAACTCTAGCTGAAATTACAAAAGTATATAAAGCTCTGGGAAAATTTATTTGTTGAGTCATCGTTGATTGTGAGCCCTTGTTGATAGAGGATCAGTTTTTTTAGAAAAGCTTTATAATGATGTTCGGCAAAGCAAAATATTGAAATGTGACTTGACTTTGTAAAAATAATGTGAAAATAAAATATTTAAAATTAGAACTTTTTTTTTTGTTTTTGTTTTAAATTATTTGTTTCGAGTAATTGAAGCAGGATAAAGGAAAATTATTCTCTGATACTGAAAGTGCTGTTTATGAAACTTTAGTTACAACTTTAAGTGATTAGTGAACAAAAAATTTTGTTCATTGGACAATACACCTTTATCCGTTCGCGACGAGCATCGCGTATACGTGACACATAAAACCCTCAGAATCCTAATTATTCCTACAGGTAATTTTTTATTGAAAACGTTTGCCTTATTTAATCAAAGTATTTCTGCGATTATATTAGACAAAAATTTTTATTTTCTAAAAGCGGTGATAAAAGATTAAAAATTCTGTAATGGACTCTCGTCGGGAAAGAGTTAAATATATTTTTAAAAATTGAATTTTCATTTCTTTATAGTAAATAAAAGCTATTTTAGTCTGTAGCGTTTTGAATTTTTTTCCCCTTAAACATATCAAACTAAGAATGAACGCAATGACATAAATTGCATTCTCTTTAATCTTGAAAATATAATTAATACTGGGAGGATAATTTAACAACTGTTAAATGAAATGATCTGAAACTCTCATTATTTATAAATGTTATAATTATCTGTAAAACGAACTAAAATCTTGAAGATATTTTCAAATACATATCTATACCTATCTATATTAAAATTCTGCTTTAAAGAGAAAATTTCCATGATCTCGTCCAAAAGAATTACCATGCAATTTTATCTTATAATAAAATAAATAATTTGTATAAAACAGCATTCTTCACTGATCGTTTGCGTTTCCGTCTCAGCAGGTTTTATTGTATCAAACTTATTCATGGGGAGAATGGGGCCCGCAGTCCCTCTCTACGGATTTTCCCATAATAAGAGTATACATATAATATAACTATAAACAGGGCTTAATTTCTAAGAAAAAAGTACCGGAGCCCTAATATTCTGCACCCATACCGCTTCCCCACCGCTTGCACTCCAATCTGCATATTTATATTTCATACAATGTTTTTAACATTAAAAGAATTGTTTTTTATTTAGAAAAATAAAAATGTTAAATACATCTATCTGCTTATACTTAGCTATAAACTAATCCACTCTTTAGTTATTACTACTTCCAAATAGAAACCTTTGCCTAACCTTAATGTTAATTAATCGCAGAATTGTGTGATTAAGTAAGCTCAGGATTATGATTCGGAAATAGTGTTAACACAAAAAAAAAATTGTACAGTTCGCAGCTATGCAGAATAGAAAAAGACTATTTCTGTCTACTCTTTATTCTTATCAAAATAGCATTAAAATTATTTGGAATGGAAATAAATAAAATTTTGAATTTAAGACAGATTGAGCTCGAGCCTACCCAAACCCGAAGACTGATATAAAAATCGAGACCGTTTCATCTCCATCCCTTACGTGCGCGACACATTAAGTCACTTATAAGTATTTTCATAAAAAAGATTAGATATGAGAGGGAAAGGAAAGGATAATTTAAGGTTCGTTTTTCGGAAGTGTTATTGCACTGGGCTCCGGAGCGCAGTGTTTATGGGCTCCAGTGAATTCTGGCCAATATTTAAATTTTTACTAAAAACAGAGAAGTAGCGGAGCTGGGCTCCGGCGCAAATTAAGCTCTGACTATAAAGCTAAATTTCAGATATATATTACCCCTCCCCCTACTCCGCGGATAAAATGAAATAAAAAAAATGCGGGTTATTACTTTAATTCTAAAGCGAATGTGTTGGGGTTTATTTGGAATAGTATTAAATTGCCATAAAGATTCAATCTTACTAACGCTTTAATTTATAGTAAAATTTCTTAAGTTTAATGAAAGTCAAAGTAAATAATATATATCTACTCAATTTTAGCCATTGGTTGTGAAGTTATTCGCAAAAATATAAAACCGACACATTTAATGGATCATATTTTAAAATAAGTTAAAAGACTTACCTGCAATTTCATGTAGTATGTTAAATACGATCAAATTACTGATATAGTTATGGATTTCCATATTAGCACAGTTATTTTCGTTAACGAATAATCATTTAATAACTTTTTTTTATTTTAGCCTCACTGCGTTTTTCGATATTGATCCCCCGCCCCCTCCAAAAAAAAAACAAAAAAAATATATTTTAAGTCATCTTTAAAAATCTTTTCGATGTAGAGCAATAAAAATTTATTTTTAGAGGAAATGCGACATGACAAATCTAGTGAAAGATTGTGTGGGATATAAAAGAATTCATCCTAGATTCCCATACAAATAAATAAGCATGTGGGTCTTAATTTTAGCATGGGTCTTAAAATTTTAATACAACAGTCGTATAGAAAATCAGAGACAAGGACTTTTGGTTCAAACAGCTTTATTCTGCGATTTCAAAAACAAAAATTATGACTTGCACTTGGATTTTTATTTTATTTTTGAGTATGTTAAATCAATATCAATAATACACTAAAGGCCATTAAAAATGCTACACCATGAAGTAATACAAATAACAGAATGATATTTATTGGACAAATACATTATAATGGGAAGGACAGGTGATTACATTTTCAGAAAATTAGGAGATATAGATCCTGAGAAAACACTAACCAAAGCACCCACCTCTGGCCACAATAACAGCATTTATCTGCCTAACCATGGAGTCGAACAGAGATTGGATGTCATGTACGGGTACATCAGTCCATACAGCTTTAACACTATGCCGCAATTCATCAACCGTAGTGACGAGTGAGTGGTGGGGGGTCAGTCGCTCAGAAGCCATTGACAGGAAATTTTCAATTGGTGAGAAATCAAGGGAACGTGCTGGCCGGGGCAACAGTCGAACATGTTCTGTATCAAGGAAGGTCAGGATAGTACGGTCAACATGCGGTCGTGCATTGTCCTGCTAAAACGTAGAGTTGCGGAGGCATCGAAGATAGGGCAGAACCATGGGCCGTAACACATCAGAAATGTAACGGCTGCTGTTGAATTTGCCGGCAATGCGAACAAGTGGTTACCGAGACTTGTATCCAATGACACATCACACCGTCAATTCAGGTGATATGACAGTATGATGATTCGAATGCAAGCTGGCACTGTGCGTTTTCCATGATGCCGCCAAACATGGATGCTGGCATCATGATGCTGCATAGAGCCTTGATTCATCAAAGATGATGTGAGACACCATTCCTGCGTCATATACAGCATCATGATGCCAGCATTCATGTTTGGCGGCATCGGGGAAAACGCAAATTGCCAGCTTGCATTCGAATCGTGATACTGTCATATCACCTGAAGTGACGTTGTGAAGTGTTAATTACTGATATAGTTATGGATTTCCATATTAGCACAGTTATTTTCGTTAACGAATAATCATTTAATAACTTTTTTTTTATTTTAGCCTCACTGCGTTTTTCGATATTGATCCCCCGCCCCCTCCAAAAAAAAAACAAAAAAAATATATTTTAAGTCATCTTTAAAAATCTTTTCGATGTAGAGCAATAAAAATTTATTTTTAGAGAAAATGCGACATGACAAATCTAGTGAAAGGTTGTGTGGGATATAAAAGAATTCATCCTAGATTCCTATAAAAATAAATAAGCATGTGGGTAGAGATGTGGGGTGGAAAATTTTCCATGGGAAATTTTCCAAAATGGAAAATTTTCTAGAAAATTTTCCACTATGTTTTTCCGGAAAATTTTAAATGTGTAACTGGCAATTTTTTAGTAAATTTTTTACAGGACATATGTGAACTTTCCATATTTTCTTTTATTATTCAATTTCTGTACCATTTAAACAAAAACTACATGTTATAATTCTAACTTAAGATTTGTCATATTGTTTAATTTGCAACTCATAACAAGTCAATTCACCCTTTCATAATAAAAGAGCACTCACAGAAAATGAATCACCCATTTCTCTTGTTATTTGATATTTTGCAAAATATGGTATTTTTTAATTAATTACTGAGACATTATACAGAGGTAATTGTGTTCAGGTTATATACCTGAATTTAGGTATTTTTTTCATTTTCAATACAGAAGTTTTGTTTTTTCTGATAGTTTAATTCATAAAATAAAACTAAAATAGCAATTTCATATGATTGCTAAACCTAATTAAAATTCACATTTTTCATAGTTTGACCTCCCTGTAATAAATTATTTGTTCCCTCCCCCCTCTCTCCATACAGAAATATTTTCTTGCTAAAATTTCAGGTATTTTTTCATGAACCCACAATCACCCCTGATTATATATGCATAATAGTTATTAAGGCTGTTCTCAAATCCAAAGGGGCTGCTTTCAGACACATCTTTTAATAAATTTTTGTTCAGAAACGCATGAAATAGGCAGGTGTTGTAATTCAGAAACTTTGTAATCGAAATACGTCTTCCATTTTTTTGGTAAGGACAGAAGATCCTACAGAAAACACTATCAAAGTTGGCGTTTTGAGTAAAGGTGAAAATAAGCACTAGCCAGTCGCCACTCGGCGATTAAACTTGAAAAACTGCCCATTAAAAATATGGAAACAACTAGCCAAATGCAAGATTTTCAAATTTCCTTTTTTCCCTAAAATTCATGATTTTTCTGTGCCCGTTCGACAAAATTAACGATTTTTACGCACCCACTCGACAATATTCATGATTTTTAAGCACCCATTCGATGAAATTTGTGATTTTTACTTGCCCGATTGACGAAATTCATGATTATTATGCTCTCGAATCATGAAATTCATGATTTTTACGAACTTGATCAACGAAATTCATGATTTTTCTGCTCTCAATCGGCATTATTCATGATTTTTACGTACCCAATCAACGATATTCATGATTTTTACACACCCGATCAACGAAATTCATATTTTTTACATGCGCGATCGATGAAATTAATGATTTCCACGCTCCTGAATGACAAAGTTTGCAATTTTTTCCGAAACTAATGGGCGAAATGCACACAATTCCTGAATTTCTGGAGATGTTGGTCACTTTTGGCCCGCTGACCACAGATTGTGCATGTGTGATATCATGCTGTGGGTTATTATTTAGTGCATAAATATACCTATTTTATTATTTTCAAATATTAATTATACCAAAAAAAGTACTTATGTAATTAGCTACACAAGTACCTAAGCTTAGTGTGACTTATGTAGTTAGCTACATAAGCATGTTGTGTACTATAACTTTGCTGTTAACTTATTTTTAAATTTAAAATAGATTGAAAATTAATATCTAAAGTTTATTCAAAACAATATAAATTAAAATATTTTTATTTAGTACATAAATTACTTGTTTACTGGGAAGTCATATTTTTAAAAAATTAAATATTCAGTGACATAAATGTACTTACTGGCTACTAAAGAAATTCCTCACTAGCCAGTTATTGGCTACTTAAAAAAAATCAACCTACTGGCCAGTGGCTACTAAGCGAAATTCTTTATTTTCACCTTTAGTTTTGAGCCGAATTCTTGTGCCAGAAAGGAGAAAAATGTGTTGTCACGTGACACTAATTGCCTATAACTCGATAAGTAATTTATTTATCAAAAAATGGAAAACTCGTTTCATTTGCAAATCGCTTCAATAATCAGGCCTGCCAATTTTATGCCTTTGGGTTTAAAAATGAGCAAGAAATTGTGTCAGAAAGTTTCGTGTTGTTCAGCTGATCATTTGAGAACCACCTTAAAGAATAATTATATTTTAACTTTTCAGCTTTACACATGATTGAAAACTTATAAATCACAATTTCTATGATTTGCTAATTATTTAATTTTTTTGCTTATTGTTTTTTGTTGGAAGGGGAAAACTCAAAACCGCATCACATCCAGAGTTGATGAAAATACTCCAGTTTTGTTTACTTGCAGCCTCTAGTGAACGAGAGTTTAATTTTACAATACTTTATTAATTTAGTGGCTTAGAAAATTTTCTGGAAAATTTTCGGAAAATTTCCTAGAAAATTTTCCATTTCAAAATTTTCCGGAAAACCCACAACTCTACATGTGGGTCTTAATTTTAGCATGGGTCTTAAAATTTTAATACAACAGTCGTATAGAAAATCAGAGACAAGGAATTTTGGTTCAAACAGCTTTATTCTGCGATTTCAAAAACAAAAATTATGACTTGCACTTGGATTTTTATTTTATTTTTGAGTATGTTAAATCAATATCAATAATACACTAAAGGCCATTAAAAATGCTACACCATGAAGTAATACAAATAACAGAATGATATTTATTGGACAAATACATTATAATGGGAAGGACAGGTGATTACATTTTCAGAAAATTAGGAGATATAGATCCTGAGAAAACACTAACCAAAGCACCCACCTCTGGCCACAATAACAGCATTTATCTGCCTAACCATGGAGTCGAACAGAGATTGGATGTCATGTACGGGTACATCAGTCCATACAGCTTTAACACTATGCCGCAATTCATCAACCGTAGTGACGAGTGAGTGGTGGGGGGTCAGTCGCTCAGAAGCCATTGACAGGAAATTTTCAATTGGTGAGAAATCAAGGGAACGTGCTGGCCGGGGCAACAGTCGAACATGTTCTGTATCAAGGAAGGTCAGGATAGTACGGTCAACATGCGGTCGTGCATTGTCCTGCTAAATCGTAGAGTTGCGGAGGCGTCGAAGATAGGGCAGAACCATGGGCCGTAACACATCAGAAATGTAACGGCTGCTGTTGAATTTGCCGGCAATGCGAACAAGTGGTTACCGAGACTTGTATCCAATGACACTTCACACCGTCAATTCAGGTGATATGACAGTATGATGATTCGAATGCAAGCTGGCACTGTGCGTTTTCCATGATGCAGCCAAACATGGATGCTGGCATCATGATGCTGCATAGAGCCTTGATTCATCAAAGATGATGTGAGACACCATTCCTGCGTCATATACAGCATCATGATGCCAGCATTCATGTTTGGCGGCATCGGGGAAAACGCAAATTGCCAGCTTGCATTCGAATCGTGATACTGTCATATCACCTGAAGTGACGTTGTGAAGTGTTAATTACTGATATAATTATGGATTTCCATATTAGCACAGTTATTTTCGTTAACGAATAATCATTTAATAACTTTTTTTTATTTTAGCCTCACTGCGTTTTTCGATATTGATCCCCTCCAAAAAAAACAAACAAAAAAAAAATATATTTTAAGTCATCTTTAAAAATCTTTTCGATGTAGAGCAATAAAAATTTATTTTTAGAGAAAATGCGACATGACAAATCTAGTGAAAGGTTGTGTGGGATATAAAAGAATTCATCCTAGATTCCTATACAAATAAATTAGCATGTGGGTCTTAATTTTAGCATGGGTCTTAAAATTTTAATACAACAGTCGTATAGAAAATCAGAGACAAGGAATTTTGGTTCAAACAGCTTTATTCTGCGATTTCAAAAACAAAAATTATGACTTGCACTTGGATTTTTATTTCATTTTTGAGTATGTTAAATCAATATCAATAATACACTAAAGGCCATTAAAAATGCTACACCATGAAGTAATACAAATAACAGAATGATATTTATTGGACAAATACATTATAATGGGAAGGACAGGTGATTACATTTTCAGAAAATTAGGAGATATAGATCCTGAGAAAACACTACCCAAAGCACCCACCTCTGGCCACAATAACTGCATTTATCTGCCTAACCATGGAGTCGAACAGAGATTGGATGTCATGTACGGGTACATCAGTCCATACAGCTTTAACACTATGCCACAATTCATCAACCGTAGTGACGAGTGAGTGGTGGGGGGTCAGTCGCTCAGAAGCCATTGACAGGAAATTTTCAATTGGTGAGAAATCAAGGGAACGTGCTGGCCGGGGCAACAGTCGAACATGTTCTGTATCAAGGAAGGTCAGGATAGTACGGTCAACGTGCGGTCGTGCACTGTCCTGCTAAATCGTAGAGTTGCGGAGGCATCGAAGATAGGGCAGAACCATGGGCCGTAACACATCAGAAATGTAACGGCTGCTGTTGAATTTGCCGGCAATGCGAACAAGTGGTTACCGAGACTTGTATCCAATGACACTTCACACCGTCACTTCAGGTGATATGACAGTATGATGATTCGAATGCAAGCTGGCAATGTGCGTTTTCCATGATGCCGCCAAACATGGATGCTGGCATCATGATGCTGCATAGAGCCTTGTTTCATCAAAGATGATGTGAGACACCATTTCTGCGTCATATACAGCATCATGATGCCAGCATTCATGTTTGGCGGCATCGTGGAAAACGCAAATTGCCAGCTTGCATTCGAATCGTGATACTGTCATATCACCTGAAGTGACGTTGTGAAGTGTCATTGGATACACGTTTCGGTAACCTCTTGTTCTTATTGCCGGCAAATTCAATAGCAGCCGTTACATTTCTGATATGTTACGGCCCATGGTTCTGCCTTATCTTCGATGCCTCCGCAACTCTACGATTTAGGAGGACAATGCACGACCGCATGTTGGTCGTACTATCCTGACCTTCCTTGATACAGAAAATGTTCGACTGTTGCTCTGGACAGCACGTTCTCCAGATTTCTCACCAAATGAAAATTTACTGTCAATGGCTTCTGAGCGACTGCCCCCCCCCCACCACTCGCCCGACACTACGGTTGTGAAATGTGTCATAGTGTTAAAGCTGCGTGAACTGATGTACCCGTACATGACATCCAATCTCTGTTCGACTCCATGGTTAGGCAGATCAATGCTGTTATTGCGACCAGAGGTGGGTGCTTTGGGTAGTGTTTTCTCAGGATCTATATCTCCTAATTTTCTGAAAATGTAATCACCTGTCCTTCCCATTATAATGTATTTGTCCAATAAATATCATTCAGTTATTTGCATTCCTTCATGGTGTAGCATTTTTAATGGCCAGTAGTGTAGGAAGCTTTAAGCTGTAGTCATATCATGACAGTGAAACAGTTGTAAAAAATTTTAAAAAGAAGAAATGATGCAAGTAGAATGTTATACAATAGTTCAATACCCCCCCCCCTTCCCACACACACACACCGACCGAAATTTTATATACCTAGGTTTCCATACATAAAAAAATTGCATTACTGTTCTTTTAATTTTTTTAAGATACAATTGAGATACACTTTATTAAAAGTGAAATCGCCATGTCTCTGAAATATTTTTTTTAGCCACAGTCATGCACATTCATATATGTATGGGTGTGGAATTAGATCAGTATACTCGCCACTGGCGCGTGGATTTTTTGAAAGAGCTGGTGAATTTTTAGGCAGTTTTTAAAATTTATACGCTCTATAAATCATCCATGTTTTAAAATTCCGTCAATGGCAGCGATGTAAACATTGCTTTAATTTCTTTCCTATACTAAACTCTCCTCTGCTGTATATATTTCTTAATTATGTATATATGTTTATACACTGCTATAAAGGAATTCTTTTGTATGTCCCTTCAACTAAACAATGTTTGTTATGCACGTCATATTCATTTTGCAAGATGAATCACCAGCACCTCAATAATCACATGTACCCCAATAAAGCATATAAATTTCAATGCGTTTGAAAAAGTGTAACACTATTAAAATCCAAAAATGTTTTCCCCGTAAACTATTATGTAACCGAATTCTTTTAAATGACTCTGTAAATGAATGATAAATGCTTTACACACCATATTATACAGAAAGCATAGTTTAATGTACTTCATAAATGCATATGAGCATAATTAAAATACACCGAAAACGATTTTTCCCCACTGACCACAATGTATCGGGAATCTTTTGAGGATCATCGTAAACAAGCTATAAATGCTATACAACCCAGTTTCAATAGCAAACATCAATAACATATATAAATGATTTTTTTCCTGTTTATAAAAAAAAGAGATACCACCTTTGGACTTATTGCATTATAGTTATCAACATTTCACTTATATATTTAATTTTTTGCGCGTAAAAAATTATTAATACGCCCTGTGCGATGGGGAGTACTTGCAGGTGTGCGGCGTGAACTTCCAATCAGGCAAACCTTTTTTCTCCGGTTCAAACTGGATAGGCAAATTATGAAAGAGTTTTAAATTCTTTAGAGCTTATACAAACATTTAGTTTAAAAAGTTGATTTTTGATAAAATGTCGGTCATTTGAACAAAAAAGATCATTTTTTCGCCTTTTTTGCGAGCGTGAAAAAATATATATATAAAATCTCCATAAAAAATAATCTTTCTTTTAAATACAAAATAAAGGAAATCGGTCGACTGGTTCTCGAGAAAAATGGTCGCCCAGTTTGAAAAACATGGTTTCGAGAAAAAAAGTTTAAAGTTTTACAATTCAACGAGCAAAATAAAATTATGAGGAATTGAGATATCACGTAACCACTTTAGGGTAACAATCTATACACTTCAAGAATGCATAATACAAAAAATCGAAAATTTTGACCGAAAGAAGGAGAACTTCCTTTTAAGAAGCGAAACTTCGGTTGAAAGTTGTTTCAATAATAAATAAGATGAGTTCATTTGCAAGTTAGACATATAATCAGGTGATGTTTCACATTGAACTAAGTTCATTTTCAGAGATGAATTTCCAAACATCGAATACAAAAAATAACAGTGATTAGGGCACCTAACGTATCCTTAAATGTCATTTGAACGAGTCCTTCCCTTTTCCATGCCTCTAAACTGATTCTACTCTATCCACGATTACGACGTTACCAGAAGTAAATGAAACTGTTAATAAACCCAGTACGATAGTGACCAAGCAAACAGAATAACAAATCAAGTAGTATTAAAAAAACAGAGGCAGGATTTCATAGATTTATTGTATTTAAACACTAATTCTTCTCATAACAACCACTTCTGAGAACAATAACTACTACAAAATGATACATAGAAAGGGTGCATGTCTTAGAAAAACTTCTGAAACTGCGTAAGGTTCATATCCACTTTGAACATTACCTTTACTTTATGTTCCTTTAATTTTGGACATTTCGATTAGAAGTTTGTTCGCTAAACGAGAGTTGTTACTCATAAAATTCTCCCAGTCAGTAGTTAAAAATATTTTGCTGAAATTATTCGTGAAAAATTCTTGAATTGCTGACAGCAAATTGGTCTCATCACATTTCTCAGCAAATGTAACTAGCTCACATACATTATCTGTCGACAAACTATTCAACAGGTGCTCGATACAGAACATCTTAAGTTCCTTTACATCAAACTTGTCCGAAGTATTGTACAAGTGAATAGCGATGCGATAAGAAATATCTTCAACTTTGCCGCAATACAAATACTCTAAGAACTGCTGGAAAGATTCAGGGTCACAGTCGGGTACATTTATGAAGCCCGTCAGTTTCTCTAATGTATCATGTTGGAACATAGCAGCAAAGACAGGTGATCTAGCCATTAAAATGGTCTTATGAGCCTTGTACTGTTTGTCTTTTACTTGTAGAACGGTATCACAGCTGTTTACATTAGAGAAAATGTCCCTTAAGTTTTCAGAAAGCACAGCCAATTCTGAAAATGGAAGAAAAAAATAAGCCATATTTAAGAAATTCTAAATTAATTAGTAAAAAATTAAAGTTTCAAACATTTTTCTTAGAAAATACACTTTCACTAACAATAAACCAATTAACATTTCAAAACAAATATTCGAAATAAATAAAATAAAACATTTAAAAAATACAGTAACGCCTGTCAATATCCCACATGTCAAGGTCAATGGTTTTAAACCAATAGGACAGTACGAAATGGTGAATTTTCTATCGTGCGTTATTTCATGATGACAAATCATTTTTGGGCACACATGTACGCAAAAGTTTAACAAGAGAAATTATCTTTATGGAGAAACCAAAAGAAATTAAGGGAGGAACATTATATAAACATACAGTATGCATTAAGCGAGGATGAAAATCCCAGTGATACAGGGAAAAGTACTACGTGAGTATATACATACTATATGCATTATGTTGGATATCGCTATCTCCATGAGTGTACAGAGTAGGCAATGAATGATTTATGTAAAAAATATGGTAACCTAACTTTTTCACAGCTTTTACTTGCAATTTAAAGTGAGAAGAAATAAAGTTAAATTTATATCATAACACCGCTCAAAATCGTCACAGTTTGATAAATACTTCTTAAAAAATTCCTGTTCATGAAAATTAGACAATATTTCAGGATGGAGTTTTAGGCTACTTTACATTTTTCATAGGGATTAGGAATAGTCTTCCTGTAATAGGATACCAGATTTATCGACTTAAAAATATGGAAGATTTTTATTGACACTACAATAGTTTGTTTCGGTTTCATCACTCTGCTATTTTTTCAGAGCCTACTAAACTACATTGAGTGTACCAGTGATGTCTTTTTAAAAAAATTTCCTTAAAAACAGTTATATCTGTAATTATTATTTTCCAAAACCATTTCTATTACCCTCATTTTACCCCGTCCTGAATCGGCCAATTAAGTGCGGAATAAGACCGGGAGCCCAATATTGAGAGTTGTTCTCCGTTCCCCCTGACGGGGGTAGGTAAGCTGACGAACCACCACCTCAACGTAGAGGACGGGTGGTAAAGTGGTGTCCGATTAGCCGGTGCTGCCGGAGGCTGGATAACGCTTATGCCCACATGACTTTGGACTTTCCTCTCCTTTGAGTCGGTTCTCGGCTGCAGGAGTTTAACTGCGCCCTGGAGGAGCAATGCAGATTTTCACCTATGATCGGTGGTTGGTAACGCCTGCCAACGTGGGGTTTGGACTGCAGTCTGCTGAGAGGACCTCGGGACGGTTGGGTGGTAAAAGGCATCACGTAAGCCAATGTTTCGTGCCCGGGGCAAGGTACAATCGGGTGATGACGCGAGGGCAACGGTTAGCGAACGGTGATAAGACAACTTCCACATTTATCTTAGGTGAGGACGGACTCTAGAACAAGGAGCGCTTGTGGTTCCGTAGTGACGTCTGGTCAGTGCGTGATGTGGCGAATAGCAATCCTCAGTACTGACAGGCCGCAGAACGTAGACGGTGCGCGAGAATCTGGCCCTCCGGCCCTTGCAGCCGGTTATCCCTTGCGACTCCCTCTGTAACCGGTGTCCCTCTGTAGTTGTGTGTCGACCTCAATGATCGGACAGAAAGGGGACTTCCCCGTTCGTACCATGTGTGTCTCGTGTCCGTAGGGGACCACTCAGGTCACTACGGCTCGTGACACATCCTTGGGAGGGGGCTGGTTTCTTTCCTTGGACTGTTCGATTACGAGGAACCGGGCCGGTGGCTCGTCAGTAAAATGACTGCGTCCAGACCTAAGTCGGACCTTGGATCGAAACCAATCCAGTGTGTCTACGCGTAGTCGGAGCTTTCTGTGCTCGACGGTTGGATTAGCAGGTGTCTAAGAAATAACTTTCAAGCGACAAATATCGATCGGGACCACCCCTATGGCGCTTTTGAAGGAAGTTTCCACACCCTTCACAGTCCGATAGTGGTGTCTAACATATTTTTCCGTATTGTCTAACATTTGTTGTGTTTCTTTTATATGTCATGTGTTTCCGAAAGGCCTTCTATTGAGTCGATGGCATCAGAGCGTTCTGCCGCCGGTAGAAATCCGAGGGAAAGCTCTCGGGAGTCACGCGAAAACAACCTAAGCCAGGACATGTCTATACGTTCAGAGATGCTTTTCCTCATCATTTCGGGCTAGTGAAAGGCTTCTCCACCACCGTCGACGAGCCGAGTAGTTTCCTTTGTAGGATTTCTATCATCGAAAATGGCGATAAATTAAGAGTCGACGGGGAAGCTCGGCATAAGGCCTAGAGCAAGTTTCCTCTTTTGATTTCCAGCTCCGAAGCTGTCGGGGGACTCCGGCGCACTTCCAAAGTGTAGAGTGGTTGTGACCTAACAGGGTACGCCTCTGCCCTTTCGCAACGACCTCTGTTGTCACTCTCTTGTTAAAATGGGAATGGTCAGCAGGTGGCGGCGCTTCCACCGACCGTAACGCACTCAGGAACTCTCCTGGTCGTGCGCGCTAAAAGTTCTACAGAATTTAAGTACGGTGGTTGACGTGCCTGACTGGCGCCACAGATTTTTTTACCTTATTCTACCAACACTGTTAACCTAAGTTTTCAGTCATACTTCTCATTGTGAATTAAAAATTCATTGTATCAACAGAAACAAATCAATATATCCGATAACACATTAATGATCATGAGCATTTTCGTAATGGAATCCCTACTAAAAGAAATATTTGTATTTTAATATACAGCTAGATAATAAATTAAATAAACGTCAAAAATTGTAACATAAATATATACTAAATTAAAAATTTGAAAACGGAGATACTTTAACTTGCGATATATTAAGTTTAAGTAACAGCATGATAAAATAAAATGAAAGTCGATCTTCGTGTCATCATCTGAGTGAAGAACTAGGGGTTTTTTTGGGGGTGGGGGGGGGGGCATTTTGTGAAAAGTAAATTTATTTTTCTGAAACTTATTTTATCTTTGTGAAAAATGACATTTTGTAACGAAAGATGAAATCCAGTTATCTCAACTTCGAACGAAACATTTACTAATAACTTATTTAAGCCCTTCTGCTAATGATTTCTTTTCTGGTGTACTTGTTATGTTTGTAAATTATACATTTTAAAACCCAGAACAAAATAAAAATAAAAAGTACATAATAGAATTTTGTGAAACGTCGCCTATTTTAATAAGAGAAATTTTGTGAAGGGGCTTGTTTTATTAAAAAGAATTTCGTGAAAGACCTTGATTTATTAAATGGATTTTTGTGAATTGACGCTAAATAGGCTCCAATTTTTGTCCAGATCGATTCTGAGTTCTATAAAATTATGTCACAAAAAGTCTTCAGTGTGATGTTTTTAAGTTATTTAAGATAAGTATATGTAATGAATTAATAAAAATAATATGATAATAGAAATCGGAAGAAATCGTCGTACCAGAAATGCTTAAACGTACAAAAAGAGACTAAAACGTTAAAATTACGGAGAAAATTACAATCTGATAACCCTATCATGTAATTATCTAGAATGGAATATTTAAATTCTTATTATGTTTTTAAAAACGATCTCGGGAAAAGACCTCCCCCCTCCTTAACTATAGAATTAAAATAAAACTTAATCATGAGACTAATCGTAATAACAAAGAAATGTAAGCGGTGTCCAATTGAAAAACGGAGAGCTACATAGCGACGTTATTCAAAGTTGAGGAATTGGTTTTTCATCTGATTTTGGCTTCGCGTAGGGTTCGTAGCATAATTATCTAGAATGGAATATTTAAATTCTTATTATCCTTTTAAAAACGAACTCGGGAAAAGACCTCCCTCCTCCTTAACTATATAATTAAAATAAAACTTAATCATGAGACTAATCGTACGTTTCATTGCACAGAAGAAAGGATTGTGGGGGAGAGGAAAAAAACCAAATATAAGGGGTGTCCAATTGAAAAAGGGAGAGCTACGTAGCGACGTTATCAAAGTTGAGGAATTGGTTTTTCATTTGATTTTGGCTTCGCGCAAGGTTCGTGGCGTATTAGACAAAGTGGCGTTGCTTGGAAAGAAGTTGTGTGTGTGTAAATGACTGTTAAAACATAGAGTAAACAGAATGGAAGAATCCAGAGAGTAGAACAGCAAAGCGAAGTGCGTTTTTTGGTGACTGAAGGGGCAATGAAAGCAGACATATTTCGCCGAACGAAGCATGGTGAACATTGTTTAGGCCGTACAGCTGTAAACAACCGGTGCAAGAATTTCAGACAAGGCAGAGACCGACAGTCAAGAATGCACCGAGACCAGGCCAGGTCCACGCTGCCATCACCGATGCACCAGTCGCCACTGTTGATGAGATGGTACAGTCTAGACCTGTCCCCTTGTGGTTTTCACATTTTCGGACCACTTAAAAAGGCACTCCGAGGACAATGGTTTACTTCGAACGCCGAAGTGAAGGATAGGATACGAACACTCTTCCGAGATCAACCCTAAGATTTCTACGTCAGGGGTATCGACCTACTGTGACACGATGGGACAAATGCCTCAAAAAATACGGTGATTATTTTTAGAGTTGTAATAAAATACTTACTTCTACACTCTGTGTCCATTTTTCATTTGGGCACACCTTATATATTAAAAAGGAGACTGAGAAATTGTAACGTGCATGATTACGTTCTATAAAAAAAAACTAAAGATGATAAAACAACTTTTTCATTAAAGTAATTATTACCTGTAAATCTCCTATGATCGAAGGTTTCGAGTGCTTGCTCCTCATTCAAATTTTCTGCTTTTATGACGTCGGACTTTCTATCTTGATTAAGCTTCAGACTACAATGGATAGTCAGAGTGCCCGATGGCAACAATTCAGATTCATTTTGCTTCAAGGCTGATTTTTCGTAAAAATTTGTGTAACCCACAAAACTGGTAATGTAAACATTACAACCGGTCTTACTTGCAATCAATGTTCCATCACTTTTCTTTATGCCCAATGTGTAGGTAATATGGTAGTCACCTACAATTTCGTTTTCCAAGAATAACGATAGGAATCCAGGTTTAGCATTTATTTTACCAGCAGGAAAAAGGCTTAAATAGAAAGGGACATCCCCAACAGTAAAAGATGGGCTGGCATGATAAGATCCTTTTGCAGCATTTAAAGAGAAAAAATTGGGAATTTCCCAGTCAAATTGTTTTATAGTTTCGCTCAGTTCTCCAGTGATCCCAAGGTATGCCATTTTTTGTCTCTGAAATAAAAAGGGAAAAGAATAAATAAAGTAGTAAAAATCTGGAGTGACTCTACTTGACTTTCCGAGCACTTTATAGAATATTATACGTTTAAATAAATAGTAATATAAAAATAAATAAAAACTTAGATCCTAATTTTACAAAAGTGAAATGATCATGGGCAAAGGTAAAAAAAAAATCTCATGGTCTGCAGCGGTTCCCAACTTGGGGTACGAGTACCCCTGGGGGTACGTGGAGGGTCTGAAGGGGGTACGTAAAATTAATATCGGTAATGGCGGAAATCACAAAAATGGTTTCACTGAAAACACAGAAAGAAATTTGATACTTTTTGGATTACAAAATTAGTCTCATGTGTAATTCCAATATGTTACACTCAAAATGAGGGGAAAGGCCCACTAAACATAATAATAATTAATTGATAATTGAATGTCACTAGCTCCGCCCACCGCTAATCGTATTGCATGAGTACTTATATATTTACCCCCCTTCCGGAAAACTGCCATTGATCATTACGCAATATTACTTTTCCACCACATTTAACTTATTATTCCGTTTATAATAATAACTGCAGTACGCCTTAATTACGTCAGAGTTCCTTCTCCTAATGCTTTATTTTTAAACGCATTGAAAAACAGGTCCTTATTTTCGTTTTTGAATAGGCAGGGCTATGTCACTAATTTGTATTAATAAGAAAGTTTCCTTCTTTTTAATGAGTATATTCCTAATTTTTAAAAAGCATATGTGCATTTTATGAGTGAGGTTAGGGGGGGGGGGCATGTTTCTGATAAAAGGGGGTGCTCCAAAATGAATAGCCCAAGCAAGGGGTACGTGAAGGAAAAAAGGTTGGGAAGCGCTGGGCTAAAGAAACCATGTGCTGTCATTTCTAAAGCTAAAACATTTTTCGTAAAAGTAAAAATAATGACGTAATTTTTATCGTGTCCGGTCTGAGATTAAAGCCTGTAAATTAAAATAAATACGTACAGTGAAACTTCTATTTAACGAAGTCTCATCGTTACACTTAAACACTTCGTTATGAAGAATATTCGTTAAATAGAAATCAACTTAAAATTATGAAACTTGTATACACATAACCCACATAAAATGGAAATATTTGAAAAGGTATTGTAATTTAGGCAGTCATTTTTTATGTAATATAGATATGAGAATAATTTAATTAGAATAATGTCTAAAAGAACGCATAACAAAGAGAAGTACACAGAAACGGAAGCATATCTTTTCTTTTTTCATTAAAATGTGATTAAATGTCTGTGTTTTGATTAAATGATTTAAATGTGTTCATTTTCATACAGTCCGCCGAAATATATTCATACATCCTTTGCAACAACAACTTCTTCGTTTGAATGCTGTACACACACGAAAGTGCAATAAACTTCGTTATATGGAATACGTTTTTCGTAATATGGATATTAATTTACATGTTAATGATGTTCAAAGTCAAGGTCCTGCAGAAAATTTCGTTAAGTAGAAAGCTTCGTTAAATAGGGACTTCGTTAAAGGGAATATCAACTGTATTGAAATTGAATTTACATAGTCATTCTGATGGGAGTTTTAAGTTGTTTTAAATGTAGATATTTCACCATTTTTCCTTAAGAAAATGCAATATATAAATTTCATTACGCTCAGATAAATAATGGTTACTGCAATTTTTGTTTTTTATAGTTTTTTTTTAAATTAATGAAGTTACTTTCTGGAGAAACATGATTGTTGTATCACCATAAAATGAATGTGAACCATAAAAAACATACGATAATTATTCAGTTGAAAAGAAAATATTTATCGGTTTTCTCTCGCCACAAAAGGGTTTTTTCATACCAAAACTGTAGTCGAATTTGCATGAAACTGAATATAGTGAATATACTCTTGTGGCTGTAGTCTATTCTATAAAATATTTATCGCATTTAGGCTCAATTGAAACCAAAGTTTGAACGTGATCGTGTTCACTCTCTTACACACACATATTATCGAAATATACGGTCAAAAAATCTAAAAACGTGAGAAAACACATTAATGCAACATGCACACATCTGCATGGAATCGTTGTAAAAACAGTAAAAGCAGATTCGGGGTACCAGAAAATATACAGATATACCGAAATTTGTGTAATAGGGTTTTTATTACGATTACAACACTTTCTTTACACTGCATGTGTCTGGAAAGTATAAAACAAATTGCGAATAATAAGAGCCATAATTACACACAAAATTTGGAATATAGTAATTTTAAAGTAGGTACATTCTTAAATTGTATTTCAAAATGTATACCATATGTATGCAATTTTATTCTACTGAAATACTTGATATGGAGCTAATCTTCCATAGTCGGATACACAGCCAAGGTGGCTTGAAATATGAGAAAAGCTGAGAATAATTATTTTCAACTGTATGAGAATGACATCAACGGTTAGAACAATTTAATTAATTTTTCACCAAACCATGCTGGCTGACGCACATTCACTGGCCCTTGGGAATTCGATTACGAAAGTATCCATAAATATAGGCTAGTTTATTGGTAAAACATAATCAAATCGAGTTCAGGCTATCCCAAAATGTGTAAATCCATCTAAAAATGGAAGTAAAAATTTTCACGATTCCAATCCTTTCTTCATGAGTATATAGAAGAAAGTAAACAAACCATAATTTTACCAAAGGGAAATGTTTTCCTCAAAAAAATTCTCCTTTAAAATGACTTCATATTTTAAAGAAAATGTGTACTTTCATTAAATAAAACAGAAATATTTTCTACAATTATAACGAAATTTTCAATGTTTTTTCATTCCGCCCGTGTAATTAAAGATAAATATTGAAAGTGAATTTGCATAGACACGCTAATGGGAATTTGTTATTTTACTTGGAGGAATTTACCTGGTGAAATTCTTGCAGGACATTTTATAGTTTTGTAACCTTAATATATCCACTTTAGTCATTGTGAGAAAACTCTCACATTGTTTACATTTCAGCGCATTTTCTTTCCGTTCAGCGCACTTTGCGTGCTTCATCTCGAGCTCTAGCTGTTAAGCGTACTCTGTCATCTGCTATTTATCGGCTCCGATTCTCTGTTAAGCCTACATCAACGTTTCGGAGAGCATTTTTCTGATGTCTTCTTTCAGCGAAGTCGCCGTCAATTGTGCATAATGCGCATGCGCCAGTGGCTCCTTAGTTTGAGTTTCCTCCGTATCCGCGTTCAGGTAAGAGGAATGTTTAATCTAGACCATGGGTTCCCAAACTTTTAGACAGACGTACCACTAAATCGAAGTTCATACTTCCGCGTACCACCAAGTACTAACAAGCGTAAAGCTAATGTAGAATAACATGAAAAAAGGAGCCTGTCTGAAACGAAATATAGCTCCGATCTTTTGTGTTTCTGTCATAGCAGGTTTTATTGTTTTTTTAAATGAATGATTACATTACTAAATTGTTACTTAGATTGACTGCTTTATAATAACATTCAAATAAAAAGTAGCATCATCATTAAATTTTATAATGCGTACAATATCAAAATACAGAGTTTTGGTTTTGGAAAAAGCCACAATATTTAATGACATATTGGCGCATATTGATTCATATACTGTTATAGTAGGCTTATTGCACTAATTTGCTTCTATCGCTAATGAATTAGGTGGACTTCTTGTTTCATCAAAAACAGTTTCTTCATGTCTGGATCAATATTAGATAGTTTTAGTAATAAGTCAGATTCGATGTTTAGTTTATTCCTGCATTTGTTTTTCATATAACGAAAGCGAAAAAAGCACATTCACAGACATATGATGTGCTAAACACAAGCAGACTTTGACGATATCAGACGGTACTCTGTTATTCTTGCCAGTGAAAATTCTATTACAATCATCCGCTTAAATGAGGACTCCAGTAATCGATCATAGAAGAGCTGGATAAGTTCACTTCTTTCCTCTCTCGTGCGATACAGAGGCAGATTGCTTCAAAGGAGAAACGAATTTCTTATCGAAAGTTTAGTTAGCCCATTTAACATAGGCTCGGTACAACTGCATTGCTTATTTGCATACCTTTAAATGCGAGAATAATATCGCGCAGTAGGCAAACACTTGCAAGTTTCTTCATACATTTATGTATATACCACTTCAATACAGATGCACAATGCTTTACCTGAAATCCGCACTGCATACGACAACAGTTTTTGTTTAATTTCAGATCACCATTTTAAATAACTTTACTCAGCTAAAAACCGATTTCCGTAATAGGAAGAAAGTATAAAACGTTTTGTACAAGAGAAGAAATATATTTCAATCAACAGAATGAATGAATTTATTAATTATTTTTGAAATAAAACTTATATTTCAATACTTCCTAGAAGCTGTTCTAGTACAAAGAGAGAACCATGGGTTATAAATTACACTTGGAATTTTATTTTGTTTTAACTCCTCCTACTTCCAAGCATCCAGTCTTTACGTTCAGATAATTCAAATTATAAAGCATGTTTAAAAACAGTTCTTCCGGGAATTAAAAATACTTCATTCATTAATTTTAAAATTTGGTCTTTATTAAAAAAATAATTTTTTCTCCATATAAATCTAATAATAATAATTATATTTTTAATTCTGGAAAACTGATTGTATCATAACCGGTGTGTGCGGATTTCAGCACTTCTGCTATTAAAACATTTCTCGCAACTGAAAAATAGAAAAAAACGTTTATAGATCCTAAATTGCATTCGAAATTTTTTGAAAATTTTCGAGTTAATAAAGACAAGCCGTTTTTGATTCCATAATAAAATGCTGAATTTTGTATTCTATTCCACGTACCAGTAACCAGAGCTTCGCGTACCAGTACTGGTACGCGTACCATAGTTTGAGAACCCCTGATCTAGACGAATTAAAAATCTTGTTTTGGCTTTGAATTCTTTTATTTGTATTTATCGTCATTTTCAATTAGCTAATAAGTTCAATTTTATCGTGCAGACACTTTTGAACACTACGTTTGATTCGTATTTATTCGGATGTCACTCAATTTTTATTCAGAATTTCAATTTAAAAGATGCTGTCAGAATAACGTGAAAGAGTTGTTCCGATTATGAAATTTGGCCCTAGAGGCCAGTGTTGAATTCAGACACTTTTCTCCGGGAGGGATATTTTTGGCTCCGGGGAGACATTATAGAGTTCCGGTGGGGAAAATTCAAATTTTTGACAATTGAAAGCATAAAATCTCAAATCTTCCGGGGAGGACATCCCCCCCCCCCGGGCCACCCTCTGAATTCAACACTGCTAGGGCCTGCTTCAAATCATTGGCAGCGATGTGCTTAATCATTCTTTTGCGATTGCCTATCTTTAAGAATTAAAATTTCAAGTGAACATGTCTAAGTTTGAAGTTTTTTTTAACTTTATAAAAAGTATCAACGAACTTTTGACATCCATAATGGTAATTAATATGTTCAGAATCGTAAATGATTCTCGAGTGTGAAATTTTACAAATTTTTGCAACATATATGCTTCTAACCCTTCCTCTACTTCCTTAATGATCAATAAAGGTGGATTTATGACTATTTGAAATCTTCGTATTTATTTCCTGCCTACCATTTCTGTGCTCCAAGATCCTTAAAGATATATGAATTTTATTCATGTATTTTTGCCCTCATTTTAAGTAGATCCAAAAGAACACACACACACTAATTGTGCAGGATTATTGTTGATTCTACCATAATGCATCTCTACTTCAACGATCTCAGCCCCAGCCTATTTATCATTTGAAATAATAGAATCGATTTCACCAAATACAACACGTAATTATTATTTATACCAGTCATAATTATATTAAAATGGTTTCCTTCACACATTTGAATTCACCAAATGAAATCCGCTAAATGTGTATGCAATACATATATCGCCGAGGAAATGCGACGAAGGAGCCAAACAGGGACCATTTTTGTACATTTTACCATATTTTGCAAAAGTATTCCGTTTGATTTTCTTTTAAATGTGTATATTTTTTTCATTTTTCCTCAACAAAATTAAAACTTAAATTTCCATACGCTTTTATGAGACTAATAAAATTCGCGTAAAATTATTATTATTTGTATATTTTACCCACAATTAGAGATGGGAATGCTCGGAAAAAAACAGGAAACTTTGGGAAAAAAAACAGTTTTTTTCCGTTTTTTCCGAAGGGGTATTTTTCAATTTTTCCAAATTGGAAAAATTTAAATTTATTTTATAAAAATAATACATTCAAAATGTTATTATGGCTGCATTCTGATATTTTTTCTCTATATTTTTTCATGTTCAGTGTCTCCCATGAAAATGTAAACATAGAAAACATGATCTGTAAGCAGTTTAGGAAGAACTTGGTCCTTTAAAGGATCTTTTACAATTTTTTCACCTTAAAACATAGGACCCTTCAAAAAGAATTTTGTTCAATCTCCATTCTGAATCCTCCAGAAATGTGATGATTTTAGAATAACAAAATATGTCACATAACAGCTGAAATTGCCAATGAATCTCTTATCTAGCTGTATAAACAGTAGTGGCCAAAATTGTGGAAACCTTTTTGAAAAAAAAAATGTTTTTTTTTTTTGTTTGTTTTTTAAGTTTGATGAATCATAACACCCTATATTTCTTACTTATACCATAAAAACTATAAACCACTGGGAAAGATAATTTAATCAAAAATATCATGCAATACAATTTGATCAATTATAATTATTTTATGAAATGTTATAGCCAAATAATCAGAAAAAAGCAGTAAAACCTGGTTAGGTTGATGATAATTATTTTTCTTTTTCTTGAATGTAGCCAATGCATATGAATTTTTGGAGTGTCAAACAGATTCCATTTTATTTGGTAATGTGTCAATCAAAGCTAAAGTAGGATGTTAAAAAAGTCATATTTTGGTACTTACAGCCGGACTTTTATCACTGTTTTTTCGTTATTGTTATCAAGTTGCTAAAATTCTTTGCCATCTTTCAAATTTTGAGCAATTAAAGCATAATAAAATAAAACAAACGTCATAAAGACTTAATTAGTTACCAAGAAATCAATGTATAGCAATATTTTTAAGTGTAGAAAGGTATGGTTATGATGAAATTGGAAGTAAATTAACAAAGGGATGTCTAAGTCATGCAAAACAAGACTGATAAGGGCAGAAAAAGATGAAGGAGAGCAATTAGCGAGCGGTTTGAAGAGTAAGGTCCCTGTGTATACGTCACAGAAAACATCTTCGTGAATGTAACATGAAATGGGCACTGAAATGTGGAGTTGAATCAAAGTATACAGTTCTGTAGAGAATGCAGTATTTTGGTCTAAATGCTAGAATTTCATGAAAAAAAAAAGTTATAAATCAAATAAATGTTGAAAATACTAAACTGAGCTGAAAGGCATGTTTACTAGACAGAGAAATAGTAGGGTCATGTTATTTGGAGTGTTAAAATGTTTTTTTTATTTTATGGAATTCTAGAATTTAGACCAAAGTACTGCACTCTGCACAGAACTTTACTTTGTGTCAGCTCCCCATTACAGTGCACCATTTCATGTTGCACACACCAAGATGACTGTTTTCTGTGAGCTATATACACAGGGACTTTACTCTTCTACCGCCAGTTGCTCTCCTGCACCTTTTTCCTGCCTTTACCAATCTTGTTTTGCTTGTTTTAGACATCCCTTTGTTTATTTCCATTTAATGCCTCATAACCATAACTTTCTACACTTAAAAATATTGTTACACATTGATTTCTGGATAACTAATAAACTCTTTTCAAACAAATCTAATCAATTATAGCTCAAAAATTGAAAGTTGGCAAAAAACTTTAACTTGATAGCAATCATAAAAAATAGTGATAAAAGTCCTCCTATAAGTACCAAAATATGGCATACTTTTTTTAAAAAATCCCATCCTAGCTTTGATTGATATATTACCAAATAAAACGGAATCTGTCTGGACACTCCAAACATTGGTTACATTCAAGAAAAAGAAAAATAATTATCGTCAACCTAACCAGGTTTTAGTGACTTTTTCTGTATTTGGCTATAACGTTTCATAAAATAATTATAATCGATCGAACTGTATTGCATGATATTTTTAAGTAAATTATCTTTCTAGCAGTATATAGCTTTTATGGTATTACTAAGAAATATTGGGTGTTATAAGCCAACAAACTTCAAAAAAGCGTTTTTTTCAAAAGGTTTCCACAGTTTTGGCCACTATTGTATTTGTGAAGGACCTTATTAAAAATATCTAAATAAGAACCTAAATGTAACGATAATTTCTAATTCACAAAACTTTAATTATCTTTTTTATGACAATTTTATATGATTTTTTTTTTTTTAACAAGGCAATATATTTTTATACAAAATGTTCACAAAAACAGGATTGCGGGAAAAAAAAAATGTAAGCAGACCCATGCAACTTCTCTTGTTAAAAAATGAAAATTCATGTGCAAAATTATTTCAATAATATCCAGAAATGTAATACAAAATTTGAAACATGCTTTTATTTTTATCGGCATAGCTACGACGTTTCATGTAATCAGATAATAATCGGCAGAAATATTTAACTATTATTAGAAAAAAGTTATTTTTTAATAACATGCAATAAAAATTATTTAGACTTTTCAAGCTCTTTTCTCCATTCTCTTCCTTTTCCTTACATATAGATTTTAAGACTTGTCCAACCGTATTTTTATTTAAAATATAAATGCATACAAATAAACTTTGTAAAGAAAATGTAAATTTTCTGATAAAAATTGTTTTCAACTAATTTTTTCAAAGTATTTAAAATCCACTTGTTTTATAAACTTTATTAAAGAAATATACATACATATATATATTACTTTCATATTATGAATCTAAAACTTAAATTAAAACCAAAAACATAGGGTTGGTTTAGGTTTAGACTGGAAAGCTATACCAAAACTAAATACACATAATTATCTCTACTGGTAATTGAACAAATGCAACTGAAAAATCATTTCAACAGAGTCATGATATATTACAAACAATGGTGTTAAATTAAGCAAGAAAAGCTACTGTGAAAATTCTGAGACTGAAAGGCTAACTTTTAAAAGCTGACTTTTTCTACTTTTTGTAATATATTCATGTAAAGTGCAAAAAATATATTTTCTTTAGTATGCAGATATTTAAAAAATGTTTATTATTTTATATTTTTAAAGAAAATGTAACTTATTTTTGAGAAACATTTGTAAAAAATCAATTTTTCCAGAAAAAAACCCAGATTTTTTTTTTTTTTTTCCGCCACTTTGAAAATTTCCGGAAATTTTACATCTCTACCCACAATAAATTATTTTTACTTTGTTTTCTAAGAAAAAATCATTTTATTAAATTAAGTCACGTTCTTGTGAAGCATAACTGGAGAATATTTCTGGTGGTTGCATTGTATCGACATAAGATGGACATGAACAATAAAAATATATTAATTGAGGTATGAGAGAAAAATTTGTCAGTTATCATCACAGAATGGTTGAAAAATGATTTAGACACCAAACCAGTCGGCCGATTTTTTAGGAACTTTTAAGACTAGTTCCGAAAGTGAAAGTGTCCTAAGAAGAAAAAGAGGTACTTTTCCAGTACAGGGGCCTTGGCGAGAGAACGAAATTTGGCAACCTATTAACAGTTTCATATAAACAAGCTATTTTTTTTTCAATATTTATACAATTTATTTAATATAAAGAAGCCATTTATCTTTTTTTATATACAAACAGAAGTAATTTGTATATAAAACACAATAGCAATATATACTGGGTATCCTAAAATGGACAGACTGGTTTTAAAATTAAAAAAATGTGCCTACATGTGCACATTTTTAAATACATAATATTAATTTTTGTAAATACAACTTTTAAACATTCAAATGGAGCGGTAGGAGAAATTTCGGAGTGCAGCAGTTGAAATTTAGGAGTCTGATTTTTTATTTATAATTACTCAAAAATAATTACGGCAGAAAAATTAAAAAAAATAATAAAATAAAGGAATTTTAAAAGTTGTGAACTTAGTGTGCATGAGGGAAAAGAAGGGAGGGGTGGTAAAAAAATTTAGGAAGCGGGAATTAAATTGATTATTTAACTACCGTTACTGCAACGTAACAAATAATGCTGAAAAATGTAAAAAAAAAAAAAAAAATGAAGTGCTCAAAATGTCAAATTCTTTGTGATGGAGGGGGGGAGGGAGGCAGAAAAGCAAGAAAACATAAATTTTGGAAAGTCAATTAGACAACTAGTGCAAAATTAAAAAAAACCACGAATCTAAGAAAAAAATAAACGAAAGATTCCCACTTCTGAAATAGTGGATATTGGTTTTACTTATAAACAATAAAGAAACAAAAAAATTTGCAATTTTGCTGTTGTGCGCCGTAGTGCACTATCACAACATTTCTGACAAGTTCTAGAAAGGAGAAACAACTAAAGATATTTAGCTCTATTAGTTTGCAGTTTAAAAGATACATAAACATTAAAATTACAAAAGAGACACTTTAGACTTGTTCTAAATGTTTTATGACAACAGACATTTATATAAATCAGCATTAGCAAAGCATATATCTTAGTATAAAACGATATTTTTTTTTATATTTATCATTCACACAAATCTAAACATGAAGACTAAAACCATGTTGATTAAAAACTGTATTCATGTTTTAGAAATCTAAATTTACATCTGATTATAAATTGCAACATCAGATTTCAATTTGGAAAAAAAAACTTAATTTTTATACAATTTGCTGTAGTTTGTTTGTGACTTTCTTATGAAAGATTTTGCAATAAGGTAAAGCCAGGAGAGATTGCGCACATAGAGGTTCGGAGGGAAGGAGTAGAGTGAGCACGCAGCGACTCCAGGTAGTTGTACAACAACAGTAGTGGAGTGTCTACTTGAAAGTGCACGTTGATTGCTTTGAGCGTCTAAGATAAAGTATTGCTATTTTGTTTTGCTTTCCCAAAGTAAGAGCTTGAATTTTCATAGCTATTCATCAGAATTTCTATACAATGTCAATAGTACGAAATATTTTCAACTTAAACGATTTCTCATAAGCTACTAATCTAGACTAACAATCTGAACATCAACGGTTCGTTTTAGTAGTGACCATGTTTAAATAAAAGGCCGCGCAATCTCTCCTACCGAAATTGGAGAGTTTGCGCATCTGCTACTTAGGAGAGATGGCGCAGTGTTCCCATTAGTTTCTATGCTAGGAGAGATTACGCAGCTTATTGGTAAATTTGCATAAAAAAAATCAAAAATGAAAATGGGCTAATTTTAAGTTAAACGTGTTATTAAGTAACATAATTTTACTTTGTAATCTTATTTGGACTTGCTTTTTCTGATTCTTTAATCATTAGGGTGAAATATTCACTCCTAATACAATTATATTTGTTCACAAAAACCTTACAGCAATGTCATTTAAGTGTAATTATTATTGTCAACAATTTAATTGTAGTTATTATTAGTAACAATCTCTCCCACCCATGTGCGCAATCACACCAACCCTGTAAGGACAGATTGCGCAAAATAACTTTCTTCGTTTTATTACAACTGTTCTATTAAATTGCAACATAACAACAAAATAGCAATGGAAATTCATAAAAAACAAATGAAGTAAAAATTATTCATGAATAGTTTAGCAAAAAATTAATATTTAGATTTTTTATTGCTATTCTTTTGAATTGTGCGCAGACTATCCTAGCTTTACCTTACACATTTTCTAAAAATACTTAAGAAAAAGGAAGAAAGGGACAATAATTAATAATGTTACTGTCCGAAAATAAAAGAATAAATTTAAGCAGATTTGATATCTTGTGAATTGATAAAGTTGTGAATTTTTTTTCTTCTGAAACTCCTATTCCGCCCCCCCCCCTTGAGGCCATTTTTAATTATATCAAAAATCTGTCATACATAATACGTTTTTCACAAAATGGGCACCAACCCTTCTTCGACCCCTGACCTTGTTGGGAAATAATTATTAACGTCTGTGGCAACACCAAGTTTGTCTTGCCAGTTTGGCAACGTTGTGTTTTGTTGTCACTTGGTAAAAAGTAAAAATGATGTGTGCTTGCTGTGCCGGTGTTTTTCGGTTAAGATGTTCTGTAGTATTTTACCTGGATGTTCTTCTTTTGCAAATAAACTATTTTATTCTTATATAGTCACTTAGCTGATATTTAAAACTCAACATGGAAGCCGAGTGCGGTTGCGAATCGGGCTAGTGACTAATAACAAATAGAAGTAACGTAAAAACGAAGGTTCTGTTGTAAAATTCGAATTGCTAAAAAAGAAAACAGAATGACTTATATGTATGAAAATGTTTCTCACGTTGAAAGGCTTCGGGATTCAAGTTCATTCGCGCTCTGGAAATTTGAAGTAAGCATAATATTAAAATCAAATTCTTTGCTCGACGTTGTAAATGGAATTGAATAAAAAAGAAGGCCAACCGGCAGATGTTAAGTTGTGGGAAAAGACAGACGCTAAAGTTCAACAGATAATTGTAACAACAATAGATAAGAAGGTAATGATGCATATTTGAAAGGCTTCGTGACTCAAGTTCATTCGCGCTCTGGAAATTTCAAGTAAGCATAATATTAAAATCAAATTCTTTGCTCGACGTTGTAAATGGAATTGAATAAAAAAGAAGGCCAACCGGCAGATGTTAAGTTGTGGGAAAAGACAGACGCTAAAGTTCAACAGATAATTGTAACAACAATAGATAAGAAGGTAATGATGCATATTTGAAAGGCTTCGTGACTCAAGTTCATTCGCGCTCTGGAAATTTCAAGTAAGCATAATATTAAAATCAAATTCTTTGCTCGACGTTGTAAATGGAATTGAATAAAAAAGAAGGCCAACCGGCAGATGTTAAGTTGTGGGAAAAGACAGACGCTAAAGTTCAACAGATAATTGTAACAACAATAGATAAGAAGGTAATGATTCATATTTGAAAGTCTTCGTGACTCAAGTTCATTCGCGCTCTGGAAATTTCAAGTAAGCATAATATTAAAATCAAATTCTTTGCTCGACGTTGTAAATGGAATTGAATAAAAAAGAAGGCCAACCGGCAGATGTTAAGTTGTGGGAAAAGACAGACGCTAAAGTTCAACAGATAATTGTAACAACAATAGATAAGAAGGTAATGATGCATATTTGAAAGGCTTCGGAACTCAAGTTCATTCGCGCTCTGGAAATTTCAAGTAAGCATAATATTAAAATCAAATTCTTTGCTCGACGTTGTAAATGGAATTGAATAAAAAAGAAGGCCAACCGGCAGATGTTAAGTTGTGGGAAAAGACAGACGCTAAAGTTCAACAGATAATTGTAACAACAATAGATAAGAAGGTAATGATGCATATTTGAAAGGCTTCGTGACTCAAGTTCATTCGCGCTCTGGAAATTTCAAGTAAGCATAATATTAAAATCAAATTCTTTGCTCGACGTTGTAAATGGAATTGAATAAAAAAGAAGGCCAACCGGCAGATGTTAAGTTGTGGGAAAAGACAGACGCTAAAGTTCAACAGATAATTGTAACAACAATAGATAAGAAGGTAATGATGCATATTTGAAAGGCTTCGTGACTCAAGTTCATTCGCGCTCTGGAAATTTCAAGTAAGCATAATATTAAAATCAAATTCTTTGCTCGACGTTGTAAATGGAATTGAATAAAAAAGAAGGCCAACCGGCAGATGTTAAGTTGTGGGAAAAGACAGACGCTAAAGTTCAACAGATAATTGTAACAACAATAGATAAGAAGGTAATGATTCATATTTGAAAGTCTTCGTGACTCAAGTTCATTCGCGCTCTGGAAATTTCAAGTAAGCATAATATTAAAATCAAATTCTTTGCTCGACGTTGTAAATGGAATTGAATAAAAAAGAAGGCCAACCGGCAGATGTTAAGTTGTGGGAAAAGACAGACGCTAAAGTTCAACAGATAATTGTAACAACAATAGATAAGAAGGTAATGATGCATATTTGAAAGGCTTCGTGACTCAAGTTCATTCGCGCTCTGGAAATTTCAAGTAAGCATAATATTAAAATCAAATTCTTTGCTCGACGTTGTAAATGGAATTGAATAAAAAAGAAGGCCAACCGGCAGATGTTAAGTTGTGGGAAAAGACAGACGCTAAAGTTCAACAGATAATTGTAACAACAATAGATAAGAAGGTAATGATGCATATTTGAAAGGCTTCGTGACTCAAGTTCATTCGCGCTCTGGAAATTTCAAGTAAGCATAATATTAAAATCAAATTCTTTGCTCGACGTTGTAAATGGAATTGAATAAAAAAGAAGGCCAACCGGCAGATGTTAAGTTGTGGGAAAAGACAGACGCTAAAGTTCAACAGATAATTGTAACAACAATAGATAAGAAGGTAATGATGCATATTTGAAAGGCTTCGTGACTCAAGTTCATTCGCGCTCTGGAAATTTCAAGTAAGCATAATATTAAAATCAAATTCTTTGCTCGACGTTGTAAATGGAATTGAAAAAAAAAAAGAAGGCCAACCGGCAGATGTTAAGTTGTGGGAAAAGACAGACGCTAAAGTTCAACAGATAATTGTAACAACAATAGATAAGAAGGTAATGATGCATATTTGAAAGGCTTCGTGACTCAAGTTCATTCGCGCTCTGGAAATTTCAAGTAAGCATAATATTAAAATCAAATTCTTTGCTCGACGTTGTAAATGGAATTGAATAAAAAAGAAGGCCAACCGGCAGATGTTAAGTTGTGGGAAAAGACAGACGCTAAAGTTCAACAGATAATTGTAACAACAATAGATAAGAAGGTAATGATTCATATTTGAAAGTCTTCGTGACTCAAGTTCATTCGCGCTCTGGAAATTTCAAGTAAGCATAATATTAAAATCAAATTCTTTGCTCGACGTTGTAAATGGAATTGAATAAAAAAGAAGGCCAACCGGCAGATGTTAAGTTGTGGGAAAAGACAGACGCTAAAGTTCAACAGATAATTGTAACAACAATAGATAAGAAGGTAATGATGCATATTTGAAAGGCTTCGTGACTCAAGTTCATTCGCGCTCTGGAAATTTCAAGTAAGCATAATATTAAAATCAAATTCTTTGCTCGACGTTGTAAATGGAATTGAATAAAAAAGAAGGCCAACCGGCAGATGTTAAGTTGTGGGAAAAGACAGACGCTAAAGTTCAACAGATAATTGTAACAACAATAGATAAGAAGGTAATGATGCATATTTGAAAGGCTTCGTGACTCAAGTTCATTCGCGCTCTGGAAATTTCAAGTAAGCATAATATTAAAATCAAATTCTTTGCTCGACGTTGTAAATGGAATTGAATAAAAAAGAAGGCCAACCGGCAGATGTTAAGTTGTGGGAAAAGACAGACGCTAAAGTTCAACAGATAATTGTAACAACAATAGATAAGAAGGTAATGATGCATATTTGAAAGGCTTCGTGACTCAAGTTCATTCGCGCTCTGGAAATTTCAAGTAAGCATAATATTAAAATCAAATTCTTTGCTCGACGTTGTAAATGGAATTGAAAAAAAAAAAAAGAAGGCCAACCGGCAGATGTTAAGTTGTGGGAAAAGAAAGACGCTAAAGTTCAACAGATAATTGTAACAACAATAGATAAGAAGGTAATGATGCATATTTGAAAGGCTTCGTGACTCAAGTTCATTCGCGCTCTGGAAATTTCAAGTAAGCATAATATTAAAATCAAATTCTTTGCTCGACGTTGTAAATGGAATTGAAAAAAAAAAAGAAGGCCAACCGGCAGATGTTAAGTTGTGGGAAAAGACAGACGCTAAAGTTCAACAGATAATTGTAACAACAATAGATAAGAAGGTAATGATGCATATTTGAAAGGCTTCGTGACTCAAGTTCATTCGCGCTCTGGAAATTTCAAGTAAGCATAATATTAAAATCAAATTCTTTGCTCGACGTTGTAAATGGAATTGAATAAAAAAGAAGGCCAACCGGCAGATGTTAAGTTGTGGGAAAAGACAGACGCTAAAGTTCAACAGATAATTGTAACAACAATAGATAAGAAGGTAATGATTCATATTTGAAAGTCTTCGTGACTCAAGTTCATTCGCGCTCTGGAAATTTCAAGTAAGCATAATATTAAAATCAAATTCTTTGCTCGACGTTGTAAATGGAATTGAATAAAAAAGAAGGCCAACCGGCAGATGTTAAGTTGTGGGAAAAGACAGACGCTAAAGTTCAACAGATAATTGTAACAACAATAGATAAGAAGGTAATGATGCATATTTGAAAGGCTTCGTGACTCAAGTTCATTCGCGCTCTGGAAATTTCAAGTAAGCATAATATTAAAATCAAATTCTTTGCTCGACGTTGTAAATGGAATTGAATAAAAAAGAAGGCCAACCGGCAGATGTTAAGTTGTGGGAAAAGACAGACGCTAAAGTTCAACAGATAATTGTAACAACAATAGATAAGAAGGTAATGATGCATATTTGAAAGGCTTCGTGACTCAAGTTCATTCGCGCTCTGGAAATTTCAAGTAAGCATAATATTAAAATCAAATTCTTTGCTCGACGTTGTAAATGGAATTGAATAAAAAAGAAGGCCAACCGGCAGATGTTAAGTTGTGGGAAAAGACAGACGCTAAAGTTCAACAGATAATTGTAACAACAATAGATAAGAAGGTAATGATGCATATTTGAAAGGCTTCGTGACTCAAGTTCATTCGCGCTCTGGAAATTTCAAGTAAGCATAATATTAAAATCAAATTCTTTGCTCGACGTTGTAAATGGAATTGAAAAAAAAAAAAAGAAGGCCAACCGGCAGATGTTAAGTTGTGGGAAAAGAAAGACGCTAAAGCTCAACAGATAATTGTAACAACAATAGATAAGAAGGTAATGATGCATATTTTAAATTGCGAAAATTCACATGACATGTACAGGAAATTATGCAGTATTTTTAAAAGAGATACAGAACAACAAAAGTGTACTTTATTACAAGATTTTTTTAACTACAGTTTTAGTGCAGAAACCGATATCGCTACACATATAAGCAGATTAGAAAACATTGCTTTTAAACTGAAGGCCCTTAATAAACAAATTGATAATCAAGTGGTTATATCTAAAATTTTATTCACACTTCCAGAACAGTATAAGCATGTTAGAAGTGCTTGAGACTCTACTAACACAGAAGAAAAAACCTTAGAAAATTTAACAGCAAGATTATTGAATGAAGAGTGATGTTTAAAAAATGTAAAAAAGAATGAAGATCCAGTTGCTTTCAAAATATTGGAGAAAAGATGTTTCATGTGTAACAGTTCTGATCATTTGGCAAGATCATGTGGCAAAAGTAAAAACCCAATAAAAAGTGTTAAAAATCAGAGATGTTTTAAATGTGACAGCAAATTTCATTTGGCTAGAGATTGTAATAAAGGTAAAAATAACCATCCTCGGTGCAGCATTTGTAAGAAAGATAATCATTCTGAAAAAGACTGTTATTTTCGTAAAAATGGAAAACCAGCAGTTTCCTTTCTTGCTCAAGAATCTACAGATAAGTGTTTAGCAGGGTTGGCAAGTTTCTTCCGAAGTGGAAAAAACCGGCCGGAAGAAATGGAAGAAACTGTTTTTCTTTAGGAATTTACCATATAAGTTGCAATTTTGTAAGATGCAATAAAAATAAATGCATTTTTCTAATAGATAACATTACATAAATTTAATTAGACCTATAAAAATTTAATTAAATATGATAAATTGATAATTACATCAGTCTTTTAGCAAAATTTACACACTTGTTTAAAGCTTTCTAATCGTTGCATACCCGAATAAAATAAATGATATTTTTCTGTTATACTAACACCATGCCAAAATGTATGTTAATGTGCATTTATTTCAACCCTGAACATGCAAAGGATTTTTATTGCAAACCATGCCAAACATTGTGATTTGCTATTTATTGAACATGAATCTTTTTAATTATTGTTATTACTTAATCAATACCTCGCAAAAATCTTAATTTTCTATTTTTCAAATAGAAAATATTTAATATTAAGATGTAACTTACATTCATTGTTGAAACTGATATGGATATTACAATTTGGCAGTTACCAGATGATGAGGAAGCTGCAATAAAATTATTTCAGGACTTTGGATACATAAAAAAAAAAAAAAAAAAAAAAAAAAAACCGAGTGTTTTCATTCAAAAAGTGAAATGTTTACTGCAATGCTAAGAGACAATTACAAGTCTATGCCTGTAGTTTAAATTGAGTTTTATTTTATTATTTTATCGTATAATATTTATTTGTTCTTTTATTTTAAGTCTAGATTTGTATTGATTTAATAAAATAGTTCGTGAAATCTGTAATTTTCAAATGTTATATTTTAATTGCTCAATTTTGTGCAAACAATGTTTTTTTTTTTTTTAAATTATACATGAATTTCATTTTACGCCAATTTATTATTATACTTAGCAACGACAATGGTGTTGGTATAACAGAAATGTACCAAATAAATGTATCCAAAATGCAGAAAACCAATTAAAAGTAATTCAATTCAAAACAGGCACATTTTTTAAAATTATTATTTAAACTTCTGTAACCAGTAGTAAATAGTATGTCAATCCTTTACCTACTGTAGAATGGAATTCCTTTAAATAAAAGACAGTGCTTTTAATTTACATTCATTTTATTAAGGGAACTAATATACAACAATTACTGTTACTGTATTGAAAGATTTCATTAAAATCTCCATTTTCCTTACTACAATGCAACATGGTATAACAAAACAAAAATATTTTAGCAGTAGGATGCTGCAATCAGTTTCTCAACTTAGAATGGATGAATGCAAACGATGAAAACATTCTTTCAAATCCTGCAGAACTTGGAGACTTTAAAAGAATTTTGGAATACCCATAGTTTATTTTTAGAAAATTTATCTTTTAAAATCAGCATTGAGATATGTATGCTAGTATACATAATTACAAATTTGTTTAAGTAAATAGTTTTTGAAATATTGCATTTTTATATAATAAATAAAGAATTTTTTACAGGTAGTTTTTACAGAAATGATATAAACAATGACAAAATACCCCCTCCCTCTACATCTAAAGTTGTAAAAAACATGACCTGGAGTTTATTTAAAAATAACTTATTTTTCCATAAATGATGTTTTTAATATTAATTAGAGTTTCCAATTTAAATTTCATATAATCAGGTTTTGAATTTAATTCTTTTACATAGTTAATATATTTTAATTTTGAGCATCTGTTTTGTTTTCTGTTGGTTTCTTCCAGTTTTTTCCATTTCTTCCAGTTTCTACCGGTTTTTCCAGTTTCTTCCACAGTCCTGGAAGAAACGAGTTTCTTCCGGAAAAAACCCAACCCTGAGTTATGTAAACACGGCAATTTCAGTGCATATTTTTTATCATGAAAAAGTTATGTTTTTTATTACTGGATTATTTACTAAAATCACTAAATTAAAGAAAAAAATGTTTGTTTTAGGGTAAAGTTTGTAATCTGTTTTAATTTATGTAAAATTAAATTCAATTTACTCAACGCAAGAGATTATTTTACTTTGATCACATGCTTACATTGTTTACTGTGGACTTCAGTTAGTGCGGACAAATAATGACTTGTCTTGAAATTACGCACTAACGGGAGCGCATTGTAATAATACTATACAATGAAGGGGTAAAAATATTTTGGAAATGATTGAGTAGAATCCTTATTTAATATAAAATAACAGTTTTAATAGCTTTAACTTTAGTACATAAGCATCATGTAAGACGAGTTATTATTCACGAAATCATTTGACTTATTCAAATTAGCTTTATTCGGCATTAATATTTGTTAAATACATGCGTTTTAAATAAGCACATTTAAAAATATAGGTGTAAAAGTGAACAAAATAAAATAAATATAATGTAATAACAATATTTTATACTTAGTGAATAATGGTAAAGGCAGAAGATCTTTCGCAAAATACTGTCAAAGTGGGCGTTTTGAACTGAATTTTCAACGCGTAAGCACAAGAAAAGGAAAATCTTGTCGTTATGTGACAACAATCACTTATAACTGAATAATTAATTTATTTAAAAAAATGGAAACCGTTATTCGATTCCAAATTGCTTCATTAGCCAGTCCTGCCAATTTTTTGCCCTTACGTTTAAAAATGAAACAGAAAATGTGTCAGAAAGTTTCGTGTAGTTGAAAAGGGAAGGAACAGTTTTGGGATTAGCCTGCTGTCAGCCATCTTGTTTTTTAAATCAAAACATATTTGTTTTGTTTCTCATTTCCAAAATAATTTTCATCCATATTTACTTATTATAAACACGTTATTTAATTTTATAGACTAATTTATTTATATTTAATAATAAAAGTTAAAATGCTTTGATTTCAAAAATGAGATGGCTGACCGCGGGCGATAAATCAAAACATTTGTTCTCTTTCTGACATAATCAAGTTAAATAGAAAACAGAATACTAATTTATTTATATTTAATAATAAAAGTTAAAATGTTTTGATTTTAAAAATAAGATGGCAGACCGCGGGCGATAAATCAAAACATTTGTTCTCTTTCTGACATAATCAAGTTAAATAAAAACATTTTAACTTTTATTATGAAATCAAAACATATTTGTTTTGTTTCTCATTTCCAAAGTAATTTTCATCCATATTTACTTATTATAAACACGTTATTTAATTTTATTGACTAATTTACTTATATTTAATATAAATAAATTAATTCCTTTATGTATTAAAAAAAAGGTATGTAGCATGTGTTTTCGTTTTGTATGTATGTAGCATGTGTTTCGCATGTTTTCGTTCAGCTGTTTTGTGACAGGTCCAATTTCAATTTTAAATGATTAAATTTGAGAAATGCTCAGTATGGAGGTGGAAAAGTTTTGTCAAAGGCCCAATTTCAATTTTAAATGATTAAATTTGAGAAATGCTCAGTATGAGGTTTGGTGGTGTTTTGATGAGTTCAGCTGTTTTGTGACAGGTATAATTTCAATTTTAAATGATTAAATTTGAGAAATGCTCAGTATGGAGGTGGAAAGTTTTGTCAAAGGTCGAATTTCAATTTTAAATGATTAAGTTTGAGAAATGTTCAATATGGAGGTGGAAAAGTTTTCTCAAAGGTCCAATTTCAATTTTAAATGATTAAATTTGAGAAATGCTCAGTATGGAGGTGGAAAAGTTTTGTCAAAGGTCCAATTTCAATTTTAAATGATTAAATTTGAGAAATGCTCAGTATGGAGGTGGACAAATATTGTCAAAGGTCCAATTTCAATTTTAAATGATTAAATTTGAGAAATGCTCAGTATGGGGGTGGAAAAGTTTTGTCAAAGGTCCAATTTCAATTTTAAATGATTAAATTTGAGAAATGCTCAGTATGGAGGTGGAAAAATATTGTCAAAGGTCCAATTTCAATTTTAAATGATTAAATTTGAGAAATGCTCAGTATGGGGGTGGAAAAGTTTTGTCAAAGGTCCAATTTCAATTTTAAATGAGAAAATTTGAGAAATGCTCAGTATGGAGGTTTGATGGTGTTTTGATGAGTTCAGCTGTTTTGTGACAGGTATAATTTCAATTTTAAATGATTAAATTTGAGAAATGCTCAGTATGGAGGTGGAAAAGTTTTGTCAAATGTCGAATTTCAATTTTAAATGATTAAATTTGAGAAATGCTCAATATGGAGGTGGAAAAGTTTTTTCAAAAGTCCAATTTCAATTTTAAATGATTAAATTTGAGAAATGCTCAGTATGGGGTTGGAAAAGTTTTGTCAAAGGTCCAATTTCAATTTTAAATGATAAAATTTGAGAAATGCTCAGTATGGAGGTGGAAAAGTTTATTCAAAGGTCTATTTTTAAGACAAAGATCTTTGTGAAGGGTCCTGTTTCAAGATAAGAATTTTTGTGAAGGGTAAGTTTTAAAATGTAAAATTTTGTGCTATTGCCCATGGTAGCGTATATACTGTCATCAGTGCTGCCAATTTAGTGGATTTTTATTATTACTATTATTATTTTTTAATTCAGATATTCGGAATTCATACCAGAAAATTGAAATAAAAATTTTTGCTTTTTTTAATGACTTTCATTCTTTGATTAAAGATACTAACATTTTTATTTGTAATTTGTGGTATGAATTCGAATTATCTTATTTTGGAAATTCTAGACTATATTCTACCATGGGCATTAAAGAGCTAAAAGAGCCAAATTTTTCCTAAACAGATCCGTGGCTACAGAGTTAAGAAAAATATTTTCTTAATATAAAATAACAGTTTTGATATATATATATATATATATATTGATATTTAAATACTCTCGGAATTATTGGATTGACTGAAATAAGCATTACAAACGGTGACTGCATCCATACTTTATACAATAAGGAGAAATATGAAATTATAAGAAAGAAAAGGAAATAGGCCAGAAATATGATTTAAATGGAGGATTCACTTAGTAAACAATAAAATACATTAGGCGTTTTAAAAATATTAAAAATCATTAAATGCTCTTAAGATATATTAAAGATATTTAATTTGTATTACATAGTTTAGTAACTTTCTCTTACTAGTTATTTTAAAATAGTATTATAATAACCTGAAACCAAGACGTGTATTTGGTAAACTTGTTTGAAGTCAGTAGAATAAATAAATAAAAAACATTAGTGCATTATAAGAGAAAATTAAAACACATTTGCTTTCAGTAAGAAAATATATGTATAAATAATAAAGAAAACATTATAAATATATATACTTTTTTTTTTACAATTTACTAAATTGGTATGATTTATTTTATACAAAATATCAAGTTAAATGTTTTTAAAGTATATTTAAATGTTGATAATATATTCAGTGTTAATGCATAATAAAATATTTAAACACGTATTAAATAACAACGTATAATTGAATAATAACGATAAAAAAAAACAAGCGTCATTTTTCGAAATATTCTTCTAATATCAAATATCAAGAAATTCACCACGTGGGTCTCTTAGGACATCATTAAAAGAAAGAAAGGTTATGATAAATAAGTTAAACTACACAGAAGATTTAACATGAAATATGAATAATTTACCTGTAAATTGTAAAATAACCTGCTACAGAAAAGTTAAACGAGCTGGCATAGATATTTTTCTTTAAAATAACAGATGTATCACCTTGCTTCGCGATTGCACATGCACACTCTCGTTGACACCTATAACCGTCTGCTTTTCTAAGTACAATGCTAATCTTTTCACTGTGGCTAGGGCACTAGCTTCTCAATATAGAAAGGGCTCCTTCTGAGAAGCTGCAGCGCATGAATAGGGTTACTGTATTAGGCAGTTTATCGCTTGTTTGGCTAACTGAATTTAATATTTGTATAGAAAATAAGCATATGGTAGAATTGGCTCCCACTGAACACGAAAAGAGAAAGAAAAAGGAAGCATTGACTCCCACTCTGCCAATGAGAGGAAAATAAGTGTTTCGTGTAGAAAAAAAGTGTTTATGTTTAAAGTTGTATTTATATGTTATCTTTAATAACATAAAAATATACTGAGCAAGAATAACTTTATTTATGAGAATGTTAATGATTAGATCAAGTAATCTGACTTGGGGGAGGGGGGGGGGGGGTCTGTTAAATTCTCTTCTGTTAAATAGTTTAAGAAACGTAATTTTTCAGCAGTTTATTTTTAAGAAATAATTTCAATGCCTGATTTTTATAACATATAGACATTTTTGTAGGTGATTGATAAAAGAATAATGATGCATAAAAATGAGTGTTAAATAATTTATAAATTTTTTAGCAATTTTAATTTTGAAAATTTAATGTAACTCATTACAATTTTTATAATATGTTATATGGACCCTTTTTCTTTCATTTAATACGAGAATAAGTAAAAACTAAGTACGTTAGATAATTTAGAAATTTTAATAATTCTTTAATATTTTCAGTGTTTAATTCAGGCATTCTTCTCCATACGGGGTGAGGTTAAAGTTCTAACTGTGGTGGTGGTGCGTGTGGGGAATTTGAACTTCAACACCACTAATAAGCATAAAATTAAAAATCTTCCGGGGAAGTTCCCCCCCCCCTCCACGCGCACGCGCGCATCAGGGCCACCTCCTGAATTTATCATTGAGCATTTTTGTTTTGAAATATTTTTTAATACTATCTTATTTAAAGTTTTAAGGGAGCAAAAAAAAGAGAAAAAATCTAATGCATTAGAATAAAACATATTTAAAAGAGAGCTGTTGAAAAGTTAAATTACAATAATGCAAGTTTATTGTAAGAATGGAGCTTGTGGAGAAGAATTTTATATTTGTAATTTGTGTTTGACATATTAGGGATGGTTGTTCAGTACAAATTATGATTTAGAGCAAATGCACTTTTTAAAAAAACCTGGCATGTTTTATTTCTTTACAAAAATGTTAACAAGCAAAAAAAAAAAATTTTTTTTAAAGTTGCAGTAAGTTTTATATCTATTCTATTATATGTCTGTTTGTGTCGTGTTATTAATTGGGTACTTTTATGTTAGCCGGGTGCGAGTGATATATATATATACATACATATATACACACATATATACATAGATATAGACACAAATTTATATATATGTATATGTGTATATATACATATATTTATGCATATCACTTGCGCCCGGCTAACATAAAAGTACCATTGATTGCGTAGTATTTCAGTTTATATATGTACATTTTTTATCAGATATACAGGGATATTTTTTATGAGTGCCCTGTTTTTTTAGATTTCAGAAATGCAGACAAAGTATAATTTTTATTTCTTTCTTTCATCAGCGTAAAAGTAACAACTGTTCCTGAAATAAAATATTGTAGTTTTAAAAATCTTGCAAATTATTTATCCAGTGAACTTTATTGAGGTTGCAAGGAATCTTCAGAAAATTTTGACAAAATGGATGTTTAAAGCCAATTATACGCTTGGCATGAAAAGGTGGACTTACTTTATGTAATAGGTCCTACAGTATTTAATAAGGTCTTACTCTATGTATATGTAATACTTATTTTTCCAAAATGAAATGCTGAAAATGACTTTTGGATGAATCATGAAAAAGTTTGCTCATAAAAAAATATTCATGAATAAAAATAATATTTGTACGAACAAAATCATTTTGAATATTACTTTATCATATAAAATATTCACCTTCATTCTTTTTTTTTTTTTTTTTTTTTTTTTTTTTTTTTTTTTTTGATCGTCAAAAAAAATGAGTATATTTTATTTGCTTTAAAACTAATTTAAATTTTGAGTATTAAGTTAAAAATAATAAACATAAATAAAATAAGCAAGCAAATAAACAGAAATGGAAAGAGATGGGGTCGAAAAAATTTCTAATGTCACCATATTACAGAATACGAGAGTAACTTTTATGTAATTTAAAATTAATTTAATTTCAAAATATTAAGTTAAAATCAATGAACACAACTAATCTACTGAAAGTAGTAATCTAATACTACGTTCAGATAGTTAAGATATCTTAGACCGCTGAACTCACTGAGTGAGTTCCAGAAACTCACTTAGTGAGTTCGAACTTTCCATTGCTAGATACAGTCAGTACCGCTCACTCTGATTGGCTCTGAAAGCCGATTGGCTGTTGAGTTTGCTTTTAACATATGCGCATGCGCACTGGACACGGTGATATTGAGTGAGTTATCTTAAATGCGTTTGGCGGTGTGGACAGGTATTCAATTCCGGTGAGGTACCACCTCAAAAATGGCGGTCTAAGATATCTTAAATGTGCGATGTGAACAGGGTATAATGAAATAAAATATTGCATTACTACTTTAAGTACTCATTAATATTTAAAGTTTGTTACATTATTCACATTTAAATAATAAAAGCTAATTGTCACTTATATATAGAATATATGCTAAACAGTATTGTTGAAGAGAAATGTGGATATTTAAATTTTAGACTATATGTTACGATTTGGGAACATCTCCACTTCACACTGCAAAAATTACCATATATTGGGTTGTATACAATAGTGCCGTATTCTTCTTTATAATCTAAGGATAAAAATGTTGTATTAATCATGATTGTCCGATCACTGTATGTTGATCTGTGAATTATTGTTCATTAATCAAGCAAAAAAATTCATCTTTTCTGTGAAAACTTTTTTATTTTTGTCCTTATTGAGGTAAACACGGATATTGTAATTTCGTTACACTAAATATACTACATTGTATAAAAAATGAACTCTACTTTTTTTTTCATAACTCAAAATAATAATAATAATAATAAACTAAGCTCATAAATTTATAAATATATATTTATGAGCTTAGTTTATTATTATTATTATTTTGAGTTGTGAAAAAACAAAGTAGAGTTCATTAAAACATTATATTATATATTATATAAAGGTAGTAAAAAAAATCACTTAAGAAATATTCAGTTATAAATATTTATATACGGTATTTAATAATTACTGTCTTCTATAAAGTTTTAATGAAATAAAAACATTATATTAAAAGCTATATTCAGTTACAAATAATTATATACGGTATTTAATAATTACTGTAGTCTGTAAAGTTTTAATGAATAAAAACATTATGTTAAAAGCTATATTAATTAATTTTGTATACAATTATTGTATTGCTTTGAATGAGTAACATGTTATAACTGTTAATGTACATTAACATTTACACTTGGTCTCGTTTCAAATTATGTAGATGACAATAAAATATTATATTAAGTAATATAATTAATGTTGATTTAAATGTATTCATGAAGCAAACGTGATAATAAAAATTTATTCTCATTTTTTTTTTTTTTTTTTTCGCAACCTATTTTGACATTATCGCGCTTATCCTTACAATCAGCAGAGAGAAAAGTTCGGTTAAATACCCTGTTCACATCGGACATTTAAGATATCTTAGACCGCCATTTTTGAGGTGGTACCCTCCCGGAATTGAATACCTGTCCACACCGCAAAACTCATCTAAGATAGCTCACTGAACAACACTGTGACCGAGATCTGAACAAACATAAAATGTGCGCATGCGCATATGTTAAAGGCAACCTCAACAGCCAATCGGCCTCCAGAGCCAATCAGAGTGAGTGGTACTGGCTGTATCTAGCAATCGAAAGTTCGAACTCACTAAGTGAGTTTCTGGAACTCACTCAGTGAGTTCGGCGGTCTAAGATATCTTAACTATCCGATCTGAACGTAGTATTAGATCTTTTCGCCCTTCAGCTCCTAGGCGAAGACTTCCGCAAATCGCCAAGTAATAAGGCAGCAAGCAACACGCGCAAGCGCCGTACATGCTCCCGTCAAGAGCTCAGTCTATATTGAGCTTCTACTGTAGATGGTGGTGGATAATTCAGCTAAAATTTCATGCTTAACATAGTGCTAGCGTATTTATAGAAAAAAGAAATATTTATATCAGCACATAAGAACATTTCATCCGAATGAAAACGTCGATCTTCAGATATAATAACTAAATAACAACTATAAAACGTAATAATATAATTAGAGATAATTTCCAGGTTCTAAAAAAATAAAAAAATAAAAAAAACACGAGTTGAAATTAATCAGGTTTTCACTCAAAACAGAAGAAATTTTGAAAAAGTAAATGAAATATTTTTTCAATTAAAAAAACAGCTCAAATTTTGACTTTCTATGATCATGAAAGTATATAAACAATAGTGGAAATCCTTGCTATTTTTTATGCGCTTTTCAATTTTTCTAAATATAGCTGATAACATTCCGTTTTTTTTTTTTTTTCAAATCAAATGAAAATAATAAAAAAATTTATTTCACTATTTTTTTATTATTATTTCTTAAATTAATTAATTAATATTAATAATTATTTTAACTATATATTTTTTTTTTTATTTAATGAAATTTTTCGTCTTGGTTGATTTGGAAAAAACAAATTGAAGGCTGACAAGTGTAACCTTTTTCTCAACGGGTAGGGGGTTGACAGTTTTTAAGCTTCACCTGTTAAAATTTCCAAAATTGAAGTATTTAAGCATCATCATTATTCAGGTTTTACCTGCGTTCAAAATTTCTTGTATCTATGATTATTTGTAGACACAAATAAAAGTATTATTTTTGTTACGGGGAAAGGGGCAATTTCGCATGAATTTTTCAAGAAAAGAGTAGGAAAAGGGAGTCTTCACTCACTTGAAAACACCCGCTCGCTAATGTTAAACCTATGGCAAAGTTGTTTTCGAAATTCTCGTTTAAATTTGAATATTTTTAAACGTTTTTTTTTTTTTTTTTTTTTTTTTTTTTTTTTGCATAAAATAGCTGAGGTCGATCCCTAATATGGCTATTAGCCACACACAGGGTGGCTTATTCTTTCAATCTCTATCATTTTTCATGTTTATGAAAAGTCACAGCAATCCATCGTTGCCACAGATTAATCTCGGAAAATGAAACATTTGAAGTTAATTTAAAAAATTAATAACTCGAAAAGTATTTGTCACAAAATTGTTTTACAAACTGCGTTAGAATGGTAAAAAATTGTATTTTTCTTGATATAAATTTCAAATCTAATGATTATGTCGTTTTTCAAATATTAGATTTCAAAAATTACAAAACTTCACAATGGAGTACCGTAGCGACACTTTTAAGCGTAGAAAGATAATGATAAAGGCATTGTGGCTCGACGTGTATCGTGTATACTGGCCATAGCATGAGCATGAGTAACGAATTATAGCAAACTTATTATTCTGTTAAAATATAAAAGTGAATTATGTATATACATTTTTAAAAAATAAAGAAAAACATTTTATCACAAACATCAACGAAATTTTTTCTTCTATTTATTCCCTTATTCCAAAGATATCGTTTTATCGTCTGCTGCCATAGCAACATGAATTAAATTTCATTAAAAAAAATTGCTCAGTGGTAGAAAAATATTTTTCTAAATCGAATGGTTATTGAACAACTCAACACTTTAACAGGGGAATTTTTATTTGTTATTTAGATATTTTAAAATTGTTTGTTGTCATTGCGTTTTTATTCTGAGTTACAGCTAGTTTATTTATTTTTTAAATAAAAGCCGTGTGTGGCAATCTATATTCGGCCTTATAGCAGAATTTTCCCCTCTTGTTTTTTACTTTTTTCAATTTCAGTTGAAGATTTTTTTAATAAAGGTACTTTCACTTTCGGAACCGGTTTTGGAAGTGAAAGTACCTTTATTAAAAAAATCATCAACTGAAGTCGAAAAAGTAAAAAATAGCCATATTAGAGATCGACCTCAGCTATCTTATGCAGAAAAAAAATCGTTTAAATATATTCAAATTTAAACGAGAAATCGAAAACAACCTGGTCATAGGTTTAATATTAGCGAGTGTGTTTTTTAAAGTGAGTGAAAATTCTCCTTAAGGCTGTTCATCAGTGAACGTCCCGATTCCCCTCTCAAATGTTAAACCTACGGGCATAGGATGAATTCGTATATTTAAAATATCTCTCCAGGAAATTAATATTGTTAACTTCTGTTTCCTTTGTACTGTTCTTAAAGGATGTCTCTTTTTCATTAGTTATCAAAATATTTCTAAAATATGTGCTTAATTTATTATTTTATGTGTTAAAATCTTAGTGAAACTGAATAAGATTTTAACACTTCACATAAAATTAAGTATATATTTTAGAAAATTTTTTACAACTAAGAAAAGGAGTATCCTTTAAAATCAGTATAAGGGAAATAGAAGTTAAAAATATTAATTTTCTGGGGAGATATTTTAAATATACGAATAAATCCTACACCGTAGGCAGGACCGTGCGAAGAGAAAACCGCGCCCGGAGCAAAGTTTCAATTTGGCGTCCCCCCTCCCCTCCCCCTTCCTTCTTTTTGTGACAGGTGTCACAAAACTGATTAAGTACAGTAGCAGAAGTAAATTCTATTGAATAAACATTTTACGTTTATTTTGGAACTTTAAAAAGTTTAATTTTAATTCAGAAATTGCAAACAACTAAATAAAAGAAAATCACGGAGGGATCATGATGTTTTCCGACAGAAAAAAAATAATGATGATGAGAGAAAAAGAAATTCCCCAGAAAATGATCGATGACCAAAAAATGAATAAATAAATAAATTAAACCGTGGTTGGTAATATAAATTTGGCGCCCCCTCAATTTCCGCGTCCCCCTCTTCGCTCGGCCCTTACCATAGGTTTAACATTAGAGACAGGAATCAAGAAGTTCACTGACGAACAACCTTAAGCATGATTACTATTTAGAATGTATCAGCCTACAAAATTCACTTGTCTATGAAAATTGGAAGGGTCATTAATAAAATTGGCAGTTTTTTAAAAATTATTATTGGCGGGGCAGGAAGTCAGGGGCCAATGATAAATTTTGAGGATTGTTTATTATACCCCTATAGAAGAAAAAAGTGATTGAATTGATATTATTTATTAAAATAAGAAAAAAATTCAGTAAACTGTTTTAGATATGCTAACATTTCTTATTCTTCGCCAAACTAACAATGCGTAGCCAAATGTAGCTTCGATTGCATGCCAGGCAAGCGGCGCTATATTGAGACCACAGGCAATATTCTGTGATTGAGACGTTAGTTAGTCCTGGTCAAACCTGAATACACTTGTATATCCATCTTTGGTCCTGGTATGGCAAGTTAGAAAACATATTTCCCTTACTGCAGTTTATGAAGGTCATTGGTGGAATTCTTTATGATGGTTTGAATCCCCACGTGCTCTCGTTGTTGAAATTGTTTTGAATCAAGTGCTTTGTTCGTTGCGGATTCGGAACAAATCCTCATTTAGTCCTTTTGTTTTCAATAGACTTCAAGTAACAATTGTGGGTAAGTTATTAATGTTTGATATTAATTACATTTTCTGTATATTTTCTTTTTCTCATGCTTATGATCGCTATAAAAAAAAATGATAATGTTAGAGGGTGAACTTAACGCATGTGAAAATTCATACTTCAGAAGTACATTATTTGTGTATGATATTTAACAAGCACTGAAATTAATAAATTCAGGGAGCGGGGGAGGGTATATTAAACTAACTTGCTTAATAAAGAATATCTTAAAAACATTAAAACGAATAATTTCTGTAAAATAAATGCAATCGTAAATGTTCTTTGTTATTTTACTTAATTTACTTAGGTAAGTTAACGTCAGCTGAAAGCAAATATTTTTAATTTTCCTGAATATCCGAATTCATAAAAAAATAATTTTGACTAATAACAATAATAATAAGAGATTTGTTAAGCCATGCTCGTATATTTACAATTAAAAATTTCTTAAACAATTATTTTAAATGAAATGAAATGCTGTTCATAATAATTTGGAGAAATATATTTTTTATTCATTATATAATCATTACCTTACATTTATTTTACTTTATTTACTTTTATACATCCATCTAATGCTTAGTTTGTTGTTTATTAAAAGCAAATGTATTTGAATTTTCTGAATATTACTAATAGGAATTATCAATTCGTTGAATAGTAAATAGAAAATAATAATAAGAAGAAAAAGAATACTTTTTAACAATGCCTGTATACTTGAAATTTAAAGTATTAATATAACTATTAGTTTATGTGAGATTAATGCTATTCACAGTAAATTGGAGAATTATTTTTATTTAGCTATACTAATAAAATAAAGTTTCGCTGTGTGTGTGTGTCTGTTGGCGATGACTACCAAAATCTAGCCCACCCAGAAGTCTGAAAATTTAGGTGTGGCTAGTCCAAGGTCTGACTATGTGCACCTGAGTCTCAGAATTTTAATAATTGGATAATTACTCTTTTTAAATCAAAATGGCTATAGAAAAGAACTGCTGTTGTGGATTTGCAAACGGAAATGAACTAATTCGAAATTATTTTACTAATTAGCGAATTTTAAGAAAACTAATTAAGATATCAATTTGAAAATTTCTGAGCATGTGTAAAAAAAAATTCGGCATCCGACTATGTGATTTTTGAAAAATTCGGCCGGTAATTTTTCTTAATTTATGCAGAAAACTGCCGAAAATCTGCCGGCGCCAGTGAAAAAAAATCCGAGAAAGTTTCAGACAGGGATCTGCTTTCATTAAAAACTGAACTACAAAGAGATCTGTTTCTCTGCCCGATCCCTCCATTTAGTTTGCGAAAATGAAAGGAAATAATTGGCAATTTTTACTAATGAACAAAAATTTAGAAAACTAATTACGATATAGATCTGAAATTGAGGATGGGAACGGGAAGTGTTGTCATCTGCCGGCTATTTTAGCATAGCGTCTTCGTTATGTTCTAATTATCAGAAAAATGTAATTATTTTTTTAATGATCGCGTTAATGTAAGGTGAAAGTGGTTTTCTTGAACAAAGTATTCGTTATATTTGCGGGTATGGGGAGGGTGGGGGTTAACGCCTTGCTCTGAGATTGTAATTATCTCGGGCCCGGGCAGCCACGGGCGGGTTAGCTAGTTTATAATATAATCTATCGTTACATTGCACTGTAAACAAGTAATATAATTTTTTTAAAGTCAATTTCTACTTTTTAATCAGAAATAAATAAAATAAACCCGTGCAGCATTAATGTCCCACGTTAAATTTATTGAACATATATATATATATATATATATCCTTATTATTTTTATTTGTAGAAATCATTTGTCCTTTTTAAAATGTATTTTTCTACAATACAAACATTTCAATAATAAATCTCCATGCTGTTTGTTTGTATGAAGTCTTATGAAAATGAAACGCAGATCAACAATCCGTCATTTTTGACGGGGTTATATACTAGTTATTTTATAATCATCGTTGCGGAATTTTATTTCTGTGGCATCACTAATTTGAGATTAATCTTTCATTTCACTTATGAAAACAATGGGAGGAATTTTTTCTCCCATTTAAAACTAAAATTAATTAATTAAATTTAATTAATTAATTAATATTTGAAAAAAGTATATTAACATAAAGTGTCATCCACTACAAGTTAAAATTTTTTTATTTGAACTTGAGTGGATGAATAGAAAATATTTTATTAACGATTGAAAATTTGAACAAGATATATATAGAGAGAGTGTGAGCTAATAGTAGGAATTTTAAAAAGGGAAATAATGCTTTTAATCTGCGAAAATATAATATAACCCCTTACGAAAATATACAATAATCTCTTTCGAGTTACCCATTATTTCGAAAAACGTTCTTTATCTTTAGAAATGCCAGAGACCCATAAAATTTCGAGATTTAAAGAAACATTTATCAAAACAAAGTTTCTTTTACTGCCACTGATTTTCGGAAACGTTTCCGAGTGGTTTTTGTAGTGTATTCATCAATTTTCTCAACCCGGATTTCAGGATGCTATTAATTCTCAATTAAACATTTTCAACTACGTAATTGAATTTATACATGTAATAGTAACAAAGTAATATTAATGTTAATTCTCTTAATTTATCATGGTTGTCCATAAAACATATTTGTTGAACATGAAAATGTTTACTTGTGAATTGATAGCAAAAATCCTACTGAAAAACATATATTCCGGGTTGAGAAAACCAGGGGCCTGTCCAGGTTTTCTCACAGGGTCATGTTTTGGTAACATTGTGAACAGCTTTTTAAAATTGTGAAAAATCTAGTCCTACTTTTGTGAATTTTAAATCAGGGGTATGTCCAGACTTTTTTCACAGGGTCCCGTTTTTGTGAAATTGTGAACAGCTTTTTACATTTGTGAAAAATCTAGTCGTAATTTTGTGAATTTGAAACGGTCGTTATATTCAGGTTCTTATTTATGCATTTTAAAAAAGATATATGGGATATAAAATACATATATTTTCTTTGTATATGTTAAAGTGACAGGTCAGATTTTACTTTTAAATGATTAATTTGTGAAATGTTTGGTTTAAAGATGGAAATTTTTTGTGAAAAACCTATTTTTAAGACAAATAATTTTGTGAGGGTCCTGTTTTAGGGAAAATAATTTTGTGCAGGGTCCTTTATTGAAATGGAAAATTTTGTGAAGAGACCTTTAAAGGACCCAATTTTTTCCTAATCAGATCCCTGGAAATGATTATTACATTCAGTTTCTTGTTTATACATTAACAAGATCCTTTATCTATGTAAAACTAAGATAATAGGTTTTTGGGCGCCTTCAGCTGTTTTGTGACAAGTCAGAATTTACTTTTAAATGATTAGATTTGTGAAAGATTCAATTTGGCAATGGAAAAATTTTGTGAAAGGTATATTTTTAAGACAAAGAATTTTGTGAAGGGTCCTGTTTTAATATTAAAATTTTTGTGAAGTGTCCTTGTTTTGATATTAAAAATTTTGTGAAGGGTCCTGTTTTGATATTAAAAATTTTGTGAAGGATCCTCAAAAGGACCCATTTTTTTTGCTAAACAGATCTTTGAAAACTGATTAATACACTATAAAAGCTACTCGGAAACGTTTCCGAAAATCAGTGGCAGCAAAATATTTTTTAATGCTTCGTTAAGCTTTGAAAACGTATTGGTTTCTGCGATAAAGAACGCTTTTCGGAATCGTGGGTAACTCGCAAGAGAAGAGGTGATTCTGCGTTCTTGAAAAATTTCCTGAATTTTAGCGAGAATAATGCTGAATCTAAAATAAAATGACTACCGGGAAGGGGGGAAGACATTAATAAAAAAGGCACTGGTTTAAAGAATCACATTCTTGCACCCTGTTCAAAAGACATATTTTGAACCTGTTTATATAGAGTCCCCTTCTATTAGTAGCACTGATACACGAAAACATACTGGTTTGATCCCATCTTTAATTGATAGTGCTTAGTCAAACTTTCCATATTTAAAGTTTGTGATAATGGTGGGTTCTTACCCACAATGCAATGTCATGTTTATTTTCTGGTCTTACATCGTGTTATGAGAAAATTTCACATGAGGATGCATAGGAAATAAGATAAATGCGGTAAATAGACAATTTGTCTTAAATATGAGTAAATCAGGGTTCATACTCAATTTTGGGAGTTTTATGGGGGGGGGAAAAGTATACATTTCAGAAGTATTTTAAAAATTATAAAACAAGGAAAAATACAGAAAAACTGGCGAATTTCGCGGTTTTTTATCGCGATCCATTGACGAATTTCACGATTTTTTTTTACAGATCGAATGACGAATTTTGGGTTTTTTTCTATGAGCGACTGACTAATTTTGCGATATTTTTTCCTGCGAACGTCTCAGAATTTTCATGATTTTTACCCTCTGATCGACCGACAAATTTCGTTTTTTTTCCGCGATTGATTGACGAATTTCACTGGTTTTTCCCGAGATCAATCGCAAAATTTCACGATTTTTTTATGATTGACTGACGAAATTCTCGATTTTTTTGTCGTGAATAATGGAATAATTTCGTGATTTTTTTTCTTACGATCGACTGACGAATTTCAGGATTTTTTCTGCAACAAACTGACACATTTCGCGATAGTTTCTCGTGATGGACTAGAAAATTTCGCCGTTGTTTCCCGCGATTAATTGACAAATTGTGCAATATTTCTATGATCGACTGACGAAATTCGCGATTTTTTTTCTCGTGAACATTGGAAGAATTTCGTGATTTTCCCTACACATACACACACCTCCTCGAAGCAAAATTCTCTCTGTGCTACTGATGGTGGCTCTCGACAACCCAGTTATTTTTGTAAGTAGTGGCCCTTCGCTTAAAAAGGTTGTGCACCCCTATTAAGTGCAATATGTTATAGTTTCTAATTTACATTTAGTAATCAATAAATTGACTATTTTGAAAATATTGGACATATAATAACCATATCGGATATATATCAAAATATTGGATATTTTTAATATTTTCGAAAATATGATATTTACGAACTCTACATAAATGCCAACCGAAAACATGAAGTGGGAGACCAGCACACGGGATGTTAGACAAAGAAGAATAAAATAACTAGTTTCAAATCAAAGAATAATCAAACTGTAGTGAAAATAGAAACTCTGTTTTTATGTGAGTTTCGAGATAAACTATTCGTAGAAGGATTATAGAAATTTCACAAAAGTAAATATGTATCCCCGAAAGCTTGCAATTACATTATGAAACTAATCGGATATGCCAATTCCAAAACGTTCTTCTATCTCATACATGGTAATGCTATCACAGTGCCAAAATTAAATGACAATCTGTGTATTAAGTCTAAATCTGTGTCTTAAGGTATAGGTTCGTTGAATTGTGTGCATTTAAAAAAGAGATATAAGCTACGCACTTTTCAAACAAATAATTGAATTTCGGCACCCACCCGATTAGATGTCTGCATCAAAAATTCCAAAACAAAAGAGCATAAAAGCGACATCTTTTGAGCAGTGTACAGCCAAGCCTAATAAGGATATGTTTATTTGAAAGTCTAACAGAATATGAAGTTTGATTAAATTCCGTGCATTAGTTTTTGAGATCTAGCTATCATGAAAATCGTGAAAAATGCAGTATAGCAATGCAACCTGCTTTATGATTTACATGAAAAACTAATCAGTCCCAACTTATGTCAAGGTCTAACAGAATCTGAAGTTTTATTAAATTCTGTGCATTAGTTCTTGAGATATGTCTATCGCTAAAATGGTGTAAATCCTGAAAAATTCTCCATAGCAGCGCCATTTGTTAGGTAATTTACACCTAAACCTAATCAGCAACAACTTATGGCAACGTCTAAATGAATCTGAAGTTTGATGAAATTTCGTGCGTTAGTTCTTGGAAATTCTATTGCTGAAATTGTGATAAATGCATCATAGCAGAGACACCTGTTGGCCGATTTACACCAAAAACTAATCAGCACCCATTTATATCACGGCCTAACTGAATATATAGTTTTATTAAATTTCGTGCATTAGTTCTTTAGGTAGAGCGGCCGTAAAATTTTTGTCTCATATAGATATACAGACTCACAAACAGACATTTTAAAAAAACAGTCAAATCATGTTCAGGACCTTGTAAAACGTATAAATCCGTCAAAAACCGGAAGTCGATTTCTTTCATCAATCCAACATTTTCTTCTCATAAAGATAGAAGAAAGTAAAAACAAGACTGAATTGGCCTGACAGCAGATGTCATATAATGACGAATGGCTCCGCGTGATGAACAAAATGAAACCTAGATAGTCCAGATGGTTTTTAGTGTTACATGCACAGGGGTCGGTGCAGTTTTTTTTTTTACCTGGGGCCCATTTTTGTGAAAGTGAAAGTAAAGGTTATTTTTTGTGAAATTTGTTATGTTTTTGTGAAAAATAACATTTTGTAATGAAAGTTAAAATCCAGTTACTCAAATTCGACCCAAGCATTTATTAACAAAAACTTTTAAAAATCCTTTTACTGAAGTTTACCTCTATGATGAACTTGTTTGTTTTTCAAATTGTACATTTTAAAAGTCACAAAATAATAAATAATTAAAAAATAGTAAGTTTTTTGAAACAGAATTTTGTGAAAGTGCCTATTTTATTAAGTGATTTTATTTTGTGAAGAGCCCTGTTTGTTATAGAGAATATTGTAAAGAGGCCCATTTTATCAAATAGATTTTTGTGAAGGGCCCCATTTTATTAAATTGATTTTTGTGAAGGGGATGGTTTTGTTGAATAGATTTTTGTGAAGGGGTCCTAAATAGGCCCCAAATTTTGCCTGAATCGACCCTTGATGCATGATCTTCTAAAACGTCCCTTCAGGCAGTTCAGCAGGAGTTTCGATCGTGGTAAGATTTCGCTACAATGGAAAGACTCCGCTAGCGTTTTTGAAAAAAGATTATGTAGAAAACCAGGCAACTCGTGAATAAACCACTTACTAACTTTTAATAAAATTCTGGATTCCAAATTACGTCCATCCTTACATACGATCCAACAAATTAGTGGCTGAGGGTAAAAAATATTAGAATTTTTATTGTTCCCTGCCCTAATTCATGACTTAGGCCTTGGGCATTTTTTACAGGGTGCCCATCAAAAACGTATGCCACTAACGAATATTTTGTGTATGAGAGTCGGAAGTAGTATTGTTCTGTTTCAGAACTTAAATGGGCAATAGAAGAGGCATGATTTACAATTGAATCGAAAAACATAAAAAAAAAAATTGTGATATAAATTATCATATTACACAAAGGCATGTTACACAAAATCGTGTATGTGCTTTTCAGTTGCTGTTTTACATATCATTTGTGCCCTTTATTAGTAACTAGTCGGATGTGCCGATCCCAAAACTTTTTTCTATCTCATATTGTGTTGTCCTTTAAAAAAAACCCATTTTTTGAATTTATCTTTATATAAAGTCTAATAAGGAATACAAAAAATTTAATCATAGCTATATTTTCACGGCTTGTTCTGACTAAGATTTTAATGCTGAGCATTTTCCATTCTATCAGTGTGTTACAAAATGACAGCCAATTAAGCAAGAAATTGAAAAAAAAAAAACACTTTTTCCCAAAAAAAAAAACACTTTTTCCCAAAAAAAACTCATGTTACCTAAAAAAAACCCATATGTAAAAATACTTGGAAATAAAGTTATTTGACAGCAAAATATATTTTTTTTTCATTATTATTTATTTTTAAACCACAATCTGCAAAAATATATTAAATATTTCATTATTTTGTAAAATGAAGGAATTTCAAATGCAAAATATAATTATTTGTAAATTCGCTCCAGACTTTTCACTTTTCTTTGCATACATCTTCAGTAAATTTAAGAAGAAAATTATTAAATAACATTTGTAAAATCTCCGAGAGTTTATTAATGGAGAAGCATTAGTAATAGCCACATTTTTGTTTCTTTTGTTCTGTAGATTCAAACTTGAGTACTCTTAATTTTTGTCGGCATTAAGCAATTTATTCGACGATCATCATTTACTTCTTCAGTAATAATAAAATGAAACTTTAAATCATCTTATTTAATTGATTATCACCTACTGGCCACATTGTAACTTCTCAGCTTCTTGTACAGAACAGAATAAATCATTGTCTTCATTATCGGCAATATCACTTGCGGTGTTCAAAATTGCGGCTTCTTCTGTATTATGCATATCTGTACCTGATAAATCTGAGCTCCATAAAGATTTATTACTTTCCTGACTGCCATCTTCACTAGTAGTAGTACTTTCATTCTCAATACTTGTTTTTGAATGCAGCGATGAGTGATTACGATGCTTTTAAGTGCTTGTAAATTAGTGTGATTTTAACACTACATCTAATTCTTTTTGTGTAATAACGGAAACACTCATCTTTATTCTTTCCTTACATCTTGTACGAGCTGTAGTTTGTGTTTTATTAAATTGATCAGTGTCAATCAAGAAAAAAAATGTATCTAATTGATATTAAAAAATATTGAGTGCTTAGGTAATAAAAGGAATGGATTGCTGCTGTTTCCAGAACATCTGCCAACTTTGCCACACAAAATCTTATTTTACTAATCACATTTCTTCAACATTTTTGCATGTGCAGATTTTTAATGCTTTTACTTTTTTCTACCATTGATGCAGTAGCCCTAAGGGCAGCAAGCATCAAGTCATACTATCATACCTGAACCTTTAGCCCATATTTGGCACCAAATAAATTCCCATTTCCTTTACTAAATATGTCTGCCAGCGGCCATCTTATGGCACTTTTCCCACAAGGAGAAAGTAAAATTTTCTTGCATTTTATCAAGTATTCTACTTTTGCTGGTTGCAATATGTTTATATTAACATATTTATTTGGGCTATTTAATTTTAGATTAATACTAATAAAAATTTTAACAAAAGTTTACTGTTTAACACTTTTAAATAAAAAAGTGTCTACTAGTTTAAAGTTAGTGGCCACTTATAAAACTGCTACCACTGGCCACTAATGAAATTTCCCAATTTTGCCTTTTACCTAATATTATTAGTCCTTCTTGGTCTACCTAATATTATTAGTCCCAGGATTGTATTGGTTTAAACATGGAAAATAACAGTTTTAACTTCATTGGTCAAAATATGTTTTGATCATCAGCAATTAAGACTCATTTTGATTTGGAAAAAGAGATTAAAATTTATTTTATTAAAATAAATTTAATACAACATGTGTTACTTATCAAGTAACGATTTTTTCTGTATTAAGGCTGACTCAGATCAAACTTTGAAAATTATCTTTATTACTTTGATAAATCAATTAAGAAATTCTAAAAAAGTAGTTTAAATAACGTTTCATTGTTTTTTGTTTTGTTTTTTGTTACCATAGTTAAAAAAGAAACAGAGCAAATATTACATATACTTTTTAAGGAATCTAAATACTTGCGCTTTCTACCAAGCGTAAAGAAAACAGTGAATTTTTCATAATTGAATTTCGTGCCCATGCCTAACTAATGTATCGTAACTGAAATTTTTGGGGGAAAACGGAATTGCAGTCAAAAATTAGGCGGAATTCTCAAGAGGAAAATTGTATGCTTACAAAACAGTATATATATATATATATATTTTCAATTCCTACTATTAGTTCACACCCTCTATATATTTATATATCTTGTTGAAATTTTCAATCGTTAATAAAATACTTTTTATTTATCCACTCAAGGTCAAATGCATTTTCTTAAACTTGTAGTGGATGACACTTGCTGTTAATACAGTTTTTTCAAATATTAATTCATTAATTAAATTAAATTAATTAATTTTAGTTTCATATTTATATAAAAACCAGAGGGCCCGTGCGAGGATTTCGCACTGAAATCTAATATTTTTTAGGTACTTCTCTATTATCCCGTTGACCACTTTTCATAACAAAAAACTATCGCCAAACTGTAAGATTAAACGCCAAAAATGCAGTCCCATTTACTTGATGTCAGAAGCATTATACGTGTTTGTTACGTCATCAAGTGGTTTTTAATTCGACATTTGCGTGTATTTTTCATTATGTTTCACTTATTTATTAGTTATTTTATTAATTAAAATAACAATTGTGTCCTTAAATTCTTATATTTTATTTATTTATTTATTTTGATATTCCAATGGCAACGTTGTCCCGTTTATTTGGCGATAGTTTTTTTTTTTTTATGAAAAGTGGTCGACGGGATAATAGAGAAGTACCATATTTTATCAATATGTAATATTTATTCGATGCAGGTTTAAACTTCTAAAGAAAAAAAACCCTGACGGCTCGGCCTACAGGCACAGGTAGATTTCGAAGACGCAGAACGTGGGGAGCCTGTTTGTCGGGAATTGCGGAAGAAATGACCTTTTTGCGATGATGCTGCAGTTGGAACCGCCTACTTCGAAACGAAACTTGTTTGCAAGCGAAGCCAGTAAGGATTTTTTTTTTTTTTTTTTTTTTTTTTTGCTATAAGAGTTGATCCTATAAAAAACATGTCAATATAAAAGTTTTAGATAATATTAAGAGGATTAATAATAAATTTACGCGGATTTGATATCTTGTGGATTGACGAAGCTATGATTTTTTTTTTCTTCTAAAACCCCCCCTTTCCCCCCCCCCTTGGGCCCATTTTTAATTATATCAAAAATCTGTCATACATACATTTTCGGCCCTTTTCCTAGAAGTAATAATAACTTCAAACGGATTCGATACGTATAATAATAAAGAAATTATGAGGATTTTTCTGTTTTCACAAACCCCCCCCCATTCCCCCCCCCCATTGGTTCGATTTTGCCCATTAACGAACTTGACCGAGATTTTATGACCCTTGATTTTATGTATCAGTTTCGAAAAGATGCGGGAGTTGGAACCGCCTACTTCGAAAAATAACTTGTTTGCAGGCGGAGCCGGCAGGGATTTGTTTTGTTTTTAATTTCTTTTTTTTGCTATAACGGTTGGTCCTATAAAAAACTTGTCAATATAAAAGTTTTAGATAATACTAAGAGGATTAATAATAATTTTACTCGGATTTGATATCTTGTGAATTGACGAAGCTATGATTTTTTTCTTCTAAACCCCCCCCCCTTCCCCCCCCCCCTTGGGGCCATTTTTAATTATATCAAAAATCTGTCATACATACATTTTCGGCCCTTTTCCCAGAAGTAATAATAACTTTAAACGGATTCAATACGTATAATAATAAAGAAATTATGAGGATTTATCTGTTTTCACAAAAAGCCCCCCCCCCCCCATTTCCCCCCCCCTTGGTTCGATTTTGCCCATTAACGAACTTGACCGAGATTTTATGACCCTTGATTTTATGTATCAGTTTGGAAGAGATTTATGCATAATTTTTCCAGTTATCGTGGTCAGAAAAAAGTGACATAGATAGATAGATAGATAGATAGATAGATAGATAGATAGATAGATAGATAGATAGATATATAAACTTTTGAACTGGGGGTGGTTTTGGGTTCTGGGAGTCATGATCGGCGTAGATCTGCAAAAATTTTTCAAAATTTCCAACTTAGGTGAGAATGTAATAGGTAGTATTTCTTACGAAATCTACCTAAAAGTAAGGATAAAAATATCTGCAAACCACATTTAGTTTTTAGTCAAGCCAGAATATCATCTAATTTATTCCATCAAAGTTAGAGTAAAAACTGATCCAAGATTGCAAAAGGCACGCTAGAAAAAAAAAAAAATAACAATCGACATTTGACTAAATTAGAGGATGACGTCATCCGCTTCGGGAAAAACATGGGACATAGAAATATAAATCTGAACATTTCAATTTCAATTTCGCTTTTTAATCATAAATATAAAATAAACCCCTGCGGTGTTTTTTGTAATAATTGCTAAGCATCATATGATGCGGTATTTTATTTCTGTGGCAACAAAAATTTGAGGAAAACCTTTCATTTCTTTTATGAAAAAAATGCCGATTTAATTTTTAATTTTCAGTAAATTTTAATCAAAAACATGTTTTAACGAAATGTTAAGTGTGCTATGTCAGAAGCCTGTTCAAAATCCTTTCATATGCTATGTCATTCGTCGTTCTGCGTTTCGTATTTTCTTAGAAAAAGGGATGTTGACAGGAGAAATAATATATATGATCGGCGCTTTCTTGTTATAGGAGCTTCCGAGGTTTAATCGTCTAGCAACCGAGATACTTATTTTAATACAGAAATTAATCTGCAGACGATATAATTCATTTCACGGAATAAAAAATCATCAAGATCTGAATATTTATATAACTAGCTATAGTACGAATGCACCTCATTTGTCACGTTTGACGTACAATTTCCAACTTACGTTTTTAATTAAATTAAATTAATTAATTTTACAATTGAATCCATTTGGACACTACACTGTTAACTAGTATTTTAAAAACACAAATTGCACAAATTGTGCTTATTAGTTGCTAAAATCAGTGTAAAAATTGTTTTAAACTCATAAAAGAGCTAAAATCTTACATGTTTAGGCTTTAAACTTAAAGCCATCATCGGGGAAGAGGAACAACACAAACGACTACTGATCTTATAATTTTCGACACGAGAAAATTGAAATCAACAGTATGGAAAAATTTAAATGAAATAAGCGGGCGCTTTCTGTTGCCAAAGAGCGAAAAACAAAACAATGAATTAACAAGGGGTTAAAAATGTATCCCATAAACCAGGTATGCTGAAAGAAAAGTTATCATTACAAATCTGGAGGCACGGCAGTGCCTCCGCCAAGTCGAGAGAGGACAGCCGTAAGCATACTTTTCTGGAAGCAACTCAGGGCACTTTTGACCCCCCCATATCTCCGCGCTGGAGTATCCCAAAAATTTTAAACTTCAATTATAGAGAGTATTTGGCCAACACCGGCTCTATTAAGAGCCGGTGTTGATTTGGCCCACAGAACCAAAATTTAAAATTACAACTTTCTGTCTTTTCTAGTTCAGGCGATATATGAACTCAAACATTCGATTTTTTGTCACTTCTTACTCACTCGTTCACGCGTCATCAAAAAGATTGGGTAGATCCCGTAGCCCCAGAAACTTGACATTTGGAAAAAAGGTAGTGTTTAGGATACAAAGAAAGGAAAAATTATAAAATCCAGAAAATTCGAAAAAAAAAAACATTCGAAAATTCAACAAATTCCATCAAAATTGAAAATTGAAAATAATACGATCTTGTAGTCTTGGAAACTTAAGATTTGGTGTGAAGGTAGTGTTTAACATCCAGAAAAAGAAAACATCAAAAACACCAAAAAAATCGAAAGCAAAATTGAAAAAATCGAAGAAATTGAAAAAAACCGAAAATTTGAAGACAATCCGATTTTGTTGCGCTAGAAAATTCAAATTAGGAATAAAGGTAGTATTTAGGATACAGAAAAAGGAAAATTAAAAAAATCCAGAAAATTCGAAAAAAAATATAAAAATTCGAAAAAAATTGAAAAAATGAAAATAATTTGATACGATAACGCTCGTATTTATAAATTAATTTGGATGAAACTAATTGTGTGTATTAAGCTCACCAATGCCTCGACCGAGTTCGTTGGCCAGCTTGATCCGCCATCTTGTTTCAAGATGGCGGCCACGGAAAATTTTTAAACTAAAATAAATATACAAAAAAGTTAAAAAATCAAGTTTATTTTTTAATTAGGTGTTAGGACTTGATACAAGGATTCCAGAGCATTTTTTGTTTTACCTCTATCTTAAAAATTGGCTGAGATAGAGCAGTTTGAAATTCTAGGGTGGCTGACATTTTGAAACAAAACAGCACATTACAAAAAACCAACGATAAATTTATGGTCAATAATGGTGAAGCAGGTGCAATCCCGAATGAATACTCCGTGTTATTATAACTGTAACTTTGACTTCGAAATTTTGATACGTTGCATTTTCTATTTGTTGATATTTTTGAACTATGATTTACGCTAAGTGAAATGTTGTTGTTGAAGAGGGATTTTCCATGTAAATCCGAAACGTCCAATTTTAATATGTTTTTAATGTTTTATGAAAGTGTATTGTAATGTCTGTAATTTTAATGATTTTAATATAAATTTATAAGTTTTAGTGAACGCGATTTCTCGCAAATTATTTTCTTTCATTGTTGTAATCATTTTCCCAATCATACGCATAAAACTATATATTCATATCCATTAGCGCCAAATTCTCGCCAAACTTGGCGACAATTGGCGAAATCTCGCCAAATTTGGCGACAAAAATAAGTCTTCATAAATGAAGCCAACTTGGCTATAGCTCAATAATTTGGCGAATTTCTTATTCAAATTCAGTGTAAACGAATCTTTTGTAAACGGTTTCTTTGCATTTTAACTTGCTGTTTTCGAGTAACATTAGCTAAAATTTTAAAACGAAGATATAGGAAAGCTACCTTTTCCTGCCGGTACAGGCCGGAGGACTTTTTTATGAGTTGTCGGATGCAATCTATCTTTTGCATTAAATAAAGTAAAACATTGAAAAACAAATCCCACAGGATGGGGATAGTTTATTTTAGATAGATTTTAAGATAATTGTCCTATCAGCTAGTACACCTTCCGTTATTGTTTTGTGTTATTTTCCCCGGATTATGCTTTTCTTTTCTTTTGTTTACGAATTTTGTAATAGAAAAGTTCCGCTATAGACTGGCTACGTTATAGACCTTTTTTTTATAGACAGGTTCATTTTCTTTCACAGGCTTTACTCTATTTAATTTATATATGAAATATTTGTTGTTAAAAGATGTTGGTCGCACAAAAATTTTCACATCTTTCCCTCCCTCCCGACATTACTGGTTGGTTATGGCTTGATAGTCCTTTCTAAATAAAATCATGGTGATTCTAAGATTCTCTTGATTTATCTCTAAATTGAACATAAGCGATCCTAAGAAAACGGATCAATGAATTACTATATTGGCATGAGGAAATTTAGTTGCAGAAAAATGGAGCATATAGCTAACATTAAGTCTAATAGGAAAACCACAGCCTTGGCAAGATCTGGAGGCACGGCAGTGCCTCCGCCAAGTCGAGAGAGGACAGCCGTAAGCATACTTTTCTGGAAGCAACTCAGGGCACTTTTGACCCACCCATATCTCCGCGCTGGCATATCCCAAAAATTTGAATCTTTGTTTTTCTAGAGTATTTGGCACACAGAACAAAAATTTAAAATTACAACTTTCTGTCTTTTCTAGTTCAGACGATATATGAACTCAAACATTCGATTTTTTGTCACTCACTCACTCACTCGTTCACGCGTCATCAAAAAGATTAGTTTGATCCCGTAGCCCTAGAAACTTGACATTTGGAAAAAAGGTAGTGTTTAGGATACAAAGAAAGGAAAAATTATAAAATCCGGAAAATTCGAAAAAAAAAACATTCGAAAATTCAACTAATTCCATCAAAATTGAAAATTGAAAATAATACGATCTTGTAGTCTTAGAAACTTAAGATTTGGTGTGAAGTTAGTGTTTAGTATCCAGAAAAAAAAACATCAAAAACACCAAAAAAAAATCGAAAGCAAAGTTGAAAAAATCGAAAAATCGAAAAATTTCAAATAATCCGATTTTGTTGCGCTAGAAACTTGGAATTCGGAATAAAGGTAGTATTTAGGATGCAAAATAAGGAAAAATTAAAAAATCCAGAAAATTCGAAAAAAAAATTCAAAAATTCGAAAAATTCGTAAAAAATTGAAAAAATTAAAATAATTTGATTTTTTAGCCTTAGAAACTTAAAATTCGCAGTAAACATACTGTTTAGGATTCAGAATAAGTTAAAATAAAAAACGCAATAAAATTCGAAAATAAAATCCAAAAGTCGGAAAAATCAAAAAATAAGGAAAATTTGAAAATAATTCGATTTCATAGCGCTAGAAACTTGAAATTTGGAATAAAGGTAATATTTAAGATACTAAATAAGGAAAAATTAAAAAATATGCATAATTCAAAAAATACCCATAAATTAGTGCAGACGATATATGAACTCAAAGTTTCGATTTTTTGTCACTCACTCACTCTTGCGTCATCAAAAAGATTGGGTAGATCCCGCAGCCACAGAAACTTAAAATTTGGAATAAAGCTAGTGTTTCGGATACAAAGAAAGGAAAAATTATAAAATCCGGAAAATTAAAAAAAAAAACATTCGAAAATTCAAAAAAATCGAACAAAATTGAAAATTGAAAATAACACGATCTTGTAGTTTTAAAAACTTAAAATTAGGTGTGAAGTAGTGTTTAGAATTCAGAAAAAGAAAACATCAAAACACAAAAAATAAAATTAAAAATAAAATCGAAAAATCGAAAAAAATGGAAAAATTTCAAATAATCAAATTTTGTTGCGCTAGAAACTTGGAATTCGGAATAAAGGTAGTATTTAGGATGCAAAATAAGGAAAAATTAAAAAATCCAGAAAATTCGAAAAAAAAATCAAAAATTCGAAAAATTGGAAAAAAATTGAAAAAAATTAAAATAATTTGATCTTTTGGCCTTAGAAATTTAAAATTCGCATTAAAGATAGTGTTTAGGATTCAGAATAAGTTAAAATAAAAACGCAATAAAATTCGAAAATAAAATCAAGAAATAGAAAGAAATAGAAAAATAAGGAAATTTTGAAAATAATTCGATTTCATAGCGCTAGAAAATTGAAATTTGGAATAAAGGTAATATTTAAGATACTAAATAAGGAAACATTAAAAAATATGGATAGTTAAAAAAAATCGAAAATTTCAAAAAAAGAAAAAGAGAGAAAATGAAAATAATATGATCTCGTAGTCTTAGAAACTGAAAATTTTGTGTAAAGGTAGTGTTTAGGATTCAGAAAAAGAAAAAATTAAAAACACAACAAAAATTGAAAAAAAAAATCGAAAAAAAAAACGAAAATTTGAAAATAATTCGATTTTGTAAAGCTAGAAACTTAAAATTTGGAATACAGGTAGTATTTAGGATACAAAAAAATAAATAAATAAAAAATCTGTAAAATTCGAAAAAAAAATTCGAAAATCCGAAAAATTGAAAAAAATTCGATTTTGTAGCTTTAGAACTTAAAATTCGGCGTAAACTTATTGTTTAGGATACAGAAAAAGGAAAAATTAAAACACAATAAATTCGAAAATAGAATAAAAAAACTCGAAAAAGATCGGAAATTTCAAAATAATTCGATTTTGTAGCGCTAGAAACTTGAAATTTGTAATAAAGGATACAAAATAAGAAAAAATTAAAAAATCCAGAAAATTATAAAAAAAAAATTCGAAAATATCAAAAATTGAAAATAATTTTATCTTGTAGTCTTAGAAACTTAAAACTTGGTGTAAAAGTAGTATTTACTATTCAATAAAAGGAACAATTAAAATATTCGTTAAATTCGAAAATAAATTCGAAAAATCGAAATATCTTTAAGCAATCGAAAATTCGAAAACAATTTGATTTTGTACTGCTAGAAACATTAGTTTTAAGATAATTGTCCTATTAGCTAGTACAACGCCCCTAATTGTTTTATGTTATTTCCCCCGATTATGGTTTTCTTTTCTTTCGTTTACGAATTTCGTTATAGAGAAGTTCTGCTATAGACTGGCTACGATATAGGCGATTTCTTTATAGACAGGTTTGTTTTCTTTCACAGGTTGTACTCTATGTACTTCACATATGAAATATGGATTGTTAAATGTTGTCATCCCCACAAAAATTTTCACATCTCCCCCTACCCTCCCGACATTACTGGCTGGTTATGGCTTGATAGTCCTTTCTAAATAAAATCATGGTAACTCTAAGATTCACTTGATGTATCTCTAAATTGAACCTAAATGATCCTAAGAAGACTGATCAAATAATTACTATATTGGCATGACAATCAGGTAACTTAGAATTAAAATCGAAAAATCAATAAATTTATAAAAAGTCGAAAATTTGAAAATAATTCGATTTTGTAGTCCTAGAAGCTCGACATTTGACAGAAAGGCAGGGTTTAGTACACAAAGTAAGGAAAAATTAAAAAATCTGTAAATAATAAAAAAAAAAGACTAAAAAAACGAAAAAAAAACATCGAATAAAGGAATATAATTTGATTTATTGGAAATTTCCGGAAATTTTAATTTTGGCTTTCTTTTCACACTAAAAAGTTCTTTTATGTTAAATATCAAGTATCTAGGGCTGCGAGTAATATCTCAGATGGATAGCACCTATCCTGGAAGCAATTGAGAGTACTTTTGACACCCCCCCTCCCATAACTTAGTGCTTGCCTAGGAACCTGAAATCTCTTTTTATCTACAGTACTTTGCAAACGAAACTAAAGCTTCAAATTTTTGATACCTGTAAATAATAGGGACAGAGTGTGGGCTTAGCGAAAATCAGTGGATGATCTCAAGAAAAGGAGAAAATCATGAAAAGGACGATTACTTACAAAAAGAAGTGAAATCTCATCAAAAAGTCACCTGTAAAAAATGCAGCCAAATCTCGTAACTCATTTACCGTAAAAAGTACTGAGATCGTATAAAGCCAAGTTTAACTATCTTATTAACTCTGAAATTTTCATTCGCAAATCACTCCTAGTCTCTACATCTTTAGTTTATTATTTTGTGACTTGGCAATTACGCATGACAGGGAAGTTATTACACCTTACTATGTTATGGAATAGGATGGGATAATTTAATTAAGGCAAATTATATACGCACAGGGAAGTTATTACACTTTAATATGTTATAGTATTATTTGATTAAGACTAACTATATACATCAAATTCTCGTGCTACGTAATTGCCAAGTCACAAAATAATAATTAACTAAAGATGTAGAGACTAGGAGTGATTTGCGAATGAAAATTTCAGAGTTAATAAGATAGTTAAACTTGGCTTTATACGATCTCAGTACTTTTTACGGTAAATGAGTTACGAGACTTGGCTGCATTTTTTACAGGTGACTTTTTGATGAGATACAATCTTTTCTAATCTTAATTTCCAATGATTCCCTAATGGCGGCTTTAAATGGGTTAGTGAACCTATGGATAATTCTTGCTTTATCGAAATTAATTACAGTATCATTATTTTTAGCGTAAAACCGGGAGAGTGCAGTGGATAACTTTCCAAATTTTATGTCGTTTTTATGCTCTTTTAACCTTTCCAAAAACTTTCTTTTAGTCATACCAATGTAAAAAATTATACTATTATTATTTAAGCTAATGGGGATTTCATAAACACCTGCGAATTGACCAGGGGGGATAGGATCTAATTTATATGAAACTACGTCAACCAATTTTCTGGGAGGGACAGCAATAAGATGGATATTGTATTTACGGAGGGCCCTTTTAATTCTTTCAAATATAATAGGTATGTATTGGAATTTCCGATAGTTTGGTTTATTATTGCTAGGGACAGGATGCTGAATTAAATGGCCATTGAATTTTTCTATAATTTTCTGTACGTGATTGAGCGGGGAAACCATGGTCAATGGCGATATCTCTGATAAAATTAAGTTCATCTTGGATGAATTCACTTGAACAAACCAGAAAAGCACGCTTGATGAATGAATACCATACCGGACCTATTAGAACTATTTCCAGGTTAAAGAAAGACAAGCAAACTATTTTCCTTAAGACGGATAAATCTAATAAAATGGCTATTCTATTCTAAATAAAACAGACTACATTAATAAAATGAATGATTGCATTGACACAATGGACTGCACAGAACTAAAGAAAGACCCGAACCATACCGGACCTATTAGAACTATTTCCAGGTTAAAGAAAGACAAGCAAACTATTTTCCTTGAGACGGATAATTCTAATAAAATGGCTATTCTAAATAAAACAGACTACATTAATAAAATGAATGATTGCATTGACACAATGGACTGCACAGAACTAAAGAAAGACCCGAATCCCTTGATTTTCCGGAAGACACAAGAACTTATTAGAAGAGGAGCCTGGCCAGAATACATGAAAAAACTTATTAAAATTAACAATACAGGAGTTACCCCTCGTTTGATTGGTAGACTCAAAGACCATAAACCAAATCTCCCTATGAGACCTATTGTTTCTAGGTGTTCTGGCCCAACATATTTTATTGAAAAAGCTTTCGTTATATTCCTAAAATTAATTTTACCAAGTTCAAGCAAAACTGTACAGTCAACAGAAGATTTTATCCATAAAATAGAAAATATGCAGATTTCTAAAGGAACTATTCTAGCTAGTTTAGATATTGTGTCTCTTTACCCATCTATTGATACAAATGAAGTTGTACAAAATATTAATTTGGAAATTGATAAGCAAAATAATTTAAGTGATAGCGTAAAAACATCTCTAAAGTCAGGACTTAACCTTATCATTAATAACAACGTTTTCATGTTTAATAAGAAATTTTACAGACAAAATAAAGGAGCACCTATGGGATCTCCTATTTCCGGTCTGTTGGCTGAATTTAAACTTAGACCGATGGAGGAATTTATTTTTAAAAGTTTGAATTTAACACCAGAAGCTTGGCTAAGATACGTGGACGATATCTTTATCACATGGAATCATGGAAAGCAGGAACTCCTATCTTTCCTCTCAAAAATAAACGAAATAGATGAAAATATTAAGTTTACGTTGGAAATAGAAGAAAATTCATCACTGCCGTTCCTGAATATTCAATTAATTAAAGATGACAACAACTTAAAACGTAAAGTCTATCGTAAACCGATGAGAAGTAACACAATAATCCCATTTAATGCCTCTACAACTTTCACTTATAAGATTGCTGCCTTCAATTCATTCATCAAGCGTGCTTTTCTGGTTTGTTCAAGTGAATTCATCCAAGATGAACTTAATTTTATCAGAGATATCGCCATTGACCATGGTTTCCCCGCTCATCACGTACAGAAAATTATAGAAAAATTCAATGGCCATTTAATTCAGCATCCTGTCCCTAGCAATAATAAACCAAACTATCGGAAATTCCAATATATACCTATTATATTTGAAAGGATTAAAAGGGCCCTCCGTAAATACAATATCCATCTTATTGCTGTCCCTCCCAGAAAATTGGTTGACGTAGTTTCATATAAATTAGATCCTATCCCCCCTGGTCAATTCGCAGGTGTTTATGAAATCCCCATTAGCTTAAATAATAATAGTATAATTTTTTACATTGGTATGACTAAAAGAAAGTTTTTGGAAAGGTTAAAAGAGAATAAAAACGACATAAAATTTGGAAAGTTATCCACTGCACTCTCCCGGTTTTACGCTAAAAATAATGATACTGTAATTAATTTCGATAAAGCAAGAATTATCCATAGGTTCAATAACCCATTTAAAGCCGCCATTAGGGAATCATTGGAAATTAAGATTAGAAAAGATTGTATTTGTAATGATAACTTTTCTTTCAGCATACCTGGTTTATGGGATACATTTTTAACCCCTTGTTAATTCATTGTTTTGTTTTTCGCTCTTTGGCAACAGAGAGCGCCCGCTTATTTTATTTAAATTTTTCCATACTGTTGATTTCAATTTTCTCGTGTCGAAAATTATAAGATCAGTAGTCGTTTGTGTTGTTCCTCTTCCCCGATGATGGCTTTAAGTTTAAAGCCGAAACATCTAGGATTTTAGCTCTTTTATGACTTTAAAACAATTTTTACACTGATTTTAGCAACTAATAAGCACAATTTGTGCAATTTGTGTTTTTAAAATAATTAATTTTAGTTTTACATTTTCAAATTTTCAATCGTTAATAAAATTCTTTTTATTCATCCACTCAAGTTCAAATACTTTTTTAAAACTTGTAGTGGATGACTCTTGATGTTAATACAGTTTTTTCAAATATTAATTCATTAATTAAATTAAATTTCTATTTTGCAACTTAATATTGTGATTCTGTCGTATATATATACATATTGATATTAATTGTAATTATTTAATAAAAATTAACTAAAATAAAAATTTTCTTTGTTGACCTAAGTAGGAATTGACTTTATTAGGTAGCTTTCAATACAAAAAAGTCCTTCCGGCCTGTACCGGGAGGAAAAGGTAGCTTTCCTATATCTTCGTTTTAAAATTTTAGCTAATGTTACACGAAAACAGCAAGTTAAAATGCAAAGAAACGTTTACAAAACATTCGTTAATACTGAATTTGAATAAGAATTTCGCCAAATTATTGAGCAATAGCCAAATTGGCTTCATTTATAAAGACTTATTTTGGTCGCCAAACTTGGCGATATTTCGCCAAATGTCACAAATTTTGCTAATTTTGTCGCCAATGTCGCCAATTTTGGAGCTAACGTATATGAATATATAGTTTTATGCGTATGATTGGGAAAATTATTACAACAATGAAAGAAAATAATTTGCTAGTAATCGCGTTAATGTGCTGTTTTGTTTCAAAATGTCAGCCACCCTAGAATTTCAAACTGCTCTATCTCAGCCATTTTTTAAGATAGAGGTAAACCAAAAAATGCTCTGCATTTCTTGTATCAAGGCCTAACACGTAATTAAAAAATAAATTTCAATTTTTAATTTTTTTGTATATTTATTTTAGTTTTAAATTTTTAAATGGCCGCCATCTTGAAACAAAATGGCGGACCAAGCTGGCCAACGAACTCGGTCGAGATATTGGTGAGCTTAATACACACAATCAGTTTCATCAAAATCGATTTATAAATACGAGCGTTATCGTATGACATAGGTCAGATATATATATATATATATATATATATGGATATATATAAATCAACATTTGAACGGACGGTGGTTTTGGGGTCTGGGGGTCATGATCGGTGAAAATATACCAAAATTTTCCGGAACTGCTTTCCTCCGAACGGCTACAATAGGTAGCTTTATACTTTTAGGTAGCTTTCAATACAAAAAAGTCCTTCCGGCCTGTACCGGGAGGAAAAGGTAGCTTTCCTATATCTTCGTTTTAAAATTTTAGCTAATGTTACACGAAAACAGCAAGTTAAAATGCAAAGAAAATGTTTACAAAAGATTCGTTAATACTGAATTTGAATAAGAAAATCGTCAAATTATTGAGCAATAGCCAAATTGGCTTCATTTATGAAGACTTATTTTGATCGCCAAATTTGGCGATATTTCGCCAAATGTCGCCCAATTTTGCCAATTTTGTCGCCAATTTTGGCGTTAACGGATATGAATATATAGTTTTATGCGTATGATTGGGAAAATTATTACAACAATGAAAGAAAATAATTTGCGAGTAATCGCGTTAATGTGCTGTTTTGTTTCAAAATGTCAGCCACCCTAGAATTTCAAAATGCTCTATATCAGCCATTTTTTAAGATAGAGGTAAACCAAAAAAAGCTCTGGAATCCTTGTATCAAGGCCTAACACGTAATTAAAAAATAAATTTGAATTTTTAAATTTTTTGTATATTTATTTTAGATTTTAAGTTATTTTACATCTTTAAATGGCCGCCATCTTGAAACAAGATGGCGGACGGACCAAGCTGGCCAACGAACTCGGTCGAGACATTAGTGACCTTAATACACACAATTAGTTTCATCAAAATCGATTCATAATTACGGGCGTTATCGTATGACATAGGTCAGATATATATATATATATATATATATATATATATATATATATTATATATATATATATATATATATATATATATGGATATATCTATATATATAAATCAACATTTGGACGGAGGGTGGTTTTGGGGTCTGGGGGTCATGATCGGTGAAAATATATCGAAATTTTCCGGAACTGCTTTCCTCCGAACGGCTGCAATAGGTAGCTTTATACTTTTTTGTATTGAAAGCTACCTAAAAGTATAAAGCTACCTATTGCAGCCGTTCGGAGGAAAGCAGTTCCGGAAAATTTTCATATATTTTCACGGATCATGACCCCCAGACCCCAAAACCACCCTTCGTTCAAATGTTGATTTATATATATATATATATATATATATATATATATATATATATCTGACCTATGTCATACGATAACGCCCGTATTTATGAATCGATTTTGATGAAACTAATTGTGTGTATTAAGGTCACTAATGTCTCGACCGAGTTCGTTGGCCAGCTTGGTCCGCCATCTTGTTTCAAGATGGCGGCCATTTAAAGATTTAAATTAACTTAAAATCTAAAATAAATATACAAAAAAATTAAAAATTCAAATTTATTTTTTAATTACGTTTTAGGCCTTGATACAAGGATTCCAGAGCATTTTTTGGTTTACCTCTATCTTAAAAAATGGCTGAGATAGAGCAGTTTGAAATTCTAGGTGGCTGACATTTTGAAACAAAACAGCACATTAATGTGATTACTCGCAAATTATTTTCTTTCATTGTTGTAATAATTTTCCCAATCATACGCATAAAACTATATATTCATATCCGTTAGCGCCAAAATTGGCGACATTGGTGACAAAATTGGCAAAATTTGTGACATGTGGCGAAATATCGCCAAATTTGGCGACCAAAATAAGTCTTTATAAATGAAGCCAATTTGGCTATTGCTCAATAATTTGGCGAAATTCTTATTCAAATTCAGTATTAACGAATCTTTTGTAAACGTTTCTTTGCATTTTAACTTGCTGTTTTCGTGTAACATTAGCTAAAATTTTAAAACGAAGATATAGGAAAGCTACCTTTTCCTCCCGGTACAGGCCGGAAGGACTTTTTTGTATTGAAAGCTACCTAAAAGTATAAAGCTACCTATTGCAGCCGTTCGCGTTCGGAGGAAAGCAATTCTGGAAAATTTTGATATATTTTCACCGATCATGACCCCCAGATCCCAAAACCACCCTCCGTTCAAATGTTGATGTATATATATATATATATATATATATATATATATATATATATATATCCATATATATATATATATATATCTGACCTATGTCATACGATAACGCCCGTATTTATAAATCGATTTTGATGAAACTAATTGTGTGTATTAAGGTCACTAATATCGCGACCGAGTTCGTTGGCCAGCTTGGTCCGCCATTTTGTTTCAAGATGGCGGCCATTTAAATATTTAAAACTAAAATAAGTATACAAAAATTTAAAAATTCAAATTTATTTTTTAATTACGTGTTAGGCCTTGATACAAGGCTTCCAGAGCATTTTTTGGTTTACCTCTGTCTTAAAAAATGGCTGAGATAGAGCAGTTTGAAATTCTAGGGTGGCTGACATTTTGAAACAAAACAGCACATTAACGCGATTACTCGCAAATTATTTTCTTTCATTGTTGTAATAATTTTCCCAATCATACGCATAAAACTATATATTCATATCCCTTAGCGCCAAATTCTCGCCAAAATTGGCTACAATTGGCGAAATATCGCCAAATTTGGCGACCAAAATAAGTCTTCATAAATGAAGCCAATTTGGCTATTGCTCAATAATTTGGCGAATTTCTTATTCAAATTCAGTATTAACGAATCTTTTGTAAACGTTTCTTTGCATTTTAACTTGCTGTTTTCGTGTAACATTAGCTAAAATTTTAAAACGAAGATACAGGAAAGCTACCTTTTCCTCCCGGTACAGGCCGGAAGGACTTTTTTTTATATTACTTCTTTTCTATTTTCTTTGCTATTTATAAAATAGTGTTTTTTACAAACTGATTTTACTTTTATACACATGTTTTAAAATTATTTCCAGGATTTTTACAACATTGTTTTTATTTTCAAGAAGACTTCCAAAATCATCGATAATGTTTTCTCCTGCGCAAGTCGGTGAAATCAGGAAAAAAACATACGAAGGAGCAGAAATCGATTGGGAATTATTAGATTTTGCCTACACCCAGAAACTCGTATGTTTTATTAGTAAAATGAAGAGCCCCGTTTTCTCTTTTGGAGATGTTCCGTGGTATTTCACACTGATGTGTATCCAGCCAGTTTCTGGACCTACGTGTATGGGCATTTCTCTTTCATGCAAAAACGATTGTACTTTCGCTGTGCAAATCACTTACGGCTTAAAAAAACAAGATGGCAATATGGAGATCACAGGCAAGGGAATTTGGAAAGAAGACAAAGTCGTGAATTACTCGATTATAACATTCAACGAAATATTTAACAGAATATCTGAGTTTGCGCCATTGAAGTTCTTACAATCAAGTGCACACTCAAGCGGGAAATTTCTCAGCCCAGTAGAACGGACCAATCAACATTCAAAAAGCTGATAAGTAAGTGATTTTAAGTAAACTTATTATTCTGTATAAATATTACAAAATACATGATATTGGGAAATAAGTCCAGGGGTCTATATAGGTTTTTTTTCCTTGGGGCCCATTTTGTGAAAAATAAGTTATTTTTGTAAAATTTATCATATTTTTCTGAAATTTATTATTATTATTATTATTATTATTATTTTTTTTTTTAACGAAAGATGAAATTTAGCAACTGAAATTCAAACGAAGTATTTAATAATAATTTCTTCTTTAAGTTCTTTTGCTGAAGTTTTTCTTTTTGGTGAACTGGCCTTTTTTGCAAATTACACATTTTTAAATATAACAAAATAAAAATAATTAATGAAGAGTATGTTTTTATGGAATGGAATTCTGTAAAGAGGCCTATTTTATTAAGAGGAATTTTGTGAAGGGCCTGTTTTATTAAAATGAATTTTGTGAAGGGCCTGTTTTATTAAAATGAATTTTGTGAAGGAGCTTGTTTTGTTAAATGGATTTTTGTGAATGGGTCTTAAATAGGCCCCAACATTTTCCTGGTTCGACCCCTGTAGTCACCGGGTTAACACGAAATTCATTAACATATAATTTTAGGAATTATTTAGAAAAAAATTAAATTGATATATTCAATATTAAATTTTGTTTTTCATGCATGACAATAGCAGAAAGTTGGTTTTATTTTTGTTTACTGGAAAATAGTGTGACCTAGGGATAAATCACCTTACGTTCTTCGATTATGGGAAACAGAATCAGAAGACAAGAATAAAGAATTGAAATATGATGTCAAAATTAGGTGTTAGTGTTCAAAATTTTAAAAATTGTTAAAACTTCTACATCTACTCGATCGCCAAAACAAAATTTAATTACGAGGGTGGGCTGATAAGTTCTTGGCTTGACATAGAGATGGAACAAGTATAACCAAATGATAGTGACGTTTGTAAATTATGATCTTTAGATGATATGCTGCCAAGTTTCGGACGCGTGAGTTAATTTGTTATTACTTGGCGATAAAGTAAAGTAAAGAAGTTTTGACATTTTCTAAAAATGGAAAAAAAATTGAAGTTCGAGCTGTCATAAAATACTTTGTTAAAAGAGGTTTAACCCACACGGACATACAAAAAGAGTTACATTCCACCTTAAAGGATTTTTGTCCTTCATATTCGGCGATAAAAAAGTGAGCTGCTGATTTTAAACATGGTAAGAAATTCATTCACGATGATGATCGCTCAGGACGGCCAAAAATCGCTACGACCGGCGAAATCGTCTCACAAAATCACATTGCCGTATTGAATGATCGGCGATTGAGATACGCGAACTTGCTGACATTGCGAACATCTCGATAGACCGTGTCCACTACATTTTACACGATGTTTTGGGTATGAAAAAGCATTTGTTGTGTGTAGCATATGAAAAAGCATGAATTTGTTAAACGTCAACCAAAAACGCGAAAAAATAAACATTTCTCAAGAGTCTTCTGAAAGGTATTGTGTTGCAAGTTGAAAGATAAAATGAAATATTGTTAAAAATCTTGTATTTTCTTTGTCAGGCCAATAATTTTTCGAACCACCCTCGTACATGGCTGCACTAAAGAATTTGCACACAAGAGTGTGTCTTAAATGTGTTAAGTTGCACGGGGACTGCATAAAAAATAATATGAAATTTTGTCAGAAATCTTGTTCTTTCACTGCCAGGCCGAGACTTATCAGCCCGTATATCATTAATTAGTAGACTTTATTAGTAATCGATTGGAACTAGTCACATTTTTATACGCTGTTTTGCCGCAGAGTTAGTAAGGGTGATCACTTATTTTTTCAGGACGTGGACATAGTAGCTGATATTCGTAATTTAATTCCACAATAAATAGAAATAGCAGCTACATCTGTATTTTCTAGATGTATTCCCCATGTAGAACAAGGGATATTTAGCCTTTTTTAGAGCCATGGTCCATCTATGAACATCCATAATTATGTTCTATCACCTGCTTTAATTACTTCACTTCCAGATTTTTGATCTACCATAAAATCATGATGCACGCCGTGGTGGGGGGAGGGGGGGGGGGGGGCGTTTAAGCCGTAAGATATATATTTTTAATTATTTAACAAGTAATTTATAACAAAAATAAAATAAACTTTAATAAATTGTTCCTTGTTTTTCGTATTTTTGTGGTAACCCTTTATTAGCCATGCCATTCACAAGTCAGGTTATAATCGATACGAAAGAATGTTAATCCATATTTCAATGAAATTAAAATAAAAAACTATAATTGCATCTTTAATATCAATTTTATCTTTTATATAGAAAAATAAACATTATATTCATTTAATTTTCAAACATATAGTTTTTGCATCTGAAATAATATTGTGAAATTTTGAAAAACCCGCAAGAGTTAAAACCTAAACCGAAATGGAAAACGGAACACAAAAGAGTCAACTGGACCAGAAACCGATCAGCAACAACAACAACATTTTCTTCCGACTCGATCCAAACAACAGATCGGGGTCGTGTAAGGTAAAAATCGAGTTACCCGGCCTAATTGTGCCTCGATATGAGAATGGCGACATACGGGATATAAAATTTGATTGACTGAGACGATTTTGGACAATAGCGAAACGCCAAGCATCTTGGCGAGCCTGCTATTATCGCCAAGCTAATGCTCTTTAACTCGTCTCACTCATATATAATTGAACTTGTCCAGGTGAGTATCGCCAAGTGCTGGAATGTAGGTTTGCCATATTGTCGACAAAAAGACTGTCTAAGCACTGTCTGAGCTTGTGACTTGTACGTATGTCACTACTCTCATATAGGGGCACAGGGCCTGATTACCGGCAGAGCAAACTTCCACCATCAAAAATGAACAGAAAATCTTGCCTTATTTTTGACATATATTCTGCATGAATAAGACGTTTAAATAAGCCAAATATTTCTTTTTAAATTTACTGGCGGGAGTTTGCCCATTACCCCCTATATAAGCAAGCCTCCGCACGGAAACAGTGACGTCGCTGAAGTAGACCAATGTAGGTGTCAGCGCTGAATTTGCGCCGATGTTCGGCACACCTGGCTAGGAAATAGTTTGTGTTTAGCTTTCTTTTTTCTCTATAGATGATTTTTTTCTTATGACTGAAGTCAGGGTTCATTGATTTAAATCATGATTTCTTTTTAAAAAATCATTGATTTAAATAAACTTTTTGAAAAAAGAAAAAAATTAAGGTCAAGATGTTTAGTAATAAATATTATGTTTTAACAAAAATACATTGTAAATTTATTGAGTGAGAAAGATTGAGAACTCAAAATCCATGCTTTTTGAATTTCATTTAAACCAAATATCCCACTTTAAAATAAAAATCTTAATTTTTAAATAGAGAATCTCAGCTGAAAAAGGTTAAAAGATTAATGATTATATTATCTATTGAAAATATATCTAAATCTTATGTAATTTTTATAATACTGAAACATGGAAACTTATGAAGATATTGAAAATGTTAGAATAAATAAATATATAGGTAATTTAAAAGTATTTTTGTTGATATTTATGTAGAGATCTTATTCTTCCTTGTGCACATGTAAATCAAATGGTTCAATATTCCAATGTGGTTTTTTGAAAGACTTAAAAAATGATTTTTTTTATATCAAATAAATCCAACTTCAATTCACTCTAAATTCTGTAACTGCTTAGGAACTCATAAAGTTCGAAAATTGGTTCTTTTTATTCAAACATTTTAATAACAAAAAATAATATTTTCAGATCCATTGAAGTTTATAACAAAAAATCATGATCATTTTAAGTATATGTGATACATGCTCCAAATTCATTTAATGAATATTTTATGTATTCCAGAATATTGTATATAATCTGGAATAGATATATGTTTAAAGGAATACATTTTCAAATTATATTGCTCCAATGCTGTTTCTATTGCTCCATTCTTTTAACTGTATATATATTTAATTGTTTATATGATTACAAAATTTCATATTAACCAAGTGAATGAGTTTATATTTTTCTTAAATTTCAAATACATTTAAATGAGTTTTAGCGACGAGGTTGCAAGCACTTTGCCGAAAGGATTTCATAGTAACACCAAACTCAAGAGTAAGTTGACCTCATTTGTAACTTATATATATTTTTTCTCTATTTTATGGTTCGTAATTGTTTATGCAAAATATTTCTATTCAAAGCAAAAATGCACCCCCCCCCCCCCCCACACACACACTCCTTAAAAAATAGATCTGGCAAGTTTGTATATCAGTAGAAACATATAAAAAAAGCTGATCTAGCATAGTTTTATGAATTGTTAATAAAATTCACATAAAAATGGTTATAAAACCCTAGAATTATATATTATTTGAACTTATATATGAATTTTTTAATTTTAAAATTTATTTTGAAATTCTGAAATCTTTTATAAAATGAGGATAACATTAATATAAAATAGAAAGTTTTGAAAGTGACAGAACTCAGCAACACTATAACTAAATTAGAATGTATATATGGAATAAATAATTGCACATAGAGAATACAAAATACCCAAGGAATAATAACTATATATAAATCTTAAAGCAGTAAAACAAATTAATGTTATTGTTAATTTTTGAACACAAATGCAATTTTGAAAACTTGTGTTTTAAATTATTTATTTCTTAGAAGCTAATAAAATTTAAAATACTTAACAGAAAAAAAAAGAATTAACATGACTTACATAACAGATAACTAAGTTTAAAAATAATATTTCATTAAAAAAAAATACATGCGTAATAATAGAAAAGAATGACTGAATGAAGTGTATGAAACTTACATGTAATCCACCCCCCCCCCCCCCTTAAAAAATAGAGCTGGCAAATTTGTATATTAGTAGAAGCATATAAAAAATAGTTTAAAGCTAATCTAGCATAGTTTTATGAATTGTTAATAAAATTCACATACAATTGGTTAAAAAAAAACCCCTAGAATTATATATTATCTAAACTTATATAAGATTTTTAAAATTCTAAAATTTATTTTAAAATTCTGAAATCTTTTATAAAATGCAGAATCAATTAATGTAAATTTGAAAATTCTGAGAAAGTGGCAGAACTGGGCAACGCTGTACATAAATTACACTGTATGTATATGCAATAAATAATTGTACATATAGCATAACAAAATTTTATTTAAAAAGTCAAATTTAAATTTTAAAAATCTGATTTAAATAAAATTGCAATTAAAAAAAAATTAACGTATTTTAAAACAACAGACATATTGAACAAGGAAAAACAATAAACTTGGTAATTGTAAACAAACATTTAATAGACAGGAAATTTCACCAAAAAGCGCCAATCGGTTAACAATTGAAATGGTATTTGGTTAATTTTATGACTAATTTGCTCAAATGTATGAAAATTAAAGAATTTACTCATGTATTTTAAGAGCTTGGTGAATATTGAATAAAAAGTTATTTTTTTGGTGGAATTTGGGATAGTTCAGCTTTTAATGTTAGATTCCGGCAGTAAACAAATACGATAAATTATGGAATGTAACTTAAGACACATTTTTGCTTTACATAGTCCCAAATATATTTTGCATAAACAATTACGAACCATAAAAGAGAGAGAAAAAAAAAAGATAAGTTACAAATGAAGTCAACTTACTTTTGAGTTTGGAGTTACTATGAAATCCTTTCGGCAAAGTGCTTGCAGCCGTCTTCGCTGTAAGTCGCCATCTTTTGGAAACGAAAAAAACGGGAATTTTTGCTTTATCTTTATAATTTCCTTTACAATTTATAGCACAACACCTGTACGGCATTCTTCACACACTACAATTTTTGCGTAAAATTGAAATATAACAACGCATTTATTATAATAATAAAAGCCAAGCAACAACCAAAACAAAACGTGTCTACATGCTTTTTCGCCTTCGAATGAAGAAACAAGAAAAAGCTAAGCTAACGTGAAATGCATTATGGGGAAAAGGAATGACGGTAAACTATGGAAACCATGCTGAATAGCTAGTGTGGACTAAGCTCTAGTGTGGACTACTTAAGATACGTCATTTCAAAGTACAGTAACCTGCAGGGCGGCTTGCTTATATAAGGGATAATGGTTTGCCCCGCCGGCAATCATGCCCTGTAGAGGCACCCTACCCGACCTGATGAAGGATACTAATCTGCACAATCTTAAATCTCATTGTTGCCAATATCGCTTCTTTTGACACACTGTAGAGGTAGACTATAATTCCCTGTAAATCTATCTATACACGATACAGCGAGTATTGTATAAGCGTAAAGTAATATTGAGTCCCAAACAGCATACACAAAATTTATGACAAACGAAAATTAGTATGCTTTCTTTTTCTTCCCTATTATTCTAACATATTGATATAAATATCACTTACACACTGACAATAAAGAAGTAGAATGCATTTTCAAAAATTTAATTTGGAGTTACAATGATCAGAGAATAAAAAAAGGCACAGTTCAACAGCACTTCCTGCTGTGTATTCAAATACAAAATTTATTCAGCATTTTTTCATTAAATAACTTTAAATAAAGTTTGGTGCATTGCTACTCAACCGAAACTAAGAAACCACTATAACGTTCATCGTAAAAATATAGCATGGCAGCGGCCCTTGTTGGGTGGACAAAGTCAAAATTGTATCAACATAATTTTTACTTTCTTCTATCTTTACAAGTAGAAAGTATTGGTTTCATGAAAATTTTCGACTTACTGTTTTTGACGGATTTATACGTTTAAGAAGCTCCTGAACACGATTTGACCGTTTTTTGAAAATGTCTGTCTGTATGTGATATAAATGTGTGATATGTATGTGATATAAATATCTGTCTGTATGTGACAGAAATATTGTGGGCGCTCTATCTCCCGAACTAATGCACAAAATTTAATGAAACTTTATATCCAGTTAGTCCCTGATATAAATTGGTGCTGATTAGTTTTTGGCGAAAATTGCCCGGTAGGTGGCGCTTCTATGCTGCATTTTTCGCGATTTCCGCAATAGCTCTATCTGAAGAACTAATGCACGGAATTTCATCAAACTTCAGGTTCAGTTAGACCTTGACATAAATAGACGCTGATTGCGTTTTGGTGTAGATATCCCAACAGGTGGCGCTGCTATACAAATTTTTCTGGATTTTTACTATAGCTATTTCTAAAGAAATAATGCACGGAATTTCATCAAACTTCAAATTCTGTTAGACCTTGTCATAAATAGATGCTGCTTACGTTTTGTATAAATTGCCCAACAGGTGCCGCCGCTATGATACTTTTTTCATTGTTATCACGATAACTATATCTCAAGAACTAATGCACATATTTTCACCAAACTTCATATTCAGTTAGACGTTGACATAAGTTGTTGTTGATTAGTTTTGGTCTAAATCTCCCAACAGGTGGCGCTGCTATGCTGCATTTTGCAGGATTTACACAATTTTAGCAATAGTCATATCTCAAGAACTAATGTACGGAATTTAATAAAACTTTAGATTCAGTTAGACCTTGATGTCTGGTACTCGTAGAATAATTCTTAATAAATCTCACTTAACTCAAATAATCACTTTCACTTTTGTGGACTGTAGAAACAATTTTTAATTTCACTGCTCTAAATAATTCTCATACATCATCTCTTCACTAAAACAAAACACACTCTGCCTTTACAACAGAAATGACGAAATACAAAGGGTTGCCGGATTTGGCTACATGCCAGCTCCGAACATCCCACCGCGCCTTGCAATGTTTTTTAAATATTCAAGATAAATGTATTACTTAAATTTACACTATAATCATAAATGCAACAGTTCTAATCCTACATCACATAAACAGCAATAAACAATCATTGAAAGAATACCATAATAATAATACATTTGCAACAAGTTTAATTAATTATTCATAGGTAGGAGACATAGCTTTGAAATTGGGCGCTTATATTTACCCAAGGCAGTTTTCACTTCTACTACTCTAACCTTTGTGTATTTTCCAGGATAAATATTACAAATTCTCCCTAAAGACCATTGACATGGTGGTAAATTGTCCTCTTTAACAACAACTATGTCTCCAACCTTTACATTATCTTTCTCAAATTTCCACTTGCCCCTCTGCTGCAAATTGCTCAAGTAACCTGAGCTCCACCTTTTCCAGATTAATTGTGTCATTTTGGTTAAATTTTGCCAGTGATCCAGCCTATTCTCACCAATATTTGTTAAATCAGGTTCAACTATTGATGTGATAAGTCGGCCAATTATAAAATGGGAAAGGGTCAAAACGTTAAGATCATCTATGTCAGCAGACAAAGGAACAAGTGGTCGAGAATTTAACATTCCTTCTAGTTGAACCAACACCGTCAGAAACTCTTCATAAGTTAACTTTGTGTTTCCCACCACTCTCTTCAAATAATATTTAATTGATTTTACACCTGCCTCCCAGATACCCCCAAAATTCGGGCCTCTGGGTGGAAGGAACTTCCAATCAATACTTTCTGATGACATGTATCCTGCAAGAGTTTCATCAGGTTGCTGTATCGACCTTTGCAACTTTTTAAGCTCAGCATTTGCGCCTACAAAATTTTTCGCGTTGTCAGTAAATAGTTTAGCACATTTACCTCGCCTAAAAATAAACCTTTTAAGGGAAGCAATAAATGAGGCTGATGTCATATCTGACACTACCTCCAAATGCATTGCTTTCGACACAAAGCAAATAAATAAACAAACATAAATTTTGTGGTAGGTACCTTTCCTCTGGCCCCTATATTTGATAAAGAAAGGGCCGCAAAAATCTGCTCCAGTTACATTAAAGGGAAAGTTTTTCCTGACTCTTTCTTCAGGCAATTCTCCCATTAACTGATCTAGTACCTGTGGTTTGACCTTAAAACAGATAATACAATTATATACAATTTTCCTGCATACACTTCTTCCATTAATTATCCAAAACCGTTGTCTAATTTGATGCAGTAAGGTTTGGGGTCCTGAATGTAAGCATTTTTTGTGAAAATAATTAACAATTAATTCTGTTAATTTGTGTTTGCCTGGCAACAAAATTGGATACTTTTTATCATAATTTAAAGTACTGTTGCTCAACCTACCTCCTACTCTTAAAATCCCATTTTGATCTAAAAATGGATTCAAACTACATACTGAATTCATTTTTGATATTTGTTTGGACCTTTTTATATCACTCAGCACCTCCTGGAAGCTTTGCTTCTGTACCAAACTTACCAATTTTAATTCTGAAGCTTTTAATTCTTCAGATCCTAAAGGTCCTGTCTTAGGGTGGTGTCCTTTGGAGTTCCCGATGAACCTAAAAATATAACTCAAAACGCGTAAAATAGTTATATAGTTATTACTTAAACCAATTAACTCATTTACAAAAGAATCGTTCATAATCGAAAGTATTTGTTCACTAATGTTTTTAGGAGGTCCATCAGAGAATTTGAGTTCATTTTTGAACTCTTCACTGGTTTCTGTCACACGTATTGGACGGTAAGAATAGTCATTGTCCTTCAGAAACGCCGAGCTTTTCCACCACAAGTCACAGTTTAACAGTCTTTCTGGATTCATACCTCGGGATAATAAGTCAGCAGGATTTTGTTCTGAATCAATGTGACGCCACTGGTCAATGTTAGAGTTCTCTTGTATTGTAGCCATTCTACTTCGAACAAACTGCTTCAGATCTATAGGCTCCTTTTGAATCCAGGAAAGCACAATCATGGAATCTGACCATAAGAATATTTTAGTCACTGTTCCTTTAATAGCTGATAAAACTCTTTTTACCAGTTTTGTTAACAGGACGGTGTCACACAACTCCAAACGGGGTATCGTTAAACAGTTTATCGGGGAGAGTCTCGACTTGCTGGCGATTAATGCTGTCATGACGTTTCCCAGCGCATCACTAGATTTGCAATATACAGCTGCTCCATAGTAGCGCTCTGAGGCATCCGCAAATCCATGTATTTCAATACTAGTTGGATGTTCAATTACAGTACGTCTGTCAACCTTAATATTGTTTACACCTTTAAAGGACGTAAGAAACTGATGCCACTCTCGAAATTCTGCCGTGGGAAGTGCATCGTTCCAATCGATTTTTGCTCTCCATAGTTTTTGCATTAATATTTTAGCCTCCGCTATCACAGGTCCAAGCAGATCCAGAGGATCGAAAATCCTTGCTATAGTTGACAGTACTTGTCGTTTAGTGTATGAATCGCAAAGTTTCACCTTTACTCTAAAGGCAAAACAATCCTCCTTCGCGTTCCACGACACGCCTAAAGTTTCGATTTCGTTTTCAAAATTATATCCCTCTCCAGGGGTTAAAGATAGATTTTTATGATTTGAGCTCCACTTATGGAGACTCATTCCTGCTTTCTGCATAATTGCTATGAGTTGTCTTTGCAACTCCTCAGTTTCCGTTAGCGTAGGTGCACCGCACAAAACATCGTCCATATAAAACTTCTCGCAGTACCGGTGCTGCTTTCGGAAAGTTTTTCTCTTCATCGTTTGTAAGCTGGTTTAGTGTTCTCATCGCTAGAAAAGGCGCACTGACAGTTCCATATGTTACTGTTTGTAATTCGAAAGTTTTAGGCTCCTCACCATAATTATCGCTCCACAAAATTCTCTGTAAGGCATGCTGACTAGGATCTATATTAATCATGCGGTACATCATTTTTACGTCGGCCGTTAGGGCATAAACATGTTCTCTAAATTTTATCATTATTGTAAATAAATCGTTCTGAATCACTCCTCCGTTACATTGTAAATCATTAAGCGATGTGCCATTGGATGTTTCAGCCGAACAATTAAACACCACTCTTAATTTAGTTGAAAATTTTTCTGGCTTGTATATGCCGTGGTGAGGGGCATAATATGCTTCCTCGGATTCTCTAATATCTTTAATTTCTCGCATGTGTCCTAGTCTTTCATATTCCTGTAAAAACTCTTTATAGAGTTTCAAATATTGCTCATCCTTGGATAAACGAGTCCACAGCGATCTGAGTTTCCCAATATCCCTAGATTTTCCTAAACGCGATGGATTTTCTTTTAACGGCATTTTTACTACGTATTTGCCTTCCTTATTTCGCCAATGTGTACGCACCTCAGAGGAATAATCTACTAGAGACCACATCTCTTTGTTATATTGTTGAAAATCCGGTTTCAGGATCAGCGCGGATTGGCGCTTTAAAAACTGTCTGTTTTGGCGGTGATCGCTTTCTTGGCAACTTCGATTTCATTCTCGCAATAAAAATAAACGTAAACAAACCAAAGCGAAACGAAACTGTTGCTGTTTCTAGGATTTAATCTCAAAGAGGTAGGATAGAAATAAGTTATGAGAGTCCAAACCATGGTGAAAAAAGGATGGTTTAATCTTCTGGATGGATTTTCTTTTTCTGTTTTTGCTGCTGTATTTTATTTTAATGTTATAAAATGGCTTTGTCCTTGTAATAAATGTTACTTAAATTATATATATATTTTTTTTTATTAGTGATATAAGATATTAAGTACGATAACACAAATTATTTCGAGATTTCTGCTTGGAAAGCTTCAATTTGACACAATCATTTCACGAAATGTAACAAATTAATGTCAGATTTTTTTTAAATTCTAAAACGCATTAAATTATGCAGGCATTATTAAAATAACAGAAAATCGAACAGTATTTACAGTATCTTTTTTTTTCCTTACAAAAGTGAAGAATTTGTGGAAAGTTAGCAGTGACATGTTATAAAATATTATTTGATTTGATAATGTATTTTATAGGTTTTGAAAACTTGAAATCACATACTGTCTTTATTTAACAATACATTCTATAGAACATATTTTTGCTGCAATCCAGAATTTTTGTTTTGCTTTTGATGTTCCAATTTAAAGGCATATTTTTTGCAATCTTTTATATATACAATATACATATATATATATATATATTTAATTGAAAGTATAAATGTATTACAATATTTTTAATCAAAAGGAAAACATCGACAGATAACATATACGCATGTATAGAAAAAAAAATACAAATGCACAGTATTTTTTTTTTTTTGTATGAAAAATAAAAATTCCAGGATATTTCATATCTACTAAGTTAGAACTTGTGTAATTGTTTCTCTGTTAAAATAACTATTATTTTGCATAAGTTTCTGAGAAGAAATAATTTGCAACTTTTGAATGCTATAAAAAATTAAGTTTAACTCTCAAGTGTTTTTTTTTCTTTACAATTATTGAAAATAATAACCACAGGCAACTACTGAAGATGTTGACTTCTAAACAATACTTGCTGTCATAATTAGATGCTATAAAACCTTCTCAAATATAAAATGGCTACTTATGATTTTAAGTAGATTTCGTAAGAAATATTACCTATTACATTCTCCCCTATGTTGGAATTTCTGAAAAGTTTTTGCAGATCTACGCCGATCATCACTTCCAGAACCCAAAACCACCCCCAATTCAAAACTTTTATCTATCTATCTATCTAGATCACTTTTTTATGGACACGATAACTTCAATAATTCTGCACAAATCTCTTCCAAACTGATACACAAAATTAAGGGGCATAAAATATTGGTGAAGTTCGATAATGGGCAAACTCGAACCAAGGGGGGGGGGGTGAAAACAGAAAAATCCCCATAACTTCTTAATTATGATACGTATCGAATCCGTTTAAAGTTTTTAATACTTCTAGAAAAAGGGTCGAAAATTTATGTATGACAGATTTTTGATATCATTAAAAATGACCTCAAGGGGGGGGGAGGGGAGGGTTTAAGAAGAAAAGAATTCAAAACTTCGTCAATTCACAAGATATCAAATCTGCTTAAATTTATTATAAATCCTCTTAATAGTATCTACAACTTTTACTTTGACAAGTTTTTTTATAAGGCCAATTCTTATATCCCGAAAGTAAAAAAAATCCTGTCTACAGACACAGGTAGATTTTGAAGAGGGTGGTCTAAACTGCCGCATCATGGCAAAAAGGTCATTTCTTCTGCAATTCCCAATAAACAGGTGCCCCACTATCTGTATTTTCAAAATCTACCTGTGCCTATAGGCCGAGCCGTCAGGAAATTGTTTCATTAATTTGTGATCGGAAATGTATGAAATTGGCAGGTGTTCTTATTTAGAAAGTTTGTTATCAAAAGATGCTTTCAATAAAAGCAGAAGATATTTCAGAAAAGTCCGTCAGCATTTTGAACCGAATTTCCGATGCCGCAGCATTTGAAAGAAGAAAAATGTTGTCACATGACAGGAATCACTTATTGTACTGTCCTCTTAAAAAATAAATTTTGAAATTTTCTTTATATAAAGTATAATAAAGAATTTAAAAAAATTAAACATAGCTAAATTTTTACAGCTTGTTCGATGATTTTAATATATTGAGTATTTTACATTTTATCACTTTATTACAAAATGGCAGACAATTAAGCTCTTGCTTAACCACAAATTCTTATTTGGAGAAAAAAACACTTTTCTAAAAAGTAACCTATGTTATCCACAAAGAAAAAAACCCCCACACCTGATGTAATCAGCTGAAAATGATGCATTTTATTACCTATTAATGGTTTAACCTAAAAACAATTAAAAAATTATGTAGATATTCTAAAATTTTATTATAATAAAAAAATCTGTAAAAATGAAGCTCATGCTTATGCCAGGTACAATATCAATGGGTTTTAAAAAATGTATAAATAATCAATATTTAGGTAATAAACTCAATTTCACATGAGAAATCTTACAAAAAGAATAATTACCCCCCCCCCTACCCCAAGAGAAACATTCCAAATTGTTTCGAAAATTAACAAACTATAAACACAGCTGTAGACTCTCAACCTTTATTATAGTTATTCTGATCTTTTATAGCTTGGAACACTGTTGCAAGATATTTTAAAATAAATAAATAGCATTTAAGTGATCTATAAATAAGACATAATAAATTTTTGTTGGTGCACTCTGTTATAAATTCTTAAAATAGAAAACCAACAAGAGCACAGACAGGCACAGACGCAATATAAAGTTTCGACGGGAAATTGGCGGAAATTCCAAGTAGATTTTGGCGGGAGAAAAACCAGTTTGGCGGAATAAATCTACCACCACCACCTCTGATGTCGGTCAACGAAAAGGTTACCAATGTGGGGTCTAGTTTATTGTATTGTCTAAGGTACGCACAAAATGTTCCTCACATATGGCGTGTTCTCTACTCTTTGTTAATTCCACTTCAACATTTTCTATTTCCCAAAACCTTTTTAAAGTTTTATTTAAATCTTCCTCCCGAATTAACCCACAATGGATTTTTCTCTCACTTTCCTGTTCTACACATCCGCTAGCTACTTATCCGAACACCGTGTTTTGTAAAAATAGTTTCGAACTCTGTGAATATATTTGTCCTGGTCTCAACAACTCATAAAAAATTTCTGCACCTATCAACATGTCGATTTTGTCCGGAATATTAAATCGATAATCTGCTAGCGCAGTTAAATCTGAAATCTCAATGTCTACATTCAACATCCTTTGTGGAATCAAATCCGTTATCTTATTTACGACCAACATATTTAATACCCTTTCAAAGCTTTTATCTCTATTAGCTATCGTTGTCTGTACGCAACCCTTAACAGTCATCGAAGAATCATTTAAACCAGATATCAAATTATTTGTTTTATTTATTTTAAGTTGCAATCTATTAGCGCACTGCGATGAAATTAAACAAGTTTGAGATCCCACATCCAAAAGACATCTAATTTTCTGCCTTTCAGAAAATTTATCTTTAACGAGAATTCGAGCCGTACTTAATAAAACATTTTTTGTTTTATTTTGCACGAAACTCGGAGCTACCGTTTCATGCGTAGGAAAAGAATTTTCGCTTTGCACCCCCTTTATTCTACTTAACTCATCACTCGCTTGACCTACATTTTTATTACTCTGATCTTCTCTCGGGAAATGTATCAATTTATTATGTAGGCGTCCACAGAAGCAATTTCTAGCTGCACATTTTTGCACATAACAATTATAATTTAAACATTTAAAACATGCTTTATTGGATTTCACAACCTCAACTCTCTCCTTTATAGGAAGTCTTTTGAATTGCGGACACGCATATAATGCATGAAATTCATTAGTCTTACACGAGCAGGGAAGACCGAACTATGCTCGGTCAAAATTAAATTTGAGTTCAAATATCATGACCCATGACCAAAATGACCCACTAATTGAATTTTCTCGAACATGTGACTTAGCCAAACAGTCTTCTCGTGCCCGAAAACCATAGGATGCAAAATTAAGTATAAATAGTCTGAGCCGTTTTTAAGATAAAATATGTTGACCCATAATAACCCATGACCAAAATGACCCACTAATAGAAATTTCTCGAACATGTGACCTAGCCTAATAGTCTTCTCGTTCCCTAAACCTGTAGGATGCTAAATTTATTTCAAATCAACTGAACCGTTTTTAAGATAAAATAGCTTGACCCATAATGACCCATGACCAAAATGACACACTAATTGAATTTTCTCGAACATATGACCTAGCCCAACAGTCTTCTCGTGTCCAAAATCCATAGGATGCAAAATTTTGTGTAAATAGTCTGAGCCGTTTTTAAGATAAAATAACTTGACCCATAATGACCCATGACCAAAATGACCACTAATTGAATTTTCTCGAACCTGTGACCTAGCCAAACAGTCTTCTCGCGTTTGAAAACCATAGAATGCAAAATTTAGTGTAAATAGTCTGAGCCGCTTCTTAGATAAAATAGCTTGACCCACAATGACCCAAAAATGACCTATTTATCGAATTTTCTCGGACAAGTGACCTAGCCCAATGATTTGCCCGTGCCCGAAACTCGTAGGATACAAAATTTAAACAAAATCGTTAGCGCCGTTTTTTAGATAAAATTAATTTGACCAGCGTTGACCCAAAAATGACCCACTAATCGAGAGTTCTCGAACATGTGACCCAGTCTAATAGTCTTATCGTGCTCTAAAATGGTCAGATACAAAATTTCGTCAAAATCGTTTGAACCGTTTTTGACCATGACCCTAAATGACCCACTAATCGAATTTTCTAGAACATGTGACCTATCCCAATGGTTTTCTGGTATTCCCAAAACGGTAGGATACAAAATTTCGTCAAAATCGTTAGAGCCGTTTTTAAGATAAAATTTGCATATATATATATATATATATATATATATATATAACCCCACACAAGATTTGCTCGTATTAGAATATATGATAACACGCATTTAACATTTTTTATCTCAGATAAAAATACACTAGACATTCCCTTTTGCGATCGGAAATTTTGGAATTTATTTTCTCGCTTGTTTTCATTTAAATTTCTCATACCTACATTTGACTCACTTTTGGTTTTATTTCTAACAGATAGAAAAATCGCATTCTTTCGCAAGTTGCTTCGGCTTCAAATATGTTTTCTCTTGTTTAATTGCAATATGATTCATTAATTCGCGATCCAATGAATCGAAAATTCTATCTGATACAATTAACTCACATAATGATTTAAAATCAGACACCTCGCGCAGTTGACAATAATATTCGAAAGTAGCACTTAATCTTGAAGCGAATTGTACATAATTATCTGAAGGTAATTTATAAGCTTTCCGGAAATTATTTAAACACTCTTGCGGTGTGGGTTGAAACTCCTTTAAAACTATAGTTTTCAATTTATCATAGTTACTCAAATCTTCCTCAGACATATAAATCATTAAATTACTAGCTTTCTCACCCAGAATGTTTAAAAGAATTTCGGCTTTGAACTCGTCCAGCACGTTTTTTTTTTCTAAATGCTTTCTCCAGTGACTAGAAAAACAGATTAAAGGACTCCGCTCTCGAAGGAACCGGGATAGTTAAGATTTTAATACTTTTAATAAAACTTTCTATGTTATTGCTTACGGACTCCGTTTCCGATTTTAAAACTCCTGAAAGCGAAGCGCTTTCATTCGACTCTTTGCGAAACTTAGCTAATTCTAATTATTTTTCTAATTGTGCCAATTTGATTTTTTCAAGCTCAGAATTTTGAGAGGGTTCCTTACGAATATTCGCTAATTCTATCTCTTTCTCTAATTGCGCTAATTTAATTTTCTCTAGTTCTAGTTTCGTTTTTTCGGCTTCCTTCCGAGATTTAATTTCCTCAACTACATATTCCACTACGTTTTTCATTAATCCCTCATTTTCATAATGCTCACTTTTCTCTATAATCCTCCTTAAATCTACAACTTTACTTCCCTCCTGTACTGTTAATCCCAATACGCCGCTGAAGTCGTGACGTCATCAATATGGCACTGGGCATAAACAGACTGAAGTGCCCATTGACATAACATGGACGTAAAAAATAAAATCTTCCAGGAATAATAATTTTTATATATAAGAACTTTCAGGCACTATTCTGCAAAGTTTAAGGTACGCTTTTCATTATGAATTCCCCAAACTTCTGATTTTGTGATTTAAAATTGATCAATTTAATAAAAACTCATTAGCTTAACTCCGGTTAGACAAACATCATGGTTGTTTACATCGGCTGAATTGGTGATATTTACATTCATGTCTGTCAAGATATCTCTGTCTCTCTCTACTTATAAGTAAAACTTTTAAATTTAATTTAACAATTTTACTAATTATATTTAAAAAAATTATTAAAGTTATTTTATAAATTATTATAATACATAAATGATAAATAATATTTAAATTAAGTATATAAATTATATATTAAATATATAAAATATGATATATTATAATAATATAAAAAAATATAAAACGTAATATATTAAATTATTTATATATTACATTAGATTAATATTATGAATAATTAATACTAATAATAAATAATCATTTATCAGTTTAAATGATTAATTAATATAATTGATATTAATAAATAATATAAAATTAATTAATAATAATCTTAATTCATAATTATTTAATTATATATATATATATATATATAATTTTAATAATAATAATTTTTTAATAATTAATTTTATATTATATATTAATATCAATTATATTTATTAATCATTCAAAATGATAAATGATTATTTATTATTAGTATTAATTATTCATAATATAAATTTAATGTAATATATATTTAATTTAATATGCTTAGATTATTATTATTATTATATTATGGATTATATTATAATTTTATATTATAATATTATTAATATTTATAATTATATTAATACATTTAAATTTATATAAATTAATAACATAAATAATAGAATTATTACAAATTATAAATTATCATAGTAACATAATTTAATTATTATTAATTAAAAATAATTATAATAATATGAAGTAAAATATTAATTATTTAATAATTATATTTAATATTAAAAACTATAATTAATATTAATAATAATAAAATATTTATAATTATAATTAGTATTAATCTTAATAAATAATTAATATTGTATATATAAATAATAACACAATGAATTATATTGAATTAATAATATAATATATTAAATTAAAATTCTAAATTTTAATATATTAAATATATAAAGTATTGTAATATGTAAATTATTAAAAATAATCTAATATTTTTTTAATTTTAATATGATTTTATCTTTACTTATAATTAAAACATCAAATTACTTTTAAGTAAAGAGAGATAATTACATCGTGACGGTCCCGATTCAGACGATGTAAACAACCGCCATGTTTGTCTAACCGGAGTTAAGCTAATGACTTTTTAATAAATTATTCAAATTTAAAGCATAAAATCAGAAGTTTGGTGAATTCATAATGAAAAGCGTACCTTAAACTTTGCAGAACAGTGCCTGAAAGTTCTTAAATATGAAAATTATTATTCCTAGAAGATTTTATTTTTTTACGTCTATGTTATTTCAATGGGCACTCCGATCTGTTTATGCCCATCGCCATGTTGAAACGTCACACTTCAGCGGCGTATTCTTCAGCTACAAACTTAAGCTGATCCTTATTTAAATTATCTATAATTGACATATTTAATTATCGAAAACAAAACTAGGAAAAATTGCTCTCACCTCAAATCGCTGCGACAAACACGAATGCACGCTGACTGTCCAATCACTAAATATAAATATTATTACACCAGTACATCTTCGTAGAACTAAGATGATCCACAATGTTACTCGCTGTCTTAATCACAATAAATATCCGCACAAATTTATCATCACTGTACTCCGGCTCACAGGGCCAGATGTTTGGTACTCGTAGAATAATTCTTAATAAATCACTTAACTCAAATAATCACTTTCACTTTTGTGGACTGTAGAAACAATTTTTAATTTCACTGCTCTAAATAATTTTCATACATCATCTCTTCACTAAAACAAAACACACTCTGCCTTTACAACAGAAATGACGAAATACAAAGGGTTGCCGGATTTGGCTACATGTCAGCTCCAAACATTTGATGTAAATTGGTGCTGATTTTTTTTAGTGTATACGTAATCTTTGTGAAATAGAAGAAAGTTTTGGGATTGGCACATCTGACTAGTTAATAAATGTCTTACATATTAAATTTTATAAAATTTCACTTTTTGAGCAAGATGCATCCAAACCTAATCAGTACCAATATATTTCAAGGTCTATCTTCACAGGAAGTTTGATAAATTCCATAGATGCAGAGATATAGGTATCATTAAAATTGTGGGAAACACATCACCGGCGCGTCACTAGTTCGGCAAAAAATACCCAAACCTAGTCAGCACCAATTTATACCAAGGTGTAACTATAGCTCCATTTTAATTAAATTCCGTGCATTGATTCTTGAGCGATTTCGGACACAAAATATGTGCTATAAACAGACTATTAGATAAACATTTTGCCAAAAATGCTTAAATCGTGTTTAGGATATCTCAAAACGTGTAAATCCATTAAAAAAAATAAAAAATTTCACTATTCCATTATTTTCTTTTATGTATAAATATATACATAAAAAATATGTATCGAAAAAAGTAAAAAAGTGCTAAGAATCGAAACATCTTTTAAAAACTTAAGCATGGACATACGTTAAACTCTCCAAAAAAAAAGAAAGTGTATAACCTGTTTTATTGGAAGTCGGTTAAAAATAGGAAGAAACTGATCAAACATTAATAAATCTATAATTATTAATGTCGGTAAACGTCAGTGTGTGTTTATGTGTGTGCGTCTGTGTCTGGACACGCAAAGGCTCCGTGTCCAGGCGACGGACCGACGCGATTCCGGTACCAAAAAATTCGGAAAAACCGCGCGACTCCCAAGTTACAGTCGCCAAGGAGTCCGATCCCAATCCAGAGAGTTAATTAACAAAACTGTTTTAATTACTCGAAACGAGACCTATTTTGCAAAGGATTTCACATTTTATCAAAAACCACAAAAGCTCTCCTCTGAAGGGTTGCCAGTCAAAAAACCAGACGAGAACATGGTGGTTGCCAGGGAGTAAATTAAGCTAAAAACTTTATTGGGGAAGGGGGGGTTGAAATTGACTCGCATCTCGGAATGTTCCGGGCCTAGAAATTCGGAATTTGGACAGACAGAAGCAGGAGAGCATCTACTTTCAGATATTCGAAAAATCATTTCTCTACGACTCGTACAACCGAAAAATTCCTCTAAAAATCGATCGATAAAAATTTCTTTTTTATTTCTTTCGAGACGCAGGTGGCATTTCATTTCCTCTCCGCACGCCGAGAGCTCGACAGATACGGCGCCAGTCCAAAAGCACAAATTGATCAGACGTCAGGTGATTTTTAAACTGTGATTTTTCAGAGCCCCCCCCCCCCCCCATTTCAAAATCTAAAGGGCAAACTTGCACAGGGCGACGCAAAAAAAGATCAGCTCTCAGAAAATCAAAAAATTATTCTTATATCTTCATTACTAGCTGAGATTTTAATTACGAGCTGAGATGTTAATTACAAGCCGAGACATTACATAATTATTAATATTTTTCCTATGCCCATATTAAAATAATAAATTAAAAGCCGATTGAGAACCGAAGATTCTCTGGTAAGATGTTTAAACTGCATTATGGGTAATTAAATTAAAGTTTTTCAATTACCGTGCGGGCCAGATATTATGATTTTAAGAATTAGGCCTGCGTCAAAAATTATGTGGTGGGGGGGAGCGCGTTTTGCCTTTTCGGGAGGAGAGGGGGAGGGGCGTGAACACAATTAGGAAATACAATAAAGCGATCTGTTGGAAACTTTACGTTATTTTATAATTCATAACATAAATTTTAAAAATGAGGCCGCGTCAAAAATTATGAGGAGGGGGGAGCGCGTTTTGCCCACACGGGGGGGGGGGGAACTTTTCTATATTTTGCCGAAACTACTTATGTGATATATCGTTCGAAAGGGCTGTGAACGCTTATTCATGTTACGCATCTCCGGTGTCTATTCCCCCACTCCCCCTCCAACGGGGCACTTTTCTAAATTTTGCCGACATCCATCATGTGATATATCATTGGAAAGGTCTGTGGACGCTGAATCATATTATGCATCTCCGGTGTCCATCTCCCCACTTTTCCCCCCCAAGGGGGTACTTTTCTATGTGATATAGCGCTGGAAAGGTCTGAGACTGCTTAATCATATTATGCATCTCCGGTGTCCATCCCCCCACTTTGCCCCCTCCCCCCCAAGGATGGTACTTTTTTAAATTTTGCATACACCCATCATGTGATATATCGTTGGAAAGGTCTGTGACCGCTTAATCATATTATGCATCTCCGGTGTCCATCCCCCCACTTTGCCCCCCCCCCCAAGGGTGGTACTTTTCTAAATTTTGCATACACCCATCATGTGATATATCGTTGGAAAGGTCTGTGACCGCTTAATCATACTATGCATCTCCGGTGTCCCCCCACTTTCCTCCCCAAGTGGGGTACTTTTCTAAATTTTGCACAGATCCCTCATGTGATATATCGTTGGAAAGGTCTGTGACCGCTGAATTATACTATGTAGCGCGTGCGCAGCACGACTGCTATACGGTGCCTCAGGCAGCGGGGACACGAGCTGGAGGTTCGTTCAGTTAGAGGTTTATACTATTCGATGTGCAAATTAAGGGATTATCCGTTACCGAAGGCAGCGGGGACACGTGTCGGAGGTTTGTTCTGTTCGAGCTTTACTCTATTCGTTGTGCAAATTAAGGGATTAACCGGTGCCGAATGCAGCGGGGACCGGGTTGGAGGTTCTTTCGGTTCGAGGTTTATCTTATTCGAGGTTTTACAAGATTCAAAGCACCGATGTAAATTAGGGGCCCGCTAGTGGGCGAAGCCAGCTAGTAAACTAAAAATAAAACATTAATTATAAAAGAGCGAGCGAGCACAGAATTTGCTTCGTCTAGTTGCAAATGACGAATGTCTTACTGTATATAACTGCCCACGCCTCTTATTTCAATGGCGGGACGAAATGTTGTAATTAAATGTTACGCTGTTTGCCCTTTCCAGCACAGTACGCAGCAGTTTGTGTAATATCAATAATAATAATAAAAATCAACAACAGTTTTGTCAGATTTTAAAATTTATTTCCCTTTCTTAGAGAGTTCTTTATTACTTCTAGTAATATGTAAAATTTTAAATAAATCAGCGACACATCTTCATGTGAGATTTAAGTGCATAATAAATAAAATGTTTTTTTTTCTTACAGAATTGCGTACGTTGTCGGAAAACTTTAGAAGTCTTTTCGCAAGTAAAGAAAACTCCGACAAAACTCTGCTTGTGCAGGAAGAAGAGTACAAAGCTCACGAAGCAGTTCTGGTTGCACGATCATCCGTCTTTGCTGCCATGTTCAAGCACGACACTTTGGAGAAACAGATCGGAACCATCACCATTCCAGACTGCGATTCCGATACTTTTCAACAGTTTTTGGAGTTCCTGTACTGTGGCCAACTTGAAGAGATATCATTCTGTAACGCGCTCCACTTGTATGAGACATCGGACAAGTATGACGTCCAAGAGCTCAAAACATTCTGCGTAGATTATCTAGTGGAGAATATGACAGAAGAAAATTTTCGTGAAGTTGTGATCATGGCTGATAAATACGGCGATGCAAGATTATTCTCTGCCGTTCAAGATCTTTTCAATAAAGACCTGAGCAAAATTTTGGACACATGTGAGTGGGAATGTTTGTTGGAAAACAACTATGGCATAGCAAAAGTGCTTTTAAAAGGAATGGCGGCGAAAATGAATGAACTCGTTAATTCTAACGAAACTCTAACTGAACTTGCAAAAGTATATAAAGCTCAGAGAAAATTTCCTTTTTGAACCATCGTTGATTGTGAGTCCTTGTTGATAGAGGATCAGTTTTTTTTAAAAAAAAAGCTTTCTAATGATGTTTGGCAAAGCAAATTTTGAAATATGACTTGACTTTGTAAAAATGATGGGAAATTAAAATAATTGTTGGCAACTGCTATAATGAAAAATGTTTAAATTTAATAGAAAAAGGATTTTAGATTTTTGGTTTTTTATCTCTCTATATTAAAATAATGCGATTTTTTCAAATTTTATGATTTGAACTTCATAGTACATATTCAGCTATAAGTGCACAAAATTTCACGCTTGTAAGTTACATAGTTTCTGAAAACCGGCTCTGTGAGGACAGACAACATAGCGGGAGTAATAGGGATTCGTGAGATGAACGAAACCCTTAAAAACAATTTCATTAATGCTCATAGTGCACAAAATCTTTTGATTAACTCAAAAGTTAAGTAATTATAATTAATTTTGAAATTGCACTTACCAGAATCTAATGGCCTTTTTTTTGTTTTTATAAATAGCTGTTTTTATTAATTTCACGCAATTAATAAAATTTTTAATATTGTAATCAATTTATTTTTTTAACCGTGCCTGGCATAATTTATAATGTGGCAATGAACACCCAATCATGAAGCAGAGAATAGTGTTCAAGGGCATAGGAAAATTCGGGGCTCATGGGGCTCACGCTCTCAACATTTAAATAAAGACAATTTTTTAAGTCACACAAATCTATTATTTTCTGTCTTAAATGTTTGATTATTCATCTCTGACAAAACAACTCTGTACATACAAAAAAAAAAAAAAAAAACTATAAAATTAATTAAATTTATAGTAGTAATGAAACTGGTAAATCTACAGATCAGGAGGCTCAAATGTCAGTTCTGCAATTTTATTTTTAAATAATTTTATTTAGTATTTAAAACATTCAACCTACACTTTCATTTATTTGATATTTTTATACAAATTACTAAAAATAATATATCAAGCAGTTTTAGGAAGTTTAACTGTTAAGAATAATAGGAAATACCATTCCATACTCCAAGACATTTCTTTTTCTTTCTTTCTTTCTTTCTTTTTTTTTTTTTTTAGATTTTTTTAAAACTAAACTTTCTAAATCCCCCATTGTCTGAATAATTTGATAAATGTAATTCTTTGAAATTTAGTATTTTAAACATGCTATCTAAAATAATTAAAATATTGATGTTGTGATAATGACAGTAATTAATTAAAATAGTGAATTATTCTCATAAATATTTTGTTAATTTTTGATATCATAATTGTTAAATTTATTTGAAAATGACTATTTTATTTCATTGATATGTTTTTTATGTGTTGTGTTTCATCAAATGAATTTTTTTTAATTTATATTAATTATTTAACTCATATTTACATAAATTAAATAACTCAATTGGCTTTTGATATTGCCTATGCCAAAAGTGTAGAATTATTAGAAACTTAATAAAGAAAATAGAACAAACCAAAAGCTAACTAAAATTTTTGGATAAGTAGACAATACTTATATAAGGTCAATCAAATTAATGAATTAACCCAATCTCTTCTATGAGATTCTGGTACTCACACCATTGCAAAATCAAGGAGTAAAAATCATACATTACTCAACATAAATTTATAATATAATACAGAAAAGGAAAATCCCATAGGATTATATGGGATTTCCTCCTCAATTTTTCAATTATTGCTGTAACTTTTTGAGTTTTCATGATATTTCACTGGTCTTTTTATATGAGTTGCCCATAGTATTGACTATCAAATCATAACAAAAAATCTTCGCTGTAGTTCGCGCATACGCAGTTAAAATTTATTTCATACAAATATCCATATCTCATCAAATATTCAATATATTAATTTTTTAATTACAGTATATAGTCCAGGGGAAATGTACAAAAAAAAAGGCGTTACCTTGCAAAAGGTCGGGTAGAAGATTTTTTTTTCTGACTTGTATATAATGAGGCCAGCATGAAAAAAACGAATTATCCAACAAAATTTCTTGAGGGAGAATTTTCTGTGGCCAAAAAACAAGAAATTTTTGAGACTTTTTTCGTTGTTTTTTAAATATCTCGAGACTCGCTGTCGTAGCGTATTATTTGTTAATTACAATGTTAAAGAAGACAAAATTCTCTACAACTTTCATATTTACAACTTTTTAATACACTCAATAGCAAACGCAGTACGACATTTAAAAAATAAGACATTTTTTTCGATTTCCTTAAAAACCGTGAAAACCGTAGTTTTGTCCCGCTGATTCAAATGTTCTCCACGGATTTAATCATGGATGTCAACTTATACATATTGATAGCAGTAAATTATATGTTATTTGCACGCCCTCTTTCTTAAGGGCAGTACAGGCTTTCGAAAATGAAGCTATTTTTCCAACTTACATACCCACTCGATATAGATAGAGTGGGTATTGGAAAGAGGACAAATAACTGCAGGGAAAAAGAAAAATACCTCCTCTAGAGCAGGTGTTGGTACAAATTATGGTACGCGAAGCTCTGGCTACTAGTGCAGAGAAGTCCGATAGTGGTACGTGGAATAAAATACAGAATCTAGCATATTACTATGGAATGAAAAATACAGACAGTAGTATATTACTATGGAATCAAAACCGGCTTGTCTTTATTGCTTGGAAATTTAAAAAAAAAAATCGATTTCGGATCTGCAAACGTTTTTTTTTTTTTTTCTTTGTTACGAGAAATGTTTGTTATTGCAGACTTGCTGAAATTCGCACACAGCGCTTATGATACAATCAGTTTTCCAGAATAAAAAACATAATTATTAGATTTATATGGATAAAAATTGAATTTTTTTATAAAGACCGAATTATAAAATTAATGAATGAAGTATTTTAATTAGCAGAAGAACTCTTTTAAATATTCTTTATAAATTGAATTATTTGAAGGTAAAGTCTGGATGGTTGGAAGTAGGAGGAGCTTGTGTGAGTAGAAGTAGTTAAAACAAAATAAAATTCCAAGTGTAATTTATAACACATTGTTCTCTTCGTACTGGAAGAGCTTCTAGGGGTGTTGAAATTAAAGTTTTATTTCAAACATATTTCACAAATTAATTCATTCTGTTGATTGAAATATTTTTCTTCTCTTGTACAAAATGTGCATAATTTCTTTCTATTTCATGAAAATTAGTTTTTAACAGAGTAAGGTTATTTAAAATGGTGATCTGAAATCAAACAAAAACTGTGGTCATATGCAGTGCGGATTTGAGGTACAGCTACATTTAGGTACATAATAAAGAGGTAAAGCTACATAGGTACATATGTTTTGAGGTAGTATATACATAAATGTATGAAGAAACTTGCAAGTGCAAATGCGCGATATTATTGTCGCATTTATTATTAATACAGTTGTATCGAGCCTATGTTAAATGCGCTAACTAAGCTTTGTATAAGAAATTCGGGTACTTTTCGGTTAGCCGGGCGCCAGTGATATATGTACATATATAAATATATATTTATATACATATATGTATATATTCATACATATATGTGTATATATATGTGTATGTATATATATGCATATGTGTAAATATATGTGTATATATATGTGTGTGTATATATACATGTATATATATCACTGGCGCCCGGCTAACCGAAAAGTACCGAAATTCGTTTCTCATTTGAGACACCCTGCTACTGTATCTCACGATAGAGGAAAGAAGTGAACTTATTCAGCTCTCCTGTGATGGATTACTGGAGTCCACATTCAAACGGATGAATGTAACTGATTTTTCGTTGGCGAGAATGTGAGGGTACCGTCTGATATCGTCAAAGTCTGCTTGTGTTTAGCACAACATATCTCTTTCAATGTGCTTTTCTCCCCCTTCGTTATATCAAAAACAGGAATAAACTAAACATCGAATCTGACTTATGACTAAAACTACCTAATATTGAGCCAGACGTGAGGAAGCTGTGCTTGATAAAACAAATCCACCCTTTTCATTAGCTATAGAAGCAAATTAGTGTAATCACCCTACTGTAACAGTATATGAATCAGTGTGCGCCAATATGTCATTAAGTATTGTGGCTTTTTTCCTATACCAAAACACTTTTTTTATATTGTATACATTATTAAAATTTAATGGTGATACTACTTTTTACTTGAATGTTATTATGAAGCAATCTATCTTAGTATCAATTTAGTAATGTAATCATTAATTTTTATATACAATAAAACCTGCTATGACGGAAACTCGAAAGACCGAGTATATATTTCGTTTTAGACAGGTTCTTTGTTATAGGTTTTTCTATATTAGCTTTACATTTGTTACCTGGTGGTACGCGGAAGTATGAACTTCGATTTAGTGGTACGTCAGTCTAAAAGTTTGGGAACCCCCTGCTGTACAGGAACACGATCCTGATATATCTTCTATTCAGGATAACTGAATGCTAATAATCCTACAACAGTCTCATCAAAGAGACAAAAATATTGTTAAATATCCCGTAGAAATTATTATTATTAAAATACATTTTTTCATTTAGCTTATGCAGTCATATAGTGGACTTGAGATAGGGGATGAATGTAACAACAAAAATTTTTATATGATCTACAGTCATAAATAACTTGGTATTTCATTTGATAAAAGGTAGCACTGAGATTATTCAACAGATATAGTTTCAAAACAGTACCTATTACAGAAGATTAGAATATTCCACAAAGTGTATTTTTCAACAACCAAAGTAAGTTTCTCTGTTTGAGCTTTAAAGCATTTAATAGATAAAATCTTAAAATTTTATGTATTTTTGCACGTAAAATGTTATAATCTCTTGTTATATTTATATAATAAAAGTGGAAAAATATTAACAGTATTTACTAAAACTAATATTCTGAGCATTTTTATAAAAATAGTGATCTCAAATATTTTATTGATAGAATTTTTAAATTTTACAATAGATATAAATGCATAATATTTGTTAATGAAATAATCTGTTGTCATTTTTATTGTATATATTTTATAAGGTAAAAGTATTTGTTACATAAGATATATTTATTTTTTGAGTACTTCCTTTTAAATGGAACTACAATTCAATATTTGCTATATTTAAAACAGTAAAACATTAAAACATATGTCATCAATAATTGGTAAATAAAATATACAATTGTACTGTATAATAAAATGTTTATGGAATAAAATGAACAATATGTATGCATTATAAAAATAATTATTAAAATTAAACAAGCTTTTTTTTATTGAAACTGTCGTGCCAATAAGTAACTAAATGCTGAAATATTCTTTTAAACAATACTTAAAAGTTAACAATTGTATATACTTAAAGTTACTGTCTAAATATGAAAATTGTCTCAGTCATCCACACTCTCCCCTACTTGCTAACTTATATAGATTTATTGAATATAAAATATGTATGTTGTGATGAAAATGAAGAAGAGGGTGTGCAAATAATAGATAATTTTCTGCTGTCATTATGTAGATGTTGACATACATCATTATATCCGTGGGGAACATTGAATCATCGGGATAAAACTACGTTTTTCACGGTTTTTAAGGAAATCGAAAAAAATGTCTTATTTTTGAAATGTCGCACTGCGCTTGCTATTGAGTGTATTAAAAAGTTGTAAATATGAAAGTTGTAGATAAATTTGTCTTCTTTAATATTGTAATTAACAAATAATACGCTACGACAACGAGTCTCGAGATATTTAAAAAACAACGAAAAAAGTCCCAAAAATTTCTTGTTTTTTGGCCACAAAAAATTCTCCCTTAAGAAATTTTGTTGGATAATTCGGTTTTTTCATGCTGGCCTCATCATATACAAGTTGGAAAAATACAATCTTCTACCCGACCTTTTGCAAGGTAACATGTACATTTCCCCTGCACTAATACTATTTCTACGATTTTTTGTCAAGTTTTTGAAAAACTGTGTTAAATTCGACTACAAATTTTGCATGCTATTAAAAAAAAAAAAAAAAAAAGAAAAGAAAAAAAGAAAAAAAAACTTTTGAATTTTTCACAGAAACGTTAACATCTTCACGAATATACGTGCTATGCTTTCACAAATGCACACAAATGTTGAACAGGATCTACATAGTCATTTGCTATAGTGACAGATCATTTGTAGCATTTTCTGTTGCTTCGGTGATCAAAAATATTATTTTATTATTAAAATTATTACGACATTGACATGAGCATGAAGTCAAACATGTTCTTTACATTCTCAAAGTCCAAGAGCATTCCGGGCATTTCTTCACGAGTTTCAGTAAGATATTCGACGAAACGTCTGAAATTGGTCACTGCCTCTTAATTTTCGGACAATAGTGTACACAATATCATTAATTATCTCTTTGTAGATTTTAGTAGAATGATATTAGAACTTGATATGTTTTTGAAATTCATAGATATTATAATTATATATGTATATATATATATATATATATATATATATATATATATATATATATATATATACAGGGTGGTTATAAAATAAGTATCTCTATTTGGAGCTGTCTGTCGCTTGAAGGAATAGCCGGAATGAAACCAAAATCGGTACACTTACTATTCGAGAAGGGGGAAGAAGAATGGAACAATAAAAAAATAATTGCAATGATCGCCGACAGATGGCGCTTTTGAGTGTGACATATAATGTATAATATTGTGTACCGTGGAGGTGTCACAAACGTCACTTACTTTACCGCATATCACAACATGTGCGAAACATCACTCCTGATGCATTACATTCCGCAGTTGAGCACGTCGTGTATCGCCTGGATTGTGTCCTCCAACAAAATGGCCATGTGGAACCTGAACATATCGGCACCGCAATGCGAAAGCGTAGTCACATTCACTGTGACATTTTCCAACAAATTAGGTATTCCATCTGGTTTGACGCCTTAATTTTTTGTTCTTGTATTACACATTACTTTTCACACTCAATAGCGTCATCTGTCGGTTATAATTGCAATTATTTTTTTTACGGTTCCATTCTTCTTCTCCTTTCTTGAATATTAAGTGTACCGATTTTGGTTTCATTCGGGTTATTCCTTCAAGTTACAGACAGCTCCGAATAGAGATAATTATTTTATAACCACCCGGTATGTGTGTGTTATATAAAAATTTTACTTTGCGATATTCCTTTAAATTATTCTAAATTCCGACAATATTCATTATTTCCCTATTTCTAAATATTACCTATTCCTATTTAATTTTCTTTTAAATTCATAACGCGTATATTATTAATAATTTTATTCAAAATCTTAATCTAAAGCTTTAAGTCAATTCATAAATTTATATCAACTATTCAATTTATAATCTTTGCTCATTTTAAGTAAGAATGAAAGCCTCTCATGCTTAGTATGGCCTTACTAAATGTGTATGAATTTTATCTATAAGAAGATTATCTGAAGGGGTTTAAAATATGTCAGGGAAGTATTCCTATGAATGGCATGACTAAAGAAAGGTATTTCGAAGAACCCTGGATACCAAGAGGATGGAAGAAGGGTGTGTCAATCAGTGAATTATGCACAGGGGAAGATGATAGCGTTTTTGGCCATGAACAGGAGAGTCGGACTATTTTTGGGGGGTTCCTGAAATGTACAAAAATGTCTTGTAAATATCATCTCAATTTTCACTATCATGTTATTTTGGAATGTTTGTTTTTAAATAAATCTTTTTCGTTTAATACTTCCATCAATACTATATGATATGTTTAATTATTTGTATGCGACCACAATACTACAATACATTCATTTTCATTCATTTATTATTTTTTTTTTAACTTTCATTCACGTTACTTCATCAATTCATTTTCGTTCATTCATTCAGTCATTCATTTTTTTATTCATTCATTATCTTTCATTTATTTCTTCATCTATTTTCAATTATTCGTCTATTCATTCGTTCATTTATTCTTTCATTTTTATATTTTCATTAATTTCTTAGTTAATTAATTAATTCATTCATTCATTTCTTTCATTCGTATATTAATTTATTTAGTTTTATTCATTCATTAATTTTTATTAATTCATCCATTTCATTCCCTCCTTTCTTATTCAATCATTTTCATTCCATCAATCGATTATTCTTCCATTCCTTTATTTTCATTCAGCTATTTATTCAATTCCTTCATTCATTTATTTTCCTTCATTCGTTCATTCATTCGTTTTCATTCATGCATTGTTTTCATTCATTCATTCATTTTCTTTCATTCTTTCATTAATTTCAGTCATTCATTATTTAATTCATTAATTCATTTTCATTCATTTATACATCTATTCACTTATTTTCAGTCATTAAGATTTCTTTTAATAAATCATTTCTATATTTATATTTTCTTTAGAGGATTTTCTTTTCTTTTCAGAATTTATAACCATTTTTTAAGATTTATATTTTATAAAATCTTACATTCTTATTCTTGCATGTATAATATAATATAACTACGAGGCTTTGGCGCATCAAAAAAGTAAGAAAACTTTTCTTTATTTTAATAAACATTGTATATACTGTAGATTCCAAAATAAAAATCATAATTTTATTCATTTTTTATAGCTTTATGTTTGTACAAGGGAAACCGTAACTTAGAAAACAAAACAGATGCAATTTTCCATGATAGCAAATTCTAACATTTCAGAGACACTTCTGGTATTAAGGAAATATAATATTTAATAAAGGTAAATTTCGATCTTATTTCAAGTACTTTATTACTTACCCATCATACGTAGTATAGGCTAAGTCTTGCAAACGTTTTAAAAATCGAAATATATACATATATATATATATATTGACAGATTTACACGTTTCAGACACTGGAGATTCCGAAAAACATATTTTTAGAAAAAAAAATTTGCCGTCCGTCTGTGTGTGTATCTGTGTTTCTATAAATGCTCTAGCTCCCGAACAAATTGAGATAGAGACTTGAAATTTGGTATGTACTTAGTATGTCATAATGGGAAGAAACTTATTGAATTTCAGCAACCTCGATTATTCGGAACTATTTATTTCGGACTCTCGAAATATTTGTTCTGATAAAAGGTATATAAAAATTTTCGAAATTGTTTATTTTAAGGAGTGAATATGAAAGACAATAAGAAAACATAAATTTTGCATAAAGAATAAACTCGAATGAATAATTAGTTGCCGAGATATATGGAATCATATTTTCTACACTCTTCGATTTTTCGTGACCCTGTATTTCATTCAAATTGCAATTCAAAGATATATTTTAATTGGAAATGAGACGCTTAATCCGACGCAGTAAACTGTTAGTTAATATGATAATCCTTTTTGGAGTTATAAGATGTTTCTTTTACGCAATTCAGTAATAGAGCATTTAAAGTTTATGACGTCATCAAGCCACGATTTCATTCGAATTGCAGTGCATTTTATAAATAGTTTACACATGTTTTATTTTCATATTTTATATTATGCATATCCAAGATGGGCAAGTATTACGGTGGCCCACAACGACTAGTTTGTTTTCTAGAAAACAAAAACTACGATGTATATAAATTTGTGTTAAAATTCAGAGCGGTTCTGCGATCCCTCATTTATAATGTGTTAACAAATTAATGACATGTAATAACATGATGGCTTAACAACACGCCACTAATGAAGTCAACTCCTTTGACTCAACTTTATTGCTTTTAATATGATAGTCTTAAATGTTTAATTATGTTCTGAAAAGTAATATATTAAGCTTTGGTATCTCCCGCAAATTTCAACAGTTTAGTTATATTTGCTTTGGTCTCTGTTGTGTGCCGAAGTACTGGATATTTTCTAGTAAGTGATATACATAATTCGATTTTAAAATTTTTAGTACAGTTTAATGTAAATCCTGATAATGTTCGCTAATTAATTTTAATTCTAACAGAATTATCTTTCGCTTAATTAAAAGAAAATAATTTTTTCATAATGCTTTATGCAAATGAATAAACTTAAGGACATTTAAATATTGTTAAGAAAAAAGCATATTCCTTTAAATTTTTTTGGCAAATAGGACGATTATAGCAGATAAAAGTATGCATATATAAGCATCATAAACTTTATTTTGGGACCTTTAATTAAACAAGCTGAATATTGTTGACAAATGAGGTGCGATCGTACTGAAACTAGCTTCAGTGAAATAAATTATATAGTCTGTTATTATCATATGATTAATTAAATGAAAATAATTATTTCATAATGCTTTATGTAAACGAATAAACTTAAGGACATTTAAATATTGTTAAGAAAAAAGCATATTCCTTTAAATTTTTTTGGCAAATAGGACGACTATAGCAGATAAAAGTATGCATATATAAGCATCATAAACTTTATTTTGGGACCTTTAATTAAACAAGTTGAATATTGTTGACAAATGAGGTGCGATCGTACTGAAACTAGTTTCAGTGAAATAAATTATATAGTCTGTTATTATCATATGATGAATTTACGTAATAAATTAAGTACATTTAAGTTGGCAACATTTTATCTTTAGTTGACATTTACTGAAAATTCCAATGGGAACCTTAAGCCTAGCTTTGAAATTTTTTGCGTTCTGCTCCGATTTTTTGACATTCGTGAAAGAATTCTGGTTACAATGTGCGCAAAATAGAAAATTTGGACCACTTGGATTTGTGAACTTTTGTGATTTTTTCGTGAGTTATTTTAAATTCTGAGGCAAATTGTCCAAATTATTAAAATTATCTGGTTTTAATCGTTTAGCCCAATATAGTTAATGTTATTATCTTTTCAGTGAACATTATTCGAAATTCGTACATCAAATATTTTTATGCGATTTCTAGAGTTTTTTTTGCGTTTTGCAGGAATTATTTGACACTTGAAAAAGGAATTCGGTTTCAAACTAATAAAATAAATTTTATCCTCCTCGATGTTTGATTTTTTACCGAATATCAGTGCGTATTTTTGCGTTTTGCGGCGATTTTTGAAATTCGTAAAAGGCTCATGGTTTGAAACTTTCAGCTTAAAATAGTAAATTTTGTCCTCCGCGATTTTTGAATGTTTAGCAATTTTTAATTCCATTTTCAAAGCAATTTTAACTGTTTTTCGCATTCCACGGCGATTTCATAACATTCGTTAAAGAATTGCAGTGACGAAGTTTTTGCCCCCTATTGTAAATTTTGTCCTCTGCGATTTTTAATTTTTTTGCGATTTTATGCGATTTTTAGTGTTAGGTACCTCTATATATGTAACTGTGAATCTCGAAACCCGATTTTGAAATTTTTGATTATATATATTTTTTAATTAATTTTTTTTTTACGAATTATAGCGTTTCGTGACGATTTTCATCTTTAGTAAAAGGAACTAGGTTTTAATCCTTTAGCCCGATATAGTTAAGTTGTCTTATTTCAAATAAAGATTATTCGGGATTCATCCAACGACATTTTTTTAATTTTCTCGATTTTTCTATGCGATTTTTAAAGTTCTTTGCGTTCTGCGGCAATTTTGACCTACTCGATTTTTCATTTTCTAGTGATTTTAAATGCGATTGATAGCGTTTTTTCGAGTGCCTCTGCGATTTTTTGACATTCAGGAAATATTTTTTAAACAATTTTTTAGCGCAACATAGTAAATGTTATCTTCCCGGATTTTTGAATTTTCTCTGATTTTTTAATGTGATTATTCAATTTTTTTTCGGCATTTTTTCCACATTAGTAAATTTAATCTGTTTTTGATATGTTAGCAACATAATTAATGTTGTTAACTGTATTCGGTCAGTAAATTCTCAGTCAAATGTGATCTCAGTAAAATTTATTCGGAAATCGTACAGCTGTATTTGAATTTTTCTCCATTTTTTACAGGATTTTTAGAGTTTTTTTCACGCATTGCTACGATTTTTTGACATTCGTAAAAAGAACTTTGTATCAAACTTTCAACTTAATGTTGTAAAATTCCCCCCCCCCCCCCCCCCCAACGAATTTTATATTTTTAGCAACATTTAATGCCATTTTCAATGCGATTTTTACCGTTTTTTTCGCAGTCAGTTGTGATTTTTTAACATTTCTGAAAAAATTCCGGTTTCAATCTCTTAGCCCAATGTAGCAAATTTTGTTCTGTTGCATTTTTGAATTTTTGAGATTTTTCATGCAGTTTTTAAAGTTAGGTGCCTCTGTATATGATGTAGTTATGAATCTTATCTCGGTCTTGGATATTTTGATTAGATTTTTTTAAATTAAATTTTTTATGCGAGTTCTAGCATTTCGCAGTGATTTTCATCATTATAGTAGAAAAACACTGTTTTAGTCTTTTAACCCAGTGTATGTTGTTTTCTTTCCAATAAAGTTTATTTGAGATTCATACAACGCGATTCTTGAATTGTTTTTAATTTTTGCATGTGATTTTTAAGTTTTTTTGCGTTCTGCTGCGGTTTTTTGACGTTCGTAAAATAATTCGATTTCAAACTTTTATGATTATATAGCAAGTTTTCTCATCCGCAGTTATTGAATTTTTAGCATTTTTAAAGCAACTTTTACCGATTTTTCGGATTCCGCTCTGATTTTTTGTTATTCTTTCAAGACATCCATTTCCAATCTCTTAGTCCAATGTAGTATATTTTGTGCTCTCGGATTTTTGAATTTTTCTGATTTTCCATAAGACTTAACGCAGGTTTTTTTTCGTTTTGTGGCAGTTTTCCCACATTAGTAAATTGAATCTGGTTTTAATATTTTAGCTCGCGATAGCTAATGATTTTTTTTTTTTTCAGCATATTTTATTCGAGATCCGTACAGATAGTCTGGATTTTTTCTTGATATTTATGCGATATTTAGTGTTTTTTCCTGTTTCGCGAAGATTTTTTGACATTCGTGAAGAAATTTTGGTTACACTGTACCGAAAATAGTAAATATTCTATTGACGGATTTTTTTAATTTTTGAGATTTTTTATGCGACTTATCGCAAATTTTTTTTTTGCGTTTCGCGTCAATTTTTCAACATTAGTAAAGTGAATCTGGTTTTTAGCTTTTAGCTCGCTATAGCTAAGGCTGTTCTCTTTTCAGTAAAATTTATTCAAAATTCGTACAGCGATTTTTGAATTTTCTCCATATTTTATGCGGTATTTAGAATTTTTTCCTGTTTCTCGACGATTTTTTGACATTCTGAAAAAGAATTCAGTTTCAAACTTTCATCCTAATACAGCTAATTTCTTCCTCTTCGAATTTGGAAAGTTTAGAGATTTTTATCTTTTTTTGCGATCTGCTGTGATTTTATGATATTCGTGAAAGAATTCTGGTTACAATGTACCCAAAATAGAAAATTTTGACTTTTCAGATTTGCGAATTTTAGTGATTTTTTCTCGAGTTATTTTCCTTTTTGCGGCAATTTTTCCACATTAGTAAAATTAATCTGTTTTAATCGTTTAGCCCATTATAGTTAATGTTGTTATCTTCTCAGTGAACTTCATTCGGACTTCGTACAGCGATTTTTGAATCTCGCATTTTTATGCGTTTTTTAGAGTTATTTCGCGTTTTACAGGAGTTATTTGAAATTTGTAAAAATAATTCGGTTTCTAACTTGTAGACTAATAAAATAAATTTTGTCCTCCTCGTTTTTTGATTTTTTAGCGATTTTCTGTGCGAATTTTTGCGTTTCGTGCAATTTTTTAAAATTCGTAAAAGGAACATTGTTTGAAACTTTCAGCTGAAAATAGAAGGTTTTGTCCTCCACGATTTTTGAATGTTTAAATTTTTAATTCCATTTTCAATGTGACTTTTACCCTTTTTTCGCGTTGCACGGCGATTTTATAACATTCGTGAAAGAGTTGCAGTTACGAAAATTTACCCCCCCCCCCCCTATAGTAAATTTTGTCCTCTACAATTTTAGAATTTTTTGCAATTTTATGCGACTTTTAGTGCTAGTTACCTCTATATATGTGGTTATGAATCTCGAAGCCAGATTTTGGATTTTTTGATTAGATATAATTTTTAATTAATTTTTTTTTGTGATTTCCTGCGTTTCTCGATGTTTTCCCCTTAGTAAAACTAACTTGGTTTTAATCTTTTAGCCCAATATCGTTAATGTTCTCCTCTTTCCAATAAAGTTTTTTTCGGGATTCCCATCGCCATTTTTTGAATTTTTCTCGATTTTTGTATGCGATTTTTAAAGTTTTTTGCATTTTGATGCAATTTTGTCCTACTCGATTTTTTATTTTTTAGTGATTTTAATTGCGATTGTTAGCGTTTTTTGGTAGTTTTATTTTTATTGATAGAGCCGCTGCAAATTTTGACATACAGGAAATAATTCTTGTTACAATGTTTTAGCGCAATATAGTAAATATTGTCTTCCCTAATTTTTTATTTTATCTGATTTTTGAATGTGATTTTTCAAGTTTTTTTTTTTTTTTTTTTTTTTTTTTAAGTTTTGCGGCAATTTTTCCACATTAATAAATTTAATCTCTTCTTCATTCTTTAGCAATATATTAGCCCAATATAATTAATTTTGTTAACTATATTGGGTCAGTTAATCCTCAGTAAAATTTATTCGGAATTCGTACAGCTGGTTTTGAATTTTTCTCCCGTTTATATCAGATTTTTTGCGCTTTACTACGATTTTTTGACATTCAGAAAAGGAATCAGATTTCAAACTTTCAGACAAATATAGTAAATTTTGTCCTCCTGGATTTTTATTGTTTTAGTGATTTTGAATGCGAATTTTGGCGTTTAGAGGCGGTTTTTTGACATTCGTAAAAGGAACTTTGTATCAAATTTTCAAATTAATGTAGTAAATTTTGTTCCCCATAAATTTTGTATTTTTAGTAACATTTTAGCAACATTTTCAATGCGATTCTTATCGGCTTTTTCGCCTTCGTTTTCATTTTTGGAGATTCGTGAAAAATTTATGTTTCAATCTCTTAGCCCAATATAGTAAATTATGTACTCTTGGATTTTTGAATTTTTGAGATTTTTCATGCGGATTTTAAAGTAAGGTATGTCTATATATGTAGTTATGTATCAAGATGCCAGTCTTGCAAGCTTTGATTAGATTTTTTTTATTAAATTTTTTATGCGAGTTCAAGCTTTTCGCGGCGATTTCGCGGAGAACACGGTTTTAATCTTTAGCCCAGTTAATGTTGTCCTCTTTCCAATAAAAATTACTCGGAATTTATACATCGTGATTCTTGAGTTATTTTTACATTTTGTATGCGATTTTAAAGGTTTTTAGCGTTCTGCTGCTTTTTTTTTTTTTTTTTTTTTTTTTTGACATTTGAAAAAAAATTGATTTCAGACTCTTAGCTTTATGTGTAGCAAATTTTGTCATCCACAATTTTTGAATTTTTAGCATTTTTAATGCGATTTTTACCTTTTTTCGCATTCTTCTGTGATTTTTTTTCTTATTCTTTAAAGAATTCCGGTTTCGATCTTTTAGCCCGTATAGTATATTTTGTGCTTTTGGTTTTTTGAATCTTTCTGATTTTTCATGCGACTTTTCGCGATTTTTTTTTTTTTTTTTTTTTTTTTTTTGCGTTTTTCGACAATTTTCCCACATTAGTAAAGTGAATCCTGTTTTAATCTTTTAGCTCGAAATATGTAATGTTATTCTCTTTTCAGTAAAGTTTATTCGAATTTCTTACAGCGATTTTTTAATTTTTCTCGATATTTTATTCGATACTAGCTAACCCGCCCGGCGTTGCCCGGGCCCGAGATAATTACAATCTTCGAGAAAGGCATTAACCCCTCCCTCCCCATACCGGCAAATATAATGAATAATTTGTTCAAGAGAACCACCGTCACCTACATTAACGCAATCATTAAAAAAAGAATCACATTTTTCTGATAATTAGAACATAACGAAGACGCTACGCTGAAATAGCCGACAGATGACACCCCTTCCCGACCTCAATTTCAAATCTATATCTTAATTAGTTACCTAAATTTTTGTTCATTAGTAAAATTTGGCAAATATTTCCTTTCATTTCGCAAACTAAATGAGAGGTATCGGCCAGAAAAACAGATCTCTTTGTAGTTCAGTTTTTAATGAAAGCAGATCCCTGTCTGCTTTCCCAAATGCTGCACCCAAAATTTCTCGGATCGTTTTCAATGGCGCCGGCAGATTTTTAGCAGTTTTTTGCATAAATTAAAAAAAATTACCGATCGAATTTTTCAAAAATCACATGGTCAGATGCAGAATATTTTGTTACATATGCTCAGAAATTTTGAAATTGATATCTCAATTAGTTTTCATAAAATTCGCTAATTAGTAAAATAATTTCGAATTTGTTCATTTCCGCTCGCAAATCTAACGCGCCAGTTCGTTTCATTCGCCATTTTGTTTTAAAAGATGGCATTTTAGAAGCGATGGTTAATGAGAATCTAATTAATATCTAGGCTAATTATCAAAATATTAAAATTCTGAGGCTCAGGTGCACATGGCCAGACCTTGGACTATCCACACCTAAATTTCCAGACTTCTAGGTGGGCTAGATTTTGCTAGCCATCGTCAACAGACACACACACACACACAGATACACACACGGACACACACACACATACACACACGGACACACACACAGACAGACACAAACACACAGACAGACACACACACACACACACACACACACACACACACACACACACACACACATATATATATATATATATACATACATATATATATATATATAGAGAGAGAGAGAGAGAGAGTGAGAGAGCGAGAGAGAGAGAGAGAGAACGAGAGAGAACGAGAGAGAGACTGACACAGAGAGAGAGAGGGGAGAGAGATGGGAGAGTTATACATTTATATACATAAGGAAAGAAAGGGAGTACCTCTGATAGATCATTGCGACACATAAAATAGCATGTTTTAATACATTCTTTAACTGTAATTGTAAACAAATAACTTTATTCTCACACACAATCGTACCACCGCCACCTGAAACGTTTCTTCAGCGATAAACTTTCCAACATCATTTACGAAAAATTCACTGCTTTTACGATAGTTATACTTAAATTACAGTTCGCAGAACCAAAGCTTCAGTGAAACTGCACAATATGCAGCATGCGTGGAAAACAAAGAGCAATGAAGCCTGATAGACACATATACGATTCATATTGTGTTTTCATTTGAATTTATTTTATATTACTAAGTTTTAAGAAATGTCTTAAAGTCTCCAAAATTTTCGCGAGCCCCATAATTAATTGTGACTCCAGGTGCGGTTTTTACCCATAATTTTACAAATAATACTCGAAAAAACACTGTACAAAAAAAACATTATTAATATACTTGTACACATCAATTTGTTTACAATATTGAGATAGAAATTTGAGTATTGTAAAATATATTAAGTAAAATACTGCTTACCTATAGGCTGTTTGATCAAATAACCTCCAACTCGAAACATCTTCCTACAAACAAATAACAAATAAAAATAACTAATAAAATACAATAGCACATTCATTAAATATGGGGTAGACTTGGGATGTATGACCCAATTTTTACTAAAATATTCATAAGTTGTGTTTTAGCTAGAATAAGATATCTGTTTTAATTATATAAATAACTTATTTTGTAACTTTTACGACGTCAATACTTTGAAAAGGCACTAAATGATTTATTTATTTTTTTAATAATCTGTAATTCTGTAAACTGGGCAAACCTCGTTATTGCATGAAAGTTCGACACATAGTGTAGGATATTTTATTTATTAAATAAAAAAATATATACATGTACCAGAATTTTTTTTTTTTTTTTTATGTAACTCATGTCTGCACAGTATTTTCTTATCTTCTTTCACTGAATAAAATTTCTGATTAAAAACATGTTTATTTCACGTAAGCACTGTTAAAGCTACTGATCTTTAATATTTTAATATCTCACATTCTAACTAATACAAAACAGTGAAGATATTCATAACCAGATAATTTAAGCATTAAGCTTCCACTTTCTCAACCTCTATTAGTGAATGGATGTGGTTGCTTAAGTAGATCCTCAGAAAAATTAAAGCTATATCACAAACGCTGATACACAATATACATATTAAATAGAATTTATGTAACCGTATTCTGAAAAAAAAAATCTATCATTTAATAATTTGCATTTGTGCAATCAGAATTGCATTATAGTTGCTATTTTTAAAAATATTGATATAAATTATGCAATTTGTTAATCAAATAAATTTATTAATATTTTTAATAAATTTAAATTCAACTCTTAAAAACTTAAAATGCAATCAATGTGTCTTGATTTAAAAAATATTGGAGATTTAACACGGATCAAACATTTCACTAGTGCAGTAGGTGTAACATAGTGCAGATATCGTTTTCGAGAAAACTTATAAAAACACCATGTTAATACCTATTTCAAGTATAAATTAATTATCTTATCTTTTAAATGCTTAAGACACTTAAATTCCATTTTAAAACAAAAATTCTTATTTAACTTTATTTTCGATTAGCGCAAAACATTACGGTTGGCAAATGCAAAATTCTGCGTTCCTTTTTTCTTAGCATCACTGAAAATGGCTGAAAAGAACAGTAACTAAATAAAAAGGCTTGTATATAGTTCCATTTTTTGCTTATCATGAAAATATTTTTTAAATAAAATAAAAGCAAGTAGGTCATAAGCTTCTTTATGGATAAACATCCCACGTTTTGCCTATAACACTTCCAAAATTAAAATCTTAACTATATAATAGATATCATTAATTTCAAAAATATTTGAAAGATACTTTAATATACAAGCGTATTATTTAAAAATCATACTTTAACTAAGTCTTTGCTGTACTGTGTTGAAAGTATTGACGTCATTCACCAATTCTCTAAAAGATAACAGCCCTAGCTTGTAACACAGCGAACACTGGCAATTTTGCTACACTTTTTTAAGTACATGTAGATATCAATAAATAAGTATCGTTCTCTATATGGATTTTATTGAGAATATCGAAATATGCGTACAAACTAGCATTTGCAGATATATATCAAACATTTGCTTATAAGTCATAACCCTTCTTAACTTTCTATGATCTGGGTGGGATCAGAATATTTCCCTGAGAAAAGCTGTATAACGATGGGCTATTGTAATTAATCAGTTAATATATAAACACCTAAATCGTTTTCATTAAAATTTTCAGAAAGTTATTTTTAAAAAGCACTGTTTTCGAGTGATCAGTTAGAGCTCGAAATCAAAACTTTACTTAAAATTAAAAGTTAAATTTTTAAGTTTCACCACGATGGATATATTTGATATACAATTTTATTTATATCTCTATAAAGAGTATGTAACTAGGATCAGAAATATTTTATAAATGTATACACTAATGTATGCTGTATGAATGCATTACGGTAATAATCTTGGTGAGATTTTCATGAAATATTAAAGTAAAATGAACGACATTTTTAACTATTTTACACAATCTGTTGAATTTCTAAGGCAAATGTCCAAAGTCCAACCTATAGACATAAGGTACATAAAGTACGAGAGAGATTGTGACAACAATGACCTTGCAAAATCTAAGATTGTATAACGTCAAACTGACTAAATTAGATATAAAAGAGAAACAACTTAAAATTTATATAGAAATGCTGTATTTGTGTTACCTGAGCGAAAGACCTCCCTAACTCACAAAAATGTGTGTTTTGGTACATTTTAACTCGATTTAAGGGTGATCATCACTTATATTTTCCTTATACTGCTAATGCTAAATTTTTAACATCAGAATTGCACATTTACTATTGAACCGATTTATTAAAAAAAAATTTTGGTGATAAATATGACTTATTTCTTTGAAACGACGCAAATTTCATAAGTGAGATGTAATTACCCTTTTTTTAATTTAAATTTTAAATTTTTTAATTTGTTTCCAATAGATTTCACCAGAGGGCACTACGGGTACTGCAGATTTTCGGCATAAGTTACAAAACGATTGTTTCAGGCAGTTTTTATATATTTTCTTGTTAATTGTTGTCATTATCTTGTTATAAATTTAATAAGGGGTATTTTTTACACGATATTATATAAAAAATATCGTTCAACAAACATTTTTGCCTTTGCTGCAGTAATTTTATTCCCAGCTGCCATGTCAGAAAGACAAATTTTTCCAAATTTTCAGCAACCCTAAAACACTTCCGTTGAGGCAAAACAACAGGGGGGGGTTGAGATGAGATTTCCGATATCACCTTTTTCTCTATGCTTGCCTTTGAAAGGGAAGGGAACGGGAGGAGGGGGGAGGGTTACATTTGTGGTCATCTGCTTTTCTCTCTGTAAAAGGAAATTTGTCTGCTTTGTAGAAAGCATTTATTGAATCTGGGAAAGCGAACTGTTGGATGACCCCTGACCCCCTGACCCACTCTCTATGTTCCGCAGGTTTCAGATTTTCAGAATCACTAGGTTTGCGAAGGGATATCTTCAAAATGGGTAACTTTCTGTCAGCGAAAGTTTTACTTTCTAAAAATAAAGTGAAGCAGGCGATTTTTGTTTCTTTGATTTTTCCCTTCAAATACATTCGTTGTATAACTTTTTCCTTTAAAAAAATGGTTTTCATTCCTTGTTACCTTTAGTTGACATTGCATTAGATGTACACAATTTTTAATTGAAAGAAATTAATGTACATTTTTGTGTGAAAGAGAATTTAACGTCTAAACAATATAAATTGCGCCCAATGTAAATTCGACACACACAAGTAAGCCGAATACCGAATATTCGGTCGGCTGAATACTCCAATGTTCCAGGATTAAAATATTAAAAGGTTAAATATTAAAATAGCTTTATCTCATATTTAATACAAATGCTGCCTCAATTTTAAATTTTTCTCTAACTTTTAACTTTATTCCTATTTCTATGAACATTACTTTCTCACAAGTAAACTTCACACTAAAAAGAGAAGGGGCAAAAAATCTGTTTCGAATTATTAAATAAGATTATAATTTTAATACTTGTAAATAACGCTTTTAACTTTGGCTTTCTATGTGAATTAAAATAAATTAATACAAATTTCGTTTCTACCACTTTTTGTAATATCATATTTCAGATAAAGCAGTGTAAGTCTGATAAAAATATCGTAACAATATCTATACTATAATTAAAGTTGGGAAAAAAATTCAAGTTCGGCTTGAAATGAAATACTCTGTATTTGAATAAATGGATTAGAACATGGTTTCCTATACAAAAACTGTCTGAATGAAACTGTAAAGTAAAACCTATATTATAAATTCTTTGTAGATTTTTCAATTGCGTAAAATGTGTAAACTGTATCACGTCTTATTTATTTATAATCGGCTGCACTCTTGAATCCTCGAACACTTTTTTTTTTTTTCTGAAGAAAACGGATATGTATTTCGAATGAAACTGTAAAGTATAACCTACATTATGAATTCTTTGTATAGATTATTCAATTACGTGAAATGTGTAAAATGTATTATGTCTTATTTATTTATAAGCAGCTCTATTATTATTATTATTATTATTTTGCTGTAAGGGTTGGTCCTATAAAAAACTTGTCAGTATAAAAGTTGTAGATAATATTAAGAGGATTAATAATACATTTAAGCGGATTTGATATCTTGTGAATTGACAAAGTTATGAATTTTTTTCTTCTGAAACCCCTCTTTTTCCCCTCCTCGGGGCCATTTTTAATGATATCAAAAATCTGTCATACATAAATTTTTGGCCGTTTTCCTAGAAGTAATAATAACTTTAAACGGATTCGATACGTATCATAATTAAGATTTATGGGGATTTTCTGTTTTCACAAAAAGGCCCCCCATCCCCCCCATTGGTTCGATTTTGCCCATTAACAAACTTGACAGAGATTTTATGCCCCTTGATTCTATGTATCAGTTTGGAAGAGATTTATGTAGAATTTTTCAAGTTAAAAATTAAAGTCCATAAAAAAGTTGCATAGATAGATAGATAGATAAAGTTTTGAACTGGGGGGTGGTTTTGGGTTCTGGGAGTCATGATCGGTGTAGATCTGCAAAAATTTTCCAGAAATTCCAGCAGAGTGGAGAATGTAATAGGTAGTATTTCTTACGAAATCTTAAAAAAATGATCAAGCACTAAACACGTTGTCCGATAAAAATGAGTACAGTTCTTACCGACAGTTGATATATCATATGCGTCAAATGGGAGCTCAATCAAAAGCAACGTTTAGACGCTATTGTGTTCACTCACATATATACAAATACATATATAGGCATCATCATAAAAGTACCATAAAAAGACACACATGGTCTGAAAACGAAAAAATACCAACATTCACGTATACATTACGGAATAATTGTAAAAAATATCAAACCTTCAACATTTAAAGACATCCTCAAAATGTAAAGATATATAAATATTTCCATAATACGGTTTTTATAATGATTACAACCATTTTCCCAGCACTAGATGTGATCAAAAAGTAAAAATGTAAATAAAAAACTAAGAATCACTGGGCACATCAGTTATGTTCTTAGTAACATTAAGATTTCTTTATAAAAAAAATTAATTTGGCAGATTTAAATATGATATAATATACACATGAATTGATGCCACACAATCCTAAAATGTACGTGTACCAAAGAAAATATAAATTCTACAGATAAGGTAATTATAAATTTACCTGTACACCCGTGCGATGATTTCGCACTGCAGTCTAATATTTTTTAGATGCAAGTTTAAATTTCTAAAGAAAAATTAAGGACGAAAATATCTGCAAACAACATTAGTCAAGCCAGAATATCATGTTATTCATCCCATCAAAATTGAAGTAAAAACTAATCAAAGATAGCAAGAGGCACGCACGAGGAAAAAAAAAATAACAATCGTAATTTAACTTCATTGGAAGATGACGTCATCCACTTCGGGAAAAACACGGGACAAAAAAAATAAATTGAGCACATATAAAATAGAATTTAATATAATATAACATAACATACATTTTAGACTACACGTAAAATACCACTGCTTCGATCGATGGTGTATTTTTCTCCAAACATTTGAATTTGAATTTTACTTTTTAATCATAAATATAAAATAAACCCGTGCGTCCCGCTTTATCTTTTATTGTGCTATTTATTTATTTATTTTTAATTATTATTGAGCACAATATAATGTAGTATATATATTTTTTATGGCAACAATGATTTGAGAAAAAAAAATCATTTCATTGAAAAAAAAAATGCTGATTTAATTTTTAATTAACTGTAATTTTTAATCAAAAAACGTGTTTTAAAGAAATGTGAGTATACTATGTCAGAAGCCTGTTCAAAAACCTTTCGAATGATAGGTCATTCATTTTTGTGCATTTTGTAAATGCATAGAAAAAGGGATGTTGGCAACAGAAATAATACATATGATTAACTCATGTAAAATTTTAAAGCATATGTAAGTACAAGGAAGTCAGAAATGATAACTTATTGTATGATAAATCTAAAACTTCTAATATGAAAAATTACATAAATGAATTTTTATTCTTAAAATGAAAGCCTATATAAAATATTAAAATACATACAATTAGGTATAATTGCAACTCAAGTAATTTATATATGAAAAATCCCTGACGGCTCTGCCTACAGGCACAGGTAGATTTCGAAGACGCAGATCGTGGGGCACCTGTTTGTTGGGAATTGCTGAAGAAATGACCTTTTTGCCATGATGCAGCAGTTGGAACCGCCTACTTCAAAACCTAACTTTTTTGCAGGCGGAGCCAACAGGGATTTTTTTTTTCTGCTATACGAGTTGGTCATATAAAAAACTTGTCAATATAAAAGTTTTAGATAATATTAAGAGGATTTATAATAAATTTAAGCGGATTTTAAATCTTGGGAATTGACGAAGTTATGATTTTTTTCTTCTAAAACCCCCTTTCCCCCCTCCCTTGGGGCCATTTTTAATTATATCAAAAATCTGTCATACATACATTTTCGGTCCTTCTCCTAGAAGTAATAATAACTTCGAACGGATTCGATAAGTATCATAATTAAGAAATTATGTTTTTTTTTCTGTTTTTAAAAAAAGCCCCCCATCCCCCCCCCCCCCTGGTTCGATTTTGCCCATTAACAAACTTGACCGAGATTTTATGCCCCTTGATTTTATGTATCAGTTTCGAAAAGATGCGGGAGTTGGAACCGTCTACTTCGAAAAATAACTTGTTTGCAGGCGGAGCCGGCAGGGATTTTTTTTGTTTTTAATTTTTTTTTTTTTTTTGCTATAAGGGTTGGTCCTATAAAAAACTTGTCAATATAAAAGTTTTAGATAATATTAAGAGGATTAATAATACATTTAAGCGGATTTGATATCTTGTGAATTGACGCAGTTATGATTTTTTTTCTTCTAAAACCCCTCTTTTTTCGCGCCCTCGGGGCCATTTTTAATTATATCAAAAATCTGTCATACATACATTTTCGGCCCTTCTCCTAGAAGTAATAATAACTTTAAACGGATTCGATACGTATCATAAATAAGACATTATGGGTTTTTTTCTGTTTTCACAAAAAGCCCCCCCCCCCCTTGGTTCGATTTTGCCCATTAACGAACTTGACCGAGATTTTATGCCCCTTGATTTTATGTATCAATTTGGAAGAGATTTGTGTAGAATTATTGCAGTTATCGTGTCCATAAAAAAGTGACATAGATAGATAGATAGATAGATAAGTTTTGAACTGGGGGTGGTTTTGGGTTCTGGGAGTCATGATCGGCGTAGATCTGCAAAAATTTTTCAAAAATTCCAACTTAGGTGAGAATGTAATAAATAGGTAGTATTTCTTACGAAATCTACCTAAAAAATAAATCGGTCTCTTATCACAGTTATTTTGTAATTTATTTTTAGTTTATATAATTCGTGTAATAAATCAAACTGTGTTTTAAATTTTTTATCACTTTAAGGTGATTTTGATGTTAAAAAATTGTAGAAGGAAAACAGCGTAAAAGTTGGCAGCTATGCAAAGATCATAGAATAGTTTTCACGCGTATCAAATGGTACTGTTAGTAAATGTATTGCTGCTAGCGATTTTCTGATTCATTTTTAAGCATAAAAGCATAATACTTTCAAGCATGATTATTGAAATGATTGAACAGTTCTTTATTTTCAAATAAAGGAATTACATCTTGAGCTATAGGCTATTATTGTCTAAGGACGACAATTTGTTCCTTTCCTGCGCTGTCACATCCTAAAATTCAGTTAAAAATGACAACTTTGACAGAATTATTTGAAAATCTTTTGCCTTTACAGGAAAATGAAAAAAATATATATTACATAGTTTCTTAATAAGTTTGTGAATAACAAGTAATATAATTTTTTTTTAAAGTCAATTCCTACTTTTTAATCATAAATATGCAAAATAAATCCGTGCAGCATTAATGTCCCACGTTATCTTTATGGAACATTATTTTATAATCATCGTTGCGGTATTTCATTTCTGTGGTTACTCATTTGAGATAAATCTTTCATTTCATTTATGAAAACAATGGGAGGAATTTTTTTCTCTCATTTAAAACTAAAATTAATTAATTAAATTTAATGAATTAATTAATATTTGAAAAACTGTATTAACATAAAGTGTCATCCACTACAAGTTTTAAAAAAATTATTTGAACTTGAGTGGATGAATAGAAAATATTTTATTAACGATTGAAAATTTGAACAAGATATATATAGAGTGTGAGCTAATAGTAGGAATTTAAAAAAATCAATTAAAAAATGTGTCAGAAAGTGCACAGTTTGGATTTCAGAACAGCCTTAAGTAAATAAAATGTATATGCGAAAAAATTAAGTCAGAAAATAAAACAAATGCATTATGTAATAATATTTAATAAAATATATTTACTGATAATTATCATATATTTAAAATTCTAAATATTTTTTGTGTTTAATTAAATTTATATTTACAAAGCTTCGCTTAATCTTGATTACTATTTTTTTCAATTTCGGTTCGGATTACTGGGTTTCTATTGATATGGGTAAGCAGAAATATTGATGTACAATGCTTCCCCCCCCCCAAAAAAAAAAAAAAAAATTGAACCATTAATTTGGATAGCTAAATACATTAGCAATTTAACTCCAAATTTGAGGAAATATAATTAAAACATATCAATATTTCGGAAATTCTGAATCTAGATCCTTTAATTTAAAAGCGTTATTGTTATTTAGCACAGCTATTTTCCTCCTGTTACATTACAAAATCCCTTTTTAATTATAGCTAAACCATGTGTTTCTCTCAATAACATGAGATTACAATTGACCAGTCGATATCTTTTAAATTATAAAAAAATAAATAAAAAAAACTGGCTTAAACCGCGCTGGAGATCTGCATGGGCTGAAATATTCACAACTGGGCCCGGCCCGAATGAAGCCATCTTGTTCCGGAGTCCCCAGAAAGTAAAGTCCAAAACCAAAACCCATCCTCTATACAGATCTATAACCATAAGCTAATCTCTAATTTTCTAACTTACATTTACTTGGCCCAGAGCCTCTGTGTTTACTCAGAATCGGCTTCAAACGGGAAGTGACGTTTCCTAGAAAATAGGGCTACCAGAAAAAGAAGTTTTTCGCCCATGCGAAAGTCAGCACCATCTATTGAGTAAAGGTGATTTTCATAATATCTGACGCTCCTTTTTAAGAATAAATTCTTTACGATGTAAAAATACGACCATCAAAGAATAAAATCGGTAAAAGATTCAAATAATATTTGTCTTTCAACAACTATTATCATGTTTTTTCATTGTTGCATCGATTGTTTAAATAATATTGTTCGCGAAACATTACTGAAAATTGCTATTTTCACAAGAATAGATACGACCATTGTTGGATGCACTGTTTTATAATTGTTACGCATTGAATATCAAAAAATGTTAATTTAACTGTTTTATAAAATGTAACAGAGCGTCTTCTTATCCCAGTGGTTAATCGACAAACTATGAATATAAGAGGTTTAAGGTCGAAGGGAAGGGAACACTTCCAGGCTTCATAGAAAAATAGTAGCATGTATGTACATCGTTTCAGGACTGACTATGAACAATAAATAGTATAAATTCTACAGATCATATACAAAGCTGCACGAAAAAAATGAAGCATTTCAGTTTATAAACGTGAATTTCTAATTTGTATTTTTAACTGTGTTAGGCATTTTCCATCTGAATTCTATTTTATCATGCAAAGGTGCTTGTAGAATATAAATACATTCATATGGCAGCGCAAAAGAATTAGATGTATTGCCGCGTACGGATGGTAATTTGTGCATCTACTTTTGCGTTAAAATTAATCCTGAAATTTTACATTATTAGTCATATAATATATGGCTGCACAAAAGAATATTGTTACATTGACATCTATAAATAGTAATTCCCTAGAAAAAACTTTTTAGTTGTTGTATGCGTTTTCTAGTGGTTTAAATTTTAGCTTCAATATGTGGTGTATTTAAACTCTATAAATCATACACAGGGTTGCACAGAAGTAATTGCATACATTATCTGCCACGGACAGCAATTATTGAAAGCGGATTTTTAACTGCGTTCTGTGTTTTTAAAATTGTTTATTTAGATATATCATTTCATTGTATGAAATAATAAACTTTCTTAACAGTATTCTAATAATAGTGTTTGAAAATGTTTCGTAATCTATAACTGATGCATGTGTTTTCGTTCTTATTTTTCTTCACGTGAAACATTGTTAAGAGATAGAGTTCGAAATTTAAGAACACAGTTATCTATTTTTTAATTCTTAAGCTAAAATTTTTCTATGTACCCTAAAAGGCATCAGAGCAAAATTTCGGAGTCATTCAAAACACTTGCTAGTTTTTACTCTTTCTTTCTTTCTTTTTTTTTAAACAAACATCCTTTATTTGTTGCCAACATCAATAGAGGCTTTAAACATTTGTTTCCCAACTTCCTTCTTCACCACTACCCCCACTATTTAAAAAAAATCTTCGAAAGCCGAAAGGCTATGAGAAATGTTCATTAAATGTGTTTGAACTCTTTTTTAATTGAACATGGCATCAGACATAAGAGATATAATTGTCGTGCATTCAATATTTTAAAATATTTCTTTAAAAATATAAAGTGTGTAACTTAGGATTTTAATTAGTTTTGCATATAGGGATAAACATTAAAAATTTTGCTTAAATAATAAAATTTTTATGTATTTAATTTAAGTGTATGTGTGTGTGTGTGTGTGTGTGTGTATGTGGTGATGGGATGGAAGGATGGTATAATTTTTTACAAAAGGGCTTCGAAACTTTTGACCCCCCCCCCCTCCCAGTCTTAGAGGCCAAGTTACACCTAGGCGAAAATGGCCATGAAATAAAACTGTATGTTAGCAATGATAAAGATATATGTATTTCCAAAGTAAAAGGTTTTTTATAAAAGCCTCGGTGTTGGAAATCGGTTTCTTGGTTCAAGAATACAGTTCGTAACTGCTTTAAGGTTTATGTACTGTTGAGCATAAAAATATTGTAAGAAACAGATACATATGAGTGACAATGCAAAAGTTGATTGGAACAATGGCATGAAAGACGTGTATGTTCCCTACACGTAATATGACTATTTAATGGACGAATGGGTGGTGTCAATAAAATTGCCGAGGTCCATGAAAGTTTGTTTGTACGTCGGAAAAACAACAGTGGCAGGATACTTCCACAACAGTTGATTTTTGAAGGCATATGCAGGGAAATTTATAAATGCTTTCTCTTACTCTAGTACGCTAATGCAAAAAAATTGTGAACATGTAGAAGATAGATCAACATTCTACACTGACAGCTGAAAAGGGTGCAAATCACAGGAGCTTGATAAAACAGGTTTTAATCAATTTACTGTGAGTCGTATGTAACTTTTTTTAATTCAACAACTTGTGTCCATACACAACATATTCAAAGAATGTGGGGTTCTGCTAAATGGCTAAATAAAGCACAGTTCACCTTCACCTCGAATCGTATCTTACAGACTTTATGTGAAGAAAACACTTAGGGAAAAAATATTTTGATGAATTAAAAGAAATTTCGGAAATTGGGCCTAAAATAAAGTTTTTATTCTTGTGAAACCTTCTAAAAAATTGTTAGCAATTTGTTAAGAAACGTTGTATTATATTCTTTTTAATATGAAATATTATATTATTTAACTCAATGGTATAATTTTTTATATCTCTATTATACCGTGCTTCAAACGCGCTTCACCAACTTGGCTACGATCTAGGTGAAATTGATTGAAACATAGCGTAATCATAATTATGAGGAAAGCTATAACCCAAAAGTACCATAAAATCTGTAAAATTACATTTCCTTATTTTTTTATTGAAAAGTCTTGTATGAATTCAACATTACAGTAGCACAATTACTGGCCATAAAAAGCCATTAAAAGTACCATAAAAAGCTGTAAAATTACATTTATTTTTTTTTTCGAAAATTCTGGTATAAATTCAACATTACAGCAACACAATTATTGGCTCTTGAAAAGGTTAAAAGAAGGGATAGTATTATTGAAAATACCAAGTAGAGAGAGATTATTAAACAAGAGTATTACACTAGGAAACACAGTCGGATTTTCATGACAAAAATAAATTAAAATGGGAGACACTCTCAGAAAAAATTTTCGCACCCTTTCCAATTCTTCGTTCAAATTGCCCACCTGGTAGACGGGACATAATTAAACCAAGAGCGAGATAGTGGAAACAATGGACTGCGTAAAATCTAAGACTGAATACATCAAACAGACGAATCTTGTATAACATAAAAACTACTTAATTTTTTTTTATAGAAATGCTGTATTTGAGTTACCTGATCGGAAGACCTCCCCAAATCACAAAAATATGCGTTTTGATTCATTTTAGCAAAATTTAACGACAAAATCTTAGACGTTGTAAAAATACGACCATCAAAGATCAAAATCGGTTAAAGATTCAAAGAATACTTCTCCTTCAGTATCACTTATTATGTTATTTCATTGTTGAAATAATTGTTTAAAATATGTTTATATTCATTTTTTCGTTTTGTTGAAATCATTGTTAAAGAATTGTTGTTCCCGAAACAAAAAAAAGTCTCATTTTCACAACAGTAGAAATGACCATTGTTGCACATTCTGTTTATTGTATGTTACAATGACGCTGAGATCGAATGACAGGTAGGTAAAAATCAATCGAGTCCCAGTACAAAGTCTGTGATGGATCCGTGTACCACTCCGTTACTAAATCTGTATTAACTTAAGTTTACAGTTTAACGAACAAATTTATTAAAAAAGTTATGTTGGGCTGGCGGTGGAGCTGGAAAAGTTACACTATGCCGATCAAAATTCAGTCTCAACTAAACTTCAATTCACAGTCAAATTAGTTAGATGCAAACTTATTAATGCAAACTTATTAACACGAGAGAAGACGGCTTCTATGAATATTCACGGCTTCGATGTTGAAGAAATTACACTTCTCAAAATATTTCACTGGTAACCAAATCCACAATTACTGAAATGTAACTTATAAACTAGAGACCCGTAGCCTCCGGAAATGTTTTTCATTTGCAAACTACGATGAAATGCACTCTTACCAATTTGTACATTATCTACACTAGAACTGTGAGCGACAATCGTGTGTAAGTTTAAACTAGGCAGGCTGTTGAAGCACTAAATATGAGATGCAAGTCTCGACTTCTTAATGAAAAACAGAATCTTTAAATTTACTGATACCAACTTTAGTTCACGTATTTATAGTTTGCTGACTGACAAACTGAAACCTAATTAACAGAAAATGCGTGAAAATAACCACGAAACCCAGATTTAGGGAGGCAGATACACACATGTAAGTATTAATAAAAAAAATGAAGGACGGAGGTCGCTTTCACGCACACAGGTTAACATCAGACAACACGCTCATGCTCAAAAATTAGTCTCACTTTACAGGAGAGTAGCTAGTCCTGCTACAAGACAAGTGGCTAGATTGAGCAGGGCACCTGACAATGTCTTTTATTTAATAAATACCGCATATTGCATTGTTATTTCCAACGTGCTGAAATCTTTTGTATAACATAGGTACTGTAAAGCATGAATGAATAATTTTTGTTTTAAAGATACTGCATTTATTAATTAAAAAAGCAATAAATTAAATAACTTGCATCACAATTTTAACATGATACATACAAAAAAAATAGTAAAAGCAGTAAGATTTCTTCCATGCACATTTCATAAATATTTTTGAAATGTTAACGACAATTCCGAAGTTGAAATGTACGAAAAAAACATCTAAATCGCTTACTCATTTGGTAATGCCGCAGCCACTATAACGCATGTATCAGCGCTTCAAGATCATGAAAGTCCCTAAAAAACTTACCATATATACAGAACTAATTCTATTAGAATTTAAAAAATACATGAAATTTGGTAATGACGCGATCATTAACAAAATCACTGTATGCAGCCAGATCTCTGTTTTGGAATCTCACAATTTCATGAAATTTGGTGTGGACATAATCGCTATAACGCTGCTTATGTTTCTTTTAATTCTAGTAACATACATCTCATCATTTAAAATAAGTGGCGAATTGCTTTTTAACATTTTATAAATATTTAAAAGATTTTTTTTTCTAAATCTTTTAAATTTAGAAAAGATAATATTTAATAAATCTTAAGTAATGTTTGCGTTATGTTAGGTAAAATTATTTTTTAGATTTTATGTCTTATTACAATAAATAAAAAAACTTTTACAAACTTTTTGAAGTGAAAACTTCTTTAGGCGCGTTGGGCATTTTTTGAGATGGGAAAAAATCATTGAACTCGTGACACTGTTACTGTAACCGACACCGACACCTCTGTATATTTGAAGTGAAAACTTCTGTAGGCGTGTTGGGCATTTTTTGAGATGGGAAAGAACTATTGAACTCGCGACACTGTTACTGTAACCGACCTGTTACCGACACCTCTGTATATTTGAAGTGAAAACTTCTTTAGGAGCGTTGGGCATTTTTTGAGATGGGAAAAAACCATTGAACTCGCGACACTGTTACTGTAACCGACACCTCTGTATATAAGTATGTACATGTATTGTGTATACTTCGGTATCAGGTAGGACGGGGCGGGCGCGTCGCGCGCCCCATGCTTGCCTGTGCGCTATTGGTTTTTATGAAAATTATTTATATATTATATTTAATATATATATATATATATATATATATATTATTTTTATGTAAATTAAACAGTAGTATTATATTATATTATATTATATTATATTATATTATATTATATAATTAAATATATAATATATTAAATATTTATATAATTATATACTAATATATAATTATATATATTATATATTATATATAATATATATATATAATGTATTTCATTGCATATGGTCAGTTGCTTCTGTTTCAATGGTTAATTTTTGCAATAAGTTTTTATATAATATATATATATATATATATATATATATATATATATATATATATATATATATATTAGAGATTGTGACGGTGTCTCAAGAGGATTATACTAGGTTAACGAAATCTATTAAAGGGCTTTAGAGTAAATTTATAATTACATATGTCGATAAAGCTAACACAAGTTATGCATTAATCTGTAAAAAAATTTATAGTGAAATATTAAATGAAAGTTATAATAACAGCGATAACTATGAGCTATTGAAATTGAAAGTTTCAGTGATGGAAAACAGGGTTAAGGCACTATAAAAAAAGTTAAGTTGAAGTAGAAAAGTCAACGTTTCCCATATCTTGTTATAGTGCCAAAGTTTCACAAAAAAACAGTGAAATTTAGAATTGTAACTTGTGGGTATGGTTCATACCTAGAGGTCTGCTAATAAGAAATTGTTGGGAGTTTTGAGTAGTGTGTTTGATAGATAGTGTTTGATAGATAGTGTTGAGTACGAAGTCCACATTTATTATAATGAACAGTTACATTTTATTAGATAAATTGAAAAAACATCAAAACACAAAGAGTTTTTTTGTATATGATTTTGCAGACCTATACAGTACCATTAACTTACTGGATTTAAAGGACAAGGTTATAGATTTTTATAACAAAAACAGCAATATAGATAGCGATAAAGATTGGTTTATTAACTTGTTTCAGTTGGTAGTGCAAGAGAATTACTGGTATGAGGGGAGTAGAGTATTTAAACCGTTTCGTGGAATCCCAATGGGGGGTGGGGGGAGTTGCAGTTCAATTTTAGCTGACATGTACTTACATATGTATGAGAATAACAATATTTTAAATAGAGAAATATTGAGTTATAGGTATATTGATGATGTTTTAATAGTTGGATTAAATAAGGAAAAATGTAAACCTAGATTTTAAATATTATCCAAATACTTTAAAACTAGAACTCTCCTCCCAGAATATTAAAAACATCAATGCAGTTAGCGAATACATGGAGTGGATTAATATGGCATTGATGCAGGGTTACCTTGTGAACTTTGTACGGAGAAATATGATTAATTTTATAGGTAGAAGTAAATATAGAAGTGAACTGAATTCATTTTTGAATGCTAAGTGTGGTCTAGATCAGTTGTTCGAAGAGTTCATATAGTGTTGGTTACTGCTGTGTGTAGCTTAGTGTTTTGGTTGATGGTTTGAATTAATTTGGTCTCGGCAGGAGAAGGGGGACGTTGCTTGCGTGGAAACCAGTTTTAACCCTACAGTGCATGTCGTTAGCTATGCCCTCCTGCCTTCAGGTTTAATTTTCCTGGTATTGGTTTTTCGTTAGTAATTTGTGTTTGGTTATAATTGTATTATAGTTTTAATTGGTTATATTTTAGTGTTCAGTTGATATAATTTTATTTGTTTTTGGCTATAGAGTGTGGTTAGTGTAAATTTATAATTGTATTTTAGTATATATATATATATATATATTGCAAGAAGAATGTCCTACAGAATTTTAGAAGTAGGAATCTGGATAAATAAAGATGATGACAAAATCTATTTATGACAAAATAAAACATGATATAAGGAAAGAGCTTATCAGTAGTGATATTAGACATAATATCAATTTGAATACTTCGAAAAATCTAAATACTTGTAAAGAAATAGAAAAATCAATATTTAATTGTGATGGTAATCGAAGGGAAATGACATTAAGGGAATTATATTTAACATAAAAAAGAAATTGATACCGGAGACTTTAACAACTTTATAATCTAGCACAAGAAATGTTAATAACGATTTGGGCTTGGATTTATTGCGGTATAGAATCAAGAAACAGGATCTACAGAGATATTGTAATTTAAAGAACTGTCAGAAAAGTACGGAAGAAAAGAACTATTTTATATTGGATTATGTGGGGATTTGCTATAAAGGAGTTAATTTTGGGTAAATATTTAAACAAGTACAATGATCTACTACCAGTGAGTAAAGTAAAAATAGTTAAGCCATTTAAATATGATAAGCCTTTAGGCCATGTTATGTTTAATTATAATGGATATACAAAAGACATAAAGAGGTGTATTCATGAAAGTACATGCAGTTGCAATGATGAAGAATTTACTGAAGTGAAAACTACTTTAGGCGCGTTGGGCATTTTTTAAGATGGGGAAAAAACCATTGAACTCGCGACACTGTTACTGTAACCGACATTGTTACCGACACCTCTATACATTTGAAGGTAAAATTTCTTTAGGCGCGTTGGACATTTTTTGAGATGGGAAAAAACCATTTAACTCCCGACACTGTTACTGTAACCAACACCTATGTATATAAGTATGTACATGTATTGTGTATAGTTCGGTATGAGGTAGGGTGGGTTTATGTATTATATTTAATATATATTTATATATTATTTTTATGTAAATTAAACAGTGGTATTTTATTATATATATATATGTATATATATATATATATATATTATTTTTATGTAAATTAAACAGTGGTATTTTATTATATATATATATATATATATATATATATATATATATATATTGAAATTCATGTTTTCACTTCTGTCGGCACTCCCGGAGTGCTTGTTTTTTGTTTGTTTGTTTGTTTGTTTAATTAACTTAAGTAAATTAAGAAAAATATTTTTTTTTTCAATGTGATTAAAAATAAATAAAAAATTTAGTTTATAAGGACAAAAAAATGCGTTAATTTAAAAAAGAATGTATTTCTAAGATATTTCCCTAATACCAGCTAGTGTTAATATCATCGTCGCTTTTAGTACAAAGTGGTCCCCTGATGCTATGCATTTGATATAATTAATGCGGAAAGATTTTTTTACTTTCAAAATTTATTTTGTTTATTTATTATATAGAATAGAAATGAAATACACTACTCAAAACAATTTATAAGTTTATTTTGATTTATAATGGTATAATTAGTAAATTTTCCACAAATGAAATCTCAAATCTTGAAATTTGCGACAGATTCAATGCACAATATACCAAAAACCTTTTCATATAGAAAGAGTATATATTTTTTGTAAGTCATACTTTGAAACTTTTCCGATTCCTGCGATCTAAACATTCTAAATTCCAGGGTGGTGCAAAATTTTAATTAGATTAACGTTTGAAAACTAACGATTAAAAGTTTAATCAGGACTAAAGATTGACAGAACTTCGTTTCATCCCTACTCATAGACATACTCATATCAGTGATTCCCAATCTTTTTCCTTTCACGTACCCCTTGTTTAGGCTTTTCATTTCGAAGTACCCCTATCCTCATAAACACGCGCATTCCTCTTACCTCACCCATATAACGCAAACATGTTTACTTTTTGTTAATTAGTAGTCTTCTTAGCATAACTAAATAATAAATGGACACAAATTGCATTAACATTTCTAAACATTTATTCTTGAACTTGCAATTTAATGTTAATATTAATTTTTATAATATAAGCTAAACATCAAAAGGAATCAATATAGGGTTAAAATAATTTTTAACTAATTTACGATGAAAGTTTATTACAAATTTACATTATGATATACAAATAGTCAAACACTACTTTTAATACTCTCAACCAGATCATTGAGCTAGTCTCATGGAGCTGAGTTTCTTAATATCAGGTTCAAACGGAGACAAATATAATCTCAAGTTAGAAGCAACGTCAAGCTTATTGCAATATTTCTTCTTAATATATGCATAAGACGAAAATGCTCTTTCAACAAGCTCTGTATTTGTAAAAACAGAATTTTTTTTCTTTTTTTTTTTCTTTTTGTCACTGAGTTCTTTTTGTCACTTGGTATTGTTCTTTATTCTTCGAAAAGCCAGTGACATTTCTTTTCTTTTTTAAAAAAAATATCAGATTGTGAAGAAAAATCCGTTAAAGTTCAATCAATTTTTCTTATGCAGAAACTGATAAATTTTCGGCTTCTTGAAAGAACAAATCGTTAAATGTGTTTGAAGTCCAATTCTTTTCATTAATCCGCTTCGGAAAATATTTTTGAAAGACATTTTAAATCCCTTTAGGTGATTAAACTAGATTTTACTTCTTATAATTTTAGCTCGTTTCCAGAAAAGAAACTGTAAAGTGTCTCAAAAACTTATGGAAGATGTTTTATGGTACAAGATTCCCAACAACCAAATTTCTTAATTACAGATTCGATTTTACAACGCATCTTAAAAATGATTACGGAACTGTTCTGTAATCCTAAATTAAGCATTTGAAGCCATTCTTTTTTATAAAATTTAGATCTCAGCTACAGCGCAGCGGTACAGTAGTGCGGAAGCCGGCTACCCCAGTAATGCTTTGAAAAGTGCTAACAAATTATAGCCGATAAATGTGCAACGATGCTGTACGATAATAGAGCGATCGCAGCGACATCTCCTAGCTCTTTTAAACGTAAACATTGTATTGAAAACATTTAGTAAATATCATATCTATTTCGAATAGTTATAAGCTGATAATCAATCTTATGTATCTGGCATATGTATCAGCGTAAGAGTACATGAACATAATTTGGAATAAATGGGCCAGTATTGAAAGCCTTTAAGGAATTTGTTTTTTTTTTATAATTTAAGTATTTAAAATAACTGACCACCAGCCAAAGAAAAGATCTACTAGATGTTGCTGCGATCGATCTCATCGTTCAGCATCGTTGTACATTTATCGGATTCAATTTTTTAGTACTATTTTGTAGCCGGTTTCCACACTATTTATTCTACGCGCTGTAGCTCAGCTGAAAAGGATGAGTTTAAAAAAACTTGACCTTCGTGCCTCACTTCAAACAATCTTTCAAGTATTTTTACCTGGGAAAGTCACCTCACTTCTGTGCGCAAATGCAATATAGTATGTCTTCACTCAAAGATTTAAATAGGCTAGAGTGTGCTGAATTGGCCTTAATAAAATTAACAACTTTGACAGATTAATGGAGCCAGTTCTTTTGAGTCTGGCAGGTATTTGGTCACAAAACTGTGCCCCTATATACAGCAATGGTTCTAAGTTACATGGCGTGCAACTTCTTTGATGAGAGTTCTGCATTTCAATCAATTATCCATTTTAAACACAAAACAAAATCGCCCAAAAAATAAGTATATCCTTTGTTATATATTCCCAGCGTAATTAAATAATCATTACAAGAAAGGATTCTTTCCTATTAAAAAAAGGATAATGACATAATTCCACCTATTACAGAACGAAAATATGGTCTGTTTTGCAACACGTTTTAAAATAAAACTTTTAAATCAGAAGTTTTTGACTTAATTTAGGCGTTCTGCAATTATTAATAAAACGGAAAAATAAGAAACAATTGATGGAAAAGAATATTTTATGTGGTTTTCGTGGAGGATAATATATAAGTTCTCTGATTAGCAGTAGTCGGAGCTAGTGGCATTAGATTATCGATGAATTATATGCCTAGTGTGTATTTTCCCTCATTTTGAGTGTAACATATTGTAATTACACATGAGACTAACTTTGTAATTCATAACTATTAACATTATTTATGTTTTTATAGTTAAAAAATGTTTTTCTTATTTTCGCTATTACCGATATTATTTCCATGTATCCCCAACAACCCCGATACGTATCACCAGGGCTACGCGTAGGTTGGGAACCGCTTGGAAACTAGGTAGGGAACCGCTGGACTAATAATTAAAAATTAATTTAATTCCAAACCCTCTGTCCGATTAACGATTATATCAATTCTGAATATAATTGATTAATCTAATTAATGATTAATGACTATAATCTCATGTTTTGTGTCGGCTTTGGCCCTTTTATTTTCTTTATTTTTTCTCAAGTTTCTTCTTGTTTTATCCCCCGCTGAGTTCGCAGCTACAGTTCTGCTTCTGGTCGAGTACTCAAATTTTACCTGGTTTAATACGTGGATTGGCTTGGAAAGGGTTAACTTTAAATATTTCGGGTTTGTATTAGGTTTTGACTCTCTAAGGGTGAGCTTGCGTTGACCGATTTTTCAAAAGAAAGTCCTGAACATTTATTAAATGGAACAAACTACGAGGGGCAGTCGGAAAATAAGTTTCCTCTGTCGACTGTGGACAGAGGTGGATACGAAAGACAAAAAATGTAATCAGATATTAAAGATAAAACATAACTTTATGTTTTCACATAAGTACCAAGTACATTGAGACATTTGTCATACCGCTTTATAAGCTTCAAAAAGCCCTCCAGGAAAAAATCAGGGCTTTGCATACGGACAAAGTGTTGAACGGCTATGGGCGAAAGACGACACAGCAGGTGAACGCGAACGTGCAAGACACCGATATACCATTGGGTAGAGGGCGACCGCGATCAAGCAGATGGCGCAGTTGCAGTGTCTGTGCAGATGGTGCTGTTGCAGTCACCAGCACCATCTGCGCAGTCACTGCGCAGATGGCTATCTTTTATTATGAAGCCGGGTGGTTAACAAGAATTTGAATGAGATCCTCTTGTCTAAATTCGGTTGATTGGAAATTGGAGAATTGCAATTAAAATTTATTAAACTCCAACCTGGTTTACGACAGGCTCAAAAATTTATGAAACAAAAACAATAACTGGAAGTTATTCAGAAAGAAAGATTTTTAGACGTAAGCAAAAATACTGCTGATAAAATTATGGCCACCTAAAAAATTTAATTCCATACCTATTTAAATAAGTTGACGTTTGCCTCTTTAAAAATTATTTCTCTATTTATGTATTCGAATCTTTTTTTTTTTTTTTTCTTTTTTTTTTTTTTTTTTTTACAAAGAAATAATATAGAAACTCAAATATAAAACACTTCTAAGAAAACTCCAGTTCAGTATGCATTAAGTTAAAATTAACTTATTATAAACTTGATATTAATTATTTTTCATCCAAGATCCAACAACACGAATCGCATTTAATCGCATTCATTTTTTTTTTCTAAAGTATATTTGCGTCAATAATTATTACAGCGTAATATCTACATGTACCGGGTGAACCAAAAGTTTGTTAAAACTTTAAAAAAATCATAAAAAAGGAAGAAATTATGATAAAGAAGTGCGGTTTGCAAGAAAGGACTCACAAGGTAGTCGGATTTTTTTTTTAGCAGCAAAAAATTTTTTAGTTAAAAATGTCAGTGGTAGAGGGCGCTGACGACCCGAAACACAATGAACAGGACAACAGTACGCTCCATCCGTTTATTCTTGCAATAACAATTGTTCAACATGACCTCCAAACCACATTCTTCGTCTTCAGTCCTTTCGCAGTGCGATATTTTCGCAACGCAACAGTTGTTGACTCTCCGTTCAAATAGAACAACTTCACCAACAACGCTCGATCGAGTAATGATAACATTCTGTAAGCGAATGAGAAATCCTCGTGTATCTCGGTCTTTTATTTCAGAATAAATTTGCATAATTCTGCTGAATCTTTCACATGTTAACGCCATCTACAGGTGTTTTTTTTAACTAAATATTGTTTTGGTGCTAAAAAAAATCCGACTACCTTGTGAGCTGTTTCTTGCAAACCGAACTTCTTTATCAAAGTTTCTTCCTTTTTTATGAATTTTTCAAGTTTTCACGAACTTTTGGTTCACCCGGTATATTACCCATATACACTAAATCCTAATTAAAACAAAATCAAGTATTTTTAGTTAAATATTTTTCAATTTAATAAATTTGATTTTATGTTGGCACATCATAGTCCTATACAAAAAAATTACAACATTTGGCACACGGATATAAAAAGGTTCGCAACCCCGTTCCCCCCACCCCGCCCCAGTAATAGCAGTATTATAATCCATAGTACGGCAATCTTTTTATTTACTTCTATATTAAAATATTTAGTTTCATATTTTCTTCTTTATTTAAGTATAACGACATTATTGAGTGATATACATGCATTATTTATTTTTACACTTTTGTCTATATCTAAATAATATACCTTTCTTGATTATTTTTATACTAAGCCTTATAGATTAAAAAAATATATTAACAGAAAATAATTATTTATACATAAAACATTTGTAAAAAATTTAAGGGTCTCGAAATTTGCGCATTAATAAACTTTAAACAATAAATAAATAAATAAATAAACTGAATATAAATAAGGCAATACATTTATTTCAAAGCTTTCTTTTAGAAATTCAGGGGAGAAAAAAATGCATTTTTAGCAAAGTATACAGATTTTAATACAGATTTAATTAATTTTTACCCATATTTAAAAATAAAAATATAAACACAATCTTAAAGTAATAACACAAAGAAAAGACACATGGACTATTGTGGGATTTTATTGTCACTATTGTTGGTATTTTTTTTTTGTTATAACTATTGTCATAACTATTATAATATATGTTTCATGGTTACAATTACTTAAAGTTTTATAAATCATGGAGGTTGATATGTAGTTTTTTTACATGTGGAGGTTCGGTAAGGCTATGGAATATAATACATCTGCTTAAGGAGGCTTTTTAGAACAGCAAAACAATCTTGAGAAAAATTTTCTCACTCCTTTGAACCGCTTTTTAGGATGCGTAGGTTCAATATCTGGTGATTCGGAATCGCTGCCACTTTCATCCACTGGATCTGATTCAGCATCAACATTAGATGCGTATTGATTTGACTCGACAGTATCTGCCGGATTTTCATCATCATCAACATTAGATGTTTCTTCATTCAACTCGATAATATCTTCTTCCTCTATTTCATCTATTTTTGGTAGATAATCGACCAGGTATTCTTTGTTATTCCATGCACTCCTAGAAGGTTAAACAGTAACGTTATCCAAATATTTAATTTAAATTTAAACAAATATTTTAGTTAATTATCAGACAGAGCTAACACCCACACACCATTCCCTTTTAAATACATTAAAAGGTATATTCCTTTTAAATGCTAAAGTTATAAATTAACAACATAATATAAATTAGAATAACTTTTATTATAGTTAGTTCTTTTACATGTTTCGACTCTTTCCGAGTCATTTTCAAAAACAAAATATTCCAAAGTTGCACGGGCTTTGAAGTTATTATTTTCTAAAAATTACGCACGTTGTCTATTATCTTTTTACTTGGTTGTTTATTTTCATATCTGTGACCACGAAGTAACTCGAGCCACAGTTTCGGTAAATTAAAAGATGTTGCATCGTTACATATTGTATTTTTGAGTGTTAGTATCTCTATGGTTTAGTGGCTCGAGTTACTCCATGGTCATATATATGAAAATAAACAACCAAGTAAAAAATAATAGATAACGTGCGTAATTTTTAAAAAAGTACATGAAAATAATAGCTTCAAAGCCCGTGCAACTTTGGAATATTCTCATTTTGTTTTTGAAAATGACTCGGAAAGAATCGAAACATGTAAAACAACTAATAAAAGTTATTTTAATTTATATTATGTTGTTAATTTACACCTTTAGCATTTAAAAGGAATATATTATTACAAGGCGTTATAATTTATTATATTGTTACATTAAAACGTACCTTGTGAATACGAGGTGGGACCGTAGTTTTTTTTTGTAAAAGCATTTTTGCTTGCTCCTCCTGTTTGTCATGTCGGACGTAAGTGAACAGCGTGCGACTGTGAAATTTTGCTTTCTGCTCGGTAAAAATGCTACAGAAACAGTTTTGATATTGCAAAAGGCTTACAAAAATGGCACTATGGGAAAAATTCAAGTGTATATGCGGTTTATTCGTTTCAAAAAAGGTGAAATGACTGTCGATGACAAACCTCTTTCTGGACATCCTTCAACTTCTAGAAAGGACGAAAATGTCCAGAGAGTACCAGCAATTGTGCCTGAAGATCGACGACGGACCATTGAAGTAATTGCGGAGATATCTTGATCGATTTGTGGCATGTGGGCTGGCTTTTCCAACATGACAATGCATTAATTCGTCGCATGTGGCTAATACGAAAGTATCGCTTTTAATAAATTTCAAAATTTTATTTGAATACACAATTACTATTTTTTATATAAAAATGCTTCTTGGTTAGTGTACAATCTAATATGTATATATATATATGTATGTATAAGGTAAAATTAGGTAAAAAAATCTATCAGATAGAATATTAACCCCTTCGCGACGAAGGTCCTTTACAGAATTTTTAATCTTTTACCACCGGTTTTTGAAAACAGAAATTTGCGCCTAATTGAATCGCAGAAATGTTAAGAATAAATAAGGCAAATCTTACAATAAAAATTAACTGGTGAGAGTAATGAATGATTCTGAGCATTTTATGCGTCGCGTATACGTGTCGCTTGTCCCCAACGGGTTAAAAATGATTTTTACATATATTCTGTAACCTGAGAAGCCGGAATTGCTTCCCTTAATATTTCTAATTTGTTACTGTCACTATTCTACTCATCTATTTGGAAGATCTTAAAATATCGTAAAATTAAAAAAAAAATCAGCAAGAATCTTTAATTTATAAAGACTCCACGGATTTTAATGTAAGTCCAGGTCCCTTCTATAAACGGCATCACTCCTTTGCCCAAACCCACTACTGACCTGTCCTTCCTCCGTGCGACTTTTCTTTTTGTTTGTTTCTGCGAATGAAGAGGGACGTGAAATGACATACATCGTTTTAACGACGTGGTATAAGTGAAGAAAATAAATAGGTTCCACACTTAGAAAAATGGCACTTTCAAATCTGAATAAATCGACGTTTTCATTTTGTTATGAAACCTTTTGTTTCAAATAGGACGACCCGATGTTTTCAATTCTGAAATACCAGAAATACTCAGAACATTTAAACATGGACATACTCAAAACTGAGCACATAGAAGTCAGTTCGTACTCATTTTTGAAACGTAGACATACTCAAAAATGATTAGAATCAGTTCAAACTCATTTTGAAACATGGACAAACTCAAAAATGAGCACATAGAAGTCAGTTCATACTCATTTTTGAAACATGGACATACTCAAATAGGAATACATGCTGTTTTATTCTTGAGAGTGTGCATGTTTTCGGAGATGAGTCTGTACATGTTTCAAACTTGAGTCATTTTGATTCGGAGCCATTTTGACTATGCGACATATTCAGATTTGAGTATTTTTTGCTCAGTTTTGAAAATATCGGTTTTAGAGTGCAGCCATACTGACAGACGTGTGAACTAAGTTTCCAACAATGGAATGATCGACTAGACAAGTGTGTGGAGTTAAGTGGTGAGTCTGTTGAAGGTTTTAAGGTTAATTTGTTAGAAAAAAAAACAGGTTTTTATAAAGATATAACAAATGAAAGTTATTTTTTTTATTATTATTAAAATTCTATTTGTGCTAGAAATGTCAGATCCCTTGACTTCCATCGACATTTTTGGAAAAATATTAAGAAAATAAAACTCCTATATCGTTAAATTAATTCAAATAATTTTTTTAAATTTTTATAGACAATTAAATACATGGGGAAATAATGTATTTCCCTACAGGAATCATACTTCGTTTATAAATACACGTTTCAACCCTTCTATAGACTCTGTCGTTACAATATCAGAAATCGCATTAACTTTCAAAATGTATTTTTAAGAATATATTCAGTACTAAAGCATTTATTTTTAGGTAGTACATGGTTTTTGTTTTTTTCCATTTTAATGTTTACCAGGGTATAAAATCTGCATTCCCCGGCTAACAGAACATACCTCCCATTGTGCAGAATATAAGTAAAAATCATTTTTAATTGAAAACGCTAATGTATATATTTTTTTACATTTAATATACATATTTTTAGATTGCCTATTATCAACACCAGAGAACAAGTGCAAGCGTGCTAATCTTCCATAAAGGTGCTACACTCAATAGTGATATATATATATATATATATATTTAATCATGTTTGAAATTTATTTTAAAAAGCCTAAAAAATCATTAAATTAATATATACTTTTCAAACAAATTGCATTTGAAAGTACATTGTTTTTCTCTATTCGTCTTTTAAAATTTGAATGTTTAGAAGTTAACAAATTCACAAAAAAATCAAAATTGAATATTCAAGTTGTTGCAACCGTCGATGAGACGTCGACGTTATTCACGGATAAATTTTTTTCTGTGTAAGATGGATATTTACTTCAATAAAATAACATTGCATGGGCAATCAGTTTTCGTGTTTCATGGAGTATATATTTTCATTTAACGTTAATTTTTTCTTTGTTTTTATTGTTTAATTTTAGAAATAATGTTAATTTTAACGTTAAAATAATTTATTTGTGAAATAAACTGTTCGTATTTACAATTAATATATTACAGTTTTATAAGTTAGAAATCTAGAAAACATAGAATTTCTAGCTAACGTTTCTCATAGTAATTAGTCTGTTAAATAACTTGAGATGATAGGAAAATACTCCTAAATGAAATGTTGCACGTGTGCCAGGAAAAAAGTGCAGAAAATTATGGTAACCATTATTACCAGTCTATGCGTATTTAAATTTCACAATCAAAGGCATGGAAATATCTGCCTAATGTTAATAAATTGAATAAAGATAGTTTATTACCATTGTTGTTGTTGTTTTAGAATAAGCTGATAGGGAAGACAAAAGTTTCTGTGTTTTATATTTATTTTTAGATGCAAATTGATTTATTCCATAAAAATCTTTTATTTCATGCCACTACAATACACATGCACAATAAAATTACTTAGTTTTAAAAACGAAAAAAAAAATTTAGCACTTTTCTTTAAATATAATTTTTATATCTTGAAATATAAAAAAAAACATGTAGCGTTTTAAATTGCGAGTAAAATTATTTAAATTTAAATTTTATAGAAAATAGCTCAAAATATTCTTCACTTAATGAATGTAAAAATGAAATAAGAAATTTTCTTACCCTTTTAACAGTGAATTATAGATGTGTCTTTTTATGTAGTCTGTGTACTCTTCAGTATCTTTAATTCTTTTATATTCAGGACATGATGCTATATCCTGAAAAGAAATAAAAAATCAGAACATACAAGGACAAAAATGGACATAAAATGTATGACTCCTTATATTTTCAATATCTGTTTTAATCGAAATGCCTCACACAATATACGAAATTTCCACCAAACATTTAATGCACACATTATATTTATCATAGGTTAAAATTGCTATTTTGGCTCTTTATGAAATATTTTATACGACAGCAGGTGAAGAAAATCACCCATTTTTTATTTTCCTTTTTCTTTGAAGATTTTTAATTGTTCTGAAATAATTATCTCCGATCATCATTTCACATTACATTTACCATAAGCTAAGTAATTCGGAACTTTATAAGTTATCTTATACGATGCAGGTCAAGAAATTCGACCGCCTTTAATTTTCTTGAAGATAGGAATTTTGATTGTTCTCTAAAGAAGTTTAATTTATCATAAGTAATTCCCCCCCATCCTTGCAGAAATTATACTTGCATTTTGAAACACCACTTAAACTGCACAGTACGCAAAAATTACGAAAATAGCAGCGCAGTTGAAATTTTCTTTTACGTAAATTTAATTATTTAATTAATTTAATATCATTTATATTACAATTAAATTAGTCATTTTAACACTTTTTAATATAAAAAACATAATACAAAAAAAAAAAAAAATGAAACTCTTAAAAAATATTGGAGTTTTAATCATTTTGCAGAATTCTACATAGACATATCTATTTAAAAAGACTATGTAGGCATGTCACTTAAACTAATAACAATAAATAATACATTTTTAAAAGTTTTTATAGCATTACTCACAAATACTAATGACGTGAAATGATGATTTTCTACATTTGTTTATAGCCAGATCATCAAAATTCTGCAGAAAATTTTCAGTCGCAGCTTTTTATTATTTTACATTATTATTTTTTTTCCCTGGTGGTTTGCATGTGATGTGGCTTTATAAAGAGTCGAGAAGTGACAGGAAAGGAAATTTAAGTATAATATATGATATCGAAATACAAATTTCAAAGCAGAAATCACACAAAGAAAGAATGAAAATACAAAACTGATTGCATGGTATGGAGCAATATGGGTCAATAAATGTTGCCCAGCGTAACCGTTAAAATAGTTGCAGTTAAGTTATTATTTAAATTTTAAACATTCTTTAAATGCTTTTCTAAGAAGATCAAGAATAATTCTTCTACAGAGATAGATATAAATTTCGGGTGTGTGTATAAATTGTAGTTCATAATATAAATAATTATTTTAAATGAAAATGTATTAGGCATAATTTTGTCTTTGAAAAGAATGAAGTAATATAATAATTATATTTCGAAAAAAAATGCTTAAAGCAAAGAAACCTTATTCTGAATAAGTATTTATGAATATGTTAATTATACGATGCATGTGTGAGACTGCTGTGGAATTGACATCGATTATTTTTACATTTGTTCAGCCTGTACGTACGCTATTCCTGATAATGAAAGCGATTATTTTGTTCTGTCAACTCTAGATCTTTAGAAAAAAAAAGGTCTTTTGAATATCGCTATTGTTTAAAAAAGTTTATTTGTCATCTATGCATGGAGCATAACAATAAAAAGAGAATAACCTCGTGTTTAACTTTTTAATACAGAACTTGAGAAATGCATGCATGAAGCATAAAAGAAGAAGAATCTCGTGTTTTATTTTGTAGTATTGGAAAACAAAATATGTATATATAGTTGTCGTTGTAATAAAGTTTCTTTCCCGCTATAGTTGTATTGTATCCATTCCGAAATAAAAATAATAATATATTTGATAAAAAAAATTTAAAAATATTAAACAGCACTAGCTTTCGACTTACCTCCTTAATACTTTCACTGTCACTTAATTTTGCACCGTGTTTATAACAATCACAGCAGTTTGATTTTGTCACTGCATTGAAATACCACAATCGGGACACAAGCTTTTTAGATCCTTCGTCATCTCTTTCAGGATTTTCTATATTAGTCTCTGCTTCCTCAATCTCTTTATTTTCTGGGCAAATATCATTTGGAATTTCACGAGATGATAATTGCTTTTTACTCGCTTTTGAAAAACTCTGGGACAAACTGTAAAATAAATTAAAAATTATATTAAATATATTTAGAATTTAAAGATAATTGCTACAATCAATACAAAAAAATATAATTGTTGCTCCAATTATTAACTAAAATCTAATATTTACGAAGGATATTTAAAATTATTTTCATGAATTGGTTTTCATAAATTTCATGCATAAATATGTAATGAAAGGAAATTCTAATTAATCGTTCTTAAAACATTTATTTATTAATTTCTTTTTTATAAACAATAACAAAAATAGCTCTTTATATAATAATAAATTGGAATTGATAACAATTGCCGTACAGTCACAAATTGGCAGATTGTACAGTTTAAAGATTTCGACACTTTTGTAAGATAAGGTACTACACCCGTATCGTTCCTTAAAATGCAATAAACGTATTTATGAAATAAGAATATTATCGTCTAATGCCACAGATAGCTTATGTTACCAATTACCACAAGTGTTGCTAATTTAGAGGATACTTTTATACAGAAATTTGGAATAGTAGTTTTTGCTTTATTTACTGAAAAACATTCCATGATTAAATAAAGCGAAAATTACTTTTCAAAATTTCTGGTCTGAATTCGGAGTTTTAATTTTGTTACATAAATTTCACGATATAAAAAAAGAGATATAATTGGATATATATATGACGAGTTCCACCACAAATTCTGTCGTATTTTAGGGATATCTGTGACCTTTTTCATAGCTTATACCCAGACCGAGCAGTTTTAAGTGATGGCATGAGAAAGATTTTAACTCATTTTTATTAGAGAATCATTAAGTGAATTCATTGTAACGTGGAAAAGGTGCTCAGTTCACTTCAAAGCATTACTTATTACAGTAGTCAAATCTACATGCTTGATGGAAAGACTCTCCGTAGCAGAAGAAAAAGATTTTACTTCAACATATCAAGGCATTTTAAACAATTGCCCCCCACCCAAACTCGATATTTTATACTTTTATAATGTCTCCTATATTAGCTCCTTAACGCACATGAAAAAGGTATTCCATTACTCGCTGATGACTGCACGGATGTAAATAAAAAGTTAAAAGAGCAAAAAATAATAAATAAATAAATATATGTTTGAGGGCGCGCATTTGCTTTTATCGAACAATTAGCAAGAACACGAAGCCGCGTCCGACTATGTTGGCTAATCAACGCACTTGCCAGAACTCTTTAATGATGTATGGATAATGCGGCTTGAAAAATCCCGAAAGCTGACGCTTTGAATGTGAAAAAGAGTCTTTTGACAGAAATAGAATATTCTGAAATGGAACGAATTTTGATATGGAAAATCTAAGATACTATGCATAGAAACAATTACATTTTAAGTTAAAAAAATGAAGAAAAATTATTTTAATTTGGGAATAAGTAAGATAATTGAAAAAAAGTATATATATATAAATTAATATATAATAATTACTGCACATTTATTAACTTTAATATTTAACAATAAATTTATTATTCTTGAATTTTTTATGTATGTAAATAGAAACTGTAAATGGATTTTGAAATTTACGATCTATGTGCTTACCTTTGGTCGTTGTCCAGGGAAAGATCTTGGAACACAAGTGTTCTTTTCAAAGCTCCACCTACCTCGGTATCAGAATTAGAAGATTCCGAATCTGAGTACTCGCAGTTTTCTTCGGTGTTTAAGGGTGAAACTTCATCAGTAATTGATGTGCACGACTCACCAGGTGCGTACTCGTCATCATTTTTGTCATCTTGAATAATATTAGATTCGCAAGACTCATCAAGAGTGTAATCATTAATACGGGATACTTCTTCAATATTAAGAGACCCAACTGACTCAGAAGTTGAATACTCTTTATAATTTGAATATGAATACAAAGATTCGCTGTAAAGGAAAATCATTCGTTAAATAAATCTTTATGTAATCTATACAATGAGAAATCAAATATAACTCCGAATATTATTTCTGATATCTGCTGATTCTAAATTATAATTCAGCATTGGATTTATAGTTGAGGCTGCTTATATCAGCAATTTCCCCAAGTTATATCATTAAAGTTACATTAGCCAGAATCGTTCATTATATATATATATATTAATATAATATTTCATCCAAAAGTTTAATCCACATAGTATTTTTGTAAATAAAAATGATACATGAAGGAATAATTTAACCTATAGAAATTAAAATACCTGTATTTTCATCTGTTTCTAGTTTTGATCTGTAAAATACTGAAATTTTATTTATTTAATTTATAATCTCACAATTTAAAATTTAAATGAAGATTTAATTAATTCTGAAACACATTTTTCTCTTTTATACTTACAAAAATAAAATTTTTATGTATTTCATGTTTTATTTTTTATTATTTTTCTGAAAAAGAAATTGTGTATTTAATTTATCCTTTATTACAATAAGGTTCATAATTTATGTCAAAGTGATGTATTCTGATTTTGAATTTATTCCTAAAATCACCGGATAAATAATGCGCAAGTTCTCTAAAAAACATCATTTGTTCACAAATTTTGCTATTCCCTAGTATAAGATGGAAGAATATGTTAAGCAATGAATGTTCTTCACTTATACAGCGACGGCAAGGCTGTTTATCATCTGAAAAGAATACCTGTTACTGTGTTTCTCATTATCACGCTGTCCTATTTTCTGCAACATGTTATGTGTTTCTACACTTTCCGTAAATTGATCATTTCTATCAAAACTGTCATTGCATTTCCAAGACATGAACAACCTAACAGAAGTACAGCTCTTTAAAAAAAATTTCCCCGGCCCTGCACTAAGATTTAGCTAATAATGTATATTAGTGCCAATTAAACCTGAGGCTGTTTTCAAATCAAAACTAGATACTTCCCAATAGAAGGGTTCTTAAACTTTTATTTCACATGGACCGCTTTTAGAGTACATTTTCTGTATTCGTGGAAACCCAGATTTCAAGAGTGAAATTACTGATATTCTTTAGAATATTGAATGTAGGAAATATAAACTAATAGAAATACATAAAATAATAAAACTGTATGTTTTAACAGAATTTTTTAATTTTTCCTTTGAATTTACTCGTTCTAGATAAGTAGAAAACTTTACATTTACAAGACAGAAAATAGCAGAGTGAAATTACTGATAGAAGAGTGAGACTTTAGAACTTTACTTTAGAAGAGTGAAATTACTGATATTCTTTAGAATATTGAATGCAGGAAATATAAACTAATAGAAATACATAAAAAATGAAACTGTATGTTTTAACAGTATTTTTAATTTTTCCTGTGAATTTATTCGTTTTAGATAAGTAGAAAACTTTACATTTGACGAGAGAGAAAATAGAAGAGTGAAATTACTGATAGAAGAGTGGGACTTTAGAACATTACTTTAGCAGAGTGAAATTACTGATATTCTTTAGAATATTGAATGCAGGAAATATAAACTAATAGAAATACATAAAATAATGAAACTGTATGTTTTAACAGTATTTTTAATTTTTCCTTTGAATTTACTCGTTCTAGATAAGTAGAAAACTCTACATTTGACGAGAGAGAAAATAGCATAGTGAAATTACTGATAGAAGAGTGAGACTTTAGAACTTTACTTTAGAAGAGTGAAATTACTGATATTCTTTAGAATATTGAATGCAGGAAATATAAACTAATAGAAATACATAAAATAATGAAACTGTATGTTTTAACAGTATTTTTAATTTTTCCTGTGAATTTACTCGTTTTAGATAAGTAGAAAACTTTACATTTGACGAGAGAGAAAATAGAAGAGTGAAACTACTGATAGAAAAGTGGGACTTTAGAACATTACTTTAGAAGAGTGAAACTACTGATATTCTTTAGAATATTGAATGTAGGAAATATAAACTAATAGAAATACATAAAATAATGAAACTGTATGTTTTAACAGTATTTTTAATTTTTCCTGTGACTTAGCTCGTTTTAGATAAGTAGAAAACTTTACATTTGACGAGAGAGGAAATAGAAGAGTGAAATTACTGATAGAAGAGTGGGACTTTAGAACATTACTTTAGAAGAGTGAAATTACTGATATTCTTTAGAATATTGAATGCAGGAAATATAAACTAATAGAAATACATAAAATAATGAAACTGTATGTTTTAACAGTATTTTTAATTTTTCCTGTTAATTTACTCGTTCTAGATAAGTAGAAAACTTTACATTTGACGAGAAACTTTAACACGACACTTTTGTGCAACCCCTAAAAATATGTTGTAATGGGTTTAGAGCTCGCTGTTCTAATACATTCACAAACTCATTGTTATCTGTAAGCGCATGGCATTTGCAGATTTTCTTCTGTAGGCAACACGAAATTGAACGGAGTTTCTAATTTTCCTATAATGGTACAGGGTCTTAGATCAAATAGTGTCGATTATAATTAAATATTTATGTTATTTAAAAAAAAAAGAATATTCTGAATTTTGTTCGTCTACATTAAAACAATAAAATCTGCAAATTTCATGCTTATGTATCTAATATTGACTTTGTGAATGTGTTAGAAATATTCTTATGTTTGAGCAAGGTAAATGAAAGATTTGAGAACTCTCTTAGACTTATTCCTGACACAAGCAAGAATCAAAATTCTAAACTAAAAGCATTAAATAAATCACAAATCCATAATAAAACTACTAAACTAATACACAAAACAAATATAAACAAAATTGCACAATTGATTTGCCTGTCAAGTTGTCTGGTGTTGTGTTCAAACTTGTGCATTCAAACTTTTGTTAAAATGTTCAGAGAGTACACTGTTAAAAAATTTTCTGTGAAATTACGGAGAATCTACTGGTAATCTGTTATCTTAAGTCTTATGTAAAATTACAGAGATTAGGAAACAGCGATTCTGTTAAATAACAGAGAAATTAATCGGTAAATTTACAGAGTCTACAGTAAATTTTTCTGTTAAAAGAATTATTATTATTTATATTAAAAAAAATGATTGACAGAAAACGCCGATTCTACGCCAGATATGGATGTTGTTAGAATTACTTGATTTAATTCTAATCGCTGTAACGCAGGACTTTACAAGAATCGCTTCGACCACAGCTCTGATTCAAACCCCTGTCATTTGGGTGGCGGGCAGGGATTATAACCACTATACCATTTGGGCTGTTGCAGCTTTGTGCAAATTTATTCTTTAAATAACCACACTCTCTTTCTATCTTTTGATCAAAGTGATAGTCGGTAAAAATCCCCGCTAACTCTGCAGAGATGAATTTCCCCTTTCTAAAATATTCTAATTTTTAATAAAACAAATTTTAAACCAAATATTTTTCTTTAATATTTTTAATAAAATTGTAAAAGAATTTTAAAAGTGTGTATTTTGAATTATGGGTTATAACAAATATAAAAATATCTTTAAATAAAGACATGGAAATCCCTACAGGGGATCTAATATAAGAAAAGGGAAATGTCTGTAAAATGATTACCGAGAAACTCCATCAAATGCATTTAACGGAGAACTGATGTAAATTTACAGAGAGTCTCTTTTTTTTCTGGGATTTTACAGAAATTTTTAACAGTGTAGCGAACGTAAAATACGCTATAACAGATACGACCACGGTAAGCCAGGAGAAAGACAATCAAAGGGCCCATAAGGCAACGAAGTGACTATTGCTTTAACTGATACTAATGCTCTACCTTATTTTTCTAAACTTTATTCATTTACTGTTGATTTACAGTCTAATAGACTGACATACATATATGAACTCAAGCATATATCAACTGCACTTATAATCGTTCTTCTAAACTGTTCTCTTGACAAACATTTTTTTTATATAAAAATTATTTCCCCTTTAAATAGTAAAATTTACTGTACTTAGATTTAATCATTTCTACTTATGTGTTATTACTTTTTTTCAATATATGCAAATATTTCAGACCATGAATATATATTACATACGTCTGATTTTACACACGTCTCTTTATAATATTTCATCGCTAAAACAATTGGGCGCTCTGCATTTATATAAATTAAATTATCTTGAATATGAGGACATGTGTTTCAAAAAACTCGCCTTATCCAAAATTAAAAAAATCGTGTTTTCTCTGTCAATCTAATCTATTGCTAAATCTTCACTGACAAAAACACTACAATCATCAGAAAAACTAGTTTTAACATGTATTTATGTCGTTCTAAAATCTTGGTTTAAAATGAAAACCAATGGAAACAGTGAGAAGTTTTTCGCGATTACCTCGAATTTGTTTCTTTGGATAAGGCGAGTTTTGAAACTCTCGTCTGAAAATAAGAAAGTACATGAATGAAAGCGAAATGATTATATGTGTTTCTAAAAATCACATTAATAATATTTATAGAGGTAATCTGTTCATTTTCCCAAACATATAAAAATAATAAACGGGGAATTTTTTAATCGATTAATACGAAATAAAACTATGCCAAAACGCACATCATGTCTTAAAGTTTCAATACTCTTGGATAATGTAACAAGAAAAGCGTTGCTATTTAGCATTACTTCCAGGATGTTAATGTGGTGTACGAAGATAAATAATTTATGTTATTTTTATGCTAGAAATTGAACCTTTAAAATGAATTTTAAGTTTCTACTTAGCAATAAATACATCGATTACTCTCAACGTGGCAGTCTCCAACAAATTTATGATTAATAATTTCCATAGAGGCCGAGGATTTCAGAGTTTTTTTACCATTGTTTCTAAATAGTAGTGTTCAACCTATTTAAAAGTAGAATTTCTATCATTTACTAATGCAAATATTACAATTCGAAAAATGTATTAATTATAATCTGGAATACTTGAGATCTATGCATGTCTAACTCATATTTATATATGCAACTCTGACACGATCATTTTTTAAGCTAGCCAAAACATTCAATTCGAAATAACTCAGTTACATTATAGAAATATTTATCTTGAGTATTAGGGTGGGGATTAATTTAGAAATATTTAATGACTGCCAAATGTATTTGGAGCTTTGTTCCTAACTTCAACGTAGCCAGTAATCAGACATATCGAGATCGAATCCTAACTCGCTCTAAGATATTTGGGAACATCTCTATTATCCCGTCGAACAAAAAACTGTCGCCAAACTGTAACGCCAAATAAAGGGAAGAACGTTGCCATTGGAATATCAAAATAAATAAATAAATAAAATATAAGAATTTAAGGACACGATTGTTATTTTAATGAATGAAATAACTAATAAATCAGCAAAACATCATGAAAAATACACACAAATGTCGAATTAAAAATCACTTGATGACATAACAAACACGTATAATGCTTCTGACATCAAGTAAATGGGACTGCATTTTTGGCGTTTAATCTTACAGTTTGGCGATATTTTTTTGTTAAGAAAAATGGTCGACGTGATAATAGAGAAGTACCGATATTTGTTAGTGGTTTGAAATAAATTTTAAGCTGAAGTTTGCTTTGTAATTAGCACTAGCGTATATACTAAAACGCCTGTAGCTCCGCAAGTATATCCAACCAGAAAATTTCGCAATTTGTGAACCTGGACCTAAAGAATCTTAGAAATTAAAAACATTACATAATATATTTCAATATTGCAACTATTTTACAAGGATCTTAAAAATTTTTTAGAAATATTCGTATTCAGTATACAAAGAAATATAGAGTTAATATATAATATTTCTTACTCAGGTGGCACATAATCCACAGTGTTATCAGCATGAAAGATCTGCTGTTCGTCATCAGAAAAATATTCTTCATCTTCCCCACTAAAAGATGACATATCAGGGGTACTGCATGGTGTGTAGTACAGTGATTCATCACTATCAGATAAGAAGTCTTCATATTCCTCACTCGACGATGACTGTGCGAGAGAACTGCATGAAGAGTAATATTCAGACTCCTCTAAAGAGCTTTTAAAGAAAATTTACGTACAGTTTTATATTTAAATAAATACACAATATATATATATTTAAATTGTATACATTTTGCAGCAGTTTAAAGTCTTATAAAAGTTAATATAACAGTCTTATAACAGTTAATATAAATTTAACATATTTACAAGGTTACCCGTCAACACATTTTAAACGCTGCAAGTGAAGAAGTTTATCTAAATATGACCCAAGAGTCATATGTCTACTACCCATATTTTGAAGAGAAATATGCCATCACTCCAAATTAAAATTCAATCACAGGTGGTTATATCAGTTTTTATTACTTCAAGGAAACTAAATTTAAGTTTAAATAAATTTAAGTTTGAAGGTGCTTTATAAATACATTATTTGTATTCAGCCATATCAGGTTATTTACATAATAACTTTGTGCATCTCTTTTTAAAAAGTTTAATAGCAACTCCATAAGTTCACAATTGTATCCCACATATAAATTCGTCATGCAAATAATTATAAACTTTTTCACTAAAAATAAAACCGACTTCAATTACTTGGTTTTATATTAAATTCAAAAATTTACCAGGGACGTTTGTCCAGCCCTGTATTAGCATACAAATCCTCCCTCCGTAAAAATATAGCTCATCAAATGAAGTGAGTGTACCACAGAAATCTTATGCAAATTTAAACGCTTTACATTTTTGATTTTTTTTTCTGTTTTTATGATTGCTCACGTTATAAAATTTTACTAACTATTAATACATTGCTTTTTTGTTTTCCAGACAATAATACTAGAAATAAAACAGTCTAAAGAAAGAGGAAAATTGCCGGGTAGAGACTTTCTCCCCAAAGAGATAGCGCCACATAACTTCATGAATATTGTTGAAAATTAAATATTTTAAAGATGTTTATTTTATTGTTTTAGTGGGGGAGGGGTGTTGAATTTATAAAAATTACTGAACCAATTTTGATGAAATTTAAATGGGATCAATTCGAGAGTATCTTCTTTCAATTAAAAAAACTCACGGGAATCCGTCGCGTAGATTTAGAGTATTCGCTGAAAATACATAAAAAATATGTATATACATCTTATTGAAAACCTCTTTCTTTTTATTTCAAGTCTGTCAAATATATTAGAATTCAAATTCTAATTAATGTTAAATGCGTGATTAGTGAAATGTAAATTTTTTAATAAAGGAACCAATCATTGTCATTTTTTTTGCATTGTATGACACTTCCAAATAAAATGTTGATGTATATTTCATAAACTCTTTTCGCATGTAAGTTAATAATACAAATTATTACCCTATAACTAGGAAGATGAAAAAGTGAAACATAACAGTAAACGTGCGGTCTCAGAGAAGGGATTATTTGTGAATCCAATAAGATTTCTTTTTTTTAAATGTTAGTTGGGAATCGCATAGATGTAAGCTTTGAATATTTGTGTTAAGAGAGAAAACAAGTTCAGTTTTCAAAACAATTTTCGCAAAGGAGAACTTTTAAAATATGTTTTTTTCTTCATAGAAAAAATCATTACGTTTAATCGACACACATAAGTCTCATGCTCGTATTCACCATCTACCTCAAAATAAAATTCCTCGGTCGAAACTAATATAAAATTCCCGATTAACCTGATTGGACCTGATCGCGGCCAATGTCCAATCAGATTAATGATGAGATCATTTGAGCGTTCGACCCAGGTTTTTCTAGGTTGAGGTTGATGGTGAATACGAGCATCAGACACTGCACTTCCCCTATTATAAGTCAACACTTGATAACCACAAAAATTTAACGTAAGCTCCGTCAATAATAGTGATATTTTCGGAGCCGAACAGCATAGTTAGAATCGGACTGGAATCGTTTTCAGCAACTTCCTTTTATGTCCTGCCGAACAGCAAACGCATGTGTGGTGATATTCTGCACAACGGAAGGTATATGTCCGTACTATTTATCGGCAAACAGCTTTAAACTTGTTTTTATGATATGAGGTGCAATTCTTCGGTAGGCGACGAGACAGTGGGTGGAATTTTCAGTTCTTACGGGATCAGCATAGGCTGGTTTCCACCAATAGTCCATATGCATTTTAGCAAATTTTAAGCACGCGACATTTTATTGTCGTTGCCGGTATTTTGCGAGAGCTGCGAATTCTCCGTAACAGCCAAGTTCCTCTCGTAGCACCCCGAAGCCGTCCACTGGCCACACAGCGAAATATTCTGTGCTGTTGCCGTTCCAATTACAGCACCCACGTTTCAGAGCATGATAAAATAGTGTGCAAGCATAACAAAAAACATTAATTTTCAAATAGTATAACTTACATCTCATTCCAACTGTGTACTATCAACATAACTATGTTTAAACTATAAAATATAATGGAATAGTATTATGTTGTATGTTAGTCATACCAAATGTGATGGTCATTAGTACACAGTTAGCGCAACCCTACATCATGAGACTCAATGTATGGGGAGAGCTTGTTCTTTTGCGCGTCAATATGATTTTTAATTTATAACATGTTTGTGTTAAAAATAAATGTACAGAAAGCACTAAATATCGTCTTACCTGTAAGTTGTCAAATTTTGAACAGGATAATAGTAGACAAATCCATAGTAAAAGACTGTTCCTGGATACAAAGGCTGATGGTATGGAACAGGATAGTATGAAACTCCATAGTACTGAGATATTGTATTGTACACTGGATAATATAAATAATATATCACAGGATAAAATTGTTCTGACACTCCATTATAATAAACAGGCCCGTAACTAAAAAAAGAAAGAAATCATAAAGAAATCAAATGCATTATTTATAAGATTTAGAATAGAAGCAATACATTTTAAGAAAGCGATTTGTAATTTATGACTTTATAAAAATACATTTACTATTTAAGAATATACGTTATTTCTTATTTTCATCAAAAGAAGCATTTAAATATTATCTATACATACTAAAATTTTAATATTTGTTTTATTCATTAAAACAAAAATAATTATTTCACAGGAAAAAATAACATAACTAAGTTTAAAAGTACATAATGCACTAGCATTTATCGATAGCTGGTTAACAGAAAAAGATGTCTGCTTTTATACAAATTTAGGACGTTTTAGAAATTTTTTTTTTTTTTTTTTTTTTTTTTGTACAAAAAAATTTTTGTCAATCTTGGGAAACTACACAAGAATGTAAAGAACAAACATATAATATATTTTATTTAAAAATAATTTTATGTAAATTTTATTGAAAGAAAATCACGATGACATAGTTGCTCATAACTGTTGAAACCTATCTTGATTGGAACGCTAGATATGATTTAGTTTTTAACATGATTCTCGAAATATTTTAAATTAATAAAATAATAATAATAAGTACAATTTTTTCACACACACAAAAAATTTAAAACACAGACTCTTTGGTCAGTAGTAACAGGGTTAAAGAGTGAAATCATAATATTTTTTCCTCGTTTGATAAAAACCGTATTTATGCTAAAAATGATTAATTTACACAGCGTTTTTTCAGAATTAGAATCTTAAAACGTAAAATGCCTAATGAAATTATATAAATTAATGTTTGATTTATACAAAATGTTCCAAAAACAAAAAAATAAACCAATTTTAAGATATGAAATGGCGGAATAGAGCAAACAATTTTTGCATTGGAAATTAGGCTCGCAATCTATTTATTCAATCAGAAACACGGTGTATTTCAATGCAAATCGAAAACGAATTCTTCTTTATACCTTCATCAATAACACAGCTATTTTAATAAAATTTTCATTAGAATTCACATGCTTCGCATCAAATGTAACTATATCACAAGGATTTGTTTAAGTTGTCATCAATCGCATCTGAACAGCATTGAATTATGTACTCTATAATTCGGAATGTAGTCAAGATTAACCACGACCGAAATACTTTGCTCTCCTCTTCCTTTTCGTAATATCGTATTTCGCACAAAACAAGGAGAGTCTCTTGAAATGTTTGTTAAAATTTCTTCGTTATTGTTAAGCTTCTGAACAAATGTCCACAGATGAAGTAGATACCTTATATTTTTCACGGCATAAATGAATGGGAGTGCAACCCAGATTTACTCTACAAACAAAAAATAGAAAAAAGGGGACAAAGGGGAGAGCAAAGTACATCGGTCGTGGTTAATGTTAACAACATTCAGAAATATGGAGTACATAATACAGTGCTGTTCGTATGGGATTGGTGACAACTTAAGCAAATGCTTGTGTTATAGTTACATTTGATGCAAAGCATTTGAAATCTAATGAAAATTTCGTGAAAATAGCTGTATTATTGATGAAGTGATAAAGAAGAGCTTCCCTATTTGTTATGTTTTCCAAAGTATACTTATTCAATTATAACATTCCCCTTTAATTATTTTCTGTGTTTTTCATGTTAAGTCTAAAAAATAAGAATTTTTATCACCAGATCTTAAAAAGTAGTCGTTTGTATTCCTAAAATTTACTTAGTTTTTTTGTTTGTTTGTTTTGAGTCGTTCAGACATCAGAATTTAAATAAATATATATATATGTGTGTATATATATATACACAAATGCTAAAGTGGATTTATATACGAGTACTTGCCTCATGAGTATTATAATAGATTATTTTATTAACAAAATTGTGATAAAGATGTATCACAGTTTTATCTTTTTTAATTATTTTTATTTCAGCTCAACGTATTTCTATTTTTATAGCCTTTCCAGTTTAATTTGCCATTCCTTAAAAGCTATTTATCAGCAGTCGCGCGCCTTGTACGTTGCTTTTTTGGCAAGGCTGTCTCTCCCCTCATTGTGCTTCGCGTTCGTTGAATCGGCGATGTTGTTTTCTCTGCGAGGCATCTTCGCGCTTTGAGTTAGTTTCAATCGGCGCTGAGCTGTGACGTCATCGTCATTTGGCGGCTCGCCGCTCCTGCGTTGTGCGCATGCGTCACCGCCGCTCTGGTTCGGTGTGTTTTCGGGAGCTGTTTTTGTTTTGGCGCTGCATGCGAAAGGGACGTGTCTTTCAAATACAAATTAGAATGGTTATTTTAATTATTAAATGTTAATGAGTTTCTGATTTGTTATTTTAATTTTCACGTAATTCCTAATCAACAAATTAGTTTAAATTAATCTTGCTCTCAGATGTGTGCACCCCTATTAAGGGTATAAATAATAATGTTGCGCATTTTTCCAACAGAATTTTAATAAAAATGATGCTGTAATTTTATGCTAAACGTCGTCTGATCTGAGGCCTGCTGGCCTGTGCCGGCGCTCGTATCCTAGAATCGCAGTAGCGCTGATTCTTTGGAGATCAATTTCACGTTTTCAGTTTTTAATTATTCTATAAATATGCTGTCGTAAATTTTAAGTTTAATATTTTAAAAGTTTTAAATCAACTGGTAATTTAATTCTGCATTAATTCTACATCCCTTATTGGATTCTGCCAGAAGGAATATTTTAAAGATTCTTCGAATTTTACGAAATTTGAGCCCGTACTTTTTAAAGACTTGATGTGCAGCTTTCATCTCATCCTTCCTCCTTCCTCAAGAATTACAATAAAGATTTTATGGATCCAACTTATGGTATTCATCATTTATAGTCTGCATCTATTTCTTCACTCAAGTAAGACCGTTCAATTCATTTTATTATTATTTTTGATTCTCTTCTCAAAGAATATTGACCTAAAGAACAGATGCACAAATTGTGCAGGGTTAATTGCTATTTTAATCACAACTGCAATATTTAAAAGTTCACTATACGATCTATTCTTCCATCCATTAAAATAATAATATTATAACGGCATTACAAATAATTTTTTCATGTCACAAAAATGTTTTAAAGAATTATAAAACATGTCACTCTAGTTTTCCATTAATATTGATGTGTTTTAGATTGTGAATCAAAGTTCCCCATGCATGTTCAGTGTTCACCACATGTGGGGAAGTTTGATACGAAATTCACTTTTTAAAAAACCATCCTCTACATTTTTTTGTAATGCTTCTGAGTCTCACTTTTTTCTAAATAAATTACTTTGATAGACACGGACTACATCTAAATGATTTTCTTTATTGTTACAGACAGTTTGTCTTCTTTTTTTTTTTTTTCATTTGCTGATAAAAATCGTATCCAGATGCCCCTACACCCCTATATGTCAGGTCTATCGGAAAGTTCTGTCCAATAATTTTATTTCAAGTTTCAATACGCAGGTACGTGTTCCTTTGAGACATATAAGGTTATTTCTCTTTATCATTGCACTTATGTGCTCTTCTAAATTAACTGAAACAAAAATGTCTCATATTATTATAAAACGAGACACGATCGTGTAAACATGGCTACAGATCAAGCTTACTTGCAGCACTGTATTGTATACCAATTCCATCGAGGAAGAAATGTTACAGAAGCGTGTCGAAATTTAGTAAACGTTTTTGGTGAAGATGCAGTTTCGGATAGTACATGCAGGATATGGTTCGAAAAATTTAAAGCAGGTGCTTTTGACCTTAATGATAAGCCACGCCCTAAGCAGTCATCTCTGATCGATGACGATATTGTCAAGACCATGATAGAGCAAAATCTATTTTGACAACACCGGAAGTTGCGGAAAACCTTAACTTAGATCAACAAACCATTTCGGATAATATTTGGAAGTATGGAAAACAAAAATGTTTGCTTTCTCTTCCCAAACGTACAGAATTTTCCGTTAGACCTAATATATATGTTTATGTGTATGTGCGTGTAACGAATTACTGGGAGACAGAAATAATTTCGACTTGGGACCTTGCTTTTAGATCGTACTCTTTTATTGGCCATTCCGTCACACAATTTTAATCGTGAATTCGATCAGAAGCGGCCTCCCGAGCCATTTATGTTTCTTTCCGAGATCTACATGGTTTTACAGGCCTCTCAAATCTGCAAAAAGGTGAGCACTTGGACGAGGGACGTGAATTCGGTTAATTTAATTTAATTGGTTCATTAGCTTTTGGTTAATGTGTGGTCACCATGGAGAAGCAAGGCCTGCCCAAAACCTGGGTGCATCACTAACCACAAGAAAGGAGAGTTGCGTAAAGCTCAGCTCTTTTTATCTTAAAGATGGTTTAATTTTGAGGTCTGAATAAAATAATTGCTAGGCTGCAAAAGAAATTTAACAAGGGCGAGTCAGGTTTAATTATGGAATTTCGAAGTTAGAAAAAGAGGATTGGGGGTTGAATTTGAATTTTAAATTTAATGAAGAGTTTATTTTTATCCTTTCACACACACACACACACACACACACACGTATATATATACATATATTTATATATACATATATATATATATATAGAGAGAGAGATAAATAAAGACAGAAAGAGACAGAGAGAGAGTTATATATTTATATACATAAAGAAAGAAAGGAAGTACCTTCTGATAGATCATTCCGACAGATGAAATAGTATGTTTTAATACATTAACTGTTATTTAAAAATTATCTTACGAAATCTACCTAAAAATTCACTGCTTTTACGATAGTCATACTTTGAATGTGCGCAGAACCAAATCTTCAGTGAAATTGTACAATATGCAGCATGCGCGGAAAACATAGAGCAATGAAACCTGATAGACACATATACGATTCATATCGTGTTTGTATTTGAATTTGTTTTCTATTACTAATTTTTAAGAGAAGTCTTAAAGTCTCCAAAATTTTCTTGAGCAACGTAATTAATTGTGACTCCATGTGCGATTTTTAATCACAATTTTATAAATAATACCCGAAAAAACGTTATACAGTAAAACATTATTAATAAGATTATACTCATCAATTTGTTTACAAAATTGAGACAGAAATTTGAGTATTGTAAAATATTTTAAGTAAAATACTGCTTACCCATAGGCTGTTTGATCATATAAACTCCAACTCGAAACGGCTTCCTACAAACAAATAAAAAAGAAAATTAACTAATAAAATACAGAAGCACATTCATTAAATATGGGGTAGACTTGGGATGTATGACCCAATTTTTACTAAAATATTCATAAGTTGTGTTTTGGCTAGAATATGATCTTAGTTTTAATCATATAAATAACTTATTGTGTATCTTTTTACAACGTCAACACTTTGAAAAGGCACTAAATGATTTCTTTTTATCTGCAACAGCGTAAACTGAGCAAACCTCTTTATTGCAGGAAAGTTTGACACACAGTGTAGAAAATTTGATTCATTAAATCAAAAAAATATATACATGTACCAGAAATTTATTTTTATGTAGCTCATGTCTGCAAAGTATTTTCTTATCTTCTTTCACTGAATAAAATTTCTGATTAACGACATATTTATTTCACGTAAACTCTGTTAAAGCTACTGATATTTAATATTTTAATATGTCACATTCTAACTTTTACAAAACAATGGAGATTTTCAGAACCAGATAAATTAGGCATTCAGTTTTAAATTTACACTTTCTCATCTAGCTATTCGTGAATGGATGTGATAGCTTGGTAAATTGTAATGAAAATCTAAAAAGTACAAATACGTGCATAGAGATTGGCCGTTCAGCTATCCAATGCAAAAAAAAAAAAAAAAAAAAAAAAAAAAAATCATTTAAAAATATTGAAATGTGAAAGAGATATCGTAAATTATTTCCCCCGTAGGATTAAGATTAGCGAGCGAGTGTTTTCATCTGAGTGAAATAGCCTCTTAAGCAGATCCTCAGAAAAAAACTAAAGCAATATCACAAACGCTGATATAATATTATACGTACAATATACATATTAAAAATAATTTATAAAACCATATTCTGAAAAAAATATCCATCATATAATAATTGGCATTTGTGCATTCAGAATGGCATTACAGTTTATATTTTAAAAAATATTGATATAAATTATGCAATTTGTTAATTACATAAATTTATTAATATTTTTAATAAATTTAAATTCAACTCTTAAAAAATGTAAATGTTTCTTGATTTAAAACATATTGAATGTTTAACCCGGATCAAACATTTCGAAAGTGCAGTAGGTGTAACGTAATACAGATATCGTTTTCAAGAAAACTTAAAAAAAAACACCATGGCAATACCTATGTCAAGTATTAATTAATTATCTTATCTTTTAAATGCTTAAGACACTTCAATTACATTTTAAAACAAAAATTCTAATTTTACTTTATTTTTGATTAGCACAACACATTACGATTGGTAAATGCAAAATTCTACGTTTCTTTTTCCTTCTCATCACTTAAAATGGCTGAAAAGAACAGTAACTAATTGAAAAAGCTTGTATGTACTTCCCTTTTTTGCTAATCATGAAATTTGTTTTTAAACAAAATAAAAGGAAGTGGGTTATAACCTTCCTTATGGACATACATCCCACGTTTTGCCTATAGCACTCCCAAAATTGAAAATCTTAACAATATAATAGATATCACTAATTAAAAAAATATTTCAAAGGTACTTTAATATACAAGCGTATTATTTAAAAATCATACTTTAACTAAGTCTTTGCTGTACTGTGTTGAAAGTATTGACGTCATTCACCAATACTCTAAAAGGTAACAGCCCTAGCTTGTAACACAGCGGACACGGGACGAATTTAAAATATTTTATGTTTGAGTCCAAGTAACCCCAAGTCACGGTACTTTAATATTTTTAAAATTTAAGAAACATGAAATAAAGTAAATGTTATAAAGAAAACGGGTAAAAATATGTCATCAACAGTTGTCAGATAAATCGAAAATGTTTAATACAGTATCCTCTCGTTATAACGTGATTCGTCATTTCGCTCATTCGGAAGTAGCTCTTTCTCCACGCCTCCCAAAAAGAAGAAGAAATAGTCCTGACAATTTTGCTGCACTTTTTTAAGTACTAAATACATGTAGATATCAATAAATAAGTATCGTTATCTATATTGATTTTATTGAGAACGTTGAAATATGCGTACAAACTAGCATTTGCAGATATATATGAAACATTTGCTTAAAAGATATAACCCTTCTTAGCTTTTCAATGACCTGGGTTGCATCAGAATATATCACTGTCACCCGAGAAAAGCTGTATAACGAGGGGCTATTGTAATTAACCAGTTAATATCTTTAAACCTAAATCGTTTTCCTTAAAATTTTCAGAAAATTATTTTTAAAAAGTACTGTTTTCGAGTGATCAGTTAGAGCTCGAAATGAAAACTTTACTTAAAATTAAATGTTAAATTTTTAAGTTTCACGACGATGGATATATTTGATATAAAATTTTATTTATATCCCTATAAAGAGTATTGAACTACGATCAGAAATATTGTATAAATGTATGCTGTATGAATGCATTACGATAATAAACTTGGTGAGATTTTCATGAAAAATTAAAGCGAAATGAATGACATTTTTAACTCATTTACAGAATTTGTTTAATTCCTAAAGAAAATGTCCAACTTATAGACATACGGTACATAAATTAAGAGAGAGATTGTGACAACAATGGACCATGTAAAATCTAAGACTGTATAACGTCAAACTGACGAAATTAGATATAAAGGAGAAATAACTTAAAATTTATATAGAAATGCTGTATTTTAGTTACCTGAGAGAAAGACCTCCCTAACTCACAAAAATGTGCGTTTTGGTACATTTTAACTCAATTTAAGAATAAATTCTTTAACGGTGTAAAAATACGACCATCAAAGAATAAAATCGGTAAAAGATTCAAAAAATATTTGTCTTTCAACAACTATTATCATATTTTTTCATTGTTGCAACGATTGTTTAAATAACATTGTTCGCGAAACATTACTGAAAAATGCGATTTTCACAACAATAAAAAAACCCATCGTTGGATGCATTGTTTAATATTGTTACACATTTAATATCCAAAAATGTCACTTTAATTTTTTCATGGAATGTGATAGAGGATCTTCTTATCCCAGTAGTTAATTGGCAAACAATAAATATAAGAGGTTTAGTGTCGAAAGGAAGAAATCATAGAATGTACGGTGTCCTCGGTCACACTGTAAAAAAAAACTCGGAAACGTTACTCATTCTGGTGGGGCAGCAATGTGGCCCATCGTTTCTAGTTATGTTTCCGCATATTTCGGTCAGATGTTCATAAAAGTTTCCGCATATTTCGGTCAGATGTTCGTAAAAGTTTTCGCATATTTCGGAAACATTTACGTGCATTTCGGAAACGTTTCTTTATATTTCAGTCAGATGTTCATTAACGATTCTGCATATATCGGAAATGTTTTTGTATACATCGGAAAGGTTTCTGCATATATCGGAAATGTTTTTGTATACATCGAAAATGTTTCTGTGTATTTCTGTTTTATAATTTCTTTTATTTGAAAGAACAATATGCTTTAAAAAAAATTAATAGTACATTCGCTCGAGGCGAAACCCCACTCCACATAATCGTGGTTGGGTTTTCTGAGAAGTTCGGTGAGCGAACTCGCTAATCATATTATAGAAATGATCGTATGAAGTATGATCTTGTAGATGAATTATACTCTAGAATTAGCAATATTATAAACTTTCTGTAATTTCTGGTGTGAAACATATATTTTTCTGAACTCGTTTTATTATTCACCTTTTATTATTAGACTGCTACTCAAGATATCACTTTAAAGTTATTTATGCAGGCGAAATAAACTTTGAAAAAACTTAATTCTATGATAAATGCTTCTGTCATTTTAAAATAACTCCAAATTTGAGAGTATGTCCTTCTACTGAAGAGAGGCTTCCAAATTTTCCTTTGTAGGAACAGAGTTGAGTCGTCTGGAAACTTCTTCAGTTACCTACTACAAGTTTACAAGTACGACAAGTTTAGAAGTTATATACACAGTTAAATAACACGTTCGATAGTTTCTTTATACTCTTGTTCCACGAATCTATAATAAATATTAGATATTTGATTGATGAATAATAATGTAGTACTAGTATTAATGAAGTACAGATAGCACCGTATATACGTCTTTAACATCTTTTCGTTTTGAGATCGGTTCCGTTTCATAACTTTTCTAATGATGAAATGTATCGTTTATATGACAGAACAAATTCCTAATTTCACTTATACTATACGTTTTTCACTCAGTTTTTATGAATCAGATATTTGTAAATAAATAACGTTGAAAATTTGATTTATGGATCTATAAATAATTCTTTTTTTAAATGCAGCCTCATGAGTTCCATCCTCTAAATAGATACTCAATGAAAATATTTAATTTCCCTATACTTATAAATAGATAGATTTTAGTAATACCTTTCAACATTTTTTTTTAAATCTTGTAAATAGTTATACTATTCGAAAATATTTTATATCTGTGGTAATTGTTTTATTTTCAAGAATTGTACACTTATAAATAGATATACTGATAAAAATATTTTGTCTGTTTGTAAATATTTTTAAAATAGTGTTTTACAAATATCATGCTTCTAAATATATTCATTTAAAGGTATTATTTTATTCGTATAACTTGAGAAGTGCTGAGATAACCTGAGAAAATAAATATATTTTTATAAGTATACAGTTCATAAAATAAAATAATTATTTACAGATACGAAATCTTTTGATATAATATCTATACTTACAAGATTAAAAAATGTATTTATTTAAAGGTAATAAAAATAATACATCTATTTTGGGAAATAAAGCATTTTCATAATGCATATGTATCTGTTTACAGCATGGAATTCACGAGACCGGATTTTAAAAAAGAATTATTTATAGATTTATAAATCAAATTTTCAATTATATTTATTTATAAATATCTGATTCATAAAAAATGAAGGAAAAACGTATAGTATAAGTGAAATTAGGAATTTTTTGTCATATAAACGATACATTTCATCATTAGAAAAGTTATGAAACGGAACCGATCTCAAAACGAAAAGATGTTAAAGACGTATATACGGTGCTATCTGTACTTCATTAATACTAGTACTACATTATTATTCATCAATCAAATATCTAATATTTATTATAGATTCATGGAACAAGAGTATAAAGAAACTATCGAACGAGTTATTTAACTTTGTGTATACAACAAAAGATTAACTGCAAATGTAATATTAATATGCAATAAAACAGAATCTGATAATATTATTTTTTTTTAAAAAAGCATATTTTTCTCTCAAATAAAAGAAATTATAAAACAGACTACTTACAGCTCATATAAATACGTTGCATCTGCATGTGTTTTAAGCTATCTTTCCTCTCAAGAACAATACAAATCACGTGATAATGACATGTGCAGTAGGTCGGAGTAGATGAGCATGCGCAAATATTACTTCATTTCGAATTCCATTTTTAAACTTTACACGGAATGTGTGTAACATTTCCGAATTTTTCAGTAACCAACATTTTACACTACCCATTCGAAAACATTTCCGCTATAGAATGTAACGTTTCCGACTTCTTCAGAGTATTCACCGCTTTGAATATTTTTCCGAAAATACGTGTAACGATTCCGAATTAACAAGTAACTGTGGAGAACACAAAGTTTACTATAAATTTCCGAAAACCTTTCCGCCTTGTGCTGAAATGCTTCTGATTTTTTTTACAGTGCAAAATGGCCGATCGGCCGATACTTAAACAGCCAAAAAATGTATAATTTTATCTGTGTCCGTTTCTACTAAAAAAAATTGTTTAACTACTTGAAAGGAGGTGGGATATTTTTATACCACTTATTTTAATTAACTTTTGTAATCTATTTTGCTGGTAAATTTTTTTGTGATTGATCGATATCTATGGCAAAAGTTACTTCATATGACAGGCATGGAGATGCTTTTTCAAAGTCAAAATGTCGCTAAAAAACTAGTGCCCAAGCTACAAAAATGTATTATTTTATTTCTCTCGGACATGAGATAAAAAAAAAAAATCTTTAGATTTATAAAGACTGAAAACGCCAAGCAGAAATGCATAGCAGTAGAAAATTTACTGAAAAAAATGATGGAAAAATGGGAGACAATCTCATAAAACTTCTTTTTTTGCAATCTTTTCCATTCTTCGTGCAAATGCCCAACTTCTAGACATGGTGTAATTCGCCAAGAGAAAGCTAGTCGCAACAATCGACAAGTAAAATCTAAGATTGTATACATCAAACCGACAAAAATTGATATAAAAGAAGAAAACTTAAAATTCATAAATTTATATAGAAATGCTGTATTTGAATTACCTGAGCGAAAGACCTCCCAAACTTGCAATAACTTTTTGTTATAGAGGTTACCAACAATTAAAAATACACAATAAAATTATTTCTACAGTAATTAATTTTCTATTGAAAGATTTTCATGTGAAAAATGTAAATGAAATAAAAAGTTTCACCAATTGAAAAAGATATTAATATGACGTCATATTGGTAATAAAACGGAAATTTTCAAACATTTCTCAATAATACAAGGAGTATGAGTATGCGTAAGTACAGAAAGCAGGTTAATATGACGTCATTAGAGAATTAAAAAGAAAATTAGTCTGACGTCATATTGGGAGTTTAACGGAATTTTTCAAATGTTTAAGAATAACCCAAAGAGAGTATCAATATGAGTAAGAAAAGAGAAAGCAAGTAGATATGACGTCAGCAAGTGATTATAACGTCATGTGAGTTTCAGGAACGTACTGAATCATGATAAAAACCCGATTATGAAAATATTGGCATATTTTAGCATTTTGAAGGTCTCTACACAACATGACGTTTTACAACTACACAACAATTTTGATGACAGAGTATAATAGAGGGCTTCGCCTGCTATAGGGCCGGTTCAGATATTCGAAAAAATTAGAAAAATAGACCGGTAAATTTTATTATTATTATTATTATTATTTTGAAAATGAAATTTATTTGGATTTATTAAAGAAAGGATAAAGTGTTTTGAAAGGAATATTAAACGAAACCCTCTGTGCGATCTTCGATTACAGTTACACACTTGTTTATATAAATGGAGTTTAAACTTTCTAAGCGGCTGCCACATACTTTTCTGTTTCCAAAAAATAAGTTAAATTGGCTGTAGATAAAAATATTTTATAAGAATATTATGTTTCAACATGTGTAAAGATATGAAAGAGTAAATTTAGCCTTATAATAGAGTATTAGTAATTACTCTATTATAAGACTATTTATTTTAGTAATTATACTCTATTATAATTACTTTAATATAGAGTATTAGTAAATTTAGCCTTTAAAATAGTAAAATGAAATTTAATAAATTTTGGACTTTATAGTCGTTTATATGAAAAACCAGCTGACGCTCAGGGGGTTAAATTTACATTAAGAAATAGGTGCCCTGATATGTCTGTCATAAAGTGTTATACTTTAACGTAAAAGTTCTAATGTTTCTGGAAACTTTCTGTTTCTTTGCATGTTTGTTATTTTCTGTATAGAAATCAATGGGTCAGAAGTTATTAACAACTCAAAAAATAAGTCTTCGTTTGATGCCCTTCGACTTATTTTTCTCGTATGAGACTCCTGGTACTTTCAATACTCTTTATTTTGAGCTTATTCTGACAAGTGACCAATTGGAACAGGGAATTTTGTAATTACACCTTTTCCATGAACAGTAATTTATGTACAGAAGCTGGCATATAATGCAACCCATATTCGAGGCACAATGTTTAACTGTTTACAGAGTGAAATTGTCAATTATTTCTGCATTAATTTCTTCTTCACAGCTGATCACTTACATTGTAAATGAAAAATGTTTAATAAGTTCTTTGTTCGATCCAGTAATCTCCTCTGTCTTTTCGAAACTCATCAACAAATGTTTTCGCAATGTTTCCATTATGTGTCAAGACACTTCCATGTTTAATTACAACAATTAGCGAACCTAATTCTTTTTTGGATTCTGTTCGTATTTCTCTCCTTGATTCATCTTTTTCATTCTTTTGGACCTCAGTTCTATTACTCCATGCTTTACATGATAAATTTTAAGAAATATAAAGCAAATACAGTGAAACCTGTAAAGTTGACCACCCTTGTAAGTTGACCACCTGTCTATGTTGACCTCTGTTGTCCGGAACCAAATTTATCCTATACAAAACTTTAAGACAAACCCTTTGTAACCTGACCACCTGTCTATCTTGTATCTTGACCACTGAAATTATTGAGATTTGACTAGTACTATTATAAAATGCCCATCAAAACCCTTTATAACTTGACCACCCAAAAAGCTAACAAATCATGAATAAAAAAAAAAGCAACTCTCCAAGTATTTTTCTTTTTTTTTTTTCCTTTTTAACTAGAATTTCTAAAAGGGTGAAATAGTATTAACCTGGGAAATTCTTTTAGTAATGATAGGTGTAGGGAAATAATTCAAGGCTTATCTATTCTTACATTATTGCTCTTGTGGATTTGGCTTTTCAACCCTCCCCCTCCATTCTTTGATTGATTCTTGATTTCTTTCTTCTATTCCCCATTCTCTTATCATTCCTTCCCTTCTTTCAATAACCTCAGGTGTTAGTTGGTAAGCAGAAATATTTCCACCAGTTGCAATAGTTGCAATAGCAAACACAAGGAAGACTCCTTTAACTTTTTCAGAAGCTTTAGACTGCGTACAAAATTTAATGTGCTATGCTTCTGATAAGCAACTTGATATTTCTGTTGCATTGAAAGACACTGGGCTGATGTAAAGTCCAAAAACCAGCGTCAAACTACAATAACAGAGTTTTTCTTGGACAAATAGGTAATGTAAATGACAAACTTAAATTTTAAAATTTTAGAATGTGTATGTGTCTTAACATGTGATTTTTTTTTATAAATTATGTGTAATAACTAGTATAGTTTGAAGAATCACTAATTGGCTGTGTATTGATTGATTGTTTTAAAAAAAAAATAGTAGTATATTAACTGATTTTAAAATTGATACAAAACTATTAATTCATTCTTGTAGTTAATCTTTTCTTTTATAAGGTGTTAGAAAAATGCATGGTAATACAATATTATGTTAAAGCCCTGTCAATAAATGAAATTTTTGTGGTAAAGAATGATATGGTATGAATATTAGGTTAAATAAAAAGTAAATTTATCATCACCCTTTATAAGTTGACCACCTCTCTAAGTTGACCACTGAAGTATGGCACCGCAAGTGGTCAACTTACACAGGTTTTACTGTACTCCATAGAATGTATTTTTCAATGGAGACTGAGACACCAAAGCTGTATGAGGCTCCGTTTACACATGTTTTAACAATTTTATCAATGTTATTACTGTGTGAAGGTTTTTGCACAGTAAATATAATATTTTGAATATGATGATGTAATTTAAATTTCAGTGTTAACTTTTCCATCTATCACGTTAAATACATCTCGTGATGAATGGTCATATTTAGAAGTTCTGTAGGCTTTAAATTGTTTACTACTTCTTCAATTTGCTGATACTCCTTTTTTTATATCTCCGTATTCTCATAACTTCAGTGCCACGTAATAATATAATAAGGACAAAACTAGTAATACAAATTGAACTATGTTATTGTAATGAGCGCTCCTCATCAAATTTTGGTTTATACATGCTTTGGCTTGAGGCACTGTCAATTACATATTCATTTTATATGCGTTTTGGATGCAAATTGTGTGTTACCCAAAAGTCCAATTACAGTTATATCTAAAATTGATTGCAAATTGGTCTAAACTAAAGTATCGATAATAGATATTTCTTTTTTTGGAATGTAACATTCCAGTTTATATTTTAGTGCAATTATACAACATTTCTCTAAATTCTTATTTGGAAAAGAAAAGTATAAAATTGTTCGCAAACTTAATTTTAGTGATATTTGTTGTACTCATTTAAACCTAAATATAGAAAAAAACATCATATATATGGCTTATCATTTCGTAATAATCCTATGTTCGACACCGCCTATAATTCGATCCACTGTGCGTCGGCTTGGAAAGTAGCCACGATACATATTTTAACAATAGGAATAATTTATTTAATGCAATATTCATGGAATTTGTCAGTGGAGCTGTTGAAATTTAAAGTAAGATGCTCAAATAATAAACTGTAATCACTGGATAATGAGAGGGGGATGCTTCCCCCAAAATATTTACTAAATTTTAACACGAGTTCGAAACAAAATGGCTTTCCTGGTAGTTCTGCAGGAAATGAAGGCAAACCTCTTAACTTATTGTAAAAATGTAAAAATTTTCAGTGTTCAATTTTTCTGGTAATGAAAACTGGACTATGACAATCTCATTTTGTGGAAAGCCTGGAGGTGCTCCTCATCGGTTAAAATGGCCAGAAATAGTAAATGCTTAAACACAAAAAAAAGTTATATTTTTATTTTGCTCCAACATCAGATAAAAAATTTTAACCCTTTATTTTTGCAGATTGATGGGATATTTTTATACCACTTAATTTTAATCATGTTTTGTACCAAAATTTTGTTTTTATTACTAGAACACAAAAAAAAAGAAGAAGGTAATTTTGAGTTACAGCGGGCTCTTTACAATGAATCGTTAAGTGACAAACATATATCTCCATGTTAGGAGTAAAATCTCTTCAAATGTTTGCGGTACTAGAAAGTGCCTGGTGATATCGTCATATTAATTTTTGTTTGATGTTCCAGATTATATTTCACATGTTTCATTGTTTTTTAAGTTGCATGTTGCAATAATTTTTCTTTAATCGCCGGCATTTATTTTTATTAATATGGAAACAATCTTTTATTTACTGAGTATCGAGATCTCACTTTTGCAAAAGCGAGGGCTTTTATCAAACAAACAACTACGCGAAAATGGCCATGATATAAAACTGTATGTTAGCAATGATAAAGCTATATGTAGTTTTAACGTAAAAGGGTTTTTTTAATAGCCTCCGTGTTGGAAATAGGTTTCTCGGTTCAAGAATACAGTTCGTAACTACTTTACGGTTTATGTACTGTTGGGCATAAATATTATCATCCATAAAATAGTGTAAGAGACAGATACACATAAGTGATAATGCGACAGTTGATTAGAACAGTCACATGAGAGAAGTGTATGGTGCCCAAACGTAATACGACGATTTAATGGATGAATTGGTGGCGTGAATAAATTGCCGAGATCGATGAAAGTTTGTTTGTACGTCGGAAAAATAACTGTGACAGGATACTTCCAAAACAGTTGATTTTAGAAGGCATCATATGCTGGGAAATTGGTGAATGCTTTCTCGTACTGTTGTACGCTGATGCAAAAAAATTGTGTACATGTAGAAGATGTATCAACATTCTACGCTGACTGCTGTAAAGGGTGCTAATCACAGGAGCTTGATAAAACCGGTTTCGATCACTTTACTGTGAGTCATAAGTACATTTTTTTAAATCCAATAACGCGTGTTCATTCACAACATGTTCAAATAATGTGGGGTTCTGCTAAATGGCACAATAAAACACAACGAGACACAGTTCACTCACCTTGAATCGTATCTTACAGACTTTATGTGTAGAAAATAGTTAGGGGAAAATATATTTTAATGAATTAAAAGCAATTTCGAAAATAGGGCCTATGATGTAAGCGTTAGACGTAACATTATAAAGTTGTTATTCTTGTGAAACATTGTAAGAAATTGTTATGAATTTGTTAAGAAACGTTGTAATATATTCTTATTAACATAAAATATTATATTATTTAATACAATGATATTATTTTTTATATCTCTATTATACATGCTTGCTATTTTCGCGCTTCACCATCTTGGCTACACCTTGGTGAAATTGATTGCAACGTGGCGTAATCGTAATTCTGTGGACCGCTATAACCCAAAAGTACCCAAAAAACTGTAAAATTACACTTCCTTATTTTTATTTTTTTTTTTTTGAAAATTCTGGAATGAATTCAACATTAGAGCAATACAATTACTACCCCCTGAAAACTGTAGAGGAAGCGTTGGTAATTGTGAAAATTCTAAGCAGAGAAAAATTATTACACAAGAGTATTACACTAGGAAATGGGGTCAGATTTTCAAGACAAAAATAAAGGAAAATGGGAGACACTCTCAAAAAATTTTCACACCCTTTCCAATTCTTCGTGCAAAGGCCCACTTTGTAGACAGGACGTAATTAAACCAAGATGGTGTCAATAAGGGACTGCGTAAAATCGATGATAAAATACATCAAACAGACGACTCTCGCATAACATAAAAATTACTTAATTTTTTAGATAAAAATGTTGTGTTTGATTTACCTGATTGGAAGACCTCCCCAATTCACAAAAATATGCGGTTTGATCCATTTTAACACAATTTAAGAATAAAAGCTTTGATTTTGTAAAAATACGACCATCAAAGATCAAAATCGGTTAAAGATTCAAAGAATATTTCTCCTTCAACAGCATTTATTATTTTATTTCATTGTTGAAATCATTGTTTAAAATATGTTTATATTCAATTTTTCTTTTTGTTGAAATCATTGTTAAAGAATTGTTGTTCCCGAAACAAAACGAAAAAGTCTCATTTCACAACAATAGCACTGACCATTGTTGCATGCTCTGTTTATTATGTGTTACAATGACACTGAGGTTGAGAGACAGGTGCGTAAAAATCAATCGAGCCCGCAGTACAAACACTGAGACGGACCCGTCTTTAATGCTCTTAATTAAATAAGTATTAACTAAAGTTTACAGTTTAACAAACAAATTTATTAATCGTCAAATATAACTTGGGTTGGTGGTGTAGTTGGAAAAGTTTAAAAATGCCGATCAAAAACCAACTAAAACAAATGTCGATTCACAGTCAAATCACTAAGATGCAAAGTTATTAATGAAAAGTAACTTACACGAGTCAAGATGACTTCTATGAACATTCACAGCTTTAATGCCGAATAAATTACACTGCTCAAAATACTTCACTGTTAATCAAATCCACAATTCCTAAAATGTACCTTATAAACTAGAGACTCATGGTCTCCGGAAATGGATTTCATTTGCAAACTACGATGAAATGTTCTATAACCAATTAGGATATTATCTACACACTGGAACTGAGCTGCAAGCGTGTGTAAGTTTAAGCTAGGCTAGCTGTTGAAGCACTAAATATGAGATGCAAGTCTCGACTTCTTAATGAAAAGCAGGATCCTACTTTAAATTTACTGATACCAACTTTAGTTCACGTGTTTATAATTCGCTGACTGACAAACTGATACCTAATTATTATAAAATGATTGAAATAACCACAAAACGCAGATTCAAGGGGGCAGATACGCACAAATGAAAATTACAGAAAAATGAAGAGCAGATGTCGCTTTCGCACACACAGGTTAACAACGCACAAAACTAACACGCTAAATTTTTTTAGATAATATAAGAACCATAAAGCATAAATGAAAAGTTTTTTTTCTGATCCTGCACTAATTAATAAAAAAAACAATAAATTAAATAACTTTTTTTCCAAATTAACAAGATGCACATAAAGAAGTTAAAAAAGGCAGTAAGAAACGTTCTTTCAGCGCAATTCATCATAATTTTTAAATGTTAATGATAACTTCGAAGTTGACATGTACGAAAATACATGAAATTTGTTAATGTATTTCGTAATGCCCCAACCACTATGATACATGTATGAGCGCTTGGAGATCATGCAAGCACCCCAAAGCAATCCCTGAATGCAGCGAAATGTTTGTACTCGAATTTCAAAAATACATGACATTTGATAGTGCCGCGATCACAGTGGTTAATTTGATGACCATAAATAGTATGAGCGCCTTAGATTGGACGAGGGGGAGGTGGGATTGCTCCTCCTCGATCGAAATGCCCCCAGACCTCAGATGCTTAAATACCAAACAATGCATAATTTTATTTTGTCTCCGACATTAGATAAAAACAAGAATGAAAAATCAGGCGTCAGGAGCCAATCATACATTTTGAAACACTTTCCAACACATTCCAACTTCAGAGTTTACTATAGTGAAAGTTGTTGTGGTGTCTAAGTATGCAATTTGAAAACGCATAACACATTTGAAAACACAATTTCAACAATTAACATTAATAGTAATTTTTTTTTAATTATTCCGTACAACCCTGTATAAAATCTATAGATTTCTATATATAGTACACACTATGCTAAAATTTAGTTCAGTTAGTAACGCATAGGACTCTTGAAAATTCCCCTACAGCGATTTCGGTAAATAAACGGAAATGTACTCCAAATCTTTTGTGCAGCCCTGTATTAGGATCAACAAAATTTATACACACCACGTACTATGCAAAAATAAGAGTTAAATTTAAAACGCGTAATACAGCTGAAAACGCAATTCTAGCATTTATTGTTTATAGGCAGTCCTGTAACTAAATTATTTTGCGTGGGCCTGTAAATTAATGATACTACTCACATCATTTTCTATAGTAAGCATCATGTAATAATATACAATATCCTCGGTTATATACATCATATTCAATATGTTTGAAGTTGTATAAATTTATTGAAATACACCGCAAGCTATTTTTCCCATACACCGTAATGTAACCGATTTCTTTTAACTATCCCTGTAAACAAACTCTAAATATTTCACACTTCCCATCAATACTGAACATGCCATTGATTTGATTGTCTAATACGGCTAAGAGGGCTGCTCAGACAAGGAAACCAAATCTGTGGGGGCAGGTGGGTTAGAATCATTCGGGTTCCCGGTACAAGGACAAGAGAAGAGACTGGATGGAGCAGTGCACATGACAATGTCATTTGTTAAGTAAATACCGGCTATTGTATTATTATTTCCAATGTGTTGAAATTTTTGTCACATAGTGGATCGATCATTAACAGAATGCGAACATCGAACCAAAAATACTTCATTAGATAACTAATATTTTGCAATGAAATATTTTTAAACGATGTCTACAAAATAAGAATGTATGTTTATGTTTATAATTGTGAAACATTATATTTCACGAAAAGGTAAGGTCGAGCTATGCTCGGTCATTATTAGCTTTGAGTTCAAATATCATGACCCATGACCAAAATGACCCACTAATCAAATTTTCTCGAACATGAAACCAAGCCCAATTGTCTTCATGTGCCCGAAACCTGTAGGATATAAAATTTAGTAAAATTAGTCTGAGCCGATTTTAGATAAAATTAGCTTGACCCACTGTGACTGAAAAATGACCCACTAATCGAAATTTCTCGAGCATGTGACCTAGCCTAATGATTTTCTCGTGTCCAAAACCGTAGGACTCAAAATTTAATTCAAATCATCTGAGCCGTTTTTAAGATAAAAATAGCTTGACCCATAACGACCCCTGACCAAAATGACCCACTATTCGAAATTTTTTGAACATGTGACCTAGCCCAATAGTCTTCTCGTTCCCTAAAACTGTAGGATACTAAATTTAATTCAAATCCTCTGAGCTGTTTTTAAGATAAAAATAGCTTGGCCTATTTTGACCCATAACCAAAATGACCCACTAATCAAATTTTCTCGAACATAAGACCTAGCACAAAAGTCTTCTCGTTCCCGAAAACTATAGGATGCAAAATTTAGTCTAAATAGTCTGAGCCTTTTTGTGGATAAAATTAGCTTGACCCACAGTGACCCAAAAATGACCCACTAATCGAATTTTCTCGGACCTGTGACATAGCCCTATGATATTCTCGTGCCCGAAACTCGTAGGATACAAAATTTAATCAAAATCGTTAGAGCCGTTTTTTAGATAAAGTTAACTTGACCCGCGTTGACCCAAAAATGACCCACTAATCGAAAGTTCTCCAACATGTGACCCAGCCCAAATTCTTCTTGTGCACGAAAATTGTAAGATGCAAAATTTAGTCAAAATCGTTTGAACCGTTTTTAGATCCATTTAGCTTGACCCTGACCCATGGTGACCCAAAATGACCCACTAATGGAATTTTCTCGAACATCTGACCTAGCCCAATGGTTTTCTAGTGCCCCAAAACGGTAGGATACGAAATTTCGTCAAAATCGTTAGAGCCATTTTTAAGATACAATTTGCATATATATATAGAGAGAGAGAGAGGAAAAGGTGTAAATATGGGCATCCTCTTTTGTTTTTGACTTAAAGTAACTTTCCTTTTGAAAAATTCTAGATTTTTTACCTTTATTAACAACTGTAACAAGTTTACTAAATGAGAGGAGGCAAAACAATGATTAATATCAATTATTTAAATTCGAAGACGATTTACAAAAAGCTTTAAAAAGGCACAAGAAAAAATGATGTACAAATATGGGCCCTCTCCAAAAAAGTTACAAAAAATAGTTTAAAACTGGATAAAAAAGTACAAAATGGTAGAGAATGTATTTATTACAAAATTTAGTGAAAATCGTTTGAACCGTTTTTTAGATACAATTAGCTTGACCCTGACCCATCGTGACCCAAAATCACCCACTAATCAAATTTTTTCGAACATGTAACCTAGCCCAATGGTTTTCTGGTGCCCCAAAACGGTAGGATACAAAATTTCGTCAAAATCGTTAGAACCGTTTTTAGGATAAATTTGCATATATATATAATGACACAAGTTTTTCTAGTATTAGAATATATGATGTATATTTAACTTCGAAAATACATTTTCCAGTAGTGAATTTCTTTTATGAATTTGAGTGACTTTTAAATGCCCTCGGAAATGGCACCGATGTAAACTATACAAATAACCACTTTAAAATGTTATTAATAATGTCCTAAAACACAGATTAAATCAATACTGATTGCACTTTGTTTGACCTTTACATATGGTATCATATTATGAATCACACCTATAGAAATAGCCGCATCATAAAATTCAAAATTGCGTAACTTAAATTGTTTAAAGTTGTTTGACATTTTGAACACTTGTTAGTACTCCTGATAGCATGTACTTTAATGGCATAGAAAGGATTTTTTTGCGGAAAGATTCGCTTTTTTAATTTAAATGGAGTTTAAACTTTCTAAGCGGCTGCCACATACTTTTCTGTTTCCATAAAATAAGTTAAACAGGCTGTAGATAAAAATATTTTATAAGAAAATTATGTTTTAACATGTATATAGGATGTAAAGATATGAAAATAAAATTTAGCCTTTAAAATAGTGAAACGATATTTAATAAATTTTGGATTTTATAGTCGTTTATATGAAAAACCAGCTGACGCTCAGGGGGTTAAATTTACATTAAGAAATAGGTGCCCTGATATGTCTGTCATAAAGTGTCTTTTCACAATATTTCATCAGCAGTTTTAGAAAAAAGCGTGAAATTCAGGATAACAAATCTCCTTAAAAAAATAGCTAAATAAGTATTTCAGTAATTTTAGAAATTCGACCACTAAGAGGGGTTAAATAGTGGGTCGAATGTTTTACGCCATTTTGCCATATCTCAGTAGAAGATATAGCTAGGAGCGTGAAATTCGGCATAACAAATCTACTAAATAATAGTTAAACATGTTTTTTAGGCGATTTTAGAAATTCAACTACTAAGGGGGCTAAATGGGGGGGGTCGATAATTTTCGATGATTTCACTTTTTAACAATATCTCATCAGTAGTTTTGGATAAGAGCGTGAAATTCAGAATAACAAATCTACTATAAAAATATAATTAAACACATATATATATATATCAGCGATTTTAGAAATTCGCCAATGAAAGGGGCTAAATGGGGGTCGAAAATTTTAGGACATTTCGAATATTCGCCATATTTCAGCAGTATTTTTAGTTAGGAGTTTGAAAACACAGATTCAGGATAACAAATCTACTAAAAAATAGTTAAACATGTATTTCCACGATTTTAGAAATTCAGTTACTAAAGGGGGTTAAATGGAGGGTCGAAAATTTTCGGTGATTTCGGTCATTTTGCCATATCTCAGTAACAGGTAGGAGCGTGAAATTTAAGGTAACAAATGTACTAAAAAATAGTTAATATCTATTTCAGCAATTTTATATAATAATCCCTCAAGGGAGTCACACTGTGTTTCGATATTTTTATGTAATTTTGCCATATCTCAGCAGCAGTTTTAAGTAAGAATGTGAAACTCTGGTTTATAAATCTACGAAAAAAATAGTTAATCATGTATTTCAGCGATTTTGGAGCTAACGAATTTGTTGGCAACATCGGCTGTGAACCCGATTACGGAAGATTAGACGAAGAAGAGAACTATTGATGATTTTTTATTATATATTTTGAGTGCATTTTTACCAAGCAATATATTTTTTAATTTCCCATTTTATAATTTTTTTTCGATTTTCGTCTCTTAGCGATCGGATTTAAAATTTTAAACAAAATGTGACACTTCCACCTTTTTTCAAAATACATTTTTTGAAAGTAAAAAATTGCGATTGAAATACTGATTGCCATATTTATGGGCTAGGATACACTCTCAGAAAAAAAATTGTAAATTTATGAGCGTTTGCCCTTCAATTTTCACGGGCAGCAGCCTTATTTGATGAAAAACGGTCTGATCCACTAAATAAGCGGCCTTATCCCTTAGATACTTAGAAAATTAAGAGCAATCCACATATTCTTACAGTTCTAGCTCATATGTTAGCAAAAATACAGTACGACCCCATACATTGTCCTCCGCTAGGGTGTAACCCTTCATTTTACTCGTGTTTCGAAAATTTCGACCCGCCAAAACAGCGATTCTGTGATGATTATTTAACGTGCTACGGAACAGTAAGCAAAGTGTTATTGTGTTTTAAAGTGAATTATATCCTGTGCATTATAATTCTGTATTACTTTGCCCCGTAAAATTACGGGCTGAATAAAATGATGGGTATGGATTTTTATTTTTGCGGGGTATGACTGGAATCTCTGCTGCTGGCCTCTGCCCGTAATTTTACTGCAATTTTTTTTACAGTGTATGCACAAGGATGCCTTATGGTGATCACCGTATAGTCAGATTACAAGCGCGCAACCGAATGGGCCCTGTTAAAACTATTTCATTTTAATGATTTATGCACGCAAAATAACTGAAACACGGTATAGTAATCGCTGTATTAACGATGTATGGCTGAGAAATACACAAAGCCCCGTTACACATATTTTAACAATAGGAATAATTTATTTAATGCAGTAATCAAGGAATTTGTCAGGAGCGGGTGAAATTTAAACTAAGATGCTCAAATAATAAGCTGTAATCACTTGAGAAACAGAGGGAGGGATGCTTTCCTCAAACTAATGACTAAATTTCAACACAAGTTCTAAACAAAATTGCTTTGCTGGTAGTTCGGTGGGAACCGAAGGTAAACCTTTTAACTTATTGTAAAAAATTATAAAATTTTCAATGTTCCATTTTTCTGGTAACGAAAACTGGACTATGACAATTTCATTTCGTAAGAAGCCTGGAGGTGCTCCTCCTCGGTCAAAATGGCGAGAAATGCTTAACCCCTTAACTGCCAACAAAATCTGAAAAGATACCCAATACCTTATTTTATCAGAGAATTTTTCGAATAAATAAGGCGAAGATAACTTTTCTGGCATAGCGATAACAAAATACAGATGTTACTGTGCGCAAAATACGGAACTGGTAATGAAAGATGGCCTACTGGCACGCGGGTTTGCCAAACCTGTAAAAGAAAAATATGTTTTCTGAAGGCGTATACATACTCCCGTGGCAGTTAAGGGGTTAAACACCAAAAAAATTATATTTTTATTTGTCTCCGACATCAGAATAAAAAAATTTTTGCAGATTAATGGGATATTTTTTATACCACTTAATTTTAACCAAGTTGTGTACCAGAATTTTTGTTGTAAATATCCAGTTGTGAAATAAAAGGGGTAATTTTGGGTTACAGCGGACTTTCGACAATGAATCGCTAAGTGGCAGAGATATATCGCCAAGTTAGGAGAAAAATATCGTCAAATGTTTGCGGTACTAAAAAGCGGCTCGTGTTTGTGATATCTTCATATTAATTTTTGTTTAATGTTCCAGAATATATGTCACATGTTTGATTGTTTTTTAAGTTGTGTGTTGCAATATTTTTTCTTTAATCGCCAGCATTTGTTTTTATTAATATGGAAACAATCTTTTATTTACCGAGTACTGAGATCGATGCAATCTCGCTTTTGTAAAAGCGAGGGCTTTTATCCAACAAACAACTATGCGAAAATGGCTATGGTATAAAACTGTATGTTAACAATGATAAAGATATACGTAGTTCAAACGTAAAAGGTTTTTTTTTATAAAAGCGTCCGTGTTGTAAATGGGTTTCTTGGTTCAAGAATACAGTTCGTAACTGCTTTAAGGTTTATGTACTGTTGAGCATAAAAATTAGCATCGATAAAATAGTGTAAGAAACAAATACATATGAGTGACAATGCAATAGGTGATTGGGACAGTTGCATGAGATAAGTGTATATCCCCTACACGTAGTACTACGTTTTAATGGACGAATTGGTGGTGTCAATAAAATTGGTGAGATCGATGAGAGTTTGTTTGTACGTCGAAAAAACAACAGTGACAGGAGACTTCCATAACAGTTGATTTTTGAAGGTATATGCCGGGAAATTGGTGAATACTTTATCGTGTGGTGATACGTATGGTGAATACTATACCCTAGCACGCTAATACAAAAAAAATTGTGAACATGTAGAAGAAGTAGATCAACATTCTGCTGAAAAGGGTGCAATTCACAGGAGCTTGAAAAAACAGGTTTCAATCACTTTACAGTGAGCCATAAGTACAATTTTTTTAATCCAACAACAGGTGTTCATACACAACATGTTCAAAGAATGTTTGGCTCTGCTAAATGGCGCTATAAAACACAACGAGATACAGTTCACGTTCACCTCGAATCGTATCTTACAGACTTTATGTGGAGAAAATATTTAAGGGAAAAAATATTTTGATGAATTAAAAGCAATTTCGGAAATAGGACCTATGATGTAAACGTAAGACGTAATATTGTAAAGTTGTTATTTCTGTGAAACCTGCTAAGGAATTGTTATGAATTTGTTAAGAAACATTGTAATATATTCTTATTAATATAAAATATTATATTATTTAACGTAATAATATAAATTTTTATATCTCTATTATACGTGCGTTCTTCGCTTTCGCCTCACCACCTTTCCTACGATATTGGTGAGAGTGATTGAAACATAGCGTAATCATAATTATGAGGGAAGCTATAACCCAAAAGTACCATAAAATCTGTAAAATTACATTTCCTTATTTTTTTATTGAAAAGTCTGTTATGAATTCAACATTACAGTAGCACAATTACTGGCCATAAAAAGCCATTAAAAGTACCATAAAAAGCTGTAAAATTACATTTCTTTTTTTTTTCGATAATTCCGGTATAAATTCAACATTACAGCAACACAATTATTGGCTCTTGAAAGGGTTAAAAGAAGGGATAGTATTATTGAAAATACCAAGTAGAGAGAGATTATTAAACAAGAGTATTACACTAGGAAACACAGTCGGATTTTCATGACAAAAAGAAAGGAAAATGGGAGACACTCTCAGAAAAATTTTCGAACCCTTTCCAATTCTTCGTTCAAATTGCCCACCTGGTAGACGGGACGTAATTAAACCAAGAGCGAGATGGTGGAAACAAGGGACTGCGTAAAATCTAAGACTGAATACATAAAACAGACGAATCTTGTATAACATAAAAACTACTTAATTTTTTATATAGAAATGCTGTATTTGAGTTACCTGATTGGAAGACCTCCCCAATTCACAAAAATATGCGTTTTGATTCATTTTAGCACAATTTAACGACAAAATCTTAAACGTTGTAAAAATACGACCATCAAAGACCAAAATCGGTTAAAGATTCAAAGAATATTTCTCCTTCAACAGCAGTTATTATGTTATTTCATTGTTGAAATCGTTGTTTAAAATATGTTTACATTCAATTTTTCTTTTTGTTAAAATCATTGTTAAAGAATTGTTGTTCCTAAAATAAAACGAAAAAGTCTCATTTTCGCAACAATAGAAATGACCATTGTTGAACACTCTGTTTCTTATTTGTTACAATGACGCTGAGATCGAAGTACAAGTGGGTAAAATTCAATCGAGCCCTCAGTTCAAAGACTGTGATGGACCCGTGTATCGCGCGTTTCGCCGATATTTAAAAAATTGCATCCGCGGTTCTGATCAAGTTTTGAAAACTAATAATACCAAATAATATCTACATTCGTTCCTCTTTCGACAAATACAATCGTTTTCGAAAAATACAAATATTAATCCTTCGAAAACTATTCGCGCGCAGGACTCACTTTTGGAATTCCAATTTTCTGCGATGTATAAAATCACGTATCGGCTCTCTAAAATGATAAAATAAAAACAAACACACATAAGAACATCTACGTTTCATTGAGTTCAGGCAGAAGCCTTTAGTTTAAAAAAGATAATAACGTTAACCCTTTCAAAAACTTTTTTTACCATACGTCAATTCCGCATTTTTAACGATTTCTCCTATCTTTAAAAATTCAAATCTGCGTTTATAAACAAAATACGAAAACAAAAACAATTGTATTGTGACTTAGACAAAATAAATTCCATTTAAGAAATTTAACATTTTTAGCTTCACCCGTAGCGTTTTATAAATGTTGTATATACAGAATAATGGAAATTTCAAAACAAATTTTTGTAAAAATCAAAATTTATGTTCATAATAAAAGTACACAACCCGTATTCACTTGATGCATACCAACAATCAAAGTGCGTGATTTGTTGTTGTGCACTTGACCAAGCGTCCCCTGGCGGGAAATTCTACAAGGTTTTTTCTCGAACTGTGCATTGTTATCTCGGGAACTATCACAACGGGGTTTGGATGATTCGACTTGGTTTTTGATTGCGTTACAGATTTTAGTTTCACCTTCCACCGCCGGAGAGTATATTATTGTCCCAATTTTTATGCGCCCGATTTCGACGGGAAATAGTTTATTAAACTCCTTTGATACAGTGGGTACCCGTGTCGCATGTTCGTATAGAACAAATTGCGCCCACTGGCGGTAGGACATGGAACTAAACGATTTTGCAGCGAGTTATAAAATCATACAAACTTCAGGTTTGTTTAATTGTATACTAGCTGACCCCTTCGGGCAACGCCGGCGGGGTCAGCTAGTATACAATAAAAAACTTTTATACCAATTTAATTTTTTAAAAGTTGAAGATGTGTCATAATCATCAATGTCAGTTTTTCATTGTCATTTTCCTCCAATTGCAGGAGTTCACAATCTACCTCCAATTGCAGGAGTTCACAATCTACCTCCAATTGCAGGAGTTCACAATCTACCTCCAATTTCAGGAGTTTACAATCTACCTCCAATTGCAGGAGTTCACAATCTACCTCCAATTGCAGGAGTTCACAATCTACCTCCAATTGCAGGAGTTCACAATCTACCTCCAATAAGTCAACTTCTTCTGATATTACCTTCTCCATCATGATATCGATTTCAGCCTCTTAGTTGGCTAAGCTAGTAGTGATGTCATTAACCGCCGGAAAGTTTGTACATCTTGCCCTTTGCAGTGGTAGAAAATTGTAGAATAATATGTTCAAAAACTTGTTCCAGTACAGTATTGTCGACAACTTTGACAATTTGTTTCTTTTCCTGTCTAAAATGAGCGTACCCACTGTCTCGCAACCACTGAATGTATAGAGAAACAGAATGTTGTCTCTTATGAGTGGAACAATGCTCAGAGTTGGTGGACACTATAAAGCATCTTCTGTCTTACCTCTTCCTGTCCTCAAGAAGAAAATGTTTTTGAAAGTAGTGGATGCTGCCATTATTTACCAAGGGGTCGATATCTTCACCAGCTACCACAACACATTGTGATCCGTTTTCCATTTGTAAAGCACTTTTAATTATTAGCCAGTCAAATTGCTTCACAAGAAAACGTTCTTTTGAAAGAGCACGCATAACATACTTATAAGCTGTTAATACTTCTTCCCATCATTCTTCTTCCCATCATTCTTCCCCCATCATTTGATAGAAATTTTTCTTGAGACACAGCGAATGACATCGGTTCATCAAACATAACATGACCAAATATGTATATATCTGTTCGTATGCTACGTTTTGCATATTTTGTACTTTTTGCTGCAATAGCTTCAAAATAACTATCAAGATTGTTTGTGTTCCCCGCATTGAAGTGCATTTTGGCGCAATCAACACATTTTTGCAGTATGGAGGAAAATGAATTATTTCACTGCCACATCACACGCTGCAACAGAAATCCACCATCAATCAAATGACAAGCTCAATTGTACACCAGTACAACATCAGTCGTTGTAGAAAATATAAAACACTGACTTGCGGGTCCTGCGCAGGCCTCTTTCCTCAAATTAACACTTTTTAATTGCTTGTATTTTAAAATTAAATTTATTTATTATATTTAAGAAAAAGAATTTCATTGTTGAATTTTAAGTTCTACAAGATTTACATTAACAATGATTTTGATAGAGTTAGTTGTTTTGAGTTACTGTTTTGGTAATGTAATAAAACGTGTTTTCCGATTATAAATCGATACATAGTGGCTAAAGTTCACCTAATACCAGGGAGAAAACTTAGTATGTTCATTATAGACCTGTACCAAAGGTCCAAAGGGATTGAAACATTTTCCAGCTTTTTCCTATTTAATTCCGAATTCAATCACCTAACCACTGGGCTATTACTATTGAACAGAACAAAAAATTCAAGTCAATCAATGAATGTCTTGAGACCTCTACCAGGACCTGAAATTATGAAAATTGCCAGAAAATTGTGACGTTTCATGTAAAAATTAAGTTCATAATTTCGAAATACAACAGTCATCAAAATTTGCCTTTTCACTTACTATCTCTCTATATTAAAAAAAAGTAACCACCGTCGCGGCCGCCGCTGTCAATTAAGATTTTGTGCCTTGAAGTCTTTCTGAACTAATATCCAGAAAACTGTTGCAAATAAAAATTTAAAAATTAGTGGTTTTATAAAGAAATGTTCGATAAATACGCTGAAGTAGACAGTTTTTAAATCAAAGAATTATTTTAAGAGATATTTAAAATCAAAGTGGGTCAAAATAGTTTTCTTATAAAAGTTTTATAGAAACGAAAACTATGCACAGGAATTTAAACATAATTTGTAAGGGTATAGTTGACAAGGTTGGGGTATGCAGACTGCAATTATTTTTTCAATTTGACTCATTTTTTGAGGTTATATTTAATTTTTTAATTCAAAATTTTCATTATTTTGACGAAGATTTATTTCATATTTCATAAATTCCATTATTTGAATCGTTGCCAATTTGTAAAATAGCGCACGTAATAATATTCCCTTTCAATTAAGAAATGTATTAACACGTGACTATTAAAAACAGAAATAAAACTTTAAAATAATAATTAAATGATCACGTGTTAAAAGCAATAAATGTAGAAAATAACGGAATAAAAAATATACTTGCGCGTGAATATTAAAAAGATAAATAATTAAATTATTCCGCGTTTTCAAAGCATCAAGTAGAGTAAGATTAATTTATTTCGACAAAATATTTTATCTATTATTGCAAATTTTAAAACAGCGTAATTAATAATATATCACTTCAATTAAAAGCTATATTTTTACGTTTAATAATTACGTTTAAATCAACGAAATAACTAATAAATTGGTAAAATATAATTAAAAATACAGATAAACGTTGAATTAAAGATCACTCGATGATATAACTACCACGCGTAACGCATCTGGTATCAATTGAATGCGACGCCACAGATATGCACTTTTGACTTTAAATCCTATATTTTGGCGACAGTTCATTTCTTTTATAGAAAGTAGTAGTCGGGATAATGGAGTAATACCCAATTTTCTATAGCATCGTTATAAAATTTCCCGATGGCATGACATTGCTTACTTAACCATTTTGCACGAGTTTTCAAATGTTTAATTAACCTTATTTTATCAACAGTTGTTAGCTGTCTCGACAGCAGTTGATTCGGCTTTAAAACCCCTTGGTCAGAGGAAAATGAATGGAAACCCGATTATAGCAGATATTACAGCGAGCAGCCGATTACACAAGGCCGATTATAGCAGCCGATTACAGCAGGTCGTTTAATTATAATTCAATCTTCCGCAATCGTTTTAAGGTTGATCAAATCAGTGTGTTTTTACAGTTTGTGGTGTCAGAACGGGGGTTGGCGAGCGTAGCTCGTAGGGGGCAGAGCCCCCTAGTTTAATAAAAAAAGAAAGAAAAAGAAAATCAAGTCAATTGACTAATGTCTCTTATTATGAAGCCGGGTGGTTAAGACGAATTTCAATGAGATCTTCTTGTCTTAATTCTGTTGAATGGAAATTGGAGAATTGCAATTAAAGTTTATTAAACCCCAACCTCGTTTACGATGGGCTCAAAAATTTATGAAACAAAAACAATAGATGGAAGTTATTGAAAAGGGAAAATTTTTAGACGAAAGCAAAAATGCCGATGATAAAATTATGGCCTCTTGTTATTTAATTCCATACCTATTTAAATAAGTTGGCGTTGGCGTTTGCCACTTTAAATGTTATTTTTGAATTTATAAGTGCAAATCTTTTTTTTTTCTTTAGAAATAATACAGAAACTTAAGTATAAAGCACTTATAAGAAAACTTCAGTTCAATTTGCATTCAGTTAAAATTAACTTAGTATAAATTTGATAGTCATTATTTGTCATCCACGATCCAGCAATAGGATCTTGCGCATTTAATCACATTCATATTTTGTTTCCAAAGTATATTTGGTGTTTAGTAATTATTCCACTGTAACACCTAACATGTATATTAACCATATATATTAAATCCTGACAAAAAAAAAATCAAATACTTACAACAGCTATACAAGTTCAATAGCTTTAGATTCATTAAATTTGATTTTCAGTTGACATGTAATACTCCTATTATAAGTTTTTGAAAGCATTTGGCACACGGATATAAAAAGGTTCGCAACCCCAGTTATAGCAGTATTATAATCCATTCTACTGCAATCTTCTTATTTCCTTCTATATTAAAATATTTAGTTTTATATTTACTCCTTTATTAAGTATAACAACATTACTGAGTAAGATATGCGTTATTAAATGTTTGCACTTTTGTCTATATATAAATAAGGTACTACTTTTGTTGATTTTTTTGTATACTATGTCTTACAGATATATAAAAAAATTATTAACAGGAAAAATTACTTATACATAAAACATTTGCAAAAAATTTAAATGCCTCGAAATTTACGCATTTAAAATAGTCTTTAAACTAAACAAATAAAATAAATAAAATAAAGTAACAATAAATAAATAAAATAATATAAATATCGCAATACATTTATTTCAAAGCTTTCGTTCAGTGATACAGTGTGGGGAAAATGCATTTTTTCTTACTAATATATTTTGTTATCTTTCAGATTTCATGAAATTGCTAAGGTTACCTTTTAAATCACCAATAGTAATTTGTATTTTTACTCATATTTAAAAAGACTATAAACACAATCTTAAAGTAATAACACAAAGAAAAGACACGTGAACTATTGTAAGGTTTTATTGTTACTATTGTTTTTGTGTTTTGTTTTGTTATAACTATTGTCATAACTATTATAATATATGCTTTATGATTACAATTGTTTAAAGTTTTATAAGTCATGGAGGTTGATATAAAGTTTTCTTCATATATGTGGAGGTCTAGTAAGGCTATTTAATATTATACTTCTGCTTACGGAGGCTTTTTTGAGCAGCAAAATAATCTGGAGAAGAATCTCCTCACTCCTTTGAACCTCTTTTTAGGCTGCTTTTGTTCAAATTTTGGTGATACATCTTCAATGCTACTTTGATTAACTGAATCTTCCTCACTATCAACATTCGATATTTCTTCATTTACCTCAACAGTATCTGAAGTATCTTCTTCTTCTGTTTCATCTATTATTGGAAGATAATCAACAAGATGCTCCTCTTTCCTCCTCAAATTCCTAGAAGGTTAAACAATAACGTTATCCAAATATTTAATTTATTTTTAAAGAAATATTTTAGTTAATTCTCACATAGAACTATCATCTATACATCATTCCCTTTTAAATACATTAAAATTAAAACGTCTGTTATGAATACGAAGGGAGACCCAAAAATAACCGGAATGCCTATAAATACATCCCGCTATGGGCGGGGCTTGCATAGCAAAATTCCTTTCGCCAGGTCATCCTCCCGCGTAACGCATTTCGTTCTGAGTTTAGTGCTGTCGTCACGGGATCTTGTCTCTGATAACAATGTTTTTTTTTTTTTTTTTTTTTTTTTTTTGTAAACGCAATTTATTTACTCCTCGTTTTTTGTAATGTTGGACACATGTAAAAAGCGTGAAACTGTGAAATTTTGCTTTCTGCTCGAGATAAATGCTACAGAAACAGTTTTTATGTCGCATAAAGCTTACAAAGATGAAGCTATGGGGAAAATTCAAATGTACCTGCGGTTTATTCGTTTAAAAAAGGGTAAAATGTCTGTCGATGACAAACCCCATTCTGGAATCCTTCAATTTCCATCGAAAATGTCAAGAAAGTTCGCGCAATTATGCTTGAAGACCGAAGATGGACCATTGAAGTAATTGCGGAATTATCTGGCCCGATTTCTGGCTGATGGGGGACTGACTTTTCTACCATGACATTGCATCAGATCGCGCATTCTTATCAGTTCGGCAGTTATCTGTTATAAACGGCATGACTCCATTGCCCGACTGATTTTACTCCGTGTGATATATATTTTTTTTCTTTGTTTCTACGGATGAAAAAGGACATGAAAGGATATTGTTTTAATGACGTGGAATAGGAGAAGAAAAAAACGAGGCTTTCAGTCATACTGACAGACGAGTGGGCACAATGTTTCCAGCAATGGAATTATCGACTAGAGAAGTGTATGAAGTTAAATGGCGAGTATATTGAAGGTGTTAAGATTGTTTTGTAAGAAATTGGAAAATACAGGTTTTTATAAAGATAATTCGGTTATTTTTGGGTCCTCCTTGTACCTTGAATCTCACAGAGTATATATATATTTTTTCAAATAAGAAATAAATCGCGTTACAAATAAAACTAGGAAGCTAATTTTATTCAATCATATTCCTGCTACAAACGTCAGATTCCATCGACATTTTTGGAAAAATATTAAGAAAATAAAACTCCTACATCTTTTAATTAATTCAAATATTTTTTTTTTAATTTTTATATACCGTAAAATGCATGGGAAAATTATTTATTTCCCTCCAGGAATTATACTTCGTTTATAAATACAAGTTTCAATCCTTCTATAGGCTCTGTCATTAATGAAAAGAATATCAGAAATCGTATTCACTTTTAAATGTATTTTTAAATATACCTTCATTACTAAAGGCTTATTACTTCTCAAGTAATACATATTGTTTTTTTTTACATTTTGATGTTTACCAAGGTATCAAATCTGAATTTCCCGGATAATGGAACATACTGCCCAGTGTGCAGAACATAGGTAATAATTATTTTTAATCAAAAACGCTGATAATTATTTTACGTTTTATATATTTTTTATATTCCCATTAACAACACCAAAAAGCAAATGTAAGCGTGTTAATCTTCCATTACGGTGCTACACTTAATAGAGTTAGATTTTTCAAAGAATTATGCTTGAAAATTATGTTAAAAAGCATAAAAAAACCCATTAAATTAATATATTCTTTTCAAACACATTGCATTTGTAAGTGCATTGTTTTTCTATATTCGGCGATGTAAAATTTGAAATTGTGTAATATTTAGAAGTTATTTAATCCGTAAAAAAATCAAAATTGGCCATTCAGTAATTGCAACTGTCTATATGACGTCGGCGTTACTCAAGCCCATATTTTTCCTTTATAATATAGATAGATATATAACTCAATAAAATAACGTTGCATGGGCAACTGTTTTAGTGTTTCATGAAGTACACATTTTCATTTAATGTTAATTTTTTTTCTTTGTGTTTATTGTTTAATTTTAGAAATAATGTTATTTTTAACATTAAAATAATTTATTTGTGAAATAAACTGTTCTTATTTACAAATTAGAAATCTAGAGAACATAGAATTTCTAGCTAACATTTCTCATAGTATTCTGTTAAATAATTTTAGATGATAGAAAAATTCTCCTAAATGAAATATTGCACATGTGCCAGGGAATACAAGTGCAGAAAATTATGGTAACCATTATAACCAGTCTATGCGTACTTAGATTTCACAATCAAAGGCATGGAACTATGTACCTAATGTTAATAAATTGAATAAAGATATTTTGGTATCGTTGTTGTTGTTAGAATAAGTGGATAGAGATGACAAAATTATCTGTTATTTTTATTTATTTTAAAATGTAAATTGATTTATCCCATAAAAATGTTTTATGTCATACCACTAAAATACACATGCACAATAAAATTACTTAGTTTTAAAAACGAATAATTTTTTTTTGCACTTTTTCTTTAAAATGTAACCGTCATAGCTTGAAAAAAAAAAAACATGGAACGTTTTAAATTTCAAGTAAAATTATTTAAATTTAAATTTTATAAAAAAATAGCTTAAAGTATTCTTCACTTGATGAATGTAAAAATGAAATAAGAAAATTTCTTACCCTTTTAAAAGTGAAGTATATATGCATCGTTTGATATAATCTGTGTATTCTTCTGTCTCTTTAATTCTTTTATATTCTGGACATGTTACTATATCCTGAAAAGAAATAAAAAATTAGCTCAGACACGGACAAAAATGAACAAAAAATCTATGATATATTTTAAATATGCATTTTAATTGAAATGACTCTTGCAATATACGGTATTTCGGCAAAACATTTAAAGCGCACATTGTATTTACTATAAGTTAATATATCTGTTTCGACAAATATTTTATGCGATGCAGATGAAGAATATCAACCATTTTTAATTTTAATTGTTTAAAGATTTTCAATTGTTTTGTATTAATTTCTTCGATTATTTCCCAAATGATTCCTGCAATTTGAAACACAAGTTTAAATGTACAGTACGCTAAAAATTGTGAAAATAATTGAAATTTTAATTATTTAATCAATTTAATGTTATTTATATTAGATTCAAATATTTGTTATTTATATTCAAATTATTGAATTATTTCATTTTTATACAAAGACAGAATACAAAAAAAATCTCATTTTAAAAATATTCGATCCTTAATCATTTTGCATCATTCTGCATAACTCATAGGCAGCGTGTCTAAAAAATTTCCCGGACTGATCCTATAAGAGAAAAATTAAGAATTGAAATGAAAATTTTTACATATGTTTATTCGAAACAATCTCCGCTGAACTCGATGCACTTTTAACATTGAAAGTAATAGTCATCAAAACATTTCTGAAAGTTCGCCTTTGCAATGTACGTCAAAGAGTCAGTCGCAGTCGCTTTGTGGTGGTCACATTTACGTGCAATTGTAACTTGGGGAACAGAAAACAGTCACAGGGAGGATAAATCTGAGAAGTACAATATGAAAAATTGAGAAGCAAAATGCAGGTAAAACTTGTACAATCGATACTGTCAGCCTTTAGCTTGATGAAAAAGTTGTTAATTTAGTCTCCAATATTTCTTTGTGAAATAACTCTATTGTTAGACGAATTAGTGATATAGCTGATGGAGTAAAAGGAAACATCAATCGCCTAAGATTTATCAAATTCGCACCACAAATGGATGAATTGACAAATGTAGATAGATTAGCGTTTTTGATAGCATGTATAGTTATGTTTATTAACAAACTATTTGGGAGAGCTTCGCTTTTACAGACTTCATTAAATAAACACACCAGGGAAATAAATATTCTGTGTTTTGGTTGAATTGTTATCGTCAAATGAAATACCTTAGAAAAACTGTACAGATATATGATACAAAGTGCAACATCACAATGCTGAAGTCATTGCTAAATTTAAAAATTAAGTAAACAGCTGTAGCAGCAGCTGTTGTGTACTTTATAGATACACACTAGCCTAGCGAAAATGGGCTTCCGTTCTTCTGAAGTTGTGATAGAGTTGCAAGTTAACAAATAAAATTATTATTTCTTAAACGCAAACTTTTGAAACTAATGTTCGAAGATATGGAAAGCGACTATTAGTCCCTCCTGCTGCATAATGAAGTAAGGCAAATATGTAGTGGAAGAGGTTTGCCATTTCACGGAACTGCTTGCAAAGGTAGTAGAAGAAGTAGACCATAATGACCAAAGGTTTTAAATGATGAAGACTGGGTGTATCAAATTGGCGTAATTAGCCGACATATGTTTAGAAAAATGAACATAATGCCTCTATCATTTTACGGAATAATTCTATTAATTTGCCAAATTGTCTCCTTTTAAGAAAAAAATTATGTATACCTTCGAGTATACGGGGAAATAAAATATCGATTGCTTTTCTCTTGAAGAAAGGTCTTTGAATAATAACAACATCTAATTGTTAAAAAATATACATATAAATATTCAGGAGCACCTCGAAGTTCTGAAAGTCTCGATTTAACTATATTTTCCAACATCTAACGATAAGATGCTGGAAGACTTTAAATGGGTATTAAATGTTTTTAGCATCTCCAAGAAACCAATGAGATTAAACTATGCTGAATACGATTTTTTCATTAACTTGACGTCTCACAGTGAACTAAAAATTATAATAATAGACTACCAGAGTTGTAGTGCTATTTGACAGATGAATTCAAAATCATGTCTGAGAAAGAAAAACTTATTTTGCTACGTTTCTCGACGATATATCTCTGTGAAAATTGAGAACCAAATATTCGCAGTATGCAAGTGCCAGAAATTGGGCATCTTATCAGAAACCTTTGCAAAACAATGCATCCACTAATTTCAGATTAAAAGTTTATGAGTTCTTGCTCGTCCCACTATCAATGTAATATAAATTATAGGAAAATTTTCTTGATTTTGAAGACATTGGCGCTGGAGGGATTTGAATCAGGGATGTCATAAACAGTAGGCGAGAACGTTAGCGTCAAGCAAAAGGCCATGCCAGTTACTCTAAGCTAGTAATCAGCTTTATAATGTTCAAGTGAGACGAGATCGCTACACATTCTTGTAGTATTTCTCTCACGCAGAAATTATGTTTATGTTTTTATGAATGTGTGATGAAGTTTTCTAAGATGTACATTTATACAAGCCGTATGGCAACAAGCTGTATTTCTTACTTTTATATTTTTCATGCTCCATTATTGTGCGTTGTGAATGTTATATTTAATGTTGCTAGTGAAAATAAAATGGTTGGTTACTTAACACATTATACCCACGCATAAAATGTATTGAATTTTGGAGAATATTTTTATATTCCCAACTTTTGACAACATCATATGTATTCATGGTAATTAAGAGTAATTCAGCATTATAATAAAATTTCTAAAGTAGGATTTCATTGCATGGATAATACAGAATTGTTTAGATTTCAATCTGCCCCTCTTCCTCCACTCCGTAGCAATTTACTTAAACACCATTAATTTAAAAACATAGGAAACGGTAGGCTTAAGAGACTTCGTCTTGAAAATTCATCTTTAAAAGAGTTTCGCTACTAAAAAAGGTTGGGAACTTACAGTCTTATAGATAATCAATTTGCAATCCAATATTCTCTGTAACAACTACGATGAAAGTTGTCTCTACTTTACGAGAGCCTACTACTACTTCGACTACTCGAATAACTACACTTTTCTAGCCAGATCATTAAAAGTCTTGCAGAAACTTGTTGGAGGAAGCTTTTTATTATATTTTTTCTTGTGGGGCTGTACGGGAATCGGCTTTTTAAAGAGGCGAAAAGTGACAGGAAAGAAAATTTAAGTGTAGTCTATGATATTATAACAAATTATAACACCTTGTATTAATATACTCCTTTTAATTTCTAAAAGGCGTAAAATAAAAACTTTACAAACAGTAAAATAAGTTTTATTAGGCTGTTTTGATATTGGCTCCGATGGAGCCGAAACATGTCAACAGTCTAATACCACTTAGTTTTCCTTTATAAGTTTTTATTGTACCTTTTAGCAAATTAAAGGAATATAATATATGATATCGAAATAGACATTTTTAAGGCAAAAATCACACAGAAACAGAAGGAAAATACAAAACCGATTGTATGATATGGAGTAATGAATTGCCAACAAAGGATGTCCAATACAATCGTTAAACTACTGTAGCTTTAGTAATTGTTGCAGTGAATTTATTTTTTAACTTGTGAAAAAATTTTTAAATGAATTTTCTAAAAAAGGAATGATTAATTCTTCTACAAAGACGTGCTTTAATTTTGAGCTTGTGTATAAAGTGTAGTTCGTGTATAAATAATTATTTTAATTAAAAATGTATCATGCATATCGTCTTTGAAAATATTGAAGTAAAATATTAAATATATTTTCTATATAAAAATCCTTAAAACAGAGAAATCTTATCCTGAATTAAAATTTATAGATTTCTTCATCATACGATGCATGTGTCAGACTGGTCTGGAATTGAAATTAATTCTTCTTACATTTGCGGAGCTTGTATGTCAACTATTCCAAGTGATTATTTTACTTTTCAAATCTAGATCTTTACAAAAACAATGTATTTCAAATAATTCTATTGTTTAAAAAGGTTTATTTGACTTGTATGCATAGGGCATAAGAATACAAATAGAATAACTTCATGTTTAACTTTTTAATACAGGAACTTGAAACAAAAATAACTCTTTTATTTTGTAGTACCGGTAAACAAACAAAAATTGTTTGCCCTCATAATACAGGTTGATTTTCCACGATAGTTCAATGGTATCCATTCCGAACTAAAAAATTAAATATATTTGCTAAAAACAATTTAGCAACACTAATGTTGTACTTACATTCTTAAAATTTTCACTTTCACTTAATTTTGCACCTTCTTTATAACAGTCACAGCAGTTGGACTTTGAAACTGCGTTGAAGAACCACAGTCTGTTCTCAAGTTTTTTAGACAGTTCTTCAAAACTATCAGGAGCCTCTTTAGCATTATCTATATCCCCAAGAGCTAGAACATCCTGATCATCAGAGCAAAAATTATTTGAAAACTCACGTGATGATGATTTATTTTTACCACCTAATGAGAAGCTCTGGTATAAGCTGTAAAATAAATTAAAAATTATATTAAATAAAGGTCGCATCTGAAAATGATTGTTATATAATCAATACAAAAAAAGATAACTTTTATTCGAATTACTAACTAAAATTTAATATTCTAGGAGGAGATATAAAATTAGCATCATGTATGAAGTTGTTTTGCCATAAATTTCATACATAAATATTTAATCAAAGCAAAATTGCTAATTTATATTTCTTAAGACAATATCATTATTTTCTTTTTGAAAGACCTTAAAAAACTGGCTTTTTAGATTATAATAAAATGGAACTGAATACAATTGCCCTACAGTCAAAAATTGGCGGATTGTAGAGTTAAGGATTTCTACACTTTCAAAGGATAATGACCTTCGCGAATATCATTCCTGAAAATGCAATAAACAGATTTATAATATAAGAATTCTAAACGTCTCATGCCGCAGATACTATATACGTTACAACCAATGTTGCCAATTTAGGCGGATTATCTTATTCAGAAATTACGAATTCGAACCAAAATTTTGGAATAGTAATTTTTGCTTTATTTATAAACAGACATTTCATGGTTAAATAAAACAAAAATTACTTTTTCGAAATCTCTGGTATGAATTCGGAATTTCTAAATTTTTAGCATTCTTTTAACCAGGGGCATTAGAGTGTTAATAAAATATAAAATCTCATTCAATGAAATATATATATATATATATATATATATATGTGTGTGTGTGTGTGTGTGTGTGTGTGTGTGTGTGTGTGTGTGTGTGTGTGTGTGTGTGTTTCTTTGAATGTGAAAACGAGATATATGACAGAAATAAAATATCCTACAATGGAATGAATTTTGATACGGAAAAGCTAAGATACCAGGTATAGAAACAAATGATTTTTGATCTAGGAAAAGAAAGAAAAATTATTTTATGATAGGAATAAACAAGTTAATGGAAAAAGATTATAGAAATTTAAAGTGTATATATGCATGTGATTGCGCGTGTATTAACTTCAATATTTAACGGTAAATTTAAAATTAAAATATATTTAATATTATCGTATTTATATCTATATATAGAGAGAAAAGATAGTAAATTTTGTATACGTATTTATTAACTTTAATTTATTAACTGTAACTTTAAAAACAAAAAAAAAATAATTAAAAATTATCGATAGTAGTATATATATATATATATATATATATATATATATATGACAGTAACTATTTTCAGATACTCTAAATGGATTTTGAAATTTGGAATCAATGCGCTTACCTTTGGTCGCTATCTACAGAAAGGTCTTCAAACATATGTGATCTTTTCATAGCTCCAGGCATTTCAGTATCCGAATCGGAAGACTCTGAAGACGTATCTTCAATGTTTGTGTCATCAGTGGGAGATGACATAGAATTTCTCCCTGCAACATAATCAAAACTAAGATTTCTCAGAGTTTTTGCTTCAACACACGACTCAGAAGTTGAGCAGTCGTTATCATTTGAGTCTTCTTCTATAATATTAGATTCAGCGAATGAATCATCAGGTGCACATTCATTAGCATTAGTATGTTTTTGAAATATATTAGATTCTTGAGTCTCACGAAGTGTATTATCAGTAAAACTGGATTCTTCTTTCATATTAAGAGACAGAAGTGACTCAGCAGTTGAGTACTCGTTATGATTTGATACAAAATTTCCACTGTAAATGAAAGTAATTTGTTAATTATATCTCCATGTAATATACATAATAAGAAATCAAATATAATTCCGAATAATAATTCTTATCTAAGTGTTGGTTCCTAATGATAATTTAGCATTAGAGATGCAGTTGAGTCTGCTTATAATAGCTATTATCACAAGTTAAATGGTTAAAGCTAAATTAATCGGGATACATTTTACAAATATATATAAAACTTCTTCTAAAAATTTTATCCATATAAAATTTTTGTAACTTAAAATGATACAGAAAAGAATAATTTAATGTATTAAACTTTAAATACGTGTAGATCTATTTTTTTCTACTTATGAACAGTAAAATACTGAAAAATTGAATTGATTTATATTCTCAAGCATTAAAATGTAAATGCAGATTTAACCCCTTCGCGACAAGCGTCCTTTACAAAATTTTTAATCTTTCACCACCGGTTTTTCAGTACAGAAATTTTCGCATATTTGAATCGCAGAAATACTGTAATTAAATAAGGCAAAGCTTGCAATAAAAAATAACTGGTGGGAATAATCGAGAATGCTGAGCATCTTATGCGTCACGTATACGTGTCGCATAAGATGCTAACCCCCAAGGGTGCGCTAACCCCCAAGGGGTTAGTTAATTTATTGTGAAACAATCTTTTTTCTCTTTATTATTCTAAAATATAAAATTATTAAGTATTCAATGATTTATTATTATTATTATTATTATTATTATTACTTTTTCTGAAAAATAAATTGGATATTTAATTTATCCTATATTACAACGAGGTTCATAGTTTTGTTTCATAGTGATATATTCTAATTTAGAATTTATTCATAAAATCACCAGATAAATATTGCGTAAGTTCTCTAAAAATGTCATCCACTCACAAATTTTAATATTCGATAGCACGCGATGTAAGACTATTTAAACAATGAATATTCTTCACTTATACAACGATGACTAGGCCTTTTATAATTAAAAGTAGGAAGTCTTATTACTATTTATTCTTACTAACAGACTGTACTAGTTTCTGCAATATATGATGTGATTCTAAACTTTCTGTACACCGATCATTTCTATCAATACTGTCAGTGCATTTCCGAGACATGATCAACCTAACAGAGGTACAGCTCTTTTAAAATTCTCAACTGGCCCTACACTAAGATTTTGCTGATAACGCATATTAGTGCCAATAAAGCCTAAATCTGTTCTCAAATCAAAACAAGTGACTTTCTAATACAAGAGTTCTTCAATGTTTAGTTACCATGAGCCACTTTTCGTACATCCTCTGTATTCATGGAAACACAGGATTCGAGAGTGAAATTACTGCTATTCTTTAGAATATTGAATGCAGGAAATACGAGTATAAAGTAATAGAAATATATAAACTAATGAAACTGTATGTTTTGAATTTACTCGTTCTAGATAAGTAGAAAATTTACATTAGACAAGACACTTTAACGCGAGATATTTTCGCCCCCTAAAGGTACGTTGCAATGGGATTGGGGTCCGCTGTTCTAATGCATTCACAAACTCATTGTTATCTGTAAACGCATGGCATTTGCAGATTTTCTTCTCTGAGCAACACAAAATTCAACGGAGTTTCTAATTTTCCTGTAATGGTAAAGGGTCTTCCAGCAAATAGTGTCGATTATAATTAAAGATTTATGTTATTAAAAAAAAATAATATTCTGAATTTTGTTATTCGAAACTAAAACAATAAAATCTGCAAATTTTATGCTTTTATATCTAATAATGACTTGGTGAACATGTTAAAAATATTCGCCTGTTTGAGCGAGATAAAGAAAAGTTTTGAGAACAGCACTAAATGAATTACAAATGAATGATAAAACTACTAAACTAATACATAAAACAAAAATAAACAAAAAATACATTGTTTTGCCTGTCTAATTGTTTGGTGTTCTTCCCAAACATGTACATTTAAATTCTTGTGTATAAGTGTTCCACAGTAGCGATCGTAAAATATTCTATATAGATGCAACTCAGATGTACTCTCTACTATAGAGGATGAGCCAGGAGAAAGCCCATTAATGGGCCCATGAGGCCACGAACTGGCTATTGCTTTAATTGATAGTATAGCCCCACCTTATTTTTCTAAACTTTATTAATGTACTGTTGATTTACAGTCTAATAGACTGATATACGTACACGAACTGATTCATATATCAATTGCACTTATAATTCTTCTTCATAAATCGTTATCTTGACAAAGATAGTTTTATATATCAACTTTTTTTTCCTTTTTAAAACGGAATAAATTTACTGTACTTAAATTTCATCATCGTACTTATAGGTATGTATATATATATATTTACATGTAAATATTTTAAACCATCAAAATATATTAAATTCGTGCAGTTTTGTGCAGGTCTAATTATAATATTTTATGAAAAAATTAATTGAGTGTTATGCAGTTATACAAATAAAATTATTTTGAATATTTAAAATACGAAATCATTGTACCTGTTTCTTAAATCATAAACTTATTAATAAAATTTTCTATACACGGCGCGCTCTTAGACTAGTTTAAAGCAAAAAGAAAAGTATTACAATTTAACATTCTTTTCGGAGTATTTTTAATTTAACTTACGTTAAGTTAAATAATTACTTTTCTCTTAGTGCTTCAAATAAAATCTGTCCACATAAATTTTCAGTTTCTACTTAGAAAAAAATAGATCGATTACTTTCAACGTGGAATTTTCTTGCAAATTGATTAAACATGTCCACAGAGGACGAGTATTTCGGATTTTGAATACCAGAGTTTCTGAATAATAATTTTCAACCTATTTAAAAGCAGAATTTCTGTTATTTAATATCGCGAATATTACTATCCGAAAAAAGTAGTAATTAGAATCCGAAATCCATGGGATCCATGCATATCTAATTCATTTTTATTTATCCAAATCTGACACGATCATTTTGTTAGATAGCTGGAACATTCAATTCGAAATAGCGCAGTTACATTATAGATATATTTATCTTAAATATTAGGATGGGGTAAATTAAGAAAAATTCTATCACTGCCAAATGTATTTCGATTTTTGTTAATACTTTTAAGTAGCCCGTTATCAAGCAGGATTGAAATCGAATCCTAACTCGTTCTTAGATATTTGTTAGTGGTTCGAAATAAATTTTAAGCTGACGTTTGCTGAATAATTAGCAGTGGTGTATTTATAAAGCCTGTAGCTCTGCAAGTATGTCCAACTAGAAAATTTCGCAATTTGTGAATCTGGACCTAACGAATCTTAGAAATTAAAAACATGGCATAATATATCTATATTCAATATTGTAACTATTTTGCTAGGATCTTCAACATTTTCGAGAAACATCCATATCCAGTATATAAAGAAATATAAAGTAATTATATAATTTTTCTTACGAAGGTGGCACATAATGCACACTGTTCTCAGCACAAAAACTCTGCTGTTCCTCATCTGAGAAATATTCTTCGTATTCTCCACTACATGATGACATATCAGGAGTACTGCATGGTGTATAATAGGTTGATTCATCAACATCAAGTAAGCAGTCTTCATACTCATCACTGCACGATGACTGTACAGGAGAGCTACATGGTGTATAGTACACAGACTCCTCAACAGAGCTATAAAAAGAATTTATTCACAATTTTATATTTAAATAAATTGACATTTTTTTTAGCTATTGACATTTTGCAGCAGTTTAAAGTGCAGTCTTATAACAGTTAATATAAATTTAACACATTTACAGGATTATCCGTCAACACATTTTTAATGTTCCAATCGACAATCTTATCCCAGAATCACCCAAGAGTATCTATAACCCATATTGTGCAATAAATATGCCATCACACCAAATTAAAATTCACTCACAGGTGGTTATATCAATTAAAAAATTTTTTCAAGGAAACTAAATTTAAGTTTCAGTAAATTGAAGTTTGAAGGCGCTTTATAAATATATAATTTTTATTCAGTCCATATCAGGTTACTTAAATAATAAAATTGTGCCTCTATTTTTTAAAAGTTTAATAGCAACTCTATAACTTCACAATCGTATCCCACATATAAATTCGACATGGGAATAATTATAAATTCTTTAACTAAAAAAACCGACATTAATTATAATTTTATATTAAATTAAAAAAATTACCAGGGACATTTGGTCCACTATGTATTAGTATACAAATTCCTCCACCATAAAAATATAGTTCTTTAAATGAAGCGAGTGTACCAGAGAAATCTCATGTAAATTTAAACGCTTTACATTTTTGACTTTTTTTTTAATGATTGTTAAATCTTTAATTTAAAAAAAAAACGACTTCAAGTACTTGATTTTATGTTAAATTAAAAAAATTGCCAGGAACATTTGGCCCTCACTGTATTAGCATACAAATTCCTCCACCGTAAAAATATAGTTCTTCAAAAGAAGCGAGAGTTCCGCCAATATCTTGAGTGATTTTAAACCCTTTACAATTTTGACGTTTTTTTCTTTTTTTTTAATGATTGTTTACGCCATACAAGTTTTTAATGATTAAAACGTTGCTTTTTGGATTTACCGACAACAACACTAGAAACAAAACCTTGTAAAGTGGGAGGAAAATCGCCCGTTAGAGACTTTCTCGCCAAAGAGCTTCAGGAAATCACTAAAAATGAAATATTTTAAAGATTTTTATTTTTTATTTTAGGGGGGGGGGGGGGGGGTGTTTAATTTCACAAAAGTACTGAACCAATTTTGATGAAATTCAAATGGGATTCAAGAGTATCCTCTTTCAAAAAAAAAAAAAATCACGTGAATCGGTCGCGTAGTTTTGGAGTATTCGGTGAACATTCATAAAAAAGAAAATACATACGCATCGAATTGAGGCATCCTTTTTTTTTTTTAATGATTGTTTACGCCATAAAAGTCTTTAATGATTAAAACGTTGCTTTTTGGTTTTTCCGACTACAATACTCGAAACAAAAACGTGTAAAGAGGGAGGAAAATCGTCGGTTAGAGACTTTCTCGCCAAAGAGATTGATGAAAATCGTTAAAAATGAAATATTTTAAAGATTTATATTTTTTATTTTATGTTTTTAGGAGGGGGGAGAGTTGTTGAATTTCTAATTCGCATAGTTTTGGAGTATTCGGTGAACATACATAAAAAAGAAAATACATACGCATCGAATGGCGAACATCATTTTTTTTCTTTTTCTTTTTTTAATGATTGTTTACGCCATAAAAGTTTTTAATGATTAAAACGTTGCTTTTTGGTTTTTCCGACTACAATACTCAAACCAAAACCGTGTAAAGAGGGAGGGAAATCGCCGGTTAGAGACTTTCTCGGCAAAGAGATTGATGAAAATCGATAAAAATGAAATATTTTAAAGATTTTCATTTTATGTTTTTAGGGGGGTGGGAATTGTTGAATTTCTAATTCGCATAGTTTTGGAGTATTCGGTGAACATACATAAAAAAGAAAATACATGCGCTTCGAATTGAGAACATCCTTTTTTTTTTTAGTCGGTAAAAAAATATCAGAATACAAAGTTTAATTAATGTTAAATGCGTGATTAGTGAAATGCAAAATTTAAAAAAAGAACCAATCATTGCAACTTTTTTGTTTTGAGTTACACTTCGAAATAAAATATTCAGGCATGTTCTACACAAACGGTTCCCAACACTTTTTCTCTCACGTACACCTTGCTTAGACATTCCATTTATGCATACCCCTTCTCACATGAACCCATTCCAAATATTTTTGCTTTCGTTCATTATTAATTCAAGTTACTAATGTTATATACAGTTCTCTTAGGAATTCCAATTTTTAACCACTTACACATTTCGAACCACAACACAATATTAACATAAAATCACTCAAAACGCTAAATATTAGCTAAAGATTACTCACAAAGAAGTAATGATGTCACACCCATTAATATACACGTTAATGAGTTTATGCTAATGCTGTCCAGTCGAACTCTAAAATGGTAACCTGTTTTCAAATGGGTTATAAATGAAATTCTCGACCAGAAGCCCCAAAACGAATCATGTTTTTTCTAGATATTTCTATAATTATTAGAAAGAAAATAACAACAACAGAAAAGAAAGGACAAATGCAAAATTTCAAGATATTATGAGTGGGCAGAGATAATGGTAACAAATGATCAACCAATTACTAAGTTTAGATATTTTTCTTAGCTTTATGCGAATAGCCTGTATCTATACTTATAAAGGAGTAGCTTGATTTTCTCATAATCAACACCGAGCCTCAGCCGTTTGTCCTAGAAAAATGAAATTTGGAAGACATGTTCTTTACACAAAGCACGCGTGTACTAAGAAAGGATTTTTGAAAGTTCACAGCATAAGGGGGCCAAATAGGGGGTCGAACGTTTTAGATAATTTCGTCTTTCCGGCATATCTCAGCAGGAGTTTTAAGTAGAAGCCTGAAATTTGGGATAACAATTCTACTAAAGAATAGTTAAACATGTATTTCAGGCGATTTTAGAAATTTAACCACTAAGTGGGTTAAATGTTGGGTCGAAAAATTTGGTGATTTCACATTTTCACCATATCTCATCAGCAGTTTTAGGTAAGAGCGTGGTGAGCTTCAAGATAACAAATCTACTAAAAAAATAATTAAACACGTATTTCAGCGATTTGTCACATTCATCCACTAAGGGGGTTAAATGGGGGGTCTAAAATTTTAGATCATTTTGCCTTTTCACCATATCTCAACAACAGTTTTAGTTAAAAGCACGAAATTCAAGATAACAAATGTACTAAAAGTTAGTTAAACACATATTTCAGCGATTTTAAAAATTCAACCACTAAGCGGATTAAATGGGGGTCGAAAGTTTTTAGTCATTTCGCGTTTTCGCCATATCTCAGCAGCAGTTTTAGACAGGAACGTGAAATTCAGTATAACAAATGTACTAAAAAAAATAATTAAACACATGTTTCAGCGATTTTAGAAATTCATCAATTACGGGGGTTAAATGGGGGTCGAACGTTTTAGGTCATTTTGCCTGTTAGCTATATCTCAGCAGCATTTTTAGTTGCTATAACAAATCTACAAAAAATATAGATAAACATATATTTCAGCATTTTTAGAAATTCAGCAACTAAAGGAGGTTAAATAGGAGGTCAAATATTTTAGGTCATTTTGCCATATCTCAGTAGAAAGTATAGGTAGAATCATGAAACCCAGGATAACAAATCTACATAAAAAAATAGTTAAACACGTATTTCAGCGATTTTAGAAATACAGACACTAAGGGGGGTTAAATGGGGGTCGAATGTTTTACGCCATTTTGCCATATCTCAATAGGAGTTATAGTTAGGAGCGTGAATTTCGGGATAACAAATCTACTAAAGAATAGTTAAACATGCATTTTAAACGATTTTAGAAATTCAACTACTAAGGGGGTTAAATGGGGGGGTCGATAATTTTCGATGATTTCACCTTTTCACCATATCCCATCAGTAGTTTTGGATAAGAGCGTGAAATTCAGGATAACAAATCTGCTATAAAAATAATTAAATACATATTTCAGCGATTTAGAAATTCACCCATAAAGGGGGGAGACTAAATGGGGTTCGAAATTTTTAGGTCATTTCGAATGTTCGCAGCATTTTTAGTTATGAGCTTGAAATCATAGATTCAGGATAACAAATCTGCTAAAAAATAGTTAAACATGTATTTCCGCGATTTTAGAAATTCAGCCACTAAAGAGGGTTAAATGGGGATCGGATTTCCTATGTTATTTTGCGATATCTCAGTAATAGGTAAATGCATGAAATTTAGGATAACAAATGTACTAGAAATTAGGTAACTACGTATTTCAGCAATTTTATATAATAATCCATCAAGGGGGGCCCCACTGTGTGTCGAAAATTTTAGGTAATTGTGCCATATCTCAGCGGCAGTTTTAAGTAAGAATGTGAAATTCTTTACAAGTCTACAAAAATAAGTAGTTAATCATGTATTTCAGCGATTTCAGAGCCAGCGAGTTTGTGGGCAACATCGGCTATGAACCAGATTGCGGAAGATTAGACGAAAAACAGAACTATCCCTGATTTTTTATTATATACTAGCCGGTCGCTTCCGAGTGGGGCCCAGATGCAAAGTACTACTTGAGCCCCACTCCTAGATAATCACGGTGAGTATTTTGTCAGAAGGCTCATGAGAAAAAATATATGAATCTGTATTTAAGTATTTTTTTTATATTCTTATAAGTTATTTTCGTATACTTTTAATTTAAAGTATTTTATTTATATTTTTCTGGTTGCATATAAAATGCACTTTCTGGGCCCCAAGCGAAGTCAGGGCGGTACGCTGCACTATGTATCTGGACCCCACTCGGAAACGCTCGGCTAGACGGGCGAATACCGGCTAGTTACTTATATACAAGACTATCTTTCTTGACGAAAATTTCGTTGACGAAATTTTTCGTTTTTCTCTTTTCGTTATATATATATTTTTTTTTGCATTATCTGCAGTTACCAATGTAATTTTCATCTACCCCCGACTGTTCTATCACGTTCCCCACGTTGGGAACCGCTGTTCTACATTAAACTTTTTTACACATGTAAATTAATAATACAACTATTAACCCATAACTATGAAGATAAAAAAAAAATAAAATCTAATAGTGAACATGTTGTTCCAGAGCAGGTGCTTATTTATAAATCAATACGGCTTCTTTTTAAAATTTTAATGAAGTAAACGCTCAGATATGAACTCTGAATATTTGAGTTAAGAGAGAAAACAAATTCAGTATTCAAAGAAATCTTTGCAAAGAAGATTTTTTTTTAATATTGTTTCTTCTTCATAAAAAAATCATTAAGTTTTATCTACACACCCTGGTCTCAGACACTACACTTCCCATATTATAGATTAACACTTGATAATCACAAATATTTAACATAAGCTGCGTCAATGACAGTGAAATGATAGTGACGTGGCCAAGCAGCGTAGTTAGACTGGAATCGTTTTCAGTTACTTTATTTTATGCCCTGCCTAACAGCAAACGCATGTGTGGTGATAATGCTGAAAAACGGATTATGGCCTTACTATCTATCTACAAACAACCCTTAAACGTGTTTTTATGATATGAGGTACAATTCTCCGGTAGGCCACGAGACAGAATGTAATATTTCCAGCTCTTACTGGATCAACACAGGCTGGTTTTCACCAATAGTCCATCTGCATTTTAGCCAACTTTAATCCCGTGATATTTTTGTATCGTTGCCGGTCTTTCTTGTTAGCTTCGAATCTCCATAACAGCCTAGTTCCTCTAATAGCACCCCCGAAGCCGTCCGCACGCAATACAGAGTCATGTTCTATGCTGTTGGCGTTCCAATCACAGCACCTACGTTTTAGTGCACGATAAAATAGGGTGCAGGCACAAAAAAAAAATATCAAATAGTATCATTTATATCTGATACCAACTATGTACTATCAACATAAATATGATTAAACTATAAATTACAACGCTATAGCATTATGTTGTATGTTAGCCATACCAAATGTGTTAGTCATTACTACGTTGTTAGCACCACCCCACAACATCAGACTCAATGTTTGGGGTTGACTTGTTCTTTTGCAAATCAATTTGATTTTTGATTTATAAAATGTTTCTGATAAAAATAATTGTACAAAAAGCACTAATGCCGTCTTACCTGTAAGTTGTCAAAATCGGGACAGGATAATAGTAAACAAATCCATAGTAAAATACTGTATTTGGATACAAAGGATGGTAGTGTGCCACTGGATAATAAGTAACTCCACTATAGTAAGGTGTTGTTTCATAAACTGGATAATATAAGTAATATACAAAAGGACAAAACTGCCCAAACTCTTCACTATAATAAACAGACTGCTGGTAACTAGAAAATAAAAAAAGAGAAAGAAATCAAACATTTTTGAATACATTTGTAAGAACACTGTTTTAGAATAATAGCAATAGATTTTAAGAACAAACTTGTGTCATTATAAAATATGTTTACTATATAAAGAAGATCAGTTTTTTCTTATTTTCATGAAAAGAAAAATTTAAGCATTATCCATACATAGTACATACTAAAATGTTAATTTTTGTTTTATTTATTTAAAAAATAATAGTTATTATTTCACAGGAAAAAAAGTCAACTAAGTTTAAAAGTACATATGCACAATTATTTGTAGTTAACTGGAAAAGCTTTTATGCAAATTTAGCACGTTTTAGAATGCTTTATTTTTAACAAAACAGTATATTGTCAATCTCAAGCAGTTAAACAAGAATGTAAAGAACAAGCTTATAATATATTTTATTTAAAAACAATTTATGTAAATTTTACTCGAAGTAAATCACGATGGACATAGTTGCTCATAACTATTGAAATCTATCTTGATTGGAACACTAGATACGATTCAGTTTTTCACATGATTCTCGAAATATTTTGAATTAATCAAAAAATAAGTGTTATTTTTTCAAAAAAAAAAAAAATGCAACAACACAGGCTCTTTTTGCAACAGCAGCAGGGATCAATGAGTAAAATAATAATGATTTTTTTCTCCGTTTGATAAAATCAGCATTTATGCTGGAAATGACTCATTTTACCCTTAGTATCACCGCGTTGCATATCTGCAACATACACAAAAGTAAATGTAACTGTTACAGTGGGTTTCAAAAGACGATTTTATTTATTTCTGCTATCTTTCAACACAGCAGTTAATATAAATTATTCCTATTATTCTCAACAGTTTACGATGCTGAGTTAATGTTTGATGCCAAAGTTTTATTTATCATTTGAGCACTTTAACATCGTTATTGTTCAAATGAACTTCGTAAATTTTGTCAAATTAAAACAGCTGGAGACGTCCAAAAATAGATTTTTTAGAAAGGTATATTCGTATACGTTGCAGCTTTGCATCACAAAATTTAAAATATTTATGAGAAGTAGGAATTTTTATGTTTGCTGCAGATGTGACAGAAAGGCCTTCCAGTCAATATTTTTTTAATTTTATGTTCTACATTGTTTAAATTTCCCCTACATCCCTATATTTCAGGTCTACCGGGAAGTTCTGTCCGATAATGTTATTTCAAGTCTCAACACGCATGCACGTGTTCATTTGCGACATTATATGGCTATCTCTCTTTAGCATTGCATTTAAGCACATGTTCTCTTCTAAATTAACTGAAACAAAAGTGTCTCATGTCATCATTAAGTGAGACGCGATCGTGTAAACATAGCTACTGATGAAGTTCATTTACAGCACTGTGATTTTTACAAATTCACACAAGCAAGAAATGCTACAGAAGCGTGTCAAAATTTAGTGAGCGTTTTTGGTGGAGATGCAGTTTGGGAAAACACGTGCAGGAGATGGTTCGAATTATTTGAAGCAGATGATTTCGACCTTAATGATAGGCAAGGCTCTGGGCGGCCATCTTTGATCGATTATGATATTGTCAAGACCATCACAGAGCAAGATCTTTTTTTTTTACAACATAGGAGAATGCGGAAAAGCTTCACGTAGCTCAAAAAAACAATTTCGGACCATATTCGGATACAGGAAAAATTAATCGTTTTCTTTCACTTCCCAAACAGACAGAAATTTCCGGTAAACCTAATATATATATATATATATATATATGTATCAGGGATGAGATTTCTCCGACTGTTTTCATGCCAGTATATTCTTAGAGAAAATGTTTTTTTTATTTAATCGGAACATTCTGCTATTTAACAGACAGCATTTTCCTTAAGATTATACCGGTATGCAAAAGTCGGAGAAATCTCATCCCTGATATATATATATATATATACAGGGTGATTCATAAAAGATGGGCAGAACTTTAAGGGGTTATAGTACACTTAAAGACAAATAATATTAAATAGGAGACTAAGGGTCCCAGAAGTATTCCCAAGGAGATAGGGGGCATTAAAGTTTAGGGTCCGAAATTTCAAATGATTATAAAACATGGAAAAATTGGTCGATTCGTTTGCGGTTTTTGCAAAAAATTTTCTTTATGCCAGTATTTTCTTGAAATAAAATTTTAAAGTTCAATTTCAAAAAATGCCGATAGGGGGCGCTTTAGACTTTGGAGTAACAAACAACTATTTTTTAACGTTATTTTTTGTATTTCTTTAAATGATTTCGAAAGCTTAGACTTAAACTTAAATTTTGATCTAAAAATCTGAGTCCTAACGAGTAGTTAAGTAGCGTAAACTGAAATTTGAAATTTGAAACCCTTCTCCCCCCAGAACAAAAATCAGTTATTCCCGATCTTTGTGTCGTAGATTAGGCTCTAACTACTGCCGCGTTTTGCTAAAATTATTCTTTATGTCAGTATTTTCTTGAAAATAAATTTTAAAGAAAATTTTCAAAAAATTCCGATAGAGGGCGCTTTAGACTTTGGAGTAACGAACAACTATTTTATACCGTTATTTTTTGTGTCTCATTAAATGCTTTCTAAAGCTTAGACTTAAATTTTCAGCCCAAAATCTGAATCGTTAGACGTGGTTAAGTTTCTGGGGAGAGGGGTTTGAAATTTCTACTCCTGAGCACAGTTCAGTTTACCATGTCCACACATTGTGTGCTGTGATACGAGGTAAAAAGACACAAATTAGGATTATGTTACCAAAGCATATTTATTAACATGTAATCACAATAAATGTTCAAAATTGTGACCACCAGAGGTTATGCACGCAGAACAACGGCGACGAATGGAACGGCGAACATTCGCGAAAACATCAGGCTTTTCGAGCACTTCCCCTACAGCGGCGGAAAGTCTGGCGACCAGTTCCTCGGGGGATTCAATGGGTGTCTCATACATAAGAGCCTTCAATCGTCCCCAAAAAAAGAAATCGAGGGGTGAAAGATCTGGCGAGCGAGCAGGCCAAGCAACAGGACCACCTCGACCAATCCATCTGTTCGGAAATGTGATGTCCAGATAGTTGCGGACGTCTCGTACGTAATGGGCTGGCGCTCCATCGTGCTGGAACCACATGTCCCGCCGGATGCGTGGAGGAACAACGTTTAACAGGTCTGGCAGCACATGTTGCAGAAATGTGAGGTATGTTTTACCGTTGAGGCGTTCAGGAAGAAGGTACGGTCCGATTAGGTGGTCTCCGAGGATTCCTGCCCAAACATTGATGGAAAAGCGTCTCTGATGAGCATGTGGATACGTAGCATGTGGATTGACATCCGCCCATACATGTGCATTGTGTGTGTTAAATGTACCTTCACGTGTGAAGGTACATTCATCGGTGAAAAGCACAGTTCGTCCAAAATGTGGATTTAGCGCGTTCTGCTGCAGAAACCAGCGGGCGAATTCAATACGATTTGGATAATCCCCTGGAGACAGTTTCTGGACTCGTTGCACATGAAACGGGAGCAAATGTTCATCCTTCAGTACCCTCCAAGTCGTGGACTGTGAGGTATCCACCTGGCTAGCCACTGTTCGTGTACTTGTACTTGGCTGCGCCGCTACTACATCCAGAATGGCTTCTGCAACAACTACTGATTCGTCCTTTTTTGCACGACCTGCATTCGACCGGGAAGCGAGAAATGATCCCGTCTCACACAACTGTCTGTGCAAGCGCTCGAAAGTTTTGCGGTTAGGCAACCGCCTGTTAGGAAATCGCTCTCCGTACATTCGTTGTGCCTCTGCACCATTTCCATCTGCCGCTCCGTAAATTAAATGCATCTCAGCCTTTTCCTTATTCGTGAAGGGCACCATCTTCCGATTCATTACTACAGCGACTTACACTTGACTCACCGTTCAGTGGTTTTTATGCCTGAATCGTGTCGAAATTTTGCATACGTGTTCTTCTTCTTCCCCATTTGACATTTGCATACTTTCTGTTTCCTTCTTCACCCGGTGACTAGCGTCAGGAATGGAGCTTTAACGTTTGCATGAGCGACGTTTCCAACTGTGCCAGTGCCTTTATGAGTGAATTCCGACTATGCAGTCCTTGACGAAAGTTGTATTTTTGCCTCGTATCACAGCACAGAATCGTTGGGCATGGTTAAGTAGTGCAAACTGAACTATGTTCAGAAGTTGAAATTTGAACCCCCTCCCCTCGCTACTGAACCACGCTCAGCGATTCAGATTTTGAGCTGAAAATTTAAGTTTAAGTCTAAGCTTTAGAAAGCATTTAATGAGACACAAAAAATAACGGTATAAAATAGTTGTTCGTTACTCCAAAGTCTAAAGCGCCCTCTATCGGAATTTTTTGAAAATTTTCTTTAAAATTTATTTTCAAGAAAATACTGACATAAAGAATAATTTTAGCAAAACGCGGCAGTAGTTAGAGCCTAATCTACGACACAAAGATCGGGAATAACTGATTTTTGTTCTGGGGGGAGAAGGGTTTCAAATTTCAAATTTCAGTTTACGCTACTTAACTACTCGTTAGGACTCAGATTTTTAGATCAAAATTTAAGTTTAAGTCTAAGCTTTCGAAATCATTTAAAGAAATACAAAAAATAACGTTAAAAAATAGTTGTTTGTTACTCCAAAGTCTAAAGCGCCCCCTATCGGCATTTTTTGAAATTGAACTTTAAAATTTTATTTCAAGAAAATACTGGCATAAAGAAAATTTTTTGCAAAAACCGCAAACGAATCGACCAATTTTTCCATGTTTTATAATCATTTGAAATTTCGGACCCTAAACTTTAATGCCCCCTATCTCCTTGGGAATACGTCTGGGACCCTTAGTCTCCTATTTAATATTATTTGTCTTTAAGTGTACTATAACCCCTTAAAGTTCTGCCCATCTTTTATGAATCACCCTGTATATGTGTGTGTGTTCCACTATATAAGTTTCCAATTGCTTCTTGTAATAATTTTCACTTGGATATTGAATATTGTTTCTACATATCTTTAAGTATTTTTCCGCTTATTTTAATTTTGAGAATCTTAAATTTTTTAATACATTTATGCATTGTATTGTAATTATCAGCTTACCTATTGTCGATTATTTATGTAGTTCAATGGTTATTATTTAAAAAGTTTTATTTTATATTAAAACATTTACTTCGGGTTTTTTCCCTTAAATATTGATATAGACATTGTAAATTACAAAGTTACGTAAAAAGGTACAGAATTTTATAAAATGGGTTTAAATTTTAAGGGGATTAAATTTAAAGAAATAGAAAATTTAAATTTTTATTAATTTTTTTTTTGCGCCCCCGTTCAAAAATTATGTCCCCATACACTTATAAGATTATGTATAAAATTTCAGCATTTTATCATAAACAGTCGCAGAGATATAAAAATACATAAATGCTGACTTAAACCTCTTTTAGACACCTAGATATGAGTTTGCAAAGGCCGTAAAAAATCATGTCGGAGGATCGCTTTCAAGAGTCGTACACAAATTACTAAAGAAAACAATGATTGCATAAATAAATAATAATTGTGATCACGTAGTCATGATTAACTTTTTACCAAATATATCTCTGTTACTTTTTATGATAAAATGTTGAAATTTTGTACATGACCTTATTCGTGTATGGAGCACATTTTGCGCATTGGGAAATTCTTTGTACAGGGGCCGAATAAAAATTTAAATTTTGTATTTCTTCAAATTTAATCCCCTAAAAACTTTATACGATTTCATATAAAATTCAGTTTCTTTTTTCACGAACTGTGAAATTTATAATATATGTCCTTCTCTGATAAAACATTCCAAAAGATAAAATAGTAAGTTTTAAAATATTCTTTCAGTGTTACTTTAAAAAATAACTCTATTCTCATCCACAATCGTACCACCACAACATGAAACGTTTGTTCCTGAATAAATTTTCAAAATTAATTTACGAAAAAATTGACTGCTTTTATGATACGTATACTTTGAATGTGTGCAGAACCAGAGCTTCAGTGAAATTGCACAATATGCAGCATGTGCAGAGCACATAGAGCAATGAAACCTGATAGACACATATACGATTCATATCGTGTTAGCAGCGTAAAATGATTTCAAATACAAAGTTTTAAGAACATTCTTAAAGTCTCATAAATTTTCGCGAACCCCGTAATCATCTGTGACTTCGTGTGCGATTCTGACCCACAAATTTAAAAATTCTACCCCGAAAAACGTTATACAGAAAAACATTATTTAATAAGATTATGATAGCCAATTTGTTTAGACATACGTTTAAAATTAAGATGAAAATTTCAGCATTGTAAAATGTATTTAGTAAAATATTGCTTACCCATAGCCTGTTTCATCAACAAAACTCGACACGCCTTCCTACAAAAAATAACAAAGAATAATCATTAATTAAATACAGAAATACATTCATAAAATATAAGAGAGACTTGGGTTGTTTGACCCAAATTTTACTGAAAGATTCCTACGTTGTGTTTTAGCTACAATAAGATCCCAGTTTTAATCATATAAATAACATATCTTGCATATTTTGATGACGTCAAAACTATGAAAAGCCATTAAAAGATTAGTCTTCTGTAACTCTGTAAACTTGGTCAAACATCTTCATTGCAAGAAAGGTTGACCCACATTAAAGAAGATTTTATCCACTAAATCAAAAAAAGATATACATCTGCCAGAAATTTTATTTTTTTATCTCTTTGGGTACTGATTTATTAAAAAGAAGAAAAAAAAAAAACAGATACAGAACAGACACACCAGAAATTTGGAATAGTGTTTTTTTCTGTATTTGTTGACAGATATTCAATGATTAAAAAGAAGCGAGAAGTGCAGTTTGACTTTTCTGATATAAATTCAAAATTTCTGAATTTAAAAAAAAAAAATCCGTGGACAATATTGATGACGAGTCTCAGTCGTCAAATGTACCCAAGGGGTTAATGTTACTCGTCTCTGCACAGTATTTTCTTAACTTCTTTCATGAATAAAATTTTTGGTTAAAAACATGTTTATTTAACGTAACCACTGTGGAAAAGCTACTGTTCATTAATATTTTAATATCTCACTTTAAAAATTTTATAAATAATCAAGTTTTTCATAACCAGATAATTCATTTTTAAACTTATTCTTTCTGACGCACTATTAGTGAATAGACGTGGTAGATTACGTAGTTCCTCAGAAAAATCTAATGCAACATCACAATTGCTGATATTCTTATATTATACATGTTATATAAAAATTTATTTCCTTCGTATCCTTCCATTTTATTCGCATTAATCTTTTAAAATTAATCTAACTTCTGTCATAGTCAGTATTTCCTTAATTCTTAATAATATCTATTCCTATTTAAAGTCCTTTTAAAAGTAAATATCCGTATATTAATAATTATTTTATTCCAAATCTTAATCTAAATTTAAGATCATTCGTAACTTTTATCAGTTCCCCAATCTATAAAATTCTGAGACGCGTTCTCATTTCGAATGTTTTTTAAAGCCATTTTATTTTTATTATTATTATTATTATTGCTCTGAATTTTTCGCGCGCTTGGGATTTTAACTTCTAAATTGGTCCGCACCCAAGTAAGGGGATTCTTTACTGTTTTAGCCTCGCCCTCTAGCCTTATTCGTTGGGCTGGAGCTAGCTTCTCACTCATTGGGTTGTGCGCTCGTGACGTAATGCTGTGTATGTTTCCGCGGAGAGAACAAAACTCGCCCGCACGGGTCGGAGCGAGAGATTTTTGACGTTTTCGGAAGCTAAACAAATATGTGTCTGGTATTTGTATGACCGTAGAATATTCAACTGGCCCAGTAACATCTTAATTCAATGAAGTGAAGCAACGTTAGCCCGAGGGCTATAAGTTTTAGACCTTTGGGAATCGTTTATGTGTTGTTCGTCTTCTAATAAAATTATTTGTCTGGAGATTGGCTGGATTTATTGGAAAACTTTGGTGGAATCATTTCATTGCCTTCTACTTCGCCATACTTGCTAATATCGACTGCAACTTGCTATATCGTTGAAGGACTGCCATCTTTTCATCGAATATTATTCATCGTAATATCTCAACCTCGTCAAAATGCTACATACATACAATATACATATTAAATAGAGTTTATGTAGCCGTATTTTGAAAAAAAAAAAAAAAAAAAAAAAAAAATCCGTCATTTAATAATTGGCATTTGTGCATTCGGAATTACACTGTAGTTGCTATTTTTAAAAATAATGATATAAAGTATGCCATTTGTTAATCAAATAAGTTTATTAATATTTTTTAATAAATTCCATTATCAAGAACTGAAAATTCGATCAATGATACTGGATAAAAAAAAAAACATATTGAAGGTTTAATCCGGATGAAACATTTTATAAATGCAGTAGGTGTAACGTAGTACAGCTCTTATAAAAACGCACGGCAATACCTATATCAAGTACTAATTAATTATCTCATATTTTAAATCCTTAACTAATTTACATTTTAAAACAAAAGTTCTTCATTAGCTTCATTTTCGATTAGCATAAAATGTTACGGTTGGCAAATGATAGCATTTTGGGGGAAAATTTCAAAATTCTATGTTGCTTTTTATATTATCATCGCTAAAAATGGTTGAAAACAACATTAACTAATAGATAAAAAAGGCATTGTACATTACTTCAATTATTTACTATTCATCAAAATATCTTTTAAATAAAATATCTGCAAGTGGATCATAACCTTCATTATTGTTAAACATCCCACGTTTTGCCTGCAACACTTTCAAATTAAAAATCTTAACAATATAATCGATATCACTAATTTCAAAAATATTCCAAAGGTACTTTAATATTCAAACGTATTATTTAAATAATGAAAATGTTGCGAAAAAAAAGGAGGGGGGGGGGTGAGATATCATCAACAGTTGTCCGATAACTCGAAAAGGTTTAATACAGTATCCTCTCGTTATGACCTGACTTCGTGATTTCGCTCATTTGGATAAATAGCTGTTCTTCCGCGCCTCCCAAAAAGAAGAAGAAAATAGTCCTGACAATTTTGCTACACTTTTTTAAGTAGTAACTACATGTAGTTATCACTAAATAAGTATAGTTCTCTAAACTGATTTTATTAAGAAAGTTGAAATATGCGTAAAAATTAGCATTTGCAGATAAATATGAAACATTTGCTTAAACGTTATAACCTTCCTTATTTTTTCAATAACCTTGGTTGCATCAGGATATTTCCCTGTCACCCTAGAAACGCCGTTTAACGAGGTACTATTGTAATTAATGAGTTAATATCTATGTACCTAAATAGTTTTCATTAAAATTTTCAGAAAATTATTTCTAAAAAGTACTGTTTTCGAATTGATCAGTTAGAGCTCGAAATAAAAATTTACTTAAAATTAATTGTTAAATTTTTTAGTTGCACCGCGATAGAAATATTTGATATAAAATTTTATTTATTTCTCTATCAACAGTATTGAACTCGGATCAGAAATATTGTATAAATGGATAGGCCAATGTATACTGTATGAATGCAATACGCTAATAAACATGGTAAGATTTTCACGAAAAATTAAAGTGAAGTGAAAGACATTTTTAACTCTTTTACACAATGTGTTCAATTTCTAAGTCACATGCCCAATATGTAGACATAAGGTATATAAACTAAGAGAGAAATTGTAACAACAATGAACCATGTAAAGTCTAAGACTGAACAACATCAAACAGACGAAATTGAATATAACAGAAAAACAACTTAAAATTTGTGTATAAATGCTGTATTTGAGTTACCTGACTGGAAGACCTCCCAAACTCACAAAAATATGCGTTTTGATACATTTTAACTCGATTTAAGAACAAATTCTTTGACGATATAAAAATACAACTATCAAAGTGTAAAATCGGTAAAAGATTCAAAGAATATTTATTTTTCAACAAAGATTATTATGTTATTTCATTGTTACAACCATTGTTTAAATAATATTTTTGAAGAAACATTACGAAAAAATGCGATTTCCAGAACAATAGATACGACCATTGTTGCATGTTCGGTTTAATAATTGAAATACATTAAATATCCGATATTGTTGCATGTTCTGTTTAATAATTGAAATATATCCAATATCCGAAATACATCACTGCAATTGTTTCATGAAATATGAAAGATAGTTTTCTTAGCACTTGGTTAATGTCCTGACCATAAATAAAAGAGGTTTAGGGTGGAAGGGAAGGAAATACCTCCAAGCTCATAGAAAGCCTGGGAAATCTCCTTCTAGGTCAAAATAGCCAGAATCGACAGGTGCTTAAACAGCAAAATATACACAATTTTATTTGTGTCCGACATCATAGAAAACGAGAACGAAAAATGAAGCGTCAAACATAGATGTTGAAACACTTTCCAACACATTCAGAATATTGTAATAATATTTCACAATTTAATAATTTGAAAATTAGTGCATCACAGGGCGCACGCTGGAACATAAAGTGTGTCTTACGGGAAGAAACATGTTTAAAAAAAAAAAAAAAACCTGTTTCACAACTTTTTTATCTCCTAAGTCGCGCATCATGTTGCTTGAGTCGCCTCAGTGTGCGTCCTGCCTAAGTAAACAATTTGGATAGAGCATAAAACATTTGAAAACCCAACTTAGGAAATTATCACCAAGAGTCGGAAAATTATCCATTCTTTTGTGCAGCCCTGTAGAAGATCTATGGATTTGTATGTAAAATACATAGTATGCTAAATTTAATTCTGTTAGGAAACGCATAGCAGAGTTCAAAATTGCCCTTCAACAATTTCTGTACATAAACTGAAATGTACTTGAGATCTTTTGTGCAGCACTCTATATGATATATAGAATTTATAAACAAAAAGTTATATGCAAAAAATTAGATACATTTAAAAGACACAATTGAAAAGTGCTCTTTCAGCAAATATTGCTCATTCACAGTAAAGTTACCGACTAATTTTGTATATCCCTGTAATTGATGCAATAAGTGCTATGCACACTGTTCTACAGTAAGCATCTTGTAGCGCATCTCAATGATGTACAAAAATGTTAATATGTTTGAAATAGTGTAATATCATTAAAATACACCACAAACGATCTTTACCCTTAAACGTTAATGTAAAGGAATTATTTTAGTGTCTTTAAATTTACTATAAATGCTATACACGTCATTTTCTACACCATACATGTCGGAGTAAACTTCTGAAACATGCATAAATTGCATGCAAATCCGAGTATATTTACGTGAGTTAGAGGACGGATAGACAGACAGAGCGCAGACAGAGAAACAGAGTTAATAAACACTTTTCAAATATGTCTGAAAGTGTTAACAACTATGTTTGAAAATGTTAAAAAAAGATACTTAAAGGCAGGAGTTAAATTTATGAAGACGCTAATTAGAAATGTAACACGCTACAAAACTTCGTGAGGTATTATTAAAAATGGAGGGGAAATGGGCAACATTTATCTGCAAACTTGTTCTCACAACCTTTCCAATTCTGCTGGCTAAAGCTCAACTTGTAGACATGGCGTAATTAAAGTAAGTCAGATATGGTGCCAACAATGGACCGCGTAAAAAGTAGGATTGCATAACGTCAATCTGACGAAATTTGGTATAAAAGAGAAACAACTTAAAACTTATATAGAAACGCTGTATTTGAGTTACCTGAGCGAAAGACCTCCCAAATTCACAAAAATTTGCGTTTTGATACATTTTAACTCGATTTAAGAATAAATTCTTCGACGAAGTAAAAATGCGACCATCAAACACTAAAATCGGTGAAAGATTCAAAGAATATTTCCCTTTCAACAGCTATTATTATGTTATTTCATTGTTGAAACCCTTGTTTAAGTAATATTGTTTACGAAACATTACTGAAAAGTACGTTTTTCACAACAGTAAATACGACTATTGTTGAATACTCTGTTTAACAAGTGTTGCACATTAAAATGCAAAAAAACGTTGCTGTACTGTTTCATGAAATGTGATAGAGAGTCTTCTTAGCACAGTGTTTAATGTGCATAAATACGAGCAGGGAAGACCGAGCTATGCTCGGTCAAAATTAAATTTGAGTTCAAATATCATGATCCATGACCAAAATGACCCACTAATTGAATTTTCTCGAACATGTGACCTAGCTCAACAGCACTGGCGTAGCCAGGGAGGGGGTCCAAATGCTCTGGATACCAGTAATATTATAAAGTTTTCTTCTACTTCATTATCGCAGAAAGTTTTCCGGTTAGTTAAGGTAAAGATAAATTTAGAATATTAGTGGTATCCAGAGCATCTGGACCCCCCACCCTGGATACGCCACTGCTCAACAGTCTTCTCGTGTCCAAAAACCATAGGATGCAAAATTTAGTGTAAATAGTCTGAGCCGTTTTTAAGATAAAATAGCTTGACTCCTAATGACCCATGACCAAAATGACCCATGACCAAAATGACCCACTAATTGAATTTTCTCGAATATGTGACCTAGCCCAACAATATTCTCGTTCCCGAAAACCATAGGATGCAAAACTTAGTGTAAATAGTCTGAGCAGTTTTTAAGATAAAGTCGCTTGACCTACAATGACCCATGACCAAAATGACCACTAATTGAATTTTCTCGAACATGTGACCTAGCAGTCTTCTCGTGCCCGAAAACCATAGGATGCAAAATTTAGTGTAAGTAGTATGAGCCGCTTTTTATATAAATTAGCTTGACCCACAATGACCCAAAAATGACCCACTAATCAAAAGTTCTCGAACATGTGACCCAGCCCAGTAGTCTTCTCGTGCCCGAAAAGGGTCGGATACAAAATTTCGTCAAAATCGTTTGAACCGTTTTTTAGCTACAATTAGCTTGACCATGATCCAAAATGACCCAAAATGACCCGCTAATCGAATTTTCTCGAACATGTGATCTAGCCCAATCGTTTTCTGGTGCTCCAAAATGGTAGGATGCAAAATTTCGTCAAAATCGTTAGAGCCGTTTTTAAGATAAAATTTGCATAACCACACACATACATACAAGATTTGCTCGTATTAGAATATATGATAAGGGGGTTTAGGGCTTACCTCCAGGCTTTATAAAATGTATGGGTTTGCTCTTCCTTGGTCAAAATGGTCAGAAACAGCGAAAGCTTAAACATTAAAATATGTATAATTTTTTTTCGCTTCATCCATCATATAAAAAATTATTTGACTCCTTTAAAGCCGGTGGGATATTTTTTATACCACTTAATTTTAATGAACTTTAGTAATCTATTTTTCTGATAAATTTCTTGTGATTGATCGATTAATGTGGAAAACATATATTACATAGTTTGCGGTGGTACTTTTTCACCTACAAAAGAACTTAAAAAAGTTAAGACAAAAACAACAAAAAAATATATATAATTTGATTGCTCTCGTACATGCGATAAAAAAAAATAGATTTAAGAAGAAAGGAGACGCCAAGTGTAAATGCATTATTCTTGAAAATTTCGTGAGATTCTAGAAAAAAAGAAATGAAAGAAAATTGAGAGACAATCTCATAAAACGCCTTTCTTACAATCTTTTCAATTCTTCGTGCAAATGTCTTTCTCTTAGACATGACGAAATTACGCCATGAAAAAGATAGGGGCAACAATAAACCACGTAAAATCTTAGATGCTATATACGTCAAACCGACGAAGTTTGATATAACAAAAAAATACTTAAAATTTTTACAGAAATGCTGTATTTGCGTTGCATGAGGGAAAGACCTCCCAAATTTTCATTAAAACTTTTAGAAAATTTCAGTTTTTAGTAAAATTTGCAGAATATTATTTTTAAAAAGCAATATTTCCAAATGAAAAGTTAGAGCTCGAAATAAAAACTTTACTTAAAATTAATTGTTAAGTTTTTCAAGTACACCTCGATGGATATATTTGTTATAAACTTTTAGTTATCTATACTTAGAAAATAGTAGCATGATTTTCTCATAATCAACGCCGAGCCTCAACCGTTTGTCCTAGAACAATGAAATATGGAAGACATGTTCTTTATACAATGTAGGCACCCACTAAGAAAGGATTTTTGAAAATTCTCACTCTAATGGGGTTAAATGGGGGGTCGAAAGTTTTAGATAATTTTGTCTTTTCGGCATATCTCAGCAGGATTCTTAAGTAGGAGCGTGAAATTCGGGATAACAATTCTTCCAAAGAACAGTTAAACATGTATTTCAGACGATTTTAGAAATTCAACCACTAAGTGGGTTAAATGGCGGGTTGAATATTTTTGGTGATTTCACATTATCACCATATCTCATCAGCAGGTTTAGGTAAGAGCGTGAAATTCAAGATAACAAATCTACTAAAAAAATAATTAAGCACGTATTTCAGCGATTTTAGAAATTCAGCTACTAAGGGATTAAATAGAGGGGGTAGTCTAAAGTTTTAGGTAATTTTGCCTTTTCGCCATATCTTAACAACAATTTTAGTTAAAAGCTCAAAATTCAGGATAACAAATGTACTAAAAGTTAATTAAACACATATTTCAACCATTTAATAAATTCAACCACTAAAGGAGTCGAAAGGTTTTAGTCATTTCGCGTTTTCGCCATATCTTAGCAGCAGATTTAGGTAGAAACGTGAAATTCAGTATAACAAATCTACTAAAAAAGTAATTAAACACATATTTCAGTGATTTTAGAAATTCATACATGAAGGGGGTTTAATGGGGGGTCGAAAGTTTTAGGTAATATTGCCTGTTCGCCATATCTCAGCAGCATTTTTAGTTATGAGCTTGGAATTCGGGATAACAAATCTACAAAAAATATAGATAAACGTATTTCAGCAATTTTAGAAATTCAGCAACTGAGGAGGGTTAAATAGGAGGTCAAATAATTTAGCTTTTTTTGCCATATCTCAGTAGAAATTATAGATAGAATTATGAAACTCAGAATAACAAATCTACCAAAAAATAGTTAAACACGTATTTCAGCGATTTTAGAAATTCAGACACTAAGGGATGTTAAATGGGGGGTAGAATGTTTTACGCCATTTTGCCATATCTCAATAGAAGTTATAGTTAGGAGCGTGGAATTCGGGATAACAAATCTACTAAAGAATAGTTAAACATTCATTTCAGGCGATTTTAGAAATTTAACTACTAAGAGGGTTAAATGAAGGGTCGAAAATTTTCAGCGATTTCACCTTTTCATCATATTTTATCAGCAGTTTTAGAAAAAAGCGTGAAATTCAGGATAACAAATCTCCTTAAAAAAATAGCTAAATAAGTATTTCAGTAATTTTAGAAATTCGACCACTAAGAAGGGTTAAATAGTGGGTCGAATGTTTTATGTCATTTTGACATTTTGCCATTTCTCAATAGAGGCTATAGGTAGGAGAGTGAATTTCGGGATAACAAATCTACTAAAGAATAGTTAAACATGTATTTTAGGTGATGTTAGAAATTCAACTATTAAGGGGGTTAAATGGGGGTCGAATTTTTTAGGTCATTTTGTCCTATCTCAGTAATAGACAGGAGCGTGAAATTTAGTATAACAAATGTACTAAAAATAGTTAAATGTGTATTTCAGAAATTTTAGATAGTAATCCATCAAGGGGGTCACACTGTGTGTCGAAAGTTTTAGGTAATTGTGCCATATCTCAGCAGCAGTTTTAAGTAAGAGTGGGAAACTCCGCATTACAAATCTACAAAAAAAAGTAGTTAATCATGTATTTCAGGGATTTTAGAGCTAGCGAGTTTGTGGCCAACATCGGCTTTGAACCCGATTATGAAAGACTAGCTGGTCGTTTCCAAGTGGGATCCAGATACAGAGTACTACTTGGGCCCCAACTCTAGATAATCAAGGGTAGGGCCCAGTAGTACTTTGTCAGGGGGCTCATGCAAAAATAAATCTTTATATCGCGAAGTCTTTATTTAAGTGCTTTTTTATATTCTTATTAATTATTTTTATATTAAAGTATTTTATTTATATTTTTCTGGTTGCACATAAAATGCACTTTCTGGGCCCAAAGCGAAGCCAGGGCGGTACGCTGCACTATGCATCTGGGCCCCACTCGGAAGCGATCGGCTAGACGAGCGAAGAGCGACTAGTATCTTTATAAAGAGTATTGAACTAGGATACGAAATATTGTATAAATGTATACGCAAATGTGTGCTGTATGAAAGCATTACGCTAATAAACTTGGTGAGATTTTTATGAAAAATTAGAGTGAAGTGAACAACATTTTTAACTCTCTTACACAATCTGTTCAATTTTTAAGGCAAATGTAAAACCTGTAGACATAAGCTACATAAACTAAGAGAGAGATGGCGACAACATTGGACCATGTAAAATCTAAGATTGCATAACGTCAAACTGACGAAATTTGAAATAAAAAAGAAGCAACTTAAAATTTATATAGAAATGCTGTATTTGAGTCATCTGAGCGAATAACCTCCCAAACTCACAAAAATGTGCGTTTTGATACATTTTAATCCGATTTAAGAATATTCTGATAAATTTCATTAATTCGTATAAATTACATTGAGATTGATCGATAAATATGGAAAGGTTTTAATTCCTAGTTCGTGGAGGTACTTTTTCACCTTCAAAATGACTTAAAAAGCGAATACCCAAACAAAAAAAAGCATAATTTGATTTCTCTCGTAAATTCAATTAAAAAAATTATTTAGATTTACGAAGACTGAAGTTGCCAAGTAGAAATGTATAACACTAGAAAATTTCGCGAGATTATAATAAAACAAGAACGAAAAATCATGCGTCAAGCATAGATTATGTAGCACTTTCCAACGCTTCTAAAATAATTTTACAAATCATTACCGTTTAATAAGCTGAAAGATGACATCTAAGTAAACAATTTGGAAAACGCATAACATATTTAAAAACGTAATTTCAGGAATTTTCAATATATACAATATTCGGAAAAATATCCGAATACTTTTATGTAGCCCTGTATATGATCTATAGATTTGTATATATACTTAGGATGCTAAATTTTAGTTTAGTTAGGAAACGCGTAGCACAGTTTAAATTCTCCTTCTGGAGTTTCTGTCAATAAACGGAAATGTGTTCGCGAACTTTTGTGCTGCCCTGTATAGGATCTACAGAATTTATACACACCACGTAATAGACAAAAAGCTAGTTAAAATTAAAATCGCGTTCAGTAACTTAAAACGCACTTCCAGGAATTTTTGTTAACAGACAGTAGAGAATTCTTTTGTGTGTCCCTGTAAATGAACGATGACTGCTATACACACACTATTCTCTAGTAAGCCTCTTGTAATGCACCTTAGTAATATATATAAACTTCAATGCGTTTAAAATAGTGGAACATTATTTAAATAAGCCGCAGACGATTTTTCTCCATAGACGTAATGTAACGAAATTCTTTTGACTGTCCCTGTAAAGTAACTCTAAGTGCTATACACCTACTATTCCATATTAAGCTTCTTCTAATGCATCTTAGTGATCTATATAAATTTCAATGCGTTTATAATAGTGAAACATTTTAAAAATAAACCGCAAATGATTTTTCCCCATAGACCGCAATGTAACGGAATTCTTTTGAGTGTCCCTGTAAGAAAACTATAAGTGCTACACACTTCAGTTGAAATAGGGAACGTGCCATAGATGACGACAATAACATATAAAAATTGCAGAGCAATCCGAGCATATTTACGGGAGTTAGAGCACGGACAGACGGCCAGACGGCCAGACGGCCATCCGGCCAGACGGCCATACTGCCATACGGCCAGACAAACCGAAGTCATAATCACTTTTCAACTAGGTTGGAAAGTGCTAAAAAATGGAGGAAAAATGAAAGATAACCTAATAAATGCCTTTTTTGAAATCCTTTCAATTCTTCCTGCAAATGCCCAGTTTTTAAACATGATGTAATTACGATATGAGAAAGATAATGTCAACAATCGACTTCATGAAATCTAAGCTATTATATACATGAAACTGACGAAATCTAATATAACAGAAAAAAAAAATTAATTTATATAGAAATACTGTATTTGTGTTACCTGAGCGAAAAACCTCCCAAACTCACAAAAATTTGCGTTTTGATGCATTTTAACTCGATTTAAGAATAAATTCTTGGACGAAGTAAAAATACGACCATCAAACTCAAAAATCGGTAAAAGATTCAATAAATATTTCCTTTTCAACAACGATTACTATGTTATTTCATTGTTGCAACCATTGTTTAAATAATATTTTTCACGAAACTTTACGGAAAACAACGATTTTCACAACAATAGATAAGACCATTGTTGGCTGCCCTGTTTAATAATTGATACATATTGAATATGAAAAAAAGCCACTTTAACTGTTTCATGAAATGTGATAGAGGGTTTTCTTATCCCATTGGTTAATGGTCGGACCATATGGGTTTGGCCCTTCTCGGTCAAAATAGTCAGAAACAGGCGATGCTTAATCACCCAAAAATGTATAATTTTATTTGTCTTCGTCCATTCAATAAACGGGGGGTATTTTTTATACTACTTAATTTTAATGAAGTTTTGTAATGTATTTTGCTGATAAATTTCATTGTGATTGATCGATAAATATGGAAAATTTTTACTTTCCAGTTCGTGAAGGTACTTTTTCACCTTCAGAATGACTAAGAAAAGCTAATACCCAAACAACAACAAAAATTTATAATTTGATTTCTCTCGTACATCCTATTAAAAGAATTATTTAGATTTAGGAAAACTGTAGACGCCAAGAGAAATGCATAACACTAGAAAATTTCGTGAGATTATAATGAAAAAAAATCCCTGACGGCTCGGCCTACAGGCACAGGTAGATTTCGAAGACGCAGAACGTGGGGAGCCTGTTTGTCGGGAATTGCGGAAGAAATGACCTTTTTGCGATGATGCTGCAGTTGGAACCGCCTACTTCGAAACGAAAACATACATTTTGTCATGTTCAAACTGAGAAGAAAATTTCTACTAAAGACAAGGATCAAACTTAGAAAATTTAAATAACCTTAAATTTGAATAAAACAGAATATTTTATGGCTTCTTGAAATCTTAAGATCGTTCTCAAATACGAACTAGGTATTTTCTGGCACATTTTTTAATTCATTGTTTTTTGCAAATGTATCAAACTGGCAGGTGCTTTTATAAAGAAACTAAGTAATCAAACTGTTTCTTTCGGTTTTCTGTAGAGGTAGAATAGTTTTCAGAAAATGCTGTCGGCGTTTTGAACCAAATTTCCAAACGCAACACCGCAGTGAAAAAAAAACTGCCGCCCTGAGAGAAACATCTCTTATAACTCAGAAAATGTATCAAAGTTTCCCGTTGCTGAGAAAAGAAGAATACATTTTGAGAAAATATTTTTCTTATTTTATTACTCCCTTTTAATTTCCCCCCCGCCTCACTGAATAAAAAATATTCGACTAAAGCCACACGAAAAAAAATAATAAAATAAAATGAACACGTTTTGTTATTTGAAAGATATCGTTTTAAAGAAAATGTATAAACATACAATAATCACACATATGTTTAAAACCATTAAAAAAAGATATAAACGGGTTTCTATTTTTATTATCATTGTTATAATAAGCATTATTTAATGTTAAAATCGGTGAAAATAGGTCTGTCAAAAAAGTTTTATAGGATCAAAAATCTATGCATAGCAAATTAACCTTCTTTTACAGATGCATATTAGACAAGATTGCGGTGTGCAGTTTCCGATCATTTTTTTAATTTGTCTAATTTTTTAAAGATATTTTTTTAATTTTTTATTCAAAATTTTATTATTTGGATAGACGTTTATTTCATATTTCGAAAAAGACATTTTTTAGTAAAAAAAAATATATATATATTTATTGTTCTGAGATTTTTAAAAAGTGCAAATGAAAATTCCAAAAAGTTTTCAATTCAAAAATATATTTACTGAATATAAAAAGAGTAAGAGAACTTTAAAATAATTCATTATTACGCGTGAAAAGCATTTGATGATAAACATACGTTTTAGAAGGTCTTGAAAATGATTTGACCATTTTTGGAAAATGTCTGTCTGTGAGTCTGTGAGTCTGTCTGTCTGTCTGTCGGTCTGTATGTGACACAAATTTTTTGTAGGCACTCTATCTCAAGAACTATTGTACGAAACTTAATAAAACATTAAATTCATTTAGTCCTTGATATAAATTAGTGCTGATTAGTTTTTGGTGAAAATCGCCCGACAGGTGACGCTGCTATGCTGCATTTTTCGCGATTTCCGCAATAGCTCTATCTCGAGAATGAATGCGCTTATTTTCATCAAACTTCAGATTCAGTTAGACCTTGACATAAATGGCTGTTGATTACGTTTTGGTGAAGCTATATCAACAAGTGGCACTGCTATACCACTTTTTTTTCGATTTTTACAAACGCTATATCTCAAGAACCATTGCACGAAATTTATTAAAACTTTATATTCAGTTAGTCCCTGATATAAGTTGGTGCTAATTAGATTTTTGTGAAAATCGCAAGAAAGTGGCGCTGCTATACTGCATTTGTCGCGATTTCCGCAATAGCTCTATCTCAAGAACTAATGCACTTATTTTCATCAACCTTCAGGTTCAGTTAGACCTTGACATAAATAGATGCTACTTACGTTTTAGTGTAATTAGCCCAACATGTGGCGCTGGTATGTTACTTTTATCATTAGTATCACGATAACTATATCTCAAGAACGAATGCAATTATTTTCATCAACCTTCAGGTTCAGTTAGACCTTGACATAAATAGATGCTGCTTACGTTTTAGTGTATTTAGCCCAACAGGTGGCGCTGGTATGTTAGTTTTATCATTAGTATCACGATAACTATATCTCAAGAACTAATGCACGGATTTTTCACAAACTTCAGATTCAGTTAGACGTTGATTTAGGTTTTGGTCTAAATCTCCCAACAGGTGTCACTGTTATGCTGCAATTTGCAGGATTTACACGATTTTAGCAATAGTCAAATCTCAAGAACTAATTCACGGAATTTAATAAAAATTTAGATTCAGTTAGGCATTGTAATAAATCGGTGCTGATTCTTTTTAGTGTATGCGAAATCTGTGTGAGATAGAAGAAAGTTTTGGGATTGGCACATCCGACTAGTTATAATGATAATCTCTCGAAAAACGTATAGCAGTAAACAAATTTTAAATGCACATTTTTAAAAATACATACGCATTTAATAATTATTTATACCTGAACATTACTAATGATTTTAGAAACATTTTCAGTAGTCAGAAATATAACTACATTGCATGGGGAAAGAAAATTACAATCTGGCGTAAAAGAATGTCGCCGAGATAGAAAACGGGAGCTTTTTCAATTGTTTCAATAAATAATAATAACATTATGATTTAAAACTTACATAAAATACATCCAATAAAAGTACATTTATTATTGCAAACCATTTTGTTTAAAAAACTAGTATGCTTCATTTAGGTGGCACAAAATACCAATCATTATCAAATAATGACAATACTTCAAGTATGAATTATTATTATTTAAAAGAGAACAAGTTTATGAAAAAAATCAGACTCCTGTATAAAAGTTTACGGCCTCTCCATTGACATATATTGATTTACATCCGTATACTCTGCAATTTATCACCATCATTACTTACAAAATAAAAAGCATTTGATGATAAACATAGCGTTATATCCAAAACAATATATTTAAAACTATTTTCTTCTATCATCTAAAATAAAACTGTTCTTGTAGACATTAATATAAAACTCCAGGAGGCGGCGACATTTTTAACTTAACCATTTTGTTCAAGCTGATTTTCAAATGAGTGATAGACAACAGCTATCAATTGTCGCGAAAGCAGTGGATGTGGCCTTCTGAACCGAAAAATTAATATTTGGCTAATTTTTCAAGAGGAAGTCGAAAGGAAATGAATGACAACCCGATTATAGAAGATCGTAAGTAATCGAGATAATGGTATTCAATCTTCCTTAGTCGGGTAATTATTTTAAAAACAGAGCAAATTAACGTGTTTTAGAGTCTGCAAGGCGTGGACGGGGGTTTTCGAGCATACTCATAAGTGACGGAGCACCCTCGTCATACAAATAAAACAAGAAAACGTTCTTTAATAAAACATGCAAAATTCTATTTTCCTTCTTTTATTTAAAACCCTTATATTTCTTAATAGGATGGAGTAGGTACTATCATCTAATTTATATGATCTTAATACTACGAATGAAAATTTTTAATTTACGTTAATTTTAAATATATATATATATTTTCATTATTAGCGTAAGAATTAATAGGCCTGGAAATTTTTGTGTATAACTTAGGTTGCATCATCTAATTTATATGATCTTAATACTACGAATGAAAATTTTTAATTTACGTTAATATATAATTTTTTTTCTATTGTTAGCCTAAGATTTAATTGTCCTGGTATTTTTTGTGTATAACTTTTTTTACTCTTTGGAATAAGAAACTTATTGTCGTTTGGCGCAAAAAATTGCACTAAATGGATTACAGGATTATATATTGAAACTATTTCTTCAATTCAGGGCTCCCAAATGGTCCGCTTTTTGAATACCGGTATTTTCTTAGAAAAACGGTATTTTTACATTTCCCTTGCAAATTTTGCAGAAACCACCTACCATTCAATTTGTCTGTTAAAAAATATTGGTATTCAGTTGGCGGATCATTTGGGAGCCCTGCAATTTCTTAAATTCTTTAAAAAAAAAATTTCTTTTTACTTTCCTCTATCTTTACAGCAAGAAAATACTGGAAAATACTGGATTCATGAAAATTTTCGACTTCTGGTTTTCGACGGATTAATACGTTTTAGAAGGTACTAAACACGATTTGACCATTTTTGGAAAATGTCTGTCTGTGAGTCTGTCTCTCTGTCTGTTGGTCTGTATGTGACACAAATTTTGTGGGCGCTCATCTCAAAAACTAATGAACGAAACTTAATAAAACTTTAAATTCAGTTAGTCCTTGATATAAATTGGTGCTGATAAGTTTTTGGTGAAAATCGCCCGACAGGTGGCGCTGCTATGCTGCATTTTTCGCGATTTCCGCAATAGCTCTATCTCGAGAACTAATGCACTTATTTTCATCAACCTTCAGGTTCAGTTAGACCTTGACATAAATAGATGCTGCTTACGTTTTAGTGTATTTAGCCCAACAGGTGGCGCTGGTATGTTAGTTTTATCATTAGTATCACGATAACTATATCTCAAGAACTAATGCACGGATTTTTCACAAACTTCAGATTCAGTTAGACGTTGATTTAGGTTTTGGTCTAAATCTCCCAACAGGTGTCACTGTTATGCTGCAATTTGCAGGATTTACACGATTTTAGCAATAGTCAAATCTCAAGATCTAATTCACGGAATTTAATAAAAATTTAGATTCAGTTAGGCATTGTAATAAATTGGTGCTGATTCTTTTTAGTGTATGCGAAATGTGTGTGAGATAGAAGAAAGTTTTGGGATTGGCACATCCGACTAGTTATAATGATAATCTCTCGAAAAACGTATAGCAGTAAAGAAATTTTAAATGCACATTTTTAAAAATACATACGCATTTAATAATTATTTATACCTGAACATTACTAATGATTTAAGAAACATTTTCAGTAGTCAGAAATATAAATACATTGCATGGGGAAAGAAAATTACAATCTGGCGTAAAAGAATGTCGCCGAGATAGAAAACGGGAGCTTTTTCAATTGTTTCAATAAATAATAATAACATTATGATTTAAAACTTATATAAAATACATCCAATAAAAGTACATTTATTATTGCAAACCATTTTGTTTAAAAAACTAGTATGCTTCATTTAGGTGGCACAAAATACCAATCATTATCAAATAATGACAATACTTCAAGTATGAATTATTATTATTTAAAAGAGAACAAGTTTATGAAAAAAATCAGACTCCTGTATAAAAGTTTACGGCCTCTCCATTGACATATATTGATTTACATCCGTATACTCTGCAATTTATCGCCATTATTATTTACAAAATAAAAAGCATTTGATGATAAACATAGCGTTATATCTAAAACAATATATTTCTGATTTTCAAAAGGAAAAAAAATAAAATAAATAAAAAAATTGGCCTTCAATCTAGATTTTTTTGCCAGATTAGAGCCACTAGGGAGTTGTGCAATTATTTACTTTATTTTAAAACTTTATAGAGGATCGAAACACTTAAAACTTTCCTATCAAGAAGATTCATAATTTGTCAAGAATTGAAGGTTTTTTGTTGGGATTTAAATTCCGCATTAAGAAAATAGAATTAATGTAAACAGATACAATGTATAGTAACATAACCGATAGAAGTTAATAATACATAAACTGTAACAAAAATATTTAATATTAAATTTGTTACTCTAAAATAAATGTTACGTTCAATTATTTTAAAATGAAAACGAGAGTGACTGGAAGTATTACAGAATAAAACTACGCTTTTGAAGTCCCTTCTCTTTTCTGTTTGTTTCTGTTTGAAAATTAAAAATGTATAAATATAATAATAGGCTAAAATTATCTTAATGCATACACAATCTCCCTCTAAAACTGAAATAACTTAGCACTGTTAAGGATTAGTTTTGAGTTCAAATACAATATAAAATAGAATCTTTAGAAGAATGAAAAAAGAAAACATTAGTGTGTTTGTTGACTTACCAGTCTGAACGTTTTTCGCTCTTGGTAGCTTTTCTTTTTCAGTTTGGGCATATTTTCACTAAAAGTCGGACACAACTTATAAAAATCAAATGAACTTAAGAACTCGGTATTTTTTCCAACAACAACTTACACTCTGTAATTCTCGAAAACACGAAAACTACTCCCGGCCGAAAATATGAACATATATGCTATCATAGAAACTAGGGCCTTCTTATTTATCTCTGAGGGGGAGTGTTAGAAATAATTCCTTATATTGGATTAAATTAGTATCTCTGCAACCAATTAAAAACCCAGATGTTTAAAAATGAAAAATCAGCAAGAATTTTTCTTCCACTGAGTGCAATATCTCGTGAACTGAACTGATTCATCGTTAATAAACATCTGGCAGACACTTATAGCCAATTATCTTCAAATACAGTACCCAGCTTATTTTTCATCATAAGCAATAGCGAAACCATTTAACGACTATTTTGTTTATATCAGCAAATAATGTACAAAGTGCACACACCAATTAGAAGAACTAAAACTAATTTCTGCAACAAGTAGAAAATATCAGCTATTTGTGAAATGTGTTTATATTTGTAATATGCTTTCTATGTTCGTGAAATATACTCAATTTTAGTGATATGTGCCAGAAAGCTCTAATTAAAAGAAAATCTCATGACTACACAGATCAAGGACAAAGTTAAAAAACATTCTCATTCATTCTGACTTTTAAAAAAAACTTTTAATTCATTCTACCATAAAAAAAAAATTCCTGTCAACATCTCTAAAAGGAGCAAATGGATCTCATAACTTCTAACAATCTAAACATTAATATTGTATTGTAACTTAAGTAAATTTAATCTAAAATTTAATGTTTTGTTAAAGATTTAATACAGTGCCAACTAATGAAGTTAATATATTTTTTTTCTTTTTCAATCACTATTTTTAACTTTTTTTAACGCCTGAGAATACTTTTAAAGATATCAAAAAACCTTTCAAACAAAAGTTTTTGGTATTTTTCTGAGAAGTAATAATAACTTCAAACAGATTGGATATGTTTCATATTTAAGAAGTTAGAATTTATTATTATTATTATTATTATTTTAAGACGCACGTTCCTCCCCATTAATATTATTAATAGTATTATTTACATTTTTCTGTAAAAATTGGTTTAGTTATAGATAATATTAAGAGGGTTTATATAATACATTTAAACCGTGTGATGATTGTTTCATTTAATGAACCACACGCTATATTTTAAATTCTGACGTTCTTTTTATTCAGACATGCACGTGTTTTGATAATGCAACCCTATATACGGCATGTCTGACAGTTGTCAAAAATTTTCATCACGCCAATGATATTTTTCTATCGCCTTAGTGGTGGAATACGTTGATGTGATTTTGTTTCTTCTACAACCCCTGTTTTTATTTTATTATTTATCTATTTATTTTTATTTTTATTTTTTATTTTTTGCTGTAAGGGTTGGTTTTATAAAACCCTTGTCAGTATAAAAGTTTTAGATAATATTAAGAGGATTTATAATAAATTTAAACGGATTTGATATCTTGTGATTTGAAGAAGTTCTGAATTTTAACCCCTATTCCACCCCCCCCCCCCCCTTGATGCTTTTTAAATGATATAAAAAATCTGTCATACATAAGTCTTTCGATATTTTCCTAGAAGTAATAATAACTTTAAACGGATTTGATATGTATCATAATTAAGAACTTATGGGGTTTTTTTCAAAAAAAGCCCCCGCTTCCCCCCCCTCCTCCCTGATCCGATTTTACCCAGTAACGAAATTGACCGAGATTTTATGCCCCTTGATTTCGTGTATCAGTTTGGAAGAGATTTACTAAGAATTATTGAAGTTATCGTGTCTATAAAAAAGAGATATGGATAGATAGATAGATAGATAGATAAAGTTTTGAACTAGGGGGGGGGGGGGGGGGGTTCGGGGAGTCATGATCGGCGTAGATCTGCAAATTTTTTTCACAAATTCCAACATAGGCTAGAATGTAAAATCCCTGACGGCTCGGCCTACAGGCACAGATAGACTTCGAAGACGCAGACCGCGGGGCGCCTGTTTGTTGGGAATTGCAGAAGAAATGACCTTTTTGCCATGATGCGGTATTTGGAAACGCCCACTTCGAAACCTAACTTGTTTGCAGGCGGAGCCGGGATTTTTTTTTTCTATATGGGTTAGTTCTATAAAAAACTTGTCAATATAAAAGTTTTAGATAACATTAAGCGGATTTATAATAAATTCAAACGGATTTGATATCTTCTGAATTGACGAAGTTATGAATTTTTTTCTTCTAAAACCTCTATTCCCCCCCCCCCCCTTTAAGGGCATTTTTAATGAAATCAAAAATCTGACATACATAAATTTTTGGCCCTTTTCCTAGAAGTAATAATAACTTTAAATGGATTCGATATGTATAAAAATTAAGAAGTTATGGGTTTTTTTCTGTTTTTCCGTCTGCTTGAAGTCGGAGTCAGCAAAGATTTTTTTTTTTTAATTTTTTTTTTTTTTTTTTGCCATAAGAGTTGGTCCTATAAAAAAACTTGTCAATATAAAAGTTTTAGATAATATTAAGAGGATTAATAATAAATTTACGCGGATTTGATATCTTGTGAATTGACGAAGCTATGATTTTTTTTCTTCTAAAACCCCCCTTCCCCTCCCCTTGGGGCCATTTTTAACGATATCAAAAATCTGTCAAACATAAATTTTCGGCCCTTTTCCTAGAAGTAATAATAACTTTAAACGGATTCGATCAGACGTATAATAATTAAGAAATTATGGGGGGGTTTTCTGTTTTCACAAAAAGCTCCCCATTTCCCCCCCCCCTTGGTTCGATTTTTCCCATTAATGAACTTGACCGAGATTTTATGTATCAGTTTCGAAAAGATGCGGAAGTTGGAACCGCCTACTTCGAAAAATAACTTGTTTGCAGGCGGAGCCGGCAGGAATTTTTTTGTTTTTAATTATTTTTTGCTATAACGGTTGGTCCTATAAAAAACTTGTCAATATAAAAGTTTTAGATAATATTAAGAGGATTAATGATAAATTTACGCGGATTTGATATCTTGTGAATTGACGAGGATATGATTTTTTTTCTTCTAAAACCCCCCTTTTTTCCCCCCCTTGGGGCCATTTTTAATTATATCAAAAATTTGTCAAACATAAATTTTCGGCCCTTTTCCTAGAAGTAATAATAACTTTAAACGGATTCGATACGTATAATAATTAAGAAATTATGGGGTTTTTCTGTTTTCACAAAAAGCCCCCCCCCCCTGGTTCGATTTTTCCCATTAACGAACTTGACCGAGAATTTATGCCCCTTGATTTTATGTATCAGTTTCGAAATGATGCGGGAGTTGGAGCCGCCTACTTCGAAAAATAACTTGTTTGCAGGCGGAGCCGGCAGCGATTTTTTTGTTTTATTTAATTTTTTTTGCTGTAACGGTTGGTCCTATAACAAACTTGTCAATATAAAAGTTTTAGATAATATTAAGAGGATTTATAATAAATTTAAGCGGATTTGAAATCTTGGGAATTGCCGAAGTTATGAATTTTTTTCTTCTAAACCCCCCCTTCCCCCCCCCCTTAAGGCAATTTTTAATTATATCAAAAATCTGTCATACATAAATTTTCGGCCCTTTTCCTAGAAGTAATAATAACTTCAAACTGATTCGATACGTATCATAATTAAGAAATTATGGGGTTTTTTCTGTTTTCACAAAAAGCCCCCCTCATTCCACCCCTTGGTTCGATTTTGCCCATTAACGAACTTGACCGAGATTTTATGCCCCTTGATTTTATGTATCAGTTTCGAAAAGATTTCGGAGTTGGAGCCGCCTACTTTGAAAAATAACTTGTTTGCAGGCGGAGCCGGCAGGGATTTTTTTTTGTTTTTAATTTTTTTTGCTATAACGGTTGGTCCTATAAAAAACTTGTCAATATAAAAGTTTTAGATAATATTAAGAGGATTAATGATAAATTTACGCGGATTTGATATCTTGTGAATTGACGAAGCTATGATTTTTTTTCTTCTAAAAACCCCCCTTTTTCCCCCCCTTGGGGCCATTTTTATTTATATCAAAAATCTGTCATACATAAGTTTTCGGCCCTTCTCCTAGAAGTAATAATAACTTGAAACGGATTCGATACGTATCATAATTAAGAAATTATGGGTTTTTTTCTGTTTTCACAAAAATGCCCCCCATTTCCCCCCCCTTGGTTCGATTTTGCCCATTAACGAACTTGACCGAGATTTTATGCCTCTTGATTTTATGTATCAGTTTGGAACAGATTTATGCAGAATTTTTCCAGTTATCGTGGTCAGAAAAAAGTGACATAGATAGATAGATAGATAGATAGATAGATAGATAGATAGATAGATAGATAGATATATAAAGTTTTGAACTGGGGGTGGTTTTGGGTTCTGGGAGTCATGATCGGCGTAGATCTGCAAAAATTTTTCAAAATTTCCAACTTAGGTGAGAATGTAATAGGTAGTATTTCTTACGAAATCTACCTAAAAGGAGGAAAGTGGGGAGACAATCTCATAAAACACCTCTTTTCTAACCTTTTCAATTTTCGTGCTTTCCCAGCTTATAGACATGACGTAATTAGACCATGAGAACGATAGTGGCAACAATCGACCACTCAAAATCTAAGAAGGTACATATGTTACGGTCAATATGATTAATCCGATCATTATTAATAATAACCGGTTATTATTAATAATGACCGTTGTTATTTTAAATAATAACTGGCCTTTATGTCCGGCCAATATTAATAATAACCGGTTATTATTAATAATGACCGGGTTAATCATATTGACCGTAACATACACATCAAACCAACGAAATTTGATATAACTGAAAAAAAAACTTAAAATTTGTATAAAAATGCTGCTGTATTTGAGTTACCTGAGCGAAAGACCTCCCAAACTCACAAAAATATGAGTTTTGATACATTTTAACTCGATTTAAAAATAAATTCTTCGACGATGTAAAAATACGACCATCAAAGAGTAAAATCAGTAAAAGATTCAAATAATATATCTCCTTCAACAGCTATTATTATGTTATTTCATTGTTGCAATCATTGTTTAAATGATATTGTTCATGAAACCTTACTTAAAAGTGCGATTTTCACAACAATAGGTACGACCATTGTTGGATGTACTGTTTAATTATTGTTACACATTGAATATCCAAAAATGTCACTGTAACTGTTTCGTGAAATGTGATAGAGAGTCTTCTTATCTCATTGGTTACTGGGCTGATCATATATGAGTGGTTTAGGGCCAACGGGAAGGGAGCGCCATGGAATGTCTGTGATTGTACCTCTTCGGTCAAAATGCCCAAAAAGCAGCCGATGCTTAATCACCCAAAAATGTATAATTTTATTCGTCTTCGTCCATTGCTCAATTCACTAAGTATAATTTAGTAATGATCGCTATAATTAGGTAAAAAATCTGCTGAGCGGGGCTAGTTGAGCTTAAGCTGAAAGGTAGACCTCTCCGCACGGTTTGACCTTGACCTTGTTTACTTAGATATCATCTTTCATATTATTAAACTGTAAAGTTTCATTACATTATCAAATGCTTTGAAAGGTGCTTCAAAATCTATGTTAGACGCTTGATTTTTCGTTCTCTTTTTTATCTGATGTTGGAGATACAAATGAATAAATAAATAAATAAATAAATAAAAATGTTCTTGATGCTTAATCGTCGAGCAATTGTGACCATTTTGCCCGAGAAGGAGACCCCCAAACTTTCCTGAAGACTATTACAAAACTTGATTAAAATTAAGTGGTATAAAAAAATATCCCACCGCCTTTCAAAGATTTAAACAATTTTATACAATGCTGAAATACAAATTCTGAAAATACAAGATTTCAAAAATACAAATTCTGTAAATTCAATTTACCAATCCTACTGAATAATACCAAATAGTACTATGCGATACTAAGCAATGATACTACCATGTAATAAAGCGTAAGATGCTGAGGCAGATAATACTATTGGATAGAAGTAATTACTAAATGAACAATAATGAATGAATAATAATAGTAGAGTAAAAAAATATAAAATATAAGAAAATTAAAATGTTTAAGACATTTCAATCCAGCTGGGACCAGACTTAATACTTAAAAAACATTTAATATGAATACGCGAACAAATTTAAAACAATTTGGAGAAGATGCTTACTTAATATTAGAATTAAAGAAAATTACCTGTGCTATTGCATGCCCAGTTGGAAATATATGTAATTACAGAATAACAAAAGGAAATATTTAAATGTAAACAAAATAGTTTCAATACAAAATGAATTTACACAAATTTACTTTTAGACCTGTTACTGATTTTAGAATTTCAATTTAGTCCTACTAAATCTTTCTGAATTCTTCATACTTACAAATTTTATAGTCGATTTAAGTTACAGCCGACTTTACTAAATTTTAGTAACTTATTTTTGAAGAATAACCCCTCACCCTGATCTAAGTAAACAATTTGGAAATCGCATAACACACTTGAAAACTCAATTTAAAAAATTACCATCAATAGTCATAAAAATATCCGAATTCGTTTGTGAATGTCCTGTTTAAAATCTATAGATTTCCATATATATTACATAATATGTTGAAATTTAGTTCAGTTACGAAACGCACAGTACAGTTGTAAATTCCCCGTCAATAACACAGTTGTAAATTCGCGTCTTTGTAAATTTCCGTCACTGAACGGAAATGCCTCGAGATCTTTTTTATAGCCTGATATGTCATCTGTAGAATTTATACATACCAAGTAATAGACAAAAATTAGTTAAATTTAAAAACGCGTACCATCATAGCTGTAAATGCACTGCCAGAAAATATTGTTCATATAGAAAACTCTTGTAGCCGAATTCTTCTGTGTGTGATGCATGTAAATGAATGATACATGTTATGCACACCCTATTCTATAGTGAGCATCTTTTAGCGCACCTCAGTGATATATATTAATTTCAATATATTTGAAATAGTGTAACATCATTAAAATACACCGCAAACAATTTCTTTCCAAAGACAGTAGGAATTATTTGGAATTGAAAGGAATTGTAAAGGAATTATTTGGAGTGTCGTAAACATACTGTAAATAAATTTAACTTAATTTTCGATACCAAACATGCAATAGTAAACTTCAGAAACGCATATAAATTCCGTGGCTATCCGAGTATATTTACGTGTGTTAGAGCATGGATAGACATATGGCAAACAAACAAACACAAATAATAATACTTTTCAACAACGTTGGAAAGTGTAACAACTATGTTGTAACATGATAAAAAGATATGTTTGTGCTTTAAAAGAAGGAATTAAATTTATGAAGAGCCCATTTAAAAATGAAATACTCGAGAAAACTTCATGAGATTATGATAAAAAATGAAATGATGGGCAACAATTTTCTGAAAACTTGCTTTTGCAACCTTTCCAATTCTTCTGATCAATGCGCAATTTGTAGACATGGCAGAGATGTGGTGGCAACAATACTGACAACAGTTTTTTATCTTGATGAGAAGATATTTAAGCGTTACCTCAGCGTAGCAATACGTTAATGAATTTCTTAATTACTGTTTCTTTACTTTTGTATATAATTATGTTTAATAAAGTAAATATATTTCTACATTATCTTAACTTATGTTTTATCTTTATTTAACATTCCGTGTTTCAGTTTATCTTAAACCTGGATGAATTAGTAATTTTACTTCCTGCAATTGTTTTTAATAGATTTATACTTGCTATTAAGTTGGAGCTCATAATAAAGGATTCTTCGAAAAATTAAAACCGCAACGTAGTTTACCAGCTTTAATGGAAACTAGTATATTTAGGAATTTAAGTTTTTAATAATTGTAGTTTAAATCTCTCTAATTCTTATCAACTTTTCCAGAGAACTGTAAGTTATATTTAAACCACTATAGATCACCTATGATTACGTCGGTGTCAAACTAACTGCCTATAATAGCTCTTAGTATCTTGTATGTTCCCAAAATTGTAAAACCGTAACCTAATTTCCCTCTTGTGCAAAAGTTCGGTCCAACATACGGCCAAAAGAGTAAATGGTTCTCTGCCAAACAAAATTATTCTTAAAAATAATTTTAAATTAACGAACCTATGTTAATTGAGAAAAGGTAACATGGTTTCGTGACCACTTCTTAGTAATTATTTTATAATTACTTCAATTTTTGGGAAGTGGACAGCAGTTTCGTCAACGCCAAGGCTGACAGCAAGAATAAAGAGCCGAAGACAGAAATCTTGCATAATTCGCTTTGTAAGCTTACCTCCAATCCGAGCTTCACTGTTTTCCCCTCCTAGAAGGTAGGATTTATTCGCCAAAGATAAGTTAGTACCATTAAAGTTGTGATAGCCATAGAGTCTAACTAAAAATCTTCAACGACAGAGTATTACTAAAAATGGCTGGCAGAGTATATAGTATCACAAAAATTCTTCAACGATCAAGTCTTCTAAATTTGCTATAGGTAGCTAATCTTCAACAATCTTAAGTGATTAAGTTTCACTATAGTGCATTTTTATGATGATTTCAATAATACCTTTAAGAGCTAAGTCTCTCAAATTAAATTCAAGTAAATTTTGGATTTTCTATTTAAATTAAATAGATATCTGAAAGCCGCGATATTTTTAATTTATGCCAATTAATGTTGGATATTTAGTCATCAGCCGCAAATGACGGTTATGGTATACTCCAAGCTCCTCATCGTTTTTGCTGTGTTCGTCCACTACCAGTCCAGGTATTTGTGTTATCATTTATGTATATCTGAATTTGTTTAATAGAGAGGGTGTTCCAAAATTCGACCCACAAATTAAGAGGGGTGATAGAGGGCACTGAGTGTATGAAAACTTACCATTGAACATGGAGTCGAAAACCATGTTGAGAGGGTGAAAATCGCGAAAAACGCATGCAGGTTTCTACGTCACGCTGGAGCGACAAAAGTACAATACTACCTACAAAAAGTTTTATTTTATTAATTATTATAAGAGTTGTTCGAAGTGGCTCATTGCACAGTCTGCAACGACGTAAGAATGATTCCCGGACGCGTTCGAAGATGCCAGGTGTACTTTTGATGTCTTCCGCAGCAACAAAAATCCGCGCTATGAGATCCTCCGTTGTGTCCACAGACGTCGCATAAACGAATGATTTAATGTAACTCCATAGGAAAAAGTCTCATTGATTGACATCCGGTGAACGCAGAGGCTATACAACGGGTCCTGCGTGTCCAATCTACCTCATTGGATATGTAAAATCGAGGTTATTACGCATCTGAAGGGTGAAATGCGCAGGGGCACCATCATGCATGAACCACATGCCTCGCGGAACTGCAGACGTGTGGCACACTTTCCAGAAATTTAGGGAGGAAGTGTTGCAGAAAAACAAAGTACGTTGCTCGATTCAGGCGTTCGGGCAGCAAGTACGACCCTAAAAGATAATCACCGACGATTCCTGCCCACGTGTTCACACTAAACCTCTGTTCAGATGTCCATGGTACACTGTCATGGGGATTATCTATCGCCCACATGTGTGCATTATATGTATTGACAGAGACTTCTCACGTAAAGCTGGCCTCGTCAGTAAATAAAACAGCGGCATAAAATTGAGGATTAGAATGTGTGATGATGTCAAGAATCCAGCGAACGAACTGTTCACGACGGGGATATTCGTCTTCGGTTAGATGTTGTACGTTCCGGATGTGGAAGGGATACATCTTTGAAGTATGTTGAACATTCCAGACCAACCGTGTGCGAGTAATCGAGAGTCCATTTGAGGAGTACGTAGAGTGCGCAGTCTCCCTGCATCTGGCAGTGTTGAGTGAAAGGTCCCCGTCTTTCGTAGCAGTCGATCGATCGTGGGGTAGGTAGTATGGTGTGGAAAACGCCTCCTTGGATACTGTTGGTTGTACAACCGCTACTTTAAATGCCTATTGCCTTATGCTCTACCGTACATCAAATGCATATCAGCGTATTCCTGGCTCATGTAGTCAGCTATTAGGACACTCATTTCACAATCCAATACTTTCTTCTTGTAAAGATAGAAGAAAGTAAAAATGAAGAAGGAGAAAAAAAAAAGAAGAAACTCTAGATAAATCTCACAATACATTTTTATTTCAAATGCTGTCGCTCAGAGATTCAGAAAAAAATATTTGTACGGTTTTTTTTTTGTTTTTTTTTCCCCTTATTTGTGTATTTTTTCTTACAGATTTAATGAAATCCCTAATGTAACCCTTTAAAATACTATTATGATTTGTATTTTCACACATATTTAAAAAGAAGAATCGCTGAAAAAAAAATGAAGTACTCAAAAATGAGTAAATCGATGTACTCATACCGAATTGAGTATGTTTGGATTAAAAATGAACCTAATCTTTCTCAAATTTGAAACCTCACATGTTATCAAACTCAGATGAAATTATAATTTTGTACTTTGTAATAATTTGTTTCAGTAATGGTGGCGTAAAACATGTTCATTAATAGGAAAACAATGCAATATACCCAGGAAATTAGGGAATAATATTACATTTTTATTACTCGGAAGGAACTGTATCGTGTGCCCCCATTATAATGCGTATGTTTACATTGCGTTGTTGTTATGAGTGCTTCGTTTTATCATAGGCAGTCGATCCGGTCTGTGCGCTGAGTGACATGAATATTTGTGAAAAGAAAATTACATTCAAGATTTCTCCGACAATTGTGAAAGAAAGTGCTCTCTGTTAAATATTCAATACATTCTTTTCCATGTTTTACGTAATCAGCCGTACCTCCTGTAAAAATTAAATATGTGTAAAAATTAAATTATACACAGAATTTTAAAACAATTCACAAGTGCTTGAAAACAATACTCTTGTCATACAAATATTTCATTTGAGTATCTTGATAATAATTTTGTCATTTTTCCTAAATAAATAATCAATTAAATGTTTCTCGATATTACTTTTAAGCGAGAAATAAATGTCAGTACATTTTTATTTTAATTTGTAACTAACGGGGAGTGGGATACGGGGCAGAGCTCCTTCGCAAGAAAAATATGTTTTTCCATTTAACTTATTTTAGTTTTTTAAGCGTTTTACTAAATGTCATTTAGCCCATATTTTTACCTAAATATTGGTTTTCAACATGTTGTTCATCGGCCATCTTGAACGCGATTTTGTTTTACTTCATATTTTTATGAACAAGAGCATAGTTCTATGCATTTTAAAATTATTTTAAAATATTGTGCATAGTTTAATATTTACAGAAGGTACTGCTGATTACATAAAATAAGAACAAAATACAATAAATATTTAACAGACAGCACACAGAATTCATATTTGAATACATCCATGGGATAAAAAATGAGTACACGTGTAACTCAATTTTGAGTACATTTGGGTAGGAGCATTTTTGAGTATGTGACGTATTAAAAATTGAGTAATTTTTACTCAATTATGAGAACCCATTTTTTTACTGTAAACACAAAGAAAAGACACATGGAATATTATGCATTTTATTGTTATTATTGGTTTGTGTTTTTGTTATAAGTGTTGTCATAACTATTTAGATATATGTTTCGTTTTTACAAGGTAATTACCTTAACAAAATATTTAATGAAATCCCTAAGGTTACCCTTTAAAACACGCTATTTTCTCACACTACTATTTTCTCTCATATTTAAAAAGAAGAATATAAACACAATCTTAAAGTAATAACACAAAGAAAAGACACGTGGACTATTGTGAGGTTTTATTGTTACTATTGTTTTGTGTTTTTGTTATAACTATTGTCATAACTATTGAAATTTTTCATGGTTACAATGCAATTAATGTTTTATAAATCATAGAGGTTATTAAAAATATTTTAAATGGAGGTAAAGTTGTTTGTTTTTCTTCATATATGTGGAGGTCTTGTAAGGCTATTTTATATTATACAGCTGCCTAAGGTGGCTTTTTAGATCAGCAAAATACTCTGGAGAAAAATTTTCTCAACCCTTTAAACTTCTTCTTTGGACGCTTGGGTTCCATTATTGGTGAGGCAGCTTCACTGCTATTTTGATCCAATGGATCTTCTTCACTATCGACAATCAATGTTTCTGTATTTGCCTCTAAAGAAGTTTAATTTGTCTCTAAAGTATCTGCATTGACATCTAAAGTATCTTCGTTTACCTCTACAGTATCTTCCTCTACTTCATCTATTTTTGGTAAATAATTTAATACATGTTCTTCGTTTTTCCTCACATTCCTAGAAAATTAAACAATAACGTTATTAAAATATTTAATTTACATTTAAACAAATATTTTAGTTAAATTTCAGATAGAGCTAACATCTATACATCATTCCCTTGTGAATATATTGGAACGTCCCTTGTTTGAATTACATTAAAATTAATAAGAATTTATTTTTTCAAATACGAAAAAAATTTCATTACAAATAAAACTAGGACATTTAATTTTATTAAATTTTAATGCTGTTACAAAGTTTAGTTATATCAACATTTGTCGAAAATTATTAAGGAATTAAGACATATATACATTTAAGTAATTCGAACTGAGTTTCATAAATACTTTTAAATGTCATGAAATAGAAAATCTATCTATTTCCTTACAGAAATGATACTTGGCCTATAGATACAAGTTTCAACACTTTGAATATATCGTTAATGCAACACAATATTTGAAATCGTATTCACATTTCAAAAGTATTTTTAAAGATGCATTCATTACTGAAAGTATTCCTTCTTATGTAATAATGTTTTTTGTTTCATTCACTGCAATCTAAAAACGACATTTTCTAAACTGAGCAAAAAATACTCAAATCTGAGTATGTCGCATAGTCAAAATGGCTCCGAATCAAAATTACTCAAGTTTGAAACGTGTATATACACGCATTTCTAAAAACATGCACACACTCAAGAATAAAACATCATGTGCTCCTATTTGAGTATGTCCGTGTTTCAAAAATGAGTATGAACTGACTTCTATGTGCTTATTTTTGAGTATGTCCATGTTTTATAAATTTATTTAAACTGACCCTAATCATTTTTGAGTACTTATGTCCATGTTTCAGAAATGTATTTGAACTGACCCTAATCATTTTTGAGTATGTCCATGTTTCAAAAATGAGTATGAACTGACCTCTATGTGCTCAGTTTTGAGTATGTACATGTTTCAGTATTCTGAGTATTTCTGGAATTTCAGAATTGAAAGCATTGGGTAGTTCTATTTGAAACAAAAATTTCATAACAAAATGAAAACATCGATTTACTCAGATTTGAAAGTGTCATTTTTCTCAGTGTGATTACCAGGATCAAATCCAGATTTCCCGGTTTACAGAACATACTGCCTGGAGCACTGAACATTAGGGTGGAGCGAAAATAACGGTTAATTATTTTTTTTCAGTTAGAAATTTGCTATAGTCGGAAAAAGTTGCCTTTTGGGATTAGAATGAAGAATATAAAATTTTGTTGCTGTACTAAAATATTTTCAGGTGCCGCAAAGAGCTTCAAAAATGACTTTTTTATGAAAAAACGATAAAAATTGCCTTTTTATAAAGAAAGTTATTTTCTTGATTATTAACATAATATACATATATTTTGTAAACAGAATATTCAAAATATGATACTTTTGCAGAAAACTTGCACATTCTATGTATGCGAATTTTTAGATGTCATTACAGAAAGAATTATTTTGTAGAATTTAGCGATTTTCACCATATTAATTTTTATTAATTTTACAGTAACATATTCTCATAGTACTACATTGAAATGAAAGAAATGCAATCTTTAATTATCGTATCTTTGTTAAACAAATCCCACTTATTTAGAAAAACTGATTAATGGACAAATATGTGACCAAAAAAAATGTCTGATAAAATGAGGTGACTGCAGGAGATTGGTTGTTAGTTATAACGAGAGGTTAGTGTTCGCTGAGAAATTTTAATTTGGCCGTAAGAGAGGGGTGACCGTATATAAAGAGTGTCCGTTAAAAGAGGTTTGACTTTATATTGTCTTTAAAGGCAAAATGTTATTTTTAAGAAACATTAATTTTTCTCTAATGTCCATAGTAATCACACATGGTCCATAATAATCACACTGACACATTGGATTGTTTTGTTTTTTGTTTGAAATCTTGGCATGATCTTTTGAAAATTTATTTTGGTTTATATCAATGCATTTCTTGCAGAAGTGCTGCAAACTGACAAGGATGACTCGGTAACTAATTTAACAATCCTTTTAACTGCTTGTGTGTAACATAAGGAAAAATTGAAGTTGACTCTCTTGATCAGGTTCTTCTGCTTGCTTTATTTACTGCTTTAACTTGTAGTCAGCAATATACATCGTCATAGGAGATTATGTTACTTTAACATCATGCCATTGAATCATATAAATATAATCCGTGACATCAAAGTTTATGCATACAGGAATTAAAAAATTTCTGATGCCAACTTCATTTCCAGCCCCTGCTTTTACAATTCGGTGTAATTCAAACTCCTTAATGACTTCTATCACCTGATAGCATACAATGGAGTACATTTTCATGTGCAGCAAAGTATGCATTGCTTTGGCTTATTGGATCAATTATATTTTTAGGAGTGTAATTGAGGTATCGTAAATAGCTGACACGTTTTCACAAGTGCTTCGTCCATAGACAGAAGATGGTTTCAACTTTATGTTAAACCAAACAGTTGTATACACTTTCAAAATATACTCAGTCAGTATATGGATATTCTGTTCCCACCTACAAGCGAATTATTCTGTTTGCTAAGGTAAACAAACCATGGTGAATGACAAATTTTTTCTGGTTTCTTCATAGACAAATCAGAAGAGCAACTTCCAACGAAGATTGTGTTACACATTTCTAAGAAATATATTTGGTCCATACTTAAATTATGCTTAAATTTTAGCAATGGGGTGTTATTTTCAATAGGTGAAAACTCAGTCACTGGATGTTCATAACACTTTTCCTGTTAATTCCTTATTTTCACTCCAAATTAATTTGGATTTTTAGTTTTTTCATCTAGGAAAGAAAATAGATGACGAACGGGTAGTTCATTTGCATGAAACAGACAAATCAAGCACTGAAGGCTTTCATAATTCTTTTTCCAATAAAACAATCGCACCATTATTCAATCAAGTGTTCGAGGCAGTTCCATCATATCCAATTGCAGTAATGTTTAAGTATTGGTTGTTGCCATTTAAAAATGTCATTATGTTGTCTTTTATACCTTTTCCAGTGCCAGAAATCGGTTTTACGTGTCTTGAAAATTTTGATCCAAGTTCTGGAACAAGTGGGTATATGTTCTTCGATAACAGTTATTTTGTAATACTTAGTTCCTTTCTTCTCTTGCACAATAGTCTTGTCTTTTCTTACATAAAAAAATTACTTTCTGTAACTAGTTTTACAGTTTCTTCTACATATCTTTTTCGGTTCTTTATTTGTTCTCATCTAATTTTCATTCTGTCAATACATTTCTGTCATACTTCTTTCTTCATCACTTATCAGACCACTATCCTGCAGAGCGGCGCTTGGAATTGTTGCAGCAATTTTGTCTGATACTCAAGTTCGATCGCAAGTAGAAGCCACAAATAGCAATTTCATGCGCATTTGAGTATGATTTTGATTACTTGAGGTTTCAGAGACACTGAACGTTGAGGCAATAAAAAAATTGGGATAGTATAGTGTTCTCTTCTGAACTTTGTTCTGTTTCTACCTTATTGGTACTATTTATGTTTCATTATTTTTGTAATTAAAATGTATTACGCAGTAGGTTTACCATGTTTTCTGATTAAAAAGATTTAAAACTGATTAAAACTGATTAAAAAGACAACTTATAAAAACTATAGCCTATTGAAAAAATATTAAACATAATTGCGAAATTTGTCAAAATTTTAATAAAAACCTAAAGTTTGCCCTTATTGCGGCACCTCTAAACATAATCCAATTACGCTGATATTTAATTTCTGTCTTTATTTTGATCAAAAGCAACTTTTGAAAACTATAGCATATTGAAATTATTATTATTATTTTTACATAACTGCGAAAATTGTCAAAATTTTAATAAACACTTAAAGTTTACCCTTCTTGCGGCACCTGAAAACATAATCCAATTTCGCTAATATTTAATTTCCGTCTTTATTTTGATCAAAGGTAACTTTTGAAAACTATAGCATTTTGAAATTTAAAAAAAAGTTTTTTCGTTCCACCCTACTGAACGTAGGTAAAAATTATTTTTTATTGAAAACTCTAATAATTTTGTTATATTTGATAGATATATTTTAGATATCCCCCTAACACACACACACACAGACAGATACACACACAGACAGACACACACACAGAGCTAAACGTTTTTTTATTAGTATAGATGTAGTGGTTTTTCCTGTTTCGCGACGATTTTTTGACATTCGAAAAACGAATTGCGTTTCAAATTTTTAACCTAATAAAATTAATTTTTGCTTCTTGAATTTGGAATTATTAGCGATTTTAATGAGATTTTTATCTTTTTTTGCTTCCCGCTGTGTTTTTTTTTTTTTTTTTTTTTTTTTTTTTTTTTTTTTTTACATTCGTGAAATAATTCTGGTTTCAATTTACCTAAAATAGAAAATTTTGACCTCTCGGATTTGTGAATTTTTGTGATTTTTTTCTCGAATTATTTTCTTTTTTGCGGCAATTTTTCCACATTAGTAAAATTAAACTGGTTTCAATCTTTTAGCCTAAGATAGTTAATGTTGTTGCCTTTTCAGTAAACTTTATTAGGAATTCCTACAGCGATTTTTGAATTTCGAATTATTATGCCATTTCTAGAGTTTTTTCGCGTTTTGCAGGAATTATTTGACATTTGTAAAAATAATTTGGTTTCAAACTTCTAGACTAATAAAATAATTTTATCGTCCTTGGTGTTTGATTTTTTAGCGATTTTCAGGGCAAATTTTTGCGTTTCGAGGCGTTTTTTTTAATTCGTAAAAGGAACATGGTTTGAAACTTGCAGCTTAAAATTGCAAATTTTGTCCTCCACGATTTTTGAATATTTAGCAAATTCTAATGTGATTTTCAATTCGATTTAAATTGTTTTTTCGCGTTCAACGTCAATTTTGTAACATTCGTGAAAGAATTCCAGTTACGAAGTTTTAGCCCCCTATAGTAAATTTTGTCCTGTGCGATTTTTTGAATTGTTTTGCGATTTTATGCAATTTTTAGTCCTAGGTACCTCTGTATATTTAGTTATTAATCTGAAAGCCCTGTTTTGGATTTTTTGATTAGATATTTTTTAATTAATTTTTTATGCGAGTTCTAAGGTTTCGCGATGAATTTTTTCGAAACTCGATCTTAATCTTTTAGCCCAATATAGTTATTGTTGTCCTCTTTCCCATAAATTTTTATTCGGGATTCATCCAACCGCATTTAATTTTCTCGATTCTTCTATGCGATTTTAAAAGTTTTTTTTGGTTCTACGGCGATATTTTGACATTTGAAAAGGAATTCGTTTTCCAGCTTTTAGCTTTACATAGTTTATTTTGTCCTTGATTTTTGATTTTAGAGAGATTTTGAATACAATTGAGAGTGTTTTTTCGTGTTCGGCTGCGATTTTTTTACATTCGGGAAATAATTCAGTGTACAATGTTTTAGCCCTGTATAGTAAATTTTGTCTTCTCGTATTTTTAAATTTTTTCTCATTTTCGTTTATTTTTTTTTATTTTTTTTTTATTTTTTTTTTTTTTGAGTTTGGTGGCATTTTTTCACATTAGTAAATTCACCTGTTTTTAATATATTAGGACAATATATTGTTAACCATATTTTGTCAGTTAATTCTAAGTCAAAAGTGATCTCAATAAAATTTATTCAGAGCTTGTACAGCTATTTTTATATTTTCTCGCTTTTTATAAAATGTTTAGAGTTTTTTCGCGCTTTGCTACGTTTTTTTTTGACATTCAGCTAATAGGCTAATATAGTAAATTTGGCCCTCCTCGATACTTTATGTTTTAGCGATTTTCATTGCAAATTTTGGTGTTTTGATGCGATTTTTTGACATTAGTAAAATGAACTTTGTATCAAAATTTCAGCTTAAGTTTATAAATTTTGTCCACCACGAATTTTGAAATTTTAGTAACCTTTAAAACGATTCTCAATGCTATTGTTACCGTTTTTTCGCGAACCGTTGGGATTTTTTGACATTCGTTAAAGAATCCCAGTTTAAATCGCTTACCCCAATATAGTAAATTTTGTGCTCTTTTTTTTTTTACTTTTTGAGATTTTCCATGCGACTTTTCGCGAGATTTTTTTGCACATTAGTAAAGTGAATCTGGTTTTAATCTGTTATCCCACTATAGTTAATGTTCTTCTCTTTTCAGTAAACTTTATTCGAACTCGTACAGTGATTTATGATTTTTTCTCGATTATTTATGCGATTTTTTTGTGTTTTCGTGTTTTGTGGCGATTTTTGTAACATGCGGAAAAATACTTCTCTTTCAAACATTTAGCTTAATATAAAAAAAATTTGTCTTCCTCGATTTTTGATTATTTTAGCAATTTTCAATACGAATTTTTGCGTTTCGGGCCTTTTTTGAAAAATTCGTAAAAGGAACTTGATTTGAAACTTTTAGCTTAAGATAGTGACTTTTCTCCTCCGCGATTTCTGAATTTTTAGCAATTTTTAATGCGATTTTCAATGCGATTTTTACGAGTTTTGGGCGTGCTGTGGCAATTTTGAAACATTCATGAAATAATTCCAATTATTATGTTTTAACCACTTATAGTAAATTTTGTCCTTGGCGATTTTTTATTTTTTTTTTTTCGATTTTATGCGAATTTTAATGTTAGGTATCTCTATATATGTATATAGAATCTGGAAGCCCTGTTTTGGATTTTTTGATTAAATATTTTTGATTAATTTTTCTGTGTGAGTTCTAGTATTTCGCCATGATTTTTATCATTAGTAAAAGGAACTCGGTTTTAATCTTTTAGCCCAGTTAATCTTGTCCTCTTTCCAATAAAGTTTATTCAGGATTCCTACAACGTGATTCTTGAATTTTTCTCCATTTTTCTATGCGATCTTTAAAGTTTTTTGCGTTCTGCGGCGGTTTTTGGACATTCGTAAAAGGAATTTGACTTAAAATTTTTAGCTTATTTAAATTATTTTGTCCTCCGCGATTTTTGAATTTTTAGTATTTTTTAATGCGATTTTTACCTCTTGTTCGCATTCCGCTGTGATTTTTGGATATCTTTTAAAGAATTATGGTTTTAATCTCTAATCCCAATATAGTATATTTTGTCGTTCCGAATTTTTGAATTTTTTCCCGATTTTTTTCTGTTATTTTTCGCAAAGTTTTTTTTTTTCTCTTTTTTTTTTTTTTTTTTTTTTTTGAGTTTTGCAGCACTTTTTCTACATGAGTAAATTTAATCTGTTTTTAATATTTTAACCGACTATAATTAATGTTGTTAACTACATTGGATCAGTAAATTCTCAGTTAAAAGCGATCTCAGTAAAATGCATACAGCTATTTTTTTAATTTTCTCGCTTTTTTATAAGATTTTTAGAATTTTTTCGCGCTTTGCTCAGATTTTTTTAATATTCAGAAAAGGAATTTGGTTTCAAACTTTGGATTAATATAGTAAATTTGGTCTTCTTCAACTTTTGATTTTTGACAATTTTCAATACAAATTTTGGCGTTTCACGTCGATTTTTGATTTTGAGAGATTTCCAATGCGAATTTTGGCGTTTTGCAGCGATTTTTTGACATTCGTAAAAGGAACTTTGCATCAAATTTTCAACTTAATGTAGTAAATTTCGTTCCTTACGAATTTTGTATGTTTAGCAACATTTTATGCCATGCCATATTCAATGCGATTCTTATCGGCTTTTTCGCGTTCCGTTGGATTTTTTGAGATTCGTGAAAAAATTCCGGTTTCAATCTCTAAGTCCAATATAGTAAATTTTGTGTTCTTGGATTTTTGAATTTTGAGATTTTTCATGCGACTTTTCGCGAGTTTGTTTGCGTTTCGCGGCAATTTTTCCACACTATTAAAGTGAATCTGGTTTTAAATTTTTAACCCGTTATAGCTAATGTTGCTATCTTTTCAGTAAAATTTACTCGAATTCGTACAGCGATTTCTGCATGCACCTTACCTGTTTAAAACATGGTAACGCTTAAAGAAATCCAATATTATTGTACACATAGAACAAAATTAAACGTTAATATTATTAAATACTAAATTTAACTAAGAAATTATATTTATAATGTAATTTAAACAGAATTTGCTAAAATTTCGTTTCGAAATTATGTGACTTTTGATGCAAAACATTATTTCTCAAAAATATATTGTTCTTGTAAAAATTGGGTTATAATTTCGAAGCTGGAAAAATAAAAATGGCGCCACATTGTCGATCTTATAAAAAATTTATTAGTTTTTTAAATTAAAATGAATTTTTGAGATTAAAAAAAATTACGTCATTTTTTCCGATACAAATTTTTACTTTTAATCACTTTTGTTTTAGCAGCCATCTTTAAACAATAGTTAATAGGAAATACTATTTTTTTTCTTTAAATCAAATTTTTATTAATAGTGGCCATTTATTGTCCATCTAAATGCAAATACCTTAAATATGATGCCTACTTGGTTGAAGTTAAATCTGAACAAAGTTACGATGTAATTATTTCTATGTATGTATGTTTTGTTTATGTTTTGTTATGTTTTGTTATTGTTTGGTTATGTTTTGTTAAATTGAATCATGAAGTTTGAATATGCAAAAACATTGTTTTTATTTCTTGAAAAAAAATATTAAATATTAACAAATATTTGAAATTGTCTGTTTTTTTTTTTGTTTTTTTTTTTTTAATTTAAATAAGACGTCATATTTATCTTTTTAGTTTTTATCTATTTATTTCATTTTCATTTTTCACATGGAAATTTTTTATTTGAAATTAATTGTTGTGAAAAAATTATTTATCAGGGTTTTTATTTATTGGCAACGATAAAGTGAAATGGTTAAATTTTATGGGATAAATTGTATTGATTTTCTATGAAAATAATGAAAAATTGAATTACTAAGTAAAATATTTGAAATAAATAAATAAAACACAGCCTATGTTTATTTCTGTGTTATAATCCATCTATATGCAAAGACCCTTAAGTCATCCGTTTTGAAGTTTACTTCAGCGAAGCTTTATACACACTTTCGTATTTATAATATTACAAGCTGCTACCTGTGACTTCGTTCATGTAGCATTGAAAGAAGAATAAATGCATTAATTAAGCAAAATATTTCACTCCCGATAATTAAAAGCGTAAATAAATATCCACTTCTTTTTCAGATTTCATAGAAGACAATAAGGTATTTCTTTATTATAGGGGACTTGACATAACTCAGATTTAAAAACGTTAAATTTTGCTTCATATAGTCTCGAAAATGAAACTGCAACCAATGGAAAAGGAGAGCTAAATAAAATCGTGGAAATCGAGGAATTGGGTAAAATCAAATGTCAATTTACCTGATAAACCAATTTATTTTTAACAACTTTGTGAAACGTTTTAACAGCTTTCAAAAATAATTAATTGGAAATAATATATGCTTTTTCTTTAATTGAATTCTTGTCCTTAAATTTGCCTCCTTGGTTTAATCGATGCCTGAAACAAATCTTGATTTCTAAATGACAATATGTTGACAAACGATTTTTGTTCTGCAGATAAATTTTATTCATAATGTGTGAATATGTGTAAATATATTTTTGTTTTTCGAAAATTTTACTGGAATCAAGATTTTGTTTTCACCATTTATTCAAATTGAAATTAAATTTTTTTTTCAGTTTTAATGAGAAAATGGCGTGAGAAATATATTAATCCGTTTTATTTCTCCTTTTTATCCACAAAAATGGAGTAATTTAGTTGCTGTTTTTAGAGAAATTTCGTTAACATTTACGTTAAAAAAATAATACATTGGAATTTAATTCAAAATTTTAAATTCTGAGAGTTTATATGACATCCTCGAATCAATGATAACCGGTTGTTAACTAAATCGCGCTGCGTTCGATAATCTAAGAGGAGTAGTTTCAAAATACAAACACACGATCATATTTTAATATAACAGATTCGTGTTTATTTTTCTTTTGTAATAATCATGATGTGAATTTTAGCAAACAATTCTCACCTGTATGTAACTGACATTTCCATGCTTAATAATCCTAATAATATTATAAATCTGATTGTGTGCAAATGTTAGGCTGAAGCCAGCGTCAAAATGGAGCTTTTAATGATCCTGTATTTTTGCATGTAGTTTGATTATAACCCTCAAATGAACATAGACTAGGTTTTATTTATTTTATTCAAATATTTTCTTTAATAATTAAAAATTTCATTATTTTCATAGAGAATAAATGGACATTTTTCAATAAAATTTAACCATTTTACTTTATCGTTGCTAGGGCTTTGATCGTTGCCAAAAAATAAAAACTCGGAAAAATAATTTTTCCTCAACAACTAATTTTCAATTGAACGATTTTCACGTGAAAAATGAAAATTAAAAAGAATTCAAAAGAAGATGAATTTCCGTGATATTTGAAACAACATGATACAGTATGAATATTGGTTACATTAAAAAGATCTTTTTCTGTCAAAAATTGCGTTATAATTAGAAGGAAAAATGGGCAATAATTATATTATTTAAAATAGATTTTGCTTGGACCATGGAACTATGAAAAGGATCCTCCTCGGTTTGGACAAATATGACGTCATAAATAAAACATGTAATTTCCAAATGTTCGTAATAATACAAGGAGCATGAATATCAATGTATAATGAAAGTAGATAGATAATGGACGTATTATTTAAGATGAAAAACTGAATATTTTTTATCGTTACTGATTAATAATTAGCTTGAATACCAGTTACATACAAATGTGAGTTTTCCGCTAAAATTTACACCCTGATTGCCAGAAAAAGAAAATTAACAAGAATTATGCCATTAAAAAGAGATTTCTCTGAGGAAAAAGTGACGTCATATTTGAAATAAAACGGGAATTTTCAAATGTGTTTTACAAGGAGCGTGAATCAATTCCTTACATTAATCATACAAGGATCGGTAAGTTTAGAAAGTAAATGACTTTTACGCCATATTTAAAACGAAAAATTTTAAATATTTTTTTTTATCTACACCGATTATTAAGCATGAATATCAGTTACATACAGATGAGAGTTTTTTGCCAAAAACCAAAACGTAATTATTAGGAAAAGAAAAATAAATACCAATCTATTATATTAAAATCTGACCGCCTGTTTGCATTTCGCAACCACTCCTTTCAGGTTGTCGAACGCAACACGATTTACTTAAGACCGGTTATCATTGATCCGAGGATGTCATAAACTCTCAGAATTAAAAAAAATTATTTAAATTCCGAGATTTTTTTTTTTTTTTTTTTTTTTTTTTTTGTAAATTTTAACGAAGTTTCTCTAAAAATGGCAACTAAATTATTCCATTTTTGTGGATAAAAAAGAAGAAATAAAACGGATTAATATATTTTTTCTTATTAAAACTGAAAAAAAAAAAAGAATTTATTTTCAATTTGAATAGATAGTGAAAGAAAAAAAAAATCTTGATTACAATAAAATTTTTGAAAAATAAAAACGTATTTTCACATATTCAAACTTCATTAATCCATTTATTCTGAAGAACAAAAAGTCGTCTGTCAACATATTTTCATTTAGAAATAAAGATTTTTTTTTTTTTCAGGTATAAATTAAATCAAGGAGGCAAATTTAAGGTCCTTGCAGTTAGGTCTACAATTATTGCTCCCTATTCACAAGAATTGAATTTGATGAAAAAGAATATACTATTCCCCAGGGCCGGCCCAGCGGTATTTTGGCGCCCGTGCGAGTATCCGTCGGGCGACCCCCCCCCCCCCCCAAGCCAGAAAAAAAAGAAATACTCTTGGATTATTCTTAACTTTTTATATATTCGTTACTTTTAAACATACTATTACTAATTACTTATGATATTATTTAAAGAATGCATAAAGGCATTAAAATTCAATCCCTTTTTGTATTATAAAATGTCCTTTAAATAATAAAATGTCTCAAAAGGAAAATTTTAATTTTACAATAAATAACAGTTTTACAATGTAATATTACGATCTCAGATTGAAATACGATATAATAATCTGGGGACGCGGACAAAAACGAGGCAAAGAGACTGATCCCCAATAGACAACCAATTGCCTTCCTCCCCCCCCCCCCTCCTTTGAGGGACAAGGGCAGAAAATTAAAAAAAAAAAAAAACATCCGATCTGATGTTTATATTCTTAGAAAGCATATTACCAAAATATTATCTTCAAAAGCCATCGTAGATTTTGGATAACTTAAAAACAAGAAAATTTACGACAAAAAATTTTTATTTCAATTTTCTCGCAATTTTATTTTTGTTACATAACATCTTCCTCAAAGCTCTTCCATTTATACAGAATTTCAAAGATCTGATAAGAAAATATTTACTCACAAAAAATACATTCTAGAACTTGAAGCATAGGCCTACGTGGCAGAACCACAAAAAAAAGTTTCCCGTATTTTAAACTACGGAATTTATTTGTGCACTGATAATTATGCATGGAAACTGAAATCACCCCACATGCTTAAAGCCACAGGGAAGTTGCAAAAAATTCGTCCTTCCTCAAAGGATACCCCTGCCAAGATGTTCTTATTACCTACTCCTGGACAATTAATGGACCAACAACTGACAACTATATCCTGGTTTGCCCGAGAGAGATTAATTATCACTTCTTAGAAATACTTATATTGGTCATTTCCCTACCCGAAGTGCCCCCTCTCTCACCAGCTCTGACAACAGCACATAATATTTTACAGATTTGTTGAAAGACTACTAAACTGGAATTCCTAGAACTGATTTTTAACCATCACCCTCGTGACAAAAAAGATAACTCTCGCTCAGATTCGGAGCCTTCAGAAATTATTTAACTTTATTTCTTTTGGCTCCCTATTGCTCCAAGCCACATACGCCACTACTTTTTTAATAACTGTTTTTCCTTTGACTACCCACTCCTCCCTCACACACACATTCACTTATGTGTGTGTACTCGTTTTGATTACATTAGTTCTCAAATCAGAAATAATTGTATTTCTTTGTGTAATCTTTCAAATATTTGTAAATTAAAATTTATAGTAATCAGTGTCATAACATTTTTATTTGAGTTTGAAATTCTGGGGAAGGCCATGCACCCCCCCCCCCCCCCCGTCTAGTTACTCTATGCTTTTATCCAATTCTTCTTTTAAACTTTGACAAAATTCTTTAGCTATATTTAGAAAAAGAAAAAGTGTGATGGCCGGGAAACAAAATATTTATAAATATGATTTTACTTTATATTCATAATCATACTTTTCTAATTTTATTTTCTTGAAATACAAATTTATATATCGATTCCCTTTTAAATGTAAATTCTTTAAAGAGAATTATCTTTTTAAAACTTTTCTAAAATATTCTATCTTCTAATTTCTTTTCTTTTCTTTTCTTTTCTTTTCTTTTCTTTTCTTTTTTTTTTTTTTTTTTTTTTTTTTGGCATAAATTTTCACATTTTATATGGAATATTGATTTGACTAAGGGATTTACAGAAATATTTATTTAAAAAAAATTACAAACTTTTAAAAGAACATACGTTTTCTTTATGAGTATTTTTTACTACGAGGAACAAATTTTAAAAATGTTCACTTTAAATAAAAAATTCCGGAACCAATTTAAAGATTACATAGCTGAAAAACTTTGTGCAAATTTTCATGGTTTTATCTTTCAGTATAAAATTACATATTAGTCTTGATAAAAAAATATTTCCCCGCTCAACAACACAAAACTATAGCTGAAAAACAATGTACAAAGTTTCATGGTTTTATCTTTCATATAAATTTAAATATATCAATTTAAATATAAAAAGATTTAAAATATATTTCCCCCTTCAACAACACAAAACTATCTGACACATTTTCTGACTCGTTTTTAAGCATAAAAGTACGAGACTTGCAGGTATGTTTTTTGATGCGATATGAAATCGAAAAGTTTTTTTTTTTTTTCATTTTCTGTTAAAAGAATTGCATCTTAAGTTATAAGTGATTTTTGTCTCAGGACAGCAGTTTTTTTCCTTTCCTGCGCTGTCGTGTCCGGAAATTCGGTACAAAACGCCAACTTTGACGGCATTTTTTGAAAATTCTTCTGCTTTTACCGAAAAACGGTTCGATTACATTAGTTTTTTAATAAGAGCATCTGCCAATTTCACACATTTTGGATAAAAAATGTGCTAAAAAGCAGCCAGTTTGGATTTTGGCCTTACACAACGAGTTTTAAAATAAACCTTCTCTCTCTCATCGGAAAAAGCTGTTTAGAATAGATTGAAAAAAACAACAATTTTAAATCATTGATATATTTCTTTAAAAAATATAAATATTAAAATTAATAAGATGAACTGACCTCACAAAAATTTTACAATGCATTGTTTTCTTCAATGTTAATAACATCACTCTTTAAGAATAAGTTTCCATCGACGTTGTCTGATGTTTTTCTAAAATTTGAACCAGAAAAATGTCTTTTTCTAAAATGAACTAAATTTATCTCTTTTATTTCCTGAGGAAAAAAAAAAAAAGAAAGAAAGTACGGACCAGGAAAAAATAGTTACATAGTCCTAATTTCATATCTATAAATGTTTTGACTTTAAACTTATTTGTGGTGCATTTCACATTGTCTTGTTGAAGCAAGGCCGAGGGGGGGGGGGGGATGTCCTGGGCACAAGAGTAGAAGGGGGCGCCAAAAGAAGATTTGGTTCGTCCTTCGGTACAAAAAACAAATAACGAAATTTAGGAAAAAATGTCATGGAATCGAACGACCCAAAATAAAGATATATTCGTTAATTTTATACTCTTTGTTTTGAACAGGGCGTGATTTTTCTATTAAGGGACTGCTTAGGGGCGCCAGAGAATAATATTTGATTAACGAATTCATCTAAGATACCTGTAAGATGTATACACTGTCCCAATTATATATTTGAATTGGTTCAATATTTCGGACATCGTGATGACAAAATTTGCTTTTGTGTGTCTCTGTAAACAAACTATACGATTTACATACTTGATTAATGAACACACCCAGATCCAAGGTACTTGTAAGATCAATACACTGTTCCAATTAGGTTCGAAATGATTCAATTTTCGAACATTATCGTGTTAACAAGATCTGGATTATATATAGATAGATAAAAACGAAGCGATTACAGTAGGTCCATTTCTAAAGAAAGCAATATAAAAATATTAAGATAAATATTCTTCCTAACAATTATTTCCTATTTAAAATAAAAATTAGGGGAATGGATTGAAAACTTCTCTGTATACATTTATTTTGGAAAAGGATTGGAGAGGGCGCCAAAATGCTTGCGACTGAAAAATTCCTATTTTCGGCCATGTATTGAAATACTATTACACTATTATTGATTTAATACAGATTAAATTAAGGATAACTAAATAAAACGATGTGCTGAAGTTAATTTTTTAATAAGATTAATTACATAATTTTTAGTTAGAGAAATTTACCTCTACCTTTCATTTGCGTCTTCGACATAAGATTTGGCGCTCCGATTATATCCTTTTTTCATCATGGTTTTTACTTTTTCTTTCTTTTTTTTTCGGCGCCATCTTGATCCTTTAATAATTTCCTGATTTTTTCATGCACGGCATTTTGAGGTTCATCTTTAAATTAATATTGTTTAATACAAAAAATAGTAATTAGAATAAGTAATTTGTACGATTCTCTGCAACTACAAGATGTTACCTGCCAAAGGACACTTGCTGCTATCAGCTGCATGAAGGGGACAGTCGAGAGTCGATCAACCAGCGGGAGAAGAAAGAGTTCAGAATCGTAAAAATGTCAGTAGTTATTAATTAACCTCCCTCAGTCCTGGTGTTGAATAGAGGTTTGGCTATGTCTTTCCTGGATGTAATTTGAGTGTTAATAGCCTCGTTTTCTCAGATAAAGGAACCGGGCATATGGTCTATATGGGAAGATTTCAGTGTCCTTGAACTGTTATTTAAACCCAAGGTAGACCCACTCCCACAGACTGCAGCCTGGCAAAAATGAAAAAGAAAAGAAAAAACGCGGAATCTAAAATTATTTTTTATCGGTGATCTTTTGACTTTTGAGCGCCCCTTAAGCCGTTTCGCGACTTGGCGCCCCGTGCAGTCGCACACTTCGCACGCCCCTTGCGCCGGCCCTGCTATTCCCATTATCTTTGAAGGATGTTACTAAAACGTTTCACAAAGGCGTGAAAAGTAAAATAGTTTACCAGGTAAACTTGACATATGTTTTTACACAATTCGCCGATTTCCACGATTTTATTTGGCCCGCCTTTTTTCATTGGTTGCAGTTTCCTTTTCGTGATTATTTGTCACAAATTTTCACTTTTTTAAAACTTAGTTATGTCAAGGCCTGTATAACATAGAAATACGGTATTGTCTCCTATGGAATGTGATAAAGAGTTAATTATTTACGATTCTAATTATCTGGAATGAAATATTTTGCTTAATTAATGCATTTATGCTTCTTTTAATGATACGTGAACGAAGTCACGGGTAACAGCTAGTTAGTATATATAGTTAAACAAATATTTCAATTTCTCTTTTACGATAAAGGCGTGAATCTCATCTACTTTCTATACTTACCAATACTTACTGATCCTTGTATTATTAATGTATAAAATGTATTCACACTCCTTTTAAAACATATTGGAAAATTCCCGTTTCATTTCAAATATGACGTCACTTTGTTCCCAGAGAAATGTCTTTTTAATGATACAATTCTTGTTAATTTTCTTTTCCTGAGAATCATACTGGGGATTTTGGAAGAAAACCCACATCTGAAACACCACAAACTATTTTACTTTTAATGTCTTTGTGAAACGTTTTAATAGCCATCCTTCGTAATTAATTGAAAATAGTATATGTTTTTGTTTTTTTTAATTCAAGTCTTTTTATTAGGGAGCAATAATTGTCCACCTAAATGTAAAAAGCTTAAATCTGCCTCTTTGGTTGAATCTAAAACAAAAAAAGTCGACTATGTAATGATATTTAAATGACAATACATATGTTGACAGACGATTTTTGTTTTGTAGAATAAATGGATTCATAAAGCTTGAATATTTGAAAATATTTCTCGCAAAATTTACTTTAATCAATATTTCCCACCCCTCCATGTATTCAAATTGGAAAAATCCTGTTTTCAACTTTATTGAGAAAATAACATTAAAATATATATTAATCCGCTTTATTTCTCCTTTTTATCCACAAAATTGGAGAAATTTAATTACTGTTTTTATAGAAACTTCGTTTAAATTTACAAAAAAAAATAACATCCTGGAAATCATTTCATATTTTTAAATTATGAAAGTTTATATGTCATCCTCCTATCAATAATAACTGTTGGGTAAATGGTTCAGCGTTTGATAATCTGGTAGGAATAGTTGCGAAATAAAAACAGACAGTCAGATTTTAATATAATAGATTCGTTTTCATTTTTCTTTTCCTGATAATCATGGTGTGAGTTTTGGCCGAAAACTCTCATCTGTAAGTAATAAATATCAATTCTAAATAATCTGTATAGATTGAAAATTTCAGTTATTCGTTTTAAATATAGCGTCCAATTCAACTAATTTCTATACTAATTTCTGTACTTACTGATCCTTGTATTATATGTATGTGTGTATGAAATAGATTCATGCTCCTTGTATTTATGAAATATATTTGAAAATGGCCATTTTATTTCAAATATCAAAAACGTCACTTTTTCCCCAGCGATATTTCTTTTTAATAATATAATTCTTAATGATTTTCTTTTTCTGATAAACATAGCGTGAATTTTGGCAGAAAACTCTCATCTGTATGTAATTGATATTCAAACTTTTATCGATAAAACATATTTCAGTTTTTCATTTAAAAATATGACTTCATTATTCATCTACTTTCACTACTTACTGATATTCATACTCATTGTCTTATTATAAATATTTGAAAATGTGTGTTTTACTTCAAATATGACATCATATTTTTCCAAGCGAGCTCATTTCTTAATCTTCATTCTTGCTCATTTTTTCCTTCAAACTATGACGCAGATTTCGACAAAAAAAAAAAACCCTCCACAACGTAGCCGATATTCATGGTCATCCTCAGGAAATATTTGTACAAATATTTCCTGAGGATGACTATAGAAGTTTGTCGAAACGTCGATATTTTTAATTTTAATGTATGTATAAATTTTAAATTTGACATTTGTATACACCATTCAGTAAATTTGTGATGTTTTATACTCACGTCTTTAATGTAGTTTAATCAAACTGATTTAAAAAAGATGAGACAAGCTTTAAAAGGTGGAAAAATACACACACACGAAAAAAAATTGTGTAGGAAACCGTGGCAATCCACTCGTTCAAAAAAAAAAAAAAAAAAAAAAAAAAACGAAATGTTTTACTCCAAGCCAAAAACGAATTCTTGATCAAGACCTTAACAATAATGAAGCTATGTTAACGAAATTTTCAATAGACTTATCTTGCTTTATGTCAAATGCAACAATATCAAAAGACTTGGTGGAAGTTATCATCATCCGCGTCGAAACAGTGCTGAACTAGGCGGTCCATATATTTCGAAACGAATGTAGTTGAAATTCTATACGATGTCGCTGACCGAATTGCTATGTATTTCCACCATTTTTTGTGATTTGTATATTTCGCATAAAAAAAGCTGTTGGAAATTTCGTTAAAATATCACCATTATTGTTGAATGTCTGCATAAATAGCAGAGTTCTGCTTAATGTAGATAAACTTTATTTTTGTTTTTAATAAATGGACTGTGACCCTGGTTTTCTATGCAAAAATTATTCATTGTATGTGTGCTCTGCCCTGTCTTACAGTTTGTTTTTTCTTTTATGAAACAATCTGTATCTCACAAATACTTTATTTTATTTTTTCTAAAGGAAAATAATAATTCCAATAAAATATTTCTGATTCTATATCTGCATATTTAATGACACGTACACTCTGCCATTTTATGACTGCACAATACTATTTTTGTGTGGTGCTTCGAATTTTTCGATTACGCCATGTTGCTCTTTTACTTACCCATCATACGTAGTATAGGGTAAGTCTTGTAATCGTTTTGAAAATCGAAATTTTTTTTTACGGATTTACACGTTTCAGACACCTGAGATTCCGAAAAACATATTTTTAGAAAAAAAAAATTGCCGTCCGTCTGTGTGTCTGTGTGTCTGTAATCGCTCTATCTCCCGAAAAAATTGACATAGAGACTGGAAATTTGGTATGTACTTAGTATGTAATAATGGGAAGAAGCTTATGGAATTTCAGTAACCTCGATTATCCGGAACTATTTTTTTCGGACTCTCGAAACATTCGTTCTGATAAAAGGTATATAAAAATTTTCGAAATTGTTTATTTTAAGGAGTGAATATCAAAGATAATAAGAAAACATAAATTTTGCATAAAGAATGAAGTCGATCGAATAATGAGTTGCCGTGATATTTGGAATCAAATTTTCCACACTCTTCGATTTTTCGTGACCCTGTATTTCATTCAAATTGCAATTCAAAGATATATTTTAATTGGAAATGAGACGCTTAATTCGACGCAGTAAACTGTTAGTTAATATAATATGATTATCAATTTTGGAGTTATAAGGATATTTCTTTTACACAATTCAGCAATAGAGCATTTAAAGTTTATGACGTCATCAAGAACCGATTTCATTCGAATTGCAATGCATTTTATAAGTAGTTTACACATTTTTTATTTTAATATTTTACATTATGCATATCCATGGTGGGTAAGTATTACGGTGGCCCCCAGCGACTAGTTTATTTATCTTCCCAGAATAAACACTTTGTCATCTGGTTGGCAGGGGGAGATCTCTGTACCGAGCGAAATTTATATCCTCGGACTCGACCTGGCCCAGCGCGTAATAAAAGCTAAAAATTCAAGAGGAAACCGTAGGAAAGCTTTAATGGCCGTGCTCGGCCTATTAGAAAAGGTAAAATATCGACCCGGTGCCTATACGAGTCGTTTATTTTTTGAGTAGCCTCTGAATCCAGCTAGACTCAATTTCCTAAAAACATGCCAATAGTTCTTAACCAACATTAAAGTTCTTTTAAAAGAAAATTGCATACATTTTTATGTAAAAATTTTAAGGTACAGCAGATTATATGTCCAAAATTTATGGAATACGGAATAACAACACTAATGATCACTTAGAGACAATTAAATGAACCATCTTTGAAATATGTGTAAAAAGAGAGAGAGAGTGAGTGCAGCTCTATGTTAAATTTACTATGGATTTTGTGTTTTCTTTTACGTTGGTTTTTACACTCGCTATATCAATCCCAAAAATTTTTCTTTCTCATATAAAGTAATGTAATTATTCATTTTTTGTAGTCATATTGAGTAAATTTACTTCAAGATGTCTCATAGACAAAAAAATTTAGTTGTGCCAAAATTTTTCGACATTTCGTGTAAAAGCAAAGTTTACGTTTAGAAGGCCAAATTTGTAAGGCATATAAATTTGTAACGACATATAATGTTAAAACCTTCTCACCGCCGCGAACTGATATATCCGTTCACTATGCTGTAGTTTTCACTGCAATAATAGCAATGTTTAAATTAATATATTTCTACAAATATAATGCAGTTTCAAAATATTGAGTAATGATTGATACTCTCAAGGCTTATGCATACGTAATTAAATTTTTTATAACAAGTTTGATAATTCCTCTTTTTTTAGAATTTCAAAATAGTTACAGAGAAAACAACATTACAAGTTTGCCCTTTTGCTCGGCGGTCAGGGGTTTTTTAATGGATTAAGTTGTCACAAAGAGGAATAAAATTTAATTTTGTTAATTGTGTATAAATGTATTTTTTGACTTAAACGCAAGCACAATTTTCCCAAGCGGATTAGATAATCAACAAAGAGCATCGACATTGTCTTGCTCCATTTCATAAAATAACAATTCTGGCAGATCTAGTGATTAATAATGTTTTACTTCACTTCGTTATAATTACGAGTAATTAAGTTAAGAGCAATTTAGCTGGAAGTTTTGCCACCGTGGACTTGAGTAGACAAGCATTAAGCCATGCTGTTGAATACAGTGAATTCATCTTCTGCTGAATTAATTCGTCAAGTGCTTTGAAATATGCACCAAGTGCTCCACTACGCAGTTTCCCTGATGAGTTCATATCCTTGCGTGCATGGAGCTCTCCAAGCAGGATCTTGCTGATGATTCCTTGATGGTGCTGAATTTCCTTAGGGTGCATAATATCAAGGACCTAATCTAGCCCTGCTGGCCTAAGGGGATGTGTAACAACAACAACAACAACATACAGCGAAAGTTTGTCTTCTTTTCTCCCTAAAGTTTCAAATGATGCTAACGTTTTATCCATTGTTGATCTTGACTGGAAGAATTTACTAAGGTAAAAAATATCGTTTTATTTTCAATACCATTGCAATTATTATTTTCATTTGTTCTTTTTATGTGATGCTTCAAAATGTGTGATAGTTATCATAGATCTTGTTTTATGCACAAAAGAATTCATCATTCTATTTAAGCCTTCAGTATTAATAATAAGAGATGTATGTAAAATAAAAGTAAATATTATAATTTCGATATCCATATTTGCGTTAACTTAGCCGGTTTATTAACTTTTAGTTTAATCAGGCTTATTCATGATTCCTGATTACAAACTGTTACTCTCATCTGTTAAAAAATCTGCAGTGACCTCACTTGACTATTTTACAGAATACTATTCATTCAAATAAATAATTTTTAAAAAAAATCAATAAAAAAATTTATTCTACTTTTACAAAGGTAAAATATTTCCACTGGTGAAAATGGCCACATGCTCCAAAGAAAATGTGCCCTTTCATTCATAAAGCTGAAATATTCAGAAATTATGAAGCAATTTTCAGTTAGCATTTATCTTTAGTTTCATATAAATTTAAATGTATTGTCCTTATGTTGTTGTTCTTTATTTATTTTCATGTATTGTATTTTGCGTGGCAACTATTGTTTAATACATCTGGTAACAGCTGTATCATGTTCAGGGGCGCCATTTCAGAACTTTCTTGGGAGGGGGAGGGCAAAGTTTTTTAAAAAAGTAGTGCCATAGCCAAGGGTGGAGTTCGGGGGCTGCCCCCCCCCCCCCTCAACCTCTCCGAACGATAAACGTTTACTGAATCATGTATACAGAGACAGCAATACTTCTAATACGGAATCTCAAGTGACCGTTGAAAAATTCCATTTTAGACAGGTTTTCGTCTTAGCAAGTAGAATTTTAAAATATTATGAAAGTTTTCAGTTATAGACAGGTACCGTTTTTTTTTCAGGTATTCTTTAAGACTGTTAAAACTTCCTATCTATAAAGCACTTCTGAGGAGCATAGGTGTATTACAGTGAAACATGTCTAAGCGAAACCTGTCTATAACATAATTCTTTCTCAAACGGGCAAAAAAAAAATCAAGCTTCGACGAAAAAAACGCTATATAATTATACTTGCTAAGATGGAGACCTGTCTAAAATGGAGCTTTTTTACAGTCCTTTTCAACTCCTTCTTTGCAGGTTTTACTGCATTTCATGAGTTTCTTGGGAAGGGGGGGGGTGACAAAGTGTTTTGTTGAAATATCGTGCAGGATTGCCCAAATTGTGCACAAAATAGAAATAGGTCCCCACAATAAAAAATGCAGTGTGAGATTTTGCCTTCTTATGTTAACTTCTTTCACAAACATGTGATTCTTCAGCGAATATATTTTTAACTTTAGTGGTAGTCCTTCCTTTTTTTTACGCAAAAGCAATTCGTCAACCGATCGCGGTAAACATCGTGAATTTTATGAATTGAAATTAGAAAAAATAGTTAATTTGGCAAAATTGGTCGCGGAAAATATCGTTAATTTTTAACCAACGACCATGGACAAATATTGCGAATTTCGCCAAAGATCACTGAAACAAATAGAGATGTTCGTCAATCCGTTGCGGAAAAAAATCGCGAATTTAGTATACCTATTGCGGAAAAATATCCGAAATTCGTCAAAAGATTGAACAAAAAAAAATCACGAATTTAGTCAAACAATCGCGCAAAAAAGGGAAATTTCATCAAAGATCGCGCAAAAAAATATCTACTTTTGTCAGTCGGTTGCGGAAAATGACTTCCCGAATTTCAACAAACGATCGTAGAAAAGAGTCGCGAATTACGTCAAAAGATTGAAAAAACAAATAGCGAATTTCGTCGATCGGTTGAAAAAAAATGTCGCAAATTTAGACAAATGGTCGAAAAAATCAATTTCGTCAATGATTCACAGAAAATTAAAGAATTTTGGAAAATTATCACAAAAAAAAAAAGAAAAAGAAACAATCACGAAAAAAAAGTCGTGAAATTCAATCAGTCACGCGATAATCAGCACACGAATACCATAAAAAAGTTACGAAATTTGCAAATGTTGTAATCCATATGTATAAGAACATTTTCATTAATGATTTTCTGTGAGTAAAAATTTTCCGCAATCATTTTCTGCCTTCCTCTTCAGACTATGATCTAAATTTCGTACAATTCAGAAATCTGCAAAACCCTTGGTCTCAGGTCCCTTGCTCCTGCATTGGGTGGTTCAACACGACCCAATCTGCAGTACGGATTGATCGGGGTTGACGCGGCTTATTTTCGTTGCGGGTCAGGTTGACTTGAAACATTTGACTACGGTTGGGACATATATGTCCCAGTGGACTATTTTTTATTCTACGACTTTTTGACATCTATCATACACTTATATTAGGATATTTTCAAGAGAAATCTGTCACAAAGAATTTTTTTGGAAATTGTAGAACGATTGAATGCAAAGTTAGTAGTCAATCCTGGCCCGTTATCAAAAGGTTAATTGTTGCGGGTTCAAGTTGGGTCTTCACTATTTTGAGTCTGGTTCGTATTGCCCGAGTTTTCAAAGAAATCCTAAATATTTTCAGATGAAAAAAAAATTATTTTCCACATAAAAGATAAAATTGCTATTAGAGATATAATTGTAGTCTACTTTTCCAAATCATATTGAAATATGGATGAATTTTCTTTCATTTCGGGTGGGGTTGCCGTCAATGAAAATTTTTTGGACTTTTCTGGGTTTACTGGAAATTTTAGTCCTGCATCGGCTATCGGAATTCATTTCGTTTTGGGTTTGTTGATTCTTTTTTTTTTTTTTTTTTTTTTTTTTTTTTGCTGGTCGAGTAAATTTTATACGCTTCGGGTTATACTTTGACTCGGGTTCGAGATTAACCGATTATACAAAAGAAGATTCTGAATAATTTTCAAATGAAAAAACTTTAGTATATGTGAATATTAATGGGTGTATATATGTGTTATTTTTTGTACATAAGCGGTAAACTTGTAGATTACTTTTCCATAAATGTATTACTTTAATTATTATTAAATGTTTATTACTTTCTTCTATCTCTATAAGAAAAAGATATCGGATTTATGAAAATACCACTTCCGGTTTTCGACGGATTTATACGTTTTGGAAGATCCTGAACACAACTGGCATATTTTAAAAAATGTATGTCTCTGTATCTCAGTGTCTGTATGTGACAAAAAATTTGTGGACGCAGTATCTCAAGAATTAATCCACGTAATTTGATAAAACTTTATATTAAGTTAGACATTGATATAAATGGGTGGTGATTAGATTTTGGTGTAAATCGCCCAACAGACGTCGCTGCTATACTACATTTTTTCATGATTTTTACGATAGCTATATCTCAAGAACTAATGCACAGAATTTCACCAAACTTCAGATTCGGTAGGACCTTGTCTAAAATAGACGTTGATTATGATTTGGTATGAATAGCCCAACAGGTGGCGCTGCTATGCTACATTTTGCACTATTTTCATGATAGCTATATCTACAGAACTAACATACATAATTTAATACAACTTTAGATTCAGCTAGACTTTAATATAAAGTGGTGCTGATTTGTTTTTGGTGTATGTGATACTTGTATGAGATAGAAGAAAGTTTTGGGATTGACACATCATAGAGCTCCTATAATAGAGGCTGACGCATCCTCGCAGATTTGGTGCTCAAATTGTAGTTCAGTCGAAAAACCAAGCTAATCAGAACCGGTTCAGCCAATCAGAACCGAGTCTTAGGCAATTTCAACTCCAGCTGCGGTAGATTGATGCTGAACTGAGCACCAATAATCCGAAACAAAATAGATATGCGTCAGCTCAGACTAGAGGTCTGCACGGGCCCGGGCTTTACTTTATTTTGAAAACTTGGGCCGGGCCTGGCCTACACTACTTCCGGGCCAATAAATAAGATTAATACATATTCAAATAATCCATTTTTCTTGAAAAGAGATTTCATTTAACCAATTAAGGATAACCTTAAAGACTATAATTAAAAATTTCCCACCCATAAATATATGTTCACTTTTTTTCTAGAAAATAAAACTTCAATGACTGATTTCATATGCGAGTTAAAAAAAGCCACGTGATATAAAAACATTTATTTATTAAATAAGAATATTTCTATGTTAATGTATAAATATAAAAATATTTGTCCATAGTCTAAATAGTCTTAATGGTCTAAATGGTTATTATAAAAGTCCATATTCATAGATTCAAAAAATAAATGAGTATAATTACATGAGCATTTTTTGAACAGGTTCTTTACAAATTCCGTCAAGTTGAAATTTAGCAGTACACTGTCACTACACCCATTACATTGTTTACGCAAATTATAACTATCACTCGCGTGTTCCACATCAACTGGTTCTCCGTTTGAACATCGATAGAAATCAATCATGCGAGAAATGGATGACTTTAACTCATCATCGAAACAAAATTAAAAAATAGTTCAAAGTCTCTTTGATCGTGAAGTGGGAACATTTACATTTGATTAAGTTTTCTAAAACAGAAACAGTGATCAACTTTGTTAAAAGTGTGTGAATGAGACATTAGATAATTTTAAAGCAATTTTTCACTAGTTTGAGAAATTGATCTTTTGTAAGTAGTAAAAAATCAGGCTTCAAACAAAACCCAACCTTTTCCGATTTGAGTATTTTTTGCAGTATGCATGATTCTTTATTTACATAAGCTATTATTAAGTCATTACTACAGACGAATGCATCTTTTTCAGAAACAAAATTAAATTTATCCATTCTCGATTCAAATTTGTCGAATGTTGTACATGAAAGTGTAATTCCTTCATTTGTGAAAATAAGTTCATGAAGCGATTTTTTTAATTCTTCATATTTCTGTATTTGAACATACAATTCATAGTTCTTATTCATTTGTACTTCACCGACCATTTCCTCCCTTAAATTCCAATGAGCAGGAGTAAAAACATAAAAAAACTTAAATATTTTACTAACCTGACTGATGTCTGAAATTTCATATTTTGATCTGTTTCCCAATGAATGTAGTTGAGATGTATTAAGTTCTTCAGGTGAAATATGAATTTTTCTATGTTTCGCTAAGTCGGATCTGTTATTAAAATTTTCAGAACAATCGTCACATTTACAGTTTATGGGTAGCTGTCTAATTTTCCTTTGTTTTGGCTTGGGAGTTTTGTGAATCATCCTATGTTGATGTAAATCACTCTTTTTTGAAAAAACATCAGCGAATAGATAACAATTATAAATCACAGGACATTTTAATCACAGGCTTTGTTCCAAGTAGTGCACACAAAGGGTAACTCCTGTTTCTTTCGTCCTGATGAGGTGGGTTTTACTTCATAATTCGAATCTGGTCCTTCTTTGGGTAAAAGTTTAGAATCCATCGCTTTATTATTTAATTCTAGTGATGAGGGTTGACCTTCCATGTTGGATACATCACCAACACTAGAATTCATAACTCGTACCATAATAACTTAAATGAAAACTTACTTAAACGAAATACACAACCTATTACAACACTTTCAGAGCACAGTATAATGTTATGAGCTGGTTTCGTGAAAAATTATATAACGATAGAGGGCACTCGTTTAAAAAATAGTAGCATTTTATTGGCTCAGAAATACTAACATTTTATTGGTCTAAAAATACTAACATTTTATTTGTTTAAAAATATTAACATTTTATTGGTTTTAAATGTCACATGATTATTTAAACATACCCACAAAAAAAGTTGATCTATAACTTAATTCTTGCACAATGATTAAGAAAGACTTACTTTACAGAAGTTCGTACATTTGTAAGTAAAAATCTTTATTACTCTCGTATATATTGCTTTTATAAACTAGTCGTTGGGGTCCACCGTAATACTTACCCATCATGGAAATGCATCAAATAAAATATGAAAATAAAACATGTATAAACTATTTATAAAATGCAATGCAATTCGAACAAAATCGTGGCTTGATGACGTCATAAACTATAAATCGAGGCTAAAGAAAAAGACAAAATTTTGAAAATTTTTATATACCTTTTATCAGAACGAATATTTCGAGAGTCCGAAAAAAATAGTTTCGGATAATCGAGGTTACTGAAATTCGACAAGCTTCTTACCATTGTTACATACTTAATACATACCAAACTTCAAGTCTCTATCTCAATTTGTTCGGGAGATAGAGCGTTTACAGACACACACACACAGACGGACGAATTTTTTTTTTCTAAAAATATGTTTTTCGGAATCTTCAGTGTCTGAGACGTGTAAATCCGTCAAAAAAATTTTTTTTGCGATTTTCAAAATGATTACAAGACTTACCCTATACTACGTATGATGGGTAAGTAATAATATTTTACCTGTCAAATCGCTTAATTCCTAAATGATGTATTGTAAAACACTTTTTGTGTCTTATGTGTGTAAAGTTTACCAAAAGGAGAAATAAGGCCGGTGAAGTATTTGTAAAATTGAAATACGTTAAGTTATATAAACTAGACTAGCTGTTACCCGTGACTTCGTTTACGCAACATTAAAATAATAATAAATACATTAATTAAGCAAAATATTTCACTCCCGATAATTAAAAACGTTAATAATTAACTAACTCTTTATCACATTTTATAGGAGTTACTTGCGGTATTTTTTACGGTATATTTTGTTATAGCGACCTTGACATAACTCAGTCTTAAAAAAGTGAAATTTTGTGCCAAATAATCGCGAAAATGAAATTGCAACCAATGCAAAAAGGAAGGCCAAATAAAATCGTGGAAATAGACGAATTGGATAAAAACAACTGTGAGTTTTAGCTGATAAACAATTTTACTTTTAACACCTTTGTGAAACGTTTTAACAGCCATCCTTCAAACAAACATTAATTGGAATTAGTATATGCTTTTTCTTTAAATAAAATTCTGCCTCCGTGGTTTAATGTATAGCTGAAACAAATCTCGCTTTCTAAATGACAGTATGTTGACAGGCAATTTTTGTTCTCCCGAATAAATTGATTCATGAAGTTTGAATATGTGAAAATATGTTTTTATTTTTCGGATAATTTACTGAAATCAAGATTTTGTTTTCACCATCTATCTATTCAAAGTGAAAATAAATTATGTTTTTCAGTTTTAATGAGAAAATGGTATAAAAAACATACTGATCTGTTTTATTTCTCCTTTTTCAAACACAAATATGGAGTATGTTACTTTCCGTTTTTAGAGAAACTTCATTAAAATTAAAAAAAAAAAAAAATCTTGGTATCTAATTTATTTTTTTTTAATTCTGAGAGTTAAGTCTTCGGATCAATGATAACCGGTATTAAGTAAATCGCGATGCGTTCGATAGTCTAGGAGTAGTTTCGAAATACAAACACACGGTCAGATTTTAATATAATAGATTCGTGTTCATTTTCCTTTTCTTAAAATTATGATGTGATTTTTAGCAGAAAACTCTCATCTGTATATAATGGATACTCATGCTTAATAACCAGTATAGATAAAAAAAAAAAAAAAAAACATTTAAATTTTTCGTTATAAATATGGCGTGAAACTCATCTACTTTATATGCTTACTGATCCTTGTATTATTAATGTAAGGAATTGATTCACATTCATTTTAAAACATATCGGAAAATTCCCGTTTTATTTCAAATATATATTTCCCCAGCGAAATCCCTTTTAAATGACATAATACTTGTTAATTTTCTTCGCCAAGCAATTAATTTCAATACTGGCATAGGGGAAATTATGTTATTTTAACGAAATAATATTAAATCTTTAGGTTTTATCAACAAAAATGGAACTATTAACATTCGTTATTTTTTTTTAGGTAATCGAGGTATTTCTTTTAGTTTTAAGAATGAAAATATTTTTTTCTCGCTATCCATGACATCATTTTCGACGCGGATAATATTGCAGAGCATATTATTGACATTTGCTAACCATTTTCTTTTGAAATTTCTTTTTACTTTTTTTAATTTTAAATAAAAAATACGGTATAGTTATATTAGCCGTGCTCAGACGGTAAAACACCACGTATTGTTACCATACAAAATAAAAAAATTGAAGAAAAAAAACCTATTTTATTTCACCAATCAAAGCATATCCGCTTTATTTTCCATGTATGACGTCATATTAGCCTGTTTCCTATGGTTACGCATATTGAAACCTTGTATTATTATCAAAAACTAAAAAAAGTACGTTTTATTTCTAATAATGTTATTTAATCTTTTTAATTCTTAATTTTTTTTATTTCATTTTTATTTTCCTCGTGAAAATTTTTCAATTGAATCTAAATTGTAGAGTAAAAATTATTATTCCGCGTTTTTAATTAGTTTTGGCAACGATAAAGTATTAGCAACGGTAAAGTAAATTTAACCATTTTAAGATATTATATGAAAAAATGTCCATTTATTCGCTATGAAAATAACGAAATTTGGAATTATTAAGAAAAATATTTGAATAAAATTAACAAAAACCAGCCTATATTCATAAGAGGGTTATAATCCACCTATAAGCAAAAACACAGGATCGTTAAATGCTCCATTTTGACGCTGGCTTCAGCCTAACATTTGCACACAATCAGATTTATAATATTATTAGGATTAGGATTCCGTTCCTTTTACTTACCCATCATACGTAGTATAGGGTAAGTCTTGTAATCGTTTTGAAAATCGAAAAATTTTTTTTGACGGATTTACACGTTTCAGACACTGGAGATTCCGAAAAAAATATTTTTAGAAAAAAAAAATTTGCCGTCCGTCTGTGTGTGTGTCTGTGTGTGTGTCTGTGTGTCTGTAAACGCTCTATCTCCCGAAAAAATTGAGATAGAGACTTGCAATTTGGTATGTACTTAGTATGTAATAATGGGAAGAAGCCTATTTCATTTCAATAACCTCGATTAACCGGAACAATTTTTTTCGGACTCTCGAAATATTCGTTCTGATGAAAGGTATATAAAAATTTTCGAAATTGTTTATTTTAAGAAATAAATATAAAAGACAATAAAAAAACATAAATTTTGAATAAAGCATGAAGTCGATCGGATAATTAGTTGCCGAGATATTTGGAATCCTATTTCCCACACTCTTCGATTTTTCATGACCCTGTATTTCATCCAAATTTCACTTCAAAGATATATTTTAATTGGAAATTTGACGCTTAATCAGATGCAATAAACCGCTAGTTAATAGGATTATTATTTTTGGAGTTATAAGGAAAAACCTCTTTCAAGCAATTCAGTAATCGAGCCTTTAAAGTTTCTGACGTCATCAAGCCACGATTTTATTTGAATTGCAATGCATTTTATAAGTAGTTTACACATTTTTATTTTAATATTTTACATTATGCATATCCATGATGGGTAAGTATTACGGTGGGCCCCAACGACTAGTTTTATTAAATGTTGGTTGTATAAAGTCAAATCTAATGAAAATTTATTTTAATCGTATATCTCTAAAGAAAATAATCACTCTGTTTAACAAGTTAAATAAAATTCTTGTTAAAAATTTTTCATTTGAAAGGAAAAAAAATCGTTAAAGTGCTATTATTGTATGTTTTTATAAATAATATTTATTAACTAAATTTAGTTATCTAAAACGTTTTATGTAATGATCTAAAACGTCTTATGTGTTGTTGTTGGTTATTTGTTACAGCCGATTATCTGCGCTAGGGATATAGGCCTCTGTGGGGGTCTTTCTAAGGGATCATAATCCGTATTCACGCAAGGTTCAAAGGAAACCACGTAATAAAAAGAAACCACGTAGAAAAATATTACGGTGAATACAATATTAAGCATTGGATTATATTAAATTCAATTCAATAACATAAATGAATATGGTATATGGTTAATATTTACACTGGTAAAAATCAATTTGCTCTCGTTTTTAAAATATTTGGACACGTTATTTTTCGTAATAAAACTAGAATCCTTTTTCGAATATAATGATTAGTTAATAAAAAAAAGAATCAGGCATACTGTTTCCGACAATTTCAATAAATAACATTTCACTGAGATTTTCGTAAATGTAAAAAAAATTCCTTTTAAATTATTATTTTGAATATTGAAGTAACCGTTGACATAATGTTGTGAGAGAAATGCGTTTGTAAATTAAAAAAAAAAAAAAAAAAACACGCAATTTACAGATGCAATAGCATTCATATTAAACCGAAACTATCGAATTTCTCCATAGCTAAAGAAAATTTCGCGCAAATAATTTATCTCATTCATTAAGACTATGATAATTGTCCGTAAATATAAACACACGTCTGAGATCTCCCATCACTCTGACTTCAAGCGATGAAAACACAACACGGCAAAATCCTAGAACAAGCAAAACACCCGATTTCAATTTTTCTGACGCACGCCAACCGAAAAATCGGCAACCTCCAAATTCTATCCAGTCAGAACGCAAGCTTTCGGCAGGCAAGCAGATACTTACACACTGCTTACGGCAAGCTTTTCCACAATGTAAACATCGATTTTATTTCGCTTTATGACTATTTACAAAGTTTTAGCAAGTTTTTCTTCACGATTTTTCAATTTTTACAAACTTTTAGCAATATTTTCCTCCGTATTTTTCTATTTTTGAAAATTTTTAGCAATATTTCCTCCGGATATTTTGTTTTTTACAAATTTTTAGCTATTTTTCCCTCTTTGCTTAAACTTTGTAAATTGTCACAAAACGGAATAAAATGAATGTTTATTTACTTCGTGAAAATTTTTTCATAGAAACTGGTGTAAATAGTGAGTTCTCTGCCACAAAGCACACAGATTATGATTAGGGAAAATCTGGAGATTTCTGATTTTTCGAATGCACGAAACTCATTCAAGCATAGTAACATATACATGTACGCTTCGCGTACATTAACCGAAAAAACTCCCTAGATGCATGTAACTCCCTATACAGCAATCTCTAGAATGCATGAAATTTATTCAAACAGCGGTTAGTAAGTTATATGTATGTACGCTTCGTGTACATTAACCGAACAAAACAAACCCTCTGGATGCACAAAACTCGCTGTTCAGCACTCTCTAGAATGCATGAAATTCATCCAAACAGCTTATATTAATGTACGCTTCGCGTACATTAACCGAAAAAACCCTCTGTGAATGCACGAAACTTGCTGTTAAGCATTCTCTAGAATGCATGAAATTCATTCAAATAGCGGTTATTAACTTATATTAATGTGCGCTTCACGTACATTAACCGAAAAAAAACCCCTCTGGATGCAAAAAAATTCCTATTCAGCACTCTCTAAAATGCATGAAATCCATTCAAGCTGCGGTAAGTAATGTTCGCTCCAAAATCGGTTAATAGCAATCGCTGAAAGTGCATAAAATACATCTTATTAAATAAATTCAACAAAAATGCGTTTACCTTTATTTCTCATTTTTCGTTTTTTTAATATTTTACAGGAATTATCCTTTATGACACACGGCAAAACGTCAAACAATTAAACTTCATAAAACACATTTCACAAACGTAATTCAACAAATCCGACACACAACAAACCAACCCACAGACAATAGAACCATATTCTAGATCTAGAATATTCTAATCTGTCAACCAACCAATCCAATCCCCTCAGAAACATTACGAAACAGCTCAGTTTCCAGAATCATGCATTCTGCCCGTGCCAGAACCGAGCACAGGAGGCGTGGAAAAAATGCCGTGGAAACAAACCGGTAGCAAGAAAAACTCATTTATCGCTTCGCCAAAATCGACGCCGCCAAGCGTCTCGCTTGTTTTAGGATTTAACCCAGATTTCTTGGTGGCCGAGTTTATAACATGATTAACTTCCACGGGAAAGATAGTGGGTTCAATTCCCGACTGTTCTATCACTGAAAAAATATTCGTTTAATTAACGGTTGCTTCTAAAACTGGTGTCACTAAAAATTAAAATGATAGAAAAAATAATTTAAAACGCTTCAAGAAAAGAAAATAAACAAATAAAATTTAAAGTATTTTAAAAAATAAATAAAATCTAAAAATAATTTAAAATAAATAAATTCCCTCCCCCCTCTAAAACGAACGAAATCTACATGTCTGATCCTGTACATACCTTATCTCTCACAGCTTAATCACTTCCGATCTTAAAACAAACACCTCAAACCTGTTATCAGCCCTTCCGGTTCAAACATGCTCCAAACCAACCTGTTATCAGCACCTGCAACCTTCAGTGACCTTCAGATGTCTTCACCACTGGCTCAGAACTGTTGTTCTTACACTCCTTTTACAGATACTGTCGAATGAATTTTGCTTAAATATATTTTTATTAGGGTTTCGTTCATCTCATTAAACCCTATTACTCCCGCTCTGTTGTCTGTCCGTCACAGAGCCGTTCTCAGAACCTATATAACTTACAGAGTTGAAAATTTGTGTATATATAACTGAACATCTGCTATGGAGCTCAAAATATTAAAATTTGAAAAAATCGTATTATTTTAATAAATAAAGATAAAAAACCAAAATTCTAACAGCCTTTTCCTATTAAATTTAAACATTTTTCGTTATAGCAGTTGCCAACAATTAAAAATCCACAATAAAATTCTTTCTACAATAATTAATTTTCTATTGAAAGATTTCCACGTGAAAAATGAAAATGAAATAAAAAGTTTCACCAATTGAAAAAAAAAAAGATTATGATGTCATATGGGTAATAAAACGGAAATAATAATTTCTCATTAATACAAGGAGTTTGAGTATGTGTATGTACAGAAAGGAGATTAATATCACGTCATTAGAGAATTAAAAAGAAAATTAATCTGACGTCATATCGGAAGTTTAACGGATTTCTCAAATGTTTGAGAATAATACAAAGCGAGTATCAATATGAGTAACAGAGAATAGTAAATATATGAGTTTGAGGAACGTATTGAATCATGATAAAACCCGATTATGGAAATATTCGCATATTTTAACATTTTGAAGGTGTACAACATGTTTAATTTCGATTTTTTTTTTTTTAATATCGCATTTAGTCCAAATGACAGATATTATTCTTCGCCTGCTATTGGGCTGGTTTAGATATTCGAAAAAACGAAAAAATAGACCGGTAAATTTTTACTTTATAAAAAAACATGACTTTTTTTTTTTTGCTAAATGAAATTTATTTGGTATTATTAAAGAAAGGATAAGGTGTTTTGGAAGGAATATTAAACGAAACCCTTTGTGCGACCTTCGATCACACTTACCCACTTGTTAATATATCCTACCAGATATTCAATTTAAAGTTTCGTTTAAAATTTAGATTTCTAAAATTTCCATAGTTTAAGTTTTAGGAATTATTATTTATTATGCAATAACTGATTTTTTTTTTTCTTTTGCAGGAAGGGTAAATGATTTACACTATTGACGTGGCTGTCTTTTATATCAGTTATTGAAAATAATGTGTAAAAAAGACTCCTGTGAGATAAAGACTATTTTTCCAAGGTAGGTTAATTTATAATAAATATTACGTAATCTTGCATTCTGAAACAGTTCAACATGTATATTATAATAATAACATTTTCGTTGTGTTTCGAGTAGGTAAGTTTGAAATTGTATGGTATTTTGGAATAACAGTTACTTTTTAAATTATACAGAGGAGGTTAACGATTTGAAGTTCTGTCATGGTGTTTAATAGAAGTTGGGCATTTTGTATTGTTATTTAATTTTATTTAGTGGGTTATAATTTTCTTAACAAGTACAGGTTACCTGTAGAAATTGCACGTTCGTGTATTTTCTTTAGTGTGCCTAGGTATCCCTGGCAGTTGCAAGATTCTGCACATAGATAAATTGTCCATTTTCGATGCTTAAATTTACTAGAGATCTTTCTTCCCTATCTTTCTTTTGCGTATCAGTTGGTATTGGAATTGGTGGATCTTCTGTAATTACATCGAATAATTCTTTCGCTAGCAACATATCAAATTTAAACTTCAGTCAAATTAGTTGCTCAAACTTAATTTCAAAAAGATTTGACTTTATATGGGTAAACTTCCACCTTATTTTAAAATTAAATGAATCTCATGTTAGTAAAAAGTCCTTCCGGCCTGTACCGGGAGGAAAAGGTAGCTTTCCTATATCTTCGTTTTAAATTTTAGCTAATGTTACACGAAAACAGCAAGTTAAAATGCAAAGAAACGTTTACAAAAGATTCGTTAATACTGAATTTGAATAAGAATTTCGCCAAATTATTGAGCAATAGCCAAATTGGCTTCATTTATAAAGACTTATTTTGGTCGCCAAATTTGGCGATATTTCGCCAAATCTCCCAAATTTTGACAATTTTGTTGCCAATTTTGTCGCCGATGTCGCCAATTTTGGCGCTAACGGATATGAATATATAGTTTTATGCGTATGATTGGAAAAATTATTACAACAATGAAAGAAAATAATTTGAGAGAAATCGCGTTAAAGTGCTGTTTTGTTTCAAAATGTCAGTCACCCTAGAATTTAAAACTGCTCTATCTCAGCCATTTTTTAAGATAGAGGTAAACCAAAAAGTGCTCTGGAATCCTTGTATCAAGGCCTAACACGTAATTAAAAAATAAATTTGAATTTTTAACTTTTTTGTATATTTATTTTAGTTTTAAATTTTTAAATGGCCGCCATCTTGAAACAAAATGGCGGACCAAGCTGGCCAACGAACTCAGTCGAGACATTGGTGACCTTAATACACACAATTAGTTTCATCAAAATCGATTTATAAATACGAGGGTTATTGTATGACATAGGTCAGATATATATATATATATATATGGATATATATATATATATATATATATATATATATATATATATATATATATATATATATATATGGATATATATATATATATATATATATAAATCAACATTTGAACGGAGGGTGGTTTTGGGGTCTGGGGGTCATGATCGGTGAAAATATATCGAAATTTTCCAGAACTGCTTTCTTCCGAACGGCTGCAATAGGTAGCTTTATACTTTTTTGTATTGAAAGCTACCTAAAAGAAGAGTGGTTTTCAAATATTTTGAAATGTAAAATAGTTTTATAAAACATATGTAGGAATTATCACTTACATTCAGTTAAGTCCGTTGCAGGGCATCTACAATTCGTGCATCGATTTATCGAAAGGCTCGGCTGGCGTTGGAATGCGCTTCCTGAAATTAGTAAGTCCTACGTTGCAGTTTGGCGTTTTAGTTCAACTGCGTGACAATCTTTTTGACTTACCATTGCAAAAGACTAGTTTTGAGCGCTATGATTCTATAGCAGTAGTTTAGGAAGGAATTAAGAAAGTTTTTCTTATTGCTTCGCAGAAATGTTTTTCAAAATTTGTATGACCTTGAAAAGAGTCTTTTGTGTATGTTCGAGACAACAGGGACGTATGACCGAAACTGTAAAAACTGCTGTATTGAGAACATAAAAGAGCACACAACATCAATAGCAGTGACTGTTTACATTTAGCATGCTCGGCGTAAGTTACGGATTGTCCCCGTTCAGTAACGGCTACTTTGGTACCGCAAGCACCCACCATATGAGCATCAACAATTTGTTCAGATTTAAATTCACTTAGCTCAGACATAATGCACTCACAACTGCACAGATCATTATTCTGGCAATGACTGACAGTTTCAACATATTGAGGACATTGTACATGTGATGTTAGTAGGAAAATACAACACCACCACCTACAGGTTTGGCTAGGATCAACATTTAGATTTAAGCATTCATTTCATGAGGTGTTTCCATATTTTTGCCCAACCTCTGTAGCGTTGCAGCCAATGATATCCAAGGGGCTAATCAGGTAGATCTTCGCTATGAGGAATTTAGGCGAATTTCACCCCGTGGCCAAGTACACAAACACGTTAAGCTAGGCATAATGCCCGGCAGGTAGGGGCCTTGTCTGCGGTTCAATAATAATAATAATTCTGTTGTGAATCATGTATGTGTAAAGCAGACGTGAAAGCGTAAAAGCAAGCCCGGGCAAAAGTATACTTAAGACCAAAAAGGCTCATATTATAATTCATAATATGAGCTCATACGTATAATATCATATACTTCATAATATGAGCTCATATCGAATTTTTTTTTATATATATACCCTTCCTGAAAGTTATTAGCATGTACGTTTGTAATTATTTTTTCTTATCAATGTAATCAGTCCCTTCAAGCAGTATAGTTCATTTACAGAGATACTCAAAAGAAATTCGTTACATTATGGTCCATATGGAAAAATCGTTTGCAGTGAATTTTAACGATGTGAGATTGTTATAAACATATTAAAATTGATATACATACATATCACTGAGGTGCATAACAAGATGCTTATCGTTGAATATGGTGTGTGTAGCAGTTATCATTCGTATACAGGGACACAAAAAAGTTATCGGCTACTGAACTCTCTTTGATCGATAATTGCTAGAGCTGCGTTTTCAGCTTTTGTAAGCGTTTTTAAATTTAACTAATTTCATGCACATGTGTGTATAAATTACTTGGTGTACATAAATTATATATACAGTAAAATCCCGTTACAACGAATTCCATTACAACGAAAAATCCCGTTATAACGAAATGCAAGCGAGTCCCGTTTTGAAATGTTTTCAAATAATGTTAACATAATCTCAGTATAACGAAATATTCAATTTTTTATAATCTCGTTAGAACGAAATAATATGACACGGCAAATACTTTCAGTTGTACATTTTTATCGCTTGACAATTTTTGTTTTCGATGCCTAGTCTTAGGGACAATCAAGCTTATCTCTAAAGCAATCGCTTTTCTCCGAGCTTTGTTGTAAAATCGGTGTGCATAGGCATTTCACTGCAGAAGGAATGTTTCCTTTGTTCGCTCTCCCCTTTTCTCCACCCCTTTTTCTTGGAAGTCCAAGTAAGCTGTAACCAATGTAGGCAAACTTAACAAAACGTGAAATGAGTATTGCACATTCCCCCTTCCCTCTCCTCCCTACCTGAATAACTTTCGCAAAGGAATTTCCAAAGCTCGAAATCAGTTTGAAAATTTTCATCTTACCAGTAGGTCATAAAATGGCGGCTGTTAAGCGAAAACAGTTTAGTTTGGAAGAAAAAAAAGCCATAATTTCTGAAGTTGAGAAAGGAATGAAAAAATCTGATGTTGCTAGCAAATATGGAATTTCGCCGTCTACTTTATCCACTTTTCTAAAAGATAAAGAAAGCATTTTGAAAAAAATTCAAGTTAAAGTCTTTGATCCAAGCAGAAAACGAATTCGAAATGCCCAGTTTCAAGATGTGGATAGTGCTGTTTACAAATGGTTTATGGATGTTCGTTCTAGAAACATCCCTCTAAGTGGCCCTTTAATTAGAGAAAAAGGTTTGGAATTTGCAAGAATGCTAAACATTGAAAATTTTCAAGCCAGTGTCGGATGGTTGAATCGATTCCGAGAAAGATACGGTATAGTGGCAAAATGCATTTCAGGAGAAGCAAAAGACGTCCCAGTTGAATTTGTAAACGAATGGCGTAAAGGTGAAATACAAAAAATAATCAAGACGTATCGTCCTAACGATGTTTTTAATGCCGATGAAGCCGGAATATTTTTTCAGTTAGAACCAAGGAAGACTTTAGCGTTAAAAGGAGACAAGTGTATTGGAGAAAGCTTTCCAAACAAAGGATTACAGCCCTATTTTGCTGCAACAAATCAGGAACAGAAAAACGAAAAGTACTCATAATCGGCAAATCTGAAAAACCCCGTTGTTTCAAACATTTTAAGTCCTTACCATGCATCTACAAAGCCAACAAAAAATCATGGATAACGCAAGGATTCTTTAATGAATGGCTGATAAATTTTGATAAAGATATGCAAAAACAAAAACGTAAAATTCTTCTACTCATAGACAACTGCACAGCACACAATGATCCTCCTATATTGAATCACATTCGTGTAGAGTATTTCCCGCCTAACTGTACTGCAATACTTCAGCCTCTTGACCAAGGCATTATCAGAGCCGTAAAATCACGATACAAAACTATGTTATTAAAACGCATTCTCTGTGATCTGCAAAATAACGTAAACAGAAAGTGCAACATGAAAGAGGCAATTGATATGATCTGTGGATCGTGGGATGATATAAGCCAGAAAACAATAGCCCACTGTTGGAAACACGCGCAGATTGACCAGGATTTAAATAAAGAATCGACGGCTCAAGGATCTAGCGATGTAGTACATGATGAGGAGCAGACAGTCGAATATGAGATCGAATCCACTTGGAACTTAGTAAAAGAAAAATCTGGTGTGTCTCAAAGCATAAGCTTTAAAGATTTTTTAACTGCAGATGACAATGCTGCAACTTGTTATTCATTAACAGAGACAGATATTGTGCAGTCTATTGTTGATGATCGCATTTTAGAAAATGATGAAGAAAGTTCTGAAGATGAAGAAAATGAGGTTTCAAAAGTTACATCTGCTGAAGCCTTAGAAAGCTTAGAAAGAGTGCGCAATTTTATTTCTTTACAGAGCAGTGTACCAGATAACATTTTTTCTAATATTAATCATGTACATAATTTTGTATTGTCCGCAGCTTCAAACTCCCTTGTACAAAAAAAAATCACTGATTTTCTGCATTAAATTTTTTCTTGTACAATTTGAAGATCATTGAAATGGTGGTAAGTCAATTTTTCAGTTCTATAAAAAATATTATACATTGTATTATACTAACTTTACGTTATTAGAAGGTACTACTAATTTTTATTACTATTTTTAATAATTAATTATCTACTAATTTGTATTATACTACTATATTTTTATAATTAACTATGATATGAGGATCTGAATTGAAATGTTTAATTTTCTATTGAATTCCGTTACAACGAAATTCCCGTTACAACGAATAAAATTTGCGGTCCCGTGAAGTTCGTTGTAACGGGATTTTACTGTATCATATAAAGGGCCGTACAAAAAAAAAAATCCATTTATTGACGAAAATTAATAAAAGGCTTTGTAACTGTCTTAAACATTTCCTAACTGAACTAAATTTTAGCATACTATGTAATACATACAGGGTGATTATAAAAAAAATTATCCCGATATATGAACCCCTAACTGTCAAACCGTTCACAGAAGCTGAATGAAATTCTGGCCTAAAATATTTTGAGGAACGCGCTTAAGAATGATGTGAAAAACAACAGTTAAATTCTAACATTTACGGCTACAGTGACAAAATGTCGAAAATTTCAAATGGCAACACCTACTTTTTTTTATTGGAATGTGATCTTCACAGTGAAAAACCATAAAAAGCGTTGGAACGGTACCTGTAGCACGAAAATCGCCGGCGCTAGACAGACTAAGAAGAAAAGTGAAAACAACCAATAAAGGACAGAGAAGCAACAGAAAGTAAAACATTTTATTGTTCAGTGCTATCCACCATCTGCTGCATGTAAAGTGTCGTCGTGCGTGAAATGGAAAATGTATGAAACACAATAAAATGCTTTGTTTTCTGTTGGTTCTCTGTCCTTTATTGGTTGTTTTCACTATTCTTCTTAGTCTGTCTAGCGCCGGCGATTTTCGTACTACAGGTACCGTTCCAACGCTTTTTATGGTTTTCCACTATGAAGATCACATTCCCCCCCCCCAAAAAAAAAAAAATAGGTGTTGCCATTTGAAATTTTCGAAATTTTGTCACTGTAACCGTAACTGTTAGAATTTAACTGTTCTTTTTCACCTGATTCTTGGGCGTATACCTCAAAATACTTTAGGCCAGAATTTCATTCAGTTTCTGTGAACGGTATGACAGTTAGGGGATCATATATCGGGATAGATTTTTTTACAATCACCCTGTATACAAATCGATAGATCATGTACAGGAATTCACAAAATAATTGAAATTATTTTCCGGCTACACTGCACACAGATATTTTACACTCTTTTATTTAACTGAACTTGGCTGTGTATTTACAGATGGAATTTTGTAATGTTTTTATCAAAAATGTTTTTACATGTTAAAATTAAAATTATGTTTACATTTGTGTTTCGAGTGACAGTAAAACTTATGAGTAATTTTAGAATTTAATTATAAGTAAATAAACTAACTTTATTATTTATTCCGTCAACTGGCTACACATGATAAATCGAAAAATATTCTTTATAGTTACGATTTGACACGAGTTACAACAACGATGAATTTCATTATACACCAAACCAGGCTCGCCAAAAGAAGGCCAAATGGCAGTGAAATTGCAAACATCATAACAATTTCAGCAAATTGGTGAAATAATTAAACACAAAAAATTAGAAACTATAAATAAAAATAAAAGAGTAATTTATTAAATTTTTTATGCTTTATACAATTAACAGTTTCATATTAATTAGATTATATTTATGCGTAGGAAAATCAATTTAGAAATCCTGCGATGATAGATTAAATAAAGCAGTGAATTTCCCATTGACAAGTTTTGTGCCCACGTTAAATCAATGAATTAAGTCAATAGAAATATTAAAACAATGTAATAGAAATGTAGGATTTACTAGGTCGGACACTCTTTTAATGGTGATTGATAGCAAAACTTATTCTGTCAGCAAAACTTTTTTATTTTTTAGGTACTTGGAGACGTTTAAGAACGAGGAATCACATGAAGAAGTCAAAGAAAATGAGAATTGCGGCTGGCAATTGCAGAAGGAAATCTCAATAACAGGTATTACAATATAGTTTGTATAGAAAATCCCGATGGATACGCAGCGTCATATTCAAGCGGATCCAGATAACGAACAAGAGCGTCATAATCGAACAAACAGTGAACAGAAATGATGTAACGGGGTATAGTTTGCCGAGTAATCTTGCGTAGGATCAAACTATTTCGTGCGTATGACGTGTCGGCATGCCTACAAAATTTTGGCGGCATTTGGCTTTCTTTTCGCTGGATCGGAACATCCAATTTCCATCATTTATGTATGAAGCTATATGACTATTCTCATACCAATGTCTGCTGCAATCTGACGCTGCGTACGCATTCGAACCAGTATTTCTTAGCTTCTGTAATATGTCTACCTTTAATATAAAATCAGCTAACAACGATTTTCCTTACAGAAAAAAAACAGGCAATACCACTGTGTGTGCTGCATTTTAATAATTGAAAACATATGCTATATAAAAATGGCATACTTGACCTTAAACCAACAAAATCACAATTAAATGCCCACGGAGGTGATTGAAAAATTAATTTAAAAGGCCATAACCGCATGTCGACTACAAAGAAATATTGAAAAGTAGAAAATAAATGAATAAGAACTCATTAAAAAAAGTTATTTTAGTTATACTGAGCTCAATAATCCGCCAATGTTGCATTCATTCGCAGTATTTCCGTTAAAAATTTCCGTACCGGGAGAATATTAATTTTATATTAAGAGTATTTATATACAACAGATCCGTCCGGGATGTCCCCTGATAGCTTTGGGGCCCTCCCGTGTAAGATAAGAAAAAATTAAATAGCATAAAAAAGAAAGAAATCACTGTAATTATGTTCTGTGCTGGTTGCACCCCATAAATCATTAAATCCACATTTGCTTTTATTTGGAGCCTTCACTGCAAGGGGTCTTGTGCACTTCACGCCCATAAAAAGAAATAACGGCAATTATTGAAATTTGTTCCCCCATTCGATCGTGTTTTATGCTCTTCCCACCAATAAGACGTTAAAACGACAATCAGTGTAACATGGGATTCACTATAATTATATAATTAAATATTTCCTGGTATATTCTCAAATTAAATTAACATGACGCCATAAGTCACTGAGGAATAATAAAATAAATATTTTTTGGTCACCGTAGAAATACATTGGAGGACAAAAACTGTGTGAATTATATGTCCTTATTCTGAAAATCAACAGAAAAAAAATTCAAAACATTTATATTGAACAATTTCAAAATTTGCAAGGAAAAATCGATTTTTAAAAATTTGTAATAATTTTTCATATGTTCTCTACAATCAGGAATATAAAATTCAATATTGGATGACCAATATTTGATACCAAAATCGTTTAATAAAAATTAATTCTAATTTTTCAAAAAGCAACTTTAAAAAGATGCAAACAATCAAAAATTCTCTGTAGGAGTTCAAAATACTTTTTGTAAAAAAAAAAAGATATCTTACGATAAAATATTGTTACAGATTGCGATAAAATATTGAAATCAGCTTGCTTTTTGGATTACCATAAAATCACCGGAAGAAAATTAGAAAAAAAAGCGAAACTTCGCCTTCGTATAAAATATTAATTAAGAATGTAAGTGCAAAAAGTATGAACTGCTTTCATTCAATTTTGCAGATTTTTATGTACGATGGATATTCCTGTACGTGGACTCCACACACGCACGGGTATGCAAAAACGCATCATTTAATTAATAAATTAAATTTACTTAATACAGAAACATCAGCTGATATTAAAGCTAGAATATTGTCTTTATATTGTAAGTACAATGGAAGTGCGAAATATTTTGTATCAACATTTATGTAGTATTGTCCAATGTTGGGACATTATATTAAACGATACTAGGTACCAATAAAAGCATTATTAACCCAAACCTGTTTTATTAACCATCTGAATGTCCAGCAAAACGGAAAATTTGTAATGTTGTTTTCTCTGTACGCTATTTTAAACTAGCCGCCACTGGCGACCAGTTTGGTCTCCCTTAAATGTATGTTAAACATTGCAATACGTTACATTTATTTATAATTTAATTTTCCCTTAATCCTTCGCCAAATCGGAAGATTCTAATAGACAAATCATGAACTTTTGCGATCATGGTAGCATTTCGCATATTTTTTTGGGCACAGGTGTCACATACGCACGTTGGCGCGATTTCCCCCCCCCCCCCGCCAATTTGGCGAAAACTTTGTTATGGAAATTGTTGTTTATTTACTTTTAATTTTAATTTTAATTCTATAAATTATTTTTTATATGTATAGCAATATTTATTTACATCAAACTATAATTTATTTATTTTTATTTCCATTTTTAAATATGAGTATTTTTGTTAGCCGGGAGCAGATGATAAATCGCCAAGTATTGTTCCCATCACCATCATTCATACTACATTAATTTAATTTTAAATTTTAAATTATAAACCTGTCACTTATTTCATTTAAAATACTTAACTTTAATTTAAAATGCTTATATTACATAAATTAAAAATACATGGCGTTCACACTTTTCATTTACAATAAAAAATAAATAAATAAATAAATAAGAAATAATATCATAAATCAACACATTTGATTTCAAAATCAAAGTATCGTTTCTAATTTGTACACGCGATAAATAAAAGCTGTATTAGCGATTTTAAAAATGCTAAAAATCTGATTCATTAATTATTATTACATGAGTTCAATTTACGTCAAGAAAAGAACCTGAAGGAAGTTGAGTTGTATAGCACATAATTATGGTAAACTTTGATTATCTCACTGGTGCGAATTATTTTTTTGACGCGAGGCAGCGGTCTAAAAATTCATTCGCGGAGAACTTGCTTTGCGAATGATTACCTCCATGGTTTAGCATTTTAAATGTTCACGACGAATCAATCTTTTTTTTTGTTTACTTTCATGAATAGAGAATTTGAACTCCGAATCTAATTTCGACTGAAGTTATTGCAGAATATATACATAATTGAACGTAAGTCATCTCTCAAATATTAATTTATTTTGAACGATCTTTCTTAAAATGTAACTTTTATGCAGTTTTATTCGAAAAAATAATTTTGAATAAAAATGGCCGCCTGGCATATGAAAAAGTGAAACGGCCATCCCGGAACTGTTGATGACAGTCACATGACTTACGCTTTTATTTTAGAAGATGCTAAAAAAGGATGATTATTTCAACATTATATATAAAATAATAATAATTATTATATATGAATGTAATCCGTATGAGAGTATTAATCATTACTCAGTGCATTAAATCAAATTATATCCGTAAAATTATATTAGTTTAAATAATGCTTGTATTGCAGTAAAACCCGAAGCTTAGTGGATGTATTAACAAGGTCGTGTGAGTAAGAGGGCTAATAGGATGATTTCTTTTCTCATAAACAAGTCTGATAGGATAAATTATATAATATCCAGGAAAAAGTTTGAGATCAGATAAAATAAATAAATGAATCTAATAATATTATTATTTTGACAAATCGGTGTCTATATGACGAGATTAGACCAGATTATAAACATATGATAAATTATAATAACCTAAACATAAACATATATACATTAGTCCAGATTATAAACATGACCAGATTATAAACGTATCAAGTTTCAGCAATTTTATATCAGATTTCATTAAAAAAAAGTTGCATATAATTTCATATACGGGAAATTGTTAAAGACGCAATAAAAGGTGAAAACGTCTATTAAATGTGACACTTTAAAATTAAATATTTTTCGTGTTTTAATTTTAGGTTTTGGTGAAATTTCTAAATCCAAAAGCTGTCTCCGAAGGGCAATTAAGCTGTTTGTATTTGTCATTTGTACGGTTGGGTTCTTGTACCAGGCATGGACATTTCTACAACTATATCTAACTTATCCAACATCACTAGATATTAGTGAAGAATATCCTGATTCATTTGGTGCTCCAGCTATCACGATATGTAACAGAAACAGGTGAGTATCTAGCAGATAATACTTATATGCTCATATCAAAGAGTAGCACCATATGGTTTGATAAGGTTTTGGAGAAAACTATAAATGGCCAACTTTTCATTTTACCCCCAGATAGTGTCTATTTAATAACTTTTTAAATCAATTGATTTATTTTGCAATAAGCCTCCTTGCTATACAATGAATCACTTTGTTAGTAATTTACTATTTATGTTCCAAATTTTTTTTAATTTCACTTTCCAAAGCATTTTTCTTGATTTTTTTAAAATATGCTTTTAAATGTCTTTACACAAAATTCTTTACACAATAATATTTCAAATTTTAATTGATTAAAAGGCGCATAGCCAACATATTGAAAAAGTACCCAAGCCGGGACTCGAATCCGGGTCATCAGTACAGCGCACTGACGTTCTAACAACTGAACCACTTGGAACGATACTCAGCCTGGCACTTTCTCACTATATTATTCAATTATCGATGCTGAATTTTCTTTGGTTTCGTGTTTGCCCCAGGGTTGGTGGCTCACGAAAAATATTCCATCTTGTGTTGCGTTTGCAGCCTTGCCAACATGTTATATTTAGAAAATGCCAGACTGAGTATCGTTCCAAGTGTTCAGTTGCTAGAACGTCAGTGCGCTATACTGATGACCTGAGTTCGAGTCCCGGCTTGGGTACTTTTTTTCTCTATGTTGGCTATACGCCTTTTAAGCAATTAAAATTTGAAATATTATGAATGCAAGGCGTAAGAAATTTTCTATGGAAAATTTTCCAAGTAGTAAATATAGAAATATTTTTGTTTAGTATAAAAAATAATATTTATGCATCATGATCATGTAAAAGATCTAGAAATCTTTATAAATACAAGGTGGCCATAATTAAACTGACGGTACTCAGAGTGTTTTGTAGCGCGATCTAATTGCGAGAATGGCGCCAAATTTTGTAGGAAGATTAAACAAGACGGGGGACGAAGAATTCCACGAAAAAAAAATTAGTTCCAACAGTCACCGCCAGTGGAATATGTAGCACTGTGTATTCGAAAAAGAGAGTTTCAAAAAAAGAATCAATAATGAAATAAAATTACCGTTTATTTAGAACATCCAACTCGGGTTCGATGTGGCCGCCGTTTTTGTGGACCACATATTGCATTCTGTGCACAGCATTTACAACAGCAGAGAATAACATGTCTGCAGGAATCTCCCGTAAAGTTCGCGATATGTTATCCTTCAACGTAGCCAGGTCCTGGATACCTCCGTGATAGACTTTGGACTTTAGGTAACCCCATAGCCAAAAGTCGCAGGGTGTAAGATCAGGGGACCGAGGTGGCCATGCAGTTGGAAAACAGCGGCTAATGACTCTTTTTGTTGTGAATTTCTGTCGTAGCAGCTGCTGTACCCGCAAAGCAATATGTGGAGGGGCTGCATCTTGCATGAAAATGATTTTCTCCAGGCACTGTCTTTGCTGAAGTGCCGGAATAACAAAGTTGCTTAACATTTGGCGATATTTGTCTCCGGTAACAGAACAAGTTACAGGTCCTGTCGGAGTAATGTTCTCATAGAAGAATGGACCTATGATCATATCTGCTGTGAAGCCACACCAAACAGTTATCTTTGGTGAATGCAAATTAATTTCCTTGAATGCTCTTGGTGACTTGTAATCCCAAATTCGGCAGTTCTGGGTATTTACAGTTCCATTCCGGTAAAAGTGAGCCTCGTCTCCCCGTAAGATTTTCCAGGGCCAAGCATCATCCAACTCCATTCTGGCAAGAAAAGTGAGAGCAAAAGTCAATCGCTTATCATGGTCGGTGAGACGTAACTCTTGTACACGGCTGATCTTGTACGGATAGAAGTGGATAATCTTTCGTAGGATTTTCCATACCATACAATAAGGAATATCCAGATTCCGAGCTATCCCACGAGCGCTGGAAGTGGTAGCAATATTGTCTCGTGCTCTGTCGACAATCGCCGTTGCTACTTCTTAGATTGTATCCTGTGATACAGGTTTTCGTCCTCTGCCTGACTGAACATTTAGAGAACCTGTTTTCTCAAACTTCTCAACCATTGCTTTTAAACCATTAACTGACAAAGGACCGTTACCTTTACGCATTTTTTTGTGTTTTCTAAAAGCACAAAGAGCGGCTGGCTCATTGCACTGGTTGAGATAAAAGAATTTGACTAGTAGAGCTCGCTCGACTAAAGAAGGAGACATTATGAAAGATAACTTTCAACGAAATTGCTTCTAACAGTAGCACATTACCTTTTAAATCTGAAGAGGCTGGCACAGGATCAAAAGATGTAACGTGAAATTTGAATAAAGAACTTCTTCTTCAGGTGTTGCTTTCTTTGGGGCTCTGTAAGTGAAATTGCAGACAAAGAAACTTTAGCAGTGTTTATGTAAATTTTTAGCTTTTTATAAACTGTTACCATTTTAAGCTTGGATTAAATTTCTAAATTCGTTAAATAAACGGTAATTTTATTTCAGTATTGATTCTTCATTTTTTGAAACTCTCTTTTTCAAATACACAGCGCCACATATTCCCCTAGCGGTGACTTTTGGAACTAATTTTTTTCGCGGAATCTTTCGTCCCCCGTCTTGTTTAATCTTCCTACAAAATTTGGCACCATTCTCGCAATTAGATCGCGCTACAGAACACTCTGAGTACCGTCAGTTTAATTATGGCCACCTTGTACTAGTATAACTGCTAATCGTTATGAATTCTATAACGCGTTTTCTTTTCTTATGTATTTTGTGTACCAGGGCTTCAAGGGTTAAAGTGCCTTTATAAACAATGATGACATATGCATAGTATGCATATTCAGATTGAACATTTTCTGAGACTCAAACTGTGACAACCCACATTACATACTTTGTCGACACGCACCTGGACGAGTTCGCTTAGATGAGTTATGTAATTAAACGAACATTACCGTCTCGAAAATTGCAGGCATACCAAGTTTTTGTAAACAATCCTCTTTGGATCAATAATATTTTGTTCGCCTTATGTCGCCATGCTGATAAATTAAAGTATTCTGTTATTTATATTTTATTCCTTCATCTATTGTTCACCATCCTGCTCTCTGTCGCGCCTACCGGTGGGATATTGTATTTTTTCAAACCTCTATAGAGGAGACAGGGACGGGGGCATCTATATTCTACAGAATTTGTTCCTAGTTTGAGCAGCCACTCTGGGGCACTAAAGTAAAAGAAAGTTAGTTACATTTTATATTCTATGTTTATTAAAATAAATACAGTGTTGCGAAAATGAAACTTTCTTAATTTAGATAGGTGCTGTATGGGCCACAATGAGAACAAAATTTTAGGTACTTCAGAGTACGTGCTCGACATTTATTAAAATAATTGTTTAAACAATATCGATAGACATAGCTGTATAACTTTTTAAACTTTGTTTGCATAAGCAAAAATTCTGCATTACTTGCACAAATGACAAATTCAATAAAAGTTAAGAACAGACTGTGCACCGCAGCAGTTTAAAGTTAGCTAATGCGAAATTCAAACCTTGAAGGGAAAACGTTTTTGATATATAACCTTTTCTTTTACCATGTTGAAACTACAACTGGTTACATTAGAGCAGAAGTTCTAAAAATTTTACACGGACCTACCATTAAATTGTAACACTACTATGCTTTTGCCATACCATCAAGTGCTGAAAGGAATCAGTGCTAACAGGAATAGAATTTTAGCAACAAAAATTGATGGACATCCTCTTTCCCTATTTTCTTTCTCTACTGATAACCTTTAGAGGAGCGAAATGACTTTAAAATTGCTAATATAGAAAGTTATACTAAATACACAAACATATTCTACAAATTTCACAGAAGACAATGGTTATTCCGTTCATCTGAGTAAAAGAAAACATTGTTCATGCATTATTAAAAAAAAGAAATCAAAAACACCGTAAAATGATAGCAGAATATGTTCCTTTTTCCTTTTTTTTTTTTGAGTGACGATGACAGATTATCTTTAATGAAAAAGCTATTTTCGATTAAAAAATACAGTTTCTTGATTTTCAGTGAATAAACGAATAGTGAAATAGCCATTGAAATCTGTTATATGACATTAACATTATTTATTTATATCACTCTCCAATTCAGAATGTACTTTTAGTATTTTCGTCTACGCAATACAATTATACAAAAGCAATATTGATGAAATTGTTTCTGTTGCTACTAAGTTTACAACGCAGAATATTCTTCCGAAGGTTTTGTATTACCATGGCTAAGGAAAGTATTGTGTGAAAACAGAAAATAGAGAACTCTTTCACTTGTTCTTAATTCCATCCCACATTTTAGAAAATTTGCGTACTATAACAGGTACGTGTATAATAGTTTGGGAAACTTTGCAGTAAAGCATTCTCCCTGCGAAAAAAATTCACGCAGAACACTTTTTACTTGCTTTTATTTAAATTTCTTTTTATGTCCGTTGGACTCAAATTTTGCACTCTAATTCGAACACTTTTACTGTGGTACAATTGAACTAATATTTGGCAGTCAGATGCATTTCCCGGTGACAATACAATATTCTGTAAAAAGGATATTTAAAATATGCGTTCGCCACCTTTTAGGGGGCAAAACAGTTTTTCAATTTAATACGAGGGTCAGTCGGAAAATAAGATTCCCCTGGCGACTGTGGACAGAGGTGTGTATGAAATACAAAAAATGTAATGAGACATTAAAGATAAAACATAGGCACTGCAACAACGTCATCTGCTTGATCGCAGGCGACCTCTACCCAATGGTATGGGCGTCTTGCACGTTCGCGTTCACCTGCTGTGTCGTCTTTCGCTCATAGCCGTTCAACGCTTCGTCCGTATGCAAAGCCCTGATTTTTTGCTGGAGGACTTTTTGAAGCTTATAAACCGGTATGACAAATGTCTCAATGTACTTGGTACTTATGTGGAAAAATAAAGTTATGTTTTATCTTTAATGTCTCATTACATTTTTTGTCTTTCATACACACCTCTGTCCACAGTCGCCAGGGGAAACTTATTTTCCGACTGACCCTCGTACAAAAATGCCATTGATTAATTAAAACATGAGCTATTGTTGTTCGATTGAACCATAGCATGGGTGGTATATTCGCCCTCTATCAGTTCCTTGCAGGGACTGAATTGATGTGTGTTCGATCAACAAGAAAATGATGATAAATTTTTTTCTTGCCAGGAAACTTCACTTGAAATTGTGTATACAGTTTTTTTAATCAAACTGATAAAAAAAATCACTCAATTTAATTTGTTTCTTTTAAAAAAGGTTGTTATTTCAATAAATTACCCTTCAATATTTTTGTTCCTTTTTAATACATTATAACAAAAGCTTGTCTTATTATTATTTTTTTTAACTTATCATTTATTAAACTTTTTACAAAGCAAAATTTAAACTGACTATCTGAAGTGAAGTTATTTAAATTTTATGTTGTTCTGCCTCATACAATGCACTACAAAGACTTTTGAGTTGGGAAGTTTATTTTGGCACTCATGAGATATGGTGTTTAGAATTTTGAAAATATCTATTAAATACAAAATGCAGTCTATTTAAACTCCTTTGAGTATTTCTCCGCACGTGATGCAAAATGGATTTTTTTTCTTTATTTCATCATATAATAAAACGATATATTTGACTAAATTATTTAATTGCTCGGTTATTCATTTCGATAATATAGATGATTTTATTCCTGTGCTTAATTTTTTTTTTTTTTTTTTTGGTAAAAGCTAATTAACCATTGAATAAGCAAGCAGCTAATATTTTTGAAGTTTAAAATATGATTTTTAATATGTTTTCCACCAAATTATATTGCATAAATTTGATACTTCTGTATATTTAACATTAAATTTACTAATATTTACATCGTGTTAAAATTAACTCATGAAATGCACGATGTAATGTGAAATAACACTACTGCACACGATTTTTGGGACGATTTGTTATGCAATGCTAATGCTGAAACAGACAATGCAACCAAAAATTCTCTATCACGACCCGTTTTCTAATTATATAATATTCAAAAATAATTATTATGAAATTAATATTTGTAAAAAACAAATATTTTAACCTATACACTCTGAAAACGACATTTTCAAAACTGAGCAAAAAATACTCGAATCTGTGTACGTCACATAGTCAAAATGGCTCCGAGTCAAAATTACTCAAGTTTGAAACATGTATATACTCATTTCTGAAGACATGCACACTCTCAAAAATAAAACATCATGTGCTCATGTTTGAGTATGTCTATGTTTCAAAAATGAATATGAACTGACTTCTATGTGCTTATTTTTGAGTATTTCCATGTTTCAAAAATGAGTTTGAACTTATCCTAATCATTTTTGAGTATGTCCATGTTTCAAAAATGAGTATGAACTGACCTGTTTGTGCTCAGTTTTTAGAATATCCATGTTTCAATATTCTAAATAATTCTGGTATTTCAGAATTAAAAGCATTGGGTCGTCCTATTTGAAACAAAAATTTCATAACAAAATGAAAACATCGATTTATTTACATTTGAAGGTTTCATTTTTCTCAGTGTGCAACTTTTAACAGATATCAACTTCTAACATCTTTATCTACGCGAACCAAAAATTACATCACATTCAGACAAGTAAGATTAGAGTTATGTTAGAAATATCCACACATTGTAGCTGCTAGTATAATTATTAAATTCGAATTTAATAAAAAGTTCCAAAATTTACATCTGCATAATTCTTAAACAACTTTACAGAATGACTTCCCATTTGGTAGCTGAAGGAAACTGTACCGCGGTAATTTACCAACGAATCTAAATTTGATGTCAAAATAGTTGTTCGTATTGATAATTTCCAAGTTTGTGACAATTTCAATGTGGCATTACCCCCCCCCCCGCTAACCTCACTCTGATATAACAAAAATGAATGTGGATGCGGTGATGCGCGTACACATATAGTCTTTCGAGATTGAAGCACAAAAAAAATTTGAACATTTGAAGTTTTTATGGGTAACTTGCTGACAAGAAAGTTATTTACATTTATTTACATTTACTCCGAACAGAAAATACTCAGAGAAAAGTCGTCAAAATAGTGATTATTTTGAGTAATACTCAGGATGCCCCATTACATTTAATTAGAGTAAAGCCAGTATTATGGTCATGTATTTCATATAACTTACGTTATCCTAGGTGTGCTTCATCTTTCCTTAAAATTTGTTTAACTTTTTTTAAAACAGCTTGTATAAATTGAGAAGCCTTTCGTAATTCAAATTACTCCTGCTATCCTTATTCACATATTTAACAAAACCCTGTTATGTTTTAAAATTAAAATATTTCTGAATTATTGTTAAATTAAACGTGAACGAAAAGCCGATTACAATGAATAGATTACCATTACCTTTAATTAGAGAAAAGCCAGTATTATGGTCATGTATTTCATATAACTTACGTTATCCTAGGTGTGCTTCATCTTTCCTTAAAATTTGCTTATTTTTTTAAAAAAAACAGCTTGTATAAATTGAGAAGCCTTTCGTAATTCAAATTACTCCTGCTATCGTTATTAACATATTTAACGAAACCCTGTTGTTTTTTTTAATTAAAATATTTCTGAATTATTATTAAATTAAACGCAAACGAAAAGTCGATTACAATGAATAGATTACCATTCCATTTAATTAGAGAAAAGCCAGTATTATGGTCATGTATTTCATATAACTTACGTTATCCTAGGTGTGCTTTATCTTTCTTTAAAATTTGCATTTTTTTTTTTTTTTTTTTTTTTTTTAAACAGCCTGTATAAATTGAGAAGCCTATCTTAATTCACATTACTCCTGCTATCGTTATTCACATGTTTAACGAAACCCTGTTGCTTTTTAAAATGAAAATATTTCTGAATTATTATTAAATTAAACGCAAACGAAAAGTCAATTACAATGCATAGATTACTAAACAATTTCAAAGACTATCAGCATACTATTAAGAAATTTCTTTTTTTACATAATATGAAATAAGGTATCTAAATAATTGATTTAAAACATCTAAATCAATGAAAACACATTTTCAGAGAGTGATTCTCCTAGCCAGTAATATATGCGAATTCTTCCATTCAGACATTTATATTGCCTATTGAACTTATACAATATACATGTCATGTAATGCACTGAAAATAAGTTAAGTTTAAAAAAGCACACCACAGCTGAAAACGAAGTTTTAGCTCATACTCAGTCCTGTAACCGAATTCGTCTATGGTTTTCTGTAAATGAATGATAGATACAACGCACTAAATCATCTACAGAAAAATTATTTTATGGAACCTCAGTGACACAAATCAATTTCGTTAGGTTTTTAAAAATGTAACATCATTAAAACATTCAATTTTGACACAATTGAATAAGAAAAAAAATCAGAAAATTGTGCACTGTTATGTTAAATTACATTTAAGAAATTCTGTTACAATGCGTTACATTTCTTTAGTACTGATTAGGAGAATTCGTAAGTTTGTCACGTAATAAATGGACATAGATAAATAAATTAATGATTTTCTTATCTATTGTTTCCTTTATATGTGCTATAAGATCTTCCGTTGTGCTAAATTTCAAGGTTCTAGTTCAACAGAAAATACCCTATAGGTTATACTCTCAAAACCTATAGGGTACTTCCAGTTAACTTAGAATCTTGAAATTTGGTACGAAGGCAGATTTTATAGCACTCGTATTGTAACAAATCCGAGAATCTGAGAATAATCATAGAAACATGCAATCTATTGGAAAGAGAAAATTTTTAACATAGAAAAAAATCTCCTTATTTCCCTAAACAGACAGTTATATATACGTTTATATAAATTGGGAAGCTAGTTTGATGCCTATTGTAAAGCAATTTAAAGATGGTCTCACAATTCATCTTTAATGTAACATTGTTTATTTTAATTTGATGGTTTTTCTTGTCATAATTTCATAAATTTCGATTGAAATAACTACGCTGAATCGGGCTTTCGTAATTGAATACTGCAGGTTAGCCTTGTATTACTGAAATTCAGAAAACTTATCATACCACAGTTGAAAGTAGCTTTTAAGAAAATACAGAATTTAAAGAATACTGTAGAAAATGTTTTAGAAATCATTATCATTCATGTTTTCAATTTTCCACAAGAATCGATCTAATTTTTTAAAAATTTAGTGTAATCTTAATGGAACACCAACCGTACCTTGATTTTCTGTATTTTCTGTGCAAAAAAAAAAAAAAAAAAAAAAAAAAAAAAACTGCCAGAAGGTTTCCAAGTCTTTTCGAATTTTGTTCAATCGCTTTAGTTTTCTCTTCTTCAGTAGCATTAATTTCAAACTCCCATATATGCAGTTTGATAATTTCAAAAGTACTTTCAGTCCAATAAAATTAAAACTCTACAATAAAACCGTGCGGTGAAGGAACTTGCAACTTGATTTATATAATAATTAAAAACATATATTTATTTACTTAAAAAGATTATAAAATATTTAAAAACATATGTAAAGATGTTAGGTTAACATAACATGCCCCGAGAGCTTTCGAGACGCACATGCCCTCATTTTCAAGGGGAAGAAGATTGTAACTGGAAGAGAAAACATACACAGAAAAACAAAAACAAAACAAAACTAGTCGTTGGGCGCCACCGTAATACTTACCCATCATGGATATGCATAATATAAAATATGAAAATAGAACATTTGTAAACTATTTATAAAGTGCATTGCAATTCGAATAAAATCGTAGCTTGATGACGTCATAAACTTTAAATGCTCTATTATTCCAAAATTGATAACCATTTTAACTAACGGTTTATTGCGTCGGATTAAGCGTCTCATTTCCAATTAAAATATATCTTTGAATTGAAATTTGAATGAAATACAGGGTCAGGAAAAATCGAAGAGTGTGGTAAATAGGATTGCAAATATCTCGGCAACTCATTACCCGATCGACTTCATTCTTTATGCAAAATGTATGTTTTTTTATTGTCTTTTATATTCCTTCCTTAAAATAAAAAAATTCGACAATTTTTATATACCTTTTATCAGAATTAATATTTCAAGAGTTCGAAAAAAATAGTTCCAGATAATCGAGGTTACTGAAATTCAATAAGCTTCTTCCCATTATTACATACTAAGTACACACCAAATTTCAAGTCTCTATTTCGATTTGTTCGGGAGATAGAGCGTTTACAGACACACAGATGCACAGACAGACAGCCGAACGATATTTTTTTTTTTTCTAAAAATATGTTTTCCGGAATCACCAGTGTCTGAAACGTGTAAATCCGTCAATTTTTTTTTTTCGATTTTCAAAACGATTACAAGATTTACCCTATACTACGTATGATGGGTATGTAATAATGTTACGTATGTTAAAACCGAAGTCGGTCTATATCTCTATAAGAGAGGGTGGGAAAAAATATGTTGAATTTTCAGGTGCCGATACTCTTGAAATACTTAGAATATTGGACCAAATCGCGGGAACATTTTAAAAAGTGACGTCGTTGCATACATTACCACTTTTAATTAAAATCTCAATGCATTCACGAATCAGGGAAAAGCAGTGGTCGGATATTGGAAAAAATATTTTAGCTTTGTCGAAGTTTTTTTGTTGTAATCTGAACAAAGCTGTACTTGGTTTACTGAACTTGATATCCGACAAATGTTCTTTTATCCTTACTCTGAAATTCCAAGATGCCATACCAACATAAGATAAACGTTTATGATATTCAGTGCTGAATGAAATTATGTAAACGACTGCTTTATATCCCAATTTGGAATTGGATAAAATTTTTGTATGAATCAAATCCTTTAATTTAGTTGGAGGTTTAGCTATTAAATTGATATTATACATAAACGATGCGTATCTCAGCCTTTCATAATGTTGAGGGATATAACCAAAATTGAAATAAATAATACCTTATCCAAACTTAACCCATTCTTCAGTCTTGCCTGTTTAGTTTGATCGAGCAATCTGTTAACACATTGAGGAGGGAAACAGTTGTCAGTAGCAACTTAGAAAAATAGATTGATTTAATAAAACAAATTGCTAATAAAGATGATTATGTTTTTTAATATTTTGTCCCACTTTAACCCTTTCAGTGCGGATTTGTTTTTAGGAGGTTAATGCCCTGTGCGGAATATTTTGACCAAAAAAGCGATTTATTCAAAAACAACAGGAAACTCCGTGAACCCCTAGGCGACTTTTGTCGACGCTTAATGTAATCTACAGCACCCAACGCCTAGATGTCGACATTAGTCGACTCCCGCACTAAAAGGGTTAAGTAAATAAATATATGTTTTTAATTATAGACCGGGGGGCGGCAGCACAGACAATCACCTCATCGAGTTCACTGCTGAAATTTCAGAATTAGTTAAAACTCGATTCGCATATTAAAACGCAATCGGTCTGCCAAGTCATATCTTGGTGGAAAACACCTTAAAACTCGATTTTAGCGGTTGACTCGTAGGTTTACCATTGTGTTTTCCTGCACCCAAAGGTATGAAAAAATGGAGAACTGGGAGCAGGAACACACAATGGTAAACCTACGAGCCAACCGCTAAAATCGGGTTTTCGGGTGTTTTCCACCAAGATATGACCTGGCAAACCGATTGCATTTTAATATGCGAATCAAGTTTTAACTAATTCTGGAATTTCAGCCGTGAACTCGATGAGGTGATTGTCTGTGCAGCCGCCTCCCGGTCTATTAGTACTTTCACTTTTAAAGCCTCCATTTGGTACTTAGAATACATCTAAACCATTAATCTGAGTATAAATCAGAGTATAAAATATTTGCTTAAAAGTTTTTTTTTTACCGATATCGCTTAAAAGTTTCCCATTAAAACTTTGACCTTCGATCACTCAAACCGCAGATCGAATCTAAAAAAAATCCGGCCACGTTTTTACCTGTGACTTACTAAGATCTATGTTAAGATCTATGTTTATAGTAAATTTTACTGTCATCGATCAATCTATTTACAAGAAATGTTGTTCATTTCTTTCTCAGAATTAGATTTGGCACTCGAGAAGATTCGCCAACCTATCAGTCTCTGGGCTTCAGCAATGTTTCCATTTCACTACCTTTTTTTAGGTGCGTTCGTAATTATATAAATACGTAGCACCTATTGTCGTCGCTTGATCCGTCCGTCTGTCTGTCTGTCCGTCCGTCCGCATATAACAATGCAAAAACTACCCAACCGAATGGTTTGAAATTTAAGATATATAATCGTTGCAGAATTTTGTCGAGACATTTCAATTTTTTTAAAAATCGAATCAAAACTTTAGGAGATACTAATAAAAATATTTATTAAGAAATTTGAATTAAAAGAAAAAAAAATCGGTGCTTTCTTGTTACAGGAGCTTCCGAGGTTGAACCGTCAAGCGACCGAGATACTTATTATATTACAGAAATGAATCTACAGACTATATAATTTATTTCACAGAATTAAAAATCATCAAGATCTGAAAATTTATATAACTAGCTACAGTACGAACGCACCTCATTTGTCACGTTTGACGTACAATTTCCAACTTGTTTTTTCATTTAGATTTCATGACAGCCAAAACTTTTTAGAATTAGAAATTTTTGCTTTATTTAATGACAAATTAAATAATGCGAAAATAAAGCCAAATATACTATTTTAAAAAGTGGTGACAATCAAACAATCTCAATAAAAAATGCGCTTCAGTATAAGAGTCATTTTGCTACTGGGTGCAATATTAAATATATATATTGTTAAATCGTTTCTTGACAAATGTCAAGCATTTTATTGCTAGCCGATGTCAAGGCCATAGTTATTATGAATAAACTAAATATAATAAAAAACATATATCATTATGTTCTATATTTATAAAAATAATAAATAAAAATAATAATAAATATAGATAAATATTTTATTTTAGAAATGTATATTAAAACTCAATTTGTTTCTTTCAGATTTTTTCGTCAGCGATACTGTAAAACATATCCTGAGATGTGTGAATTTCCGAATATTACATGGGAGGAGTTTTGTGATGCGTACAGAAGGCAGTGTCCAGAACATAAACCACCAGATTTCAATTTCGGAGTAAGAATTTTTAGATACATTTTATTACTTTAGATCAGGGCTGTCGAACCTGGCGCCCGCTATTCACCAGAAAATCCTTACAGAAATATTTGCCTTAGTCAATCCCAGAATATCTCGGATTAAAAACGGGTCATATTTTTGTAAGAATTTTCTGGTGAATAGCGGGCGCCAGGTTCGACAGCCTTGCTTTAGATAATGTACGATGAAGATAATTCAAATAAATTAAAGATAAGAAGTTTCAAATAATTTAAATCTTATTTGGAAATTTGTTTTAAGAACATTTAATGCTCTTTTAACACTTCTCAACATCTATACTTCTTTTCATTATTAAAAGGCATAAAATAAAAAGATTATAAACATTAAAATAATATATTTTTTACATGTTTCAGCCCAATTTGAGCCATTGTCAAAACAAATAAGAATATTCTATAATTACACGGTCTATGAAGTTATTTGAAACACTATCATTTATTTTTTCACGTACTTTTTAAAATTACTCACGTTATTTTTTATTGTTTACTTGGATGTTTATTTTCATATCTGTAATTATGGAGTAACTCCTGCCACAACTTTGGTAAGTTACATGATGTTGTTTCGTTACATATCGTACAATAATTACAATATACAACCTATGTGTTCCAACATAGTTGAAAAGTGTTTATAACTTCGGTTTGTGTGGCTGTCCGTCAATACTCTAAAGTAAATATACTCGGATATACCTGCCTGAAAATTTTGTATGTTATTGACGTTTATTATAGCATGATTCCTACTGAAAATGAAGCGTGTAGAATTTAATGTCTGTTTACAGGGACAATCAAAACTATTCCGTTACATTACAGTCAAAGGGAAAAAATCGTTTCAAGTGCATTTTGATGATGTTATACCATTTGAAACATGGTGAAATTGATATACAATTATGAAGCTCACTATAATATGCTTTAAATAGAATATGGGGTGCAAAGCATTTATTATTAATTTATGGGTTCCCACAAAATAACTCTTTTACACAATTTCCTACGGGTAAAAATCGTTTGCAGTGTAATTTAATGATATTTCACTACTTTAAACATAATGTATTTTATAGTCATTACTGAGGTGCATTATAAATGGCTCACAGAAAAGTGTGGTGAGCATTGCGTTTATAAATCACTACCCGTGACTTCATTCCCGTAACATTAAGAAAATTAATGCATTAATTAAACAACATATACAGTTAACAAACTGTGTATCAAATTTTAGAGTAGAAAATACTTCTGATAATCCCAATTTCCATATATTTTTATATATGTACGATCATTTAAATTTGTTTCATGATTTTGAAATTTCATACTCTTTTAATAAGATTAAGTGTAGAGTAACTTTATTTCCTTGTTATTCTAATTTAGCATTTTTATTTATTCTATTTTACATTTTTTCCGTTCATGAAAATTGATTTATTTAATTTTTTCGCGTCGAAGAATATTGTTTAAAGTGTTTATATCAGTAAAAATTTTTGAGGAAATTTATTAATTAACATGTCTATCAGATATTACTTTTATTTGATTAGAATATCTAAAAATTAACATACAATATGTTTCTATTCCAAAACACTTCACATCTTGAAATAAAATTGAAGTTATATGATATTTAAAAAAGAAATGAAAACTTAGTGGAGCATAAAAGTTTAAAAATAATTAATATAAGAAAAAAAATACCTTTAACTAGCATATATTTGTTGTTATTTGTATTTCACAGCACCTCACTTTTAACAGCTGTAGATCTACGAACAATATCAAAATGTATATCACGCTCCAAAGACTTTCAAAGCCTCAATACTTATTTGTTAAGTAGTAAAGTTATTTCTTTCAATGGCAAAAAATATCTGTAAAAAGCACCCCTATTTTGGATAACCATTTTCATAATAATTGTTGTGTTGTAGATTAGGATTATGGGCGTTTCGAAATTTGACAGGAATATATTCAAACAAGTGACAAAAATTACCCTTCAGAGATATTTTTAACTTTAGATTTAGATATTTTAAAATTAAAATGAATTATATAATTTTATATAAGTATCAGAGTATGATAACTGATAATATCTGGATCTTTAAATGTTTTTTCTCATACATTTTTCTATAATCATGGTGTAAAAAGTAGGAGGAGAGGATTTTCTTGTTTAATTAGTGGCATCGTCTGTTCTTTGAATTTGATATGAACGATGTCAAAAATATATCCTATTCTCCAAAGAAAATTGCATATACTAACAACTTTTACATCAACTTTAATATATTTAGTAATTTTTATTGAAATTTAATAACCTGGAATATTGTACGGTAAATACATACTAAACTTATGTTTTGGTGATAAAAAAATTCTGTAGAAGTTACGCAACTTTGTATAATTGCTGTAAAATACTAATTTTTTTTTATGAAAACCGGCACGTGATTTAAAATATGATGGGTTATTTTATGGGATGCACCGGGGATAGTTTTTCCTAAGAATTGATACCTGTCTAGATTTAAAAAAAAATTCTTTCACTTAATGAATCATTTACAAATATACATTTATATTCATAGATAATGTGCATGTTTGTGAACAAACTGGTTTGATGCGTGTCTACTCAACTTAACGTAAGCAAAACGTTGAGCTAAATTGCTTGAACTTTCGCAAATTTGTTCTAATTGTCAAGTAATTAGAATACATTATATTATGCGTAAGAAATAATCCACTTTGAATTACTAACTGTGCAAGAATTGTTAATTTTTGCCTACAATTGGTTAAAAAATACGCCATTACTTGAGGAGGTGGCGTCACATACACATTATCTATTTAAAACAAGCACTTAAAGAAATCCAATATTATTGTACATATAGGAAAAATTTAAACATTAATATTAGTAAATACTAAATTTAACTAAGAAATTATATTTACAATGTAATTAAAAAAAAAATTTGCTAAAATTGCATTTTAAAATTATGTGTTTTTTGATGCAAAATTACGTGATTTTTGATGCATTATATTTCTCAAAAATATGATGTTATTTTAAGAATTGGATTATAGAATTAAAGCTGGTGAAATGACAATGATATCATTTTGTTGAACATATAAAAAAACATATTAGTTTTTTTTATTTAAAATGAAAGTTTTACGTGAAAAATATTACGTCATTTTTTCCGATACACCAATTTACTTTTAATCCATTTTGTTTTAACAGATATCTTTAAAGAACAATTAATGGAAAACACTATATTTTATTCTTTAAATCCAATTTTTATTAAGAGTAGGTAATTATTGTCTACTTAAATGCAAGGAGCTTAAATGCTCCTCTTTGCTTTAAGCTAAAAGCTGAAAAAAGTTACGATGTTATGATTTCTAAATGTCAATAGTTGCCAGACGATTTTTGGTTATGTAGAATAAACTGAGCCGTGAAGTTTGAATTTGTAAAAATATGTTTTTATTTCTTTGAAATCTTATATTAATATTAACAAATATTTGATATAGTCTGTTTTTTTCGGTTCACATAGGACGACATACTCATCCGTTTTTTCTTCTGTTTCTTCTTCTGTTTCTTCTTCTTTTTATTCATTTTCATTTTTATCGTGGAAATTTTTTATTTGAAATTAATTGTTGAGAAAAAAATATTATACCGGATTTTTATTTATTGGCATTAATAATGTAAAATGTTTAAATTTTATGGAAAAAAATGTTTAATGATTCTGTATGAAATATTGAAATTTTTAATTATCATGAAAAATATTTGAATGAAATAAATAAAATCTAGCCTATGTTCATTTCTGGGTTATAATCCAACTATATGCAAAGATACAGGGCCATTAAATGCTCCGTTTTAACATTTACTTTAGCCTAAACATTCACACACGCAAACACATTTATAATATTATTAAGACTAGGATTTATAGGGGCACATACACAAGAAAAAAAATCGATTACAATCTACGTGCGGTAATTACAATGTACAGCCTATGTGTGATAAATACGTTTTAAAATTTCGGTTGTGTTTTTAAGTTTAACTGAAATTTTACAAAGTGCGTAGTGTGCATAACTTCTGTTGATCATTGTATAAAGAACTACACAAAGGAATCCATAAGTATCACAGACTATGGGACTGAATTGCTTAAGTGTTGTTTTTAAATGTTTTATGCATTTTACTGCTGAACTATATTTAGTAGACTAGATTATTATTATTTTTTTTTTAACACAATTATTTCAAATTGGTAAAGTAATCAAGTTGTAAATTTCCAACTGGACGAAAAATGTCCGGGCCAGGATTCGAACCTGGGATCGCTTGGCTGAAGCCGCCACGCTCTACCACTGAGCTATCCCGGTCGAATCTGGAGGGCATAATTCATCCAGTTAACCTTATTGATCAAAGCATCTGGTCTGATATTTTAATCAGCTCAACAGAAAAGATCGCAGGTAAAGGAACTCCAGAAAACGCTGGATACGTGAATACACTAGATTATTATTATTAATTTTTTTAACACAATTATTTCAAATTGGTAAAGTAATCAAGTTGTAAATTTCCAACTGGACGAAAAATGTCCGGGCCAGGATTCGAACCTGGGATCGCTTGGCTGAAGCCGCCACGCTCTACCACTGAGCTATCCCGGTCGAATCTGGAGGGCATAATTCATCCAGTTAACCTTATTGATCAAAGCATCTGGTCTGATATTTTAATCAGCTCAACAGAAAAGATCGCAGGTAAAGAAACTCCAGAAAACGCTGGATACGTGAATACACTAGATTATTATTATTATTTTTTTTTTAACACAATTATTTCAAATTGGTAAAGTAATCAAGTTGTAAATTTCCAACTGGACGAAAAATGTCCGGGCCAGGATTCGAACCTGGGATCGCTTGGCTGAAGCCGCCACGCTCTACCACTGAGCTATCCCGGTCGAATCAATAAGGTTAACTGGATGAATTATGCCCTCCAGATTCGACCGGGATAGCTCAGTGGTAGAGCGTGGCGGCTTCAGCCAAGCGATCCCAGGTTCGAATCCTGGCCCGGACATTTTTCGTCCAGTTGGAAATTTACAACTTGATTACTTTACCAATTTGAAATAATTGTGTTAATAATAATAATAATAATAATATTCTAGTGTATTCACGTATCCAGCGTTTTCTGGAGTTCCTTTACCTGCGATCTTTTCTGTTGAGCTGATTAAAATATCAGACCAGATGCTTTGATCAATAAGGTTAACTGGATGAATTATGCCCTCCAGATTCGACCGGGATAGCTCAGTGGTAGAGCGTGGCGGCTTCAGCCAAGCGATCCCAGGTTCGAATCCTGGCCCGGACATTTTTCGTCGAGTTGGAAATTTACAACTTGATTACTTTACCAATTTGAAATAATTGTGTTAAAAAAAAAAATAATAATAATAATCTAGTGTATTCACGTATCCAGCGTTTTCTGGAGTTCCTTTACCTGCGATCTTTTCTGTTGAGCTGATTAAAATATCAGACCAGATGCTTTGATCAATAAGGTTAACTGGATGAATTATGCCTTCCAGATTCGACCGGGATAGCTCAGTGGTAGAGCGTGGCGGCTTCAGCCAAGCGATCCCAGGTTCGAATCCTGGCCCGGACATTTTTCGTCCAGTTGGAAATTTACAACTATATTTAGTTGACCAAGAGATATTTGTAGAATATTAATAAATTCATATACAGGGCTACGCAAACTACAAGATGCATTGCCGTTTATGGTTGGTAATTTTTTGAAGTGAGTTTTAAGTTGCTTTATGCTTTTTTTTTTTTTTTTTTTTTACCTGAATTAACTTTTAGCTTAATATCTGGTGTGCACAAAAGTTTTTAGATAATATACAACTGTTGTACAAAATATTTCGAATACATCTCCATCGATTGACGGAAATATATAGATGTGAATTTTCTAACTGAACTAATTTTTATAATGCTATGTATTATATAGCGTAATGTAGCTCGACTGCAGAAAATATTTCGACTACTTTTCTGACTATGAAAGTTAATTGCTAAGACTAGAATTTTAAATGTGTTACATGTCTTCTAAAATATTTACTTATACGTCTTCTTTCACTTTATTTAGGGTGAAGTTTCGATACAGTTTTCTTTATGAGTTGGAAAGTGTTTCGTAATCTATGCTTGACGCATGATTTTTCTTATAGAGAAATTCAAAGAGTAAATTTACATTAAGTGTTTATTATTTATTAATTATTTGGATAAGAAAATAAATCTTACTCTTACTTACTTTTAAATATTTTCCAACATAGTTCAAAAGTGTTTATGAACATGGTTTGTCTGTTTGTTCGTCTGTCTGTCTCTCTATTTGTCTCTGTTGTAACTGTCGTAAATCTGCCATGTAATAAATATATGTTATTGAGGTTTACTACAGCACATTCGGTATTAAAAGTGGAGAGTGTAGCATTGCTAGTTTGTTGACAAGGATACTCAAAATAATTCCGTTACATTACAAAAATACGGGGAAATTTGTTTGCAATTAATTTTAATGACATTACACTTCTTCAAACAAATTGAAATTGAAATGCATCACTGATGTGTCATATATGATGCATTCGAAAGAATATGGTGTGCGTAGCATTCATCGTTCATTTACAGGGACACACAAAAGAATCATTTCGAAAACTTGTTTGCGGTGTATTTTAACGATATTACGCTTACGTTTTAAGTTTCTGCATACGTTTTTAAATTTAACTAACATTTTGCACAAAACTTGGCAGGTTTAAATTTTATGGATCACATACAGGGTTTATACAGGGTTGCACAAAATATTTCGAGAAACACCTCAGATTATTGACGGAAATTGCTAAAAAGCAATTTCGGAATGTGTTATGCAGTTTCTAACGTAAATAAATTTTATCATATTTTGTAGTATATATACAAATCTATAGACAATATACAGGTTTTCACAAAAAAATTGAATATTTTCCGATTATAGATGATAACTGGTGAAATTGGAATTTTAAATATGTTATACGTTTTATGATTGTTTAATTAGCTATCATCTTTCACAAAAAATTAAATAAATTTTATCATATTTTGTAGTATATATACAAAGCTATACACCATATACAGGTATTCACGGAGAAGTTTTCGGAGAAGTTTTGTTATAAAATTCATCATAAAATCAGGTATTCGGTGAAGTTTTGTTATAAAATCCTATTTGTGTTGGAAAACGTTTCATAATCTATGCTAGTCGTATAACTTTCCTTTCTTGTTTATAGTCTGATTTAATATTGTAATGTATAATGTATGAGAAAATAAAATTTTAAACAATATAATAAACTAACAATTATTTATTTAAAAGTGTTTAACGCTTTTTCTGGACCGTTAATGTTGTCAGATTCCACATAGTCAGAAGTAGCAGAAGCAAAAAAAGTCCTTCCGGCCTGTACCGGGAGGAAAAGGTAGCTTTCCTATATCTTCGTTTTAAAATTTTAGCTAATGTTACACGAAAACAGCAAGTTAAAATGCAAAGAAACGTTTACAAAAGATTCGTTAATACTGAATTTGAATAAGAATTTCGCCAAATTATTGAGCAATAGCCAAATTGGCTTCATTTATAAAGACTTATTTTGGTCGCCAAATTTGGCGATATTTCGCCAAATGTCACCAATTTTGATAATTTTGGCGCCACGGATATGAATAAATAGTTTTATGCGTATGATTGGGAAAATTATTACAACAATGAAAGAAAATAATTTGCGAGTAATCGCGTTTAATGTTTTGTTTCAAAATGTCAGCCACCCTAGAATTTCAAACTGCTCTATCTCAGCCATTTTTTAAGATAGAGTTAAACCAAAAAATGCTCTGGAATCCTTGTATCAAGGCCTAAAACGTGATTAAAAAATAAATTTGAATTTTTAATTTTTTTGTATATTTATTTTAGTTTTAAATTTTTAAATGGCCGCCATCTTGAAGCAAAATGGCGGACCAAGCTGGCCAACGAACTCGATCGAGACATTGGTTAGCTTAATACGCACAATTAGTTTCATCAAAATTGATTTATAAATACGAGCGTCATCGTATGACATAGGTCAGATATATATATATATATATATATATATATATATATATATATATATATATAATTATAATATCTATGAATTTCAAAAAACATATCAAGTTCTATTCTACTAAAATCTCCAAAGAGATAATCAATGATACTGTGTATACAGAATACCACATAGCTAATAATTAACATGTGCAAACATAATATTACCATAGCTGATGCTTCAATGGTAATTGGCCAAATTTTACTCATACCAAAAGAATATTGAAAAAAGAAATAGAGAGAAAGGGGAAAAAAAAAATTATAAATTGGAGTTGCAATTAAGTAAACACAAATGGATTAACAAATTAAATATGAACCATACACAATGGAAAATTGGACCACATGAGAATTAAATATGAATTGGACATGGAAAAACACATGCACATGTACTCATCAGCCTGGATGCACCCACATGTGTTTTAAATAATAATTCAGTGTATCATAATTCTACTGGCATATAATGCTAAGATCAGTAGAATCATCCAGGTACACTGAATTATTACCAGACAACAATTGGAAATATTAAAATTTGGAAATATTTAAATAGGAAATAAAAAACCATTAAGAAAATACAATATATTTCACTCACATCGATTATCCAAAAAAACTGTAATTAACACCTCACTAAATTACCACGAGATAACAGTTTTGAAATAATAAAATTGGAAATATGAACGCGTAAAGTGTAGATAAAATATTTTACTCACAATAATTATACAGAATCCTTAAAATGTCACAACGTCTACATAATATTCACATCCACATGGCAATGCATCATACATGTTAACTAAGTCTAGTTGAGAGAAATGATTTGTAAGACAAGTTGAGAGCACACTTTTTTTAAATCACAACCCCATAAATGACACCCAATCACAAAATGATTCAAAAACACTCAAAATAATTCTGGTTTTAATACACTTATAACAAATTTATATCTGTGAATATATATTACTCCATCCAATTTTAATTCCTGAAAGTAAAATTAATATACAATCAATAGCTCCCTCTATAGTTAAATTAAATATAATATTACAATATTATCTACAACTACCTGAAAGGTAAAGTGTCGCCATCTATTGGTATTATAATAGTTCATAATTAATATTTAGTTAAATATCCACTTTATTAGTTACATACTCACTTCATTAGATTTATTTATATAAATAAACTTTAAAGAACAATACTAACTTGTAGTTTTACTTAAAATTCAAATAAAATATAATACTACTATATGAATAAATCTACACAGAATTAATTCAACTTGCACAGCATTTCAGATATTCTTAACAAGAATATATTATGTAAAAGAGATATTATTTTAATTCAAATTATTTTTGCTGCCAGCTGTGTTAATCCACTGATATTATAGACATTTATTAAATAATTAATGTTTTATTATTACTACTACTTAAATATATATTAGACTTGTTTTTAAATAATTAATGTTTAATTTATACTACATTGTAAATATATTTTATATTTATAGATTAATTTAAATATCTAATTAAATAATTCATAAACAATTCAAAATATCTCAAAATTTATAATGTTGATAATTAATAGTATTACTACTGTTTTTCAATCAAATTAATGCAATGCAGTAATTAAAATACTTGTTAATTTTAATTATTCATAGACAAAAATAAAAACTATATATATTTATTTTTATATATATTGCAAATAGATATATATATATGAGTTATAATCACCAATGTTATCATTGTATATATATATATATATATATATATATATATGTATATATATATATATATATATATATATGTATATATATATATATATATATATATATATATATATATATATATATATATGTATATATATATATATATATATATATATATATATATATATGTATATATATATATATATATAAATCAACATTTGAACGGAGGGTGGTGTTGGGGTCTGAGGATCATGATCGGTGAAAATATGTCGAAATTTTCCGGAACTGCTTTCCTCCGAACGGCTGCAATAGGTAGCTTTATACTTTTTTGTATTGAAAGCTACCTAATAGGATCAAGCTAGTTTTTTTCAATGATAAATAATGGGTTAAGTTTAGATTTAAATGAAAGTTATTTAAAAATGCTAATTTTTGAACGGTAAGGCATTAAAAAAACACTTTATTCGATTAGTAAGTCATGCAAAAAATAGCATAATTTCAATTAACTATTAGAATTAAGAAATGACATATTCACATTTAAATGCGTTTAAGAACTAGTAACATAAACATTTCATGAAATCCACTAATATGTGTTCCGCAAACTCAATCAGAAATTTATTTAAGATGCAAACCACCCAGATATTACTTTCCGTCTTACTTGCTGTTACTATTAATATCCTAAAATGTACAGTATTTGTGTTTAATAAGGGATATTTTTATATTTACAGATCCCAGATTTAAAAGTTGATCTCTATATGGATGCGAGTAATGCAGTTTTAAATGCTGTAGGACCAAATAATTTATACGATTTAATATGGTCGTGCCGTCATGCAGGAACAGGATTCAAAAGGGTTTGCAAGTAAGATCTACTAGATCACTCTCTTATTTAAATGATGTTTAAAATTTTTTATGGTGATTTTTGATTTAAAAATGTACTGAATTTAGAAATAGAAATAATCATGAATGCATTATGATTTGATTTTCACTAATGTATCCAACCCGGGCTTTCCGGGACAGAGAATATAGGTGAAAAACATTTAATGTTTTATTGAAAATTCTAATCGATTGCTAACATTTAACAATTTTGTATATATTGTCCCCTAACAACACCAAAGTGCATTTTTATAAGAAATATGTCAATTATATATTTAAATAAAATTTTGAAATTTATTAAAAGCGACATTTTCGTATTGGCCTTGTGCTAGAAGTTAATAGTCGAAGAAATCGTTAAAACTTTTGGTATCTACAGTAGATTTTCTTTTTAAATTCTGATAATTTCAGCGGTTTTAAGCGCTTACTTCAATTACATGCCTGTTAAATATGTGCGTTATTTATACTATCTTATTTATTGCTTAATGATATTTTAATTTCGATAAGGAATATTAGCTGGAAACAAATGCTGAATATTTTATATTGTTTAAATTGCAAACGGATTAATATTTTGTAATCGTCGGCAAGCTATAGAGTTAGATTCTTTTTAAATCATGCTTGAAATTTAATTTAAATGCCATTATAAATGAGTAAATTGAGATATAGTTTTCAAACAAATTGCATTTGAAAGTGGATTCTTCTCCCTACATAACGGTGTAAAAATTGAAAATATGCGATGTTTAGAAATTAAAAAAAAATGCAGTACCAAAAATCGCAAAACCAAAATTTCATCCTCAAGTGTTGCCATTCGTAAAATGACGTCAGCGTTACGCACGGACACGTTTGTCCTTTATAATATAGATTATCAGGAATAGAAATATCAATTAATTTATTTCTTTCAAAATCATTTGAAATTTTTTGTACTAACGGAACAGTCTGTGAAAATAGTTTATGTTATAACAGCATTTATGTTACATGAAATGGATTTATTATTTTTTTAAATAGGACATTTTTAACTAATTAATATAAGACTCCTGGAAGTTCAGAATATTCAAATTTGATATTTACATGATAGAACCCGCCGAAATTCAGCGTAAGAAAAATGCTTAATAAGGAATTGTTATACTGAATTTATAACAAACTCAGCAAAATAATTATATTAGAAAATGAAACATGTTAAACTGCGTGTTCATACGAAAATTTCCTTCATTTTCCTTTTCTTTTATTTGAAAGATTTATATTTTATAGTTTGGCAACTGTATTTTAAATTCTATTTCTGTATTAGTAGATTACATTTTGACAAATTATATGTAGGTTGTTTATTTTACTGGATCGAGTTTCTATTAAATACCTTTTTTTAAAATTTAACTGTGTTTCTTAAGCTGATTCCTATATACATATGTAAATAGTATGTTTTACAGATTATTTTAGAATAAATTGTGTTGCTCGAAAGAGCAATATGATTTGAATTATAAAATTGTTCACTAGTTTATGCTACCAGCATCTTTGTGTTCAAGTGCGACACAGCATATAAAATGATTGAAGGAAAAATGAACGTTACAATGTTAAATAACAGTAATTATGATCTATGGTACTTCAAATTGGAAATGTTTTTAACCGATAGATGTCTATTTTGTGTAATAAAATTGGATCAACTTACTGCAGTAAATCTGATCGAGATGCTTGGAATAAAGGAAACATGTCTACCAGAGTTACAATTGCTTTAAGTTTAGAGGATAGTCCGTTATTACTTATCAAGCATGAGGAAACATAAAAAAGTACGTAAAAGTCTTTACGCAAAATTTATGAACAAAAGTACATAAGTACAAAACTTTTCTTGCAAAAAAAGGTATACTACATTACAAAATATGATGAAGCATTAAACATGAAAGATTATATTCAAAATGGATTAGAAGTTATTGATCAAGATAGATGTCTAGTTAAAATAATTCATAATTCCAGATGCAATTTTACTATGCGGTGTTTCAGCAAGTTATGACTATTTAATTACAAATATCGAAGCTCACCCTTCTAAGGAATTTTCATAAAATATGTATAAAGTAAACATATTTTAATATATGAACGTCGCATAGAAACATCAAACTTAAATGATAAAACAGCAATAAAAAATCATATAACAAATGATAAAAATATTTACTGTACTCAAATAAGCCCAATACAATTTGCAAGTCAGATATGCAACATTAAATGTATTTGTGCTGGTTTAATTAAATACACAGCAACAGATGATAAGGTAAAACATATCAAAGTTTGTAGTATTTTATATGTTCAATGTCTGCATAGCAATTCATTAAAACTAAAGTGACTTAATGAAAACAATTGTTTTGGAAACTTTGGAAACAGAAAATGTACAATAATGGAACATGATAAAATTAGGGAAATTAGAGAGGAATTAGCAAATATTCTATACAAGTTAAACTTCATTAAAATGGTTAACAAAGTTTTTAAAGAATTGCATATAAATTGTATTCACATATGGCATAGATTATTTGGGCATCCGGCAATTAAGAAATTACAAGATAATCATCTAGTCCATGGTTTAAAAAAAGGCCTGTAAACAGAAAATGAAATGTGTATGTTGTACAAAGTTTAAGATAGTTCAGAATGCTTATTCCAAAGGACGCTATCGATAATCAAAAGTTAGAGATTTGTTTTATGTTTTTTGTTATGCAGAAAAAGCTAATTCTATCATTTATAAAGAAACAAAGAAAGTGATCAATTCAAGAAATGAAATATGTATCAATGCTGGAGAAAGTGAAATAAATTTGCTCATGAATCAGGGGACAGTAATAAACCCAAGAAAAACATTTTGGACTTAAATGATGAACATGAAATAATACATTTAGAGGAAGGTGAAGAAAATATAGATATACTAATAAAACGTTCAGAACTTTCCAATAAATGTATACTTCTTGTAAGATAGATTACAACTTGTAAAACGTACACTGAAATTGCTGATAAACCCATGTTATGGACTAAAATGAAAAAGTTATCCCAAGATGAAAAAAAAAATTAATCGATTAAACTTTTGTCAGAGGCCGTTTTCAAGAATATATGCTAAAGCCGGACAAATGCTCTCCGAGTCCCCGTGTAAAAGATAAAGCTACAGATGATGAAATTAATTCTATTGAAGAAAGAAATTATTTGGAACTTACAGATTTACCCCAAAAGAAAAATGCGGTTGGCACTAAATGGGCTTTTTTCACTTAAATAAAATCAAACTGAGAATATTGGACACTTACAGCTCAACGTGTATAGCAAAGAGGTTTACTCAGAAGCCCGGAGAAGACTTTAAGCAAACATCGCAAGTGCCAAGAATATGAAGATTAAACATTTAGATCTAGAAGCTGCTTTTCTAAAAGCTTAAATAAAAGAAGAATTATATATACGAAAACCAGGCGGATTTATTAGTGAAGCTAAAGAAGATAATGTGTGCAAATTAAAGAAATATCTGCAGGGATAAAAACAATCAGCCAATGCTTTGAATGAAAAGATAAATTTAATTTAATTATTAAATAGATATGAGCGTAGTAAAGGGAAGCAGTGTTTCTACAGTAGAGAATAAGAAAATTGTTGGAGTTATATTCTTAATTTTGTTGAGGATATTGTTTGACAATATAGCGCAAAATGCAGTCGATTGTAACTAAAACCGACTATGAAATCTGTATACTCATTTCATTAACAAACTTTTATAACTGTATTATTTATTATTTAAGTTTAAAAAATAATTGTTTTAATATGTTTATAAGTGTTAAACAACTTTATTTTAATATTTTATTAACTATTAGCTTATGTTTATTTTAATTATTAATAAGTTTCTAACAACATTATCACTTTGCGTTTTAGTATACTTAAAACTGTTCAAACCTTCCATCGTAATTTCATTCTTAAATTTAATTTTCAATTTGTTTTAAAGTTTTAGTTTGTAAAATAGCATTTAGCCTTCTGAGTAAGGTATTTGGGTATTTTGTTTTTATATTTTTAGAATTAATAATTTATTTTGAATTGCATTGTTAAGTTTTATCAGTTTTGCTCATGATTTTTTAAATAATTTAGCATTTGTTTTGCATAAGTAAAGCATCACCAGGTTAGTCTCATTTTCTTACTATATTATTTATGAGTGTTTTCCTTTCTTTTTAGTACTGGCAATTTATGTTAATAATCATTTTACGGGTTTGTTTTCTTTTTGTTTAAGTATTTTATTCACAATATTTTTCTTTTATCCTGAGAAATGCTACATTTTATTAATGTTACTATTATTATTATTATTATTAATGATACATTAAAACATTGTTCCACAAATTTTGCTCAAATTTTGTTTAACTTTCTTTCTTTTGATAATTACTTTAAAATATTTATTATTACTTACAAATATAAACCTTTAATATTTACAATTTATTCGTGGAATTATGTTAATATAAATAGTGGGTTTGTGTCTTCGCCTCGGGATTGAACTTATACTCTAAAGCAAAAGCTGAGTTCCCGGAGCGGTCATCCCTTGTATATTAGTTCGAGGAAGTGAAATTAGCATAATGCATATATTAAAAGTATCATTTCACGTATCTGATTTAAGACAAGTGTCATATTTAGAAGTTCAAGTTGAACGAGTAGATTATGGATGTTTTGTAGTAAACAACAAACAAAAATTAATCGACTATCAGGAAATATGGATTAAAAGAATCTAAAGATGCATTTATTCGTATAAGACCAGAATTTTCGGAAAATGAAGAATCATCAGAAGAACTGAAAATAAACAGCAAGTATAAAGAAGTAATTATAACTCATTTAAATATTTCGAATACCCCAATATCATATATTTCAACAGCAGCTGGTATTTTATCAAGACGTGATACTAAATCAACTGAAAATTTCTGGAAACAGTTAAAAGAGTTATGTGAAATTGCAAAGGAACATCTGAGTTTAAATTAAAATTTGAGAAAGACATTTTGTTACTTTCTGCTATGTGTATGAGAAGAAAGTATTGCAATCGAAATGTTTTCGAACTTCTAGTTTTCGACGGATTTACACATTTTAAGGATCAGAGATTCATTACGAAAAACACATTTTTACAAAATGGCTATCGGTCCGTCCGAATCTGTGGAGTCCTCATTGTATCATCGAAGAAGGTATGAAGTTTTGCATAGAATTCAACCAAATTACATATATACGACTACGCTTTTCACTAAGGTCGTCAGGTCCCAGTTAAAATTGGGGGTATTCCTCCTGAAGGGGGCACTGTGATAGCGATTTTTGTGATACCTTTCTTTTGTATCATTGGGACGTGCATTAAGTTATGGATATAACTGAATTAAACTTCATATATATGTTTTGGCTATGGACATCAGATCCCAGTTGAAAAGGGAAATTCCTCCGGAAGGAGTCGCAATGGTAGCCTTTTTCATGAAAATTTCGAGACTTTTGGCAGTTAAAAAATATAATGTATATATAAAAATAGATCGAAATTAGTATCAAGCGCCTAAATTATAATTTTGACGAATAAATTAGTAATCAAACATCACTTAGTAAAAATAAAGAGTCAGAACCGTAATAGAATATTTTTTGAAAATTATTTAATAAGAAAAAAAATTCTATACATATGTTATGTAGTTACATTACTTAAATCAAATTATTCGGAGACGCAATGCTGTATTTTGTAGTCAATATTTTATGACAAAATTGCCACATGTTCGTGTCATAAACAAAAACATTCTAAAGCAACATCTGTTGCGATCTATTCAAAACACAGAGTATTCTGGAAGTGAAAGTGGTAATAGAAGTTTCATAGCGACACAGCGTCATGTAACTGAAATTCTTTTTTCCACATATTGCTCTCCTGAACTCTTATTAGAGTTCATTCATCAAAATTTTTATAAAATTATACTATCATGAAAATTCAGTTTTCATATGAGTGGTTCAGTAATCTAGTACAATTTAAAAATTCAAATACACAATATCAAATTCAAGCAATACTTTATTAATCACTTAATTAGTCATAGATATACAATAATTAATTCTAAATGTATATCAATTTCAAAACTCAAACAATGTATTAAAATAAAGGAAAAATAATAACTGTAAAATAAACACAATAAATGTGACATTTCACACACTTATTAAACTTACACTAATATCTCAAAAGAATACTGCATTTAAAGAAGGAATAATAATAATAAAAAGTAACAGGGAAAATTTTTAAAGTTCTAAAACAAACAAAAGCCTATAAATATTCTGCAGTCTATTTTTCGAAATCATACAATTGCTGTATAGATTTTTTTGGAATTCCATTCGCTGTTTTTATTTCGTATGAACAATCGTCTCTACTTCTCTGAATTTTTCCAAATTTCCAGAGAAGCTTATTTTTCATGTGTTTCATTGTTCATGTATTTTTCATGTGATCTTCAAACTAAACAACATCACCCACTTTTCTTGGTGAGTATGTGAAGTAGGTAGAATGTCTAGTAGGTAGTATGTGAAGTAGATGTATGTGAAGTGGGATTTTTCAAGGAATGGGCTGTTTCAAATTCAGGAAATATTGCTTCTTCCATTTGGAACACAGCTGTTTTAATAGCAAGTACTGGTACTTTTTTTCTGGTACTGTTTTCCGCTAAGAAGTGAAATTGTTCCCAGTTAAAATTGGGGGTATTCCTCCTGAAGGGGGCGCTGTGATAGCGATTTTTGTGATACTATATGATTTTACGAGCCTTTATAAAAGCTTTCCCACCATGCAGCTCTTTCAATGATGTGTTTCCAAACGATTCTTTTTTTATCGAGAAATTTCGAAAATAGGTTGCTAGAAATGACGTCTTATAAATTTTAATTTTCTTTTTTAGCTCTTTTGAAGGTTTTGGCGTTATCTGAGTAAATAATTCTCCAACCAACTTCAGTTGCATTGAAAAAGTTAATAGGAAATGAATGTTCTTTACCGAAATTTAAAAAGTGCATAATATTCAAATTTTAATTGCTTAATAGGCGTATAGCCAACATAGTGAAAAAGTACCCAAGCCGGACTCGAATATAGCCGGGACAGTATAGCGCACTGACGTTCTACCAACTGAACCACTTGGGAACGATACTGAGCCTGGAACTTTTTCACCATAACATGTTGGCAAGGCTACAAACGCAGCACAAGATGGAATATTTTTCCGTGAGCCGCCAACCCTGGGGCAAACACGAAATCAAAGAAATCCAGCATCGACAATTGAATAAATTCTTATTTAATACTTGGAAATTTTTCCAGAGGAAATTTCCCACGCCTTCACTACTTTTTCACTATTTAATTTCACTAAAATTTGAATATTATGAATGCAAGGCGTTGGAAATTTTCTCTGGAAAAATTTCCAAGTATTAAATATGAATTTAAAAAGTGCATTTTAGTTGGAAGTTGTGTCTCTTTATTGTCGTTATACACATAGGTGAAGGAACGCAAGTTGTGAATAACCTCTACTTGTCGAGGTTTCATCGTAGCTCAAAAGATCTTTTCTAATAATGTTTCGTAAACATGCTTTTACTGATTTTACGAGCTTTTTATAAAAGCTTTCCCACCATGCAGCTCTTTCAATGATGTGTTTCCAAAGGATTCTTTTTTTATCGAGAAATTTCGAAAATAGGTTGCTAGAAATGACGTCTTATAAATTTTAATTTTCTTTTTTAGCTCTTTTGAAGGTTTTGGCGTTATCTGAGTAAATAATTTTACAATTTTTTATTCGTACCAAGAATCATCTAAAAACAAGGAGAAAACAATATGTTTTCATATCAGTACAAGTTCTAGATGCCAAGCTCTAGTAATTCGGCTGGTGAACAAACAATATAGGTCTTTATATTCAATGGTTGGAGTATCATAGTTGAGATATTTTCCAACAGAGTGAAAATATGCCGGGACCAGGATTCGAACCTGGGTACTTTGGTTTGCCGTACCATCGCTCTCCCTACTGAGCTATCCCGACAATATCCTGGGCTGGCTCAGTAGGGAGAGCGTTAGTACGGCAAACCAAAGTACCCAGGTTCGAGTCCTGGTCCCGGCATATTTTTGCTCTGTTGGAAAAAATCTCAACTATGATACTCCAACCATTGACTATAATTTCCCTAGTTGAATATACTTTCCTCTGTTCATTATGACAATATAGGTCTTTCGAATTTCATCGAGTTTTTCAAGTCAATGGGTCCTCAAAATATAATCCACATATCGAAAACGATAAAGTTTCATTCGCTCTATCTTTGGACAACTGTGCTGTGATTTGCTCTGCAGGTTTAGAAAAATATTTTTCTCAAATAAGGCATTTAAAAAAAAATATTTTCACCATTTGTCTTCTTTTAAAAATCCAACATCGGGATCGAATGCTTGTCAAAATGTAAGCAGTTCTTGCATGCATCATTTTTTCATGGCCTCTAAGTATGATCATAACTGTTAACTAGGAATGTCCAGGTAAAATGATTGAATGTTTCTCTTCTATAGAAATATCACATATTCTAGTTTTCTTCGTAAACGTACAATTTCAGTTTCATCAATAAACGGAACAAAATTCGATAGAAATGAATTCTTTTCTACTGAATTACTATTTCTAAGGGACTCACAATTGTCTTTATAAAAAATTGCTTCTTTTCGTTTTATATTAAAATTTTCAGCTTCCAATACATCTTCAGCTGTTAGTGTGCCAAAAGATTCAGTAATTTTTTTCAGTTTCAATATTTTTTTTAACCAAGCAGTTGGTAAAAACCCCTTCTGGTGGTTTTCAATCCGCCTCTTAAGTGGGGAAGTTGACGGGGAATCAGGCAGCAGATGCTGTGGTCCCGAGTCAGTCACTTTGCGACTGTGAAGGCGACCAGGAGCAGGGTCCCCGATGGGGGCTAACACTGAAGAATCCTGTCCTCCACGTAGGTCCTCCGGTCCCCTGGTTAAAAAACTTTGTAGGTCGATTCTAGTAACTTGTAGGTGTCCAGTTCCATCTCCCTAAGGCCTGGTGGTCCTCATTCTGCCCCTTAGGTGGAGAAGATGACGGGGAACCAGGAATTGGTGACAAGTGTTGAACCCGGGCAAGGATTCTGGACAGAATCTAGTGAAAGGGATAAGGGAAGTGCCAAATCTGAAACGCAGCCGCTCGTTTGGTGCTTTGAGGGGCGTTTGCATGGCATTTTCTGTATTTCCGATCGAACACTTAAGTGTGGAAGGTGACCGGGAGGCAGTCTGTTCAGGGTCGTTCCGCTTTGGTCTCGCTGGCTACTACTCGAGCGTTTCAATGCAGTCACTCCCTATGAAGATAGCGAGAGAAGTGTGGGCAATGTTGAATTCAGACACTTTTTTCCTGGAGGGATTTCTGTGGTTCCGGGGGGGGGGACATTGTAGAGTTCCGGTGGGGGGGGGGAGAATTACACTTTTTAACCTTTAAAACCATAAAATCTCAAATTTTCTGGGGGGGGGGAGGAATGTCCCCTCCAGGCCACTCCCTGAATTTAATACTAAGTGTGGGTACCTCTCTGTGTTCCTGACTCGGCCACTTGAGTGTGGAAAGGGACCAGGAGCAAAGTCCCATTGTGGTGTAACGCTGCTGTGTCTTTCTGTTCGCTACAGGAATAGTAGGGTGGAACAAAAATGTAGGAAAAGAAAATTTTCGAATTTTTTTTTTTGGCACGACGTGCAAAAGTTGTCTGTTATGTATATTAGTTTACATGTTTTTATACTGAAATCCATTCATATCTTCCGGGGCCCCAAACGCCCCAAAAATAGTTAAAAATTAAAATTTTAATGGAAAAATTATAAATTTTGTTTATTTATTTATTTTTTAATTATTTTTAGCGCGGGGTGCGAAAGTTGTCTTTTATCATTCATATCTTCTGGTTGCCGCAAACGCCCCAAAAATAGTTAAAAATTGAAATTTTTATAAAAATTTAAAATAATTTTGTTTTTAATTTTTTTTTTCCAAATTCCATTTGGCAACAGGTTAGAAAGTTGTGTATTGGGTGTACTACATAATTGTGTAGTTTACATAATTTTTTTTTAACGGAATCCATTCATATCTTCCGGTGCCCCAAATATAGTTAAAATTTGAATTTTTTTAGAAAATGTATTAAAAATTTTTAATTTATGAAAATTGTTTACAAATTTGGCAATATGTTTAGTTAATAATGTATAAACTTATAAATAATATTAATTTTATAATAATGCATAAAATATAAATTTAAAAATCAAAGCATTAAATCATAAAAATTATAAAAATGAAACTTACGTGGCAAATTTTTTACTTCTTTTGTTTTTAAGATTTACATATTTCTAGAACTTTTTAGGTGCGTTCGTAATTATATAACTACGTAGCACTTATAGTCATCGTCTGGTCCGTCCGTCTGTCTGTCTGTCCCCACATAACAGCACCAAAACTAACCCAACCGAATGGTTTGAAATTTAATATAAGGTGGGTGCTCCTGATATGCCATGCTAAAGTTTAAGAATTTTCCCTGCCGTCATTTTGACAAAATCAAAACCATTTTTAGGTGCGTTCGTAATTATATAAATACGTAGCACCTATAGTCGTCGTTTGGTCCGTCCGTCTGTCCGTCCGTCTGTCTGTCTGTCTGTCTGTCTGTCTGTCTGTCCGTCTGTCTGTCCGTCCGTCTGTCTGTCTGTCCGCATATAACAACGCAAAAACTACCCAACCAAATGGTTTGCAATTTAAAATATATTATCTTTGCAGAATTTTGTCGAGACATTTCAAATTTTATTAAAATCGAATCAAAACTTTAGGAGATATTAATAAAAATATTTATTAAGAAATTTGATTTTTTTTTAAATCGGTGCTTTTTTGTTATAGGAGCTTCCGATGGATGTTAAATCGTCAAGCGACCGAGATACTTATTCTATTACAGAAATTAATCTGCAGACGATATAATTCATTTCACAGAATTAAAAATCATCAAGATCTGAATATTTATATAACTAGCTGATACATATATATCTGAATATTTATATAACTAGTTAAGATATTTGTATGAACAGTGTCATAAAATATATACTTAACTAGCTGTTTAACCCGTTCTACGCATGGGATATCATGAATTTAATTCTAAAACGTGCGTACGAACGCACCTCGTTTGTAACGTTTGACGTACAATTTCCAACTTGTTTTTTTAACCTTTTCAGGTTAATGGACTTTTATAAAATAATATTGCATTTCCCATGAAAATAGTCTCACTAGTCCAAAAAAACTTTCTAAAAATTGTAATGTATATTATAATTTTATATATAATTATTTTTATAATTACATATAAAGTACGAACTGAAATTAGTGGGACAGAAAATTTTAATTGGTTATCAAAATGATAAAAATTAAGGTTTATTGAAATAAAAAAATATGTGATTTACTGGAATCTAGCTAATATAATTATTTTATGTAACATTAATATGAATTACAATATGATACTGAATTTTTTTTAAATATGTTTGAAAAATGTATTACAACCGAATTAAACAGAGATGACATAAGTTTCCAGTTTTCTTTTTACTTTCTACTATATAGGTATATAAAAAGGAATCAAAACAATTTCTGACCCTTTTTTTTAATATATTTATGCGTTTTGGGATGTCTTGAAAAATATTTTACTATTTTTGGAAAATGTCTGTCTGTGACACAAATCTTGTGGGCACTCTATCTCAAGAACTAATGCATGGAATTTCATGAAACTTCATATTCTATTAGACACTAAACATAAATTCGTAATGAGTGGGTTTGGATGTATATTGCGCAACAAACGGCACTGGTATGCTGTGTATTTTACAACTTCTGTTTTGCTCAACAGTGAAAGCTATTAACGCTTGTTTTTGCTCATATATTAAACAAGAATGAAAAATCATGTGTCAAACATAGATTATTAAACACTTTCCAATACATTCAGAACGTAACAGAAAAATGCGTTTTTCTCAAAAACTATTTTACCTAGGAAAATCGCAATAGTTTCCCTGCAAGTATTAAATAAACTCCTACTACCCTTACATTTTTCATAATTTTAGTTTCAGTAGATTCGGAAATAGAGGGGGTGGGGGTCATATTTATGCAGGCATTTCGACGATATCTCTGAAAATATAATACCTAACATAAAAAAAAAAAAAAAATTGAGTTCGATATTACGAGATCTTTCACACGATAACCCACACGATATACAACAAGTGAGTAAGTGTGTTCGAAGATCGCACAAAGGGTTTCATTTAATATTCCTTTCAAAACACTTTATCCTTTCTTTAATAAATCTAAATAAATTTCATTTTCAAAAAAAAAAAAAAAAAAAAATGTCATGTTTTTTATAAAGCAAAAATTTACCGGTCTATTTTTCTCGTTTTTTTTTTTTTTTAAATCTGAACCAGTCCGATAGTGGGCGAAGCCCGCTATTATACTCTGTCATAATAATATCTGTCATGTGGACTAACTGCGATATTAAAAAAATCAATTTCAAAATTAAACATAGTGTATAGAGACCTTCAAAATGTTAGACGTCTCGATTAATTTTCTTTTTAATTCTCTAATGACGTCATATTAAGCAGCTTTCTGCATTTACAGATACTCATACTCCTTGTAATATTGAGAAATGTCTGAAAATTTTCGTTTTATTACCAATATGGCGTCATATTTTTTTTCAATTGGTGAAACTTTTTATTTCATTTTCATTTTTCACGTGGAAATCTTTCAATAGAAAATTAATTATTGTAGAAAGAATTTTATTGTGGATTTTTAATTGTTGGCAACTGCTATAACAAAAAATGTTTAAACTTAATAGAAAATTGCTGTTTGATTTTTAGTTTTTTACCTCTATATATTAATATAATGCGATTTTTTCAAATTTTATGATTTTGAGCCTCATAGTAGGTATTTAGCTGTAAGTACACAACATTTCATGACTGTAAGTTTCGTAGTTTCTGAGAACCGGCTCTGTGACGGACAGACAACGAAGCGGGAGTAATAGGGTTTCGTGAGATGAACGAAACCCTAAAAAGAAAACTGTTTCTCAAGTAACTTGAATAGTCCCCAAAATTTTTCCTAAACATATTTGTATATAGCTATTAATCTGAAAATATGTGGGTAAAAAGGCTTTATAACTTTCCACGTTCCATAGTTTACGAGAAAAAGGGCTGTGACAGTAGGACGGACAAAACATAGGAATGATCTTATAAGGCTTCCGTTTTTACTTTTTAAGTACGCTACCCTAAAAATTATTTTTGAATCTTTAATATTTCTACATTTAAATCATTCTAATAATAATACTTTTAATATATTGGAATTAAATGTTAATAAGTTTATCTGAAGCATTTTGTAACACTTGTTAATATTTAAAAAATATTCTACCATGAAGAAAATAATTAAATAAATAATAAAAATCAAAAACTTTCTATTCAGTTTCTTTGAAATTGAATTACTGATACATAATCCCCTCTGAAACTGTCTTCAATTCTATGCTTTTTTTCTTTTATAAGTTTGATTATACCTGATGCATATGTATGCAGTATTTGTTCTTCGTATGTTTAATCATATTTTATTTTTACAGTTCTAGCTTCATGATAATACAAGCTGCTAAAGTTGGATTGCCATACAAGTGTTTCACATTTAATTCATTACTGGGAGAGCCACATGAAGAACCATTAAAGCTGACTTTCACTGATAGTAAGTGCATTATGTTGACAAATATATTTATGCTACAGGTTCATTTAAAACGCTTTAAGAGTTGGTAAAAAAACAAAAACACTTTTTTTTTTTATCTTAGAAACTGTGTCGAAATTGAAGCGTTTAAACTCTAGTGTTTGCTTTCTGATTGTGGCCATAATTGTTGTAGTTGCATTGCTCGGGAAAGTGCCATGGCACTTTTCTGGAAAGAAGGTACTAGAGTCCCGAAAGCAGTTGGAATTCTCAAAGATGTTCCTATATTTTTAACACTTTCCAACCTAGTTGAAAAGTGTTTATGACTTCGGTTTGTCTGGCCGTCTGGCCGTCTGGCCGTCTGGCCGTCTGGCCGTCTGGCCGTCTGGCCGTCTGCCGTCTGCCGTCTGCCGTCTGTCCGTGCTCTAACTCCCGTAAATATGCTCGGATTGCCCTGCAAATTTTATATGTTATAATCGTTATCTATAGCATGTTCCCTATTTCAACGGAAGTGTGTAGCACTTATAGTTTTTTTACAGGGACACTCAAAAGAATTCCGTTACATTGCGGTCTATGGGGAAAAATCATTTGCGGTTTATTTAAATAATGTTTCAATACTTTAAACGCATTGAAATTTATATATATCACTAAGGTGCATTAGAAGAAGCTTAATATGGAATAGGGTGTGCATAGCACTTATACTTACTTTACAGGGACAGTCAAAAGAATTCCGTTACATTACGTCTATGGAGAAAAATCGTCTGCGGTTTATTTAAATAATGTTTCACTATTTTAAACGCATTGAAATTTATATAAGGTTCATTACAAGAGACTTACTACAGAATATTGTGTGTATAGCAGTCATCGTTCATTTACAGGGACACACAAAAGAATTCTCTACTGTATGTTAACAATAATTCCTGGAAGTGCGTTTTAAGTTACTGAATGCGATTTTAATTTTAAATCGCTTTTTGTATATTACGTGGTGTGTATAAATTCTGTAGATCCTATACAGGGAAGTACAAAAGTTCGGGAACACATTTCCGTATTATTTAACTCCAGACGGAGAATTTTAAACTGTGCTACGTGTTTCCTAACTGAACTAAAATTTAGCATCCTATGTAGTATATATACAAATCTATAGATCCTATACAGGGCTGAATAAAGTATTCGGATTACTTAGATGTTATCTTTTAGCTTATAAAAGAGTATGATTCGTAAAATTATTTTGGAAGCGTTGGAAAGTGTTACATAATCTATGCTTGACGCATGATTTTTCGTTCTTGTTTTCGTATCCGAAGGAGAGATTCTGTCGGCTTAGTAGCTAACTTCTACCTCCCGAACATCCAGAATGAGATATACATCACTGCTTGTAAGTACCGATCTGTGGAACCTATTCGAAACCAACAGCAGCATGGTACTCTAACCGGATACACGTACATACAAGTTGCGCATTCGTAATCCTGGAATCATTGTTAAACTAAGTACTCGCAATGTGTGACATTTCTATTTCCACTACACTTCTGTTCTAGCGTACTTTTGAGGTTCAGCAGAACTATCTGATTGGCTTGTCGTATTGTCAATCAAACTAATTAGTAGCAGCCCAGACAAGGGGTCACATTTGCTCACAAGAGCCCCGTTGTAGAAGTAGAAAAGAAAGCAGTACGTTTTTTTTTCTTTTGCGGTTGAACTTAAAATAATTATTGTTCTATGTGCTAATTTATTATACATTATAGCTTTTTTTAAAGCTCAAATATAAGTCTAACATGGATATTAGGGAGTGAAAATGCTGATTCAACGTTTGTAAGTAAAACTATAATGGAAATAGCCGCATTTAAAAAGTTCTTATTGTTCTGTGTGTTAAAAAGAGTAAATGTATTGTAAAGCTCAAATATAGGTCTAAAATAACTGCAAACTAAATGGCGACAATTCTTTTATTCAACTTACAATATTAAATATTACTCTTTAATAGCGCAACGAAATAATTGAAAACAGAGCGTAAATCTATTTTTCAAATATCCATATAGTCACATGTAGTTCAGGTTAGACTGTTCTTGTTCATTCAATATAAACAAAACATCGGAGGCAGACTTGTAAACAAGTAGGAGCTTCTATTTCCATCCAGCGATAGCCTTAATTGGCTCAGAAGTACGCTGGAAGATAATTCTAGTGGAATTCGAAATGTCGCGTAAAGCGTGACTTCGTTATTGTAAAGTTTGCACAGCACTTATTATACTTTAGACAGTGCTGGACAAACTCCCACGAAAATAAATTAATTTATACTAAAAGTTATTTTCTGAAAAATAAATTGTTCGAGCTCAAAATAAGGATTTTTTTAAACGAGTCCACTCAATCCTATTTTATTTCTTACAAAGAGCAAAACTCACTAAAGATTCACTTTTTTTCGCCAAAAATAATTATAATAAAAATAAAAACAAAACAAAATAAAACAGAAAAGCATACTAGAAGATTTATTTTTCAAATTTTAAAAGTTCTCTGAGCTAATTCTTTCATTATTCATTGTAGTTTTATATCTATCGTACTTATTCATGATATTTTTTTCCTTTAATGACTCTGCCTCCAGCGAGTTACGCTCACCAAACCCCGTTTAAACACCACAGGTTCTAAACACACGGTAATTTCAACTGTTTTAAAAAGATTACCCGATTACGGATAATTGAATAAAATTATCACTACCAGTGGAGATCTTATGTAAACGGGTTGCAAAGTTTCCCCTTTGACTGAAGGGAATTTTCTGCTCCCAAGGCCGCATACACCGCTGTTGCGACAGCTGTCGGCTATTTTCCTGAAAAATGAAGTAAAATAAATTGTACGTGAAAATCAGCTTGTATAAGACCGTTAAGTAAAAAATGTGGCTTCTTCCCGGACTTTTACACTATCTTGAAAAAAAAAAAATTCTTTCAGAAGGTAAAAGAAAATCGCTTTAAATATGACATTTTGAGTATATCGTTTTAAATATGAAGTTTATATATACATATATATACAGGGTTGTTATAATTAAAGTTCGCCTATTCAGAAGGCTCTAGAGCCGGTTCTATGGCTCCAAACGAAACAAAATTTCACTAGTACGTAGTTGAAGAGATGCGCTCTGCGAAAATGTAAAAAAAAATAGTTAAAATTTTTGGCAATAGGTGGAACTGCGCCAGTATTTAAGCCGATATTTGCAAATTCCTTTATTTTGCAAAAAACAAAATACAGGAAATTTTATTTCACAGTTGGTAAAAGTAAACTTTTTCAGATTCGTTATATCAATTTCGGTTAATCCAGATGAAACCACAAAATTTCACCCAACGCTTGAAAAAGATCACATTTAATTTTCGAAGAACTACGTCAAAGTGACGTCGCAACTTCGAAAACTTGAAATACCCTTCTAACCACCTGACGATTTAAAACTTGCTGATAAAGTGTGTCTGTGATTTCTTTGACACTGGAACAGTTGATTGTTTCTGAAAAGCATTTGAATCTACGCTTTGTGGAGAATGGTAAGAAAAGGCACTTCTTCTAAAGTTATTTTATCAAAATAACAGCAACGCAGCTGCAGCTCTTCCAGAATTCCTGAAACTAAAAGATGTTAGACGTGGACCAATGTCGGATCGTGGAGTTCACAAAATTATTAAAAAGTTCGAGGAAACAGGAAAACTCGACATTCTTCCTGACAGAGGACGAAAAAAGGTAGACATTTCTAGCATTGAAGATATTGCTACTGCTGCCGTGGATTTAGCAAGCCAGTCATCATTTGGTAACGCAAGTGTGCCAGCTATTGCAAATGAAGTCAATATGCCGATTTCCACTGTGAGAAAAGTGATGCGTCAAATTTTGCGCTACTATCCATACAAGATTCAGAGGGTGCAACAACTAATACAGGGTGATATCGAAAGTAGGCTATCATTTTCACTACAGTTTCTTGCACGAATGAATGTGGACAATTCTTGGCTCTGGAATATTCTATAGAGTGATGAAGCGCATTTTTATTTAAACGGACAAGTGAACACACACAACTGTCAAATTTAGGCGAAAGAGAATCCTAATGTTGTCCAAGAAGTTCCACTGCATGCAGCTAAAGTAACGGTGTGGTGCGATTTCACAGCTACGTTTATGACAGGGCCATATTTTTTTTGAGGAACTAACATCCACAGGACCCATTGCATGTTACGTAAATGGGAGAAAGTATCTCAATATGTTGTCAAATTTTCTGATTCCCGAGCTGCAACAGCGAGGCTGCTTTCAAAATATCGTGTTTATGCAAGACGGTGCACCACCGCACATTACTAGAGCAGTTCGAACTTTCTTAACAAGCCATTTTACAGAAGACCGCATCATAAGTCGTTATTTTCAAACAGTCTGGCCACCACGATCGCCTGATCTAACACCATGCGATTTTTGGTTGTGGGGATTTTTGAAAGATTCTGTATCTAAAGACAGATGTTAGACAATCTCTGATCTGAAAGACAGTATTAGACTTCATATTCGCTCAATCTCACAAGACAGTTTACGCAATGCTGTAAAAAGCCCAATTCTGAGAATGGAATGCGTTATTGAAAATGGTGGAGGATTCATTGAGCATGCGTAATGTTATTCTTCGTTATTTCTTCGCTGCCAAGCGACATGTTTTATTTTTGTTGATGCAGATTACATCACATGAAATTATATTCATTTTTCTGTATTGTTTGGAGTCATAGGTCAGGCTCTAGAGCTGTCTGATTAGGTGAACTTTAATTATAACAATTCGCAGTTCGTCGAAGTTTGTTGAAACTTTTAAATTTGTGTGCTTCGTCTGGTTTGACTAAAATTGATATAATGAATCTGCAAACATCGCCTTAAATATTGGCGCAGCGCCACCTACTAACGAAAAATGTAACTAATTGTTTTTTTTTTCGATTTTCTCAGAGCGCATCTCTTCAACTACGTACTAGTGAAATTTTGTTTCGTTCGGAGCCATAGAACCGGCTCTAGAGCCTTCTGAATAGGCGAACTTTAATTATAACAACCCTGTATATATTGTTTTAAATATAACTTAGTGTGCATCATTAAATTCTTGTCGTCCGTAACAATTTAATTATTTTCAAATTTTCTGTAATTTTTAATAATCAGGCGTAAATATGTTTTTCAATTGAAAAGCGTTAAGAATAATTATGTATTATTTGGGCATTTTAAAACCTGGCAACAGTAGATAAAATCGACCATTTCAAGCTATGAAATAAATCAATATTCATATAAAGATATTGTCGGATTCCACTTCTCCGTCCACACAACTTCGAAATAAATCCGGTCTTTTGATATGCTGCCACCACCGATATGAATACGTGATATCGGGCACGATACTTGATGTATATTCAAGAAAAACCTAACTCTTTCAATTAAAGTTAAAGTAACAATTTATTAACAATATTTACACTTAAACTCGGATGTAAATTATCCGGTTTAACACTAAATCAAAACAATTACAGAAAACGCTCTACGTGTACCGTTAGACTACGTCAATTCATTCCGCACTGAGATTTCTATTCATCTCACACCCGCTCTCTCTTTCTTTCGAGAGATACCGTTAAACACACGTGGCTCAGATCGTCAACTCTCAACGACCTTACTCCTTCACTACCCCGTTCGAACTAATTTCATCTCTCGTCATTCCCCAGCGCACCCGCTCTCTCTCTCTACGGGGCTGCTGTTTTATTTCCAAGGGTCGTTTGACAACCGTTCCTCCCTCTTGACTGATCTGTCTTCCTAGATAAAAGGGTGCACTCTCTTTCTTATCTATCAAAGACCACATTGCAATGGAAATACCTCTTTCATTATATCCAAGTCGCCACCCTTCGGTTTAAGATTTTTCTTAAACTAGACTCTAAAGGTACACAATAGATACAGATACAATACGCTAATCCCTTAAGAATAGCTTTCAACTCTTGCACCTGTGAGAGAAACCTGACACCCCCCACCTTAGCGGAAAATATGCATTTTAGGGGCTAATTTTCCTCAAACTATGTAATGTCTGAGAAGAGTTCAACAGTTCCTTGATAGGTTTCTTCATTACTACAATTACATAAATATTTCAAGGTGTCTGAAAATTACCTACTGACATCTCTAATGAACCATTTACTAATGTGAGAAATACAAAAAAATTACACAATATGCTAATACACTGTTATAAACACATGATGCAAATACAATTATAAATACCCCAAAAAATAAAGTTACACTAGTATTATGTCATTTCAATGTCAGTCCTTAGGCTGAGATTGCTGAAGGCGGTACTACTTTTTCCTTCCAGTCCTTCCTCGTTAACTTAATTGGTACATCCTTTTCCGCGATGCACCCGCTTGAATGGCTAACTTCTGCCTCTGAGGTCTTAATTAAATTTTCCTCTAACCAATCAGGGCCTGTCCAAGTCCTCTTTGTACGTAATAAAGACTGTACAATTTCAGCCTTATCTTACCCCTTTCCGGTTTACGACCAATCCGATTTTTCTCCATTTCTACCAGTTGGATAGGACCCATAAATAATTCCTTATTTTTTCTTAAGATTGATTTTATGTCCCCAACTTGAATATTTGTTAACCCTTTTATCTCAAATCCCTTCCTGTCTTTATTTTCAGGTGGTTCTCTGTCTAACAACTGATTTTTCCTACAGTCTTCAAACTCCCCGTCACTATCAAAGACAATATCGACTACTTTATTTTTGGCCATAAATTCCCTCATTTCATTTTGATACACCCGTTTCTTACTTCCGTCCATTAACTCAATTATATATGCAGGTTGACCTGTTTCCTCTTTCTCCCTCTCCCTATCACTTCTCTTCATTTCCCTCGTTAAACGACATTCTACACATGATTCGCAAAACGTTTTAGCTTCCTCTGCCATATTTTCCCAATAAAATGAATGCTTGATTCTTTCTAACATTTTCTTAACTGCGTGATGTTCTCGATATAAGGAAATATGCGCTAATTTTAGAATTTCCACCCTTCTAATTTTAGGTAATACTAATTGAGCTACAGTTTCATCTACTAATTTCTCTTTATGATACAATAACCCATTTACAACATAGTAAGACTCTTTCTCATTTTCAGCTAATTCCCAAGCTCTCTCTAAATCTTTACAACTGATTTGGGATTCCTGAAATACATTTAAACTACTTTCCGTAACTTGATTAATCTTACTTTTCTCTACCTCGGCTTTTTCCTTCTCATGACTTTGTAGATTTACCGATCTCGTTTTTATGGCATAACAGTCACTCTTATCATTTCCAATCCTTTCCCTTTCCTTCACTTTATCCCTACTACCTTCCTTACATTCCCTTTCTACCGATTCTCTTAATGATTTCTCGTTGTTTAACCCTGATAATTCATTAGCCACGTCAGGATGTAAAATTACCTGTTCCTTACTATTATCAATTATTGCGCAAAGTACATCCTGCTGAATTACATTAGTTTGACCGCGTTTTGGAATAGCTAAAGGTAATTGAATTAATGGTGATTTCACTGCCTTACCAAATATCCCTTGTAAATAGATGCCCCCAGCCCCTCTTAATTTTTCTGCTGGTACTAAATCTTTATGAACGACGCTAATTTGGCAACCAGAATCCACCAATCCTTTTGTTATCTTCCCATTTACACTAACTTCCACTTTCTCGAGATTATTTAACTTCTCTCCAATAACTTTAGCTCTCCAATTCCCTCTTGCTCCGATTCTTGCCATACTCGCTCCTCTTGGTAATTCTTTAATTCCTCGCACTGAGACATTATTGATACTAGCCCTTGGTTCTTGTCGGTTATTAATTTGATTACTTCCCTCATTATTTCCTTTTGTACAAAATCGCTGAACATGTCCTCGTTGACCACACTTGAAACAGATAGGCGTCGTATCATTAGGTTTCTTATATTCCGGTTTTCTACCCAAAAATGGACTAACTTCATTATTCCCATTTTGTCTCCAATTACTACTAAATCCCTCATCTTTTTCCCTTCTAGAATCTCCATTATTTACGTACCTCTCTTTACCTTTATAGCCCTTATAAGTTACCGCATAAGATTTTTGTTTAGCATCAAAGAAATTATCACATTCCTTAGCAATTTTAGAAACTTCTAACCAATTACTGTGCTGAGTTAATCCAATATGCGTCGCGGTTTCCTCATCCAGGGTATTTAACAACTTATCCATGACAATTAACTGATTAACCTTCTCATACGTATCTGCACCTCTAATCTTACAATAATTCTCCCATGTTGCTATTAAACGCGAACAAACAATACATGAGTTTCATTTTGATTCCTTCTAGCCTTTTTAAAGTTTTCCAAACACGCCTTCGGTGTCGGCTCATGTTCCCTTAGAACTAATTCCTTTAATTTCTCATAACTCTCAATTTGTTCCCTAGTAGTGTATATTAGCAAGTTATCGGCCTTATCTCCTAACATATTTAGCAGAATTTCGGCCTGCTGGGTTTCCGGTACATTTTTTGTTTGGAATGCCCGTTCTAAACTGCTAAAAAACAGATTCCATCCCTCAGTCCCTTCTGGAACCTTGATAGACAAAGTTTTAATACTTTTAATCAATTTCTCTAGGCTACTCTCATGATTAGATTCTCTAGTCCCATTAGCGTTATTAGCCGAACTTTGAATCTTTATCCTTTTCAACTCTAACTCATGTTCCAATCTCAATTTTTCAGCCCTTTCTTCTCTATCTAACTTTTCACGGTCTAACTCCCTTTCTAACTTTTCACGGTCTAACTCCCTTTCTAACTTTTTACGGTCTAACTCCCTTTCTAACTTTTCTCGTTGTAACTTTTCCTCCTTTTCTAACTTTTCCCGTTCTACTGCTAACGCTTCTTGTTCTAACCGTTCTGTAACAATAGTGCTAGATAATTCCATAACGGCCCCCTCTTCATATTCGTCGCTCTCCACTATCCTTTTCTTACGCTTAAACCTGGTATCATCTTCCGATACCTCAATTCCTAACTCTTCACATATCGCCTGAAGATCCACCCTTTTTATTTTTAGTAAGAAAGCCATACCTTCTACTGATAATTATTACCACCCTACAACAATACTTAATCACAATATCAAATTAATACTTCCTCAAATCCTACCCTCATAAGTTACCTCCACATATTATACTATTTAACATATTTCAAATAAGTAATAATACAATAATAAATTTCCTTAAACAATGATACCCCACAATTTGCTTCCAATAACAAAGTAACAATAATATCAATTTGAGTATTATGCAATACAGATTTTAAATTTATACCATTAAATAATAAAATACAATTTACACAATAATACTGATACGTTGCAATTTGAATAAAACACTGATGCCAATCACTACATAAAGATATCCATCTAACAAAAATTTGCATGAAATACACATAAATTCCTAAATTTAATCTCAATAAAATATTTCAATTTCAAAATTAGTTCTCACATTAAAAAGTAAATCACAGCACTTTTTTTTTTCTCTGGGCCTTCAGTTCTTCCTTGACGGTTATTTCAATTTAATTTAAATTCTACACAAATTTCCTTTCCTCATTTACTATCAATATTTCAAACTTAAAGCAAACAATATCACTTAATTTAAATATTACTTTAATAATAATTTAAATTTAAGAAATTTCAATTATTCCTTCCAACTATTAACACAATGCATTAATTTTAATCATTAATCTTATCCGTTTAAAACAATTAGAAAATCACTTCTAGTAATTAATATAAGATCCTTTTCTTAAAACAATAGTGTAAAATGGTTGTTAATATCTCATTTAATTTAGACCAATTATTATATTGCACATAAATTAACCACAACATTAACTTAAACTACCATCAATTATACACAATAAAAAAAAGTAGGTTCGAGAATGTCAGTAGAGTAAAATGATCAAAACACCTTACCTCGTACTTCATTCGCTGGGGCAATTCTCTGCTCACTTTTCCACAGGGTAAATCTTGCACTCTCGGGCAACAATCACTTTAATTTGAATCACTGTGTACACAAACACTACACACAAACACTAGAACTACCACTACACACAGCACCAACACTTCCGCTGGACGATCCGGCAAGGCACTCTGTAACAAGGCTAGCTGGCACTGGTCTACGATGATAGGGCACACACACTTCCGCTAGACGATCCGGCATAAACTGACTGTAACACGGCTAACTGGCACTGGTGATCTACGACGATAGGGCACGAACACTTCCGCTGGGCGATCCGGCACAAACTCTCTGTAACACGGCTAACTGGCACTGGTCTTCGGTGATTCAGATCCCGTCGCTGCCAACAATGTCGGATTCCACTTCTCCGTCCACACAACTTCGAAATAAATCCGGTCTTTTGATATGCTGCCACCACCGATATGAATACGTGATATTGGGCACGATACTTGATGTATATTCAAGAAAAACCTAACTCTTTCAATTAAAGTTCACTACCCCCTTCACTACCCCGTTCGAACTAATTTCATCTCTCGTCATTCCCCAGCGCACCCGCTCTCTCTCTACGGGGCTGCTGTTTTATTTCCAAGGGTCGCTTGACAACCGTTCCCGTCTCTTGACTGATCTGTCTTCCTAGATAAAAGGGTGCACTCTCTTTCTTATCTATCAAAGACCACATTGCAATGGAAATACCTCTTTCATTATGTCCAAGTCGCCACCCTTCGGATTAAGATTTTTCTTAAACCAGACTCTAACGGTACACAATAGATACAGATACAATACGCTAATCCCTTAAGAATAGCTTTCAACTCTTGCACCTGTGAGAGAAACCTGACAGATATATTGAATAAAATATTGAAAAACTTAAAAAAATAGACAAATTACAAAAATAGATTGGACACTGCTCATCACAGTATAGTCAAGTATATAAGCCTGCAACATATGGTTAAATCGATATGCATAATTTTTGATCCTATAAAACTTTTGTTACCGAACTATGTTGGACGATTTGAACATTTTTATTCCAATAAACAATATTTATAATATAAATCAAAAATAATATATTGAATCCAAATTCACCTATTGTATGCCAACAACTCATATTTAATTCACTGACAATCTTTACTAAAAATGTGTTTAATACGTACATTAAAATAAACTGGAATATAAAATATCTAAAACCTAGCACTTTCAAGCACAATCGTGCTCGTCCTCATGGTTGAAAAACAGACAATACAAAATCCAAGAGACTGTTTCTTTTTGCAAAATCAAAGCTCGCTGCACCATTCCAAGGGTAGGTGGTGGGTTGGTTGGTGCAGACTGTTCCTTTATTAACTTAATACAAATCTTGAGGATATTGTATGAAAAGACATCGTTACAAACACTATTATCTCTGGATATAATCTCTAAAGATTCTCTGATGGATAATCTACAGTAACCGATTATTTTCTTAATAATCTTAGCCTTATTGAACTGTATATTAACATTACATTTTTGATTCAATCTTGAAATTGCAGTGCTGGGGCGGTCAAATTTTATATCTGAAATATGTTCCTTTAGACGTAACCTGAATTTTCGTGTTGTCATTCCAATGTAATCCAACCTGTCCCACTTGCCATCATTTGTAGTAACTGGTATGATGTAAACACCTGCCGTTTCATGCATGGGGGTGGGGTCTAAACTGTTATGAAATTTTACTTTTAGTTTCGTTGGTGGATGAGCATTTAGGTTTATTTTATATTTCTGCAAGTATATTTTAATCTTTCAAATAGACCAGGGATATATTGAAATTTGTGAATTTGAAAATCTCTATGGTTAAATTCACTGTTAGTTCTATTGTTTTTATATTCAATTTGATATATCATTCTATTAACAAATTTTCTTGAAAAACCATTATCTGCTGCAATATTTCTAATAATATCCAATTCACGTTCAATATGCTTTTCTGTGCAGACTATGAATGCTCTATTAATATAAAATAGATAAGCTGCAGCTTTAAAACTTAAGGGGATGAGCTTTCGTAAGAAATTGTGTTGTCAGACCGCATACTATTTCTATAAACAGCTCTTTCCATGGTTAAATCTTTAGCATTCTTAAACAACTCCACATCCAGGAAAGGCAACCGAGATTATTCTGCTCAATTTCCAAAGTAAACTGCATATTACGGTCAATCTTGTTAAATTTGTTTATAAATACTTTCAATAATTCCAAACTCCCATCCCATACGATGAATTCGTCATCCACAAATCTATACCAGTGGACCGGTTTAATCTGAAATTCATTCATAATTTTATTTTCAATGGTCCATAATATGATCTCAGCAAAGCATCCACAAATGGGAGATCCCATTGGTGCTCCATTCAATTGCCTATAAAATACAGGGTGTTTCTAAATGAATATCGGGGTTTTAACGGTTTGCAGTATCTGTTATAAAAAACTTAAAATTACAATTAATACATAAAATGAAAGAGCAACTCAAACAGTTTTACCTACAAGCTTACAAGTTTTCAGTGTGAACACCTTTCATCACACGGCACACATGAAGATGAAGTCGATAGCTCAGTTCTTCCCAAACGTTAATTAGTGTTTGTGGGGTAATTGTTGCAACAGCTGCCTCAATCCTGTTTCTTAGGTTGGGTAGGTCAGCTTAAGACTTAGTAACTTCTTAGGTCAGCTGGTAGTGGAGGCACATACACTCGATCCTTTATGAACACCAACAAGTAGAAATCATATGGCGTCAGATCGGGTGAGCATAGAGTGGCGTTTGGGAAGAACTGAGCTATCGACTTGATGTGTGCCGTGTGACGAAAGGTGTTCACATTGAACACTTGTAAGCTTGTAGGTAAAACTGTTTGAGTTGCTCTTTCATTTTATGTATTAAGTATAATTTTAAGTTTTTTATAATAGATAATTCCCCGATATTCGTTTAAAAACACCCTATACGTTGTTAAATTTAAAAATATTATTATTTACAATCAAGTTAAAGCCTGATTTGAGGGTATTTCGAGTATCCAAGTTCAATGAGGCATCATTTTCTATGTAATTTTCCACAAAACCCTTCCGAAACATTTTTTGTTTTGGCTTTATCTTAAAAAATGACCGAGTTATGGCAGTTTGAAATTCTAGGGTCGCTGACATTTTGAAACAGTCTGATTTTTGTTATGCTGTAACTGTCATGCTGAAATTCGCATTCAAATTCAGTATTAAAGAAAATAGGGATTGAAACTCCTATAATCGGGTTCCAAACATGTTAGCTTCGGGTTTTTCAGTAAATTGAGTATAATTTTTAAAAACATGGACAATGAAAGCTACCTTTTCTCCCGGTACAGGCCGGAAGGACTTTTTTTGCCAGGTTCAGGCCGGGTACAATACAATATTTGGAAAAACAGCTAGTGAAAATCTGGTTAACTGTGAAATAAGTGGTCATTTTTTAATTAGCCTAACGCTCTACAGTCTCTTTGCAATAAGCCTGAAAAACATCAAGCTGATTAGAGAAAGGAACATGATTCTCCATTTAGCCCGGCAATTTGAAAACAACCTAGGCTCTTTGTAAAGAGCCGGATTTCACAATTAGCCTATGACATGCACATATCGAGGCGGTAAATACGAAGCCACTCATCCAACATAATCGAAAGGAGATTGTGGAGTTCTCGTTTGCGGAGGTATCATGCTTGGTAGCCGTACCGACTTCCATAGTTTTCAAGAAAGTTCACAAACTGGTGCCTACTATTGTACCCAGGTTCTATACTCATGTTCGTCTTTTTAGAGGTGTATGTATCCTATACAACTTTAATGCACTAGAACCTCGATTATCCGACTCTTGTTTAACCGTAACTCTCCGTAAACCGACGTCGGTTTCCTAACCTTTTTTTTCAGCGTTTTTTTTCTTTCTTTTACGTTCCTTGTGTATGCAAGCGGTCCTTTCCGAACTACGGGTACAGATAAATATTTTGGTTCCTTTTCTTAGAACTCCTTTGAAATTAGCTTGAGCTTCCACAAGCTCCGATCTCGGTATAAGTGTACTCTTTCCCCAGCCTCACGCCCTGTGTGCATGTCCCTGTTCTAAACAAAAACACGTCCCATTTCGAAATTTGTAAGGCTGTACTGCCGAGTGCCACAATATTCGAATGTTATTGCACCCTCTGACTGTAAGCAAGTGCAGGGAACAAAACCCTTTTTTCTTATCTTTTCACGAACAGAAATTTTCACAGCTGCAGAATTTCAAAAGGAGGGGAGGGGGAGAAATCAATGTCATATTTTCGCTAAGCACTCGCTTACTGTTCGTTTACGATTGGCATGCCTACCAAATAAAATAATTTGCTTCAAAATAAATTTTTTTTCATGCATAATTTGAATTTAGGTATTTATTTAACAATTTAAATTGCCATAATAACAGGTCCCGCAGTGGCGCGAACGGATAAGCTCGGTTCCCGTAAGTTTACCGAAAGTGAAGCAGCATCGACCGTGGTCAGTGTTTGGGAGGATGACAAACTTTCTCGACTGCGACTGCTGTGGGACCGTATACGTTAGTGGGAGCTCGTGCACGTAAAATCTGTTCGTGGCTCCAATGTCCTCCAGGTTTAGTATAAGCGTTATCTCTGGGTGTGCCAATCTCATCTGGAATTGGTTCAAAATTAAGAGATCAACTCTTCTGGACGGGGCTTGTAGCCATTTGGTAGGCCTCCCCATCCAGCTGATTCTTATCATAGTAACAGTTCGATGACGATGTTACATATTAAACTAGATGATTGATAAATTCTCTATTATCCAGAAATTTCGATTATCCGATGTAGGTTCGATCCCAATTATGTCGGATAATTGAGATTCTACTGTAGTGTATAATACCACTTTGTTTGGTTTGTCGTTTATTGTATAAGATTTTAATTACTAATAATATACAGTAAAACCTCCAAAGTTGACCACCTCTCTATATTGACCACCTCTCTATGTTGACCGAAATTTATTAGTTTGAATGGTCACAACGCATTTTCAATGGAGATTTACCTCTCTATGTTGACCACCTCCATAAGTTGTATGTTGACCAATTTTTAGTAGGTTTTACTCTCTTTAAGTTGACCACTGATGTTTTCTTGAATTTGCTTTTTCCTCCGTTTGTTCTCCATCTGGTTTCCAGGAATTTCTTTATCAGTCATTCGGCTTATCTGAGCAACACTCGCCCCCCTTGTGGTGCTCCATTCATTGTTCATTTCCAGTCAGATATAATGGGAGGGAAATGCCAGAATTCCTGAAATCTGTCGAAAAATGTCAGGGGAGTGGGGGCTGTGCGTAGTGGTGTAGCTATACGCAAAATTGGAAAACTAAGTGCATCGCTCACATAAATAAAACACATTTCGTTCTTTTTTCTGAATGTCGCGTCGTGACGGGACTGGTCGTTTATTTGCGAATTTTCATTAAAAATGGCGCAAAGAAAATCTCTAAAAGAACTTAAATTAAAGAAAGAGGATCTTAGTTTTCTGGAAAGCAGCAGCTAAAGAAAGACAGCGGAAAAATTTGGTGTGAGCAAGACAACTGTGAGCAACATTTTAAAACGCAAGGAAGAATATCTGAAAAGGTATTCTTCCGAAAACGGGGGACTCCAAAGAAAACGCAGAAAAACGTGTCTCGACGCTGTGAACGAAGCCACGTTTCGTTGGTTTAAAGAGATGAAATCAATCAATGCAAGAATATCGGGAGCTATGCTTCAGGAAGACGCAAAAAAATTGCAAAAGAATTCGAAATAGAGGACTTCCAAGCGTCAGCAGGTTGGCTTGAAAAATTCAAACTACGATACGAGATTTCTCAAAACATTTTGAGTGGGTAATCGAATGAGGTTTCAGCAGAAGTGGTGAAGAAGTTTATTGAAAAATTCCTAGAGTTTGCTAAAGGTTTTAAAGATGAGGACATCTTTAATGCTGATGAGTGCGGTCTCTTCTGTAAAGCAATGCCTGATGGAAGTCTAGTAATGAAGAGTGGCACTTTCAAAAGAGAAAAACTTTCAAAACAGCGTTTTACTGCTCTTCTATGTGCTAGTATGACTGGGGAAAATTTAAAGCCTACGGTGATCGGCAAATCCGCAAAACCTCGTGAATTTAAAAATGTAAAACCTAAAGACCTTCCTTTTTTTGGAGAGCGAATAGATCCGCTTGGATGACCAGTGCTTTGTTCAAAGGTGAGTTAGAGGATTTGACGCAGAAATGAGGCAAAAGAAGTGGTCTATTCCATAAAAGTACCGTGGACAACTGCCTCAGCAACCCTAAAGTGAATAATCACACAAATGTGAAGCTAAAATTTTTGCCTCCAAACACAACTTCGAAAACCCAACATTTAGATCAAAGCATTATTCAGTCCTTCAAAGTGCACAACAGCGCTCAACTTCTGGAATGGGTGATCATGAAAGCACAAACCTGTGGTCCTTCTGCATTAGCATCGTCAACAGTGGATTAATTCTGCTTGGAATAAAGTTATGCAAACCACGATTAAGAACTGCTTCAAGAAGTCTGGATTTGTTACGTCTACAACATCGGTGCAAAAGGATGAGTTTTCTCTATCTCCCTTGCCAGTTTTTGATGGAATTGATTTTGAAGATTTTGTTACCATGGACGATGAGTTAGTAACATATGTTGAACCAGACCCAGAGACAATCTTCAATGAGATACTCTCTGCAACTAAGCACAGCGAGGACTCTAAGGTACAAGAAATGGACGGCGAAGAGGATGATGATCCAAGTGACGACGAAACTGCAAAGTACCCAACTCTGAAGGAAGACGATGTAAAGCGCATGATGGAGCAACTTAAAGATTTAGCTGCAGAAAAATGCCCAAGCATGCTTAATGGACTTGTAAACTGTGAAAGTGCTTTTTGCACTTACTTAATGAACAAAAAGAGGATTCAAACAAAAATTAAATTATTCTTTCAAAAATTGTAAAAAAGTGCTATATCTTCAGTAAAAATAAAAATGAGTAAGTGCTAATGTATTTCTAAATTTTTCCTAAAAAAATACTAAAAAAGTTTACTAAAGGCTTTCTAAGATTGTACTAAATATTTTCTAAAAATTCCCTAAGTTGACCACCTCCGTATGTTGACCACTTAGTTACAGTCCCTTGGGTGGTCAACTTATGGAGGTTCTACTGTATATCCTGCGAGAACTTAAATAAGCTTCATATACATTTCGTATAAAAACTAAAAAAAATCCAGGTTTCTATGTAAGCCCCTCATTTTTCATTTTTGAGGCATCTCTGTGTCTGCGAGCAAGCTTAATTTTTTTCTTGCTATTTCATACACTGTATACTTTTTGAACTATTCTTCTCAGTTTTGAATAATACTAAAAAATCTGTGGTGGCATTATATTTAATACTAAAAAGTAAATATATATTTTTTTAAAAATCTTGTAAAACAGCCTAATTTACTAAAATTTATTTTTTTTTTTAATTTTAAATTATCAAAAATCCCTACTATTTTTTTTAATATGAATATTTTTGCTTCGATTTTTTTTCCACATTCATTAGAAAATACTACATAAAACTGTGCATATATTTTTAGATGTATGGGATTACCCGCACTGCGGAGACTGCCCGCATTCAGCATAATTTAGTAGGGTGTTAAAAATGACGATACATATATTATAAAGCAGAAAAATGTCTGTGAGAAACGCTGACGTAGTATATGTATGGTATTAATGACAGCCTAACCAATACATTTCGCTGTTACAGAGAATTTTATAACTTCTAAATGACGTATAATTTCCATTTTTACAACTTCGAGGAGACGAAAAATTTTCTTTCAAATACAATTTGTTTGAAAACTGTGTTTGATGATAGATCCACATAAAATACATCAGTACTGTATTAAGTTAAAATAAATTGTTGTCATACCATGTATAGATTATTCACTCTGTAAGTTTTAATATATGATCCACTCAAACATAAAAAATTCTGGTTAATATGTGATTTAAAAGGAATGGCGGTAACAATAAAGGACGTCTTTTAAACTACCTTGGTTAAAATACGCCAATGGAACAATATAAGAATCATCTTGGATTACCTAGTTCCGGAAAACTTAACATTCAGTTGAACGGTATGCGACTTGCAGAGGCAAAGAAAACAAAGGGAGCCATTGAAAGAAAAATGTTTACCAGTAGTACAAACTACATTGAGATAAGAAAAGTTTAAAATTTAAATAGAAAATAGAAAGAAAGAAAAAATATATATTAAATAGTTTAAATAATTTAAAAAATTAAAAATAAATAAGAAAAAGATGATATTTAAAAAAGTAAATTTCATTAGTTCCAAAAGGTAAGACGAAATACTACCGAAGTCCGAACTCATCTTATAAAATAAACTCTTTACTAAGACCATACATTTAAACATAAGAGATAAAAATCCTTCTAGAGCAGTCGAAATAAATGTTTTTTTTAAAAAAATAAATAATAAACAAAGACAATGGAATGGACAAAGAATAGACAATGGAAAGTTAAGTTTAAATGAAGAGAGATGAAAACTCAGCCTTCACCATCAATTTACATAGCATACCAAGGGCGTTTTCAATTAGTGGGGTCGGAGACCTTATAGTCTGGCAACTCTGCGATGATTTCATTAGAAATATTATTAAAAAAAATTATAGAAGTTTTTTGAGAGAACTAAGATGTATGAAGTTTATTATATTTTATAATAATTTTTTTTTCTATTTTAAGATTTCATCATTCACTTGGATATGCATCCAGAGGAATACATGAATAATAATGATTTAGTCCAAGCTTCGGTTGTTATTCACGATCCACGCAAATTAGTGAATCCTATGACTGAAGGAGTAACTTTGACAGCAGGAAAATTGTACCAGTTACACCCGACTATGGTAAGTTAAGCCTTTTATGCTACTTTTAATTGTTTTTTTATATCTTATTGCATATATTGTTGAAATTTTTCTGGGCTTTATTTTTGTTGAAAAATCCATATCATTGCAAGGAATAAAATTGCTTTTCAATCTGATTATTTTAAAAGAATGGAAATTAAAATTTTTCAGTGGGTGTCAACACGATTAATATTATTAAAGATTTAGCCTTTAATGTTACTCTTACTTAATCTAGATAATTATCTGTTTCATATACATAGATTAAAGTGGACTTTATGTGAGCCGATTATTTTAAATAGAAGTTAATATGAAGGTGTCTCTAATTCCAGTGTTGCCACAGGCGACAGTTTTTATATTCTAGTCGTACCACTATTAAAAAAATGTATCTGTGTAGATTTTTCTTGCAGTTGTTGTAAAAGAATTTGGCACGGATTATAGTATTAAAAAAGTGGTACGAGCACGTTGAAATATAAGTAAAATAATAGTCGACTATGGCAACATTGCAAGTCCAATAGTTAGATTGATTTATATAAAAGAGTCTTTTTTTATTTTTTCTTCATCTTAAAAAATGGCTGAAAACCTCTACGATGACAGACATTTTGAAATAATCTGATTTTTTTAATGCTGTAACTAGTGTATTTGTGAACCGATCTGAATGTGACTGAGCACGTGTGCAAGACATATCAAGATCTCAGGCGAGTTCGTTGGCCAACTACATCTTCAATCTTGTTTCATAGGGAGCGTAAATTTAACTTTTGTCAGAGGGCGGCTTCACTTACATTTTTTATTTTTATTTTTACATTTAAAAAATGTGCAAAAAAATTAGAAATTAAAACTTATTTTCCTTTAAGTCTTTGAATTTGATACGAGGATTTCGGAGCATTTATTGTTTCACATTTATCCTAAAATTAGAGATATTTTAGTTTGAAATTCATGGGTCACTGACATTTTTAAACAATCTGAATTTTGTCATGCGATTGCATTCTTATTTATTAACCAATTTGGATGTCACTGAGCCTGTGTACAAGGCATAAAAAGATCTCGACCGAATTCGTTGTCCTGCTTCATCCGCCATCTTGTTTTAAATGGCGGTCAACTAATTTTTTTTTTTTTTTTTATATTCTAAAAATTCAAAAAGGTGTATAAGAAAACTAAGATTCGAATTTTTGATTTCTTTTAACTATTCGAATTTGATAGAACGATTCCGGAATATTTTTGCCGCGCTTCTATCCTAAAAAATGGTTGAGATATAGTAGTTTGAAATTCTAGGGTACCTCACATTTGGAAAAAAATTCACTTTTGTCAAGCGACAGAACTCGTATTTATTAACCGATTTGTATGTGACTGAGCATGTGTATGTGTACAGGACTTGCCAAAGTCTCGACCGAGTTCGTTGACCAGATCCATCTGTCATTTTGTTTTAAAATGACGGCCACTTCACTAAATCAAATTCAAAAAGTTGTATAAAAGAATTAGAAATGTAAAAAGTTTTCTCCCTTAAAGGTTCGGCCTTGATTCAAGGATTCGGGAACATTATTTTGTTTTGTCGATCTTAATAATTGATATAGCAGTTTGAAATTCTAAGGTGGATGTTTTTTACATAATGAGGTTTTATTTGTGAGCTTCAGGAAATATGGTACAGTAGAACTCCAATTATCCGAACTCCGACTATCCGAATCGCTGATTATCCGAATCACTTTCAGAATTTCAGAAAAAAAATTAAGACGGAAACTTACTGCGATTCGCAAAATAAGAATTCTGTCTACGTGCGCTATTGTCCTTCCCTCCGCGAATCTAGTGTATTCGCAGCGCGAACATTATTGGGATGATAGGTCACCATCTCATAGTGCAGTTCGATTATTGGCTCTGGTCCGTGGCCAGGTGGCCGGCCCGCCCCACCTGGGTTTCAAATTCTAAATGATGATGAACTTATTGAAAGTGTGAGAGAAGAAAGTGTCGAGTAAGAAGATGACCTTAGTGTCGAAGTTGAAGCAGACACGGGACCATCAGCTAGTGAAGCATTTGCCGGCCTTGAAACTGCGTGGAAGTGGATTGGGCGTCAACCTGAGTGTGATCACATGCAACTTCTCACAGTCAAGCGGATGCGCGATTTGGCTGTCTGAAAACGGATGAAGACTGTCAAGCAGTTTACTTTGACTGAGATGTTCAGCAAGCAATAACTTTCATTTACAGTACAGTACGTACATACTGTACTAATGTACAGCACTTGTAAGTACGCTTAACATGTAAAAGTGTTGCCTTTTCATTTAATTAATTAAAAGATCTTTTTATTTAAAATAGTTTTTTTCTCCCGTTTTCAACATACATACAGTAATTAATTAAAATAGACCCTTTTTTTCGGAAAAAATCCAATTATCCGAATTTTTGATTATCCGTATGGGGTCCGGTCCCAATTGATTCGGATAATTGGAGTTCTACTGTATCTCACAAATTTACTTGAATTGTTGTAATCTTTGTGGCTACTTTCATACGTTTAAAGTTAAATATCCATATCCACCATCGTGAAATTCTCCAGATGTTTGATTATACTTGACGAAATATCGCCACATTTGTTGAATAAAAGTAATTCGCCATAAATGAAGTTAACTTTGATACAGGCCGGCAAGACTTCTTTAAAAAGGTAAAGTTTAATTCAATATTCTGGAAGCGTCGAAAGTGTTTCCTAATCTATGCTAGACGCATAATTTTTCTTTCAGAATTTAATTTATTAACCATTGCGAAAATGGTTGTTGTTTTCGGCCGAGAATGGACCTCTTGACGTCGTCACTTTATTTGACGTCGTCATTTTATTTGACGTCGTCACTTTATTTTTTTAAGCGTTTTCAACGAAATTCTGTAACTTTAGAAGAAATTTTTGCGAAATTCTGTAACTTTAGAAATTTTTTTCTTTGAATAGGCAATAGAAATGCATAAAATCGTTACAAAAATGCTACAAAAAGGATAGATGCATATTATCAGACATGAAAGATAAAGTAGAAATTTGGTACTTTCGTGTTATAGCGGCCCCGAAGGATGAATCGCCAAGCGTCCAAGATTTATCGCCAAATTATAAAGTATGTATGACATTATAATAATATATGATATATATATAACATTTCATGACGTATGTGGCCAAGTTATAGTCATATATGATGCATATATGATGTATATATATGACATGTGTATATGATGTATATACGACATATAATACGTAAATAATATGTGTATAATGACGTATATGGCACATATAGGAGTGTTTGGAATATATATATGCGTATATAGGATGCATATATAAGCTTTGCGATGATCTTGTCGAAATCATAACTGCAACCTTGTCATAATCATAATTGTGGGGGCCGCTATAACACGAAAATACGGTATTTTTTTTTAAGTTTTCGGAACATTTTCCCAATGGTTATTGTAATTTGTTAAATTATAATTTTTTTTTGTCATTAATTTCAGGAAAAAAGAGAAAGTCTCCCTCCACCTTATACCTCTAAATGCAAAGATTATTTGAAAGAGTGGAAAAAAAACGGAGGATATGGACCTCTGTCCAAAAAGGTAAGATTGAATTTTTAATTAGAATTATGAAAAATTCATAAAAGTGCTGACATTTTAAGCGTTCAGTTACCTAATTATTCTGAGACATCAAATGATACGAAATAAATTTTAAATATTCAAATGTCCATATGTTTTTTGCATTGAAATAAGTAGAAATACAAATAACAAGTAATATAAAAATAATAAATAAAGTCAATTCCTACTTTAAAAAAATAATAATAATAATTTCCAGCGATCTACACGCTTCGCTACTGACGGTATTTATTCCTAAATTTATATCCTGCTAAATATCTTGCATAAGAGAAATTTATTTTCCAGTACGGGAGAATTTCCTTCCGTATCGCAGTTACGAGCTCAGAGCTTAACTGACTGCGCTATCAAGACTTGTGAGTGAGTGCTTTTAAATGGAACTAATGTCTGAAATAAGTCAGTTACGTGTTGATATTTTTCTCTCATATAAAACTAAAATTAATTAATTAAATTTAATTAATGAATTAATATTTGAAAAACTGTATTAACATCAAGTTTCATCCACTACAAGTTTAAAAAGTCCTTCCGGTCTGTACCGGGAGGAAAAGGTAGCTTTTCTATATCTTCGTTTTAAAATTTTAGCTAATGTTACTCGAAAACAGCAAGCTAAAATGCATATAAACCGTTTACAAAAGATTCGTTAATACTGAATTTGAATAAGAAATTCTCCAAATTATTGAGCTATAGCCAAGCTGGCTTCATTTATGAAAACTTATTTTGGTCACCAAATTTGGCGATATTTCGCCAATTGTCACCCAGTTTGACGAGAAACTGGCGCTAACGGATATGAATATATAGTTTTATGCGTATGATTGGGAAAATGATTACAACAATGAAAGAAAACAATTTGCGAAAATCGCGTTCACTAAAACTCATAAATTAATCGTTGTTTTTCTGTAATGTGCTGTCTTGTTTCAAAATGTCAGCCACCCTAGAATTTCAAACTGCTATATCTCAGCCATTTTTTAAGGTAGAGGTAAAACAAAATATGCTCTGGAATCCTTGTATCAAGGCCTAACACTTAATTAAAAATAAATTTGAATTTTTAACTTTTTTGTATATCTATTTTAGTTTTAAAATTTTCAGTGGCCGCCATCTTGTTTCAAGATGGCGGCCACCCAAGCTGGTCAACGAATTCGGTCGAGGCATTAGTGAGCTTAATACACACAATTAGTTTCATCCAAATTAATTTATAAATACGAGCGTTATCGTATGATATAGATCATATATATATATGAATATATATATATATGTAGCATTTTGACGAGGTTGAGATATTACGATGAATAATATTCGATGAAAAGATGGCAGTCCTTCAACGATATAGCAAGTTGCAGTCGATATTAGCGAGTATGGCGAAGTAGAAGGCAATGAAATGAGTCCACCAAAGTTTTCCAATAAGTCCAGCCAATCTCCAGACAAATAATTTTATTAGAAGACGAACAACACAGAAACAATTCCCAAAGGTCTAAAACTTATAGCCCTTGGGCTAACGTTGCTTCACTTCATTGAATTAAGATATTACTGGGCCAGTTGAATATTCTACGGACATAAAATCACCAGACACATATTTGTTTATGCTTCCGAAAACGTCAAAAATCTAGTGCTCCGACCGATGCAACCTGGTTTTGTTCCTTCAGCGGAGACATACAGTAATTTACGTCACGAGCGTACAAACAAATGAGTGAGAGGCTAGCTCCAGCCCAGCAAATGAGGTGCGAAGGAGGAGCTAAGACGGTAAAGAATTCCGAACCTGGTAGCGGATTAATTTTGGAGTGAAACTACCTCAGCGCGCGAAAAATTTAGCATAATAATAATAATAAAAAGAAAATGGCTTTTAAAAAACATTCGAAATGAGAACGCGTCTCAGAATTTTATAGATTGGGGAACTGATAAAAGCTACGAATGATCTTAAATTTTAGATTAAGATTTGGAATAAAATAATTATTAATATACGGATATTTACTTTTAAAAGGACTTTAAATAGGAATAGATATTATTAAGAATTAAGGAAATACTGACTATGACAGAAGTTAGATTAATTTTAAAATATTAATACGAATAAAATGGAAGGATACGAAGGAAATAAATTTTTATATAACATTATCCCCCCCCCCCCCCTAAAAATCCGAATGACGGGTAGATCCGATGATCTACAAGTTCATTAAGGCAAGCAAGAATTTGGATTACAAAATATTTATCTGGTATTCTAGTTAATGCCAAAAATTCTTTGATTTTATTAAAGTTAATTCAATAGTTATTTTTGTAAACGCGAACCTGTGGGAATTGTTTAAACACAGAAATACATACAATTACAATATAAATAAGTTAGTAACAAATAATTTTTTTTTTCTCTTCAAACATAAATAGTGAAAAGGATGAAAATGAAGTAAACAAAGCATTTTTGTCTAAGCAGTGAAAAGTATAAATGTCTAATAGTCCTCTTAATCAGTAACAGTCTGAGTTATAGACCTCTCATTTCCAAAAAAAAATTTCTTGGTATGGATATGAAGGCACAGATATGTCAAGTATTAGCCAGTAATACAGTTTACGGCAATACAGTGTATTGATTCTGTAGTAGGATAATTCCAGTTAATCATAAAGTTCAAAAACATAAGAAAGTTTCATCCCCACTAAGTTCAATAAACAATTAAAGTACTGGTTTGTGATGCTTGATAAGTTTTGTGCCTTGATAAGTAGGTATAGCTTGATAAGTGCACTTATTAAGTGAAGTCCAGTAAGTTAATAATGTTCCATCAATTAGATATGAGTATTAGATGTTTTGCTAGTAAGATGTGACTGTTTATCATCAACGAATATACTATCAGTGGTTCTCTTTTATCACAATTCTCAAGAATATTCTCTTTTATAATCTTATCACATAATAAATAACAACAACAATTATAATAACGACATAATAATATCAACAATAACAAACAACTTCAAAATAATACTAATTCAGTAATTCATCTGTATATAATTTAATTCCTCATTCTTTTTCAATATCAGTGAGGAATGAAAATATACTTAATAAAAGTAAACAAAATAAATAAATAGTAAACTAAGAAATATCTGTGAAAAATTATCAACAATTCAGTAAGATAATGTGCTCTCTGTTTTCAGTCAAACAAAAGAAACATAAGCTGCTCAATGAAAATAAGACCTTGAAGTGAACGGTGGATAATAAGTTTAACTATTACTGTCAGTAGAGAATTTTATTCTATTATTATAATTTAATTTAATCCAGTGAATTTTTATTCAATTATTTTAATTTAATGTATTATTCTAATCTAATTTGCTATTCCAATTTATTTTATTGTTCTAATTCAATTCACTCCAATATAAAAACCTTTTAACTCAAATCAACTAATTTACGCCTGCATAAAAAGTTAACTCAAGCAAAAATATTGGCAGTAATATTCTTGGGAATTCCTATATGCAAGAACATACTGTTATACAGAAGAGAATTGATTAGTCAATTATAATTTGATTTCATTAAATTTAGTTAATTTTTGCTTTACTAAGTTTAATATTAAGCTATTGATTTAACATTAGTTTGTTGTTGCTCATGGGATAAATTTAATTTGTCAGGAGGGTAATAAGGGCGTAATTTTTCATTATTGCATTTAATTTTCTATAGTCAACACATAATCTAGTTTTCTTACCTTCTTCTCTTTTCATTACTAACGTAACAGGGGCAGAATAGGGACTATTGCTCTCTTTAATTAAACCACCGTCTAATAGTGATTGAATTTGATCCGAAATCTCTTTTTCTTCTAAAGGGGAAGTTCTGTATGGCCTCAGAGATATTGGTAGGTCAGAATTAAGAAAAATACGTTGCAGTTCAATATTAATTCTCCCGACATCAAATTTATTTTTAGAAAAAATGTCTAAATAATCCCTTATACTTTCCCTTAAAGTTTCATTTTCTATAGAATTTATGTCCCCAATTAATTTAGAATTATCAACATTAGATGGAACAAAGGATTGAGAAGATATGATTTTTCCATAATCGGGTTGCACTCTCTGATAATCATAGTTAACATTAAAATGAAGTAATCTTAATTTATCACTGGATATGCTCTTAGATTCATTTAAAACAAGGTCTCCTTGTAATACTCGACATGTAGCACAGTCAATAATTAAATTAAACTTACAGCATTCTTTTAAACCTAATATAGCATAATCTAAATTTGTATTACATATCAAAAATCTAATGTTTTGTTGCACATTACCTAATTTAAACAATAATTTACAAGCTTTATCTATTACAACAGTTCCTTTGGCTTGGCCAATAATAACAGGTGGAATATTTATAACTTTAGCATTTAACAATTTAACAATTTTAAAAGGTAAAATACTTATGGTTGAGCCAGAGTCAATCACACAAGGTAGTTAGTTCCCTGTTATTTACATATCCTGATACAATTAACTGTCATATAGTATCAGTAGATGGTTGTGGTTGACTAAGAGGGGGTGCAGAAGATTGCAAAGGGCTCCCATTGAATACACAATTCCTCTCCCAGTGATAAGCATTTTGGATACCTCTATTTAAACACATTCGGCATGGTCTACTTGGGTATTTGCTCTGAAAATGTGTAGTAGGCAACCTAGGATTGATAAATCTAGAATTTGGAGCATTAAAATTGTTCTGTGAATGAAAATTGGAATTTGGCATATGAAAATTTCGACTTGGGCGAACCCAATGTCTAGGTGCCTGATCATATTGTGGCAATGATCTATAATTCTGAAAATTACTCCTAGAATTACTATTGTTGACCTGGGAAGTAGGAATTACTACTAGCTGTTTAGCCATTAGGTACCAGTCTATTGTATTTTTTGGAGGATTACTAATCATATAATTCTGGTACTCAGGTTTGAGACCGTCTGTTAATCCCTGTACTATTATAGTTTCACATAAACAAAGTTGTCTACCTATTTCAACCTTTTTTCGAAAGTACTTATCCAAATCATTGAGATCATTTAATTTCATAGAAGCAATTTCTGAAAATCGAGGAACAGGAACAGTTATGAATTTTTCAGTAAGAATATCAGTTATTTTGTCAAAAGCTTTACATTCTAAACATTCATTGATAAATACCTTCAGAGCCTCTCCTTTCAAATATTTTGAAATATTTTTAATCTTCCAATTTTCATCTTTCTTTTCAGAAAGCCATGTTTTGTCAAAATGGTTTAACCAAGATTGAATGTTCATTCCAGATTCGAAATCAAAAGGAATGATGTTTATTTCGTTTTCACTCATTTTGTGATCACCAAGGACTTTTACAAGTCCAGATCGAAATAACATTAATATAAAAATTAAAGAGAATTAACACAACAGATGTAAAATAAAATTTAAATTAAATAACAAATGTAAATACCTCCATCTCTAATAAATAATGATAGTAATAATAATAATACAACAAATAAGAAAATCTGAGCGAAACTTAAATAACTTAAAAATAAATAAAATAATAAATAATACATACAATAATAACTTTTTTCAAACTTACGTAATTCCGTTCACAAGTTGTCTGCCTGTTTACTTTTTGAAATTTTTGAGACCGATCAATTTATTTATTTTTTTGTATAGTGATACTTTTTCATTTTTTTTTTCGGTAAAAGAAAATATTATTTAGATCATTCCGTCATTATTGAGATGTTGTTTTGTAGAACATTCACACTGGTCTGCATCTGGTGTTTCCAGGGATAAATTATTCCAACACTTTTTGAAAAATTCGATGCATATTTTGGTGAGAATCAGTTGCACACACCACAATGGAAAATGTACAGCATCCGCATTCAGCAACATATCACAGCTTCTCCGTTTATCAGACGATCAGAAGAACAACTAATCGACATACTCTTCGCGAGAACTAGACGCACACTCTTCGCTATGAAGATGTACAACAGTAGCCGGCAATACATTCGCAGCTCATCCGTCCATCAGAACATTGGCAAAGCTCAGCGCAAGTTCATGGAATCCTACCGGGCTTTTTGTAGTATTTTGACGAGGTTGAGATATTACGATGAATAATATTCGATGAAAAGATGGCAGTCCTACAACGATATAGCAAGTTGCAGTCGATATTAGCGAGTATGGCGAAGTAGAAGGCAATGAAATGAGTCCACCAAAGTTTTCCAATAAATCCAGCCAATCTCCAGACAAATATTTTCATTAGAAGACGAACAACACAGAAACAATTCCCAAAGGTCTAAAACTTATAGCCCTCGGGCTAACGTTGCTTCACTTCATTGAATTAAGATGTTACTGGGCCAGTTGAATATTCTACGGACATAAAATCACCAGACACATATTTGCTTATGCTTCCGAAAACGTCAAAAATCTAGTGCTCCGGCCGATGCAACCTGATTTTGTTCCTTCAGCGGAGACATACAGTAATTTACGTCACGAGCGTACAAACCAATGAGTGAGAGGCTAGCTCCAGCCCAGCAAATGAGGTGCGAAGGAGGAGCTAAGACGGTAAAGAATTCCGAACCTGGTAGCGGTAGAGCTCCTATAATATTATATAAAAGTATTATAGGAGCCTTAGGTAGCGGATTAATTTTTGAGTGAAACTACCTCAGCGCGCGAAAAATTTAGCATAATAATAATAATAATAAAAAGAAAATGGCTTTTAAAAAACATTCGAAATGAGAACGCGTCTCAGAATTTTATAGATTGGGGAACTGATAAAAGCTACGAATGATCTTAAATTTTAGATTAAGATTTGGAATAAAATAATTATTAATATACGGATATTTATTTTTAAAAGGACTTTAAATAGGAATAGATATTATTAAGAATTAAGGAAATACTAACTATGACAGAAGTTAGATTAATTTTAAAATATTAATGCGAATAAAATGGAAGGATACGAAGGAAATAAATTTTTATATAACATATATATATATATATATATATATATATATATATATATATATATGGATATATCTATCTATATATATATATATATATATAAATCAACATTTGAACGGAGGGTGATTTTAGGGTCTGGGGATCATGATCAGTGAGAATATATCGAAATTTTCCGGAATTGCTTTCCTCCGAACGGCTGCAATAGGTAGCTTTATACTTTTTTGTATTGAAAGCTACCTAAAAAATGTATTTGAACTTGAGTGGATGAATAAAAAGTATTTTATTAACGGTTGAAAATTTGAACAAGATATATAAATATATATAGGGAGAGTGTGAACTAATAGTAGGAATTAAAAAATAAAAACTCGGATCATAATTTTATAAATGTTAACTGTTTTCACGGACGAATATGACTTCATGTTCTAATGAAAAAGTGTTCTTTCATTAATAAAGCTCTAATTTTTTTTCGAAAATTATGACGTGATTTGCAATGAAGTTTCATTCTTCCTTTGCTGAGATTAAAATCTGTAAAAAACAAGAAAGAAAAATAATGCCTCAGGCATAGATTATGGGAAACTTTTCGACACATTCAGAATACTGTAACAAAAGTTCACATTATAATATGTTGAAAGAGGACGTCTAAGCAGAGCCCGATTAAGGTCGTCTGGGGCCCAAGGCCCAGCAACTATTTGGGGCCCCCTCAAATTAAAATAGTAGCTAGAATTTTTTTCGAGGATTATTATTGGATATTATGATGCAGTTGACAAGTTAAACAAAATGTTTTTGTTCTGTTTTTGAGAAAATAATTGCAGAAAACTCCATTTTTAAGAAACTTTTTCTAAATCATTTTACTTATTTTGGGGCCCCACAGAACAACAAGAATAGAAGAATTTTTAGAACAAGAATTTTTAGAACAACAAGAATAACAGTCATGAAAGTAGATATGATTTTAAGAAATGCTTTTTTGAACAGTTTAAAACTGTTTTTCTTTATTAAAAAAAAATCTGGTTATTGCAAACCAGTGTTTGAATATATAAATATGATTCCTTTATGAATTTAATAGCTAAAATACTTTTTGTCTTGCAATTTGTTTGATTACCCATTTAGTAAAAACATTTATTTTATGCACAATTTTATATTTATATGAATTTGAAAAGTCGATTATAGTGTTAATAATGGTATTTTGATATTCTATCTATATATATACTCAATCTTATTTATCTACAAAATCTGGCCAGATAAGTTCATGTTATAAAAGTATCTTATTTTTCGATTTATATTGATAATAACTTGAGTATGTGTAGATTGAAAAAAATTCTATTTTATCAGATTTAAGTTTTGATATAAAACCTTGTTTACAGTGGTGCCAAAAATGTGGAAACCTATTAGAAAAAATGATTTTTTGAAGTTTGATGGCTCATAACACCAAATAGTATTTCTTAGTAATACCATAAAAGCTATATATCACTGGAAAGATAATTTAATCAAGACAATGCAATACAGTTTGTTCAATTATAATTGTTTTGTCAAACGTTATAGCCAAATAATCAGAAAAAGGCAGTAAAACCTGGTTATGTTGATGATAATTCTTTTCTTTTTCTTGAATGTAGCCAATGCATATTTGGTAATGAGGCAATCAAAGCTAGGGTAGGATTTTAAAATATATATGCCTTATTTTGGTACTTATAAGAGGAGTTTTGTCACTTTTTTGTTACGATAATTTGACGCTAACGGATATGAATGTAGTTTCATGCGTATGATTGGGAACATGATTACAACAATGAAATATATAATCTGCTGTCTTGTTTCAAAATGTCAGCCACCCTAGAATTTAAAACTGCTATACCTCAGGCATTTTTTAAGATAGAGGCAAGTCAAAAAATGCTCCGGAATCCTTGTATCAAGGCCTAACACTTTAAAAAATTAATTTGAATTTCGGTTTTTTGGTATACTTTTTTTTTAGTTTTAGATCTTTTAGTGGCTGTCATTTTGAAACTAGATGGAGGACCAAAGCTGACCAACGAACTCGGTTGAGATATTGGTTAGCCTAATACACACGCTTAGGTTCATCCAAATCGGTTTATAAATACGACTGCTATCGTATTACAAATATAAGATATATATATTTACATATAAATGAACATTTTAACGGATGGTGGTTTTGAGGTCTGAAGGTTATGCTCGGTGAATATATACCAAACATTTCCGAAATTGCTTTCCTCCAAATGACTGCAATAGGCAACCTTTTCCTTTTTGTAATGAAAGCTACCTAAAAAAGCTAGAAGAAAACATATTTCTTGAAGAACTAGATAACAACATTGCGTCACGAAATTTTTACTAGGGTGTAAAACTGCTATATTTATAACCGTTAAAAATTTCACAGAGTTCGGGCAAAAACTACAAAACCACCTTACATGAAAAAACAAGAAAATGTCTTAGCTGCAAAATCCTTTAGTTCCACCTTCCACCACCAGGTGTCGCAATCTGAAAAAAAATTGGTTATACTGGTAGCCCTGCTCGGAAATAGTGATATTCAATTGACGGATCATAGTAATCGTCTAATGTTATTTGAAATTTGTTATAAAAATAGTTTTATTAAAACTTTATTTAAATAATTGGTATTTTTCATATAAAAATGTTTTTTGGTGTTATTAATGAGCAACTAGAAAATATATTAGATGTAAAATGTCTATTAAAGTTTTCAATAAAAAATGGTTTTTACCTATATATTCTGTACACCATGTAGTATGTTCGGTAACGTTGGCAGTCCGGGGGTTCGTTCCCTGACATTTATATTTAGTTTTATATTTATATTTAGTTTAGCCATAGCTTATCTTATCTACGATCCTCGATTTAGTACACGAAGATATTGCCTGTAATATATAATCTCTCAATATTCCTATAAGTTACAGTATAGGAAACACAGGAGTACAAATTTCATGTCGTTATGCTTGCAATTTGTTGCAGACCTATAAAATAAATCTGGATACATTATTCAAGCTAGTTAGACTTATTGTAGAAAGATAGTCTATAACATATTCTCTAAATGGTGCTCCATAGAAAGTGACATTTGTAAATTATTGTGTTTACTTACACACATGCAAAAAAAAAAAAACATTATTCAAATACATTTTTTACACTATATGTACGTAAAGTAATAGCCATTTAACCATTCTAAGACAGCATTCATGTTTCGTAAATTTTGAAAAAATTTACAGATATATTTAATTTGACGTCAAGGAGAATTCACATCGATTGGCTGTTCTGTTTAGGGTAGTACCTATTTTCTACACTTGCTGTTTATAGAATTTACTTTTGAGTACTCACGTGTTCAAAAATTAGCATTTTGTGTTTGTTGCTTAAGTTTTGCACACTAGTGTATTTTACAATTTATACAATAGAATTTCTAAGCGTGATTTTTTCTTAGCTCATTTGCATTAAATGAGTAAAAAGGAAAACTGTTTGCTATCATCTAGTTTTTCTTTTATTGGATTTAAATGAATATGCTTCAAACCGTATAGATAAGTTAAAATAAAATTGCATGAATAAAAAATATATAATTCACAAACCAAAAGTAAGATGGACACACGTATGCGCTCTGGTGATAATGGCCACACAAAATGCGCGTATATGTGCGTTTATAGTTACAAATGCGTTAAATCATAGGTTCCCTTTTTCCGAACATTGTATATTTTATTAAGTAACTATTTTTACTCATACCATTTCTTTAGTTTTAATTGGGCCTGTTTTCGCTTCATTAAAATTTTAGGACTGCATCGAGCTGTGTAAAATTAAAGCAGGAACTAAAAAATATGGTTGCGTGGCACCATCCGTAACATATCCAAACGTGTACCAAGTGTGTGCGGATATAGGTAAGTAGGTATTTTAAAATAAATTTAAACTGATAATATATTTATGTTATTTTGTAATCAATTATGCAATAAATGCAAAGAAAAATGCATTGAATAATTTTTAAAAATATTTAACTCGATGATTATAATAGGATTTTCTATAGTATATATGTTACGGTCAATATGATTAAACCTGTCATTATTAATAATAACCGGTTATTATTAATAATGACCGGATTAATCATATTGACGGTAACACACATATATATATATATACAGGGTGTTTCACAAAGGACCCCTAATTTTAAAAAGCAATAACCCGGAAACGGTTATAGATAGAAACATGAAACCAGTGGTATGTTTAATAAAAAAATCGTAAGAATCTTATACATAAATCTCAAAATTTAGTTTAAAATAGTACCGACAGATGGCGCTGAGAGCGTTAAGAATCCTTCTAGAGAGAGTTCAGAAGCATAGAAATACTTGCCGTTGAAGATTTTGTCATTGAAATCTGACCGCTATTAGCTTATAGTGAAAATACTTCCGAAAGTGATGTATACCGTGGAGGAACGTGTGTTTATTGCGTTGGAGTACCACCGATTAAATCAGAGTTCTACTGCCTCAAGAAGAAGTTTTCAAACGCGATTTCAAGTCGCAAAAAGTCCAGATGGGAAAACAATTCGTGAGCTTTTCAAAAAATTTCAACAAACAGACCGGTGACATGCAGCAGAGAGTCAATGACAATTTCATTCTTCGTTTGCGATAAGTCTGTTGTGTAAAAGTTGCACCTTTTGAATCACTTTTGGTATGCCTATTCATCGCAGCGCCATGTATCGGCGCTATTTTTAACTAAATTTTGAGATTTATGTATAAGATTCTTACGATTTGTTTAATAAACATACTACTGGTTTCATATTTCTCCCTATCACCATTTCCGGGTTATTGATTTTTAACGTAGTTAGGGATCCTTTGTGAAACACCCTGTATATATTACTTAGTTACACTCAGTACTTTCCTTACGGATTTCTAGACTGAATCAGCGAGCCGTTAAAGATAGAATAGGAGCTATTACTTTTTATTTTTAAAATTATTTAAAAACTATGGTGCTCTGCCCCCTGCGGCCTTTGTGTGCCAACTCCCGGACTTTTTTCCCTCTGTCTCGCTCTCTGTATCTGTCTATTTCTTTTCCTGCCTGGTTTATGTCTACTGTCTGTCTCTTACCTGTCTCTGAAAAGTGCCTGCTGTCTGGTCGCTGTCTCCTTTGTTTGTATGCTGCCTATCTGTCTTCTGAAAGATTTTCTACATATAACTATGTTTTGGAATATATAAGCATTCTAGTAGCTTTAACATGTTGAAAGACACAAAATATAGGACTGTATGTTATGTTACTGATCTAATCAATATAGTATAAGACCTCCATAATGGATACTCCAGAATAGCAGATGCCTTTATTTGGCCGACACTTTTCAATCCTCAATGCCTATATATCTGTATGTTTTTAAATGTCTCTCTCCGTGGTTTGTATGCTGCCTGTCTGTCTGTCTTCTACCTGCTGCTTGTCTGTCTTTTGTCTGCTGCATGCCTCGTCAGTCTGCTATGTGCTATTTGTTTGCCTGCTCGCTCTGCTACTTTTCTGTTTTCTGACTGCCTGCTAATTGTTGTCTGTCTACACCTTGTTGTCTGTTTGTATGCCTGTTGGTCTGTCGTATGTCTTCTGTTTGTCTGCCGTCTGTCTTCTGTCTGTTATCTTCTTTCTGTCTGCCTGCTATTTGATATATGTCTTTGATGCATGTCTATCTGCTATCTGCTTATCCACTTTCTGTCCGTCTACCCTTTTCCTGAAGTATGTCTGTCTGCTCTCTCTCTGCTATCTTTCTGCCAACTATGTGCAGTGTGTTGCATGCCAGACTTCCATCTGCTGTCTATCTACATTTTGTCTCCTCTCTCTCTACCAGCTCTGCTGTCTACTGCCTGTCTGTCTGTTGTCTGTACACACCCTGTCGGCTGTATATCTTTCTTCTGTATATCTGCTGTCTGACTGATGTATATCTGTCTGTTGTACCTGCTGTATGTCTGCTGTCTGCTATCTTCTGTTAGTCTACAATTTGTCGGCTGTAAGTCTGTCTGCTATCTGTATTATGATTCTCTGTTGTCTGTCGGCTGTTTGTATGTTGTCTATCTTTTGTCTGTCTTCTGTCTGTCTGTCTTCTGCTTTCTGTTTACTGTATATATGTCTGCTGTCTGCTGTCTGCTATCTGCTCTCTGTCTACGCTTTGTTCGCTGCTTGTATGCTGCCTCTCTGTGTGATATCTGTTTTCTGTCTATACTCTGTCTTCTACCTGTCGTTAGTCTGTTTACTATCTGTCTGCCTGCTCTATCTGTTGTGTGGCTGTCTGCTGTGTGTCTTCCTGCTGTTTTCCTGCTCTCTCTGCTGATTGCCTATCTGCTCTCTCTCTGTTGTTTGTTAAATATTTGCAGCATGATGTATGTCTCTCTGCCATCTGCTGTTATTCTACACTTTGTTGTCTGTCTGTCTGTCTACTGTCTATCTGCTTTCTGTCTCCTAGTTGCGCCTGCTGTTTTCTGCTCTTTGTCTGCTAGCTCTCCCTGCTGTCTTTTAACTCCTTTCTGCCTGCTGAATGTCTGCTGTGTACTATCTGTCTGCTCTCTGCTGTTGGTCTGCAGTCTTCTATCTGCTGTCTGTGTACACTATGTAGGCTGTTTATATGCCGCCTGTCTGTTTGCTGTCTACTATCTGCTGTCTGTCTCTGAACTATCTATCAAATCTATGTAAGCTGTCTGTTTGTCTGCTCTCTGTCTGCCTGCAGTCTGTCTGCTTCCTTTCTGCATGCTAACTTTCTGCTATTTGTTTATCTCCTGCTTGTTTATTTAGTATATTTTCCAACTGTAACAATATACTAAAAATCCATTGTCGTTAGCGTACAACAAAGCGCGCATTTAACATATATTTTATTTTTGTGCAGCCCTGTAAAATAACTATGAATGCTATAAAGACCCTCTTCGAGAAAAAACTTGCTGTAGGGACAGTAATAACATACTAAAATTACATTACCGCCAGCATTCTACATATACCATATTAAACATATATTTTTTTCATATACTCGTATTCTTTTGTGTGTCCCTGTAAAATAAATGTAAATGCTATATAGACCTTCTTCCAGAAAAAAACATGATGTAGGTAACTGCAACAACATACTAAAATTTCATTTCCGTCAGCTTTCTACAAATCCCGCAATTAATATATATTATTTTACTATAGTCATATTCTTTTGTGAGACCTTGTAAATTAACTATAAATGATATATACACTTTCTTCGAGATAAAGGATACTGTAGGTGATTGTAACAATCCTTCTATATTAAAAAAAAGTAATCTGTAACTGAGCCAAAAACGATTTAGAAATGGACCAATCAAATTCTGCGTAGATATTCCGGGTTATTCTCATCGCTTTTTTACTAGGGACTTTTTTGAGGAGCTATTACTTTTTTTCTAGCCATCCTACAGATTCAAAAATAATACCACCAGACGCGAAATATAACAAGCTTTCAAAAATTAAAAAAATTATCACGGTCGTACAATAAAAACTCAAAAAATTCTTAAAAAACGAGTAAAAAATCTTTTATTGAAAAAGTCATTTTTTTATATTGTTGCCAATTTTTAAATAAGCGCAAAGGATTATGTTTTATCTCAAATAAAAAATGATTTGCGCGAGACTATTAAAGACAATAATAGAAGTTTAAAATAATAATTAAATGATCACGTGTTGAAAGCAGGAAGTAAAGAAAATTACGTCATAAAAATTGTGTTTACACATGAATATTAAAAATAAAAAAGATGAATTAAATGAAAAAGCATTATAACCAGTTAAATGAAAAAGCATTATAACCAGTTAAATGAAAAAGCATTATAACCAGTTAAATGAAAAAGCATTATAACCAGTTAAATGAAAAAGCATTATAACCTGATTACAGAAGATAGTCGCCGTTCGTGATATCATCATCATCATCCTTTTAAAACAGGATACATTACCAGGTTTTAAGAGGCTGTGAAATCAGAACGGGGGTTGGTGAGCGTAGCGAGAAGGGGGCAGAGCACCCTAGTATATTAAAGTTTCATTATCGTCAGCACTCTACAAATTCCACATTGATCATGCATTCGTTTTATCATTCTTTTTGTTCGTTTAATCAATCGATTCATAGATTCGTTTCATAAAGTCATTTCATTAGGATTTTAAATAAGTAAGGGTAGATATATATATCAAGACTTCAAGGAAATCATAATGAACAGTAAAGTAAATAAGACTTTTTTTAACACTGCTATTATTATTATTGCTATTGTTGCTACCTAAGATAAATATTAACTACTAATACACTATATGGCCAATGATGACCAGTCACTTGCGATTTTAGACGTTTTGTTAAATATACAGAAAAATACACAAGGAATTATCCTGAAACTTCAGGCGTGTAAACAGCATAGTCGACGGCATATATTTCGGCGAAGATTTGTTTCCTGAAACCCCATAGGGGGCCGTCAATAAATTGAAGAAAAACGAATAGCTTTTGGATAACCCTGTAAAAACTAATATAGCAAAAGCCTTGAAACGGCAGCACATGCTTAGGAGGCTTCTTTTAATAAACTATGTTCATTTTTATGAGGATAGATTGTATACTCGTGGAGAAATTAAGGTTTTTATAAAAACAATCCCAAATTTCACCAAGTGTTTTGCTTATAATTTTCAGAATTCTTAATATAAAAGAATGTTCTTTTCAGGAACGATAAAAAACAACATTATATAAAATACACTGCAATCAGAATTAAATAATAATAAATATTGGATGAAAAATGAGCAGGTTCGCTAAATATTGTTTCACTGCGCATGCGCCAATGCAATCAAAATATACAGTGCATAATATATTAGTTAATAGTATAGAGCAACTTTTGTGAAAGTTTCAAAAACATAGCTTGAGAATTCTGATAGTGATAGTCGATAGAATAAGCTTGAAATTCGCTGTTTCCAAAACGAGGCGAAAAGATGAAAGGCGGTACCCAAATATACAATGAGAGACACTTCATTCTTACTATGTCAACTTTCATAAGCTAGTATATTTGGATACAACCCCTCATCTTTTTGCTTCATTTTGGGAACAGCGAATTTTGAGCTTATTCTATCGACGATTACTATCAGAATTTTCAAGCTATGGTTTTGAGACTTTCACAAAAGTTGGTCTATACATTTAGCTAATATATTATGCACAGTATAATTTGATTAAATTCGCGTATGTGCAGTGAAACAATATTTAGTGAACCTGCTCATTTTTAATCCAATATTTATTATTATTTAATTCTGATTGCAGGGTATTGTATATAATGTTGCGTGTCATATTTTCTGAAAAGAACATTCTTTTATATTAAGAACTCTGAAAATTATAAGCAAAACACTTGGTGAAATTTGGGATTGTTTTTATAAAAACCTTAATTTCTCCACGAGTATACATGCTATCCTCATAAAAATGAACATAGTTTATTAAAAGAAGCCTCCTAAACATCTGCTACCTTTTCAACGCTTTTGCGATATTAGTTTTTGCAGGGTTATCCAAAAGATATTCGTTTTTCTTCAATTTGTTGACGGCCCCTTATGGGGTTTCGGGGAAAAAATCTTCGCGGAAATCTATGACGTCTATCATGTTGTTTACACTCCTGAAGTTTCAGGATAATTCCTTATGTATCTTTCCAGATATTTAATAAAACGTCTAAAATCGCAAGTGACCGGTCATCATTGGCCATATAGTGCATACCTAAGAATGTGTAATTTTTTTTTTTTTTTTAGAAAAAATCGTACGAATAGAACAAAAATATAGTTGAAGAATAGAAAAAATACATAGCCTATAATTAAGCAGCGATAGCTCCCATTATATTACTGAAAAACAATTCTTCAGTAGTTTCCGAGAAATCGTGATTGTAAAAGTTTTTTCGCTTATTCTGTCTCTAATTTTCGCATTTTTTAAAATTGTTCTTAATAGTGTATTTATGTCTAGAACGTTAACCTCCAAGACTACTATGAAATTTATAGCCCCAAAACGTCAAAGAAATCGTAAATTTAGATCCCTTTTCGTACTGCTTCTCATAGGGGGCGGTAGCATTGATATAAGCAGTAGCCTAATACAAAGCGAAATAGAACGTCATCTTCATTTTCCACCACTATTTTAAAAATCGGCGCTGTTGTTCTATAGATTACCAACTACAAGAAAACAAAAAACAAACGTTTCATTTCTATAATCTTAGTATTTATTTAGCGCACGTACATAATAACAAAAAAAAAAAAAAAAAAAAAATCTGATTCGGGTGTAATTTTCTCTTACATTGCCAATTATAACCGGGACAATGGTAAAAACTAGAATTTCGAAACTTATTAATATTCTAATCGCAGTCAATTTCTTCTAATGAAAAACCATTTACAGAGACAAAATATGAGTTCTTTCTCTATCTTTAAATACATGTCTCAGATGCATTTAGTAGTTTTACAGTATCGTTAATCAATTTCAGTGACCCACTATTACAGAATAATCTTTAACATATTATCTTTTGTGTTTTGAATTCGTTACAACCTGACGAAGTGCAGGAGATCTTTTTTTATATTACATTAATCTTACAAATTTAAATTTTGTCTTCTTTATTTAAGATATGGAGGTTTCACCTGAAGTGAATAGAATGTGCTCCAGTAGTTGTACAGATGCATGCGAGTAAGTTACAAAAACATTAGTTATAAACGAATTAAACTTGTGCAATATACAGGGTATCCACTCTCAACAGTGTCCAATGACTAATGAACAGAATAGGCATATAGTTCCAATTACAAAAATGTTTTAAATGTGGTAAACAATATATATATTAAAAGTTGTTTCAATCAATAAAATCATTTCTTAAAAAGTTAAGAAATTTAATTTTTTATACGCTCCCTCGGTTCGCTCTATAAGTCGTATTTACTAAAAATTTTCTATTACATTAACAAGTAAGACAAAATAAGTCCCATTCATCTAACACTAAAATTGACCGAGTTATAAAAATTTGAACTTCATGACTTGTACCAATTTTCTGCATTTGACCCCGGATGAGTTGTGCCATTCTTCGAGGGATCGTACACAAAGTGCTTAAAGTATTAGAAGAATCTATTTTGAGTCTATCAATACTTTAACTGAAAGTAATCACACCGTATAAGTATTACGGTAGTGTAAAATTTTATTAATTAAACTTCAGATTGGTTAAAATAATTGTACTTTATCATATGTTTTAATTTGTAAAGAATTGAGACTGTTGCTTTTCATCATTTCATTTGACAAAAATTCTGTTATTTTTCCACATATTTTTAATACAAGTTGTATAGTTTCCTTTAATATGTCAGAATGAAAATAGATTTCATATTTATATTGTAATGTTAATTTTACTCTCAACTGTTTATATATATATATATATATATATACACTATATGGCCATTAATGACCGGCAACTTTCAATTTTAGACATTTTGTGGAATAGTTAAAAATGTACTTTTCAGATTCTTCTGGAATTTTAGAATTAAAAAGAACAGGTTTGACTTCATATTTATCAATATCCATTTAATAAGGAGTATAATTAGGGGGCCAAAAAAAATTAAAGAAAAAAAGTAACACTTGGGATCGCCCTGTAAAATAAAATGCACGAAATGATCTATCGCTACAGAATATACATAGGCAGACATTGTATAATATGTGTATTCATCTGTGTAAGAATAGCATGTATATTAATAGAGATATAGCGATTTTTTTTTAAATAAAAAAAATTCTTGCACGTTTTTTGCTTATAACATACAGGGTTTTTAACCAAATTTAACGCCAGTTTCAGAAAAACTGACAAAATATAGTAGAAACAATATAGTGCAATTGAAATGTAAATATATTAAATAATTAAGGAAATATGGGAAATTGTATAAAATATTTTTATCTGCGCATGCGCGAACGATAAAAGGAACTTTTTGCATAATTTAATAGTCAACTCTATGGAACAACTTATTAAAAAAAAATCAGTCAAATATCGTAAAAATTCAGAGAGATATCGGCGTTAGAGTGAGTTGTTTTTTCGTTTCTCACTAAAACTCGCTAAATGATAAGGGATTGTCCACAAATTGTCATGTTTAATTTTTATACTATATTTCATTTTCTATTGATACTTTAGTTCACCTTGGAAAACTTTATTGCACCAGGTTATAATACTTTTGGAATGGATCCTGTGATTTTGATAATTCTTTCTTTGTTCGAATAATCTCGTTAGGGTAGTTTTTCAAAGAGAACTAAAGTATCATTAAAAATTGGAAAATAGTACAAAATAAAAAATGACAATTTCTGGAAAATCCCTTATCATTCAGCGAATTTTAGTGATAAACTAAAAAACAGCTCACTCAAACGCCGATATCTCTTTGAATTTTTACGATATTTGACTGATTTTTTTTAATAAGTTGCTCCATAGAGTTGACTATTAAATTATGCAAAAAGTTCCTTGTTATCGTTCGCGCTTGCGCAGATAAAAATTAGTTTATACAACTGCCCATATTTCCTTAAATATTTAATATATTTATATTCCAATTGCACTATATTGTTTCTACTACATTTTGTCAATTTTTCTGAAACTGGCGTTAAATTTGGTTTTAAACCCTGTATGTTATAAGAAAAAACATGCAAGAATTTTTTTATCTTTTAAAAAAAATCGCTATATTTCTATTACTATACATGCTATTCTTACACAAATGAATACACATATTGTACAATGTCTGCCTATGTATATTCTGTAGCGATAGATCATTTGGTGCATTTTATTTTACAGAGTGATCCCAAGTATTATTTTTTTTCTTTAATTTTTTTTTGTCTCCTATTTGTCCTCCTTATCAAAACAACATTGATAAATATGAAGTCAAACCTGTTCTTTTGGATCCTAAAATTCCAGAAGAATCTGACAAGTATATTTTTAAATATTCGACAAAATGTCTAAAATTGAAACTTGCTGAACTACTTGCTCTAAAATTGAAACTCATTAATGGCCATATAGTGTATATATCTGATGATTATTTATATTTCTAGTACATCTGAGAATGACCTCTATTTCGCTGCAAAAAAGATGATCCAATTTTAAAAAGCTATTACTAGATCAGTTTTAATTCTAGAAGAATGGAACTTTTTTTGTCTTAATTGTTAGTGTAATAGGGAATTTTTACTAAATATCACTTATAAGACCGGGGGACCGTATAAAAAGTTAAATTTCTTAACTTTTTAAGAAATGTTTTATTGGCCCAAATCGCTTTTAAAATACTTCTTTACCTCATTTAAAACATTTTTTCAGTTGGAATTATATGTCTATGACTGACGGTTTAAGAATTAGCCATTGGACAAAGTTGAGAGTGGACACCCTGTATATTAGTAACGCCACTGCTTGTCTTTATTGAACGATGGCAAATGTTTTCTCTTACCCAAGATGGCATGTTCTCTCAGCTAATTTCTATACTTAAAACTCAGCACAGCATCTCTCACGCTTCAATCTCAAAAAGCAGGAGAGATCGTTTTTAATTGTAATACCATTGTGGTAGGTCTCAATCCAAGATCAAACGATACCAATTTTCAATTCGACTTTTATACTCTACAGATTGATCGCATCCAATTAGCATAAAACTACAGCAAAAACAACGAACCACAGTTTCCAAGAGACACAAACTCATTTGAGAAAATTGAATAAAAACGAAGGTTAGAGATCCTTTTTACGCACATAGGTTAATATCGGAGACAGAACGCTCTCATTAAAAAAAACTAGACGCATTTTAGAAGAAAGTAGGTTATCCACCCTCAATCCACCTACCCGCTAGTAATCTGAAAATTGAAATAATAGGCCCAAATGAACGCCCAAATCTGCTTCCTTAAAGCATGAATTTTGAGCCTAGAATGCAGAAAAAACAAATGCTCAATAATTTAAAATTTTTTCTTCCACAGCCACTTTTAACTTTATTTACATCTTGACCCACCATGAACATTGTCAATCTGAGGCATACCAAAACCACTTTCTCATCAAATAGTTTTGGTAGGTGCAAGATTTTCACTTATACCACATTTTACACACCACATGCAAAACTAAAACTATCTAAAACATTCAAAATGCAATGCTTTAAATAAATCATAGCAGCAAAATTTTCCTCAAGCGCAAAATACACAAATGTCCAAAATCACCATACTTAAAAAAAGATTTTTCTTCCCACAAAATCCGCACAAATACCAAAAACCCTAAGTTTAAACTTTCCTAGCAAAACTCGAAAATAACCAAAACTGAAATCTCACTAACACTAATGAAAACTATTGTAGCTAAAGAAAATGCGTGACCCAGCCAGAAAACTGCTCCTTATGCTAACCACACGAAACTGAGCTCCGCCGCAAGTACAGATGTTCACATACGTTAAGATTTTCTTTGCTGTATAGAATTCAACATCTGGAAAAATTAATGAAATTCAAAATTTTAACGTTCAGTTTGACATCAGAAAACATTCTTCTGCTTGTAAACTAAAAATTAAAATAGAGCAATATCAATGAATATAATTAAAAATTGGGGCTGTGTCCGTAAGGTCCATTAGATTATATGGGATATTTTCTTCAATTTTTCAAGTATTGCTCTAACTTTTTGAGTTTTCACGATATTTCACTGGTCTTTTTATATGAGTTGCCCTATAGTATTGATTATCAAATCATGACAAAAAATCTTTGCTGTAGTTCGCGCATGCGTACTTAAAATTTATGTCATACAAATACTCATATCTCATCAAATATTCAATATATTAATATTTTAATCACAGTCTACTATTTCTACGATTTTTTGTCAAGTTTTTGGAAAGCGGTGTTAAATTCGGCTGAAAATTCTGCATGCTATAAAAAAAAAAACTTTTGAATTTTTCACAGAAACGTTAACATCTTCACGAATATACGTTCTATGCTTACACAAATGTACACAAATGTTGAATAAGACCTACATAGTTATTTGCTACAGAGACAGACCATTTTTAGCATTTTTTGTTACTTGTGTGATCGAAAATATTATTTTATTATTAAAATTAATATTGCCTACCCTAATTGTCATCGCGACAAAATCTTCACTGAAAAAAATAAAGTCAAACATGTTCCTTACATCCTCAAAATTCAAGGGCATTCCGGGCATTTCCTCACGAGAATTTCAGTAGGATAATCGACGAAACGTCTGAAATCGGTCAATGTCCCTTAATTTCTGGATACCAGTATATTATTATATAAAGAGAGAAAGTCTGACTGACTTACTGGCTTATCAACACTCAGCTGAAACGACTCAAGCCAGCATCACGAAATTCGGGCAGTAGATTGCTGTTATGACCTGGGCAAGCAATTAGAAGCGATTTTTACTCCCCCCCTTCCCTCCGAAGATGTTAAAGGGGTGGTCGAAAGTTTTAGGTCATTTCGTCATATTTCAGCAGCAGTTTTAGGTAGGAGCATGAAATTGGGGATAACAAATCTACAAAAAAAAATAGTTTAAAAAATTATTTCAGCGATTTTAGAAATTCATCCTTAAGGGGTTAAATAAACTGGTGGTTGAAAGTTTTAGATCATTTAGCCATATCTCAGCAGCAGTGTTAGTTAGAAGCATGAAATTCAGGATAATAAACCTAATAAAAATAGTTAAACACGTATTTCAGGAATTTAGATATTCACCCTCTAAGGGGTTTAAACATCGGATATGAATCCGATTATGGAAGATTAGACGAATAACACAACGATTGCTGATATTCGATTAGATATTTTTCTTAAGACATTTTTAAAAGGAAATTATTTAAAATAATTTATAAAGCTCAGGGATTTAACATGATTGCATCAAAATAACATTTTTTTTTCTGATTGTGATTTTGACGGTTTATGGACGCAAATGCATTATTGTGATCGGTATATTTTTAGGATATTACATTTTTACTTATGTTACCCGGAAGGCCAAGGTTAACTCGGGTGAAGCTGGGTCGTTCTGCTACATTAAAATAAATTTATTAGTTTCAATATGTACATAAACAACAACAAAAATGTATCACATTTTTACAAACTTTTATTTAAAGTTTAAAATATGTAAGTACTGCAGTTTTGTCTGTCTTCCGCTTTAATCCGATTTAGAGTATTTTTTTTAATTACCTACTCATCCCTACCCTTCATTGTAGTCAACACATTGTCCACCCGCGCAAATCTGGGACGGGCCGCTAGTATATTATAAAGCAAGATACCCTAAACTTATATGTCCGTGGTAATTTCAAAACTACCCAACGGATTTTTTTACAGTTTGCACAATTGGATTGAAAAAAGTCTCATTATGATGTATAATATTACTATATAACCACGGTTTGTCATAAATACTATAAGCAAGAGACCCTAAAAGAGTTTCTCTGGGTAATTTCAAAACTACCCAAGGGATTTTTTTTCCGTTTGTCCCATTGGTTAGAGAAAATTCACATGCTGATTATGACGTATAATAGACCGATATAACAATGATTTTTGTTAATAAAATGTGGTATTTTCACTTTTTTAGTACTCAGTGATGGTCATTTTTTTCCATCTTGGTGATCGAATGTTATCGTTGGTTGAAGAATTGAAACGGCTACTTTTTGATAGAAAATAATACAAACATTTTCAAAAATAAAAGAAAAAACTGTCACTAATTTTATTTTAAAAAAAATGCCTTTGGTGTTAGCAACCAATGCTTCTCCATATGGTATTTCTGCAGTTCTTTCGCATGTGATGCCCGATAACGTAGAAAAAACAATTGGTTTTGTGTCCAAGAACTCTCACTAATTCAGAAAAATGGTATAGCCAGGTGGATAAGGAATCACTAGCTATTATCTTTGGTGTAAAGAATTTTTTTTCAGTATTTATATGGTAACAGGTTTACTTTATTTACGGATAGTAAACCATTTGTGTGTATTTTTTTCTCCTATTAAGACTATTCGTGCTCTTTCAGCTGCTCGAATGCAAATATATGCATTATATTTACAAGCGTTTAAAAATGATATTCGGTATAAGAAAACATCCGACCATGGAAATGTCGATGCTCTTTCACGACTTCTATTACGTAGTGAAAATTTACCTCCACAATTAAATTCAAGTAATGTAATTGATGAATCTGAATTTTTTCAAATTAATCAAATTTGAACTTTACCTTTAAACGCCAAATCAATTGCTGTAGCTACAAAATCTGATCTGATCCTTTATTACGTCAAATTTTAATTCATCTAATTTCTTGTTCTCAAAATCCAAAAAATTTACTTTTTGGTGGCAAACAAGAATAATTTACTCTTCAACATAGTTGTATTTTAAAAGGATGTAGAGAATTTATCCCAGAAATTTCCAGAAAACAAATTTTAAATGATTTGCACTTTGGACATTTCGGTATAGTGAAAATGAAGTCCTTAGCTCGCAGTTGTGTATGGTGGCCAGGAATTAACCAAGATATTGAAGATCTTACATGGAATTGTACTACTTGTGTCAATTTTAAAAATATATCCTCCCAAGGTAGATACGCATCATTGGAAATGACCTACAGCTCCATGGCAAAGAATTCATATTGTTTATTTTGGTCCTGTTATGGGTAAAATGCTGTGGTTGATGCTCATAGCAAATGGCCAGAAGTTTTCATTGTTCCTAATACAACTTCAGAACATACGATTAATTGTCTTTCTTCTCTTTTTGCCAGATACGTGTATCCTATATCGCTGATATCTGATAATGCTAAACAGTTTACTTTTGAAGAGTTTGAGACATTCTTAAAGAATCATGGGCTAAACATAGGTTTAGTGCTCCATACCATCCAGCTACAAATGGTCAGGCCGAGAGATGTGTTCAAATTCTTAAACGTGGATTAAAAGCCTTATCTTCAGAATCTGGTACTTTACAAATGAAATTAAATAACTTTCTTTTACAGTATAGAAAGATGCCTCATATTACAATGGGGAAAAGTCCTGCATCTCTATTTCTAAAGCGGCATATTAGAACGGAAATAGATTTGATACTTACAAAAGTTAAAAAAAAATTTCATAATACGCAAAATGCGAAAAATGCCAATACCAGGCCTTTACAAATTTGACAAAATCTGGTAGCCAACAGGAAATTCTATTCGCCGGTAAAATATATTTACACCCCCTCCTCTCTCCTTTGTCATTGATTTTTAAAAAGTGTAAAAAAATATATGATTTAATTGAGAAAAAAATAATAACGAGTATAGTTTAGAATTATTAGTTACATAATTTAGAATACTATATAATTTTAAAAGATAATATAAACTAAGTTTTCTAATGAAACTTATCAAATATATATATTTCTGAAAAAGAAAAAAAAATCTGTAACAGCTGAATTAGCCGGCGTGTCGACTGTCAAATGTTTCGAATGTCCAGAGCTACAAAATCTACATTTGATGAGAGGAGCATCGATGAAATAGTGGAAAACAATTTTTAGCAGGAAAACAATTTTTTGCCTATTTTCCTGTCGAAGACAGTCAAATAATTCTGATTTTATTCTTTTAAAATTATTTTTGCTAATTATTTGCTTATTTTTGCTAATTAAAAACAAAAGTTTAAAATATTTTTTGCTTGAATATAATTTCTAAGTATATTTCGTAACTTTCCAACATCTATAATGAGACGTCTTATGAGGAATGAGAGAAAAAATCGTTTGGGGTCATTTATAAGGTCGATTTTTGTACAAAAATATAAATAAATAAAATATTAAATAAAAACACCGGATTAAATAACTTGGTCACCAGATAGAAAAACTTGGTCGTCAGTGACGACTTGGCGACCGCATTTGTTAAGCCCTGGCCAATACTAAAGTAAAAGAATTTCAAATTAAACAGAAAGTGGCTGTTAGAAATTATACTCCTGAAGCAAAGTGGAAAATTGGTCACATTATAGCAAACGAAGGTAAGTTGCATTATAGAATTGAAGTTGGTTCACATATTTGGCAAAGACATGGTGATCAGATAACTAATGTCGGTTCGAGGGTACATTTTAGAACGATTCAAATTCTGAAGAGAGTGATACAGAAAGTCACAAAAGTGATAATACAGTTGTTAATCAACGTAATTCTCAGCGAATACCTCCTAGTGTCTCATATCTTCGACCATCTGGCTTCGTCCTTCCGTCTACTCCAAATCCTAAACCAGCTGACTCTGTTGTCCCATCTGCTCCAAATCCTTAATCAGCTGACTTTGTCCTTCCAAATACTCCAAGTCCTGCACCAGTTGACTCTGATTTGATGTTTCCAGTTCCAAAACCCTTGGTTCCAAATATTACTAATGATGATGCTGCAGATCATGTAAAAAATAACTCTTCTTCTTCCCTACACTCTTAAAACTGTGCCTCTGATATATAAGGTACCAGCGCATATGAGAGGCACACAGACAAAGTGCCTCTGATTACCTGATAAATATCAAAGGCACAAAGAAATGAGAGGCACAAATGAATGTCTCAAAACTTATCAGAGGCACGGATGACAGTACGAAATAAATCAGAGGCACGGCGCTAAATGTGTGCCTTTGAAAAAAAATCGGTCATTTATTCAGCGGTACAGTGGGAAGCGCGCATGCGTACAAATGTTTGACCCATGATGCATTGGGCGGGATATTTACTATCAATGAGCTGGGGGAAGAATGAACCCTTGACCAGAAGAAATGGCGTCCGGCTTGGTCTCTCGTAGATTATTCGAATTGCGGCACCTAACGACACAAACCGAGTTTATATATATATATGTATCCTTTTCGCAAGACGATTATTTTGACTCAAGAGGTTCTTGTTATTATTGTCGTTCAGGATTGCAACCATATTAATAGCTGTTTATAGGAGGTTTTCATACGATTTAAAACAACGCCGCAGAGGAAAATGTTCCTGTGAAAAATGCAATGAATTATGTTAGGAAACATAACATTACGTACAATGGATGGTGCCATTATTACAATCACCTGCGGATTATTATCAAGTTATAGAAAAGCCTGCAATAAGTAAGTATATTTAGTTTAGTACTTGATTATTTTCTTTGAATGTGTAGTATAAAAATTGACACTCTAAAAGAAATGTTTTATGTTACAAACATATGTATATATCGGGTAAATCTATCATTTCCTTGAGAAATTTAATTTTTTAATTAATAGTTATAGCTATTAAAGTCTAGTTTATTTTGTATTATATTAATCAGTGTTGAATTCAGGGGGTGGCCCGAGGGGGGCGGATTCCCTCTCCGGAATAATGATGTCCCACCCCGAAAAGTGTGAGATTTTGTTCTTTTTAATGGACAAAAAGTGCAACACCCCCCCCCCCCCCACCCTCCCTAAAAAAAAAAAAAATCCTCCCGGAGAAAAATGTTTGAATTCAACACTGATCTGTCAACGATATTTAACTAATCTCAGCTACATTTCCCACTGTAATCGAAATTTAACTGCAATAACAAAAATAAATCAAAACACCTAAAATTTCAGTAATGGACATCCTACAAAAAGTAATAGATATTATTTTTTAAATCGTATTTTATTTTGAATCAGAATTCAATATAATCAAAATATATACTAATGAAACAAATTAGTTATTTTCAAATAAATTTAACATTTAGGATACCAGTAATGAAATATTTATGATAAGAGTTACTTTTTGAAATTAATTGTTGTCATTATCACAAGATCAATGTTATGATTATTTTACACTAATTATTTTTAATGTTTGTCTTATTTGTTTTTAATAAAGCTTTTATGCCTTTTTATGTATTTTGTTATGTATAAAATAAAGTGATATGTTGACAAGGTTCGTTATTGAACCACAGAACTGACTTAGGCCACATGGACACACATTTTAATATTTATTTCAATAAATTGGGAGTGAGAAAATTTTCTATTATAGTTAGTATTCTGCCTTAGACAAAATTTAATCTATGTCTTTATATATGCCATGCTGGAAAATCTTTCTGCAGGAGACAGAATATACTGTAAAGATATAAATATAATATAAAATGTAATTAAATTACATTCTGTGATTCTTATAATGGTGCCACCATTATAAGAGGCACAGAATGTATTTTTAAATAAGAGGCACTTGAATATATAAATTCAGCGGCACACTGTGCCTCTTAATTTCAAAGGCAGTTACGCTGTGCCTCTGAATCTCAAAGGTACTATGTACCTCTTAATTTCAAAGGCACCACTTGCTTCTTAATATTTAGAGGCACAAAAATTCAGAATGTACCTCTTAAATCAGAGGCACAGTTTTAAGAGTGTACAGGTACCTAGACGTTCTACAAGAATTAGAAGATCTCTAACTAGGTTGCACTATAAAGTGGGGGAGAGTTGTGGTGTTCACTTCAAATTATAAATACTAGATGGCAGCAACACAGGAAATTCTCGCTAGTAGCTACTGACGCTATCGTTCAGATGTTTTCGTTTTACTGCAATAACCATAAAATGTAGATGTAGTTTGCGTTGTGTTACGTGTAAGTACTTGTTCTGTGATGTAAATTAAAATGTTTAAAGTAATTTATTTCTTCCACCTCATTTATGATTCTGTTATATTTAATTAATTAAGTCTTCTGCTTCAATAATACATTATAGATAGGTCAAATAGATGTAAAACGACAGAGAACTTGAACTCAAGTAAGATGGATAGACAAAATTAGAAAATGAATTAAATTAGATGACCGAAGCACTAGACAGGAAACAATGGGAAAATCTGGGGTAGACTTACATCCAGCAGTGGATTGATACTGGTTGTAATTTTCGATGATGGTATTCGTAAATAAATAAAAATTACTTAAATTTGACATATTTGCTACTTATTTTACATTTCCTTTTTTACATCTATATATTCCTTTTTTACACCTTGCATATATATATTCAATTACATATATATATATATATATGTGTCTGTATACATCAATATATATACACTTATTTATTTATTTATTTATTTCAGAGAAAAGAGTTACCGCTTTACTTCAGAAGTTTATTCGGATTTACAAAGATGGGTAGGTAATTGTCCAACTTTTATGAGCATCTAAATGAAATATATATTATGTTTTTTATTCATGATATTTAACTTTAAAAAATTGTCGAGACCATTATTATTGAAACTTTTAAATTTCTAATTTTCTAAACAGCGATATAACCAGATTGTACGTACATTTAATTTATTTGTCCACTATATTACTACTAGCTTTTGTAGTTTTCCAATTCGGAATGCACATCTTACATATAAATATTACATTTCTTTGCATAATTTATCTAACTTATAGTCAAAACTCGTCGAGTAGAACTGTTTAAAAAAGCTTACATTTCATAATCAGATTTACTTAGTTACAGAACTTTTTCCCTTAGCTCTAGATTTTGAGGATGGCTACAAAACAGTGCTACACTAAGAAAATAAGAAATAATTTTAACTGTTTGGTAAAACAATTTATCTGTCTATTTGAAATTTTATATTAGTGAAGACGAAATTTTTATAAAGCAAATATTTATAATTATTTTAAAGATGGAAGACAAAATCTTTATTATTTAAGATCTCTTTGATCCTGGATTTTTTGCAAAAATAATCTTTAGGGAATTAAAATGCTTTGATTTTAATACGATATTTAACTACAGAGCTAATACATCGCTTATTGAATACTAATTATAGCAAAGATCTATCTAAGTCTGGTTGTCCACACTCTTTTCGTGCAAAGAGTGCATCGAAAGAATTCGTCAAACAATACTGAGAAATCCACAACGTTCAATATCTAAAATAGCTACAGAAAAGAACGTGAGTCGTAGAATACCTACTAGTTTATACCCTACTAGTTTATTCCCTACTAGTTTACATATAAAACCATGTCAAACAAGACAAACATATACTTGTTTATTAGAAAAGAATCTTATTTTATTTAATGATATTTCATTCAGAAACAAATTCTTAAAATACGCCTTTATTGGTCTTACGAAGAGGAATATCTTCGTAAGATTTGTTAATTAAGTATATCATATATTGTCATATGGCATATTTCAATTTTGGGAATGACACTGCTAGTTGTTAACGTGACATTTTTTAATTCAAATATTCCCACAGCCAAAATCATAGCTGCAAAATCAATGCCATTCTTTTGGTTTTTAAGTACATTATTTCAGATTAATGTAATGTTCCTCTTATTAAATTAATTAACTCCAGTGAATATTTATATTCGGTAATATTGGTACTCAAGTATCGGAAGTTTTTATAGCTATGCAAAAGTCTAAATTCTCACGATATGTCACGTCGAAAGATCTGGATGGCCGTGCAGAAGGATTGGATAGACTAACAAGGGGACCACCAAACATGATGATCATGAATTTTGATGAAACTGAGATATGTTTCCAAAATATGTTGATATATTTTGGATATTGATAAATTTACAACAGAAAATTATAGAGTGTATTAAGATTCTGGAAAAAAACCTTTTTTTCAAACGTGGCAAATGCAAGCCAATTAGAAGATTGGTAAAATTTTGGATTGTTGAAGAATATGATATTTTGCTGTAAATATTTAAAAGCCTAATGGCCTCATTTGTAATTTTTTTTTTAATAAATCGGACGACCAGGGCTTGCAGAGCTTAAGCTATAAATGGTAGGACTCCCTGCTTGGCTGAATTTGAATTTTTCAATCTATAATTAAGAAATAAAAGATCTTCTTAAAACACCATCAAAAACTTTTAAATGCGCTGAACCTTTCGAAAGATCTGAGTCTTTCATCGTCAGGCGCAAAAAAGACGTGCTTCTACTATGAAAGCGGCAGCAAGACTGAAATGAGAGATAAGGGAAAGGAAACAAGCTGAAGAAACAGCCAATAGGAAAGTAGAAATCAACAGCTAATAGGAAAACAGAAGACAACAGCCAATCACAGAAGAGTAAAATCAAAACAATAAATAGAACACAAAAAGTAGAAAGGGAATAAAGAAGAAAATTGAAAAAAAATCATGAAAATAAAATAAAATAAAATAAAATAAAAATAAATTATAATAAAATGAAATCACACATATATATTAAAATATGGGAACAGATGTAATTAAGGAATAAATACGTACATAAAATATAAATTATATATAAAAAACAGACTAATATTAATTATTACAAAAATGCATTATATGGTAGTACTGGAAAGGTTTTTCCAAGCAACAGAGAGCATTGTGGAATCAGATAACTTCAGTCTTTCTGCTGCTTTCATAGTAGAAGCACGTCTTTTTTGCGCCTGACGAAAAAAGACTCAAATCTTCCGAAAGGCCTAGCGCATTTGAAAGTTTTTGATGGTGTTTTAAGAAGATCTTTTAGTTCTGATTGATTCACACCAGTTTCAACTTATTTTCATTTTTATCTATAATTATCTTGCACAAAAAAATATCTTAAATACATCTTCGTTTTTGAGATATTGGAAGTCAAATTTCAGTTTACACTTTAAATCTGTAGCTCAAGAATTACGGAAAAAATAAAGAAAAAATCATTCTGCGTATTGGTACACATAAAATGCTATTCTAAATTGTGTGTTAAAAGAATAACGTGTTTAGCGTGATCTTATTAACATTTTATGCCTCGTCGATACATCCAAGTACCATTAAAGAAGAATTGTTGGAATATTCATTTATTACATTTACTGTTTCTAATACAATTTAGAATCATTGAAGTTATTAGAATATTGATACTTCATTTTATGTTATTCCAGAAGCATTATTCACTGTAGGAAACAAGCTTAATTTTAATAGGCTAATTCCTTTTCTGTTTATAAATGTTCCGATTTCATGAATGACATCTGGAGGAAATTTGGTTTCTGAAATGTGTTGTTCTATTATTTGTTATCGAAAATTAAAAACTAGTCGGATGTGCCAATCCCAAAACTTTCTTCTATTTTCACACAGGTTTCGCATACACTAAAAAGAATCAGCACCAGTTTATATCAAGGTCTAACTGAATCTAAAGTTTTATTAAATTCCGTGCATTAGTTCTTGAGATATGACTATTAATAAAATCGTGTAATTCCTGCAAAATGTAGCATAGCAGTGCCACCTGTAGGTAGATTTAGACCAAAACCTAATCAACAACTTATGTCAACGTCTAACTGAATCTGAAGTTTGATGAAAATCCGTGCATTAGTTCTTGAGATATAGTTATCGTGATAATAATGAAAAAAGTAGCATAGCAGTGTCACCTGTTGGGCTATTTACACCAAAACGTAACCAGCATCTATTTATGTCAAGGTCTAAGAGAATCTGAAGTTTGATAAAATTCCTTGCATTAGTTCTTGAGGTATAGCTATCGTAAAAGTAATGAATAAATTGGTATAGCAACGCCATCTATTGGGATAGCTACACCAAAATGTAATAACCGTCTATTTATGTCAAGGTCTAACTGAATTGAAAGTTTGATGAAAATAAGTGCATTAGTTCTTGAGATAGAGCTATTGCAGAAATCGCGAAAAATGCAGCATAGCAGCGCCACTTGTTGGGCGATTTACACCAAAAACTAATCAGCACCAATTTATATCAAGGACTAACTGAATATAAAGCTTTATTAAATTTCGTGCATTAGTTCTTGAGGTAGAGCGCCCACAAAATTTGTGTCACATACAGACAGACAGAGTCACATACTTACAGACAGACATTTTCTAAAAACAGTCAAATCGTGTTCAGGACCTTCTGTAACGTATAAATCCGTCGAAAACCGGAAGTCTTCATGAATCCAACACTTTCTTCTTGTAAAGATAGAAGAAAGTAACAAATGAAGACACTCGTGAAATTGTTAGGAGATGTTGGTGAAAGAACACATTCGTCTGATTAAACATTTAAACTTCTCGTTTTATGACATAAATTAGGAACCTCATTTGAGGCTTGACTAAGCAAGAGGGACTATTTAATGGATGACAGTGTCCTAGAAGTTTCACTTACGGATTGGAAGATCCCGGTTTCAATTTCTGCGAGTGCATTATTTTTTTTAATATTTAAAGCATTGTTATGAAATGCAATAGCTTCGATCTTCTATTTCATAGTTATTTAAGGAGTTCTTACATTTTTCTATGGAAGATAATTTTTCTGTTTATCAAAAGGGATTCTTTTTATTAAAGAAAGATGGTAAACCGCAAATATAAACGGATATAACTGAAGTGACAGTAAATAGAATTCAAGTTTCATATAAATTCATTCTCGGTAACTTTCTCGGTACCTTGAGTATTTCATACTTTCGTAAAGATTTCTAATATAGGAATAATGTAAAACTTTATGAAATGGACGAAAGTATTAATAACATATAGCAATAAATTAAAAAAAAAGCATAAGAAATACAAGAAAAAATAACAGAAGAAATAGTTTTTCACGTACCATAATTTTCTGGTTGTTTTTCGCCGTCACTTTTATAGGATCAGTCTGAACATGAATGCGGCTCTTTTATTTTGTTGAGAAATGCTTCTTTTCCATTGGAAATCAACAAAAAGAAGTTTAGTTATATAATATATTTTTAAATTATATGAACAAGAAAAAGTTAAAATTTCAGTGCAAATTCACCTTGTTTAATAATTAAAATTCATAAAGATACAAATATATGTAAATATATTGCTTGAAGGTGCGTAAAAACACACATAAAAACATTTAAAAACACATTAAAATCCTTTTAAAATCAAAACGTTTTAAACCAAACTTACTCGGTCATCATCAGTCATATATCTAAGTTATGGAAAGTTACAAAAGGATTGTGACATAGAAAGGTCATAGAAAGGTGGATAGAAAGGTCATCATACTGACTGATGATCACCGAGTAAGTTCGGTTGAAAACGTTTTGATTTTAAAAGGACTTTAACCCTTTATCTACCGAATTATGAATAAAAACATTGTTCAATCTCAATAATTATCTTCCTTGATGTCTGAAGGTATATTAGACAATTTATATTATAATAATATGAAATTTAGATAAGGTTTTTCATTAAAACTGATTTAATAATGCGGTAGTAATAGCTCTTTTTGTGAAATATTTACAAGAATAATTAGATTAATTAACAGAAAATGCTGTTAAGGAAATATCACAATTCTTTATCGGAAATGTATTGTGATCCTATCATTAAATAGAAAGGTTTTTATCGTTGCAAAATTTTCATATAACAATTTTTAAAAAGAAATGATCTACACTTATACAAAAGGTTGAGAAAAATACCACTTTATAAAATATTTAGCTTTCACTGTTTTGCTGTGCTTTCTAGATGTGATCCAGAAAAGTATTTTGTATAAAAACAAAACCTTATTATCATTATTAGACAGATTAAAGAAATTTTATACAAAGTTTTCTCTGATGGTACTTAAAAGTACCGTCAGTAGATAAAGGGTTAATGTGTTTTTAAATGTTTCTACGTATGTTTTTACGCACCTTCAAGCAATATTTTTACATTTATTTGTATCTTTATAACTTTAATTATATGAATAGCTAACGTAAATTGTAAATCGCAGTATCCTTCACAAGCTTTCACCTATTCAGAATAAATTTCTGAACATTCCATTATAACTACGGGATTCCATCATGCATGAATCCAAAATTGTTACATTTGCTAATTTATTTTATATTTTTATTTTCAATGCAAATTATAAAACATGGATATTTTCGTTTTCGTTATAAAATCGTCTTTCTTTATGAAAATTTTTCCTATGCGTTTAAACATTTACCAAAATATTACTTCTGAATTTCCAATTTCATTTTAATAAAAAAATTAGAAAATATTAAAACATTCAAGGTAGAAAATATTTCACTGCTGTGTAGAAAAAATAGTGATTTTTTTAAATGTCATTAGCGGGTTTTCAAACTGGGATCACTCAAGTTTAAACCTCAACCTTGATGCTTCCAACGATTTGGAACTAATGCTAAGCATTAAGTACTTAAAGAATGAGCTAAATTTTGGCATTTAATATCTACCAGATGTCACCCGTGACTTCGTTCACGCAACATTAAAAGAAGAATAAATACATTAATTCAGCAAAAGATTTCACTCCCGATAATTAAAAACGTAAATAATTAATATCTCTTTATCACATTTCATAGGAGACAATACGGTGTTTTTTGTTATAAGGAACTTGACATAACTCAGTCTTAAAAAAGTAAAATTTTGTGCCAAATAATTGCGAAAATGAAACTGCAACCAATGCAAAAGGAGGGCCAAATAAAATCGTGGAAATAGACGAATTGGGTAAAAACAAATGCCAATTTGACCTGATAAACAATTTTATTTTTAACGCCTTTGTGAAACGTTTTAACAGCCAACCTTCAAAAATAATTAATTGTGCCTCCTTGGTTTAATGTATAGCTGATAAACCTTCGTATAACGTTTGCATGGAAAACTAGAAGGTTTAGCAAAATATATATATATATATATATTTAGACTATTCTTTAAGAATACAAAAATATCTATTTAATAGATAGGAAAGAAAATCATGGTTATAGCTATTATAACTTAATTTTGGGATTTATTTCATTCTTTTGCGTACTGTGCATTGAAATGTTTTTTGTTTTCTATTTTTTATGCGGAATTTTCCGTTTAAGGGTAGTGGTAGGTAAAAAAATTATAATGTTAGATCAGCAAGAAAAGCAGATGAAAAGACAAAGAAGACTGTAAAACAATCAGAAAAAACTGATGTGTGAGTGTATTGACTTTTAATTAAACAAAATATGTGAAAATTTGTAATCTATAATATATCATATGTAATCTTGTACAAATTTTCAATCTTTAATCTGAATTCGTTCAAAATCCCATTTTAATGATATGATCCAATCTCTTTTCGACAAACCATTTGGAGAAAGTATTTTATGTTTAACGGGTTTTTACATAAAACTCTAACTAAAGCACTAACCAAATTTGAAATGGCAGTTTTTAGTTAGTTCTGCCAGTAGGCAACTTTTTTTTTGTGATATTACTCAAATAGCTTGAATGCCGACAAATCTTTGAAATTTTAATATTATTTAATCTGTGATTATATAAAAGAAATATTTCTTTTTCAAAAATTTTTAGCAATCAAGCACGCTGAATTTATAAAAAGTAGTGGAAAACCAACACTATTTGTCGCATCTGTATTTTGAGAATTGTGAGACAGCTTTATTACTCGCTCTCATAAAAATTAAAATTTTGTATTAAATAAATTAAAAATAACATATTTTCTGACACAAATGGTGTCTAAACCTCTATAAATTGCACTTTTTTGTACTTTACCATATATCCGTCATATAGTATCAAACTCAAAAATCATCGCATTAAGGTCCTTTTTGCTGGTATAAAATTCTGAAGCACAATATTATTTAGCACAAAGGTGTGATTTTGTGCTCTAATCATACCATTCGAACCAAAAATGCCAACATGAAAAAAAAATCCGATTTTAATGTCGATGTCGCCGTATCCTTATGGGTTTGGTCCAAAGACATCGCAAAAATGTGTTTAATTTTAGTTATGAAGCCCCCAGATCGTAGACCAAATCTATCCTGCCAGTGGCTGGTTGTAATTTGTTACAACCGTTCATTTACGCGAGAAATCTAGGCCGAGGTGGGGTGGATTGCTTTTCGCGGTAGTCTCTTAAGGCTCCCGTTGAGCAAGCACTCGGGAATACGGTGCTAATGTTAAACCTATGGAAGATCATTTCGCTGATTTCTCATTGACATTTACATATTTTTGAATTTTCCTTTTTACACGTGATTTTTGAGATCATAATACATTTCCGCCGTTGATTAAATTTTTGATTTTTGTTTCTGTTTGATTATGATATTATTTACAATTTTGAAACTCGAAAAAGGAGGTATATTTTCGTTCATAGCTTTGTAAAATTTTATCCGTGAAAAAATTTGAAAATTTAAGTACTAATAACTATAATTTAAACCTTGAACTTTTCAGCTAATTTTGTTTCATAATTTTATACCAATTAGGGAATGTGAAATACGCGAAATGGCCAGCAACTTTTAATGAAAATCTAAGCAAAATCGCTAAAATGCCCACCCCGTATAAGCTCCACCCATCTCATATTGATTGATGAGAAAGGCTCCTTTCCCTTACTTACTCCGGAAGACTGTAGAGGGGTGAAGAGAAAATGCTTATTTTCTTTTCAAATGGACATCTGGTATTTTAAGCCGTACTAAACATTAGACATCATTATCTCAAAGCAAAATTGAGGAGTTTTTTCTTTTCTCACTATATAAAGGTGATAGCTTTTTCGGATCTTTGTAAGCATACGTTAAGTTTACAGAATTTTACCATTTTTGAAAATGTTATGTCCAATTAACATGTAATATTTTTTAATTAAGAAAAGTTGATATTGTTTATTATTCAGTAACAAAAAAAAATCTGTAAAAATTTTTTTATTTACAATGATCTGTACATATACATACAGCTAACCCGCCCAGCTTGCCCGTGTCCGTCCAAAAATAGCACGAAATTCGAAAGAACTCTAATATTAATATTGGACTATAATTAATTTTTTTGTAAGATTGGCTTTTCATTAAGGCTGTTCTCAAATCCAAACTCGATACATTCTACCACATTTTTTAATTAATTTTATTCCCAAACGCATGATATTTGCAGGTGTTCTTATTCAGAAACCTTGTAATCGAAAGACGTTTTCCATTTTTTGGTAGAGTCAGAAGATGTAACAGAAAATACTGTTAAGGTATGTGTTTTGAATGGAATTTCCGACGCCGCATCCGAAAAAGGTGAAAGTTGTGTCGTATCATGACACGAATCGCTTATAAACTTGTCGTTGGGGGCTACCGTGATACTTACCCATCATGGATATGCATAATATAAAATATGAAAATAAAACATGTGTAAACTATTTATAAAATGCATTGCAATTCGAATAAAATCGTGGCTTGATGACGTCATACACTTTAAATGCTCTATAACTCCAAAATTAATGATTATATTAACTAACGATTTACTGCGTCGGATTAAGCGTCTACTTTTCAATTAAAATATATCTTTTAATTGTAAATTTGGATGAAATACAGGGTCATGAAAAATCGGAGAGTGTTGAAAATATGATTACAAATATCTCAGCAACTCTTTCTCCAATCGATTTCATTCTTTATGCAAAATTTAAGTTTTTTTAATCTCTTATATTCACTCCTTAAAATAAACAATTTCGAAAATTTTTATATACCTTTTATCAGAACGAATATTTCGAGAGTCCGAAAAAAATACTAACTTGTTTTAACGTAATGTTACGCATAAAACCACATAAGTTTCTGAACAGTTAAGCCGACGAATCTAACATTAGTTCAAACCAACAAATTCTGTCTACTAGTTTTGAGAGCAGAACTTCCCAGTCTCTAGTAGGTTATCTTAAAATTAGTTGTATCATTCTTACAATTTATATTGATAAATTTTGCTGGGAGAAATGTTCTGACTACGTAGCTTAGTCCCATCCACCAACCTCCCAGCAAGAAGACTGTATCCAAAGTTTAAAATTTTGAAATACACAAAAATAAAAAAAAATCAATCCTGTACATTACTAATTGGGAAATTACTTAATTTATGAAAGGGAATTTCTTTATTATATCTCCATCCATGTTTAAGTTTTAATATATGCATATAGAAGTTTCAAAATTTTTTTCGGATTTATTATTTCTATTATGCTTGAAACATATAAAGTTTGCTTAATGAAGATAGATACGAATATTTTCTCAAAATTAATCGTCTTACCACTTTATTTTGTAAATATATATTTTAACAGATTAACCTATTTTTACTTAAACTAGTTTTCAGCATCATTTTTATCTTTTTAATAGTTAAAAAGATCTCGGTAGTAAATATATATATATATATACATCATTTACTAGCTTTTTGAATTATTGATATTTCATTATTTTATGTTTGAATATATTTTTTAAATGTATTTTATTTTTCCAGTGTAATTCGTCGGACGAATATTGCAAGTAAGTGTAATTTATGTTTTAAAATATAGGATCTAGTGGAGTAACTACTATAGTCTATATTTTATTTAAAGTGGAAGAGTATTCAAGAAAGCCAAATATTGGTCACCTGAAAATTCATAAAAAATATTCCACAAAATGCACCCATATCTATTAAATTAAAACACAAACTTAACTTGAAAAGCTAAAAAAATGTGATCCAGTATGGAATAGCCATGTAAATGCAGAATTGCCAAAGGCGACTGTTTTTTAATTCTTTCTCGCACCTTTTTCTCAAAACAAAAATCTTTCACATACACTTTGATAACATGTGCAAGAGAAATATAATACAAACTTTAGTTTTTTTTTAATTTTTGTACGAATAGAATTTAAAAATAGTCGCCAGTGGCAGCCCTGAAATAGTATGAAATACAAAAGGTGAAACTGCTCCATTAAACAAAATTGAGACTGTTCACACTAATACTTTTTCGAATTTATGGGATTTTTTTAACTCCAATTTCCTTCATTAACGACCTACAATTAATGTAGTGTAATGCTGCAAGCTTTTGGAGTATAATAAGGCAGCACATCAGTTTTACGAACGTCTCATTCCGAACCCAATGTTCTTCTTCTCCTAGACAATGGAAGAACTCGCACAGATGATGTATCAAAACAAAAATATTAGAGAGGCTTGCCTTTATAACACTCGAACAAACTCCTCATAGTCCGAACTTATCTTCGTCAACCTAATATTTGTTTCCATCTCCTTAAAGAAGCACTAGAAGAGAAATATTTTTATCAGATGCAAAAAGATCAAAAAAATGTTGTGCAATTGGCTTCATGCACATTGTAATTACATTTACGATTTAAAAATTAAAAAAAAACTCCCAATATGTTCGGAAAAATGTATAAATGTTAAAGAAAGTTGTGAAGAATAATAGCATTGAAATAATTTTGGTAAATAATATTTCAAAAATAATCTTTTTAAAAGTGTCGTTAATATTTGATGCACCCTCGTATTTTACAGTGCTGGCCATCCAAAATGCAACACCATGAAGGAATGCAAATAACAGAATGATATTTATTGGACAAACACATAATGGGAAGGACAAGTGATTACATTTTCAGAAAATTTGGAGGTATAGTTCCTGAGAAAATACTACCCAGAGTTGCCACTCCTGGCCGCAATAACAGCATTTATCTGCCTAGGCATGGAGTCGAACAGAGATTGGATGTCATGTACGGGTACAGCAGTCCATGCAGCTTCGACACTATGCCACAGTTCATGAACTGTAGTGACGAGGGAGTGGTGACGGGCCAGTCGCTCAGAAGCCATTGACAGGACATTTTCAATTGGTGAGAAATCAAGAGAACGTGCCGGTGAGGGCAACAGTCGAACATGTTCTGTATCAAGGAAGGTCAGGATAGTACTAGCAACATGCGGTCGCCCATTGTAGTACTGAGAAGTAGAGTTCCAGAGACCTCGAAGCTAAGGCAGAACCACGGGCAGTAACACCTCAGAAATGTAATGGCTGCTGTTCATATTGTCAGCAATGGGAACAAGAAGTTATCGAGACGCGTATTCAATGGCACCCCTCACCATCACTGCAAGTTATGGGCCTCTATGATGATGTCGAATGCAAGCTGGCAAAGTGAATTCTCAAGGATGCCACCAAACACGGATGAGGCCTTTATGATGCACACAGAGCCTGGATTCATCTGAAAAGACGACGTGAGACGCCATTCCTGCGTTATGTACAGCATCATGATGCCCGCATCCGTATTTTGCAGCATCGTGAAAAACGCACATTGCCAGCTTACATTCGACATCGTTATACTGGCATATCACCGGGAGTGACGGTATGAGGTGCATTAGATACACGTCTCGGTAACCTCTTGTTCGCATTGTCGACAATTTCAACAGCAGCCGTTATATTTCTGAAGTGTTACGTCCCGTAGTTCTGCCCTATCTTCGACGTCTCCGGAACTCTACGTTTCAATAGTACAATGCACGACCGCATGTTGCTAGTACTATCCTGACCTTCCTTGATACAAAACATGTTCGATTGTTGCCCTGGCCAGCACATTCTCCTGATTTCTCAACAATTGAAAATGTCTGGTCAATGGCTGCTGAGCGACTGGCACGCCACCACTCGCCAGTCACTACAGTTGATGAACGATGGTATAGTGTTGAAGGTATATGGACTGCTGTATCCGTACATGACATCCAATCTCTGTTCGACTCCATGCCTAGGCAGATAAATGCTGTTATTACGGCCAGGGATGGCAACTCTGGGTAATGTTTTCTCAGGAACCTCCAAATTTTCTGAAAATATAATAACTTGTCCTTCCCATCATAATGTGTTTGTCCAATAAATATCATTCTGTTACTTGCATTCCTTCATGGTGTTGCATTTTGGATGGCCAGATGTGTATATTTTTGGCCATCAGAAAGAATAGAAGTTTCTTCAACTTTACTTTACATATAAGTAATAAGGGAAATAACGGCTTACAAATGTTCTATATTTCGTGCGCCATTTACGCCACTATTCAGCATCTACCATAACTGTTAAATCGAGGAAACTTAGGTCTTATGTCAAGCGTTGAATTGCTAATAAAAAATAGCCTGATTATACCTGATCGCGGCCGAAGTTCATTTAGGCTAATGGTGAATAGAATTTGAGGGGCTGACAGAGGTTGTCAAGCTTTAGCGGCTTTAGGGGTTGATGGTGAATACGAATGTTGGCAGTACTGCTATTTGAAAAGGTATGAAACTGTCTACAGCATTAAACATTTATTTTGATTCGACAATAGCCCGCTTTTAAGTAGCTGACTCCCGAATGAATAGTAAACTATACAACAAGTTAAAATAGTATAAATCATGGAGGCTGTAGCTATGAGTTCAAATATTTTGCTTTGGCGAAAGTTTCATTTTAGAATTGTTTACTTTACTGTCTATCTTGCATTCTCCTGTGAATTTTTCATTTGTTTTCATGTACTGCACAGACCCATACCCCATCTGAAGCAAAAAATGAAATTATATGTTTTGTCATGTCAACAAAAATCGTACAATTTTGTTATGAACTAAAATACCAACTTCAAAATTACAATTTGTAAGAGAATTTTAAATTATTTATCTCAAAATTGAATCTATTGCTAAAATTTTTGAGTGTAGAAAAGTAACATTTATATAAAATCTGAAATTTAAGAATTTTTTTGTATATAATTAATACTTTAGAGGTGTCGAACGGAATAAAAAAAAATTTGAGCACTACTATCCACAAACAATAATCTTCGAGATAAATACCTTTACCTTATGCAATATAAATATATGATGAAGACAATTGATTCTAAACAACGGTAGGATCAACAATTTTTTCCTTTCCGGTTCAAACTTTTGAGCTCGTACGTGCTGCCATCTTGCGGCTTTTCATTTTATTCCAGTGTTTAACGAAATAATTGTTTAAAAACGGCAGGCATTTACTTAAGACTAGCTGGCCGCCCAGCGTGTCCCGGGCCCGTGATAATAAATTTAAAAAAACATCAAGTTTTTATTATTTTATATATTTAACTCGATTTTGTATGAAATTACATTTTTAAAAGAAAAATTCGCAAAAAAAATATTGATGTTTAGTGATAAAAGCGCTCATTTCCTTGCTTTTTCACGCAGGGTCGTTTCATAGTTTTAAAATAAAAAGTTATTTTTATCCGAACTCTTTGAAATATTTATGGGTTATAAATAAAACAGTTTTACAGACCTTGTAAAAATTTCATAAAAAAAATAGTGTTATATAGTTGTAAAAGAAATGTTTTCTTCTCGCATTTTTGTTTGCTTGTTTGTTTTCGTGATATGTTTCGTGATGTGTCGTTTGTTTTCGTATGAATCTTTATTGGTGATAAATAAAAGTTTTACAGCCCGTGTGAAAATTTCGTGAAAAAATATTGTTATGCATTTATAAAAGAAATGTTTTCTACTCTCTTTTTTGTTTGTTTGTTTTCGCGTCGGTTCCTTTAACATAGCCATACAAAAGTAGTTATCATCTTCCGAACTCTCTGAAATTTCAATCGGTTATAAATATAACTGTGTTCAAGCTCTCTTTAAAAATTTGCGAAAAAATATGCATATTTAGTAGTGAAAACGTGAGGTTACAAAAACTGTAACATTACTGTAACAAAAACATTAACATTAGCTGTAACAAAAACATAAAAAAAGTTTGCAACGCAATGGCCATATTACGACTCCATCCGTTTCCTACCAACCCTTTTCAATCCTCCTGGGCTAAACAGGTTTCTCGTTTCTAAGAGGAGAAGCCTTAAAAGAAAAAAAAAATCTGTTGAAGCATGCGCAAAGAGACAATTTTCATGTAGAAAATAGAATGCGAATTTGACAGAATGCATATTTCGCTTTAAATATATAGATAATTATGAAAATTTCTTACTTTCTTGGCCACACTGTCGTGAAAGCATTTTGTAAACTCAGATTACAATAACATTTATTTTAAGAGGCAACAGGCATCAGTGTTACCATTTACTGGTTTTGTTTCAAAACAAAAAACATTCAGCTATATAGAAGTAAAGTCAAAATGTTGAAAAATCAAACAGTTTAGCAACCCATTTCAAAGAAAGCAAAATAAGCCCTTTGAAGATTTCGCTAAAATATCTTCATTATTGTTTCAGTTAAGAGCGAAAATCCTGGTTCGGTTTGATGGAAGACACCTTTTATATTTCAGCGAATTAATCGATTGCGACCCGTATTTTCTAAACAAAAACTGCTGGTTTCAAAGATTAGTTTTTTTGAATATTTTAACTTGTTAATAATTTAATATTCTTCAAAAGTAGTTTCTATTTAAATAAAGTGTTATTATCACATTTTATCTTAAAATTAAACTCATTAAAATATTTCAAGTACAGTAAACTTTGTTTTTACGTTTTTGTCATTTTAACAAATAAAATAATAAGGGTGGGGCGGGTATGTGGAGGATATGCGATTTCTGTGAATATATACGTTCGCAATAAGCTTAACATAAGCTTCGAAATTCCCGAACCTACTATGCAACTGTTTCTATTACACACACCATTGCATTGTAACATATATATAATTTATACAGTAAATCTTTTAAATGGAAATCTTTAAAAAAAAATCAAATACGCGATGTAAATTTTATATAATTTACACCACATTGCAATCATTCTATTTCTTTCATTATTAAACCTTAATCTAACTCTTAAAAACAATTCCAGACAATAAAGACAAGCTGTAGAAATCATGGAATGTATTTTATTGTAGTAAAGTCGAAAAAAAAAAGGAGTGTAAGGTGAAAATGCAAGAGCAGGAGACGCATGCCAGATGTTAACAGCATTTCAGGAGGAAGACAGGAGATGACAAGCCTGGTGGTAGTAGCTTTTCAGGAAGAAGGCAGCAGAAGATCAGCCCGATGGAAGCGGCTTTTGAAGAAGAAGACAGCACAAAGACAGCACCAAGACAGCACAAAGACAGCACAAAGACAGCACCAAGACAGCACAAAGACAGCACCAAGACGAGACAGTATAGGAAACAGTAAATCAAATATTTGTGAAAATGCAGAAGATCTTGATCAATAAGTGAACAGCTGATAGAAATATGCACAGTATTCTATAGTTTTTATCATCAATAATTTAATCATCAGTTTGCTTAGATATGCAGCAACAGAGTCGTTGCTTCCAAGTCTTTTTTGACTTACGAGATTCAATAACTGGCTGATCAGTTGGCTCTGATGATGTGTTCGAAACATCTCTCAGAGGAACATTAATCCATTCACTTGGAATCCCAGTAAGGAGTGGTTGTTCACAAGTCTTTTTTGACTCACGGCATTCAGTAACTTGTTGAGTAGTTGGCTCGAATTCAAAAGAAGTGTTAGAATCATCTCTTAGAGGGATATCAACCCATTCACTTGGAATTTCATTAAGACTGCAAGGTTGTTCACAAGTCTCTTTTGACTCACAGCATTGAGCTGGCTTGAATTGAAAAGAAGTGTTAAAATCATCTCTGAGAGGGATATCACCCCATTCATATGGAATTCCAGTTTCTTTTGATTCACGACCTTCAGTATCTGATTCTTCATTAGGTTCATACGAAGTGTCCGAATCATCAGTCGTTGGAGGAGTAGGAACTCGTTTACGTTTAAATCCACGAAGAAGTCGTTTCTTCCAAGACTTTTTTGTCTTACGTCTTTTTGTCATGGGTTCTTCAGTTACTTCAGATGGCATTTTGAAATAAGTTGGTGGAGATAAAGGCCATTTATAAGGAACGCCATGAAGTGCAAAAAGAGAGGACATAGGACAGAACTCGAGAGCCTGCGGAGGTAAATCCCAACGAACGTACTGGTGTGAGTCATGGAAATCATCTAATGTTTCTTCTTCAGCATATTCGTATGTGCTGTCGTCAGAATCATTATTTAACATTTCGTTATCTTCCTTTTGTGAGACTTTTTTCATTGCAAATACTTTGATGATAATTTCATGTACTATATTAAATAATACTTTAGGAATGCGCAGCATAACAAGCTTCAAGATCCAAGTTGACAGTTGTGCAAAACACACGGCCATAACAATCATCACGGCTATAAAGTAGCTTACGTAATAAAGCATTTTTGATAGAATATTAGACACACTCATTGTGTATTATAGAATAGAAAATATCAGCTATCCACTAGATATACAAAGAAATCTTTCAAAATATCATATAAATCACAGAAGTTTATATTAAACCTTTTAGCAAATCAACATAAACTTTAAAAGTCATAGAAATGCAACGATTACAACTATTTTCAACAGTCGGTTGCAACAATTACCAACGGTTACAACAATACAATTTTTAAATATCATTGATTCAGAATGTATTGTTGTTTATGTATGCATTGTTTGCGTTGATTATGCAACAATGTAAAATTCCAACAATAACAGTATATTCACAGATGTACCATTGTTTCATTTTTAATTGAAACAATAAAGAACTGAAAAGGACAACAATGAATTGAAACAATGAATTTATTCAAAGAAGGTTCTTTGTAACTGGCTTTGCTTACACACAATTCTACTCAATTAATCATTAACATTCCCTAAAAAAAAAAGATTTTTTAAGGGGAAAATGTACTTAGACTACAATATTTCGTTACGTACCCTTATTATTCTATAGAAAATATATTTTAAGATGGTCCAGTACTTTTCTGTTAGACGGGCGCAAAAATCACCAACAGCATGTATTTGATACTTTTTAGCAACGGGACATCACGCCATTTTTGGTAAAGGAATTTAAGTGTATACATCAGTAGGGAAAATACAAAGACATTTGAAAAATAAAAACAACATCTACTTACTTTATTTAATACTAGCATGCTGCGCCCGCTGCGCTGGGCCATTTTTCTAAATATACTCTAAATCAAGCGAATTGGCTTTGTATTTATAGGAATATGGATTTTCACCTACGAATGCTACCCTAGTCAAAATTTTCAAACGAATCTTGAATCAAACGAAATATATCAATGGATTTGAGCGTGTATTTTAAAGCAATTAGGACGTTCACCTGGTTTTTCCTTCACTATTGCTGTAAACGATGCGAACTACATTGCTTTATATTATGTTATACATTTGACAAAATTTGGACTAATAAGAAGCAACTCATTTAGTTTATTATTTATAGTAGAGTTTGATAAGGAAATGAGGTCATTATGAAATTATGACAACAGGAACTAAAATGTTCTCTAGTCAACATACTGCTAAAAAAGAGAGAGTATTACAATGATTGCATAGATAGACCATTGAACTTAAGTAATGTTCGGGTGATTCATTTTCGTCTGTAAGTTCTTGAACCCCGTCCCTCTTTCTAGTCTCTATGTGAGGTTCTGGTAACATAAGTACAATCTTACTCTATGTTACGTTATATTTCGTAAGATACGTCCTCTTCTGGCAAGTCTACTACGGTGTTTCATCTTTCGATTCCGGCAGAGTAAATACAGTCAAAAATGTAATAAATTGTTTGCACATAAAAAACAGAGTTTAACTTTCATATTTAAAACAAAATGATGAAACATAAAAAGTGCATTTTTAAAGCTGAATAATTTGAATAAAATTAAAATGGAGCCCTTTTCACTGTCTTTCCTTTTTTAGAACAGTTGCATTCGCGTAACCATTAACCTGAAAAAAAAAAACCCGATGATTAACTCTGGTAGAAGAATAAACCTTTAGTTTGCATCCAATAAAATCTTCCTAATCTTCCATAATCTTTTCAATATTCAAGTTTGACGTCAAACATTAGAAGTGCTGGAAATGATATGGTTACTAACGTACCAGAGTTAGTTACAAAACGAAGTTATTTACAAAACTAAGTTATTTACGCGCCAAACTATGTTCCATTAAATAATGTCAAATTGCTGTTAATTCAGTTATAGATCTTTCATTAACAAAATTCCACACCTTAAATAAAACTGACAATGATAAAGTTAGTTATGCAAAATGTTTAATCATAATCTTTTTGGTGAATACTTAAACCGAAGATTTTCTTTGCATTTCTGTAAAGAGTATAATAACATGCAGAAAAAATTCATTAGTCATTATGTTTAGCTACTAGGTCTGTATGTAAGTCGAAAATGCTTTATAATGATCGAAAAGTTATCTAATCAGAATTTCAGGTACTCGTGTTTCTTATCCAGGCTGAAATTATAAATCGACAAACATTATTTATTCCATTCGCCAACATTGGCATTAAAAAGTTTTTCTGTACATTAGAAGCATCGCGTTTTTGGTAAAACTTTGCTTCATAATGAAAAAAAAACAAATTTAGCAATCGCTAATTTCAAAAGTTCTCTAATCTTCTGTAATCTGAATCGTCGTCCAGAGTAACCTTCAAACACAAACAAAACATCCAACAATATGGTAAAAATGCCAACTGGCAGGTGGCCGGAATACGGATAATTAGTCCAATATTTACTTCAATATCGTTTAAAAACCTTCCTGAAAGAAGGGGAGATATGCAGAAAAAACTAAAAAGAAATGACGAATCAAAATGAGCATAAAAAATTTATTTCAGTAGACAATTTTTATTGCAAAATGTCGCCTTTTGTGATAGTAATAACGCATAATTGTACACATCTCCTTAAGAATATTCTTCAGTTCCTAACTTTTGACACAGTGAATATTTCTATAAGTGAAATTGGCGATATATTAAAAAAAAAAAAAAATGATAAAAGAATAGACAATATTCGCTGATCTGAGTTCGAGGGTATAAAAATCATATGTTTGGTGAAAACAAACCGGCATGTTTCCGTAGTAAATTTTTAAACGTCTAAAATTCAATTGTTTTACAATATGTGTTTGAGTGGCAGACATTCACTAAAATTTAAATATTTGATCCCATATTTATAACAGTAGCTGTCATTTATGTAATTTGCATTTGAATATAAATATTTACTTCAAAAAGGATCTTGTATACACGAAAAAACACTATTATTGCTAATATCGCTCAAGCTGATGCATTTTTGGCTTAAAATCACATTGTTTGGCGACAAAAGTAAAATCAAAATAGTAAATAAACAAATAACATGTAACTCATAAATGCAGTCATTTTTACAATTACCTCTGCTAGTTCCTCAAATAAGTCACAGAGTTATATAAAAAAAAATAACAGAAAGAAAAAAATGGTCCCTCATATTTTACCTAATCAAATTATTAGTTGCATGTTTGTTAACCAAACGCAAACGATAAATCGCCAAATATTGACTTAATTTTAATCTCATACATTTTAAATATTTTTAAGCATTACAAACATTCCTTTGGGGTTTAAATTAAATAGTTTCGCTTTATAATGTTATCTTTCATTAAAACAGATTTTTTCTTCCTTTTTCTATTTTTTTCCGGGGGGGGGGGGGGGGATTTTTAATAAAATTAATAACAGAATTTTTCTTTTATTTTCTATGTGTTTGCATTTATTTCTGATATAGCCGTTTCAATTCTTTCGCCGACGATAATGGTCGCCAAACAAATGACCTATGGTAACCTTATCGTCCAAAATAACAGAACTTTCCATCATAATTATATAACTAATCTACGTAGAACTATATGTTATATACTAAAACCTTACCTGAAAAATTATCTGTCTAACAGTGCAAGTTCTATCAAATTCCATTCAGCAGAACTCAAGTTATAAAGGAACGGAACGAAATTTCCGTTTGTGTTTTATATATATAGTAGATAGATTATTAGTTGCATTTTTGTTAACCTAACGCAAACGATAAATCGCCAAATATTAAATTAATTTTAATCTCATGCATTTCAAATATTTTTAAGCATTACAAACATTCTTTTGCGGTTTAAATTAAATAGTTTCGCTTTATAATATTATCCTTCATTAAAACAGATTTTTTTTCTTCCTTTTTCTATTTTTTTTTTATTTTTTTGCGGGGGGGGGGGGGGGGGGATTTTAAATAAAATTAATAGCAGAATTTTCTTTTATTTTCTATGTGTTTGCATTTATTTCTGATATAGCCGTTTCAATTCTTTCGCCAACGATAATGGTCGCCAAACAAATGACCTATGGTAACCTTATCGTCCAAAATAACATAACTTTCCATCATAATTCTATTACTAATCTACGTAGAACTATATGTTATATACTGAAACCTTACCTGAAAAATTATCTATCCAACAGTGCAAGTTCTATCAAATTCCATTCAGCAGAACTCGAGTTATAAAGGAACGGAACGAAATTTCCGTTTGTGTTTTATATATATAATAGAAGACTATGATATGACAGGAATCATGTATAGAAATTCTTCTTTTCATCTTAAAATAAATTTTAACAAAGGTTTTAGAGAACCAGTAATATATGTAATCTAAGCTCCTATTCGTATTCATAAAAGCATAAATAAACCATTTCTAGTACAGATAGTCTTTATTTAACTGTTTTACACCTTGCACCAGTCTTATCCGCTTCTTCCAAGTATACGGAAAACTAACAGAAATGCGTGTTTTCACACCATATAGACAAGCTATCTGATAAAACAAATGTCACAGAATTTAAGATATATTAGTAGTTTTTGTCCGTATTGAGAATTGTAATACCTCAGCAAACACGGATCTTTTGGCAGATTGTCAAGCCAAAGTCGGTAATATCGGTTTAGTGTCGGCATGTGTATGCTGGAATCGGTGAGATGTCGGTATCATGCCGGCTGCCGCTAGTAAAGAAACTCCCTGTTTAATGCCTGTTGCTGTTATCGGGCTTCTTTAGGCCAAAAATCGGCAAGCAATTAATTTCGACAGTTGACAACAGACCGATATGTGTTTTCAGATAGTGGATCGAATAGATATGCCGACATCGGTTCGAATTTGGAGCATTTATTCTTAACCAGAGGATTTTTTTTTTAAATTTAAGTTCGAATTTATTCCGGAATATTAAATATATTTTTTAAATTAATGGAAATTATATATTTATCGACTTTTCTTCAATGAATCACTATTACAATATGAAATAAAACAGTCATTATTTTATTCTTACATATATTATATACATATATATATATGTGTGTGTGTGTGTGTGTGTGTGTGTGTGTGTGTGTGTGTGCTTGTGTGATAAAAAACGATGTAACGCTTTATTTTTTCCATATTGTTTTTAATATTTAATATATCTACCCTATATATATAAAATCCTAATGAAACGAATTTGTGAAACGATTTTATGAAACGAATTTGTGAAACGATTTTATGAAACGAATTTATGAAACGATTTTATGAAACGACTGATTATGTTTCAGGGCTATTTTTAATAAAATATTAAACGCTTGATGGTGAAATTAATACCAATTGTCCATAAAAATCCGCGGATGTCAAAACTGGTAATAGAATTTTGAAATTGGAATTAGTTTTCGAGATATTAATTTTTTTCTAATTTTGATGACATTTCTGTAATGATGGCAACTAATTACTCAGTTTTTTTGTGACAAAAAAGGGGAAGAAATCGAAAAGGATCCCGATAGGGATTATTGATTTCTTTTTAATCGTCATTTTCAAATTGAAATTGAATTTATCTTTTATTTCAATCGATAATGAAGACAAGATTGTGATTAAATTATGTTTATCAGGAAAATTTGAAAAAAAAAAATCACATTTCTATCGTCAGGATTCAATCGCCTGTCAGCATTTAATTTAATTTATAAATTGAAAATATTTTGAATAAATTCGTCCAAATGACGTCATTTATGTAAACGCAAAAGAAAGGGGAGGAAAGGAATTAATAGTAATTATTATTTATTGATATCATTTTGTTATTTTTTTGTAAAATTTAATTAAAAGAATTTATTTATTTTTATGTACAAAAAGAGGTAAATTGAAAGACAATTATAAATAAATTGTATATATACATATAAATACATGTATAAACAAGCATAAAAGTTCGGTGCTTTTCCAGTATATGGGGCCTTGACGAAACAGAGAAAATAGCCTTGGCGGAAAAGGAAATTTGGCAACATACTTTCCGTCAACCTATTCACTTTGTCATTTCGTATACAGAAGAATTTTTTCAATATTTATACAATTTGTTTAGCGTAGAATGTCATTTATCCTATTTTATATATAATCAGAAGTAATTTGTATAGAAAAAACAATAATAATATACGTATAATTAAAATACGCATATAAACAAAAAAATCATCGAATTTGTTTCCATGGCTGTTTATGTCATTTGGCACCAAATCTCACTTTCTGATGCCGAATTGCGCCAAGCTTTTTAAAAAAGCGTCAAGACCCCCTATAATAGAAAAGCACCAAAAGTTCATTGAGTTTGTTTTTATAACTTTTGGCAACAAATGTATGTATATTAACGAATCTATCCGTTTTTGAAACTCGAATTACGCCAAACCTAAAAGCAAAGGATCCTATACTGAAAAAGTACCCGATTTTCTTATGGACAATATTCAAGTGACATAACATGGTGTAAAATTATCGCGGATAGCAAATTTGTTTAAATATCTCAATTGATGCCGAATAAATGCAGGCATGCATGCACAAAATATTTAATTAATTTTGTATGATAAATAATTATTAGAAAATTCATATATATAGATATTAATTAAAATAAATAATTTACATATTTAAAATAACATGAAAATATGAATGATGGTGCACTAAAATAGAGATAAAATTAAAACCTGTTACTGAAAATGTCTATAACATAGTACTTTTCAATACCGTGGTTCTTAATGTTATTCACAAATAGATGTAATTTTTTTCATCCTTAAACGCAAAGGAAGAATAGAATACAGATCGTTGTTATAAAAGTCCAAGAGGTAGCCACAATTTAAACCTAACCATTTTATACAAGCTGGTTTTCAAGGTGTAATTGATTATACTTATCAATCCCGAAAACAGTCGTCAGTTGTCGCAACAGTTGTATATGAGGCCATGATAATAAAAAAATGCCCCCATTAAAACGTTAAAAGCATGGCAACCCAATTACAGATTTACCAATATTTTTAAAACAAAGCACGCTGTCATGTTTTTAGAGGCCTCGAAGTCTGAGCGGGGGTTGGCGAGCGTAGCTCGCAGGGGGTAGGCCCCCTAGTTTCATATAAAATTCTAACAATTATTAAAACAGAAAAAGCTGTTTAAAAATAGCCTACATTTATTTATTTAAAAAATGTATTTGAATTCATTTTAAAAAGAACCAACAATTGTTTGAATTATCAAAATAATTTGTAAAAGTGCTCATCAGAATTACAATTTATAAACTTAACTAGCAAGCTATGCCCGCTGCTCTGGTCGGTTTCTACAAATGAACCTTGAATCAAACGAAATATATCGTTTAATTTGACCTTGTATTTGAAAGCAATCTGTATATTTACCTGGAATATCCTTCCACATTACTGAAAAATGACGCCATTGCGCTATTATATTTTCTAATGTGCAGTCAAAATTTTAGCTGTTAAGGACCAACTCTTTTATTTGGTCATTTACAGTTAGGGTTTGGTAAATGACGATAAAACTATATGCAATATACTAACACCACCACTAAAAATTATCGAACTAAAAATGCAAACAAATTAACTAACAAAATCCATCCAGTAGAAGTTTTTATAAAGTCTAATCTTTGATAATCGGGTTCATCTGATTATATAACTTTTCCACGTAATTCTAAAACTAACATAGAACGATATGAAATATACTAAAACCATCCTTAAAAATTAACTACTTAACAATGCAAGTCCCCCCCCCCAAAAAAAAAAAAAATACGCCCAGTAAAAACTTTCAAAAAAGCTAATCTTTCGGAATCGGGTTCACCTGACTATATAACCTTCACACATAACTGTTTGACTAATCAACGTAGAACAATATGTCGTACACTAAAGCCATTCCTGAAATAGCATCTAACTAACAATAAAATTTTCATCAAAATCCGTCCAGTAGAACTTTTCAAAAGCTAATCTTTCATAATCGGATTCATCTAATAATAGAACTTCCCATAATAATTCTATAACTAAGCTACGTCGAACGATATGTTATACAATAACACCTTCCCTGAAAAATTATCTATCTTACAGTTTAAGTTCTATGAAAATCCATTCAGCAGAACTCGAGTTATAAGCAGCCGGAACGAAATTTCATATATAAGGTAGAAGTAAATAGTAGTATATTGCTATTAATATTATTTACATTTGAATAAAAAAAATGGTACTTTTCGGTTAGCCAGGCACCAGTGATATCTACCCTATATATATAAAATCCTAATGAAACGATTTTATGAAACGAATTTATGAAACGATTTTATGAAACGACTGATTAAACGACTGATTATGTTTCAGGGCTATTTTTAATAAAATATTAAACGCTTGATGGTGAAATTAATACAAATTGTCCATAAAAATCCGCGGATGTCAAAACTGGTAATAGAATTTCGAAATTGGAATTAGTTTTCGAGATATTAATTTTTTTTCTAATTTTAATGACATTTCTGTAATGATGGCAACTAATTACTCAGTTTTTTTGTGACAAAAAAGGGAAAAAAATTGAAAAGGATCCCGATAGGGATTATTGATTTCTTTTTATTCGTCATTTTCAAATTGAAATTGAATTTATCTTTTATTTCAATCGATAATGAAGACAAGATTGTGATTAAATTATGTTTTTCAGGAAATTTTGAAAAAAAAATCACATTTCTATCGTCAGGATTCAATCGTTTGTCAGCATTTAATTTAATTTATAAACTGAAAATATTTTAAATAAATTCGTCCAAATGACGTCATTTATGTAAACGCAAAAGAAAGAGGGAAAAGGAATTAATAGTAATTATTATTTATTGATATCATTTTGTTATTTTTTTGCAAAATTTAATTAAACGAATTTATAAAATCACTAATTCGGATATTTGAAACGAATATATAAAATAATAATTGCCCAACTGAACGGAAGGAGAATAAAATATCCTGCTTGGTTTTCTACCCTGCTTGGTTTTTTCCGCTAAGCTTTTTAAAAAAACGTCAAGACCCCTATAATAGAAAAGCATCTAAAGTTCATTGGGTTTGTTTTCATAATTTTTGGCAACAAATCTATGTATATTAACGAATCTATCCCTTTTTGAAGCTCGAATTACGCCAAACCTAAAAGCAAAGGACCCTATACTGGAAAAGTACCCGATTTTCTTATGGACAATATTCAAGTGACATAACATGGTGTAAAATTACCGCGGATAGCAAATTTGTTTAAATATCTCTCAATGCCGAATAAATGCAGGCATGCATGCACAAAATATTTAATTAATTTTGTATGATAAATAATTATTAGAAAATTCGTATATACATATTAATTAAAATAAATAATTTACATATTTAAAATAACATGAAAATATGCTTGATGGTGCACTAAAATAGAGAGAAAATTAAAACCTGTTACTGAAAACGTCTATAACATAGTACTTTTCAATACCGTGGTTCTTAATGTTATTCACAAGCAGATGTAATTTTTCTCATCCTTAAACGCAAAGGAAGAATAGAATAAATAAAGTCCGAGAGGTAGCCACAATTTAAACCTAACCCTTTTATACAAGCTGGTTTTCAAGTTGTAATTGATTTTACTTATCAATCCCGAAAACAGTCGTCCGTTGTCGCAACAGCTGTGTATGAGGCCATGATAATCAAAAAATGCCCCATTAAAACGTTAGAAGCATGACAACCGAATTACAGATTTACCAATATTTAAAAAATAAAGCACGCTGCCATATTTTTAGAGGCCTCGAAGTCTGAGCGGGGGTTGGCGAGCGTAGCTCGCAGGGGGTAGGCCCCCTAGTATGTATATATAGGTATGTGTATATGTGTAGGTATATGTGCATATATATGTGTGTGTATATATATACATGTATATATATCACTGGCGCCTGGTTAACCGAAAAGTACCAAAAAAAATACCCCAAAAATGCTGCCGTACACTTGAATAAACACCTTTTGGCTTAAAATCAAATTGTTTGAGGACAAAAGTGAAATCAAAATCACCAAAAATAAAAAATAAATCGGCGAATATTGTTTCAATAGCAATCTTGCACATTGACTAATTTTTTAAGCATTGCGAACTTTCTCAATCTTGTTTAAATTAAATATTTTCGTTTTATAATAGTATCTCTCATCAAAACTGTTTTTCTTTTTTTTCTTTTCTTTCTCTTTCTTTTTAAATAAAATTAGTAACAATTTTTTCTTTTATTTTTCGAAATGTATAGTCATTTCAATTCTTTTTGCAACAAAAAAAAAACATCTTTTGGCTTGAAATCAAATTGTTTGGGGTAAAAAGTAAAATGAAAATTGCCAAATACAAAAGATACATCGCCAAATTTTGTTTCAATTGCGATCTTGCCCATTGAATAATTTTTTAAGCATTATGAACATTCAAAATCATGTTTAAATTAAATATTTTAGTTTTATAATATTATCTCTCATCAAAACTGTTTTTCTTTTTTTCTTTCTTTTTTTTTTATAAAATTAGCAACAGTTTTTTTCTTTTATTTTTCGAGATATATAGCCTTTTCAATTCTCTCTACAACAATAATGGTCACCAAAATATTAGCAATGGTAACCTTTTCGGCCAAAATAACAGAACTTTCCATCATAATTCTATAACTAATCTATGTAGAACATTGTGTTATATACTAAAACCTTCTCTGAAAAATTATCTATCGAACAGTGTAAGTTCCATCGAAATCCATTCAGCGAAACTCGAGTTATAACGGAACGGAACGAAATTTCAGTTTGTGTTTTATATATATAGTAGAAGTAGATGATAGAAAGAAAAAAAAACTTGTTCATAAATTATTTCAACTTATTTTGTAATTACATATTCAACTTATTTTCTAATTTTCATTTTAAAACCAACAACTAAGTTTCTTATTTTACTTAAAAGCTATTAATTATTTAAAAGTTATTAAAATTATTTTACAAGATATAAAAATATCATCATATCTACCCATCTTTTCGGCATTCAAATTTATAGGAAAGGTTCACAAATTTCCGCCATCAATAATAATAATAATAATAATAATAATAATAGTAATAGTAATAAATAAATTATTATTTCTATTTTGTTTTTTAATTAAAAAGTATTGATAAGTAAAAGAATGAATATTGCAACATAATTATTAAAAACATATTCTAAATTAACTCTAGAACGCCCGCTATCTTTTACCAGCTAGTCACTTACCCGAGAAGCTGTAGTTTACCGTTACTGTAGACTGTAGTTTACCCAAGAGTCGCTTCGACTCCTGCCTGTTTCAGAAGAGATAAAAATATACAAAACGCACAGAAATGAGTAGAAATGTGCAATTGTATATTTACATTATATTTAAGATTCATATTTTTTTATAAATGCAAAAATAATATTTATATATCATTTTTAAAAATAAATGGAAAATATTTTCAAAGCAAATATTCCCAGAATCTTTCAAATTAATTGTCTGAGATAAAAATATACAAAACGCACAGAAATGAGTAGAAATGTGCAATTGTATATTTACATTATATTTAAGATTCATATTTTTTTATAAATGCAAAAATAATATTTATATATCATTTTTAAAAATAAATGGAAAATATTTTCAAAGCAAATATTCCCAGAATCTTTCAAATTAATTGTCTGAGATAAAAATATACAAAACGCACAGAAATGAGTAGAAATGTGCAATTGTATATTTACATTATATTTAAGATTCATATTTTTTTATAAATGCAAAAATAATATTTATATATCATTTTTAAAAATAAATGGAAAATATTTTCAAAGCAAATATTCCCAGAATCTTTCAAATTAATTGTCTGAGATAAAAATATACAAAACGCACAGAAATGAGTAGAAATGTGCAATTGTATATTTACATTATATTTAAGATTCATATTTTTTTATAAATGCAAAAATAATATTTATATATCATTTTTAAAAATAAATGGAAAATATTTTCAAAGCAAATATTCCCAGAATCTTTCAAATTAATTGTCTGAGATAAAAATATACAAAACGCACAGAAATGAGTAGAAATGTGCAATTGTATATTTACATTATATTTAAGATTCATATTTTTTTATAAATGCAAAAATAATATTTATATATCATTTTTAAAAATAAATGGAAAATATTTTCAAAGCAAATATTCCCAGAATCTTTCAAATTAATTGTCTGAGATAGAGGTTTTCAGGGCTTAAATTGCACTGGAGCCCGGCTCCGGTACTTCTATGTATTTTGTAAATATTTAAATATTGGTCGGAATTCACCGGAGCCCATAAATATTGGGCTCCGGAGTCCAGTGCAAGCGCTTCCGAAAAACCGAAGCATAAATTACCCTTTCCTTTCCCTCTCGAAGCTTTTGCATTCTTTTCTATCAAAACACTATATGTGACATAATTATTTATCAATCCATAATTACTTATCAATACTTATCAATCCCTAAAACAACCGTAAGCTGTCGCGACAGCGGTGGGTAAAGCCATGGTACCGAAAAATACCCCATTTAAATGAAAAAGCATTATAATCTGATTGCAGAAGATAGTCGCCGTTCGTGATATCATCATCATCTTTTTAAAACAGGATACATTACCAGGTTTTAAGAGGATGCGAAATCAGAACGGGGATTGGTGAGCGTAGCAAGCAGGGGGTAGAGCCCCCTATTATATATAAAATAAAGAACTCTTTTTCTTTTTTTAATGCTATTTTGATTAGAATGAAGGGGAAACAGAAATCGTGTTTTTTTTTTTTTATTATTCTAGTGATATTTGCAGATTTATGTTTGGCATTGATGGCGTCGACATATATATGGCGCCATTCAATAGAGCGAAAAATTAATTTGCTTTCAGTTCGATTTTCTTTTGTGACACTAGGATATTTTTTAATTGGATCATTTTTAAAAAAATTAGATATCTAACCGAAAATAATATTTTCTGTTTTTAGTCAACGAGCATCAGCTTGAGGGGGTATTTTTTTTAAGTTTTTAATCTTCTATTGCATACGAGTACAAAATAACGTTAGTAAATTTTCTATTTATTTTTCATTAGAACACTATCCATCCTAAGACATCTGCACATTTACAAAGTTACTTTCATTTGTAAGTAGATATAATTGCCACGTAATATTATTCTAACAGTAAGCAATTGAGCAGTTCTCCTTTTCTATAAAAGCATCGAATCTTTCCGATCAGGGTGTCAAATGTTTAATTTTAGCAGATTTTCAAGGACTCTTCACGAAAGACTGTTATACGGAAGAAATTGATTATAGTTTAAAATTTTCACATTTTATAGGAAATTGAAAAACTTTGTTCGATTCTTCAGCATATAAATATTAATTTTTGAAAATTTCATTCATTTTTCTATAAAAATGCATAGCTGCTTTTTTGTGTTTTTTTTTTTTATATCTAAATTTTTATTTTGCTAAAGAAAAAAATTGTTTTAAATTTTGCAAATACATATAATGTATGAAATATAAATATGCAGAGATTGGAGTGACGGTAGAATTGGGGGGGGGGGGGGTCACGCTACGGTTATTAGTACTGCAGAATATTAGGTTTCCGGTACTTTTTTTTGTTAGAAATTAAACCCTGCATGATTTGCAAGTGTAGTCAGTTTTGTCCAATGTTCAAGCAAAGAAAGAACCGAGTTCCTCCGTTATAATGGAAAAAAGATAGAAAAAATTGAACCGCAAACACAGTGAAATAACACAAAGAAATAATTTCGCAAGCAGCAGACAATCCGTTCAGCAGGTGCGTGGAACTGACCATTTTTCTCAACAAAAGGTGTGGAGAGAAAACAGGTTCAAAAACATTTACTTTACCGATAATACAGAAACATATTATGGGATCCCAAGTTATGAGACGCGATAAATATGCGAGAATTTTACTTATATTGTTTTGGAGTCAATTCGACTCTGTTGGGCGTTCTAGGGGTATCCAGTGCTGTAGTTGGAAAAAATATTTGTGGGAACTCACATTTTCATAGAGTAGATGTTGATGCTACAGGATTTTTGCTAAGCCAAAAGCCAATTTAAAACATTTAGCCAAAAGCTGACTTTTTTTAATTACCAGTTATAATTATTATATTCTAGTTTTTATAGTATGGTATTTGTATAGCATTCATCTAAAAGCAATATTTAATCAATCTCATAGCAAAATTTTCATTATAAATCAAAATTTAGTTGAAATAACAGAAATAAATCCATAAACGTATTGGCACGTCTATACTAGAAGTTTCCATAAAGAACGATAATGGGAGGTGTTTTCTGTGCCCTCTGATTTACGACAAGCTGTCTTGTCTGCTACTCTTCTTCCTGATCGCAACCAAGATTTCACGTATGGTTCAGGGCAAAATTCTATTAAGAGAGGTCCTACACGGCTTATGAATATACAGTAAACTGGCTCTTTCAATAAGGAGTAAATCTTTCGCATCGGTCATGATGTTATTCATACAGCTGAATGCTCTTTCGCATTCAGACATTGAAATGGGTATAGTTTTTTCACAGTCTGGAAAAAAAAGAAGTAGAAGGATTGTGTTCGTACACAATATTTTTATTCTACAGTAGCAAACCAAATATTTCTGGGAACGGCGTTCCCACCCAACTACAGCACTGGGTATTGCCTCACTATCAATTTACAAAATGTGCAAATCATTTATAATTTTCTGAATAAATAGTGATTATGAAAATAATAAAAGTCACGGGAGGAAAAAAAATAAATGAAAAATTATGTGAGATATGGGTGTTTTAGTGGCATTTTGTAGTCGAAAGGACCCCATCGGGCGTTCTAGTGTTAAATCATGAAACGACATAAAATGAATTCTTAATCTAATTAAGTTTTTAATTATCAACTTATTATTTATTAAAATAATTTTTTTCATGTTAAAAATATATAATTCCTAAATTAACGCATGTAATTATATTGTAATTCCTAAAACGAAAATTCTGTATTATCGGACCAAAACCTCTAAAATCCATTTATTTATACCTCTTTTAATTGCTAAAAGAGGTATAAATAAAAACTTTATAAACAGTAGAATAATTTTTATTAAACTATTGACATGTTTCGGCTTTTTATTAGACTGTTTTCATGTTTCCGCTGATAAAAAATATTTTACTGTTTATAAAGTTTTTATATTACACCTTTTAGCGATGAAAAAGTATATTATTACAAGGTGTTATAATTTTTTTTTTTTTTTTTACTTATTTTATTAAATAATTAATCATTCTTAAATTTATAAGAGAAATCAATTCGCTTTCTTCCACTAAGTAATTTCCGCTACGGTAGTTATTCCATTCATTTAAATAATAAATTAACTTCTAAGACAATTACACACAAAAAAAACCCTTTAAGAGCCCTTTATAATTCCAATTTCCCCCATCAACAATTTAAACGTCAAAACAATCGCTTATTTAAATGTCCTCCCATTATGATCCCATACAATCCACTACTCGACAAGTCTCAATAGCTCAGTAGATAGAGCATTCGCCTTCTCACCTTGGGGACCTCAAATCGAACCTCACCTGTTCCAGCGCAGAAAAATGTTCCATTATAATATTAACAAATATATATGCTAAGTTGTCTCATAAATGGCGCCACCAAAATATAAAAGTAAGATTTTTTTTTTATTTCTGTCGGACTGCGGCCGGAATTCGTATGGTTAACTATCGGCGTGTCTTCGGCATAGTATCCTGCCGGTAGACTTGCCAATGTTGCCGGCGCCTGTCCGACTAGGTGCCAGCACATCTCGACTGACTATGGCCTGGCCCAGCAAACACAGAATTGTCAGAAACGTCACGAATTGATATAAGAAATATCATTATTGTCAGATACATCCATTTTCATGTAACATTCTGACATATTTTTCATGGCAAAAAAAAGCTTTATCGTATAAGTAATGTCTGTACTGTAAAAAAATGGCGATAATCTTACGCAGCACAAAATTCGTGTAAAATTCTAGGTATCCATTAGCCATACTTAAAACGATAACGTTTCGTCGCGCCACTACTTCGTCCATCTCAAATTCCCATTTGACACCATGGATATGATAATTTTTGAACACCCATCGCTAAACCACCGTTTTACTATTATCATTCTCGTCAGGCTGTTTATCTAAACCGTAGTGGCAACACACACCAGCGTCTTCAATGGCGGCTGTGTTGTTGTGTTTGTAAGTTGCAGGCAGGTATTCGACTTTGAAGAATATCCCACTGAAAGTAAGTTATTTTCTAATATTTTGACTCTTTATTATAAAATTTTGTGTATCTTTTCTTTTTTTTTAATGAATTATGTATTTAAGTCATCTCATGCATGTACTTTATGCCGGAGTGTATAAAAACAAATAGAGTTAGGGTTATACGTATAGTATGTGCGTTAAATATTGAAAAGAAAATGATATATACTTTTTTACTATTGGCTTTCAAATCACCTAATTAATGTTTATTTTGCTGACTAATAAGTATTATTTAATCAGTTAATCGAAAATGAAAAAAAAAAGGAGATAACTTTTTTTTTTTTTTTTTTCTCGTGTTCAAGGGTGGAGGATTTTTTTTAATTGTTTACCAGCCAAAGACCTGTTTTTACCAGTCAGCAAAATGCAATATAGTGTAGATGTGCCAGTAATGGATATCTTATAAAGTGGAAAAGTTGGTACATTAAAAAAATAATAACCAATAAAAATTTATTTATTTTTTTTTTTTTCTTCCATAACTTGCATGTTTAATTTATAATCTGTTACTGTTGACGCTTTTAATCAAACCAATCTGAAGCAGAAAATGTTTCACAGTTGCATTGTTTTGGAATGAAAATATAAATTAACATGCTAAGAGCTGGCTTGAATTAATATAATTGTCTTTTTTTATTTTCTTGTAAAAATTGTGTTTTTTTGTTTTGATAATATAAAACTTTGAATTTTATATATTATCATTTAGAAAATTGTATTTATTTTTAAGGTTTTAGGACCCATGCCCATTACTGGAATGCTTAATTAGTCGATTTATAGTAATGGACATCACAATGTGAACATTACTAAAAATGCAATATGTTCATAGCGTGCTTAAAATCTTTTAATTTAACTGAACAGCAGAACAGCTAATTTAATTTTTAAATAGTACTTAGCCAAAATGTAATAACCTTTTTTTTATATAAATAGCCGCTTTTAATTAATTTCATGTAATTAATAAAATTTTTAACATTGCAATGAAATTAAAGTTTAATTTTACCCTTATGCTTGGTGGTCTCAGGGTTGGCAACCTCCGAAGTATGGTTACTTTATCGTGCTGCCAGTAATGACTGCTATCAAAGGTTTTACTGTACTTAAAAATTTAGAATATTTTTCCAGTTGTTTATTGAGTGTTGTTTGGTGATATATATATATTTTTATTTTATTATTATTTTTTTCATGCTAAGAAGTTAATGGGGAAGGATTCTATTTTGATTATTTAACACATTGAATATCAACTTTTTGTGTAGGTACATATATATTTTTAAGGTACTTTTCAGTTAGCCGGGCGCTAGTGATATATGTGCATACATAAATACATATGTATATAAATATATTTATATATATATAATATATAAATACATATATGTGTATATATATGTATATGTAGATATGTGTATATATATATATATGTGTGTGTATATGCATGTATATATATCACTGGTGCCCGGCTAACCAAAAAGTACCTTTTTAATTGTTTAATTTTTTTTTCATGCTAAGCAGTTAATGGGAAAGGATTCTATTTTTGATTATTTAACACAATGAATATCAACTTTTTGTGTAGGTACATATATTTTTTTAAAGTACTTTTCAGTTGTTCGGGCGCTAGTGATATATGTGCATATATAAATACATATGTATATACATATATTTATATATATATAATATATAAATACATATATGTGTATATGTAGATATGTGTGCATATATATATATATGTGTGTATATACATGTATATATATCACTGGCGCCCGGCTAACCAAAAAGTATCTTTTTTAATTAAAAGTTTTGGTTTTCTAGACCTTTTTGTTTTTAATCAGATTTTTAATGCAATAAAAACATGAAATGCCTCATATATGCTCAAATCATGGTTGGTAAGTTTTTTACATATGACAGTATTAACTGGCTTTAAATGTGGTTAAAACAGTCAAGTCAAAAACCTAATTTTAATAAGTATCATACGAGTTGGATAGACTTTAATCTATAAATTCAAAATAAAACAGCACAAGTACATTCTTGAAACCTATTTGTAGAGGATATGGTAGACTGCAGCTGCAGCATAATTTTTTTAAATAAAACTTGCCTAATTCTTTTTTCATGAATTATTTTATTGTTAATCAATGCATGTTTTTAATGATAATTCATGTTTTTAATGTGATAATTTATGCTTTTCAGATGAACAGTTAACCCATTCCCTGCTGATGGTGCAAAAACAAACCATTTTTCAGGTAATTTTTTTCTGCATGAAAATTAATGTTTGGGTTATGAATAATATTTTACTTAAAAAGTAGGTTTCTTGAACTTAACAATGAGTTATATTTTTGCTTTTCTGTTTCATATCGATATTTGATTACATAGATTTTGTTTGTTTTCTGCTGATGGTATGCACCTTTTATACTTCCTAAACTAATTACATAGATTTTGTTTGTTTTCTGCTGATGGTATGCACCTTTTATACTTCCTAAACTAATGAAGATTTTTCTTTCTTTTTTCAGTTTTATCAATATTCTGATCATTATTTTAAAAAAAATGTTAGTATGAAGCACAAATTTTAATAAACTAGTGTGGCAGGGAATGAGTTAATAAGTTTGGTACTTTTCAGTCAGTCGGGCGCCAGTGATATATATACTATACATGTATACACACATATGTATTGATTTACATGCACATATATGTATGTATGTATATACATATATATTTATATATGTACTTGTACGTATATCACTGGCACCCGGCTAACCGAAAAGTACCATAAATTCTTATAACTTGACATATCTCATTTTAATTGGCATCCTTTGAATTCCAAACAACTAACGATCCATTGAAAAATTATTTAAACTACTAAAGGTAAAATTTTACAAATTCTACATGATTTTAAATGATTTTGGGATTTTATATAATGTAAGTTTCTATTTTTGTCAGGGCTCGGTGATATATATCTATTTTCAAAACATCCATGAAGTTTGATATTTTCAAATATTTGATATTTATTTTCAAAATATTGTGTATAATATTTTTGATATTTTCAGTCAAAACAAGTGTAAAGGAATTTTTTAACTGTTATTGGCTATGTCGTTCTATAGATGAAGATTTTTTGCTATTATAGTGGCTTTTTTACCCCCCCCCCCCCCCCCCTCAAACTTTACCAAGCTTTGTTTGAAGCTGAATTTTTAAATGTAGAATCAATAATTATGTTGGGCAATATTTACTTAAAAATAAAAAGCTACTGAAAGATAAACTTGCATCTAAATTAGATAAACTTACAGCTTCATTAGAAAAAAAATTTTTGTGGTTTTTGTTTTGATCAGTTAAGCAGATCAAGTTACTATATTTGTTCAAATTTTTCAATCAAAACAAATTTTGTTGTATAAAACATAAAATTTTCTTAACTTGATTACTAAATCTTGATAGTTTTTTTTTTTTTTTTTTTTTTTTTTTTTTTTTTTTTTAAAGTGTAAAAAGCAAATTGTCTTTTCAATTAGTTCTTGATTACTAAATCTTAAGGTTTTTTTTTTTTTTTTTTTTTTTTTTTAAGTGTAAAAAGCAAATTGTGTCTGTTTTCAATTAGTTGATCTTAAATTTTGTTAAGTGAAAAAAAAAATAGGAAAAGACATTTATAATATTGTTTTATATAAGTTTTCTGTCATGCTAAATGACATATGTTTTAATGTCTAATTTATATTAACTCTGAAAATATTTATAATCATCAATAAGTTGACTATTTTGAAAATATCCGATATATATCCATATATATATATATATATATATGTATAAATAAATTATCAGAGATGGATATTTTTGATATTTTCATAAATGATATTTACGAACCCTGATTTTTGTGTATATGAAATAAGATAAAATGCTTTCATTACAAAATAAAATGTTTCCAGTTTATAGGTTGGTCCTATAAAAAACTTGTTAATATAAAAGTTGTAAATAATATGAAGAGGAGTTATAATAAATTTAAGCGGATTTGAAATCTTGTGCATTGATAAAGTTATGAATTTTTTTCTTCTGAAACCCCTATTCTCTCTCCACTCCCCCCCTCCCCCCCTCCCCCCCTCCTCCTTGAGGCCATTTTAAATTATATCAAAAATCCGTCATACATAAATTTTCGACCCTTTTCCTAGAGATAATAATAACTTAAACAGATTTGACACATTTCATAATTAGAAGTTAGGGGATTTTTCTGTTTTCACAAACAGCCTTCCCCCCCCCCCCTTCCCAAGTTTATTGGGCATTATAGTTTGGTGATATATATATTTTTTATTTTTAATGCTAAGCGGTTAATGGGGAAGGATCTTGTTTTGATTATGTAACACAATGAATATAAATTTTTTGTGTAGGTATATATTTTTTTAATTAAAAGTTTTGGTTTTCTGGACTTTTTGTTTTTAATCAGATTTTTAATGCAATTAAAACATGAAATGCCTCATATATGCTTAAATCAGGGTTGGTAAGTTTTTTAAATGTGGCAGTATAAACTGGTTTTAAATATGGTTATTAATAGTCACTTCAAAAACCTAATTTTAATAAAATATCATTAAAGGAATTATTTAGCAGAGTTGGATAGTCTAAATAAAATGCAAATACTTTCTTGAAACCTATTTGTACAGGATATGGTAAACTGCAGCATGATAATTTTTTTAATAAAACTTGCCTAAATCTTTTTTGATGAATTATTTTATTGTTATTTGTTAATGCATGTTTTTAATGATAAAATTTTACATTCTAAATGATTTTAATATATTTTGGTATTTTATATAATGTAAGTTTCTATTTTTGTCAGGGTTCAGGGATATATATCTTGATATACATCCAATATTTATTTTCAAAATATTGTGTATAGTATTTTTGATATTTTCAGTTAAAACAAGTGTAAAGGAATTTTTTAAGTGTTATTGGCTATGTTGTTCTGTAGATAAAGAATTTTTGCTCTTATAGTGGCTTTTTTAGCTCCCCTCCCCCAAACTTTACCAAGCTGAATTTTTAAATGTAGAATCAATAATTATGTTGGACAATATTTACTTATAAAAGCTGCTGAAAGTTAAACTATCTAATTAAGATAAACTTGCAGTTGCATTACAAATAATTTTTTCTGGTTTTCGTATTGTTCAGCTAAGCAGACCATATTTATGTTGAAATTTTTCAATAAAAACAAATTATTTTGTTGTATAAAACATAAAATTTTCTTAAACTGATTACTATGTTTTTTGTGAGTGTAAAAAGCAAATTATGTCTGTTTTCAATTAGTTGATCATAAATTTTGTTAAGTGAAAAAAAAGAGATACTTTTAAAATGTTTTATAGGTACTTTTTGGTTAGCCGGATGCCAGTGAAATATATGTATCCTGCGAATTTCAAAATACATTAAACAAGTTGTTGCATCAATACACACACACACACATATATTTTTACTAGTGTTCCCATTTGATGTTTTTCAAAGGGCACTCTGCGCCCTGCCCTTTTCGTTTAAACTGCCGATGCACCCTGTCTTTTTTAGACATAGTAAAAGCGCCCTGCCCTATTTCCCTGTAGCTTCTTTGCGTCCTCTTAGGGTTGTACGTAGAGGGGGACGAAGTGGACCTTCGCCCCAGGTGCGGAAATTGGGAGGGAGGGTGCAAAAATTCATACTAACAACTATAGTTTTATTTATTAATTTTTTGGCAGTCGATCATTGTCTGGAAATTTCTCTCATGGTGTTTTTTTTTTTTTTTTTGCAAAACATGATTTCTCTAATAAATAAGTGCAATATTTTCTTATTTTCTCTTATGTTATTTAGTTCCATAAAACGCAAAATATTTATTCAAGGGAATTTGTTTTTGTTTCTGCACTTGATGTAGGAATATTTTAGGAATGTGTGTGGGGTGGGGTGGGGACTGAAACTTTGCACCGGGCGCATATTTTCTTTCGCATGGTCCTCTTTTTTTTTTTTCCCAAAATATTAGGCTTTTTCCTATTCTGCGTCTCCCCCCCCCCCCCTCACTTTCCTCCCATAAATCACATGGACTTTTGAAACAGAACAACAGAAGTTGTGTAAGTTCTAAATAAATGTAAAAAAACAGATGCAGCAACTGTATATTGTATTGTGTTTTCAAATTGCAATATGCAATTCCATTTCAAAATCGTCCCATAATGGCACATTTCCGTAAGTGGAATATTCAAAAAGTAAAGTTATTTTAATCAGATTATTATGAAATTCTTGAAAGTACAGAACGATTTCAGCTTACCTTGATAATGTGTGCTAGTGAATCCAGAGGGTGGTGCTCCCCCCTCCCCTTCCATCCCTTATAGGTAAAAATTAACCTTTTTTACCCACTGGCCAGTACATGGATTTTTTTACTCGCCAGTGTTTTTCAGCACTGGCCAATAACAAATTTACAAATATTGATAAAAAAATTTGCAAAATTTGTCAAACGATTGTGGAATAAACAGCAAAATTCGTCAAATGGTGTCGGGAAAGAAATCGCAACATTCGTCAAATGGTCTCGGGAAAGAAATCAGACATTGCAGGAAAAAAATAATTTTGTCCGAGTGCTAATTTTCTCCTATACCCTCCCTTGAAATGCTCTCCACAGAAATTTAGGATTTAATACTTATTAATGTTTTAGAGTTGAAATCCTCATTCCTCAGAACTGACAAATGATAAATCCATTGAGAAGTGTCCTTTCAATCAACAGAATGTGCCCATTGGTCATTCATAATTTTTAGCTCACAGGCTATCAATTCCTGAGAGCTAATATGCCCGCTGGTTTTGTATGTATGCAAACTCTTGATAGAAATAACTGTTTTGCTTCAAATTTTGTTTATAGGTTCATTGTGAAAAGGCACTTCCCTGATTGGCTTTGGGGGTTCATTGGTTAAGTATAAAGGGGGGGGGAGGGGCTAAGCCCCCTTAATTTAGATAAATGGGTTTTTCATGTATAACTATCAGATTTGTTCCAAATTTTGTATATAGGTTTGTGATAAGATGCTTCCCTGATTAGTTTTGGGGATTCATTGGTTAAGTATAAAGGGGGGGGGGGGGCTATCCCCCCCTAGTTTATATAAATGGCTTTTTCATGCAGAATTATCAGATTTTTTTCAAATTTTGGATATAGGCTCATTGTGGTAAGGAGATTCCCTGATTAGTTTTGGGGGTTCTTTGGAAAAGTTTAAAGGGGGAACGGTGGTTAACCCTCCCCTCCCCTTAATTTAGATAAATTGGTTTTTCATGCAGAATTATCCGATTTGTTTCAGATTTTGTATAGAGGTTCATTGTTATAAAGGGAGAACAAGGGGCTAATCCATCCCCCTTAATATAGAAATAGCCTTTGAGCTCAGTGCCATCAGTTTAACTGGGTGCTTTTCTTTTTATTTTAATAGTACTATCAATTTTTTTGCCGTCAAATTTTGGTGGGTTCCATCTAGTTTTCTTTTATTTATGATTGGGGTTGATGTGTGCCAGGTTTTGTTTTAATGAAAATTGAAAATGTTTGTCTGATTCAGGTTGATGATTTTAGGTTAATAAACTTTTTTTGTCTGGTTCAGTTAGAGTTGTAGGTTTACTTGATATAATGTTTAGCAGGCTTATTTTCAGGTTAGTTTGTGGGTGTTGCTTTGTTGTCTGGCTTAGTTCATTGTGGTCACTTATGGGTTTTGCGGGTTTGATTGCAACTGTCTTGATCCAGTGCAGTATTCTACACTGCTCAAAACAATTAAAGGATATTTGAAGTTTTATATAAAATAAAGATATAAACGAAATTTTTTTTGCCGAAAATAGAAGAAGAGAATCACATGCAAATTTTTCTGGTTTTCAAACTGTGGAGTATGCAAATTTTGAGTTCGACGTCAAAAACGTCGCTTCAGCAACAACGAATGAAATTTGACTTTCAACTGGATAAAAGAGAATGAAGACAAGGATGATCGGCATTCAGTGATTGCTTTGTTTCGATGAGTACGATGACTCAGCGAAGTCATTTGACAGATTCAGAAGCTTGGAGAATTGTTGGTAGGTTAGAAGGGGGCCAAACTCAAGCCGAAGTAGCGCAAGCCATTGGAGTGTCACAAAGTGTCATTTCCAGGATCTGGAACCGTTTTTTGGAGAGTGGATGTGCCGGCCAAAGACCAGGGCAAGGTCGTAGATGGGCAACAACGCCCAATAAAGATCGGTATTTAGCGTTAACAGCTCGGAGACACCGAAACATGAACGCTACTCTTCTCCAACAACACCTTCGCTCGGCTACAGGCACCACGATTTCAACTCAGACTGTCCGAAACCGGCTCCATGCTGTAGGTCTGTATGCTCGCCGACCGATGGTATGTGTTAGATTAACATCAAGGCATCGTCGCGACCGCAGGGAGTGGGCAACCAAGCATGTCAACTGGAGGAGAAATGAATGGAGCAATATTCTGTTTTCTGACGAGTCCCGTTTTTCTGTGCATCCGGATAATAGGCGTATTTTCATCTGGAGGGACCGTGGCAGTAGGAATAATCCTGCGTTCGTGCACGAAAGTGTCAGATTTGGCTGTGGAGGAGTGTTGGTGTATGGTGGCATCTCCATTGACGGGCGCACTGACCTCTACATCATTCGAGATGGAGCTCTGACTGGTCACCGATATAGGGATGAGATCCTCAGACCTATTGTACCCTTACGCTGCAGCAATCGGAGACAACTTCATTTTAATGGACGATAACTGCAGGCCACATCGTGCAAACCTGGTGCAGGATTTCCTTTTCGAGGAAGGAATCGTTCGAATGGAATGGCCAGCGTGTTCTCCAGACATGAATCCAATCGAGCACATTTGGGACGCTCTAGGAAGACGAGTTTCTGGCCGCCAACAACCCCCCACAAACTCTCCAAGAACTGGAAAGAGCTCTTCTGGAAGAGTGGGGCAGAATACCCCAACTCGTCATTAATTAGCCTCATTGAGTCCATGCCTCAAAGGTGTTCAACGTTGCTGGCCGCCCGTGGAAACCATACCCCCTACTGAAAATGATTTTCTTTGAAGAAAACACCTTTTCTTATTCTTTTTTTCTCATATGCACAAATTGTGTTTTTTTCCTTTTGTACACAAATGCACAATAAAATGCATTTTTTTCTGCCAAACATGTGTAATTTATTCTCATATAACCTACTATGTCTGTCGACCATGTATCAATCAGCTAAAAAGTTTCCCAGATACAAAATCCACCTAAAACTGCAATATCCTTTAATTGTTTTGAGCAGTGTATTTTTATGTGCATAAATTCAAGGGAAATAAATAAAACTATGATGTTTTATTTAAAAAGAAGAAGAAGAAAATTCAATCATCGTTAACAACAGATTATGCCATCTGATGCAGAATTTTGTCTAAAAGTGTTAAAAGGAAATTATAACTACAATCATCAAAACCAGGGTTGGCAGGTTTTTGACAGCATCAAAAACCTAGTCAGAAACTTCAAATACTACTTTGATATGTAAAATTTCACATTAAATGTCATACATATACAACATTAGATGTAATGTTTAAAATGTTGCTATTACTGTAAATCAATAATTAATATCTAGTAAAGTTTTATTGTTAAGTTTAATTTTTTTTAACTGGGTAACTAAAATTTTTATTTAGAAAATTTTTTGGGGTAAAATTGTGTTTTTTTTTTTTTTTTTTTTTTTTTTTTTTAGTAAATATGATTTGAAACTGCTCACATGAGCTGCACATTTTTTCCCTTACTTAAAATATCTTAAATGTCCCAGTAATTTAAAACAATGATATCTTCATCTTCCTGCAGCATGGCTTAAAGAGTGTAAAGAATCAATAGAACCCCAGCTGCCAAGTGATACCTGCTGGAATAGTTAACTCACTTGCCCTGAAACTTTTTTATAGAATAGGTCAATATTTCAGAAAATTATGGAAGAGCATGAGGATGCAAGGAATATTAGAATTTCCCAACTGATTAATGATTTTAATTTATGCAGTGCAAAGATCTTATTCTTCAGCTAAAACCCATAGGTATTTCATTGCATTAGATATTCTTCAACGAGATACTGCTACAATTGATGATGCTTGTCATGTTTGGTCAAGTTTTCTAAAAAAAAGTTCACTTAAACTGCCCCATATTGAAAATGTGCGTAATAAGAATGGATCAAATCAGGAAACCATATCATTTTTTGGTTTAATTTTGCATCTTAACCGTAAGGGTGAAGGGTTGATTAATGCACAAATTGATTCAGCTTGCACATAGAATAGATGGAAGTTTACCTGTATGCTGGTAACATAAATCACATTTCTTAATAAGGGTGTATAATTTTAAATTCAAAATTAAATTTAATTACAGCTATTGCAACTTAAACTTAAATTATTTACACTAGTTTGTATCTAAAATAGCAAAAACTGTTTCTTCTGGTCTTTGATAAAAATGCATTTGTAACTTTTTTTTTTTTTTCAGATTCTCCTTTTTTCTGCCTATGGTGGCAAAGATGCACATAGTGCAACCAGGAAAATGGTCCTAATATCCAGTATCTTCCCAGAAGCATAAAATTCTCAAAGTGTCTGCGACGGATATTTCAGCGTCAAAAAATAATCTGCAGGTAAACTGTTACAATTCAGGATTGACAAGGTCTTTGACATGTGTCCGTTTTTGAGAGTTTAAACTGCTATGTCCAAAACCATCTTATGTCAAAAACCTCCAATACTACATTGATATGTAAAATTTTACATTAAATAGTACTTACATACCTGCCAACTTGTAAGGTTTATCCTTACAGTGTAAGGATTTATGTCCAATTGTAAGGTTGTAAGGGCCACAGGTATGTTTGTAAGGTTTTTTGATAAAACTTGAAATGATTCTTCAAATATGTTACTTATTGAGTGAAAAAATAAAACTGATGCACACATTGCGTTTATGTTACAAAGTTGAGGAGTGTGATTATCAATATAGTGCGTCACAGCAATCAAATAGTAATTCACAACACGTTATTATATGCCACAGAATGTTCAGTCATGCTGTGTATTTTAAAAATTTCTCGTAGCAATGCTGAATGCAAAGCTAAAATTGAAGTTTTGACACTTTTTTTATTAGAAATATATTAGATTTTTTTTTATTATTATTTATAAAATATTTGGTACTTTTATGTTACCTGACCTGTGCACCAGTGATAACCCGCCAAATCTTGTTTCAGTTGGAATTGTAACCCTTTCAATTCAAATGATTTGAATTTTGATTTGAATTCAAATCTTGATATTTTGTTATTTGTATTGATGTATTTGTGTATACGTATTTTATCATGATTATATTTTAGCTATTTTTAAGTAATTTTTTTAAGACTTTATACTGCAGCTTTAAAATATTTTTTTTTTTTTTAATAGCTAATGTTAAAAGATTGTCGAAAAAAAAAATGCTTGGTGATATTTTTAAAAAATTTGGCAATCACTGGTGCCCGGCTAACATAAAAGTACTAAAGATTTTAATAATTAAAAGCATGCAGCACAATCACTATGGAAAAATGTATGACAAAGAATTGTTGGGTAAAGCCAAATCAGCCTATTTAACGTATATCAAAAAAGAATTATCAGTGCTCATAACATTTGTGTTATTTTTATTATTTAATATTTTTGTAGTTATCAGTAAATTTTGTATCAAATCATATATTACCTTATTAGACGCCTTCATAAATACCTTTTACTACACATATATGTTTAAAGATGCACAATGAAGTACGTCAGAAAATTTTTAAGGTTTTCTGAATAGACATGTTGGCAGGTATGTACTTACATTATATGAAGCAATACAACATTATACGTAATAAATAAGTCCTTTACTGTATATCAATAATTAATATCTAGTAAAGTATTACTGTGTTACATGCAATTTTTTAAACTTGATTTCTCGATATTTACCAGCAACCTATTGGTGAATTGAACAGTTTTTTCCCAGCGACATATTGACGAATTTCACGTTTATTTTCTGTAACCAACCAACGAATTTCGCAATTTCCTGCGATTGATTGAAGAAATTTGTGATATTTTCCTGCTACCAACTGACAATTTTTTCTTTTTTTTTTTTTCTTTCTTTTTTTTTTTTTTTTTTTTTGCGATGGATAAGCGAATTTTGGAATTTTTTTTTCCCCGCGTCTTATAGGTGAAACTCGCATGTTTTTTTACACTTAATTGTGGACAAATTTCACAAATGTTTTTGCAACCGATTGCCGAATTTGACTATTTACTTGCAAGCTTGACAACATTTACAATTTTTTTCTCGCGACTGACTGACACATTTCGCAATATTTTCTAGGTATGCACCGGATATCCTGCTTATTCGGCACTCAAACCGGATATCTGGTCCGGCCGAATACTTCAGTATCCGGTTGCCGAATAGTGACTGATTTTTTTTAATTCATGCTTTTTAACATTTTCAGAAAAAATTAGTACGAAATTAATTTGCTTCTTACCAATATTATAACGTTAAAACAATGTCAGTAGAAATAAATATTCATATTTTCACAAAAATGAAATCATAGGACTTGGATATAAATGAAAATATAATATTTATATTTAAAATATGACAACTAATTATTTATAATTAAAGGCAAGTTATGGTGCTCAGCATTTTCATGCTCTGTTACTTTTTTGATCAAATATTTTCCTCCTGAGAATAAGCCTTCACTCCTCTGGTTGTCTCTTTTTCTTGTGTTTTCAACAATTCTAAATTAAAAATGATTTTATTGAATCTTTTGTCACTTCTTTGTCTATGGATGGAAGACCTGATAAAATAATACTGATCATGAAAAGAATTGTACCACTTTCTTGAATAGTTCACTGTTTTCTTTCTACTACAAAAGAAGATACTTGCAATGAGGAACTTCTATATAAATTCTGTTAGAAAACATTTGTCATAGGAAAAGTAAGTAATAATATGTATGCGTATGTATGTAGGAAAAGAAAAATCTGCTTCAATAGGATGTTTAGTATTTAAATGTAACAAAGATTTATAAATATGAAAAACAGAGAAATTACTTAATTGTTTATCTTTTTATGTTGAATGACCCTCAATAAAAGAAAAAAAAAACTACAGATATGTATATTAGAATAGGCAAAACACAAAACATGATTAAATTTCTAAACTTAATAAATGAGTTTAAATCTATTGCTAACATTTGAATGACAAAAAATTATAATAGTTTAAAAGTTTTTTTTCTTTAAGCAATAAATAGAAATATTACTATTGAAATTAAAAGCAAAAAAGTATTCGGCCGGATACTGAATATTCGGTAAAATTTTGTACCGGATATTTGGTATCTGGTATTCGGCAAAAATTCACATCTGGTGCATCCCTAATATTTTCCCGCCATTAAATACTAAACATCTATAGACTAATTTTGTGATATTCTTCTTCAGCAGATGGCAGAATTCTGACTGAAGAGATTCATGATTTTTTCCTGTAACCGACAGATGAATTTCTAGATAGTTTTCCCACGATCGATTGACGAAACTCATGATATTTTCCTGCATTGACGATTTTACGGATTTTTTTTCCACGTCTTGCTGGCAAACTCGAGGTTTTTTTTTTTTTTTTTTTCACACGATCGTAGACTAATTTTGCTATTTACCTCCTGCGGTTGACTGGTGAATTTCGCTATTTTTTCACACAATCAATTAACAAATTTCGCAATATTTTCACGTAACCGTTTAACGAACTTTGTGAAATTTTTCTGTGCCTGATGGACAAATTTTCGTTTTTTTTTCCCGCGACCTATTGGTGAAATTCGCATGTTGAAATATGCAGATAGAATTTCTTTTGCAAACCCAAAACGCTATGCAGCTTTAAAAAAACAAAAACGGGCAGAGCGCATTTGCAGCTATAAAAGAAAAGACAGGGCCTGATTTTCGCTGATTTCTTCAACCGCTTTTCACAGATTTTCCCTTTTGAACATTCTGGCGAGATGCAAGCACAGTATATGAGCAAACGCTGTTGTTCCATTGAGCAGGGATGTCAGAGAGAAAAAAAATTATATTTAGCTTGCAAAGAATAAGGAGATGCGCAGAAGATGATAGCACTCCTCCAGATGCAAAGCGAAAGTGTGTCTGCGGCACTGTGCCTGCTGATGAAGTAAAAAATCTGTGAGCCGAAGAAAATTCCATGGAAAGAAATCTGCATAAGACACTGAGCTCCAAATATAACAGGAGATCTGTCTTTCTAATGCTCAACATGATTTCCAGCGGTCAGCGCGGAAGGATACAGTGACAATAATTTTAGCTAGCATTCATGGCAAAAAATAGCATTCCTTTACATGATTTGTGAATTATTTATGAATTAGATAAGCATAGCTTAATTAGAAAAGCATAAATTAGGATAATAGTAAATGAGAACACTAATATCCGACATTGACAACAATGACTATTTTTTACTTTTGCCTTGGAAGCTTCATTTGCCTTTCATGCTTCTGACTGCTGATTGCTACTCCTGTTATACATAAGAGCTCAGTGGCAGAAGAGGGGAAAAAATCTGCGACGTATGTCGCCCGTCTCAAACTTTCTGCTACAGGGAGTATCTTAATCTTAGCAATAAAGTACAATTGGATTGGAAGTTTTGTAAAGCGTTCATTCCAGGAATACAAGCACGTCATCGGACTTGTTGCAGGTTTGTCTACCTACTCAGACTTGACATGTCTCCTGATTTTCACACATTTTCCTGCATTCCTGATTTTTGACATATTTCTTCTGATTTTCTTACATTTTCCAAGTCTGTTATTTTTACTATCAAAAATTGCCTCAAATAAAAATTAAAATCTTCACTTTTGTTTTGTATGGGATTATGTAGAAAGAAAAATTTCCTCAGTTCGTAGTTAATCTAAATATAATATGCTTGAATTTTTCTACATTTAAGAAGCAGTATATATTTTTTTCTTGAGTAAAAATGATATTTAATCTTCTAGGACATCCAAGCACAATTTTAAATTAAACTTCTACTAAACATGCTTGCATTTTTAAAAAATGCTTACCACAAAGCTTTCTGAAATAAAATCTGATTTTTAGGTTTCAGAGCGTGACAAATCTACCTACCTAAAGCTTCTTCACATAAGTATTAATTTTTAATATGTTTTGTAGTGGAATCTATGCTTCAGGAGGGGGGGGGGGCATTCTGTAAATCTCGTGGCAGTAACTTTCTTGTTTGGTGCAAAATTTGTTCTGCTGTGTTATTTGCAAATCTTAACAACAAACCTCAGCTACAGTGTATTCTCTATATGGTCAAAAGTCATATATTTTTTTCCCATTGACACTTGCTGCTAAAATAAAGTACTAAAGGACCACCAAAGGATTTAATTTGGTTTCTGGTAACATTTGTCTATTTACTCATTATAGCTTCATATTTTAACGCCAGGTTTTTTATTTGGAATTGCTTTTTTCCATTTTTTTGGTAAAGGCCGAAGATTTTTCAGAAAAAAGTCAATGTCGGCTTTTCGAACCTAATTCTGACACACAAGACAGGAAAAAAAAATATCGTCATGTAACAAGATTTGCTTACAAGTTGATAAGTAATTTATTTATCCAAAAACGCTGTTCGATTCCAAATTGCTTTAATAGTCAGACCTGCCAATTAGGTACCTTTTTATGTTTAAAAATGAGTCAGAAAATTTAGAATTGTTGAGCAGGGAATTTGAGAACTACTTAATTGTCAAGTCCTAATTTCTGTGAATTGCAAGGATCAACTAGTTTGTTGTTTCTAAATGTTTCCTTGGAGTTCAGGAAAAAAAAAATTCCATATACACCACAAGTTCTTTACAGTTCTAATATCTATATCATTTCTGCTTAGTGCTGACTAGGCAAATTTGATTGGGCGCAGAGCATGGTGGACCTAACTGCCCTTTCGATTCTTTTCCTTTTTTGGTAACAGAAAAAGAAAATCGTGAAATACTGTCGGTTGTCGGAATGTCAATAAGTCAAGGAAAACAATTGCGAAATTACTCGATCAGTTGTAGGAAAAAAGATTGATTTCATGGAAAAAATTATGTATTTCATCGATCTGTTGCAGGAAAAGTTTTTAACTACTTGCCTCCGTTGCGAGAAAAAACCGCACCATTCAATAATCGGTCACGGGGAAAATATCACGAAATTCGTCAATTGGTCACAGGGGGAAAAAATCACGAAATTTGTTGATCTGTCCGAGGGAGGGGGGGGGATTGCAAAAGTCACCGGTTTGTCACTGAAAAATATTGCAAAATTTGTCAATTGGTCGCAGGAAGAAAGTCGTGAAAATTTTGGACTGGTTGGGGGGGGGGGGGGGGATCACGAAAAATTTCAGTTGAACACAAGGAAAATCGTGAATCATCAGTCGAGCAAAATATCACAAAAATTGCCCATCCATCACGGAAAAAAAAAATCTCAAAATTTGTCAATTGGATTCGTTAAAATATCTCAGTTCGTGAGCCGGTTGGGAAGAAAAATCCCAAAAATTTTCATTCGGATGCAGAGAAAGAAAATGTTAATTTTGTCAATCTAGCAGTCAGAAGAAATCATGAAATTCACCAATCGGTTGTGGGAAAAAATCGTGAATTTCTTCAATCATAAATGTTGTTGGTCGGCTTCTGGAAAATATTGCAAAATTGTCAATCAGTCGCTTGAGGGGGGAAAAATTACAAATATTTTCAGTTGAACACTGAGGAAAAAAATCATTTGTAAATCATGTTGGAAAAAGAAAGCATGCAAATCACCGATCAGTTGCAGAAAATATCACAAAATTTGTCAATTGCTCATGAAAAAATATTGCAAAAATTGTCGATAGGTTGTGGGAAAAAATTGCGAATTTTTTCAATCTGTCGTAGGAAAATCCCTGCAAAATTTGTTGATCGGGGGGTGGATCACAAAAATTTTCAGTCGAATGCAAGGAAAATCGTGAATCTTGTCACTCTCTCAAGAAGAAAACATGCAATCAGTAAGTTGAGCAAAATATCACAAATTTGTCAATCTATCACGGATATACTCAGACTCAGTTTTTTGTTAGACAGTTTGAAGTGAAATTAAACCAGTTCTCAATATATTGCCTGGTGTACTTTGTAGATGAAAACTAGAAAATTTTACTAGATTGAAAATAATCTTTTTTTTTTTTTTCCTTTCCATCAAAAAATTTTTCTGCCCTGGGGAACCTTATTACTCTACTTTCCCCTTTTCAAGTCCACGAATTCGAAATAGTAAAATTTCTGTTTTGTTTTCTTCTTTAGATTTCGATAATTGGAATTTTTCGGGTTTGTGGATATGAAATTGAAAAATTAATAAATCATTCGAGCATTTCTAGTTGAGCAAGTTTACTGGCAGGTATGCCCAAAAAGCTATTGTATCTGATGATTCTTTTGCACTAATTAATGAGTTAACTGTCCTAAGGGATCATCTCATTTCAGCATTTAATTAGCAGAATTACTTTGCCTCTGAAAGTGTTATATATGCTCAGGCCTTGCAGTGCTCCTATATTTCCTATAAATTTGAAAAAGTTCCTCGCAATTATTTTTTATTTAGTTGTGAGCCGCATAGTTATACAATCCGGATGTGATTGCACAAATTTCCTCAATCCTACGTAGAAAAACAAGTTCATTTGTTAAGTCAGCGGCAATATTGAGAACTTCATCATTTGATTGCGAAAAATAATTGTGATTTTCATCCATCGGTTAAAAATAAATCTGGATTTTCGTCAATGTAGCTCAAAAGAAAAAATATGAATTTCATCTATCGGTCATTGAAAAAAAATTGCCAATTTTGTAAATCGATGGCTGATAAAAATCATGATCTTAGTCTATGAAGTGGTAAAAAAAAAAATAATAATTTCTCCAGTCAATCGCATTAAAAAATTGTTGATTTTGTCAATCAGTCATTGTAATATATCAGGAAATTTGTCGATCAGTTGATAAAAATCGTAAATTTTGGCATTTATCTGTGTAAAAAAAAAAAAAAAAAATCTAATTTCTTCAGTCTGATCAATCAATCGTTGAAATGAATCTCAAAATTTGTCGACCATTGGTTAATAAAAAATCTCAAATCTTGGCAGTCACTTGCAAAAAAAACTCGCTCGTCGGCTGTAAAAAAAAAATTCAATTTTGTCAGTCAGCCGTAACAAAAAATTACCAATTTCGTCAGTCAGTAGTTGATAAAAATTGTAATTTTCAGCAGTTGCAAGTTACAAATTTCAGCTGTCGCTGTAAAAAAAAAAAAAAAAAAAAAAAAAAAAAAAAAAAAAAAAAAAAAAATCATACATTTTGTCATTCAATCGCAGCAACAAAAAAAAAAATCGCTGATTTCGTTAGTTGGTCATTGAAATGCATCAGAAAATGTGTCGATCGTTCATTATTAAAAATTGCAAATTTTGGCAGTCAATCACTGTTTTAAAAAAAACATGCATATTTCACCAATCGTGGGAAAAAATCGGATTTCATCAGTTGGTCATTGAAATATATTACGAAATTTGGCAGTCACTTGCAGTAAAACAACAGTCTCAGATTTCTTTCTGTAGCTTTCCAAAATAAAATCTTATAACCCTTTCCGGAGCGGAGTAAGTCTGTTTGTAAAATGATGAAATATTGCACTGACACCAGAATTTAAAAACGAATTCATTAGAAAATAAAAACTTGCTTATTTTCCGATACTTAACAAAAGGAAAATTTTAATTAAATATTCTTGGTGCTGTTTGTCAGTTTTGGAATTAAAATTAGGTGTCCTTTTTTGTGACCACCGCCCGTTAAAGGGTTAAACCCTATCTTACCAAAACTAATTTATTTGTCTTGTTAATTTATATGCAAATAATGTACTAATATTGTATTTTTAAATATTTTCTAGCTTCAGTGAGACACAACGAACTGTTTGAAGATGCTGCTGTTAGTGACATTCAAAGCTGGATAGACAAGTGGCTGCAATATGCAACAGATAGAGAGTTGGGCTGTTGAAAAAAAAAAAAAAAAAAAACCTAATGTATCAGAAAATTCTGATTTTAATAAATAAATAAATAACCATGTATTTGTATTGTCTTTTTTTTTTTTTCCAAATTTTAATATAAAGAAAAAGATCTTTTAAAGTTTATTATACTTTAGCCAAAAATGTAAAATACTTTATACAATTTATTTCTAATAAGTCTCTTTTAAGTATATCAACAATTTTAAATTATCTGCTCAAACTAAAAAAGTCAGTTTTTATAAATAGCCTTGATAATAGCTTTTCCTGTTTAATTAAAAATAAATTGTAAGATAGTTCATCAGTGAAGCTAATCTAAAAAATAAAACTGAAAGTTCAACCTATATTATTGCAGTTTGAAAACAAATTTAAACTTTTAAAGTATTGTTAAGTATGTAAAGATGCTATTTTAGAGAAACAAATTTTACTTTTGGCATAAATATTTTCAAATCTTCAATTATTACTAATTTGTTACTGTGCATTTTGTTTTGGAGCAGCTTTTCAGTGTTCTTAAGGTCGAATTGTGGAGCAACAGAGATGTTACTATAGTGATGACTATAGTACATTTTATGATGAATGTGATCAAGTTATTCATGTGAAACATAAATGAAATATAAATAACATACACGGACAGGTGTGGGAGAATTATCAGAAAATTTTATCGACAATGATTTACTTCACTAGCCAACAAGATGCAAGATACAGTTGAACATTGTTATGACAAGATGTAAACAACTGAAAAAGAAATAGTTTATTACTTTTGCAAAAAATTTCATAATTTTTCTTTTATAAAATTGAATTGTACAGAAGAGGGGTAAGTTTAGTATAGGATATAACTTTAAGTACAATGTTTGCTTTGCAACACTAAGTAGTAAAATTTTGGGTTTTTTTTTTTTTTTTTAAACATGTCTTGTATAAACTAAAATTTTCAAATACTGTCTAAAATTTCACTCACCCTGTCAGAAAATCCTCCTGCCTGTTGCGATTAAAATGTATTTCTTCACTCCTATAGGGGTATATGTATAATTTATGTAAAAGCGAAGCAAAATCAAATCTGTAATCCTGATCATAGTCCAAACTGTTTTAGTTTATGTAAATACGTGAAGATATTTGCTACGAAAATAATACATATTAATGAAGGTTATAAAACAGGTGAATTTTTGCATTACTAAATATATTTCTGGCAATTACCATCTGATTATTTGGAAAACTACAGCCAAAAGACAAAAAATTCAAATTTTGTATTAAGTTTTTGAACTTGTCATTACCATTGTTATTGAAGCAATTTTACTCTTTCAAAAAGTTTCATACTAAATTTTCTTTTTAACAAAGAGAAAGTTGTATTACCTATCTTGCCAGGAATTAGATAAAAATTTTTTCCCCCAATGCTATCCCATTTTTATAAACTTTTATATCTATTTATAACTTGTAAAGAATTTAATAAAAATTTGAATTTTGTTTCTTCAAGATTAATCGATAATTTAAGCTATTTACAATTACTACATTTGATTACTACTGAGTACTACTTATTACTTGTAAAAAATTTAATAAAAATTCTAAAATTTTGTTTCTTCAAGTTTCATTGATAATTTAAGCTAACTACAGTCGCTACATTTGTAAAGGATTGAATTTGGTGGTTCTAGATAGAGAAGATGTTTCAATGAAAATTTCTAGGATGGATTTTTCTAGATATAAATTGGGAAAGTTGAGTCTGCATGGGATAAAATAGAAACACGTGGCGTTACAGCGCCTAGAATACATAGTGTGGAAACCGGCAAATGGTGTAATGTTTTAAAAAGTTGTAGCGTATAAATGTGCAACGGTGCTTCGACAATAATATTGCAAACAGAGACAAAACAATGCGTATCACGTTTTTTAGCCACATGCTGTCATAATTTTAAAAAAGCTTATAAAAATCACTAAGTCAGAGGAGAAAAGGATATAATTTAAGTATTTAAAATATTTACCTCCAGCCGAAACATTCTAAAACAATGTTTACATTTAGAAGAGCTAGCAGATGGCGCTGCGAACCCATCCTAAAACTTTCAGCAACGTTGTACATTTATTGCATACAATTTTTTAGTACTATTTTGTAGCTGGTTTCCACACTATGTATTCTAGGCGCTATAGTGGCGTTTAGAAGAAAATTTAATATCCTGGAAAATTCAGTGTGTAGTGGTTAACATTCACATTTTGCATAATGTTCAAATTTGTGCGAGATAAATGTTAAACTATTTTATTGGATTTTAAACCTGTATCATCCCCCCCCCCCCCCCTTTTATAAATATTTGCTCATATGTAACTAGGAGGGATGAATGACAATAATAGGAAAACAGCAGATTAGTAACTGTACACTATTAAAAAATTTCAGCTTTTGCTGCATAGTCACTCCCCTGCTTTTATAGAATATCTCTATTTTGACCAATGAAAATGCTCCGTAATATAGTAACATAACAGTTTTCTCTAAAAGCGGTGGAGTGTGTACAGCAAAAGCTGAAGATTTTTAACAGTGTATGCTATAATAATGGTTATCTTTATAAAAGCTTTATTGCTTGAAAACTACTAAAATATAATAGACATATGAATATACATTTAACAAGTTTATTATATTGATTTTCACCATGAAGCTGTGTTATGAACTGAAAATGAAGTATGTCGTTTGAGATATTTACATTGAAAAACATAATTTTTTTTTAAATTAAAATTGTTAGAATTTATCAATATTTGTTTAAAATGAAACCCTTTTCAAAATTTAGTTCTAGTTTATTGCACTGCATATGATGAACATGGTCGATCAAAAATATGAAACTAAATGAAGAAATTTATATAAAATATTAAAAAAAAAAAAAAAAAGATTGCTTTTTCTAAGCATATCTGTATTAAGTACAACACCATAAAATAAGGTAACTGCAAGGTCGAGGGGGGGGGGGGGTGTCTTTCAGTCCTGACATTCCAAAATAAAACAACATAAGCTTAATTCTCTACTGTAAAATTAGTTTAGAGAAAATCGTGCTACTATTTAAGATTCTGAAACTTAAATGTGCATATGAATACTTTTATAGATATACAAGTTTTTTTTCAATTATATTGGTACATTTATGAAACCACTTAATTTTAATTACAGAATGGTACCAGAATTTCGATTTGATAAAAAAAATTCATGATGCATGTGAAATTTAGCTTATTTTTTTCAAAATTTTTAAATTCCGGTGTCATTCATTAATTTTAACATTGTAGCAATCGAAGTGCTTTGCCCCTGAAAGGGTTAAAACAGTTTCGATACTACAAAATGTGTAATTAAATCTATTAAAAGTATTCGCCGACATACGTATAAAATGCCATTAGATTGGCACAGGATCTATATTGTCATATGTGCATCAAAAATACTGTTCCAAATGATTACCATTGGATATCAATAATACCACATTTGTGCCATTATTGTAACATTTTCATGCCTGCAATCTCGGAATTCCTACGTATTTGTATCAATTATGTATCACCTATATCGCCGATTTCCGTTGTTGTGCCATATTTCTGGCGCAATGTCGATAACCCATCAAAGTATCGCCAAAGATATCGAATGAAAGGACAGAATCGATCCTTTTAGGTTACTATTCGCTGTTATCGAAATAACACCTCGATTACTTGACGGAAGATGCAATTTTTGTGCCAATCTGTTAGTTCTGTGCTAGCTGGGGGGGGACCACAAAAGTTTTGGAACCGGTATCGGCAACCTGATATCGTGCCGTTACCACCATAAACGGCAAGCGGCAGTCGGCCGATTGCTTTCCGATACCTCTGTGTTTGTTGGGATCCAATATCATACGTTTTACTCTATTTTTGAACACAGACAACAATAAACATATTGTTAAATTTTCTGTGTCATGAGATAAGTTTATATTCAATATTTATTATTTTTTAGATATAATGAGCTGGGATTTCAAGTAATTTTTAGTCGGATGATGGTTGAAAAGTTCAAGCAAATACCAAGGATTGAGGTAAATATTTTGTACGGTTTTAAATATTTCGATATTCATTCATTTTCATTATCTTGACCTTCTAAACTAATCAAAATGTTTAAATGATATGCATTGTTAAATTATAAATGATTAACACATGTTTAATTTATATCCTGTTCTTATTTTAGAGTATAGAGCTGTTCAGCTACATTGGCGGCTACTTAGGAATGTGGTTGGGGATATCACTAGCATCCCTGTTTGATGTTTTCGAAATATTATATGATGTTATTGCTTCCCGACTTAAGAGACGTAAAAGAAAACAAAAGACCCCAACACATGTTGAAGAATTTTTGCATGATACTGAGTAAATAATAGAAAATAAATTAGTAAAAATGCGAAAATTTTATTGGAACAGTGGATTGTCAGTTTAACTGTTGTCGCATTACGTATATGAACTAATAATACCTTTAAGGTGTATAAGTGATGCACGTCTAGTGAAATCCTCGTTTTTACTAAAAGAAAATACAATAAAATACGAAAATCGTACTGTCTATCCGATAGCCAATTCATTTTCCGCATTTTTACGGAATTGTCTTTACATTGCATTATACAGTGTGTATCAGGATTGATCGTTCAAATTTGGTGGGAAGGTAGAGAATAGCAAAAAAAGACAATCTAACGCAGGAAAGTATGGGCACAAACGAAAGCATGATGTTGAACAGAGCACTGTGTATCCACAACTTCTGATCATGTGCAAAGCTCTCTGATAACTCCAGCAGGTCGTCATTCGACAAGGTGACTTTGCAATCGTTATATGTTTAATGAATACGCAGATATGCATCTAACTTACGGTGTGGAATGGGAAAGCGGTCGAAGAACTGTAAAAATGTACCCAGACCGCTACCCCAACCGGGATAAACGTCAGAATCAAATGTTTGCTACTGGATGGGTTACCAGTACCTGTCATGATAGAGGAAGCAACCGATCAACACGGACAGTTCCATATACAGGGTGTTATTTAGGTTTTTAAGTTTACACCCACACTTTTCTATGTGTGGGTAACTCCAATAGCTGTATCGTATAAATAAGATTTCCCACAGCTGACTAGAATATGAAGTACTTTGATTCGCGCAAAAAATGAAATAGAAAATTGTTAAAACACGTGAATGTGTTTAAATCAATTGTTGAAACATTGAATCTGTTGTACTATACTAGTTTTAATTAAACAAAATTTTTATTTTACTTTGATGCAAATTTTTATGGTTTGTGAAATCTTCGTGTCGAATAAGTTGTTTTCTTTTGCTATTTTCTACCACCCCACCAAATTTGAACGATCAATCCTGATACACCCTGCATAGTATATCTAATATGAATAATTTATAAAAATTGTTTGAATTTTTACCAAATGTAGTACATTGTCAAAATAAGAAAACATAATGTTTTCGGAGTCCCCTAAAAGGTAATCTATCCAGGGAAATGTAACACAATATAGTGTACGTGTACAATGGAGCACGCAGTTTCGATTTCAAAAAAGAAACTAATACCGCAAGACCCCAGAAGGGACATTTTGGATGCTACAAGAGTAATGTTTCTGATAAATGTATGCGTAATTGTTAAATGAAACTGCAAATACAACAGTTCTTCATAATAAATTACAATTTATATTGTTAATTGCAAATGTGATTCAATATGACCACTGTTTAGAAACTCCAATAGCTGTATCATATAGATTTCCCACAGCTGACTAGAATATGAAGTACTTTGATTCGCGCAAAAAATGAAACAGAAATTTGTTAAAACTCGTGAATGTGTTTAAATTAGTTGTAGAAACATTGAATCTATTGTAATATGCTGGTTTTAATTAAACAAAATTTTTATTTTACTTTGATGTAAGTTTTTATGGTTTGTGAAATCGTGTCGAATGAGTAAAGAGTTCGAAGCGGAAGCTGACACAGATTCATTTTTCTTAAAAAACAGCTTTAAAAATTCACCTTGTGTTAACTTTTGGTTTTTCTTTTCATCTTCAGCAATCAAAATCTCATATATCACTGTGCACGCACACCATATGGTGTTAAATATTGCCCAATAAATTATACGTTAGATGGTTCAGAACACCTAATGTTATTTAATGGCTACCCTAAATTAAAAATATATATATCATCAGTTTTTGTTAATTTTAGGAATATTTCACTTCAGAAAATTACTAGAAGGTGAACTCAGTGAAAGTTATTTTGATTTATCACAGCTACCTGAAGAATTACAAGCATTTATAAAAAATAGCTACTCGAAAAAGCACATGACGTCTCTAAATCCTATGAGACCATAGGTAAAACCTCATTAGTAGTTTCTAAATTTATTCTTAACCATGATTATCCAGGACAGACAAAACTGTATAAAGTTCTTCAAACTGTAAGTCACTATACAAAAGAGATAGAAAATCAATTACTGGCAAACATTATAAAAAAGTCAGATTCGAATTATTCATTTCCAGTAATATTTGCAGAAAAAAGAAGGAGAAGAAAGAGTCTAAATACCGTATGGCGATAGATTATAGACTGTTGAATCAGGCCTCATACAAACAGTCCATACCTGATATAAAAGATATTTTGTACTCAATCAGAGGGAAGAGGTACTGCGCAGTTTTATATCAAGCAGAAGCGATGTCACGAGAAAACCCGACCTGTTTCATGTTTTTTTTAACATTGCATTTGGCATGATATGCAACAAGTACAAAGAAGAAACAAACAAATTGGAAAATTTAACAACATTAGGATGGGTATCATGTATGTGTTTCATATAAGATGCGCATGGCTTTCATTTCTGAGTACCAGAAAGTGTTAGTATTAATCCTTGCATTTTCTAATCGTAGAATATTTGGATTAAATGAGACGAAAAATATTATATGGAATTAATGATAGTAAAAATGTAAACGCCGTTAAATGAATCCCGTCCTAAAAAAAATACACTATATTTTAAATATGATTCCAGTTTTTAGTGAAAATTATATATTTATATAAGATAGCTTATGTTTCAGAACTTTCTATTTAGTAGAGCCGTTTGTCACATCAGATGGCAATTGTGTCAGAAGAAAACAGTACTGTTGAGCAATTTTTGCATTACCTTATATATGATGTGTAATATGAATATTGAACAGGCCCAAGAATTCGAATCTTTAAGATATATATCAAATCTAAATATTTGAGACTTCAGGGATTGGAGTACTGTATTTAAAACAATAACAAAAGCATAGTCATAAAACCAATTCTAAATCTCACAGAATAAAACTGTGTGAATCAAAGTTCTATGTTTATGATTTTCTAAACTACAGTGAATGATAAATTTTTCTGAAAGGTCGTATATATATTTACTTTTATATAAAGTTTGAGGAAACGCAGTACAAACCTCTATTTTACTCTCTTTTATTCCGCTATTCATGTCGCATTATACATGCCGCATTTCTGAAAGGTCGTATACATATTTAATTTTACATAAAGTTTGAGAAATCCAGTACAAACCTCTATTTTACTATCTTTTATTCTGCTATTCATGCCGCATTTCTGAAAGGTCGTATACATGTTTACTTTTATATAAAGTTTGAGGGAAATGCAGTACAAACCTCTATTTTATTCCGCTATTCATGCTGCATTATACATTCCGCATTTCTGAAAGGTTGTATACATATTTACTTTTATATAAAGTTTGAGGGAAACACAGTACAAACCTTTATTTAACTCTATTTTATTCCGCTATTCATGTCGCATTATACATGCTGCATTTCTGAAAGGTCGTATACATATTTACTTTTATATAAAGTTTGAGAAACGTAGTACAAACCTCTATTTTAATCTGCTATTCATGTCGCATTATACATGCTGCATTTCTGAAAGGTAGTATACATATTTACTTTTATATAAAGTTTGAGAAACACAGTACAAACCTCTATTTTACTCTCTTTTATTCCACTATTCATGCCGCATTTCTGAAAGGTCGTATACATATTTACTTTTATATAAAGTCTGAGAAACGCAGTACAAATTTTACTGTCTTTTATTCCGCTATTCATGTCGCATTTACACTAAATACAAATTTGCACGGTTCTATCTTGTATACACTTAAAATAATGAGATAAAAAATGTTCAGGCAGTAAGTCAGTAATGAGAAAGGTATTTATAAGACTATGTTACAGCGGCTAACGCTATTAAATTAATTGTATAAGAATTTTTCATTAGTGAGGATATTATTACTCACCAGGACATTAATTATATCATTGTCATCCATTATATGATATCGTTTCGTGTATTTAAAATAAACAAAACGACAGAAAATTGATTAGTTTCACTTTAGTTTAAAGTATAGTATTTTAAAGTGGTTGCTTTCACATATTTTCTATTAGCTTAAATAGTAATGTTCAGAAGAAAACGAAAATTTATTTTGCGGAGTTTTTGGCTATGTTGATTCTAATTACCGTAATTTCCGGTGTATAATCCGCGGATCAGACAATCATGTTTAGAACCAGAAATTTTATTTAATAGTTGAAGTCAAATACTTACAGCGATCTAATAAGTTACATTTTATAAAATAAAATTTCTGGATCGAAACAAGATTGTTTGATCCGCGGATTATACGCCGGAAATTACGGTATGTTTGAAAAATACATGTCTTTATTTAGAAATATTTAAAAATGGCAGTACGAATTATTAATTAACATTTCAAAAACAGTTTAATGCAAAACATACATGTCCATTATATTTAGTATTTTTTTTTTAAATATCGTATAAAACAAAAATAATAAAATATAAATATTACTCTTTGGGTTATGTCTTGATAAAATTCGTTCCTTTTTAACACTAATTGATTAATTTTCCAATAATTTATTTCTAGAAAGCGTAACACGTCAAACTTGTTGGATTTTTGTATTTCTGCATGTATATGTTTTATTTTTCTTAAATTCTGGTGTATAATTAAGTAATTAAAAATTGTATTTTAATATATAATTACTTTTTCTGAGAAAACATTATGTTGGTGATACCCGATTTAAGGTATCAAATAATAGACAATGTTGTTGATGTTGAGAATTGTATTGTTTCATTGCTTTTCAAATTGTAACTAAGTTATAAATACAATAGGGAAATGTGTGAAACACTTGCACTGACATAGTTATAAAATTTTTACCTGTCTTGTAAAACACGTTTCTAATAAAATAAATAAATATGTGTGTTTTTTAAATATGTTGAACTGACTTTAATTTGTGTAAAATTTGTATAAAAAATAATGACCAAAGAATATATTTATTTTCTTTTCTATTGTAAATTCATATTTATTAAATAATTTTTGTTGGCAAATGGTTCAAATTGGCAGGTATGCACTCATTAAGAAAATTAACTGATTTTTTTCAGTTTTTCCATAAAAAAAGGAGATTTTACAGAAATTGCTGCCAAAGTCATCGTTTTGGAACAAATTTCCGGATGTGACAGTGCAGGAAAGGGAAAAAATGACTTAGGGCAATAATCGCTAATAACTTAAGATGTAATTCATTTATCGGAAGATTAAAAAACTTTTCGATTACATATCAGTTTAATGGCTGCAAGCATAATGCTTTTATGTTTAAATGAATCTGAAAGTTTCGCGTTGTTGAGTGAGCAAAAATATTTTCTTGAGTTTTAAGTTTCTGGGGAAATTTAAATTTGTGTGTTTGTTGAGTTTTGAGTTTTGTTTCTTGAGCCTTAAAGTTTGTGTGAAAATTTGAATCACTCTGTATTTGATCTTGTGCAGCATTGCAGATCATAAAACTTTATTAACTATTATTTTACAAATGGGTTATTTTAAATTAAATATAAGGAAAACTGGCTACATTATTATTAGGTTGCTGCAGATGAAATCAATGTCAGATTTTGGTATGAAGTAAGTTTCATATCCATAAACACAACCAGATGTCACAAGTGGTGTTGATCGTCAAGGTTAAATATCACTGCTTGCAAGCAAGGAGTCATTACAATACTGGCTGCTATTGTTAACGTATAGAAACATGAATGTAAGCCACATACGGATGCTTTTATTTTTATGAGATCAAATTTGACCACACTGTAGCAGCAAGGAATATCACCAAACTGTTTGGAGATGACACATTAAAAGACCGAACCGTATAGCCGATGGTACCAAAAATTCCCATCCGGTGATAGGAATCTGAAAATGAATTGAAAAAACCCGCAGCAGCATTCATGAACAGAGAACTAAATGCAAACACTAGTTGAGTCTCACCCTCGCCAAAGTGTATTGGGCATTATTCGACAGTTTCCCTTGCACGCACTTGGTATAATGGAGAACTAGATAAATGTGTTCCTCGTAATCTTACTGAATAAAACCTGATAAATAAACTTGAAGTTTGCACTTTTCTGCTCTCCTGGAACAAAAACGCTGTTTGACATGCGAAAAAAAAACAGAATCTCGTAGAATAGGGATCTTCAATTTTACCTAAAATTCGATAACCAACGCAAATTCTGAAAGATAATCTTCACCTTATTTAATCGAAAAGTTTCTTTCATTAAACGAGGCAAGTTTTTCTATACAGAAATAGTAGTAGTTTGGTGGCCCGTGGGCCACAGGTTAAAGACACATATTGTAAAATAATTGTCACCTATCTGCACAATAGCTAGATGCCAATGAGGTCCAGAAAGACATGTTGAAACCAATCCTTCATCAGAAGATAATGACTGTTTGCTGGTATAAAACTGACGTTATCAACACCTTGTTTTTGAAAAGTGATGAAACTATTAAAGCAGAAAGATACTGCACATAGTTTAATTGAAAGCATCAGAAATTAGGAGCTATGCATCCTAGATTTATTAACAGAAATGGAGTTTTAATACTTTGTGACAACACGAGATCACACAGTTTCCAGAAAAACTGTCCAAAAATTACACAGCTTACAATATGAGATTCTATTGCACATAATAAGTACTAGCCAGATCTTTCGACAATCAACTATCACTTTTTTAAACATTTGGTCCATTTTTTTTTACCGAAAATGTTTCACCAATGAAACAGCCGCGAAACATGCCTTTGAGGAGTCTCTTCTGCTCAGAACGCTAGATTTCCATGTAACTGGCATGTCGATCAAAATGATGTCTTGCATCTAATGGTGTCTATGCTGGTTTCTATAATCCTATAGAGTTCCTGCATTATTTTCAGACTTATTGGGCTTCCATATAGCCGCTAGAGTTAGGGATGCACTTTAAGTAAACTTTTTGAGGCTTTAATTAAATCTAGCCCAGCACGATTCAATTTCTACAAAAAAAGCTAATACTTTTAATACATTATCCTACAAATTAAAATTCTTAAAAAAAATGTATTGCATACAAACTTATGCAAAAAATTTAAAGTATACACATTTTTTAGATTATATATCCGCAAGCCATGTATTATGGAATAACAGTATTAATGATCACTTTAACAATTAAATATATACAAGAAGGCTCATTAAAAAATATGTAGTTTAGGATGAATGAAAATTCGAATTTCAAAACTTTATTAACCCCTTCGCGACGAGCGTCTGTTACAGAATTTTTAATCTTTTACCACCGGTTTTTCAAAACAGAAATTTTCGCCTAGTTGAATCGCAGAAATGCTAAGATTTAATTAGGCAAATCTTACAGTAAAAAATAACTGGTGGGAAAAATCGAGGATTCTGACCATCTTATGCGTCACGTATACGTGTCGCTCGTCCCCAAGGGGTTAAGAAAAAAAATAGTTTAAAAAAAATATTTCTCTGTAATTAAATCAAAATAAATTTTTAAACATTCCATTCTACAAATGTACAATATCACTATACAAAGAAGCCAGGACTAAGCCTTATCAATGTGAAATCTTTTAAATATTGTATTTAATATTTACTAGTAACCGAAGTTTGGTGAAAAAAAAATAATAATAAGATATTAAAAGCTTCTGATTTCAAACCGTAATTTCATTTATTGTCATTCTACCTGCATTAAACAGAGATTTTATTATTATTTTTAAATTAATCTTTTGCCTTTTCTTAAAGCGAAATATGAAGTTTTAAATGTATTATAACAGGGTTCATACTCTCTTTACATGATAAAATTCAAGCACCTTACCCAAAATTCAAGCACCTTTTCAGAAATGAAAATTTTAACGTTACAAAATTCTATGTTTGTATAATGTAATGTATACAGAGGAAAAAAAAAATTCATTTTCATATGTTTTCAGGTGAATGCCATACATAACATATAGTAGCAAAGTTTTAAATGTGAAATGTTATGAGAAAGTCTGAAAAATACTGAAAATATTTTTGCAGTATACTTTGAAAGTTATCTGTGCTAACACTAGACAAAAGTAGACACTTGATAATTCTGCACTGCTATAATACACACAATTTATAAAGTAAACAATTTTTCATACCTTACCTTAATTTGAAAACATCCACTAAATCATTTTACAAAAAGGTATATTAACACACACACACACAAAGAAAAATTTGCATGTTTCAGCGTGAATAATTTATTGCATTTTAAATGCAAGACTTTTTTCAGCCTTTAAATTTATTAATTGCCTCATCTATTTTTTCATCTAACATTTTAACTTCAGCCTGTTTTTCTTTTACGGTTCTTTTCAGGCTGTTTGACTGTATGCAGAAAGTCTTTTTTTTTTTGTAGACACTGCCTTCAAAGACAGCTCATCTGCTGAAGCCAGAAGTTCTTTGATGTCATCTAAATCATCTTCAAGCTTTCTTATCTTGTTCTCAGTGAGACATTTCTCCTTCTCTTTTTGCTGATCTTTCAGGTACATCATGTACCTTTGTCTACCACTGGATGCAGATGAAAGTAACACTTTTTTATAGGTACTTTAAGTACACTACCACAATACTCTATGTCTATATGATTATGAAGAAAATCTTGTGTGGATAAATATACAATAAAATTCAACATTTAACACAGAATATCGAACTGTAGCACAATAAACAGACATATGTTTCGTGAGTAACTTGGACTTACATCATCAATGTCAGTAAAAATAAAAATTATTATATCCCCCTAAAGACATGAAACAGAAACAAAAACCCAAATAACAGACAATAACACACCGAAAGCTTATCACGCACGAGCAACCAATAAGATTAAGCCGGAAGTGATGCACTATGGAACAGTAAATCAACCCAGAAAGGTGAGATGTAAGGTATGTTTGAAAAATCTTTGACCAAGGAGTTACCGAATCCATGAATATACTGCTTCAAAAAAATCTAAATCTAAAGGAGTATTGCATTTCTTAATAATAGTGGCTGAATCAAAATTGAAATTACAGTGGAACTTCCCTTTAACGAAGTCCCTATTTAACAAAGTTTTCTACTTAAAGAAATTTTCTGCAAAACTTTGACTTTGAACACCATTAACATGGAAATTATTCTCCTTATTACAAAAAATATATTCTATATAACGAAGTTTCTTTCACTTTTGTAGGTATATACAGAATTCAAACTAAGAGGTTGCTGTTGCGATGGATATGCGAAATTATTTCAGTGGATTGTATGAAAATGAACACATTTAAATAATTTCCATTCTGCTTGGTGCTAAATAAAACAATTTTTTCACACTAAGAAAAATTATTGTTTTCACCACTCTACCACACCGAGATCCCTGTGCTGACAGTTGGGGGAAGTCAAAATCATCCTTTTTAATTTCAATGATATAGAAGATGCAGCGACGCAATGCCGCCAGATGCATTAAAGCAAAAAATATCAATTAGAGTCAGACAGTTACCATTCTGACCTTCCATTGCTTATAGACAATTGCTTTGTACATCCACAAGAATTTCCTTTAAAATGCAAATCGGAGAACAACAAAGTTATTTTTGTTCCTGCCAATACAACTTCTAAACTTCAGCAATTAGTTAATAATAATAAATAATATCAATAATAAAAAAATCCGAATACTATAAAAAACGACAGAAAAAAGACAATATAGTGAAAATTTTAGTTTGAGAATCTGTGTATCAGAGCTGATGAAAGCTTGGGAATGTGACATGATTCCATCGACCGTACACAACTGTTTTTTTTTAAAAGACTGCTTCAAAATTTAAACAGAATAAAAGGCTTCTGAATCCAATACCTGGTTGTCATATCCAAAGGGAAATTTTCGTGAATTTAAAAGTTGATTTCTATTTAACGAATTTTCTTCATAACGAAGTTTTTAAGCGTGACGATGAGACTTCGTTAAATGGAAGTTTCACTGTATCTCCCTCCCTCCAACAATGACAAGCAATAGAGGATTTTTGTAATTCCTTTTTCTTAACGTAGTTTTGTGTTCATTGATTCTGAAATGGAGTTGTCGTTTAGTCTGTCCTATATAGGACAGGTATCTCCCTCCCTCCAACAATGACAAGCAATAGAGGATTTTTGTAATTCCTTTTTCTTAACGTAGTTTTGTGTTCATTGATTCTGAAATGGAGTTGTCGTTTAGTCTGGCCTATATAGGACAGACTAAACGACAACTCCGTTTCAGAATCAATGACATATCAAAGCTTCAGGGGGATTTACAATATCTAATGTCAATGTGGTTTGTCCTACATAGGACAGACTAAACGACAACTCCATTTCAGAATCAATGAACACAGAAACTAAGTTAAGAAAAAGGAATTACAAAAATCCTCTATTGCTTGTCATTGTTGGAGGGAGGGACATAATTTCAATTTTGATTCAGCCACTATTATTAAGAAATGCAATACTCCTTTAGATTTAGATTTTTTTGAAGCAGTTTATATTCATAGATTTGGTAACTCCTTGGTCAACAATTTTTCAAGCGTACCTTACATCTCATCTTTCTGGGTTGATTTACTGTGTCATAGTGCATCACTTCCGGCTTAATCTTATTGGTTGCTCGTGCGTGATGAACTTTCGGTGTGTTATTGTCTGCCATTTGGGTTTTTGATTCTGTTTCATGTCTGTGGGGGGATATAATAATTTTTATTCTTACTGACACTGATGATGATGTGAGTCCAAGTTACTCGCGAAACGTATGTCGCGGTTTATTGTGCTACAGTTCGATATTGTGTGTTAAACGTTGAATTTTATTGTATACTCTATATGATCTTTTACAATTCTTAAAGAAATATAAGAATGTCCTGTTAGGTTTTCCACTTCCATAATTTTGTTAATAGAGAATCCTCTCTCGACAGAAGCTTGTCCATGGGACAAAAGCAACACAAGTTTGGTTACATGGAAGGCTTTAATGTGTCCTTTAATACACATATGATCATAAAAAAAATCATCCAATCTATCTGTCGATTCATTAAAGCTCATGAAAACTGATAAGTTTGTTGTTTCAAGGAAATCTTGGTAATCCTGAAGAGTGGTTTTACAGTCATCTTCTGGGATCCAACCATTTTCTTGAAAGGCATTTATGAAATGCAGTTTTCTTTATTCCATGCAATTTTACCCAGATTCAAACAAGATGAATTGCATACAATACTATAATTTATTGAGTTTTTTCGAGGATTTTTTTTATAATTGCACAATTGAAATCCCTTATTTCTTGCTTCAGAGCAATAACGTCACTTTCTTTCACAGATTTCTGCTCTGTTAGATTTTTGAGCAATTTTTCCCCAATGAATAGTTTCTATTTTAGCAATGGAATTCAACATATCAGTTTTGAATTCAAATCAACAAAGTTTCGAAACTGATACATTTTTTATTACACCATCCTTAAGAATTTTGTAATTCAATAAGCAAGACCGAATTAACTTCGTTAAATCAGCGGCAAAAAATGGCAGCACAGGTTTTTCAGTTTGATATTTTGTCATGAAAGGCTGCACCAAAGATGCAACTGATGAGAGAAAATGCAACTTAACATTTAACAATTCATCTTTTAAAAAAGATTTTATGGAGTCATATGTGCGATTGTTGGGGTTGGGAATTTTTTTTTTTTTTTGACACAAGAGATAAATGACTTTAAATCTTCCAAGATTTCAATGGCTCTTTTTATAGCTGGTAGGCTGACAAGCCATCTATGTCTGCAAAACTTCAAGGCAGTCTTGCCAGTTGATGATACTTCATAATAATCTTGAAGCCTTGCTGGAGAGTTCTTGAATAGCCTATGCAAATTAATAAAAAAAAAATATCCATTTGCCAATTTGAAGAAGCTCCACCAGCTTTAAATGCATTATGTAACACATGCAAGCCGCAGCTACCTATATTTAGTATACCACGATCATACTGTTTTTTAAGGTCTTTTTGGAGTTTTTTATATTCCTTCCAGTTAAAGTAAATCCAAATGATTTAAATTATTTAATTTAAAAAAATAGAATTCCAACAAGGGCGAGGACCTTTCCCTGCTCCCATTTGCTGGTACCCATGGATTCACGACACGTGAATAACATTGCTATCACATTGCCTCCAATCTTCCTCACATTCCTCAGATAAGAACAGAATTTCCGATCTTGCAGTCAGTAGTAGCAACAAGTTACCCCCTCTTTTCATTTTTTTTTTGTTAACTTAATCCTATAGAGGAAAGGGTAAAAAAGGGACAAATGCTTGAACTCTGAACCCCTAAAAAGAAAATCTTGGAGCAAATATTTTAGCCGATTTTTTTAAGCTTGCAATTATATTTTATTTCGAATATCTGAATAAGAAAAATTAAGCACCTATAAAAAAAAATAATGAAAATTAAGCACCTTCATTAAAATATAAGCAAATTCAAGCACTTTCAAGGACCTTTTTTCTCTCTTAAAAATTCAAGGACTTTCAAGCAGAGTATGAACCCTGTTATAAACCATATTATATATTTAATCTATGATGATCAACTAAGTAAACATTGATATTTTTTTTTAAAAAAAGGTGTGAGAGAGAGGATCTGTGTGTTGAGGAAATAAAAACATTTTTCAAATAACTATTCATGAAAATTAAGTAATTTTAAGCACCATTAAAAATTAAGGGAGAAAAAACTCTTATTAAAGATCATGGGAGCTTTGTGAAATGCAAGTAATTCAATAAAAGTATGACAGAATTTTTCACTTTCATAACTTTTATTTCAATTAATTTTACAAAAAATGAGTTGTATAAAGAAAAAAGTTATTTTTTTTATATATAGCATTAAAATATTTAGCACTGAAAAGATTACATGGTCACATCTGTGCATTCAAAGAATAGTTTTGGGCTCAGAACTCAGTCCACAATTTTAATTTTCGACGACAGTTCTGTCAAAAGTTTTTTTGATAAGCGGTAATTGTTTTTCACTAAACAATCCCATTCAGAAGTGTGAAGAATTTTGCTTATATTTCTGTTGAAAAAATATTGAGCTGCAGACATTAAATTCACTTCCTCATATTGATCAGCAAGAATCACAACATCACACAAAATTTCCACAGTAAGATTTTCCATTAGGTACTCCACACAAAATTTCTTGAGTTCTTGGACGTTATACTTATCGGATGTTTCATGCAAATGAAGTACATGGCGGGGTGATGGCTTTTCCAATTTTCCACAATATAAGAATTTCAAGAACTCTTCGAAAGAATCAGAGTCGCAATCAGGAATGGTGACTATCCCCGTCTGTTTTTCTGAAGTTTCATGCAGAAACATAGCAGCAAAGACTGATGATCGAGCTATTAAAACAGCTCTGTGGGCCTTGTATTCTTTGTTCTGCACATACAGAGCTGCATCACAGCTGTCTTTATTCGCCATAAGATCTTTAAAATTCTCCGATAGCGTATCCAATTCTGAAAAAAAAAAAAACTTTAATAATTTAAATGCTATATAGAGAAAAATCATCTTGAGTGTTTAAAATATTATTTTTTCTAAATATTCTTAAATTTTTTAAATGTTACTTATCCATTTATAAAAGATTTTTAAAAAATCGAGTCAGAGCAGAAGTTTTCGCTAAAAATTCCGAAAACGGACATTTGCTTTTATTTTATACAGTTAATTTAAAAACCATTTTCTCACCAACTTTTACTTTTTTTTTTCATTGCGCGCACTCTATAATTAAACTGAATATCACATAACCTTGAAATTTCACGTATTAATAACTTTTATGTAGACATCTATGCTGAATCTGATCGCAGAAAAATGTGTGCTGAAAATATTAATTATTTTCATATAAACATTTATTCTGAAGCTAAATTTAGCCAAATTTTTGTTAAAAAAATCTGCCTTGAAAAAATAAACATAAAATTTTGGGTAAATTTAGTGATTATAAATTACGATAATCTAACGTAATTTTAAAATTACGTTCAAAGAAAACTACTGCAATGCAAGAAAAATAGATCAAATACCAAACTTATATCTAGAACAGATTTTTTAAAATCTTTCGCGCAAAATGCATATTGTAGTATACTGCCCTTCCCAAAATATGTCAAATTGCTGTGAAACTGCAGCAATGAATCATTTTAAATGGTAAAAAGTAGAAAATAAAATAAAAATTAAGAATGTAATATTTAAAAATTATACTATATATATATATATATTATAAACACGCTTTTATCAATTTATAGTTTAACATTAATTTACGCTTATACGTTGCGGAATCAATTTAGAAATCCTAAATAGCTAATGTTTTTTTCTTTCTTGTTACTTAAAAAAAAAAAAAAACCAAAAATTATTTTTTTAAATAAATTCACTAGTTTGTGCTTTCTACCAAGTATAAAAAAAGCCGGTGAATTTTCCATAATCGATTTCGGTACCTATGCCAAACTAATGTACTGTAAGGATTTTTTTTTTTTTGGGGGGGGGGGGGGGGTGGGAAATCATGAATTGCAGTCATGAAATTAGGCATGATTTTCAAAATAAACCAAATGATTAAAAAATAGAGTTTTAAAAAAATATTTTTATATTTATTATTTACTCTTTTCACAGAAGACAAGTCCAACAAGTCCGATTTAAACTGCTCCATTTACATGGTGCGTTTGTTTGGCACATTAGGGATTTCTCCAGATCCAGGAATATGTATTGCTGTTAAAGTCAGTATTACTAATGCCACTTAAAATCTAACATTGAATCACCATCATTATTGTTAGGAATTAAATATATTTAGCTTCTCTTTGTCTCAAATGCATTAAGTTTTCCTTTTAGAATCATGTATTAAGTTTAAATTACGTTTTCTTAATTTCATTTTAACATATATTTTTAATGTTTAAATATTATTTAAATATCATTTGCTTACGTTTTCTTTTTGTTTTTGGCCTTTACTTAATTTAGAAATTACGTTATCTTTCATTTAGTTACAATGGCTTAAAGTTAAACTTTCGTTTTTACCGGTATATCGGCATTCAATATCGTAAACATTATTGAACTTACGTCGGCGTCATGTGCATTTGCGATCGTTATAAGATTCCCTTATTTTTCTTTCGCAAGTAGAGTTTTAGCAATTCGCATCTACTTGCGTGCGAGTCGATTTTGTATTCGATTACGTTTTAATCGATATCGCTATGACGTTTCGCCGTAAGTTCTAGAAGGATTTGTTTTGAATATTTGATTAGGATTCATTACTATATAATATATAAAGGCAGTACTTTGTGTGTTTGGGCAGATTTTTAGTTGTTCAATGTTCAAGAACGTGAGAGAAGCTAATGCTTCCTCACTACAAGGAAATAGAATACTTGTTTTTGTGATCAGTATATCGTTTTCAGTATCTGCCGAATCATGCCGTGAATATATTTTTAGCAAGCTGTTTTTAAAGTACTGTTTATGAATTGTTTAGTTCTTATGAGTTTATGATTTCGTTTCTAAAAGTGACTGGATATGTTTTACAGTGTATTCTTATGAACTTAACTTAATAAACAAATTGGTTCAACTGAAAACATGCCTTTTTGATATGCTTCCATATACTTAACATTGTGAGGTCTTACATGTTTTTTCAGCTCAACCTTTTACTGTGCGTTTTCCAGAGAAACGGAAGTACTCTGCTGTGTTAAATTATTAATATGTTCTGCATCATCATCATTAGATGCATTACACAACAATTATTATCTGGGTGGCTCGCGTTACCCCAATAGTGACTCAGTCAATCATACACACACAATAATAACAGTATTAAAAGTGGTGTTGAATTTTATGTACGGAAAATAGCCTTTAGAATGGGGAAAAAACAGTTTACAGAAGTAAAATATTATCAAGAACAAAAAGTTCAATACACTAATTAATTTTTCACCAGATTTGAAATTACGCTGTAAATTAATGAAATACAAAGGATGTGAATTATCACTTTACTAAACAGCGGACAACCATTAGAGTGAAAAAATGTCCAGACCGGGGTTCGATCCCGGATCCCTTGGTGTAGCGCACCAAGTGCTTTACCAATTAAGCTATCCAGACAACGCCCATTCTTCGTCCGCTATCGGGCCGGTTCAGATATTCGAAAAAAAAAATGAGAAAAATAGACCAGTAAATTTTTACTTGAAAGGAATATTAAACGAAACCCTTTGTGCGATCTTTGATCACACTTACCCACTTGTTTAGTATTGCGCAGTTTGTGGTTCTGAAAAATATCATTTGTAATTAATTTAAGCTTAAAGAAATAAAAAACATGCGTCGAACATAGATTACAAGACACTTTCCAATACATTATTCAGAATACTGTAACAAGCCTTCATGAAGATTTATCAGAGTTGTGGAATGTAATGCATTTTTTGCGAGACACTTTTCCCATTACAGATAAATTTTTTTCTGTCTCTTACTACCCGAACATTTCCCTATTTCTCATGAAATAGCTAGCTTTATTTATTTTATTGTATTTTTTACTGCCTTTCATTTTTAAGTTATAAAAAAACATGATAGTAATAATTTATTGTCTAGCACAATGTCTATCTATACTGTGCACGGAAAAACTATTTTTTTTATTGTAGCGACTACAACTGCTTTATTGAAAATGTAGGGAACTACAACTACTTTACGAAAATGCAGGTAACTACAGCTACTTATTTTAAAAAGTAGAAACTACAAACTCTTTTTCAAAAGCAGTCACTATACTTTGTTATTTTCAGATTTTGTCAAGGGGATCAATCTACATTCCAACTTGGAGACACGGATTAATACAGTAACCCACCCTCTTCTATCGCGTCGACCGGGATACAATTAAACAAGCGCGACATAATCGAGGGAATTTAAAAAATTATAAGTGATAACATACAAGAAAAGGATTTGTGCTTCTCTCCAAATTGTTCGTTTATACATATTTCAAATTTCTTAGTGAAATTAAGAGAGATAGATATACGTAATACAATCAACATTTAATACAAATTCAGTTAAATAGCAAATCGACTAATTCAACTTCATTTTTCATGAGACACGAAAACAGAGCTACATAAATGAACAAGCGTTATAATGAGGGTAATTATTATTCTTACAGTAACTGTTCCATTGGGACATAAAATTACAGTTGACTCGCGTATTTACCAACAATTTTATTTACTTAACTTTCCAACACACTCTTAATATGTTAATTGTATTGAGTTTTGTTGAAAGTTTGAGTTGTATAATTTTATAAATTTAAAAATGTACATGTTACTCAAACATGTTAATATTTCAAAAGATGTATTTTTTCTAATTATGCATGTTAGAATCCAAAAATGAAACGTCTGATGAAATTCCGTGCATTAATTCTTCAGATAAGACTATCGCTAAAATCGTGTAAATCCTGAAATATGCAGCATAGCAGCGTTGCCTGTTGGGCTATTTACAGCAAAACCAAGTCTTGGAAAATGACAAAAGAGCAGAAAATATTAGAAACGAGAAACGACAAAAAAATCAGGAAAATCGTGGATCTGCGGAAGAATCTCATGCCTGCTAGTTCTTGAAGTAGAGCACCCACAGAATTTCTGTCACATACAGACAGACACACACACTAGAGATAAGTTCGGGCTCTCTTTTGGGAGCCCGGGCCCGATGATTTTAAAACCAGACCCGCCCGAGCCTGAAACATTTTGTGTCATTAGAGCCCGAGCCCGATACCGAAAAAAATGCATATTTAAAAATTGTTTTAAAAGTAATCTCATTTTAAAAAAACTTTGTACGTGAAAATAACTGTTCATCCGGTGCACATAATTAATTTTATAGAAATTTACATTCTATCTTATTAAAAGAGAGGTTTGGTATCAAATAAAAATATACTTCCTTAAAACTTAAAAGGATGTAAATATTTTTCTCTCCCAACAAGCAAATCTGATTTACACATTAACGAAGTGCGTTTTATGAAAAAATGAATGAAATTTGCAGAAATTACTATTTCTATGCAGAAGAATCTAACAACGTTTCATATTTCCTATAAAAGGCATATATCGTAACTTATAATTGATTCCTTAATTAAAACAATATTTTATTTTCCTGAAAATCAGCTTAAATTAAAAATTTGACACCGGTATCTGAAAGATCCTGTGCTTTGATAGGAAAAGTTGAAACACTCTTTGATTGCTTTCTATCTAAATAACAGTATATGACAATTATATCTACTTACGAATGAAAGTGACTTCATAAATGTGTAGAGCAGAGCTTTAGCATCAGCAGAGTTCACAAGTAAAATTATAATCTCTAACGTTGTCTTCATATGAAGAGAGAGTATGACTTGCACACAATAGAACACTAAAAATTTGCAAACCTAAGCTAATGCTGATTGACTAAGAATGAAAAAAAATATTCATCTCGCATTAGATCTCTAAAAAAATAAAATAAAATAAATATCCTAATATCACAAACGAAAATGTAGCAACAAATATTATTGGAGCCTTTTCGCTTCAGCGCCATATACCCAGTCGTCTTTCGCGTCGCAAATATCATAAATTTTCTTTTAAAGTAACATTCTAATAATATAATAAAATATAACACCTTGTAATAGTATATTACTTTTAAATGCTAAAGGTGTAAAATTAACAACTATAATATAAATTAAAATAACTTTTATTAGTTGTTTTACATGTTTCGACTCTTCTGAGTCATTTTCAAAAACTCAGAAGAGTCGAAACATGTAAAACAACTAATAAAAGTTATTTTAATTTATATTATAGTTGTTAATTTTACACCTTCAGCATTTAAAAGTAATATAACATTCTAATACTAGAAAAGAAAAAGAAAATTCCTGTTTCCCCTTCTATTCATTCTGATCAAAATAACATTAAAATTACGTGAAATAGAATATGTAATTTTTTAGGGGGAAAAGTTATTTTTATTCTTACTATATGAGAATAAATAAAATTGTCAGTTTCAGAAAGAATGAGCCCGGGCCCGAAGGCTGGTATAAAAATAGAGCCCGAGCCCATGTCGGGCCCGGGCTGAGCCCGTCTCATCTCTGACACACACACACACAGAGAGAGAGAGAGACTAAATTAAGGTCGCGTGATTTGTAGATAGACACATTCCTCCCCCCCCCCCCCCCCCCGAAGTAGCGTTATAAGCAGAGTCAGTCCTCGCTACAAACTACTCCTTTTTTTATTGCGCTTTTCACTACATTACATTGTTCAAAATGCAGGGTGCAACACTACATACTACAAAAAGTAGCGACTATTGTACTTTCGCTACTTGTAGTGTAGTACTTCCGACCACTCATACGTAAAATATGTACGAGTTAAAAGTTCGGTTTTATAGATTTCTTAATACTCTTCATGCCTTATTTTAGATGTGCGTTCTTGTTGAAAGGCAGAATATAAATACAAAGCACAGAATTGTCATAGAAAAATTGTGTTTGCATTCTTCTACAGGGTCAATGCAACAAGTGATCTTGGCATGCCTACCCAGCAACGCAACAACTCTATTTAGAGCCTAGTGCGAAACCCCTTGTTAGTTTCTCTGCCTATCATAGATGCACGAAGAGTGATTAGTGTTGGCGTCGATTAAGCTTGTCAGCACCGATTCTAACTGATGGCACCTGGTGCAGGGGCACCACCCTTGCTGCAGCCCTGTGCCTATGTAATGAAACAACCTTTAAATGCATGCAAAAAATAATCGATACTTTATTTTACTAATGCATTTCATTTATTTAAAATATAAACTAGTTCTAAAATTCACTGATTACTTACTTATCAGGTTTTCTAGTTTTGGTTTTCTTCGCTGAATGGATGAAACTGTTCCGAATTTCAATCTGCCACTGATAGTAAGAATGTCAGACGACACAAATTCGGACTTTCGTTGGCGCACTTCCGATTCTTTAATGAAACTTGCTTCTGATTGTGGATTGCGATCTTTGTCTCCTCTCAGAATTCCTTTCATTAACAGTTCCACACTACCATCTTGTTTTTTCAAACCAAAATTGTATTCCACTGGGTATTCTCGAACGATATCGTTATTGAGATACAACCTCATCCATTTCTGTGTTTCAGTACATTTTGGGAATATACGTAAATACCACGAAACATTTACAAAGCAAAAGATGGGACTTTTAAAATGCTCACTATCCAAGAGTGAGAAAAAATTTGTGATTTTCCACTCGATTTCTATTTCTTCAACAAGTGTCTTTTTTTCAACTTTACCTACTTCTTCAGCCATGAACACAGAAAATAAAAAGTCTTCCAAGACGCAGGGACAAGGGATACAAAACTCCTAGAAATAAATGTAATATAAAATGAAAATGTGTAAAAGAACAGTTGAGGACATGCATGGTAAAAATTATTTAAAACATACAATCTAAATAATAAAATAAACCCGAGAATTATAAATATTGTGATAATGTGCTGTGTTTTACTTTTTTTTTATCACACATTTTATGTAAAATGAAAATTTAAATCATATCTTTTGTTTTATGAGTATTATTTTTCTGATCATATATATTCCCGAGATCTGCATGACTTTTGTATACTTACCTGTTGATAGAACGGTTGGTTGGTTGGTTGATTTTATGACAGCCGATTATCTACACAAGAGATATAGGTCCTAGTTGATAGAACAGACATATAATTTTTGCAAAAATATCTTACAGACGTCATACATTTTAATTTGTCTCGTGAGGTGAAATTGAACGAACTCTGCAGTTAAAATGGTTACTTATAAAAAATAAAGTTTTTTTTTAAAATTATAAATTAAACAGACTGTACTATTTTGTAAGTTTACTGTCTCTTGAATCAGTGGTAGAGATGAGTTCGGCCTCTCTTTGGGGAACCCGAGCGAGGGCCCTTGCGAAAACAACTTTCTTCTCTTGCAAAATAAATAAATCCAGCTCGTTATTTGCTTTTATTTCACTTATTACTGTTAGTCTAGTCATAAAATTGTTTATTATACTTAGATAATATGTAATAAATAAATATATATGTGTGTGTGCATTTTTTTCTTTAATGAAGTAACTTAAAAAAAATACTCTAAAATTTCGTAAAAATGGGCGTCTTATGACTGTAACAGACTGATATCAAAATGTTAATTTGAAATTTATTTGTAATTTTATTTATCTAAAAATATGTACCACAAGTATGCTCTTTCAATACTCTTTTTTTGTTTCGTTATTAAAAACTGATTCAAGGAAGGACAGAACTAGAGCTCCTATAATTATAAGAGCCTTATATAGGAGGCCTTATATATTCCTCTATAGGAGCCTTAGGCTAGATATGGTTTGTGATGTCATGTCACGTGTTTGAGGACTTAAATCGGGACCGTAACCGGTCAATTCTCCACAAACCTCCAGCTCCCCGTTCAACTACCAGTTGAGTAACCTCAGGTTCGCAAATCTAACTGTCGGTTGATACTTCGACTGTCGATTAGTCAATGGAAGGTTGAAATGTGTATATCTGATTGGCCAAAGGGATCAGATGATGTAGCAATCGCCTTTATGAGTTCTGTCACTCTAATCTAGCCTTCTCGTTTTGTCTCATTGTCATTGTGCTCCTGCTCAAGCAATCGCCATTTATTGTGTGTATTTTAGATAATTTTAATCTAATATATATTTTGATAAAAGGATGTTTAAAAATAGGCATTTTTAAAGGATTACTTTTTGGATAAAGGATTAACATAAGTCAGTAAGTACCACTTAAGTTTTTGTCAGAAGTGTTTTTTTATATAACATTAAAAATAAATTTTATAAATCTGAATTAAAAAAAAATACATACAAATTGTAGCATTTATTTTCGATTGATTAAATTATTTATAGAACTTACAAAGTGGTTGATATTAAATTGGTTTATTTATGTGTAGTGTGTTAATTTACATAACTGGTGCAAAATTATATCTCTTGCAAATACGATTTACGTAATTTTAATAAAAAAATTAAAAGCAAACACAGAAAAAAGTATAAAGAAAATCTTATTCTAATCACAAAACGTGAGTAAAATATTCTTCAAATTATGCATTTCTATACATCATAGACCAATCTTAAACCAATATCTTGCCGTTTTATCAGCATATTAGAAAACTACTTGGAAGAAAAATTTGAAATTTATAATGCGCATAAAACGGGACATCTATCTATATTATAAAGGTCAAACGTGTCCGTGCGTAACGCTGACGTCATTTTGCGAATGGCAACAGTTGACGATGGAATTTCGGTTTTGCGATATTTACTATTGCAATTTTTTTAATTTCTAAACATCTCACATTTTTAATTTCTACACCGTTAGATAGGAAAAAAAAATCTACTTTGAAATGCAATTTGTTTGAAAACTGTATCTTAATTGGCTGATTTATTATGGCTTTAAAAAAAAAAATTGTATTTTTCACTTTTTTCGTGTTTAATGGTTGCCATTGGTAATTGTTTTCCCTCTTGGAGACCGCATATTATCGTTGATTAAGGAATTGAAATGACTATTATTAGTTAGAAATTAATACATACACCTTGGAAAGTAAAAGAAAAAACTTTTACTGATTTTATATAAAATACTAAATACTACTACTAATAATAAACGTTTTGATGAGTGATAGTTTTATAAATCAAAATAATTTAATTTAAAAATCAAAGGAATGTTTGTGATGCATAAAAATATTTTTCAATGCAAAAGTTGTGACAACACAATATTTGGCTATTTATCGTTTGCGCCAGGATTATCACGTTCAAAATTTAATTTATGATGAAGTTTTGCTTGCTGTTTTAAATGAAAATGCTAAGGTTTATTTTATTGACGCGCCAGGACTGGCAAAACATTTTTACTTAATGCAGTTTTAAAATGATGAGATCATATAATATGGTTGTGTTAGCTGTTTCATCTTCGGGGATCGCAGCTTTGTTATTAGATCAAGGTAAAATAGCACATTCAACATTCAAAATACCGCTGAATTTGAAAGAAACATCTACGTGTGCAGTAAGCAATCTGACCTTACTGAATTAATAAGAGAAACAAAGTTAATAGTCTGGGATGAAGCACCCTTGATGAATAAATTAGTATTTGAAGGTGTAGACCGTACGCTTAAAAACATAAAAAACAACGATTCACTGTTTGTTGGAATAGCAGTTGTATTTGCTGGCGACTTTAGACAAATTTTGCCTTGATTTAAACATATAGAATAAAATTATTTTATTAAATTTTGATGCTAATCTTACGTAATCGGGTCCATGTCAAGGAAGAGTTACACATAAATGATGTTGTCAAGAAAAGGGTTTAATGATAATAATAATCTATATTACAACACATGTCTGATTCTTGCTGAAGTCATTTTTATGGTAGCAACGAACTGATTAATAAATTTTCGCTTTCACTGCACCTTTTTAAACATCTAAACCTCGCACGATTTCAATTTCTACACCATCGAATAGAAAAAAAATGCAATTTCTTTGAAAACTGTATTTGAATTTCCTGATTTATGATTTTTAGAATAATTTCCAAGCATGAATTAATTTTAAATCTATCTCTATCACGTGCAGTTTGATTGTGAAAGATTAATCCGTTTGCATTTAAAACAATATAAATAGTTACGCATTTATTTCCGGCTAATATTACAGGACGAAATTAAAACTTCATGAAAATATAAATATAAATAATAATATAATATAAATAAAACACAAATTTAACAGACATGTTCTCGAACTGCACGCTTAAGCAGTTAAAATTTTTAGAATAAAAAATCTACAGTTAGCAGCGAAATCTTGGACGATTCCTTTGGCCATTAACTCCTGGCACATAACAAAAGGATAATACAAAAGTATCAATACAAAAGTAAATAACAATAGTATACAAAAGTATCTATTACAAAAGTATAATACAAAAGTATCGCTATATTCAATTTCGAAATTTTATTTGAATATATTATTGATATTTTTGTTATATAAATTCTTTTTTACGTTGTTAATGAATCAGTTTATATATATATATATATATATATATATATATATATATATATATATATATATATATACATATTAAATATGAAAAATCTATTAGAATTAGGAAAAAAAATGGTTTTCGCCTATGTTCTGTAACCCGGGAAGCCCGGGTTCGATTCCCTAGTACATATAAAAGTCGTTCTTATACAAATTTACAGTTTTTGTCCGATTGGAACAAAACTTGATGTACACATGTTTTAGAACACGAGTAAAATTACTGTCAACTTTGAAAATTAGTCAGACCATCCTCTACCACTTTTTTCAAACATCTCCCATAGTTTATCATTACAGAAATCTTTTTTTTTTTTTTCAATTTTTAATGCATTATTTTCTTCCTGTTGCCACACTCTACAAAAAAAAGTACAAAAATTTAAAAACAAATGATAACACGTTTTTATTTTTATAAGTCAATAAAAATTCAGACTCACTCGCTATATTTTTTAATTTCCGAAATTAAAGTGATTCTCAGAAGAAAATGCGCATTTTGTTTCTATATAAATAGAAAAGGATAAATTTAAATTCTATATACAGGGTGATTAGAAAATGAGTATACATTTGAAAATTAATAATTCACGGAATAATGTAGGTACAGAGGTAAAAATTGACACACATGCTTGGAATGACATGTGGTTTTATTGTAACCACACAAAAAAAGATTTAAAAAAAAAGGCTGACAGATGGCACTGAACAGCAAAACGTCAGTGACTCTGCCTGAAAATCGTGTATAAAAGGAGCTGTAATGAGAGAGAGAATCAGATGCACCAGCAATCGCGGCATGTTGACGTTACCAGAAAAGGCAATGTTAGTGAAGCTCTACTATCAAAATGGGGAATATGCCGCGATCGACCGACATCAATAGGCATGCTAAAAGACAACATCCAACGCCAATTTCTCACCATAACTACAGATATGCTGCACAGTGCTGTGCACAACATTGTCCCTCGGCTACAGCTATTGTTGCGGGATGACGGTGGACATGTTGAGCATTCGTTCTGAAGAACATCGTCTTTGCTTTGTCATAATTTGTTATGCTAATTATTGCTTTTCTTATCACACGAAGCGCCATCTGTCGGCCATTTTATGAACTTTTTTCTGGATACAATAAAACCCCATGTCATTCCAAGCATGTGTGTCAATTTTTACCTCTCTACCTACATTATTCCGTGAATTATTAATTTTTCAAATGTATACTCATTTTCTGATCACCCTGTATATAATAGCCATTCTTGTTATGTTTGTTACATATACAAATCTACACTTTTTGTCCGATTTAATTTCCGAAATTAAAGTGATTCTAAGAAGAAAAGGCGCATTTTGTTTCTATATAAATAGAAAACGATAAACATAAATACGTTAAAATGATGTAGTACCTTAATTTAAATTTATTTGCAGCTATTGTTATCTACTTTAATACAGACGTTTCAATTTCAAGAAAACAATTTAGTAAAAAATACATATAATTTAACAAATTACAATAACCATTGGAAAAATGTTACGAAAGCTTAAAAAAAAAAATTACTGTACATTCGTGTTATAGCTTCCCCCAAAGTTATGATTATGCCAATGTTTCTGTTATAATTTTGCCAAAATTATCGCAAAGCTTATATATGCATCCTATACACGCATATATATATATTCCAAACACTTTTATATGTGCCATATACGTCATTATACACATTATTTACGTCTTATATGTCGTATATACATCATATACACATGTTATATATATACATCAGATATGCACATACGTCAAAGACCTTTATTTTTCATATCTGATAATTTGCATCTATCCTTTTTGTAATGATTTTATGCATTTCTATTGCCTATTCAAAGAAATATTCTTCTAAAGTTACAGAATTTCGTTAAAAACGCTTAAAAAATTCTTCTAAAGTTACAGAACTTCGTTAAAAACGGTTAAAATAGCAAAATGCGTCCATTCTCGACTGAAAGCAACAACCATTTTCCCAATAGGTAAAAAAGCTAGGCAGGACGTCACTATCTAATAAAAGTTTTCATTTTGATTTCAAATTGAGTCCAAGTAATCGTCTGCTATGTTTTATACCTTCTTTGGTTGTATTATACAGCTGTATCTTATAGCTAGACATTATACTGCTGTTTTATTGATTTAAAAGGAGTGGTAACATTTTCTTCGATTTATATTAAAGAGAGGGTCATTTCTTTCGTTTTTCAACAAAAAATTTACGACTAAAAATATATATAAAATTGACATGACTTTCATCTAATCATTATAGATTTAATTTTTATTAATGAAAATTTAAGTTTCAATTTTAAAATGATGTTTTATTATGAGTGAAAAGTCTTGATTTTCTGAAATTAACGTTTTATTATTATCTATAAAGTAAATAGGCTTACCCACAACTATGTTTAAGCCATACGAAATAAATTTTTGTAATGTTACTGTAGTGGTTCGCTTTATGTATTTCAGACCCAACTTAAAAGTAAAAATTAAGATACTCCTGAATATCATTTTTACTAATTCCATGTTTCCGTTATTTTATTTTTGCTGTTAAAATTATCAGCACGCTATTTAATGAAATGTGGCAACTTTCCAGTTTTATAGTCTTTTTAGAATAAAAAAATAAAATGTTTTCTTTAGTGATATTGATTTTGGTGTAATTAATAAGTGGTGTTAAAACATTTAAAACTATTAAATTAATATATTTTGAACACTTCTTCTAATATGAGAGGATTCCATATTTTCTTTCTTTATTTAAGTTTTAATTTAATTTGGCAATTTAGTTATGGAATATTACACGTAAACCAACAAATGCAGAATTATTTGCATTGTTTTAAGAGTAAACCAGTTAATGTTTTGTAATTGAGTCACACACAGATTTAAAAATATCCAGTCTTGAAAATTACTTTAAAATCCATAAAACATCAGTAAATTGAGATTCGCTTGTCAAACAAATAACATTGAAAGTACATTTTTTTATTCAACCGTATAAAAATTGAATGTTCTATGTTTAGAAGTAAATGTCTTTACTTTATAAAGATCAAATAAGTTAATCTTTCGTAATTGGATTGGACACAGATTAAAAAATATACATGCTTTAAAATTATTTTAAAATCCATAAAAAATCAGTAAATTGAGATAAACTTTTCAAACTACATTTGAAAGTGCATTTTGTTTCTTAATTGACAGTTTAAAAAATGAAATTATGCGATATTTAGTAATTACAAAAATGCAGTACAAGCAAAATTTAATGATTAGGTTGTTGCTACCGTCAATATGATGTCGACATTACTCACGGATATGTTTTGGTTTCTTTAGTGATATTGATTTTGGTGTAATTAATAAGTGGTGTTAAAACATTTAAAACTATTAAATTAATATATTTTGAACACTTCTTCTAATATGAGAGGATTCCATATTTTCTTTCTTTATTTAAGTTTTAATTTAATTTGGCAATTTAGTTATGGAATATTACACGTAAACTAACAAATGCAGAATTATTTGCATTGTTTTAAGAGTAAACCAGTTAATGTTTTGTAATTGAGTCACACGCAGATTTAAAAATATCCAGTCTTGAAAATTACTTTAAAATCCATAAAACATCAGTAAATTGAGATTCGCTTGTCAAACAAATAACATTGAAAGTACATTTTTTTATTCAACCGTATAAAAATTGAATGTTCTATGTTTAAAAGTAAATGTCTTTACTTTATAAAGATCAAATAAGTTAATCTTTCGTAATTGGATTGGACACAGATTAAAAAATATACATGCTTTAAAATTATTTTAAAATCCATAAAAAATCAGTAAATTGAGATAAACTTTTCAAACTACATTTGAAAGTGCATTTTGTTTCTTAATTGACAGTTTAAAAAATGAAATTATGCGATATTTAGTAATTACAAAAATGCAGTACAAGCAAAATTTAATGATTAGGTTGTTGCTACCGTCAATATGATGTCGACATTACTCACGGATATGTTTTGGTTTTATAATACTAGGGGGCTCTGCCCCTTGCTCGCTACGCTCACGAACCCCCGTTCTGATTTCACAGCCTCTTAAAAACCTGGTAATGTATCCTGTTTTAAAAAGATGATGATGATAATGACATCATGAACGGCGACTTTCTTCTGTAATCAGGTTATAATGCTTTTTCATTTAACTGGTTATAATGCTTTTTCATTAAATTCATCTTTTTTATTTTTAATATTCATGTGTAAACATAATTTTTATGACGTAATTTTCTTTATTTCCTGCTTTCAACACATGATCATTTAATTATTATTTTAAACTTTCATTGTTGTTTTTAATAGTCTCGCGCAAATACATTTTTTATTTGAGATAAAACATAATCCTTTGCACTTATTTAGAAATTGGCAACAATATAAAAAAAATGACTTTTTCAATAAAAGATTTTTTTACTCGATTTTTAAGGATTTTTTGAGTTTTTATTGTCCGACCATGATAATTTTTTGAAATTCTGAAAGCTTGTTATATTTCGGGTCTGGTGGTACGATTTTCGAATCCGTAGGATGGCTAGAAAAAAGTAATAGCTCCTCAAAAAAGTCTCTAGTAAAAAAGCGATGACAATAACCCGGAATACCTATGCAGAATTTGATAGGTCCATTTCGTTTTTGGCTCAGTTCCAGATTACTTTTTTTTTTAAATGTAGAAGGATAGATAGATGCCACATGAAAGCAAATTTCACAAAATGTTACAACTTTTTTTTTTTTTTTTTTTTTTTTTTTTTTATTGTCAGGAAAATTGTATATTTTTCTATTGTATGCACAAAGAAAACGGGCAGTCTCATTTATAAAGCTGAGAAATTTTACTCTGGTTGATTCAAAGTAACGCTATTTTTTCTAATTGTCTTTTTTATCGATTTATGGCCGAGAATGCACAAATCATATTGTTGTCATTGTTATTGTATTTTAATTTATGTTAACCCGGGCAAAGCCGGGTGGTTCTGCTAGTAATAAATATAAATCCATCAAAAAACTTGTAGGTTGCATTTCACAATTTTTTCGAATATTAATTTCATAATTCATATTATAAAAATTACAAATTTAACGTATTTATATTTGTGTTTTGTAGTATTATTACCAAAAAAAAAAAAAAAATAGCACATTAGGATTATAATTTCAGGAAATATTAATAAAAATATGAAAATGCAATTTAACATAAATATTCAAAATTTAGAACTTTTAATATTTCAAATAAACTTATCATCCAAATGACTTAAAATTTTGTATCTAGGCATAGTTTTAACCGAAGATTGGGCTGATTATTCGGTTTGTAGATTATTCGTGCTCACTCCGGACTAAAAAAAAAGCAAAGAGAAATTATCATGCATGTAAAATCGATGTGGGATAGAATCTTGTCCGGTTTAGCTGATAGTATTGTGAAATGCGTAGAGGTCAAATCGAACGTTCTGGAACCTGTTTGACGGGGTAGGGTTGAAGGGAGTGGGGGGGCGGGTTCAGAACGTTGTACATTCAACATTCCGATCCCTCCCATCCTCGTTTGTACATCCACCATTCAGGCCGTTCGTGCACGTGCAGCCTTTCAGCTGGCCTCTGTCACTTTCGCCCGTGTTCCTTTAGTTTTTGCATCTTCTTTATCTTCAGTTAGTAGCGTAAAATTTTTTACTGGTAAAAATGATTGGTGTGAAACGAAAACTAAATGTTAAACAAAATTAGAAATCCTTTAAAAACTTGATAATGAAGGATCAGCTAGCAAATTAGCAAATGATTATCAAATTGAAGTACAATCTGTACATAATATGAAAAAGAACAAAGAAAAACTATTCTACCTGATTCTGAAGCCTTTACACAGTGTGTGTTAGTAACGTAAAGAAGACATGGGATATCTCCTTGTCTATCCTCATTTTCTGTCTGAAATCTTTAAGAATTACTGGAAAACAGAACTCGTGTCTTTCTGCCATAGTTGTACAATGATATTATAAAAGAATAAGAGTTGTGACATTTGCCGATTTCTGCCAGTGATTAGTTATAAATAACAATATTTTAAACATAATTTAAGGGACAAGAAAATCGCAAAACGTTGTCATGAGGGAATATTTAAGATCAATACATATTTCTATGTAAGAAAAGATTTTTAAATAAGAAAATTATTCTTGAAACAATTTTAAAATGTTATCAACAATTTTCCTTCGCGTACTTTTGGTTTCAGGCTTGGGCTCTGATGACAATTTTTTTTTTGTGCGCAGATTTCAAATAGTCGGTCTCGGGCTTAGGAAAAAAAAATCATGAACTCATATGTAACATTTACGAGTTAAACCGTTGCCAATAAATACATATATTAAAAAATAAATTCTTACCTTGCAGTCTGAACAGAAAACAGTATACGTTAATTGTTTTCAACGTAGAATCGAAATCATAGAGAGATTTTTTTCTCATTATCAGTTTAGAGATAACATACAAATGGGTTCTAGAACACATGATGTTTCATTGTGATGCTCCTGATTTGATACTTATCTAATCAGAGTAGCAGTGGAAGGTTCAATAAGTTTCGATTTCTATTCGCTTGAAAAGTGCAAAATACAATCGAATTCTGATAATACGGAAGAAAGAGATGTCTAAAAGTCCTCGTATTAACGGTTATTCATTATACCCATGAAGACAATATAAATCTTAAAAATACATTCATAATTAAACTAATTGCTCTAATCATCACGATTTTTTTTAATTAATTTAATATCTTAAAGTTAACATAATATAGTCAGTCTTGGAGTCTTTAAAAAATAAATAAAATCACACTACTGAAGTCAAATCCTCTAACAAACTAGTAATTCCAAAGGGCATGAATAATGCATCAGGATGTAACTGCTCACTTCCAATTTTTCCAGAAAAACTCGGCAAACATTTCAACTGCCAGTGTAATTTTCGAGCTATTGATTTCACATATCCATTTATTTTTAACAGTGGAATAAGAAGCATAAAAAGGCCGGTTAATATGGCCCAAAATGTAGATTTAAAAAAAGAAACGAATAAAGGTTTTCTTCTATGCTCCTTCCTTTCTTCGGCTCAGTTCTAAATCTTACAAAGTGGTAGGCTTAAAAAGTCTATCTTTTCTTTCTTAGAAGACTTCAGGACATTCTTTTGGATTGACAATAGAGGGATCCTTAAAGATTGAAATTCTCTCTAGTAAAACAGATAAATTACTATAATTTGACAGACAGTTGCAGTGGCGTAGCCAAGGAAGGGGTCCAAATGCTCTGGATACCAGAAATATCGTAACGTTTTCTGAGATTTGATTATCGCAGAAAGTTCTCGATCAGATAAGCGATAAGGCAAAGAAAACTTTATAAAATTAATGGTATCCAGAGCATCTGGACCTCCACCCTGGCTACGCCACAGGACAGTTGTAATGTATAAATGTTATCACTGACAGAGAACAGTGTTCGATAAGAAAGTGATTTCTTCCTTATTTCTACCGTACTTTTTCATAAAATCACATTGAAATAAACACATGTTTTGCTCATGACATACGTTCGTTGCTATTAACCATGTTTCTGCTTTTGTAGCTCATAAAAAGCATGCAAATCTTAATATAGTTAAAATGATGAACCATTCTTAACTTGCAAATTGCTCGTTTTAACTGAGTTCTTGTTTTGGCCGTGCTCGTATTAAACGAGTTCGACTGTATTTGTTGAACACGATCTGAAATTAACTGAATGAGATAAAAAGATATTTCCAAATTTAATCATCCTTGTTAACTAAAATAACAGATTACACAAAAATACATTTAAAGTAACTCTTCCACCATAATAATAATATTTTTAGAATAACAAAGAAACTCGCTCTTAATGAAGACACTCGATTTGCTTAAAAAAAATTGATGCCAAGTTAACATTTTTATTTAATTTACATATGAATCCTGCGCGAGACCCGAAACCAAACTTTCGATTTAAAGTGAACGCAAAACTCGACGCAAATCCTACCCCCCCCCCTAAAGAAAAAAAAAAGGCGTGTTTCTAAAATTTAACCTGAACCCGAAATACTTAAGGAGGTACTTCAAAAATAATTTCCCCCCGCTCTATAACACCAGACTTTCTGACATTTGCAGACTCATTTTTAAACACAAAAGCATGGTTCTTGCAGGCCTGAAATATTGAAGCTATTTGGAATCAAATGGATCTTTTCCATTTTTTTTTTTCATAAATGAATTACTTATCCAGCTATAACTGATTGATGTCACCTGTTGACAGGTTTTCTTTTTTCCTTCAGTTTAAAATGCTGAATTTTACGGTATTTTCTGCAAGATCTTCTGCTTTTACCAAAAAATGAAAAACACATTTCGATTACATAGTTTCTGAATAAGAACACCTGCCAATTTAATGAATTTTCGAACAAAAATTAATTCAGAAATGTGTTAGAAAGTAGCTCTTTTGTATTTGAAAAGAGCCTTAACTGGGCTCTACTCAGTGGCTCAGGCACCTGATAACACCAAGTTAACCCTTAACTATCATCACAGAAATTATCGCATTATTACTGTAAACTGTCTCTGAGATTGCTTGAACGAATGATGAACAGAAGGTTAGATTAACTCATAAGATACTATTTGTGTATGAACTTTATGTAGAGGACTATTATAATTCAAATTCACTTATTCAGAAATCTCTAGTGATAGTAGTAGTGCTCCAAACGAAACAAAACTGCACTAGTATATATATATATATATATAAACTTTCAGTTTAAGTATATATTATATAGTTAAACTGAAAGTTGCAAATTAAACTGTGGACTGAAAAAAGCAGCTGTTTGTGAGACTGCTAAGAGCAATTAAGGGGTATGACAAAAATCACTATCCCATCAAAAAGTCACAATTAAAAAATGCAGCCAAGTCTCGTGACTAGTGTTCCCATTTGATGTTTTTCAAAAGCCGCTGCACCCTGTGTCCTTTTAGACATGGTAAAAGCCCCTTTTCCCAGTAGCTTCTTTGCGTCATCTCAGGGTTGTGCAAAGGGGGACCTTCGCCCCAGGTGCGGAAATTGAGGGGGCACAAAAATTCATACCAACAAAAGCTTTATTTATTTATTAATTTTTTGGCAGTCTATCATTGTCCGGGAATTTCTCTCATGGTGATTTCTTCAGGGCTAGCACTAGGATTTTTCAAAATTTTAGGGAGGAATTTTAGGAATTTTTTTCCAAATTTTAGGAAAATTTTAGGGGCATTTGCGATATTTTTAACATTACAAGTATGTAATAACAGTATTTTCGTGCTAGTCAGGCACATGTCGTACACCGCCAAAGAATATTCCCATCATTCCAATGAATTTAGCCCTTGTTCCATGTGCTTGTGTTGTTTGTTCTGAATGAGGGCATTTAAATTTGTACAATAACTGGCTTCATATTACAAACCGTTTTGACAGCTTATGCTTACTGCAATTATATTAATTAGAATTTTGAATTCCTGGATCGTTGAGCCTAACCAGAAGGAATGCTCTCTTTCTCTCTCTTTTGGATGTTCTCGGTGAACCTAGAGAACAAGAGGCAGGAAGCAGGGGTGATTATGAGAAAAAAAAAATTCTGAAGCTAACAAAATAACTTCTGAAAGGTTTTTTTCACACTTCTTTGTCGAAATTTGAATTTTTTCGCGATTCTTTCATGAAATTTGCCTTATTTGCACGATGTATTGACAAAATTCCATGTCTTTTTCGTGATCTTTTGACGGAATTAACGTTTTCTTTCGATAATTTTTGTCGGAATTAACGTTTTCTTTCGCAACCTTTTGACAGAATTTGCTTTTTTTCGCGACCTTTTGACAGAATTTGCTTTTTTTCGCGACCTTTTGACGGACTTCGCGTTTTTCCGTGATCCTTTGATGAAATTTGTATTTTTTTGCGATCGTTTGACTAATTTCGCCTGATATGCACGATTGATTGACAAAACTTCGCGATCCTTCAACGAAATTGGCGTTTTTTCCACAATTTTTTGATGAAATTGGAGGGGTTTTTCACGATTTTTTTTAATCGAAATTCACGTTTATTCCACGATCTTTTTAAGAAATTCTAGTTTTTTTTTTCCGTGATGTTTTTTAAAAATTTACGATCCTTTGAAGAAATTAGTGTTTGTCGCGATCCTTAGATGAACTTTGAGTTTTTTTTCAGGATTGTTTGTCGAAATTAGCTTTTTTCCCCCCACGATATCCTTGGATGAAATTTAAATTCCCCCCCCTATTCTTTGTCAAAATTTGCTTTTTTCCGCAATCTTTTGATGAAATTTGTATTGTTTTAGCAATCTTGACGAAATTTGCGTTAATTTAGCAATCTTTTGACAAATTTTGCATTTTTTCAGTGATCTTTTGACAAAATATGTGTCTTTTTCGGTGGCCATTTGTCGAAATTTGCGATATTTTTCGGTGAAATTTTGTCGATCTCGAATTTTTAGGAACAAGAAGAAAATTTTAGGAGAATTTTAGGAATTTTAGGGGATAAAATAATAGTTAGGAAATTTAGGAATTTTAGGGGGAATGCTAGCCCTGTTTCTTTTTCTTTCTCAAAACATGATTTCTCTAATAAATAAGTGCAATTTCTTAAAATTTTCTCTGATGTTATTTAGTTGTTAGGAATTTCTGAATTAAAATTAACCTTTTAAATTTCCAAAAAACGGGAAATATTTATTCAAGGGAATTTATTTCTGTTTTTGCACTTGATAAATTTTAGAAGGAGTGTGTGTATGGAGGGGAGGGGCACCAACTGAAACTGCTCCGGGCGAAAATTTTAATTCACACGGTCCTGCATTCTCTATTTTTGTTTTCAAAATATTTGTGTTTTTCCTCTCTTACCGCCCTCATCCCTCCCCCCCTTTCTACCCAGAAATCACATGGCCTTTGAAAACAGAAGTTCTGTTGGTTCTAATTGACTCATGTGTTGTAAGTTCTGTATTAGGGATGCACAACCTGTGGCCCGCGATCGGATTACTGGCGGCCCACGGATAAAATTCGCCGATCGGACGCGAAAAAATCGCGAATTTTGCCGATCGGGTTCGTAAAAATCGCGAATTTTGTCAATTTTCGCCGATCGGATGCGTAAAAATCGCGAATTTTGCCGATTGTACATGTAAAAATCGTGAATTTTTCAGATCGGATGCGTATAAATCGTGAATTTTGTCGATCGGGTGTGCATAAATCGTAAATTTCGCCTGCGTAAAAATCGCGAATTTTGCCGATCAAGTGCGTAAAAATCGCAAATTTTGCCGATCGGGCCCATAAAAATCGCGAATTTTGCCGATTGGGTGCGGATAAATCGTAAATATCGCCAATCGTCTGCGTAAAAATCGCGAATTTTGGCGATCAGGTGCGTATAAATCGCAAATTTTGCCGACCGTCTACGTAAAAATCGCAAATTTTGTCGATCGGGTGCATAAAAATCGCGAATTTTACCAATCGGGCGCATAAAAATCGCGAATTTTGCTAATTGGGTACGTATAAATCGCGAATTTTGTCGATCGGGAGCGTATAAATCGTAAATTTCGCAGATCGTCTGCGTAAAAATCGCAAATTTTGCCGATCGGGTGCGAAAAATTAGCTAATTTCGTCGATCGGGTGCAAAAAAAAAAAAACACAAATTTCGCCGATCATGTGTGAAAACAATCTTAAATTTTGCAGATCGGACGCGAAAAAATCACGAATTTTGCCGATCAGGTGCGTATAAATCGCAAGTTTCACCGATCGGGCGCATAAAAATCTTGAATTTCGTCAATCACTAGGAAAAAACTGCGAATATTGTCAATCGCGTGTGGGAAAAAAAAAATGTAAGTTTTTTCCATCCTTGCCAACTGAATTGGGTTATGCTGACTAAGGAGGTGGTTGAGATAGGAGGCTAACCATACTTTTAAAATTAGCATTTTTATGAACTTTTAGGGCGATTCATCTCCTCCTTCCCCGAAACCAAATTTTGTCCACACTACGGATGTTGGCTCTCGACAATCCGGTCATTTTTGTGACTGGCCCTCCTCTTATGAAGGTTGTGCCCCCCTACTTGATATCCACGTTTTATGACTGAATATGTTAAGAAGTACAATTTAGAATAATGTATGTTTCTCCTCCTCCCCACCTTCATTCATGAAAGCACAATTTTTTTTCGGCACTGGAAACCTTTAAAGTAAATTTACTCCTTCAAAAATAGTCAAGGAGTATTTTCACTCTTTGAAAATAATCTTAGCTATATCTCTTTTATAAATACAAACGTAAACTGTTGATATATCCTTGCCAACAGAACTGAATATGTTGACTGGGAAGGAAGGAACCTAGGGGACTAAAACTATCCTTCCAAAATTGATGTTTTTTTAAAAATCTGATTGTAGACTTGGATTCCCCCCCCCCCCCTCACACTTCCTTGAAACAAAATTATCTCTGTGCTACAGATGGTGTCCCTTCGCTTAAAAAGGTTGTGCACCCCTATTCTATACCAATGTAAAAAATCAAGTGCAGCAATTGCATATTGTGTTTTCAAATTGCAATATGCATTTTCCATTTCAAAATCATCCCAGAACAGCACATTTCTATAAGTGAAATATTAAAAAAAATGAGTTATTTTAATCAGATTATTTTAGGAGATTCTTAAAATTACAGTCATGATTTCAGCTTACTTTGATAATATAGTGAATCCAGATGGTGCCCCCCCCCCCCCCCCCCCCTCCTTGAAATGTTCTCCTGGAAATTTAGGACTTAATACTTATTAGTGATTTAGAGTTTAAATTCCCATTCCTCAGAACTGACAAATGATAAATCAAATGAGAAGTGTCCTTTCACTCAACAGAATGCGCCCATTGGTCATTCATAATTTTTATTGAATTTTAATGGCTAGACTATGCAATCATTACACAATTTATATAAATCAAACCCCTTTACCTAATATAAGTGCCCTTTTCAGGAAATCCCCCCTGCTTTTTTAAAAAGAAATGTGAACACTACTCATGACCCTTTTACCGTAAAAAGTTCTGAGATCGTGTAAAGCCAAGTTTATTAACTCTGAAATTTTCATTCACAAATTCATCCTAGTCTCTAGATTTTTAGTTAAAGATTATTTGTTGACTTGGCAATTACGCAGCAAGAGAATGGGATGGCTATTGCTTACATATTAATAATCGAGTTTATGGTAAAGATACCATACATATTCATTTCAAAATTAAATAAATCTATATTTTAAGTATTTTATTAAATATATTTTCCCTTTTCTGCATTATCATAATTTATATACATTCCCTGTTGTTAAAACGCGCACCCTTTTATCCTTCTCTTTCAACGAAAACTTTGTCAAAATCATACATATTGTTTTTAAATTATCATTAACGTACTTTATTCGGCCTCCCACATATCAATGTAAATGAAATTATACAAGACATAAAATGTTTCCTTTCTCATGGTCAGTTTTGACTCCATAAGGCATCCAGATGTTCATTCCGTCTTGCTGGCGCCCTTACAACATTCTTCCAAAATATCTTTCTTACCATTTTCCCAAAACAATAAAACAGTAAAATTCTAAATCATTCTCTTTTAGCCAAAGTGCACTCTTCGCCAAAATAGATTTCCCTACCACTGACGTCAGTTATGAAGTTGATATGATGTATATGTAACGGTTACACCATCCCACGCAAAAATGCAATTATCTTGGCTCAAAATGTAAATCGCTTGGCGTGTTTTTCTAGCGCACGCTTTCATATCTGGAGACACACTTTGCCTCTGACCACCAACGGTTAAACATCCAAAAAAAGTTGTTCTCGCCCCCTGTGCTGACATAGGAGATATTCAAATTCTTCATCCACGCCCAAAAATGCAAAGTAAAAATGCATCTTCAACATTTCTTTGATTTTCCAAGAAGGATGTCACCTTGTGCTATTTCTCAAAGTGCCGCATCATATAATATGTGTGATATGATGTTTATGGATAAATTGTCAAGTTTGTGACATCATTTTCATTAAAGAAACTTTGCTAAACTCTGTTTCCTTTCCAATATCTACAAAACATCCAGTTCGACCCTAGGAATACGACGCCACTCAGTTATTGCCAACACAACGAAAAATGTCCTACTTGTTCATCTGCGAACTTGCATAATTTTGTCTGCAATCAATATTTACAATAGAACACATCTCCTCGTCTACCCTGTCTGTCGCTCCTTGTCGCGTAGGAACGCTGGTTCCAGCGACAGACCCTGTATTAATTTTTTTTTTTTTTTAATGTCTTTAGTTCCTGCCACCTGTCGCGTGGGGCTTAGCCCGGCAGGACCAGCCATTGGCGAAGCTTGTACTGCTACGTTTAATCCCTGCGTGCCGGGGAAGACATTAAATGCTCAACGGCTGGGTTCGCCCTCAGCCGAGTGGTCTTCCTCAGGCATTAAAATTTAAATTAAAATAGAACACATCTTCGACATAATGCAAGGTATTTCTCCCAAAGTCAACATAACCTTGTTGACAGGGTTTATTAATAAAATATTGTATAAAATAGTATTTATATGAGCATTGAACATCATATGTATTTGTAACGTGAACTTAATTTTATATAATACTGTAAGCCCATCTGCGAAACCTCTTCTACGGTTAAGCTGGATGTTTAGAGTTTTGGGTGGTTTTCTTCCCATGTAACATGAATACATGCCAAACAACCCCTTTTAGAAAAACCCTCCTTTATGCTTTTATTCCTCGTATTCATAATTAGGTTTAATAAAATAATCCCATCCCATCCCATAGTAAAGTGTAATAACTTCCTTGTGCTGCATAGTTGCCAAGTCACAAAATAATCTTTTAATGAAAGATCTAGAGACTAGGAGGGATTTGTGGATGAAAATTTCAGAGTTAATAAGAGAAAAACTTGACTTTACATGATCTCAGAACTTTTTACGGTAAAAGGGTCACGAGACTTGGCTGCATTTTTTACATGTGACGTTTTTGATAGGATTTTACTTCTTTTTGAAAGCAATCCTCATTTTCTTGACTTTGGGCTCTTTTTGGACATCATCCACTGATTTTCGCCAAGCCCTGTCATTATTTGTAGGACCAAAAAATTGGAACTTTTAGTTCCATTTGAAAAGTCCTCTAGATAAAAAGAAATTTCAAGTTCCTAAGCAAGCACTAAGTTATGATGGAGGGTGAGTCAAGAGTACTCTCAATTGCTACCAGGAAAGATGCTACTGATCTGAGGTATTACTCGCAGCCCTAGATAGTTGATATTTGACATAAAAGTACTGTTTAGGATAAAAATAAAAACAAAATTTAAAATTCTGGAAAATACCAACAAATCAAACTTTTTTGCGAATTTTTGTTATTTTTCAATTTTTTCTTATTTTGTATCCTAAATACTACTTTTATTCCACATTTCAAGTTTCTAGCGCTACAAAATCTAATTATTTTAAAATTTTCAATTTTATTTTAATTTTTTCTTATTCTAAAAATTCTAAACACTACCTTTATGCTGAATTTTAAGCTTCTAAGGAAAAACGAACAAATTATTTTTATTTTTTCGAATTTTTCAAGTGAAATTTTTTTCTTAATTTTCATCCTAAATACTACCTTTATTCCGAATTCCAAGTTTCTAGTGCTACAAAATCGAATTATTTTCAAATTTTTGATTTTATTTTTATTTTTATTGTGTTTTTAATTTTTCCTTATTCTGAATCCTAAACACTACCTTTAGACCAAATTTTAAGTTTCTAAGTCCAAGAGATCGAATTATTTTCAAATTTTTGACTTTATTTTCGATTTTTATTGTGATTTTAATTTTTTCTTCTTCTGAATCCTAAACACTACCTTTATGCTGAAGTTTAAGTTTCAAAGTCTAAAAGATCAAATTATTTTCATTTTTTCAAATTTTTCAAAATTTTCTGAATTTTTTTCTTTGTATTCTGAATGTACCTTTATTCCAAAGTTCAAGTTTCTAGGGCTACAGAATTGAATTATTTTCAAATTTTTTATTTTAAAACAGTCGTGTATTCTAAGGTTTCCATCTTCAGTAATAAAAGATTTACTCAGCAGCTATGTTCTGCTAAGATTTCTACTATAGGTGCAGATTCACAGCCGCCAGTCGCGACTAAATTTTTTGCTGTGGCCACTAACTTTCGGTGTTTAAGTCGCCATGCGATTTAAAAGTAATCCATTTCTTTTATTCCCAGTCCCCATCGTGAAATGTTGATATTTTTTTTAAAGATTAAGACCAAAACACACACATTATTGTTATCTTTTAATAACATTTCAGAATGATCTGTTTAACACAGCAAACTATTAAATATATTCGAATAGCAATGTTATTCGTAACATCTGATAATTTTATTTTACATAGACTGATTTAAATATATATATATATATAAACAAATGTTTGAAGTGTGTTTTTATTTTTATAGTGCAAAATATTCTCACAAATTCAGATTTTCTTTCATATGTACTTTTGTCTGGCAAAATCAAAATAAGAAATATTGTTTTTCTGATATTCCCCGCTATCATGATTGCTTAGCTTATCTACATATTGTTTTTTAAACCGTACCTTGCCCAACTTTATCTTCTGACTGTACATGATTTAAGATTTAATTAATATTCAAATTTTGTTGTACATGTGTTTATATTAAATAAATTACTTTACACTTTGAATTAATTATTATTATTTATTTTTTTTAGTTTTTTACCCTATATAAACACTATTGTTTTTATGCATTTGTTTTACAATTGTGGCCACTGGTTTTTTTGGGTTTAGGAGCCAGTGACTCCTTCCAAATGTTGGGAATCTGCACCTATAATTTCTACCAGTTATTTTATTATTGAACCCCTTTTGTGCCTTTTTAACAATGTAACCCACCCCTCTCCTGTTCAAATGATTAAAAAGAGGTGCATGTTTGTGTAATTATTTTACCTGTTTTGTGTTACTATGTTCCAGCTTGGTTTGTGAGTGTAGCTACCCCCCTCCCCTCTTTCCACCAGCTGTTTTAGCAATGATTGAATGGGATAATCGTGGCTGCAGGCCTGCTAACATTAGATTCGTTTGGAAAGATTTTTATTTAAAAATAACCATAAAATCTGGCCAAAGTGTTCGTAGCATGCTCGGTTTACACTGCAGAAGGCATTGGGTCTCCCAATTCTAGGTTTGTTTGGATCATGGAAGAAGGATATTAATATTCTTTCATGATTTGGATAGATAAAAATATAAAAACATCAGTGATGGAACACCAGGATCATCATTTTGGAGCAGCAAATCACCATTTTGGAGCAGCAAATGACTCATTTCGGAGCAGCAAAACTGTTTTTTTTTTAGCAGAAAACAACTATTATGCAGCTGCAAAATCCCTCTAACATACAAATACGAGGGTGTGAACATTGCCGAAGGCAATGAAAATCACAATGTTAGGTTTGTTTAAAAATAAAAAAACATTCAACACTGACTTTAGGTACATTTAAGGTTATTATACCGGGCCCGGGCAATAGAAATAATTTAATCTTTATTAATTTTGATAAATTTTATTGATACTTAATATCAATGCTTATTGATATGGTTAGAATTTATAATAGTAGTGATTTTGACAAAAAATACTTTAGTGTTGCTCTTTCATTTTTTACACTTTTTTTATAACTTAGGAAATAATATTCAGTAAGTTAAATATAAATGTTAATAATTAAAATAATACTAATAAAGATAAGGAAAATTCCAATTTGGAAATTTATTCTGAACACTGGGAAAATATGTTAAATTTAGACGAAATAAGTTGGTAAAACAAGGTTTTTACCAACCCAACTCTAAGAAATATTGACTTTAATAAAAATATTTTAATGAAACATTTATACACCAATTGTAACTGAAAGAGCATACATTAAAGAAATCCATCGTACAATACCCACGTTCACTGTTGCGAATTTTTATTTAGAAATTCTGAATTCATACAGAAGTTCTGAATAGTAATTTTTGCTTTATTTTATGACAGACAATCAATCAGTGATTAAATAAAGCTAAAATTACTATTCAGAATTTCTTATATGTATTCGGAATTTCTGAAATAAAAAATCTGCTAAACTGGCAACACTATGCACATTATATCTATTTTTTTTTTTAAGTATACAAAATTATTACTAATTACAATTAATATATTACTATTACTAAATAAATTACAATTGTAAAAACCTTATTAAAAAAAAGTGTGCAGTATGGTATAAAGAGTTACTTCAATGAATGGCATATAAAGTTTTTAATGAACGAATCTAAACTAAAGCAATTGAAAATACATTCTTAATTACATGCATGGTATTTAAAACACCAGAACTACTGAGGCGGGTCATCTATGACCCAAGACAGGAATTTCGCTCGTATCACTGCTGTTTTTAAAAGTAAAAATTTGAAATTGCTTGACTTTTCCTAAACATACAGTGTAGGTGAAAATTAGCGGTTGCCACTCGCCAAGTGGCGATTAAAAAATCTGTTACCGATTGGCAATTGAAATACACCATTTTTCATGGAAATATGCATCTCTACATTGATTACATGTAATTAGAGAACTGGTTAATTCTTTTTCTTACCAGATGCAAACAGATTTCAATGACTTAGCTGTATTTTCAATATTTCGGCTTTTTCTCATGTGCTCTGACGTGCATGTTATGATTACTCTTTAGTTGGATTATTTTTTTCAAGAAATACAGTTTTATTCTGCAAAATATATTCATCAGCTTTGATTCCACATGCATTTTAAGTCATTTATTCCTTTTTTCCCACCAAACACAAGCAGATTTTAAGGACATTTCAGTATCTTCAATATTTCGACTCCTGCCACATGCTCACCAGGTTGATTATTTTTCTTCAAAAGATACTGTTTAATCATGCGAAATACACTCATACTCATACAATAGGTATAAAACTCTTATAGAAAAATATGTTTATATACAACGATTATAATTTATCTAGATGTCAAGAAAGTTTGAAACATAATAGTGGCCACTAATCAAACTGAGTCTACCGGCCACTGGCTACTAAATAAATTTCCCAGTTTTCCCCTATAACATACATCATAATGCCTACGAATTTAGTTGAAAACCAACAAATAATATTTTTATCTACAGGTTTGTATACCTAGAATCACCATGTGCAAAATATAACTACAAAATCATGGAGCTATATATATTAAATATTTATTCAGTTTTAATATCTTATTAATCTGTAGGAAAATTATTATGGAATTCAAATTGATAATTAAATGCATGTTATTCGAGAGATTTTCTTATTTTACATTTCATAGGAGCTGTCAAAATCTCAAAGTATCTATTCTGAAATTAAAAATTTAATTTTTCTTCGATCGTATCTGATCATAATATTTCATATTATGTAATATTCTAGAAGATAAATTTTATTAATCATTGTATTAAACACCAAACCTGATTGTGTGTCTGTTTCTCCCATACGAAACAAGAATAACATCACTAACGTTCATGGGTCAGCTTTGACTCACCCAAGTAGTTCTAGGTATACAAGAAACACGGTAGTTCTAATGTTAATTGTTAATTCCACAGTTAAAAATGAGAAATTAGACACATTCGGTGATCAGCAGACTTGTATAAAACCAAAAACTTTCTGTGCACATAAATATTGAGTCAAAAACTTTCTGCAAATTAATTTAATGTTTAATAACATTGCGTGTTATATTATTTTGATGATATAAATTAAAAACAGTTGTTTCAAATATTTACCATTTAAAATTAATTAATATGAATTAAAGAATAATTGGTTAAAAATAATAATAAAGCCGAAAGTCCATGATAGGAAGAATTGAATTCTTATCAATTATTTTATCAATGCATTTAGAAACAACCCAATCCTTAATATTTTGACATCATCGCAAGCGTCTGTAATGTTACAATGTTTTGCATCTATAAATTTTGAATTGTGCGCAAACAGTAAATAAACTGTACACAAAATTGGGGAATATTTTAAATTTTTTGGATTAAAAAAAAAAAATTATCATTTTTATTTTTATTTTCCTGCAAAGTTTTGAATTTTGCAGAAAATTTTCCATGCATAGCGTGCGTCTATATTATACAACTCTGGTGATCAGTACGATAAAAGGATTAATATGTACGAAAAATATGGACGATTTCTATTCTAGATTAATACCTCCCTCAAGTTAATTATAGAATCATGTTTTTCAAAGGATCATGGAAATGACATGAAAACAGAATTTCCACTACCACAATGCAAACAATAACAAAATAGGTAAATCAAAAGAAATCAATCTCAGAAATTAATTATCAGAATAAGATATAAGAGTTCCTAAGCAAATAACTTACTTTTTGTCTTGTGAATAAATTCTTAGCCTACGGCCACAGAAATAATCGAAGAATATACGTTATGTTACTAAAATCGTTTAGATTTGAATAATCTGTTACTTGTTTGCAAATGTAAAAGATACATGTTTGCGTTGATGGTTTATAATAAAATATTTTAAATTTTCTGGTATTCTGGAAATACTTGACCTGTGCTGCCATCTTTTGGCTATTTGTTAAAATGTAATCCTTTTGCAGCTTTGTAAGGAATGTTAAACCTTCCTTGGAGCTTAGAATACTAATTTTTTACAGCGGTGGATACAGAAATGCCCCAGTTAATCTTTTTTGTCTACCACTATTTGCAAACGATGATCTTCATGATATATATTTTTAAATAAAATTTACCAAGAATGTTATTAATTGAAAACAGTGGTAAACTGAACTGAGCTATATAGATATATAAAAATATTAATATTTTAAAATAAGACATGGACTACCTTAATATTTTCCAATAGACAGTCGTCGTTTACTATACTATCTAATATTACCTTTTCATCCCTAAAGTTAATCGGTAATATTAAAAGTTTATTCCAAGATCCGTTTACACAAAACTATCTGTTTTAAAATGATTTAAAAGATTACTTATCAGAAATAATTTATTAATTTTGATAAATTTTATTGATATTTAATATCAATACTTATTATTTTGGTTAGAATTTATAATAAGTTGCGATTTTGACAAAAAGTAAGTGCCGTTGCTCTTTTGTTTATCTATTTTTTACTTGGGAAATAATATTCTCCAAGTTAAATATAACTGTTAATAATTAAAATAATACTAACTACAAGAAAAATTGTAATTTGGAAATTTATTCTGTGCTATACTGGAAAAATATGTTAGATTTTTGACGAAATAAGCCAATAAGACACGGTTTTTACCAACCCAACTTTGGGTGAAGTATGACTTTAATAAAAACATTTTAATGTAGTATTTATACATCATTTTAAGCTGAAAGAGCTCCCATTTAAATTCATCGTTCACACAACAATTTAGATCATTTTAATTTTAAAATTTTGAATTCATATAAGAAATTATGAATGCTAATTTTTGCTTTATTTGATGACAGACATTCAGTGATTAAATAAAGTGAAAATTATTATTCAGAATTTCTGGAAAAAAAAAGTCCTTAAAATTGCAAACACTACATGTTATATCTATCTTTTAAAATATGATACTTCTCTAGTATCCCGTCAACCACTTTTCATAACAAAAAGCTATCGCCAAACTAACTCCAAATAAACGGGAGAATGTTGCCATTGGAATTGGAATATCAAAATAAATAAATAAATAAAATATAAGAATTTAAGGACACTATTGTTATTTTAATTAATGAAATAACTAATAAATCAGCAAAACATAATGAAAAATACACGCAAATGTCGAATTAAAAACCACTTGATGACATAACAAACACGTATAATGCTTCTGACTTCAAGTAAATGAGGCTGCATTTTTAGCATTTAATCTTACAGTTTGGCGATAGTTTTTTGTTATGAAAAGTGGTCGACAGGATAACAGAGAAGTACTAAAAATACACTATTAAAAAAAAAAAAACATTTTTTTCTAAAAATATTAAGGTACTTTTCGGTTAGCCGGCAGCAGTGATATATATGTACATATATAAATATATATGATACACATATATATTTTTTTTTTTTCATACATATAAGTGTATATATAGACGTATGTATATATATGTATATGTGTAAATATATGTGTATATATATGTGTGTGTATATATATCACTGGCACCCGGCTAACCGAAAAGTACCAATATTAGTAAGGGAGTTCACGCTAATGTGAGCCACGGGGGCAAAGAGTAACTTGGGACTGATGACATTGCAATTTCTACACAATTTAAGATAAAACGTTTCTTAGGCTTTGGGGACCCTTTAAGAAATAGGAGCCAGGGGCAACAGCTCAGTTTGAAAATATAATTATCAGGTCCTATCAGTAATCAGTGGTGCACCCACGGGGGCAGTTAAGGGGACTGAAGCCCTTCCCAGACCCTGAGATTAGACTAACAATTTAAAGTTTACTAAAATTATGAAACACTAGATGGAACCCGTCAAAACTTGACGGAAAAAAATTACAATAACAATATTAGTAAAATAAGCTTCTTTATTACATAAGAACATGAAACAGTCTTTCAAATATTTTATTTTAAAAGTTTTTCCCCCAGTGAATTACAGTACTAATTCCGAAGCAAACTCCAAACAAACAATCCGTAAACAACTGTGTAATGCAAATCAGTTTGACATTACCGCCATATTCCCCACGTCAAGAAAGAAAATTTCCTGGACTTATGAAGTATCATACAAATAGTATATCCCTACGTTCCTCTCATATTCAGTCAATAAGAGAACATAGTAAATAAAGCACATATCTCCCCCCCTGTGATAATGCAACCGAATGAACTCCTATGCGCATGTGCATTGCATCTGCCCAAAAGCACCGTCAAAATTCGACGTTAAAAAAGTTTTAAAATGTCCTCTTTAATAATTGTTATGTTCGTTTCAAATCCATATCTTCTAAAACGCATCCGTTTCTTTAAATCTGAATCAGTGGTGTCAGTTCAACGGGCCTTTCGTAATAAATATCGAAAACAGGGACCAACTGACAAAACAATTCATGTGTGGTACCTGAAATTTAAAGAAATGGAGTATGGCAGGAACTGGACTATCGCATGGATGTATGCCGTGTGACCAAGGGTTCACACATAGAACACCTGTAATGTATGTAAGTAAAACTTGAATAGTTTCGGAATAATTTCATATGTTTCTTTTTTTCATATTCGTTTTCGTTGTTTTACTATAACGTTTCGAAACCTCGGAGGGAATTATGAATGACCCTGTATATATATATATATATATTATAATATATATATATGTGTGTGTCATTCTATAAACATAATGTATTCTAGGCGCTGTAACTGGGGTTAATTTTTGACGCCTAAATGACAATTTTTGCTTTGTATGGCAACTTGGTGTTTCATAATAAAATTGAATATGTGCGTAAATAAATAAAATAAAATTGGTACTTTTATGTTAGCTGGGTGTCAGAGATAACTCTCCAAATCTTCTTTCAACTGGAATAATTTAAATTGCAATATTTTACGTGAGATTTGTTATTCATGTTGATATGTTTATGTTTAGATATTTTATTATGATTATATTCTAGCTAATTTTAAGTAAGTTTTTTAAGATTTAATATCACAATGTTAAAATATTACCTAGTTGATATTAGCTAATGTCAAAAGATTGGCGAACCACGGAGTTCAGAAAATAACTCTATGCCTTGCAACAGTGGGAGTTGTCGATTTTATGACGTCATAAGCAGCAGTAAAAGTTTAATTGAAAATTATGGCTAATTAATTAAATTTTCGAACAAACGAATGCACGATAACAAATCTGTGTCTAAATATCTTTCATTTAAAAAAAGAATGGTGTAATTTGATGCGGTAATTTGTTCTCACGGATTGTCGAAAGAAATCGCTTAGCGTTTTAAATATATAGATTAACTTTGTAAAAAAGATTATTAGAAAAATGGAAATTTGGGGAAATATTGATTTTGTTTCAGAATATATATCATATTTTAAAATTGTCTTTTTAAATTAAACAGGGTTCCCAGCAAAACATGACTGGCAAATTCCCTGACTCTCCCTGACCAAATCTCAAAAAATTCCCTGACCAAATCTCAAAAAATTCTCTGACCAAATCTCAAAAAATTCTCTGACCAAATCTCAAAAAATTCTCTGACCAAACGGGCATATAATGAAATTTGTTACTTATTTTTGCAATTTTGTCAAAAATTAGCGATTTTTTTTCTGTGATTACGCTTCAAAATTCTCTATTTTTTTCCCTGAGACTATATGATGAATTTCGCATCATTTTTCATTTTTTCTCCAAAACTTTTTAGAAAATATTTGTAAATTCCCTGACTTTTTCTATATACTTTAAAATTTCCCTGACTACTTTGAAATTCCATGACTTTCCATGACGCTGGGAACCCTGTTAAAAATATAAACACGTTTGTTACATGCTAATTAAAAAGGTTCATTTTACTCAAAATCATAACTGCCATAATATGAAGTGCAGTGGTCGAATGTCGAAAACGTTTTAAAATTAGCTTGTTTTTGCCTAATTTTAATTGACAAATTGATCAAAAATTAACTGTCGGCTGATCAAAAGTATCACACAAACAGTGGCGGCTCGTGACTGGCTATTTTTGGGGGCACTAAATACATGGATGTAAAATTTATTCTTTTCGTACCATTATTTTTTAAAAGGAATCTTTTACTTGTTCAGTGACAGAACTTTCTGCCAATAAATGAGGCAAAGATTTCTTTTGAAAAATAGTGGTTAGAAAAGAATACATTTGGCAGCCATGCATTTAGTCCCCCAAATAAAACCAGTCATGAGCCGCCACTACGCACAAATACATCAGTCTCTATTGGTCAAAATTTTCAGAACTGGGTAAAGCTCGGCCCGGAAAAAAGCTATCTTGGCCTGGCATCGACCCACTGTAAAAGCTAAAATTTCATCCTGAACAAGTTACCTTGCCAGTAGAACCAGTCCTGACCTAGCCAATTTCCTCAAAATATCTCTATATTTCTTAACCAACATTACTTTCAATTTTGAAATTCTTTTAAAAGAATAACACTAACAGTTCTAGAAACAGTTTAAAGTCCAGCATTTTTCAGATTATTTGTTCGCAAGATATGGTGTAAGGAATTACAATATAACTAATCACATAAACAGGTTCAATTGAACCTGTTTATGTGATTATTTATATAATGAAGACTCAGTAAGAAACTGATTATAGTTTAGAAAGAAAGAAAATGATTACTGAAAATATCATACTTTTAAAGCTCTAAAGGGAAAAAAAAATTTAGATTTTTTAAAAAATATTTGTCGTTTATTTATTAAATCAAAATAACTTTAAGTTTCCATCAGAAAATGTGCAATATTATTACTATTTTTACAAAAAAAAAAAAAAAAAAAAAAAAAAAAAAGTCTTCCCGACATGTCCCAGTAAAAAAAATTATTTTTTAAAAAATATATATATGTCGTTTATTTGTTAAATCAAAATAATTTTTTTAACTTTCCATCAGAAAATGTATATTACTATTGTTACAAAAAGTCTTCCCGACATGTCCTTAAGTCTAATAAAAGAAAAATGATCCGAGCCCAGACCCTACAAGCCTATAAAATATACTAGCTCCTCCCAAAGCGGTGGGCCTGGGTGCGCCAATGGGCCCTATATAAAAAATTACAGAACAGAAGTTATATAGCTTCTAAAAGTTTTTAAACTACGAATTAAAACTAATGCAACTAAAAATACATTTTTAAACAAGGGTTATTTGACGGTTAATTCTATCGTTAAAAATAGAAAAATAGACACATTAGTGATCATTATGATAAAAGGATTAATATGTACGAAAAATATGCAGAATTTCTAATCTGGATAAAATTCAGGGGATTCCCCCTATTACAATATAAACGATAACAAAATAGCTAAGAAAAAATAGTAAACTACAATCTCAGAAATTAATTACCAGAAGAGTTCATAAGCAAATAACTTACTTTTTGTCTTGTAAATAAATTCTTAGTCAATGGCCACAGAAATAAGCTAAGAATATGCGTTATGTTACTACAATCTACAGTCGCTTAGATTGGAACAATTTGCTACTTGCTTGCAAATGTAAAGCCACGTGACTTGTTTTCCTTTCCTTTATGGTTTATCACAAAATATTCTAAAATTACTTGATCTGTGCTGCCATCTCTTGACTATTCATTAAAACGGAATCCTTTTAGTGTAGCCTGTGTATAGCGCTAAGATGATACGCGTCGCTGATCATCGTAGGCAACGCTTTTAGGGTTGTAGTTTTTTTTCTTCTCTAGACCAGTGTTTCCCAACCCTTTTTTGGCCGTGCCCCCCCAAATCATCGCTATAACCTTGACGCCCCCCCCCCTCCCTCTGCCTGTGACAAATAAGTCTTATTACATAAAAATTGAGCCTATAAGTCCTAAACGCCTTTAATTGGATCTAAATAAAGAACAGTACATTGACGAAAGAAAAAACATAAACGAAAAGAAAGTATTTATGAAGAAATCGTTAATAATAATATAGTAAAAATATACAGCGATGTAAAAAAGCAAAATATTTTTTTAATGTTTAATAGAAAATTGAGATACATAAATAAAAACTTTAATTTTAATTGAAGCTTTTCCTATGATGCTTTTATAATTTTAATTATTTGCAGTAAAAAAAAGTACCTAATAAATTCAAAATAGACTCGAGAGGAAGAGAATAAAATTAATGGACAAAAAACTATCGCCAAACTGTAACGCCCAATAAACGGGAGAACGTTGCCATTGGAATATCAAAATAAATAAAATATAAGAATTTAAGGACACAATTGTTATTTTAATGCAGGAAATAACTAATAAATCAGTAAAATATGATGAAAAATACACGCAAATGTCGAATTAAAAACCACTTGATGACATAACAAACACGTATAATGCTTCTGACATCAAGCAAATGAGACTGCATTTTTGGCGTTTAATCCAGGCTCGGACTGGCCCGCCGGCCCATCGGCCCGAGGGCCGGTGCGCCCTCAGTTAGGGGAAATTTTGCGCCCTTAAGCCGCTCAAATAATTTCCCCTGGTTATACGCATACATTCTGATTAGTGTACAAAATTTCGAAAATTTGCTTAGGGATATTCATCAATTAATTCAGATACCTAAAGAGACAATTTTTATTATCATAAAGAAATTGAAGATACATCGAAAGAATTTGTAAAATCGGAAACCAAAGCGAACGTGTTTGCATACGATTGAGGGAAAAAACATTCCCCTAGGGATAGTTTTAATAGCCCTGGCGCGCCGTGGCTACTAAACCTATTACTACGCTCAGGTACTACTCCCGCGGCCTGACTGTTTTTTTCATCGGTTCTTAGAATGATATATTTTAGGCCTTAATCTTAGATAACGTAATTTTGCTTATTTTCCGTCCCTTAACTGTTGGTACACAGGGCGATCGCCCCAGCTCGCGCCCCTTTAAAGCCGGTAATGAATGCACCTCTAATTGAAACCATGATTTTTGAAAAACAACTTGATAAAAGAAAAAGATAAATATTAGAAGGCAAAAACGTTTTGTGTGGATTTTGTTGTTGACTGGAAAACATAACATTTGTTTTTGAGAAATGCAACCTTGATGACGCTTCTGAATTGCAATTCTGCAAGCTGCGGGATCCCGCGGCCAGCATTTTTTTCATTCGAAAAACCTACCAAAATTTTCTGATAGTAATCTTAGCTTTATTTAATGTCAGCCTTTCTGTAATTAAATAAATATTTGGAAATTATGGAATGTATTTTCAATAAAAAATTGTTTTATTTGATCACAGAAAAATCGATTATTAAATAAAGCGATGTTCTATTTAGAAAAAGTTATAGGTTTTTTAAATTAATAAACACTGGCTGCAAAATCCTGTAGCTTGCACAGGGGTGGGGGTAATCCCCGGTGGATTTCTTTCAATTATGGAAACTTAAATATTTTCCTTGATCTCTAATTATGATAAGAAATTTGCAAATCATGGAGAGAGTGTGCTGAGAAAAGTAAATTTTCTCAATTATTTCTGTGATTTAAGGCTACTAATCACTATTTTTGATGTCCCTTTTCAGTAGAAATATTTTTACAGTGCGATATCAATTCGCCAGTTTAAGGATGCATAAAATAATTTTTAAGCATACAAAATACCTCTTTCTCTCCTGTGTCTTCTTATGCCAAATGCTGCAAGTGTAATATTATTTTCACAAGCAAGTGTTATTTTCCCATTCAAATTAGAGATGAGAATGAGACGGGCTCTGGCTCAATTTTTATACCAGCCTTCGGGCTCGGGCTCATTCTTTCTAAAACTGACAATTTTATTTATTCTCATGTAAAAAATAAAATAAAAATATTTTTGTTCCCCTAAAAAATTACATATTTCATTTCCAGTCATTTTAGTGTTATTTTAATCAGAATGAATAGAAGAGGAAACATAAATCTTATTTTTCTTTTCTAGTATTAGAATGCTACTTTAAAAGAAAATTTACGTTATTTACGACGCGACTGATTACTGGGTGATATGGCGCCAGTGGGAAAAGAGGTACAAATAATATTTGTTGCTAGATTTTCGTTTGTGACAGTAAGATATTTTTTAATTGGAACATTTATTTTATTTTATTTTTTTGGAGATCTAATGCGAAATGAATATATTTTTTGTTTGTCTTTAGCTAATCAGCATTAGTTTAGGTTTCCAAATTTTTAGTCTTCTATTGTGTGTAATCGCTCTTCATATGAAAATAACGTTAGTGATTTTACTTTTAATCATGAACTCTGCTCATTCTAAAGGTCTGCTTTACACAGTTACGAAATCACTTTCATTCGTAAGTAGATATAATTGCCATGTATTGTTATTCCGATAGAAAGCAATCGAACAGTGTTTCCACTTTTCCTATAAAAGCATAGGATCTTTCAGATAACGGTGTCAAATTTTTAATTTAAGCTACTTTTCAAGAACACGAAATATTTGTTTTAATTTAGGAATGAATTATAATTTATGATATACACCTTTTATAGGAAATAGAAAACGTTGTTCAATTCTTCAGCACAGAAATTTCAATTCTTCAGCATAGAAATTTTCACAAATCTCATGCATTTATTCATAAAACGCACTTCGTTAATGTGTCCATCAGATGTGCTTGTTGGGAGATAAAAATATGAACATCCTTTTAAAGAAGTACATTTTTATTTCATATCAAACTTCTCTTTTGATAAAATTGAATGTAAATTTCCATAAAATTACTTATGTGCACGGGATTAACAGTCATTTTCTTGTACGAAGTTTTTTAAAAATGAGATATTACTTTTAAAACAATTTTTAAATATTATGCAATTTTTGTTTCGGTATCGGGATCGGATGGGCTCGGACACAAACGACACAAAATGTTTCGGGTACGGATTTAAAATCGGCGAGTTCGGACGGGCCCGGGCTCCGAAAAGAGAGCCCGAACTCATCTCTAATTCAAATACCCCTATATTTGGACATTCAAATACTGATATGGGTACTTTTTCAAAAAAAAAAAAATCAAGCATGAGTTTTAGTTTCAAAATGTGTATTTCCATACGGAAAGTACATTTTCGTTCTCGTTATAAATATTTTTGGTTACGAAGTTTGCATAATGAATCTTTTGTGTGTGTGTGATGAGGCAGACATCTGCAGAGATCCCATTCAAAGATACTACTTTGCTAAAAAAAAAAGCTGTAGTAAAAAATCAGAATTTGCTGTTACATTATTATCAGAAATTGCATCTATACCACATTCCTATTTGACGTGATAACTAATTCGTTGGAGCTTTTAGCACTGATATTCTTGCATCTTAATAGTCAGAAAAGTAAAATTATTTGCATAATAGTTTTAACGATATTTATTAAAACACAAATAGTAAATGGTGAAACATTTCTGAAACAAAGGAAACCAAATTCTAAGCAATTTTAATCGGTAATTTTAGAAGCATAATTAATTTTTGCCTAAACAATCAACAAATTAGTTTTAGTTTCAAACTAAAATAAGATTAAGTATTAGCATATTTTATCATTATTATCAGTGCAGTTTTGTCAGTAAACATAACTGTTGTTCAAATGGAAACTCATATCTTTAGTTAGACTAACGATCAACCAACCGTTGGCTCAGACGCAGTATTAGTTGTTGGTCCAACTAACAGACACTAAATATATCGCAACAATTCTGTGTTGCTTGAATGAAAAAGTAATTGTATAAAAAAGTGAAGAGTTAGCCAAGTCATATCTCACAGCACGATGACTGTTAAAAAAAAATCATAAATGTCATCAAGCTTGTAATATAATCTGAAATTTCTAAGAAAGTAAAGCAAGATTTTCTGTTGTTGTTGTTTTGCGTTAATGGACAACAAGTATGGATATATCAAATTAGACTAATATGTGTTAATTTACAGTCCTGAACAAAAAAAGTGATCACTCCCTACTAATTCCTCTAAAAGTAATTGTAAAAAGATATATAGATACCAATCGATTGGAAATAATGTCTACTAATTAATGCTATGGATAAATTAAGTTTCAGGAGTCGTCTACATATTAAAATTATACCAACTTATAGAATTTTCAAATAATAACACAAATTTTTGGCACTCCATTTGAGTTCCTAGAATCGAGACAGCCCGCGAAATGGTACAGTTTATATACTTTATCTTAGAACTTTATAGAGTTAGAAAAGTTTAAAGTTTGAATATGCTAATGTTAAATCCATTTGACAAACTTATAAACATCATCCGTTTGAATTTTTATTAATTTTTTTAATTAAATACACTTAATAGACAAAATATATTCCAGGCTTATTTTGTATTCAACGACATTTTTTAATTATAAAAATTATTAATAAATTCATACTAAAAATTTAGGAATTATGACCGACATTAATTTTTGTATAAATAAAAAACACAATCATCAAAAACATCGGTGAGTAAGTTGATTGAATAATTAGTTTTCGTGATATAGAGAACCTGCCAACAGATACAGAGAACCTTCCTAAATCTAATGGGAGCGTCTTCTGTTTACAAAGGATCCACAGAAAATAAATCGTGGAAACGCATCAGAAATTTTTTTTAGTACTTACTTTTATATATAGAAAGCTAGTAATAAATTTAAAATTCCTGTATAATTTTACTGGAGACTAAATGAGTGATTTCAGTACTTATTCTTGTAAGATTTTTTTACGAAATTTTTAGATAAACCTTTAACATATTTTCTGTTATAACGCTATGAAGATTTAAGAGAAGTACATTCCCAGGTTGCTTTGATCCAAAAAACTCAAAGAGTGTGACAAAAGTAGGTGATACCATTTGAAAAATCAACGTTCGTGCATTTTTTAATATATAGACAATCCCGGAAACAAAATTTATGAATAGAATTTAATAGTATCCATTTATTCCCAATAAATTGGTACCTATGTATTTTTTATGCATTTATTTGTAGGTTAATTAGTAGTGGTGATCACTTTTTTTCCATGACTGTTCTAGGATATCTATTGACAAAAGAACAAAGTAGGAAAGTCCTAGCCTACAGTCAATCTACTACAAGGTAATCTGTGTTCAACTTTCTAGAATTTTTTAATATTACATAACATGTTTTGGAAAATTATGTAGCAATGTGTCGATTTGATTTAACTTTAAACATGTACGAATATAGCGATGTCATCTATGTAGACTCAAAGATATATTAGTAAGCCATTTTCTTACTTGGTCTTTGCGAATGTGTTAAACCTTGTCAGGTCAGATACAACACAAGTAAGTAAAATTGACTTGAGTTCGTTAAAATTTTTGCGCCCTCTGAAAATCCAAGGTCTGCGCCCTTTCCAATGGCCCAGTCCGATCCTGGTTTAATCATACACCCAGATAACAATTTTTGATTTTTAAAACATTTTTCTAACCGTAACATATAAATGACTAGATGCTTTTTAAAGGCTTTGTCTGAAAGGTTTGCAAACATTGTAAAAAGTATTATAAAAGGTTGCTAGTTGACACAATCTGAGGTACTTTGTAAGTGTTTTAGGACAAGCATACCAAAAGGTAGAAATGTAAGGCTAGTTACAGTATTTCTTATTAACCATTGTAACAAGAATTACTATCAAAGGTAGATAATAATGCTTTTATTATAAGCATCTATAATGGAAATGAGAAAGGTTTTGATTAATCTGTTAGTTTTAAATCTTAATTGACAGAAGCATTAGATTTTCATCAAAATAACCTGACTTAGAAATTTTCTTTGTTTCTGTGGGAAGCTAAATTTTAACTTAATTTTATACTGAAGAAAAAAAATGGAAAATAAGGATTTTTATTAGCCCACATTATATTTAAGAAGTCATAATAGTAAGTTACATATTTTAATTAATATATTTCTTTTTTTCCTTTGCTATGTAATTGCTAAAATTTGAATATTTAATTTTTTATATTTTAATTAATATATTGCGTCTAAAAAAATATTAATTGTTGATAACATTAAAAATTTTTAAATCTAATATGCATTTTGTTAGAATAAACTGTGATAATTAATTTTACAGAAGTTTTCTAACTTTTGTTTGAATTTGACAGAACTAATTAAAAGTATCTCTTACCATTAATCAGTTTTAAAAATAAAATCTAAAATATACTGGGGATAATATTTTCCTTTTAAAGTGAATTCAGGCAACAAGAAAATTTGTACATTATATTTTTGCTCAAGCGCTACTACATTATCTGAAAGTTTCACAATAATTTAAATTTCTGAGTTTTGAAATGTTTATGTCTTGGTTTTTATGTTCTCTTTACTTTTGTGTTTTTATATTTGGAAAGTGATAATGGTCAGCCCACTATCAATAGCTCTCATTTATGAGTTGATTGACAAACTGAAGTAAGTTAAACATTATTGCATAATTTAATTTCATAAAGATTTAAGAACTTTATTTAAGAACTATATAAAACCAAATTTTGGTGTTTATATAATTACTGAGAAAAATTAGAAACAAATATGCAATTTCCATTTATAACATTTTTATATCATATGCATATTACCTATTTGTTTATTTTTAGTCTACTTTAAGCATGTTTTCATTTGACTTAATACAGAAAAACAATAGTTTTTCAGAATGATTTATCTCTGAATTAAATCTATTGATGTTCCGTAATTAAAAATAAATAATAATAATCGGTTAAGATTATTTAGACTTTTTTTTTTATTTTCCCTTTTTTCTTTAAAATATAAAAATTCATTTTCAAAATCTTTCATAATTATTAATATGTATATTGAAACGTCAAAAATTTAAATAGTTTGATTTCATTAAAACTCATTTTTTTTTCATGAAAATACCCAGATAACAATTTTTCATTTTTAAAACATTTTTATAACCCCAACATGTAAATGACTAGATGCTTTTTAAAGGCTTTGTCTGAAAGGTTTGCCAACATTGTAAAAAGCATTATAAAAGGTTGCTAGTTGACACAATCTGAGGTACTTTGTAAGTGTTTTAGGACAAGCATACCAAAATGTAGAAACGTAAGGCTAGTTACAGGATTTCATATTAAGCATTGTAACAAGAATTACAATCAAAGGTAGATAATAATGCTTTTATCATAAGCATCTATAAAGGAAATGAAAAATGTTTTGATTAATCTGTTAGTTTTAAATCTGAATTGACAGAGGCATGAGATTTTCAATAAAATAACTTGACTTATAATTTTTCTTTTGTTTCTGTGGGAAATTAAATTTTAGCCTAATATTTATATACTGAAAAAAAAATGCTTTTTATTAGCTCTTATTATATTTAAGAAGTCATATTACATAGCAAGTTACATATTTTAATTAATATATTGTTTTTTTTTCCTTTAATGTATTTGCTATTTTTTTTTTTTTTTTTAAATATTAATACATAGCTTTTTTTCAAAGTAATTGCTAAAATTTTAATATATTTTATTTTTTAAGTTCTACTGATTGAATTTTGCCTTTGTTTTTGTGGGAAACCAAATTTTAGCCTAATATTTATATACTGTGGGGGGGGGAAGGAAAAGAATGCTATTTTTTAGCCTACATTATATTTAAGAAGTCATATTACGTTTAGCAAGTTACATATTTTAATTAATGTATTGTTTTTTTTTCTTTTAAAGTAATTGCTAAAATTTGAATATATTTTATTTTTTAAACTTACTGAGTGTTTGTTTCTTTTGTTTGTGTGGGAAACTAAATTTTAGCTTAATATTTATATGCTGAAAAAAAAATAATAATGATTTTTATTAGCCCATATTATATTTAAGAAGTCATATTACATTTAGCAAGTTACATATTTTGATAAATATATATATATTTTTTTCCTTTGAAGTAATTGCTAAAATTTGAATATATTTTTTAAATTTTACTACTACTGGGCTTTACTTTTGTTTCAGTGGGAAATTAAATTTTAGTCTAATATTTATATACTGAAAAAAAAAAGAAGAATGATTTTATTAGCTTATATATTTAAGAATTCATATTACATTTAGCAAGTTACATATTTTAATAATTATATCGTTCTCTTTTAGTAATTGCTAAAATTTGAATTATTTTATTTTTTATATTTTAATTAATATATTGCTTTTTTCCTTTAAAGTAATTGCTAATATTTGAATATATTTTATTGTATAAGTTTTACTGAGTGTTGAACATTGTACTCAGGGGTGCCATGTCAGAACTTTCTTCGAGAGGGGGGGGGGGAGATTTTTATTTTTTTAATCTTGTTGTGGACAGCCTAGAAATAATTGATAAGTTTTTCTTCATATTTTTAAAATTAACCAAAGTACTCATTGCTGATGTGTCTCACTTTGAGAATATTGCAATAGGACATATAATTTGTGCACTTAAACTGTTTATTTAATGCAAATGTTTCTATTTTATTCAAATCAGACAAGTTATTTCAGAGTTTATGTAATTTCTGATTCTAAAAAAAGAATTATTATTCTGACCTGTGATGACTGACATAATCTGAAACATCAAATTCCTTGGAGTTGGGGGAGATAGCACCCTTATTTGTACCGATTCTGTCCAAATATATATCTTACTATATATGTGTGTATAATATATATATATTAACCCGTCAGCACACGCGCTGGGATAAAATCTACCCCAGCTCAGAATCATTACTTAAAATGTGAGAAACTCGTTCGTTATCATTCTGAGCTTTATACTTTTTTTCAAGCAAGAACGTCTTATTTTAAGTTAAATTATGTTCTTTATTGATTTCCAGTTTATTTCAAAATATAAATTTTTGTTTATAATCAAACCGTCGGGAAATTGACTCAAGAAAACCGACTGGAGTAGAATTTATCACGCGTGTGCTGACGGGTTAAATTTGTAATCAATCCACCACATTACTAGATCATATTTTCATATTAAAATGTTCCTAAATTATGTTAAGAAATTTTCTTTAGGAAAATTTCTTTTATTTGTATTAAAATCAATCTTATGCACATAGGCGTAGACATTTGAAAATTATTGGTGGTGAACTTGAACATAACTCTTTTTCACACACGTGTGTGTAAAAGACATTGCTCTCAGATTCAATGTTGCTTTTTTAACTACCTTTTAAAGAAATTAAACAGAATTTTATATTTAAAAATAAATCACATTAAGACAATGTAAAAATTCAAATGCACAAACCATTTTATAAAAGGATATACTCGCTGTCATTCACGAATCTTTTATAATAAAATTACGATGCAAATTGACTTTGAATAACATTTTTTTTCAGAATATGAATTCTTTTCCTATTTTTACTTTTTATATGGGTTTTTGGCTACAAAATTTCAAATGAAAAATAAATATTGAATTATATTTTCAGTTACTTACCTTTTGAATACAGTTCACTGGTACAGGATCAGCTAATTATACATTGCATGAGGGGGAAAAAAACCTGTGTTTGCTAACACACCAAATATGTAGAATTCCAATATACTGTATATTATACACTGTTGCAATATGTGTTCTAGTTGAAAGCTAAGAATACTTTAATTAAAAAAAAAATAATTCTATGTAGCTATGCTTTTTTTTTTTTTTTTTTCATTTCGTCTATAAGAGAAATACTTTCCTATGTGTGACAGAGCAAACACAATCTAATGTTGTTACTTTTATTTTCTAATTTAACTCATTTAAATTACTGTTTTTCCTTTATAATAATTTTTAATAACTTTCTCTGAAACTGAATTCCTTAAAGGTGCAAAAAGAAACTTTTTATATATTCAATGATAATCTTTTAAAAACATTTTTATTCTACAGTAGCAGTTTCTTGCCCATTTAATAGCTTAATTAAATAGGTTTTACATATTACAATGTGACGAATATGATATTAAAAATCCCAAAGATTACTTTAACTAATAATATATTTTAATATTGTAATCTTTGCATTTCCTCATCTAATATTCCCTAATTCCTTTCTAGTTAAAAGCTAATAATACTTTAATTTAAAAAAAATAAAAATTTCCTTTTCTATGTGGCCTTGTTTTTGTTTTTTTTTTCATTTTGTCTCCAAGAGAAATACTTTCCTATATGCGACAGAGCAAACACAATCTAATGTTGTTACTTTTATTTTCTAATTTAATATCAATCAGTAATCATTTAAATTACTGTTTTTCCTTTATAATAATTTTTAATAACTTACTCTGAAGCAAACAAAAGTATTTCTCAATTTCCAGGCAATATTTTCTGAAACAAATGAAACATTATTCAGTTTAAATAATTCTATTTATTTACATACAAAAAATAATATAATCATCAACAGCTCGAGTAAAGTCTATTTTCTTCTTGATTCTTACTTTTCTCTCTAGCAAATAAAAAGATAAATAAATAAATATAGACACACACATCAAATATGTATAATAAAAGGAAATAAAGTATACAAGAAGCAGTAGCGCAGCCAGGATCCCCATCTGGGATTGTTACTCATTAAAAAAAAAAAAAAAAAAAAAAAAAGATGTGTGACAAAAAGTAATGAAAAGCACAAATAGCTGTAATAAACTTAACATTTGTGTGCTTAAAGGTTTCATAAAAGAGCATCTTCTTTAGACTTCAGAGAAAAAAGAAAGAGCAATAGCAGTAACATATGACTATTTTAGTGCTATTGCTCCTAACCTATTCTTTAATTGATTTTGTGTTTAAATAGAGGACCCTATTACAAAGCATTGAAACAGTTGAGAATGACATTTTATGCTGTTTATACTTTTCTTTACTTTGTTTTTTACACATTACTTTACCTTAAGACAAGTGATTTTCTATACATCTTATCAGTTTTTGAAATACTCTGGAAGGGGTTTTAACCCCAAAATTGCCCCCATTGCTATGCTAGTGCAATAGATGTACAGAATTCAATAGTCAAAATATGGTATGCACTTTATATAGGTCACTCTTAAGAGGCTACTTACTCAGGCAAAAACACCCGCTCGCTCGCTAATGTTAATCATATGGGGAAATATTTTACGATATCTCGTTCGCATTTCAATATATTTAATTTTTTTTTTTTTGCATTGGATAGCTGAGGTCAATTTCTATGCAGGCCCTTTCTTACTTTTTTTTATTTTTGTTGCAGTTTTTTTTTTATTTAGGATACTTTCACTTTCAAAATAGTTTCCAAAAGTGAAAGTATCTTAATAAAAATAAAAAAAAAAACCTTGTAATCAAAATCGAAAAAGTACAAAGGAGCATGCATAGAGATTGAACTCAGCTATCCAATGCAAAAAAAAAAAATATTTAAAAATATTGAAATGCAAACGAGATATCGTAAATTATCTCATCCATAGGATTAACATTAGCGAGCGGGTGTTTTCGCCTGAGTGAAGCAACCTCTTAAAAATCTGCACAGCTTGAGGCAAAGTGCTTTACAGATTTCTGATGTACATTCTTTGTTTATATTTTTAAATATTATCAAACTAGGCATTTTTAGAATCCACTAATCAAATATAGCGATCTTGTTTTTGTCACTCAGTCTTAACGGAAAATTTCGTTATTGTGTTTGGTGCGGGGATTTTGCAGTTACAGATTTTTTTTAAGTTGGATATAACAACAACAAAAATGTGCCAAATGGTTAAGTCTGTATTATTTAATGCAATGTATAAGCACCTAGACAAAAAAAGCTTATATATAAATGGTCTAAAGGGATAATGATTCTATTTTAAAGGCATGTGTGTACCTGTTAGACTTAGATTGCTAATATTTTTATTTGTTATAAAAAATGGTACTTCTCCATTATCCTGTCGACCACTGTTCATAACAGAAAACTATTGCCAAACTGTAACGCCAAATAAACAAATGAAAGAATGCTGCCATTGGAATCTCAAAATAAATAAACAAATGCGAAGAAATTCTGAAAAACCCCACTCTTCAATGTGCCAACTTAGTAAGCTTGAGCAATAAAATTTGCAATATATTAATGAAAGAGTTTGCAAAAAAAAAAAGGTACTTTTCGGTTAGCCGGGCGCCAGTGATATACATACATGTATATATATATACACACACACATATATATATATCTACATATCATATGTATACATACACATATATATGTAATACATATGTATTTATATATGTACATATACCACTGGCGCCCGGCTAACCGAAAAGTACCAAAAAAAACTTTGATATTTATTCATTTACATTATTTTTCCTAATTATCCCTCTCAGCTCGTGAATAAAAGTTTTTGACATCAGTTGAAACTAATCTATTGTATGTAACTATTCATCGCAACATTTTTCAATGCTTTTTCTCTTTTAATATCATGGCACTGCCATTTAAGGACACAATTGTTTTTTTTATTAACGAAAGAACTAATAAATCAGTAAAACATAATGAAAGATACAGGTAAATGTCAAATTATAGCCACTTGATAACATAGCAAACACATGCAACACTTCTGAGTCAAGTGAATGTGTCGCTACAATAATGCATCTTTGGCCTTAAATCCTATAATTTGACGATAGCTTTTTTCTTATGAAAAGTGGTCGATGGGATAATGGAGGAAGTACTTAAAAAACATACAATTTAACTGTAAAACACATATAATTTTTATTATAAACACACAAAAATAAATTTATTATAAAACACACAATGTTTAATTTAATATAAAACACACACAATCTGCTCTACCGGGCTGCCATAGGAAGAAAAATCTTTCCCAAATTGGTGGATTGCCCAGGCATTAAATTGCATTTTTGGCACCAAAAATATACTCCAGTGGGTCTGTGACATCTGTACATGCCATTCATATAATCAGGGTTGATAAAAATCACAATAAAAAAATGATTTATTTGATTTAAATCAGATTTTTTAAAATTAATATTATTTGTGTACTGTGCATGAATTTATTTTATTTTTTCTGCATACATTTCTATTAATTTAATTACAGTTCCTAGATAAAAATTAAAAATAATTTAAATTAAAAAAAAATTGTTGCAAACAAATTCAGATTTATTTAAAACTTAAAATCATATTATTCTACTATTAAATTATTATAGATAATATATACGTATGTGTGTTGTGTGCATAAATATCTAGTTAATTTAAGTTATTAATTTTTTCATTAAGGTATTACTCCAATAATATCTAATCACATAATAAATGCGACAAAGAATGCTAAATACATATGTGTATTTCAATCAGGGCTGACCAATTTTTGTCTAAGTGGAAAAAACTGTCTCGGCAAAAATACTTTATGCCATAATTTTAGCCACTGGCAAAAATTACTAGTATTTTAAAATAGGGTTTTAAGGATTTTATTTTAATTACATGATTTCAATGCTTAAATCCTAATTTTAACAGATTAAAATCAGTGATTTATATTATAATCTTGGCCAATTTCTGTTTTTGCCAATTTTTGTCTGTTTTTTCCACTGTCCTGATAAAAATACATTTTTGCCGGCAAAAAGGCCAACCCTGATTTCAACTGCTTCAGATTCACTAATGCCATTTTTATCACATAGACTGCAAGTTTCTGTGTCTTTTTTTTTTTGGCCACAATCTCCACTATTTCTACACTACACGGCTTGCATATATTGCTTTCACACATTTTCCAGATATATATATATATTTTTTTTCTCTCTCTCCTGTAAAATAAAGCTACATTGGATTTTTCTTTTTGCCAGCCATTTTTCTTATGTAGTATATACCTAGTATTAGTAAATGATATTCTTGTCCCAAATTGTGTTTCACACTCTACTATATTAATGATTACAAAACAGTTACAAGACGCAAGGTAATCACATAATTAAAAGTATGAAGCTATCAATTGTCAGTGTTATCTAGCCCTCAGCCATTGACAATTTCAGCAATCAATCATGCTTACTTAACAGTAGAAATGGCTGTTTAACTTAGAAATAAGGTATAATAACATACCTTATATTTTCCATTGAAGTAAGCAATGAATTCAAGAAAAGGAAAAGGGATAAGTCACAGGGATTAAATTATTTTCAGTTATAGAAGAAACATGAAACTGGAATTCTATAATTCATTGTTAGACAAATAATCTAAATATTTATTATGTTAAAATTCAGTCCTTCTATTGATCATATTATATGATCAATACATCTCCCATCAACATATGGGATATTGAAATTTGCAGGTCTAAGCAACTAAACATAAAAAACAAACTTGTGAATCATATATAATCTACTTTAGAGGAAGTAACTCCTCACTGAAAATACTATCATATTGAATATATTTAACTTTAAAACTTCAATATCTAACTTGCAAAAATGAAGTGATCTAGGAAAGACAAAAGTTTAAAAATGAGAGAGCATTTATATCAGTATTTATTTTGTGATCCACTATGGACAAATAATATTTTGAATGTAGTGTTGCATTTACTTTCATAAAATAATTATTTTTAACTTATAAAAGTTTTAACATTATTAAAAGGTAATTTTTAATCTGGACATGAATGATGACATTTATTTGAATATGAATGATTAATTTAATCCTTATTCAGCTTGTAAATATCAATGTTAAAAATACTGATTTAAATCAAAGATTTTTTTTAAAAAATCATTTGATATAAATCAAGCTGATTTAAATCAAACAACCCTGCATATAATAATACTAAAACATTACCCCCACACACATTCTCAAAACAATAACAATAATAACACCAATACCCTAATAAATATCTCTATAATGAAAGCAAGTCAATATTTCGGAGAGAGCAACAATATAAGTATTTAACATTTTCTTTCGAAAGCTGATGAAAGTATCAAACTCAGAGGCATACTCCAGACTCACCCCCACCAGTGTTGAATTCAAGGGGTGGCACAGGGGGAGGGGCATTGAAATGTCCCCCTCCCCAGAACTTTACAATTTACCCCCAGAGACAAAAAAATCCCTCCCGGAGAAAAAAAAAATACATAAAAAAAATATATATTTTAATTTATTATGTAAATATAGAATTTATAAAGAAAAATTAAATGAGTTCAGAAACGGTTATAACCATATCAATTTATCACAAGGAAAAAGCAAATACATCTTAAAAATAAAAATTCGATATGTATGCAAGAAATAGAATGCACAATAGTTTCTTTTTTAGTATTATGTTATCTTTCAATTTGAATAAATTTATAAAAATTCAATTTTAAATTAAAAAATAATGAAATAAATAGTCAACTGAAATTATTAAGAAATAACTTTTATAACATTAAATTTGTTATTATATATGTGTTAAAATCATTTTTCTTACCTTAAAAAATAATCATCAATCCTGTATGAGCTTGTAAACAGATGACTTTTTGAGGAACTCTGTTGTAGTTCCTTCTTTTAGCAGCTTTTCTGTTCAAGAAATCACATGCTGGCAACCATGGACCTTGACCAGATGATGTCATTAGAATTTGTAACTACAAAAGGCAAAATAAAATAATGACAACCAAGAAATAAACTTTAAACCCTTCATGACAAGCTTCCCTGCACCATTATTTCCAAATAATATTGACCTTATTTAATGCTGTTTTATTAAATAAGGTGAAAATTACCATTCAGATACAGAAATAATAGTTAAAATCAAGGACTGTGTACACATCTTATATCACACATATCTCCTGTCATAAATGGTTTTAACATTACAATAAAAGTCTATGCATTATGCATATGCATACTTCATGCTATTTTAATTATAATTATATTTTAATAAAAAAAATTCATTTTCTTTTGTTTTACTATTTTATGTTCATTTTGATACAATAATTTATACTATTTTAACATTTAGCATAAAAGCAAAAAAATATTATTTTCCAAATGTCATGTTTGTCATTATGTGCACCGTAATTTTAAATACCTCATTTGAGAAAAAAAATTCAAATAAATTTTATTCAATTAAAATTTAACATTTATTATTAATACTGTACACTGTTCACAATGTTTTATGGTGTTCTTCATGGTTTTGTAAATTTAAACAGAAAATGGCATCTAATGATTTTAAGCAGTGACCAGTGGTTGTATATATTCAGAGAACAGTCAAAATAAAAAAAACCCCAAAAATCATATTGCAGGCATCTCAAATTTAAAGAACATTTTGAGATGAAAGCAAGAAAAAACATTGCTGTATGATAAACTCTAGTTATTTGGATCCCCGACAACAACAACAACAAAACATTTTAAATCAGTCCTAGTTTCATTTTGTTGAGTATTGGTATAATTCAACAATACTCTGTAAATCATGTAAATTCTTTCAATACAATAGGACCCAAGACTAATTTAAAACTTTTTTTGTTTGTTTGTTTGCTGTTGTGGGCCCCACAAACCCCAGTTTAATTTAAAATAAAAACAAACATAATTTTTGATGTATTCACAAAAAAGTTGCATTATCCCACATAGTATAAAAAATTATTCAAGGGGCAGATTTAATTTATACAGGTAAATGTTAAAACTTCAGGTTGATGGCCAGATTATTATAAGGCTATTTTGTAATGCTAATACAGATAATTCTGGAGGGGGGGGGGGACAAGAACATTTCATATTTACTAACTTAATAATAATTTTTAAAAAATCAAAATTTTTTTATGTTGTGTGAATTTTCAGAAACATTTAATTTAAAATAATTATGGTACTTTTCGGTTAGCCAGGCGCCAGTGATATATATATGTATTTATATATATATATATTCATACATAAATGTATATAATATGTATATATATATTCATATATATATATATATATATATATGTATATATTTGTATATATATAACTGGCGCCCGGCTAACCGAAAAGTACCATAATTTTTATTTTGCTTTCATTTTTTCCAGTTACCAGTACTAACTAAAAGTATTGGTAGATAATCATAATTAATAAGTTAATTGACAAACATTTAAGACTCACGATCATTATATTAAGGATTTTGCCAATTCTCAATCCACTGGCAATTCGACACATCAAAATTAATTTCTGCTATGAATGTATTTGTTTTATATTTTTAATAAGTAATTTGTTAATCCATCAATACATATATAAAACAAAGTTATTCATGTTTTGAGATGTAATACAGGCATATGATAAAAAAAAAATTCAGAATAACTGTAGGGCAATTATTTGTGTTGGCAGACATTTTTTTACTTTTATTACTTACCCATCATATACGTAGTATAGGGTAAGTCTTGTAATCGTTTTGAAAATCGAAAAAAAATTTTTGACGGATTTACACGTTTCAGACACTGGAGATTCCGAAAAACATATTTTTAGAAAAAAATTTTTGCCGTCTGTCTGTGTGTGTGTCTGTAAACGCTCTATCTCCCGAAAAAATTGAGATAGAGACTTGCAATTTGGTATGTACTTAGTATGTAATAATGGGAAGAAGCCTATTTCATTTCAATAACCTCGATTAACCGGAACAATTTTTTTCGGACTCTCGAAATATTCGTTCTGATGAAAGGTATATAAAATTTTTCGAAATTGTTTATTTTAAGAAATGAATATAAAAGACAATAAAAAAACATAAATTTTGAATAAAGCATGAAGTCGATCGGATAATTAGTTGCCGAGATATTTGGAATCCTATTTTCCACACTCTTCGATTTTTCATGACCCTGTATTTCATCCAAATTTCACTTCAAAGATATATTTTAATTGGAAATTTGACGCTTAATCAGATGCAATAAACCACTAGTTAATAGGATTATTATTTTTGGGGTTATAAGGAAAAACCTCTTTCAAGCAATTCAGTAACCGAGCATTTAAAGTTTGTGACGTCATCAAGCCACGATTTTATTTGAATTGCAATGCATTTTATAAGTAGTTTACACATTTTAATTTAAAATTTTACATTATGCATATCCATGATGGGTAAGTATTACGGTGGCCCCCAACGACTAGTTAGTATAGGAAAGGGGAGGCAGGAGTTCATGTAATATAGGCAAATGTTGATATAGATGAGATATTATCAAATATAATTAACTAACGTTACAACTAATGTTTATAATGTTTAACTAATGAAACATTATTATAATCATAGCATTATCTTGTTTACTATTATGTGACAAAACATATATGTTTTTGAGGAAAGAGAAGGAGGGGGGGGGGGAAGTAAATGATTTTTTTTTTTTTTTAATTAAAGTACATTTTTCTACGAATATATTACGGAAACAACTTTTGAATATAGCTACTTTTAATAATGCTAATAGATTTTAAAAAGAGAGTTTGTTTGAATGTAATTTGTGGAAGTTCAAAGTATGTTTTCATTTATAAATCAGTCATAAACGCCGACCAGGGGTGGTGGCGATTTTGAAACAAAAAATATATATTTATTTACCGACATAAGTTAATTAATCACTAAAAGCAAAATTATGATTAATGTTAGAGTGCTTTTAATTCGATCATAATGAAAAGGTTTATTATTAGTTGACAATAAAACATGTTAAACACTATCCCTGATTTCTTTTTTGCCTCAAGATTTCGTGTTTTACCGTTCGCCCATGTACTTTAATATTTATACGTAGTAAAGGGAGTTCGTTCATATATGAAGCACTCCTGTTATGCATTTCCTGAAATTGAAACCACGTTTTAAAAAAATGTGATAATTAAGAAACGTACGCTAAGGTCATAAGTAAATCATGTTTACATAAGTTTATGTAATAATAATTTTAACAAAAAAAACTTCTAATCATATTTTTCCCTGTGTGCAATTTACACTAAAGCATAAGATAAATTTCATTATTTTATGAATAAGGATTAAATCTTGTTAAAAGAAATACATTATTCAGTTATCATAGATTAAAAGATTTAACTAATAACAATATACTAGTAACAAACTTACCGTATTTTCTGTAAATATTGAACACATCTTTTACACTTGACAAGATGATCAGAATGACAGCATCAGCGAAGCGACATTTTGTTTTGGAAAGCAACAGGCAACGCTACGACCACGGCTACGACAGTTCGTTGCGCATGCGCGAAAATGAGATGCGTGAAATTTGATTTGAGAATATTGGTTCCCTTAAGCTTATCTCCAAAACGGAGTATTGCAAACATTCCTGCACCCATGCTATATGGTGAAGATAACTCACCTTTGCAGAAAAATGGAACGAAAATGAAAAATGACCGTTTTCGGAACCTTGCTTGCTATCTGGGTAAAATGCATTAAACAAAGTAATAAAAATAACAATACTTTAAAATATTGTAGCAAGGCATACAATAAAAATTTTATATCTTAAACGTACATAATATAAAAACAATTGTCATTGAATGATATTATTTTTAAATGGAATTTTATACAACATAAATTACTAAAATATAAGAAAATAAAACGTATGCGTAAAAATAATTAACTTTGACTAAATTATAGTTTAAATACTAGTACAAAATCTATTATTATTATTATTATTATTATTACGCAATATTTCAAACTTTTGACGGTAATTTTTAAGCACATGAACTATAGATAACATAAACGATAATAATATATTGTGAAAGATAAACATAAACAAATGATATTCTCTATCTATTGTATTTTGCAATGAAAATATGGTTAAAGAACTCGCATTAATTCGTTAAGAATAAAAAATATGTTATAAATGGAAATTTCAAGAACTACAACAGAAATATGCGTATGTATGTAGTTCTTACAATAAGGTAAATCTTTCTGAAATTAAATTAATGCAAAATATTTTAACATACTTTAGATGGAGCATGATTGCAAAGCCGGTACTGGCAGACCGATGCTACGACGTGACCCTACTCGCACGCCAATATCACCTTCAGTGAGTCATGAAACGCAAGCATAAAGACAATTTGCTGCTCGAAATAAGTTACGCATGCGCGGAAAATGAATGTGTAAAGGATGATTTTAGAACGTAGGTTTTCTGACGGTTATTCCAAAAATCTAACATTGGAAACATTACTGTGACCGTGATATACGGTAAAGATAATATACCTTTGCAGAAAAATCGAAAGAAAATGAAAAAAGACCGTTTGCGGAACCTTGCTTGCTATCTGGGACAGTTTGGCGATAGTTTTTTGTTATGAAAAGTAGTCGACGGGATAATAGAGAAGTACCAATTAATGAAATCCTTGTGCTTCACGGTGGTTGCAGAGAGTTTTTATATCAGGCCTTAATTTAGTCAACTTTAATCTCAACTCTCTTCGTTTAGTTATGTCCCGTTAATTTCTTTTTTTCAGAAGTAAATCATTTACTGCACTACAACTACATTTAACTAGGTATGATTTTAAGAAATGGCAACAATATTTTTCTGGAAAATTTTCTTGCATTTGGATATTTAGATTCTGTTTCGGCACAAAGCCATGCCGTCACTCCTTTTATACTGAATGAGGTTTTAACTGACTCATCGTTTTAAATTTCAGAGAGTTTTTCTGGGCCTCGTATGAATCATTAAATGATAAATCCACTAATATTGGCTACATGACCCATGATGGGAAATCCATTTGCTTTAAATCAGAAAATCTATCGTTCAAATCAGAGGCTAATATTTTCAAATAATCCAGAATCACAGTTATAGCAGCATCGATGCTGCTATAACTGTGACATCGATGTGTACACCGATCCAACCGATCGGTCATCTCTCGTTTTTTTTAATCAGCAAAACAGATCAGACTTTCTCTCAGAAATATGTGTAAGCTATACCTCACTGAATGTAATAAAAGCAAATATTTTTGTTTTTGTATCAACAAGTGTTTTACCTTTTCCTTGAAATTCAAGGTATTCACTTTTTAAAGATACCTGCTAAATAACTAACAAATGCTTTTCCATCAATGGTTGTAGGTGCTTCATGTCAGACTTCACGCTTAAAAATTCATCAAGAACATCAAACAACTCATTGAATTTTTTTAAGCATTTCCCCTTTGAGAGACATCTTACATCAGTGTGAGGTAAAATACGAACGTGGTCTGCGTTTTTACCTTCACAAAACTACTTCAATAGACGCTCACATTTGGTGCTGGATATTATCGAGTTGACACATCTTATAACAGATTTCAATATATCACTAAGAATAGGTGAAATGTTTTTTTATAGTAATTATCTCTATGGATGACGCAATGCACTAGAAGCATTTCTGGATTCTCATCTTTCATTAGTTTTAAACATCCATGAATCCTCTTACCTATCATAAATGGAGCACCATCTGCAGCATAAGATGTTATATTTGTCGTTGGTGTACTATTTATATCTAAAAAACTTTTCAATATATTACAAATATTAGAAACAGTATAGTGGTGCTCTCTAATGATTTACAGAAAGGCAATTCTTCAGTAAATTTACCTATATCAATATACCCCACATAAGTAAGCAATACGGCTTCGCCGTCTTTCAGAGTTAATTCGTCCATTTGTATGGAGACATTTCTTGATCTTAGCTTTTCAAAAAGTTGTGCTTCAATGTCCTCACTCAGTTCATCTATTCTTCTACTAACAGTATTGTTACTAAGTTGCATGGATTTCACATCTTTGCCATCTTTGCCCAGATTGTCGTGTTTCCAGATTTCGCAATGAGTAAAGATATTTCACTGCCCCTTGATCTTTTTTCAAACTTGTCCTTTAAAGTTTTAAAATAGCTTAAATTTGAATTTATATACTCACTATGTTTTGCCTTCATATGCGCTTCAATACGACCTCGTTTCATATATTCGTTTCTTAAGCATTGTTTGGAAAAAAGGCATAAAGTGGATCATTTATCGTGGTTAGCCGGCATGAAACCAAATTTTAAATATTCATCTAAAAAGTTTTTTTTTCAGATTTTTCGCAGAAATACAAATTATATATTTATAATTATTTTTTATACTATACATAATCATAGATCAATAATAATTTGATATGTATATATAGTGAAGTAATCTAAAGTTAACTAGAGCATTATGAAAAAATCAGCATTAAATTAATATATAACAATAGGATTAATTCCCTTGTTGCTTGACAAAAAATATAAATATTACAAAACAGAGGGATTTATCGAATAATTTGGCCCAAAGGAATATCAAAGAAAGCTATAGGAACAATTTTGAAAAACAATAGCCGAATATACAGTGCAAAATATTTTGCGCACATATTCAGAACAAATTTTTCATGCACTTATTTATGCATAAAAAAAGGGAAAAGAATGGAATAATTTATTTAATTCCTGGGCCTGTTTACGGCCTACATAAACTTATACCACTTAAAAAAAAAATCATTAATTAATCATAGAATTTGCGATTCAATAACAAAAACATTTCTTTTCATAAATAGTAGTGGGAGGTTGAAATTAACCTATTTGTTAATCGAGCCGTATATATTCCACATAGTACTTCCATTAATAAAAAAGAATAGTTGCATTAACCGAATCTGATTGTTTCAAAACATCACAATTTTCATTCATCACTTAAAACAAAATATATTTTAATAAGCAGTGTAAATAATAAATTATGAATTATAAGAAGAGAAGTGGTACTCTAAGTATTAAATTTTAAAATTTTAAACTCGAAAATGCATATGGAATAAGAAAGTTTGACTATAATGCAGTTCAATAAATTTTAATTTTAAAATTTTTGAAATCAGAAAATGAGAAATTATTAATTGAAATATCATAGAAAATATTTTTAAAAACTGAAATTCTTATTGAAATATTATAATTCCCAATATAGTCATTGCTAAGGTAAACCGTTACCTCCATAATGTAACGGAGGTAGCGGTTAAACACATTAAAATAAAACTATTTATGGCATCATACAAAATAAAAAAAATCATGAAATAATTTGCGCATATAAAATGCTGTTATACAGTTTTCAAAACTTATTTTAAATAACTGTTGTATTTGTATTACTATTCGATGACACCCAGAATGTCGGGTCGTTTCCTCTGAATTGAATATTTGTAATTCTTTCCCAGAAGTAATAAATTTTTTTGTCACTGACAATAAGCCAGAATCAAATATTCGCTCTAGAATCCTAAAATAAATATCTGTAAAAAAAATGAGTTTTAATTGGTTGATCAAACTTCTGGTCATGTATCGGATGGTAGAGCTTTGACTTTTGTATTTTCCCAAATATTAATTTGAAACAATTAAAATAAAAAATGTTTCAAACCAGAAAATTTATTTTGCAAAATGTTTTTTAAATTTTTGTCTTACTTCGCTTGTTTCCTAAAAGAAATATTTCAAACTGTTTTAGGATTTAAAGAGCGAACGTCCGAATTTCACCAAATTCCCATATTGCCCCCCTAAAAAGTCAAATTGCCCCCCTGTGGGGCGTGCGCCCCCCCGTTGTGAACCACTGCTCTAGACCCACATACAGCATTTAGAATACAATTTTTTTACAGTGGTTGGTACAGGTTTCAGGTTTATACCAGGCAACTGTTTATCTATTTTGTCCACTACTATCTATATACCACAATCTTCGTGATATATTTCTAATAAAAAAAATACCAAGAATGCTATTGGTTGAATATAGTGGTAGGAAAAATAATAGAAATATAGTCACATTTGATGCACGTTTTCTTTTCTTTATTTAAATAAATTACAAATATTTTTAGTACACACATTAAATAAAATAACTTAAATAATTGAGAATTAACACATTAAAAAAAGGAATAGGCATTTCTTTTTCGCAAATTATGAGTCAGGTTTTATTTTTCTCTTTTTCTAAACAATTTTTTATAAGCTAATACTTTAAAACCGTCATTGAGACTGAGAGCTAATAATTTAAATAAGTTTTGACCTTGTACTGAAAGCAATACTTTTTTACTTTTAGAGAAGGATGATATTATAACCAATATATATATATATACACGCACACATATCTACATATACATATATATACATACACATATATATACATATATGTATGCCTATATATACAAACCAGAAGGATACATGCGAAGCTTTCGCACTGCAATCTTTGAGATTATTTCCTGGTACGTTTTAGCATAAATTTTTAATTAACTTTTTTTTAAAAATCCATCAACGGGTTTTAACGAAATCTGAGTGTACTATGTCAGAAGCCTGTTCAAAAACTTTTTGAATGATACCTCATTCATCGTTGTATGTTTTTTATGTGCATAGAAAAAGGGATTTTGACAACAGAAATAAGATATATGATCCGGATTGTTTTTTCATACATGAAATGAAAGCTTTTTTCAAATCCATGTTGCCACAAAATAAAATACTGCATTATATGATGCTCAACAGTGATTATAAAAAATAATAAATAGTACAAAACAGTTAAATGTGACTTTTCTTACGGGTTATTTTATATTTATGATTAAAAACCAAAATTAAAATTGAAACGTTTAGAAGAAATTAAATATTATTGATTGATCGAAGCAGTGTTATTTTACACGTGTAGCATAAAAGGTATGATTTGTTATAGTATATTGAATTCTTATTTAAGTATATTTCAGTTAATTTTTGTTCATCCCGTATTTTTCCGGAAGAAGATGCCATCATCCTCTAATGCAGTTAAAATACAATTGTTATTTTTTTTTTTTCTCGCGCATGCCTTTTTCTATATTTTATGGGATTTTATTGTTAGGAATAAATCAGATGATATTCTCACTTGACTAATGTTGTTTGAAGATATTTTTATCCTTATTTTTTCTTTAGAAGTTAAAAACTGCATCCAACAAATATTAGATATTCCTAAAAATTATTAGACTGCAGTGCGAAATCCTCGCACAGGTCCACTGGTTAAATACATAACATTGTTAAAAGTGGGAAATGATATAAAATAAATAAATAAATAAAATATATTAAAGTATTGAACAAACTGGTGTCATATTATAAAAGCATAAAAAACTATATATGTATATATTTAACTGTCACCCGGCTAATCGAAAAGTACCATAAATAAACTACATACTTATCGAAAACTAAGGGTTACTATAAGTAGTTAATTGGCGCAATTGTATTTGAGCTTCCCGTATAATACTTAAGTACCCAATTTTTTTTTTATTATCAAAAAACATACTGAATGATTATTTTACCATAAAACACACACAATGATCAATTTACTATAAAACATACAATATTTAATTTAATATAAAACACACGCAATCTTCTCTACCGGTTTGCCATATGAAGCAAAATCTCGCCAAAATCATCGCGTTGCCTAGGCATGAAATCGTCCTTTTAGCGCCAAAAATATATCCTGGTGCGTCTGCGGCATCTGTACCAATATTATTTATATACAATTTACTTCTGCTTGTACATTTCAATAAGGTACAGATGTCGCAGATGCACCGGGGTATCTTTTTATGCTTAGGCAACCCGACGATTTTAGCGAGATTTTGCTTCGTATGGCAACCCGGTAAAGCAGATTGTGTGTGTTTTACATTAAATTAAACATTGTATGTTTTATAATATATTGATCATTATGTGTGTTTTATTGTAAAATAATTTTTGTGAATAGGTTGCCAAAAAATATGTTGGCAAATTTTCTTCTCTCGCCAATGTCATTTTCTTTACTTTGCCAAGATAATCATGAAATAAGTTAATGTACCATTACAGTACGCATATACACAAACATGATAAATATAACAATAGATGACGCACATATAAAAATTATAAGGCTGGATACTTTTTTCAAAAAGCATGCGCGAGAAAAAATTAACAAGCGTATTTTAACTGCACTAGAAGATGACGTCATCCCCTTATTCTTGAAAAATATGAAATAAATTGAATTCATTTCTAATATAATAAAAGCATATCTTTTATTTTATTTCAATTTTGCTTTTTAAAAATAAATATTAAATTAACCGGGCAGATAAATCATACTTTATCTTTTTGTACTGTTTATTTCTTTTTATAATTATTTTTGAACATGATATAATGCGGTATTTTACTTTTGTGGCAACACAAAAATCAGGAAAACCTTTCATTTCTTTTATGAAAACAATGCCGATTTAAATTTTAATTAACAGCAATTTTTAATCAAAAACATGTTTTAATGAAATGTTAAGTGTGCTATGTCAGAAGCTGTTCAAAATCCTTTCATATGGTATCTCATTCGTCGTTCTGCGTTTTGTATTTTCTGAGAAAAAGGGATGTTGACAGGAGAAATAATATATATGATATATGTATTTATATGTGCACATATATCACTGGCGCCCGGCTAACCAAAAAGTACCTTTTTTTTTTAAGTCACTTAAAGTGATTTAGATTCCTTCACTTTTTATATAAAAGTAGATATGTAATCAAATTGTAAAAAATATTTTGTACTTATGATAATTGCTTAATTTTTTTTTTTTTTAAAGTGCTGAATTAAAAAGTAATGAAGATTAAAGTGTAACTCTAAAGTACTAGCAAAAACTTCCAAGTGTTTTATTAAATATTGTTAATTGTTATTTTGGCAAACCCTTTAGAATGTTGCACTAATTTTATCATTTAACAAATGCTTTTAATTTAACCATTGATGATCAAAACATATTTTCATCCAGATGGTTAAAACTAAAGCTAATACAGCTCTGTTTGAGGGGGGGGGGGGAGCAGAGCCATCCTGATGAAAAAAAATAATAAACTAGAACTAAATAATAATCAATGTTTACACCTATCTACATTCTGTCTAACATTAACATTTTATTCAAAAGTAAAGAGAAGCTCATGGGGTGTTCAAATAATAATACCGTATATACTCGTGTATAAGTCGACCCCCCCCCCCCCCAATTCTTACGCAAAATTTTGGAAAAAATTGAATTTTCGTGTATAAGTCGAACTACATTTCTGGTAGTATGTTGAAAAATTATTTGTAATCGAGGATAAAAAAAATAATAAATTTTCATTAAATTAGTTAACTTTTTTTTTAACTTTTCTAATCAGACTTTTTTTTTAATTCAATATTTTAAAATTGTATAATTATGTAAAACTGAAGAAGCTTAAACTATTTTGAAAGCTATTCACATCAATTTAATGATTACTTACTTTTTTTTTTTTTTTTTTAATTTTTTCAAGCCTTATTTACAAGGGTAAACAACTTCTTAAACTGCTAACAGTGGTAGTACTAGCCCAGAAGATATTTCAGGCAGGGCTGTAGCTAGAAGTAAACGATAGGGGGTGCTCAAGAAAATGTAGGGGGGCTCAAGAAAATGTAGGGGGGCTCATAATATTTCTCTCTCTGACACATGCACGCACAAACACAGATATATATGATCAAAGTATTATATAGAAAGGTAAATTAGTGCATATTCATATTGTAGGCACTAAGTTTCTTTTTAAATTGTTTATAATAACTTTATTTGATGCTAAGAAAAGTAAAGACTGCAGACAGGGATGTAAAGGAGGATATACGGTGGATACGCCGTATACCTTCAGGATTATTTTAAGGAATACCGTATACCCTCTTCTCAAAAACACTATAGCATATATTTTTTAGGGTACACACTCTGTTTTTTTTACTACTACATCACTGGCTGCAGAATGAAAATTTTCAGTGTATAATTATACTAGTGAAAGAATAAGTGGTGATGACAAAAAGTAAATAAAAAGCTGTTTCACCTGTTTCAAAATAGTTGCAACCTTTAATTTTTTTTCTGAATATTCCCTGCCCTTAAGGATTCTAAAGTTATGTTTTTATATGATAAAAAACATTAGAAAAATCAAGGGTGTATTTTGCATTTTAAAATTAATTTTGTGTCTAGTCAAAAGCTAAATCCACTTGTATTTAAATTGGCTATAACGCATTAGAATAAGTTTGTTTTATACTAATAATGGAAAACGCTGCAAAATAAAAAAATTCAGTATATAACTAATGCAAAAGTAAATGTTTGCATCAGCAAAAGCTTGCTAATTCTGAGTATGTGCAGATAGGATGCGCGCCTATTGGAGCACTTATTTGCAGTTTTTAAACAAATACTACAATTTAGTATTTATGCAAAACTATAAAGAGCCCCCAAAACTAAGTTCAATTTTTAAACAGAATTTCATTTGAATTTTAGAAACAGAATTTCATTTGGTGGCCTTGGCAACTTTCCCAGGGAGGGCTCAAAATTATGTTCTAAATAATAATGTATACTTCTAATGTTGTTTGAAGATATTTTTATCCTTATTTTTTCTTTAGAAGTTAAAACCTTAATCCAACAAATATTAGATATTCCTAAAAATTATTAGACTGCAGTGCGAAATCCTCGCACAGGTCCCCTGGTTAAATACATAACATTTTTTAAAATGGTAAATAATATAAAATAAATGAATAAAAATAATATATTAAAGTATTGAACAAACTGGTGTGATATTATAAAAGCATAAAAAACTATATATGTATATATTTAACTGTCACCCAGCTAATCGAAAAGTACCATAAATAAACTACATACTTATCGAAAAATAAGGGTTACTATAAGTAGTTAATTGGCGCCATGCTTGGCGCAGTTGTATTTGAGCTTCCTCTAAAGTACGTAAGTACCCAATTTTTTTTTAAGTATCAAAAAACATACTGAATGATTATTTTACCATAAAATACACACAATGATCAATTTACTATAAAACATACAATATTTAATATAATATAAAACACACGCAATCTTCTCTACCTGTTTGCCATATGAAGCAAAATCTCGCCAAAATCGTCGTGTTGCCTAGGCATGAAATCGTCCTTTTAGCGCCAAAAATATACCCCGGTGCGTCTGCGGCATCTGTACCAATATTATTTTTATACAATTTACTTCTGCTTGTACATTTCAATAAGGTACAGATGTCGCAGATGCACTGGGGTATCTTTTTATGCTTAGGAAACATGACGATTTTAGCGAGATTTTGCTTCGTATGGCAACCCGGTGAAGCAGATTGCGTGTGTTTTATATTAAATTAAACATTGTATGTTTTATAATATATTGATCATTATGTGTGTTTTATTGTAAAATAATTTTTGTGAATAGGTTGCCAAAAAATATGTTGGCAAATTTTCTTCTCTCGCCAATGTCATTTTCTTTACTTTGCCAAGATAATCATGAAATAAGTTAATGTACTATTACTCCGTTACAGTACGCATATACACAAACATGATAAATATAACAATAGATGACGCACGTATAAAAATTATAAGGCTGGATATTTTTTTCAAAAAGCACGCGCGAGAAAAAAATTAACAAACGTATTTTAACTGCATTAGAAGATGACGTCATCCCCTTATTCTTGAAAAATATGAAATAAATTGAATTCATTTATAATATAATAAAGCATATCTTTTATTTTATTTCAATTTTGCTTTTTAAAAATAAATATTTAATTAACCAGGCGGAGAAATCATACTTTATCTTTTTGTACTGTTTATTTCTTTTTATAATTATTTTTTAACATGATATAATGCGGTATTTTACTTTTGTGACAACACAAATTTCAGGAAAACCGTTCATTTCAATTATGAAAACAATGCCGATTTAAATTTTCATTAACAGCAATTTTTAATCAAAAACATGTTTTAACGAAATGTTAAGTGTGCTATGTCAGAAGCCTGTTCAAAATCCTTTCATGTGGTATCTCATTCGTCATTCTGCATTTTGTATTTTCTGAGAAAAAGGGATGTTGACAGGAGAAATAATATGTATGATATATGTATTTATATGTGCACATATATTACTGGCGCCCGGCTAACCGAAAAGTACTTTTTTTTTAAAAAGTCACTTAAAGTGATTTAGATTCCTTCACTTTTTAACTGACTTAAAAAAAGGAAGTGGTTATCAATTCAACCCGTATGTATGTATTATGTTGTTCACTCATAACTCTCGTAAATGTGCATCGATTTTGATAATTTTTATTTTGTTTGAAAGAGTAAGGGTCCAAGGTAGTCCCATTTCAATTTTGTCAAAATCTGATCATTAGAACAAATTATTTTATTCAAATTTTCATTATTATATAAAAGTAGATATGTAATCAAATTGTAAAAAATATTTTGTACTTATGATAATTACTTAATTTAAAAAAAAAGTGCTGAATTAAAAAGTAATGATTAAAGTGTGTGAATTTCAGATTTTTTTTTCTTAAAATCATCCCTGATATAATAATACTTAAAGAAAAAAAATGAGGTGAAAGCGATGTTTTTCTGAAAAGAACCAAAAGTTCCTCTTATTATAAAGTTTTTCAGTTTCTGCTTATCAATTCCAGTATCTGAAGCAATATGCGAAGGCTGGGGTTCTGTGATAAGCAATATAATGCAGAAAAGAACCAGAGCAGATGATGGAAATGCACAAGAAATAGGCACAGCAGATATGCAAGCTTTTATTGAACTCAATAATCCTTCTGTAGGATATAAATCTGTTAGAAAAATTTTAACAATATTGCCTTTTTTAAATAAAGCATTTTCCAAAGTTCCATTTTTTATCTAATTTTCTGCCTAATGCTTTAAAATAAACCTCTTTGTGTGTCTCACGTTTTTTTTTTTTTTTTTAGTTTGTATATATATATACCTATGATGCCATAATTAATTAGCACTACAACAGCAGCAAGAATATATTTATTGTCTGAGTGCAACGAAGACTCATACACAGCGCAGTATTACTTTGCCCCATATATAGCTACGATGAATATTAAACCCTTTCGTCAAGCATAACTCAAAAAATATTTAACGGATTTCGTTCAAATTTTTACAGCAGGTACCTATAAAGGTGACAACGTCGTCTATTTATTACCAAGAATAAGTGTCAAACCGTTTGGAAGTTATGTTAAGAAAATAGATAAAAAAGCACAATTAAAGTACATACGTCACTAAATTTTGTGCGTACGTCATTTTCACCGGCGGCGGGAGATTTTCGTAGACAATCGGAATTGAAAAGTTCATGGAATACATGGAGCAAAAAAATATGCAAGCACTAATATTCAGCACAATCAGGTGTATAATGTTTTGCATTTTTATACGGACCACTTCTCCATTTTAAGATTTTAAATGCTATTTATATCAGATATTTCTTTCTTGAGATTCCCACAAGTTTTTTCCGGTATTTTTTTTAGTTCGCTTATTAATTGTTTACAATAAGCCCCCCTGGAAATAACAATTATTTATCACAAAAAATGGGTACTTCTCTATTATCCCGTCGACCACTTTTCATAACAAAAAACTATCGCCAAACTGTAACGCTAAATAAACGGGAGAACGTTGCCATTGAAATATCAAAATAAATAAAATATAAGAATTTAAGGACACAATTGTTACTTTAATGAATGAAATAACTAATAAATCAGTAAAACATAATGAAAAATACACGCAAATGTCGAATTAAAAACCACTTGATGGCATAACAAATACGTATAATGCTTCTGGCATCAAGTAAATGGGACTGTATTTTTGGCGTTTAATCTTAGTTTGGCGATAGTTTTTTGTTATGAAAAGTGGTCGACGGGATAATAGAGAAGTACCCAGAAATGGCTTAGTTTTGTTAAATTTGTTTGTTATGTATTTTCATTTCTTATTAAAATATCGAAAATGGCAATAAAATTTTATTTTAGCACCGTACTTAATTTTTTAAAATGACTCAAAAACATGGTTTAATAAACGTATATTTGTAAATATTTTAAAAAACATGTTTTTCCGCTCTCTAGAAAAATTTGTAAGATTCTACAACTGCCTTTGGCACCAACCAGTACATGATACGGAACTTTTCCCTATTCAGATACACAGAAGAGGTTGGTCACAAACAAGAGTAATGCTAGCAACAATATTGTTTTAACTCTATAAGAGTTAGAAACAATAATGATATTAAATTCCTCGATTAGCTTAGGGCCCGATTTCGGAACTTTCTCCTAGAAAAAAAAAACTGTAGAAGTCTTTTACATTTGTTTCGAATGAAGCTCGATCAACAAAGTATTAATTGATAATACAAACAACACTAATATTAACATGGGGGCAAAAGTTTGAATTTAAGTGTATATATTTGGAACCCTCCCCTCCCCAACCACCCACCAAAAAAAGAAAAAGAAAGTTACAGAAATGAATTTAAAATGGCGTGAAGCCACCCTTTCTGACATAAGAAATTGGCTGCGAACCCGATTACGAAACTTTCACTTAACTTAATAACATGTATCTAATAGCCCTGAGGACAATTCCCCTTCCCAGTTATACGGACCTTGGGGCTTTTTTAAAAAGCTTGACGCAGTTCGGGTTGAAGAAGTTGAGATTTACTGTCAAATGACATAAACTACTATGAAAATAAAACTGGTGAATTATTATGTTGGTTTATGTATGTATTTAAAAAAATTGCATCTGATTACACTCTTTAGATAAATTACTCCTGTTTGCATTTAATAACAGATAAACGGCTTCCGTTTACTAAATTGTTTAAATATTGGGAAGAGTTGGCGAGAGATAGATAGACGTGTAAACAAACGGGTAGAGAGACGGATAGCGACAGAGATAAGCTAACGGGTAGCGAAACGAATAGACAGACGGGTAGCGAGGCAGGTGCAAAAAAGGGTTGACAAAGGGGTAGTGAGATGGGTAGGGAGACGGGTAGCGTGCTGGATAGAGAGACAAGTACAGAGACGACTTGACAGACGGGTAGAGAGAGGGGTATATAGACAGACAGACGTGTTGATAGACGAGTAGTGTAACGGGAAGCGAGACAGGTAGAGACACGATTAAAGAGTCGGGTAGAAAGACAGACGGATACTGAGACGGGTATACAGAAGAGTAGAGAGACAGTAGACAGATGAGTTCGGAGAGAGACACAGCTAAGACATATGAGTAGTTAGACTGGTAGACACTTTTGTAGCAAAGCATGTTATCAATGTGGTTTGAAGTATACGAGTTTCTATAAATAGTTATACAAATAAACAAAGGAAATTTTTTTAATTCAAATATTAAATATTTGATTTAATATTTTAATATTTTATTTTTTAATATTTTATTTAGATATTTGTCACAAAGAAAATGTTGCAAAAATTAAATTAAATTTGCGTTAAACTACGCTTGCCAAAATACGCTATTGGCTGCAAATCTGATTATGTGACTTTAAAAATATCGTTTTAAAAGATCCGGCGTTTTTTTTTTTTTTTTAAGTTTTGAGCAATTCCCGCTTAAGAAAAAGAGATTATTTGCCAAATGTTATAAAAAAATGCATATGAAAACATAACAGTATATGAATTTATATATGATATTTTGTAATTATATCATTTAATTTGCTATTTTTCATATGTTGTATCTTTATCTATCTCTTGTCTATCATATGCTGTATATTCACTTAGATTCTTGTTGATATCTTCTTTATATCGTAATTGTTAACTTTATGTTCTCAGCAATATCACTCAGACTAATCCCTTTGAGGGAAGTCCTAGTATGATATATTGCATATTGCAGACTATTTTCGAAGACATTACTAGTGTTGCAGACACTTGAAGATAGTTCTGTCACTGGTCACTGGGCTACTCTGTATAGCTGCAAACTATTCATTTTTTGTGTTAACACTATTTCAGAATCATGATCCTGAGCTTATTTAATCGCAGAATTCTGTGATTGATTAACGTTAAGATTAGGCAATGGTTTTTATTTGGAAGTTGTAAAAACTAAAAAGTGGAATAGTTGATAGCTTAAGCACTTAAAATTTTGATTTTGCTAAACAAAAAAACAATGCTTTAAATTTTGAAAATAATGCATAAAATATAAATATAAAAATTAGAGTGATGGGAGGGGTTTAGACGCTACGGGTGTTAGACCTGCAGAATATTAGGTCTCCGGTACTTTTTTCTTAGAAATTAAGCCCTGCTAGGGGGTGAACTAAGAATGCATCAAAATAAATGCAAAAGGTCATTTACAAAAATTTTAAAAACAAAAATGCTCCACGTGATATATACGCTAAAATCTTAGATTTAGCTGATCAACTATACCATGCATTGGAGGGTTAAATTATTCAAATCACTGTCCTAAAATTCCCTTGCAATAATTACAAATCACAATAGCTTCAAAATAAAAACGATCTGTAAGACTTTGTTCATTCAAAGCTCATCCCAAGTAAAAGTCTGCCCTTTTTGTTAGATTATATATTTTTTAGCATCATATTAAGCTCGCAAACATTTAAGAAGCGAAGCCATTTTATTTAAACTATTAATTCATAAAATATAAATATTTGAACGTAAATTACTTATAAATTATTGAAAAAAGTATGTTTGTGTACGAGGCAGTAACGCTATGCGATAAAACGGAGAAATGAAAAATTCCCCCGTTTCACGCATCCTCGCGCCAAGACTTTTTCGCCAAATGCGTGAATCGAGGGAACTTTCCAAATTAGCGTGGCAGACAAACCAGGGTATCATTTTGGCTCCAAAATGGCGATTTTATTCCTGGGCAAACCGGCTGTTTCTTTCGTATTTTCTTTCGTAAGATTTTACTTCGTATGTTAACCCGGTAGAGCATATTCCGTATGTTTTATAATAAATTAAATATTGTGTGCTTTATAATAACATTGTGTGTTTTTTAATATAAAATAAACTATTTCATAATAAAATAAAAGTAACATGCTGTTTTAGCAATTTCTAACCGGTACTTTAAAATGGGGTTTTCTCGCCAAAATGGCGCAAAACAAAAATCGCGCCAACCCCGGTGCGTCTGCGATAGCTGTTCCATCAAAACATGTGGTTTCAAAATCAAATCATCTTTTCTAATTTGCACACGCGAAAAATAAAAGCTGGTATTGGCGATTTTAAAAATGCTATTGGCGAGATTTGCGCCCAAATAACATAAAAGTGTTTAATGGTGCTATGTATTTTATAAATGTATAGTAAATTTCTGTTTTGAACGCGATTGGTCGTTAACAATGATAAATATGATTGGTGATTACCAATCATATTCGGTGATCTCTTTTCCTGGCAAGTATAATACATAAATACCAAAATAACTGATAATTCGTTTCGAAATTTGATTAATTATTATTACATGAGTTTTATTTGTTTACATTCAGCATACGTCAAGAAAAGATACGGAAGGAAGTTGAGTTGTATAGCACATAATTATGGTAAACTTTGATTGTCTCACTGGTGAGAATTATTTCTTGACACCAGGCGGCCGTCCAAAAAATCCTTCACGGAGAACTGGCTTTACGAACGATTACCTCCATGGTTTAATATTTTAAACGTTCACGGCGAATGAATGTTTTTTTGTTTGTTGTTGTTTACTTTCACGGATAGAGAATTTGAACTGCGAACCTAATTTTAACTGAAATTATTGCAGAATATATACATAATTGAATGTAAGTCATCTCTCAAATATTAATTTATTTTGAACGATCTTTCTAAAAATGTAACTTTCATGCAGTTTTATTCGAAAAATAATTTTGAATAAAAATGGCCGCCTGGTATATGAAAAAGTGAAGCGGACATCTCGGAACTGTTGATGACAGTCACATGACTTAGGCTTTTATTATAGAGATTATTATTATTAAGAAATAAGCATTTTTTTAAATCAAAGTACCATTCCTAAAGTATTGAAAACTTAAGAAAGCTCCTGCGAAAATTTGCGAACCATTAAGTTATATTAACTTGAAGTGTGTGTTTGAGTGTTTAATTCAAATCTTGCAAGTCAATTTTAAACCATTTTTAATTATCTGATTGAGCTGAAACTTTGAATACATGTGTAGTTTCAAGGAAATTACAAAAATATAATATAAATAAATAATAATAATATAAATAATAATAATAATAATATAAATTATTAAATAAGCCAAATATTTATCATTGTTTGATTATTTTATTACTGATAGATTCGAAAACCCAGCAAAAACCTAATTAAACTTTAACGTAATAATTTTGTCCACCTAGATCCTGAAAACGCCCCACTGTGCGCAGCATTAAAGTCCCGAGCAAGCTGAGGAGCCATTGAAAGCCTATGTTGAGCGATCCTGTGCAGGTGTCATTGCTCTGTGGTGGCCTCGGCCGGCCTTCCTGGTGACAGACCACTTGTTTGGAATTGATTCCACAGCGTAACCCCCCTCCCAGAATACGCCAGGAGATAAAAGCTGCGCTTTTGGAAGAATGGGCTTTGACATTTATTGGCACCCTCATAAACAGTATGAGAGTTTGTTGTGAAGCTTGTATAGCAGTGCATGGTGGTCACACTCCATATTACACAGACTTTTCCCGAGATAAATGCATTATCTCTGATTCATGATTTGACACTTTTTGATATACCCTGTTTCTTAATTCACTATTAAAATATTTTCCATATTGTTATGTTGCTATATTCTTTCTCCCATTGTAATATACCTCTGTGCCAAATTTCGTGGCAACACAGTGAATAGTTCAGCAGTTTTCACAGATTTTATGTTTGTGACCTTAATTTTGGACATGAGTGTATGTGATCGAGAGAAACTTTTTGAGCAAAAAATATAAAGTTCAGAAATGAATACATTCATAATTACTTGCCCTGAAAGTAGGTCCTACAGCCTGTCACGATGAATTTTACCCATAATTTAACAAGCTGTTACTGCTAGACAAATTACTTTAAAAGCTTGTTACTTTACCAATTAAATACCTAGGAAGATGTCATAGATATGTTGAAGTTGTTTCTCTCCTGCTTAAATATTCATTAGTTTATTCATCTTTGAAATCCCTCCAAAAAATTTCATAAATTCAACATCATTTTCAGAAGTTCATATCTCAAAAGGAACATTTCTGTTTCCATTACCGTTTATACCACTGGAAAAAACACTCCGTATTTGACAAGAAATCTTTTGTTTTGTTTTGAGCCTTTTCTGTATAAGGTAAATAAAGTAAGGTTCAAAACATCTACTATGTGCAAGATTCGAAACTATATGCGTGATAGAAATTAATTCTAAAAATGTCTTTGGAATTTTTGGAACTGATAACACTGCAGTGGTAAAAGATTAACAGAGAAGTACAGGGTGATTATAAAAAAACTATCCCGACATTTGGGCCCCTAACTATCATACCATTCACAGAAACTGAATGAAATTTTGGCAAAAGGTATATTGAGGTATGCGCTCAAGAATGATATGGAAAACAACAGTGTCACTCAAACAGTTACGGTTACAGTGATAAAATTTCGAAAAAATCAAATGGCAACACCCAGATTTTTGTATTTGAATGTGATCTCCACTGTGAAAAACCCTAAATAGCGTTGGAACGGCAACTGTAGCATGAAAATCACCGGCGGTAGATAGGCTAAAAGTGAGGACAACCAATAAGGACAGAGAAGCAGCATAAAATAAAGCATTTTATTGTGTTTCACAAATTTTCCACATGACCTCCTTCACACACGATGACACTTTGCATGCGGCTGATGGTGGATAGCACTACAGCACGTATCATGGCAATAGGTATCTCTTGAATTGCAGTTCTGGTGGCATCTTTCAAATCAGATGCAGTTTGAGGACGAAACTGATACACTTTGGATTTCAGATATCCCCACAGCCAGAAATCCATTGGTGTCAGATCAGGAGACCTTGGTGGCCACGGAAACGGGAAATGACGGGAGATAACTCTGTCACTAAACTGTTGAGTTAAGACACGTTTGACTGATGTGGAGGAGCGCCATATTGCATCCACACGACTTCAGATAGAGCATTTTGCCGTTGCAATGCGGGAATCGCGTAATGAGTTAATATGTCCAGATAGCGAGCATTCGTTACTGTACACGTTTGCAGATCACCGGCAGTAACCTCTTCAAAAAAGTAAAGGCCGAGGATGAACGTACTCGTTATACCACACCACACAATCACTTTTTCCTCGTGTAATGGACGTGCATGCACATCATGTGGATTATTCTCTGCCCAGTGCACACAATTTTTCGAATTCACGTTACCAGTTAACGAGAAATGCGCCTCATCTGTCCACAGAATGCGTAAAGTCTAGCTGCTATCTTCATCGTACCGGATAAGGAATTGATTTGCAAAATCCAGCCGTAATTGATAGTCTCCCGCTTCCAACATCTGGACACGCTGGAATCGATACGGAAACATGTTTAGAACAGAGCGCAGAATCTCGCGTACAGTTGAATTCGGCAGATCCAGAACACGTGAAACACAGCGTGCAGTTGCGGGACGAACTGTGCTTATCGTCTGATGGACTTCTGCAACAGCTTCCACAGGAACGGAAGGTCGTCCAGACCGAGGTCGATCGCATGTACAACCAGTTTCTTCAAATTTATGAATCAAGTCCCGTACAGCTTTGACAGTGCACAGGCCTCGCCGTAATCCATGATTTCTGCGATAAACACGCAATGTCTCTGCGGCATTTTGTCCATTCAGGTTATAAATCTTTACGATTTCCCCACGTTCTTTTCCTGAAAGCGGCATCTTGTTCGGAATGGCAGAAAGGAACATACGCGACTCGCATTTCGCAGTGCCTTTTCTTTCACCTAGCGTGACGACGTCAGTCATGACTGCGTCTTACGTAGAAGCCGAAATTTGCGTTTCTTGGTTTCTTCTGGCCCCACCAGTGGCTGAGAGGTTCTGCTCTCGAAGCTGGTAGACGGGAGGTGCTGGGTTCGATTCCAATCGCGCCCGTCGGCCTAATCGCTCGGAGTTTTCGTGGTTTTCTTTGAGCCGTGGATTTATCCATGCGTAAATACGGGTTAGGTTCCCTTAGAATAGGGGTGCACAACCTTTTTAAGCAAAGGGCCACTTACAAAAATGACTGGGTTGTCGAGGGCCACCATCAGAAAATTTTTGTTTCGAGGAGGTGTGACCGGGGGGGGGGGGAAATCAGATTAAAAAAACATAAATTTCGGAAGGGTAGATTTAGCCCCCTAGGTTCCTTCTTTCCCTGTCAACGTATTCAGTTCTGTTGGCAATGATATATCAACAGTTTATGTTTGTATTTGTACAAGAGATATAGCAAAGATTATTTTCAAAGAGTGAAAATACTCCTTGACTTTATTTGAAGGAATAAATTTAGCTTTAAAGATTGCCAGTGCCGGAAAAAAAAAATCTGCTTTCATGAATGAAGGTGGAGAGGAGGAGAAACATATATTATTCTAAATTGTACTTCTTAACGTATTCACTCATAAAATGTGGATATCAAATGGGGGTGCACAACCTTTATAAGAGGGTTGGGTTGGGTTGATTATTGACGGCCAATTATCTACACTAGGGATATAGGCCCGGGGGGATTGCCCTTCGTGGGGGTCTTTCTAAGGGAACCTAATCCGTATTTACGCATGGATAAATCCACGGCTCGAAGAAAACCACGAAAACTCCGAACGATTAGGCCGACGGGCGCGATTGGGATCGAACCCAGCACCTCCCGTCTACCAGCTTCGAGAGCACAACCTCTCAGCCACTGGTGGGGCTCCTTTATAAGAGGAGGGGCAGTCACAAAAATGACTGGATTGTCGAGAGCCAACATCCATATTAGGGTGGACAAAATTTTGTTTCGGGTCGGCCTAAAAGTTAATAAAAATGCTAATTTTAAAAGGAGGGTTAGCTCAATATACTCAACCACCTCCTTAGTCAGCTTAACCCAATTCTGTTGGAAAGGATGGAAAAATTTGCATTTTTTTTTCCATGCGCGATTGACAATATTCATAGTTTTTTCCTAGTGATTGACGAAATTCACGATTATTACGCACACGTTCGGCAAAATTTGCGATTTATACGCACTCGATCGGCAAAATTTGCGATTTTTACGCGCCCAATCGGCGAAATTTGCAATTTTTTTCGCATCTGATCAGCGAAATTTGCAATTTTTTGCACCCGATTCGCAAAATTCGCGATTTTTACGCATACGATCGACGAAATTCGCTATTTATACGCAACCTATCGGCAAAATTCGCGATTTTTACGCGCCTAATCGGCAAAATTCATGATTTTTACGCACCCGATGGGCAAAATTTGCGATTTTTACGCGTCCGATCGGCAAAATTTGCCCTTTTTACGCAGACGATCGGCGAAATTTACAATTTACACGCACCCGATCGGCAAAATTCGCGATTTAAATGCACCCGATCGGCAAAATTCGCGATTTTTACGCATACGATCGACGAAATTCGCGATTTATACGGGCCCGATCGGCAAAATTAACGATTTTTACGCAGACAATCGGCAAAATTCACGATTTTTACGCAGACGATCGGCAAAATTCACGATTTTTACGCTCGCGATCGGCGATATTTACGATTTATACGCACCCGACCGGCAAAATTCGCGATTTATATGCACTCGATGGGTAAAATTTGCGATTTTTACACACCCGATGGGCGAAATTTGGCAAAATTCGCGATTTCTATGCACCTGATCGGCGAAATTCATGATTTTTTCGCGTCCGATCGGCGAAATTGATCCGCGGGCCACCAGTAATACGATCGCGGGCCACTTTTGGCCCGCGGGCCACAGGTTGTGCACCCCTACCTTAGAAAGACTCCCACGAAGGGCACTCCCCCGGGCCTATATCCCTAGTGTAGATAATTGGCCATCAATAATCAACTCAACTCAACTCAACTCTTGGTTTCTTCTTCTCGTTTTGTGGAGAACTAATCAGGCTGGGATATCAGCCAAAGAAACGGTGTGACGTGTGACGTAAATGAAACGAAATTAATGCTCTGGTGCACGGCAAAGTCCTTTTTACTTTTCCCTTGCCTAGTGCCGGTGATTTTCATGCTACAGTTGCCGTTCCAACGCTATTTAGTGTTTTTCACAATGCAGATCACATTCCAATACAAAAAACTGGGTGTTGCCATTTGATTTTTTCGAAATTTTCTCACTGTAACTGTAACTGTTTGAGCGACACTGTTGTTTTCCATATCATTCTTGAGCGCATGCCTCAAAATACCTTTTGCCAAAATTTCATTCAGTTTCTGTGAATGGTATGATAGTTAGGGACCCAAATGTCGGGATAGTTTTCTTATAATCACCCTGTACATGAAATAAGTGGGAGATTTCATTATCAACTGGCCTAAGGCGTCTAAGCCAGGTGCAAAGTAATATTCCGGTACCCTCAACTATCTCATGAACGAATAAAGCTAGTAAAATGACTATGCGCTATCATATGAGAATGGTTGCAGTGCTCCTTGTGATGAAATTTGGAAAATGTAGATCTTATCTAAAAAAATATGAGCAGGCTCGGACTGGCCCGCCGGCCCATCGGCCAGAGGGCCGGTGCGCCCTCAGCCAAGTAAAATTTCGCGCCCTTAAGCCGCTCCAATATTTTTTCACGCACATATATTCTGATAAGTGTACTAAATTTCGAGAATTTGCTTAGGGATAGTCATCAACTAATAGATAGATAGCAAAAGAGAGTGGTTTTTATTATCGTAAAGAAATCGAAGATACATCGAAGGAATTTTCAGATTCGGAAACCAGAGCGGACGTGTTTGCATACGATTGAGGATAGAAAACGGGCACCTTCGGAAAGTTTTAATAGCCCTTGGCGTGCCGTGACTACTACAGCTCACACCCATGTGCTACTCCTGCGCCCTGAGAGAGATTTTTTCATCAGTTCTTAAGATGATATTTTTTAGGTCTTAATCTCAGATCAAATATTTTGCGTACCCTCCATTGTAGTACCCAGGAGACCTTGCACCCTTTTATAGCCGTCCCTGAATAGACTTATAATTGAAACCATGTTTTTCGAAAAACAACTTTATAAAAGAAAAAGATAAATATTAAAAGGCAAAAACGTTTTGTGTGGATTTTGTTATTGATTGGAAAACATAACTTTTAGAGGAATAAATACAACTTCGACTCGATGATATATTTCTGGATTGCAATTCTACAAGCTGGGATTGCGCGGTCAGCGTTTTTTCATTCAAAATACCTACCAAAATTTTCGGTTAGCTTTATTTAATGACAGCCTTTCCGTAATTAAATAACTATTCGGAAATTCTGGTATGTATTTTAAGTAAAAAAATTGTTTTACTTAATCACGGAAAAAATCTATCATTAAATAAAGCGATGATTACTATTCAGAAACTTTTGTAGGTTTTTTTGAATTATAAAACGCTGGAGCAAAATCCTGTCGCTTACAGGATTACAATCCCCGGAGGATTTCTTTCAACTATGGACACTTAATTTCCCTTGTTCTAAAGGTAAAAATAAGCACTCGCCAGTCGCCACTCGTCGATTAAACTTGAAAAACTGGCGATTAAAAATATGGAAAGAACCGGCCAAATGCAGTATTTTTCGATTTCCAATTTTCCCTAAAATTCACGATTTTTCCGCGCCCGATCGTCGAAATTCATGATTTTTCCGCTCCCGATCACCAAAATTCAAGATTTTTCCGCTTCCGATCGCCGAAATTCTTGATTTTTTCGCGTCCGATTGACGAACTAAGTGATTTTTCCGTGTCCGATCGATGAAATTCATGATTTTTCCGTACCCGATCGCCGAAGTTCATGATTTTCCGCACCCGATCGCCGAAATTCATGATTTTTCCGCACCCGATCGCCGAAATTTATGATTTTTCCGCACCCGATCGCCGAAATTTGTGATTTTTACGCTCCCGGATGATGGAAATTCATGATTTTTGCGCTCCTGAATGACGAAATTTGCAATTTTTTTCTGGACTAATTGACGAAATACACATTTTCTGAATTTCTGAAGATGTTAGCCACTTTGGTCCGCTGGCTAGAGTTGTGCACGTGTAATGTATATCATGTTGTGGGTTATTTCTTAGTGTATAAACATACCTATTTTATTTTTGTTAGATCTTAATTCTAGACAAATAATTTTTTTTGAAAAAGGTACTTATGTAGTTAGCTGCACAAGTACCCAAGCTTAGTGAGACTTATGTAGTTAACTACATATGCATGTTGTGTATAACTTTGCTGTTAACTTATTTAAAAACTTAAAATAGATTGGAAATTAGTATTTCAAGTTTATTCAAAGCAATATAAATTAAAATATTTTTATTTAGTACATAAATTACTTTACTGAAAACTAATTATGTATATTTTAAATTAAATATTCAATAACATAAATGTATTTACTGGCTACTAAAGAAATTATTCTCACTCGCCACTCACTGGCTACTAAAAAAGTCAACCTACCGGCCAGTGGCTACTAAGCAAAATTCTTTATTTTAACCTTTACCTTGTTCTCTAACTATGATAAGAAATTTGCAAATCATGGGAAGAGTGTGCTGAGAAAAATAAATTTACTCAATTATTTTAGCGGTTTAAGGTTACTAATTTTCACTGGTGCGGTCATTTTTCACTAGAAACCCTTTTATAGTGCGATACCAATTCAGCATTTTAAGGATGCATAAAGTCATTTTTAAGCACACAAATTGGCTCTTCCTTCTCCTGCCTCACCTTATCCCAAATGCTGGAAGTGTAATATTTTCACAAGCAAGTGTTAATTCACCATTTAAATACCCCTATATTTGGACATTCAAATACCTTTCGATATGTGATATAATATGTGGTACTTAAAAAAAAAAAAAAAAAAAAAAAAAAAAAAAATTCTATATTGAAAGTACATTTTTGTTCTCGATATAAATATTTTTTGAACGAATTTTGCATACTGAATCTTTATTTAGTATGTGTACTGAGGCAGATACCGTCAGAGACCACATTTTAAAGATACTACTTTACTCCAGAAAAAAAAAAAAAAAAGCTGTAGTAAATAAACAGCATTTGCTGTCAGATTATATCAGAAATTGCATCTATACCATGTTTATAACTGACTTGATAACTAATTCATATTATGTCAAATAAATATATATTTTTTAACAGATTGGAGCTCTTAGCACTGATATTTTTGCATTTTAGTAGTCATAAAAGTAAAATTTATTTGCATAATTGTTTTAGAGCTATTTGTTTAAATACAAATGCAAAATAAGGAAACATTTCTGAAACCAAGTAAATTAAATTAGAAGCTGTTTTAACAAGGAATTCTAGAAGTATAATTAATTTTGCCTAAAGAATCAACAAATTAGTTGAAGTTTCTAATTAAAATAGAACCAATTATTTGCATATTTTAATATTATTATTAGCGCAGTTTTGCCAGCAAACATAGCTGTTGGGCAAATGGGAACTCATATCTTTAGATCGACGATCAGCTAACCGTTGGCTCAGCTACTGGAAGCAGCCAAACTTAATCGTTGATCAATGAAGCTAGAAAACAATGGACTAATGATATCCAACAATTCGGTGTTGCTTGAATGAAAAGAGAATTCTATAAAAGGGGAGAGTTAGTCAAGTCATATCTCACAGCATGATGGTTTAAAAAAAAAAATCAAAAATATCGTTAAACTTGTAACAATGTCTAAAATTGCTAAAATAGTAAAGCAAGATTTTTTTTTTTTTTTTTTTGGGGGGGGGGGGGGGCGCGTTAATAGAAACGACTGTGGATATATATATATTAAAAAAAAAAAAAAAGTGATCCTTTTTCTACCAAATTTTCTAAAACTAATTGTAAAAAATATATAGGTACTAATCAATTGGAAAAAATGTCTACTAATTAAATCTATGGGTTAACTATGTTACAGGAGGAGTCGTCTACATATTAAAAATTATACCAACTTTGAATTTTCAAATAATAAGACCTATTTTTGAGACCCTATTTGAGTTCCTTGGATCGAGATAGCCCTCGAAAAGGTATAGCTTAAATACTTTATGTTAAATTTTCATAGAGCTAGAAGAGCTTAAAGTTTGAGGATGCTAATGTTAAATCCATTTGACAAACTTATAAAAATCATCCGATTGAATTTGTATTAATTTTTTTAATGAAATACACTTAACAGACCCAAACATATTTCAGGTTTTTTTGTATCCAAAAGCATTTTTTTAATTTTGAAAATAATTAATAAATTCATAGTAAAAAAATATAAATTATCACCTACATTAATTTTTATATAAAAAAAACTATGTGCAAGTGTACAGCTCATTTGAATAATTAGTTTTCGATATGCAGAGAACCTTCCTACAGTCTAAGGTGATAATCTACAGAAAATAACACGTAGATACTTACCAGAAACATTTTGTAGTAAGTTACTTTTATATAAAGAAAGTTTATTATAAATTTAAAGTTCCTGTTTAATTTTAATGATGACTAAATGAGTGTTCAGTACTTTTTCTTGTAAGATTAACAAAATTTTCGAATAGAATTTGATAGTAGAAATTATTCCCAATAAATTGGTACCTATGTATTTTTTTATACCTTATTTGCAGGATAATTAGTAAGGAGTGTTCACTTTTATACCATGACTGTTCTAAGGTATCTATTGACAAAATAATAAAGTAGGATACAGGGTAATCTGTATTCAACTTTCTAGAGTTTTTGAATATTACATGACATAGTTTGAAAAACTGCGTAGCATTGCGTAGATTTAACGGAACTTCAAACATGCACGGGGAATATAGCAAAGTCGTCTATTTAAACTCAGAAATATAATATTAAGCCATTTTCTTACTTGGTGCTATGCGAATGTGTTAAACTTTGTCAAGTCAGACACAACACAAATAAGTAAAATTATTTAAGTTCGTTAAAATTTTTGCGCCCTCTGAAAATCTAAGGTCTGCGCCCTTTTCCCTGGCCCAGTCCAACCCTGAATATGAGAGATAGTGAAAAAATATCAGCTACAAAAGTAAAGAGCAACCTCGATTTAGTATGAAATGACGTTTTACATACAAAAATAACTTTATTAGAAGCTCTGAAAATATCGAAACGATTACCCAGATAGCAAGCAAGGTTCCGAAAACGGTCTTTTTTCCTTTTCTTTCGATTTTTCTGCAAAGGTATATTATCTTTACCGTATACCACGGTCACAGTAATATTTTCAATATTAGATTTTTGGAATAACCGTCAGAAAACCTACGGTCTAAAATCATCCTTTGCACATTCATTTTCCGCGCATGCGCAACCTATTTCGCGCTGCAAATTGTCCTTGTGCTTGCGTTTCATGACTCATTGAAGGTGATATGATATGATGTGCGAGCAGGTCACGTCGTAGCACCGGTCTGAAAGTGCCGGCTTTGCACTTGCAATCATGCTCCATCTAAGGTATGTTAAACTATTTTGTATTAATTTCATTTCATAAAGATTTACCTCGTTGTAAGAACTATATACACATACATATTTCTGTTGTAGTTCTTGAAATTTCCATTTATAATATGTTTTTATTCTTAACGAATTAATGCGAGTTCTTTACACATATTTTCATTACAAAATACAATAGAGAATAGCATTTGTTTATGTTTATCTTTTAAAATATATTATTATCGTTTATGTTATTATCTATTGATGCTCCCCAATTTTAAAATATTCATCTTATAGTTCATGTGCTTAAAAATTACACTCAAAAGTTTGAAATATTGAGTAATAATAATAATAATAGATTTTGTACTAGTATTTAACTGTAATTTAGTCAAAGTTAATTATTTTTGCGCATACGTTTTATTTTCTTATATTTTAGTAATTTATGTTGTATAAAATTTCATTTAAAAATATCATTCAATGACAATTGCTTTTATATTATGTACGTTTAAGATATAAAATTTTTATTGTATGCGTCGCTACAATATTTTAAAGTATTGTTATTTTATTACTTTGTTTAATACATTTTATTTTCATGAAGTTAAAAAAATGAGTTTTAATGAAATCAAACTATTTAAATTTTTGACATTTCAATGTACATACTAATAGTTATGAAAGATTTTAAAAATGAAGGTTTATATTTTAAAGAAAAAAGGGAAAATAAAAAAAGTCTAAATAATGTTAACCGATTATTATTATTTATTTTTAATTACGGAGCATCAATAGATTTAATTCAGAGATAAATCATTCTGAAAAATTATTGTTCTTCTGTATTAAGTAGAATGAAAACATGCTTAAAGTAGACTAAAAATAAACAAATAGGTAATATGCTTATGATACTAAAATATTATATATGGAAATTGCATTTTTTTTCTAGTAATTATTTAAACACCAAAATTTGGTTTTATATAGTTCTTAAATCTTTATGAAATTAAATTATGCAGTAATGTTTAACTTACTTTAGTTTGCCAATCAACTAATAAATAAGAGTAATTGATAGTGGGTAACCATTATCACTTTCCAAATATAAAAACACAAAAGTAAAGGCAACATAAAAACCAAGACATAAACAATTCCCAACTCAGAAATTTAAACTATTGTGAAACTTTCAGGATAATGTAGTAGGGCTTAAGAAAAAATATAATATACAAATTTTCTTGTTGCCCGAATTCACTTTAAAAGGAAAATATTATCCCCGGTATAATTTAGACTTTATTTTTAAAACTGAATGGTAGAAGATACAAAAAAAGTTATCTATTTTAATTAGTTCTGTCAAATTCAAAGAAAAGTTAGAAAACTTCTGTAAATTAATTCTTATAGTTCATTCTAACAAAATGCATATTAGATTTAAAAAAAATTAATGTAATCAACAATTAATATTTTTTTAGAAGCAATACATTAATTAAAATATAAAAAATCAAATATATTCAAATTTTAGCAATTACATAGGAAAGGAATTTTAGCAAAGGAAAAAAGAAATATATTAATTAAAATATATAACTTACTATGAGTTCTTAAACATAATATCAGCTAATAAAAATTTCTATTTTCCATTTTTTTCTTCAGTATATAGAAATTAAGCTAAAATTTAGTGTCCCACAGAAACAAAGAAAATTTCTAAGTCAGATAATTTTGATGAAAATCTAATGCAATTAAGATTTAAAACTAACAGGTTATCAAAACATTTTTAATTTCTTTTATAGATGCTTATAATAAAAGCATTATCTGCCTTTGATTGTAATTCTTGTTACAATGTTTAATATGAAATCCTGTAACTAGCCTTACGTTTCTACATTTTGGTATGCTTGTCCTAAAACACTTACAAAGTACCTCAGATTGTGTCAACTAGCAACCTTTTATAATGCTTTTTAAAATGTTGGCAAACCTTTCAGACAAAGCCTTTAAAAAGCATCTAGTCATTTACATGTTGGGGTTATAAAAATGTTTTAAAAATCAAAAATTGTTATCTGGGTAGTGGTGTATTTAAGCCTGTGACTGGTTATCAAAAAAATTACATTTAAGAGCTTCTAATACAGTTATTTTTACATGTAAGACACCATTTCATACTAAATCGAGGATACTCTCAATTTTTGTAATTGGCATTTCTCATATTTGTTTTAGATAATGTCGACATTTTTCACATTTAGACACTAGGGGAAGCTGCAACCATTCTCATATGATAAAGCACAGTCATTTTTTTTTATAGGTAGACACTTATTCCATAATTTTAGCTTTGTTCGTTCAAGATATATTTGAGTGTAACGGGACGTTACTTTGCACTCGTCCAGAACAAGGCCAGTTCACATGGAATGAACCACTTATTTCATATACTGTTGTATTATTATTTTCCTGCTACAGTGTTCTGAGTCACATATTTATAATCAATTTGTACGGCGGATATAGTTACGAATCTCACAGGTGTTTCGAACCTTGGTTTATTTACTTTATACCGAAGAGTCCCTACATCAAACAAAAGTTTTCTTGTCAATTAAGGTGTTTTCTTTCCTGTGGTACAGCTTGTGGATAATCAAATGAATAGTGTTTCTTTTGATATATGGGCTTCTGAAAATAGGGTTGAATTTATGAAAAAAATTTGAAGGGGTTTCCGAGATGAATAAATCAATGAATATTCAAGTAGGAGAGAAACAACTCCAACAGCCCTGTCATCCAAATAGGAAATTAATTGATAAAGAGAATTTTTTTTAAATAATTTATTCAGTAGTTACAGCTTGTTAAAGAAAGGGCAAAATTCATCGTGACAGGCCGTATGGCCTACTCTAGGGTTAAGTAATGATAAATGTATTAATTTCTGAATTTAATATTGCAATTATATTTTTTAGCGAAAACAATTGTACTAGGTCACATATTTTCAATACGTATATGGAGTACACTTACTATAATAGCATGCTATGGTTCTATATGTATAAGGTGTTTAGTATCATGAGCAATAAGAAGACAAACTTGGGGATTTTATAGTTTTCCTGCTACTGTGAAATAGTGAACTTTACAGAAAGACCCCTGGTGACTAACTGTATTTCTTCTGACTCTGAGAGTTTGCAGATGTCCATGTTAGACAAATATGTATGCTCTTTTGCGACTGCATAAAAATTGAAGGGGATCGAGCAGAGTCCAAATTTAGGCTACTTGACATGGAATGACCCAAGTGCAAGAAAAACTACCTGGTGTATCAAAATATCCGATGGATAAATTCGAGAAGATTAAAAAAGAAAAGGAATTTATGCAAAAGCTGATTATTATATAGGACATCCTTTATCAACAGAAGCACTAAATGTTGCATTGCGACAATTTAAAGGATAACAAAGACAGCGCTTAAGATAGTCCAAATAAAAGTGATGTTGTTTGTATTAACTAGTCGGATGTGCCAATCCCAAAACATTTTATCTCATACATGTTAATAATTCAAAAAACAGAATATTTTGAATTATGCATTTTAGAAACAAATCAGAGGTCGTACACATGCATGGAAAAAAGGAATTAAAGTAGGGGCGATGGGCAGAAAGCCCGGATGACAGTAGAAGTATGAGCATGTGAATACCAATAGACTGAGCCGGAATGCAGGCGTATGTTAGCTGCTCAAAGCGCGACGGCCACATGGCAGCAGGATTTCGGGAAGCCGTGGGTGAATCATATCATCATATTTTTATTTTTTTTAATGGCGTTTCAAAAGTAGTGGTTTTTCAAAAATTTGTATAATTTAGAATTGAATTTTAAAAGTTGTGTGCATCTTAGGCTTAAAACAAAGTTTGCTGTGAAACTACTATTAAAGGTCTTTGGATTGCCATACTGATTTAGCTTAAAAACTTTTTTTTTCAATTATAAAAGCAAACCCCCATAAAATCAGCAAAAACTACAAATTTTATACATTAGAAATATTTTTTTTCAATAAACTTAACATAAAAACAACTAAATAAAAGAATATATAATAAATTCCACTCTTGAATCATGTGTGAATAATTAGAGTGTCCTTTTATCATTGATGAATAGCTGATTCTCAAACCGTTAATTTTAGATGTATTGTTTCAATTGTAAAAAATGATTCAAATGTTGTTCTTAATCCTACGAAAATCTATTTATGCCAAAATAAGGTATTTTTAAAAATAGTTACGAATTAAATTTTTCTATACGGTCTTTAACTCTTATAAGTTATATTGAGAAAAACATTATCCACGCTCTAAGACAGGCTACATACTGAGAGGACTCGACCAACATGTCTCGTGTCTTAGAAACAGATTTGAAACCGGCTTTTTGTTTGTTCTAAGCCGTTTTTTCTCCTAAGACAGGAGATATGTTGCTCCTGTTGTTTCAGTGTGCGGCCTGCCTAACACATACAACAGTAAACATTTCATTTTTTTACACGCGTTTTCAGTGCCGGAAACTGCTGAAAACTCGTAAAATTCAAATTTTTTAACTGGGTAAGTTCGAGTTATATAAAAATGGAACTTCCAGTATTTTACTTTTTAGAAAATGGAGGACGTTTTTGTAAATATAACTTATAGGACGAGAGCAGGGGTCGGAAGTAGCACGTTACAAGTAGAGAAACTACTGTAGTCGCTACTTTTTACAGTAGTTTGTAGTGTAGCGCGCTACACTTTGAACAATGTAGTGTAGTGAGTAGTGTGATACAAAAAATCAGTAGTTTGTAGCGAGAACCGACGCTACTTTTAACGCTACTTCAGGAGAAAAAAAGTGCCATTTTACAAATCACGTGGCCGAAACTCGCTTCTTTTGTGCGAAATTTGTTCTGTTCAAAAATTTCCGAATCGCAGTGGCAAATCTCAGCTGCAGTGTATAGCAACGCATCGCATGAAGTCATAGATTTTTTCTATTGACACTTGCTGCTGAAATCAAGTACTAACCTGCCAAAGGAATTAATTTTCTTGTTGGCAACACTTATCTATTTACTTGTTAAGATGTCTTCATGTTTAAAACGCCGGATTTCTTATTATTCTTTATTGCTCTACTTACAGATTTATTTATTGTTATCATTTAGGGTTGTTTTTCTGTAATTTTCTAAATTATAATAATATATCTCTTAATTTTGCTACGAAATTTGTTAAGAGTGTATAAACTAATGTTTTCGAGACGAACACAAAAGCATTTCCTTGCATGGTATCTTTCTTAATTTTTTAATGCCCTCGGTTATGTCGCATTTCTTTAATTGTATCCCGGCAGACGCGATGTAACGAGGGCTTCATTATTTAATCCGTGTCTTCCATTTCTAGTGTAAATTGAACACTTTGACAAAATTTGAAAGTAGCGAAGTAGTAACTACTTTTGAAAAGTACTTTGTAGTCGCTACTTTTTAAAACAAGTAGTTGTAGTTGTAGTTAACTACATTTTCGACAAAGTAGATGTAGTTCGCTACAATATAATAGTAGTTTCTCCGACCCCTGGACCAGACACAGAATAAAAATATAAATTTAGTAATTTTTCAAAAAATAACTTTTTTGACGTAAGTGGTTAATAGATGATGAAGAACAACATTAGAAACATTTTTGCAATTGAAACAAAACCTCTAAAACCAAGAGTTTAGGAATTGGTAATTGGTTAACGATGAAAAAGGTCACATTGTATATTAAAATAAATAAACAATTCAAATGAATAACCGCAGAAACCTACGAAAGAAACAGGCCGCGGTATTTCCATCTATCTTGGCTATCAAATGAACAAAATAGGCTGTTTTAAACTAATTGTTGAACTGCCATATGCCCTCGGTAGGCTGAAAAGCAGACGAGATCGGTGGAGTGCTGCAACCAATCTCTTTCGTAGTTGCGAGTTTGAAAATAGATTTCGTATAAATGGTGACTTAATGTTTAAAAAGAGGTCAGTTAATTCTGAATGGTAAATTATAATATATATGTTACGGTTAGTATGGTTAATCCGGTCATTATTAATAATAACCAGTTATTAATAATGACCGGATTAATCATATTGACCGTAACATATATATATATATATATATATATATATATATATTAATTTAATAATATAATGCATGTAAGGTATTTTTTTCCTACCTCTTTTTTACAATTATATAATATAATATATATTCATCTAAAATAATAAAGATGGATGTTTTTGTGAGTCTGTTCAGAGTTTTTTGAAGAGACCACTGTAGGTAGAGCTAGACGATTTGACGGGGAGGTACAAAAATGTCTGTAATTATGCACCTCGAAGGCAGTTTTCTGATTTTAATTAAATAACTGAAACGTGACACTTGTATTGATATGGCGTTTACAACCTATGGCGAAACATGCATATTGACAAAATGATTCAAGAACAGTCAAATATCTTTTCCTTTCTTAATTGCGATTAAAAAAAAATAAATAAAACGTACAAAATCAAATTTATCAATTTTATTTGCTCACAGCAGGGCCTAAACCCCAGGTTCGTTTGAAAAAAAAAACGGACCAGTGAATATATCAAAAAATAATTTCTTATTGCCTTGAATTTTGTGTTTATACGTGATGTAACTACAAAAAACATTTCTAAAGTAGTCTCATAAAAGGCCATTTATGGAAAATATTACAAACAAACATAGTGTATCTTTATGAAGCATCCCATTCGACACTATTTTCAACTTTAACATTGTATGTCATGTCTATTAAAAGTTTATTGGCCAGATCAAAATTGCTTTTCATTAAGGTCTTCCACTCAGCAGATACGAAAATTTCCCTCAGATTTCTATTGAAAAAGTCTTGGGCTGCTGCATGTAATTCCTTCTCATCATGTTCTTCAGCGAGGGCAACGACATCACAAACGTTCTCCACCTGCAAATTACGCTCTATCTGTACTACACAAAACATTTTGAGTTCTTGGACATCATATTTTTCGGCAGTTTTGTACAAAGCAAACGCATATGTAAATGAAATATTCTCCAGTTTACCACTATAAAGGTACTCTAAGAATCTTTCAAACGATTCAGGATCACAATCAGGTATATTTATGATACCTGTTTGTTTCTCCGTCATATCATGCTGGAACATTGCACAAAACACAGACGAGCGAGCCATTAAAACGGCCTTGTGGGCTCTAAAATCTTTGTCCTTTACTTGGAGGGTGACGTCACAGCTGTCTTTATTAGCCAAAAGTTTTTTGAAGTGGTCTGACAGTGTATCCAATTCTGCAAAAAAGATAAAAAAGGGTGAAATAAAGATAAATGCTTGAACAAGATTCAAATAGTATAGGTGATCGAACAGCAAAATGTTATCCTCAATAAAAATTTGTTTTTGTATTTGCACAGAATAGTCTCGCAAAAATCTTCAGTACTGTAAAGATGTTTAATACATATTTACCTCGAATATTGCGAAACCAAAAGGAAGATATATTAAGTTTTTATGTATACTATTATCTAAGAGCCGTCTATCATCCTTCATAAGAGAACGAATAGAGTAATCTATGAAAAATAAGCTAAAAATGGTGACAACTTTTGTATCGTATTACCGTTAGAATTTTTTGTTCAAATTACTTGTAAAAAAAGTGGCATCACATTTGTAGCATAAGAAAAAGAATCATAGTGTTAATTGTACTTTTTTTCATACACAAATAAATTCTACAGAGCGCGAATTTTGTATCAGAGTGCCACGACTGCCCCCTCTGCCCCCTACGAGCTACGCTCGCCAACCCCCGTTCTGACACCATAAACTGTAAAAACACACTGATTTGATCAACCTTAAAACGATTACGGAAGATTGAATTATAATTAAACGACCTGCTGTAATCGGCTGCTATAATCGGCATTGTGTAATCGGCTGCTCGCTGTAATATCTGCTATAATCGGGTTTCCAATCATTTTCCTTTGACCAAGGGATTTTAAAGCCGAATCAACTGCTGTCGAGACAGCTAACAACTGTTGATAAAATAAGGTTATTAAACATTTGAAAGTCAACTCGTGTAAAATGGTTAAGTAAGCAATGTCATGGCATCGGGAAATTTTATAACGATGCTATAGAAAATTGGGTATTACTCCATTATCCCGACTACTACTTTCTATAAAAGAAATGAACTGTCGCCAAACTATAGGATTTAAAGCCAAAAGTGCATATCTGTGGCGTCGCATTCAATTGATACCAGATGCGTTACGCGTGGTAGTTATGTCATCGAGTGATCTTTAATTCAACGTTTATCTGTATTTTTAATTATATTTTACCAATTTATTAGTTATTTCGTTGATTTAAACGTAATTATTAAACGTAAAAATATAGCTTTTAATTGAAGGGAAATATTATTAACTACGCTGTTTTAAAATTTGCAATAATAGATAAAATATTTTGTCGAAATAAATTAATCTTACTCTACTTGATGCTTTGAAAACGCGGAATAATTTAATTATTTATCTTTTTAATATTCACGCGCAAGTATATTTTTTATTCCGTTATTTTCTACATTTATTGCTTTTAACACGTGATCATTTAATTATTATTTTAAAGTTTTATTTCTGTTTTTAATAGTCACGTGTTAATACATTTCTTAATTGAAAGGGAATATTATTATGTGCGCTATTTTACAAATTGGCAACGATTCAAATAATAAAATTTATGAAATATGAAATAAATCTTCGTCAAAATAATGAAAATTTTGAATAAAAAATTGAAATATAACCTCAAAAAATGAGTCAAATTGAAAAAATAATTGCAGTCTGCACACCCCAACCTTGTCAACTTTTTTTTTTTTTAGCAAAATTTACAAATTGTTAAACATCAATATATTGATTTCAAGATTAATGATTGCTTGACGCACCTAAAGTTCTTAATGAGAATATTTTCTTTTACATGCTAAATAATTTGAAGATACACACTTTTAGCATCAAATTCTATCTAATTTGCCCAATCAGGATGAAATTCTTTATCAGATCAGTCACAGCTCAAAGATATTTGCTTTGACATATTTTAATACAATTATATGTACATATATAATCTTTATAAGTAATATCCACTCTGTAACCTATAACTAACCCAATTTAAAGATTATAAATATTCAATAAATTAAGCTAACAAAGGTTCAGTTCCCAAACAAAGATAAGTAATAATAATAGAGAATAACCTAATCAATCGTATAACATTCTGTAGAAAGACTCGGTGAAGCTAGAATTGAAAATCTTTGAGTTACAACGAAGGACTGAAAAGGGATTGACAAAATGAATTGCACAAGAGGTTGAAATACTCTTTAAAGTACTTGTGAAGAGCAAAGTTAAATTTTCCTGACGCTGCAATTTCAAATCTTTAGTTTTATATCAGAAAAATTTTCCTGAATTTTCTCGGAAGATTCAAATTTCTCTGACTTTATCTCAGAATTTTCAATTTTCCCAGACTTTTTCTCTGCAATGGTAAACTTTCATGACTTTTCCAGGAGGCTAGACACGCTGTTATTATTTTTAATAATTGTGTTTTTTTATGTATATGTTACGGTGAAACACCGAAATCTGGAGAATGTCGACTTTCACCGGTGAATGTCAACAAACACATAGTCGCTTGGTGTATGTCCGAAATATTTGCTAAATACCCTTATTTCTGACTTACACTGGTAAATGTCGACATTCACCATGCACTAATGGTGAATGTTGAACATGTCCGAGATTTAAATTTTTTCTCCGTAATTCAGTCGCGATAAATTTTTCGCCTCTCTTTCTGAGAGGAATGACTAAGAACTTAAAACACACAGTACATTCAAAATGAGAAAGGAAAATACTAATAGAATTTAAAAACTTACTTAATTATACAGTACATTCAAAATCAGAAAGGAAAATAATAGAAGTTAGATTTTATTTCTCTTCTATTAACGTACAGAATGTGAAGCAAGAAAGTTCTATAAAATTTGATAAACGAATCAGTTTTAAAAATCGATTACAAAAATAAATAAATAAATAAATAAAATAAAAAAATACTAAAAACATAATAAATCCAGCCAAATCATACCGTTTCATTAAATCAATCTAATCCTGACTTGATTAAAAATGTCACCTATAGTTCAGTGTCCTTTGTTTTTGAGTGCAACTGATTTAAAGGTGTATTTTCAATTTGGATACTTTTTTCGTCCCTTGGCTGAGTTTTATAAAATATTTCATACAGAAATAATAATCTTTTTGTATATTTTTAAAGATTTTTCTACTAAGATTAAAATTTCAGTATTTAAATATTTCCTCTGTTCTCCCCAAAATTATAGATCTTATATAAAGCACAAAATTTGAGTAAACCACCAAAAAAAAAAAAAAAAAAAAAAAGTAACAAAAAGAAATTTAAAAAATCTTTCACTAAAAACCGTCAAAATGTATTACAAAAATTCTGATATTTATAAGGTTACTAAAAGTAAGTAATATAAATCAGTATCAAGTTTTGAACATTTTAAGGCAAATTCAATCAAAGTATTTAACACTATTGCGATTAACGCCGTATATATACGTCCCTATCCATGTAAACTAAGCCGAAACTCACTCCTCAAAGGGTTAATAAATCAAACTAAGCCCGATCATATTTGAACTGTCTAGCTACCGCAAGGGAGAAAGAGATTCAAGCTCCTCTCTTTTCGACCTCCACCAGAGCATATCTGTGATTGTCCACATACACTGGTGAGGGTCCGAATGTACAAGAATGTAATGAAATATTCGATCTTTCACCGACGTATTTGGTGTTTGTTGACATTTACCGGCGAAAGTCGACATTCTCCAATTTCGGTCTTTCACGGTAACAGATATATATTTTTCGTAAAGGTTTTTTCTTTCAGCAATAAAATATTCTTATTGCCTTTCGTCTCCCGTCTGTCTAAGACGGGATGTTGCTAATCACGTGGGCGGCGGAGATTAGCGCCGATCGGCCGGTGGTGCAGCCTCTCCCACCCCCCCCCCGCAGTGACGCAATAAAATTAAGTTCAGTAGCATCTCGTTCACTGCTCGAAGAGGAAAAGCAAAAATGCCGCTTCCTAAAATTATTCTCGAATATATTCTATTAATGTTTAATATTTTATTAGTGTTGATGTGAGTCTGTGTACGTTAAATAAAACCAAAAAAAGACATTATTTAGAATTACTTCACATGAAATACACCAGAATCTCGTGATTAAAAAATGGTATTGCTACCGGTTTATTAATTGCGCTCCCTTCATGAGTGTTTCTTCACGGGACAAAGGCTTCAATTCAGGCTTGACATTTAAGTCAAGAGGTGGTTTATTATCATCAACTATAGTTTATGGTGGGATCACTCGAGTAAGCGAGATCAGGGGCGCCATTTCGGGGGGGGCAACCGCCCCACCGAGGAATTTGAAATTTCAGAAAATTTATAGTTATCACAGGTTAGACAAAAAAAAAAAATCAAAATATGATCAAAAGCTAAAATAACGTCAGATTTCACAGATTTGATTACAACAGCAACAACAAAAAAAAAAACTAGTCTGATGTGCCAATCCCAGAACTTTCTTCTATCTCATACAGGTTTCACATACACCAAAAACAAATCAGCACCAATTTATATTAAGGTCTAACTGAATCTAAAGTTTTATTAAATTATGTGCGTTACTTCTGGAGATATAGCTATCGTGAAAATCGTGCAAAATGTAGCATAGCAGCGCCACTTGTGGGGCTATTTATACCAAATCGTAATCAACGTCTATTTTTGTCACGGTCTAACCGAGTCTGAAGTTTGGCGAAATTCTGTGCATTAGTTCTTGAGATATAGCCATCGTAAAAATCATGAAAAATCTAGCATAGTAGCGCCATGTGTTGGGCGATTTACACCAAAAACTAATCACCACCCACTTATATCAATGTCTAACTGAATATAAAGTTTTATCAAATTCCGCACATTAGTCCTTGAGATACAGCGCCCACAAAATTTTTGTCACATACAGACACTGAGACACTCAGACAAGACTCGCAGACAGACATTTTCTAAAAATAGTGTCCAATTGGGTTCAGGACCTTCTAAAACATATAAATCCGTCGAAAACCAGAAGTGGTAAATTTTCATATATTTCAATACCTTTTTCTTGTAAAGATAGAAGAAAGTAATAAACATTTAATAGACACTTTAAAAATTGAAATGTTTTCTAAAGCCTTGTTATTGCAACATTCCATAAGTGAGACATTTATCATTAATGAGTATTTTGGCTAGTTTTAGAAATATATGTGAGAAAAAACTCTATGAATTTCTTTTGAGCTGTGTACAGCATGATTAAAAGAAAACTCGTCACCCCCAAGGCTAGAATTTTAGTGATAAATTCTCTCTTTAGCCAAAAATTTAAAGGGAATTTTTTTTCGGGGGTGGGAGATGAGGGAGGTGTATTCAATTTCCTAATTGTATGATTTGTTAATTTTGTTTTATTAGTGTCATATTATATTTACTCCAATCGTTATAATGCTATTAAATCATTTGCTTTATTTAAGGATATTATACATAGAGTATACTCTTAAAAATCTCCACAGCCTGACACTAGAGTCCTGTCCAGATTTGGTTGTAACCGACCTGAATCCCGATTTTAACCGGACAGACTTCAAACCGAAACCGGAATATTCATACCTGAAACCGAAGTGAAAGAAAATGAATGTATAATTTAATACATTTATGGAACAGTAATCTACAAATTTACCGCTTATGTACAAAAAATAACACATACATACACCCATTAATATTCAAATATACTATAGTTTTTTCATTTGAAAATTATTCAGAACCTCCTTTTGTATAATCGGTTCATCTCGAATCCCATTCGAAAGAGTCAAAGCATAACCCGAAGCGTATAAAGTTTATTCGACCCTCAACAACAAAAAAAATTGAATCAACCAAACCTAAAACGAAATGCATTTCGGATAGCCGATGCAGGACTGTAATTTCCAGTAAACCCGGAAACGTCCAAAATTTTTTCATTGATCGCAACCCCACCTGAAATGAAATAAAATTAATCCATATTTCAATATGATTTGGAAAAGTAGACTACAATTGTATCTCTAATAACAATTTTATCTTTTATGTAGAAAAATTATTTTTTTTCATCTGAAAATATTTAGGATTTCTTTGAAAACACGGGAAACACGAACCTGACTCAAAATAGTGAAAACCCAACTTGAACCCGAAACAATTAACCCTTTGTTAACGGGCCAGGATTGACTACTAATTTTGCATTCATTCGTTCTACAATTTCCAAAAAAATTCCTTGTGACAGATTTCTCTTGAAAATACCTTAATATAAGTGTGTGGCAGATTTCAAAATGCCGTACTAATAGAATAAAAAATAGTCCACTAGGACATATATGTACCAACCGTAGTCAAATGTTCCAAGTCAACCTGACCCGCAACGAAAATAAGCCGTGTCAACCCGGCTCGATCCGTACTGCAGATTGGGTCGTGTTGTCCCACCCAATGCAGGAGCAAGGTACCTGAGACCAAGGCTTTTGCAGATTTCTGAATTGTATGGAATTTAGATGAGAGTCTGAAGAGGAAAGCAGAAAATTATTGCGGAAAATTTTTACAGACAGAAAATCAAATGAAAATTTTCTTATACTTATTATATATTTTCTTATTAATGAAAATTTTCTTATACCTATGGATTACAACATTTGCAAATTTCGCAACTTCTTGATGGTGTTCGTGTGCTGATTATTTTGTGACCGATTGAATTTCACGACTTTTTTTCGTAATTGTTTCATTTTTTTGTGATAATTTTCCAAAATTCGCTATTTTCAGTGAATCATTGACGGATATGATTTTTTCGACCATTTGACGAAATTCGCGACTTTTTTCTACGATCGTTTGTTGAAATTCGGGTCTTTTTCCGCAACAGACTGACAAAAATTGCTATTTTTTTGCACAATCTTTGACGAAATTCCAATCGTTGGCGAATTTTTTTTCCACCATTTGTTGAAATTCACATTTTTTTGGCAACTGATTGACGAAATTCGCTATTTGTTTTCGCAATCTTTTGACGCAATTCGCGACTCTTTTCTACGATCGTTTGTTGAAATTCGGAAGTCATTTTCCGCAACCGACTGACAAAAGTAGATATTTTTTGCGCGATCTTTGACGAAATTCCCCCTTTTTTTGATCGATTGTTTGACTAAATTCGGGATTTTTTTTGTTCAATCTTTTGACGAATTTCGCGAAATTTTTCTGCATTAGTTATTCTAAAGTCGCGATTCTTTTCCGCGTCCGATTGACGAAAATCTCTATTGCCTTCAGTGATCTTTGGCGAAATTCGCAATATTTTTCCACGGTCGTTTGAAAAAATTAACGATTTTTTCCGCGACCAATTTTGCCAAGTTAACTATTTTTTCTAATTCCAATTCGTAAAATTCGCGATGTTTACCCCGATCGGTTGACGAATTGCTTTTGCGTAAAAAAAAAGAAGAAAAATTCGCGGACTACCACTAAAATTAAAAGTATATTCACTGAAGAATCACATGTTTGTGAAAGAAGTTAAGATAATAAGGCAAAATCTCACACTGCATTTTTTATTGTAGGGGCTTATTTCTATTTTGTGCACGATTTGGGCAATCCTGCACGATATTTCAACCCCTGTCTCTAAAAAAAAAACACTTTGTCCCCCCCTCTCCCCCCAAGAAACTCTTGAAATGGCGCCCCTGCAGTAAAACCTGCAAAGAAGGAGTTGAAAAGGACTGTAAAAAAACTCCATTTTAAACAGGTCTCCATCTTAGCAAGTATAATTGTATAGTGTTTTTTTTCTATGAAACTTGACTTTTTCTGCCCATTTGAGAAAGAATTATGCTATAGACAGGTTTCACTTAGACACGTTTCACTGTAATACACGTATGCTCTTCAGAAGTACTTTATAGAAAGGAGGTTTTAACAGTCTTAAGGAATACCTGAAAAAAAAACGGTACCTGTCTATAACTGAAAACTTTCATAATGTTTTTAAATTCTACTTGCTAAGACGAAATCCTGTCTAAAACGGAATTTTTCAGAGGTCACGTGAGATTCCGTATTAGAAGTATTGCTGTCTCTGTATATATGATTCAGTAAACGTTTCTCGTTCGGAGAGGTTGCGGGGGGGGGGGGGGGGGGGGTGCAGCCCCCCGAACTCCACCCTTGGCTATGCCACTACTTTAAAAAAAACTTTGCCCCCCCCCCCCCAAGAAATTTCTGAAATGGCGCCCCTGAGCGAGATCCCCACACGGCATAAGCACACCAGTATTGCGTCAGATAGTTCTAGGACCGATCAAAGTTTTCCTTTAGCAAATAGGATATTGCGTCTATTTGAACTGCAATGACCAATCACAAAAATCGATGCTATAACTAAGAATTTGAGCAATGCCACAGATCTCCAACTGTTGGAAATTTGTCTATTCACAAAAAAGGAGTTCAGCTAAAGATGTCCGAGCAAAAAGTCTTATGGTTGATAACATCGCATTAAGTTCTAAAAAAGTTTGTCACCGTGTAAGTTTCAACGAAGATGCCATTGTGACAATATTTAAGATGCACTTGCATCGCTTTTAGTAAACTGTTTCATTCCAGTAAGAATGTTTGGCGAAGACGATTTGAGTATGTTTAATTTTACACGTTTACTCAAGAAATGTTTTAAAAGTTAGTATATTTAGTTATAGATAAAATGAAAACTCGATATATTTTTATCATGGAAATTTATTTACGACGTGACCAAAAGAGGTCACTCATCACCATGGATAATATTCGATAGAGATGTAAAAGTTTCCAGTACCTTCCCACTTCTTATTAGCGAGGACAGTAATCCAGTTACGAATTTAATACATTCTATGTCTATGTATCCTGAACACAGGGCTAGAAGTTGTATTTGGGAACAGTGCATTAATTTAAATAAATAAGATTTATCATAAATTACTAATAATTGTACTTAGTAGTGAGAGTATTATGCAAGTAAAATTACACATTTGCATAAGAAAAATATTAAAATGTTTGCATTTTCTAACATTTACTTATGTTATACAAATGAAATCTGGATAGCTATTCCGTGAAATGAGCGTTATTTTTTCGTCACTTAATCTGTGTGGAACGATCCTTAATTTATATTGAATGTATATAGAATGCATTCGAAAATGAAATTGTACCATAATATTAATTATTGTTATTAGTGTTATTATTATGTTAATAAACTCTTTACAATGAACATAATATATATTACAACTTATTTACATCCCGTTTGTAACGAACCTAATATTGTTTCATCGTTATTGTTGAGTAGGTCCATCGTACAATGTATAGATTAATTTTTTGACCAGTTGTATAAGTTTCAAAGACTCGTTTTCCATATTCAACAGTTAAACTTTCAGTTTTAAAGTGTCGTTTTTTTTGTTTACAATAGCAAGAGTTTCAATTTTAAAATACAGTTGATCATTTTTGTGTCTGGCCATTTCTACTTCATTCAGCTTCTGAAGTTTATGATTCAGCTATTGATTCACGTCGTACAGTTCGATTACTTTGGCAACATTATTTAAACGTTTCCAAGAATTTTAATGTATTTTTGTTAATTTTATTTAGGTACAAGTGCACTTTTCTTCTTTATGAACGTGCAATATCCAAATCACGTAACTATAGTGCATTAGATAGAATCGAATAGCATTTTTCTTTTTTTATAAAGGCAAAAGGTTTGATACAGGTAATACAGGTCCCCCCCCTCTCCGAAATGTTTAATACGAGTCTAATGCTGTGGAATTTCCCCGTTGATCGACAACAAAAGAGCTTTATCGAAGAATGGAAGGATAACTAGACAAATATACCTTTTAAGAGGGAACCTGTCTAAACCGGAATGGTTTCTCGTCCCTAGCGATTCCAACAGGACTCTTGAAGTTTATAACGAAATCCAAAATAGCTACTTTCTGACACATTTACGAACTCAATGTATATCCAGACGTATTAGATAGAATCGAATAGCATTTTTCTTTTTTCGATTTAAAGTCCCCCTAAATGCCGGATGCATGTCTAATGCTTTGAAATTTTCATTGATTTGAAATCGAAAATAAAAGATTTTTATCGAAATATGAAGGATAACCAGGTAACTATACTTGTCTGAAACGGAATTGATTTCCGGTCCAGCGGCAGCCCTTTATCCAAAAATGAAATCACAGAAAATAGCGCCATACAAATTGAATCCCTTAGCATTTTTCGTCTATGTTCTGGAATGTTTCGTTTCCAGGAACCTGCAAGGCACTTTTTTTGCGTGTCTCCTGTAAACGAAATAGATCATCTTGTCAAAATACAGTTTAAAAACCATTTACCATTAATCGAAACAAAAATGTATCAGGGAGATCTGCCTCCGCCCCCTTAGCTTTCCGTTTAAAATTCTATATTATAATCATTGACATCTCATACAATATTAGAAGTCAATAATATTATATTAGAAGTCAATGATTACAATAAGACTTTATTTTGGAATCGCTAGGATCTGGAAATCAATTCCGGTTTAGACTGGTTCCCTTTTAGCAGGTACATTTTGCTTGGTTATACTTCCGTTTTTTGATAAAATTGGTTTTGCGATCAACAGGGAAATTGCACAGCATTAGACATTTTAGGGAAATTTAACCTGTATCATAACTTTTGCCTTTATAGGAAAAGGGAAAAGGCTATTCGATTCTATCTAATCTGCCACAGTTACGCGATTTGGACATTGCACATTCATAAGGAAGAAAAGTGTATCTATTTCAAAACAAACTGAAATTAAAATTCTTGGAAACGTTTAAATAATGTTTTTAAAAATAGATTCGTTTAAAGTATTTACTTCAGGTATTTACGTTCCAAAATAGCATTGTTTCGATAGTTACCTTTGAATATATTTCTTGACATAATATCGGATTTAATATTGAAAAAAACTTTTTGAAAAGAGCGTTTTGAAAATTTCTCAGGGGGGTACCGTTGTTCAACTTATTACTTACCCATCATACGTAGCATAGGGTAAACCTTGTAATCGTTTTAAAAATTGACAGATTTACACGTTTCAGACACTGGAAATTCCGAAAAACATATTTTAAAAAAAATTGCCGTCCGTCTGTCTGTGTGTATGTCTGTAAACGCTCTATCTCCCGAGCAAATTGAGTTAGAGACTTGAAATTTTGCATGTACTTTAGTGTATAATAATGATAAGAAGCCTATTGAATTTCAGTAACCTCGATTATCAGGAACTATTTTTTCGGACTCTCGAAATTTTCGTTCTGATAAAAGGTATATAAATTTTTTTGAAATTGTTTATTTTAAGGAGTGAATATAAAAGACAATAAAAAAACATAAATTTTGCATATAGAATGAAGTCGATCGGATAATGAGTTGCCGAGGTACTTGTAATCTCTTTTTCCACACTCTTCGATTTTTCATGACCCTGTATTTCATTCAAATTTCAATTCAAATATATATTTTAATTGGAAATGAGATGCAGTAAATCGTTAATTAATAGGATTATCAATTTTGGAGTTATAAGGATGTTTCTTTTATTCAATTCAGTAATAGAGCATTTAAAGTTTATGACGTCATCAAGCCACGATTTTATTCGAATTGCAATGCATTTTATAAATAGTTTACACATGTTTTATTTTCATATTTTATATTATGCATATCCATGATGGGTAAGTATTACGGTGGCCCCCAACGACTAGTTTTGTTGGCGACTGTTATCCGGTGATCTATAAAGATGTCTGATATTGAGATGCAGATCGTAGATAAAGGCGTTTTTAATTGAAACTCCAATATATATTTCAAATTTAGAATACTTTTCTTAAATTGCTCAAACAAGTACACCAAAAAGTATTTTTCTATTACACGCATGCTAACAATGAATCGCGAAACATTTAACTATTTATAAGCAACCTTTGCGATTCTTATTATTGCCATGCAGTGCGATTACATATCTGTTAAATTTGTTTTTTTATTTATTTGTGTCATTTTGATTTCATTTGATAATTTATTGTCATAATATTACACGTACACAAACAAATATTAACTCTTTACATTGTTTTAAAGCCTCAAATCGAAACTGGCTACTTTGACACATTTTTAATTCAATTTTGTTCACAAGTGTATCAAATTGGTAGGTGCTCTTATTAACCGTTTCAGGGGCAAGCACTTGTGTTCCTGTAACGTTGAATTCTCACCAGAATTTAGGAAAGAATTTAGTTCAAAATAAGGAAAAGCAATTTTTCAACTTTTTCCCGTCAAAGTTAAAAAAGTAAAATTTAATTAAAAGTTTCTGGTTCAATCGGATTAAAATTAGGTGGGATATAATATATCCCACCTCCCCTTAAAGGGTTAAAAAAAACATTTAATCGAACTGTTTTTTCCCCCGGTAAATGTACAAGTAGCAGAACTTTCAGAAAACGCTGTCAAAACTGGCGCTTTGAATAGAATTTCCGGATAGGACAGCGCGCGAAAGAAAAAAAAAACTGTCATTCTGATACACCAATCGCTTGCAACTCAATATGTAATTCACATAATAGAAAAAAAAACTTTTGAATTCGAAATTACTTCAATAATCATGCCTGCAAGTATAATGTTGTTATGTTTAAAATGAGTCAGAAAGTTTTGTGTTGTTGAGTGGAAATATATATATATCTACCCTATATATATAAAATCCTAATCTACCCTATATATATAAAATCCTAATGAAACGAATTTGTGAAACGATTTTATGAAACGAATTTATGAAACGATTTTATGAAATGACTGATTAAACGACTGATTATGTTTCAAGGCTATTTTTAATAAAAATCCTAATGAAACGAATTTGTGAAACGATTTTATGAAACGAATTTATGAAACGATTTTATGAAATGACTGATTAAACGACTGATTATGTTTCAAGGCTATTTTTAATAAAATATTAAACGCTTGATGGTGAAATTAATACCAATTGTTCATAAAAATCCGCGGATGTCAAAACTGGTAATAGAATTTTGAAATTGGAATTAGTTTTCGAGATATTAATTTTTTTCTAATTTTAATGACATTTCTGTAATGATGGCAACTAATTACTCAGTTTTTTTGTGACAAAAAAGGGAAAAAAATTGAAAAGGATCCCGATAGGGATTATTGATTTATTTTTATTCGTCATTTTCAAATTGAAATTGAATTTATCTTTTATTTCAATCGATAATGAAGACAAGATTGTGATTAAATTATGTTTTTCAGGAAAATTTGAAAAAAAATCACATTTCTATCGTCAGGATTCAATCGTCTGTCAGCATTTAATTTAATTTATAAACTGAAAATACTTTGAATACATTCGTCCAAATGACGTCATTTATGTAAACGCAAAAGAAAGGGGGGGGGGCAGGAATTAATAGTAATTATTGCGCGGCAGTGCAATACTTATTTATTTCTTATTATTTATTGATATCATTTTGTTATTTTTTTGTAAAATTTAATTAAACGAATTTATAAAATCACTAATTCGGATATTTGAAACGAATATATAAAATAATAATTGCCCAACTGAACGGAAGGAGAATAAAATATCCTGCTTGTTTTTCTTTCCAATTTTAATGAGAATATGACATCAATTATGGTAAAATGACATTTATTCCTTTCTCTCTTTTATTGGCAGCAAGGAAAAAAATGCTCCCTATACATTAGAGAAATGCTATTAAAGTTTAAAACAAATGAATATTTCAGTAGCATTACTTTTTTAATAATGAATTATATGTTTACACATAAATAACAAAGCCTTGACGAAACAGAGAAAATAGCCTTGGCAGAAAAAGAAATTTGGCAACATACTTTCTGTCAACCTATTAACTTTGTCATTTCGTATACAGAAGCATTTTTTAATATTTATACAATTTGTTTAGCGTAGAATGTCATTTATCCTATTTTATATATAATCAGAAGTAATTTGTATAGAAAAAAACTGAAATAATATACGTATAATTAAAATACGCATATAAACAAAAAAATCGGCGAATTTGTTTCCATGGCTGTTTATGTCATTTGGCAGCAAATCTCACTTTCTGATGCCCGAATTGCGCCAAGCTTTTTAAAAAAGCGTCAAGACCCCTATAATAGAAAAGTATCAAAAGTTCATTGGGTTTATTTTCATAACTTTTGGCAACAAATCTATGTATATTATCGAATCTATCCCTTTTTGAAGCTCGAAATACGCCAAACCTAAAAGCAAAGGATCCTATACTGGAAAAGTACCCGATTTTCTTATGGACAATATTCAAGTGACATAACATGGTGTAAAATTATCGCGGATAGCAAATTTGTTTAAATATCTCATCAATTGATGCCGAATAAATGCAGGCATGCATACACAAAATATTTAATTAATATTGTATGATAAATAATTATTAGAAAATTCGTATATACATATTAAATAAAATAAATTTACATATTTAAAATAACATGAAAATATGCATGATGGTGCACTAAAATAGAGAGAAAATTAAAATCTGTTGCTGAAAATGTCTATAACATAGTACTTTTTAATACCGTGGTTCTTAATGTTACTCACAAACAGATGGAATTTTTCTCATCCTTAAACGCAAAGGAAGAATAGAATACAGATCGTTGTTATAAAAGTCCGACAGGTTGCCACAATTTAAACCTAACCATTTTATACAAGCTGGTTTTCAAGTTGCAATTGATTTTACTTATCAATTCCGAAAACAGTCGTCCGTTGTCGCAACAGCTGTGTATGAGGCCATGATAATCAAAAAATGACCCATTAAAACGTTAAAAGCATGGAACCCCAATTACAGATTTACCAATATTTTTAAAACAAAGCACGCTGTCATGTTTTTAGAGGCCTCGAAGTCTGAGCGGGGGTTGGCGAGCGTAGCTCGCGGGGGGTAGGCCCCCTAGTATATATATATTTTTTGAGAACAAACAGCCTAGTGCAAACAGGTTCATTATTTCAATGCTTAAGATCGTTAAAAAAAGTTAAATAGCATATTTTTTCTTTATTACAATTATTTAAGAGTTTAAGCGTGTAATTCGATAACATATTTGTTGATTTATAGTGTTTCACTTATTTATTTAATATTACAGGGAAACAAATGTTGAATTATTTGCATTTTTTTAAGTGCAAACGTATTAATTTTCCGTAATTGTGTTGCACGTAAATTAAAAAATATCTCTGCTGGATTTTCTTTTAATAATAATAAATCAGTAAGGGATACAGTTTTCAAACAAATTCATGCAAAGTACATTTTTTTTCCCATTCGACGGTCTAAAAATTAAAATTGTGGAATGTTTGGAAATTTAAAAATTCCAGTAACAGCTGAATTTATTGTTCAAATCGTTGCCGCCGTCAAAATGATGTCAGCAATGTCACCATTACTCACGGACATGGTTTTGCTTTATAATATAGATCCCCCCCCCCCCCTTTCTCATATTTTTTGCTTTCTGTCTTCTTTAATTTATGTTTTAGTAATTCGAAAAAGTAATTCTTCTTCCCTAATATAATTTTTCATGTTTTTAGAAAGAAATTTTTTCTGGGATTAAACTTAATATTACCTATTAATTTCACGGGATCAGCTAGCTGCTTCAGATTGCACACGATGATCAATTCGTTCGACGACAGCAGTTCGGATTCATAATGGGACAGAGTATCTCTGGCGAAGAAATGTCTAGCACTTAATCTAGATTTAAGTTTGCAAAACGTATGGTAGAAAGAACTGACACCGACCACTGAACCACCAGCTATTTTTACGCTGAATGTGCTTAGTACGTTGTAAGATATCGTGTCCGCTTCATTTATCACTAAATGTAAACCTATGTGACCGGGGCCATCCTCTTCAAATGAGTCAATTTCTAAATTCCAGCAGACATCAAGAAACTGGAAATTCGGAGAGTCATACAAACAAGATGTGTCTAACGACAAAAAGTCTGGAATTTTCCAATGCACTTCTTTTTCTTTGAGTGTGCTTTTTACTTCTTCGAGAGCACCTTTAACGTTGAACATCTTTATAAAAGCAGTCTCCAAAATAATGTAATTGTTCTAATTTGTAGAGTTTACAAATGAAGTCTACTTTCTTTTTTTTCTTCTTCTTTTTAGCCTTTAAACGCTGCCAGATGGAGTTCTTTGCACAAGAGAAATGCTGGTATCTAATGAAGAGAAAAATGTAAAATTATACATTTATATATAATAAATATAAAATTATACATTTATATATAATAAATATAAAATTATACATTTATATACAATAAATATAAAATTACACATTTATATATAATAAATATAAAATTACACATTTATACAATATAAAATTATACATTTATATATAATAAATATAAAATTATACATTATAAATTACAAATAGATTTTTTTTAGTATGAACAAGTAACTACAAGTAAGTAAAATTGATGCGCTGGTCATTTGTTAAATAAAAAATCTTAATACAAAAAGTCCTTCCGGCCTGTACCGGGAGGAAAAGGTAGCTTTCCTATATCTTCGTTTTAAAATTTTAGCTAATGTTACACGGAAACAGTAAGTTAAAATGCAAAGAAACGTTTACAAAAGATTCGTTAATACTGAATTTGAATAAGAAATTCGCCAAATTATTGAGCAATAGCCAAATTGGCTTCATTCATGAAGACTTATTTTGGTCGCCAATTTTTTCGCCAATTGCGCCAATTTTGGCGCTAACGGATATGAATATATAGTTTTATGCGTATGATTGGGAAAATTATTACAACAATGAAAGAAAATAATTTGCGAGTAATCGCGTTAATGTGCTGTTTTGTTTCAAAATGTCAGCCTCCCTAGAATTTCAAACTGCTCTATCTCAGTCATTTTGTAAGATAGAGGTAAACCAAAAAATGCTCTGGAATCCCTGTATCAAGGCCTAAAACGTAATTAAAAAATAAATTTGAATTTTTAATTTTTTTGTATATTTATTTTAGTTTTAAATTTTTAAATGGCGGACCAAGCTGGCCAACGAACTCGGTCAAGACATTGGTTAGCTTAATACACACAATTAGTTTCATCAAAATTGATTTATAAATACGAGCGTTATCGTATGACATAGGTCAGATAAATAAATATATATATATATATATATATATATATATATGGATGTATCTATATATATAAATCAACATTTGAACGGAGGGTGGTTTTGGGGTCTGGGGGTCATGATCGGTGAAAATGTATCGAAATTTTCCGGAAGTGCTTTCCTCCGAACGGCTGCAATAGGTAGCTTTATACTTTTCTGTATTGAAAGCTACCTAAAATTTTAGATAGCACTGTAGCACCCAAATAAATGCTTAAGCTTAATACACAATATGCCATCACATTAATGTTTAATATGGTACAATAAAATTTCAGTATTTTCCCATTTTTGTCAACATAATTTTGCTATAATCCTAAAATCATACTGTCGTATCTGTGCCAGCGCCGAAAAAAAAAAAAAAAGGGATTTTTCCTATAATTGAGATATATGGCCAGACTCACGTCACTCACAAGGAAGGTCTCCATAAGTGCATACTCAGATTTTTTTTTTTTTTTTTTTTTAAATTACAGAATATATATGTTTATAAAAAAAATTCCTGCGAACCTCTATATAGAGTCCGTAAAAAAATAATGAACATTTCGTTTGTTTTACAATTTATCGTCGGTTAGCGGCACAAGGAAATTAAAAAAAATACGTTTTTATAATAAATACGCTTTAAGAAAATACTTCTACACTTCAGACTAAACTAGTTCAAGTATGTTTGAACTAAATAAGTACAATTTTATAACTACAGTTTTCCCGTATACATTTATATGTATATATAATGAAATTTAACGATCGTATTATTTGGTTTAGAACAAATTTTAAATTGATTAAAATTGTTTTAAACTCAAAATTAAAGTCCGATTCTGAAAGCACTTTCAACTCGACTTAGATGTTGTTAGTGTCAGAGACAAAATAAAACAGTATTGTTTCCATGGAAACAACGACTTATTCAACATCGAAATGGGCTGTAAAGACAGCGTCCTTAATCAGGCAGTTACTTTTAAAATGCACTTAAAACTAATCTAGCCGGTGAATAACTGCAGCAAAACGCAGCTTGCATATATTATGCAAGCTTATAAACTAATAAAACTATTTCATCGTTTAAGTTTAAATTCATTCAATTCCTACTACGAGGGGCAGTCGGAAAATAAGTTTCCCCTGGCGACTGTGGACAGAGGTGTGTATGAAAGACAAAAAATGTAATGAGACATTAAAGGTAAAACATAACTTTATTTTTCCACATAAGTACCAAGTACATTGAGACATTTATCATACCACTTTATAAGCTTCAAAAAGCCCTCCAGGAAAAAATAAGGGCTTTGCATACGGACGAAGCGTTGAACGGCTATGGGCGAAAGACGACATAGCAGGTGAACGCGAACGTGCAAGACACCGGTACACCATTGGGTAGAGGTCGACCGCGATCAAGCAGATGGCGCTGTTGCTGCAACAGCGCCATCTGCTTGATCGCGGTCGACCTCTACCCAATGGTGTATCGGTGTAGGAACAGCGCCATCTGCGCAGGCACTCCAACAGCGCCATCTGCTTGATCACGGACGACCTCTACCCAATGGTGTATCGGTGTCTTGCACGTTCGCGTTCACCTGCTGTGTCATCTTTCGCACACAGCCGTTCAACGCTTCGTCCGTATGCAAAGCCCTGATTTTTTCCTGGAAGGGTTTTTGAAGCTTATAAAGCGGTATGACAAATGTTTCAATGTACTAGGTAGTTATGTGGAAGAATAAAGTTATGTTTTATCTTTAATATCTCATTAATTTTTTTGTCTTTCATACACACCTCTGTCCACAGTCGCCAGGGGAAACTTATTTTCCGACTGCCCCTCGTATTAGTTCACTCACCCTATATATATTTATATATCTTGTTCAAACTTTCAATCGTTAATAAAATGCTTTTTATTCATCCACTCAAGTTCAAATACATTTTTTTAAACTTGTAGTGGATGACACATGATGTTAATACAGATTTTTCAAATTCATTAATTAAATTAAATTAATTTTAGTTTTATATGGGAGAAATTTTTTTCTCTTATATAAGTTATTTAGCAGGATATAAATTTAGGAATAAATACCGTCAAAGACGAAGAGTTTAGATCGTGGAAATAAAATTTATTTTTCAGATTCTTTTTTCATTCTGGGTTCTAGCCTGAGTGGACCGTATATTTACTCCTGTTATAGAAAGCGAATAATAGCCCAACACCATATATAGAAAAGAAAATGAAAAATTGCAAGGAAATTCGCTTTCTATTTTGCCACTTAAATATTGTGATTCTGTTACATGTATATACATATTTATATTAATTGTAATTATTTAATAAAAAGTAACTAAAATAAAATTTTTCTTTGTTGACCTAAGTAGGAATTGACTTAATTTTTTTTTTTTTTTTTTTTTTTATATTACTTGTTTAACAAGCAATTTCCAAATGCATTAAAATCGTTTGCATTTGACGTGAGAAAAGTGTTGCTCGCCAAATCGCGTCTTTTTGCGGGAATACTCCAAAGTTTTTTCTTTCTTTATAGATTTTCTACTGGAATTTCGCAACTAAATTTGACGTTCGCACTTTATTGAAACGATTTTCAAAGTTAATTTCTACGCATAAATGACATTCTTTTCAACAATAATACTTTATTGGGTAGCCTTGACTTTTGGCTATAGCTCTGGCTTGAAATTTCTATGATAATAGAATTTTCTTGTTACAGTCATGTCAATTTTTCCTGATACCTCTTGTAAAGTTTTCCATAGTCTATTCAATGTCCGTGAATTCATTTAAACAATCCAAATGCAGAAAAAGACCAGTGATGAAGCGGGAGGGGGTGCGTCCGGTGATTTTACATGAATTTCTTCAATTGAGATAATTTATTTCCTTTCGGGATTCTTTTCTTACTAAATATGCATCACTTGAGTTATGGACGAATGGTGAGTGTCCATAAGAAGCTCAATTAATTAATGTCTTTTTCATATAAGGCTGGAATTTCTTCTTCAAAAATGAGTTCTAAAATATTTTATTGATAATAAAGTGAAATCACCTTAGCTTTGCAGCATTTTTAGGTGCGTTCTTAATTATATAAATACGTAGCACCTATTGTCGTCGTCTGGTCCGTCCGTCTGTCTGTCCGCATATAACAACCCAAAAACTACCCACCCGAATGGTTTGAAATTTAAGATATATTATCTTTGCAGAATTTTGTCGAGACATTTCAAATTTTATGAAAATTGAATCAAAACTTTAGACGATATTAATAAAAATATTTACTAAGAGATTTGAATTTAAAAAAAAAAAAAAAAAATCGGTGCTTTCTTGTTATAGGAGCTTCCGAGGTTTAATCTTCAAGCGAAAAGATACTTATTTTATTGCAGAAATTCATCTGCAGACGATATAATGCATTTCACAGAATTAAAAGTCATCAAGATCTGAATATTTATATAACTATCTAATAATACGAACGCCCCCTCATTTGTTACGTTTGACGTACAATTTCCAACTTGTTTACCTTTAATTTAATTTCATAAAATATACAGCAATCATGAATTATTTTGGATATTTTTCTTTATATTCACAAACCTATTTCTTTCTTTTATTTATTAATTGATAAAAATTGCTCTTATTTTGATATACTCACTTAAATAAAGCAATGTTTCATCCAGTGTTACGATAAATTTTTATTTATGACCACGTATATGTTTATTAAAGCGAGCGTTAGAAAGCGCTATATCCGCAACACATTAGAAGGCTTTGGAAAGCTTTCCAAGAGGTGTGGGAGAAAATTGATATGATTGTACTGAGAGAAAAATCGACTATCATGGAAATTTCGATCCAGAGTTACAATCAAGAGTCAGGGCTATACAGTAGAGTAAAATTGTCACAAAGAATATGACATATATGTTCAGAAATTAATTGTGAAAATCGTTTCCATAAAGTATGTGAACGATCTTCTGTATAACGTTACATGAGTTAGTTTCATTAGCAATTTTTTTTTTTTTTTTTTTTTTTTGAGTGTGCGCCCTTTAAGACCTAACCTACACAATTGTGTAGGTGATCCTAAAGAAAAACAACAATTTCTTTCCCTGTGATTTAAAGCTTAGCCTGTACCACACAATTGTGTAGATCCTCCTTGACATAACGGCAACGTAATTTTTTTAAAATATTTATTTTCAATCAAATAGAATTTTTATATGCTTTTAATTTCTACCAAAACTCTTCAGGTCTTAAAGGGTTAAGGAGACCTTCCTTGCCCGTAACCAAAAACATGGTTTTGTCATTATACAGGACATTGTTGACAATTCATAACATATTAAGAACTAATTGAAACATATTAAAAATTCATCTAAAGACATACAGCAGATTAAAATATATAAGCTTGTTGAAGATTTATATAAGTGCTACAGCACCTTACTCTAAATTTTTATTTAATACATAAGAAGCTCATCATTTAAGTTTATCTGTAGCTTTAATTTCGTTTCAATCAGAGCAGTTGCGCAACTAGAAATAAACAGCGTTTTTCACTTTTATTTAAAAGAAAATAAATTTTCAGAGAACGGTATTAAATTTGGATCTTTAAACGGATTTTCCGGATACGCATCATCAGGTTGGTTGGTTGATTTATGACGGTCGATTATCTACTCGAGAGATATAGGTCCTAGGGCACGTGCCCTCCATGGGGGTCTTTCTAAGGTATCCTAACCCGTATTTACGGCAAGGTTGGAAGAAAACCACTAAAAACTCCGAAAGGTTAGGTCGACAAGGGCGACAGAGGTTTGAACCCAGCACCTCCCGTCTACCTGCTTTGAGTTGGTTGGTTGGGTGATTTATGACAGCCGATTATCTACACGAGGGATATAGCCCCTTGGGGGAGTGCCCTCCGTGGGGGTCTTTCAAAGGGATCCTAACCCGTATTTACGGCAAGGTTCGAAGAAAACCACGGAAAACTCCGAACGGTTAGGCCGACGAGCGCTACAGGGGTTTGAACCCAGCACCTCCCGTCTATCAGCTTTGAAAGCAGAACCTCTCAGCCACTGGTGGGGCCCACCAGCTTTGAGAGCAGAACCTCTCAACCACTGGTGGAGCACGCATCATCAGGAGACAAGTGATTGTAATTCAAGATGTATTGCGTTTAAAAGAAATGTAAAAGAAACGCTGTTAGATTCTTAATTAGTCAAATAGTAATCGCTGTAAATGGCAAAGATTTACAGATAAAATAATTTTTCAATGAGTTCAAAAGATTCGGGCTACTCAACGGAGATAAAACAATAAATAAATGTAAAAGTAAAAAGTTTTTTTTTTTTTTTTTTTTTTTTTTTTTTTTGGATATTCTTTTATAAGCGTTCAATATTTTCTTTGAAAATCACGCCTAATTCCATGACCGCAATTCATGATTTCCCCCAAAATAATTCCAATTAAAATACGTAAATATGACATAAGTATCGAACCCGATAATTCAACTCTGATTTACTCTTGGTAAAAAGCACGAGCTAATGAATTTATTTTTTTAATTTGTGATTTTTACCGTGTTTTTTTTTAAGATATGGCTAACAGGAGAGAAAAGCAAATATTATTTAAACTATCTTTTTTAGAATTTCTAAATTGATTTCACAACGTATATTCATAATTTAATTAATATTAAACTATTAATTTATAAAAGCATATTTTATTATTATTATTAAACGCTAAATTTTTGTATTTGTATTTTATTTCTAATTTTTTTAGTGTTTAAAATTTAATCGTTGCAGTTTCACAGGCATTTGGCCAATTTTAGGGAGCATATCTTGGCACATAATAAAACTCATTGTTGTAACTCGTATACAATTGTAACCCTAAGGAATATTTGGGGATTTATCACCTGTGGAGGGGCTAAAGAAAAAATGCCTTAAAATTAAGTTATTAGTATATGATTAAGCTCTAAAAATATTAAAATGCTCTATTGTCATCGGAAACACACTGTGAACCTTTTTAGGGGTTCGTTCATCTCATGAAACCCTATAACTCCCGCTCCGTTGTCTGTCCGTCACAGAGCCGCTCTCAGAAACTATATAACTTATAGGAATGAAAATTTGTGTAGTTATAGCTAAATACCTACTATGAAGCTCAAAATATTAAACTTCCAAAAAATCTTATTATTTTAGAGAGATAAAAAACCAAAATTCTAACAGCCTTTTCCTATTAAATTTAAACGTTATAGCAGTTGCCAACAATTAAAAATCCACAATAAAATTCTTTCAGCAATAATTAATTTTCTATTGAAAGAATTCCCCGTGAAAAATGAAAATGAAATAAAAAGTTTCACCAATTGAAAAAAAGAGTAATATGACGTCATATTAATAATAAAACGAAATTTTTCAAACATTTCTCAATAATACAAGGAGTATGAGTACGTGTATGTACAGAAAGTAGATTAATATCACGTCATTAGAGAATTAAAAAGAAAATCTGACGCCATATTGGAAGTTTAACAGATTTTTCAAATGTTTGAGAATAATACAAAGCGAGTATCGATATGAGTAATAGAGAATAGTAAATGTATGAGTTTGAGGAATATATTGAATCATGATAAAAACCCGATTATGGAAATATTGGCATATTTTAACATTTTGAAGGTGTACAACATGTTTAATTTTGAAATTATTATTTTTTTTTAAATATCGCATTTAGTCCGCATGACAGATATTATTATGACAGAGTATAATAGCGGGCTTCGCCCGATATTGGGCCGGTTTAGATATTCGAAAAAACGAAAAAACAGACCGGTAAATTTTTACTTTATAAAAAACATGACTTTTCTTTCTTTTTTTTTTTTGTTGCTAAATGAAATTCATTTGGATTTATTAAAGAAAGGTTAAAGTGTTTTGAAAGGAATATTTAACGAAACTCTTTGTGCAATCTTCGATCACACTTACCCACTTTTTTTTTTCTTTAACATTTGAAGAAGTGAGTGAAAATTCGATTACAAAATTCCATCTTAACATACAAAACACAAGTTGAATTGAATAAAATAATGTAAAAAATGAAGTCATCCCTACAGTGCAGAACGTGAAATAACCCCAGAAGTCGCCACATATGTCACAACTACTATAATATTCCGGCGTATAGCGCGTACTTTTGATACAATGAAATTGATCGAAATTTACAGTTATTTGCGCGTTATACGCTGACAATAAAAATGAAATATTACAAATTGAGAAAACAAATTATGTTCATGCGCCGCCCTCCGTGGCTGAGTGGTTAAGGCACCACTCCGCTAATCGCTTGAGAGAATATAGGAGTCAGGGCGACGGGTTCAACTCCCGTCACCTCCATTGCAAACTCATAGTGGAGGTCCGGGCTGTAATTCTTCAGTGATGTTATTCCCTTGTGTCTATCCCGTCCTCATCAAGAAGATTAATGTAATTGTCGAAGTCATATATGTGTTTCTGCGAATAAAAATATATGCATGTAATATGAACTTGTTCAATTTTCGATTCTTTCACAGCTTTTTACGAAGACTGACGAACTGACAAACAATTACTCTATACCCCGGCATATAATGCGCACCTACGATTTGAGACTTTTTCTATTTTTAAGTATATTTGCTGTATAACGCACCCCCACCCCACCTTGCTCTGCAAAGAAATCTTCATGGAATATGTTGCATAAAATATAATAAAGAACATAAAAAAATGAGCAAATGCAAAGCAAGGACATACGACATTGCCAAAAATATCTGTTGACATGAATCTTCGGAAGGCACTGGTAATCGTGCTCTAGATTATTCAACAAATCACGTCTTCTTTTCTTGTTCATTAATATAGAAATCTCAATTATAATGGGTCTAATTTTAAAAATTTTAATCTATCATTTTTCGTACACGTTTATGTAAATTTTAGTCAATTTTCATGATTCATAAATGCGCGTTATAAGCCGGCATATACGGTAACTATCTCAAGAATGAATATATCTCAAGCAGTTCATTGAAATTTAACTGACCAATCTTTTAATGTTCAAAAACTCGAGAACTAATTGATCAATTTTAAAGAATCTTACGGCGATTGAAAGGTCTAATTAAAATTTATAAGCAATACTAATTACATTTTTAGATTATGACAAATATTTAAATTAAAAAAATGGATTGGTAAGTATCTTTCCCCCAAAAAGGCGAAAGATCTTATAAAATATAAATACAACACAACGGATTACACATTAGCTATAGTCACGCATTAAAAATTCACCTTTAAACTTCTTGAAAATATTACAATTCGCAACATTATGAGTGCCGTCAAGGAATAACTCTGAAATAAAATTAACTACTTAATCCTCTTTATCTCTAATTATTTTCAAAAGGAAATATAAAAATAGTATTATCATCCAAGTGACATAAAATTATTACACACCAACAGAAAGAGAAACTAAGAATTTTTCGGCAGGGGGACAGATCCCGATGAACCCTTTGTGCCTCGGAACCGGTTTTGAAAGTGAAAGTACCTTTATTAAAAATATCTGAAACCAAAATAGAAAATGTAAATATTAACCATATTAGAGATCGACCTCAGTTATCTTCTGCAAGAAAAATCGTTTAAAAATATTCAAATTGAAACGAGAAATTCGAAACTTAAAAACCTGCCCATAGGTTTAACATTAGTGAACGTGTGTTTTCGCGCGAGTCAAAAGTCCCCTTGCAGGGCTAAATTTCTAACAAAAAAAGTACAGGAGCAATAATATTCAGCAGTAATAACAACCGTAGTGAATTCCCCTCCACCCTCATATTTCAAACATAAATTGCAAAATTTAAAGTAATTTCGTCTTCAGCAAAAGAAAATGTTTATATATTTTTATTATATCTATATACATTTATCTATAATAAAATCTAAAAAATTAACAGAGCAAACATATTATAATCAGGTTTGAGGAGATTTCAGAAAATCCTACTCGCCCTAATATATATATTTTTTCTTGTATTAACTAGCAAAACACAATACACAGTGCTGTTTCAGTGGGCTTTGGAGCGCAGTATTTATGAGGTCCTGGGAATTACGACCAATATTTAAATATTCACTAAAATAAAAGACAGAGGATATGAGCTCTGGCGCACATTAAACACAGCCCTTAAGGATACGAACCCTGAACCATCGACGAGGGGTAATGTTTATTGAAAATTCATATTCTGGAATAAAAATGTTGAATATTACATAATAGATTAAAGTAAAATAAGTACACAGATAGTTTTTACAATACAAGATCAGTACCACAACATTTCTTAACATAAAAAACAACAACACGGACCTTTGCACCCCTGAAAGCTTCTAAGCCATTTACTTAATAAGAGACTATGCATCTGCATTAAAAAGACACTTCTTTTAGTCAGGGAAGCGACGGCCCTGACACCCTGAACCCTTCATTTAAGAAAAATTATGAAGACATAAAAATTAAAAATAAATATGAATGGTTTTCTAACGGGAATTCAGAAGAGGGTACAGTATCCCCTGAAAAAAAAATTCAAGGTTTCTCTTGTGTTTAATTATTCAAAGTCAATTGGGAAGACTAAATGTTATCATATTTTAAACAATTAGAAATAAAATTTATTTAATTAAAGTTCGAACTCGAGGAAGATGCAATGCCCCTTCCCTATTAGCAAAAACAATTGCGTCCGCTTATGTGTATGGTCCCGGCATTCAAAAACCACGCTACGTTTCTGATTCTTACACAGTATCATTTTTCTATGCATAGGAAAAAAGTTTAAATATTATTCATAGCACAATAAATTTTTAACTGGTACAAAAATTAAACAGAGTTCGTATGAAACTTGGGCAAATATTACTTTCCCTAACGACGATATGAATGAAAAATAAGAAGAATAAAAATTAACTATATAAATACCAAAATTAATCAGAAATTAAGTTCGTATGCAATAATATTAACTCACTTTTAGTTACTGTAAATTAATCTTTAGTGATCAGTCGAAGAAATTATAGAAGCTGCTGACTAATTCGTTATAAAATAAGCTCGTCGAAAGGCAAACCTTGCTACGTGCTTTCGCTTTGATAACTTTTGCTAATCACTATTGTCCGATTTTTTTTTTATGTTGTGCAAAGGTGGATATACAGTAAGTATATCTAGCTTTGGTCTTGTGCTGACATCTATTGGTTAAATTATTATACTATCGAAGTTATACGTACATTAAATAAATATATGTATATAATTACGCATTCAAAGACACATATATAAATTAAATGGAAGTTAGAGAGCAAAGATAATAAGAAAAACGTTTAAGTAATCAATTAAATATTTTTATTATACATCAAAATTAGAGATTTGGTTTATTATAAATGTTCAGAATTATTGTTTCACATTTTACTGATTTTACTGTAACAAAAATATACCAAACAATAATAATAAGGTTGGCGTTAAAAAATTTATTGTACCTGATAATGTACTTGTTCTACATTTTCAAAATACACTTTTTAGTAAAAAGATTACAGCCACAAATTAGGTTTAACCCTTTGAAGGGCGTTGGTCCATTTTTGGACCACTTAATTTGAATCCCTAAATGCAACATCGGCACTAGAAATTTTGGTATGAAAATTTTCCTTTTATTAAGTACATGAAGGAATAGCTTTTACTTATTTTCAAATAAATTTGTTTGTAAATTTTGGTATCAGTCAATCATTTTAGCATTTTACGAATAGAAGAGAAGTACTTTGCCCAGGATTAACGAATTGCGCGAATAAAATAGAAAGTAATAGATAAGGAAAATATTCACTAATAAGACAAATAACGGCTCAGATAATTTAGAGGGCGGCAATGTTGAAAATTCTTCAGCTGCTATCATTGATGATTGATTTATTCAAATTGAAATGTACTTGCTGATATTTCTAATTGATGTGATCTTAATCTACAGGTTTTATTAATAATGCAGTAGCGCAGCCAGGAACCTCATCTAGGACGAGGTTTGAACTATTGTTATTCATAAAAAGAACAATTGTTTTGTTATACATATCCATAAGGTAGTTTTTCATAAATACGCAACACGTAAAAACAGACGTAATAAAAAGCACAAACAACCATAAAAAAATTAACATTTCATGCATTTAAAGGTTTCATAAAAAAACATCTTCAATCTTAAGAGGAATAAAAAAAGAGAGAGGGAGAAAGAGCAGTACCAGTAACCATGCGTATACTACTTAGCTGCTACTGTTCCTAACCTTCCCCCCAGGGATGTAGCTAGAAGCAAACAATAGGGGGTGCTCAAAAATATGTAGGGGGGGGGTCATACTATTTTTCTCTCTCTCTCTGACACATGCACGCACAAACACAGATATATATGATCAAAGTATATATATATAAAAGTAAATTAGTGCATATTAGGTAGATTTTGTAAGAAATATTACCTATTACATTCTCCCCTATGTTGGAATTTCTGGAAAATTTTTGCAGATCTATGCCGATTATGACTCCCAAAACCGAAAACCACCCCCAGTTCAAAACTTTTATCTATCTATCTATCTATCTATATCACTTTTTTATGGACTCGATAACTTCAATAATTCTGCACAGATCTCTTCCAAACTAATACATAAAATCTCGGTCAAGTTCGTTAATGGGCAAAATCGAACCAAGGCGGGGGGGGGGGATGGGGTGTTTTTTTGTGAAAACAGAAAAAAACCTAACTTCTTAATTAGGATACGTATCGAATCCGTTTAAAGTTATTATTACTTCTAGGAAAAGGGCCGAAAATGTATGTATGACAGATTTTGATATCATTAAAATGGCCTCGAAGGGGGGGGGGGGGGGAATAGGGGTTTAAGAAAAAAAATTCATAACTTTGTCCATTCACAAGATATTAAAAGATCCGCTTAAATTTATTATAAATCATCTTAATATTATCTACAAGTTTTTTATAAGACCAACCCTTACAGAAAAAAAAATAATTAAAAACAAAGAAATCCCTGCCGGCTCCATCTACAGACACAGGTAGTTTTTGAAGTGGGCTGTCCCAACTGCCGAATCATGGCAAAAAGGTAATTTCTTCTGCCATTCCCAATAAACAGGCGCCCACGATCTGCGTCTTCGAAATCTACCTGCGCCTGTAGGCCGAGCTGTCTGGGATTTTTTTTCGTATTGTAGGCAATGTGTTTCTTATTAAACTGTTTATAATAACTTTATTTCATTCTAAGAAAAGTAAAAGCTGCAGACAGGGATGTAATGGAGGATATACGGTGGATACGCCGTATATTTTCTGGATTATTTTAAGGAATACCGTATACCCACTTCTCAAAAACACTATAGCATATACTCTTTAGGAGACTCAAATAGGAAAGGTAATGTTTATCATAAGCATCATATTTACTATCAAACTCATTAGAATAACTTTGTTTTATGCTAATAATGGAAAACGCTGCAAAATGAAAAATCTCAATATATAACTAACGCAAAAGTCAATGTTTGCATCAGCAAAAGGTTGCTAATTCTGAGTATGCGCAGATAGGATGCGCGCCTATTGAAGCACTTATTTGCAGTTTTTAAACAAATACTACAATTTAATTTATGCAAAACTGTAAAAAAAAAAAAAAAACCAAAACTAAGTTCAATTTTAGAACAGAGTTTCATTTGGATTTTTGAAACCGAATTTCATTTGGTGACCGTGGCAACTTTCCCAGGGGGGGGGGGGGGCTCAAAATTTTTCAGGGGTGCTGAGCCCCCCCCCCCTGGCACCCCTCTAGCTACGGCCCTGCTTCCCCCCCCCCACCCCACCCCGCATTAATTTTTCGTTGAAATAAGGTTCCTAATATGAAGCCTTGGAATATCTGAATGGTAAAAATTTTATGCTTTTCTTTACTTTTGGTTTTTACAAAATCCTATTTTTATCTTAACACAACATGGTTTTGTATGCATCATATCAGTTTTTAATTGATCTATGAGAGGGGGTTTTAACCCGGAAATCTCCTCCATTCAACGCAATGTTTTATTTAGAAATTTTAAAACAATTTTAAAATTCATTTTTCATTTTTTGTAAGAATGCTACATTATTGGCAAATTTCCCTTCAATTATTTAATTTAATCATGAGGGCGGAAGAATGTTATTGGCATTCCGTGCATAGATGGACATTTTCCCTAATTCATGTAGCCTGTTATATGTAAGAATGTGGTTAGGGATGAAGGATTTTATGTACTTTAATTTATTTTATTTTATTATTTATAACTTTTTCTTAGCGATAGAGAGATCGCTATTTCTTTTAGAATCGGTGCTGTTACCTAACATGGGGGCCGGAAAGGAGGAGCAGGATGAGAGCCACTGACCCTCCCTGGATTTTGAAATTTAGCTTCTTTTTTTTTTTTATCTTTGATGATTTTGAAAAACAAAATGTAAAATATATTCTCTGAAGTGACTTAAAATAATTCAATACTGTGAGAAACACGAAATATGGATATTTTATTAGACGGTTCTGTCCTTCTGCGCCCCCCCCCCTCCTCCGCCAGTGGAAGAAAGGATTTAATTGTATTTTTCTGTAACATTTGTGTATTTATTAAGTATTAAACGGAGTGTGGGGAGAGGATTCATGAGAGCAGAGACTTTCTGGCGAAAATAAGATATAACAGTTTCAATTGTACATTAACATTCCAAGAGAAAAAAAAATAGTTGTCTTTTCTGTTGCGGTCATCTGTTAATTACTATTAAACGAAAGGTTCATGAGTGCAGAGCCTTTCTGTCGAAAATAATAAAAAAAAACTGTCTCAATTGCACATTTTGGAATAAAGCGACAGAAGCTTACTTTTATAATTTTAATGTCTTACTTGTTTCCTTTTTCTTTTACGTTAATATAGTGCGTGTAAAAAGTTGAAAGACAGCAAAATTTTTTTATTTTTTAGATAAATTTCAAATTAGATAAGAAAAGTATAGTAAAAAAAAAAAGTTTACTATATTGCGAATTATACAGTTGAAAAGCTAATAGAAAAGTCAAATTTATTTGATTGCGAAAATAATGATTACGAAAATTAAATAATTAAACAAAAGACACTATTTCCCCCTGTGTAAAATCTTTAAGGACAGCAAAATAAAAATAATATAGTGATGAAGAAACAAATATATACTTAATATGTTGTGCAACTGCAAATATATGTTGACCGCAAATATTCTACCTTTCGTGGAAATAATTGATATTCGCCACAGAATGATTTTGCATCATTCGTCTTCAATCGTAGATTTGAGTTCTAAAGCTGAGGATAACGACCTTCCATTTTTTTTTAACTCGTCTTTCTAGATCTTCCCACAAGTTCTCGACAGGATTTAGATCAGGACTTCTAGGTGGCTATTACAAAACTTTAATATATTTCTTTTGGAACCCAGGGTTTTGTCCTACGCCTTGTGTGGATAGGCGCATTATCTTGCTGATAAATCCATGTTTCTCCTGACTTCTGACAGAAGTGTTGCAACAGGTGAAAAATGGTGAGAAAGTTTCTAGATATGCCTTTGAATTAACTTTTCCTGAAAGAATAATACAAGTGACCTCACATCGTTAAACGAAAGCAGTCCCATATATCATAATGGATCCGCAACTTAATTGACGTTCCGAGAAAATATCTTTTTTATCTCTCAAACCATGCCAATAATACTTCCAGCTGTTCAGAGCCGTCCTTAGCGAAAGCGAGGCCGGGTGCCAGAATTTTTGCGAGGCCCTTTCATTCGACCAATGGTGCCAATTTAGCTGTTTTTTTATTCATCTACTAGATATTGTTATTAGTAATTTTTAAATTATTTACTGATAGATATTCTGTGATTAAATAAAGTAAAGGTAAGTATTCCGAAATTCTGGTAGATATTTTCAATTAAAAAATCCTCTAAATTGGCAACATTACTTCTCACAACGGTAATCGGCTGTTGAAAAAGCTCGCACTCAAATAACATAAAGTGGAGCATCAAGGATTACACTTGTTTAGGGGTGTGTGTGTTTTACTAGAGCTTTATAGAGACACGGACCAACTTCCTTTCACAATACTTCTACTGGTCACGGTCTATTCTTTTTTCAGCAGAAATTCTGGTAGATATTTTCAATTAAAAAATCCTCTAAATTGGCAACATTACTTCTCACAACGGTAATCGGCTGTTGAAAAAGCTCGCACTCAAATAACATAAAGTGGAGCATCAAGGATTACACTTGTTTAGGGGTGTGTGTGTTTTCGTAGAGCTTTATAGAGACTCGGACCAACTTCCTTTCATAATACTTGTACTGGTCACGGTCTATTCTTTTTTCAGCAGAAATTCTGGTAGATATTTTCAATTAAAAAATCCTCTAAATTGGCAACATTACTTCTCACAACGGTAATCGGCTGTTGAAAAAGCTCGCACTCAAATAACATAAAGTGGAGCATCAAGGATTACACTTGTTTAGGGGTGTGTGTGTTTTAGTAGAGCTTTATAGAGAATCGGACCAACTTCCTTTCATAATACTTGTACTGGTCACGGTCTATTCTTTTTTCAGCAGAAATTCTGGTAGATATTTTCAATTAAAAAACCCTCTAAATTGGCAACATTACTTCTCACAACGGTAATCGGCTGTTGAAAAAGCTGGCACTCAAATAATATAAAGTGGAGCATCAAGGATTACACTTGTTTAGGGGTGTGTGTGTTTTAATAGAGCTTTATAAAGACTCGGACCAACTTCCTTTCATAGTACTTGTACTGGTCACGGTCTATTCTTTTTTCAGTAGAAATTCTGGTAGATATTTTCAATTAAAAAATCCTCTAAATTGGCAACATTACTTCTCACAACGGTAATCGGCTGTTGAAAAAGCTCGCACTCAAATAACATAAAGTGGAGCATCAAGGATTACACTTGTTTAGGGGTGTGTGTGTTTTAGTAGAGCTTTATAGAGACTCGGACCAACTTCCTTTCAAAATACTTGTACTGGTCACGGTCAATTCTTTTTTCAACAGAAATTCTAGTAGATATTTTCAATTAAAAAATCCTCTAAATTGGCAACATTACTTCTCACAACGGTAATCGGCTGTTGAAAAAGCTCGCACTCAAATAACATAAAGTGGAGCATCAAGGATTACACTTGTTTAGGGGTGTGTGTGTTTTAATAGAGCTTTATAGAGACTCGGACCAACTTCCTTTCATAATACTTGTACTGGTCACGGTCTATTCTTTTTTCAGCAGAAATTCTGGTAGATATTTTCAATTAAAAAATCCTCTAAATTGGCAACATTACTTCTCACAACGGTAATCGGCTGTTGAAAAAGCTCGCACTCAAATAACATAAAGTGGAGCAACAAGGATTACACTTGTTTAGGGGTGTGTGTGTTTTAGTAGAGCTTTATAGAGAATCGGACCAACTTCCTTTCATAATACTTGTACTGGTCACGGTCTATTCTTTTTTCAGCAGAAATTCTGGTAGATATTTTCAATTAAAAAACCCTCTAAATTGGCAACATTACTTCTCACAACGGTAATCGGCTGTTGAAAAAGCTGGCACTCAAATAATATAAAGTGGAGCATCAAGGATTACACTTGTTTAGGGGTGTGTGTGTTTTAATAGAGCTTTATAAAGACTCGGACCAACTTCCTTTCATAATACTTGTACTGGTCACGGTCTATTCTTTTTTCAGTAGAAATTCTGGTAGATATTTTCAATTAAAAAATCCTCTAAATTGGCAACATTACTTCTCACAACGGTAATCGGCTGTTAAAAAAGCTCGCACTCAAATAACATAAAGTGGAGCATCAAGGATTACACTTGTTTAGGGGTGTGTGTGTTTTAGTAGAGCTTTATAGAGACTCGGACCAACTTCCTTTCATAATACTTGTACTGGTCACGGTCTATTCTTTTTTCAGCAGAAATTCTGGTAGATATTTTCAATTAAAAAATCCTCTAAATTGGCAACATTACTTCTCACAACGGTAATCGGCTGTTGAAAAAGCTCGCACTCAAATAACATAAAGTGGAGCATCAAGGATTACACTTGTTTAGGGGTGTGTGTGTTTTAGTAGAGCTTTATAGAGACTCGGACCAACTTACTTTCATAATACTTGTACTGGTCACGGTCTATTCTTTTTTCAGCAGAATTGAAACGGGCGGTGGCCAGGTCATGTCGTAGCGTATCATATTTTGTAAGATAAATATAATCTTTGTAAATTAGGGACTTTGTCAGGTTTTTTAACCGAGGCCTCTAAATTTTAGTATAGCACGAATATAAGAGCTCGTTAACCAAAAACACTTATAATCAGATCCAAATTGCCACAGCTAAAACAAATATTGTATAGTAAACCTTTTTTGAGGAGGCAAGGAACTCGGTCGATTTTTTTTCGAAGCTAGCCATATTTTAATGCATTATAAATATAAGATAGCAACAAATTCAACAATTATAACTCGATATATGTAGTTGTCGTACAACACCATTTTTTGTGTGGCCTTTTTTATTTATTATATATTCTAATACGAGCAAATCTTGTGTTTGGTAATACATATACATATATATATATATATATATGCAAATTTTATCTTAAAAACGGCTTTAACGATTTTGACGAAATTCCGTATCCTACCGTTTTGGAGCACCAGAAAACCATTGGGCTAGGTCACATGTTCGAGAAAATTCGATTAGTGGAAAATTTTGGGTCATGTTCTAGCTAATTGTATCTAAAAAACGGTTCAAACGATTTTGCAAAATTTTGTATCCGACCATTTTCGGGCACGAGAAGACTATTGGGCTGGGTCACATGTTCGAGAACTTTCGATTAGTGGGTCATTTTTGGGTCAACGCGGGTCAAATTAATTTTATCTAAAAAACGGCTCTAAAGCATTGATTTTGATTAAATTTTGTGTCCTACGAGTTTCGAGCACGATAAAATCATTGGGCTAGGTCACATGTCCGAGAAAATTCGATTAGTGGGTCATTTCTGGGTCATTGTGGGTCAAGATCTAAAAAGCGACTCAATTTACACTAAATTTTGCATCCAATGGTTTTCGGGCACGAGAAGACTGTTGGGCTAGGTCACATGTTCGAAAAAATTTAATTAGTGGGTCATTTTGGGTCATGGTCAAGCTAATTGTATCTAAAAAACGGTTCAAACGATTTTGACGAAATTTTGTATCCGACTGTTTTCGGGCACGAGAAGACTATTGGGCTTGGTCACATGTTCGAGAAATTTCGATTAGTGGGTCATTTTTGAGTCAAAGCGGGTCAAATTAATGTTATCTAAACAACGGCTCTAACGATTTTGATTAAATTTTGTATCCTAAGAGTTTCGGGCGCGCGAAAATCATTGGGCTAGGACACATGTTCGAGAAAATTCGATTAGTGGGTCATTGTACGTCAAGAACAAAAAGAGGCTCAATTTACACTAAATTTTGCATCCAATGGTTTTCGAGCACGAGAAGACTGCTGGGCAAGGTCACATGTTCGAGAAAATTCAATTAGTGGGTCATTGTGGTCATGGGTCAATATGGGTCAAGCCAGTTTATCTTAAAAACGGTTCAGAGGATTTGAAATAAATTTAGCACCATACAGGTTTAGGGAGCAAGAAGACTATTAGGCTAGGTCACATGTTCGAGAAATTTCGTTTAGTGGGTCATTTTGGTCATGGGTCATTATGGGTCAAGCTATTTTATCTTAAAAACGGCTCAGAATATTTACACTAAATTTTGCATCCTATGGTTTTCGGGCACGAGAAGACTGTTGGGCTAAGTCACATGTTCGAGAAAATTCAATTAGTGGGTCATTTTGGTCATGGGTCATTATGGGTCAAGCCAGTTTATCTTAAAAACGGTTTAGAGGATTTGAAATAAATTTAGCACCATACAGGTTTAGGGAGCAAGAAGACTATTAGGCTAGGTCACATGTTCGAGAAATTTCGTTTAGTGGGTCATTTTGGTCATGAGTCATTATGGGTCAAGCTATTTTATCTTAAAAACGGCTCAGACTATTTACACTAAATTTTGCATCCTATGGTTTTCGGGCACGAGAAGACTATTAGGCTAAGTCACATGTTCGAGAAAATTCACTTAGTGGGTCATTTTGGTCATGGGTCATGATATTTGAACTCAAATTTAATTTTGACCGAGCATAGCTCGGTCTTCCCTGCTCGTATATTCTAATACGAGCAGATCTTGTGTGTGGTTATATTATATATATATTGTTATGAAATTTGTAAATATTTCATTCTTTTTAATTTATTTTATTTTATTATTGTGAAAATTGCAGTATTATTAATGTATTTCCTATTGAGCATCATGTAACTCAATGCTAAAGGCCTTAGGTGCTTTGCAAGAAAAACAACCTTACACCCTCATCTTTATAATGGAAGTCTATGGAAATATCGCCAAGGAATGGGTTTATCGCCAAGTTGGCGATGGTTTTGGCGACTTATTTTTGTCGCCAAATTTGGCGATATATCGCCAAATGTCGCCAAGTTGGCGACGGATTTGGCGACTTTTTGTGCTACCCCCCCTAGAACTCCTGCTGGCTTCCATGAGGTGTGCTTGGCGATTTCCAGAGCTCCGAGTTAAAATTCATTAAAGTTGGTAAATATGCATATCAAATTCAGTTTTTTGACATAATCCCTTTCATTTTTCATATAGCTATCTAACCGCTAGGTTATTTTGAATTTATTTGTTGATTTTAGTGCCTTTATAGGACTTTGTATCTTTCTTCTGTCGTTGTCGATTGCCGGCTTGACGCTAAGTTCTTATTTTCGTTAATTAACATATTAATACATAACATTTTGATTTATTTTATAGTTATATAGCTTACTTACCTACTGGACCTTCTTTTGGTGATGTTTCTGGAGCTGTTTTGTTGTATTTTAGTACTTATTTAGCGTTTTTCCATTTTCGGTGGGCGTTTCACCTTCTTGTTGTTTTGCTGGCCATTTTGTTGAGTCGGGTTGAGTTGTATGTGGTTTGCTGCTGAGTTAATTGGTATTGTTGCTTGTTATTGTGCCGTGTAGTGGGCTTGCGTTTTGCGTATTTGTATTACACGGCTTTTGAGTATTTGTAGTCTTGGTTACTATGGTGACGTTGGTCACTAGTTTAGTATCTGGTTTTTGTTTGTTTTGGGTTGTCATGGTTACTGTTTCGTTTTGATTGGGAATAAAGCTGAAGAGTCTGTTTAGTTTTAGAGTGCCTGTATTGGTTGCCAGGGCAACTTGTAGATATTTTGTTTTGGGCTGTCATGGCTACTGTTTTGTTTGATTGGGAATATAGTTATTAGTTTGTTTACTTTTAGAGTGCTAGTATTGGTTGCCAGGGCAACTTCTTGCTATTTTGTCGAGTTGTTTGGGGCTTACTTTGTTCTTTATTTTTATTTATTTATTTATTTATTTATTTATTTATTTATTTTTTCATTTTTTTTTTTTATTTTTTTTTTTTTTAACTTTTTGGGTTGTTTCCATTGGTAGTTAGTGAAATCTGTATATTATGGAAGTGGCGGAAGAGTGGATAAGTGAATTGGCGAATGTTGAGGTTTCGGTTATGATTAATAAGATTGGGACTAAGCTTTATACCTGGTTTGAGTCTGAGAGAGTACGTAGGGGTAATGTAACTACTACGACTTTGTCTGTAGTAAAAACTGTAACGGATTTTATTGCTTTGAAGGTTATGGAGGTTTCAAGAAGAAATGTGATCCTGGAAACTAAATTATCTGAGAGAGCACAATACGATAAATTAATGGAGAATCTGGCGGAAAGAATATCTGGCACTACATTGGAGGAAAAGAGAGAACTAGAAAATAATGAATTGCCAAGGAAAAAGAAAATGGACTATGCTGTGGTTGTTGCCATGTCGAATAAAGATGGGGACATAGATGGAGTGAAGGAGACAGTCAGAGAAATATATAGGGGAAATGCAAACCTGCCGAAACCCGATGACGTATTGGTTACAAAAAATAAACAGTTGATTCTGAAGATGAAAAATAAAGGAGACACGGAGTTGGCGAAGAGTGCATTGGAGGCGGATTCGGGATTAAAAGAAATAGTAAATATTAATATTCCTAAGAGGAGAAGGAAAAGGTTAATGATCTTGAGTGTGGATCCTGATGTACAGGAAGACGTGGTTAAACAGGGAGTCGAAAAAGTGCTGACTAATATGGATGTCTCTGGCGGTTTATCGAGTGAATTGAAGAGGAAATTGATGGACACAACTTTGGATGGGGAATCGAGGAAAACATTGGAGGATCTATACAGAGGTTCAGTCATGGATTTTGATATAGTTAGACAGGTGAAAACAAGAATGGGTAAGGTGAACTGGATGTTGGATGTGGATGATGAGGGTAGGAAATGCTTGTTGAAATCAAAAAGGATATGCATAGATTTTAATAGATATAGAATTGTGGATTTTGTTTCGATTGCTAGGTGCTTTCGTTGTCAGGACTTTGGACATTACGCTGGTCAATGTAAGAATGATATTAGGTGCGTCAAATGTTCTGAACCCCATCATCATAGAGACTGCAAAGCGGCTGAACTGAAGTGCATAAATTGTTACTTTGCAGATGCCTTGGGAGACTGCAGTCATGCAGCGGATAATCCAGACTGTCCAGCATACCAGAAATACAGAAAAACCATGATTCCAGACCGGAGCTAAGGGCGGCCTTAAGTTCCTTCAAATAAATTTAAATCACTGTAGAGAGGCTGGTGACGCTCTTTTTGATTACATTAATGATAATAAGATTGATATTGTATTGGGTCAGGATCCATATATTAGTGGTGGAGCTGTTGCAGGTATTCATAGAGATTGGCCTACTTTCCTCTCTATTAATAATAACGCTTTTATTACCTTAACTAACAGGGATTATGTCAGTCTGGAAACGCTGAAGTTAAATAACAGTGTTTTTATTGCTTTTAACGTTAGTGATTCTGTTATTTTCATCGGCTCACAATATTCTGCACCGTCTGGGAATCTGGATGAAGACTTGCAGGACTGGACTAATATTTTTAAAGACTTTGACAACCTGGTTATAGGTGGAGATTTCAATGCTCCATTGATTTCCTTAGGGTACTCAAGGGAGAATGAAAGATCCACTGAACTGATGGAACATTTAATGCGGTACAGTCTAAGTATCTGCAATGATTCTCTAGCTCCCTGCACGTTTGTAAAGGGTACATTGAAAGGTAGGCCAGACTTGACATTACTTGGTCTTAATCTTTGTGATAAAATCGACGGTTGGACTGTTGATGATAAAACTTTATCTTTCAGCGATCATCGTTATATCACGTTTTGTCTCGATTTTGATCCAATTGTTAAATCTAATTGTAGATTTAAAACGAAGAATAAAAGCCTGAAGAGGTTTAATACAGTTTTAGATAATAAATACAGGAGTTGGACGCAGGAACTAAATGGTGTTTGTACCCCTGATGATCTAAATAAATGGTCAGATAATTGGTTAACTGACTTAAAAGAAATTATGGAAAGATGTTTCAGGAAGGGAAAGATCAGTCATAAACCAACGAATCAATGGTACACACCAGAGTTAAAAATTTTGAGGAACAAGATTAATGCGATGTATAAAAGATACGCAAAAAACAGACAGAATGATGAGTATAGAGAGGCTTACGTAAAAGAGAGGAACAATTATAAGAAGCAAATTAGATTAGCAAAGAAAAGATCTTGGTATAATTTCTGTTCCTCAACTGATAATGCCTTCGGCAATTTGTACAAATTTGTTTCGGGCAAATCTCTTTCGTTTACGGATTTCATTTATACGGCATTGGAGGGATCAGCTTGTTTTTCCACATACGATGATGTTGCTGCTCAGCTAATGGATGAACATTTTCATATAAACGAGGTGCTAGATCAAGTTTTTAGTTATGAATCAATTTACGATTACCAGAATGATATAAATTTTAAGGGGGTTACTGATAGAGAACTGACCTACGTACTTAAACAGCAAGCAATCGGTAAAGCACCGGGCCCTGATGAGGTGGATGCAATTTTGGTGAAAAATATCTGTAATAAATACAAAGCTTTCGTTAAAAAAATTTTTAATAAGTGCCTGGGTCTGGGACATTTCCCTACTATTTGGAAAGGGGGGCAAGTAATATTTTTCAGAAAGAGAAACAAGAGTCCGTCTTCTCCGAGGGGTTATAGACCCATTACCCTCTTGTCCATCTTTGGAAAACTCTTAGAGAGGATTATAAAGTTAAGGATTATGAGAAATTTAGAAACAGTGAATTACTTTAATATTTCCCAACACGGATTCAGAGAGGGAAAGAGTACAATTACGGCATTGCAAGATCTTAAGCACATGGTACGAGGGAAATTGAAAGAGATGAAATATTGCTCGTTGATCTCAATAGATATTGAGGGAGCGTTTGACTCAGTAGACTGGAATACTCTGTCTTGTATTATAAACGATTTGCCTTTGCCCAGTTATTTGAGATCAATTTTGAAAAGTTACATATCAAATCGTAGGATAGGGTTTCTTTTTTCAAGTGGTATAAAATGGTTCAAGTTATACAGAGGATGCCCGCAGGGCTCATGTCTTGGGCCGTTGTTATGGTTATTAGTTGCTGACTATTTCCTAAAATCATACTGTGAAATCTCGAGAGACATTTTATCATATGCCGATGATTTTATAATTATTGTGGGAGAAAATACGAGAAGATCATTGGAGCGGCGAGCTAATGAACATATACAGAGATTTTATGATATTTGTCTCGAGTTAAAATTAAAATTAAGTATTCAGAAATGTGTTGCTATGATGTTCGGCCCAAATACAATGGAAAATAGAAGACCAATTTTTAAGATACAGGGAACCTCTATACCGGTGCAAGACAATGTCAAATATCTTGGTTTCTTACTGGACTCAAGATTTAATTGGTTGGATCATTTTAATGAAATTAGAGAAAACATAATTAATTTTACAGTTAATGTTAATAGAACAGGACTGAGAGACAAGGGATTGAGTTCAGTAATCAAAAAGATTTGGTATACAATGGTGATAGAGAAACGTATTTCATACGGATATGAGTCCTGGTTTCCGGATCTCCACATACACGCAATTAGGAAGCTGAGTTCGTGCCAGAGAATGGGGTTGTTTTCAATCGTTAAACCATATAGAACCGTTTCAACTGATGCGTTGTGTGTTCTTGCTGGAGTGCTTCCCATATATATTAGGTTGTCTCAAGAATATCTGGGAAACTCAGTTATAAATGGTAATGGCAAAATAGAAATTCAGGGTATTGAAATAGGCCAGGATAACATAATGAGAAAATTGAAGACGTTTGAATATCATGGAAATACCGATATTGACAATATAGAATTTATTTCTGATATAAGAGATGTAAAACCTATTGAACAAGGAATAGTTACATATACGGACGGCTCAAAAATGGAGGAGGGCACGTCGTCTGCTTTTGTGGTTTATAATACTGATGTTCAGTTACACGAATATAGGATAAAACTTCATAGGTTAAATTCGATATATCAAGCGGAATTATGTGCAATTAAGCATGCAGTAAATTGGTTCAAAAGTACTACTTACAGAAGAATGATTATTTATACGGATAGCTTTTCATCGGTTTGGTCTCTTCATCACTTGTTCCCACAAAATGAAATTATTAGAGACATTTATGATACAGTGAATAATATACCAGACAAAAGACTACAGATAGGATGGATAAAAGCCCATGTGGGATATTATGGAAATGAAAAAGCTGATCAGCTGGCAAAGAGTGTCATAGAAAAAGAGGAATTTGACTTAGAAGAAAATTTGCCTTTACCTATATCCCTTATTAAAAAGCATTGTAGAGAGAAAGCCCTTGAGGACTGGCAAGCACATTGGACGGACTCAAATGTAGGAAGAAATACTTATAAAATTTTTAATAAAGTAAGTAGAGACAGAATTATAGGTAGCAAGGTAATACATTACTTTTGTACGGGTCATGGGAGTTTTCCCATGTACCTGAAGAAGATTGGGAAAAGACATACAGACAAGTGTGACTGTGGCCAATTGGGTGATGTCAACCATTATTTATTTGGTAACTGTCCGCTAATGCCTTATAGGTTTAAATTTAATAATGCATTGACTGTAAGGCAAAACCTTCAGAATATTTTGCTAAATGATGGAAATTATGGACGCCTGAAAGAGAATTACAATAAACTGAATGAACTTTACTCTTTCATTTATTACAATTTTTGAACAATTTTTGAGTTCTTGCTAAAAAAAATTTATTCAGCTGGTTTCATCATGAACAATTCTTTTATTTATCAGTTATTATTAAAGCCTCTGGTAAAGTAAAATATATATTGCTTAATAGCTGTTGTTTTTATTCATTAATATTTGATTGTATCAAGAATACTTTTAGATATAAGTTACTGGAATTGATGTATAATAACAAGAATATTGTTTGCTTGCTCCTTGGACAAGGGGGTTATGTACTTGTGAAAAGTTAATTCATCATGAACATTGCTTTTATTTATTATGAAATAGTGCTTCTTGCTTACCTAGTGATTATTGTTTTAAAAGACTGATTTTATCCGGCACTGTTGTCTTTATCAAGAACAATATTTTAATCTCTAAATGTATAACATTTTGCTATTTTTTGGCAGTAAGAACTGCATTCTATAAGGACTCTTATATTAAACTTCGCCTTGGTCATGATGTAGGACATTATTTATGTTTACAGTACAAATAACTAATTTATCTATATTAGTTTTAGTTCAACTAGGATGGATGCTGGTTTCTCTGGACGGTTATTTGCAGTTTCTTTTCGGACATGGGACTATGTGTCTGGAACAGATGGACTTCAAATCTGAAAATTCTGGCGAAATGATAAATGAATATTTGTTGGAAGACAGTGCTGTAGCGTCCTGGGAGCTCGACTGGTCTGTTCATATGGAAGAGTTTGCAAGAACTCTGTACAATGTATTGGGATATGGAATTGAAAGACAATTGTAACCCCGAATTGTCTATAATGTTGTTACTTTTATTTCTTATTTTTTACGTATATCATAGGTTAGTTATTTTGTTTTGTTAGCCAGTATGCTTTATAGTCAGTAATCATAGGTTATCGACTCTTGTAACTGTAATTGTCGTAAAAGTTGTTTGATTTTTAGTTTAAGATAGCTGTTAAGTTTTTTTTTTTTTTTTTTTGTTTTTTTTTTTTTTTTTTTTAACCATTAAGTGATTGGTTTTTATTCACCCCTAGGGGTCTTGTCATTTTGTTTTAATAATTGCCTGCTGCTCTGGGCTCGCTCCTGCGGCGCGGTTTCGTTGGAAGGTAGTGGGGGTTTTCCGCCGGGACGTGGCATCCTATACCTTTCACGGTTGGTGTCCCGGCTGGGTGTCTCTTGTGCTACCCCCCCTTTATACATTTACATTGGGATCCTTTCACGTTTGGAGTACTCTATCGAGAGTTGAAGGACCTTCTGGTAATTTCTAGCATTAGAAAGCCCTGGAATAATCTGGAAAGATCTCTGAAGCCTATATAAGGGACCTCCACCAGTTCAGTTCAGTTAGTTGTCTGTCAACTGCGATTGAATTCATACGAGAGGCTTTGCATTGAGAACTGTGTTTCTCGGATCGATTTTGTCGTTGATACGTCGTATTGAACGCATTGTTTCTGTGTGAAATTTTGCTGTGCTTTTATTGGATTTGAAGATTACTGAATATCTTGTAATTTTCAGAAGATATTGGTGTTCGTATTGCACTGTTTATAGTGAATAAAGCCTTTTGATTGTTCTTATATATTGGCATCAGTCCTTTCGAACCCCGAGCTCACAACATTTGGTGTCAGGAGTGGGGTTGAATGCCGATCACCAGAGCAATGGAGGGTCAACTAAAAGAAGAAATGAAGAAGGATATGTCAGCGATAGATGAGAAAATGACCGCAAACCAGGCTGAAATGAAAGAGACGTCGGAAGAAATGAAGAAGGATATGTCAACCAACCTTGGTGAGTTGAAAGAATTAATAGATAATAAAATAACATCTTTAAATGAAAGAATTGACAGCGTGGAAAACAAATTTGAAGGAAGATTTCTGGAAATAGAGGAAAAAGTTCAAAAGACAGTCAATACCGTAGAAGAAAGGATAGAGAGTACAGAAAAGGAGTTGGAAAATGTGAAGAAACAAAAGATAACTGCCGAAAACTATCCCGAAGATGTCAAGTATCAAGCTATGCTTCCCCGGGCCTCTATTAAACTCTCGACCTATGACGGAAAATCCTCATGGCCAGTTTTTAAGACACAATTTGGGATCGTAGCGGACGCCAATGAATGGGATTCCCAGACAAAGGCTTGCCAGTTAGCTGCTTCTCTACGAGCTGATGCTGCCGACGTCCTACAGACTTTGCCTGCAAATGAACCGCTGGTTTTTGAAACGCTCGTCAGTGCCTTAGAATTGCGCTTTGGCGAGAAATGCATGAAGGAATATAGCAGATTCCAGCTCAAATCTCGACAGCAGAAATCCACTGAATCCCTGCAAGAGCTTGCTACGGATGTCGAGAGACTTTCACATCTTGCTTATCCTGGCTGTCCGACTGAAATTAGAGAAAGTTTAGCTCTGCAACATTTTATTGATGGTGTGCGTGACCCTGAGATCCAGACAGCACTCCGGATTGCAGATCTCAATGATTTAAAAGGGGCTTTGGTTTACGCTCTAAATTCGAGGCAGCCCAGCAAGCTACTAGGAAAGATCGACACTTTGTGCGAGCAGCCAACCTGCCTGAGACGTCGAATAGAGCTGTGGAGTGCTTACAGCAGCAGATAAATGACATAATGAGAAAGATGAACTCCTTAATGGCCAACAAACCTTACAGGAAGATCAAGTGCTGGAAATGCGGTGGAGAAGGCCATATCCAAATCGACTGCCCAAGACGACCCAGCACCGAAGGTAATAGCTCACCCGCTAACGGAGGAGCAAGAAAACTGATTATTGACCATCTTGCGGGGCGGAGGTTTCCAGATCTTAAGAAGCCTCATTTTCAAGTATGTGAAATTTCTGCAAGAAGTTGCGGCGAGAACGGAGTTTTTCTAGTCGGAAGTGTGAATGATTTGCCCTGTAATATGATCATCGATACAGGAGCCAATGTGACCATCATTCGGAAAGATCTAGCTCAGCGGCTGAAAGAAAAACTCTCCTGGACCCCGCCACGTGTAATCCTTCAAACTGTGACAGGAGATAAGATCGACATATTTGGAAGAATGACACTGGAAATAAAGTTTGGGAACGCCGCTTACCATCATACAGTCTATGTGGCCGATATTTCAGATCCTTTCATACTCGGACTGGACTTTTTAAAAGAGCATGGATTTGCACTGGATTTTAAGAATAATGAATTACGCTCTGCTGAAGAAGATGTCACTATTTTCAAACTTGGAAATGAGTCCGGGTCCATTCAACGGATCACAGCCAAGGCAGATGTTATCATCCGTCCTCGAACCGAAATGATGATACCTGGAGTAACTGGAAACGAAAGAAGTTTTCAGTGTGGCTTGGTTGGATATCCTGAGAAGAGCCCAAAAGGAATGCTAATAGCATCAGCGCTGGAAGATCTGTCGAGAGATGTCATACCTGTGAGAATTGCGAACGTAAGTGAAAAATCTAGAATTATCCAGAAGGGTGAAGTGCTTGCAACCTGTGCTTCAGTCACCTGTGTTTGCAAAGACCCGAGCTTGACGTTATCGGAGCCGTCTACAAGTTTAACACCTGTAATTGGACGAAATGAAAATTTATTTCCTGAGCAGAGACATGCCGCAGAAAGACTGTTTCAGGAATTTACGGATGTGTTTTCACAAAACGAGAATGATATAGGTCGAACTTCTCTGACACGTCATAGAATTGATACTGCCGACCATCCACCGATTAAACAGCATCCAAGACGCTTGCCGTTTGCAAAACAAGAAGAGGTTTCTAAGCTCTTACGAGAGATGCAGGATAGTGACATCATCGAACCGTCATCAAGTCCGTGGGCCTCTCCCATCGTGTTGGTCCGAAAGAAAGATGGCTCCACAAGATTTTGTGTGGATTATCGTAAACTTAACGATATCACGAAGAAGGACAGCTATCCTCTACCAAGAATAGACGACACGCTAGATACTCTTTCAGGACATAAATGGTTTTCCACACTGGATTTGAAGAGTGGATATTGGCAGGTAGAGATCCATCCTGATGACAAAGAGAAGATCGCATTTACTACTGGACAAGGACTTTGGCAATTTAAAGTTATGCCGTTCGGGCTCTGCAATGCTCCAGCAACGTTCGAGCGCCTCATGGAGACAGTGTTAAAAGGTCTGAATTTTGAAGCTTGTCTCATCTACCTAGATGACGTCATCATTGGTGGCCGCACGTTTGAAGAACATCTAGAGAATATTCGGAAAGTGTTAACGAAACTAAGAGCGGCGAATTTAAAGCTGAACCCTTTGAAATGCAAGTTCTTCCAACGAGAAGTAAACTATTTAGGACACATCATCTCAGCTGAAGGTGTTCGAACAGATCCTGAAAAAGTGTCTGCAGTAAAGCACTGGAAACGTCCGGAAAATGTCCATCAGTTGCGAAGCTTTCTGGGACTATGTACTTATTACAGGAAGTTTGTACAGGGGTTCTCCAACATCGCAAGACCCTTGCATAGGCTCACTGAAAGCAAGCAGAAGTTTCTATGGACACAAGAATGCGAGAATTCCTTCCAGCAGCTGAAAGAAGCTCTCACATCCTCTCCAGTCCTAACCTATCCACACCCCGACAAACAATTCATTGTGGACACGGATGCTAGTCATGAAAGTGTCGGTGCTGTACTTTCCCAAGAAATAGATGGCCAAGAACGAGTCGTAGCATACTGGAGCAAATGTTTATCGAAACCAGAGCGGAATTATTGCGTCACTCGTAAGGAGTTATTAGCTATAGTAAAAGCCATAGAACACTTCCATCACTATCTCTATGGCAGGAAATTTCTCCTTCGTACTGATCACGCATCCCTAACATGGCTGATGAATTTTAAGAACCCAGAGGGCCAAGTAGCCAGATGGATACAACGACTCCAGGAATACGACTTTGACATCAGGCATCGTAAAGGCTCATCGCATGGAAATGCTGATGCCTTATCAAGAAGACCGTGTCCCGAAAGTTGGCGCTATTGTTCCAGAGCGGAGAACAAGTATAATCCCGAACATGTCATACGCCAGACGAAGACTTCACTATCAACGCCACCAGATCCCTGGAGTGATGAGAAGATTCGAGAAGATCAAATGGCAGACTCTGACATCAAACCAATTTTGGAGTTATTAGAATCTTCTAGCACGAAGCCCAGTTGGAAAGACATCTCGACTTACAGTCCTACGACGAAGCAATATTGGGCTCTTTGGAACTCCCTCCACGTCAGAAATGGTGTCCTGTTCCGAAAATTCGAATCGGAAGATGGGAAAACATCTCGGTGGCAGTTGGTACTTCCTCGATCTCGAATCCCAGAGGTCCTCGAAGAATTACATGGCAGTCCCACTGGTGGCCATTTTGGAGTCATGAAAACATTACACAGAGTCCGAGAGCGCTTCTTCTGGGGAAAAGCGAGAGCTGACGTCGAACAATGGTGCAAATCTTGCGATGCATGTGCAGCTCGGAAAGGACCAAAGAAACATAGCCGAGGAAGACTACATCTCTACAATGTAGGAGCACCTTTCGAACGCATCGCCCTTGACATCCTAGGCCCTCTGCCAAGAAGTGCTGATGGCAACAAATACCTCCTTGTTGTCATGGACTATTTCACGAAATGGCCTGAAGTTTATGCCATCCCTGATCAAGAAGCTTCTACGGTTGCGGATGCCTTGGTACACCAGTGGATATCAAGGTATGGAGTCCCCCTTCAAATGCATTCTGACCAGGGGAGAAATTTCATCTCTGTTGTGATTGAGGGTCTCTGTCAACTTATCGGAATGGACAAAACTAGGACGACGCCTTTACATCCACAATCGGATGGCATGGTTGAGAGATTTAATCGTACCATCCTTAACAATCTGTCACTGCTAGTCTCAAGAAACCAACAAGACTGGGACTAAAAACTTCCCTTGTTTCTTCTCTCCTATCGCAGCGCCGTCCATGAAACAACCGGCTATTCCCCGTCTCAGATGCTTTTCGGTCGTGATCTTCGGCTACCTTGTGATTTGCTTTTTGGTCGCCCTCCAGATGCGCCTTCATCGCCAGAGGGATACGTGCAGAATCTCCAGGCACGAATTGAAGACGTCCACAACTTGGCTCGAGAGCGGATCAGTATACAGACGGAGAAGATGAAGACCAGGTACGACACGAAAGCCACGGGACATCAATTCAAAGAAGGTGACAAGGTTTGGTTTTATAATCCGACTCGACGTAAAGGGCTTTCTCCCAAACTGCAATCGCACTGGGACGGTCCTTATACAGTCCTAAACAGACTGAACGATGTCGTAATTCGGATCCGAAAGTCACCAAGTGCGAAGCCTAGAGTCGTTCATTACGACAGGCTGGCTCCATACTATGGCCATAGTACTTAGATCATTCATTGTAAATACTGTAATGTAAATAATGTAAATTAGTATGACCATGGTCTTGTATATAAGTTAATGTAATTATTTATTTTGCTTAGCATTATCATTATTGTTATTATTTAAATACTTGTATGTAATAATGTCTATGCTTTAATTTTTTTTAAATAAGTGTATATTTTGTATAATTCAGCATTATGAATGTGTTTAATTGTTGTTTTCCATGTTTGCTTTAAGTGCTTTGAATAGTATAGCATTTGTTGGTAACGGGTTTGCTTTCCGATCAAAGGTTGAACTGCCCGGGACGTGCAGTCCTTGAGAGGGGGGGCAATGTTATGAATTTTGTAAATTATTCATTCTTTTTAATTTATTTTATTTTATTATTGTGAAAATTGCAGTATTATTAATGTATTTCCTATTGAGCATCATGTAACTCAATGCTAAAGGCCTCAGGTGCTTTGCAAGAAAAACAACCTTACACCCTCATCTTTATAATGGAAGTCTATGGAAATATCGCCAAGGAATGGGTTTATCGTCAAGTTGGCGATGGTTTTGGCGACTTATTTTTGTCGCCAAATTTGGCGATATATCGCCAAATGTCGCCAAGTTGGCGACTTTTTGTGCTCCCCCCCTTTATACATTTACATTGGGATCCTTTCACGTTTGGAGTACTCTATCGAGAGTTGAAGGACCTTCTGGTAATTTCTAGCATTAGAAAGCCCTGGAATAATCTGGAAAGATCTCTGAAGCCTATATAAGGGACCTCCACCAGTTCAGTTCAGTTAGTTGTCTGTCAACTGCGATTGAATTCATACGAGAGGCTTTGCATTGAGAACTGTGTTTCTCGGATCGATTTTGTCGTTGATACGTCGTATTGAACGCATTGTTTCTGTGTGAAATTTTGCTGTGCTTTTATTGGATTTGAAGATTACTGAATATCTTGGTGTTCTTGGTGTTCGTATTGCACTGTTTATAGTGAATAAAGCCTTTTGATTGTTCTTATATATTGGCATCAGTCCTTTCGAACCCCGAGCTCACAACAATATATATATATATATATATATATATATATATATATATATGCAAATTTTATCTTAAAAACGGCTTTAACGATTTTGACGAAATTCCGTATCCTACCGTTTTGGAGCACCAGAAAACCATTGAGCAAGGTCGAGAAAATTCGATTAGTGGGTCATTTTGAGTCATGGTCTAGCTAATAGTATCTATAAAAAGGTTCAAACGATTTTGACGAAATTTTGTATCCAACCATTTTCGGGCACGAGAAGACTATTGGGCTGGGTCACACGTTCGAGAACTTTCGATTAGTGGGTCATTTTTGGGTCAACGCAGGTCAAATTAATTTTGTCTAAAAAACGGCTCTAACGATTTTGATTAAATTTCGTGTCCTACGAGTTTAGAGCACGATAAAATCATTGGGCTAGGTCACATGTCCGAGAAAATTCGATTAGTGGGTCATTTCTGGGTCATTGTGGGTCAAGATCTAAAAAGCGGCTCAATTTACACTAAATTTTGCATCCAATGGTTTTCGGGCACGATAAGACTGTTGGGCTAGGTCACATGTTCGAGAAAATTCAATTAGTGGGTCATTTTGGGTCATGGTTAAGCTAATTGTATCTAAAAAATGGTTCAAACGATTTTGACGCAATTTTGTATCCGACTATTTTCGGGCACGAGAAGACTATTGGGCTGGGTCACATGTTCGAGAACTTTCGATTAGTGGGTCATTTTTGGGTCAAAGCGGGTCAAATTAATGTTATCTAAACAACGGCTCTAACGATTTTGATTAAATTTTGTATCCTACGAGTTTCGGGCACGCGAAAATCATTGGGCTAGGTCACATGTTCGAGAAATTTTGATTAGTGGGTCATTTTGGTCATTTGTCATTATGGGTCAAGCTATTTTATCTTAAAAACGGCTCAGACTATTTACACTAAATTTTGAATGCTATGATTTTCGGGCACGAGAAGACTGTTGGGCTAAGTCACATGTTCGAGAAAATTCAATTAGTGGGTCATTTTGGTCATGGGTCTTCCCTGCTCGTTATATTAAAACAACAAAGTCCAACCCCATCATAACGATTACGTTTACCGTACAAATTAAGAGTGTTTTACGATAATTACAGCTAGAGTTATAAATGTTTTAAGTTGTTAGCACCTTATATTTATGATACACTAAAATATAAGGGTTTTTATGAACAGGTGGGTAAGTGTGATCGAAGATCGCACAAAGGGTTCAGTTTAATATTCCTTTCACATAAAACACTTTATCCTTCCTTTATTAATTCCAAATAAATTTCATTTCCAAAAAAAAAAAATCAAGTTTTTTATAAAATAAAAATTTGGCGGTCTATTTTTTTGTTTTTTCGCATATCTGAACGAAGAGTATAAAAGCGGGCGAAGCCCGCTTTTATACTCTTTCATAATAATATCTGTCATATGGACTAAATGTGATATTTAAAAAAATCAATTTCAAAATTAAAATGTTGCATAGAGACCTTCAAAATGTTAAAATATGCCAATATTTCCATAATCGTGTTTTTATCATGATTCAATACGTTCCTCAAACTCATAGGACGTTATAATCACTTGCTGACATCATATCTACTTGCTTTCTCTATTACTCATATTGATACTCTCTTTGTATTATCCTCAAATATTTGAAAAATTCCGTTAAACTTCCAATAGGAAGTCAGATTAATTTTCTTTTTAATTCTCTAATGACGTCCTATTAACCTGCTTTCTGTACTTACACATACTATAATTCCTTGTATTATTGAGAAATGTTTGAAAATTTCCGTTTTATCACCAATATGACGTCATATTAATCTTTTTTTCAACTAGTGAAACTTTTTATTTCATTTTCTTTTTTTACGTGGAAATCTTTCAATAGAAAATTAATATTTGTAGAAAGAATTTTATTGTGGATTTTTAATTGTTGGCAACTGATATAACGAAAAATGTTTAAATTTAATAGGAAAAAACTGTTAAGATTTTTGGTTTCATTATCTCTCTATATTAAAATAATACGATTTTTTCAACATTTTATGATTTTTAGCGTGACTGTAGGTATTCAGCTGTAAGTACACAAAATTTCAAGTCTGTAAGTTATACAGCTTCTGAGAACCGGCTCTGTGACGGACAGACAGAGAAACGGGACGAATAAAAATCGACAGAGCCCCCCCCCCCCCTCTCCTTTAAAACGAAAATTGTGTGTGAAATTGAAACGAAATTTGGACTGTGGCAATTTCAATTCGAGTTATGAGTGTATGTGGTTATCGGGCCTTTATATTCACGCTATACTAAACTTTAGGGCGATTCGGTTAAAAAACTGACAAAGTCTCCTCCCCCCTTATCAAGATTAATTTTACCATAAGAAATATGAATGTTCTACGATAACACTGCTCGGCACCAAAATATTCCTTGTAAAAATAATCGTTGATTCTTATAGATTTCATGCTTATATCAAAATATAGCAATGAAATAATTGTATCACATACCATTTTTAGTAGGATAGTTAGCTTTTAAAATTAAGATATTTTATTTCTTGTTAAGAAATAAGTAAAAAATGTGTAAATAATAAAATTTATATAATTATACGTAAATTATCTATAAATAAATGTATTAAAAACATTACCCGAGTTGCAGTGGCATAACGAATAAAAATATATTACACGATATAATAGCAAATAATAAATTCGGACACGGAAGGAGGAGGTGGGGGGGTGGGGAGACACCAAAAGAAAAATGCACAGTACAACATACAAATGTCAACAATCTAGATTTTCATGCTACATTTTATCAATTTGTTATGTAAGACAGTGTTTTTTTTTTCCATGATTTCAATTTATCTATCATTCAATTTATCTTTCATTGAAAAATAATATGATAGGTTACTTATTATTTTATAGAACTGTTTCTCGGAAAAATGATACGTGCTGGGGAAATTTGGATATCATATTTAGATTTAGGAATATTATATCAGTATAGTTTACATATTTGTTTTTCAGGGAGGAGAAATTATTTTTTTTGCTGACTAGTGTCATTACAGCTCGAGTTAAAAGTGTTTTAAGTTGTTACTTACCTTATATTTATACTACACTAAAATATGGGTGACTTTGATAAAAAATCGACTGAACCCCTCTCCCCCACTTAAAATGATTACATTTACTATACAAAATTTGCATGGGTTGCGAAAATTTGGATCCGAGTTATAAGTGTTTGTGGTTATCAAACCCTTTTATCTGCACTATACTAAAATTTAGGGGCTTCTATTAAAAAAACCGACAATGTTTCTTGTAAAATTATGTCACTGTGTTCATGCACACAAAAATTGAGCCCGCTGTGACAGTTTGATCACCAGTTGTAAGAGTAAGTTGTAATATGCCGGGCTCTTATAGTCAGCTTTTTATAAAAATTTAGGGGCGTGATAAGAAAATGATAATGGCCCTCATGATGTGGAACCACACAACATTTGATGGGGCTACGACAGAGTCCGAGCTATAGAGGGGGAGGAGGGGCAAATGGTATCGACGGAACCGAAGTGCCATGTACTCTAAATTTTATTATAAAATAAATAACTAGCAACAAAGTAAATAATTATTTAGCTATTTTGCATTAATTTGTTTTTCGGGCGCGAAGCCTTCTTAAGCGCGAGGCCCTGTGCGACCGCACCTGACGCATACCCCTAAGGACGGCTCTGTCGCTGTTAGGACCATCTAAGTTCCATTTTTTTTTCATATGAGGAAATAACCTGCAGCCATTTCTTGTCCCGAGTCATCACTTGTCTCGCAAACTGGAAACTCTAGGTTTTGAGTCTATTCAGTAAAGAGGATTTGTACAATTTTGCTGTGTACTGGAAATTCCAAGATCGAGTTAATTGTACTGCAGGCTGTTTTCTTGCACACATTGAATCATAGATCTTCTAATAATAATAATTTACATACTATCTTTGCTCTGAGCGTAATTCAGTTCGCAAATTACCTAAGTACCTTCATGTTTTATCGAATTAAAAGCTTTAGTATAAGTTACATACCCCAAACCCCAATCCTTAGATCTTCTCCAATCTTTATCTAAGATTGGATTATCTAAGATCCAATAGGGGCATCCTTAGATCTTCTAATAACGTGAATTAACCTGTATTATTCACAGATAAAAGGAAATGGCGCATTTAGTATTTGCCGAGAATTAAATAAAAAGCATGCACTAGTGACATCATAGTTCCCTTTTATATTTTAACAGAATAGGCTACTTAAATGTTGTGACTCGTGCTATAGCCAGCATACACATCAGGACACATTGCTGTTATCATTTTCTTTTTACGCGTGAAGGTTTCGTTATGGTACTCCATTGTGAAATTTGGTAATTTTTGAAAGAAAAACAGTATAATCATTAGATTTGAAATTTATATCAACAAAAATACAATTTTTTTCCTTTCTAAAACAGCTTGTCTAACAATTTTCTGACAAATACTTTTCGAGTTTTATTAATTTTTTCAGTAACTACAAATGTTTCATTTTCGGAGATTAATCTGTGGCAACAATTGGAAAAAATCCTTAATCAACAACATCAAATGAAAATGTTGAGCGGCTCAAGATTGGTATTCCCGTAGGCATAAATCTGATTTATTACGGTGCATTGTAGCTAAAAGCTACACCATGAGTCCCTCTAGTTACCGTGTGCGAATCATACGTGACATACTTTGATATAAATAATGCTACCTCCTTATGTAATGACTCGTTACGAATAGGGGCATCCTTAATCAACAACATCAAATGAAAATGTTGAGCGCCTCGAAATTGGTATTCCCGTAGGCATAAATCTGATTTATTACGGTGCATTGTAGCTAAAAGCTACACCACGAGTCCCTCTAGTTACCGTGTGCGAATCATACGTGACATACTTTGATATAAATAATGCTACCTCCTTATGTGTCGACTCGTTACGAATAGGGGCATCCTTAATCAACAACATCAAATGAAAATGTTGAGCGCCTCGAAATTGGTATTCCCGTAGGCATAAATCTGATTTATTATGGTGCATTGTAAGTAAAAGCTACACCACGAGTCTCTCTAGTTACCGTGTGCGAATCATTCAAGTTAAATCAGCTAGCATATAAAAAAAAGTTTAGTCACTAAATTATGAAAGGACATTAAATTCTTTGGAGCTTATACTAACATTTAGTTTAACAAGTTCATTTTTGATAAAATAGATGTCATTTCAACAAAGAAAAACATTTTTTTTTCAAGTCCGAAAAATAATTGATCAATGAAAATTATACTTTTTTGGTGGTATAAAGCACCAGAAAAAAAAAATTGAAGAAAATCAGTCGAATAATCCTCAAGAAAAATTGCTCAGTTTGAAGAACATGGTTTCGAGAAATTTTTTTAAAAACTTTTACTATAACGTTATGTTTGACGAGCAAAAAGGTTGTAAGCAAATAGAATACTGCAAACTGCTTTAGGGTAACCACCTACACACTTGAAGAATTCAAAACATTAAAAAAAAAATCGAAAAATTTGACACAAAGAAGTAGAGCTTTGCCCGTAAGTGGAACATTTGATTTGGAATTTTTATCTTTTTTAAATATTGAGAATTTTGTAATAAAACAGTAATCAGTATTACGGATATTTCAGTTTGGGAAATGACACAATTTATACTAATGCATTATTTTAATTTCTAAGTATCATCACTATAGATTCATTAACATGGTGGAGAAGGAAGAAAGGTTGTAATTTGTAGCTTCGGCTGCAACTTATCTTACACTGGTTATGATGCAACAGGGATTTCCATTTGGAAACAAATCAAAATCTACCTAAGCTACGAAAAAAAAAAAGAAAAAAAAAAGGGGGGGGTTGCCGTATTGAAATTTAAATACCTATTCAAATTTTCAAATTATGCGGCAATCTGCAGATCAGAGATCAGGAACTACCAGGTAAACAGGTAATCGTCATATCCCAATAAAATTTACGAAGAAACACTCTCGTAAAAATACAATGCATATTCAACATAGCATCCATTTATGTCGTATTGGAAATATTTATATTACCCATCTGTAAATTAATATTCTTAACAGTACAAGATAATAGACTCAAGGGTTTAATTAGTAGATTCACTATTCAATATCAATGGAAAGGAAAAGTATAGCAATAAAAGCGTGGAGAAATCGCAAGATTATTATTAAGCTCGTGAAAGCGGAAGTTTAAACAAAAAACAGAAAGCGAGAGAAAATAGTTGTTCCATAGTTAGGACCTTAGTATGAAGATTGCTAATCCGATACATATAAAATAAATGATTAATATTAGAATTCTAGATGAATTACTGTTTATGTTTACAACGATATTATAGTATTGATGGGTATGAAGTATTGTGAAATCATCATCAAATTGTTTGGTTGAGCAAGTAATGAAGATTGTTTAAAGTTGAATTGAAGAAATATAGTAATTTTTAATCAAATCCTACATTTATATGTATTTATAAGTCGCAGTACGCATTTCGAAGTCATGAGTTAATGATATAAGATATATATATATATATATATATTTAAATGAGATCCACCACTTTTGAAAATAAATTGAAAAATCACATTAAGTATTCTAAATCACACAGAACTACTATTTGAAGAGTTACTTTAAATGTGAATTAAGTCATATTAGAGAGAAAAAACAAAACAAAAAAGTCCTTCCAGCCTGTACCGGGAGAAAAAGTAGCTTTCATAGTCCATGTTTTTAAAAATTCAACTCATTTTACTCAAACACCCGAAGCTAAATTGCTTGGAACCCGATTATAGAAAGTTCAATCCTTGTTTTCGTTAATACTGTATTTGAATGCGCATTTCTGCATGAGAGTGACAGCATAACAACAATCAGATTGTTTCTAAATGTCAGCAAACCTAGAATTTCAAACTGCCATATCTCTGTCATTTTTAACATATAGCAAAAACAAAAAAAATGTTCCAGAATCCTTGTATCACGTTCTAACACTTAACAGAAACAATTTTTTCAATTTATAAATTTTTTGTATATTTTTTGCATTTAAAATTTTGTTTTTAAATTTCCCTGGTCGCCATTTTGAAATAACATGGTGGATGAAGCTGGCCAACGAACTCGGTCGAGACCTTAGTATGTCCTATACACATGCTCAGTTACATCCAAATCGGTTCATAAATAAGAGAATCACAGCATGACATATGTCATATATATATATATAAATCACCATTTGAACGGAGGGTGGTTTGAAGGTAGGGGGGTCATGATCGGTGAAAATATATCAAAAGTTTTTTGAATTGCTTTCCTCCGAACGGCTGCAATAGGTAGTTTTTTGTATTGAAAGCTACCTAAAAAATGCAGTTTAATATGAAATTTTTATTAAAAAAATGTTGACATACTGAAAATTTTTTCGGATATAAAACTTTACGAAGCAAATATTCAAAGATCTAGAAAAATGTTTCATCACTGTCAGTTTAAATGGTCTTTATTAATTGAAAAGGTACTATTTCCAATGCCAATATACCCCTGGAGAGATTTACATAAATATATTTCAATCGAATTGCAGTGTGAAAATTTTAGATAACTGTTGGTGATTTTATAGGAGCTGAAAATCCGTTATAGTTTGATGATCTATTAAACTTTTAATATAGATATGTTTTTTTTCCTCCAGTTTCACAGTATGTTTTTATCTTATTGTACTTGTATTCAACAGATGTCTTACTCCATTTTATTGAGTTTTTACCTACTATGAGAGAATTTTTTTTCAAATATGGTGTAAACCATATTGTACTTTTAATCGAAGGTTATTAACTAAGTATTGTAAAAGTTATTGTAAAAGTAAATAGAAGAGAGAATGTCTGGAGGGATACAATCAATGTTATCTAGAAAATAGGAGGTAATTTGTGGAAATGAAATACTTTTAAACGCCGGTCGTTTAAAATCAATCATAAAATAAGAAGTTCTTAAGGATCATGGGATCATTGCTAAATTAAAATAGTAATTTAAATACAATAAAATTATAACAAGTATTTTCCTTTTCACAATTTTATTTCAAATTAATGTTACAAAAATGACAGTCATATTTAGAAAAAAATTACTTCTTTTGGTAACACTGGAATATTGAATGTAGAAAAGTATTACAAGGTCACATCTGTAAATTCAAAGAATGAATCTTGGCTGGGAACTCAATCTACAACTTTCTGTTTCGATGATATTCCTATCAAAAGTTTTTTGGATAAGCGGTAGTGATTCTTCACTAAGGAATCCCATTCAGAAGTGTAAAAAATTTTGTCTAGATTTTTGTTGAAAAACTCTTGAGATGCAGATAATAAATTAGCCTCCTCGTATTTATCAGCAAGAATCGTAACATCACACACATTTTCCAAGCTAATAATTTCCATTAGGTACTCCACACAGAATGTCTTAAGTTCCTGGACTTCATATTTGTCTGACGTCTCATACAAATGAAGCGTGTTGCGGGGTGATGGGTCCTCGAATTTTCCGGTATACAAAAATTCCAAAAACTCTTCGAAGGAATCAGGATCGCAGTCCGGGATATTGACGATGCCTGTCTGTTTTTCTGAAGTATCGTGCAGAAACATGGCAGCGAAGACGGATGATCGAGCTATCAAGACTGCTCTGTGGGCCTTGTACTCTTTGTCTCGCACATGCAGAGTTGTGTCGCAGCTCTCTTTATTCGCTATTAGATCTTTAAAGTTATTTGATAGTGTATCCAATTCTGAAAATAAAATATATCTTGAGTAATTTAAATGATACAAAGGAAAGATCATCAGGTGTATACAAAATAATTTTTTTTATTTTTACTATGGATAAAACGAAATGTTACACATCCATTGCAATAAATAAATAAATAAATAATTCCAGTTAGAACAGAAGTTACAGCTCAAAATGTTCGACATTTTCTTTTTCGATAAAGTTAATTTAAAACTCTTTTCTAAAAACTCCTTTTTTTTTCATTGTGCGCAACTCAAAAAATTGAAAATCATAGAATCTTGACGTTTTTCATATTTCATGTACGTACCTTTATGCTGAATCTACATATTTTGCTTGGTTTTTATTATAAAAAAACTGCGTATTGAAAAATAAAATATAAAATTTTTGGTAAATATATTAAGCATTAATGTAAAAGCAATTAATTACGACAAAGATTTGAATATGCTATTAAATTTAGATTCAGAGTAAAATGCACCAGTACTGTGGAGTACCCGTTGGGCCCGTCAATTAAAGAAGTGGTCATGACACTGAAGGTAGAAATAGTAACAATAACAAGTTTTATTTCAAACCACTTAACAGATGAGGGTGCAATGGAGCTGGAGGTAAATTAAACTAACGATGCTTAAACTTAAACTCAAACTCTGAGATAACGGAACAGGGGGGAAACTAATCCCAAGATTTTCATGGATTCTATCACTAATTCTTAATGAAGATGGTTACGTAGATTTACATTCTTACTTCTAAAAACATTACTAATACGCAACGACACTGGAAACACTCAAGCACATATATATCACTACGAAGAATGTGTCTAAATAGAAGGAAATCCCATGCACTCCAAAATTTCCTTTATTTGAAGTTCTGAAATTAACTTCTTACCAAAAGCACGCTACTAGGCTGCAGAAACTCCTTCCCTTTCCAAATTCTACGTCAACCGTTATGACAAATTGACCCGAGACTTGAAATAAAGTTCTGAAAAACTGTCTTGTAGAACCTCTGGTACGATCCCATGCACTCCAAAATTCCCTTTATTCGAAGTTCTGAAATTAACTTCTTACCAAAAGCATGCTACTAGGCTGCAGAAACTCCCTCCCTTTCCAAATTCTACGTCAACTGTTATGACAAATTGACCCGAGGCTTGAAATAAAGTTCTGAAGAACTGTCTTGTAGAAACACTTGTACGAGACTCTGAAAATCCGCTTGATCAAACTCCTCCCAGCGTATTTATGTTATATATTGTTATTATTAACATTGTGTGGCAACATATTATTTAGGACTGATAGATTGCAACACTGTGTGTTGTTGACCTCTGATGTGGTATCGGTGTATGACTTGCTAGCTGAAGCTAGGCAGCATCTTAAAGTATGTTATCTTAAAGTATGTTATATATTAAATAAATAATTATTTAATAAAGTGTGTGTTACTTTAAAAATAAAACATGGCATAGTCGAAAGTTAAACGAACCGTGGATAATTGAAGAAAGTAAAGTTAAGCATGGCAAATGAATATTGTCGACCACCGGTAGGCTTCAACCTAGAAGGCAACGTGGCTGAAAACTGGAGAAAGTTCAAACAACTTTTCACCATTTATATGAAAGCTTCGGGTCAAGGAGAAAAGAAGTCTGACGTAAGAGTTGCCATACTACTGAATGCAGTGGGTGAAGAAGCCATAGAACTTTTCAACACATTCGAACTGTCAGATGATGACAGAAATGATTACGACACAGTCATAGAAGCCTTTGAAAAACATCTCAGTCCAAAAACAAATGTTGTTGTCGAACGATTTGTGTTTAATAACCGCGTTCAAGACAGCCATGAAACTTTTGATACATTTTTTACTGACTTAAAAAAGTTAGTAAGGTCATGTGAGTTTGGTGTGCAAACCGACAGTGTTGTGAGAGATAGGATTGTTCTCGGAATCGCTGACACCGGATTGCAAGAAAGATTGTTACGTGAAGGAGGTGATTTGTCTCTAGCTAGAGCTGCAGAAATCTGCAAGGCTGCAGAACTTGGGAAAAAACAAGCCCAGACTGTACAAACAAAAAATGTAGATGCCGTTGTCAAGAAACAACCCCCCTCTTACATAAAAAATAGGTTGTCTTCCTTCAAGAACTCTGGAGGTGAGAGTGCTTCACAGTATAGTTCTCAGAACAGTGCATCGCAAAATACTCAGAATACTGTTTATTTATGCAAGAAGTGTAACAGGAAACACAAACGATCAGAATGCCCAGCTTTTGGCAAGCAGTGTTTTAAATGTCACCAATTTAATCATTTTTCTTCAGTGTGTAAAATGCGTTACATTCAAGATGTAACTTATAGTGAAAATAAAGAGGAAGAACAGTATTTTTCTTGTTCTGATTTCCATAATGATTTTTTTATAGACTCTGTAAGTGTTCTTGAGGTAGGTAAAGTTACTGTAACAAATGAATGGACTAAAAGTGTATATATATGTGGTCATACTATTAATTTCAAATTAGATACTGGTGCACAAATTAGTATTTTACCTTTACATGTTTTTTCTGTTTTAAATAATAGACTTAAACTTGGTGATACAAATATAACATTGGAAGCTTATGGTGGCTCTAAAATTAAACCTACAGGTATGATTAATTTAATGTGTAATGTTGATAATAAGCAGGCTAATGTGAATTTTGTTATTATTGATAATATTCAAGCAAAGCCTATACTTGGATTAGAAGCATGTGTTAAACTAAATCTTTTAAAATGTGTTAATAATGTATCTATAAATATGAATGTAACTAAGTTTATTGAAAATAATATGGAAGTATTTACAGGGGTCGGGAAATTTAAAGGGAAGTATGCTATTAAAATGGAAAAAAATTCCATACCTATTGCTCGACCACCTAGACGGATCCCAGTTAGCTTACGTACTAAATTACAAGAAAAACTAAACAAGTTGGAAATTGTACGTCAAACGTTACAAACGAGGTGCGTTCGTACGCACGTTTTAGAATTAAATTCATGATATCCCGTGCGTGGAACGGGTTAAACAGCTAGTTAAGTATATATTTTATGACACTGTTCATACAAATATCTTAACTAGTTATATAAATATTCAGATATATATGTATCAGCTAGTTATATAAATATTCAGATCTTGATGATTTTTAATTCTGTGAAATGAATTATATCGTCTGCAGATTAATTTCTGTCATAAAATAAGTATCTCGGTCGCTTGACGATTTAACATCCATCGGAAGCTCCTCTAACAAAAAAGCACCGATTTAAAAAAAAAATTCAAATTTCTTAATAAATATTTTTATTAATATCTCCTAAAGTTTTGATTCGATTTTAATAAAATTTGAAATGTCTCGACAAAATTCTGCAAAGATAATATATTTTAAATTGCAAACCATTTGGTTGGGTAGTTTTTGCGTTGTTATATGCGGACAGACAGACAGACGGACGGACAGACGGACGGACAGACAGACGGACGGACAGACGGACGGACCAAACGACGACTATAGGTGCGACGTATTTATATAATTACGAACGCACCTAAAAAGCTAGAAAATCAGGGAATTATTGCCAAAGTTGATAGTCCACAGGGTTGGGTGAGTAATTTAGTTGTGGTAGAAAAACCTGATAGCTCAATCAGGCTCTGTTTAGACCCCCCAAGATCTGAATAAAGCAATAATTAGAGATCATGTTCTAATACCTAAGGTTGAGGAGCTTGTTTCCAAATTATGTAACAAAACAGTATTTACAGTACTTGATCTTAAAGATGGTTTTTTTCAAATTGAATTAGATGAGGAAAGCACTGATTTATGTACTTTTAGTACTCCATTTGGGTGTTATAAATTTTTAAGACTTCCAATGGGATTATCGTGCGCACCTGAAATATTTCAGAAAAGAAATGAGGCAAATTTTGGGGATATTGAAGGGGTTTTAATTTATTTTGATGATCTTCTGATTGCAGCAGATACTCCAGAACAACACGATGAAATTCTGGCTAAAGTCATTAAAAGAGCTAAAGAGTTGAATGTAAAATTCAATAAAGGTAAAATACAACTTAAGGTACCTGAAGTTAAATATTTAGGGTATGTGTTTAATTCTAAGGGTATGAAACCTGATCCTGACTATGTCCAAGCAATAATTGATATGCCTGAACCTACAAATAAAACTGAACTTCAGAGGATATTGGGTATGATCAATTATCTCAGACAGTTTATACCCCAGGCATCCACAACATCTGCTCCTTTAAGAGAGCTTCTAAAAAAAATGTAACTTGGCATTGGATGCCTGCGCACACAAATGCTCTTAAAGCATTAAAGAGTAAAATTGCAAATGCGCCTGTATTAGGAGTATTCAACAGTTCTAAACCTGTAGTGATACAGGCAGATAGTTCGAAAGATGGGTTGGGTTGTTGCATGTTGCAAGGTGGAAAGCCAGTTGCATTTGCTTCTCGCAGTTTGACAGATACAGAAAAGGGATATGCTCAAATTGAAAAAGAATTTTTAAGTATTGTCTTTGCTACAACCAAATTTCATTATTTTATTTATGGTAGAAAAATTGAAGTACTAACTGATCACAAGCCATTAGTTTCTGTAATGAATAAAAGTGTAGGTAGTGTTGTGTCCCCTAGGTTGCAACGGATGAAAATAAAACTTTTGAAATATCAACTAAATCTTAAATATTTACCTGGTAAGTACATGTATGTAGCTGACTTATTGTCAAGATCATTTATTGTAAAACCCATGAAAGATGATGTGGAAATGACAGAAATGGTTCATAGCTTAACTAAACATTTGCAAATTAGCGAGTTTAGAAAAAATGAATTTAGGGAGGCAACACTTTCTGATGTTGGTCTTGCACATGTTTTGAAATTTGGTGATGAGGGGTGGCCTACCAATAGTAAAAATATCCCAACTGAAACTCAGGAATATTTTAAATATAGGGATAATATATATATAGAAGAGGGGCTGGTATTTTTAAATGACAGAGTCATAGTACCAATCAGTTTAAGAGCAGAAATGTTAAAATTACTTCATGGGGCTCAATGTGGAATGGAAAAGGCTAAGGCTAGGGCCAGACAGGTTTTATTTTGGCCGGGGATAACAAAAGATATTGAAGATATGGTTTCCAGATGTAAACTGTGTGAGAGATACAGGCCCAGAAACATAAAGGAGCCTTTGATACTTCATGAAATCCCAAACTTACCTTATGAAAAAATCGGGATAGATATTTGTGAGCATGGGGGCTACAGTTTTCTTGTTATCGGTTGCTATTTATCCAAATGGTTAGACATAATAAAGTTATTTAACAAAACAGCAGATAAAATAATACCAAAACTAAAGGCAGTTTTTTCCAATCATGGCATACCTAAAGAAATTGTTTGTGATAACATGCCATTTGACAGTGGTAAATTTAATGAATTTTCTAGAAAATGGGGAATTGAACTCTCACACAGTAGTCCCAGATATCCAAGATCAAATGGATTTGCAGAAAAAATGGTGGGTATACGCCAGCGAAGTGTGACGTCACTGTAATGGCTGCTGGAGACAAGAAGTTTCGGTTTCCCATTGAACGTTAATGTAAGCAAAAAATAAAGTCGTGTTAACAGTATTAATAAATTTTTTTAAGAAATTTCTATTACAGTTTTGCTAAATCTTAGGTAAGCATCCATATGCATTCAACAAACTTCTGATTAAGTGCGTCATTTTTTTTAATTCATCAAAAAAAAAAAGATATACCTTCATGAAGAGCATCAATGGCGGATGTTTTGAATATTTGAATGTAATTTTAAAATGTTTTTAAGGTTTTAATTTCTTTTAGTTGATATTTCTATTACTGAGGCGTACTCTATGTTAAGTTTCATCTGAGTGGAAATGTGTTTCTGCTGGGTTTTTTTTTTCTAACAGCTAGAGCATTAATGATAATTTTATCAAATGATTCTTCATAGTTACTGGACTATATTTTTTTGCGCGTCATGCAGGAAGACTGACTATATTTATAAAATTTTATTAAATACTAGGAAAGTAAACAACTGAATATAGACATTTTCGGTAATCAAGTAAAATAATTAAGAAAAAACCAACACAGATAACATGAAAACGACTGAAAAATACATTTAAACTGCAGGAATATCAAGCAAAATATATTAAAATATCACCCTTGCTTTACGATTCAGCAGAGAAATTTATGTAAATAAAACACCAAATGAAGAAAAAAAAGCAGAAACACATTTTAACTCAGATGAAACTTAACATAGAGTACGCCTGAGTAATAGAAATATCAACTAAAAGAAATTAAAACCTTAAAAACATTTTAAAATTACATTCAAATATTCAAAACATCGGCTATTGATGCTCTGCATAAAGGCTTTTCTTTTTTGATGAATTAAAAAAAAATGACGCACTTAATCAGAAGTTTGTTGAATGCATATGAATGCCTTACCTCAGATTTAGCAAAACTGTAACAGAAATTTCTTAAAAAAATTTATTAATACTGTTAACACGACTTTATTTTTTTGCTAACATTAACGCTCAACGGGAAACCGAAACTTCTTGTCTCCAGCAGCCATTACAGTGACGTCATCACTTCGCTGGCGTATTGCCAAGGGTATTCTTCGTAAATCTGGCACAGAAACAGAAAAAATTAATGAAGCATTGCTTGAACATAGAAATACACGTATCAGTGGAATGAATGTTTCTCCTGCTCAGATACTTATGAGCAGATGTCTTCGAACTAAATTACCTGCAACAGTTTCTATTTTGCAACCAAAAATAATGCAATTTAAGGACGCATTAAAGATAAAAAGGGATAAGAGTAAATTTTACTATGACAGGCAGACCAGAGAACGGCCAGATTTTAATGAAGGGGAAGTGTTCTTTTGAGGGTCAATAATATTTGGGAACCAGCAAAAATTGTAAAAAAATGTAAGAATCCTAGATCATATTTAGTAAAAACAGTAAAAGGTAATGTATTAAGACGAAATTCTTTTCATTTAAGAAAGCGGAAAAATTCATTTCAAGATTTATATGATAATATTGATATTCCAGAGATAACTGACATTCAAAGGGAAAGGGGAAATATTGTACATCCGAATGATTTGCAGAATCAGAGTACAAGAAATAGTAATAGTGGATATGTAACAAGAAGAGGTCGTCTTGTAAGACAGCCTTATCGTTCCAGAGATTATGTTGTATAGTGTTAAAGGGGAGGTGTTATACATTATGCTATTTTATTTATATTGTAATTTGTGGTGGAGGTGTTATATATTGTTATTATTAATATTGTGTGGCAACATATTATTTAGGACTGATAGATGGCAACACTGTGTGTTGTTGACCTCTGATGTGGTATCGGTGTATGACTTGCTAGCTGAAGCTAGGCAGCACCTTAAAGTATGTTATATATTAAATAAATAATTATTTAATAAAGTGTGTGTTACTTTAAAAATAAAACAATTTATACATGCCACTTGACCACAGTGACCTAATTAGCATATCGCTACACAAATAACCACGACGATCATATTCAGAAGATTAAATCATACCTTGTGAAAATAAGAGAAATGATAGATATAGGAGGCACTTTCACGCATAAGTGTTAGGAGTTGGAGAACATGTTCACAGCAAACCTATACTTTGCTCGTAAGTGAGCACTTAAGTGCTGCAATAACTCTCCTCGGAATCTCAAAAAGAAAAATATTAGACTAAATGTATGCCCAAGGTATTTTCTTTTAAACATCAATTTATAGCCAAAAACATAACAGAAACAAATGATGGGTAATAACTTTAAATTTGTCTTCATCCGAAAATAAATTTTACTTTTATCATTCTTAACCCTTCACAACTGTGTCAACCCGCAACTAAAAGTATTACGTTGAAATCAGCTTTCTTACCAAATAAACTTCACCACTCAGAGAAACATTTACAAAGAGTCCTATTGCATGAACGTGAAATCTAAGCTACAGTGTGCTACATTTGAAATTTGAAACTACTAACACCTACGAAGCTCTCAAACATTTTAAAAGAAAGTTTCTGAAAACAATATCGAAGCAAAATTTTCCTCAAGCTCGAACAATTAAATGCAAAAATCCATAACCACAAAATTTAGATAAAAACTTGTAAATCATTTAAAATTCCAAACATGAAATACCTACTTAGAAAAGAGAAGACTAAAACGTCACACTTTGCAAGCTAACTGAAAATTCGTAAATTAAAGAGCTTCACTGCTAGTACAAAGTGTGAACATACTGACAGCATTCCTTGTTGTTAAAATCAACATCTTGAAATAATAAAATTAAAAAATTGCTAGAACCAATTTCACCATCAGACATTTAAATAATTTTTTTGTTTAAAACCGAAATACAAAAAAACAGCATTAGAACAAAAACAAAAGGCTATTTCCCTCTGAAATAAATTGTATTATAGTACAAGGTAAAACATGAAATATTAAATTTGTATCTGAAATATTTTTTATTCTTGCATAAAAATGACCACCAATGACCGAAGCATATTTTGGCTGGGAAAATATATTAAAATTTATGTGTTATTACTACCTCTAAATATGTCTAGAAAAAAATACAGTTTGTTATCTCTTTTCTCGCCTGAATTATAATAAATTAAATATTGAATCGTAATTTTCATATATGTGTGTTTTTCATCTTGTAATTAAAAAGAGGGGAGGGTGGTGGTATTTATAAGGGGTTCCCAATTGAAAAGTGGATGCTGACGTAGCGACGTTATGTAAGTTGCCGAACTGGTTTTTGATTTTGGCTTCGTGCAGGGTTAGTGACGCATTGGACAAAGTTGCGTCATTTGGAAAGAAGTTCTGTGTGTGTAAATGACGTCTAAAACATAGGGTGAACAGGATAGAAGCATACAGAGTCGAGCAGCTAGGCGTAGTGCGTTTTTTTTGGTGGCTGAAGGAGCAACAAACGCAAACATTTTTCGCCGAATGAAGCATGTGTATGGTGAACACTGTTTAGGCCATACAGCTGTTAATAACTGGTGCAAGAGTTTCGGATAATGCAGACAGATAGTCAAGGATGCACTGAGACCAGGATAAGACCACGCTACCATCAACGATGCATCAGTCGCTGTTGTCAATGAGATGGCACAGTTCAGACCTGTCGCCTTGTGATTTTCACATCTTCGGGCACTTCAAGGAGAACGGTTTACTTCGGACGATGAAGTGAAGGATAGGGTATGAACATTCTATCGAGATCAGCCTCAAAAGTTCTACGTCAGGGGTATCGACCTACTGGTGACACGATGGGACAAATGTCTCAACAAATATAGGGATTGTTTTTAGAGTTGTAATAAAATACTTAGTTCTACTCTCTTTGTCCACTTTTCATTTGGGCATCCCTTATCTATGCAAATTGGAAAAGACAGACCACTTGTAGACAGGGTGATTCATAAAGATGAAGTCAATAGCCTATTTCCTTAAATATTACTTCTAGACACATACTTCCAATTGCAAAGTTTCATAAATAAGGTGAACAATTTGATGACATAAGTTGCAACTACCTGGGGGAGTTTATTTGATAAAATACACAAACTACATTTTTATACAGGCTCCCTAGGGTAAAATTTTCAATTAGGAAAATTTTTATTATCCATTTCTCAATGAAAAACAAAAATCCATTTTTTATATCTACAAAACTCAGAGATATTAAAATCCAAAATTCGGACTTACAACACTTAAGCATAAGGGAAAGGAGGGTAAGAGTACGCAGGGATTTTTTCCCTGTTGGCAACACTGCAAGCAGAAGCGAATGTGATCATATCAACACGTTTGTTTTCAGCTCGCTCAAGAGACCGCCATTATTATTTTCACCCTTGCTGTTATTTATTTATCAGGTAAGATATGGTTTCGTTATGTTAGCATGTAATTTTTTTGTGAAGAAATCTTAATTTTTTTGTAAATAAAGGATTAATGCTTGCTTTCTAAGTAAATATCATTATGAGGTTTGTTCCCTTCCGAACAACGTGGGCACGTTAGAATTTAACTGTTGTGAATGCTACTGCCATCTATGGACAATTTAGGGAAGCAATACATTGGCGGGTAAGAGTACGCACAGACCAGATATGCGTACTCTTATCCGCTCTGTGATTTGAAGCAGCCATTCCAATAAAATAACCCTGTACAAACTTTCAGGGATTTTTCATAAAACTTATAGCGCCACAGCCAGGGTTCAACTCGCAGAAAAAGCGTTCCCTGTTACAGGTATTGAGCCACACAACCCTGACATGATAAGTGAAGATTGCTATTCTCCTTCACTAGTAACTTTAGCTCCTTTGGATAACGATTGTACAGTTGCAGTAGCACCTGAAGAGAACGAAGTCTCACCTTCCACTTCTCACTTAGATCTCAGTATCCAGTCAATCATGCCACTTCCTAGACATGAACAACGATGAACTAAAAGGAAAAGAATATCTCAAAAATCTGAGATCATGACTTCGACTCCAATCAAAAATGTGTTAAAGGAAAAGGTAGAGAGAGAGAGAGAGAATTAGAAGAAGCAAAGGCTAATCAAGCTGCTATGAAAAATAAAAATGGAGCCAAAACTAAAAAAGGACAAACTCTGAAAGCAAAGAAAAAACTTATTCTGAATTGTATCGACAACCCAGTTCCCTCAACAAGTTCAGCAAACAATGAGGCGACAATATGCCTAGGCTATGAACAATCATATGATGAATATTGGATCCAGTGTGGATTATGTAAGGAGTGGTGGCATGAGGACTGTTCAAGTTACGAAGGAAATGGAGCATTTGTATGTGACTACTGCTAAATTTTCTGGTTGCGTACTCTTGGACTCACGCCCTGCGTACTCTTACCCGCCATGTCGGGTAAAAGTACGCATTTGCCATTTTTTCCCTTGCATTCTTTTATATATATATATTTTTAAGATAAAACTTTCATTTTGTGTACCCTTCTTTCTAAGTACATAAACTATGATTCAGTCTATTTTTCTTTATTCTCTCTTTTCAATTCTCATTTTTATAACGAAAAATCCACTAGGTGCGTACTCTTACCCTCCTTTCCCCTACCTCTGAGCGACGTGATATACCTGCATATGCAATTCAAGATAGAGATCATCCACGAAATTATACGTTTTTAAAAAGCCGATTTAAGACATTTGCAATATTTAATTACAACTGTTTGCTGAATTGTACATAATAGAAATAGGACATAAATGGAGATTTTTACAGTAATTGCTCAAATGTTTACCACCGACACCAATGCATAGTTGCATTCGTCTAACAATAATTCTACACATTCTATCCAATTCGTTTGAAGCGACACCACGGCAGGCGTCTTGAATTATTTGCAAAGGTCTTGCAAGGCTACAGGAGATATCAAGTAAACTGTCCTCCGCAAACGGCCCCATAAATAAAAATCCAAAGGATTTAGATCCGGCAATTTAAGAGGAAATTCGACCGGTCTTTGTAAACCAAGCCGAATTCCCGATTTAGCAAATGTCTTATCACAAAAGCGTGGTAATCTGGGGTTCCATCTAACTGAAACCACACGCGTTCGAGCACATCTGAAGGATAGTTCATCCGAAAAGTCAGAAACAACTCCATTTAAAATGAGGTGTAGAAATCTGTCACCAGTCAATGTATTGCTGTACAATATGGGACTAAACAAGAAGTTCTGATGTAACATGCTACATCATACATTTATGGAATATTGCCGCTGGTGACGAACCTCACGTACGGAAAAGGAATTTCCGTCAATCCAAAAATGGTCATTTTGGCGATTAATTGTTCCATCTTGGTTGAAACATTCATCTCACCAAAGCACTGTTCTCAGAAAGGAGGGGTTGGAGACCTGTCCATTTAGCACCAAGTCAAAGAAATCTAGACTTTGTTGGTAGTCTAATTATACCTGTGCATGGACTGCATGAATACTGTATTCATGCCAATTGTTCTGTCACAATATTCTCCATATTGTTGATTGTGGAACGTTCAATTCTGTAGCGACACTTCGTGTACACACAGGAGGATAACTTACAAAACAATCCAAAATGTCAATTTTGGTATCAATTGACCTTGAATTGGGCCTACCGGGAACTCCCTGCCGATGCACGCATCCTGTACTTTACTTTCACTGAACAAGCCGGTAAATAAAGTTCTTAGATGGATGTTCGAGAATTCGTGAAACGGCTTTGGTACTCTTTCGCAGTTTGCCTAGCATTACGATTACAAACGACATAAAGCATTAACATTTCAAAACATACTATGTTACTATACTGTAACATGCTGCCAGTTCAGATAACTTCAATATCGATTGCACAAAACACTTTATACTTAAAATTTATGGTGACGATTGCTTGACGTGCTTCTCAAAGCCAGAAAATATCATATCAATGATTGGCTTCTTCGGAATGATCCTTTAAACTAACATTGTTTCTTTAATTACATGCATTTCAATTTTAAACGCAGGCCGGTATTTTAATTTCTAAATATAACTAATAGGACACAGGGAAGGTATATAAAAATTAAATTTGGTATTTTAATACGCATACAACCATTGTAAAACAAATGCCATACCTAAAAGCTATATTTAATTTCTACACTTTTTTATAATTAGAAGTATGTTTCTATCATCAGAAGTTTAAGTTATAATCAAGGAGAATCTATTTTGAATATCCTGGTTGTTAAGAAAAGGTTTTAATTACTTGACCTAAAATTTACGATTTTTTTTTTTTAGGTTACAAAGAAAAGATCTTCGGACTTTTTGCATTGTTTATTCACATTTTACTTACATATTTAAATTTTTGTGTGTAAAAAACAAAAAAGGCATAATATACATTGTGCGACTGGGAGTACCTCCAGGTGCGCGCCGTGAATTTCAATCGGGCGGTCGTTTTTCTTCGGTTAGAACCATATCTGAAACAAATTCGGTCACCAAATTATGAAAAAGTATTAAATTCTCTGGAGTTTATACCAACATTTAGTTTAAAAGGTGATTTTTGACAAAATGTTTGACAAGAAAAATAATCTTTTTCGTCATTTTTTTTTTTTTTTTTTTTTTTGAGATTTTGAAAAAATAATGAATTAAAGAAAATTATACTTTTCGGTTGTATAAGTTAAAGCCAAAATGATTACCTAAAAAAATTGAAGTGAATCGGCTCTTTGGAAAAATGGTCGCCCAGTTTGAAAAATATGGTTTTGAGGTTATGAGACGCATACTAGACATTATTTCGAAACTGTTTTTTGTTTTTTTTCAACTTTGTTTGGAGACGCAATAAACTACGAGCGTAGAGCTGTGCATAGGAAGCCGTTTTATGGCTGCTGCGGCGCTACGTTCAATGAGAAAAAAATATTGTAAGTCAATTGGAATATCACGAAACCGTTTTAGGGCAACGATATACACACTTAAAAGATATATATATATATATTTTAAATCGAAAATTTTGACCCAAACAAGTAGAATTTCCCCTTAATCAACTTTACTTTTGCAAAGTATTAATAGATGAAGACATTTCCGAAATAAACATTTATATGAAAAACTGTGCATGAAAAATGGAAATTGTACATTACGCGATTGATGAATCTGTACATCTGTAACAGGCTCTGTAAAATAGTTTATTACGTGAGTTAAGGCTATTCTCAAATCCTTTGGCTATATTCTGACACATTTACAAAGTCATTTTTGTTCTTATACGCATCAAATATGCAGTCACTCTTATTTAAGAAACTACCAAAGCAAACTTTTTTTTTTTTTTTAAATAAAAGTAGATTTTTTAAAATATTATTCAAAAAATAATTTTCTAAGTAGCTTTTCGAATTTTTTTTGGGGCGGGACGTGCCGCCCAAGAAAGGTGTGTATGTAGGCAACAATCGCTTATAAATCAAGATGTAATAAATTTGTGAAAATGAAAACTGCTATTCGATATTCCAAATCACTTCAATAGTCATGCTGCCAATTTCATGATCTGCGTTTAAAAACCAGCCTGTGAATGTGTCACAAAGTTTCGCATTCTTGGACATTTCTTTTTCTTTGATAATTCAATCCACTAAAAGCATAATATCCCGACTTTGTTACAATTCACCGTTTTTTATATCGATAAACTTTTATATCGAAATGCCTTGTTGAAGACTAAAATTGTTCATTAAGTATTAAAAATAATCATCTTTATTAAAAGCAGAGCATAAAAAAATGAAAAAATCGCGTTTTTTACAGTCTTTTATCTAACTTGGTTCATGTATGTAAAGATGGACTTCTGTAATAAATTTTTGACTCTCTTTCTGATATGCTAGAAATATAAAAATTATGCGCACATGTGCGTTTCTGATGATAATAAAATATTTTAATATTTTTAGAACTTAATTATAAATTAAGTTTAAATAATTTTTGCGTTAGCTGGGCATAAGTGATAAATTGACGAATATTCGTTATGGTTTCAACTGTATATTAGTTACAACAGTGGAGTTAATGATGCGCCAAACCACGCTCGTTAAAATATGCCAACTGGCTGTGAAACTGCATAAAAGAAATACATTAAACACTAAAAGGTAAAAAAATAATTAAAAAATAAAGAATAATATGTTTTTTAATACGCTTTTATCAATGACTATTAGTTTAATATTAATTCAATTATGTTTATACGTTGAGAAAACAATTTATAAGTTCCCAATAGATAGTTTAAATAATGCTTTTTTCCTATTGCAGGGCTCCCAACACATTTTAGTCCTCAAAAAGGAGGAAAGGGGACCATTTTTATTTAAAAAGGGGACTTTGGGGGACCATTTATACTAAAAAAGGGAACTTTGGGGGACCAGTTATATTTAAAAAGGCGACTGAAAAGGGACCACATGTCTAAAAATACAGCACCAAGTTTTCCTAAATATGCAAATTTTTTAAATTTACTTCAGAAAATATGTTGATTATCTTTACAAAGGAAAGATATCATTAAACAATTGATTATCTTGTCACTATACAATATACATAGCTTTATTTAACACACTCAAATATCCTACGCCTAGATGGGTTATATTTAGAACAGCAAAAAATGATTTGGAATAAAATATAAATAGTAAAAGTTAATGGATCTAAGAAAATATTAAATGAATCAATTGTTAGCAGTATTATACATTAACAATTACAAAAGAACAGTGCTTTTCTTGGAATTTAACTTGTAGTAACAGTAATCCGTGAATAAAAAAAGCACAGCATAACAGCGCTTTCTGTTAGCTAATAAAATTTAAAATTAGATTAACATAAATATATATTGTTAATTATTAACACAAACATAAAGTTTAGTTCCTTTCTATATAATAGAAACTGAGATGCTATAATGTTCATTCGAAAAAGCATAGTATGGCAACTCCTCCTAGGTTAAGGCTTGGTTGTGGTCAAAACCAATATTCGTATTCAGCGTACATATTAAATTTGGTGAAATTCTATCCCAAACATGCCGAGATCTGGCTATCATGGAAATAGTTAAAAATGTGATCCAGCAGTGCCACCTGTTGGGTGAAATACACCAAAATCTAATCAGCATCGATTTATGTTAAGAGTTAACCTAATGTGAAGTTTGATGAAATTTTACCCAGATTGTCTTATTAAAATACCTCATATAAAAAGTAAAATGGTTCGGCCTACAGGCACACGTAGATTTCGAAGACACAGACCGTGAGGTGCCTGTTTCTTGAGAATTGCAGAAGAAAGACCTTTTCACCATGATGCAGCAGTTGGGACCGCCCACTTCAAAATATACCTGTGCCTGTATGCGGAGCCAGCAGGGATTTTTTTGGTTTTTATTTATTTATTTTTTTGCTATAAGAGTTGGTCCTATAAAAAACTTGTCAATATAAAAGTTGTAGATAATATTAAAGAGATTTATAATAAATTTAAGCGGATTTGATATCTTGTGAATTGATGAAGTTATGAATTTTTTTCTTCTTAAACCCCTATTTCCCCCCCCCACACACACCCCCTTGAAGGCATTTTTAATGAAATCAAAAATTTGTTATACATAAATTTTTGGCCCTTTTCCAAGAAGTAATAATAACTTTAAACGGATTTGATATGTATCATAATTAAAAAGTTATGTTTTTTTTTCTTTTTCACAAAAAGCCCCCCCACCCCTTTCCACTCCCCCTGGTTCGATTTTGCCCATTAACGAACTTAACCGAGATTTTATGTATCAGTTTGGAAAAGATTTGTGCAGAAGTATTGAAGCTATCGTGTCCATAAAAAAGCGATATAGATAGATAAAGTTTTGAACTGGGGGGGGGGGGGTGGTACTAGGAGTCATGATCAGTGTAGATCTGCAAAAAATTTTCAGAAATTCCAACTCAGGGGAGAATGTAATAGGTAGTATTTCTAACAAAATCTATCTAAAAATGCAGCATAACAGTGCCACCTGTTGGGCCATATACGCCAAAACATAATCAGCCATTTGATGAAATTCCTTGCTTCAGATTTTGATATAGAATGGCTATAAAATGTGTATCACATACAGAGAGAGATTTTTAAAAAATAATCAAATCGTATTCAGGTCAACAAAATGTGTAAATCCATAAAAAAAAAGGAAATTATTTTTATGATTAAATATTTTCTTCTGATAAATATATATTAAAGAAAACATAAAAAAAAAAAGAAGAAATTTTAATTACGATTTCCTTTAATAGCTGAGATAATACTTCTCCATCAAAACTGAAAACAAAACTATCTATAATATAGAAGTTTATCAGTGTGATGAAGAGACTGTTGCGCATAAAGCTACAAGATTTGGCAGGAAAGTACCTGCATGTCTAAAGTTAGTTTTTAATTTTTTTGATTAAGATTTTTTTTTTTAATTTAATTTTCAGGCAATTTTTATCCTTTTTTTTTTCCATGTTTCATGGTGATTTTTTTCACATTAATAAAAGGAATTCAGTTTAAGAATTTTTAGCCCAGTAGTAATTTTTTTCCTTTTTTCAATAGTTTATTCAAAATTTGTATAGTGATTTTTAAATTTTTCATGAATTTTTAATGAAATTACAGGGTTTTTTTTCTTTTGTGACCTGTGCTAATTTTTTGACATTCGTAAAAAGAATTCACTTGCAAACTTTTATGTATTTTTTTTCTGCAATTATGTTTTTTGATTTGAATTTTTAGCAATTTTTAGCTTTTTTCTCCACATTCTGCAGTGTTTTTTGACATTTGTGAAACAATTCCGTTTACATCGTTAACATTTTTTTTTCTGCAATTTTTATACATTTTGTAGGGATTTTTTGCAAAGGAATCTGGTTTCAATTTTTTTTAGCCCAATACAGTAAATGTTGCCTCTTTTTAATAAAAATTATTCTGAATTCGTGCAGCAATTTTTTAATTTTGCAGAGTTTATATGAGTTAGATTTTTTTCGCGTTTTGGGATGATTTTTTGACATTATGAAAAAGAAACCGGTTTCAATAGCCCAGTTTAATAAATTGTCTTCCTTTCAATAAAATTTATTCGGAATTCGTGAAGCAATTTTTGACTTTTGGCTAATTTTTTATGCAATTTGTGTTTTTTTTTTTTTTTTTTTTTTTTTTTTTTTTTTTTTTTTTTTTTTTTAATGTGTTTTGCGACGATTTTATGACAGTAAATTTTGTCTTGTAGATTTTTTAAATTTAGTGATTTTTAATGAGATTTCCAATCCGTTTTTTAATGTTTTTCCACATTCCACGGCAATTTTTTGACATTCGTGAAAGAATTCTGGTTATAATGTTTTAGCGCATTATAATAAATTTTGTCCTCTACAATTTTTTAACTTTTAGCAATTTTTAAAGTTTTTTGCATTTTGCGGCAATTTTTCTTTTATTTCCAGTCATAAAAGGGGACTAAGGGGACCAAAATGCTCAAAAGGGGACTAAAGGGGACCATTTGGGAGCCCTGCTATTGCCACATTAAAAAAAGAAACAGAGCAAAAATTAGATATTTTTAATAGATTCACTAGTTTGCGCTGCGCTTTCTAGCAAGCATAAATCAAAGCAGTGAACTTTCCATAATCAGGGTATACGTCAAATTAAACCTATTATAACGGAAATTATTCTTTGGAGCAACATGAATTGCAGTTATGAAATTAGGCTTGACTTTGAAGATGAACATTAAATGGTTATTAATATAATGCTTACAGTGTTCTTTAACTGAAAAAATCTATTTTTACTTTATATTTATTATTTTTGAACTATGTGAAGGTTTGGAAACAAGATCAATCAGTATTATTAATACACATTGTTATTATCTGAAGGCGCTATTTTTCCAATTACAAGAAAAGTTACTAATTTATTTTGCACTTCACCGAAAATAATTAAATAAAAAGTTGGGGTGAGGGTATCAAAAATTTCTTAGGCAAACTTTAAGGGGTGGTAGAGCAACAAACAATTTTTTTAAAAAGGAGACCAGGGTCGTAATCCATTTATTTACTCAAAAATACAGGGTACCACACTAGAAACTGATTCCGGATTTTTGTTCATAACTTTAACAATAAAACTATTTTAGCGAAATTTTCAGAAGACTCGTCTTTTATTGAATGCAATGACGATATGACGAGAAGTGGCAGAACCCATTTACATCTGGATTACACTGCAAAAAAAAGTGTTGATTTTACAGTATAATACTGGCACCCTAGCTTGTCAGTATTATACTGTAAAATCAACGCTTCTTTTTTTTTGCAGTGTAGCAAAGAATTAGACGTTCTATACTTACAATAGTGATACATACGGTCTCAATGATCGAAATACCGAACACTTCAAGCACTTTTCGTGATTTCATTGCATTTCACAGAAAATTTTGAATCGGACAACCTGGAATTATAGGCTGCACCCGTTCACATTATCAAACATTTTAAAAGACTTAACTTATCCAAACAGATGTATGGACTTGCGCATAAGTCATTAAATTTATAACTGTAACTTCTAACTACCACATATTTCATTTTATCGTTTTCATTCTTTACTGCGTGTTTAATAAATATACGATTGAAAGGATCATTTGAAAGAGCTGATTTATTACTTGTATAATTCAACTCGAATTTAAGAGCAATTTTAAGTAACACAAGTTGGAAATTGTATGTTAAACGTGACAAATGAGGTGCGCTTGTTTCGTGCTATAACTATTTTTACCATGGCTTCCTGCGATCTCTAGAGATCGCAGGAAGCCATGATTTTTACAATGTACTAGGTGCACAACAAAGTTGCGGGGTTTCAGACATAGATGGCGCTAATGGCCCATGTAGTCTAGGGATCCTACATTAGAGAGAGATTGGACATTGACGGAAAGTCCACCATATTAGTTACAAACAAAGAAATAGAACATGAAGAATGACAGCTTCCATAGGGCTAATGTAAAACTGGGACCCGTACGCTTATGACGGGTAAAGTGTTGTTGCAAAACAAACTTTACAGGGATGAAGCGCAGCGATGCATGCGCGCGCACTTGACTCGAAACCAGAATAAAATGTCTGCGCTTTTTTCCATCATTCGTACTGTGACATATCCGCTATAAGCTTCAGCTGTTTTCTGTTGTAAACACACGACTTAAGGAGATAATGCTCTTGTCCCGCCCCCCACTTCGATTTTATATATAATGAAAGCCATATTTTCTTTTTAAATATCAATATTATTTTATTTCTATTTCCATTAAAAATAAATATCTATATGAAAAAGTTTGACTTGCATTATAGCTTAAAAGAAAAAACAATAAACAAAATTGTTAAGCAATAAATTGAACAAATATATATTTTTTCTTTTAAGAATTTTTTTTTGTCTCTTTTGCAGATGGTATGAAATAAATTCTTTTTGTTTTATTCTGCTAAAAACAGAAACAAAAAACAAGATATTTCAACTTCATGTGTTTTCTTTTTAATGGGCAATCGAAACTGCATTTTCAATTAATTGACAGCTGTATCTCTGTGAATCATTACTTTTAAGAAAAAAAAAAGTTAAAAATTGATGTTTTATCATATTTTTTATTTATTTATTTTTTAGATTCAAATAAAATACTATGCCTTTCAATGGATTAGTTGCTCATTCACTCCGAATAATATTTTATGAGATTTTTTTTTCTGTTTTAAATATTAAAGAAAATTTATACCACAAGAGCCAGTGTTATTGTTTCATCAAACTGCTTATCAATGCAATTTTTGAAAGTCAATAAATATACCATAATAAAAAAAAGAAATTCCTCTCTCTTTTTTTTTTTTTTTTTTTTTTTTTTTTTTTCCAATAAATGAATGAGAAAATAAAGTATAATTTTAGAATATTTTTTTTTATTTACAAGTTGTAAAAAATGGAATGTATTGTTTGAAAGATAATCTTCTTGTAAATGTTAAGCAATAAACTGAATTTTTTTTTTTTCTTTTAAGACATATACAGTTATTGTTTAATCAAATTGTTTTTCAATGCTTGGTTTGAATTTGAGTAACTGGATTTCATCTTTCATTACAAAATGTTATTTTTCACAAAAATAACATTTACTTTTCACAAAATGGGCCCCAAGACAAAAACCCTGCATCGACCCCTGTTTATCTCATAACTAATATATTTCCACTTGAAATAATGGCCCTTTTCTACTGAATTAGTGCCCTTGAAGGGAACTAACATCCTGCTCTTTTTATTCCTAGAATGAACCCTACTCTTAACACCAACTGAAATTTCTTTAAGGAATTTTGAAACTTCGTAGGCATTACTAGAGCAAGAACACATGGTGCTCGAAAATAACATTTAAGGCAGATTTGTATGATCATTTCAATCAATTAAATTTGAGCATGCAAAGTGAAAAAAAAAAAAAAAAGATCAACTAATAAAATTAATTTTTTTTAAAGATAATTATTTATTATGTAGAAAATAAGAGTAGGAGAGAAATAACTTAGAAATGATTCTATTACTATAGAACACTGAATATCATTTCAGTTATCAACTGATAATTTCACAAAGTTTTAAATTAAAAACTGAGTCTTTAGCTATTTTGATGGACAAAAATTGCATTTCTTACCATCTTTAAGCATGGGCATGATCATTTGGAAGTGAAATCACATGAAACATTTTGTCACGATTTGGTGCAATGGTGATTTGCAGCATGCCGTGAAAACCAATCACATTCGAAGAACACTATATTTCTATTTTTTGGAGTGTTATCCATTTTTTCCCCACATAATGCCACATTAAAATGTAAATTAATAGTGCACTATTAATAGTATGGAATCAAATTTTAGATAGATATAAAAGAAATACCAGTACAAACACATATTTTGATTTACAGCAAAAGACAAACTAACCAACTAATGCAAGTAGGAATCATATCCATTGAACAACGCCATCAAACGCATAGAGGCTAACGAAAAAGACAGGCTGCTACATTGCGATACACGTACAACTCTTTTCAGACTACTTTAATCACATGATGCAGGTGCACGAAAACAGCATCGCGTGACTATAGCGGTCCGAAAAGAGACTAATGCCAAACGTAGTGCAGCGTGCAGGAGTCTGTATTTTTCGTTTAGCCTCGCAAACATATATATTGATGAACAATTGAACATGTGCACTGAGACAGCTTATATGATGGGAGAAATACATTTGTGACAATCAACCCATCTGACAACTAGCCTAGATGCCCCCCTATGTAGGTGAGGTAACAAACAGAAGGGAATGGATGCTTGCAACAATATTTGTGATGAAGAACTACAAAATATTTACAGAATTGTTCGAAGAGCTTAATTATCAACTAGTGATGAGCGAAAATACTGACAATACTTTATAAATTGCCTTATTTTAAATTATTTTCCTTGAAATTAAAACTACATTTCTTTCTTTACATAATTTCTGCCTGTGTAATACTTATTTATTTGTATTTCTCATGCATTTTTTTACACTTGTTAACATATTTTTATCTAAAGAATGTTGTGAATGACCACTATTTGTAGTGATAAAATAGCATTTTAAATGCAAAGAAAAAGTTATATAATTCACCATTTTCCCTTTATTATAATTCAGTTAATTTTAAACATTTTAGAGCAAAAGAAAAATCTTCCAACTGGCCAATTTTGTCTGGGAGGGTCATATACCATTTTAGAAAGTTTTTTTTTTTAATATTAATGACAGGATTATTTGTTTAACAAAATCTTGTTCCTATTAAATTTTGGACAGTTTTGTAATTTACATTGGTAACTTCAAGAGGTAAAAATTAAAATGTGTTTCAACATTTTGGGGATTCTCTGTAGATAAATCTAAAATATTCATCCTGAACTTACTTATCAACTTTAGTGATTTTGTATAAACCAAAGCTTTTGGTTATTTTCTACTAAATTTCGAACATTTTTGCAATTTACATTGCTTACTTATCTCCAAGAGGTAAAAAATTAAAATGCGTTTCAACCTTACTGGCACTTTCTGTAAATAAACTTAAAATATTCATTCATAACTTACTTATCAACTTCGGTGCTTTCGTTTTGTTATCCAATACAGTCTCTGTCTGAGCGATGCTATGTGACACTTTAGGCGTCCACTTCATTGTGCAGACGATAGTAAGGACATTGCCAGGCACCAACTCAGACTTTCGCTGCTGTAATTCTGTCTCTTTAATAAAATCATATTTATCCCTGTTCCTCGTCTCATTTTTCTCGACGACTCCACTGAATAAGTGCTCAACGATGCCATCACCCTTTTTCAAGCCAAGTTCATATTTTAATGAGTGTTCTCGATGAGCATCACTCGGGAGATAATCATTCAAGTCGTTTCGCCATGTTTCACACGCGAGAACCAACCACTCACAACTTGGCCACAATCTCAAATGCCATAATACGCCAGTAACGGAAAATGTTGAACTGGCAAGGCAAATACATTCTTCGTATTCTGCGACTGTAAAATAATCAGGAATTCTCCATTCAATCTCTTGTATTTCGTATGGAATGTTCTCAACCTCGCCAATTTCTTTAATAACCGGCATTGGTAATGAAATTGAAGTAGTCTCAGAAACACAGAAGTCCTGAAAATAAAAGACGAAATTAAAATATGCAAGGAGGGATTTGTGTGACTGATAAAAAATACTGAACGGAAGAAAATGAAATGGAGATGATTAGAGCCGCGCTTAAGCGTGTGCGACAAGTGCGGCCGCACAAGACCTCGCGCCTAGAGATGCCTCACTTTCGAAACTAGTCGTCTGGGGCCACCGTAATACTTACCCATCATGGATATGCATAATATAAATTACAAAAAAAAAACACGTGTAAACTAGTTATAAAATGCATTGCAATTCGAATAAAATTGTGGCTTGATAACGTCATAAACTTTAAATACCCTATTACTGAATTGCGTAAAAAAAACATCCGTATAACTCCAAAGTTGATAATCCTATTAACTAACGGTTTACTGCTTCGGATTAAGTGTCTCATTTCCAATTAAAATATATCTTTGAATTGAAATTTGAATGAAATACAGGGTCACGAAAAATCGAAGAGTGTGGGAAATAGGATTCCAAATATCTTGGCAACTCATTATCCGATCGACTTCATTCTTTATGCAAAATTTATGTTTTTTTAGTGTCTTTTATATTCACTCCTTAAAATAAACAATTTCGAAAATTTTTATATACTTTTTATCAGAGCGAATATTTCGAGAGTCCAAAAAAAAAAAAAAATAGTTTCGGATAATCGAGGTTACGAAATTCAATAAGCTGCTTCCCATTATTACATACTAAGTACATACCAAATTTCAAGTCTCTATCTCAATTTGTTCGGTAGATAGAGAATTTACAGACACACACAGAGACAGACGGACGGCATTTTTTTTTTCTAAAAATGTTTTTCGGAATCTCCAGTTTATGAAACGTGTAAAACCGTCAAATTTTTTATTCGATTTTCAAAACGGTTACAAGACTACGTATGATGCGCAAGTAAAAAGAAAAAAATAGGGGGGTTATTTTTATTTTATTTAATAAAAAATATTTAAGCATTTCGCATTCGTTTTCATACATGTTTAAATACCTAGCATTTGTTTAGCAATTCTTTTTATTTTCGCAGTCCTGGTACAAAGCATATTGTTTGTTTTAAGCAATATCAAATTTAATGTTCCTACCCTCGGTCAGTAGCGTAGCCAGGATTTCTTCTTGGGAGAGGGTCCAGAATTTTTCTTCAGGTTATATATATATATATACATAGTAAAACCTGCCAAGATAAAATAGCAAAAAGTGGTAAAAAATTCCGTTTTAGACAGGTTTTTGTCTTAGCAGGTGTAATTGCATGGCATTCTTTTCCATGGGACAAAGAAATATTTCCGTTTAAGTCAGCATTCCGTTATAGGCAGGTTTCGTTTCCACAAGTTTTTCTTTACCTTTACAAATAGACTTATTTATGTAATATGTATTTAAGTATTATTATGTATTTATGTCACTTCTGTCTATTGTTCCGTTTAAGTCAGCATTCCATAGATAGGTTTCGTTCCACAAGTTATTCTGTGCTTATACAAATATACTTAATTCTGTTACATGTATAGTAAAACCTGTCAAAACGGAACCTGTCTATAACAGAATCCTGAATGCAACAGAAGTATCACTTGGTCCTGATATGGATTACCATACAATTAAATCGGCTGAAAACATGATTTTTCACTACTCTTTTGTGATTCTGATTCCGTCTTAACAGGTTTTACTGTTCTTATAAATGCAGTAAAGACTGTGAAAGCGGAATCTTTCTACAACGGAAGGGTTTCGAGATCCCGACGAATATAACAATACATTTTATTGAGGTAGTGTATCTTAGAAGTATTAATTACACTTCTTTAAACGGAAACCAGTCTAAAATTAAACTTTTTTCCAGTCCCTTGCAATCCCGTCTTGACAGGATTGACTGTATGTGCATGTATGTGCAATAGAAGTATTTCGAGTAACTTTAAGAATTTAGGTATATCCTAATCAATTTCTTAATTTAATAAAATAGTATGTGTAAAATAAAGTAAGATGAATTTATATAATTGCAGATAATAATACAATGGAATTAAATTAATATTTACCAATGAAAAAGATTTAACAAACACTACGATATAAACAAGTTGGAAATTGTACATCAAAAGTGACAAATGAGGCACGTTCGTACTATAACTAGTTTTATAAATATTCATATCTTGGTGCAATAGCTGTTGCACTCTTATGCAACAATGCATGAATACAAAATTTATTTTATATGCAGATTTTCATATTTTATAGCTATTAATTTTATTTTATCAAATTAAGTTTCAATACACTTTTAGAAACAATTAATTACAATTCTGCTACATTAGAATTATACTGTGTGCAGATATCCAATGCAAGGCAATATAAAAAAAAATCATCGTTATTTTTTTCACTGAAAAAAATGAATGATATCGCCTGTTATTATATGATTAATTTCCATAACAAAATAAGTACATTTTAAGTTGGCAACATTTTATCTTTTGTTGACATTTAATGAAAAATTCCAATGGGAAACTTAAGCCTAATTGTGAAAATTTCAGAACTCTAAATCCATATTTAGACTCTTTTTCCACTTAATATCCAGGGATCGGTTTGAAAATTGTCAGGAAAAAATTGGGTCCTTTAAAGGACTCTTCACAAAATTTTTCATTTCAAAAAAGAACCCTTCACAAAATTATTTTCCCTAAAACAGGACCTTTCACAAAATTACTTTCTCTAAAACAGAACCCTTCACAAAATTTTTTGTCTTAAAAATAGGTTTTTCACAAAATTTTTCCATCTTTAAACCAAACATTTCAAAAAATTAATCATTTAAAAGTAAAATCTGACCTGTCACTTTTACACATATATAAAAATATATATAGTTTTTATATCCATATATCTTCTTAAAAATGCATAAACAAGAACCTGAATATAACAACTATTTCAAATTCACAAAATTATGATTAGATTTTTCACAAATATAAAAAGCTGTTCACAATTTCACAAAACAGGACCCTGTGAAAAAAGTCTGAACAGACCCCTGATATCTATTTCTCTGGAAACATCTATCCAAAAAACTGTCAGTAGATTATAGTATTGCTATAATTAAACAATTTTAGTATACAAATTTGGTTTTTAAATTTTGTAATACGGAAATAATATGACTTCATCTTAAATAGGACGTATCACCATGGCAATCTAAAATAGATACCTATCATGGGATATCATTGAATTAATTACGTATGATAGGATTTAATAGAATGAAGAAAACTTTTATTAATATCTTTTCAAGTTCTGATTCGATTTTTATAAAATTTGAAATGACTCGACAAAGTTCTGGAAAGATTATATGTATTAAATTTCAAGCCATTCGGTTGGGTAGGTTTTGAGTTGTTATATGCGGACAGACGGACAGACCAGACAACAACTATAGGTGCTACGTATTTATATAATTAGGAACACACCTAAAAACTGAGCACATTTAAATGTAATTAAATCAAGTTTCATATAACTTAACATTTGCTTACATTAAAGATGGAATCGAATGGTTAAGTTTATAACAATTTTCATGTTTGATTTCTTGTCATTGAATTTAATATTTGTGCTGTACATTAGGGCTGGGCGATATCTCAATTTCAATATCGTGGTATATCGTGAGCTAAATATCGCGATATGACGATATACCGTGATATTAAAACTAAATATACAGAATAAATAAAAGAATATTTTGAGAAGAAGAAAGAAAGAAAAAAAACAGTTTTACTCGTATTTCCACAATAAGGCTGGCTACGAAAGCGGATTAGGGCGACCGCTTGATTCGCTAAAATAAAACTGGCAGGAAATAGACAAAATATTTGGTTAAACTCTTGAATAAATCTCTCTAAATGAATAAAAATTTCGCCTTCAAGGGGCCAGGGCTAGTAAAACCGCATCTGGCACCAAACATAAAAATTTTAAATACCACCATATTCCATTATTAAAACAATTGCTATATATAACATCTTTTAAAAAGCTTGCACTTGCACGAAAAATTTATAAATAATATAAAATAAGTTTTACGAAATTATTCGCCAATTTCCGCTTTATGAAATTTTAGCTTCTTTTGAAATCTCTAACAAAGTAATGAGACTGATTATTACAACAATTCAAACAAAAAATTTCGGTTTGCTCGTTGTAATTATTGTTTCGCTTTACACCCTCCTCCACTCAATTTATAATATAATAAATTTAACAGCATATATTACATTAAAACAATCAGCAATTTCCTGTACTGATATATTCAAAATCCCAAATAACTGAAATAAACACTTCAGAGAAACATTATGTATCATGGAAAATATTTCAACAGAGTTTGTTTTACTTTAATATTACAGTCAGTGCGAAATTCAGAGGTGACACTGAGCCCCTAGAGTTTCCACATTTACGGTTAATTAATGTCCCGAAAGTGCAAATCTCCTCCTTCTCCCTTCCCCCCCCCCTCCCATACACACACTCTGAATACCATGATGCCATGAACGCCGACGAAACACAGGGAGATGTAAGGTATTGAAACAGTTGTGCTGCTAGTCCTCAACATGCAATACAGAAATTTAACAAATAAAAAATATCATTTTTTTTACATCTCTTTTCCGTCAGAGGAGATAATTTTTCAACACATAAACTCAAACAAAATTTTAAAAAATAATAAAAACTTTGTTTCATGGGAGTTTCAGCGGGCAGATCCCCAGTGACCAAAATTTCATAGTTCTTTCTTCTGTCAGTACGTAATTAATCATGCTACTTGTGGATAAGTAAATTATATATTTTTTCCAACATAAAAAAATACAGATTTAAATTTCAAAATTCAGGGAGGGGCAATTGTCCTCCCTTGCCAGCGCCCATGATAATGCCCCCCTCCTACACACACACACACACACCTATCCGCCATCCCGAACCTTAGTAATACCTCCAAGAGAAAAATATCTAAATTCAAGACTGATTAGAGTATTAAATAGTGATCAAGCACATTTTTCATAATAATGGAAAAAAGCACGAAGAAAATAAAAAAAAAAATGGATGGAAATATGAAAAACAATTAAAAAATGAATAATCTGCATGTTCTATTATTTTTTTTATCAGTTAGTACATTAATATTTTACAACTAAAATTATGAAGAAATAAATATACATTATCTTTTTCTTGTTTGCTGCGCCATCGCGTAAACGGTTTTTTAATATCTCATTTGTGAAGAAGGTGGGGGGAGGGGGATGCATTAAACATTTCAATAATTATAAAAAACAAATAAAAACATGTCTGCATTATTCTTTGCTCATTTGTCCCATTACATCAACTGTTACAAATAAAATACTTCCTTTCTTTATCGCCCTAATTCATACATTATTCGACAACAAGAACCAATATTCATCCACACCGGCAAAATCTAAATAGCATAATGAAATGAAAGCATATGCGAATTCCCACGCATGCGCTCAGAGTTAAACTTGCACAGTCAATACCATAAAAACGATATATTATCCACTGTTGGTGGTCGCTGGCGAAAATCATGCTTCCTCTTTTCAAAAACCGTATCAGCTGCGAGAATTCACACCGTTAGTATTCATGAATACGGTATATCATGGATTAGGCTGGGGGAATTCACACCGTTAGTATTCATGAATACGGTATATCATGGATTAGGCTGGGGGAATTCACACCGTTCGTATTCATGGATACTCGAAGACGAGGAAGAGCTTTTAATATCATAGTTTTCACGGTTTTCGTCAAATTTATGACATTCGTGATATACCGTTGAGTAGGATTTTTTGATATCGGTATCACGATATGCATTTTATATCGGTTTTATCGATTTTATTGATATATCGCCCAGCCCTACTGTACATAATTGCTAATCTCGTCAGCCGCTGATTCCCCATGGGAGTTTCTGAGATAAGGTTTTAATATTTAAGAAAAAGATCTTGCAATTTCGGCTACAGAAATTTATAATGTAACAAACACAGGCAACAAATATAGTTGACGTTGGGAACAATATTTTTGTTACAATTGTCTGAAATAGCCATAATTTCTTCTGGGTTTCTTTGTTTTAAATTTCCCCTTTTTTCATACCAAATTAAATATTTCGGCCTCAATAGTTGTTTCCGATATCTGGTCGACTTAAAATATGTTAAATTTTTGTAAACATTTTATTTATGATGAATTAGCCCTTTTTTGGAAGTATTATATTGTGTAAAAAAAGTTTTGCTAGCTGTTATTTTACTTTTCAACCAATTTATTTTAAGCGGTTGGAAAAAGTTTTAGAATAGAAATATACTCCAAATTCACCAGCAAACTCTTGGACTTTGCTACGTGAATTAGCCTCAACTCTCAACTCATGCTCTCGATTTCCCATTATTAATGACAGAATGTCACCCACGACCTTCTCCATATTCAAAACTTTCATTACCACCACGAAATTTCTGGAAACAACGTTAAAGTGAGTGTTCACAAGTCGTACTTGGGCCAAATGTAATGCTGAATTCAGAATTTTTTCTCCGAAAGGGATTCCTGCGGAGGGTACAATTTTTCTCCGGAAGGTACTACACAGTGGAAATCCAGGGGGATGGGGGCAGGGATTGCACATAGAGACCATTAATATAATATGCATAAAATCCCAAATCTTCTGGGGGGGGGTCATTTCGATGCTCCGGGGTGGATGCCCCCCTGCTCTTTCTGAATTCACCGCTGTAGCGTAGTGGATATAAAAGCCGTTTCCGCTCTTTTTCGTACCATTTTGAATTAGTACAAAAAATCGTACGAATTTTTCCAATGTTCCGTAACTGCCTTAAATATCCCTGTACAATGACGAAAAACAAAGTTATAATACTAAACTAGTCGGATGTACCAATCCCAAAACTTTCTTCTATCTCATACAATTTTCACATACACCAGAAGCGAATCAGCACCAATTTATATCAAAGTCTAGCTGAATGTAAAGTTTTATTAAATTCCGTGCATTAGTTCTTGAGATATGACTATCGATGCAAATCCAGAAAATTACAGCATAGCAGCGCCACCTGTTGGGAAATTTACACCAAAGCTTAATTAACAACTTATGTTATGATATTGCATCATATATATATGAAATGAAATGTGGCTCCTCGATCGTGGTTTCGATGGGTGCCGGGCCGGTGGAGGCTGCAAAACGGACCGATGGCGAGTCCGTACTTACGTCTGATTTCCTTGCATATTCCTGTAGTCATGGGCCGTGAGCGCTATTCGGGATTCAATTAAAGTCCGAGTGAATGCATTTCTGTTAAAGGAAGACATTTTCTATTACGGAACCTGGTTTATTTCTTTTCATTACATAAGCCCTTTTAAACCAGGCCCACACTGGTGTGAGAGCTGCTTTTTAAATCTTTCTGGACATTGGGGTTTAGTTACGCGGCAAAGCAACCCCTGGAGAGCATATTGGCGTGAATTTAGTACATGGTTGAGATCGTCAAAACTTCTCTCCTGATAGCCGTGCAACGGTATAAATATGAGGTTTTTGCATTATTTCTACTAGAGGTCGTCGAAGTCAAAAGAGGCGTATTTCTAATTTAATTGGCCGTGAGCTGACTGATTGATTGTGCGGGGCAAAGGCGTTGGCTCAAATCGGCCGACGGGAAGCCGCGAGACTTTAATATTACGCTTATGTCAGCAAAAGTATTCTTATGAAAAGTGACAAAACGATCTTTGAAAGTTATAAGATGCGATGCAGGAAAACTAATTTAACAGGGGCAATGGCAGTTTCAATCAATTGAGACACAATTACTAAAGCATTTAAAAAGTTTTAATTTAAATTTCTATTTTTTAAAATGGTAATTTCAAATTTTAAAAGGGGCAAAAAGGGATTTTACATTTTAAAAAAGGGCTTAGCTTTTATCATTTCATATATCTTAAATTAAATTTATATTCTAAATGATATTATTTTTCATCCTTTCTTTCCAAAATTAAAATCCCATTATTCTTAAAAGAAAAATGTCATTTTATTTAAACTCATTTTACTGCTCTAGGCAATCTCTCACAAGGAAGGTCGCCATAAGCGCATGCTCAGAAAATTTTGAAAAAAATACAGAATGTTCTTCTCATGAGGATATATACGTCTATAAAAAAAATTCTGCGGAACCTCGATATAACGTCCGTAAAAAATTATTAAAATTTCGTTTATTTGGCGATTTATCACCGATTGGCGGCGGAATAAAATTTTAAGAAATTTTGTTTTATAACAAAAACAACTACTTTTTAAGACAGGAGTGTAAAAATCTAGGCGCCAATCGGCCGATTACCACCACTAAATTTTTAGTATTCTTCTCCTAATAAGAATACTGATAAAATTTAGGCAAAGTATACTGATAAAATTTGACGAAGAATACTAATAAAATTTAGTGATGGGAATCAGAACAAGAGGGTATGGTATCATGAGCCATAGAATTAACCCATTCGTATAATTTTTTTTATGACAATTTTACGCTTTCAAATTTTACAAAAATCTCATAGACATATTTGGAAATTAAAAAAAAAACATTGTTGAAAATGCAAAAATTATACAAAAAATAATAAACTTTCATCGTTTAAGTTCAAATTCATTAAGTATTGCGCATTCGAATTTAATCATTTTACAAGCAACTTTAAAATGCATTAAAATCGTTTGTGATTGACGAGGAAAACATGTTGCTAGCCAAATCGCGTCTTTTTGCGCCAAATACTCGAAAGTATATTATTTTTTTGCAGATTTTCTACTGGGATTCCGCAGCTAAATTTCACTGTTCCTTTATTACATCCATGAGTAGCTTCATCAGCATTTTTTTTCAAAATTTTCTGAGTATGCGCTTTAAAGAGACCTTCCTTGTTAGATCCATTCTTCTATCAAGGCAACCACATATTACAATAAAAAATAATAAGTGAAAGAAAAACGCAATAGTCATAAAGGCATTGATATCCGCATTCACTATATGTCTGTGCTCGACGTTCAAAATGAAATAATAACTTATTGAAACAAAGGTTGTTGTGGTCTGTTACTTACATGTTAAAACTAGGGATGTAACAAATATTCGGCCACTATTCGGTATTCGGCCTTTTTGCCGAATATTGAACAGGTATTCGGCTGAATACCTGTAGCCGAATATAATTAGATATTTTGCCAAATACTTGCATATTTGGTCGAATATTCTAAGATATTTGGTTAAATAAGTTCCAGAAAATCAAAACAAAATGTGATTTTAAATATTTTTAACAAACAATATTAAAGAATATGTATTTCAAACGCTAAGCGATTTCTTTCGACAATCCGTGAGAACAAACTACTTCATCAAATTACATCATTCTTTTTTTAAATGAAAGATATTTGGACACAGATTTGTTATCATATGTTTATTCAAAAATTTTATTAATTAGCAGTAATGTTAAATTAAAATTTTAGTTATACGTATGATGTCATAAAAGTCTGCAATCGGTTAACTCCTACTCTTGCGAGGCACAGAGTATAACCAGGAACTGTGGTTGTGAGGATAAGAAAGAAATAATAAATATTAAAGGCTTAAGTGGCTTTTAGGCCAAATTTTATAATTTGCAAGTTAAATTTCGGTAAAAATATTTATCGCGTGCACTTCATTTTTATAAGCGAATAAAAATTTATATTTATTATGACGTCACGAGAATATTGTCCATTGGGTTTATTTTATTATTATGCATTATAGGGTTGGCACGTTTTTGCCAAAGGTGGTAAAAACCGTCCTGGCAAAAATACATTTTTGCCACTTTTTGCCAAAGTGGCAAAAATAGGTATGTTTTATTTACAGCGATGTAATTATTATATTTTAATTTTTAATAATTTCAACTCTAATAATACGTAATTTAATTTTTTTACTTACCTTAGAATATTCAATGCATCATTAAAACAGTTAGTCTAAGTAGATTGTATTTTTTAGTAAAATACTTTAGTAATCAGTTTTACTTTCAAGTAAATAACTTACTGGCTTTGGTTTAAACTCTCATAATTATTAAACAATCAATCCTTATGCTTCAGTTAATTTTGTAGCAAAGTCTGAGAGAGAAATAACACTTACCAATTTTGCTATGCTATGAGAACAACAGTTATTTGAAGTCACAAAGTAAAAATAAAAAAAAATAAAAAAAACCTTTTGCAAGATAATTCATTCTCATTTCCTATGATCAAATCAAAATTCAAGTCTGTAGCATGTATAATGACAATGAGGAAAATGGTAAGAAAAATTACCTAAAAGATTAATTTGCCTATATTTGTAACATTAAATAATCAATTAAAATCATTGTACCCTCCCCTCTCTTATACATATTAATTTCATCCAATCCATGTGCATTTTTTTATAACCTCCCCTAAAAAAAAAAAAAGTTGTAGGAATTTTAAAAGTTTACTTGGTACTACTTGATTATCTCGTCGACCAAAAAACTATCGTCAAACTATAAGATTAAATGCCAATTATGGATCATTGTAAATGTCATTTTCACTTGACATTAAACACATTGCATGTGTTTGTTACGTCATCATGTGAATTTTAATTTATATTTGAATTGTTATTAAGGTTTTACTAATTTGTTTTTTCTTTCGTTATTTAAAATGAAAATTATGTCAATAAATGATTACCTCATGATATTAAAAGAAAAAATATATAACAGATTAGTTTCAACTGGCGTCACAAATTTTTGTCCACAAAATATTTTTATTTTTCTATATTTACTTCAAGCCTATATCTAATGTTTACATACATTTTATAGTTTTTTTTTTCTGCATTTTTTGACTAAATAAAGAGGATTGAATTTTTTACAATCTTCCGTTATCATTGATATTTATTATGTTCCTTAATAAATTTGATTATTACACTTAAAATATTTACAACTAATTGACAAATTCAATATCTTAAAAATATCTGTTTGCTTATAGTTTACGTGTTTAAATGCAGAATTATTAAATTAAACTGTTCTTAGTATTATTTTGACAGAAATAATCTGGTTAAATCAAATTTTATATTTGCTATGTCGTTACGACATGAGTGAACTTTATCATTAAAGTAACCTTATTATTTAGATTTTTTTTTTTAAAGTGAAATTCATTCATTTTCCTAACTTAAAATTTTAGAATGGCAATATTTTTTCATTTGTATAATTTGGTGAATAGTTTGGCGATTTGTTTAATTTGGCGAAATTGGTCGACGGGATAATCAAGTAGTACCATTTATTTCTATACAGTATTTGTAAAAGTTATACCTAAAGGTTCAAATAAAGATACAATGAAGATTGATTTAGCAAATGTTTATGCAATAATATTGTTTTTTATTGTAGATTTTTTAAATGTAGAAACTGTTGATTTAAACTTTTTTTTAATATATATTCATTTTAAAGGTAACATTACCACATTAATTTGAGAAAAGTAAAAAGTTTTTACCTGTCACCATCACATAAATTTATCTACAAAATTGATTATGATTGATTATTGATATTTTTTTATTCATATTACCAATGAAAATTATTTTAATTAATCAAATTAATATTAGGGAAATATGTAATTAATATTCTGATTTAAGTCTCAATTATAATATATACAAAATTATATTATTTTATTATATTTATTAAATCCAGCCTTTTTTGCCAGTTTTTGCCGGTTTTTACCAGGTTTTTTCCAGTTTTTGCCACTGTCCTGGCAAAAATACCATTTTGCCGGCAAATTGCCCAACCCTAATGCATTATAACTTTGTTGATGCTATTTTTTCATTACAATTTTTATTACAAAATATATTTTTATTTGTATACATGGTGTTTAAGCATAAAAGTAACATATATAAAGTACGTGTAAAAAGTTTGCGCCGGTGAAAATGACGTTATGCTTAGCTTGAAATGCATATTAGCATTGATAAAACTACAGCGCCTAGAATACAGGCGTGGAATAATATTCTAGGCGCTGTAGTAAAACTAAAGAGAAAAAATTATATGATTGTGTCAACATGACGTAATTTTAACTGATTTTTCCATTCTTAATTATAAAGATTAGAATTGGAGATTTTATTGATTGATTCATCTTGATTGCATACCTTAAATACACGTTATCATTAACTATAGGTTAGAAGATTTCATTTTTTAATAAAAAAATTCACAAAAGTAAAGGATTTCAGGAAAATTAAAATTATTAAAAATAGTGTTAGTTAAAAAAGAAATAATGATTGTATTTTTAGCTGGAATAAACAATGTAAGGCTAATATTTTATAGGAATTAGTACATTTATTATGAGTTCATTTAACAGTTCCTTATTAGCGGCAAAGTCATCTTTCTTTCCCTGTGAATTTCTCTTTCGATGTCAAAAAATGGTAGTCTACTTTTAGACGTCAGCGAAAACACAGTGGCAATTTTTAGAAATGTATAACGGTTGTGACAACAAACAGCGCTATCACTTTAGCTTTCATCGCGCTTACATCACTTCTAAATACTACAAATTTCTATTTTTTTACTGCATTTTACAATTTCAATTTTTACATCCTCAATTAGAAAAAAATAGCTTTTGATTGAAATTTATTTGAAAACTGCCATTTAACGACTTTTTAAATAATTTTCAAGCATGAAATATTTTTCAATTCTATCTCAACAATGACCATCCCCGTTTGCTTTAATAATGTAAAATAACCCCTGGGAAAGTTGTACAATTATTGAAAATAGATTTCCCTAACCATCATAAAAAGTGAATAATAATAATAATAATAATAATAAACCCTGATAAATCATAAGATCAGATTATCCATAAGATAGAGCATTTTGGCGCTAAACTAAAATCTGTCAAAAAAAAAAAAAAAAAAAAAAAAATTAGTTTATGTTTAATGTAAAATTGATATATGATGAATCCGCTGATGTATATGTTGCATCAGAATATGCTAGGAAATGTATTTTTTTTAAGAGGGAAAAGATCCCGGACTGTGATGGAAAAGGGATAATCATCCTGATTATGTAAAGGAACCAAAGAAACCATACAAATAAATTGCACTTGAAAACATTAAAAATCTCCCTCATCTGCAGATTGATTTATTATTGTAAAAAAAATTCTTCATATTTACATAAAAACTGATTAGCTTAAAACAATGGATGTGTTTTAGAAGATATGGATGTGAAATTAACAATGATTAAAGAGGAAATTTAAAATTTTTTAATTTGTAAACATTTTAAAACTTGTTTTTTTTTTTTTTTAACATAGAAATTTCGACTGTGCTTTTGGGCAGATGCAATGCACATGCTCATAGGAGCTCATTCGGTTGCATTATTACAGGGTCGGGGGGAGTTGTGTACTTTATTTACTATGTTATTTTATTTACTGAATATGAGATGAACATAGGAATATGCTATTTGTATGATACTTTATAGTTCCATGAAATTTTCTTCTTGCCGTGCAGAATATGGCGGTAACTGATTTGCATTACACAGTTGTTTACGGATTGTTTGTTTGGAGTTTGCATCGAAAATAGTACTGTATTTCACTGGGGAAAATTTTTTAAAAATATTTGAAAGACTGTTTCATATGTACTCTTCTTAAATAATAAAAAAGCTTATTTTACTCACATTGTTATACTATTTTTTTTCTGTCAAGTTTTGACAGGTTCCATCTAGTTATGTATAAATATAATTATTATAGGAGAAAGAAATCCTATTACTTACTCAAATTTAAAGCTACATGACAACTTATATCTATTTTTTTAATCTGATTTATAATGATAAGTTTCTTAAACAATAAAATTCATAAATATTAAAAACAAATATTTTACTGTGTTGTAAAAATGCTTAATCTTTCACAAATTAAATCAATTTTCTAGTTTTTAGTTTTACTTTTAAATAAAAAAAATAGAATAAATATATGACAATAGAATTACTTTACTAATTAAAAATTAAACATTAGATGTTGATTAGCCAAAGTAATTCCGATGCAAACTCCAAATGAACACTCCGTAAACAAATGTGTAATGCAAATCAGTTTGACATTACCACCATATTCCCCAGGACAAAAAAAAAAGGTCATGGACCTATAAAGTATCATACAAATAGTCCTATCATAAAGTATCATACAAATTTCCTACTTTCATCTCATATTCAGTAAATGAAAGAACATAGTATAAGCACCCTCCCCCCCCCCCCCTGTGATAATGCAATCGAATGAGCTCCTATGCGCATATGTATTGCATCTGCTCAAAGGCACCGTTGAAATTCGACGTTAAAAAAAGTTTTAAAATGTTTAAATTAAAAGTTTTAAAATGTCCTCTTTAATCATTGTTCGTTTCAAATCCATATCTTCTAAAACGCATCCATTGTTTTAAGCTAGTCAATTTTTATGAGAATTTTTGTTAAAATTTTTGCTAGAATTTTTGTTAAAAATAATAAATTAATTTGCAGATGAGGGAGAATTTTAATGTTTTCAATTGTAATTTATTTGTATGGTTTCTTCTATCCCTTTACATAATCAGGATGATTATTCCTTTTCCATCACAGTCGGTCTCTTATACAGTTAAATATCCAATGGATCTTTAAAAAAATAATAAATAACAGTTCTAAGCATATTCTGATTCAACATATACATCAACGAATTCAACATATCAATTTTATGTTAATCATAAACTAAAAATAGTTTTTTTTTTCTTTTGACAGATTTTATATTAGCGCCAAAATACTCTATCTTATGGATAATCTGATCTTATGATTTATCAGGTTTTTATTATTATTTTTTTTTTTTCACTTTTCATGAAGGTTAGGGATACTTCAATTGTTGCAACTTTCCAACGGGCTATTTTACATTATTAAAACAAAAGGATGGTCATTGTTGAGATAGAATTGAAAAATATTTCATGCTTGAAAATTATTTAAAAAGTCGTTAAATTAAGCGGCAGATTTCAAACAAATTTCAATCAAAGGTTAATTTTTTTTTTATAATTGAGGATGTAAGAATTGAAATTGTAAAATGTAGTAAAAAAATTAAATTTTTAGGATTTAGAAGTGATGTAAGCGCGATGAAAGCTAAAGCGATAGTGCCGTTTGTTGTCACAACCGTTATACATGACTACCATTTTTTGACATCAAAAGAAAAATTCACAGTGAAAGAAATAAGACTTTGCCGCTAATAAGGAACTGTTATATGAACTTATAACAAACATACCAAAATAATTCCTATAAAATATTAGCCTTACATTGTTTATTCTAGCTAAAAATACAATCATTATTTCAAGTTTTTTTTTCCTGAAATTCTTTACTTTTGTGAATTTTTTTATTAAAAAAGGAAATCGTAATAATTTAAATCCTATAATTCCTATAACTTAATCCTATAATTTAAAAAAAAGTAATTGTTAACATGTAATCAAGGTATGCAATCAAGATGAAGCAACCAATATAGGCTCCAGTTCTAATCTTTAAAATTAAAAATTGAAATATCAGTTATTACGCCATGTTGACACAATCATATAAATTTTTCTTTTTAGTTTTATCAATGTTAAAATGCATTTCAAGCTAAGCATAACGTCATTTTCACCGGTACAAACTTTTCACACGTACATTTATGCTTAAGCACCATGCATACAAATAAAAATATATTTTGCATTTAATTGTAAAGAAAAAAATGGCATCAACAAAATTATAATGCTTAATGATAAAATGAACCCAACGAACAATATTTCCGTGACGTCACAGTAAATATGAATTTTTATTTGCTTATAAAACACACGGATAAATATTTTTACCGAAATACTTAAACATTTTAACTACATTTTAACTTACAAATTAAAAAATTCGGCCTAAAATTCACGTGCTTTTAATATTTAATATTTATTTTTTATGCTCGCAATCATTGAGTTCAGAAAATAAACTCTGTACGTCACAACAGTTGGGCGTTAATCCGATTGCCGACTTTATGACATCAAAAGCAGAAGTAAAATTTTAATTTAAGATTACGGCTAATTAATTAAATTTTCGAACAAACGAATGTACGATAACAAATCTGGGACCAAATATCTTTCATTTAAAAAAAGAATGATGTAATTTGATGTAGTAGTTTGTTCTCACGGATTGTCGAAACAAAACGCTTAGCGTTTTAAATATATGGATACTGAAAAAACGTTTAATGAGTTACTTCAAAATAACATACAGGGGTAACAAAATTATTTATTACTGTAAAGCCTGAAATTGTGATGCAAAAATAACTTTTCAACATTTTCAGGAAGAAGTCTGTTTCGTTTTGGTTTCATATATATTACCAGCTTCAGAAAACAAAAGTTCACTATATACTGTGCTTGCATACATTCAGCTGTTATGATTTTTGAACACTCAAACAAAAAAATAATTTCAATTAGTCTTTAATTTAATTTTTGATTTTAAAATTGGAAAAAAATACACTAATTAAAATAATTTTTTCAAGTCAGTATTTGGCCTAAAACTTGGCCGAACATTCGGTATTCGGCCAAATCACTATTCCTTACATCCCTATAGTTAAAACCCTAAACATTAAAATCACAGATGCCTCATTCGATAAAATATGCATAGGCAGATGTTCTTTCGGCTTTTCCCATAAGGGTTAATGTTATAAAATTCATGGTTTTTAGCACTTTTGGTAGCTTAACTTCGCGTCAAGTAAATTCAAACCACCCCCATTTGATTAACATTAACGAATCTTTTCCGTGGTTCTTTGGCATATTTACACAGCTTGCCATGAGTTTATATTTCAATCTTGGCACTATAATATAACCACGATTCTTTGATCACTTTACCTTATCCTCAGACAGATAACATCTAATTAGAAAGCGATTACGAGGTTAGGGCTGGCAAGTTGCTGCAGGGGTGGTTAAAACCGGTGGTTATAACCGGTTAAAACCGGCATGGCAGAAACTAGTTTCTGCCAGTAAGCGGCAAAAACTGGCAGAAACTAAGAAATAATAATTTGAAGAACTTTAACTGCAATGATTCATAATTCACACATGTATTTGATATATAAACAATTAAATAAAAAATTAAAACTAAAGATTATGAATGTTATTCAAAGTAGCAAAAAGCTTCAAAATGATCATATAAATATACTTTGTTTATATAATACTAATTTTCTTTTACTTGAAAAACAGAAATTTTCATAATGGTAATCTGTTGCTGTACAAGCTTAACTATTAATATTATTTACAGTTGAATTTCTATTTAAAAGTAAAAAAAAAAAAAAGAAAAAAAAGAAATTTACAAAAAATTCTATATTTTAATCTGCAGTATTTTAATCTACAGTAAGAATCTACATAGTTTGTAGAATCTTTTAGCATTAAAATTAAAAGAAATAATACAAAAATTTAAATAATTATTCACACTTGGAAAAAATCAAAATAGTAGAATAACCATTTACTTGGTTCAAAATATTAGAATAATGCATTGTAAATAATATGTGTTTAAAAAGAGGAAACATAGTTATTCTTTAATATTTTGTAACACCACCTTTACATTTTATAACAGCACGGACTCGCTTTGCCAAGCTAGCTACAAGTGGTTCACAACGTTTTCTGCCCAGACATGACCATGCCGACTTTATGCTGGAAAGAAGCTCAACTTTGTTTTTACGCGTAATACCTTGTAGTCTTTTCTTCATTATTCCCCACAAATTCTCCATTGGATTTAAATCCGGCAAATTAGCTGGCCAGGGAAGTACGTTAATTTAATGATGCTAAGCCAGTTCTTGGTGGACACTAACCTGTGTGAAGTTGCTAAATCATGTTGGAAAATAAAATCGTCACCACCCAGATCTTCCGATGATGGTATCATGAAATGCTCAAGGATTTCCTGATATATCTCAGAATTAATCGTTTTATTAATGATACATAGTCTTCCAGGGCCATCTGCAGTCATGCAAGCCCATACCATTACACTGGCTGCAAATTTCACTGATCGTTCTCATATGCTTCTTGCTTCATTCGCTGAACACGAACACGACATTACCATATGTTACGCAAAACACACTCTCATCACTAAACAATATATTTTTCCAATCATCCAGTCCAGACCCCATAAAGCTTTTGTTTTGCACCACTTCACTCTCTCCCTTTTACTCACATCAACACTGTGTTTTTTCCACTTTCGATGCAAATATCTCACACTTCCAAAACAGATTTTTTTAGCAATACTCTTTAGCTTTCTATCATCTCTCTGAGTAATTTTTGGCTTTCGACCGCTATTCAAATGCTTGTTTTCAAAATGTCCATCGTTAGAATACTACTTTATTGCTCTACTGACACTTGGTTGAGAACATTTTAAGTAACTGGCGATATATTGCTGATTACGACCTTCTGCATGCAAATCAATAATACAATGCTTTGTAAACTCTTATGTCAGACGAATGGCCTATGTTTTACACAAAATGAAAACAATGATGATGCAAAGTGTTTTTATAACTTAAGAAGAAGTTCCGCAGAAGATAATTTTATGCAACCTTTTGAATAAATCAGGAAAATTCATAAGTATTCTAATTTTTTGAACCACCTATTTTAGTATTCTAATGTTTTGAATAATGAAAATAATTTATCAAAATAAAATATTCACTCAAAATTTAATATTTTACAGTTTTAATTTTCTCTAATAACATGGAAATGTATTAAAACATCCATCGCTGTTCTTTTAGGTAGATTTCGTAAGAAATACTACCTATTACATTCTCACCTAAGTTAGAAATTTTGAAAATTTTTTGCAGATCTACGCCGATCATGACTCCCAGAACCCAAAACCACCCCCAGTTCAAAACTTTATATCTATCTATCTATCTATCTATCTATCTATCTATGTCATTTTTTTCTGACCACGATAACTGGAAAAATTCTGCATAAATCTCTTCCAAACTGATACATAAAATCAAGGGTCATAAAATCTCAGTCAAGTTCGTTAATGGGCAAAATCCAAAAAAAGGGGGGGGGGGATGGGGGGGCTTTTTGTGGAAACAGAAAAACCCTCATAATTTCTTTATTTTTATACGTATCGAATCCGTTTAAAGTTATTATTACTTCTAGGAAAAGGGCCGAAAATTTATGTATGACAGATTTTTGATATCATTAAAAATGGCCCCAAGGGGGGGGGGGAAAGGGGAGTTTTAGAAGAAAAAAAATCATAGCTTCGTCAATTCACAAGATATCAAATCCGCGTAAATTTATTATTAATCTTCTTAGTATTATCTAAAACTTTTATATTGGCATGTTTTTCATAGGACCAACTCTTATAGCCAAAAAAAAATATCCTTGCTGGCTCCGCCTGCAAACAAGTTTGGTTTCGAAGTAGCAATTCCCGACAAACAGGCACCCCACGGTCTGCGTTTTCGAAATCTACCTGTGCCTGTAGGCCGAGCCGTCAGGGATTTTTTTAAATTGTATTACAATGAAATAAAGCTAAATACAATTCCAAATACAAATGGAATTAATTACTCTAATTTTTCTGATTTGGAGCTGTATAGTATTTCTATAAGAAAGATTTTTTACAGTTATTATTAAATTATTCTGTTAAATTACAGAAAAGTATTTTGAGTAAGTATTGCTTCTTTTTCTTTTCTTTTCAGTATTTAATTTACAATAAGTATTGGATATAGTTTTCTATTTTGAATTTTAAACTGAGATTTTAAATACTCTAATAATTGTTTATATATAAAATTACACAACCATATTATAACAAAAATTTTATATGTTACATTACGCATTTTTTCTAATACAAATTTATTTATTTTAAATTAAAACTATTCACAGTATTTGATTTGTTATTTATCCTGAATAAAATGTACTTAAGGAATTTAATACTAGACTACTAAAAAAGTCCCAGATTATATCACGAAATGTGTTTATGCCAGTTGTTGCCAGTTTCTGCCGGTTATAACCACTTTCTGCCGGCAAAAACCCAGCCCTGCGAGGTTATCCCATCCTTGTATTGTATTCTATCCCATGACTGCGAAGTTATTTTCCTAACTTGCCAATAAATGATTGATATGCAAGGAAATCAATATACTTGGACTATTATTTACATCTTTCCAGGATTTTTCATTTCAGGATTATGGGTGTCTAATGGTTATTTTGCGGAAACAACTAATTTAAATATTTTTCCTCTGACTCGGACACATATCTAATGCCAGTAAAAGAAATCATTACATGACAACTGAAATCCTATCAGCCCTTCAATATTACATATGTCAACGTCTAACTGAATCTGAAGTTTGATGAAATTCTGTGCATTAGTTCTTGAGGTATAGCTATCGTGAAAATCATGAAAAAAGAAGCATAGCAGTGCGCGCCAGCTGTTGGGCTGTTTACATCAAAACGTAACCAGCATCTATTTATGTCAAGGTTTAACAGAATCTGAAGTTTGATGAAAGTATGTGCATTAGTTCTTGAGATATAGCTATCATGAAAATTTTGAAAAATGCAGCTTAGCAGCGCCACCTATTGGGCGAATTACACCAAAAACTAATCATCTCTTATCAGCAACTGATCAACTTATATTAGGGACTAACTGAATATAAAGTTTTATAAAATTCCGTGCATTAGTTCTTGAGATAGAGCACCCACAAAATTTTTGTCACATACAGTCAGGCAGACAGACATTTTCTAAAAACAGTCAAATCGTGTTCAGGACCCTCTAAAACATATAAATCCACTGAAAACCAGAAGTCAAATTTTTTCATGAATCCAATACTTTCTTCTTGTAAAGATAGAAGAAACTAATAAGTAGATAAAAGCCTACCCTTCAAAATAATATAAAACAATGTGTAATATCTAATATTCCATTAATAATTTATTAAAAATAGCTCGGATTGGAAAGTTCAATAATAAAAATCCCTATTATTTTGTACAAACCCAGAAGAACATCAAAACCTTTCAATAACTCTATACCTTCACACCCGCTAATGGTTTTCCTATGGGGCAGTTATTTTCAAATATCTCGTTTGCATTCCAACATTTTTAAACAATTTTTATTTATTTATTTATTTATTTTTTGCATTGGATAGCTGAGATTGATCAATACAACCACCATATATTGAACTGCAAACGAGATATTAGAAAATAACTGACCCATAGGATCAACATTATCGAGAAGGTGTTTTCATGTGAGGCCTTTAAGATAAGACCTCTAACGATCAAAAACGAGACCAGAAATAAAAGTATCGAAGCAAGGAAGAAACATTGATTTCCTGAAATATTCTTCAGATTTGTCATGAGATGTATGAATCCCTTTTCATCTGATAGCCAACTTAACAAGGAATGCGTGTGGCTAAAGAAAATTCTGTCAAAGTTTTCTTTAGCGAAGGATTCTGCTCCCTTGAACAGGTCAGAAAACTTTTGAACACCAGTTTCTTGTTCCTTACTTACTGATTGATGTAAAGCTCATAAAACTAAAAGACATCATCAGCATGTTTTACAGCAGAAGACAAATCAATATTCAGATTTTTGCAGGCATTTTGAAAGTAGCAATGTAATGTTAAACAAGTGGGTAAATGTTATCGAAGATCGCTCAAAGGGTTTCGTTTAATATTCCTTTCAAAACACTTTATCCTTTCTTTCTTTAAGAAATTCAAATAAATTTCATTTAGCAACAACAACAAAAAAAAAGTCATGTTTTTTAGAAAGTAAAAATTTACCGGTCTATTTTTCGTTTTTTCGAATATCTAAACCAGCCGGATAGCGGGCGAAGCCCGCTATTATATTCTGTCATAATAATATCCGTCATACGGACTGAATGCAATATTTAAAAAAATAATTTCAAAATTAAACAAATTGTACACCTTCAAAATGTTAAAATATGCGAATATTTCCATAATCAGATTTTTATCACGATTTAATATGTTTCACAAACTCATATATTTACTATTCTCTATTACTCATATTGATAGTCACTTTGTATTATTCTCAAACATTTGAAAAATTTGTTAAACTTCCAATAGGACGCCAGATTTTCTTTTTAAATCTCTAATGACGTGACATTAATCTGCTTTGTGTACATACACATACTCCTTGTATTATTGAGAAATCTTAGACATTTTCCGTTTTATTATGACGTCAATCAATTTTATTTCCTATTTATCTTTTTTTCAATTGGTGAAACTTTTTATTTCATTTTCATTTTTCACATGGAAATAGTCTGATAGAAAATTCATTATTGTAGAAAGAATGTCATTGTGGATTTTAAATTTTTGGCATCTGCTATAACAAAAAATGTTTACATTTAATAGGAAAAGGCTGTTAGAATTTTGGTTTTTTATCTCTATTTATTAAAATAATATGAATTTTTCAAATTTTAATAGTTTGAGCTCTTCACAGCTGATATTCATCTATATACACAAAGTTTCAACTCTGTAAGTTATATAGTTTTTGGGAAGAGCTCTGTGACGGACAGACAACGGAGTGGGAGTAATAGGGTTTCGTGAGATGAACGAAACCCTAATAAAATTCATAAATTATTAGTCCAAGAATAAAGTTACTTTTGCAGTGATTTGTAATCCATTACTTTTTTTTCAATAGAATGAATCACATCATGAGTTAAAAACGATTATTGTCTCACGACATCAGTTTTTTTCCTTTCCCACAGGGATGATAAACATAAATCACGAGACCACATGCCTAATGTAAGCAAGTGCTTAAATTGTTTATCATTTTCAAAAACTTTGCAAAAATAGTTTATTTATCATTTTGATCTCGAAGCAGTCGCTGTTAGAGCACATGAAACATATATCACCTTTATATTAAAAGGTGTTTTTAAGCCTTTTTGTGTTATGTTTTTATCACTTTAAGCAGTAATTACACTTTAATTTCAAGTTAACAAGTGATTTTATTATATTATTTGCAAACTTACTATGTTTGTGTAACTTAGTAAAATATTTAAGCTTAAAAAATGCATATCACATCTGGGGGTTACAAAATCATGGCCCGAGGGTTTAATCAGAGTCTGTATGTGTATACAGATAAACATCATATATATTCTAATATGAGCAAATCTTGTGTGTGTGTGTGGTTATATATACAGGGTGTCCAAAAAGTCTGGAAACGGCCGAATAACTCGAGAAATATACATCGGATTGAAAAACGGAAACATGCATGTTCAATATATTTGGAAAATCTATTTAGGGATATCAAAGTTGACACCCCAATTCTGCCCCTCTGGGGGGGGTGGGGGAAGGGGGACAACTTTGAAATCTTAAATAACCCCTCCCCCTCCTTTTTTTATTGCAGATTCGGATTCTATGGGAAAAAATACATAACTTTTGTATCGAACATTTTCTTCAAAAAATTGTAGATGGCACTTAATTGAGTAAAATGCAGTGAAAAACATTTCCATTCAAAAGTGTGGAAACGATCAAATAACTCAACCCTTTCTAATAAAAGTAGTGCCTACTGTAGTTTTGCTACTTGTTTGCTACTTTTGACCACTGATACTAAATATATCTGATATCAGAGGCGGATCAACTACCTCCCGGGACCCTAAGCTTGGCCTTTTTCTTTGGGGGGGGAGGGAGAGTGGCATCCTCTTAGGCTTAACCTTTTTTTTGGCAGGTGGCTCCCCTCTTTCAAAGGAATATATACCTGGTAATTCAAAATACATGTTTGCTTAATTATCACCCAAAACAATGATGACGAAAACTTAAACTTATACTTCCATTTCAGGGGTCGATCCAGGAGAAATTTGGGGCCTATTTAGGGCCCCTTCACAAAAATCTATTTAATAAAATGGGCCCCTTCACAAAAATCAATTTGATAGAATGGACCCCTTCACAAAAATCAATTTGATAAAATGGGACCCTTCACAAAATTCTATTCCATAAAAACTTACTATTTATTATTTTGTGATGTTTTAAAATGTGTAATTTGTAAACAAACAAGTTTACCAGAGAGGAAAACTTCAGCAAAAGGATTTTAAAAAGTTTTTGTTTATAAATGCTTGGTTTGAATTTGATTAATTGGATTTCAACTTTCGTTACAAAATGTTATTTTTCACAAAAATATAATAAATTTCACAAAAATAACCTTTACTTTTCACAAAATGGGCCCCAAGAAAAAAAACCTGCATCGACCCCTGCATTTACAAAAGGCATACAAATCAAGTACATATTTTAGGTATGAATTTGGTTTACAAGGGATTGTACACATTTGTAAATATGGAATTCAATTTTTATACCAACCCTGGGTCCTAAAAGTTATAGTTTAAAAAAATGCAATTCGTTTTAAGAAGGAGGTAAAAAATTCTTATTCTTTTGTAATCAAAATTTATTAAATAATGATACTTCAAATTTTATGAAAATTTCAGTTTTTTCTGTCGCTTAAAATGGAAAGAAGTTCGTTTTAGTGCAGGTAAATGTTGAAATAAAATTCAAAGTGCCATAATTTAAAAGTTTTGGTCGTAATGAAATGCGATCTTAAAAATGTTCTTCTTAGACGGAATGCAATTTTTTTTTTTTTTTTTTTTTTTTAAAGTTTAACTAGGATTTAGGTACTATATAAAAAATAAAATTATGTACTTTAATATGTATACAGTCTTTTATAAAACAAATGCCATATCTAAAAGATGTACTGGATTTGTATAATTGTTTGCAAATGGAAGTATATTTCTATCCCCAGCAGTTTAAGAGCTAACAGAGGATACATTGATTTTAAATCACATAGTTTAATAAAATGAGATTTTTTTTTTAAAATCTTTTGCATAGATTTTCTTTCAAAATGCATTTACAGAAGTAATTTTACAAATTAACATATTTTCATGTAGACATTTATATGGAATCTCTAAAAGACTTTCTTAGTTTAACAATGAATAGTACTGGAATAAATGGGCGACATTGAGTAATCGGTAAAAACTAAGGGGTGGAAAATAGGTAAAATACTTGATTAAAACTTAATAACTGTAACAAAGAATATTGCACATTAATTTATTTTTTACATAAAATATTAGCATGATATGAAGAAAAAACCCGAAAGAAAATCTCAGCACTGGGGACCCTTTTCTTCCGGGCCCCTAGGCTTCAGCCTAATGGGTAATCCGCACTGTCTGATATATCTTTAATATAACAACCATTTAATAATCTTAATTATTAAATTTAAAATTTATTTACATTAACCATCTTTACTTTCAAGCATATTTACATCTAAATATAAATATTGTACAGCAAAATGTCAAACCAACAAACAATCCTAAATAACTTTGATAATGTAGCACTAAAAATTTTAAAAGTTGTTTCATGTTAAGTTTGCATATCTTTATAAATTGTTCACATTTGCTGTTTTTTACATAATTATTTTAAATGAACAAAATAATATAATAATAAGGTAATTATTATACCTAGTAGCTAATATTAATTCTGCTTAAAAAATTATTTAACTACCCCTTTAAAGTGTTGGTCAATGAGATATCAAATTGGCTAAGCTTTGGGATTAGCCTGCTGTCCGCCATCTTGTTTTTTAAATCAAAACATATTTGTTTTGTTTCTCATTTCCAAAATAATTTTCATCCATATTTCCTTTTATAAACACATTATTTAATTTTATTGACCAATTTATTTATATTTAGTAATAAAAGTTAAAATGTTTAGATTTAACTTGATTATGTCTGAAACAAAACAAATGTTTTCATTTATCGCCCACGGTCAGCCATCTCATTTTTTAAATCACTTGATTATGTCTGAAACAAAACAAATGTTTTGATTGATCGCCGGCAGTCAGCCATCTCATTTTTTAAATTAAAACATTTTAACTTTTATTATTAAATATAAATTAATTAATCAATAAAATTAAATAACATGTTTATAATAAGTAAAACTGGATCAAAATTATTTCGGAAATGAGAAACAAAACAAATATGTTTTGATTTAAAAAACAAGATGGCAGACAGCAGGCTAATCCCAAAGCTGTTCCATCAAATTATCTTAATATTAAATATATGGCTATGGGATGCATTCTTTTTTTAAAATATTATCAGAAAATTAATATTTATAATTTCTTTTTTTTTTTTTTTTTCAATCTATTCTTCTTAAAGAATGTCTCTTTCTTGTTTAGTTGATAAAATATTTGTAAAATATATGCATAGTTTAATATTTCATGTGTTAAAAGTTGAAGAGCTGTAAGATTTCAACATTTCAAATAGAAAAAAGTATACACTTTAGAAATATTTTGGTAAATGAAAAAGAAAAGAGACGTTTTTTAAAAAGAGTATACTGAAAACAGAAGTTTAAAATATTACCGTAATTTCCGGCGTATAATCCGCAGCTCAAAGAGTCGTTTTTCGACCCAGAAATTTTATTCAATAATTGTAGTTAAATATTTACAGCGATCTTTTAAGTTACATTTTATAAAATAATATTTCTGGGTCAAAAAACGACTCTTTGAGCTGTGGATTATACGCCGGAAATTACGGTAATTTTCAGAAGAGATATTTTAAAAATAAGAATGCATTCCACACCCATATGTTTAACATTAGCGAGGAAAATTTGAGATTGCAAGCTGGAAATGAGAATCAACAATTTTATGAATAATTCCCTTTCCAGCTAATTTTGATTAGAAATTTTCCTTGCACAAACGGAAAGAAGGTTTGAAATTGTCATTGCAAAAGTTGGATGAAAAAGCAGTTATTAGTACTATTACTGGTTGTTACTGCTTATCACTTTGTCACAGTGGTGTAGTCCTGGGAAAAAAAGTGGGGGGTATGAGACACTCATAGTTCTGAACATAGGGTTTGTGTCACCAATAGAAAACTTGTTACTGAATCTTACATTTCATTTTGAACTGCAAAGAAAAGTAATTGAAAAATTAACAGTTTAATTTAATTAAACTTTTTTTGCTTGTAATGTTTTAAATAGCTTGTCCCTAATTGAAAAGTTCAGAACTTTATTTCGTGTCTGAAAATGTCGGTACAATCAGATCTCTAGATTGAAGCTGTACAATTAAGTTATATCATTTTCAGTAGTGATAATAATGCAAAGAAACTCAAAAAAATACAAAAATTTTGTCACAATTCAAACAAAGTTACAGAAGTTAGAGGGTGAATAGACAAATAGACAGACGATCTGAAGTGATAAACACATTTCAACTTTGTTGTAAAGTATTAAAATTCAGTGCTTTATTTCTTAAAATTGTTAATTGATTAGTGTGCTTTTTCTTTTATAAAATTAATAAGTTTGGAAAGTCTGCATCCTCCCGCATTTCTACCGTCCCTTTGAAAATGAAAAGTGGGGGGTGCTTGAGATAAAATAAAAAAGTGAAGCGATGCCTTCCCCCTCGACTACACCACTGCTTTGTCATTACATTCCAAAATGCTTATATCTGATTGAGTTAACAGAGGAGAGATTGGATGAAAAGTTGCTACCAAGTTCAAAAACTAGGAGTTATTTTTTATGAGCCATAGCTAAAAAACTAAGGATATTGTTGATTGCTATCACACTGGGTGTTGAAGCAATTTCTCATGGAAAATTGTCTCTAAAATTGCTTGAAAAGTTGTTGAATCTGATCAACACCCTTAATCAGTATAGCATAATACCTGTGAGAATACACTGTTGCTGCATTAACAAATTTAACTGTTAGAATACCACAATGCCTGACAAATAAAAAACTATTTTCTTTTGACACATTAAAAATTTAGTCCTATTAGTGCATCAGTATTGAAGAGTAAATGTTTACATTCAGTTTATGATAAGCAATTAGTTTTTTTGTTTTATTATTTTTTTTTAATAACAACTTCTAGAAATCACAGATGGCACATTATAATTTGTATACTAAGGTTTCACCTTACTGATCAAGGGATTAAATAAAGCAGGCACCCCTTTCTCAATTACGCACATGAAAGAGAAATGTAAAAAAAAAAGTTCCTTTCATCTCTTTAGTTTTATCTGCTGTCATCTATTTTATCTAGCAGTAATATGGGTCATTCCCACAAAAACTGTCTTTTTATGGTCACAAAGGCATAAATATAGAAAATGTACAGCAAATTTCTTAATATTTTTATTCATGTATATATTTAAGTTAGCGATTAAATATATTTCTGATAAAATAATTTGAATATTTATTTTTAATCTTTTAATGGACATAAGTTGAAATTCTCTCTCGCAGATGTTCCTACATCTAAAACACAAAATAATTTTATTTGACGTTTAAACAATTTAATTTTTTTTAATCAATAATAACTAGTTAAACGTATTTAGTTAAATTGCTATCTATCTTAATATTCTTTTAAATGATTTTATTTTTACTAAGGATTTAATTTAAGTACTTTGTTCCTAGATAAAACAGTCTCCCTCTGTGGACACTGAAAATTGTAGAATAAATGACAGTACATGCCAAATCATCATTAGGTAGTCAAGAGAAAGAAAGCAATTTTGTTTTTTAAATATAACTCTTTGTTTATATTAAATATGGTTTAACTATAAGTTTTAAACGTCATGTTCACCTTGAATATTAAATGAAATGTGTAAGGATATTTTTGTTTGTTAAAAAGGTGCAAATATACATATAAATGTTTTTAAAACATAAAAACCCATCAAAAGATGTTAAAAAAACCTGAGCGCTTTCAACTGCTCTAAACAGTCATCATCAGGGGAAAATTGGTAAGTGAAGTTATTGAATCTTTCCCCATTTATTAGTTCCATTTGAAGTTTGGCAAAGTTCTCAGTGTATATTCTATAGTCATCATAAATAATGTAAGAAAAAGCTAATTTATAATTATAATACAAATTTCAGACAGCTTTAACATGGCAATTAATTTTAAAAAATGTACCATTTTAGCAACACGTTAACCAAAGTTACTTAAAAATTCAGAACTGAGTTTTTGTCTCCTCCATAGAATTCCCCTCCGTGGACTTGGCATATCCATTTTTATTGACATTGTCTACTCTTTCATCAAACATTGTGTGCAGTATAAGGAAGTCTCAAACACAAAGAGAAATTTGAAAAAGTAATGTAATTATGATGTGCATTGTTTTTCAGAAAATTAGTTTCTAGAAATTAAAAAAGTTTAAAACAATTATTTTTAGCTAATTGTGCTCCTTATGAAAATGACTCATATTGGGTCATTTTCATATTATATTTATTTAAGAAACCAAAAGCAGCGAAATTGATAAGTATAAGAAAGTAAAGTATGTAATCCAACTGAAACATGTCTGTTTGCTAATATTTTTATAACACTTCATTTCATACAATATGAAATTTCGAACAGTTATCAAAAATCATTCAAAATAATGTGACTGATTTCCAAATCATTCCAATGGTAAATTTAAGTTTTTACTTCAGATTTGATATGATTTGTTTCCGCACACAAAAAAGCAGTATTAATCAAAATGTATTTATGTGGTGATAAACGGTCATTAAATATCATATTAACACATCTTTTTAGGAAAATGTTCCGTGACTATCCACAGAAAAAGTTACGAAACGTACTTATACAAATGAATTTATGAGATACATAGTATTAATAACTTACCAAAATTGCCACTGTATTAACTATTAAAAAAGAAGAACCAAATAAAATGTTTGAGAAGTTTTTATAACAAAGAAATTAACCAATTAACGACAATTACGAATTGCTCAGTTGTGATTGATTTGATTCAGCGATATCAATATTTAAACTTTCATTGTGTGCTGCCATCTATTAGCCTCAGTTTGAGTCTATACAGTTACTAGCATGGAACTAAGAACAAACAGGTCTATTTATAGTTCCATGGTTACTAGCAATTTGACAAATAAAGTTTTCATGTATAGTAAAAGTTGTTAAAGAAAAGTGAAAATAGCTAGATTTAATCGTTTTAATCCAAGACATTGGTTAATTAAATCAATTTGCACTTAAAGATTTTTACCAGAATTTTTTTAAGAGATCGCGAATTTTATTCTTACTAGTTGAACATATTAATATTTTTTATATATGAAATATTTTCTTATAGCAACTTTTTTTTTAAACATAGCGCGATTTAATTTTAATGATTAAGTAAGTGAATAATAATAATAATATTTTATAAACTAATTCTCTAATCGTAATAATAAAACTGTTACCAAAAAATTATTTCCCAAACTTGTTGTTGAAATTGCTTTTTCACTTTTCGATAATGTAAAAATAAAAGGCTTAGATGCTTTACACTCACGCTAAAAAAAAAAAAAAAAAATTAATCGGTTAAAAAAAAGAAAAAACTCGCCAAATTTAGGGGATTTTTTCCTTTAATGGCAACCTAGCCATTGTATAAAGTTATTCGTTTGGCGCAGTCTTGGAAATCGCGCCAACCAAACAGTCGCCAATCTTTTGTTTACATTTTAGCGTGAGTGTAACACATCTGTTCCAAATAAAATAAAATATGTAACAATTATTTGTTAGGAAAAAAAAATCCAAAATTTTAAAAAGAAAGAAAACTAGTATGTTCTTTATTACACTGTGCCACACTATGCTAGGCTTATCTTCTCAGTATAAAATTTTAAACCGATAGCAGTAGATGGCAGCACATGATAGAAGTCTTTAAAAAAAATTAATAGTAAATTATGGATATAAAACAAACACGTGACTTTTATAAAGTGGTAGACTAAGGTTATAACGTATATTTTTCTGTTAATTTTTCAACAGCTCAATCATAGTTAATAAAACGCCACGAAAAGTAAGTTGTTGTCATTTTATACAAATGTTTCTGCTTGTTATGTTAACTTCTGTGATTGAAGCCAGTTTTCTTTTTTCTTTGTTCTTATTTTTGCTATGCTCATGATAAGGGGAATCCCCGACTTTTTCCTAGTTTCAATTAAATTCTGCTAATATTTTGTAACTAAAATGTAAATTACAGACCAAAAATAATTTCACACGTTCATTTATTTAATATGCTTGAATAGTTATTTTCCATTATTAACGCAAAGACAAACATAGATTTTGGCGCTCCCCGCCTCCCAGAGCCTGATTACTGCACAGGCCAACTGGGCCGTGGCCGTGGCCTTGGGGCCTGTTGGAGACTGGGGTCCCAAAGTGAAAAAAATTTCTCATATATATATTTTTTCAATCTTCGATATCAAAGAAACCTCTATAAATGGCCTTGCTTGTATTTTTCTGTTCTCTAATAACAGCTTAACATGAAAAAGCAGTAGACAGAATATTTTTTATGGGAAATTTTTTTAAAACAAATATTTAAGATGAGATATTTAAAGTATTATAGTATCAAACAGCAAAAGAAAATTTTGGTTAACCCGAGTTGCATGAGCATTTTTATAAAATGCAAGAATAGAAAATTTCCAAATACTCCCCAAAAACATTTCTAACTACTATTTTAGTTTTAGGGAAGCCCTGAAAAGCTACTGGTCCTTGACCCCCGGACAATCTTAATCAGGCTCTGACCCTCCCTCCACTCAAAATAAATTTACAAAGAGAACTTTGGGTCATTCCATGTCAAATCAACCAAAAATTTTCAACATTCAACCTGACCATTTCAGATTTTAATGAAACCTTCAGGAATCATTCTCCCTGATGAAACAAATGAGAATATAGTTTTATAATTTTTTTATCTCCGCAAATTTTCATCCAAGTAATTTTTTTAATTTCGAAAAATCATCATTTTTTGGCATGTATAATTGTTTTCAATTTTGAATTTCTGAAGTTCTATCAGGCATAAAGAGTTGTTTGACACCTCATTTTAAAGGGAATTTGGGTTGAATCCTCAAACAAGGGCGATGCTTGGCTGTGTCGAATTTGGCAAAGCGATAAATGAGTTTTTCTTGCTACCGGTTTGTTCCTTGCATTTCTTCCCCGCCTACTACGGTTTGATCTAGAAATTTGATTGGTTTATGAGTGAATTACGTTCGGTTGGGTTGGTTGGTTTATTGTGTGCCGTATTGTTGGATTCAGAGAGTGATGAGTTAGATAGAGGTGCACTATACCGTAAAAATGTCTTTGAGAATGAAACCGATCATTTCGGAATTTACTAGGCCCAAAAAAGGAAGCATACACTGTTAAAAATATCGTGAAAAATTACCTCTGTTTTTAAAGGCTCTCTATTTTCTGACCAATGAGAACGCCAAGGGCGTTCATGTAGCATTCTCATTGGTCAGAAAATAGAGAGCCTTTATAAACAGAGGTAATTTTTCACGATATTTTTAACAGTGTATGGAAGAAGGGCTGAATTTATTGGACAGTGAGAGGTTTTCAAATCAAGTGCCAAGTTGTTTGGGCCGACTTAAGTGTTGCATCACGGCACATCGCATGTTTATTTTTGTTTGAACTCTGGGATTTGCGAAGTGAAGTGAATTTAATCTTTTGGCGTGTTGTTTTTTTATGAAGAATTCGGCGAAGCGGCAAGTGTGAATTTGAAATAGTGTGTGTAGTGTGTTGTTAATGAAAATTTAGGATATTTTAGGTGTTTTTGATAGATTATTTAGAGGTAAATTTGAATTTTGTCCTCTTGAGTGAGCAGTTTAAGGGTTTGTTTGTTTGTTTGTTTCTTGAGAAGATACATCTGACTTGTGTGCTTGACATCAAGTGCCTGCTTATATCGTCAATATACATCAGTTTAAGGGTTATTTTTGTATAAATACTGCTGCCTCATCAGAAGTGATCGGCGATAGCGATTATGACAAACCGAAGCCTTAAAAAAAAGGGTAAATTTGAAAAATAAAAGTAAGTGAATTTTTATTGATTTTATTTGATAAGTGTGTGTCTTGCATTTTAGATATTACTGTAGAGGTAGTTTCGTGCATCGAGTGTTGTTTTTTTGTTTTTGATAATGTGTACAGGATACATACATAAGTTATTGATTGCTGTGTGAACGAATTTCGTACATTCTAGAGATTGCTGTACAGCGAGTTTCATGCATCCAGTGATGTTTTTTTTCGGTTAATGTACGCGAAGCGTACATACATAACTTATTGATCGCTGCGTGAATGAGTTTCATGCATTCTAGAGATTGCTGTACAGCGAGTTTCATGCATCCAGTGATGTTTTTTTTCGGTTAATGTACGCGAAGCGTACATACATAAGTTATTGATCGCTGCGTGAATGAGTTTCATGCATTCTAGAGATTGCTGTACAGCGAGTTTCATGCGTCCAGTGATGTTTTTTTTTCGGTTAATGTACGCGAAGCGTACATACATAAGTTGCTGAATGAATTTTATGTATTTAAAAAATTAGGAATTTAGAGATTTTCCCCAATTATAATATCTGTACTTTGTGGCAAAGAAGTGATTATTTAAACAATTTCTATGAGAGTTTCTTTCACGACGTAAACGTTGCTTTTATTTCGTTTTGTTGCAATTTACAAAGTTTAAGGGGTATTTTCTTAGAGATTTTTTATTTGTTAGGAAAAAATTGATTGTTAAATTTACGAATTCTTTGTAAAAATCGGGAGGAAAGAATAGTTAAAAATTTGTAAAAATGGAAAAATCTGGGGGAAAAAATAGCTAAAAATTTGTAAAAATGGAAAAATCTGGAGGAAAAAATATCTAAAAATTGGTAAAAATGGAAAAATCTGGAGGAAAAAATAGCTAAAAATTTGTAAAAATAGAAAAATCTGGAGGAAAAAATAGCTAAAAATTTGTAAAAATGGAAAAATCTGGAGGAAAAAATAGCTAAAAATTTGTAAAAATGGAAAAATCTGGAGGAAAAATAGCTAAAAATTTGTAAAAATAGAAAAATCCGGAGGAAAAATAGCTAAAAATTTGTAAAAAATGAGAAAATCCGGAAGAAAAAGTAGCTAAAAGTTGTAAAAATTAAAAAATCTGAATGAAAATATTGCTAAAAGTATGTAAAAATGGAGAAATCTCGTAAAAAAACTTTTAAAAACTTTGTAAATAGCAGTAAAAGGAAATAAAATCAGTATTTACTTTGTGAAAGAAATTGGCCTAGGAACTGTGTAAGTAGTGACTTGTCTGCCGAAAAGTACGTGTTCTGATTGGGTGGAATTTGGAGGTTGCCGTTTTTTAGGTTGGCGCGCGTCCGTGCTTGGCGCGCGTCAAAAAAATCGCCAAATCGGGGGTCGCCCTTGTTTGAGGATTTTGCCGGAATTTGATAAGGTTTGATTTGATATGCAAGTTAACTATGCTTTGCAAAAAAAAAATTAATTTAAAAATTTAATTTTTTTTTTAAATAGTGTTTTTCAAAAATTTTGGAAAAAAATATATGTTTTTTGTAATATTATAAAATTTAAATTCTGGAAGTTTTAGAGTGGGATCTCAATGGGATCAGCAGTTATCAAAAAATAATGTTTCAATTTAATAAGACAATATTATTTTTAGCACAATCATAAAATTGGCGAGGTGGCAACTTTAAATACCAGCCCCATTTGGTATTTAACTCTAGTTTTTTAACATAACTGCTGATCACATTGAGATCATAGGCGTAGCGTGACCGGAAATTTTGGGGGGGGGGCACAAATGTTTATTAAACACACATGCACGCACACACACATAGACATGTAGTATACAGTGGTTTCTTGATTAAAAATGTCCTCAGTTAACGACATAGCGGCAGTTTTACCATACTAGGTAATAGGAATTAAGTTTAGATTTTCTAGTTCAATATAATGAATTTTTTCTTCGTTTCAAAAAAGTTTATTCGGAAATCGTACAGCAATTTTTGAATTTTTCACGAAATGTTTTTAATTTTAAACTTTTTTTCGCGTTTTAGCATTTATGTTAGGAATTAAGTTTCAATCTTTTAACACAATTCCGTAAATTTTGTCCTCTGCATTTAAAATATATTTCGCAAAATTTTTATGGGATTTTTAGAGTTTTTAAACTTTCCGCGGCGATTTTTTAAACATTCGTAGGAGATATCTGGATTTATTTTTGCAACAGATATAGTAAATTTTCTACTCTGATATTTTTTAATGTTTTGTAAATTTATTATGCAATTTTTTGCGCTTTGCGGCGATTTTTTGACATTCGCAAATGGAATCCAACTTCAATCTTTTAGTCCAATCTGCGATTTTTAGATTTTTCACGAATCGATTCTTTAGCGTTCCGCGACGATTTTCTTAAACATTCGAAAATACATCTGGTTTCACTCCTTCAGCTCAATATATTAAATTTTGTCCTCAGCAATTTTGAAAATTTTTGCAAAATTTTTATGCAATTTTTAGTGTTTTTTCGCATTTTGTGGCAATTTTTTAACATTCAAATTCAAAGTTCATATGATTCGAGACCAGAGCAGGCGTAACCTGCATGTGTATACACTGTTGACGGCAGTTAGGCCCCACTACCAGGTTCATTTAATTCGAGGTTCGCTTGAAAAAAAAAAGACCAGGGAAATGAGGAAGGCTCCACTAGTTCATTTTATTGAAATTAATATTTTTGTAACAAATATAATAAATAAGACATTCATAAAACTTTTTAGACATTTTAAATAAGTTTAATCCGCACTTTTAAGAAATACTAATCATTTATAATATGTGCGCCTTGAAAATTGCATCTTGGATAGGTTTTGCTTAATAGCGGTGTTTCTAGAACGGATTACCGTCGTTTACCAAGGTAAACGACGGTAAAGTTATATACGGCTGTATATAACTTTAAAACATCTCATTCAAGAAGGCTCACACCTTGAAAAAAAAAAATCCTAACCATTGCATCTCAAATATGCGAAGGTATAGTAGAAGATTAAGTGCCGTCAATAAAATAAATAATAATAAATAAGAGAGAGGAACATATTTAAATATGCACAAGACATATTTTAGCTACACTGCCAAAAGTGGAATGCCTTTATAGTAAAGGTTTGCACAGGCCGGATTTTCCAGGCCCAGGCAGATGTAAAAACTAAAGGTCAAAACTTAATGAAATTAGGCCCGGACCGTGCAAAAATCAATGAAATCAGGCCCGGCCTGAGTCAATTTTTATAAAAAATTCTGATTTTTCTTAAAATATAATTAAGATTCGTTTAAAAGAATACTGCATACATATTTATGGGAAAATTTTACCGTATATTTCAAACATCTCCACAAGCTATATAATACAGGATAACAACATTAATGATCCCTTAGATTCTCATACTATTACAGTCAAATATATACTCACTAAAAGTTAGTGTAATTTAGAATAAAAGAAAAAAGATGATTAAAAACATAACTTTTGAAGCTGTATATTTAAAAAAAAAATGTAGATTTAAAAAATACGTCTGTAATTTATTAAAGTATATTTTCAGAGATTCCGTTAACAAAAGTTCATTATCTCTATTATTTAGAAAAACATTGCCTGCCCGACACGTTCTGGGAACAATTAAGTCCCGGCTCGGCCCGAGAATTAAAAAAAAAAAAAAAAAAAAAATTATCTGCTTTGACCGACCCTTTTAAATTTGTTATATTATGTTAGTCGACCGCTTAATTTTATTTCTCGGCCTGTTGCGGTTCGTTTATTTTTTTTCTCAGCCAGGCCCGTTAAAAAAGTTGTCTTTATTCTGCCGGCTCGCCCTGCCCTGCGCCGGGTATACGGGCTTCAAACCAAGCTCGGACTCTTGCATACCTCTACTTTATAGAAGGACTTTTGAAGGAAAATGTATTGATTTTTTTCATTAACGTACAAGTCAATTCTGAAACTTTGGTACCAAATTCATTACTTAAAAGAAAAAGAGATGAGCTGTCTACTGATCTGACATCTAAAAAAAAAAAAATTGAAGAAATATAAAATTAAAATAAAAGTAGTTATTTCATTTCGATTTTGGGTCAATACAAGACAAGTCTTAATTTTAGAAATTGATGTTCAGAAAGTTGGGGGGGCACGTGCCCCCTCGTGCCCCCCCCCCCCCCCCCCCGAGGCTACGCCTATGATTGAGATCCCACTCTAAAACTTTCAGAATTTAAAGTTTATAATATTAGAAAAAACATATACTTTTTTCAAAATTAAAAAAAAACACTATTTAAAAAACCTTTTAATTTAAAATTTTTAAATGTACATATCACGGGGGGGATAAAAAATGTTTCACAGAATGTTGTGTGAAAATTTTTTGTAAAATACTAAGTATCAAAATATTAACAGAAGATAGGGATTAATATTTTTAAACACTGTCTTCTTGCCCTCCCAAGAGGGAGGTATAAAGACGTAATACTCTGTGATATCTTTCATGCTGAAATTTCACAAGATGTAATAACAATATTTGAATAACAATACAGATGAATTTTTTGAAAATTAGTTCTCTTATTTTGTCAGGTCTGTGTGTGTGTGTGTGAGGGGGGGGGGGGTGGAGAAGGAGGAGATTTAACATGGTTTTAAGAAAAAAAAATTAAATGATGTTGAATCACAAAATGTAAATGGCAGATTAGAAGAAATTTATCAACATTCTGCTTTGCCCCTCCCAGGATGGGGAAACAGGAATATCTGTTGTGGGCTTGATGATGAAATTTTACAAGGTGTTAAATGTTAGAATATAAACCAAAATACAGATAAATATTTTTAATTCGGTCTCCTAAGCTGCCAAGGAAAGTGAAGGTGCCTAAAAATGTATCTTAATATCTATCATAATTTTAGCCATGAAATCCAGCATGTGTGGGTAACCAGGCCCTGGTTATATCGTGTCTGACAGTATATATTGAAATAAATGCAATAATAAACATTTATATATGGTTACATAATAAAAGTGCATTTAGACTGGTTCTCTCTCTTTTTAATTAATTTCTCCAAAATTCAATATTTTAAATATATTCTATTTAAAATAATAAAATTATTGATTTTGTAATAATGACAATAATTATTCTGAACAATTAATTATTATCATGTAATAAATATTTTATTAATTATTGATATATTAATTGACCAATTTATTTGAAAATGACTATTTTGTTTCATTAGCTTTATGTAAGTTATGATTCTAAATATACAATCATAAAAACAATTGTCTTATTTTTTGTAGGGTGTCCATTACTGAAATTTTAAGTGTTTTGTTTCATTTCTGTTATTATAATTAAAATTTGATTTACAATGGAATATATGACTATAAAAGTTTGATTAAATATCATTGGTAGGTTACTATAATATTTTAAAAAGTGGAAAATAATGAATATCTTAATTTAAAAATATTTTTTAAAGAAATTCCTTAAGGTAAGATACACATTACATCCTGGTACATTTACTTTCTCCATATAATTATATTAATTAATGTAATTTATATATAAAGGATAATAATATTGTAATAAATTAATGAGTATAATGAATATTTTAATAAATTGGTTCTGCTAATTAGATGTACATACAGGGCCGTGCGAAGAGGGCCTTCACCGGGGGCGCCAAATTTATACTACCAACTGTGGTTTTATTTATTTATTCATTTTTTGCTCATCGATCATTTTCTGGGGAATTTCTTTTTCTCTTTACATCATTCTTTTTTTTTTCTGTCTCAAAATATCATGATTTCTCCAACAAATAAGTGCAATTTTCTCTTATGCTATTTAGTTGTTTGCAATTTCTGAATCAAAATGAAACCTTTTAAAGTTCCAACATAAACGCGAAATGTTTATTCAATAGAATTTATTTCTGTTTCTGTACTTCATCAGTTTTGTGTGTTACCTGTCACAAAAAGAAGGGGAGGGGGGGGGGGCGCCAAATTGAAACTTTGCCCCGGGTGCAGTTTTCTCTTTGCACGGTCCTGTGTATATATATATGTTACTAAAGTTCTAACATAAAAATATTTTTTATGTAAGTTATTATATTTTAATAAATATTCATTTTAATTATTAAGAAAATAACTTATAACTGCTATAAATTTTTTAATTTCATTTCATTAACAGTATGGATTTACAATAAAAAATTACTAAGCAACTGATAATATGAAAAATTAATAAAGATTTTTATATATGAATAATATTACTTAATTTTAATAGATGAAAACTTTAATAAATTAATTCTGTTAATTTGATATTTATCCTTTTTTTTTTTTTTTTAAGTTTTAACATAAAAAATATTTTTAATGTGAATTTCAGTAGATATTATTTTTCCTTTTTAATAAACGTTCATTTTAATTATTAAAAAATACCCCATATATGAATTTAAAAATTTTAATTATTTAAAATTAAATATAAATTTTATTTTATTTAATAAAAAATAAATATTAAAATAAATAATAATAAATTAAATAAATATTAAATAAATAATTTAGTAAATTTAATTATTATTAAATTTATTTTATTTAATAAAAAATAAATATAAATTTAGTTAATTATAATAAAATTCATTTTATTTAATAAAAAATAAATCTAAATTTAGTTAACTTAATTATAATTAAATTTATTTTATTTAATAAAAAATAAATCTAAATTTAGTTAACTTAATTATAATTAAATTTTCTTTAATTTAATTATATCTAATTGACCATAAAAATTACAAAGCAACTGATCAAAGTTAATAAAGATCAAAAGAAAATTCTGAAAAAAAAAAAAAAGACCATCAACAAGGTCAGAACCTGCAATCTCCTGATTACAAATCTCATATCTTAACCACTGAGCAAAATTATTCATTAACAATTTTTACCCAAACATCATGTGCTACTATTATCATTTGAAACTGAGACGTAGCATTAAGTGCATCGGCAGCAGATCATTGTTCATTTTGATTTTACATTTTCGATGTGAATACCTTTATTTCTGGAAATATTTAAATCTAATTGTTATGGATAGTGACGAGGCAGGTATGTATTCGTATCTTTTTAATATTTGAATTGAGAAAAAAATAGTTTTAGTAGTTGCAAGAGTAATATAAAGTAATGCATATTTTTCCATTATTTTGTTTGCATGTTTCCCATTTCACGAAGGGTTTAGTTTTAGTTATATTTCCTGACAAAGTTTCTGTTTACAATCTTTTTTCTTTAACAATAGATATAGGCCTTTGCCTTTGTGTTTTTGTTTAAAGTAGCTCCGGAATCGTCCGTTTTTTAAAATGAAAGCACTATAAATAATGCTCTTCCAAATTTCGAAGTAAGCATTCGAAATTACTATGTATTGATTTTTAATTCATATTTTTGATATAAATTCTAAAATGAAAAAAATTGTTATGGATAATTACAAAGCAATCACATTTTATTATTTTTCAGTCATTTTGATTATAATAAAAGTCATATAAATTAAAACAAAAAAGTTTTAAGTCAATGTATTCATTCCAGTTTACCTTCTTTTAAAAGCACTTTTCAAAAAAACTGAAGTAATTTATGGCTCGTTATTAACATTTATTTGTCTAAAAATAAGTCGAATCAATTTTGCCTATTAAAAGTTAGCAAAAAGTTGCATGATAAAAAAAAAAAAAATAAGGGATAGAAAGATTTTACCTATATAAATTGCATATATTTATTATGGATTCTTTTTTGTTTATATTTTGTATTTCTTTCTCTCTAGGGGCTTTGAATTTCAAAGTTGAAGAGAATTGTTTAATATTATGCAACAACCAAATTTACATGATAGATTAAACTTTCTGGAAAATTATCTTCTTAACAGTAATACTTTTGATGACGATGAAATTAGAAAAACGCAAGCACAATTTGTCCCGATGCCATTAAAAAATACAAAATAATAATAAATACAAAAAAATTCAAAATTGCTTATATAACATCTTCAGATCCAATCGGTTAACTGGTGTTAATTTGATTGCCCAACGTTCTATATTCTCGGAAAAGTAACTGTAAAATACAAACAGACATGCAGATTTTAATATAATAGATGACAAAGAAAAAATTTGTATGTTTAAAATACTAGCAATTTCAAAAGATAATTCTAGAAACAAATGGGTTAAATGAGAAGTTCAATGATATCCGTTTCAAAGGAAAATTTTCCATAGTTGTCCATGAAGAAAAAATTCATTATTTCACCAAACTTACTGTCTCAAATTGGATGGCATTAATTGCAATTAATTCTATCGCTATCTGAACGTATAATGCATCTTGTTTTAATTCATATTTTCATGTAATCAACTGTTTATCCTCTGTTAAAGAGGATATTTCTATTCTGAATACATGTTTTTAATTTTGATTGTTTTTCTTCTATTCTTTTTTATTTCAGAAATTTACAGTTCTCTTGTCGTCAGTAAAGCTATTCGCAAATAGTTTTTAAAGAATATTTTTCTCTTGAATATATTATACCACCCAGAATTTTTTTGTGAATAATGACATGCCATGGAGTCACTGGTAAAGTTGGTGAATCAAAATTTGAGTGGGAGTTTGCCAATTTTTTCTCTTTATCTGCAACAAAAGGATCATATTACATCAGCCCATCTTTTGTTTTTGACAACACCTCTTTGCATTTACGCATCTATCCAGTAGGTGACGGGAAAGCTGAATCTGGATTCCTATCTGTGTTCTTGAAAAATGAAAGTAAAAATCCACTCCATGTGTATAACACACTGCACATTAAAAAAGCGGATGGCACATTGACTGTGGATGATGGAAACGCTGATGTCTGCATTGAGTTAAGTTTGGGTTATGGTAATTTTTATGAGAGATCTTCCTTACAGCAAAACGAATCTGAAATGGTGCCGTCAGGCATTCTGACAATCGTTTGTATCTTGAAGTCTAAGCATGATGGAAAGCAAGACATCATAAGTTGTGAAAAAATAGAGAATTTGCATGAGAAACAAAAAAACAAGCCCTTAGATCATAGAATGCTCACAGGTAATGTTTATTCAAATCTTTATTGTTTTATATATATATATATATATATATATATGTGTGTATATAAATATATATATATAGGGTAAGCAAGGGGAATTGGGGTCCTTATTTCAGAAAACTTGTGCAGACTCCCTTTTTTAAAAATTCTGAAATACCTTTACCTAGTTATTTTAAGAATATAATTTGCAATCTTTTCATATCATATTTTAAAAATTTGGTAGAAAAAATGCATTTTGGCAGCAATTACCCACTTGGGTGTAATTGGGTACTACATCTATAACTAACTCTACAACAATGCATGCCATTTTTGTTTTTTGCAAATAGATATTACCAAAAGGAATCTAAAAGTAATGTATTAAGCTCGCTTTTTTATTTTTACTTCATTTTTTCTTTAGGTGACTTGTAAGAAATGTAATTTTGTTTTTAAAATTTATACACTTTTGGGGTAAATTTAAAGAACTAAAATACCTTATGACCCACGCCATTACAAATCCTATTACATGTACTTAAACAGCAATACAAAATATTAATAATAATTGAATTATGTTACTTGGTCAAAAACAAAAATTAAAAATCTCAAAATTTTGTAAAATTGAAGGTGATTTTCTATATGCATATATATTGCTGAGGCTATAAAACTTGTCTAGATTAATTTAAATGTTGTTTATGATTTTTTCTCACAAGGGGACCGCCAAACATGATGCGCACAGATTTTAATTATTTTAAAGTATGTTGTAGGGGTCATACCCCTAACTATTCAGATCAAAGGTTTCCTTCAAATAGGCCTTCGTTTTTGAGAAATTTGGGGGTTAAAGTTCAGCATGCCATTCAAATACCCATTAGTTTGAGCTGCAGTACACGGGCTTCGTGGCACTGAGGTAAAGTTTGCACTTTCTATGCAGGAGATCACGGGTTCGATCCCACCTTATGACTTTCTTACTTCTTAATTAATATTGTATTTTTAACACGTTACATGTTTGAAGCACAGTTATCAGTTATGCAGCTTTGAATCTTTTTATAATAAAAAAAAATAATTTACGTTTATGAATTTTTCATGAAATTTTTAAACTGCTATTTCTGTTAACGAATGACCTAATTTATGCCTAGGTATGTCATCTTTTTTAAACTGACTATTATGGTTTCTGTTTATATATATATATATATATATATATATATATATAGTTCAATTATGAAATTATATATATTTTTTCATTTTCTATGAAAAATGTATTTAATTTTATTTTAAAAAATGTATTTTTCAGTTAATTAAATATTGAAGTATAACGTCAACAGTGTTTTTATTTGTTAGAATGAAAAAAAAAGTCGAAATGATCTATAAACTTTGCAAAAAAATGTAGTATATAGGTGACTTTAAAAATTACATTTGGTAAAAATATGTTTGGAAGATTCGACGTAAAAAATATTTTGTAAAAGTTGTACCAAAAAAAAAAAAATGATATATTTTCATTTAAAATTTCATAAAATAAATAAAAGTATTATTTCAGAATTGTGCTAAAGATATAAAAATGTCAATAATAATATATTTTTTTTAATCTAGACATAAATTAGTTTGTATTTTTGTCAATAAAAATATTAGTTTAAAAATTGCAGAATAAATATAAATTTTCATAAAAATTTCAAAATTGTAAATGTAATTTATTAGGAAAATATCAAAAAGTTCAAAGTTTCAGAATTCATATTTTTGCTTAAAACTTGTAACATGCCAAAAATATAAAATAAATTAAAAAGGAAACTAGTCGGATATGCCAATCCCAAATCTTTCTTCTATCTCAGTTATGTTAATACTTCTAATTTCATCATCACATCGCCAATAAAATCGATATTTTTCGTCATTCTGTTGTACGTCAGCTGCTTGCGAATCATCCGGTTACCGGGATGCAATCAACTGATGTATACTAAACTACAAAAAGTTTTTCTGGCTTGTACCGACCAGAACAGATAGCCTCCCTATTCCTTGGTTTTATGATTTTAGCTAATTTTACTGGAAAACATGAAGCTAAAATGCATGGAACCCAATTAAAGAAGATTCATTCCCAGTTCTCGTCAACATTAAATTTGAATGAAAATATCGCCAAATTAGTCTTCTACAGCCAAGTTGGCTTCATTTGTGGCAACCTATTTTTGTCTGCAAATTTGGCGTTATTTTGCCAATTGCCGCCAAGCTTGGCGAGAATTTGACGTTGGCAAATATATAGTGTTAAGCATATAAGAATAGGAACTATGGTTACAACAATGAAAGAAAATTTGCTGAAACCCTGTTAACTAAAACTCATAAATTAAACCCGTTTATGGATGAAATCTGCTGTCTTGTTTGAAAATGTCAACTACCCTAAAATTTCAAACCGCTGTATCTCCGCCATTTTTTAATATAGAGACAAAACAAAAATTGCTCCGGATCTAAGCCGAACATTTAACGGAAAAAACTTTTAGGATTTCTAATTTTTTTTGTACATCTTTTTGAATTTGAATTCTTTAAATAGCTATCACAGCGCCCCCTTCCGGCGGAATATCCTCACATTCAAGTAGGACCTGCTGGCTACAGCCAAAAACATATTTAAAAAATTTGGTTTAATTATCTGCATAACATCATACACTTTTCGATGATACAATAGTGAAAATTGAACAAAAATCGCAATGGCACTGCCCCCTTTCGTCGAAATATCCCTGAATTCAACCTGGACCTGCAGGCTATGGTCAAAAACATAGAAAAAAAATTGGTTCAATTATCTACATAACTTCATACACTTTTCGATGGTACAATAGTGAAAATGGAACAAAAATATCAATCACAGCGCCCCCTTTCGTCGAAATATCCCCAAATTCTGATAGAATCTGCTTACCATAGCCAGAAGTATAGAAAAAAAATTAGGTTCAGTTTGAAGTATAACTTCATACAGTTTTCGATGATACAATGAGGACGGACAGGCGGACATTTTGTAAAAACATGTTTTTCGGAATCTCTGACCTCTAAAACGTCTAAATCCGTTGAAAACCAGAAGTTGAAAAAAATTTCGATTACAATACTTTCTTCTATTATAGATAGAAGAAAGTAAAAAGTTGGTTTAATTATCTGCATAACATCATATACTTTTCGATGATACAATAGTGAAAATCGAACAAAAATCACGATCACAACGCCCCCTTTCGTCAAAATATCCCCGAATTCAACCTGGACCTGCAGGCTAGAGTCAAAAACATAGAAAAAAAATTGGTTCAATTATCTGCGTAACTTCGTACACTTTTCGATGATACAATAATGAAAATGGAACAAAAATATCGATCACAGCATCCCCTTTCGTCGAAATATCCCCAAATTCTGATAGAATCTGCTTGCCATAGCCAAAAATATAGAAAAAAAATTAAGTTCAATATGAAGCATAACTTCATACACTTTTCGATGGTACAATAGTGAAAATCGAACAAAAATCGCGATGGCAGTGCCCCCTTTTGTCGAAATATCCCTGAATTCAACCTGGACCTGCAGGCTATGGTCAAAAACATAGGAAAAAAATTGGTTCAATTATCTGCATAACTTCATACACTTTTCGATGGTACAATAGTGAAAATGGAACAAAAATATCGATCACATCATCCCCTTTCGTCGAAATATCCCCAAATTCTAATAGAATCTGCTTGCCATAGCCAAAAACATAGAAAAAAAATTAGGTTCAATTTGAAGCATAACTTCATACACTTTTTGATGGTACAATAGTGAAAATGGAACAAAAATCTCGATCACAGCGCCCCCTTTCGTCGAAATATCCCCAAGTTCTGATAGAATCTGCTTGCCATAGCCAGAAGTATAGAAAAAAAATTAGGTTTAATTTGAAGTATAACTTCATACAGTTTTCGATGATACAATGAGAACGGACAGGCGGACATTTTGTAAAAACATGTTTTTCGGAATCTCTGACCTCTAAAACGTCTAAATCCGTTGAAAACTGGAAGTTGAAAAAAATTTCGATTACAATATTTTCTTCTATTATAGATAGAAGAAAGTAAAAAATTGGTTCAATTATCTGCGTAACTTCGTACACTTTTTGATGATACAATAATGAAAATGGAACAAAAATATCGATCACAGCGCCCCCTTTCGTCGAAATATCCCCAAATTCTAATAGAATCTGCTTGCCATAGCCAAAAGCATAGAAAAAAAAATTAGGTTCAATTTGAAGCATAACTTCATACACTTTTTGATGGTACAATAGTGAAAATGGAACAAAAATGTCGATCACAGCGCCCCCTTTCGTCGAAATATCCCCAAGTTCTGATAGAATCTGCTTGCCATAGCCAGACGTATAGAAAAAAAATTAGGTTTAATTTGAAGTATAACTTCATACAGTTTTTGATGATACAATGAGAACGGACAGGCGGACATTTTGTAAAAACATGTTTTTCGGAATCTCTGACCTCTAAAACGTCTAAATCCGTTGAAAACCGGAAGTTGAAAAAAATTTCGATTACAATATTTTCTTCTATTATAGATAGAAGAAAGTAAAAAATTGGTTCAATTATCTGCGTAACTTCGTACACTTTTTGATGGTACAATAATGAAAATGGAACAAAAATATCGATCACAGCGTCCCCTTTCGTCGAAATATCCCCAAATTCTAATAGAATCTGCTTGCCATAGCCAAAAGCATAGAAAAAAAAATTAGGTTCAATTTGAAGCATAACTTCATACACTTTTCGATGGTACAATAGTGAAAATGGAACAAAAATATCGATCACAGCGCCCCCTTTCGTCGAAATATCCCCAAATTCTGATAGAATCTGCTTGCGATAGCCAAAAACATAGAAAAAAAATTAGGTTCAATTTGAAGCATAACTTCATATACTTTTTGATGGTACAATAGTGAAAATGGAACAAAAATATCGATCACAGCGCCCCCTTTCATTGAAATATCCCCAAATTCTAATAGAACCTGCTTGCCATAGCCAAAAACATAGAAAAAAAATTAGGTTCAATTTGGAGCATAACTTCACACACTTTTCGATGATACAATGAGGACGGACAGACAGACATTTTGTAAAAATATGTTTTTTGGAATCTCTGACCCCTAAAACGTGTAAATCCGTCAAAAACCGGAAGTCGAAAAAAATTTCGATTACAATACTTTCTTCTATTATAGATAGAAGAAAGTAAAAAAGCTCAAGTTACGATCAAACCCACGATCTCTAGTGTAGCAAGCGTGAACTCTACCTCAGCACCACAAAGTCCATGAACAGGAATCAAAATAATGGGTATTTAAAACGCATGTTGAACTTTAACCCCAAATTTCTGAAAAACTAGGGCCCATTTGAAGGAAACATTTGACCTGAATAGTTAGGGGTATCATTTTAACAACATACTTTAAAATTATCAAAATCTGTGTGCATCTTGTTTGGCGGTCCCCTTGTCAGTCAGAGTTTTAAAAAAAAATGTTTTTATCTAAAATAAATAAATAATAATAATAATATAAAATAAAACGTAGGCCAAATTTCCCACCTGTAAATTTTAGACTTGGAAGTTTTAAAATACCCATTTCATATATGTCACATCCCTCAAGAAACAATTTGTAGACATCTTAAAACACAAAACAACAGAAACTTATACAAATACAGATACAAAAAGTACCACCCAAATTCCCCACATGGGGGTAATTTGGTGTTAACTTTTTTCACATCTCAAATTCTCCCTTTGTAAATGATAGTAAAAAGTGCTAATCATGCTATATGTTCTTAGGTTGTTTCATTTGATATGTAAAAAATAAATATATTTTACAAGTTAAAAAAAATCTTTATTTTTTTAATTGGGCTAAAAGTTCACCAGGCACTCTAACAATAAAAATAAAAAACAATAGGGGAAAGCGAGATTTTAAAAAAATCCTCCGGGAATTAAGATTAAAACCCGGAGTGATAGAAAAAATAAGAATAACAGAAACTGAATTTAGCTACACCCACAAATGTTTGTACTTGTATTTGTTCTAAAACAATCAGGGTAGCGTTATAATAAATAAAACATTAGCATCCAAATACCCCTGTTTACCCTATAAAAAATATTTTCTAACATTTTTATTTTAAATATCCAATGCTTTAAGCGTAGAATTAGAAAATGGACACAAAGATTCTTTTTCATTCTTTTCCTTGTTATTTTGATAGTCCCTTCCACCTTATTTAACTTAACTTTTTTATTACGGGATAGGACTGGCAAATATTTATAAATTCAATTGTACCACAATTTACAAAAAAAAAAAAATAATAAAATAAAAGGTAGAATTTTTTTTTTTTTTTTTGAAAATATCCTACTGTAAGTATGTCAGAGATTATTTTTCAAAATGTGTACAAATAGAATAATAATTTTAAAAAATAGTCGCTGGGACATATATGTCCCGAACCTGTAATCAGAGCATTTAAGTACAACAAAATAAAAAGTTAGTTTAAGTAAACACACCTACTAATCTTGCCACAAATAACTGTAAGAAAATAAAGCTGTGCTAGTGGGATGGGAATAACATCGAGCTGAATTCAATATATAAAATTATTTATTAATGGGGCTATCTGCATATTAAGATGAACGCAAACTGAAATTCTTTTTTAATAGTAACCCCCCGAATTAGATTTATAAAAAGTAATTTTTAACCAAAATAAATCCAATTTCAAGAAATTGTTTCTTACCTTCGTGTTTTATGCGGCAATCCTGAATTGTTATCCACATTAGTGTCCTGCACAAGTCGGTTTGTACTGACCCAAACCCAATGCATTTTAACTCCATATTTTAATGCATTAATCCATATTTAAATCTAATTATGGAAAATTCACTGTAATTATATTTCTAACTAGCTGACCTGCTCACTTTTGCCCGGATCTATGATAATAATAACTGTAATTATATCTAAAAACGAAAATCTTTCCAAACGAATCTAAAGTTTTGGTTCCTCACTGCCTTTGTAGCTTACACCCGCACATTTGTGTGATTTTACATTTTTAATTGAAAATTTTGTTTGATTTTACATTTTTAATTGAAAATATATCCAAACAAACCTAGAGTTGGGGGGCCCATTGTCTTTGACAGCAAACACAAGGTGTGCTACGCCCACTCTGGTCTATGTGGAGTTTATATTTTTAAACGAAAAACCGGAGGCAATCGGTTTACTTTCATTGTTAAGAGAAAGGGAAAATAACAAAGTTACTCTATCTTTACTGGTGTCATTTTCTTATTGCAATTAAAAATAACTTTTTCTTAAATTTTTTAATATAAAATGACGTTATGTTTAAAAAAACACACATTTTCCTCAAAAAGCTGTTAATTTCAATAGTTTTTTTCATTACAGTGATACTGAGTTTGAGACGCTAGCCTCAGAGCGAGGTAAAATGCTTCAGTGAGTGAAAATGATGTCATATTTAAAAGGAAACAGGTGTTTTCTGTGATAAAACTGAATATTTTACTACAAATGTGTCAAAAAAAAACAAATTTCTGGGGAGAGGGAGGGGGGTATTTGCTGGTACCCAGATTTGAACCTCAAGTCTAGAGTGCTAATTTTCACGTGCAAAATTGCAACCAGCGGGACACCAAGTTTACAAATGTATTTTTCGCAGCATACAATAGAAAGAAAGCATACTCATTTTTTTATAAAGTGTTAAGTCAATCACTAGAAGGCGCTGCAATCTAAGGTTGCAAAAGATAGACTTAACATTAGCTTGAGCATTTCTTCCCGTAACTAGTGTAGGCTCTTAACAACGAAAATTATTCAGAGAAATGATTGTCTGTGTAAAATGTTTCCACGCACAATTATAATTTTTTTATCTGCTTCAAAAATTGAAAGCATTTTGTAGTATTGCATTCAAATGAAACTTTAAATATTTAAAAGTGCTTTAATTTAATATTATAAACGATTACATTATTTTATTTTATGTTACTAATAGGAATGATTCTGGTAAGTGTCATTATTATCAAAATTTAGTTTTATCAAGAGAATTTGATTTACCATGAAAAATATAAGCAAATGGTTTACCTTTAATAAATAAATAAAAATATAAAAGAAAAAAAACAGAATGTCATAGACCATTATTGTCGCAAAAACTGTAGATTTTCGTAAAAATCGCCCCACGGATTAGGCATTTAAATCCATTTTCAAATCATTTTGCAAGCAATTCATAGGAAAAATAACCAAGGAAATGTGACAGAGTGTAAGGTGTAAATATTGATACGATATAAGGAAATATATTGGTGTAGAGGTAACATATTCAGTTTCAAAACAAGAGTTCCAGCGTTCAAATCCAGTCGATTACATTGTGTCAAAAATCCATGTAAATTCACTTTTTCTTTTACTTTCTAGAAGACGCATACACTTGATTTCGGAAGTCGAGTAGAGTTCAGATTCTTTGAATTTGTCTGATCAAGACCAGTCTTTGAAACTTCACTGAATATCATGTGGTGTTTTGTTACGACCTATTATCTGCACTAAGGATATAGGCCGGCGGGGGGAGTGCCCTCCGTGGGGGCCTTACTAAGGGATCCTAACCCGTATTATCGGCAAGATTCGAAGAAAATCTTGGAAAACTCCGAACTGTTAGGTCGACATACGCGTCAGTTGTTTGAACCCAGCACCTCTCGTCTACCAGATTTGGGAGCAGAACCTCTCAGCCACTGGTGGGGTGGCTTAATATCAGATGTGGGCATATATGTGACTATGTTATTTAATGCTTCATATTACTTCTTAACTTGTTAATGTTATTGTTTGTGAAAATATATTTTGTAACAAGTAATATAAAAAAAAATTTTAAGTCAATTCCTACTTTTTAATCATAAATGTATAAAATAAACCCGTGCAGCTATTAATGTCCCACGTTATCTTTATTGAACATTATAATCATCGTTGCGGTATTTTATTTCTGTGGCATCACTAATTTGAGATAAATCTTTCATTTCATTTCTGAAAACAATGGGAGGAATTTTTTTCTCCCATTTAAAACTAAAATTAATTAATTAAATTTAATTAATGAATTAATATGTGAAAAAACTGTATTAACATAAAGTGTCATCCACTACAAGTTTTAAAAAATTTATTTGAACTTCAGTGGATGAATATAAAATATTTTATTAACGATTGAAAATTTGAACAAGATATATATAGAGAGAGAGAGTGTGAGCTAATAGTAGGAATTTAAAAATGATCTTAAACTTTGTATTGAATTCAGTCTTTCTTAGATCTCTCATGAATTTTTAAATTTTTATTTTCAGAACTGGATGTACTCTCCAAGAACTTAAAAGAACTTTCTACCAACAAAGACAGCTGCGATACTATACTACAAGTGAAAGACAAAGAATTCAAGGCTCATAAGACCATTTTAATGGCTAGATCGCCTGTGTTTGCCGCCATGTTCCAACATGATACATTGGAGAAACAGACGGGCTTCATAGATATACCCGACTGTGATCCCGAGTCTTTTCAGGAGTTCTTAGATTATCTTTACTGTGGTAAACTTGAAGATAGTTCGTACCGCAGTGCTTTTCAGTTGTACACAACTTCCAATAAGTATGATGTACAGAAACTCAAGGAGTACTGCATCGAGTACTTAATCGAGAGTTTAACACCAGATAATGTGTGTGATATTGTTAAATTGGCTGATAAATATGATGATGAAAAGTTACTGCCTGCAGCACAAGATTTTTTCAATGAAAATTGGAGCAAAATATTTTTAACTATGGAATGGGAAAGTTTACTAAAAGATAATTATCGTTTAGGCAACAAACTTTTAATTGAGTTGTCCAAAGCTAAAGGATCACAGTAATATTATGGGGCAACATCAAATTCAATTAGAATTTCTTGCCATAATCAGATATGTTTTTTATACAATTTAGATTTTCAGAGTTTTCACTTTATAATATTGTTGTCCATGTTGAAAATTTCAATAAAATAAATACCTGTGCAATTTGCATCGTACTTTATGTGTACTTGGTGTACTTTGAATTTTCTTTTTTCAGTATTATCAGAGCCAGATTAAAGTTATCAGGAGCCCAAGACCCAGCACCTTTTCATCCCTACCCCCTCAAACTAAACCCCATAGTGGCTGAGAGGTTCTGCTTTCAAAGCTGATAGACAGGAGGTGCTAGGTTCAAACCCCTGTCGTTCTCGTCAACCTAACAGTTCAGATTTTTCCATGGGTTTTTCCTAATATTACCGTAAATACTAGTTAGGATCCCTTAGAAAGACCCCTCCCCCCACGGAGGACACTCCCCTAGCTTAGAGAAAACAAAAAACCCAAAACACGCCTGCCTCAAACCAAACTAGTAGACAGACAACTTTTTTCTGAAGTATTCAGAAGTTTTCCTACATTTTATAAAACTGCCATGAAATTCGGGCTAATTAATTTTTTTGTGTGTTATATGAAATCAGAAATAAATTAAATGTGACATGATGCAAACTTACATCTTCGGAGGAAAAGTTAGTCTCCTGAGACTCCTTAATTTTTCGTAATATGTCTGCAGGCATTTGAGATAGATAAAAAGTATTTTGCTTGTAACCTATTTTAAAAATCTGTAAAAATTTTTTTAATTGAAATACAATTTACAGTCAAATTGCATTTGAAATACACCCCATCTCTCCTTTCCCTATTTGACAGTGTACAAATTGAAATTGTGCAATATGTAGAAGTTAATAAATTTGCAAAAATGCTAAATAGGTTGCTTAAATCGTTGACAGTGTCGATATGACGTCAGCGTTCCTCACAGACATGTTTTGTTTAATAATGTAGACTCAAGTTCAGTGTGCAAAAATCATAGAAATGCAAATTGTCACTAGATTTTATAGAGAGAATGAATTTTAGGAGGAAATTTTTAATGATATATAAATTACTGGAAATAAAGCATCAATCAAAAATGTTAAAAAGGAACATTGATTATTCAATCATATCGATCAATTATTTATGTAATATATTCATTTGGCCTTATATGGCGCTTCGTGAAAGCCGAAAAATAAAGCCTATGCCTATTTTAGATTTTAGATTAAAGTGCTTTTTAAATACTATTAGATATTAATGTACACTGAGAAAAATGACACTTTCAAATTTGAGTAAATATGTTTTCATTTTGTTATGAAACTTTTTTTTTTAAATAGGACGACCCAATTCTTTTAATTCTGAAACACCAGAAATACTCAAAATAATGAAACATGGACATTCTCAAAACTGAGCACATAGAGGTCAGTTCATACTCATTTTTGAAACATGGACATACTCAAAAATGAGCACATAGAGGGTCAGTTTATACTCATTTTTGAAAGATGGATATACCCAAATATGAGCACATGATGTTTTATTCTTGAGTGTGTGCATGTTTTCAGAAATGAGTATATACATGTTTCAAACTTGAGTCATTTTGATTCGGAGCCATTTTGACTATGCGACATACTCAGATTCGAGTATTTTTTGCTCAGTTTTGAAAATGTCGTTTTTAGAGTGTAATAAATAAACATTCATAAATAGAAACCTATTATTATTTCGTCACCCATAGAATACACATGGTATAAACAAGGCCTGTCCAAATTTTCTGTTAGTAAGGGCAGAACTCAGCTGGTGGTAAAGAATGAAGGGCGCCATTATTCACATGAATCAACATATGCAACAATATTATCTCACTGTAAGTGATAGTAGCGATACATGCACTTCTTATCAACGTTACCAATTTATCGTGTTTTTATTTTTGTTCAAAGTATCTACCACTATTTTCAAATAGTAACATTTGTTTTATTTTATCACATAATGTCTGAAATTAAACTAGGCTAAGATTACTATTCAGAAAAAAGTGGTAGATATTTTGAATAAAAAACGCTTTAAATTGGCAACACAGCGTCTTATTCGATGCACATATGTGTTACAATGGTAGCCATAAGGATCCTACGATTCAAAAAATCAATGTAAAAAAAAAAAAAAAAAAAATGCAGGAAAAAAAATAATCCCAGTGAATTTAGAAGTACATTTTTATGAGAGAGGGCTTATCTAAAACAAATTTTAGGGGGAGGAGCCTTAAAAGCGCCTATAATAATAAAAAAGATACATGCAAATATTAATAAGCTTTACACGGGCAATGACAGCGTCTGTCATGCTTTAACGCGTGTTGCAGAAATGGCCCCTTTCAAAAGGTTAAAGGAAGCAATCTTTACAATGTATTTGTGTTTCTAAGAAAACTTAGCAACAGGAAACATTACAAAGGTTTGCCAAGAAAACCTTCAACGAGCCAGCCCTGTCTAAATTACCTATAAACTCTTTTTTTGTTTATATTTGGCCATTAATTGTGAAGTTACGAGCAAATATGTAAAATCGACAAACTTAGGGAATCATATTTTACAGATTAAAGTTCAAAATCGCTTTCCTACCATTTCAGGTATGTTAAATATTAGCAAATAACGACATATTTATTGATTTCCACATGTGAATTACTATTTTAGTCAACAAATAATTATTTTAGTGTTAATTTAATAGTTTTATACGCAATGTCATTTAATATTAAAAATTTCTTTTTTCAATATTGACACAGATCTCTAACACATTTTAACATGTACGAAATATGTTTATCGATATATAGCATTGAAAATTCTTGTTTTGAACAATTTCCTCATGATAAATCAAATTAAACAAAGAAATACAGAATTCATATTGAAATTTTCAAATTAAAAAAAAAAATGTGTCTACGACTACTCAAGAAATTTAATTAAAATAGTAGCGTAGAAAATCATAAATAAGAAACTTTGGTGCAAACAGCTTGATTTGATTTATTTTAACATACATCTGACCTGTCAAGACCAAGTCATCTGACCAACTGTCCACTAATAAGTCATCGTCAACATACAAGGATGAGATAGCCACAAGGAAATTGACAACACCAGAGAATTACAATCGAGGGCTGCACAAAGAGTGTGCCACGGAGCCAGTGGGAGTCGAACCCGCAATCCACCTACTCTCTCAAGCGATTAGCAGTGTGATACCTTAACCATTCAGCCACAGTGGGACCGCAAACAGCTTTACCTTGCAAGTATTATAACAAAGGTTATCACTTGAGTTCATATATTTTTTAAATCCCTGCTGTACACGCTTACTACTGAATACTTATTTCAAACCTCCCCTCTTATCCTCTTTTTTTGTGTGTACTAGGGGGGCTCTGCCGGTCTGCTCGCTACGCTCACCGACCCCCCGAGTAATCGCGCCCTAGCAAACCCCAGACGTAATCGTTTCGCGTTTCCATTCTGGATCGCCTCGCGATTCCTCATTTTCTATGCATTACAAGGATAACAAACAAGTACCAATTGTATATATAGTGTTTCAAATATTGTAAATAGTTCAATTAAGCTCTATTCATAAGCTAATATTAATTTTTGTTGCATTGCAATATCTCAAATTGTTGATTTTTTGCAAGCGAGTAAATGCTAATGGATTTCAATGGGAGTCTAAAATTTGGCAAAATACTGGAAATAGCGCCAAGCTGGTGCCACTTTTGGCAGCTAATTTTGGTCACCAAATTTGGCGATATATCGCCAAACTTGGCGACAGACCCGGGTCCCTTCCCCTTGGTAACCCCCCTAATAGCACCCATCCTATCTAAATTCTCTACTTTCATGTTAATTCCCCTTAAGTAAAGTCAGAAAGCTCTGACCAATCAGATACGTTTCGCGGTATCTACGCAGATTTTCATTGGTCCATTTCCAAGCCATTACTTTTTTTTATATATAGAAGGATGTTTGTGTATGTGTAGAAGCGGCCTAATTCGCACCTTTTGTAATGTGCAAAATATGCCGCTAGATAACTTTTTCATACTATAACGGAAGATAAATGACGCGATTAAAATATCTTAAACAGATTATTTATTAAATATATAGAAAAATCTTTCTAATATTGGAACATAAATTCACCTTAGTATACCAATTAAAATCATTTAAAATGAATCACAATTTATTTATTACTAAAATAGGTGTAAAATTATTTATTTAAATTCTTCATTAAAGGCCATTAAAAAGGGCAAATTAGTAATTAAAGGCCATATTTAAAATTAATTTTACACAAATCAACAATATTTACTCTTTTATAAGAAATAGTGAAATATTTTGTATTTTATTTTTTGCCTTATGTCCAAATTTAAAAATATATAAATCTAACATATATTTTTCAAGTAAAAACTTTTAATGCTGTACATTTTCTCTCAGCATTATCAGTATTGGTCAAAATAAATGATAATTTTTTTATTGAATTTTTGAATAAATTAAAAGTCGCTTATGAAACCTTAACCATTGAATTTCATTTATAAAACTACGTTATGTTTTCTACTGATAAGACTTTATCTGTCTGAAAATAACTGATACCAGGATGATGCAAGTCAATTCTTTCTTTTACTGTAGATATAATTTTAGTTATCAGTAAGCTGATTGCAGCGAGTATCAAAAACATTTCCAACTGGAATTATTTGAATTTTGATAACAGGAAATGTTTCTTCCTCTCTCCATTTATATTGTTTTAGCTTTGTAGGGGGGTGTTTCGTTATATTATATTAAAATTCTAATAACATTGTTCACTTTCAAGAATAATTAAATCAACTATTACAGGTATGTAATTTATATTTCATTTTGTTATAATCTATGCCTACTATTTCATATTCAATTCTTCAGTTTTTCTTGTTTTGGTATAGTTGAGAGTAGAGTACTGCGCGGGTCGGGTTATCGGAAAATTCTATTTGATGTCAAACAGAAATTCGGCTCAAACCCGACAAATAACTTTTCGGTAACCTGACGCGAGAGGGGCAAAAAAAATTTGATTGTCTCGCAACACAACACGAAACACAAAATGAAAGAAAACTAAACCATATTTTAATACAATTACGAAAAAATATTTCGCAATTGTATCTTTTATATCAATTTCATATTTTATGTAGAAAAATGAACATATATGTACGTACTTATTCTCATTAAAAAATTAATTTTCATCTAAAGCAATATTCTGTATTGTTTTTTGGAAAATCGGGTAAATTGAATCTGACCTGCAAAAGTCAAGGGAAACCCGAGACCGAAACAATAAAATCAACCTGAAGCAAAGAAAAAGAAGTAACAGTCAACACGACTCGCAATGAAAAAAAATAGTGCCAACCCGACTCGACCCAATCCGCGGGTTGTGTCGGTTAAAATAAGATCCGGTTACCCGTACGGATGCAAGTCTTAACGGTCTGAACTAATGTTCAGAGTACAACTATAATATTACCATGGGTGTTTTCCAATAATGCGAATCTTTCACACTTTCACAATTTTTCTTTTACATGTAAATGTGTATAAGTTGCATGTATTACTAGTTGAGTCCATAAGAATCGAACAGCATCTTATAGTTTCTATAAAAGTGGTTTTGCTTGAATCATAATAGGTTGCTTCCTGGAGTCGGTTCTTCTGACAGTGGTTATCGTGTACCCAAACTCAGTTTAAAACTTCGATTTCGGCAACATTTTCTAAATGACACTTTGCCTTTGCAGGTAAAAGATAAATGTTGTTCAACTTCTTCGTACTTTAATGAGAATACCTGCAATATTTTAAGCATTTACGAATGAAAATTTCTGCATGAACAAGTCATAGTTTAGCTTTGAGAACAAACAAATCTTATAACAGGAAAAAAAATCTCTTTATATATAAAATGTCTGTCTGCCTGTCTGCCTGACCGAGGAAAGCACCAAAATAAGATATCAATTTTTAACAAGTGTAAAGAGGTTGATTCCCGAAAAACCCTCTTTAGTGGTATGACGACTGAAAATATGTCTAGTTATATAAAAACCAAGTGTTGGAAAGCGTGGGTAAGCATTCTTGTGCAAACCCATCCAAACAATGTATTATTTCCATTGTTGCAGAAAAAAGAAAAATAATAAAAAATATGCAGACACATCAAACGTGGCTTTTTGGATGTATATTTTTTAATTTGCAGGATAATTTCCGGTAAAAATATTTCTGCACGCGTACATTGTTTTCATAAGTGACTAAAAATTCATATTTACTGTGACGTCATGAGAATAGTATCTATTGAATTTTTATCTTTATGCATTATAATTCTACTGATGCCATTTTTTTTTCATTACAATTAAATAGAAAAAATACTTTTATTTGAATTCATGGTGGTTAAGCATGAAAGTGCGTATATAAAGTACGTGTGAAAAGTTTGCGCCAGTGAAAATGACGTTATGCTTAGCTTGAAATAAGAAAATCGCCACCGTCTTCAAAATCAACGAGCTCAGATCAAAGCCAATCAACAAATTAAAACTAACAAAATTTTAATGTTTTGTGCAATCGTTAAATCATTTCATAATTTGCGTTTAATTTTGCTTATGCAATCAAACGATGAGCTTTGTGGTGAGTCAAGCTCTCCCGAAATTCATTGATAACACTTTTTTTACAAAAATTTTCACACATGGATTAGTTATTTGAATGTTTTGTCCAATCGTTGAACTATTTCAGAAAATGAATATTGAGTAAAATATCTTCATCATTTGTATTTCTAGAAATCATTTGTCATTTTTAAAATGTGCTTTTCTACAATACAAACCTTTCAATAATAAAATTTTCATGCTGTTTGTTTGTATGAAGTCTTATGAAAAGGAAACGCAGATCAACATTCTGTCATTTTAAAAGTCTTTTAAACTTTTCAAACAAAATCATATTTATATACAAAAATGGAAAGGTAGAATAACAGAATGTCTACCATATGTTGCCACCGAAATGTATACCACTGTTATTGTTAAAACCTTTTATTTTTATTTTAATTTTAAATTAAATTTGATTATTTTTCTTTTTATAAACATCTATTATCCTTATTATTATTATTATTATTATTGTTTCTTTAAATTTTACACAATATGCAAATTCAATAATAAAGACCTTGATTTTGCTATTCCTGTTTCAGGAATATTTTTGTCTGGGCACACTTTTTGGATCGATCATCGTTTCTAATTTACGGGAATTTTTTATGACTCTCGATGTCTGCAAGTCATATATTTTTGAAGAGCACTATTATTTCCAATACCTCTTAACATAGTTCACATCTTTTTACGACTTCAATTCGCCTGTGTGCGCACGTGCCTCTTCATCTTTTTGAGCTCTAGTTTTCGTAAATATACCTGAATTAACGCTAAATTTAAATATGTTCATGTTCTCCAGGTTAACTACAGCGCTTTCCCGATCGAAAATGGTGTGTGCAGCATTTATAGTTCTGTTATAGGAGAACATAAAAGAATTTTATTACAATACAGTCTATAAACGGTGTTTTTCTAGAAATTTCCAGAAGAAAATTTCGGGAACCAAGCTATATTCTCTTAATATTTTACATAGTACATAGCTCTCTTACATTTTAAAAGGTAAAATATTTTTTTTTTTTAAGTGATGAATATATTGACTTTTATCTTTTTATTCCTATTTCTTCTACATTAAAATGGCTACTTAAACACTGTAAATTTTTGATACTCTTAATCTACATAATCGAGGTCGAGGGGTATAAAGTGGTCTAAGTCATAGACATCTTATAAATACCTCCTCTATGGTCAAAGTTTTAAGTGGTCCAGAAAAAGGAATTCTCGTTCTCCAAGCAGAAACTGTTTCGAACTCCGCTACTGGCATCAGAGGTTTCTCTGATATTGTTACTTTTCTGATAATTCAGTTTAATTATCTAAATTATTATTTTTTTTTTCAGTAGGAAAAGTTGTAGAATTTACTTTTTTGCTTCATTTTTATTATTATTAAGTAAAATTTACCATCTACAATATTCTTTTAAATAAAGGATTTTATATTTAAAATTTAAAATTAAAAGTTTTCTCATGTAATTATCGATTAAATAAATCAAAATGATTTGCAATTTCTGGTATTTTTTTTATTAAAATTTATTGATAAGGTATATGTATATACTAGTAAATCTGCAGATCAGGAGCCTCATCGTCAGCTCTGAAAGTCAATGTTTTATAATCTAACTTTTCATATTATTTAGCATCTTACAATCCGTAATTTATTTATTTATTTTATATTACATACATATTTATAGGCATATAAAATACTTCGGAGGTTTCAGAAATTAGAAGAGTTAAATTTAACACGATTTATGCAATGATATTCTGAAATTCTTATGAACTTCTTATTCTTGTAATTTTTTAGATAAAAAAATGCATTTCTTATTTTTTGAAATAGGGTTGCTAAGCAACTGATAAAATAAAGAAAAAAGAAAAAATAATGCATTTTAAAATTTGTAAAAAATAGGAAAATAAAATGTTTTATATTTCTCGAACTGTTAAAAAAAAATTTCCAATTCTAATAGATGTATCGTCAAATTTTCAAAGCTATTGCATATATTTAAGACCTGTATATCGAAAATTTGGTATCCGTAATTTTACGTTTATATCCATTCAAATATGCGATTTTCATTTCAGTTAAAAATGAAATTTGAAAATCGTCCGCATTCCCATAGGAAAGCATTATGACCTAAAAAAAAATGTTCTATATTTTTTGAACGAATGAACCAAATTTAACCAAAAACTATACAGCTCATTCTGGGTATCTCGCCAACATACCTACCAAAAATCAACCTAATCGGACATTTTTTAGGGCAGTTATCCTGGAACAGACAGACAAACAAGCAAACAAACAGGCGGAAACCAAAAACTTTTCGTGTCTCCACACTGTAAAAAATTTTCAGAAACGTTTCTGAAAGTAACGGAGACCTGTGCTGCACGATACTAACAGAAAGGTTTCTGATTCGATCAGAAAAATGTTTCGGCTAAAACACGGAACCTTTCCGATTCGTAATGAAACCTTCCTGAATATATCTGAAATCTTTCATTACGGATCGAAAAAGTTTCTGAATATATAGGAAATCTTTCAAAATATATTGGAAAAGTTTCTGAATATATCGGTAATATTTCATAATATATCGGAAACTTTTCTGAATGTATCTAAAACCTTTCTGAATATATCTGAAGTGTTTCTGAATATATTTTTATCTATTTTTATTATATATTATCTGAATTTTAAAAGAATACTTGAAAAGATTAGAATTTCTGTTCTTTTAAATATTCTAATCAAACTTTTTTTTTATAATGATTCCTTTTTCTAGGCGAAATTATTCGGTATATTGCGTGACATTTTTCAGTTTGTATCAAAATTTTATCAAATATGTTTTAACCCTAATATTTAAGAATATTCACGCAGTGAATATTGGGGAATGGAGATATTTACCTTGTTTTTTAACAACATATCATGAAAAAAATATGGGATTCATACAGCTTCACAAATCAAGTATTTATTTTTAAAAATTAAAAAAAAAATAGCATATGTACTTAGAAAGAAAACTTTCAAAACTTTTCATTAACATGAAATAGGCAAACTAAAGCTATACTAATATATTTTCGATACATTTCAAACAATCTAACTCCCAGCAACATAAAATGATTAAAACTTATGTATGAGCTTTCCAAAAGCAATGCAGCTTCAGAGATCTGTTTATCTGTTAATTTTTTCGGTCCTTAAAAGGTAATTTTTCATATTAAAACAAGACATTTCACAAAAATTCTCATCTTAAAACTGGGTCCTTCACAAAATTTTTCGTTCCAAAACAGTATCCTTCACAAAATTCTTTGTCTTAAAAACAAGACTTTACCACCTCAAAAACTGAACTTTTCACAAATTTAATGATTTAAAAATAAAATCTGACCTATCACAAAACAATTGAACTTATCAAAGTGCATAGCTTTTTTATGTGTAAAGGATAGATACAAAGGAACCTGATATAATGATAATTTCAAATTCACAAAATTATGACCGGAATTTTTAAAATATTAAAAAATACTTCAGTTTCACAATAACAGGACCCTGTGAGAAAAATCTGGACATAACCCTGAGATTAATAAAAACACCTAGGAATTTTCTTTTCAGAATTAGAATAAAATAAATAAATATAGTTTGTTTACTTTAAAACGATATTTTTAAAGTCAGACAAGTCAATTTTCAATATATAGTATTGTAAAAGTTAGAGTTCTGAAACATCGTTAAAAAAATATATATAAACAAACACACAGTACCGCCGGTAGATATTATTCTTTAAGAGATAAAATTGCTACTAAATGGTATTATAAATCATATTTATTGAAGCAACATTAAAAAAAAAACTTAAAATGAGAGACAAAGGATTTGTATTTTTATATTTTAGAGTATATTTTAATAATTATCCTTCCAACTCAAAGTATCTAAATGCTCATGTAAATAGTCCTAAAAGTTAGGGTTAAGACATTTGTTAAAAATATTGATATAAACTGAAAAATATCACGCCATGTATGAGATAATAATGAATATAAAACAGAATCATTATAAAAAATATTATTAGAGTATTTAAAACAGCAGAAATTCTTACCTTTTCAAATATTCCTTTTTTAAAATTCTCTTTTTGGACCGCTCGAATAACTAACATAATATTTTCCACAGCCCCAACAACGAGCTGTTTTAGCTTTGCCGTTAACAGGGTAAACTGGTTGAAATAGTTGAGAAGATAAATATTTGGAATGCGCACAAACTGGTTTGCTATAGAAGAGGGTCGGTTTCAATCACCTAATCCTAAACATACGGAAAGGTTTCTGATGGTTTCAGAAAGTGAAAATAGCTGTCAGATATCCGATGGTATCAGAAACATTCCTGTTAGAATACTAAACGTTCCAAATATTTTTTACAGTGCACAGTGAGCCTCAACTGACGTTTCGGTAACTAAGAAAATTAGGTGATTATGTTCATATTTGAGAAAACTAATACATTTTTAACTTCAAGATTTTTTTTCCGTAAAATTTTGAAGAAAAAGAAAACTTTGAATTTTCTCATTCCAACACATTCCAACGTAGTTGAAAAGTATTTATGAATTCGGTTTGTCAGTCTGTCTGTCGTCTGTCCGTGCTCTAACTCACGTAAATACATTCAGATTGTCCTGATATTGATATATGTTATTGAGATTTACTATGGCATGTTCGATATTGAAAATGAAGTGTGTAGCACTTATTTACAGAGACCAGGGTTGTAAAAAACCCGGGTTTTTTATAAAAACACCCAGCCCGGGTGGGTTTTATTAAAAAACCCGGGTTAAATGGGCAATTTTCCCCGCGTAAATTGGGTTAAAATGCCAAAATGTGGACTATGATTCCACCTTCCTCACAAATAATAATCTTCAGGGTTGCTACTGTATAGGGAAAACTGGAAAAACTGAGGGAATTTAAAAATAAGTATTAAAAAACAAAGAATTTTACTAAATTTTGGTATGCAAAATTTATCCATTGAAATTTTGAAAATTCTCAGAGGAATTATTCAGGGCAAATTAAATTTTTTGCTCGGGAAAGCGGAAGGAATTTTATTGTCGAAATAAGTAACAATCTTGATCTCAAATACAATCTTTGTGAACACTTCATAGTCTAATAGATAGGAATGACTTCATAGTCTTAATAATGATCTCAATATTTTTCTTAAAATATTTCTTAAAATACATATATGATCCCTTTAATTTAAATAATAAACAAATTTTAAATATCAAAGCTATCAATTGCATGTTATTTAATAATAAAATATAAATATAACTTTAAAAAAAATTACTCCTTTTGAAATTATCATAAGATTAGCAAATGTTAATAAAAGAAAATATCTTACAACAAAAATTTTTCTTATATGTATGTATAATCTATTCATATATGGTTAAATTTTTAGTTTTTAATACAATTCATTTAGAAGAAATTATTCCTATTCGAAAACTTCACCTAATATTACCATGTGACCTCCATTTTGCCTTAGCCTAAATGCATTTCTTTTTGAATTAAAACAGTAACTGTGTGTGCACAACTATCCTTAATAGGCTATTCTTATTTTAATTTTAAAAAAAAAATTAGTATATCCATTATAAATAATTATAAATATGATATATATATGTATATATGTCACAAACACAAAGTAGATTACTTTAATTTTTAATAGGCTGATGCAATAAGACTAAATATTGCAAATGATCATTTGTTAAGTTTAGTTTTAAACATTTACATTTTGCCTTCACTATTGAATAAAAAACAACTAAAAAATGATGCAATCTGTAGAAGGATTATCATCACTGCTCATTGTTATTACTGTCATACCGTAAGGAGAAAAACTCTGGGAAAATTGTATCTCCCTGTGGTCACTATAGAAACGGACTCGTCCACTTAATTTTCGGGTGGTCAGGAGTATTGTTGGCTTTGTTTGTAGCTTTAGGGGCGCGAAAAAGGGGAGAGGAGAAGGTAGCAGTCTGCTTTGAGCTTTTGCCATTGACAGACGGGTTTTTTTCTGTTCTCTTCTGATTATTGCGCGTTTGCTTTTATATATTTTATTGTTTATTAAACCTTTAATCATCGATTTTGGTCTGTGATTAAATACCACCGGCAGATATTCCTATTCTAAAATGACATCCACATTTAAAAAAAGGAAAAACATTGCGCGTGAAATAATAAATAACGTGTCTAATTTCTTTAAGGCAGAGGCTGCTGCAAAATCTTTGAAAATACCAATTTCCCAAGCCACTAAAAGAACAGCTGAAGCAACAAAAGTGTCAGAATCTACGGTGAAAAAAATTAAACGTGAAGTGATCAAATTGGAGCAGAGTAATGAGAAAATTTTGTCTACTCCAGGAAAACACCGCAATTGCTATATTGATGATTTCAATAAATGTGTTATCCGACAAATTATCCCTCCACCGTCACTCCAATCTGCATATTTATATTCCATACATTATGTGTATTTGCAAAATTTAAAGCAATTTTTTTTTCAAGCAAAATAAAAATTTTAAATATATTTATCGCTTGCACTGGGCTCCGGTGAATTCCGACCAATATTTAAACATTTACTGAAAGTAGAAAAGTACCGGAGCCGGGCTCCGGTGGGCTGCGGCGCAATTTAAGCCCTGGCTATCACTACACTTTTATTTACAGTTTCCCTTATGCGATTTCAAAAGGGTGCTTCCCTGCTTGCCATTATGATTTGAAAAATACCACCCTTCTTGCCTCTCAATCAAAAAAACGACACCCTTACTGTCGTTTGGAATCTAGGGAAAACTGTGCTTCATTAAAAAGAAAATTAATTCCTACAATAAAAACTTAATAAAATATAAAACATTTTTTTTTCCTCACATACTGCATAAAACGAAAACGTATAAAACGACAGAAATACCCCGGTTACGATTTTGAGTTACGTTCATTTGATTGTTCTTAGTTTTCCGCACAAGCACGGTAAACATTCCCGGAGTTTTTTCTTCTCAAAATAAAGTATGATTTTGAATCGAATAGCGTTTTTCAATTTTCGATAAATGTATTAAATCTTGAGTTATAAATAATTGTTCTCTCATGACAACTTTTTGGGATTATTGCATACAGAAATTCGGTTCAAAACGTCAATTTTGATAGCATTTTCTGAAAGATCGTATGATTTTGTCAGAAAATGAAAAATGCTATTTGATTCTATAGCTTCTTAATAAGGAAACTTGAAAGTGTCATGCATTTGCGGAAAAAAAAAAAAAAAAAAAAAAAAAATTAGGCATGGATCAGAAAGTAACTACGTAGAGCTTGAGCACAGTCTTAAAGCATCATAGTATTATCATATAGTCATAAAGCATAAATGAATATTGCATCTTAAATTATAATCGATTGATGCCTTATGACTACCTTTCTCAAGCTGTCGAGTTGAAGTGATTTGGAATCGAAATGAGTTTTTCATTTTTTTAATAAATAAATTACTTATCGAGTTAAAAGCGATTCTTGTCACGTAACGATACGTTTTTAACTTTTCTCGTGCTGCCGTGTCTTAAATTCAATTCAAAACGTCGACTTTCACAGCATTTTCTGGAAGATCTTCTACCTTTATCAAAAAATTAAAAAGCGTCTTTCGATTACCTAGTTTCTGAATAACATCATCTGCCAATTTCATGCGTTTTCGAACAAAAATGAATTCAAAAATAGTCAGAAAGTAGCTCTTTTGGATTTGAGAACAATCTTAATGCCTATAGAAACATATTATAAAGATTTGATTTAAAATGTGATAGTTTTTGCCAATACATTACTCTATTTATTATATTATTAAATTCTACTGTATTCGCGTTGTCGAATAGAAGGCATAGTAAAAATTGAGAGCGTCAAACGAATGCTAATTGTGCCAAGTTTGCAACCTGCTGTTATCTCTCACACCTCTCCCACTTGGAATGTTCTAAGGAAGCAACCCCGCTCAGGGTTTTTCTCGTTACGGTATGTCAGTACTTGTATTTAAAATTCCAAAACAGCTCTCTGATTGGTTAATGGCATTGCAATATATTATAAAACGTTTTTTAATGGTAATTCTATAACTATTTTTTTTTATTATAACTATAAATAAAATATTTTCTGTAACTAAATTTTATTTTTATAACTATGAATAAAATATTTTCTTTGCATATGCATATACTATTCTAATTAATTTAATAAATATAATAAGTTTAGTAAATATAATACTCTTGAACCTAACTGAAAAGCTTAAATTTACGTTTTAAATTAAAATCTAAAACATTTTAAAATTACAGGGATCCCAATCTAAAAGTGCAAGAAAATTAGTAGAAATATTGTTATGAATTTTGTATATATCTGTAAATATTCCATTTGTTTAAATTTATTTTATTTTATTATTGTGAAAATTGCAGTATTATTAATGTATTTCCTATTGAGCATCATGTAACTCAATGCTAAAGGCCTCAGGTGGTTTGCAAGGAAAACAACCTTACAGCATCGGTTTTTATAATGGAGTTCTATTGGAAAATCGCCAAGGAATGGGTTTATCGCCAAGTTGGCGATGGTTTTGGCGACTTATTTTTGTCGCCAAATTTGGCGATATATCGCTAAATGTCGCCAAGTTGGCGACTTTTTGTGCAACCCCCCCCCCTTATACCTGTACATTGGGATCCTTTCTCGCGTAGGTTCTCTATCGAAATTTAAAGCACTTTCTGGTAATTTCCAGCATCTGAAGGCTCTGGAAAATTCTACAGTTATCTTTAAAGCCTATATAAGGGACCTCCACCAGTCCAGTTCAGTTAGTTCTCTGTCAAATGCGATTGAATACGCACGAGAGGCTTTGCATTGAGAACTGTGTTCTATGAGCGATTTAGTATTGAACAATACGCTATATTGTTCTGTGTGAAATTTTGCTGTGCTGTTATTAGATTTGAAGATTACTGAATATTTGTGTCTGTGAAAAGATATTGGTGTATTTATAGAACTGTTTGGAGTAAATAAAACCTGTTGATTGTTCTTATATATTGGCATCAATCCTTTCGTACCCCGACCTCACAACATATGGTGTCATGAGTGGGGTTGAATGCCGATCACCAGAGCAATGGAGGGTCAACTGAAAGAATTATTGGAGAAATTAGCTGCGAACCTTGGCGAGTTGAAAGAAGAAATGAAGAAAGATATGTCAGCGATGGATGAGAAAATGACTGCGAACCAGGCTGAAATGAAGAAAGATATGTCAGCGATGGATGAGAAAATGACTGCGAACCAGGCTGAAATGAAGAAAGATATGTCAGCGATGGATGAGAAAATGACTGCGAACCAGGCTGAAATGAAGAAAGATATGTCAGCGATGGATGAGAAAATGTCTGCCAACCTTGGCGACCTAAAAGATGAAATGAAGAAGGATATGTCAACCAACCTTGGTGAGTTGAAAGACTTAATAAAGGATAGAATAACATCTTTAAATGAAAGAATTGACGGCATGGAAAACAAATTTGAAGAAAGATTTAAAGAAATAGAAGAAAAAGTAGAAGAAAAAGTTCAAAAGACAGCCAATACCGTAGTAGAAAGAGTAGAAGAAAAAGTTCAAAAGATCGCCAAGACCGTTGAAGAAAGCATAGAGAATGTAAAAAAAGATTTGGAGAAAGTCAAGAAACAGAAGATAACTGCCGGAAACTATTCCGAAGAAATCAAGTATCCAGATATGCTTCCTCGGGCCTTTATTAAGCTCTCGACCTATGACGGAAAATCCTCATGGCCAGTTTTTAAGACACAATTTGGGATCGTAGCGGACGCCAATGGATGGGATTCCCAGACCAAGGCTTGCCAGTTAGCTGCTTCTCTACGAGCTGATGCTGCCGACGTCCTACAAACTTTGCCTGCAAATGAACCGCTGGATTTTGAAACGCTCGTCAGTGTCTTAGAATTGCGCTTTGGCGAGAAATGCATGAAGGAATATAGCAGACTCCCGCTCAAATCTCGACAGCAGAAATCCACTGAATCCCTGCAAGAGCTCGCTACGGATGTCGAGAGACTTTCCCATCTTGCTTATCCTGGCTGTCCGACTGAAATTAGAGAAAGTTTAGCTCTGCAACATTTCATCGATGGTGTGCGTGACTCCGAGATCCAGAAACAACTCATGATTGCAGATCTCAGTGACTTAAAAGGGGCTTTAGTTTATGCCCTGAAATTCGAGGTAGCCCAGCAAGCTACAAGAAAAGATCGGCACTTTGTACGAGTAGCCAACATGCCTGAGACGTCGGATAGAGCTGTGGAGCGTTTACAGCTGCAGATGAAGGACATGATGAGACAGATAAACTCCTTGATGGCCAACAAATCTTACAGGAAGATCAAGTGCTGGAAATGCGGTGGAGGAGGCCATATCCAAAGCAACTGCCCAAGACGACCCAGCACTGAAGGTAATAGCTCACCCGCGAACGGAGGAGCAGGAAAACTGATTAATCGTCATCTCACGGGGTGGAGGTTTCCAGATCTTAAGAAGCCTCATTTTCAAGTATGTGAAATTTCTGCAAGAAGTTGCGGCGAAAACTGATTTTTTCTAGCCGGAAGTGTGAATGATTTGCCCTGTAATATGATCATCGATACAGGAGCCAATGTGACCATCATTCGGAAAGATCTAGCTCAGCGGCTGAAAGAAAAACTCTCCTGCACCCGGCCACGTGTTATCCTTCAAACTGTGACCGGAGATAAGATCGACATATTTGGAAGAATGACACTGGAAATAAAGTTTGGGAACGCCGCTTACCATCATACAGTCTATGTGGCCGATATTTCAGATCCTTTCATACTCGGACTGGACTTTTTAAAAGAGCATGGATTTACACTGGATTTTAAGAATAATGAGTTACGCTCTGCTCAAGAAGATGTCACTATTTTCAAACTTGGAAATGAGTCCGGGTCCATTCAACGGATCACAGCCAAGGCAGATGTTATCATCCCTCCTCGAACCGAAATGATGATACCTGGAGTAACTGGAAACGAAAGAATTTTCCAGTATGGCTTGGTTGGATATCCTGAGAAGAGCCCAAACGGAGTGCTAATAGCATCAGCGCTGGTAGATCTGTCGAGAGATGTCATACCTGTGAGAATTGCGAACGTAAGTGAAAAATCTAGAATTATCCAGAAGGGTGAAGTGCTTGCAACCTGTGCTCCAGTCACCTGTGTTTGCGAAGACCCGAGCTTGACGTTGTCAGAGCCGCCTACAAGTTTAACACCTGAAATTGGACGGAATGAGAATTTATCTCCTGAGCAGAGACATGCCGCAGAAAGACTGTTCCAGGAATTTACGGATGTGTTTTCACAAAACGAGAATGATATAGGTCTCACTTCTCTGGCACGTCATAGAATTGATATTGCCGACCATCCACCGATTAAACAGCATTCAAGACGCTTGCCGTTCGCAAAACAAGAAGAGGTTTCTAAGCTCTTACGAGAGATGCAGGATAGTGACATCATCGAACCGTCATCAAGTCCGTGGGCCTCTCCCATAGTGTTGGTCCGAAAGAAAGATGGCTCCACAAGATTTTGTGTGGATTATCGTAAACTTAACGATATCACGAAGAAGGACAGCTATCCTCTACCAAGAATAGACGACACGCTAGATACTCTTTCAGGACATAAATGGTTTTCCACACTGGATTTGAAGAGTGATATTGGCAAGTAGAAATTCATCCTGATGACAAAGAGAAGACGGCATTTACTACTGGACAAGGACTTTGGCAATTTAAAGTTATGCCGTTCGGGCTCTGCAATGCTCCAGCAACGTTCGAGCGCCTCATGGAGACAGTGTTAAAAGGCCTGACTTTTGAAGCTTGTCTCATCTACCTAGATGATGTCATCATTGGTGGCCGCACGTTTGAAGAACATCTAGAGAATATTCGAAAAGTGTTAACGAAGCTAAGAGCGGCGAATTTAAAGCTGAACCCTTTGAAATGCAAGTTCTTCCAACGCGAAGTAAATTATTTAGGACACATCATCTCAGCTGAAGGTGTTCGAACAGATCCTGAAAAAGTGTCCGCAGTAAAGAACTGGAAGCGTCCGGAAAATGTCCATCAGTTAAGAAGCTTTCTGGGACTATGCACTTATTACAGAAAGTTTGTACAGGGGTTCTCCAACATCGCAAGACCCTTGCATAGGCTCACTGAAAGCAAGCAGAAGTTTCTATGGACACAAGAATGCGAGAATTCCTTCCAGCGGCTGAAAGAAGCTCTCACATCCTCTCCAGTCCTTACCTATCCAGACCCCGACAAACAATTCATTGTGGACACAGATGCCAGTCACGAAAGTGTCAGCGCTGTACTTTCTCAAGAAATAGATGGCCAAGAACGAGTCGTAGCATACTGGAGCAAATGTTTATCGAAACCAGAGAGGAATTATTGCGTCATTCGTAAGGAGTTATTAGCTATAGTGAAAGCCATAGAACACTTTCATCACTATCTCTATGGCAGGAAATTTCTCCTTCGTACTGATCACGCATCCCTAACATGGCTGATGAATTTTAAGAACCCAGAGGGCCAAGTAGCCAGATGGATACAACGACTCCAGGAATACGACTTTGACATCAGGCATCGTAATGGCTCATCGCATGGAAATGCTGATGCCTTATCAAGGAGACCGTGTCCCGAAAGTTGTCGCTATTGTTCCAGAGCGGAGAACAAGTGCGATTTTACAAACCATCACGCGTATAGCGATTGTAGGCGGTGTCGAATGATGATTGGCTAAAAAATGGTTACGTAGTTGTTGAGGGGAGGAGTTAAAGCCTATTAAATGAATAAATGTATTAAAAGCTAATAATCTTCCGTCAGATCTTGTATAGTGGTTAAAGCACCAGGCTCGTAAAATTGATGTATCAAGTTGTGTCCTTTCCAATTTTTTTGCTTTGATCTTTATTGAATTAGTTAATAAAGAATATTTATTAACAGTGCTTCTTAAGCATTGATATAAAAATCAGTTGATCTTTATCAATTGCTCTGCAATATTTTATTGTCAATTAGATAATTAATTTTAATTCGAATTAAGTTAAACAATGTTAAATTATAATTATAAATTAAGGTAAATAAAAATTTAAATTTTTATTACATACAATAAAATTTAATATCAGATAATTTCAAGAATTAAATTAAATTTTAATTCATATAAGCTATTTTTTAATAACTATACGAACATTTATTAACATGCAATAACTCCTAAACTTTCATTAATTTTTTTTTATTAGAACTTCAGTAACAGATGATTATTAAATTAGCAGAATTAATTGATTAAAGTTTTCATCTTTTAAAATTACGCATTATTCTTAAAAATCTCTATTAATTTACTAAAATTATTTTTACCAATTACTGGTTGATCTGTAGTGATAAAGTTGTGGAAGCTTACCATATTTAAATTTTTTTTCTATTATTTTATTATTTAAATTTTTGATTATTATTTTTATTTAAATAAGTATATTTAATATTAATTAATATTTTTATTTAAATATATACAATTAATATTAATAAGTATTATTATTTAAACGTATAATTAATATAAATAAATGTTATTATTTAAATACATAATTAATATAAATAAATATTATTATTTAAATATATAATTAATATTATTATTAAAATATGTACTTAATATTTTTGGGTAAAGGTTTGTTATACATTCTCTTGTGATTAATTAGCAAGATATGAACTATGAGAAAAATAAACCAATCTATGTTAAAGAGAAACTTGGGTTTTTCAGATATAGCTTGAAATATGATCTTATTAAAGAAAGGTTGAATGATTAATTGCTTATTTTACGAAGAGATGGCGCCACTACACAGTTTGTGAGCATTATTATTACATATTGGAGGGTTTATGTGTGTGTGTTTCTTAATAAACCATTTAAATTATTTAAATAAAAAAATTAATTTACATGTGTTTGTGTATGTGTATTTTTAACAGGCTTAGAAGTTGCATGGATTTTATTTTAGGCGTTCAAGTGTAATTTGTATAGCTTTTTAAATTATTTAAATACTGAATGAGATTTTTGTTTTCTGCATTTTGCAGTGATACATCATACATGCAATGTTTGCAAGTTTTTAATTGTAAAAAGAAAATAATAATTCCAAAATTAAATGAATTTTTATGAAAATTTTGTATTTTACGCTGTCTTGACTTAAAGATATGAAGGAAATAGTTTGTTTAATAAACCATTAAGTACAGTAAAAAATTTAAAATTATATATAAATTTGAAATCTTCATTTCTTAAGGATATATTGATTTTATGAAATAAATAACTATATAAAAATCTGAAAACTGCATTGCTTAAGTATATGTTGATTTTATGAAATAGCACAGTTCAAAAAGTTTTTAACAACCTAGTAATTTTATTTTCGTTTATTAATTCAATTATGATTATTAAAAAAATAATAATAAACATTCTGAAAGCTAACATTTATCTGCTGTGCTTTCAGTTTATTCTTGTGAAATAATGTTTAATATGTTTTTCTTTGTTTAATTCTAGCTAATTGTAGTTAGTATTTATTATAAATAAAATTTAAAATAAAAATTACAAAAAAATCTAAACATGTAATCTTTATTTGAAAATTGGAAGTTATAGATTATAGATATTAAAGAATATAATAATTTATAAATTAAATATGCTTAACTTTATGTAAGGTTTGTTATGCATCAATAAATTATGCTGGACGTAAAGTTTTTTCCCTTAAAAAATGTACACAAGCTATCACAAATTTAAATTAGTTTTTATCAATCTTTACAATTAAAATATCAGTTTTATTTTTCTTAAAAAAAAAAAAAAAAAAAAAAAAAAAAACCAAAAAAAACAAGAGTTGAATTAGATAATGAGCTCTAAAAATACAAGAGCTAGAAGTATTTGATTTGCTGTTTCAAATTATACTTGTACATATGGATTGTTTTCTTTTTATTGGATTAAGTTAATAATTTTTTGTTAGACACGTTTAATATGTCCTAAGCATCATTAAAAATAAAGCAAACAAGATCAGACTTTTTTATGAATCTTCAACGAAATGAAAAATATCCTCTTCAAGCGCATTAAGCTCCTCCTACATCGTCTCGGGCAGTCGACCAATCACCATTCGACATCGTCTCCAATCGTTCTACGCGTGATGGTTTGTAAAATCGCGAGAACAAGTATAATCCCGATCATGTCATACGCCAGACGAAGACTTCACTATCAACGCCACCAGATCCTTGGAGTGATGAGAAGATTCGAGAAGATCAAATGGCAGACTCTGACATCAAACCAATCTTTGAGTTATTAGAATCTTCTAGCACGAAGCCCAGTTGGAAAGACATCTCGACTTATAGTCCTACGACGAAGCAATATTGGGCTCTTTGGAACTCCCTCCACGTCAGGAATGGTGTCCTGTACCGAAAATTCGAATCGGAAGATGGGAAGACATCTCGGTGGCAGTTGGTACTTCCTCGATCTCGAATCCCAGAGGTCCTCGAAGAATTACATGGCAGTCCCACCGGAGGCCATTTTGGAGTCATGAAAACATTACACAGAGTCCGAGAGCGCTTCGTCTGGGGAAAAGCGAGAGCTGACGTCGAACAATGCTGCAAATCTTGCGATGCATGTGCAGCTCGGAAAGGACCAAAGAAACGTAGCCGAGGAAGACTACATCTCTACAATGTAGGAGCACCTTTCGAACGCATCGCCCTTGACATCCTAGGTCCTCTGCCAAGAAGTGCTGATGGCAACAAATACCTCCTTGTTGTCATGGACTATTTCACGAAATGGCCTGAAGTTTATGCCATCCCTGATCAAGAAGCTTCTACGGTTGCGGATGCCTTGGTACACCAGTGGATATCAAGGTATGGAGTCCCCCTTCAAATGCATTCTGACCAGGGGAGAAATTTCATCTCTGCTGTGATTGAGGGTCTCTGTCAACTTCTCGGAATGGACAAAACTAGGACGACGCCTTTACGTCCGCAGTCGGATGGCATGGCTGAGAGATTTAATCGTACCATCCTCAACAATCTCTCACTTCTAGTATCAAGAAACCAACAAGACTGGGACCAAAAACTTCCCTTGTTTCTTCTCGCCTATCGCAGCGCCGTCCATGAAACAACCGGCTATTCCCCGTTTCAGATGCTTTTCGGTCGTGATCTTCGTCTACCTTGTGATCTGCTTTTTGGTCGCCCTCCAGATGCGCCTTCATCGCCAGAGGGATACGTACAGAATCTCCAGGTACGATTTGAAGACGTCCACAACTTGGCTCGAGAGCGGATCAATATACAGACGGAGAAGATGAAGACCAGGTACGACACGAAAGCCACGGGACATCAATTCAAAGAAGGTGACAAGGTTTGGTTTTATAATCCGACTCGACGCAAAGGACTTTCTCCCAAACTGCAATCGCACTGGGACGGTCCTTTTACAGTCCTAAACAGACTGAACGATGTCGTAATTCGGATCCGAAAGTCACCAAGTTCGAAGCCTAGAGTCGTTCATTACGACAGGCTGGCTCCATACTATGGCCATAGTACTTAGTTCATTGATAGTAAATAGTGTAATGTAAATAATGTAAATTAGTATGACCATGGTCTTGTATATAAGTTAATGTAATTATTTATTTTGCTTAGCTTTATCATTATTATTATTATTTAAATACTTGTATGTAATGATGTCTATGCTTTAATTTAATTTAATTTTTTTTAAAATAAGTGTATATTTTGTATAATTCAGCATTATGCATGTGTTTAATTGTTATTTTTCATGTAAACTTTAAGTGTTTTGAATGGTATAGCATTTGTTGGTAACAGGTTTGCTTCCGATCAAAGGTTGAACTGCCCGGGACGTGCAGTCCTTGAGAGGGGGGCAATGTTATGAATTTTGTATATATCTGTAAATATTCCATTTGTTTAAATTTATTTTATTTTATTATTGTGAAAATTGCAGTATTATTAATGTATTTCCTATTGAGCATCATGTAACTCAATGCTAAAGGCCTCAGGTGGTTTGCAAGGAAAACAACCTTACAGCATCGGTTTTTATAATGGAGTTCTATTGGAAAATCGCCAAGGAATGGGTTTATCGCCAAGTTGGCGATGGTTTTGGCGACTTATTTTTGTCGCCAAATTTGCCGATATATCGCCAAATGTCGCCAAGTTGGCGACGGATTTGGCGACTTTTTGTGCAACCCCCCCCCTTATACCTGTACATTGGGATCCTTTCTCGCGTAGGTTCTCTATCGAAAGTTAAAGCACTTTCTGGTAATTTCCAGCATCTGAAGGCTCTGGAAAATTCTACAGTTATCTTTAAAGCCTATATAAGGGACCTCCACCAGTCCAGTTCAGTTAGTTCTCTGTCAAATGCGATTGAATACGCACGAGAGGCTTTGCATTGAGAACTGTGTTGTCTATGAGCGATTTAGTATTGAACAATACGCTATATTGTTCTGTGTGAAATTTTGCTGTGTTGTTATTAGATTTGAAGATTACTGAATATTTGTGTCTGTGAAAAGATATTGGTGTATTTATAGAACTTTTTGGAGTAAATAAAACCTGTTGATGGTTCTTATATATTGGCATCAATCCTTTCGTACCCCGAGCTCACAACAATATATTTTCTAAGATTCAAAGAAGAGAATAAATAAAACAAAATAACCATAAACTGTTAACAAATACATCATTTGTTCCTTTCCAGAAATATATTTTTAAAAATGCCCGTTTTTTTTTTAACCCAGCCCGGGCGGGCAGTTGGGCGGGTACCCGGGCAGCTGCCCACTACAACCCTGACAGAGACACTTAAAAGAATTCCGTTACATTACGGTATATGGGAAAAAATCATTTGCGGTGTATTTTAATGATGTTATATTATTTCAAACATATTGAAATTGATATATATCATTGAGGTGCACTACAAGAGTCTTACTATAGAATATCAATGACACTTTTAAACCTTGTACAAGGTCTTTGTTTTAGGTAAGGCGAATTATACTGATAAATAGTCAACGTTTTACATTCCGATTAAATTCAGTTATTGAAGGCAATTAATGAAAAATACTTCACAGATTAATTCCAACTATTTTACTAAGTCTTATTATTCTTTTTGCAATGATTTTTTGTAATAGTAATTTTGCAGTTAGTAATTAATAACATTATTGTACGGAAACCTTTGTACGCGAGTAAAACTCGCACTTGATGGATTATTTTGAGATCATTTGGAAATTTAATCTGAGCTTAGAAAAAAAATAAAAATAAAAAAATGTGATAACACTCTCGAGACACTCCACATAATTTTTTCTATAAATCAGTTTTTTATTTTACTTTTGTGCAATTACCTCCACTTCCATAAATATTTTACTTTCGCATGAATCCTTCAATATATAAAAAAAAGTAATGGTTTGGAAATGGACCAATGAAAATCTGCGTAGATACCGCGAAACGTATCTGATTGGTCAGAGCTTTCTGACTTTTCTTATGGAGAATTAACATGAAAGTAGAGAATTTAGATAGGATGGGCGGTATTAGGGGGTTACAAAGGGGAAGGGACCCGGGTCTGTCGCCAAGTTTGGTTCCAACTTGGTATAGATCGCCTAATTTGGCGGCCAAAATTAGCTGCCAAAAGTGGCGCCAACTTGGCGCTATTTCCAGTATTTCACCAAATTGTCATAGACTCCCATTGAAATCCACTAGCGTTTACTCGCTTGCAAAAAATCAACAAATTGAGATATTGCAATGCAACAAAAATTAATATTAGCTTCTGAATAGAGCTTAATTGAACTATTTACATTATTTTTAAGCACAAACAAATATTCGTAACACTATATATACAATTGGTACTTGTTAGTTATCCTGTCGACCAAATTACTGTCGCCAAATTCATATATATTAAACGAGCAAGGGATTTTCCCGATTATGAATCATATCGTAAACGACTGGGAAGATTTTCACGTGACTTGCCCCCTATACTAAATCGAGCACGAGAAAAAGATCGAGCTAGGTTCCGAATACAAGAAAATTCGTTTTTACAGGGTAAAACAAACTCAGCGCTGAAAATGTTTTTTGTTATAAATGGAAAAATACTCAAACGATTTACACGAAACGTGTTGCCTATACTAATTCGAGCACGAGGCGATCCAGAATGGTAACGCGAAATGATTACGTCTGGGGCTGGCTAGGGCACGATTACGCGGGGGTTGGTGAGCGTAGCGAGCATTGGGGGGGGGGGGCGAGGCCCTTTAGTTATACAAAGATAATTTTCTGCAATTTCACAAGCAGAAAAAAAAGGGCAGCTTCAAAATTACAAAAGCAGAAAATTTTCAAATTTTCTTTACACGATCCGTATTATTGTCTTGATATAAAAACGATTGATACATAAAAGTAAATTGTGTGTAGAGACCATTACCATGTCTTGTATCGTTACTGTCCTGTCATTTGAAAAGTGCACGATTTTAATCCCTCGGCAATGGTAAAAAATTATCTTGGGGATTCGAAACTAATCAAACAATTTAACAAGGAGACAAATACTTCTTAGTTAGGCCCTAATAATTGCTCAAATGTAAAATAGCTTTAGAGATCTCAAAAGTTTTAAAACTATTGAACTATAAGATGAAAAATATTTGGAAAGAAAATTAAAGAAACTTTTATCCCTTTCAGAAGCAAAGTACTTCTATTCGTAAAATGCTAAAATTATTCAATGACATCAGAATTTACAAGCCAATTTATTTGAATACGTATAAGTAAAAGTTTTTTTTTCTACGCACTTAATAAAAAGAATTTTTTTATTCCAAAATTCTGGTGCCAATTTGGCATTTAGAGATTAAAATTAAGTGCTCCAAAAATTAATCACTGCCTGTCAAGGGGTTAACCATTGTTTTGCGCTTTCAACAAACAGAAAATAAAAAATAAATCCAGAATGATGAAGAAGGTTTACAATGTTATTTACATCCTAAAGATTATCTAAAAAATAGAATATAGGGATTTTTATACTCTGTCTGAGATCTGAACAAATGTAAAATATGTGTATGCACATAAGTTAAGAGCCTACATCAGTCATGCAAAAAAAAGGGCAAGCTAATGTTAAGTCTATGGGAAGGTTCTTGGTAAATTTTTCGCTCACATTTTAATATTTTTAAATGATGTTTTTTGCATAGAATAGCTGAGGTCGATCTCTAACGTTGTTAGTTTTTACTTTTTCGATTTTGGTTCCAGTTTTTTTATAACGGTGCTTTCACTTTCAGAATCGGTTCTGACCGGTTCCAAAATTGAAAATGTCCACTATTCAACAAACCGTAACCAAAATAAAAAAAAGTAAAAACTAACAACGTTAGAGATTGACCTCAGCTATCCTAAGCAAAAAAAAATCATTTAGAAATTGTCGGATTCCACTTCTCAGTCCACACAACTTCGAAATAAATCCGGTCTGTCGATATGCTGCCACCACCGATATTAATACGTGATATCGGGCACGATACTTGATGTATATTCAAGAAAAACCTAACTCTTTCAATTAAAGTTAAAGTAACAATTTATTAACAATATTTACATTTAAACTCGGATGTAAAATATCCGGTTTTACACTTAAATCAAAATAATTACAGAAAACACTTTACGTGTACCGTTAGACTATGCCAATTCATTCAGCACCCGCTATCTCTTTCTTTCCAGAGATACCGTTACACACACGTGGCTCAGAGTTCAAACCCTAAACGACCTTCTACCTTCACTCCTGCGTTAAAACTAAAACTTCACCACTGGTCATGCCCCAGCGCACCCTCCTCCGCTACGGGGTTGCTGTTTTTTTCCACGGGTCGCCTGACAACCCTTCCTCCCTCTTGATGGATCGGTCCTCCTAGAATCCAGGGGTGCATTATCTTTGTTATCTATCCAAGACCACATTGCAATGGAAATACCTCTTTTCTTTGTGTTCAACTCGCTACCCTCCGGATTAAGATTTTTCTTGAATCCAGCCCCTAACGGTACACAATAGATACAAATACCATACGCTAATCCCTTAAGAATAGCTTTCAACTCTTGCACTTGTGAGAGAAACCTGACACCCCCCACCTTAGCGGAAAATATGCCTTTTAGGGGCTAATTTTCCTCAAACTATGTAATATCTGAGAAGAGTTCAACAGTTCCTTGATAGGTTTCTTCATTACTACAATTACATAAATATTTCAAGGTGTCTGAAAATTTAACTACTGACATCTCTAATGAACCATATACTAATGTGATAACTACAGAAAAAATACACAATATGCTAATACACTTTTATAAACACAGGATGCACATACAATTATAAATACACAAAAAAATAAAGTTACACTAGTATTATGTCATTTCAATGTCAGTCCTTAGGCTGATATTGCTGGAGGCGGTACTACCTTTTCCCTCCAGTCCTTCCTCGTTAACTTAATTGGTACATCCCTTTTCGTAATGCACTCGCTTGAATGGCTAACTTCTGCCTCTGATGTCCCAATTAAATTTTCCTCTAACCAATCAGGCACTTGCCTGTCCAAGTCCTCTTTGTACGTGATGAGAACATTGTACAATTTCTGCCTTGTCTTACCCCTCTCTGGTTTACGACCAATCCGATTTTTCTCCATTTCTACCAGTTGGATAGGACCCATAAATAATTCCTTATTTTTCCTTAAGATTGATTTTATGTCCCCAACTTGAATATTGGTTAAACCTTTTATTTCAAATCCCTTTAAGTCTTTAACTTCAGGTTGTTCTCTGTCTAACAACAGATTTTTCCTACAGTCTTCAAACTCCCCGTCACTATCCAAGACAATATCGACTACTTTATTTTTGGCCATAAATTCTCTCATTGCCTTTTGATACACCAGTTTCTTACTCCCGTCAACTAACTCAACTATAACTGCATGTTGACCTGCTTCCTCTTTCTCTCTATCACTCACCTTCGATTCCCTCGTTAACCGACATTCCACACATGATTCACAAAATGTTCTAATTTCTTCCGTCATATCTTCCCAATAAAATGAATGCTTGATTCTTTCTAACATTTTCTTAACCACGTGATGTTCTCCACATAAGGAGGTATGCGCTAATTTTAGAATTTCCTCCCTTCTAATTTTAGGTAATACTAATTGAGCTACAGTTTCATCTACTAATTTCTCTTTATGATACAATAACCCATTAACTAGATAGTAAGACCTTCTATCATTTTCAGCTAATTCCCAAGCTTTCTCTAAATCTTTACAATTCATTTGGGATTCCTGAAATACCTTTAAACTACTTTCCGTAACTTGATCAATCTTACTTTTCTCTAACTCAGCTTTTTCCTTCTCATGACTTTGTAAATTTACCGAACTTGTTTCTACGATATAACGGTTATTATTATCATTCCTAATCCTTTCCCCTTCCTTCACTTTATTCCTACTATCTTCCTTACATTCCCTTTCTACCGATTCTCTTAATGATTTCTCGTTGTTTAACCCTGACAATTCATTAGCCACGTCAGGATGTAAAATTACCTGTTCCTTACTATTGTCAATTATCGCGCACAGTACATCCTGATGAATTACATTAGTTTCTCCGCGTTTTGGAATAGCTAAAGGTAACTGAATTAATGGTGATTTCACTGCCTTACCAAATATCCCTTGTAAATATATGCTACCAGCCCCTCTTAGTTTCTCTGCTGGTACTAAATCTTTATGAACGACGCTAATTTCGCAACCAGAATCCACCAATCCTTTTGTTATCTTCCCATTTACACTAACTTCCACTTTCTCGAGTTTATTTAACTTCTCTCCAATAACTTTAGTTCTCCAATTCCCTTTTGCTCCGATTCTTGCCATACTCGCTCCCCTTGGTAATTCTTTAAATCCTCGCACTGAGACATTATTGATACTAGCCCTTGATTCTTGTCCCTTATTAATCTGATTACTTCCCTCATTATTTCCTTTTGTACAAAATCGCTGGACATGGCCTCGTAAACCACACTTGAAGCAGGTAGGCGTCGAATCATTAGGTTTTTTATATTCCGGTTTTCTACCCAAAAATGGACTAACTTCATTCTTCCCATTTTGTCTCCAATTACTACTAAATCCCTCATCTTTTGCCCTTCTAGAATCTTCATTATTAACATACCTTTCTTTACCTTTATAACTGTTATAAGTTACCGCATAAGATTTTTGTTTAGCATCAAAGAAATTATCGCATTCCTTAGCAAATTTAGAAACTTCTACCAATTACTGTGCTGAGTTAATCCAACATGCGTCGCGGTTTCCTCATCTAACGTAGTTAACAACTTATCCGTGACAATTAACTGATTAACCTTCTCATACGTATCTGCACCTCTAATCTTACAGTAATTCTCCCACGTTGCTATTAAACGTGATACAAATAATACATGAGTTTCATTTTGATTCCTTCTAGCCTTCTTAAAGTTTTCCAAACACGCCTTCGGTGTCGGCTCGTGTTCCCTTAGAACTAATTCCTTTAACTTCTCATAACTCTCAATTTGTTCCCTAGTAGTGTATATTAGCAAATTATCGGCCTTATCCCCTAGCATATTTAGTAAAATTTCGGCCTGCTGGGTTTCCGGTACATTTTTTGTTTGGGTGCTCGTTCTAAACTGCTAAAAAACAGATTCCATCCCTCAGTCCCTTCTGGAAACTTGATAGACAAAGTTTTAACACTTTTAATCAATTTCTCTAGGCTACTCTCATGATTAGATTCTCTAGTCCCATTAGCGTTATTAGCCGAACTTTGAATCTTTATCCTTTCCAACTCTAACTCATGTTCCAATCTCAATTTTTCAGCCCTTTCTTCTCTATCTAACTATTCACGGTCTAACTCCCTTTCTAACTTTTCCTGTTGTAACTTTTCCTCCTTTTCTAACTTTTCCCGTTGTAACTTTTCCTCCTTTTCTAACTTTTCCCGTTGTAACTTTTCCTCCTTTTCTAACTTTTCCCGTTCTACTACTAACGCTTCTTGTTCTAACCGTTCTGTAACAATAGTGCTAGATAATTCCATAACGGCCCCCTCTTCATATTCGTCGCTCTCCACTATCTTTTTCTTAAGCTTAAACCTGGTATCATCTTCCGAGACTTCAATTCCTAACTCTTCACATATCGCCTGAAGATCCCCCCTTTTTATTTTTAGTAAGAAAGCCATACCTTCTACCGATAATTATTACCACCCTACAATAATACTTAAGCACAATATCAAATTAATATTTCCTCAAATCCTACCCTCATAAGTTACCTCCACATATTATACTATTTAACATATTTCAAATAAATAATAATAATTTATAAATTTCCTTAAACAACGTTACCCCACAATTTGCTTCCAATAACCAAGTAACAATAATTTCAATTTGATTAGTATGCAATACAGATTTTTAATTTATCATAAATAATAAAATACAATTTACACAATAATACTGATACGTTGCAATTTGAATAAAACACTGATGTCAATCACTACATAAAGATATCTACCTAACAAAAATTTGCATGAAATACACATAAATTCCCAAATTTAATCTCAATAAAATATTTCAATTTCAAAATTAGTTCTCACATTAAAAAGTAAATCACAGCACTTTTTTTTTCTTTTCTTTGGCCCTTAAATTCTTCTTTGAAGGTTATTTCAATTTAATTTAACTTCTACACAAATTTGCTTTCCTCATTTATTATCAATGTTTCAACCTTAAAACAAACAATATCACTTAATTTAAATATTACTTTAATAATAATTTAAATTTAAGAAATTTCAATTATTCCTTCCAACTATTAACACAATGCATTAATTTTAATCATTAATCCTATCCGTTTAAAAAAAAAACAAGTTGGAAATTGTACGTCAAACGTTACAAACGAGGTGCGTTCGTACGCACGTTTTAGAATTAAATTCATGATATCCCGTGCGTAGAACGGGTTAAACAGCTAGTTAAGTATATATTTTATGACACTGTTCATACAAATATCTTAACTAGTTATATAAATATTCAGATATATATGTATCAGCTAGTTATATAAATATTCAGATCTTGATGATTTTTAATTCTGTGAAATGAATTATATCGTCTGCAGATTAATTTCTGTCATAAAATAAGTATCTCGGTCGCTTGACGATTAAACTTCGGAAGCTCCTATAACAAAAAAGCACCGATTTAAAAAAAAAATTCAAATTTCTTAATAAATATTTTTATTAATATCTCCTAAAGTTTTGATTCGATTTTAATAAAATTTGAAATGTCTCGACAAAATTCTGCAAAGATAATATATTTTAAATTGCAAACCATTTGGTTGGGTAGTTTTTGCGTTGTTATATGCGGACAGACAGACAGACAGACGGACGGACAGACGGACGGACCAAACGACGACTATAGGTGCTACGTATTTATATAATTACGAACGCACCTAAAAAGGAAATCAACTCTAGTAAACAATATTAGTCCCTTTTCTTAAAACAATTGTGTAAAATGGCTGTTAATATGTCATTTGATTTAGCCCAATTATTATATTGCACATAAATTATCATAAGTTAACCACAACATTAACTTAAATTACCATGAATTATACACAATAAAAAAACAGTAGGTTCGAGAATGTCAGTAGAGTAAAATTATCAAAACACCTTACCTCGTACTTTATTCGCTGGGCAATTCTCTGCTCACTTTTCCAAAGGGTAAATCTTGCACTCTCGGGCCACAATCACTGCACCGTGCTTCACAATGCACAAAAAACACTACGCACAACACTACACTAACACAGCACCACCACTAATTCACTTCACTGTAATGACGATAGGCTAGCTGGCACTGGTCTACGACGATAGAGCACAAACACTTCCACTAGACGATCCGGCATAAACTGACTTAATACGGCTAACTGGCGCTGGTCTTCGACGATAGAGCACAAACACTTCCGCTAGACGATCCTGCACAAACTCTCAGTAACACGGCTAACTGGCGCTGGTCTTCGACGATAGAGCACAAACACTTCCGCTAGACGATCCGTCACAAACTCTCAGTAACACGGCTAACTGGTGGTCTTCGGTGATTCAATCCCGTCGCTGCCACCATTGTCGGATTCCACTTCTCAGTCCACACAACTTCGAAATAAATCCGGTCTGTCGATATGCTGCCACCACCGATATTAATACGTGATATCGGGCACGATACTTGATGTATATTCAAGAAAAACCTAACTCTTTCAATTAAAGTTAAAGTAACAATTTATTAACAATATTTACACTTAAACTCGGATGTAAAATATTCGGTTTTACACTTAAATCAAAATAATTACAGAAAACACTAGACTACGCCAATTCATTCAGCACCCGCTATCTCTTTCTTTCCAGAGATACCGTTACACACACGTGGCTCAGAGTTCAAACCCTGAACGACATTCTACCTTCACTCCTGCGTTAGAACTAAAACTTCACCACTGGTCATGCCCCAGCGCACCCTCCTCCGCTACGGGGTGGCTGTTTTTTTTTCCACGGGTCGCTTGACAACCCTTCCTCCCTCTTGATGGATCGGTCCTCCTAGAATCCAAGGGTGCAATATCTTTGTTATCTATCCAAGACCACATTGCAATGGAAATACCTCTTTTCTTTGTGTTCAACTCGCTACCCTCCGGATTAAGATTTTTCTTGAATCCAGCCACTAACGGTACACAATAGATACAAATACCATACGCTAATCCCTTAAGAATAGCTTTCAACTCTTGCACTTGTGAGAGAAACCTGACAGAAATATTAAAATGCGAGCGAGAAAATGCGCAAGAACCTTCCCATGGACTTAACATTAGCTTGAGTGTTTCTTCACGTGACTAGCGTTAGGCTGTTAAAGCTCTTTGTTCTCAAATCCAAACTGGCTACATTTTTTAATTCATTTTTGTTCGGAAACGCATGAAATGGTGTTCTTTCTCAGAACACAGGAATGGACAGGTGTTCTTACTCAGAAACTTTGTAATCGAAACATGTTTTCAATTTTTTGCAAAAGACAGAAGATCTTTCAGAAAATATACTGTCAAAGTCAACGTTTTGAACTGAATTTCCCATGTCGCAGAATGAGAAGGGAGAAAAACGTGTTGTCACGTGAGACGAATCGCTTATAACTCGATTAGCAATTTATTTATCGAAAAAGTGAAAACTCACGTGGATTCCGAATTGCTTCAATAGTCACGCCTGCTAATTTTATGCCTTTGCGTTTAAAAGTGAGTCAAAAAATGTGGCAGAAAATTTTACGTTGTTGAGCAAATCATTTGAGAACCACCTTAAAACCAGCCTCAACAGCCAATCAGTTAAAACGAGCCTCAACAGCCAATAACAGTGAGTGGTACTAGCTGTATCTAACCATAGAAAGTTCAAACTCACTACGAAAGTTTGTGGAACTCTCTCACACCCATAGACCTTCTAGTTATCTTTCTTCTGAGCTCACACCCCGTTCGTTCACGTCCATAGGCCAGGACCAAAACGTATCCCTTTCACCCAGGGCAAGCATGAACTTTGTCGCCCCCGCCTCCCTCCATTCCAAAATAAATTTATAAACAGAAGTTTTCGATTCATTGCTTTTATTTTTTTTTTTAATCTGACATAATTGTTAGAAAGCCTTATAACGTGAACCAATGTATGTATAATTAATACACTCCATTCTCATTTTAAACGAAAAAACTTTATCGTAAATAAACAAATTTAAAAAAAATGAAAAGATGGTGAGTATATACATGATTGTATGAATACAGTTTCAGAAACTAACATTCTGACATCCACTCAGAGAATCCCATTCTCCAACTCCTTCAACATCCAGCTCCCTAGCTCGTCTCCCCTCAATATACCTCTTGCATCTTTTGATATCTCTTCGTGAAATCCCTTCTGGAAACTGGTATTTTTCTATATAGGGAAAGAAACGCCCTATAATCTCTTATGATTGACACTCCTTTTAATCCCTTACTTACCAAGTTTGAATTTTCACTTCATAGGGGCTTAGTTCTTTGTATCAAAGGAATTGCTTTTACAATTTTTATCCACTCATTCAGAGAGTATTGCCTTCAATACAACACATACATCCCAGCCTGGCTTATTTCAAGATGACAGTGAAATTCTCCATTCAATAGGATTTTTCTCAGAAAGAGATCAATCTATCAGATTATTTTCATTCTTAGGAGATTATCCCGTTTCTACAAGTAAGTGATTAGTTGATCATGTCAACCAGTCACAGCCTATTAATCTTATTATTTTTAGGTTGGTTTCTTTAGAAATCGAACCAACTGAAATCATTTGACTGGAATGATTTCACCTTGTCATCACGATAAAGTCTGAAATACTGAACCAATTCGAACCTAATTAGGACAGTAAATTGATCTGCCAGTATATTTGATGAGTGATTATTCGACGATTAATCAAGTATGTAGCTGTTATAGTTCGTTTACAGGAACACACATAAGCAAAAAACATTCAAAGCTTGCCATCACAATAACTGAAATATACTGAGCAAATTTAAACCGAATTAGGACAGTGTATTGTTTTTGCAAGTATCGTGGATAATTCATTTAATCAAGTATAGTTTTGTTGCCCCTAATATGGTCACCTAATGAAAAAAACAGCCCTGTTGAAAGCAAAGAGAATAAAATGAACGAATATGTTTTAATTTCAGGTTTCCCGATTACAAGTCTTTTTTGTTCAAATTTCGTTATCTGTTTACGGAAAGAAAAATCAAATCCTATTTTGGCGCCCGGGGCATGTACCGTACCCCATTTGCTCCTCACTAGTTTCAGCACTACCATAGACGATAATGCTTACGAATTCTTTTGCCCAGCCCGATATATGATCAATAGAATTTAAACACAGCATGTAATATATTAAAATTTAGTTTGCTTAAACATACATACCACAGCTGAGCCCTACGCAGCTTCCAGCAATTATCGTTCATAGGTACCACTTGAATTCCTTTGTGTGCACCTGTAAATGAACGCTATATGCCACCCACATCGTATTCTATGTAAACCTACATTGCATCTAATTAATGTATATTAATATCATTATATTTAAAGTAGTGTAACTTCATTAAAATACACAGCAACCAAATTTCTCCATAGATCAAAATGCAACAAAATTCTTTGGCCCGTTCAGAAAATGAACTATAAATTCAATAGATTTCATTCTAAATAGGGAGAATGTTAAAGTAAACTTTAATAACTCATATCAGTTTCCTAATTTCTCAAGTTATGGACCTTCATTAAAACGTAATGCGGACAATTTTCTTCATAAACTATAATGTATCCGAATTCTTTTGAGTCTCCTGTAAACATTTTCAAATTTTTTCAATAGAAATCTTTCTACAGTAAACCTCAATAACATATATCAATTATGTGGTAATCTGAAGTATATCTACGAAAGTTAGAGCACATACAAACGGTAGATAGACAAACCAAAGTTTAAAACATTTTTCATCCTATTTTAGAAAGTGTGAAAAACGAAACACGGTGTAACTCAGATTCTACTAGTCCAGAAAACCCTAGTTGCGGCCCCTAATGGCCTACCCATATAAACGGTAGTGCCCATAATATCCTTTTTTCAGAGGCCATTGATTTCTTTTCATGTTTTTCAGTGTTGTGGAAAATATAACAGCCTATACGTTCTTGAAAATATCTGATGCCAATTATAATAACTTCATTCTTTATGCAAAATGTATGTTTTTTCTTATTGTCTTTCATATATTCACTCCTTAAAATAAACAATTTCGAAAATTTTTATATACCTGTTATCAGAACGAATATTTCAAGAGTCCGAAAAAAATAGTTCCGGATAATAGAGGTTATTGAAATTCAATAGACTTCTTTTCATTATTGCATACTAAATACATACCAAATTTCAAGTCTCTGTCTCAATTTGTTCGGGAAATAGAGCGTTTACAAACACACACACAGACAGACGGATGGCAATTTTATTTTATTTATTTATTTATTTTCTAAAAACATGTTTTTCGGAATCTCCAGTGTGTAAAATGTGTAAATCCGTCAATTTTTTTTTTTCGATTTTTAAAACGATTACAAGATTTACCCTATACTACGTATGATAGGTAGTAATAACGATTTAATTCCTTTAAAACATTTCAAGTAAAATTAATAAAGGAAAACTACGAGTGACTAATCGAAATGGTTATTTGACACCCATTTTTTTTGTTTGTTTGTTTTCTTTTTCTTTATTATTTATATTGTCTCAAGTGCGAAACACGCAAGATTAGAACACAGTTTTTGTGTGTCTGTCTTATGATAAGACAGCGATATCGATTAATCTACTGTTTAAAGTTATGAGTTACTGATCCTAATTTTTTTAAACTGAATCTGTGTGTTTTTTAAAGCATTGTAAAACACTGTAAAAAAAAAAAGAAAGAAAGAAAAAAAAAAGAAATGCTTTTGGATCTAGCAAGAAAGTTTATGAAATATTAATACAAAATTTTCCGAGTTACCCACAATTGTGAAAAGCGTTCCTTTATCTTCTAAAACTTCAGAAACCAACGAGATTAATGGCTGTTCTCAAATCCAAAAGATCTACTTTCTGTCATATTTATGAATTTGTTTTTGTTCGGAAACGCATGGAATTGGCTGGTGTTCTTATTAAGAAACTATTTAATCGAGTGGTGTTTTCCATTTTCTGGTAGAGGCAGAAGAACTTTCATAAATGTACTGTAAATTTGGCCATTTGAACTGATTTTTCGGACGCGACAGCGCGGGAAAGGATAAAAACCAATCGTCACGTGACAACAATCGCTGATATCTCGATAAATAATTCATTTATTTATTTTAATGAAAAACATCATTCGATTCCAAATTACTTCAACAGTGAGTCCTGCAAGTGCCATGCTTTTGCGTTTAAAAATGAATCCGTAAATGTGTCAGAAACTTTCGCGTTGTTGAGCGTGAAAAAAATTTTTTTTGATAACAACAACAGTCTTTTTTGCTGCCTGTAATTTTCTGAAATATTTCTGAGTAGTTTTTACAGTTTTCTCAACCGATCAATTCGAAATATCGATTTTTCAGATGCTATAAACAAATTCATGTTCAACAGCCAAAAATGCTTACAGCATATTAACATTAAATTAACAGCATATTAACATTAAAATTAATATTATGTTGTTTTTCTTGCACGTAAAAATTCTGTTACACAGCTGAAAATATTTATATGATTCTTTCCTGGGCTTTTCAGTAAACATAATACAGGAAACTTTATTATTTAATATATTTTTTAATAATTATTCTTCACTCCTCATATATGACAGTTTCATCTAGTCTGAAAATAAATTTTATTGTATTCCACTAGTACAAACACGCTGCACTGTAGCAATTATTACGATTACGATACACTTGGAATAATAATATTATCTCAAAAAATATTTCATAGATGGCAGCACTAAAAGAATTATTGAAATGCAAATTTCCTTCAGTAATTTATAAGAAAAAATAGGTGGTTCCAATTAAAAGTAATTAAACAGATAAATTGTTTTACATATTTTAAATATATTACTGTTGAATATCATAACATAAGAATTCGTATAACATTGGGCTTCTTAAATTATAAAATATATATTCAACGTTCCATACTAAATTTTTTGTGCAGTATTGTCCAGTTGTACAGTTTTTGTATTATTTGTTTGTCTTGCTATGTTGTAGTTATTTGCACCAAATTTGTGACTGTACAGTTTCTATCAATAAGGAAATATTTAATACGCGTGGTTATTTAGAGAAATTCTCTTTAAGTATATTAGCAATATGTAACATAATGAATAATTCTTATAGTGCTAAGTTTTTTAATAAAACATTTTGATGTATTTTCGTGCTTGTAAGACTGCAGTAAACTTCAAGTAGAAGTTGTAGATAAAAAAGTTCGGATTTTAACGGTAGTAATTAAATTTTGTATGCGTGCGTATTTACTGTAACTCATTTCCGTATTATAACTGTAGCATGCCAGTTCACAATACTATATCACAATACTACTGTTTTTATTTAAATTCTATTCCCTTCTGTGGTAACCCCCCAAAAAGGTGGTGGTGGTGGTGGTGGGTAGAAAAAGAGGAATGTAAAACTTAACTCATCATTTGCGAAAAAGAAATGAACCCCTTTTTTAATGTATTAATTTTTAATTGTTGCAGTTATTTTATTTTATTTCGTATTAAAAATATTTTTAATTTATTTAAATGTGGAAAAGAAGACCACATAGTCACTGACCTTTATATTACTATACAGCTGAGTTCAGTGGTTATTACGCTTTAGCCCGTTGACTACTAAAACATTTGTAACACTTATATCAGTCAAAGCCTCAAAGACGACTGTTTTTCTATTATTTTTATTACTACCATTTTCAATCAATAATCTTCTTGCTAAATTTCTTCTAGAACTATATGATAAAGATTATTGATTGCAAATAGCGGTAGACAAACTAGTATAGAAACAGTCGCCTGGGACAATCCAGTACCAAACATAGTTTTAAAAATATATATATTCTAAACTCTAAAGGATAGATAAATAGCATTGCAAAGCTTTGAACATAAAAATATTGCATTTTAATTAATCGCCAAAAGATGGCAGCACAGGACAAAAAGCACGTGATTGCCTCGTGGCTTTTATAAAGATAATAAGAAAAGTACAATAACAGTAACAGGTTGTTTTAAGGGATTGTAGAACCATAACCTATGTTCAATTATTTCTGTGGTCGTTAAGTGTGCTAAGAATTAATTTACCTGACGAAAAGTAAGTTATTATTATCTTTGTATATGATCTCTTCTAATAATGATTTCACTATTTTTTCTTAGCTGTCTTATCCTATAAATAAACTGTGATAGGGGAAATCCCTTAATATTTATCTGTTTTAGAAATTGTAGATTAATATCAGTGTATAAATAATTGTTATTTATGCATATATTTCATACATATTAAGCATTTTATAAGGCGAAGAATAATATAATACTGATCACTTAATTTGCCTAATTTTTCATAACGCTAGAATGAAGCCGGAAATTACATTTAAATACTCCGCGTCTGAAAATCTATTTTTACCTGTTTTAGTTAAATTCATTCCAAAGGCGGATCCAAGGGGTAGGTCACGGTGAACATACCTCCCCCCCCCCACCTCCTTCCCCTCCTTTTAAATGAATGATGAAAATTTCGGAACCGATTTGATATATTGGTGCACCAATTTCCCTTGGCACGATTCTACTAACACGCCAAACGATTGGGAAATCAAATTTATATCTAGGAAAATTCCCTTCCTTCTTTCCCGATACGCAGGTTTGCAAGGACTTTTTGCTTTGGTACGTAGAAGATCACGATAAGGAGCCGTGCATATAACGTTATCATTTTAGAGAGGAGGGGGTGTCTGACATTTGATAGCGTAAGATATCTCTAGGGGCATGGGGGGGGGGGGGTTGTCCTTTGATATCGCTATCATTTTTTATCAAAAAAAAAAAAAAAAATCGTGTCATTTTTCCTTTGCATCAAAATAGTCTGTTATTATTATTATTTTAAGTCTTTTCTATTTTTAGGAAAATACAAAGTTATTATTAAAGCCATTAAATGATTTTAAAATCCTTTCCATTCCCAAATTAGGGAATACCCCAATATTGGTATTTCTGTTCTTCTGCCATATGCAGGGCTTTACAAATTTGATAAAATTTGGTAGCCAGGAAAAAAAATACTAGTCGCCAGCAAAAATTATTTACCCCTCACCATTCTCTTTCCCATCATTGATTTAAAATAAAACACAAAAGTTTTTTTTTATGAATTAATTGAGAAAAAATAATATCAAGCATAGTTTAGAATTATTAGTTACATATTTTAAAATAGTACGTAATTTCGAAAGATAATGTAATATATAAACTATATTTTCTAATGAAACTTATAATCTCTTATATTATGTTGAGAACTTATATAAACACAAAATTCAGATTTCAAACTTACAAAAAAAAAAAAAAAAAAAAAAAAAAAAAAACTGGAGCATTTTTTAGCATTGTATCCAATTTTAGATGTCACAGAGGCTGGATTGGCAGTATATTTTCTGTTTTATTGAAATATCCCCCCCCCCCACATTTTAATCATGTGACATATACTAGCTGGCTATAGTTGAAAAGAATGGTGTTTTCTGTGTATGAGTTGGGAAATGCCTTTTAAATTTAATTCTTCCATTAAAAGTACGAGAAAAGAGGAAGATCACTGCTTACCGCGCACGTGTAGGGGTAGGGGGTAAGAAAAGCGTCATTTGTGTTCATTTCTTATGTCAATTTTTTTACAGGAATCCCCCCGAAAGATTAAATAACTTGGTCACAAGATCAAAAAAGTTGGTAGCCAGTGGCGACCTGGCGACCGCATTTGTTAATAAGCCCTGGCCGTATGGCACATATAATTCGCTGTTGGAGAAACCAAATGCAAAGTATATTTGAAATGATACTTGGTGTGTTTACTAATAAAGAAAGAGAATGTTGTCTATCTGTTTTGTTGATAAGAATTTTCTCCCCGTACAGGGGCAAAGTGCAAGAAGACAGTTATTAATATTACTGTTGAATGCATTATATAAAAATAAGCTATATTCAATACTTTTAAATAGTAACAATGTCTTTTAGATATTATTTGATATAAAGTTATTTCATGTATAAAAGGGATATTATATTGACTTCTTCTCTTCATTTAAATCTATAAATTATGAGAATAAGAAATATATAACCATATCTGTATATGCCTACAAACATATAGGGTAGATGTGCCAGTAATGGACCACCTTCAACATTTTTGGTCTATAAAAAAAATAACCAATAAAAATTTCAGCTTTTTTCATTTCATTAATATGCTTTCTTTAAATTCTAGTTTTAAATACAACCATAATATCAATTATCTACTACTTTTTGTGGGGTGTCCATTACTGGAATTTAGGGTGTTTTGATTTATTTCTGTTATTTACAATTAAATTTCGATTCACATTGGGAAATGGGACTATGAGCATGGTTAAATATTGTTGGTAGATTAATATAATATTAAGAAATGTGGAATATAACAATTATAACTATTAATTAAAAAATAATTTTTAAAGAAATTCCTTATGGGTGTCCATTACTGGCACATCTACCATATAAAGGAAAAATAAGATAAAAAATTGTAAAAATAAAAAGAATATTTAGACATTGATAACGATAACATTAAAAGGGGGGGGGGAGGTTCGAGGAATGATATCGTATAGGGAGGGGGGATCCAAAATTACCGAAATGTTGATAATGTTATTTATGTACACAATGATGGATCCAAGGGTGAGGTCACGGGGGTCATGACCGCCTCTGAACGAAGACACTTTCTCTACAGCAATACAATTTTCAATGTAAGTACATATTAAGGGTGGTTTTAAAAAATCCTGCTCAACAACACAAATATTTTTTACGTGCACAAAATCATTTAAAACTGCTATGCATGAATTTTGCAGACATTACTATTTAAATACCAAAACACTGAACAACGTTTTAATTTTCTTATATAGGATAGAACTTCAGTTATAATTAATTTCTTCCTCGTGATCATATTTTTGTGACTGTTGGTGTTGAGGGATGAAAATTGGTTTATAATACCGGCTTTCACATCTTTTTCTGGAATATTCTTGGCTTTTATAAGAAAATGAGAGACTGTGTTCAATTTCTTAGTATCTGATAGTGCTTACAAATTTTGTATAGATATACCTGGAAATTTTATGCAATTACAAATGAATAACTTTGTTAATGTGTCATAAAACAGCTTTGGTCAACGGATATAAAAATTGACAATATTGGGACTTAAAACGGCCTATAGAGGCGCTGATTGCAGCCGTCGGTACAGGAAAATTGGCCCTTTAACTAATGCTAAAGTGCCATTGAAACCATTATTTATTGTAAACGCGTTTAAAAGTGTTAGATATTCAAATTCGGATAATTTTTACTTTGACATATAAACACAGAACACAAATAGCACATGAAATCTGAAATTGTGCATAAAAATAATCATTATGAACAAATTAAAAATGCATGTAACGCAATGGGATTGCAAGGGATTTTCCTGAAGGGAAAAGTTATGTCTTTTTTCCACCAGATGGCGTATTCGAGCGCTTGAATTCCCAATAGATTTGTGACTCCCCGCTCTCCAAATGCACACATGCCTAAAAAGAAAAACCTGACATCCTTCTAAAAGTTACGCTGGATCCGCCTCTGTATTTAGGTGAGACTGTTACACACTGGACCTATGTGCACAGTGGACCACCTCCTAATACTTTATTTATTTAAAATTTTATTAAGCTTCTCTTCTATCCTAATAGACAACAGCACTGGATTGATTATTTATAGCCTTCGGAGAACATGTTTAGCTCAGAGTGAACCATTTTAAATTTTATTGGTTGTTTTGAGCTTCTAAAAGTAAAATTTTTCATCATCATATTTTTCTTATTTTAGTAATTAAAGGTTGTAGATAAATGAGATAAAACAGCTATTTTGCAAAGATAAGATACTTGTTTTTATTTAACTTTAAAGGTAATATGTTTAAAAGAAAGCTATAAACGATATTAATATGACTATTTATTGAACTTCAACATGGGGCATAGTGAACCACCCACTGCTGGGACACAGTGGTCCACAATCCACTCTGCTCCTGTAATGCAGAATGTTCAAAATATTTAATAATTGCTTATTTTCTATAAATAAATATTGTTTTAAAGTATAGTTATTTAACTGTAAAATAAAATACACAAAGAAAAATAACAATTTATTTAACATAGTAAGAAATATGTTGTTTTGTATTTACTCTGTTTGAAAAATATAACTGTGTAGCTTAATTGGTGATGATTCTATTCTGGTATCAATTGTATTGTTTGTATTGAAAAACTAAGTTTGAGTTCCGACCGATATGAAATCAACTATGAAACAGTACGAATCAATTTCTTTAGAGAGAACCTATGCTACTAAAATAAAAATAAATGAACATAAAATAAAGTTAAGTATTCTTCGACATTATTTATTTTATTTCCAGGCACCTTTTTTATGTATTCGAATCTCTGAAAGAAGGGAGTATGCATTTAATTAATTTTTCTGCACATATGAAACAGATACTTGACAATGATCAAAAGACATCTTAATAATATACATTTTTGTGATAATAAACAATTGGATCGGAATATTTTATTAATTAGAAATCTTAATTTGAAAATACTCTTTTTAATGATTTCGGGATTTAGATATTTGGTTCGAGATATGATCTAGTAATTATTATTAATAAATAAAATGCTAACTCACCTTTATATGCAGCTTTATGTTGAAAGCGGATGTTTTCGAAGCTGACAACTTCTTATTAAATGGGCAAATTTTACTAGTTACAGTGTAGTTACTAGTTACCACCAACTTGTTGTTCAATAACTTTAAAATACTCGTTCAATGCCGACCAGCGCAGTGTAATATTATTTTTCTCTGTCATAATTTCAATTCCAAAAGATGAAACACATTAAAACATAAGTTATAATAATGCGTAAATATACAAAATGTTGCCAGCAAGAAAATTATTTTTTTGTTGAGTTAGCACTTTGATTTGTTTTGTCAACAAGCGTCAATGCAAAAATCTATGACACTGCACCTGAGATTTGTCGCTGACATTCGCAAATTGTGGCACAGAACACAATTCGTACAAAAGAAGTGAGTTATGATCACATGATTAAAATAATGACATTTCCCCCTCTACCATCCCCATCTTAGAGGGTACAGAACTTCATAATAAGCTGCACTCTATAAAACCAGTAATAACCATTTGGCCCTCCAATTCACCAAGAAAGGAGGATGTAGTCCTGACCCGTCTGCATATATAGATCACTCAAGAATTACCCATAAACATCTTTTTATGCAGGATTCAGCTCTCATGTGCCCACATTGTTATTGTACAGAACATACCATTCACCACATTTTAACAGATTGCCCTACACTGAGACATTTGTACAGGGATTACTTCAAAGTGTCATCACCTCAGTTAATCAACCTCACTAGAGAAAATTCCAATGAGAAAATTTTCATGTTTTTAAAACATACGGGATTTTATCATCATATTTAGCATTTTTCGTATCTCATATTTACCATCAATTTTTGTTTAGTATTATTCTAACTCACTTTTTAATATCTTGTGGCTCAGTAATTGTTAATCTGGATAGGTACTCCATCGAGATGAATTTGTTTATCATGTGTTTCTATATCATTTTTGTATGTTCGTTACCTTATATGTAACATACACTAGCAGCCTTTTCTTTATATTACATCTTTACTTAATTATTTTTTTTAACTCTTGTTTGTTGCAGCATGTCCAAATGCGGACTTTGTGCCAATAAAACCTTCCAACCAACCACCTCTCTTATGCTCTTAAGGTGGTGTGCATGCCCGCTACAAACTACTTTTTTTTTGTATCGCGCTATTCGCTACACTACATTTTTTAGCACTTTCCAACCTAGTTGAAAAGTGCTTATGACTTCGGTTTGTCTGGCCGTCTGTCCGTGCTCTAACTCCCGTAAATATGCTCGGATTGCTCTGCAATTTTTATATGTTATTGTCGTTATCTATGGCACGTTCCCTATGTCAACTGAAGTGTGTAGCACTTATAGTTTTCTTACAGGGACACTCAAAAGAATTCCGTTACATTGTGGTCTATGGGGAAAAATCATTTGCGGTTTATTTTAAAAATGTTTCACTATTGTAAACGCATTGAAATTTATATAGATCATTAAGATGCATTAGAAGAAGCTTAATATGGAATAGTAGGTGTATAGCACTTAGAGTTACTTTACAGGGACAGTCAAAATAATTCCGTTACATTACGTCTATGGAGAAAAATCGTCTGCGGCTTATTTAAATAATGTTCCACTATTTTAAACGCATTGAAGTTTATATATATTACTAAGGTGCATTACAAGAGGCTTACTACAGAATAGTGTGTGTATAGCAGTCATCGTTCATTTACAGGGACACACAAAAGAATTCTCTACTGTCTGTTAACAATAATTCCTGGAAGTGCGTTTTAAGTTACTGAACGCGATTTTAATCTTAACTAGCTTTTTGTCTATTACGTGGTGTGTATAAATTCTGTAGATCCTATACAGGGCAGCACAAAAGTTCGCGAACACATTTCCGTTTATTGACAGAAACTCCAGAAGGTGAATTTAAACTGTGCTACGCGTTTCCTAACTAAACTAAAATTTAGCATCCTATGTATATATACAAATCTATAGATCATATACAGGGCTACATAAAAGTATTCGGATATTTTTCCAAATATTGTATATATTGAAAATTCCTGAAATTACGTTTTTAAATATGTTATACGTTTTCCAAATTGTTTACTTAGATGTCATCTTTCAGCTTATTAAATGGTAATGATTTGTAAAATTATTTTAGAAGCGTTGGAAAGTGCTACATAATCTATGCTTGACGCATGATTTTTCGTTCTTGTTTTTAAATATAGCGCTCTACACTACAGACTACTAGAAAAAATAGAGACTGTAGTTTCGCTACTTGTAGAGCACTACTTCCGACCTTCGGGTAGGGGTATGTTACATTTTAGCACCAAAATGTGTTTGAATCTAGTCGCTGTAAAATTGTGCCATAAGTGTTTTACTTTGCGCTAAATTTTTTGATAAGCTGGAGGAGTATCTACATGGTGCTAAGTGCTTGCAAGGGAGGCACGATCATATATATTTTTTAATCTCACTAAAAGCAAGAAAAATACCCATCGGAGCATCCTATTAAGGGTGGGGGGAGAGACTAGTTAGTTTCGCTTTAATGAGCAACCGTGTTTGGAAATAGGAAAATACAAAGATTTTTCAACGAGCAAATGTTGACTTAGTGTTCTTTTAGAAATGCATCTTATGTGTCATGACTAGAAGCATAAAAACTGCTTTTCAGTTGTAGCGAACTACAACTACTTGTTATAGGAGACTACTCATATAACTAGTGCAAAAACTAAAGCTCCTATAATATTTATATTATTGCACTATATTAATACATCCTACTACTAAGCAGAGAATAATTTGCAACTGAAAGCGTATGCTGAAATAAAGACCATGTAAAAGTGTAGTTAAAAATGCAGTTGTTTCTATTCATAATTTCTATGAGCAGTGAGTGTAAAAGAAACTAAAATGATGACCAAATAAGTTTAAAAAAAACATCAGCTTTTATTAAATCGTTAAGAAAAAAAAAACAGCATTTGTAAAACAAAAATATTCTAGTATATATACACATCGTCTCAGCCGGCACACGCCGTGAATGAAAATCGTAAACAGGAAATGCCCCCAGCTCCAACCAATCACGGTACAAGGTCATCGCCAACGCACGTGTCGAAACCAAAAGTACGTTTGTGGATTAACAGCGCCATCTCTCAGCAAACACCGCTACTGTCCATTTGATTACAGATCGTCGACGTGTTCGGCAGGAAAACATCGTTACCCGATTTCAAAGCACGTGAAAAACACAACGTTAATGTCATATGGATAAACGAAACAATATGAAAAGCTGCAAAGCAAAAAGGTAAGTTCAAGATATAAAATAACTGTAAATAAATATAATGTAATATATAAACCAATTATTTATAAGTGATATGAAAAGAAACTGAGGGAATTGCTAACAAATGCCCCCCCTCATATCACTTATTCCGAATACCAAAGAGGTAAAAATGAGTTCATAAAACTCCCAATCAAAGTCCATCACCACAATTTAGTTAACCAAAAATAAAACCTTTAATACAACTGATAACAGCCTCGAAAACAACAGCCTCAAAAAAAATACCTAAGACAAATACCTAAACAAAATTACCAGCACCGCCAACACCTTCAAGAAACATGAGCACCAGAGCGATTAACATCAGGCAAGTAAGCTTAAGTTAAAAAAAAATTCATTCTATTCAACAATCAAAAATTCACAAACGTTCAACAAAGCATTTCAAAATTTCAACAATTCAACACACAATAAACACTTAAAAACTCATTTAACACAACTTAAATCAATGCAACATTAAACCTTGAAACAATTCAAATATTAGCATATCAAAGCTTAAAACTTCAATGTTATTACAGCAACAACAATCTCTTGAAACACTTAATCCAAAAAGTTCAAATTACAAGATAGAAAACTCACTTCAACTGATCAAGAAAAATTCACAAGTTTCAATTTTACATATCATGACTAATCAATCAGAACTTTAAAATGCAATTTTTACAATAATTATAACTGATACAATTTTTCTTCCACATGCCTGTAAGACATTATGTGAATACATGCCTCTTCCACATGCCCATAGGACATTTCGTGATACTTAAAATATATTAAAGTTACAAAGCACCTGAAAACTAAGGATTAAACAATAACACAACACATTACATATCATATAGTCACCAACATACATTCAACTTTCATACACACATTCTTACGTGGCGCCACGATTTCTCATTCCAATCACACACATTGAAAAATACCAGGAACCTGTAACAACTGAACAGTACAATTATGCTAATTTTTCAAAGACGTATGCAATTATGACAGATCAAATTTTCACATTTTACTCCAAAATAGTAGAACTATTTCTAAATTTCTTATAATACAAAAATCCTCAATAGTACACAAAAAATTCTCCTATTACAATAAAAAGAATGAACATTCCCACCTGAGTTCCGGACCTCAGATAGAAATGTTATGCAAAACCCAGATAAACACAATCTTATACTGCTACCTATGAATTCAACACCAAATTCACAAATATCAATATTTAGAAAAATTCCAAAAATACAATTTAAACAATTAAATATAGAAATAAATAGGTTGCAACCCAAAAATTTAATATAAACTAATACAACAACAATTTAAATAATTGGAGACAATAACATAAACATTTTGCAAGGTAAACGGGATATAATGTGGCATTTCCATATATTAACTAAATAAAATGGGACTCACTGAAATAAATATAACATGCCCGCGAAAAGACCTTCCTGTGGCAACAACAACTGATAAACCCACCCCTAGATGCCACTCTGACTAGATTACATTTGCACCCCTGCGAGTCGCATCCCGGGGCCGTTCGGACACCAAGGAAATGATTATCAAGAAGCATCACCACATTCCAGTGGAACTTTAAATGTCCACCAAGCAAATACCTTTTAAACAAAATATAATTTCTGAACAATATAAGTTAAATTCTAATACACATTTAATACTATTAATACATTCTTATACAAAATTAGAAACAGAATAATATGAAACAATTCTAAAACAGCAAAACTTTCAAAAACATGCCTCAAGAACAAACTCTAAAGACATATTCAATGAATCTTTTTAATTCAAACTTGGTGAGGGGTTTAGTAAAGATATCAGCTAGATTTTCCTTGCTTCGGACAAAATTTAAATCAAAAGTATTTTCATTAACCAAATCCCGTACAAAAAACAACTTGACATCTATATGTCGACTCCTATGATTCTCAATGGGTGATCTTACAAAATCTATAGTGGCCCGGTTGTCTACATATAATACTGATTTTACTCTTTCCCCAGTGATAACTTTCCTTCTATAACATTCACTCAAGATTCTATCAAACCAAAGAAGTTCCTTCGTTGCCTCGGTCATGGCTATGAACTCAGCCTCCATTGTTGACAAACTAACACTTTTCTCTTTAAATGTTCCCCATGAAATGGGAGAGTTACCCAAGAAAACAATCTGACCACCTAACGAAGTTCTATCGTCTCTATTGGCTGCAAAGTCTGCATCTGAGTAAGTGACTAACTGGGGTTTTATACATGATAAACTAAGGGTCATATCCTGAGTATAATTTACATATCCTAATAACCTGAGCAAACCATACCAATGTTCTGTTCCGGGATCCGATTGAAACTGACTATATATATTCACAGCATAACTAATATCCGGACGAGATCTATTAGCTAAAAAGGAAAGACAACCCAAAATACTACGATACGGCAACTGTGACATTTCTCTACGCTCTTCATCAGACTTAGGACAATGAGGAATTTTCACGTTTTCTAATTTTACTTTTATATAATAGAAAACAGAAAGATAAGAAGAACAGTATGTTTTTTTTTTTTAATTTTGAGCTGTAATTGTTGACTTCTGACAGTTTTTATAGAGCACTATTTACCGTGTTCCGAAAACGACACTTTTTACTACGCCAGTCTTGTGACGTCATAGTTCATGACAAGGGGAGAAACGCAGCATTTGTTTACGCTTTGGATAGCGCGTTTGAGGGTTTGCTTTTCTTCTTGTAATAAAATTCCTGGGTATTACATTATCAAAAGTAATAGAATCTTTAAGAAAATACAAATGTACTAAAGATCTGAACAACTCGCAAACTACAAAAAAATTATCCTTAATTTTTTAAGACCTTTTAAAAAAATAGTATAATACAAAAACAGTTAAAGTAAGTTTGATTTTCTCCATTGGCATTTAAATTTTGAAAGAAAAAAAATGATTCCAATATAAAATATTTATACCAGTTATAAGTTATACGATATTGTGTGTTAGAATAATTATTTTTTATTAGAAAAAAAAAAGATTTTTATAAATCATTCAATATATTACAGAGGCAAAAGCATTTCTGGTAATGTGTGACAGATATTTGAGAATTTGAGGGTAATCTGCTAACGTTACAATAATTTTACAAAACTCCTTGATTCATTTATATACATTATTAAAATATAAAGTAAGGAAATGATTGTTTTGATTCATTTAATTCATAAAATTAATATCTTTTGAATGAAAATATAAATTTAATTGGAATTTAACTCAAAACAATAATTTGTTGATAAATTTTATCACCAAACATGATGGTTTCTTTTAATTTATAACTTAGATGTATTGATTCTAGTTTTTTTTTTTTTTTTTTTTTTTTTAATATAACATTACAAACCCCAATGTTAAAGTACCTTTCATATTTTTGTTTGTTTAACCAGGTGGAAATAATTTCAGAAGTATAAATACTTTTATATCACTTTTTATTTAAACATAACAACCTATATATATAATATATATACAAATTTGATATGATGTGTCCAAACAGTCAGATACCAGTATATAATTAATGTTTTTTGCATAAAAGAAAGACTGAAATTTATAATTAACCTGAAAAAAAAATGTATTTCTGTGACGCGTCAATATCTTTTAGCAGAAATCAAATATAAGCTTTGATTAGGAAAAATAATAAGATATTTATGCATTTGAACTAGATATAAATAAACACACATCTCTCTCTCTCTCTCTCTCTCTCTCTCTATATATATATATATATATATATATATATATATATATATATATATATATGCCCTCCTTAGACTTCTTGACAACTCCCATCCAGACTCCCACAGGCTTTAAAAACACTGTAATTTTCTTCGTTTAAAAAACTTTATCTGATTATAGAAGGTTAAATGATATTATCACAAGAAGTGGCGATGTCCTGTAGTCAGGTTGCCGTTTATTTCCCTTTGAGTGGGGGATTTTCGGCGCCCCAGACCGCATCCACTGTTGTCGCAAAAGCTGACGTCTGTTTTCGTGATTAGTTAAGAAAGATCAATTAAAGATTTGAAAATCAGCTGTTATAAAATAGTTAAGGTGATTCTAAAATGGCCTTCTCAACAACGCGATTCATTTTTAAACGCAAAAGCATGAAATTGGCAGGCATAACTATTGAAGGTATTTAAAATCGAAATGAGTTTTCCATTTTTTAATAAATAAATTTCTTATCAAGTTATAACCAATTTGTATCACGTGACATACGTTTTTCTCTTTTCTCGTGTTGCCGTGTCGGGAATTCAGTTCAAAACGCCGACTTTGACAGCATTTTCTGAAAGATCTTCTGCCTTTCCCCAAAAAGAGAAAACGTCTTTGATTACATAGTTTCTGAATAAGAACACCTGCCTATTTCATGCGTTTCCTAACAAAAATGAATTCAGAAATGTGTCAGAAAGTATCTCTTTTGGATTTAACAGTCTTAAGTTAAAACTGTCGCTGCTTCCCGAAGTTTTATAATGCTTAGAAAAAAGTTTTATTTTACATGCTATACGAAAATCGTTTATATGATGTAAAAATGACGAATTAAATATATATTGTTTTAATTAGGAGTGATTTTTAACATTCATTGCTTTTCGCACGTAATAATTTAATTATTTTAAAGTTTCTTTATTTTTTTACAATCGGGTGTAAATAAATGTTTCGATTGAAAAGTATTTGTAAATGTAATTACATATTTAGGCTATTTTAAAACGGGTAACAAGGGGAAATAAAATGTTATTTCAAACTATGAATTAAATCTTTATTTAGATAATGAAATTTTGAATGAAAAATTTTAAAAATACTTTAAAAATTTAACAAATTAAAAAAATGTTTGCATATTGTACACCACAATCTAGTCAAGTATGCCTACGAAAGGTTATTAAATTGCTATGCATAGTGTTTGATCTTATAAAAGTTTTTAAATGAGCTATTTTGACCAATTTTAACATTAAATAGCTAATAAAATGATTCTTCGATTTAAAAACTGCTTGCTTCAGCGTATTTATTATACATTTCTCTACAAAACTACATGTTTTCATGTTGTTATATGCAATAATTACTGTATTATAAGCCGAGAAAGTCAAAATGTCACAATAAATTCAATTACGTCAGCGGCATCAGCATTAGTTAAGTACCTTTTTTCAGAATAGTGAGATACAACGAAAATGGGAGATTGATAAAAATATCGTAAAGACCAAAGTAGAAATAAATTTCGAGATGAAAAAATTCAAAATGCTTGCAAAACCCGAGCCGAGAACCAAAACGCCGCTTGCAAACAAAATGTAAACATTGATACATCGTGAACAGTGACGTCATAGCCAATCACGCAGCGTTTTCAAGTCGCGTGGTTTTCTCGTAACTTTAAACCTAATTTAACAATTATTGAACGATTTTTTTACATTTTTGAGAACATTTTTGAAATTTATGAGCCTGGAATTATCAGAAAAATATAAAGTTGGCCGATTACCTCATGTGTGCAAATTCCTCATTTGCTTTTGAATAGACTGAGCCCTTACTAATTGGTAGAGATGAAATAGGAAACCTGTACGACTCAAACCTTTTACACACCTCTTTAATATAGGATTTTTGGTGAATCCGCAAGTTATTTCCATCTTCCTCAAACTCGACCCCAAGTAATTTTCTCGTTTTGCCCTATATTTTCAAATCAAAATGTCTATGCAAAAGTTCCAGAGCTCTATCTATTATCTTCTTATACCTGCCAAAAGAACTATGTCATCCACATATAACAGTAAAATTAAGTCTGAATCCAACACATAGACACAATTACACCATTCCAGTTTCACAAAGCCAATTTTTAAAAGAACGCGATTAATCTCATAGAACCAAACACGACCAGATTGATGTAAACCGTATATTGCCTTATCCAACTTACAAAATAATTTCTCTTTACCTGGCTCAACAAAACCCGGTGGCTGTGACATAAATACATTTTCTGAAAGAGGTGCATATAAATAGGCACATTTAACGTCACATTGGGTGTGTAACCAATTTTTAAGAGATACTAGTAAAGAAAAGAAAAAACGAATGACACTGAAATTTACTACTGGACTAAATGTTTCGTCATATGATTCACCTTTTATTTGTTTAAATCCCTGTGCCACCAAACGAGATTTAAATCTAACAAACACCTGAATCATCCTTCTTTACCGTATACACCCATCTACAGCCTACAGGATTTACATCTGGTGGTAGTTCGGCCAAATGCCATACGCCTCTTTCTTTCATGGTATCAATTTCCTCTTTCATAGCTTTCCTCCGTTCCTCACACTGATCTGATTTTACTGCCTGTTTATGTGTCCTGGGAATTACCAGATCATATAGTCAAGATTGCGATTGACAGATATCAACACTAGGACCACTTACACTAGGATCTGACACCACTCCTTCATATGTATTATTCCCTCTAAAATCAAATAAGTTAGGTTCAAAATTTACATTGTTATCTCTACAGTAATCCATCACTTCTCTTGATGATCTTAAACGTTGAGAGTTATTGTCTATGTCAAAATAATATACATCTGTACGAGAACCAGTTTTTCTTGGGACAATTTTTCTCATCCAGCGAGTGTCTCGCAAAGTAGATTGAGATGTAGAAGGAGAACCATCTCCCAAAGAAGACTCCTGCCTTTCCGCACCAGAAAGTGATTCAAGGGAGTCGTTGGAGCGGTCAGAAATGGGTCTGACTTCCTCAACAACGTCTTCTTCCTCGAAAACACCTCCAGTAGCAGGAACCCACTGCAACTCCTCCTGAATGGTGCCCCGCACTGCTCCATCAATACTCTGCTTAAAACTGGTATTCTCATCGAATGACACATTTATGGTTTCAACAATTTTGTCGCTATCTGGCAACCATATACGATAACCCTTTGTTTTAAAAGCATATCCCACCATGTATCCTTTACAAGCTTTAGAGTCTAATTTTAATCGTTTCTGACGAGGGATACCTACATATGCTACACATCCAAAAGGTTTTAGATGTCTTACCGAGGGCTTTGTACCACCAAAAAGTTCAAATGGTGTTTTCACCTGATTCTTATGGCACAAACGGTTCCACGTGTAATTAAAATGGAGCATAGCTTCTGGCCAAAAACTCAAATCCATACCACTTTCCTTTAACATGGTTCTGGCTCCATCCGCTACTGTTTGATTGTATCGCTCGGCCACGCCGTTTTGTTCCGGGGTAAACGTGTTCGTTAACTCGTGACTAATACCTCTTTCAGCACAGTATTCCTTCAAATTCCAATTCACATACTCCCTGCCATTATCAGACTTTATTGCCTCAACCTGCCTACCCAAAAACCTTTCTGCACGGTTAATATGTTGCCTCAAAATTTCAAAAACCTCTGATTTTTCCCTCATAGGGTACAAGGATACTTTTCGTGAATAGTCATCAATTATTGAAAGAAAATACCGCTCCCCCTGTCTACCACTTATATGGCATGGACCCCAGACATCGGTAAATAATAGCTCTAGTGGAAAGTTAGATCTAGTAAAATTCCTAGACTTAAAAGATGTCCTCCTGTATTTATTTAGTTTACAAACTTCACATTTAAACTCCCCTTCTCTCAAAACAGCTAAACCCCTAGCACCAGTATTTCTACAAGTATGTACTATTAAATAAGGACTAACATGAGCTAAACGTCGATGCCAAACAGTCATATCATCATTTTTACTAACAGATGATGCCTCAACAGTAACTCTTTTGTTACCTCTACCTGGAGTTTTAGGATGAAGGTAATATACCCCATTTTTAAGATTAGCTTTAAATAGAGGTTGTCCGTCGCAAGATATCCTCACTTCACCACCTCCACCAGTAAAATAAGCCCCATTTTTGTCTAAGCGTGGACCAGATATCAAATTACGTCTTAATTTAGGTGAATACATAACATCTTTAAACATCAAGATCCTTTGACCAAATTTAAGTTTTATTGTTCCCCTTCCCACAATAGGAAAAGTTACTCCTTCAATAGCTACTGCCATGTGTTCATCATTAAGAGGAGTATATTCAACAAACAGATCCCTGTCCTTACAGAAATGAGAAGCTGCAGTATCACAGACCCAGTCAGCCTCTCCATCAACCAAATTTGCCTGAGACAAAAAGAAAGATGTATAAGACTTACGTTGGGGACTTCTTACTCTATTGTCTCTAGACTGGTCTCTCATCCTTTCACCAGGTCCACGGGAACTGTTGTATCGATTTCTGTCTCTCTCTGTCGATTTCTGTGGGGATCTAGGCTTACGTCCAAAGAATGCTCGTTCAACATGAGGGCTTTCACTCCTTTTCAATGGCGAAGGATCTCGATACTCAGAATAATCTGCAGATGGTGAGGAATATCTACTTCGATGATTCATAGCTTTCAGGAAACTGCGGCACTGACTTTTGACATGTCCTGGCTTTTTGCAAAAATAGCATGTCACTTTCTTTCTATTTCTTTTCTGGAACTGCAGCGACTGTGCTTCCACATAAATTTTGCCATGATCACGGTCTCTCAAACTAAGTCTCGTCTCTTCAGCGACCAGCGACGTTACAACATCATTAAAAACAAAGTCCTGCTCTTTCCACCTCAGAATGGCTTGTACCATACTATCAAATTTAGTCGGCAAAAATCTTAGTAACTGGAAAGTCACATAGACATCGTCAAAATTTTTGTTAATACTTTTAAGTTGGTTTGCAATTCTCAAGAGTCGGGAGGCATATAAATTAATACTTTCTCCACTGGCAATTTTGCACTCGCACAACTCAGTGAATACTTGCATATGACGACTTCTAGTATCTGGGTAAAAATGGGTACGGAGTTTCTTCCAGGCATCTATTGGATTATCACAATTTTTCTAAAGTTCGGCTCTATATTAAGATAGATAGTGGAAAGTGCCAATTTTTCTCGAATATGAAAATTTCTTACATCTCTTTCAGTAAACTCTTCATCCTTTACTACGACTGGTACCTTTTCAATTTCAGCAACAATTTCCCAGACATTCTTTTCCATCAATAAATACTTCATGTCTGCCTGCCAATTGGCGTAATTACTGGAATTGAACTTTTGTATCTGAGATTGCATCATTGCCATTTTAATTTCTCAAAAAAAAAATCAAGATTTCAAAAAAAAAAAAAAATTCTTTTTTTCACTATTAATTACTGGTCATCATAAAAACTAACGGCCCCCCCTTCTAAAATTCACTAATTTATCACTAAAGGCCGTAGTTAAACACTTCACTGCAATAATATTTAATACCTATGAAGGTAAAAACTGCATGGGTCTTATAAAAATGCCCATAACCTCATTGTTATATGAGACTACTCATATAACTAGTGCAAAAACTAAAGCTCCTATAATATTTATATTATTGCACTATATTAATACATCCTACTACTAAGCAGAGAATAATTTGCAACTGAAAGCGTATGCTGAAATAAAGACCATGTAAAAGTGTAGTTAAAAATGCAGTTGTTTCTATTCATAATTTCTATGAGCAGTGAGTGTAAAAGAAACTAAAATGATGACCAAATAAGTTTAAAAAAAAAACATCAGCTTTTATTAAATCGTTAAGAGAAAAAAAACAGCATTTGTAAAACAAAAATATTCTTGAAACTAAAACATAATTTAGATGATGAAACAAAGAATGATGATGTCAAAAGTTAAAAACAATTACGAATTTTATCACTAAACATATCGCTCCGATGCTCATCTTAAAAGTTTTAAAAGCTCTATAAACATTAAGTATCTCATTAAACTGCAACAATATTCAGATTAAAAACGTGCTGATAAACAAGCTCAAAAAGAAATACTTCATCAACTATCAATCCATTCATCATTGCCTTCCAGTATAATCCAGAGCTCTTCCAAAGACAAACACCGTTCAAAACAACCACAGACGTTTCATATTTCCAAAACAACATATCAGCCACACATCAAATACCGCGACTGATACTATATATACACATCGTCTCAGCCGGCACACGCCGTGAATGAAAAACGTAAACAGGAACCGCTCCCAGCTCCAACCAATCACGGTACAAGGTCATCGCCAACGCATGTGTGGAAACCAAAAGTACGTTTGTGGATTAACAGCGCCATCTCTCAGCAAACACCGCTACTGTCCATTTGATTACAGTTCGTCGACGTGTTCGGCAGGAAAACATCGTGACCCGATTTCAAAGCATGTGAAAAACACAACGTTAATGTCATATGGATAAACGAAACAATATGAAAAGCTGCAAAGCAAAAAGGTAAGTTCAAGATATAAAATAACTGTAAATAAATATTATGTAATATATAAACCAATTATTTATAAGTGATATGAAAAGAAACTGAGGGAATTGCTAACACTACTTTATCAAAAAAAATATAGTTAACTACTATGTATCGACTACGACTATGAAGTGGTCACTACTTAGCGCTACTTTCAGATTTTGTCAAAAGAATCAATTTACGTTCAAAATTAATCACACAAGATTTCGAATGTATTTACTATACGCAGAGACGGATCTAGGCTAAATTTTAGCAGGAGCAAGCTTGTAGATTTGCGCCCCCCCCCCCCCTTCTCCCAAGAATATCAGAATACAATCTGCGTAAACAATTGCTTAAGGAAGTAATATTAATACTCAATACTCAAAATCTGTATTTTTACTATGCTCTTTTTTCTATATAAAAAGTACAATATTACACAATACAAAAATTACAGAAAATATACCTGTTTTAACATCTACAATACCTGTTAAAGATTTACTTTGCGAGCTTTCTTTGATGCAAAAATTTTTATTATGTCGTCATAAGGTAATTTGCAAGCTATCTCATTTTCTAAATTTACTATATATAAATTGGATAATCGTTGTTCTTTTGTTAAATTTCTTAGATATATTTTAATCATTTTTAATTTACTGAAACTTCTTTCATTAGAAGCGACGGATAAGGAAAGGGTATGTTTACAAACAAACAGTTCCATCAACCAATCTACCACTAAATTTTGTTGTAGCTATCATTGCAGGAATCGTCATGGCGACGTAGCACAGTGTGGTATTTAGTCCCAAAACATGGCCAAAAATGATTTTTTTAAAAATCGGTTTCCTACCCTGTATATTATTCCTCAAAAAGCTTAATAGTTACTGCATCCAAAGGCGAAACGTGCAATGCGCTAGCATAACGCAGCGCGCCACGCGATCAGTCTGAAGTAGCCGTTGGCTTCCAGTGGTCCTGTGATTTTACAATGCGCTCAGATTTTAGTGTTTTAAAATCTCTTGTTGTTTATTGTCTAAACAATTTAGTGGTTGTTGTTGTGATGGATTATTCTGAACTGGGTATGTACTTTATACACACTACATTTACTTAATGAATATCCTGCAGTTTTTTGTCTATATGGTCGACAACTTAGATATAGTTCATAGTGGCATAAATAATTATTTATAATATTTAGAAAGGATTTTGTTACATTTTTAAACATATTTAAGCGATGAAAACTATTGTGTAATATGCAGTACTTAGTATACAAGGCAATTATAAAAAAATCAGCCGCCCGGAACCGCCCCCCTATTTTTAACGAATTTTTTTGTTGGTTCCTACAATTTTTTATATAAATTACTGCTATTTATTTTTTTATTTATTTTGGTAACAGGGCCTTCTGAATTGAGATCTATGACTCGAAATGAGTTGTATACCATCATACAATGCTCAAATGAGTCAACATTTGATGGAAATCATCAATTTATGCAGCAAGAATTATTGAGAAATTATTCTGAAGGTGATCCAAGGATAGCTGAGATGAAGCAAAAGCTCTCCGTTATTAAAAATCAGTTCAAACAAAAATGGGTAGCTACTCATAAAAACAAGGACAATATTTGAAGAAAACAATACTAATACAAAATTAATACAGAAGAATTTGAAAAATATTGCTAAGAGACGGCTGAACTGTATGTGTCGCTATATAGTTTTTATCCCATGTCCCCTACAATGCACAAGGTACTTCGTCATGGAGCAGACTTTATAAAAAAGGCTATTCTGCCAATAGGCCAACTACCTGAAGAGGTTGCAGAAGCTCGCAATAAACATATTAGGCCATTTAAATTAAACTACAAAAGAAATTTTTCGCGAGTGGCCTGTATATTGATGTCCTGAATAGGCTTCTTTTAACTTCCAGGGGTCGATCCAGGAAAATTTTGGGGCCTATTTAGGGTCCCTTCACAAAAATAAATTTGGTAAAATGGGCCCCTTCACAAAAATCAATTTGATAAAATGTACCCCTTCACAAAATTTTATTCCATAAAACTTGCTATTTATTATTTATTTATTATTTTGTGATGTTTTAAAATGTGTAATTTGTAAACAAACAAGTTCAACAGAGAGGAAAACTTCAGCAAAATGTTTAAAAAAGTTTTTGTTTATAAATGCTTGGTTCGAATTTGATTAACTGGATTTCAACTTTCGTTACAAAATGTTATTTTTCACAAAAATAACCTTTACTTTTCACAAAATGGGCCCCATGAAAAAAAACCTGCATCGACCCCTGACTTCTGACCCAATAATAACTGGCATGAAATCTAACAAAGACTAGAAAAGAAAGCCCTTATCTTCTGAAGTTTTACATCTGTTATCAGAAAGTGATATTACAAATGTTAATATTCTTAAAGACAGTAATAGTGATGAAACTGATGAATAAATGCTTTCATTTATAAATAAGACTTTATTTTACCGTTTTCACTCTACAATTCAAATAAAAAAGAAAACTGCTCAGTTAAACTGAGGACATTGAGATCACAGGCTTTTCACACTAATTGTATATTATACTCTTGACTTTCGAAAAATAAGGAAATTGACTATATATTAAGGAGGATCATCACCCCATTCCCCCCTTTATATTTAACCAATGAACTCCAAAACTAACCAGAGAAATGCTTTATTACAATGAATATATATATATACAAAATTGGAAGAAAATCGGATAATTCTGCATGAAAAACTCATTTATCTAAATTAAGGTGGAGTTAGCCCCCCCCCTTTATACTTAACCAATGAACCTTCAAAGCTAATCAGAGAAGCGCCTTATCACAATGGACCTATAAACAAAATTTGAAGCAAAACGGTTATTTCTATCAAGAGTTATCGCGTTACGTACATACATACGTACGTACATACATGCGTACGTACATACAGAACCGGCGGGCACATTAGCTCTCAGGCTTTGATAGCCTGTGAGCTAATAAAAACGTAGATGTGTAGCTTTTAGAAGTATAAAATAATTTTGGCCAGGTTTTGGGACTAAATACCACACTGTGCGTAGACCAAAGATATTATAGACCAGTTTAAAGTAGACCAATCAAATTTCCCCATTTCATGTGTACAGTAGGAGTCATAAAGAACAAACAGGTTTTTCTTGCTAACCAACCGTAATTGGACCAACAGTGATGTCAGCTGCCCTATTGCCCTTTCCTTATACAGGTAGTTTTAGGAATATTTTTTGACAAGTAGTTAGATTTGGATAAGCATCCTGAAGTCCATATAAATTTATCATTCTTAGCAGTTCAATAGCCGAACTTGACTTCATTTTTTGGTCTAACTCTGATGCATGATATTTGAAGCTTTCGACTTCCAGAAGAAGTTCCTCTTTATCTATATCGTTTTTATACATTTATGCAAACTGCTCAGTTTGCGCTTGTAATTCTTCTTTTGACATTTTTAGGAAATGCCTTCCATGAAGAACACTAAACATGCCATTGAGATTTTGAATAGCTTCAAATCTGTTTCTTAATTCAGTTAGGATTCTGAACGATCTTTAGTTTGAATTTCTCCTCATCAGAAATAGCACTACTTTCATCTTCACAAAGTTCATCAAAAAACCTATTCTTTTTTGTCTACCTCGTTTCTCTAAATTTTGCCTCAATACCAATATCTGTGGCAATGCCATTTGCATCCTGTATTGCACTAGTAAGTTGCAATACTTGCCCTTTCTGAATCTAACATTTTAATGAGACCATTTAAGTGTTTTACAGACCTGTCAATCGTCATGTCTTCCCTTTGAAAAAGTTTGTTCACTATATCGAGTTGAGTCAGCACTTTATGCAAGGAGCATGTCATCACTATGAATTCAAAGTTGGTAATATTAAAGAATAATAAAGAAGCTTCTGTTTTTGTTTCAGGAGTTGCTAATGGGTCAGTTTGTAATTCCTTTAGAACATTTATGATCTTTCCAATATATTTATAAATTGCTGTTGCAGCTTCACGTTTTGATGACCACCGAGTAGTACTTTGTAATTTTAATGAAAGAGGAATATGTTTTCTTAGAATGTCCCATCTACTAGTTGAGACACTAAAATATTTGTAAAGGCAATTTAAGATACCAAAAAAAGTCTCAGCTTCTGGTAAAATTTTATCGTATATGTTTTTATAAGATTTATAGTAAATTGTATATTAAATCTTTATATCGGAACATGGTTAATAGTGAGTGAACCTAGGAAACATATCTAAGCTGATAATGCTACAATAAAAAGCCGAGGCTTCTATTTTTTTTCATAGAAAATCGCCGGTCAATTCAATATTTTTATGAGAGATAGCTGTAGAATTTCTTAATATTTTTAAAAGAATATATTTATAAAATAAATATCTCTTCTTGACTCAAAAATAATACCATAAAATCATATTAGAACAATGGACATTTCAACTTTTAATAAAACTTTCTTTAAAGTGATTTATCTCAAAATACAGTTTTTCAGAATTGTGCAGAAGATATCTTAAGAATTTCTCGATATTTTTGCATATTTTAAAGCATTATTATATTCCTATCTTTAGACTATATTTAAATATGCTTAGTGTTTAACCTATAAAAAATATTGCATTACTTTTCATTTACTTTTGCATTGATAAAAAAAAATCCTGCTTTACTTTCAACTTTATTTTTTAAATATAAATTTTGCTAAAGTAAATACATACATAGGTTCGGTGTTACGATAAAAATAACATCTATAAATCGGTGAAGATTGCATGTAAAAATACATTTTGCACGCAATTAAAAAAAAGCACACTTTTATCATTTTGAAGCATACAATTTTAAAATATTCTTTTATGCATTGCTTACAAATGAATTGTGTTTTGCCTTAAGTAATGTAATTACAGGAATTTTTTCATTCAAATCATTTCAAACTAAGCAGGAAATGTTGTTGCTTTATTCACATGTTTCTAGAAAAATTGAATTTTTTTAACATTGAAGAGAAGTATGCCTCTTTAAGGATAGGATTGAAAATTCATTTAATATTTTAATATTATTATAATATGATATTAATCATGATTTTTTTTTTCTACAACTTTTTTTTTTCTTTTCCAAAAACTAAATCCATTTATTAAAAGCTGGTTTTTAAATTCGTTGACTATATTACTTACAACCATGTAAAAAAATGACAAAAAATGAAATAAAAGAGGAGTATCATTTTAAAATATGTATTTGAAATTGACTGTTTAACCCTTAATTGCATGATTTTTTCTTTTACAATTGTGTTTTTTTATGCATATATTAAATATTAGACACCAGAAATTTTAAGATAGATTTTTAACTTTGTTCAGCAACATAGTTCATGGGAAATTTACTGGATTAATATTTCTATATAAATATAGTGGTGGCGAAGAAGTTGATTTATTTATTAAAAGTTAAGTAAAAAGTGATGGAAATTTACATCACTATGCAATTAAGGGTTAAAAAAATTCTAGAAATTGCAGTTTATTTTTCTTACATTATTATTATTATTTTTATTTTTTTACATTACTGGCTTTTAAACATTTCAACTCATTCATCGCTTTTAATTAAAAATACTTTTTGCATTTTTTTTTTAATGAACGAGGACTATGTAAAGTGAGCCTTTTGGAACTCAAGTCACTTGGATTTGTCTATCTCTGTATACGGGCGCTTCTTTTTTCATTTTATATGTTACAAAATTTCTCAAAAATATACGCAATATTTTTATTTATACAAACAATGTACTACAAATATAAATACATCAGTTAGAAACAGTAACTTTATCTATGTATAACAATGGTGGATTCAAAAGAACGGTGATGTGGCGATCGCCCTGCTCTTGGGCGCTGATAAAAGGTCTCCAAGTCAACATGTGCAGGCTTCTTTTAAAGTCTTAAAACAGAACTATTGGTCATTGATGAGAATCAATACCAAATAAATACATGTCGATGCGTATCAGAGAACTCTTTATAAAATAAGTTAAATGTATGTTTCCCAGGTTCAGGCTAGGTGAGGAGGACTACCCAAGAGCTAAAGTTTAATAAGCCCCCAACCATGTATGCTTTACAAAAATAAATTCCATATGCAAGTTAAATGGTTTTAAATAAAAATTTTATTATAAAATATTTTTATAAAACTTTAGTAAAATTTTCCGTGGTTTCTTTAAATGCTAAAACGGATACTTTGGTCTTTCAAATTTTTACTGCATAAACAATTCTAAAATTTGACTAATACTATAAAAGTTTAAAAATAAATATTTAATATGCAAAAATCTGAAAACACGCACCAAATATTCTGTTACAACTTTCACGGTTATATAACCAATGAAAATTAGTGTGATGACCATGAGTCTGACTGCCAAGAATTTCCTCTTAAATTCAGTTTTTTGTTAGCTATACTTGGTTGCTGAGTAAATGCTCCATTAATAAGTTTCAAAATATTTGTTATTGAGACCTGCATTAGAAATAAAGAAGCAAGCAATTTTTTTAAGCAGGAAACATTTTTTCAAATATTTACAACTTTTTAAAAATTATAGTAGAACTGTTATAAACTTTATTCGTTATTGTACGTAAGAAGATACAGGAGATTTGAAGCGAAAATATAAGCATAGCAAGAAATGTAAACAATCATGACGATCTCGATTAAAAGTAACGTTTAAATTTATTGCTATGTTAGCCTACGCTGTTTAAATTTAATTAATGTACTTTTTTGCTTCAACATTAGTACAAGTGGCGTGACTGTGAAGCACAACTAAAGTTAACATATTTTATTAGATAACCATTTCTAATAAAAGATTTAATTAATTTTTAAAATGTATAGGCCCGATATTTTAGATATCAAAATTTAAAAGGCTTATTAACAACTGATATACATAAATAAAAACATAAAACTGATTCCCATGAATAGAAAACCTTTTTAACTATATAAATAAAATGGTTTTAAAGGGCCAGAACGCGTTGAATTCTCAACAGAGTATAAGTTTCGTTTTCATTTTTTAGACAAAAATGTCTGTTAATTACAAGAATATCTAAATTTAGAAGAAATTAATAAAAAATCTATTTATAATTATTTTCTTACATATCAATTCAGTTATTGCATAGAAAAGGAGATTTTAGAACAGAAATAATACATATAAATTATTATATCGTATAGCACATATTAAAAACAAGTGGGTAAGTGTGATCGAAGATCGCTCAAAGGGTTTCGTTTAATATTCCTTTCAAAACACTTTATCCTTTCTTTAATAAATTCAAATAAATATCATTTAGCAACAACAACAACAGAAAAAGTCATGTTTTTTATAAAGTAAAAATTTACCGGTCTATTTTTTCGTTTTTTCGAATATCTAAACCAGCCGAAAAGCGGGCGAAGCCCGCTATTATATTCTGTCATAATATCCGTCATACGGGCTAAATGCAATATTTAAAAAAATAATTTCAAATTAAACAAATTGTACACCTACAAAATGTTAAAATATGCGAATATTTCCATAATCGGATTTTTATCACGTTTCAATATGTTTCTCAAACTCATATATTTACAAATCCTATTACTCATATTGATACTCGCTTTGTATTATTCCCAAACATTTGAAAAATTCGTTAAACTTCCAATAGGACGTCAGATTTTCTTTTTAATTCTCTAATGACGTGATATTAATCTTCTTTGTGTACATACACATACTCATACTCCTTGTATTATTGAGAAATCTTAGACATTTTCCATTTTAGTACCACTATGAAGTTAATCAATTTTATTTCATATTTATCTTTTTTTCAATGGGTGAAACTTTTTATTTCATTTTCATTTTTCACGTGGAAATCGTCTGATAGAAAATTAATTATTGTAGAAAGAATTTCATTGTGGATTTTAAATTTTTGGCATCTGCTATAACGAAAAATGTTTAAATTTAATAAGAAAAGGCTGTTAGAATTTCGGTTTTTTATCTGTATTTATTAAAATAATACGAATTTTTCAAATTTTAATATTTTGAGCTCTTTACAGCTGGTATTCATGTATATACACATCAACTTTATAAGTTATATAGTTTTTGAGAATCGCTCTGTGACGGACAGACAACGGAGCTGGAGCAATAGGGTTTCGTGAGATGAATGAATCCCTAAAAAACAAGTAACTTTGTTGCTTACCTTCATGAATATCGCTCGGCTTAAGCCATGAGGACATACTAGATGATAGCTGTGAAGCCTCCTCTTCTCTTTTTTTAGCTTTCTGTCTGTAATAATCACCCGGATGTATTTTAGAGATAACCAAAATAAAATACTGCACACGCTGTAAAACAACATAGAATGGTGCCGGAAAAGAGATGACGCAAAATCTTTGAATTTTAAATAAATAACAATTTCTTAAAAATACTGATGGCAATGTGATATTTTATATAATATAATACAAATTAATTTATTTTTTATTTCTGATCCTTATGCAACGAAAGTAAACTGACGTTGAACAAAATAAAATTGAATATATTTTCATGAGAATTTTTAATTTTCCTTTATTTTTAAATCTTTTATGATTCCTCATTTTTGCACCCCTCCAAGTCTTGCACTGCCCCGGCTACCCCCCCCCCTCCCCCCTTAGATCCATCACTGACTATACAGCCTTTTTTACGAGTGCATCTAACAATTCTATTAAAATAAGAAATTGCTGAAAAGGATTTTTACTGAGTTACGTGTTTTTTTAATTTCTTATTTAGATATCTCATTTGGTTCTAGCTAAAAATGAAGTTTTTAATATTCTGTTGGTGTTGGAAAGTGTTTCATAATCTATTCCTGATGCATGATTTTTCGTTATTGTTTAAAATCAAGAATAAATTTATTTAGGCTTATCAAACTGTAATTTTATGTATTTAAACGAAATGCTATTCAAATCAATAGAAATTAAATGTTATTATGGTGCTAAATTGACATAATTTTAAACTTATTTTCCAAATCGTCAGCATTATATATTTTTTTTACTGTATATTAGAAAATGCATTATTTTTTATCGTTTTGTTGCTGTAATAAAACATCAGCAGAACCTTTAATTTCAGAAAAAAAAAACTGAATTCATTATGTATGCTTAGATGCCAACATTTCGGTATTTTTCTGGAATCTGAACCAAGCTAAGTATATTTTGAATGGTTGATGTAATATTTAAAATCCTACTTATGTAGAATAATAATAATAAAAAAAATCTGGAGTGGCTTCACTTGACTTTCCGAACACTTTACAGAATACTAAGCATTCAAATAAATACTAATATACAAATAAATAAACGCTTAGATCCTAATTTTGCTAAGTTGAAATGTTTTTGCGCTTGAAAATGCCCTGATATTCTATAGAAAACGCCATTTTTATTCTTAAAGCTCAAACTTTTTTCTAAAATTATTATGTAATTTTCAGCGAATTTTTGAATAATTTCTATTTAAATGAATAATTTATTAAGCTGATCACTGCAGTCCTAACTGCGAGTAGGCAGCTAGTAATTAATGTTTCCATGTAATCAACTATTTTCCCCCCTTTGAAAAAGAGATTGAAAAAATGTTGTGTTCTGAATGGATATTTTTAGTTTTGATTGTATTTTAAAAGCAATTTATTTTTTATTTCAGAGATTTGCAGTTCTCCTGTCGTCAGTCAACCTATTCGCAGCATTTTTTTTTAAATACCAGCTTACTGTATTTTTCTTGTGAGATATATCGTACTATCCAGACGTTTTACACATAATGTCATGCATCGGAGTCACTGGTGAACTTCTTGGTGAATCAAAATTTGAGTGGAAAATAGCCAATTATTTTTCTTTATCCGCAAAAAAAGGATCATCGTTCCGCATAGAAAGGATCATTAGCCCATCTTTTGTTTTCGCCAACACCTCTTTGCATTTATGCCTCTATCCAGCTGGCAATGTAGTAGCTAAATCTGGATTCCTATCTGTGTTCTTGGTAAAGGAAAGTGGGCATTCATTCCATGTAAACATGGCTTTACACATTAAGAAAGCTGATGGCACAATGATTGGAGGTGGAAGTGATGATCGTTACGTTGAGTCTACTTCGGGTTATAGAGACTTTTATGAGAAATCTGGTTTAGAGCAAAATAAATCTGAATTGGTGCCGTCAAACATTCTCACTATTGTTTGCATTTTGAAGCTTAAAGAAGAAGAAAAGCAAGACACCATAAAAACTGAAACAATGGAAGAATTGCAGGGGAAGCAAACACACAAAATATTGGATCATAAAAGACTTGCAGGTAATGTTTAATCAATTCTTTATGCTCATGTGACTCCTTAAAACATACCTAAATTTAAAACATTTTATATATTACACGCGATGCTCTATGCGTGGAACTAGAAAATGGACACACAGCTTTCTTTTGAGTATTATCCTTGTTATTTTAAATGTCAGTTATGGAAAAATTAAAGTAAGCGCAATTTGCTGATACCGCCACAAATAAAAACTAGTCGTTGGGGGCCACCGTAATACCTACCCATCATGCATATGCATAATATAAAATATGAAAATAAAACACGTGTAAACTATTTATAAAATGCATTGCAATTCGAATAAAATCGTGGCTTGATGACGTCATAAACTTTAAATGCTCTATTACTGAATTGCGTAAAAGAAATATCCTTATAACTCCAAAATTGATAATCGTATTGACTAACGATTTACTGCTTCGGATTAAGTGTCTCATTTCCAATTAAAATGTCTTTGAATTGAAATTTGAATGAAATAAGGGGTCATGAGAAACCGAATAGTGTGCGGAAAATAGGATTACAAATATCTCGGCAATTCATTATCTGATCCACTTCATTCTTTATGGAAAATTTATGTTTTTTTACTGTGTTTTATATTCACTCCTTAAAATAAACTATTTCGAAAATTTTAATATACCTTTTATCAGAACGAATATTTCGAGAGTCCGAAAAAAATAGTTGCAGATAGTCGAGGTTACTGAAATTCAGCAGGCTTCTCATTATTACATACTAAGTATGTACATACCAAATTTCAAGTCTCTATCTCAATTTGTTCGGGAGATAGAGCGTTTACAGAAACACACACAGACAGACGGACAGCATTTTTTTTTTCTAAAAATATGTTTTTCGGAATCTTCTGTGTCTAAAACCTATAAATCTTTTGAATAATTTCTATTTAAATGAATAATTTATTAAGCTGATTGCCGCAGTTCTAGCTGCAAGTAGGCGGCTAGTAATTAATGTTTCCATGTAATCAACTATTTTTCCTCCGTTGAAAAGGAGATTTGTGTTCTGAATGGAAATTTTTAATTTTGATTGTTTTTTTTAAAGCAATTTCTTTTTATTTCAGAGATTTACAGTTCTCTTGTATTTATCTGGGTGTTCTTCAGTTATTTTTTTTCGATTTTTAAAACGATCACAAGATTTACTCTATATTACTCTATACTACGTATGATGGGTAAAAGAGACATGCGTCGCAGGCGTCCCGGTGCGGGACCCACCGCACACAATCGACCACCGTTCCCAGGTCCTGAGAGACCTTTATTGTGCCAGTAGCTTTGTCTCGCTACGGCGCTACGGCCGGCCAGAGAGCCGCACCTCACTGCGGACCCTCTAACCTAGTACCCACGGTTCGATGACATAGGTCGCTAGGACAGTAACCCCACTCTGGGGAAACTCCCCACAGGACGAACCCGTGGCAAATTGACGAAGGCCACCCGCCGACCCCGTCGCCGAAACCCCACTTGGGGAAACGGTTCCCAGGTCGTCGTGCTGCCGCGACAACTTTTGCTTTCCCACAGAGGTTGAACGTTGACATGCTATGTAAGCAAGCAACTAGCCTCTTCCTCCGTGAGGTACGTATGATGGGTAAGTAAAAGGAAAGCGAAAGTAGTATTAAACGATTGAGAATAATTTCTATTTTTAGTATTTAATAATTTTCTGTAGAGGTTTATCTCCATACTGAAATGAACGCAAACTTTTTTATTTCCACGCTGTAAAAAAAGACAGATGTTTCTAAATATGGGAAAATATAATATAATCGCAAACGAAAATATACAAAACCTCTTCCGATACCGATAATTACAAACGATTTCGAAAAGCGTTCGTTATCTTTAGAAACGTCAGAAACCAAAAATTTTTTCGGGATTTAAAGAAGCATTGATAAAAATAGTTTCTTTTGCTGCTACTGATTTTAGGAGTACTTTTTATAATATATAATCAGCTTTCTCAGCCCAGAATAAAGGTTTTTTTTTATGTTATCAATTCTCAAGTAATGATTTTCATGTTCAACAGACATGTTTCATAGACGAACACGATAAGTTAACAGCATTAACAGTAACATTACAATTAATATTATTTTGTTATTCTTGCATGTATAAATTCCGTTGCATAAATGAAAATGTTTAACCGAAAATTGATAGCAGTTTGTTTGAGAAAATTTATTAATACACTATAAAAACTACTCTGAAACGTTTCTGAAAATTAGTGGCAGTAAAATAAACTAACAAGGAGACGGCAAGGGTGTAGGGTATCCAAATCAAAGTAAGGTTTTGTGTGTAACTAGTACTCAGAAGAGAACTCGGATGATCAAATCGTAGCGTGCACTACTCAGTAATTAATGAGGAAAAAAAATTAAGTTGAAAAAAAAAATGTATTTTATTACTATATGATAATTTGTTATGATTAATTCGCTTAGTGCACTTTTGAACGTTATAGAAGGACAAATTTAATGATTAATTACTTTTTAATAATCAAAATTTATAAAACAAAGAAATTAAAAAAGGACATGTATGAAATACAGAGTTATTACCATTTATTTTTCGTAAAAAAATACATTAAATATAATGAAAATACGATATAATGTTTATAGCATTAGAAATTAGTGATTTAATCCTTCACTCTTTGCAATACAAGAACCTGGATGATAGTTATCATAAAAACAAGAAAAACACCGACTGTGTCAACAACTATCACAACAAATAAATGCAGCTTTTTTACAAGAGCAAGGTGTTTTTAGAATTTCTTCGGGAAAACAGACTTCATTTACATTCATGAATATTTCTCGATGTTCAGATAGTTTTGACGCATACCAGGCATAATTTATCATTTTCGAAAAAATTGTAGAAGCGAGCTGATGATGAACGATTGATTTGAATTTTAACAGAATCCTCACCAGAACTTGTTTCCCGATTTTCTTCAATCAATTGCGAACAATTTTGTATTTTTTTAATCAAATTTGTAACTTGTCTGTAAAAGTAAACATCACAATATTGTACTAGCGGGGTACATTTTGAAGGTATTATTTTGACTGTACACGTAGGCATTTTCTCGTCATCTTGAAAAATTTCATCATACATCTCGACATTAGTTTGTCCTCCCAACGAATCGACGAGAAAAAGACATTTTTCTTTGCCCACGTAAGATGTTATGCATTTCGTGAGAAAAGTAGAATATAAAGATGTAGTGAGTTTTCCGGATTTTGAGGATGTGACGACAACATTTTTATATTTCTTCATATATTCATCAACCTGCTTCTGACCCCTGGGTCGAAATGTACCAGTTACTTCTTGCAAACAAACAAATACCTGAGGCAATACATACCTAGACAAGGTAATACTGTATTGTACAGTATATGAATGTGTAACCTTGTTCTTTAGACAAATACTGTTTTACTTCCCACCACTGATAAAGTTCTGTTGAAAGTAGATTGATATCGGCATCCTAAAAAATAAGATGAAAAATATCATTGCTTGTATTTACAATCAATTAAAATAGAAAATTAAATGAATAAAAAAAACACTAGATTGAACTCGTCAAAACTTGACGCAAAAAAATACTATAACAATATCAGTAAAATAAGCTTCTTTATTATTTATGAAGGAACGCGTATAAAACAGTCTTTCAAATATTTTTTTTCTTTCCCCAGTCAAATACAATACTATTTCCGATGCAAACTACAAACAATTCGTAAATAACTGTGTAATGCAAATCAGTTTGACATTACCACCATATTCCCCACGGCAAGGAAAAAAATTCATGGACCTATGAAGTATATACAAATAGTATATTCCTACGTTCATATCATATTCAGTAAATAACAGAACATAGTAAATAAAGCACACATCTCCCCCCCCCTGTGATAATGCAACCGAATGAGCTCCTATGCGCATGTGCATTGCATCTGCCCAAAAGCACCGTCGAAATTCAACGTTAAAAAAGTTTTAAAATGATTAAATTAAAAGTTTTAAAATGTCCTCTTTAATCATTGTTCGTTTCATATCTTCTAAAACGCATCCATTGTTTTAAGCTAATCAATTTTTATGCAAAGATTAAGAAGTTTTTTACAGTAATAAATCTATCTGCAGATGAGGGAGATTTTTAATGTTTTCAAGTGTAATTTATTTGTATGGTTTCTTCGGTTCCTTGACATAATCAGGATGATTATCCCTTTTCCATCACAGTCGGGGATATTTTTCCTCTTATACAGTTGGCAAATGTAAAAAAAAAAAAAAAAAAAGTGCAATTCCTAGCATATCCTGATATCTGATGGAACATATTCATCAACGAATTCAACATATCAATTTTATGTTCAACATAAACTAAAAATAGTCTTTTTTTTCTGACAGATTTTTGTTTAGCGTCAAAATGTTCTAGTATCTTATGGATAATCTGATCTTATGATTTATCACTTTTTTTTTTTTTAATTATTATTCACTTTTTATGATGGTTAGGGAAATCTATTTTCAATTGTGGCAACTTTCCCAGGGGCTATTTTACATTATTGAAGTAAACTGGTGGTCATTGATAAGGTAGAATTGAAAAACTTTTCATGCTTGATAATTATTTAAAAAGTCGTTAAATTAATCGGCAGTTTTCAAATAAATTTCAATCGAAAGCTAATTTTTTTTCTAATTGATGATGTAAGAATTGAAATTGTAAAATGTAGTAAAAAATAGAAATTTGTAGTATTTCGAAGTGATGTAAGCGCGATGAAAGCTAAAGCGATAGCGCCTTTGTTGTCACAACTGTTGTACATTTCTAAAAATTGCCACTGTATTTTGGCTGGTGTCCAAAAGTGAAAAAACATTTTTTGACATCGAAAGAGAAATTCACAGTGAAAGAAATAGGACTTTGCGCTAATAAGGAACTGTTAAATGAACTTATAATAAATCTACCAAAATAATTCCTATGAAATATTAGTCTTACATTGTTTATTCTAGCAAAAAATACAGTCATTATTTCAAGATTTTTTTCTACCATAACACTATTTTTAATAACTTTAAATTTCCTGAAATCCTTTACTTTTGTGATTTTTTTTATTAAAAAAGGAAATCTTCTGTCCTATAATTTAAAAAAAAAAGCAATTGGTAACATGTAATCAAGGTATGCAATCAAGATGAAGAAATCAATGACGGCTCCAATTCTAATCTTTATATTTATGAATGCAAAAATCAGTAAAATTATGTCATGTTAACACAATCATATACAGTTTTCTCTTTAGTTTTATCAATGTTAAAATGCACTTCAAGCTAAGCATAACGTCATTTTCACCGGCGCAAACTTTTCACACGTACTTCATATATCTTACATTAATGCTTAAACACCATGCACACAAATATAAATATATTTTGTATTTAATTGTAATGAAAAAATGGCATCAACAAAGTTATAATGCATAATGATAAAATAAACCTAATGGACAATATTCCCGTGACGTCACAATAAATATGAATTTTTATTCGCTTATAAAACACGCGGATAAGTATTTTTACCGAAATTTAACTTGCAAATTAACAAATTCGGCCTTAAAACCGCGTGCTTTTAATATTTATTATTTCTCTTTTATTCAACCACAGAGTTTAGAACATAAACTCTGTGCTTCGGAACAGTAGGCGTTATCCGATTACGACGTCATTAGCAGACGTAAAAGTTTAATTGAAAATTACGGTTAATTAAATATTCGAACAAACGAATGCACGATAACAAATCTGTGTCCAAATATCTTTCATTTAAAAAAAGAATGATGTAATTTGATGCAGTAGTTTGTTCTCACGGATTGTCGAAAGAAATCGCTTAGCGTTTTAAATATATAGATTTTTACCGAAATTTAACTTGCAAATTAACAAATTCGGCCTTAAAACCGCGTGCTTTTAATATTTATTATTTCTCTTTTATTCAACCGCAGAGTTTAGAAAATAAACTCTGTGCTTCGGAACAGAAGGCGTTATCCGATTGTGACGTCATTAGCAGACGTAAAAGTTTAATTGAAAATTACGGTTAATTAAATTTTCGAACAAACGAATACACGATAACAAATCTGTGTCCAAATATCTTTCATTTAAAAAAGAATGATGTAATTTGATGCAGTAGTTTGTTCTCACGGATTGTCGAAAGAAATCGCTTAGCGTTTTAAATATATAGATTTTTACCGAAATTTAACTTGCAAATTAACAAATTCGGCCTTAAAACCGCGTGCTTTTAATATTTATTATTTCTCTTTTATTCAACCGCAGAGTTTAGAAAATAAACTCTGTGCTTCGGAACAGAAGGCGTTATCCGATTGTGACGTCATTAGCAGACGTAAAAGTTTAATTGAAAATTACGGTTAATTAAATTTTCGAACAAACGAATGCACGATAACAAATCTGTGTCCAAATATCTTTCATTTAAAAAAGAATGATGTAATTTGATGCAGTAGTTTGTTCTCACGGATTGTCGAAAGAAATCGCTTAGCGTTTTAAATATATAGATTTTTACCGAAATTTAACTTGCAAATTAACAAATTCGGCCTTAAAACCGCGTGCTTTTAATATTTATTATTTCTCTTTTATTCAACCACAGAGTTTAGAAAATAAACTCTGTGCTTCGGAACAGTAGGCGTTATCCGATTGTGACGTCATTAGCAGACATAAAAGTTTAATTGAAAATTACGGTTAATTAAATTTTCGAACAAACGAATGCACGATAACAAATATGTGTCCAAATATCTTTCATTTAAAAAAAAGAATGATGTAATTTGATGCAGTAGTTTGTTCTCACGGATTGTCGAAAGAAATCGCTTAGCGTTTTAAATATATAGATTTTGAAATGTTTTTCTAAACAAATGTTTAATAAATGTATGTGTATAATCTTTAAATTATTACACATACCTGTTTGATCTGTATTTGTTACATAGTCAGCGTTGAATTTTTTTTTATCAAGAGCAAAGTTTGTACACGGAAGGTTTCTGCTGAAGCTAACGTCTCTTCAATGGACACACTTTGAGCGCGTCCAGTAGACCTAACCAAAGTGACCAATGTGACCGGTTACTTACCGGGGCGTTAAGTGACCGGTTTTTAACCGGTCGACAGACTGCTACTGAACGAAAATGGTATTATTTACTTGTAGCGCCATCTGTATTACATCGTTATCGTAATTACGTCTGTATCACATCATCGTAAATTTTCAAGTAACCGATCACGTGACCCAACTAACCAAGATTTTTCTTCGGTTAGTTCGGTCCCTTACCGGTCACTACGGTTACTTCCTCTGAACGACGCTGGTTGCGTATCGGTTAGCAGCACTGAACGCTTTGGTAACTAACCAACCTTACCGCTGACAGTACTGGATGCGCTCTTTCTTTTCTGGATACATATTTGGTAATTTTACGTTGACGAATTCCATGTTTATGCTTAAAATTTGTCACCCAACGTTCTGAGGCTTTGAAATCAAAATTTTCAAATTGTGCAGCAGCAGCCAATGCCCATTGTTGTAAGTTTCTCGTTGTGACTTGTTTGTAGTTTTGTCTGTCTTCAACGAAACGATCATAAGTCCATGAGTCAATTATAGTATATTTATCAAAGATAGTTCCTTCATTTTTAACATCCTCCTTCCACTTCGAAAGATACTCTTTTCTTTTTTTTTAAACGGCTGCAGCCTTTTTTTGTAGAGTTGACAAGCTCCATGTAGGATGTGCCTCAGCAATATTAATGACTTTTGTTTTATAATCCAATGAAATGTAGTCATTAGGTTTACTTTTTTTATACTCGGGTTCGTATTGTTCTGGTGACAAATCATCATGTACTATCTCAAAATTCACTTTTTCACATTCTTCATTAATATGTATTAATTCTTCATCTTGGATAAATTCCTTTCATTTAATATTTACAATGTCTTATCATATAGTTCTTCGCCAATTAACATTGTATCTTCAAGTATAACAGGTGAAGAGTTTGATGTATAATTAAATTATTTTCGGTGGAATGCCTTCATAATATACTACTGCATTTTTCAGTAACAATTTCGACTTATCACTGCCCACAGATGGTTCAGAGATAGGATCTCTACTTAAAGAGGAGCCAGGCAGTTCTACGCTGGTCGCCATTTTGCTAAAAATAATAATAATTTGATATATTATATATCGCACAAATATCAAAACACATCCGTTTAGAGCAAACACACACACAAAAAAAAAGTGTTTTTTTTTTTTTCTCAATAACTACTAAATATTGCGCGCTACGGCTTGGTCATACAAGTTCTCTTACTCAGTACTGATTACACACATAATCTTACATTGATTTGAATACCCCACACCCTTGCCGTCTCCTTGTAATTTTAAAAGTTAAATTCAATAAATTTAAAGCATAGGGTGGGCCGGGGCGTTTACTACATAGGACGGCTCCAGCGGCTTCGAGATCATTATATCTCTAAGTATTAATGTTGACAAAATTAGGATATTTGTGATTTACATTTATTTATATCATTGCTTGATGGGAAAAATAATCTGCATCATGCGTCTTTATTATTTAATGGTAAATACATTTCAAATAGTGGTAATTCATTTTGCCTTTTATTTCTTAAAATTTTACTATGTTACACTATTTTTCCTTTCTCGAAAAAAAAAAAGCCTTTTCTGCATCTATGAAGTAATCAACAATTTATTCAATTCGCATTTAAAAACATTCTCTTTTTCTTCGCTGACTGTTTATTAATGTTTATAAAATAAATGTTATATACAAGACTGATTATGAAATGTAATGATATTACAGCGATTGCTCTTCTGTTTTGTTATTATTATTATTATTGTTACTTTTTGTGATGCATTCACTCAAAGATGTACAAGAGTATCAAAAGTGCCTTCCTGCCTTGTAAAGAGTGAAAGAAAAAAAAAAACACCCTTTCTCTTACAATCCCGCAGCCAAGAGATGGCAAGTTGCAAGCAGTGTATTTTTCTAGATATTAAACTTCCACAAATGACAACACCCAGAACAAAATTTTCAATAGCCTTGTTTTGTGTGAAAGGTAACGATATCACAAGAATTAGTGAAAGTAGTCATAATCCTCGTAAAAACAGCGCTGAAGAAGGTGTTTTATTCTTCTGAGTTTAGTTGAAATTCTATCGAATTACTGTGCATTTCCAGCACTTTTTGTGATATCATATTTTGCAGGAAACAAGGTAAGTCTATTGAAAGTATAGCATTAAACTGTGCCATTTCATGACTGCTCAGTGCTATTCTTGTGTGGTGCCTTGAAATTTTAAGTGCTGCTTTTTTTAATGGTTTATTCCCCAGAATAAAAATTAAATATTACAGATTGGCAGAGGAAGAGGTTTTCATGTACCGAAATTTCCAAGACCCGTCCATTATAAAAGCGAAAAGCTCAGCCCGGACCCCTACGAAAGCTTTATAGGCGCACTCGACTCCTTATGAAAGCTAAAAGTTCGAACCAGTCCTGATCCGGCCTGTTTATATTTTCGTAATTTATGGGTTGGCCCAACTAAATTTCTGCAACACATTTAAGTCTATGCCAGCAACGCGCAAGCTAAATATTAGCCATTTTAGTGGCGATGTACTTTTCAAATTTGTCGTTTTCATTTCAATATTTTAAAGTTATTTTTGCATACGATACCTGAGATGGATGTCTGACCGCGTATTTTCGTAGTTTTTCGATTCCGGTTGCAGTTTCTGTTTTATTATTCTTAAGAATTCTTATTTCGTATAGCCTGTTCCTAAAATTAAGCACTTGACTTTGCTAGCTTTGCGTTATTATTGTTGGCTCTTAACCAACATCATCCTACAATTAAAGTTCTTTTAAAAGAAGATTTCTTGTATATTTATGCAAAAAAATTTAGGAACAAAAGATTACGTGTTCACAATGTATGGATTGCGAAAAATTCGTATAGTTTAGAATGAAATAAAAGGATGTTTAAAGAAAATTCTAATTTTAAAGCTCTATAAAGAAAAAAATAATACATTTTAAAAAAAATATTTTTTTTTTTTGTAATATATTAAACCAAATCAAATTCCTAAACATTTTGTTATACAAATGTACAATATCATTATTATTTTTACAAGAAAAATGCTATCTCATCATAGGTTCCAGACAGTTTTCTTTCATTGGAAAAAACATATAAATAAAAAGTTTACATAGGTGCCAACCTCTCATTAATATTCCGTAATATGCGGGTTAATTTGACCCAGGTTTAACACGTTTCGCAGCAGAAATTTTTTTAAGAAATGAAATTAAAATAAATTCCACGTAGAAACCTGAATTTGAATAAAGATTCATCCAATAATTTTTCTGGTTTGATGCGTTGTTAAACTGGGTCAAATTAACACGCATATTACGGAATATTAATGAGAGGTTGGCACCTATGAGTTTAAAAGAAATTATAAATGAAAATAAACAGCGTATTTTTTTTAAAATGTTTTTATGAATTAATAATTTCATAATTATTAAATTGTACGTCCAGAAAACATTTTACAAATTCCAAATAGATATTTTAAATATTTTTTTTCTCTTTTCTGTTGTATATCTTTAAGTATGCTTTTATGAATTAATAGTTTCATAATTATTAAATTATACCTCCAGAAAACACTTTACTAATTCCAAATAGATATTTTAAACATTTTTTTTCTCTAAAAATAAACAAAAATTACACACACATACATATATATATATATATATATACTAATAAAAGAAAGTTTCGCTCTGTGTGTGTATGTGTGTGTGTGTGTGTGTCTGTTGGCGATGGCTAGAAAAAATTAGCGCACCTAGAAGTCTGTAAATTTAGATTTAGGTAGTCCAAACTCTCTCCTGGTATACCTGAGCGTCAGAATTTTAATATTTTAATTACTTTCTGAAATATTAAAGCACAAAGAACTCTCATTAAAAATACGCTTTTATTCTCTTAGGTTGGTTGGTTCACTGGTTGGTTGCATCGATTCTTCACAGAAGTAATTAAATAAACCAGAGTAGCGATGCATAAATAAGGATTTCTAACTAAATAGTGTCAGTATGGATTGAAGTTATTTGCGTAGAGGAGCCATGCGATTGTCGCGCCACCTGTACATGACAAATTACACATATGTCCCACTGATTGAAATATTTTCCTGGCACATTTTTCTTCATGGCAATTAGTCGGTTTTTTTTTTTTTTTTTTTTTTTTTTTTTTTTTTTTTTTTTTACATGACATTTATTATTATGATGGAGATTGTTAAAACATAAAACTTTATTTAACAGATTCTTTTTTATATTTGCGGGAATGAGGAAGGGCAAGGGTCTAATTACATTTAAGCTCCAGAATTTCCGAATAATAAAGTAAGCCAAATTTCAAATTAAGTTCCTAGCTTAACCAAATGAATCAATCATTAAAGATGTATTGTGATCCTCCTAATTAGTTATTTGCTGAAGACCACTTGAACAACCCCCCCCCCTCCCCGGGACCTCCTTCAAGGTTTTTTCTCTAACTATGCTCCGTTTCCATATCTCAGCAACTATTTTTCCGATTTCAACGCAAGTGGTTCCAAACATTATAATTAACTTAATAGTCACTCTTTATAACATTAAACTAAATTTATGAGTAGCGGTTACCACTATTTCCGAATAATAGTTTAAGCCAAATTTGTAATTAAGTCCAAAGCTTAAGCAAAAACGAACGAATTTTGAAAGATGCATAGTAGTCCTCTTAATTAGTCATTTGCTGAAGGGCACTTGAACATCCCCCCCCCCCCCGGGACCTCCTTCAAGGTTTTTTTCTCTAACTATGCTCCGTTTCCATATCTCAGCAACTATTTTTCTGATTTCAACGTAAGTGATTCCAAACATTATAATTGACTTAATAGTCACTCTTTATAACATTAAACTAAATTTATGAGTAGCGGTTACCACTATTTCCGAATAATTGTGTAAGCCAAATTTGTAATTAAGTTCAAAGCTTAAGCAAACGAACGAATTTTGAAAGATGCATAGTGGTCCTCCTAATTAGTCATTTGCTGAAGGGCACTTGAACCCCCCCCCCCCCTACGGCCCCTCTTGCAAGGATTTTTCCCTAACTATGCTCCGTTTCCATATCTCAGCAACTATCAACGCAAGTGATTCCAAACATTATAATTAACTTAATAGTCACTCTTTATAACATTAAACTAAATTTATGATTAGCGACCACTATTTCCGAATAATTGGGTAAACCAAATTTGTAATTAAGTTCCTAGCTTAAGCAAACGAACGAATTTCGAAAGATGCATAGTGCTCCTCTTAATTAGTCAGTTGCTGAAGGGTACTTGAACAACCCCCCCCCCCGGCCCCTCCTTCAAGGTTTTTCTCTAACTATGTCCCGTTTCTATATATCAGCAACTATCTTTCCAATTTCAACGCAAGTGATTCCAAACATTATATTTAACTTAATAGTCACCCTTTATAACATTAAATTAAATTTATGAGTAGCGGTTACCACTATTTACAAATAAGAGTTTAAGCCTACTTTGTAATTAAGTTCCTAGCTTAACAAAACGAACGAATTTTTATGCATGCATAGTGGGCCTCCTAATTAGTCATTTTTTGAAGGACACTCGAACATCCCCTCCCTTCAGCACCTCACTCAAGGTTATTTTCTCTAACTGTGCCTTATTGCAATAACTGGGCTAATAATGTTCCAATCTTCTCGAAACCAGCTCAATTTTGTAGTGCGCCTACTATACAATAACGTAGGCAGTGGGGACCTGTCTCAGAAGTTCGTTCGGAAAGAGGTTTGTTTAGAACAGAATGCTCTCCTGACGGTGGTAGGGGGAAATAAAAGATTTTCTAGAGCGTACGAGCTTGCCGGGTACACAAAAAATTCTCCTATTACAATAAAAAGAATGAACATTCCCACCTGAGTTCCGGACCTCAGATAGAAATGTTATGCAAAACCCAGATAAACACAATCTTATACTGCTACCTATGAATTCAACACCAAATTCACAAATATCAATATTTAGAAAAATTCCAAAAATACAATTTAAACAATTAAATATAGAAATAAATAGGTTGCAACCCAAAAATTTAATATAAACTAATACAACAACAATTTAAATAATTGGAGACAATAACATAAACATTTTGCAAGGTAAACGGGATATAATGTGGCATTTCCATATATTAACTAAATAAAATGGGACTCACTGAAATAAATATAACATGCCCGCGAAAAGACCTTCCTGTGGCAACAACAACTGATAAACCCACCCCTAGATGCCACTCTGACTAGATTACATTTGCACCCCTGCGAGTCGCATCCCGGGGCCGTTCGGACACCAAGGAAATGATTATCAAGAAGCATCACCACATTCCAGTGGAACTTTAAATGTCCACCAAGCAAATACCTTTTAAACAAAATATAATTTCTGAACAATATAAGTTAAATTCTAATACACATTTAATACTATTAATACATTCTTATACAAAATTAGAAACAGAATAATATGAAACAATTCTAAAACAGCAAAACTTTCAAAAACATGCCTCAAGAACAAACTCTAAAGACATATTCAATGAATCTTTTTAATTCAAACTTGGTGAGGGGTTTAGTAAAGATATCAGCTAGATTTTCCTTGCTTCGGACAAAATTTAAATCAAAAGTATTTTCATTAACCAAATCCCGTACAAAAAACAACTTGACATCTATATGTCGACTCCTATGATTCTCAATGGGTGATCTTACAAAATCTATAGTGGCCCGGTTGTCTACATATAATACTGATTTTACTCTTTCCCCAGTGATAACTTTCCTTCTATAACATTCACTCAAGATTCTATCAAACCAAAGAAGTTCCTTCGTTGCCTCGGTCATGGCTATGAACTCAGCCTCCATTGTTGACAAACTAACACTTTTCTCTTTAAATGTTCCCCATGAAATGGGAGAGTTACCCAAGAAAACAATCTGACCACCTAACGAAGTTCTATCGTCTCTATTGGCTGCAAAGTCTGCATCTGAGTAAGTGACTAACTGGGGTTTTATACATGATAAACTAAGGGTCATATCCTGAGTATAATTTACATATCCTAATAACCTGAGCAAACCATACCAATGTTCTGTTCCGGGATCCGATTGAAACTGACTATATATATTCACAGCATAACTAATATCCGGACGAGATCTATTAGCTAAAAAGGAAAGACAACCCAAAATACTACGATACGGCAACTGTGACATTTCTCTACGCTCTTCATCAGACTTAGGACAATGAGGAATTTTCACGTTTTCTAATTTTACTTTTATATAATAGAAAACAGAAAGATAAGAAGAACAGTATGTTTTTTTTTTTTAATTTTGAGCTGTAATTGTTGACTTCTGACAGTTTTTATAGCGCACTATTTACCGTGTTCCGAAAACGACACTTTTTACTACGCCAGTCTTGTGACGTCATAGTTCATGACAAGGGGAGAAACGCAGCATTTGTTTACGCTTTGGATAGCGCGTTTGAGGGTTTGCTTTTCTTCTTGTAATAAAATTCCTGGGTATTACATTATCAAAAGTAATAGAATCTTTAAGAAAATACAAATGTACTAAAGATCTGAACAACTCGCAAACTACAAAAAAATTATCCTTAATTTTTTAAGACCTTTTAAAAAAATAGTATAATACAAAAACAGTTAAAGTAAGTTTGATTTTCTCCATTGGCATTTAAATTTTGAAAGAAAAAAAATGATTCCAATATAAAATATTTATACCAGTTATAAGTTATACGATATTGTGTGTTAGAATAATTATTTTTTATTAGAAAAAAAAAAGATTTTTATAAATCATTCAATATATTACAGAGGCAAAAGCATTTCTGGTAATGTGTGACAGATATTTGAGAATTTGAGGGTAATCTGCTAACGTTACAATAATTTTACAAAACTCCTTGATTCATTTATATACATTATTAAAATATAAAGTAAGGAAATGATTGTTTTGATTCATTTAATTCATAAAATTAATATCTTTTGAATGAAAATATAAATTTAATTGGAATTTAACTCAAAACAATAATTTGTTGATAAATTTTATCACCAAACATGATGGTTTCTTTTAATTTATAACTTAGATGTATTGATTCTAGTTTTTTTTTTTTTTTTTTTTTTTTTTAATATAACATTACAAACCCCAATGTTAAAGTACCTTTCATATTTTTGTTTGTTTAACCAGGTGGAAATAATTTCAGAAGTATAAATACTTTTATATCACTTTTTATTTAAACATAACAACCTATATATATAATATATATACAAATTTGATATGATGTGTCCAAACAGTCAGATACCAGTATATAATTAATGTTTTTTGCATAAAAGAAAGACTGAAATTTATAATTAACCTGAAAAAAAAATGTATTTCTGTGACGCGTCAATATCTTTTAGCAGAAATCAAATATAAGCTTTGATTAGGAAAAATAATAAGATATTTATGCATTTGAACTAGATATAAATAAACACACATCTCTCTCTCTCTCTCTCTCTCTCTCTCTCTATATATATATATATATATATATATATATATATATATATATATATATGCCCTCCTTAGACTTCTTGACAACTCCCATCCAGACTCCCACAGGCTTTAAAAACACTGTAATTTTCTTCGTTTAAAAAACTTTATCTGATTATAGAAGGTTAAATGATATTATCACAAGAAGTGGCGATGTCCTGTAGTCAGGTTGCCGTTTATTTCCCTTTGAGTGGGGGATTTTCGGCGCCCCAGACCGCATCCACTGTTGTCGCAAAAGCTGACGTCTGTTTTCGTGATTAGTTAAGAAAGATCAATTAAAGATTTGAAAATCAGCTGTTATAAAATAGTTAAGGTGATTCTAAAATGGCCTTCTCAACAACGCGATTCATTTTTAAACGCAAAAGCATGAAATTGGCAGGCATAACTATTGAAGGTATTTAAAATCGAAATGAGTTTTCCATTTTTTAATAAATAAATTTCTTATCAAGTTATAACCAATTTGTATCACGTGACATACGTTTTTCTCTTTTCTCGTGTTGCCGTGTCGGGAATTCAGTTTAAAACGCCGACTTTGACAGCATTTTCTGAAAGATCTTCTGCCTTTCCCCAAAAAGAGAAAACGTCTTTGATTACATAGTTTCTGAATAAGAACACCTGCCTATTTCATGCGTTTCCTAACAAAAATGAATTCAGAAATGTGTCAGAAAGTATCTCTTTTGGATTTAACAGTCTTAAGTTAAAACTGTCGCTGCTTCCCGAAGTTTTATAATGCTTAGAAAAAAGTTTTATTTTACATGCTATACGAAAATCGTTTATATGATGTAAAAATGACGAATTAAATATATATTGTTTTAATTAGGAGTGATTTTTAACATTCATTGCTTTTCGCACGTAATAATTTAATTATTTTAAAGTTTCTTTATTTTTTTACAATCGGGTGTAAATAAATGTTTCGATTGAAAAGTATTTGTAAATGTAATTACATATTTAGGCTATTTTAAAACGGGTAACAAGGGGAAATAAAATGTTATTTCAAACTATGAATTAAATCTTTATTTAGATAATGAAATTTTGAATGAAAAATTTTAAAAATACTTTAAAAATTTAACAAATTAAAAAAATGTTTGCATATTGTACACCACAATCTAGTCAAGTATGCCTACGAAAGGTTATTAAATTGCTATGCATAGTGTTTGATCTTATAAAAGTTTTTAAATGAGCTATTTTGACCAATTTTAACATTAAATAGCTAATAAAATGATTCTTCGATTTAAAAACTGCTTGCTTCAGCGTATTTATTATACATTTCTCTACAAAACTACATGTTTTCATGTTGTTATATGCAATAATTACTGTATTATAAGCCGAGAAAGTCAAAATGTCACAATAAATTCAATTACGTCAGCGGCATCAGCATTAGTTAAGTACCTTTTTTCAGAATAGTGAGATACAACGAAAATGGGAGATTGATAAAAATATCGTAAAGACCAAAGTAGAAATAAATTTCGAGATGAAAAAATTCAAAATGCTTGCAAAACCCGAGCCGAGAACCAAAACGCCGCTTGCAAACAAAATGTAAACATTGATACATCGTGAACAGTGACGTCATAGCCAATCACGCAGCGTTTTCAAGTCGCGTGGTTTTCTCGTAACTTTAAACCTAATTTAACAATTATTGAACGATTTTTTTACATTTTTGAGAACATTTTTGAAATTTATGAGCCTGGAATTATCAGAAAAATATAAAGTTGGCCGATTACCTCATGTGTGCAAATTCCTCATTTGCTTTTGAATAGACTGAGCCCTTACTAATTGGTAGAGATGAAATAGGAAACCTGTACGACTCAAACCTTTTACACACCTCTTTAATATAGGATTTTTGGTGAATCCGCAAGTTATTTCCATCTTCCTCAAACTCGACCCCAAGTAATTTTCTCGTTTTGCCCTATATTTTCAAATCAAAATGTCTATGCAAAAGTTCCAGAGCTCTATCTATTATCTTCTTATACCTGCCAAAAGAACTATGTCATCCACATATAACAGTAAAATTAAGTCTGAATCCAACACATAGACACAATTACACCATTCCAGTTTCACAAAGCCAATTTTTAAAAGAACGCGATTAATCTCATAGAACCAAACACGACCAGATTGATGTAAACCGTATATTGCCTTATCCAACTTACAAAATAATTTCTCTTTACCTGGCTCAACAAAACCCGGTGGCTGTGACATAAATACATTTTCTGAAAGAGGTGCATATAAATAGGCACATTTAACGTCACATTGGGTGTGTAACCAATTTTTAAGAGATACTAGTAAAGAAAAGAAAAAACGAATGACACTGAAATTTACTACTGGACTAAATGTTTCGTCATATGATTCACCTTTTATTTGTTTAAATCCCTGTGCCACCAAACGAGATTTAAATCTAACAAACACCTGAATCATCCTTCTTTACCGTATACACCCATCTACAGCCTACAGGATTTACATCTGGTGGTAGTTCGGCCAAATGCCATACGCCTCTTTCTTTCATGGTATCAATTTCCTCTTTCATAGCTTTCCTCCGTTCCTCACACTGATCTGATTTTACTGCCTGTTTATGTGTCCTGGGAATTACCAGATCATATAGTCAAGATTGCGATTGACAGATATCAACACTAGGACCACTTACACTAGGATCTGACACCACTCCTTCATATGTATTATTCCCTCTAAAATCAAATAAGTTAGGTTCAAAATTTACATTGTTATCTCTACAGTAATCCATCACTTCTCTTGATGATCTTAAACGTTGAGAGTTATTGTCTATGTCAAAATAATATACATCTGTACGAGAACCAGTTTTTCTTGGGACAATTTTTCTCATCCAGCGAGTGTCTCGCAAAGTAGATTGAGATGTAGAAGGAGAACCATCTCCCAAAGAAGACTCCTGCCTTTCCGCACCAGAAAGTGATTCAAGGGAGTCGTTGGAGCGGTCAGAAATGGGTCTGACTTCCTCAACAACGTCTTCTTCCTCGAAAACACCTCCAGTAGCAGGAACCCACTGCAACTCCTCCTGAATGGTGCCCCGCACTGCTCCATCAATACTCTGCTTAAAACTGGTATTCTCATCGAATGACACATTTATGGTTTCAACAATTTTGTCGCTATCTGGCAACCATATACGATAACCCTTTGTTTTAAAAGCATATCCCACCATGTATCCTTTACAAGCTTTAGAGTCTAATTTTAATCGTTTCTGACGAGGGATACCTACATATGCTACACATCCAAAAGGTTTTAGATGTCTTACCGAGGGCTTTGTACCACCAAAAAGTTCAAATGGTGTTTTCACCTGATTCTTATGGCACAAACGGTTCCACGTGTAATTAAAATGGAGCATAGCTTCTGGCCAAAAACTCAAATCCATACCACTTTCCTTTAACATGGTTCTGGCTCCATCCGCTACTGTTTGATTGTATCGCTCGGCCACGCCGTTTTGTTCCGGGGTAAACGTGTTCGTTAACTCGTGACTAATACCTCTTTCAGCACAGTATTCCTTCAAATTCCAATTCACATACTCCCTGCCATTATCAGACTTTATTGCCTCAACCTGCCTACCCAAAAACCTTTCTGCACGGTTAATATGTTGCCTCAAAATTTCAAAAACCTCTGATTTTTCCCTCATAGGGTACAAGGATACTTTTCGTGAATAGTCATCAATTATTGAAAGAAAATACCGCTCCCCCTGTCTACCACTTATATGGCATGGACCCCAGACATCGGTAAATAATAGCTCTAGTGGAAAGTTAGATCTAGTAAAATTCCTAGACTTAAAAGATGTCCTCCTGTATTTATTTAGTTTACAAACTTCACATTTAAACTCCCCTTCTCTCAAAACAGCTAAACCCCTAGCACCAGTATTTCTACAAGTATGTACTATTAAATAAGGACTAACATGAGCTAAACGTCGATGCCAAACAGTCATATCATCATTTTTACTAACAGATGATGCCTCAACAGTAACTCTTTTGTTACCTCTACCTGGAGTTTTAGGATGAAGGTAATATACCCCATTTTTAAGATTAGCTTTAAATAGAGGTTGTCCGTCGCAAGATATCCTCACTTCACCACCTCCACCAGTAAAATAAGCCCCATTTTTGTCTAAGCGTGGACCAGATATCAAATTACGTCTTAATTTAGGTGAATACATAACATCTTTAAACATCAAGATCCTTTGACCAAATTTAAGTTTTATTGTTCCCCTTCCCACAATAGGAAAAGTTACTCCTTCAATAGCTACTGCCATGTGTTCATCATTAAGAGGAGTATATTCAACAAACAGATCCCTGTCCTTACAGAAATGAGAAGCTGCAGTATCACAGACCCAGTCAGCCTCTCCATCAACCAAATTTGCCTGAGACAAAAAGAAAGATGTATAAGACTTACGTTGGGGACTTCTTACTCTATTGTCTCTAGACTGGTCTCTCATCCTTTCACCAGGTCCACGGGAACTGTTGTATCGATTTCTGTCTCTCTCTGTCGATTTCTGTGGGGATCTAGGCTTACGTCCAAAGAATGCTCGTTCAACATGAGGGCTTTCACTCCTTTTCAATGGCGAAGGATCTCGATACTCAGAATAATCTGCAGATGGTGAGGAATATCTACTTCGATGATTCATAGCTTTCAGGAAACTGCGGCACTGACTTTTGACATGTCCTGGCTTTTTGCAAAAATAGCATGTCACTTTCTTTCTATTTCTTTTCTGGAACTGCAGCGACTGTGCTTCCACATAAATTTTGCCATGATCACGGTCTCTCAAACTAAGTCTCGTCTCTTCAGCGACCAGCGACGTTACAACATCATTAAAAACAAAGTCCTGCTCTTTCCACCTCAGAATGGCTTGTACCATACTATCAAATTTAGTCGGCAAAAATCTTAGTAACTGGAAAGTCACATAGACATCGTCAAAATTTTTGTTAATACTTTTAAGTTGGTTTGCAATTCTCAAGAGTCGGGAGGCATATAAATTAATACTTTCTCCACTGGCAATTTTGCACTCGCACAACTCAGTGAATACTTGCATATGACGACTTCTAGTATCTGGGTAAAAATGGGTACGGAGTTTCTTCCAGGCATCTATTGGATTATCACAATTTTTCTAAAGTTCGGCTCTATATTAAGATAGATAGTGGAAAGTGCCAATTTTTCTCGAATATGAAAATTTCTTACATCTCTTTCAGTAAACTCTTCATCCTTTACTACGACTGGTACCTTTTCAATTTCAGCAACAATTTCCCAGACATTCTTTTCCATCAATAAATACTTCATGTCTGCCTGCCAATTGGCGTAATTACTGGAATTGAACTTTTGTATCTGAGATTGCATCATTGCCATTTTAATTTCTCAAAAAAAAAATCAAGATTTCAAAAAAAAAAAAAAATTCTTTTTTTCACTATTAATTACTGGTCATCATAAAAACTAACGGCCCCCCCTTCTAAAATTCACTAATTTATCACTAAAGGCCGTAGTTAAACACTTCACTGCAATAATATTTAATACCTATGAAGGTAAAAACTGCATGGGTCTTATAAAAATGCCCATAACCTCATTGTTATATGAGACTACTCATATAACTAGTGCAAAAACTAAAGCTCCTATAATATTTATATTATTGCACTATATTAATACATCCTACTACTAAGCAGAGAATAATTTGCAACTGAAAGCGTATGCTGAAATAAAGACCATGTAAAAGTGTAGTTAAAAATGCAGTTGTTTCTATTCATAATTTCTATGAGCAGTGAGTGTAAAAGAAACTAAAATGATGACCAAATAAGTTTAAAAAAAAAACATCAGCTTTTATTAAATCGTTAAGAGAAAAAAAACAGCATTTGTAAAACAAAAATATTCTTGAAACTAAAACATAATTTAGATGATGAAACAAAGAATGATGATGTCAAAAGTTAAAAACAATTACGAATTTTATCACTAAACATATCGCTCCGATGCTCATCTTAAAAGTTTTAAAAGCTCTATAAACATTAAGTATCTCATTAAACTGCAACAATATTCAGATTAAAAACGTGCTGATAAACAAGCTCAAAAAGAAATACTTCATCAACTATCAATCCATTCATCATTGCCTTCCAGTATAATCCAGAGCTCTTCCAAAGACAAACACCGTTCAAAACAACCACAGACGTTTCATATTTCCAAAACAACATATCAGCCACACATCAAATACCGCGACTGATACTATATATACACATCGTCTCAGCCGGCACACGCCGTGAATGAAAAACGTAAACAGGAACCGCTCCCAGCTCCAACCAATCACGGTACAAGGTCATCGCCAACGCATGTGTGGAAACCAAAAGTACGTTTGTGGATTAACAGCGCCATCTCTCAGCAAACACCGCTACTGTCCATTTGATTACAGTTCGTCGACGTGTTCGGCAGGAAAACATCGTGACCCGATTTCAAAGCATGTGAAAAACACAACGTTAATGTCATATGGATAAACGAAACAATATGAAAAGCTGCAAAGCAAAAAGGTAAGTTCAAGATATAAAATAACTGTAAATAAATATTATGTAATATATAAACCAATTATTTATAAGTGATATGAAAAGAAACTGAGGGAATTGCTAACACTACTTTATCAAAAAAAATATAGTTAACTACTATGTATCGACTACGACTATGAAGTGGTCACTACTTAGCGCTACTTTCAGATTTTGTCAAAAGAATCAATTTACGTTCAAAATTAATCACACAAGATTTCGAATGTATTTACTATACGCAGAGACGGATCTAGGCTAAATTTTAGCAGGAGCAAGCTTGTAGATTTGCGCCCCCCCCCCCCCTTCTCCCAAGAATATCAGAATACAATCTGCGTAAACAATTGCTTAAGGAAGTAATATTAATACTCAATACTCAAAATCTGTATTTTTACTATGCTCTTTTTTCTATATAAAAAGTACAATATTACACAATACAAAAATTACAGAAAATATACCTGTTTTAACATCTACAATACCTGTTAAAGATTTACTTTGCGAGCTTTCTTTGATGCAAAAATTTTTATTATGTCGTCATAAGGTAATTTGCAAGCTATCTCATTTTCTAAATTTACTATATATAAATTGGATAATCGTTGTTCTTTTGTTAAATTTCTTAGATATATTTTAATCATTTTTAATTTACTGAAACTTCTTTCATTAGAAGCGACGGATAAGGAAAGGGTATGTTTACAAACAAACAGTTCCATCAACCAATCTACCACTAAATTTTGTTGTAGCTATCATTGCAGGAATCGTCATGGCGACGTAGCACAGTGTGGTATTTAGTCCCAAAACATGGCCAAAAATGATTTTTTTAAAAATCGGTTTCCTACCCTGTATATTATTCCTCAAAAAGCTTAATAGTTACTGCATCCAAAGGCGAAACGTGCAATGCGCTAGCATAACGCAGCGCGCCACGCGATCAGTCTGAAGTAGCCGTTGGCTTCCAGTGGTCCTGTGATTTTACAATGCGCTCAGATTTTAGTGTTTTAAAATCTCTTGTTGTTTATTGTCTAAACAATTTAGTGGTTGTTGTTGTGATGGATTATTCTGAACTGGGTATGTACTTTATACACACTACATTTACTTAATGAATATCCTGCAGTTTTTTGTCTATATGGTCGACAACTTAGATATAGTTCATAGTGGCATAAATAATTATTTATAATATTTAGAAAGGATTTTGTTACATTTTTAAACATATTTAAGCGATGAAAACTATTGTGTAATATGCAGTACTTAGTATACAAGGCAATTATAAAAAAATCAGCCGCCCGGAACCGCCCCCCTATTTTTAACGAATTTTTTTGTTGGTTCCTACAATTTTTTATATAAATTACTGCTATTTATTTTTTTATTTATTTTGGTAACAGGGCCTTCTGAATTGAGATCTATGACTCGAAATGAGTTGTATACCATCATACAATGCTCAAATGAGTCAACATTTGATGGAAATCATCAATTTATGCAGCAAGAATTATTGAGAAATTATTCTGAAGGTGATCCAAGGATAGCTGAGATGAAGCAAAAGCTCTCCGTTATTAAAAATCAGTTCAAACAAAAATGGGTAGCTACTCATAAAAACAAGGACAATATTTGAAGAAAACAATACTAATACAAAATTAATACAGAAGAATTTGAAAAATATTGCTAAGAGACGGCTGAACTGTATGTGTCGCTATATAGTTTTTATCCCATGTCCCCTACAATGCACAAGGTACTTCGTCATGGAGCAGACTTTATAAAAAAGGCTATTCTGCCAATAGGCCAACTACCTGAAGAGGTTGCAGAAGCTCGCAATAAACATATTAGGCCATTTAAATTAAACTACAAAAGAAATTTTTCGCGAGTGGCCTGTATATTGATGTCCTGAATAGGCTTCTTTTAACTTCCAGGGGTCGATCCAGGAAAATTTTGGGGCCTATTTAGGGTCCCTTCACAAAAATAAATTTGGTAAAATGGGCCCCTTCACAAAAATCAATTTGATAAAATGTACCCCTTCACAAAATTTTATTCCATAAAACTTGCTATTTATTATTTATTTATTATTTTGTGATGTTTTAAAATGTGTAATTTGTAAACAAACAAGTTCAACAGAGAGGAAAACTTCAGCAAAATGTTTAAAAAAGTTTTTGTTTATAAATGCTTGGTTCGAATTTGATTAACTGGATTTCAACTTTCGTTACAAAATGTTATTTTTCACAAAAATAACCTTTACTTTTCACAAAATGGGCCCCATGAAAAAAAACCTGCATCGACCCCTGACTTCTGACCCAATAATAACTGGCATGAAATCTAACAAAGACTAGAAAAGAAAGCCCTTATCTTCTGAAGTTTTACATCTGTTATCAGAAAGTGATATTACAAATGTTAATATTCTTAAAGACAGTAATAGTGATGAAACTGATGAATAAATGCTTTCATTTATAAATAAGACTTTATTTTACCGTTTTCACTCTACAATTCAAATAAAAAAGAAAACTGCTCAGTTAAACTGAGGACATTGAGATCACAGGCTTTTCACACTAATTGTATATTATACTCTTGACTTTCGAAAAATAAGGAAATTGACTATATATTAAGGAGGATCATCACCCCATTCCCCCCTTTATATTTAACCAATGAACTCCAAAACTAACCAGAGAAATGCTTTATTACAATGAATATATATATATACAAAATTGGAAGAAAATCGGATAATTCTGCATGAAAAACTCATTTATCTAAATTAAGGTGGAGTTAGCCCCCCCCCTTTATACTTAACCAATGAACCTTCAAAGCTAATCAGAGAAGCGCCTTATCACAATGGACCTATAAACAAAATTTGAAGCAAAACGGTTATTTCTATCAAGAGTTATCGCGTTACGTACATACATACGTACGTACATACATGCGTACGTACATACAGAACCGGCGGGCACATTAGCTCTCAGGCTTTGATAGCCTGTGAGCTAATAAAAACGTAGATGTGTAGCTTTTAGAAGTATAAAATAATTTTGGCCAGGTTTTGGGACTAAATACCACACTGTGCGTAGACCAAAGATATTATAGACCAGTTTAAAGTAGACCAATCAAATTTCCCCATTTCATGTGTACAGTAGGAGTCATAAAGAACAAACAGGTTTTTCTTGCTAACCAACCGTAATTGGACCAACAGTGATGTCAGCTGCCCTATTGCCCTTTCCTTATACAGGTAGTTTTAGGAATATTTTTTGACAAGTAGTTAGATTTGGATAAGCATCCTGAAGTCCATATAAATTTATCATTCTTAGCAGTTCAATAGCCGAACTTGACTTCATTTTTTGGTCTAACTCTGATGCATGATATTTGAAGCTTTCGACTTCCAGAAGAAGTTCCTCTTTATCTATATCGTTTTTATACATTTATGCAAACTGCTCAGTTTGCGCTTGTAATTCTTCTTTTGACATTTTTAGGAAATGCCTTCCATGAAGAACACTAAACATGCCATTGAGATTTTGAATAGCTTCAAATCTGTTTCTTAATTCAGTTAGGATTCTGAACGATCTTTAGTTTGAATTTCTCCTCATCAGAAATAGCACTACTTTCATCTTCACAAAGTTCATCAAAAAACCTATTCTTTTTTGTCTACCTCGTTTCTCTAAATTTTGCCTCAATACCAATATCTGTGGCAATGCCATTTGCATCCTGTATTGCACTAGTAAGTTGCAATACTTGCCCTTTCTGAATCTAACATTTTAATGAGACCATTTAAGTGTTTTACAGACCTGTCAATCGTCATGTCTTCCCTTTGAAAAAGTTTGTTCACTATATCGAGTTGAGTCAGCACTTTATGCAAGGAGCATGTCATCACTATGAATTCAAAGTTGGTAATATTAAAGAATAATAAAGAAGCTTCTGTTTTTGTTTCAGGAGTTGCTAATGGGTCAGTTTGTAATTCCTTTAGAACATTTATGATCTTTCCAATATATTTATAAATTGCTGTTGCAGCTTCACGTTTTGATGACCACCGAGTAGTACTTTGTAATTTTAATGAAAGAGGAATATGTTTTCTTAGAATGTCCCATCTACTAGTTGAGACACTAAAATATTTGTAAAGGCAATTTAAGATACCAAAAAAAGTCTCAGCTTCTGGTAAAATTTTATCGTATATGTTTTTATAAGATTTATAGTAAATTGTATATTAAATCTTTATATCGGAACATGGTTAATAGTGAGTGAACCTAGGAAACATATCTAAGCTGATAATGCTACAATAAAAAGCCGAGGCTTCTATTTTTTTTCATAGAAAATCGCCGGTCAATTCAATATTTTTATGAGAGATAGCTGTAGAATTTCTTAATATTTTTAAAAGAATATATTTATAAAATAAATATCTCTTCTTGACTCAAAAATAATACCATAAAATCATATTAGAACAATGGACATTTCAACTTTTAATAAAACTTTCTTTAAAGTGATTTATCTCAAAATACAGTTTTTCAGAATTGTGCAGAAGATATCTTAAGAATTTCTCGATATTTTTGCATATTTTAAAGCATTATTATATTCCTATCTTTAGACTATATTTAAATATGCTTAGTGTTTAACCTATAAAAAATATTGCATTACTTTTCATTTACTTTTGCATTGATAAAAAAAAATCCTGCTTTACTTTCAACTTTATTTTTTAAATATAAATTTTGCTAAAGTAAATACATACATAGGTTCGGTGTTACGATAAAAATAACATCTATAAATCGGTGAAGATTGCATGTAAAAATACATTTTGCACGCAATTAAAAAAAAGCACACTTTTATCATTTTGAAGCATACAATTTTAAAATATTCTTTTATGCATTGCTTACAAATGAATTGTGTTTTGCCTTAAGTAATGTAATTACAGGAATTTTTTCATTCAAATCATTTCAAACTAAGCAGGAAATGTTGTTGCTTTATTCACATGTTTCTAGAAAAATTGAATTTTTTTAACATTGAAGAGAAGTATGCCTCTTTAAGGATAGGATTGAAAATTCATTTAATATTTTAATATTATTATAATATGATATTAATCATGATTTTTTTTTTCTACAACTTTTTTTTTTCTTTTCCAAAAACTAAATCCATTTATTAAAAGCTGGTTTTTAAATTCGTTGACTATATTACTTACAACCATGTAAAAAAATGACAAAAAATGAAATAAAAGAGGAGTATCATTTTAAAATATGTATTTGAAATTGACTGTTTAACCCTTAATTGCATGATTTTTTCTTTTACAATTGTGTTTTTTTATGCATATATTAAATATTAGACACCAGAAATTTTAAGATAGATTTTTAACTTTGTTCAGCAACATAGTTCATGGGAAATTTACTGGATTAATATTTCTATATAAATATAGTGGTGGCGAAGAAGTTGATTTATTTATTAAAAGTTAAGTAAAAAGTGATGGAAATTTACATCACTATGCAATTAAGGGTTAAAAAAATTCTAGAAATTGCAGTTTATTTTTCTTACATTATTATTATTATTTTTATTTTTTTACATTACTGGCTTTTAAACATTTCAACTCATTCATCGCTTTTAATTAAAAATACTTTTTGCATTTTTTTTTTAATGAACGAGGACTATGTAAAGTGAGCCTTTTGGAACTCAAGTCACTTGGATTTGTCTATCTCTGTATACGGGCGCTTCTTTTTTCATTTTATATGTTACAAAATTTCTCAAAAATATACGCAATATTTTTATTTATACAAACAATGTACTACAAATATAAATACATCAGTTAGAAACAGTAACTTTATCTATGTATAACAATGGTGGATTCAAAAGAACGGTGATGTGGCGATCGCCCTGCTCTTGGGCGCTGATAAAAGGTCTCCAAGTCAACATGTGCAGGCTTCTTTTAAAGTCTTAAAACAGAACTATTGGTCATTGATGAGAATCAATACCAAATAAATACATGTCGATGCGTATCAGAGAACTCTTTATAAAATAAGTTAAATGTATGTTTCCCAGGTTCAGGCTAGGTGAGGAGGACTACCCAAGAGCTAAAGTTTAATAAGCCCCCAACCATGTATGCTTTACAAAAATAAATTCCATATGCAAGTTAAATGGTTTTAAATAAAAATTTTATTATAAAATATTTTTATAAAACTTTAGTAAAATTTTCCGTGGTTTCTTTAAATGCTAAAACGGATACTTTGGTCTTTCAAATTTTTACTGCATAAACAATTCTAAAATTTGACTAATACTATAAAAGTTTAAAAATAAATATTTAATATGCAAAAATCTGAAAACACGCACCAAATATTCTGTTACAACTTTCACGGTTATATAACCAATGAAAATTAGTGTGATGACCATGAGTCTGACTGCCAAGAATTTCCTCTTAAATTCAGTTTTTTGTTAGCTATACTTGGTTGCTGAGTAAATGCTCCATTAATAAGTTTCAAAATATTTGTTATTGAGACCTGCATTAGAAATAAAGAAGCAAGCAATTTTTTTAAGCAGGAAACATTTTTTCAAATATTTACAACTTTTTAAAAATTATAGTAGAACTGTTATAAACTTTATTCGTTATTGTACGTAAGAAGATACAGGAGATTTGAAGCGAAAATATAAGCATAGCAAGAAATGTAAACAATCATGACGATCTCGATTAAAAGTAACGTTTAAATTTATTGCTATGTTAGCCTACGCTGTTTAAATTTAATTAATGTACTTTTTTGCTTCAACATTAGTACAAGTGGCGTGACTGTGAAGCACAACTAAAGTTAACATATTTTATTAGATAACCATTTCTAATAAAAGATTTAATTAATTTTTAAAATGTATAGGCCCGATATTTTAGATATCAAAATTTAAAAGGCTTATTAACAACTGATATACATAAATAAAAACATAAAACTGATTCCCATGAATAGAAAACCTTTTTAACTATATAAATAAAATGGTTTTAAAGGGCCAGAACGCGTTGAATTCTCAACAGAGTATAAGTTTAGTTTTCATTTTTTAGACAAAAATGTCTGTTAATTACAAGAATATCTAAATTTAGAAGAAATTAATAAAAAATCTATTTATAATTATTTTCTTACATATCAATTCAGTTATTGCATAGAAAAGGAGATTTTAGAACAGAAATAATACATATAAATTATTATATCGTATAGCACATATTAAAAACAAGTGGGTAAGTGTGATCGAAGATCGCTCAAAGGGTTTCGTTTAATATTCCTTTCAAAACACTTTATCCTTTCTTTAATAAATTCAAATAAATATCATTTAGCAACAACAACAACAGAAAAAGTCATGTTTTTTATAAAGTAAAAATTTACCGGTCTATTTTTTCGTTTTTTCGAATATCTAAACCAGCCGAAAAGCGGGCGAAGCCCGCTATTATATTCTGTCATAATATCCGTCATACGGGCTAAATGCAATATTTAAAAAAATAATTTCAAATTAAACAAATTGTACACCTACAAAATGTTAAAATATGCGAATATTTCCATAATCGGATTTTTATCACGTTTCAATATGTTTCTCAAACTCATATATTTACAAATCCTATTACTCATATTGATACTCGCTTTGTATTATTCCCAAACATTTGAAAAATTCGTTAAACTTCCAATAGGACGTCAGATTTTCTTTTTAATTCTCTAATGACGTGATATTAATCTTCTTTGTGTACATACACATACTCATACTCCTTGTATTATTGAGAAATCTTAGACATTTTCCATTTTAGTACCACTATGAAGTTAATCAATTTTATTTCATATTTATCTTTTTTTCAATGGGTGAAACTTTTTATTTCATTTTCATTTTTCACGTGGAAATCGTCTGATAGAAAATTAATTATTGTAGAAAGAATTTCATTGTGGATTTTAAATTTTTGGCATCTGCTATAACGAAAAATGTTTAAATTTAATAAGAAAAGGCTGTTAGAATTTCGGTTTTTTATCTGTATTTATTAAAATAATACGAATTTTTCAAATTTTAATATTTTGAGCTCTTTACAGCTGGTATTCATGTATATACACATCAACTTTATAAGTTATATAGTTTTTGAGAATCGCTCTGTGACGGACAGACAACGGAGCTGGAGCAATAGGGTTTCGTGAGATGAATGAATCCCTAAAAAACAAGTAACTTTGTTGCTTACCTTCATGAATATCGCTCGGCTTAAGCCATGAGGACATACTAGATGATAGCTGTGAAGCCTCCTCTTCTCTTTTTTTAGCTTTCTGTCTGTAATAATCACCCGGATGTATTTTAGAGATAACCAAAATAAAATACTGCACACGCTGTAAAACAACATAGAATGGTGCCGGAAAAGAGATGACGCAAAATCTTTGAATTTTAAATAAATAACAATTTCTTAAAAATACTGATGGCAATGTGATATTTTATATAATATAATACAAATTAATTTATTTTTTATTTCTGATCCTTATGCAACGAAAGTAAACTGACGTTGAACAAAATAAAATTGAATATATTTTCATGAGAATTTTTAATTTTCCTTTATTTTTAAATCTTTTATGATTCCTCATTTTTGCACCCCTCCAAGTCTTGCACTGCCCCGGCTACCCCCCCCCCTCCCCCCTTAGATCCATCACTGACTATACAGCCTTTTTTACGAGTGCATCTAACAATTCTATTAAAATAAGAAATTGCTGAAAAGGATTTTTACTGAGTTACGTGTTTTTTTAATTTCTTATTTAGATATCTCATTTGGTTCTAGCTAAAAATGAAGTTTTTAATATTCTGTTGGTGTTGGAAAGTGTTTCATAATCTATTCCTGATGCATGATTTTTCGTTATTGTTTAAAATCAAGAATAAATTTATTTAGGCTTATCAAACTGTAATTTTATGTATTTAAACGAAATGCTATTCAAATCAATAGAAATTAAATGTTATTATGGTGCTAAATTGACATAATTTTAAACTTATTTTCCAAATCGTCAGCATTATATATTTTTTTTACTGTATATTAGAAAATGCATTATTTTTTATCGTTTTGTTGCTGTAATAAAACATCAGCAGAACCTTTAATTTCAGAAAAAAAAAACTGAATTCATTATGTATGCTTAGATGCCAACATTTCGGTATTTTTCTGGAATCTGAACCAAGCTAAGTATATTTTGAATGGTTGATGTAATATTTAAAATCCTACTTATGTAGAATAATAATAATAAAAAAAATCTGGAGTGGCTTCACTTGACTTTCCGAACACTTTACAGAATACTAAGCATTCAAATAAATACTAATATACAAATAAATAAACGCTTAGATCCTAATTTTGCTAAGTTGAAATGTTTTTGCGCTTGAAAATGCCCTGATATTCTATAGAAAACGCCATTTTTATTCTTAAAGCTCAAACTTTTTTCTAAAATTATTATGTAATTTTCAGCGAATTTTTGAATAATTTCTATTTAAATGAATAATTTATTAAGCTGATCACTGCAGTCCTAACTGCGAGTAGGCAGCTAGTAATTAATGTTTCCATGTAATCAACTATTTTCCCCCCTTTGAAAAAGAGATTGAAAAAATGTTGTGTTCTGAATGGATATTTTTAGTTTTGATTGTATTTTAAAAGCAATTTATTTTTTATTTCAGAGATTTGCAGTTCTCCTGTCGTCAGTCAACCTATTCGCAGCATTTTTTTTTAAATACCAGCTTACTGTATTTTTCTTGTGAGATATATCGTACTATCCAGACGTTTTACACATAATGTCATGCATCGGAGTCACTGGTGAACTTCTTGGTGAATCAAAATTTGAGTGGAAAATAGCCAATTATTTTTCTTTATCCGCAAAAAAAGGATCATCGTTCCGCATAGAAAGGATCATTAGCCCATCTTTTGTTTTCGCCAACACCTCTTTGCATTTATGCCTCTATCCAGCTGGCAATGTAGTAGCTAAATCTGGATTCCTATCTGTGTTCTTGGTAAAGGAAAGTGGGCATTCATTCCATGTAAACATGGCTTTACACATTAAGAAAGCTGATGGCACAATGATTGGAGGTGGAAGTGATGATCGTTACGTTGAGTCTACTTCGGGTTATAGAGACTTTTATGAGAAATCTGGTTTAGAGCAAAATAAATCTGAATTGGTGCCGTCAAACATTCTCACTATTGTTTGCATTTTGAAGCTTAAAGAAGAAGAAAAGCAAGACACCATAAAAACTGAAACAATGGAAGAATTGCAGGGGAAGCAAACACACAAAATATTGGATCATAAAAGACTTGCAGGTAATGTTTAATCAATTCTTTATGCTCATGTGACTCCTTAAAACATACCTAAATTTAAAACATTTTATATATTACACGCGATGCTCTATGCGTGGAACTAGAAAATGGACACACAGCTTTCTTTTGAGTATTATCCTTGTTATTTTAAATGTCAGTTATGGAAAAATTAAAGTAAGCGCAATTTGCTGATACCGCCACAAATAAAAACTAGTCGTTGGGGGCCACCGTAATACCTACCCATCATGCATATGCATAATATAAAATATGAAAATAAAACACGTGTAAACTATTTATAAAATGCATTGCAATTCGAATAAAATCGTGGCTTGATGACGTCATAAACTTTAAATGCTCTATTACTGAATTGCGTAAAAGAAATATCCTTATAACTCCAAAATTGATAATCGTATTGACTAACGATTTACTGCTTCGGATTAAGTGTCTCATTTCCAATTAAAATGTCTTTGAATTGAAATTTGAATGAAATAAGGGGTCATGAGAAACCGAATAGTGTGCGGAAAATAGGATTACAAATATCTCGGCAATTCATTATCTGATCCACTTCATTCTTTATGGAAAATTTATGTTTTTTTACTGTGTTTTATATTCACTCCTTAAAATAAACTATTTCGAAAATTTTAATATACCTTTTATCAGAACGAATATTTCGAGAGTCCGAAAAAAATAGTTGCAGATAGTCGAGGTTACTGAAATTCAGCAGGCTTCTCATTATTACATACTAAGTATGTACATACCAAATTTCAAGTCTCTATCTCAATTTGTTCGGGAGATAGAGCGTTTACAGAAACACACACAGACAGACGGACAGCAATTTTTTTTTCTAAAAATATGTTTTTCGGAATCTTCTGTGTCTAAAACCTATAAATCTTTTGAATAATTTCTATTTAAATGAATAATTTATTAAGCTGATTGCCGCAGTTCTAGCTGCAAGTAGGCGGCTAGTAATTAATGTTTCCATGTAATCAACTATTTTTCCTCCGTTGAAAAGGAGATTTGTGTTCTGAATGGAAATTTTTAATTTTGATTGTTTTTTTTAAAGCAATTTCTTTTTATTTCAGAGATTTACAGTTCTCTTGTATTTATCTGGGTGTTCTTCAGTTATTTTTTTTCGATTTTTAAAACGATCACAAGATTTACTCTATATTACTCTATACTACGTATGATGGGTAAAAGAGACATGCGTCGCAGGCGTCCCGGTGCGGGACCCACCGCACACAATCGACCACCGTTCCCAGGTCCTGAGAGACCTTTATTGTGCCAGTAGCTTTGTCTCGCTACGGCGCTACGGCCGGCCAGAGAGCCGCACCTCACTGCGGACCCTCTAACCTAGTACCCACGGTTCGATGACATAGGTCGCTAGGACAGTAACCCCACTCTGGGGAAACTCCCCACAGGACGAACCCGTGGCAAATTGACGAAGGCCACCCGCCGACCCCGTCGCCGAAACCCCACTTGGGGAAACGGTTCCCAGGTCGTCGTGCTGCCGCGACAACTTTTGCTTTCCCACAGAGGTTGAACGTTGACATGCTATGTAAGCAAGCAACTAGCCTCTTCCTCCGTGAGGTACGTATGATGGGTAAGTAAAAGGAAAGCGAAAGTAGTATTAAACGATTGAGAATAATTTCTATTTTTAGTATTTAATAATTTTCTGTAGAGGTTTATCTCCATACTGAAATGAACGCAAACTTTTTTATTTCCACGCTGTAAAAAAAGACAGATGTTTCTAAATATGGGAAAATATAATATAATCGCAAACGAAAATATACAAAACCTCTTCCGATACCGATAATTACAAACGATTTCGAAAAGCGTTCGTTATCTTTAGAAACGTCAGAAACCAAAAATTTTTTCGGGATTTAAAGAAGCATTGATAAAAATAGTTTCTTTTGCTGCTACTGATTTTAGGAGTACTTTTTATAATATATAATCAGCTTTCTCAGCCCAGAATAAAGGTTTTTTTTTATGTTATCAATTCTCAAGTAATGATTTTCATGTTCAACAGACATGTTTCATAGACGAACACGATAAGTTAACAGCATTAACAGTAACATTACAATTAATATTATTTTGTTATTCTTGCATGTATAAATTCCGTTGCATAAATGAAAATGTTTAACCGAAAATTGATAGCAGTTTGTTTGAGAAAATTTATTAATACACTATAAAAACTACTCTGAAACGTTTCTGAAAATTAGTGGCAGTAAAATAAACTAACAAGGAGACGGCAAGGGTGTAGGGTATCCAAATCAAAGTAAGGTTTTGTGTGTAACTAGTACTCAGAAGAGAACTCGGATGATCAAATCGTAGCGTGCACTACTCAGTAATTAATGAGGAAAAAAAATTAAGTTGAAAAAAAAAATGTATTTTATTACTATATGATAATTTGTTATGATTAATTCGCTTAGTGCACTTTTGAACGTTATAGAAGGACAAATTTAATGATTAATTACTTTTTAATAATCAAAATTTATAAAACAAAGAAATTAAAAAAGGACATGTATGAAATACAGAGTTATTACCATTTATTTTTCGTAAAAAAATACATTAAATATAATGAAAATACGATATAATGTTTATAGCATTAGAAATTAGTGATTTAATCCTTCACTCTTTGCAATACAAGAACCTGGATGATAGTTATCATAAAAACAAGAAAAACACCGACTGTGTCAACAACTATCACAACAAATAAATGCAGCTTTTTTACAAGAGCAAGGTGTTTTTAGAATTTCTTCGGGAAAACAGACTTCATTTACATTCATGAATATTTCTCGATGTTCAGATAGTTTTGACGCATACCAGGCATAATTTATCATTTTCGAAAAAATTGTAGAAGCGAGCTGATGATGAACGATTGATTTGAATTTTAACAGAATCCTCACCAGAACTTGTTTCCCGATTTTCTTCAATCAATTGCGAACAATTTTGTATTTTTTTAATCAAATTTGTAACTTGTCTGTAAAAGTAAACATCACAATATTGTACTAGCGGGGTACATTTTGAAGGTATTATTTTGACTGTACACGTAGGCATTTTCTCGTCATCTTGAAAAATTTCATCATACATCTCGACATTAGTTTGTCCTCCCAACGAATCGACGAGAAAAAGACATTTTTCTTTGCCCACGTAAGATGTTATGCATTTCGTGAGAAAAGTAGAATATAAAGATGTAGTGAGTTTTCCGGATTTTGAGGATGTGACGACAACATTTTTATATTTCTTCATATATTCATCAACCTGCTTCTGACCCCTGGGTCGAAATGTACCAGTTACTTCTTGCAAACAAACAAATACCTGAGGCAATACATACCTAGACAAGGTAATACTGTATTGTACAGTATATGAATGTGTAACCTTGTTCTTTAGACAAATACTGTTTTACTTCCCACCACTGATAAAGTTCTGTTGAAAGTAGATTGATATCGGCATCCTAAAAAATAAGATGAAAAATATCATTGCTTGTATTTACAATCAATTAAAATAGAAAATTAAATGAATAAAAAAAACACTAGATTGAACTCGTCAAAACTTGACGCAAAAAAATACTATAACAATATCAGTAAAATAAGCTTCTTTATTATTTATGAAGGAACGCGTATAAAACAGTCTTTCAAATATTTTTTTTCTTTCCCCAGTCAAATACAATACTATTTCCGATGCAAACTACAAACAATTCGTAAATAACTGTGTAATGCAAATCAGTTTGACATTACCACCATATTCCCCACGGCAAGGAAAAAAATTCATGGACCTATGAAGTATATACAAATAGTATATTCCTACGTTCATATCATATTCAGTAAATAACAGAACATAGTAAATAAAGCACACATCTCCCCCCCCCTGTGATAATGCAACCGAATGAGCTCCTATGCGCATGTGCATTGCATCTGCCCAAAAGCACCGTCGAAATTCAACGTTAAAAAAGTTTTAAAATGATTAAATTAAAAGTTTTAAAATGTCCTCTTTAATCATTGTTCGTTTCATATCTTCTAAAACGCATCCATTGTTTTAAGCTAATCAATTTTTATGCAAAGATTAAGAAGTTTTTTACAGTAATAAATCTATCTGCAGATGAGGGAGATTTTTAATGTTTTCAAGTGTAATTTATTTGTATGGTTTCTTCGGTTCCTTGACATAATCAGGATGATTATCCCTTTTCCATCACAGTCGGGGATATTTTTCCTCTTATACAGTTGGCAAATGTAAAAAAAAAAAAAAAAAAAGTGCAATTCCTAGCATATCCTGATATCTGATGGAACATATTCATCAACGAATTCAACATATCAATTTTATGTTCAACATAAACTAAAAATAGTCTTTTTTTTCTGACAGATTTTTGTTTAGCGTCAAAATGTTCTAGTATCTTATGGATAATCTGATCTTATGATTTATCACTTTTTTTTTTTTTAATTATTATTCACTTTTTATGATGGTTAGGGAAATCTATTTTCAATTGTGGCAACTTTCCCAGGGGCTATTTTACATTATTGAAGTAAACTGGTGGTCATTGATAAGGTAGAATTGAAAAACTTTTCATGCTTGATAATTATTTAAAAAGTCGTTAAATTAATCGGCAGTTTTCAAATAAATTTCAATCGAAAGCTAATTTTTTTTCTAATTGATGATGTAAGAATTGAAATTGTAAAATGTAGTAAAAAATAGAAATTTGTAGTATTTCGAAGTGATGTAAGCGCGATGAAAGCTAAAGCGATAGCGCCTTTGTTGTCACAACTGTTGTACATTTCTAAAAATTGCCACTGTATTTTGGCTGGTGTCCAAAAGTGAAAAAACATTTTTTGACATCGAAAGAGAAATTCACAGTGAAAGAAATAGGACTTTGCGCTAATAAGGAACTGTTAAATGAACTTATAATAAATCTACCAAAATAATTCCTATGAAATATTAGTCTTACATTGTTTATTCTAGCAAAAAATACAGTCATTATTTCAAGATTTTTTTCTACCATAACACTATTTTTAATAACTTTAAATTTCCTGAAATCCTTTACTTTTGTGATTTTTTTTATTAAAAAAGGAAATCTTCTGTCCTATAATTTAAAAAAAAAAGCAATTGGTAACATGTAATCAAGGTATGCAATCAAGATGAAGAAATCAATGACGGCTCCAATTCTAATCTTTATATTTATGAATGCAAAAATCAGTAAAATTATGTCATGTTAACACAATCATATACAGTTTTCTCTTTAGTTTTATCAATGTTAAAATGCACTTCAAGCTAAGCATAACGTCATTTTCACCGGCGCAAACTTTTCACACGTACTTCATATATCTTACATTAATGCTTAAACACCATGCACACAAATATAAATATATTTTGTATTTAATTGTAATGAAAAAATGGCATCAACAAAGTTATAATGCATAATGATAAAATAAACCTAATGGACAATATTCCCGTGACGTCACAATAAATATGAATTTTTATTCGCTTATAAAACACGCGGATAAGTATTTTTACCGAAATTTAACTTGCAAATTAACAAATTCGGCCTTAAAACCGCGTGCTTTTAATATTTATTATTTCTCTTTTATTCAACCACAGAGTTTAGAACATAAACTCTGTGCTTCGGAACAGTAGGCGTTATCCGATTACGACGTCATTAGCAGACGTAAAAGTTTAATTGAAAATTACGGTTAATTAAATATTCGAACAAACGAATGCACGATAACAAATCTGTGTCCAAATATCTTTCATTTAAAAAAAGAATGATGTAATTTGATGCAGTAGTTTGTTCTCACGGATTGTCGAAAGAAATCGCTTAGCGTTTTAAATATATAGATTTTTACCGAAATTTAACTTGCAAATTAACAAATTCGGCCTTAAAACCGCGTGCTTTTAATATTTATTATTTCTCTTTTATTCAACCGCAGAGTTTAGAAAATAAACTCTGTGCTTCGGAACAGAAGGCGTTATCCGATTGTGACGTCATTAGCAGACGTAAAAGTTTAATTGAAAATTACGGTTAATTAAATTTTCGAACAAACGAATACACGATAACAAATCTGTGTCCAAATATCTTTCATTTAAAAAAGAATGATGTAATTTGATGCAGTAGTTTGTTCTCACGGATTGTCGAAAGAAATCGCTTAGCGTTTTAAATATATAGATTTTTACCGAAATTTAACTTGCAAATTAACAAATTCGGCCTTAAAACCGCGTGCTTTTAATATTTATTATTTCTCTTTTATTCAACCGCAGAGTTTAGAAAATAAACTCTGTGCTTCGGAACAGAAGGCGTTATCCGATTGTGACGTCATTAGCAGACGTAAAAGTTTAATTGAAAATTACGGTTAATTAAATTTTCGAACAAACGAATGCACGATAACAAATCTGTGTCCAAATATCTTTCATTTAAAAAAGAATGATGTAATTTGATGCAGTAGTTTGTTCTCACGGATTGTCGAAAGAAATCGCTTAGCGTTTTAAATATATAGATTTTTACCGAAATTTAACTTGCAAATTAACAAATTCGGCCTTAAAACCGCGTGCTTTTAATATTTATTATTTCTCTTTTATTCAACCACAGAGTTTAGAAAATAAACTCTGTGCTTCGGAACAGTAGGCGTTATCCGATTGTGACGTCATTAGCAGACATAAAAGTTTAATTGAAAATTACGGTTAATTAAATTTTCGAACAAACGAATGCACGATAACAAATATGTGTCCAAATATCTTTCATTTAAAAAAAAGAATGATGTAATTTGATGCAGTAGTTTGTTCTCACGGATTGTCGAAAGAAATCGCTTAGCGTTTTAAATATATAGATTTTGAAATGTTTTTCTAAACAAATGTTTAATAAATGTATGTGTATAATCTTTAAATTATTACACATACCTGTTTGATCTGTATTTGTTACATAGTCAGCGTTGAATTTTTTTTTATCAAGAGCAAAGTTTGTACACGGAAGGTTTCTGCTGAAGCTAACGTCTCTTCAATGGACACACTTTGAGCGCGTCCAGTAGACCTAACCAAAGTGACCAATGTGACCGGTTACTTACCGGGGCGTTAAGTGACCGGTTTTTAACCGGTCGACAGACTGCTACTGAACGAAAATGGTATTATTTACTTGTAGCGCCATCTGTATTACATCGTTATCGTAATTACGTCTGTATCACATCATCGTAAATTTTCAAGTAACCGATCACGTGACCCAACTAACCAAGATTTTTCTTCGGTTAGTTCGGTCCCTTACCGGTCACTACGGTTACTTCCTCTGAACGACGCTGGTTGCGTATCGGTTAGCAGCACTGAACGCTTTGGTAACTAACCAACCTTACCGCTGACAGTACTGGATGCGCTCTTTCTTTTCTGGATACATATTTGGTAATTTTACGTTGACGAATTCCATGTTTATGCTTAAAATTTGTCACCCAACGTTCTGAGGCTTTGAAATCAAAATTTTCAAATTGTGCAGCAGCAGCCAATGCCCATTGTTGTAAGTTTCTCGTTGTGACTTGTTTGTAGTTTTGTCTGTCTTCAACGAAACGATCATAAGTCCATGAGTCAATTATAGTATATTTATCAAAGATAGTTCCTTCATTTTTAACATCCTCCTTCCACTTCGAAAGATACTCTTTTCTTTTTTTTTAAACGGCTGCAGCCTTTTTTTGTAGAGTTGACAAGCTCCATGTAGGATGTGCCTCAGCAATATTAATGACTTTTGTTTTATAATCCAATGAAATGTAGTCATTAGGTTTACTTTTTTTATACTCGGGTTCGTATTGTTCTGGTGACAAATCATCATGTACTATCTCAAAATTCACTTTTTCACATTCTTCATTAATATGTATTAATTCTTCATCTTGGATAAATTCCTTTCATTTAATATTTACAATGTCTTATCATATAGTTCTTCGCCAATTAACATTGTATCTTCAAGTATAACAGGTGAAGAGTTTGATGTATAATTAAATTATTTTCGGTGGAATGCCTTCATAATATACTACTGCATTTTTCAGTAACAATTTCGACTTATCACTGCCCACAGATGGTTCAGAGATAGGATCTCTACTTAAAGAGGAGCCAGGCAGTTCTACGCTGGTCGCCATTTTGCTAAAAATAATAATAATTTGATATATTATATATCGCACAAATATCAAAACACATCCGTTTAGAGCAAACACACACACAAAAAAAAAGTGTTTTTTTTTTTTTCTCAATAACTACTAAATATTGCGCGCTACGGCTTGGTCATACAAGTTCTCTTACTCAGTACTGATTACACACATAATCTTACATTGATTTGAATACCCCACACCCTTGCCGTCTCCTTGTAATTTTAAAAGTTAAATTCAATAAATTTAAAGCATAGGGTGGGCCGGGGCGTTTACTACATAGGACGGCTCCAGCGGCTTCGAGATCATTATATCTCTAAGTATTAATGTTGACAAAATTAGGATATTTGTGATTTACATTTATTTATATCATTGCTTGATGGGAAAAATAATCTGCATCATGCGTCTTTATTATTTAATGGTAAATACATTTCAAATAGTGGTAATTCATTTTGCCTTTTATTTCTTAAAATTTTACTATGTTACACTATTTTTCCTTTCTCGAAAAAAAAAAAGCCTTTTCTGCATCTATGAAGTAATCAACAATTTATTCAATTCGCATTTAAAAACATTCTCTTTTTCTTCGCTGACTGTTTATTAATGTTTATAAAATAAATGTTATATACAAGACTGATTATGAAATGTAATGATATTACAGCGATTGCTCTTCTGTTTTGTTATTATTATTATTATTGTTACTTTTTGTGATGCATTCACTCAAAGATGTACAAGAGTATCAAAAGTGCCTTCCTGCCTTGTAAAGAGTGAAAGAAAAAAAAAAACACCCTTTCTCTTACAATCCCGCAGCCAAGAGATGGCAAGTTGCAAGCAGTGTATTTTTCTAGATATTAAACTTCCACAAATGACAACACCCAGAACAAAATTTTCAATAGCCTTGTTTTGTGTGAAAGGTAACGATATCACAAGAATTAGTGAAAGTAGTCATAATCCTCGTAAAAACAGCGCTGAAGAAGGTGTTTTATTCTTCTGAGTTTAGTTGAAATTCTATCGAATTACTGTGCATTTCCAGCACTTTTTGTGATATCATATTTTGCAGGAAACAAGGTAAGTCTATTGAAAGTATAGCATTAAACTGTGCCATTTCATGACTGCTCAGTGCTATTCTTGTGTGGTGCCTTGAAATTTTAAGTGCTGCTTTTTTTAATGGTTTATTCCCCAGAATAAAAATTAAATATTACAGATTGGCAGAGGAAGAGGTTTTCATGTACCGAAATTTCCAAGACCCGTCCATTATAAAAGCGAAAAGCTCAGCCCGGACCCCTACGAAAGCTTTATAGGCGCACTCGACTCCTTATGAAAGCTAAAAGTTCGAACCAGTCCTGATCCGGCCTGTTTATATTTTCGTAATTTATGGGTTGGCCCAACTAAATTTCTGCAACACATTTAAGTCTATGCCAGCAACGCGCAAGCTAAATATTAGCCATTTTAGTGGCGATGTACTTTTCAAATTTGTCGTTTTCATTTCAATATTTTAAAGTTATTTTTGCATACGATACCTGAGATGGATGTCTGACCGCGTATTTTCGTAGTTTTTCGATTCCGGTTGCAGTTTCTGTTTTATTATTCTTAAGAATTCTTATTTCGTATAGCCTGTTCCTAAAATTAAGCACTTGACTTTGCTAGCTTTGCGTTATTATTGTTGGCTCTTAACCAACATCATCCTACAATTAAAGTTCTTTTAAAAGAAGATTTCTTGTATATTTATGCAAAAAAATTTAGGAACAAAAGATTACGTGTTCACAATGTATGGATTGCGAAAAATTCGTATAGTTTAGAATGAAATAAAAGGATGTTTAAAGAAAATTCTAATTTTAAAGCTCTATAAAGAAAAAAATAATACATTTTAAAAAAAATATTTTTTTTTTTTGTAATATATTAAACCAAATCAAATTCCTAAACATTTTGTTATACAAATGTACAATATCATTATTATTTTTACAAGAAAAATGCTATCTCATCATAGGTTCCAGACAGTTTTCTTTCATTGGAAAAAACATATAAATAAAAAGTTTACATAGGTGCCAACCTCTCATTAATATTCCGTAATATGCGGGTTAATTTGACCCAGGTTTAACACGTTTCGCAGCAGAAATTTTTTTAAGAAATGAAATTAAAATAAATTCCACGTAGAAACCTGAATTTGAATAAAGATTCATCCAATAATTTTTCTGGTTTGATGCGTTGTTAAACTGGGTCAAATTAACACGCATATTACGGAATATTAATGAGAGGTTGGCACCTATGAGTTTAAAAGAAATTATAAATGAAAATAAACAGCGTATTTTTTTTAAAATGCTTTTATGAATTAATAGTTTCATAATTATTAAATTATACCTCCAGAAAACACTTTACTAATTCCAAATAGATATTTTAAACATTTTTTTTCTCTAAAAATAAACAAAAATTACACACACATACATATATATATATATATATATACTAATAAAAGAAAGTTTCGCTCTGTGTGTGTATGTGTGTGTGTGTGTGTGTCTGTTGGCGATGGCTAGAAAAAATTAGCGCACCTAGAAGTCTGTAAATTTAGATTTAGGTAGTCCAAACTCTCTCCTGGTATACCTGAGCGTCAGAATTTTAATATTTTAATTACTTTCTGAAATATTAAAGCACAAAGAACTCTCATTAAAAATACGCTTTTATTCTCTTAGGTTGGTTGGTTCACTGGTTGGTTGCATCGATTCTTCACAGAAGTAATTAAATAAACCAGAGTAGCGATGCATAAATAAGGATTTCTAACTAAATAGTGTCAGTATGGATTGAAGTTATTTGCGTAGAGGAGCCATGCGATTGTCGCGCCACCTGTACATGACAAATTACACATATGTCCCACTGATTGAAATATTTTCCTGGCACATTTTTCTTCATGGCAATTAGTCGGTTTTTTTTTTTTTTTTTTTTTTTTTTTTTTTTTTTTTTTTTTTTTTTTACATGACATTTATTATTATGATGGAGATTGTTAAAACATAAAACTTTATTTAACAGATTCTTTTTTATATTTGCGGGAATGAGGAAGGGCAAGGGTCTAATTACATTTAAGCTCCAGAATTTCCGAATAATAAAGTAAGCCAAATTTCAAATTAAGTTCCTAGCTTAACCAAATGAATCAATCATTAAAGATGTATTGTGATCCTCCTAATTAGTTATTTGCTGAAGACCACTTGAACAACCCCCCCCCCCTCCCCGGGACCTCCTTCAAGGTTTTTTCTCTAACTATGCTCCGTTTCCATATCTCAGCAACTATTTTTCCGATTTCAACGCAAGTGGTTCCAAACATTATAATTAACTTAATAGTCACTCTTTATAACATTAAACTAAATTTATGAGTAGCGGTTACCACTATTTCCGAATAATAGTTTAAGCCAAATTTGTAATTAAGTCCAAAGCTTAAGCAAAAACGAACGAATTTTGAAAGATGCATAGTAGTCCTCTTAATTAGTCATTTGCTGAAGGGCACTTGAACATCCCCCCCCCCCCCCGGGACCTCCTTCAAGGTTTTTTTCTCTAACTATGCTCCGTTTCCATATCTCAGCAACTATTTTTCTGATTTCAACGTAAGTGATTCCAAACATTATAATTGACTTAATAGTCACTCTTTATAACATTAAACTAAATTTATGAGTAGCGGTTACCACTATTTCCGAATAATTGTGTAAGCCAAATTTGTAATTAAGTTCAAAGCTTAAGCAAACGAACGAATTTTGAAAGATGCATAGTGGTCCTCCTAATTAGTCATTTGCTGAAGGGCACTTGAACCCCCCCCCCCCCCCTACGGCCCCTCTTGCAAGGATTTTTCCCTAACTATGCTCCGTTTCCATATCTCAGCAACTATCAACGCAAGTGATTCCAAACATTATAATTAACTTAATAGTCACTCTTTATAACATTAAACTAAATTTATGATTAGCGACCACTATTTCCGAATAATTGGGTAAACCAAATTTGTAATTAAGTTCCTAGCTTAAGCAAACGAACGAATTTCGAAAGATGCATAGTGCTCCTCTTAATTAGTCAGTTGCTGAAGGGTACTTGAACAACCCCCCCCCCCGGCCCCTCCTTCAAGGTTTTTCTCTAACTATGTCCCGTTTCTATATATCAGCAACTATCTTTCCAATTTCAACGCAAGTGATTCCAAACATTATATTTAACTTAATAGTCACCCTTTATAACATTAAATTAAATTTATGAGTAGCGGTTACCACTATTTACAAATAAGAGTTTAAGCCTACTTTGTAATTAAGTTCCTAGCTTAACAAAACGAACGAATTTTTATGCATGCATAGTGGGCCTCCTAATTAGTCATTTTTTGAAGGACACTCGAACATCCCCTCCCTTCAGCACCTCACTCAAGGTTATTTTCTCTAACTGTGCCTTATTGCAATAACTGGGCTAATAATGTTCCAATCTTCTCGAAACCAGCTCAATTTTGTAGTGCGCCTACTATACAATAACGTAGGCAGTGGGGACCTGTCTCAGAAGTTCGTTCGGAAAGAGGTTTGTTTAGAACAGAATGCTCTCCTGACGGTGGTAGGGGGAAATAAAAGATTTTCTAGAGCGTACGAGCTTGCCGGGTATACGGTTCCGAAGCCATCGTAGACCGTGGCCAGAGTTCCGTTTTTTAAGAGATTTAAGTTTATTTCAAGGGCTCGGGCAACGCCGGGCAGGTTAGCTAGTATTTAATAAATTACTAGTTTCGTACTATTCTTACTTTCTACCAAATGCCCCCCCCCCCAAAAAAAAAAGCGGTAAATTTTCCATAATTGGGACCCATTTAAATTAACGTATTATAACAGAAGATTTTTCAACTGCCTAGAAGTGTATGAAACAACAGTGTGAAGAGACACATACAGCTTCTTACAGTCAAGTGTTTGCAAAACCTCTCAGCACGCAAATGAATTCGCAAAACAATTAGGTTTGTTTGACATTTTGAACTAACACCACTAAATATTTTTTCAAACTGTTCTGCATTTAATTGTGTATCTAATTTTCAACATACATTAAACCAATTTATTTATTAAACGAAAAGCGATTTTAGAGAATTAATTTCATAGCATCATAATCTTTTTAACACTTTCCAACCTAGTTGAAAAGTGTTTATGACTTCGGTTTGTCTGCCGTTTGGCCGTCTGTCCGTGCTGTAACTCCCGTAAATATGCTCGGATTGTCCTGAAATTTTTATGTTATTGTTGTTATCTATAGCATGTTCCCTATTTCATCTGAAGTGTGTAGCACTTATACTTTTTTTACAGGGACAGTCAAAAGTTTTCCGATAAATTACAGTCAATGGGGAATAATCTTTTCAAGTGCATTTTGATGACGCTACGTCATTTAAAACATAATGAAATTGATATATAATTACGAAGCGCATTAAAACATGCTTTCTGTAGAATATGGGGTGCAAAGCATTTATTATTCATTTACAGGGTCAAACAAAAGAATTCTGTTACACATCGTTCTATGGAAAAAAATCGTCTGCAGTGTAAATTAGTGATATTTCATTATTTCAAACGTAATGAAAATTATATGCATTACTGAGGTGCACTATAAATTGCTGTCTTGTGTGCATTGCGTTTATTTACAGGGACACACAAAATATATTGGTTACAGTGCATGTGCGATATTTACATAGTCTATGTGTGATAAGTGCGTTTTCAACTATGGTTTGTGTTTTTAAGTTTAACAATTTTTTTTTCGTGGTACGTGTGTGTTCATAAACTCGGTTGATCATATACAGGGCTACACACGGGAATCCGTATGTATTACAGACTATGGGAGTGAATTGCTTAAGGGAAGTTTTTAATTGTGTTTACGCATTTTCCTGCTGAACTATATTTAGTAGATTAATAAAAGTTTGTGGAATATAGATAAATTCTTATATAGGGCTACGCAAAAAAAGATACATTGTCGTTTACGTTTGGTAATTGCTGCAAGTTTTAAGTTGATTTTTAGCTTAATAAGTGGTGTGTACAAAAATCCTCAGATAATATACAGGACTGTACAAAAGATTTCAAGTGCATTTCCATCAATTGGCGAAAATTAGTAAATATGAATATTCTAACTGAACTAAATTTTATCATACTATATATCCACATCTATTGATCATATACAGGGCTGCACAAAATAATTCGACTACCTTTTTGACACTGGAAGGTAATTTCTAAAACTGTATTTTTCAATGTGTTATGTGTTTTATAAACTGTTTACTTACATATCTTCTTTCACCTTATTGAACGGTGAAGTTTCGTTACAGTTTTCTGGCTGTGTTGGAAAGTGTTTCATAATCTATGCTTGACGCATGATTTTTCTGCTTGTTTTAAGTAAAGGTGATTCGATTCATAAGAAATAACAAGTGTGGATAATAAAGAGGGTTATTATTATTATATTTTTCATTTATTTTTAGGGTTTCGTTCATCTCAAGAAACCCTATCAGTCCCGCTTTGTTGTCTGTCTGTCACAAAGCCGGTTCTCAGAAACTATATAACATACAGGCATGAACTTTTGTGTACTTATAGCTGATTACCTACTATGAAGCTCAATTTCATAAAATTTGAAAAAATCGTATTTTAATATAAAGAGATAAAAACCAAAAATCTAAGTCTTTTTCCTTTTAAATTTAAACATTTTTCTTTATAGCAGTTGTCAACAATTAAAAATCCACAATAAAATTCATTCTACAATAATTAATTTTCTATTGAAAGATTTCCACGTGAAAAAGGAAAATGAAATAAAAAGTTTCAACCATTGAAAAAAAGATTAATATGACGTCATATTGGTAATAAAACGGAAATTTTCAAAGATTTCTCAATAATACAAGGAGTATGAGTATGTGTAAATACAGAATGCAGCCTATCATGACGTCATTAGAGAAATAAAAAGAAAATTAATCTGACGTCATATTGGAAGTTTAACGGATTTTCAAATGTTTGAGAAATGCAAAGAGGGTATTAATATGAGTAATAGAGTATAGTAAATATATAAGTTTGAGGAACGTATTGAATCATGATAAAAACCCGATTAGGGAAATATTGGCATATTTTAACATTTTGAAGGTCTCTATACTACATGTTTAATTTTGAAATTTATTTTTTTTAATATCGCATTTAGTCCACATGACAGATCAGGCCAGTTCAGATATTCGAAAAAACGAGAAAATTAGACCGGTAAATTTTTACTTTATAAAAAACATGACTTTTTTTTGTAATGAAATTTATTTGGATTTATTAAAGAAAGGATAAAGTGTTTTGAAAGGAATATTGAACGAAACCCTTTATGCGATCTTCGGTCACACTTACCCACTTGTTTTTTTTTCTTTTTTGGTCTTGCTTTGTTTTGCTGTCAAGTGACGATCTACATTTTCTACCGATGGGCATAATAGAAATGCTAACACGTTTGTGGTTCGTATGCAACTTAACTGTGAGATTGGCTGTTCTAAGTTTAGGAACTTGATTTGAAGGGGATGAAAAGTTAGTGAAATGCTTAGTTTAGTTAAAGAAACCGGCATTACGCCTATATAAGTAGTAAGGAACTAGAAAGCTACTAGGAACTTCGCGACATTGTTTGAAAGAGAAAGACTTATTAGAAATAGAAATAAAATGATTGCACGACCTCGCAGATCTAACGCATTGAACGGGCGGTTATTGCTTTATTTAGCGTATTGTTAAATTGGTTATCTTAAATTGTTGGTAAAAATATGTTTTATAAGAAACTCATTGTTGAACTTAGACTTTCTTATATATCTTATGAGTATTTTAAATTTCATTTTCAGAGCTGGATATACTCTCCGAGAACTTAAAAGACCTTTCCACCGACAAAGACAGCTGCGATACCGTCCTACAAGTGAAAGACAAAGAATTTAAGGCCCATAAAGCCATTTTGATGGCTAGATCGTCTATTTTTGCTGCCATGTTCCGACATGATACATTAGAGAAACAGACGGGTGTCGTAAAGATACTCGACTGCGATCCTGAATCTTTCCAGGAGTTCTTAGATTATTTATACTGTGGTAAACTTGAAGATGTTTCGTACCACAACGCTTTTCAGTTGTACATTACTTCCAATAAGTATGACGTCCAGAAACTCAAGGAGTACTGCGTCGAGTACTTAATCGAAAGTTTGACACCAGATAATGTGTGTGAAATTGTTAAATTGGCTGATAAATACGACGAAGAGAAATTGCTATTTAAAGCACAAGAATTTTTCAATGGAAATTGGAACCAAATTTTTGTAACTACCGAATGGGAGAATTTACTGAAAACCGATTATCGTTTAGTCCATAAGCTTTTAATCGAACTGTCTAAAACTAAAGAATCGCAATAAGATAATGTTGCAACATCAATCCAGATTTGCACTTTACACGTATTCAGATTTTTTTTTATTTTCCATTTTAACTACAGTTTATAATTTTAAAAGTTACTTGTGTTTTAACCTTGTTAAAAACAGAAAATTCCCATAATAAAGATATTCTGTTTTAATAAAATAATGAAATTCTGCATTTGTTATTTTGTGTTACTTGCTCTGAGTTTTCACTTATTAGTGTAATTGTATGTTCGTTAACGGTTGCTTATTCCTTGCTTCACTTGAATAATTACTGTGTCATTAGAGAAAGATTGCTTGTATAAGTGTGCAAGATTAGTAGCTAATTAAAATCTATTTAAATGTAAACAACTGCTCACAATAACGCCTGAGATCTTCACTTTAACCATAAAACTATTATTTTAAATGGATTAAAAACACGTTTTGCACTTAAAATACCTTCAAAGTGGATTAATAAAAACAAATAACGTTAATTTTTTTAAAAGCTGAAATTTATTACAAAATGTCCGTGATATAAAGTTTACAAACGCTAAAAGTTTATTAAAAGTCATAGTCCAAGACACAGCATCACATTTTTGCAACAGATTTCAGCATCGACGAATTTAGTTCGTAAGACAGATTAGATAGTGCACATAGCGAAACTGGCAGTCAACTGACGCATAAGCGGGTGGAGAGTGCGATGGCAACATCATACATCCCGCTGCAGTGTGAAATTAATGGGAACCAGATTACTTAAGATGCCCTGGAGTCAATGTAACATCAGTAATTGGCTCGCCATTAATTTCATGTTGCAGCGTGCTATTCAATGGTGCTATGGCAACATCCATCTCCCGCCAGTATGCCAGGTGATTGGCAGTTTCGTTTTCTGTGCCCTCTAATATATCATTCATACCAAAATCATAGGCATTAAATCAAGAACAGAAATTATTTCAGAAAATCTTTTCTCGTACAGAATAGAAAAAAAATTTCAAAAGCAGATTTTTCATTGAATATTCAGAAAGAAAAAGGCTGTAAGGTCTATTGCGGTATTTCATGAGCATTATTGAACTTTATATGAGGTTCATATGTGCTACAGGAGTTTTTAAAAAAGTTGCGTAGTTAGCTGGAAAACAGAGAAAAGTTGTGCAAATTTTCAATTTATTTGGATGATAGCACTGTTTCTTTTACATCCAGTTTGTATGTTTTACTACGTGAAGTACCCGGCGTTACTCGGTATTTTAAGAATGTTTGTTTAGAAAAGTCGATTTAAAAATGAAACATACTGTATAAAAACACAATAAAAGAAAGCAGTAGCAATGTTATACACATAAACCGAATGAAAACCCGATATAAAAATGTATATAACAAACTCTTCAGAAACAGCCATAAATCAGCTTGCTTCCATTTATCTATGGGGTAATAAAAGCGAAAAAGAAAAAATGTCAAACTATCTTTGTACTGTACACGATGCAATGATCCAAAAATTAATTATTTCGAAGCAGCTTCATAAACTCTCTTTCTTGTTTTTGATTCAGGGCAAATAGGGTAATCCGATCAGTATGAAACTTAAGTGTTTTAAATTGACAAAATCAAACATTAGAAGTTTTTGCAACGATATGGTTACAAATGTACCAGAGTTAGCTACAAAACTATGTTAATTACGCGCCAAACTACGTTCCATTAAATAATGTTAAATTGCTGTTGATTGAATTATACATCTTTCACCAATAAAACTCCTTGAGAATGATAAATAAAGTTAGATGCAAAATGTTTAGTATTAATCTTTTTAATGAATATTTGAACGAAGGATTTTTTTTTTCATTTCTCTAATCAGCATATTCGAGTAGGTTTGATATTTCTTTTATTTTCAAGTACATTATTCTTCAGTCTGTTGTCTGAATAAACCCCATAATACTCATCATCGTTAATTTACCACTAAGTTTAGCGGCTAGGGCTGTGCGCCTGCCGAAATTATATTATAATGATCGAAATTTTATCTAATCTGAATTCCACGTACTTTTTTCTCATCTAACACAAGCTTAAATGATATATCAGCAAATAGTGTTTCTTGGCCCCCATTGACATTTCAAATTTTTTTGTCGTACATTGCAAGCATTGCCTTTTTATTTACAGTAAAATAACTGTAGATGAGAAATATATTACAGTAAATCTTCTTTTGTCCGTTCGTTTCATAATGAAAAACCGTAAATTTACTAATCTCTGAGTGCAAATTTCACGGAATCTTCTGCAATCGGATTCACAGTCCAGAGTTCTTTTCAAATATAAAAGAAATTTTCAACAATATTGTAAATACATCAATTGGCGGGTGACACGAATGCAAAAGATTAGTCCAATTTAACAAAAAAACCTTCAAAAGAAGGTAAGATATGCAAAAAAAAAAAAAAAAAAAAAAAAAAAAAAAATGAAATAAGTGGTGTATTTTTTAAAAATGTTGTTAATAACTCACAAGTACAGTCATTTTTAGGTGCGTTCGTAATTATATAAATACGTAGCACCTATTGTCGTCGCTCTGCCGTCCGTCTGCATATAACAACGCAAAAACTACCCAACCGAATGGTTTGAAATTTAAGATATATTATCTTTGCAGAATTTTGTCGAGACATTTCAAATTTTATAAAAATCGAATCAAAACTTTAGGAGATATTATTAAAAATATTTATTAAGAAATTTGAATGTTTCTTAAAAATCGGTGCTTTCTTGTTACAGGAGCATCAGAGGTTTAATTGTCAAGAGACAGAGATACTTATTTTATTACACAAATTAATCTGCAGACGATATAATTCCTTTCACAGAATTAAAAATCATCAAGATCTGAATATTTATATAACTAGCTATAGTACGAACACACCTCATTTGTCACGTTTGACGTACAATTTCCAACTTGTTATAATTACATCTGCTATTTTCTTCTGTAAGTCCCATGATAGAAGAGTTAGATAAAAATAAAAGTTAAATTAAAACAAGTTGGAAATTGTACGTCAAACGTTACAAACGAGGTGCGTTCGTACGCACGTTTTAGAATTAAATTCATGATATCCCGTGCGTAGAACGGGTTAAACAGCTAGTTAAGTATAAATGTTATGACACTGTTCATACAAATATCTTAACTAGTTATATAAATATTCAGATCTTGATGATTTTTAATTCTGTGAAATGAATTATATCGTCTGCAGATTAATTTCTGTAATAAAATAAGTATTTCGGTCGCTTGACGATTTAACATCCATCGGAAGCTCCTATAACAAAAAAGCACCGATTTAAAAAAAAATCAAATTTCTTAATAAATATTTTTATTAATATCTCCTAAAGTTTTGATTCGATTTTAATAAAATTTGAAATGTCTCGACAAAATTCTGCAAAGATAATATATTTTACATGGCAAACCATTTGGTTGGGTAGTTTTTGCGTTGTTATATGCGGACAGACAGACGGACGGACCAAGCGACGACTATAGGTGCTACGTATTTATATAATTACGAACGCACCTAAAAAAGAACAAATCAAAAATAAATTTGTTACCCAGATTTAATCTAATGAAATGTTCAGATGCATTTTTTTTAACCTGACGCAAACGATAAATCGCCAAATATGGTTTCAATTGCAATATTTCACATTGAATAATTTTTTTAACATTGCGAACATCCCCTTTCATGTTTAAATTAAATATTTTAGCTTTATATAATCTGTCATCGTTTTTCTTTTTCTTTTTTTTTTAATAAAATTAGTAAGTTTTTCTTTTATTTTTTGAGGTGTTTTATTATTTTGTAAATTATATAGCTGATTCAGTATTTTCAGCAATGATAAAAATCGCCAAAAAATGACCAATGGTAACCTTTTTATCCAAAATAACAGAACTTTCTATCATAATTCTCTAACTAATCTACGTAGAACGATATGTTATAGACTAAAACCTTCCCTCAAAAATTATCTATCTAACAGTGCAAGTTCCATCAAAATCCATTCAGCAGAACTCTAGTTATAAGCAGTAGGAACGAAATTTCCGTTTGTATTTTATATCATGAGAGACGGTAGTTTCTCGAGTGACGCAGCAAAAAAACGAAAACCGAATGCTTAATACCGAAGATTTCCGTCACTCCATATATACAGCTAGTTTGAGTTCAAAGGAAAAGCGAAAAGCCGACATTTAATATCTCAGCAAATATGAGGTACATCGTTTTGATTTTTTGACAGCTGTCTTATATCTCCGGTCTAACTCTATCCTGAAATTTATAGATTTCTACATGCAGTAGATTTTAAGATCTGGAAATCCATTTTTAAGTAAAATGGGAAGTTTTTCGCTCTGCATGTAATGGTGTCATGGTGTAAGACAGCGTATCTCGAAAACCGCCCGAAGGATTTTTTTAAAATTAATATATGATACTAATCGGTTTTATATGAAGTGAATCCACCTATCCGCTTAAATAGGAAAACTCTAGTTTTTTAAATAATCCGATTTAAAAAAATGGGACTATTTTCTTAAGCCAAGCTGTACAAATGCAATAGAGTATTCACTACCTTCTTCCGCCGGGAATTACAGTTAAAATTTGATGTACGGTTGCCGTTATCAATAAAGCTTGTGACCGGGCTAATTATTTATATTTTTTTAAATGCAAAAACAATGAATTATATACTCTAAACATGTAAAACATATGTATTAAATTCAATTGGGGTTTATATGTTTTCTCTTTTTGTTACAAAGAAATAATTTCAGATTTTAAACATGCATATATTCGAAAAATTATTTAGATTCCTTTTTCAAAATGAGGAAATATTTTTTAATTACATGTATTCAATTTTACTGCTAAATATAATAAATCTTTCAGTTTCTAATGATAAAATATTTTTCATTTCTTTGTTTCTTTCGCAACGAAGACAACCAACCAACTATTATCGTATCAATGCGCGAAGCACAAATTAGCGAGAGGCATTTGGGGAAAAGATAGGCACAGAAAATCAAAGATATTATATTTACTATTAGGTATTTTGTTTATTTATTCATTGTTTTTTATTTTATATGACTTGATGGTTCTTTTTAAAAATTTCGTTTTGGTAAGGTGCTTAGTTTGTTTTTGTCAGAGCAACTGCGAATTACATGTTTTTATGGCTTTAAAATATTACTGTTATGTTAGTTTGTAAAAGAAAATGCAGAAAGTTAGTTCTGAATTAAGTGTTTTATGTTATACAATGGATAAATAAGTTCTTAATTACTTTAAATCCAGAGTTTGAAAAGTAAACAAATAGTTTTTTTTTTCTTTTTCTTATTGCATTCAGGGGTCGATGCAGGTTTTTTTTTTTCTTGGGGCCCATTTTGTGAAAAGTAAAGGTTGTTTTTGTGAAATTTATTATATTTTTGTGAAAAATAATATTTTGTAACGAAAGTTGAAATCGATTTAATCAAATTCGAACCAAGCATTTATAAACAAAACCTGTTTTAAATCCTTTTGCGGAAGTTTTCCTCTCTGGCAAACTTGTTTGTTTACAAATTACACATTTTAAAACATCACAAAATAATAAATAGTAAGTTTTTATGGAATAGAATTTTGTGAAGTGGCCCATTTTATCAAATTGATTTTTGTGAAGGGACCCATTTTATTAAATAGATTTTTGTGAAGGGGCCCTAAATAGGTCCCAAATTTTTCCTGGATCGACCCCTGGCATTACCTTATTGCATTCATATTGCCAGTATTATTACATTGTTATCATTTTTTTTTTCTCATTACATTTACAAACAGTTGTGTGACAAACTTCTATCTTCATGAATGTTTTGCATTTACTTTATATTAATTTTTCACATTCATTTTTTAATAAGCTTGTTAAATAGTTTTCAAGCACTATATTGTTTCAATGTCAAATGTTACATTAAAAATTGTTAAAAAATACAGTAAAAAAATTGCTATTTGCTCGCGAAACTTAAGAATATAATCATTTTAACCCACATAGATTTTTTTAGCTCTAAAATATTACTATACAATGAATAAATAAGTTCTTATTTACTTTAAATTCAGAGTTTAAAAAGTAAACAAATAGCTATTTTATCTTTCAATTTTTCTATCATTTACCTGTGACTTTAAAAATCATTTAAAATTACTAATTTAGAGGTATGAAATACCTTATATGTGCTTAAATCACAGAAAAAATACAACTTTAGTAAGTATATTGCAGGGCTCTGTTTAAGAAGAATTAAGAACACCTTTAAAGGATCCTTCACAATTTTTTTTAAATCTTAAAACAGTATCCTTCACATTTTTTTTTTTCATTTTAAAACAGGTTATTTCACATTTCTTTTCATATTAAAACAGGACACTTCACAAAACTTTTTCCTACCAAAAATTAACTCTTCACAAATTTAATCATCTTAAACATTTCCCAATTTTTGTATAAAATACTGTTTACTGTTGACTGTAATAAGTGTTTGTTCTTCAAAGTAAATTCTGAAAAATTATTAAATTTCAACTGCTGCTAATACATTTAATTTTTTGATTACAACTTACATAAATATCCATATTTTACATAGGGTTTCTTGTACAGAGGTGTATTTTGAAAACATATAGAAGAAAGAAAATTTTTTTTTTAGAGAAAACCGCTGTTAATTTTTTCGCAATGATTTTTAATAGTCAGATCTTATAAATTAAGTGTTGGTGAGTGCAAAGTTTGAAATTGTCTGAATATGTTGAAAACAACATAGGGCTCTAAAACTATTTACTTGCATAAGTTTATTAAAAATGAATTTGAAAAATTAATATACAGTAACAGCAAAACATGCATGAAGCTTCACAAACAGCTATAGACCATCAAAGTATCAAATAAAATGAAAATTTTGAAATGGAGAACCATCAATTCAAAATAAATAAAAAACAATAAATAAATAAACAAAATACCTGGGGGAGGGGGGGGGAGTATTTTATCTATTATAAATTGCAGCTTGTATTTTCAAATAATTTGGAAGGGCGGATAAAATTTTATCATTTAAAATATTAAAAAAAATAATACCTTCTAAACTAGAATTTTATTATCAATTTTATAGATGATTTTCTTTGGACGATTACTCTCTATGAGAGAAAAGTTCTACTTTTTGTATTTGTTCGCCACAGTATATTTTGTTGTTTTTCAGCCAGTCTATAGAATTCTTTGCAGGAGTGCGGTTTTCAACAGGCATGTGATGTTGAGCATTGGCCATATATAGGGCACTATTCGATTGCAAATTTGGAAGAAGTTTTTCCAACACTCATTTTTGGAAGTTTTCGTAGTTCATTTGCATGGGATTGTCACCCCTTTTTGTCGACGCTTTATACAGTAGTTGAGCATCCGTAAGGAAACACGTTTCCTCATTTTTACGCTCGAGTTAAGACCTTGTACAGCTAAGTACATGGCCGTTAAAGTTTTTTTCCTGTAAATAGTTAATAACTTTCTCCTTTTAATTCGATGTTATTCGTTTTTGGGTAAAGGTGAAAATAGGCACTCGCCAATCACCACTCGGCAATAAAACTTGAAAAACTGACTTGAAAAATATGGAGAAAACCGACCAAATGCAGGATTTTCTGATTTTCTTTTTTTCCCATGTTTGTTTGACAAAATTCATGATTTTCCTCGCCAGATCGACGAAAATAGTGATTTTTCTGCACCAGATCGATGAAATTAATGATTTTACTGCACTAGATTGGCGAAATTTATGATTTTTATGCGCCGATTAAAGAAATTCGTGATTTTTATGTGCCCGTTCAGCAAAATTTCTAATTTTTACATGCCGTTCAACAAATTTTTTTATCTTTATGTGCCCCGTTGACAAAATTTGTGATTTTTACATGCCTGATCGACTAAATTCATCATTTTTATATGCCCGATGGATGAAATTAATGATTTTTACATGCCGATCAATGAATTTCTTGATCTTTATGTGCCTGTTTGACAAAATTCATGATTTTCATGCACCGATAAACAAAATTCATGATTTTTACATCTGTGTTTGACAAAATTTATGATCTCCCCCTCCCTGATCCACAAAATTCATGTTTTTGCTGTGCCTGATTATTGAAACTCATCATTTTTACACACCCGATCGACAAAATTCATGATTTTTACACACCGATCAACGAAGTTCAAGATTTTTATGCACTTGATCGCCGAAATTCATGATTTTTTTCATGCTCGATCGATGAAATTTCATTTTTCTGAACCTGATCGATGAAATTATTGATTTTTATGCAAACGTTTGATGAAATTTGTGAATTTTATGCACCTACTTGATGAACTTGTGATTTTTAACCACCCACTTGATGAATTCGTGATTCCTATGCGACTACTCTACGAATTGGTAATTTTTATTCGTCCGTTCTACAAAATTCATGATTTTTTCGTGCCTAATCGATGAAATTCATAATTTTTACGCACCGATTGATGATTTTTATGTGCCTGATTCATAAATTTCTTGATTTTTATGCATCCGTATGATGAAATTAATGATTTTCATGTGCCGATCAAGGAATTTCTTGGTTTTTATGTATCTATTTGATGAAATACGTGATTTTTATGCGATCGATAAACAAAATTCAAGATTTTTACGTTCCCGATTGACAAAATTTATGATCTCCCCCTCCCTGATCCACAAAATTCATGTTTTTGCTGTGCCTGATTATTGAAACTCATCATTTTTACACACCCGATCGACAAAATTCATGATTTTTAAACACCGATCAACAAAGTTCAAGATTTTTATGCACTTGATCACCGAAATTCATGATTTTTTTCATGTTCAATCGACGAAATTTCATTTTTCTGAACCTGATTGATGAAATTATTGCTTTTTATGCAAACGTTTGATGAAATTTGTGAATTTTATGCACCTACTTGATGAACTTGTGATTTTTAACCACCCACTTGATGAATTCGTGATTTCTATGTGACTACTCTACGAATTGGTAATTTTTATGCGTCCGTTCTACAAAATTCATGATTTTTTCGTACCTAATCGATGAAATTCATAATTTTTACGCACCGATTGATGATTTTTATGTGCCTGATTCATAAATTTCTTGATTTTTATGCATCCGTTTGATGAAATTAATGATTTTCATGTGCCGATCAAGGAATTTCTTTGTTTTTATGTATCTATTTGCTGAAATACGTGATTTTTATGCGATCGATAAACAAAATTCAAGATTTTTACGTGCCCAATTGACAAAATATATGATCCCCCTCCCCCGATCGACAAAAGTCATGTTTTTTCTGTGCTCGATTGATGAAATTCACAGATTTTTACATACCCGATCAATGAAATCATGATTTTTAAATACACTATCAACGAAATTCATGATTTTTTCATGCCCGATTGACGAAATTAATGATAATGTCCATGCCCCAATTTGACCCCCCCCAAGGCGGGTACTTTTTAAAATTTTGCACACACCCTTCATGTGATATATTGTTGGAAATGTCCGAGACTGTTTAATCATACTATGCATCTCCTGTGTCCACACCCCCACTTTGCCCCCCCAAGGGGGTACTTTCTGATATTTTGCACAACCCCTCATGTGATATATCGTTGGAAAGGTTTGTGACTGCTTAGTCATGTTATGCATCTCTGGTGTCCATCCCCCCACTTTGCCCCCCCAAGAGGGTACTTTTTGAAATTTTGCACAACCCTTCATGTGATATATTGTTGGAAAGGTCTGTGACTGTTTAATCATATTATGCATCTCCTGTGTCCACACCCCCACTTTGCCCCCCCCAAGAGGGTACTTTTTGAAATTTTGCACAACCCCTCATGTGATATATCGTTGGAAAGGTCTGTGACCGCTTAGTCATATTATGCATCTCTGGTGTCCATCCCCCCACTTTGCCCCCCCAAGAGGGTACTTTTTGAAATTTTGCACAACCCTTCATGTGATATATTGTTGGAAAGGTCTGTGACTGTTTAATCATATTATGCATCTCCTGTGTCCACACCCCCACTTTGCCCCCCCCCAAGAGGGTACTTTTTGAAATTTTGCACAACCCCTCATGTGATATATCGTTGGAAAGGTCTGTGACCGCTTAGTCATATTATGCATCTCTGGTGTCCATCCCCCCACTTTGCCCCCCCCCTCTCAAGGGGGGTACTTTTTAAAATTTTGCACAACCCTTCATGTGATATACTGTTGGAAATGTCCGAGACTGTTTAATCATATTATGCATCTCCTGTGTCCACACCCCCACTTTGCCCCCCCAAGGGGGTACTTTCTGATATTTTGCACAACCCCTCATGTGATATATCGTTGGAAAGGTCTGTGACTGCTTAGTCATATTATGCATCTCTGGTGTCCATCCCCCCACTTTGCCCCCCCAAGAGGGTACTTTTTGAAATTTTGCACAACCCTTCATGTGATATATCGTTGGAAAGGTCTGTGACTGTTTAATCATATTATGCATCTCCTGTGTCCACACCCCCACTTTGCCCACCCAAGGGGGTACTTTCTGATATTTTGCACAACCCCTCATGTGATATATCGTTGGAAAGGTTTGTGACTGCTTAGTCATGTTATGCATCTCTGGTGTCCATCCCCCCACTTTGCCCCCCCAAGAGGGTACTTTTTAAAATTTTGCACAACCCTTCATGTGATATATTGTTGGAAAGGTCTGTGACTGTTTAATCATATTATGCATCTCCTGTGTCCACACCCCCACTTTGCCCCCCCCCAAGAGGGTACTTTTTGAAATTTTGCACAACCCCTCATGTGATATATCGTTGGAAAGGTCTGTGACCGCTTAGTCATATTATGCATCTCTGGTGTCCATCCCCCCACTTTGCCCCCCCAAGAGGGTACTTTTTGAAATTTTGCACAACCCTTCATGTGATATATTGTTGGAAAGGTCTGTGACTGTTTAATCATATTATGCATCTCCTGTGTCCATCCCCCCACTTTGCCCCCCCAAGAGGGTACTTTTTGAAATTTTGCACAACCCTTCATGTGATATATTGTTGGAAAGGTCTGTGACTGTTTAATCATATTATGCATCTCCTGTGTCCACACCCCCACTTTGCCCCCCCCCCAAGAGGGTACTTTTTGAAATTTTGCACAACCCTTCATGTGATATATTGTTGGAAAGGTCTGTGACTGTTTAATCATATTATGCATCTCCTGTGTCCACACCCCCACTTTGCCCCCCCAAGGGGGTACTTTCTGATATTTTGCACAACCCCTCATGTGATATATCGTTGGAAAGGTCTGTGACTGCTTAGTCATATTATGCATCTCTGGTGTCCATCCCCCCACTTTGCCCCCCCAAGAGGGTACTTTTTGAAATTTTGCACAACCCTTCATGTGATATATCGTTGGAAAGGTCTGTGACTGTTTAATCATATTATGCATCTCCTGTGTCCACACCCCCACTTTGCCCACCCAAGGGGGTACTTTCTGATATTTTGCACAACCCCTCATGTGATATATCGTTGGAATAGTCTGTGACCGCTTAGTCATATTATGCATCTCTGGTGTCCATCCCCCCACTTTGCCCCCCCCTCTCAAGGGGGGTACTTTTTTAAATTTTGCACAACCCTTCATGTGATATACTGTTGGAAATGTCCGAGACTGTTTAATCATATTATGCATCTCCTGTGTCCACACCCCCACTTTGCCCCCCCAAGGGGGTACTTTCTGATATTTTGCACAACCCCTCATGTGATATATCGTTCGAAAGGTCTGTGACTGCTTAGTCATATTATGCATCTCTGGTGTCCATCCCCCCACTTTGCCCCACCAAGAGGGTACTTTTTGAAATTTTGCACAACCCTTCATGTGATATATTGTTGGAAAGGTCTGTGACTGTTTAATCATATTATGCATCTCCTGTGTCCACACCCCCACTTTGCCCACCCAAGGGGGTACTTTCTGATATTTTGCACAACCCCTCATGTGATATATCGTTGGAAAGGTCTGTGACCGCTTAGTCATATTATGCATCTCTTGTGTCCATCCCCCCACTTTGCCCCCCCCAAGGCGGGTACTTTTTAAAATTTTGCACACACCCTTCATGTGATATATTGTTGGAAAGGTCTGAGACTGTTTAATCATATTCTGCATCTCCTGTGTTCACACCCCCACTTTGCCCCCCCAAGGGGGTACTTTCTGATATTTTGCACAACCCTCATGTGATATATCGCTGGAAAGGTCTGTGACTGCTTAGTCATATTATGCATCTCTGGTGTCCATCCCCCCACTTTGCCCCCCAAGGCGGGTACTTTTTAAAATTTTGCACACTCCCTTCATGTGATATATTGTTGGAAAGGTCTGTGACTCTTTAATCCTATTATGCATCTCCTGTGTCCGTACCCCCACTTTGCCCCCCTCCTCAACGGGGTACTTTTTGAAATTTTGCACAAAACCTCATGTGATATATCGTTGAAAAGGTCTGTGTCCACTTAGTTAGATTATGCACCTCCGGTGTCCATCCCCCCACTTTGCCCCCTCCAGGGGGGCACTTTTTAAATTTTGCTGACACTCCTCGTGATATATTGTTGGAAAGGTCTGTGACCACTTAGTCATATTATGCATCTCCAGTATCCATCCCCCCCACTTTGCCCCTCCCACAAGGGGGGTACTTTTTAAAATTTTGCACACACCCCTCATGTGATATATTGTTTAAAAGGTCTGTGACCACTTAATCTTATTATTCAGCACGGCAGCTATACGGTGCCGCAGGCAGCGGGAACCCGAGCCGGAGGTTCGTGCTGTTAGAGCTTTATACTATTCGATGTGCAAATTAAGGTATTATCCGGTGCATGCATAGCAGGACCGGTATACGGTGCCGGAGGCAGCAGGGACCTGGGTTGGTGGTTCGTTCGGTTATAGGTTTATACTATTCCATGTGGAAATTAAGGGATTGTCATACAAATGAAGAATTCAGTTAGATTCGAGGCCCTGATGTAAATTGAAGGCCCACTAGCGGGCGAAGCCACTAAGTTTTATTCTTATAAATTTATACCCTAATGCTTAGTTGCGACTGAAAGAAATTTTCATCAATAACCGCTTAAAAGTAATGATATCAGTACAAAAACCCTTAACGGGTTAAAAGTTGTGACGCAGCACTTTCTTTTGGCTCTAAGAATTTCAAATATGGGTCTTAAAAGTAATGATATCAAATTTGAGTGACGCTATGTTATTTTTTTTTAAATCATCATTTTCTTTTTAGTTTTATTTATATTCACAGGTGCAATTATTATCTTAACATGAAAATAATATAAAATTTATTCGCTAAAGCTTTTTCATTCAGATCTCTCAGGAATTCAAAATATGGGTTTTAAAAGAAATTATATCAAAATTTGAGTGACACCTTGACGTGAATTTAATAGGATTGTTTTAAATTTAAATTTAAATTATTTTTCGTTTGTCTTCTAAAGTATATTTACACATACAAACAATACTTTTAATTTTTCAATACACTGTTAAATATATTACTTTCACTGAGCCTATATTATGTATTGAAATGTATTTATTTCAATAGACTGATTCATGTTTTGTGCCACGGTATCCAAAATCATAAGTAAAATTTATGTAAATGATTAATTTGCGTCATAGTATCCAAACAAAGGAAAATGTATGCAAGTGGATACTATGACGCAAATTAATCATTTACATAAATTTTACTTATGATTTTGGATACCGTGGCACAAATCATGAATCAGTCTATTGAAATAAATACATTTCAATACATAATATAGGCTCAGTGAAAGTAATATATTTAACAGTGTATTGAAAAATTAAAAGTATTGTTTGTATGTGTAAATATACTTTAGAAGGCAAACGAAAAATAATTTAAATTTAAATTTAAAACAATCCTATTAAATTCACGTCAAGGTGTCACTCAAATTTTGATATAATTTCTTTTAAAACCCATATTTTGAATTCCTGAGAGATCTGAATGAAAAAGCTTTAGCGAATAAATTTTATATTATTTTCATGTTAAGATAATAATTGCACCTGTGAATATAAATAAAACTAAAAAGAAAATGATGATTTAAAAAAAATTAACATAGCGTCACTCAAATTTGATATCATTACTTTTAAGACCCATATTTGAAATTCTTAGAGCCAAAAGAAAGTGCTGCGTCACAACTTTTAACCCGTTAAGGGTTTTTGTACTGATATATACTAGCAGGCTATACCCGCTGCGCTGGTCGCTTTCTACAAACGAACCTTTAATCAAAAGAAATATATCGGAGAATTTGACCTCGTATTTTAAAGTAATCTGTACTTTTACCTGGAATATACTTCCGCATTACTAAAAACTATATGAACGCCATTGCGCTATTGTATTTTCTAATGTGCAGTCAAAATTTGAGATGTTAAGGACGAACTCTTTTCTTATCATTTATGGAAGGATTTGGTAACGAACGATCGAACTAAATACAATATACTAAAACCATCCCTAAAAATATCTAACTATTCAGTAGAACTTTTTAAAAAGGCTAATCTTTTGTTATTGATTTCACCTGATATATAATATCCGCACATAACTCTTTGACTAAGCAACGTAGAACGATATGCAAATATCGCAACCCTAAAAAAATATTAAAAAAACATTCTTGAAAAATTATCTACTTAGCAATGCAAGTCTCATTAAAATCCGTTCCGTAGAACTTTTTAAAAGGACTAATCTTTCAAATTCGAGTTTATCTGATAGTCGAACTTTCCCCCAAACTTCTATAACTATGCAACGTAAAACGATGTAGATGTCGTAGGCTAATTCGGAAATCCGGCTCTTTGCAAAGAGCCTAGGCTGTTTTCAAAGGGCCGGTCTAATTGGAGAATCGTCTCCCTTTTCCCAATCAGCCTGCTATTTTTCAGGCCTATTGCAAAGAGCCTAGAAAGCGTTAGGCTAATTGGAATATGGTCATTTATTTCTCAATCAGCCTGATAATTTTTAGGCTTATTGCAAAGACACAAGATAGCGTTAGGTTAATTGAAAAATGGCCATGCCTATTTAGAAAATGACCAGCTCTTTGTCAATATATGGTGTTGTACCCAACTCGAACCTAAAAATTCCATTCGAAGTCGACTCGCACCCGACAGAAAAATTCCATCGAACCGTAACCCGATCCTAAAAGGACAATAAATTCTTTCGAGTCGCAACCCGACCCGAACCAGAAAACTGAAATTAACCCGACACCCAAGCAAAACCCGACAAAAAAAATCCATCGAACCGTAACCCGACAAATTAAATTTCTTCATGTCGCAACCCGACAAGACCCTAAAAATTTGAAGTTAACCAGTAACCGAACCCGAACAAGACATAAAAATTCCATCGAACCGTAACCCGAAAAAATAAATTCCTTCGTGTCGACCCCGACCCGAACCTGAAAATCAAAGTTAACCCGAAACCCGACAAGAACCCGACAAAAAAATCCATCGAACCGTAACCTGATCCGAACCCGACAGAATAAAATCCGTTGCAACGTAACCCGATCCGAACCAGATAAAAAAATCCATTGAACAGAAACCCGATTCGAATCCGACAAAATAAGTTTCTCAATCTCGCAACCCAACCCGAACCTGAAAATTGAAGTTAACCCGAAACCCGAGCAAAACCAGACAAATAAAAAATCTATCGATACGTAACACGATCCGAACTCGACAAAATAATTTTCTCGATCCGAACCAGAAAATTGAAGTTAACACAAAACCCGATCGAACCCGACAAAATAAGTTCCTTCGTGTCACAACCCGATACAAACCAGAAAATTCAAGTTAACCCGGAATCCAACCCGAACCAGACAAAAAAATCCAACGAACCGTAGCCCAATCCGAACCCGAAAAAAATAAATTCCTTCGTATCGCAACCCGACTCGAGCCTGAAAATTGAAGTTTATCCGAAACCCGACCGAACCTGAAAATTTATGCTAACCCGACCCAAATCTGAAAATTTAAGTTAACCCGAAACTCGACCTGAACCCAACAAAATTAATCCATCGGACCGTAACCCGATCTGAACCCTACAAAATAAATTTATTAGTCTAGAACCCGACCGAACTTGAAAACTGAAGTTAACCCGAAAGACGACCTGAACCCGACAAATAAAAATCCATCGATACGTAACCCGATCCGAACTCGACAAAATAATTTTCTTCGTCACGCAACCCGATCCAAACCAGAAAATTGAAGTTAACCCAAAACCCAACCCGAACCCGACAAAAAAATCCATCGAACCGTAGCCCAATCCGAAACCGAAAAAATGAATTCCTTCGTCTCGCAACCTGAAAATTGAATTTAACTCGAAACCCGACCGAACCTGAAAATTTATGCTAACCCGAAACCGGACCCAAATCTGAAAATTTAAGTTAGCCCGAAACAAGACGTGAACCCAAAAAAATTATTCTATCGGACCGTAACCCGATCAGAATCCGACAAAATAAATTCCTTCGTCTCTCAACGCGACCCGAAATGGAAAGTTTAATTTAACCCGAAAGCCGACTCGAACCAGACAAATAAAAATCCATCGATACGTAATCCGATCCGAACCTGACAAAATAATTTTCGGTTTTTAAGTTTCGGGTTAAATTAAATTTTCAGGTTCGGGTCAGTTTTTGGGTTTACTTAAATTTTCAGGTTCATCTCGGGTTGCGAAACGAAAGAATTTATTTTTTCAGGTTCGGATTGGGTTACGGTTAGATGGATTTTTTTGTCGGGTTCGGGTCGGGTTTTGAGTTAGCTTCAATTTCTGGTTCCGGTCGGGTTGCATGACGATGGAAATTATTTTGTCAGGTTCGGAAAGGATCGTCGGGTTTTGGGTTAACTTCAATTTTCTGGTTCGGATCGGATTACGTATCGATGGATTTTCTATTTGTTTGATTCGGGTCGGCTTTCTAGTTAGCTTCAATTTTCAGGTTCGGTTGGGTTGCGAGACAAAGCAATTTATTTTGTCGAGTTCGGATCGGATTACGGTCTTATGGATTAATTTTGTCGGGTTCGGGTCCGGTTTCAGCCTAACTTAAATTTTCAGATTTTGGTCGGGTTTCGGATTAGCATAAATTTTCAAGTTCGGTCGGGTTTCAGATTAACTTCAATTTTCATGTTCGAGTGGGGTTGCGAGACGAAGGAATTTATTTTTTCGAGTTCGTATTGCGCTAACAATTCATTGGATTTCATTGTCTGGTTCGGATTAACTTGAATTTTCTGGTTTGGATCGGGTTGTGACACGAAGGAATTTATTTTGTTGGATTCGGATCAGGTTACGGTTCGATGGATTTTTATTTGTTTTGTTCGTGTCGGCTTTCAGGTTAGCTTCAATTTTCAGGTTCGGTCGGGTTGCGAAACGAAGCAATTTATTTTGTCGGGTTCAAATCATGTTACTGTCTGATGAATTAATTTTGTCGGGTTCGGGTCGGGTTTCGGGTTAACTTCAATTTTCAGGTTCGGGTCGGGTTGCGAGACGAAGAAATTTATTTTGTGGGGTTCGGATCGGGTTACTGTTCAATGGATTTTTTGTCTGGTTCGGGTCAGTATCGGGGCGATAGAAATTTTTTCGAGTTTGCGTCGGTTTTCGGGTTAACTGAAATTTTAAGGTTTGCCGTGGGTTTCGGGTTAACTTGAATTTTTTGGTTTGGATCGGGTTGTGACACGAAGGAAATTATTTTTTCGGGTTCGGATCGGTTACGTATCGATGGTTTTTTATTTGTCTGGTTTCGGTCGGCTTTCAGGTTAATTTCAATTTTCCGGTTCGGGTCGGGTTGCGAGATGAAGAAATTTATTTTGTCGGGTTCGGATCGGGTTACTGTTCAATGGATTTTTTTTATCTGGTTCGGGTCGTGTTACGGGGCGATGGTAATTTTCTGTCGGGTTTCGGGTTAACTTACATTTTCAGGTTTGGTCGGGTTTCAGGTTAACTTCAATATTCCGGTACGGGTCGGGTTACGAAATGAAGAAATTTATTTTGTCGTGTTCGGATCGGGTTACTGTTCAATGGATTTTTTTTATCTGATTCGGGTCAAGTTACGGGGCGATGGTAATTTTCTGTCGCGTTTGGGGTTAACTTAAATTTTCAGGTTCTGTCGGGTTTCAGGTTGACTTCAATTTTCAGGTTCGAGTAGGGTTGCAAGACGAAGGAATGTATTTTTTCGGGTTCGGATTGGGCTATGGTTCATTGGATTTCTTTGTCTGGTTCGGGTTAACTTGATTTTTTTTGGTTTGGATCGGGTTGTAACATGAAGGAATTTATTTTGTTAGATTGGGATCATATTACGATTCGATGGATTTTTTTGTCTGGTTCGGGTCAGGTTTTGGGTTAATTTGAAATTTTTGCTTCGGATCGGGTTGCATTGCGAAAGATTTTAACTGTCGGGTTCGGATCGGATTACAGTTCTATGAATTTTTTTTGTCGGGTTTGGTCGGATTTTGAGTTAACTTCAATTTTTAGGTTGCATGACGACAGAAATTGTTCTGTCGTGTTCGGATCGGGTTGCGGTTCAATGGAAATTTTTTCCTGGTTCGGGTCGAGTTTTGGGTTAACTTCGATTTTCAGGTTCGGGTCAGGGTCGACATGAAGGAATTTATTTTTTCGGGTTGCGGTTCGATGGAATTTTTATGTCTTGTTCGGGTTGAGTTACTGGTTAACTTCGAATTTTTAGGGTCGGATCGGGTTGCGACATGAAGGAATTTATTTTGTAGGGTTCGATTTTAGTTGTGGTTCGATGGATTTTTTTGTCGGGTTCTGCTCGGGTTTCGGGTTAATTTCAGTTTTCTCGTTCGGGTCGGGTTGCGACTCGAAAGAATGTAATTTGTTCTTTTAGTATCGGGTTACGGTTCGATGGAATTTTTATGTCTTGTTCGGGTTGAGTTACTGGTTAACTTCGAATTTTTAGGGTCGGGTTGCAACATGAAGGAATTTATTTTGTCGGGTTACGGTTCGATGGATTTTTTTGTCGGGTTCTGCTCGGGTTTCGGGTTAATTTCAGCTTTCTGGTTCGTGTCGGGTTGCGACTCGAAAGAATTTAATTTATCCTTTTAGTATCGGTTATGGTTCGATGGAATTTTTCTGTCGGGTGCGGGTCGACTTCGAGTACTATATAGTAAATATGTTTTTCTGCTGAAAAGTGTTTGTAAATTTTTATTATTTGGGCTTTTTAAAACTGTCAAAAGCAAGTAAAAATGGTCTAATTGAAACTATGAATTAAATCTTTATTCAGATAATGAAATTTCAATTAAGAAAATGGAATAAAACTTTTAAAAAAATAGACAAATTTTAAAAAAGATTGGACTTGCACCCCACAACCAAATCATGTACGTACCTGCAAAAAATTTTTAAATTGCTATGCATAGTGTTTGATTCTATAATACTTATGTAACTGAACTAGCTTGCGCGATTTCAGCATTAAGTAGTGCTTAAAATAATTCTTCGATTTGAAAACTGTTTATTTTAGCGTGTAGATGAACCCGGGAGAAAATTTTATATATATCATTTAAAAGTAGACTTTATTTTCAATCGTTTGGTAACAGTAACTTACTTCTACAATAATTTGTTGGAGAGTTGGTACGGGTGTATTTTTTCCCCACGACTATAAAGCGTAGTTTCATTAGCATTTTTTTTTCTAAATATTTTGAGCATGCACTTTAAGGAGACCTTTGTTGTTAGAGGAATAAATAAAGTAAATTTAAAATTCGATGTAGAAAAAAATATACATTTTTAATCTATGAATAAAGGCAGATTTTGTATAATTATTACACTCTTTATTTTTTATTTATATTTTATTTTCTACTTTTTAATGATTAAAATATTTCATAGTTGCAGTTTCACAGTTAATTGGTAAATTTCAGCGAGCATGATTTGGCGAGTAATTAACTCCATTGTTATTGCTTTTCCAACCATAAAGAACATTTGGTGATTTATCACCTGCGCCAGCTAATAGAAAAATGCCTTAAAATTAATTCATAATTAGATTCTAAAAATATTAAAATGCTGTATTGTCATCGGAAACACACCTGTGCACATAATTTTAGTACAGCAGAAAGTGAGTGAAAAATCTACACTGCTCAAAACAATTAAAGGATATTTGAAGTTTTATATAAAATAAAGATATAAACGAAATTTTTTTTGCCGAAAATAGAAGAAGAGAATCACAAATGCATATTTTTCTGGTTTTCAAACTGTGTAGTATGCAAATTTTGAGTTCGACGTCAAAAACGTCGCTTCAGCGGCAGCGAATGAAATTTGACTTTCAACTGGATAAAAGAGAATGAAGACAAGGATGATCGGCATTCAGTGATTGCTTTGTTTCGATGAGTACGATGTCTCAGCGAAGTCATTTGACAGATTCAGAAGCTTGGAGAATTGTTGTTAGGTTAGAAGGGGGCCAAACTCAAGCCGAAGTAGCGCAAGCCATTGGAGTGTCACAAAGTGTCATTTCCAGGATCTGGAACCGTTTTTTGGAGAGTGGATGTGCAGGCCGAAGACCAGGGCAAGGTCGTAGACGGGCAACAACGCCGAATGAAGATCGGTATTTAGCGTTAACAGCTCGGAGACACCGAAACATGAACGCTACTCTTCTCCAACAACACCTTCGCTCGGCTACAGGCACCACGATTTCAACTCAGACTGTCCGAAACCGGCTCCATGCTGTAGGTCTGTATGCTCGCCGACCGATGGTATGTGTTAGATTAACATCAAGGCATCGTCGCGACCGCAGGGAGTGGGCAACCGAGCATGTCATCTGGAGGAGAAATGAATGGAGCAATATTCTGTTTTCTGACGAGTCCCGTTTTTCTGTGCATCCGGATAATAGGCGTATTTTCATCTGGAGGGACCGTGGCAGTAGGAATAATCCTGCGTTCGTGCACGAAAGTGTCAGATTTGGCGGTGGAGGAGTGTTATTGTATGGTGGCATCTCCATTGACGGGCGCACTGACCTCTACATCATTCGAGATGGAGCTCTGACTGGTCGCCGATATAGGGATGAGATCCTCTGACCTATTGTAGTCCCTTACGCTGCAGCAATCGGAGATAACTTCATTTTAATGGACGATAACTGCAGGCCACATCGTGCAAACCTGGTGGAGGATTTCCTTTTCGAGGAAGGAATCGTTCGAATGGAATGGCCAGCGTGTTCTCCAGACATGAATCCAATCGAGCACGTTTGGGACGCTCTAGGAAGACGAGTTTCTGGCCGCCAACAACCCCCACAAACTCTCCAAGAATTGGAAAGAGCTCTTCTGGAAGAGTGGGGCAGAATACCCCAACTCGTCATTAATAGCTTCATTGAGTCATGCCTCAAAGGTGTTCAACGTTGCTGGCCGCCCGTGGAAACCATACCCCCTACTGAAAATGATTTTCTTTGAAGAAAACACCTTTTCTTATTCTTTTTTTCTCATATGCACAAATTGTGTTTTTTTCCTTTTGTACACAAATGCGCAATAAAATGCATTTTTTTCTGCCAAACATGTGTAATTTATTCTCATATAACCTACTATGTCTGTCGACCATGTATCAATCAGCTAAAAAGTTTCCCAGATACAAAATCCACCTAAAACTGCAATATCCTTTAATTGTTTTGAGCAGTGTATTACAAAATTCCATCTTTACACAAAAAAGCAAAGTTAAGATAAATAAAATAGTGTATAGGGAAACAGGGGAAGTGGAGTCCATGAAAAAAAAAATATATATACTACTCAAAAGTATTCAAGAAGAATTAGTACATTACTTTTTCTTTAAAGAATATTATTTAAGATCATGAGAGATTTTCGAAATGAAAAAATAATTCAACAAAAATATAATGGAATTTTTCACTTTCAGAATTTTTTATTTCAAACGAATCTTACAAAAAATCGGGTGAAATAATGAAAAGTTACTCCTTTTGATAACATTCATATTTTGAGTGCTGAAAAAGATTATAAAGACACACCTGTGGATTTAAAGAATAATTCTTAGCTCAGCACTCACTCAACAAGTTTCATTTTTGAAGACATTCCTTTCAACAATTTTATGGATAAACGGTAGTTATTCTGCACTAAAGAATACCATTCAGAAGTGTCAAAAATTTCATCTCGATTTTTGTTGAAAAACTCTTGAGCTGCGTTCAATAAATTAGTCTCCTCGTATTTATCAGCCATAATCACAATATCACACACATTTTCCACTCTAATACTTTCCATCAGGCACTCCACACAGAATGGCTTGAGTTCTAGAACATCGTACTTGTCGGATGTCTCATACAAATGAAGCGCGCTGCGGGCTGATGGCTCCTCTAGTTTTCCAGAATATAAAAATTTCAGGAACTCTTCAAAAGATTCAGGATCACAATCTGAGATGTTGATGATGCCCGTCTGTTTCTCTGTAGTTTCGTGCTGGAACATAGCAGCAAAGACAGACGATCGCGCTATCAAAACAGCTCTGTGAGCCTTGTACTCTTTACCCATCACATTCAGCGTTGTGTCACAGTTATCTTTATTGATGAAAATACTTTTAAAGTTCTCAGACAACCTATCCAGTTCTGAAAAAAAAAAAAAAAACCTTTTAAAATTCAATGACAATAATGTGCACGATAAAATTATTACAAAACATACATAAATAGCAGTTTATTACTCATAAAATCATTTTTTCTTATACAGTAGACTCGCGATTTGTAGACCACAGATTTAGCGACCATTGAGCGATTTCAAGACTATTTTTCAATACTCAGAATGTTTTTCTTCGTTCGCTTTAACGATTTCCAAAAAATCCACATCTTGATTTAGCGACCTTCCCGAAAACATGAACAAACTGCACATTGTGATTAGCTGTCAAGTTTCTACTAAAAGAAAAAAACATCTAACCAAACATTTTCTTATTATGATCCTTTCAGATTTCGGTCAGATCTCTCCCCCCCCCCCCCACCCCTTTTCCTCTGCGCTCTAGGAATGACAATTTACTAAACAAATAGTATAAAAAAAATTAAGTCAATTCCTACTTTTTAATCATAAATATATAAAATAAACCCGTGCAGCATTAATGTCCCATGTTATCGTTATTGAACATTTTTTTGTAATCATCGTTGCGGTATTTTATTTTTGTGGCATCACTAATTTGAGGAAAATCTTTCATTTCATTTATGAAAACAAAGGGAGAATTTTTTTTCTCCCTATAAAACTAAAATTAATTAATTAAATTTAATTAATGAATTAATATTTGAAAAAACTGTATTTACATTAAGTGTCATCCATTACAAGTTTTAAAAAATGTATTTGAACCTGAGTGGAGGAATAGAAAATATTTTATTAACGACTGAAATTTTGAACAAGATATATAAATATATAGAGAGTGTGAGGGATTGAAAAAAGCTCTGGTAAATTTCTTGGAAATTTAACGAGATTTTTTATGAGAATGATCATAAAACATCAGAATGTCATAATAAAAGCAAAAGAATCTGTACCATCAGACCAAAATACTAATTATTCTCTATTGGATAGAGTCCTTGTTGAATGGATGAACAACATATATGATATCAAATAATATGCCAATCGATCGTAATGTGTTTAAAGGCTAAAGCTCAAACATTTGCTGCAAAGTTGATTGCCAATGAAAATTTAGAAGACTCAGATGGATGGCTGAAAAATTTCAAGATGCGGAATTGATTAATCCTCAAAACACTATGCAGAGAAAGTTCTGTAAATCTTGAAACAGTGAGCCAATAGATAGATACAACACTGAGAAAACTTTTCAATGAATACAATGAAGATGACATGTTTAATGCTGACGAAACACCTCTTTTTTACATGTTGCTACCGGAGATATTTTTATGTTTTTAAAAATTAAACTCGCTCTGGAGCGCAGCCGGCAAAGCAAAAATTAACTAAGTTGTAATTTCCCATCTGGGAGAAAAATGTCCAGGCCAGGATTCGAACCAGGGATGTCTTGACTGAAGCTGCCAATGCTCTACAAACTGAGCCATCCCGGACGAATCTGGAGGACTTAATTCACCCAGTTAACCAGTTGGGAAATTACAACTCATTTGATTTTTCTACGAATTTGAATAATTGTGCTAAAATTAATCTAGTGCAAAAATTAACTGTTACGCTAGCCTTTAACACACCAAAACGCATGCACTGCTCGTTGTAGGAAGAAAGAAAGAAAGATCCTATTAATCATCGATAACTGCACGGCACTTCCTCCAGAAATTAAAAATCTAGAAGTAGTAAAGATTATTTTTCGTCCCCGAACGTAACATTAGTTTTACAGCATTTGGATCAAGGTGTTATATGCAGTGTTTCGAAAAAATATACCGAAAGAAACTAGTCAATGACATTTTACTCAGCTTATAAGCCAACAAAACTCATGCAATAAATTTGTTAGAGCCTGTTTAGGGACTGCCCATAATTTATGTCACACGTTTTCTCAATATTTTTTACCCCCCTCCTCCCCTTTGTCACAAAGTGTCACACTTCACCATACCCTCTCCCCCTCCCCTTGTCACATGTCACACTATATTACATAAACATATATTTGCAGTTCAGAAACAAAATACTACGTTACAGATTGTCTTTCAAATTTTATTTTTAAACTTTAACTATGTGTTTTAATCACATTTGTGAGCATAACAATAAAAATGGCTCGTGTACTTATTTTGTATGAATTAAGATTAAGGTTTACAACAGAAAACATAATTAATATACAATAAAATAATACAATTAGTAATAAAATATTAATATTTTTTTTAAAGGAAGGAATATAAGTGAAAACAAATCACATGAAAGTTGCTTTAGTCCCGATTAAAAAACACACTCAAATTCTGGTAATTTCAAAATAACTTCAAAGTTTAATCTGCTGATTTTAAATGATTTTATTTTAACCAAAATGTGTGATGTCACACTTCTTCTTACCCCCTCCCACTCCCTTGTCACAAACTGTCACAATTTCATGAACCCCTCCCCTCCCTCCAAGCAAGACATCATTTGTGGACGGTTCCCTTATCTAGGAAATGCTGCTTGGCAGACACAGTTTAAAATTGCTTTCATCATGCCGGAATTTTAAAGAAACAAGTTTGTAAAATTGAACCTATTGTCGAGGGGTCCAAAAAAAAAAAAAAAAAGAAACTGAATCTGAAGATTTAAATCATCTAATGCAAGTATTACGGAAGCATGTTGTTTTGAATGGAAATCTCCTATTTGTGGACTATGTTGTCGTTAACGATAAGTTAGAAACTGAGGGGGAATTTTCGGAAGATGACCTAACCTGAGCCTTCTCAAGCCTGAACAGGACATTGAAAGTAATTTATCCGACGAGGTGAATTGGGAAATGAATGGTAGGCGTCAAATGACGCCTACTTTAAATATCTTAAGCGTCAAATAAAAAAAAATTAATTGCAATTTATAAAATTCATTTTTAGCATAACTGTAACAGAACATGCTACTTTATATAAAAGGACGAATATATCCTTTTTATGTAAAAGTATAGAAGTTCTTAATCTTCAAGTTTAAAATAATTGAAGCAACTGTAAAACTTATATAGAACAATTTTAATTATTACTATTATTGGAAATTAATAGAAAACACACTTAATCAAGTAAAACAAAATTAAAACTGTATTTACAGCTGAAAGAATCTTGTTAACATGAAATCAAACGGACCACAATTTTTTTTCTTGTGTGTGTGTTAACGGTTAAAATGATAGTACCACCTTATCAGTCGATATTAATTCGTGTTAAACTAAATTTCATGTAAACTATTTAATGCTAACAACGTTTGACTTTACATAGATTGTATGTATATGTGTGTGGAGCTGGTCATCCATTCAGGAAGTTGGATTTTACGAACGCTTCACACATGGTGCATATCATCAAATTTGATTCTTATGTAAGCCAGGGATTTTTTTTTTATCCATTTCAATAATGTTGCACTACTTACTACTTTCGAACTGATTCACAACAATTTTTCTCTTTATTATTTTCTTCACCTGGTTTTAAACGCTTAGTATTATATGTAATCGTAAAATAAGAAGATGTGGTATTTTTTCAATGTAAGATTCTTGGCTTTTTTTTTTTTCTTGGTACAATTCAGATTTCAGAAAATGAGATTTATTGCCAAATAATATAAACAGTAATTTGTAATGCGCTTGCGTCGGTGATTGAACAAATGCTTCAGAATGTATGGCGTGAAATGAACTACCGCCTAGATGTTGTCCGTGTGACCAAGGGAAGTCACACAGAACATCTATGACGTATGCATACAAAATTTTGAAGTTCAGTCTACATTCTGTGTTAATCTTATCTACAAACTCTTTTCCATTAAATAATTATAGCCGTTTGTAATCGCTATATTCATTTTGACTTACCCGGTATATATATAATCATTAATTAAACATTCCTGCAACTCCAACAAAAACTCTGAAATTATGAATAAAAATAAATTAACTAATTGACAACAATACTGTTCCCCAACAACACACTGAATATAGATCTTCCAAATATATAGTACAAAAAAAAAAAAGGAGAAATGGGATTACAGAAATTGAAATTTGTGGAACTTAGACAGAATCGTCAGGTCCCAAATGCCTAAAGTACCACAAATAAGATGTGTGGTTTAATCATCATATTAGCCATAAAATAGATAAAGAAAAATGATTTTGGGACAACCACACCCATAAAATAGAGAAATAAACTGTGAAATAACAATTAAGTTCAAAATAAAATAAGATTAACAAGAGCGAAAAATCATGCGTCAAGCATAGATTATGTAACACTTTCCAACGCTTCCAAAATAATTTTACAAATCATACCGTTTAATAAACTGAAAAATAACATCTAAGTAAACAATTTGGAAAACGCATAACATATTTAAAAACATAATTTCAGGAATTTCCAACACATACAAGATTCGGAAAAATATTCGAATACTTTTATTCAGCCCTGTATAGGAGCTATAGATTTGTATATATACTACATAGGAAGCTAAATTTTAGTTCAGTTAGGAAACGCGTAGCACAGTTTAAAATTCTCCTTCTGGAGTTCCTGTCAATAAACGGAAATGTGTTCGCGAACTTTTGTGCTTCCCTGTATATGATCTACAGAATTTATACACACCACGTAATAGACAAAAAGTGAGTTAAATTTAAAATCACGTTCAGTAACTTAAAGGCACTTCCAGGAATTATTGTTAACAGACAGTAGAGAATTCTTTTGTGTGTCCCTGTAAATGAACGATGACCGCTATACACACACTATTCTGTAGTAAACCTCTTGTAATGCACCTTAGTGATATATATAAATTTCAATGCGTTTAAAATTGTGAAACATTATTTAAATAAACCGCAGACGACTTTTTTCCATATACGTAATATAACGGAATTCTTTTGACTGTCCCTGTAAAGTAACTATAAGTGCTATGCACACCCTATTCCATATTAAGCTTCTTGTAATGCACCTTAGTGATATATATCAATTACAATGTGTTTGAAATTGTGTAACATCATTAAAATAAACCGCAAATGATTTTCCCCATAGACCATAATGTAACGGAATTCTTTTGAGTGTCCCTGTAAAAAAACTATAAGTGCTACACACTTCCGTTGAAATAGGGAACATGCTATAGATAACGACAATAACATATAAAAATTGCAGAGCAATCCGAGCATATTTACGGGAGTTAGAGCACGGAAAGACGGCCAGACAAATCGAAGTCATAAACAACACTCTTCAACTAGGTTGGAAAGTGTTAAAAAGAATAGAGGGAAAAAGAAAAAACATCAATTTACCAGGTAGCATTTACGATTAGATAATACCATTATCCAAGCATGAGTCAACACAAAATACAAGCATTAGATAACATCAGTACATGTTACCAAAATAAGTTTTTTTAAAGATGATGGACCAAGGATCATCATTGTACAGCAAAGCCAAGCACAAACCCAAATATATATAATATATATATATATATATTATTGATTTTTGTATACAATTTACTTCTGCCAATTACTACACATTAGGTGTAGAAACCACACATTGGTCTGCTTCTACTACGCACTATATTTCGCTTACTGGAAACTACACTTTTTTTCGAGTTGTTTTTTAGCGACAGATACTTTCTGATTTCTTTTTCATTTTTCAACATGTGTATCTTGTTCATTATTAATTTTGCTGTGATTTGCAATGTGTATTCTAGGGCTTTATATATTGTGTGAAACATATTAAGTAAAAATATGGAATAAAGATTTCATTAACGAAAACTTTTATCTTTTGATGTTTTTTAAAATGCACACTTTACAATTTACTAGATTTTGGATACTGAAATTTTTCTTTGTGGTATGCGAGATTTTAATGTTTCATTCTTTAATAATGATAGTCCATTTTAATATTATCATCTTTTACAATTTTTCTACTTTGAGTGTGTTCATAATTTTAGTGATTACTCTTGACACCTTAAAATTACGCATTTTCTAAGCTTGAACTACGCATTAGCACTTACAAAGATGGAAGCCCTAAAGTAGATAAATGGTTCATTTATATTAAATAAATTGTATAAATATTGAAAAAATTGCTTGTGTATATCAAACAGTTAACAGGTTACTAGAAAATGTGTTGCCAAATTTCCTTCTACCGCCAAGGCCATACAGGAAAAATACCGAAATTATATTCTATTTCGCCACTATGCATGTGTTCGCATTAAAACTTTAAGAAAATAGCACTCCACTTAATCAAAATTTTAATCAAGCTTTCAAACGACTAGTGCAAGAGTTTTAAAGGAGTAATTTCTAATATCAATTCCATCAGTCATTGGTTACTGTCACTGTGATTGACAAGCACAATCTCTTTGCTCTTTTCAAAAGTGGGTGGTTGGGTTTGGAAGTACCACTTAAAACTGGGAAAAAAAACAAACTTAAGGTGGCGGATCAGTCAGATTCTGCATTCTCCTTTCCCATGTTAAACCAATGGCATTAAAGTTTCTCGGTTTCCTTCATATATCTCATCAAATAATTAAGTTTTTTGTGAGTGATAATTTAGACGAATCATCTCGTAGTTACAAATATCATTTTTCTCTTATATAAATTTAAATATTTGTTTTAGCATTTACATTTACATCATTATATGCTGTATTTTAAACGCTAAAACAAATATTTAAATTTAAATAAGAGAAAAATGAAATTTGTAACTACGCGATGATTCATCTAAAGCATCACTCACAAAAAACAAAATTCGAAAAACTTAATTATTTAATGAGATATTTGAAGGAAACCGAGGAATTTTAATGCCATTGGTTTAACATGGGGAAGGAGAATGCAGAATCTGACTGATCCGCCACCTTAAGTACAAAGCGGGAGTTGTACAGTTAAGCAAAAATACGTGTTAAAAAAGGCTAGGCATCAAATTTGACGACCAGAAATAATCTTGTAGTCGTCAAATACAATAATTTAGATGCATTTCACGACAAACGACTGCTGATTTCGAACACTGTATCCAGAAACACTTCCCACATCAAAAGAAGCAAAGCATGTAATCAAGATTTAAAGGAATTTTTTTGGAAGGCAAAAATTTCTAACTACCTTCAGATGTTCAATGACCTAGAAAGCGGCAGACTGGAAGTTTCCAGCCGGCATTTAAAGCAAAAATTATAACATCATTTTTTAAAAAAGTTAATTAACTAGTAAATGTGTAACAACACATTTTTTAATTTTGCAAAATGTTTAAATTAATTCTTATAAAATTATTCCATATTTTTAATACATTTTTTAAATAAAAAAAATTTGGACAAATTACTACAAATGTATATTTTTAAAATTGTATAAAAAAGTAGTTTTTATTACATTAGAATGCTAGGTATTATTGAACTGCATTAAAACAACCAATTTTAGCAACTTTCGATGTAACGTCCTATTTTCTGTGGTCATGTGAAGGTCGTTAAATCGGGAGTCAATTGTATATTTAAAATAGCAAACGAAAAAACTCCTTAATAATTAAATGAATGGAAAGATGTTAATCAAATACTGTTGCTATGATAAAAACAAATAAACAACAACACAACAAAAACAAGTACAACAAGACCAATCTTTCAGACACAAACACTGATTCGTTTTTGTACAGAAACATAGGCATATGCAGAATGGAAAAAGGGGTAGGGGTGTGGGGGTGCAGAGGAAGCATCCTCCTCTAAACCTTTGAAAAAGTAAGAATTTTTATGTCACGAAATCTTTATATACGTGTTTTTTTTATATTTTTATTTGTTATTTTCCTATAGTTTAAAATAAAATATTTTATTTATATTTTCCTGTTTGCATGTAAAATGCACTTTCTGGGCCCCAAACAGTCAGCGCTGTACGCTGCAGAAGGTATCTGGGCCCCACTCGGAAGCGACCGGCTAGTTAATGATATATGTCTGAGAAGCACACAGAGTCCAGTTATTTTGATCACCTTATTAACAATTCATGGGAGTGAAATCACAGTGCACATTTACAACGATCGTCATGTATCTTATGCTATCTCATTTTTGTATATTTTATCTGAAAGCTCTCCCATTCCCATGAGCAGTGCCGAACGTGACTTCGTCAGGGGGGCTAATGGAAAGAAAAATATTATTTATGTCGCGAAATCTTTATTTACGTGCTTTATTGATATACTTATTAGTTATTTTCGTATAGTTTAAAATAAAGTATTTTATTTATATTTTTCTGTTTGCATGTAAAATGTACTTTCTGGTTCCCAACCGAAGTCCGGGTTATACGCTGCAGAAGGCAACTTAGCTCCACACCGTCTAGACGGGCGAAGACCGGCTAGTTAATAAATGTTTGTTCAGAAAAGCTTTTGGATAAATATTTTATTTTCAAAATTTAACTAAGCAAAATAACACTTACAATTAATGTATACATTAATTCCATAAATTAAGCCTTTATTTTGACAAATCATATATCTCTATTATGATCATCATGACCGAACGACCAGGAATAATGACCGGACATAATGCCGGTTATTATTAATAATAACTGGTTATTATTAATAATGACCGAATTAATCATATTGACCGTAACATATATACTTCTATAGAAAGTAAGAATAGTTGCTTTGGCAACAATCATGGCTTGGATGTGTATTGAAAGTAGACAAAGCACTACAAAAGCTGCAAACTCTTCTAATAGGCGCTTTATCTGGCAGATTTAAATCGGCGCGCGGCGCCTGGCAGTAATTTAGCAACGGAATTTCGGTCTGGCAGTAATTTAACAAAGGAATTTCGGCCTGGCAGTAATTTAGAAAAGGAATTTCGGCCTGGCAGTAATTTAGAAAAGGAATTTCGGTCTGGCAAATTAATTACGGCTTATCTGATAGCCAAAATATAACCTACTAAAATTTTAGCTTTGCTAAAATGACGTGAATTTGACACCTTATTTTACCTATAAATCGGGGTCTGGCACTGTCTTAACCCCTTGAGGGGCACCGATATATAATATATACCACTTTTTAATAGATAACTTTGCCACCAGTATTATTAAATAAAAATATTTATTATTGTTTTTTGCAGATTGAGAAGGTAAAAATTCATTATTTAAAATTACTGGTGTCCAAACATAGCAAAATCTAGCATTTTTAGACCACGTACTTGCCCTCCAAGGGGTTAACAACGTTGAAACGGTCTGGCAATAATGGCTTAATATCACGAATAGTTAGCAGAAACAAGGTTATAAACAAGATTCATGCTAAAATGACGTAATTTTGTCACTTTTGTCACCTGTATTGCCCTTCCCCTCACAGGTAAACACGTCTCCCACCAGCCAGACTGGCCCTATGCGTATTATACAATAAAGAGTGATAGTCCAGTCAAATTAGTTTTTTTGCCATAAAAAATGCTAAGGAGATAAAAATTGGTACAGTTGTTCATTGATGGCTACTGATGACTATGTAAAAAGTCCTCATGGATAGGAGGTGAGCGGGGGGAGGGGGGGGGGCTAAATAAAGTATTTTTTTTAGTTTTTTACAAATATTTCAAAAACTGTTGGTTTTCATGAAAAAACTACTCAGACATAAATTAAAGAACATAAAATTCTCTACAAATGACAGGTATATACAGTGGAACCTCGATTATCCGTCAGTCAAAAGACCGGAGCTTTGACGGATTTCCCCCCAAAAAATCACTTTAATTCCAAATTAATTTATTTAATGTCTCCATAATAAATGCTAAGGAGATAAAAATTGGTCCAGTTGTTCATTGATGGCTACTGATGACTATGTAAAAAGTCCTCATGGATAGGAGGTGAGCGGGGGGGGGGGGGGGAGGGGGGGGCTAATTAAACTATTTTTTTTTGTTTTTTACAAATATTTCAGAAACTGTTGGTTTTCATGAAAAAATTACTCAGACGTAAATTAAAGAACATAAAATTCTCTACAAATGACAGGTATATACAGGGGAACATCGATTATCCGTCAGTCAGAAGACCGGAGCTTTGACGGATTTCCCCCCAAAAAATCACTTTAATTTCAAATTAATTTATTTAATGTCTCCATAATAAATGCTAAGGAGATAAAAATTGGTCCAGTTGTTCATTGATGGCTACTGATGACTATGTAAAAAGTCCTCATGGATAGGAGGTGAGCGGCGGGAGGGGGGGGGGGCTAAATAAATTATTTTTTTAGTTTTTTACAAATATTTCATAAACTGTTGGTTTTCATGAAAAAATTACTCAGACATAAATTAAAGAACATAAAATTCTCTACAAATGACAGGTATATACAGTGGAACCTCGATTATTCGTCAGTCAGAAGACCGGAGCTTTGACGGATTTCCCCCCCAAAAATCACTTTAATTTCAAATTTATTTATTTAATGTCTCCATAATAAATTCTAAAGGGATAAAAATTGGTCCAGTTGTTCATTGATGGCTACAGATGACTATGTAAAAAGTCCTCATGGATAGGAGGTGAGCGGGGAGGGGGGGGGGGGTAAATAAAGTTTTTTTTTTTAGTTTTTTACAAATATTTCAGAAACTGTTGGTTTTCATGAAAAAATTACTCAGACATAAATTAAAGAACATAAAATCCTCTACAAGTGACAGGTATATACAGTGGAACCTCGATTATCCGTCAGTCAGAAGACCGGAGCTTTGAGGGATTTTCCCCCCAAAAATCACTTTAATTTCAAATTAATTTATTTAATGTCGCCATAATAAATTCTAAACGGATAAAAATTGGTCCAGTTATTCATTGATGGCTACTGATGACTATGTAAAAAGTCCCCATGTATAGGAGGTGAGCGGGGGGAGGGGGGGGCTAAATAAATTATTTTTTTAGTTTTTTACAAATATCTCAGAAACTGTTGGTTTTCATGAAAAAATTACTTAGACATAAATTAAAGAACATAAAATTCTCTACAAATGACAGGTATATACAGTGGAACCTCGATTATCCGTCAGTCAGAAGACCGGAGCTTTGACGGATTTTCCCCCCAAAAATCACTTTAATTTCAAATTAATTTATTTAATGTCGCCATAATAAATTCTAAAGGGATAAAAATTGGTACAGTTGTTCATTGATGGCTACTGATGACTATGTAAAAAGTCCTGATGGATAAGAGGTGAGCGAGGGGAGGGGGGGGGCAAAATAAAATACTTTTTTAGTTTTTTATAAATATCTCAGAAACTGTTGGTTTTCATGAAAAAATTACTACGTAATTTCTGAGATATTTGTAAAAAACTAAAGAAGTTCTTTATTCCCCCCCCCCTACCCTCGCTCACCTCCTATCCATCAGGACTTTTTACATAGTCATCAGTAGCCATCAATGAACAACTGTATCAATTTTTATCTCTGTAGCATTTATTATGGCGACATTAAGTAAATAAATTTGAAATTAAAGTGATTTTTTTGCTGAAAGTCCGTCAAATTCACATAAATTAAATATCATAAAATTTCACGTGAAACTTTGTAAATGCGACGAAACATAATATTGAACAATGAAAGTACTAATTTATCATTAGGCAAATACTTACTAAGTCAAAATATTCTTTTTAGGTGCGTTCGTAATTATATAAATACGTAGCACCTATAGTCGTCGTTTGGTCCGTCCGTCTGTCCGCATATAACAACGCAAAAACTACCCAACCAAATGGTTTGCAATTTAAAATATATTATCTTTGCAGAATTTTGTCGAGACATTTCAAATTTTATTAAAATCGAATCAAAACTTTAGGAGATATTAATAAAAATATTTATTAAGAAATTTGATTTTTTTTTTTTTTTTTTAAATCGGTGCTTTTTTGTTAGAGGAGCTTCCGATGGATGTTAAATCGTCAAGCGACCGAGATACTTATTTTATTACAGAAATTAATCTGCAGACGATATAATTCATTTCACAGAATTAAAAATCATCAAGATCTGAATATTTATATAACTATCTGATACATATATATCTGAATATTTATATAACTAGTTAAGATATTTGTATGAACAGTGTCATAAAATATATACTTAACTAGCTGTTTAGCCCGTTCTACGCACGGGATATCATGAATTTAATTCTAAAACGTGCGTACGAACGCACCTCGTTTGTAACGTTTGACGTACAATTTCCAACTTGTTTTCTTTACACATCATCATCAGCTGAAGTGGACGGCTCATTAAAAGGCGTTCTCAGCATGACTGAATCCGTAATCTCAATGTCTTCCTCATCCTGTTGATCTGTATTTATAGCTCTAGGTGTAGTCTAGGCAGTCATCCACCCTTTCACACTCACCACCAGACACCCCCCCCCCCTTCCAAAAAAAAAAAAGAAAAAATTGTGTCAATTCTTCTTTTTATTTTTTGCGACAATATTTAATAAATTTGAATATACATTAACTAAGTAAATTTGAAATTAAAGAGATTTTTTTCCCCGGTAAATCCATCAAGGCTCCTTTTTCGTGACTAACGGATAACCGAGGTTCCACTGTATATACCTGTCATTTGTAGAGAATTTTATGTTCTTTAATTTATGTCTGAGTAATTTTTTCATGAAAACCAACAGTTTCTGAGATATTTGTAAAAAACTAAAAAAAATACTTTATTTAGCCCCCCGCTCACCTCCTATCCATGAGGACTTTTTACATAGTCATCAGTAGCTATCAATGAACAACTGGACCAATTTTTATCCCTTTAGAATTTATTATGGCGACATTAAATAAATTAATTTGAAATTAAAGTGATTTTTGGGGGGAAAATCCGTCAAAGCTCCGGTCTTCTGACTGACGGATAATCGAGGTTCCACTGTATATACCTGTCATTTGTAGAGAATTTTATGTTCTTTAATTTATGTCTGAGTAATTTTTTCATGAAAACCAACAGTTTCTGAGATATTTGTAAAATACTAAAAAAAATACTTTATTTACCCCCCCACACTCCCCCCGCTCACCTCCTATCCATGAGGACTTTTTACATAGTCATCAGTAGCCACCAATGAACAACTGGACCAATTTTTATCTCCTTAGCATTTATTATGGAGACATTAAATAAATTAATTTGAAATTAAAGTGATTTTTTGGGGGGAAATCCGTCAAAGCTCCGGTCTTCTGACTGACGGATAATCGAGGTTACACTGTATATACCTGTCATTTGTAGAGAATTTTATGTTCTTTAATTTACGTCTGAGTAATTTTTTCATGAAAACCAACAGTTTCTGAGATATTTGTAAAATACTAAAAAAAATACTTTATTTACCCCCCCCCCCACTCCCCCCGCTCACTTCCTATCCATGAGGACTTTTTACATAGTCATCAGTAGCCACCAATGAACAACTGGACCAATTTTTATCTCCTTAGCATTTATTATGGAGACATTAAATAAATTAATTTGAAATTAAAGTGATTTTTTGGGGGGAAATCCGTCAAAGCTCCGGTCTTCTGACTGACGGATAATCGAGGTTCCACTGTATATACCTGTCATTTGTAGAGAATTTTATGTTCTTTAATTTATGTCTGAGTAATTTTTTCATGAAAACCAACAGTTTCTGAAATGCAGTGAACTCTCGTTAAGACGGATAGTCAAGGGCAAACGTTTTTTGTCCGTATTAACGAGAGTCCATTATAACAGGAGTTCACAAATTTGACGCTTTACATTACAGTAAAAAATACTTTTATGTACATATATATTGTAATATGACTAAAAATTTAATTTCTCAGACCATTTTATGCTACTTTACTAAAAATGTACAAGAACAACTTTAAAATGAAAAAAATATATATATTTGAAACTCGAGTCTACATTGAAGCATATACTGACATTGTTACTTGAAGGTGCAAAATGTTAGTACATGAAAGAAAACGGTCGAGAGTACTTAAAAGGCTATCCAAAATAAAAAGTAATCTTCATTTGTTTTTTTTTTTGGTAAGTGACCTTCTTTCGATATCATTCTCAAGTTTAGCCAAATGTTCAAATGTGCTCTCAGAAACGTTTTCAGTTGATTGATAAAATTTCCTAATTGTCACCAACATATCACGGACATCTTGCACCCGAATATCTTGCACTTTTGGAGGAGAGATTTCTTCGTCGGCTGCTCCGTGTAGTCACAGGCGAGGTTTCTACTCCTTTCACATTAAAAATAGAATAGAAAAAATTTCGGGATTTCGTTGCCCTGATGAATATTTGTCCATCTTAACGAATGAAATATTAAACTGTACGTATTAAACTACGTTTGTTACATGCACTTCCTATAGACCTTAACCGAGAATTTTGTTTTTGTACATAATAACCAGAAATCCATCTTAAACGGGGCCGTCTTAACGGAAGTTCACTGTATTTGTAAAAAACTAAAAAAAAAAAAATACTTTATTTAGCCCCCCCCCCCTCCCCCCGCTCACCTCCTATCCATGAGGACTTTTTACATAGTCATCAGTAGCCATCAATGAACAACTGGACCAATTTTTATCTCCTTAGCATTTTTTATGGCAAACTGCTCAAAAATGGGCTAATTTGACTGGACTATGATCTTGGGGGTCGTTATAGAAAAATGAGCCTTGTTAAAATCACGTGTTTTCTAACGTTCTAGCTGTTAGACTATTACATCCTCAAAGTTCAAGGGCATTTCTTTGCAAATTTCAGTAGATATTCCACGAAACATCTGAAATCGGTCACCGCCCCTTAATTTCTAGCAGGGCCCGACTAGCGAGTTTTTGTGCCAAGGGCAATCTCAATTTTTTGTGCCCCCTTAGATTGGTTGATTTACTGATTCTAGTTTTTTTTTTTTTTTACATATTATTTAAACTTATTCGAAAAGTGTCAATTAAAAAAATTCTATAAAAATTCAATAAAAATAAAATATATTTTCTATTATTCATTGAAATGTGCTTCTAACCATAGATTGAGACATATTTTTGTCATTTCATCGTATTAATATCTCAAATATCACATTTTTTTCAGTTGTGTCACTTTTCGAATAAATATGCAATATGATAAAATTGAATGACTTGGTAAATACAGTACATCAATTACTATAAAATAATGATAAGAAGTCTACTTATGTTACTAATGATGTTATTGATATTAAATGATAAAACCAAACTGATACTGAGTGCAAATAAAAGTGCTAAAAGAAATAAAAACGTTGGCACAATTATGATTTTTTTAAAATGGGAATTTAGATGAAATTATGAAAAATTTCGTGTCCCTCAGAAATTTCATGCACAGGGCATGGGCCCTGGGTGCCCGTGCGATAGTCGGGGCCTGATTTCTAGACATCAGTGTATTATGTCTTCCCTAAAGTCTGTATCGAAGAACGGGTCGACTTGGATATTTGAATCGAAGAAAAGGCAGATTTGGCTTCTGAAATTTAAGAAGTTGGAATACGGAATTGGGTTTTCTTTTGGTTTCTACCAGGCGGAGGACTTCTGTTGTAAGTAATTTATAGGATATTTTTGTCCATTTAACTTTTTCTTGTAAGTATGGACAGAGGCCGTCTGTCTTGCATTCATTTTTATTTTCTTTTACTTTAAAGTTTAATTTATATACCTTCGTTTAATTTAATTTACTTAGTATGTTTTTCATTTTTGTTTAAAGCTTTTTGTAATTTACTGTTTTTACATTTTATTTTTGCGCATGTTGTATTAAGCTTTTAATCTGTTTTCTAACACAGTAATTTAAAATTTTTAATCTGCTTTTAATTTTTTTTCTTTTATTAAAAAGCAATTTTGTTTTTAATGTAAGGCTAGTCATGTTTCGAAACAACCTACAAGTTTTTATAGTGGTGGTGGGAGATAGTTAGTTCTGTCTGACCATCCACAGACATTTTTTTCTCTGTGTAGTTTGGATATTTGATTGATTTAAATGTTTATAGTTAATTGTTATTAACAAAAAATTATGTACACCTTCTTTCATAATGTTTAAATATTTCATATTTTGATAAATTATATTCTTGTTGCATATCTTATGTGCTGCTTTTGCGCCTGTAGTGCAACAATTATTATTATGTACATTTGAAATCTATATAATATACATTTCAAAATATTTTGATACTCAAGATTACTTTTTAAGGTTAAAAGTTCTTGGAAAACGAAGTATATAATCCTAATGCAAATAATGTGCATTCTTGATAGATTTAGAAATAATCAATTATATTTAACGTTTCAGAAAATGAAAAAATTCTGTTTGAAAAGTTAATGATAATTCCTAATTTTTTAACGTTGTTGGTTTAATTCTGTGAGGAGGGGGGGGGGGGGGGGGGTTGGCGGTAACCTTTTTAAATTTTGACCAAAAACTGACCCGCTTTGAATCAAATGATCCAGACATTTGAAGAGGTGGTATTGAATTTACTTCCGCTTCGGTCTCCATCTCTCTACTTAATTTCCGTAAGACAAAGAGTTACCAGAGGAACGGTTTCGTAAAACGATTTTTAGACTGACTTCGCGTTTTATATTATATTCAGACATGGTACAAGCCCACCAGAAAAAAAGCTGAACTTTTACGCCCTCACGCAACCCCCCCCCTCCCCCCTAACCAATAAAGTTATAATATAATTGGTCATGCAAATTTAAATATGTAATTTTTTTATAATTTACACATTTAAATTTGCATGTCCAATTAGAGAAATGTTAATTGCATAAAGTAAACAAAAAAACAAGTTCATTATTATCAAAATTAAAAAAAAAATTGTTGTAAATTTGACAGAGTTTCTTGAAAAAATGTTTTTGCAACACCATATCTCATTTTGTAGGCTGCACAATTTCTTTTTAATGAGAGGTGATTTAGTGTTTTCCTGTCTTCTGCTAGCGTTTCGCCAACTTCAACTAGAACAAGAGCCATGGTAAATGGCAAATTATGTTCTGCAAGAACACCTAAAATTAAAGCCTCTGAATTTGATATTCTGTCACAAATGGGGACATTAACTTTAGTTGGAGCAGCATTTGTGACTGATGATGATGAACCTGAAGATGTTGATGGATTACAAGGGAAAAAAAGTACTTGGCAAAGAATAGTTGTCATCTTTAAAAAAAACTTTCTCCGCATGCTTTTTTGACTTTAAGAGGTCGGATATTGCAGAAAATCCTCTTTTACCGTAATGCTGACTGGAGATCAGAACAGAGGCTACAAATTGTTTTGCTACTCACATCAACTTTCTGTATGGTATCTCCAACTATCACATCAGAAACTCTTTCTTCAAGTTTTACCGTGACTGTTTTTTTAAGCCATTCACATCGAAATTTGTTTCTTTCCTCCTTATCAATATCGCAAGATTTTGCAATATCAGTAATAACATTCGCCATTCTATTCACTAGACTACGCAAAAATTAAAAATAAAACATCCAAAAAAACTAAGCAGAAATCAACACGATGCAAGCAACAATCCACAAAAAATTTCCATGTGTTGTCTGTTGTGTTTGTGTCAGACAGAAGTGAGGGGAAAGTAACGTTGAAATTTTACAATACAGTTTTTCTCCTTATAGATGGCGCCACGATAAACTGAAGGCTGTCCTAACCTGCTTCTGCAATGTTTTTCAATGCGAAACGCATTCATTTTTTAAATGTTTTTGATTGAAAATTTGAACTTTAAAAAAGTCAAACAAGTAAAAATTTCATTAAATAAAGTTTTCTTCGCACCATGCATATGTTTTAATAGATATTTGGCGTTTCGATTGCTTTTTATAACTCTTTAAATAAGAGTTCACCCTGACAGAAGCATCTGAATAGTCATTTAAAAATAAATATTACGGATATTGTACTGCGAAGAAATACTTCGCAGTACAATATCCGTATTGTACTGCTGATTTATACATCCTCCGTAATGTATGGATGTATAATTTTTAGAGATTAAAAGTATTATTCAAATAAAAACAGCTTCAGATTACAGCCAAACAAATAGCACTCTATAAGACAATTTAAATGGCCATGTCAATTAGCCACAGACATTAGCATTCATTAAGTATAACATTTTAAAAACATATACACTAAGATCGATATACTAGAATAAAAATTTCTTAGTTTAAAAATGATTACATGCATATAACTTTAAATTAAAGTATAATAAAAAAATCCCTGACGGCTCGGCCTACAGGCACAGGTAGATTTCGAAGACGCAGACCGTTGGGCGCCTGTTTGTTGGGAATTGCGGAAAAAATGACCTTTTTGCCATGATGCGGCAGTTGGAACCGCCTACTTCGAAACCTAACTTGTTTGCAGGTGGAGCCGGCAGGGGTTTTTTTCTATAAGGGTTAGTCCTATAAAAAACTTGTCAATATAAAAGTTTTAGATAATATTAAGAGGATTTATAATAAATTAAACGGATTTGATATCTTCTGAATTGACGAAGTTATGAATTTTTTTCTTCTAAAACCCCCCTTCCCCACCCCCTCTTGGGGTCATTTTTAATGATATCAAAAATCTGTCATACATAAAATTTCGGCCCTTTTCCTAGAAGTAATAATAACTTCAAACGGATTCGATAGTATCATAATTAAGAAATTATGGGATTTTTCTATTTTCACAAAAAGCCCCCACCCCCCATCCCCATCCCACCTTGGTTCGATTTTGCCCATTATTTACGAACATGACCGAGATTTTATGCCCCTTGATTTTATGTATCAGTTTCGAAAAGATGCGGGAGTTGGAACCGCCTACTTCGAAAAATAACTTGTTTGCAGGCGGAGCCGGCAGGGATTTTTTTTGTTTTTAATTTTTTTTGCTATAACGGTTGGTCCTATAAAAAACTTGTCAATATAAAAGTTTTAGATAATATTAAGAGGATTAATAATAAATTTACGCGGATTTGATATCTTGTGAATTGACGAAGCTATGATTTCTTTTTCTTCTAAAACCCCCTCCCCCCCCTTGGGGCCATTTTTAATTATATCAAAAATCTGTCATACATAAATTTTCGGCCCTTTTTCTAGAAGTAATAATAACTTTAAACGGATTCGATACTTACAATAATTAAGAAATTATGGGTTTTTTTCTGTTTTCACAAAAAGCCCCCCCCCCATTTCCCCCCCCCCCTCCTTGGTTCGATTTTGCCCATTAACGAACTTGACCGATATTTTATGCCCCTTGATTTTATGTATCAGTTTGGAAGAGATTTATGCAGAATTTTTCCAGTTATCGTGTCCATAAAAAAGTGACATAGACAGATAGATAGATAAAGTTTTGAACTGGGGGTGGTTTTGGGTTCTGGGAGTCATGATCGGCGTAGATCTGCAAAATTTTTTCAAAATTTCCAACTTAGGTGAGAATGTAATAGGTAGTATTTCTAACGAAATCTACCTAAAAGCACTCACCTTTGGAGCTCTAAACATACTTAAAAAAAAAAAAATTCTTCGATTTTTCTTTTGTTTATCTCATCATCATAGCCCGATCTACATCCCGGAATAAAACATTTATATCCCATCTTAAATTTATGACATATAATTGCTATAATTAAAAATAATCGAATAAAATACTTTCGGAATTTAACATGTAATCTAGGAATTTAACATGTAATCTAATGACATTCTGTTTAAAGGCAGCCGCCAAATTTTACAGCGCCCTCTTTCGTTAAAAAAATATGACTTGCATTTTCGATATCCTCGCCTATTCTAGTTTCCTTGAAGGGAGGAAACGTGAAAGAGAAAACAAATTCAATTTGGCGGCACGAATACGGCGGCCGCCCGTTCTCACATTTTGGATGTATTTCTTCCACTCCCCCCCCCCAAAAAAAAAAAAAAAAAGTCAAATTTTAATGCATATTTGCATTGATCTCAGGAATGATAAAATTCAGTGCCGAAAAAGCGGAATTCCGCGGAAAAGTAACATGTCTGTATATTTTTTGAAGGACCAAGCAACGCCGGGCGGATCAGCTAGTATGAAATAGATTTCTATTCAAATAATCAAATTTTGAATAAAAAATTGAAAAACCCTCAAAATTAAAAAAAAATTCATTGTACAATGCCCAGTGCAAGCTCGTCAAATATGTGCCTCAGAAAGATGATTAAATTGCTATCCATAGTTTCTGATCCTATAAAACTTTTTAAACGGAACTGTTTTGACCGACTTCAACAAAGCGCTTAAAATAATTCTTCGATACAAAAACTGACTGCTTCAGCGTGTTTACCGAACTTTACTCAATAAAATTACCAATTGTCATATTTTTATATGCAATAGTTTTTTAATATAATCCGAGAAACATTTCCAGTCGCAGAAACTTTATTTACGGCAGCGATATAGAGAGATTATTTTGGTTTTAAAAATGGGAGACATTTTAAACTATCTGAGAATTCGAGATTTTGAAATATTTTTCATTTTGTCTCAGTAAGCCACTTTTTTAATATGTCTTATATAAATTAACCATGTGGTTAAGAATAGTACGCATACCCTTTACTAACACGCAATGGGAAAAAAAAATCCTGCAACGAATGATCTATTTCAGATCATAAAAGATTAAAAACAAATTGCTCAATTAACATTATTTTTTTACTATTTTGGTTTTGAGAGAAAACGAAATGTTTATTTAATTTAAAATAAAAAAATTCAAATAGTCAAGATCTATAATTTTTAATCCAATATTTTAAAATACAAACTCAATAGTTATTAAAAGAGCGGGTTCTTGAAAATTTCCCCATAAATCTGATTTTTTTTTTTTTTTTTTTTTTTTTTTTTAGGTTTAAAAAATAAATTATTATAATGATAATCTTTTGCTCTTTTTAACAGTTCAAAAAAATTTTCGTTTTTCGAAAATTAGAATACGAACTAAAGAGCGAGAACAAAACAACAGCAATAATAATAATAATAAAACAATAGGCGAAAAGTAGGACGAAGCATTAAAAAAAATTCGGACTGAAAATGTCGCGTGAGGTGCATAAATTCGGGTATAGCTTAAATCATGTTTACGATCGTTTACATACAACCTAGCACAAAGACGGAAAGACCTATACACCAACTCGATGTGTATTTAATTGTCTGATAAAATGCGTGTTCTTATAATATTGTAAAATAAAGTAATCAAACGTAGTGTTTATGCTTTAAGAAATATTTTAAATATATAATTTACGTTTTTAAAAAGATCTTTAAAAATAAATTAGTTTTTGAGGGAAGATGTACCTTCTAAAATGTATAGATTAAGAGTTATCGGCATTTAAAATTTCTTTCCAAACGTAAACAAAATTTTTGAAATGAATTAAATGTGATTCATTTATTTCTAAAAAAAAAAAAAAAAAAAACATGGTAAAGGACAGACATTTTGTTCGCAGGAATACCTTTCACGTCATTTTCCTATAAATTAATGAAATCCAGTTGTTAAATTATTTTTGTTTTAGAAGTGAAGTTTCCATTCAAATTTATTGTAACAGTACAATGTTTAATTAAATTAAATAATGTAAATCTAAGAAATTGCAAAGCAAGTCCAAACATGCACAGAGCAAATAAATAAATAAATAAATAAACAAAAAATATATAAATAAATAAATATAAATCAGCTTTCAGAAATTCTAAAAAATGTTCATATATCTTAATTGCAAGTTAAAGGAGGGTTTATTTCTATATTATTCTACATATAATAGTAATTTCAGCAAATATATTAAATTCCAATGCGATCTGTTTATGATAAAAAATTTATAAAAAAGAATGGCGCGTCACATTTTGGAGAGGGGATGGGGGGGGGGGGCGTGAACAAAATTAGGAAGTATAATAAGGCTATCTGTTTGAAACTTTACGATATTTTATAACACATAACATACATTTTAAAAATAAAGCCACGTCAAAAATTGTACGGAGGGGTGGAGTGCGTTTTGCCTACACAAGGGGGGGGGGAGGGACTTTTCTAAATTTTAACGATATCCGTCATATCACATATCGTTACAAAAGGGCTGTGACCACTTATTCATGTTATGCACCACAGGTGTCACCTCCACATTTTGCACCCCCCCCCCCCGACACTACTCATGTGATAAATTGTTCGAAAGGCCTGTGACCGCTTATTCATATTATGTATCTACAGGGTCCATCCTCCCACTTTTACCCCCCCCCCCCCTAAAGGGGGCACTTTTCTAAATTTTGCCGACACCTCTCATGTGATATATCGTTGGAAAGGTCTGTGAACGCTTAATCATATTAAGCAGGTGGAGGGGGTATTTTCTAAATTTTGCACATACCCCTCATGTGATATATTGTTGGAAAGGTCTGTGACCGCTTAATCCTATTATGCATCTCCGGTGTTCATCCCTCACTTTGCCACCCAAACGCGATTAGCTTTCACCACCAGGGGGCGCTTTCCTATCTCTGTTTCTATGGGTCGGATCACGACGGAGTATGTCTCATTCGACTCAACATCGACAGAGATTTCCGATTTTTCACCACCAGGGGGCACTTTCCTATCTCTGGTTCTATGAGCGGAATCAGGACGGGGTATAGCTCATTCGACTCGACATCTATAGCCTGAACGATTTCAGTGCCCGAGGTTCATATAGAACAGATTGCGCTACCTGGTGGTGGAAGATGGAACTTGAGCGTGCGCAGCACGGCTGCTATACGGTGCCGAAGGCAGCGGGGACCCGTGTCGGAGGTTCGTTTGGTTAGAATTTTATATTATTCGATGTGCAAATTAAGGGATTATCTGGTGCCGAAGGCAGCTGGGAACCAGGTCAGAGGTTCGTTCGGTTCGAGGTTTATCTTATTCGAGGTTTTACAAGATCCGAGGCCCCGATGTAAATTAGGGGCCCGCTAGCGGGCGAAGCCAGCTAGTGCTAATAATAAAAGAGCGTGATATGACGTTTGATTTCAAATGCAGCGCTGACACGACACGCTATGTACGTATTCCATTTTTATTCATTTCATGGATAAGTCAGTGATATTTTTAACGGAGGATAACAAGTATTATAACAAGCCACATTTAGTATGTTGTTTTTAAGAGTAATTAGCTTAATTGAAAAATCTACCGGTATTTATAGTTAACCCTTTAAACAATGACTGAAAGTAAAATGTAATTTTAAATTATTTCTCATGTTTAGATTATTTAAATTATGTTTAATCTATTTTTTAAAAAAAGAAATGATATCTACAAAAACAACTTTTCAAAAGTAAAATAAGCCAAGCGCAAAAAAAAAAAAAAAAAAAAAAAAAAGTTGTGGCTAAAAAATGGTGTGATATCAAATTTCCAAGCTATTATATTACTTATTTAACTTTTTCCCATTAAAAAAGTTATCATATATATAAGTCGAGTGCCTACGTATATGTTAATAGAAATCGTTTTCTCCTGTACTAAATACATCCTAACGAGTTTCTAAAAATTCAATTTTTTTTCAAATTATGCATGATTGGCTTGGCGGCCATCTTTCCATTATTTCTAAGCACCCAAATTTCTAAAGTAAAAGCGTAATATGTCTGCAATGTAATATGTTTATAACAATTTCGAACTTCAGATTTTAACTACGGACAGATAAATTAGATAAGACTGATATTTTGAGAAATTGATTTTTTCTAGTTTGAAATTATTAATTACTCTAAAAAACAAATCATAAGATGAATCTTTAAGATAAGTCAACTCTTAAGACACAATTTTCAAAGCATACAAGTCTATAAATATTTGCTTAAATAACAATTTTGAACTTCGGATTTTAACTACGAATTTGGGTGCTTAGAATTTTGTGAATAATATGCAAAGATGGCCGCCAAGCCCATCATGCATAATTTGAAAAAAATTGAATTTTCAGAAACTCGTTAGGATGTATTTAGTACAGGAGAAAACGATTTCTATTAACATATACGTAGGCATTCGACTTATATATATGATAACTTATTTAATGGAAAAAAGTTAAATAAGTAATATAATAGCTTGGAAAATTGATATCACACCGTTTTTTAGCCACAACTTTTTTTTTTTTTTTTTTTTTTTTTTTTTTTTTTTTTTTACGCTTGGCTTTTTTTACTTTTGAAAAGTTGTTTTTGTGGGTTATCTTTTTACGCGTCAAGGTTTCGATATGATACTCCATTCTGAAATTTGTTAATTTTTCAAATTAAATATTTAAAAAATGGCATAATCATTAGATTTGAAATTTATATCAAGATGTATACAATTTTTTACCTTTCAAACGCAATTTGTCTAACAATTTTCTGACAAATACGTTTCGAGCTATTACTTTTTTCAGTAACTTCAAATGTTTCATTTTCCGAGATTAATCTGTGGCAAAGATTAGCGAAAAACCCAGTCGTCAGCAACGGATAGCTTTATATTAAAGAGGATGTTGGAGCAGGGATTGTCACCATCACTTTTGAAATCGGTTCTGCAGTTCCAGAGATTCCATAGAAATTGTAATTTAGAATGCTTTTAGAACGCTCTTCGCTCATATCACAGTTTTAAATTTCGAATTTTTTTAGAATTTGTTCTTAGAGAGCATTAACATGTTATAAGTAACTACCATGCCAAATTTCAAGCTCCTTCAGTATAAAAAAGTTGCAATTTTCGCTCCTGCTTTTTCACTCCTTTTTCACAACTTTTTTCACTCCTGCACCCCATTGGGGTTAGTGGCACCGACATAAAATATAGCCTATGTTGGAGTACAGATTGTCAACATCAATTTGCCACCATTACTTTTGAAATCGGTTTCAGAGATTCTATAGAAATAGTAATTTAGAATGATTTTAGAATTCTTTTCTCTCATGTCACCCTTTTAAATTTCAATTTTTTTTAAAAATTTGTTCTTAGAGAGCATTACATCTTATAAGTAACTACAATGCCAAATTTCAAATTTCTAGCCCCTTCAATATTAAAAAAATTGCAATTTTAGAACGTTTTTCGCTTTTGCAGCCCCTTGGGATTAGTGGCACCGACATAAAATACAGCCTATGTTGGAGCATGGAGTGTCCCCTCCCCATCAATTTGTCACCATCACTTTTGAAATCGGTTCTGTAGTTCCAGAGATTCCATAGAAATTGTTATTTAGAATGTTTTTATAACGCTTTTCGCTCATTTCATCCTTTTAAAATTCGATTTTTTTTTTTTTTTTTTTTTTTTTTTTGTTCTTAGAGAGCATTTACAAGTAACTACAATGCCAAATTTCAAATTTCTAGCTCCTTCAGTATAAAAAAAAATTGCATTTTAGAAGGTTTTTCGCTCTTGCACCACCCTGGGATTAGTGACACCGACGTAAAATATAGACTATGTTGTAGCAGAGATTGTCATCAAAAATTAGCCACCATCACTTTTGAAAAGGGTTCGGTAGTTCCAGAGATTCCACAAAAATTGTAATTTAGAATGTTTTTAGAACGCTTTTCGCTCATCTCACAGTTTTAAATTTCGATTTTTTTTAGAATTTGTTCTTAGAGAGCATTTACATCTTATAAGTAACTACCATGCCAAATTTCATGTTCCTAACACCTTCAGTATAACAGTTACAACGATTTTCGCTCATTTCATCCTTTTAAATTTCGATTTTTTTTTTTTTTTTTTTTTTTTTTTTTTTTTCTTAGAGAGCATTTACAAGTAACTACAATGCCAAATTTTAAATTTCTAGCTCCTTCAGTATAAAAAAAAATTGCATTTTAGAACGTTTTTCGCTCTTGCACCACCCTAGGATTAGTGGCACCGACGTAATATAGACTATGTTGTAGCAGAGATTGTCATCAAAAATTAGCCACCATCACTTTTGAAAAGGTTCGGTAGTTCCAGAGATTCCACAAAAATTGTAATTTAGAATGTTTTTAGAACGCTTTTCGCTCATCTCACAGTTTTAAATTTCGATTTTTTTTAGAATTTGTTCTTAGAGAGCATTTACATCTTATAAGTAACTACCATGCCAAATTTCATGTTTCTAACACCTTCAGTATAACAGTTACAACGCTTTTCGCTCATTTCATCCTTTTAAATTTCGATTTTTTTTTTTTTTTTTTTTTTTTTTTTGTTCTTAGAGAGCATTTACAAGTAACTACAATGCCAAATTTCAAATTTCTAGCTCCTTCAGTATAAAAAAAATTGCATTTTAGAACGTTTTTCACTCTTGCACCACCCTAGGATTAGTGGCACCGACGTAAAATATCGAAAAAAAAATCGAAATTTTAGAACGTTTTTCGCTCATGCACTCCCCTGGGGGTAGTGGCACCGGCATGATATATAGCCTATGTTACAGCAGGTGCTGTTACCATCAATTTGCCACCACCACTTTCGAAAACAGTTCTATAGTTCCACAAATTTCATAGAAATTGTTATTTAGAATGTTTTTAGAACGCGTTTCGCTCATATCACCCTTTTAAATATCGAATTTTTTTAGAATTTGTTCTTAAGCATTTACATCTTATAAGTAGCTACAATGCAAAATTTCATGTTTCTAGATCTTTCAGTATAACATCGAAATTTTAGAACGTTTTTCGCACTTGCACCCCTCCCCCCTGTGGTAGTGGCACCGATATAAAACATAGCCTATGTTACAGCAGGGACTGTTACCATCAATTTTCCACCATTACTTTTGAAAGTGGTTCTGTAGTTCCAGAGATTCCATTGAAATTGTAATTTAGAATGTTTTTAGAACACTTTTTGCTCATCTCACCTTATTAAATTTCGATTTTTTTTTTTAATTTGTTCTTAGAGAGTATTTACATCTTATAAGTAACTACCATGCTAAATTTCATGTTTCTAACACCTTCAGTGTAAAAAAAAAAATCGAAATTTTAGAACGTTTTTCGCTTCTGCACCCCCTGGGAGTAGTGGCACCGACATAAAATATAGCGTATTTTCTTTAAAATATAGCGTATTTACCATATTTCAAAGCACCCAAATTTCTAAAGTAAAAGCGTAATATGTCTGCAATGTAATATGTTTATAACAATTTCGAACTTCAGATTTTAACTACGGACAGATAAATTAGATAAGACTGATATTTTGAGAAATTGATTTTTTCTAGTTTGAAATTATTAATTACTCTAAAAAACAAATCATAAGATGAATCTTTAAGATAAGTCAACTCTTAAGACACAATTTTCAAAGCATACAAGTCTATAAATATTTGCTTAAATAACAATTTTGAACTTCGGATTTTAACTACGAATTTGGGTGCTTAGAATTTTGTGAATAATATGCAAAGATGGCCGCCAAGCCCATCATGCATAATTTGAAAAAAATTGAATTTTCAGAAACTCGTTAGGATGTATTTAGTACAGGAGAAAACGATTTCTATTAACATATACGTAGGCATTCGACTTATATATATGATAACTTATTTAATGGAAAAAAGTTAAATAAGTAATATAATAGCTTGGAAAATTGATATCACACCGTTTTTTAGCCACAACTTTTTTTTTTTTTTTTTTTTTTTTTTTTTTTTTTTTTTTTTTTTTTACGCTTGGCTTTTTTTACTTTTGAAAAGTTGTTTTTGTGGGTTATCTTTTTACGCGTCAAGGTTTCGATATGATACTCCATTCTGAAATTTGTTAATTTTTCAAATTAAATATTTAAAAAATGGCATAATCATTAGATTTGAAATTTATATCAAGATGTATACAATTTTTTACCTTTCAAACGCAATTTGTCTAACAATTTTCTGACAAATACGTTTCGAGCTATTACTTTTTTCAGTAACTTCAAATGTTTCATTTTCCGAGATTAATCTGTGGCAAAGATTAGCGAAAAACCCAGTCGTCAGCAACGGATAGCTTTATATTAAAGAGGATGTTGGAGCAGGGATTGTCACCATCACTTTTGAAATCGGTTCTGCAGTTCCAGAGATTCCATAGAAATTGTAATTTAGAATGCTTTTAGAACGCTCTTCGCTCATATCACAGTTTTAAATTTCGAATTTTTTTAGAATTTGTTCTTAGAGAGCATTAACATGTTATAAGTAACTACCATGCCAAATTTCAAGCTCCTTCAGTATAAAAAAGTTGCAATTTTCGCTCCTGCTTTTTCACTCCTTTTTCACAACTTTTTTCACTCCTGCACCCCATTGGGGTTAGTGGCACCGACATAAAATATAGCCTATGTTGGAGTACAGATTGTCAACATTAATTTGCCACCATTACTTTTGAAATCGGTTTCAGAGATTCCATAGAAATAGTAATTTAGAATGATTTTAGAATTCTTTTCTCTCGTGTCACCCTTTTAAATTTCAATTTTTTAAAAAATTTGTTCTTAGAGAGCATTACATCTTATAAGTAACTACAATGCCAAATTTCAAATTTCTAGCCCTTTCAATATTAAAAAAATTGCAATTTTAGAACGTTTTTCGCTTTTGCAGCCCCCTGGGATTAGTGGCACCGACATAAAATACAGCCTATGTCGGAGCATGGAGTGTCCCCTCCCCATCAATTTGTCACCATCACTTTTGAAATCGGTTCTGTAGTTCCAGAGATTCCATAGAAATTGTTATTTAGAATGTTTTTATAACGCTTTTCGCTCATTTCATCCTTTTAAATTTCGTTTTTTTTTTTTTTTTTTTTTTTGTTCTTAGAGAGCATTTACAAGTAACTACAATGCCAAATTTCAAATTTCTAGCTCCTTCAGTATAAAAAAAAATTGCATTTTAGAACTTTTTTCGCTCTTCCACCACCCTGGGATTAGTGGCACCGACGTAAAATATAGACTATGTTGTAGCAGAGATTGTCATCAAAAATTAGCCACCACCACTTTTGAAAAGGGTTCGGTAGTTCCAGAGATTCCACAAAAATTGTAATTTAGAATGTTTTTAGAACGCTTTTCGCTCATCTCACAGTTTTAAATTTCGATTTTTTTTAGAATTTGTTCTTAGAGAGCATTTACATCTTATAAGTAACTACCATGCCAAATTTAATGTTCCTAACACCTTCAGTTTAACAGTTACAACGCTTTTCGCTCATTTCATCCTTTTAAATTTCGATTTTTTTTTTTTTTTTTTTTTTTTTTTTTTTTTTTTTTTTTTTGTTCTTAGAGAGCATTTACAAGTAACTACAATGCCAAATTTCAAATTTCTAGCTCCTTCAGTATAAAAAAAAAATTGCATTTTAGAATGTTTTTCGCTCTTGCACCACCCTAGGATTAGTGGCACCGACGTAAAATATCGAAAAAAAAATCGAAATTTTAGAACGTTTTTCGCTCATGCACTCCCCTGGGGGTAGTGGCACCGGCATGATATATAGCCTATGTTACAGCAGGTGCTGTTACCATCAATTTGCCACCACCACTTTCGAAAACAGTTCTGTAGTTCCACAAATTTCATAGAAATTGCTATTTAGAATGTTTTTAGAACGCGTTTCGCTCATATCACCCTTTTAAATATCGAATTTTTTTAGAATTTGTTCTTAAGCATTTACATCTTATAAGTAGCTACAATGCCAAATTTCATGTTTCTAGATCTTTCAGTATAACATCGAAATTTTAGAACGTTTTTCGCACTTGCACCCCTCCCCCCTGTGGTAGTGGCACCGATATAAAACATAGCCTATGTTACAGCAGAGACTGTTACCATCAATTTTCCACCATTACTTTTGAAAGTGGTTCTGTAGTTCCAGAGATTCCATTGAAATTGTAATTTAGAATGTTTTTAGAACGCTTTTTGCTCATCTCACCTTATTAAATTTCGATTTTTTTTAAAATTTGTTCTTAGAGAGTATTTACATCTTATAAGTAACTACCATGCTAAATTTCATGTTTCTAACACCTTCAGTGTAAAAAAAAAAATCGAAATTTTAGAACGTTTTTCGCTTCTGCACCCCCCTGGGAGTAGTGGCACCGACATAAAATATAGCGTATGTTGGAGTAGGGACTGTCACCATCAATTTGCCACCATCACTTTTGAAAACGGTTCTGTAATTCCAGAGAAATTGTAATTTAGAATGTTATTAGAACGCTTTTCGCTCATCTCACCCTTTTAAATTTTGAATTTTTTTAGAATTTGTTCTTAGAGAGCATTTACATCTTATAAATAACTACCATGCCAAATTTCAAATTTCTAGCTCCTTCAGTATAAAAAATCGAAATTTTAGAACGTTTTTAGCTTTTGCACCCCCCCCCCCCTGGGGGTAGTGGCACCGACATAAAATATAGCTTATGTTGGAGCAGGGATTGTCACCATCAATTTGCCACCATCACTTTTGAAATCGCTTCGGTATTTCCAGAGATTACCCCCTACAAACAAACAAAAAGACAATCTTTACTACTTTATAATATTAGTATAGATTTAAAAAGTTACTCGAATAAGAAGTTCATAAGAATTTCAGAATATCATTGTATAAACTGTGTTTAATTTAACATAACGCTTATATTTTCTGAAACCTCCGAAGTATTTTACATGCCTATAAATATGTATGTAATATAAAAAAGTTAAATTGCGGGTTGTAAGAGGCTAAATAATATAAAAAGTGAGATTAAAAAACAAAGACTTTTAGAGCTGACGTTGAGGCTCTTGATCTGTAGATTTAATAGTTATATCTATACTAATATTATAACGTAGTAAAGATTGTTTGCTTGTTTGTTTGTAGGGGGTAATCTCTGGAACTACCGAACCGATTTCAATAGTCATGGTGGCAAATTGATGGTGACAATACCTGCACCAACATAGGGTATATTTTATGTCAGTGGCACTAACCCCACGGGGGTGCAGAAGCGAAAAACGTTCTAAAATTTCGATTTTTTGTATACTGGAGGAGCTAGAAATTTGAAATTTGGAATTGTAGCTACATATAAGATGTAAATGCTCTCTAAGAACAAATTCTAAAAAAATTCGAAATTTAAAAGGTTGAAATAAGCGAAAAGCGGTCCAGAATTATTCTAAATTACAATTTCTATGGAATCTTTGGAACTGCAGAACCCATTTCAAAAGTAGTGGAGGTAAATTGATGGTGACAATCCCTGCTCCAACATAGGCTATATTTTATGTCGGTGCCACTAATCCCAGGGTGGTGGAAGAGCGAAAAAAGTTCTAAAATGCAATTTTTTTTTATACTGAAGCAGCTAGAAATTTGAAATTTGGCATTGTAGTTACTTGTAAATGCTCTCTAAGAACAAAAAAAAAAAAAAAAAAAAAAAAAAACGAAATTTAAAAGGATGAAATGAGCGAAAAGCGTTATAAAAACATTCTAAATAACAATTTCTATGGAATCTCTGGAACTACAGAACCGATTTCAAATATCCTAAATTGTGCATTTTTTATGCATAATCAGAGACTCTGATTATGCATAAAAAATGCACAATTTAGGAATTATTTGGTATGCAAAAAATGTGTAAAATAAAAAGTGCACAAAATCTGAGCGTATTTGGCACCTCTGATTGTGCATAAAAACTGCAAAATTCAGGATTATTTCGTATGCAGAAAAAGTGCACAAAATCTGAGCGTATTTGGCACCTCTGATTGTGCATAAAAACTGCAAAATTTAGGGATTATTTCGTATGCAGAAAAAGTGCAAAAAAAAAGTGCACAAAATCTGAGCGTATTTGGCACCTCTGATTATGCACTTTTTGTGCACAATTCAGTTTGCACTTTTTTTGCACAATTCAGTTTGCACTTTTTATACACAAGTAGAGGTGCCAAATACGCTCGGATTTTGTGCACTTTTTTTTTGCACTTTTTTTGCAAACTTTTTCTAGCTGGGTTACGTCGGTGCCACTAATCCTAGGGTGGTGCAGGAGCGAAAAACGTTCTAAAATTGCAATTTTTTTTATACTGAAGGAGCTAGAAAATTGAAATTTGGCAATGTAGTTATTTATAAGATGTAAATGCTCTCTAAGAGAAGAAGAAAAAAAAAAAATCGAAATTTAAAATGGTGAAATAAGCGAAAAGCGTTTTAAAAACATTCTAAATTACAAGTTCTATGGAATCTCTGGAACTGCAGAACCAATTTCAAAAGTGATGGTGGCAAATTGATGGTGACAATCCCTGCTCCAACAGCCTATTTAATAAAAAGCTATGCGTTGCTGACGACTGGGTTTTTCGCTAATTGTTACCACAGATTAATCTCGGAAAATGAAACATTTGAAGTTACTGAAAAAAATAATAGCTCGAAAATTATTTGTCAGATAAGTGTTAGACAAACTGCGTTTGAAAGGTAAAAAATTGCATTTTTCTTGATATAAATTTCAAATCTAATGATTATGCCCTTTTTTAAAATATTGAATTTCAAAAATTACCAAATTTCACAATGGAGTACCATAGCAATACCTTCATGCGTAAAAAGATAATGATAAGGGCGACGTGTCCTGACGTGTATATTGGCACGAGTCACAAATTATAGTAGCCTTATTATTCTGTTAAAATATAAGAGTGAATTATGAAATGTCAATATTTTGTTTGATTAAAAGTTCGTTAAGAGAAATTGACCAGCGTAGCTTGCTAATATAAATTTATTTTTTACAGAATCACAAGACCCACACACCCCTCTTATTATATGTAGATATATTTTTTACAGAATCACATATATACATAAATAATAAGAAAATCATTAAATGTTACCTGCGAATATTTTGTGATCTATTGTCCCATGACCTTGCTTTTCACGCAGCTTTTCTAATTTCTTATCTTTTATAGTAGAATGCTTTTCATCTTGATCAATCTTCAAAGTACAAATGATTGTCAGGATGCCTGACGGCACCAAATCAAACGCGTTTTGTTGTAAAACGGACCTCTCATAAAAGCTCATGCAACCGACAGACTTTATAATGAAATGATTAGAACTTGCATTCCCAAACAATGTGCCATCAGCTCTCTTAATGCGAAATACCAAAGATACACGGCGTGGAATATCACTTTCATTTACTAGGAACAAGGATATGATTCCAGGGCTGACCATGGGGGCACCTGCGGGATAGATATGTAAATGCCATGAGGTATTTCCAAGAGTGAAAGATGGGCTATTGTAACGAAATCCATTTATTGTAGATAAAGAGAAAAAATCGGCAATCTTCCACTCATATTGTTTTGATGCATTAATTTCGCCAATGAGTCCAAGGCTTGGCATTGTTTACAAAATTTGTGGACGGTATATGATATATACTAGTAGAAAAATACAATAAGACTATGCTCTCAGGAACTATTTGCAAATAGATTTACTGGCAACAGAGGAACTGTAGATCTCTGAAATAAAAGAAAACAATATTAATTTTATAACAATCAAAACTGAAAACCATCAACTAAGATCACATCTTATCTTCTAGAGGAAAAAAATAATTGATTGGATGATTTTTGTTTTTCATTTATAACAAAATTGGTTATACAATCACCTAGCATTAAATGTAATATAATTTCACTGGACGAACCTATAAATTAGATGAATTAAATAATGTTTTCTTGAGGAGCCAGTACTCAGATTTTGCTCCTGCTACGAATATCATTTTTCGAATTATCTTTTTTAATCAGGGATGTTCAGGGATGAGGGCAAGCATTCATAAAAGAGGAAAATGCGCGAAGATGTAAAAATATGCATAAAAAAGAATACGTATTTTTATACAAGAACATTTTATTAAGATCACATAATAATAAACACCTAACAATGCGAATTTATTTTGCATACCATCTTCTCTAACACGGTTTGGTTGATAACAGCATGTTCAAGGAGTTCAGAAATGAATTTCACATTGAATAAAAAATTTTAAAATAGTAAAAATTATAGAATTAAACTTAAGTATCCGAAATATGTACCGTTTTACTTATTTTTGTTTTTAGTCTTTATGGTTTTACTAAAGTACATATAACACGAATGCTGACATTCATGTTGTGAATAAAGAAGAATTGAATATGGCAAGTGATGGCATGACTTTCGCAGCAGGTCATTGAAACGATTAAAGTTTTTCAGGAATAAAAAAAAAGAAGAAATATGTTGTTTAGCGCCCAAAAATCTAGAATCTCTTGCCAAAATTAGCACAGTCAACACCTACTTGATACTGAACAAAGCTTTCAGACGGAATTTTTTGACCTCTTTGAAACCAGGAACGGTAGTCCCACAGACAATAGAATCCTAACAGACGAATAAGAAGGAGCCTGCTTTGAGCGCCGTCTGGAGGGGGTCAGTAAAACTAGCACTGCTCTAGAGCGGTTTGGCACCAGGCTGGCGAGATCAAGGCGTGAAATTTTCTTGTTTGCTTGCGGCGTGAAGAAATCAGGTTTCAGCACGTGTTTGTAATGTCCTAAGTTTTTGAAAGGTAAGTTATTTTCTCTTATTTATTGTATTATTTATCTTTCAATTTCAATGTTTATAAATTTTTTGTACTAGTATTTGTTATATTTTTTTCAGTTCTGAAAAAATGTTTTCTAAACCAGCCAGAAAGATCTTGATGCCGCTGAAATAATAAGTAGAAAATTTCAACAGACTCGTCGTTTCGTCTTCACAAAGATTTCTGCAATGGAGAAAGAAAAAGCTGCGTCTCTTATTTAACCATCGGAGTGTGAAAAGTAGGCTATTTATAGATTTTTTCTTTTATTAAACAATTTTACACGTTAATAATAATAAAAAAATGTATAAGTGTAGAAATATCATCATCAACATGTTTAAAAACATTAAAAACTACAAAATTTCTTGTAAAACACAGGCAATGAAAATTTTTAGCTTTTTCACTGAAATCAGATTTTTCTTAATCTTAATGTCATTTTGTCTCTTTCTGAGGCATACAAAATCATGAAAAAAATCATGATCTAAAATAGGGGGGGGGGGATAAAATTATAGTGGTGTACAAATTCTATGCTTTTAAGTTTTCCTTGTAACATTTTCAACATTGTAAATATATGAGTAACAATATAAGCTTTTTTTTTTTTTTTTTTTTTTTTTTTTCTAGTTTTCCCAGTTTCACAAAATATTCTTTGAAATGTAAAATGAAGTTGTGGGGGGGACTAAAGGAAAAAAAAAACTAGATTTTAAAAATATATATTTCTTTAAAAAGCACTAAACTAAAATACATAATAAATTACCTCTATTTTGTGCTCCTAATGCCTGCACATGTAAATTTTACGACATTATCTCTGATTTTTGTTTTAATTCATGTTTGCTTCAGTTTGAGTATCTATGCTGATACAGTACAGAAATTTTAACACAAGGATGTGCTTGAACTCATAATATAGTATAAATAAAAGAAATTAGCGTGGACAGATATCATACTGGTTTTAACACCTAAATTAATAATACTAGAACTATGTTAGGGAAGAACTACTCAGTAAATCGACAAAGAAATTGCATATGAAAGTAATATATATATATATATATATATATTTATTTTTGACAGTGTAAAATTTGAAATTGAGTGGTGTTTAAAAGTTAATAAGTTTGATAAAAATGAAATTGTTCACCCAGGTCATTGCCACTGTTGATATGATGTCAGCGTTACATGTTTTTAGTTTATAATATAGATTCTTTATTTAGAAAATTCGGCAAACTTATTACTTTTAAATTCCAAATTAAATTTAAAATTAAAATGTTTCTTCTGTTTATTGGGATTTGTTTTCATTCACTTTCTATGTAAAATTAAATTATTTAAATATTTTAATAATTGTTTTGACCGCTTGTCAAAACATATCTTCATATTTATCAGGATGTTTAAAACTACCTTTTTTACATAGTTGAAACCAATACAACCCTGGTCTGTAAGCTGTTTACATTCTTTTGTGAGCACTTGTTTTTTAAATTATTCAAAATATTACCAAACGACAAAAAAGCAGAAAAAGGAAATTTGTTTTTAATGTAACATTCTCATTTCATATATTATTTAAGATCTCTAAAATTACTTTTTGTTCAGTATTAATAGCTTTAGTTTAAATAATATAATACCACAATCTTAGGTACTTAATTAATAAAATGTATTATGACAGGGTGCACTTACCTGCAACTTCTGTCTATTTATAAATAGTTCAATTCATTTATATGAGTTAAGGCTTTTATAGCAATCAGGGGTCTGTCCAGACTTTTTCCCCAGGGTCCTGTTTTTGTGAAATTAGTAACAACTTTTTATATTTGTGAAAAATCTAATCCTAATTTTGTGAATTTGAAATGATCGTTATATTCAGGTTCTAGTTTATACATTTTTACGGAGATATATGGATGTAAAATACATGTCTTTTCTTTATATATGTAAAAGTGACAGGTCAGATTTTACTTTTAAATGATTAATTTGTGAAATGTTTGATTTAAAGATAGAAAAATTTTGTGAAAAACCTATTTTTAAGACAAAGAATTTTGTGAAGGGTGCATTTTGTGATTTTTCCTGTTTTGAAATGAAAAGTTTTGTGAAGAATCCTTTAAAGGACCCAATTTTTTCCTAAACAGATCTCTGGCAATCGGTATTCAAATGTCTGTTTTTATCAGTATTGAAAGGTTATATATCATTAAGTATATTACATTTCAAGAGGAGGAGGCGAGGGATGTGAAAGAGAGAGGGTGTTTACACATTTTGTGACATTGAATCAAAAATTGAATTGAAATATATCAACAGAAAGACAGATTTTCATATGTTGAGCATACAAATTACATAAAGCTAAATTGGGTAAAAGATGTGTTGCATCAGAATGCTTAATTTCTAATTGTATGATTATCATTTGCGGAATTGTTAGAGAAAGAATTGGACTTAAAAACGTAAACAAATTTTCTTAAGATCTCTGAATTTGGTTTGCGGTAAATTTCAGTTCTTCAAAAGTTTTACAGATATTTTTATGAAATTTTTTTTTACATTGGTTTATATAGATAGATAGATATAGATATGCTGTGAACTAAAAGTTAAAATGTATGTTGTATTTTTTTAGACATTTATATATATATATTTAAAAGTTACCTGCATTTTGTGCTCCTAATGCCTGCACATGTAAATTTTATGACATTATCTCTGATTTTTGCTTTAATGCATTTTGTTGCTGCAATGTTTGCTTCAGTTTGAGTATCTATGCTAATATAGTACAGAAAATTTAACACAAGGATGTGCTTGAACTCATAATATAGTATAAATAAAAGAAATTGGTGTGGACAGAAATAATACTGGTTTTGGTTTTAACGCCTAAATTAATAATACTAGAACTATGTTAGTGAAGAACTATTCAGTAAATCATCGACAAAGAAATTGCATATGAAAGTATATATATATCAGGGGTCGATGCAGGTTTTTTTTTCTTGGGGCCCATTTTGTGAAAAGTAAAGGCTATTTTTGTGAAATTTATTATATTTTTGTGAAAAGTAAATGTTATTTTTGTAAAAAATAACATTTTCTAACAAAAGTTGAAATCCAGTTAATCAAATTCGAACCAAACATTTATAAACAAAAACTTTTTTAAATCCTTTTGCTGAAGTTTTTCTCTCTGGTGAACTTGTTTGTTTACAAATTACACATTTTAAAACATCACAAAATAATAAATAGTAAGTTTTTATGGAATAGAATTTTGTGAAGGAGCCCATTTTATCAAATTGATTTTTGTGAAGTGGTCCATTTTATCAAATTGATTTTTGTGAAGGGACCCATTTTATAAAATTGATTTTTGTGAAGGGGCCCATTTTATTAAATTGATTTTTGTGAAGGGGCCCTAAACAGGCCCCAAATTTTGCCTGGATCGACCCCTGTGTATATATATATATATATATATGTGTGTGTGTTTTTTTAATGGTGTAAAATTTAAAATTGGGTGGCGTTTAGAAGTTAATAAGTTTGATAAAAATGAAATTGTTCGCCCAGGTCATTGCCACTGTTGATATGATGTCATGTTTTTGCTTTATAATTTAGATTCTTAATTTAAAAAAATTGAGCAAACTTGTTACTTTTGAATTCCAAATTAAATTTAAAATTAAAATGTTCCTCAGGTTTATTGTGATTTGTAAAATATTTCATTTAAATACAGTATTCAAAGGAACAAATCTGACTTATGTATATATATATATAATATTCCATATCTGGAGTCAATGCAGATTTTTTTTTTCTTGGGGGCACAGTTTGTGAAAAGTAAAGGTTATTTTTGTGAAATTTTATTATATTTTTGTGAAATTTTATCATATTTTTGTGAAAAATAACATTTTGTAATGAAAGTAGAAATCCAGCTACTCTAATTCGAACCAAGCGTTTATTAACAAAAACTTTTTTAAATACTTTTGCTGAAGTTTTCCTCTCTGGTGAACTTGTTTGTTTACAAATTACACATTTTAAAAGTCACAAAATAATATATAAATAATAAATAGTAAGTTTTTATGAAATGGAATTTTGTGAAAAGGCCTATTTTGTTAAAAGGAATTTTGTGAAGGGGTCTGTTTCATTACAAAGAATTTTGTGAAGGAGTCCATTTTATTAAATTGATTTTTGTGAAGACCCCAAATTAAAATGCTAAATAGGCCCCAAATTAAAAAATCGACCCTTGCATATAGTAGATAATCTTTAAGTTATTGCATTGTATTATTTATTTTAAAATACTCTGAAAAGTGATTTGTTAAAATATCATAGAATTTTTTGTAAATTTCTTTTTTTGGTACTTTTTGGTTAGCCGGGCACCATTGATATATATACATGTATATATACGCACACACACACATATACACATATCTATGTATACATATGGATACATACACATGTATGTATATATAGACAATGTATATACATATGTATTTATGTATGTACATATATCACTGATTCTTATGATTTTTTTTAAAATATCAATATATAGTATTTTCTAATTTTCTGTAAATTATGCGAGCTATAAAACTTTTCATTGATTCTATTTTTATGAGCCTGACTCTGAAACCCTGAACTTAAAATTTGCTGTTTGCAGCTAATGATTACTTGAATTTTATTTTACATTTTCATTCATTATTTATATATTAAACCATGGATATCAAGGTGATTTCTTTTATATTTCTTATATGAATATTTTTGCTTCTTTTTCCTTTTTTATGGAGATTAATCACATATACTTCAAAGAAAATGTCTGTCAGCGGCCATCTTATGGCCACTTTCCTACGAGGAAAGAGTATAATTTTTTTTGTATTTCATCAAGGATTCTACTTTTGTTGGTTGAAATATGTGTATATTAACATTTTTATTTGAGCTAGTTAATTTTAAATTAACACTAATTGAAAATTTTAAATAAATAAATGCAAGAAAATTTGGCGATTGACTTTATTGCCACCACTGGTAATTTTACTTTAAATGCGTTATTAATGAAAGAGCAAAAATTGTAATATCTGTTGTCATAACCAGGGGCGGGGGAAAATACATCATTTTACTCACTACTGGCGAGTGGATTTTTAGGCAGCCTTTGAAATCTGTAAGCTATTGAAGATTTGCCAAAAAGCTTTAATTTTTTTACTAATTATATTTTGCATCTTTACAAATTACCATGATGTAAACATGGTACTAAATTCTATCCTGTACTAAAGTGTCCTCTGTTGTATATATTTCTTAATTTTTTTGGGGAAAAAATATGAAAATTAATCTACTAATAGTAATTTAAATATTTTTGCAGTCGCATACATTTTGTCATAAAATTTTTCAACTGCACTTTGCATCTTGCTGGCTGGTAAGATTTTCTGAAAATTCCCCAACCCTGGTCATAACTACTTGCTTATTCTAGTGCATTTTATTATGAAATTTATGTACAGGGAAAGGGAAATGTCCATCAGCTATTCAGCAAAGATTTTCTTTTATCTTTTTTTCAATGAGAGATACATTATGAATTTAAACAATGTTAGATAAAAATTAATGTAAAAAAAGTAAAAATTACATGGTTGCTATGATTACATTTTGTAGTAAACCATAAGCTTCTCAAAATAAATGATATTTTTGAAATTTCTTAAATAATTTTAGTCATTAAAACAAAGTTTGATATTTTTAACCAATATTAATCTATAATTAAATACATTTTTACATACATTTTTATATGGACAATTTTGAATTTTACTTCATTAGATGTGTTTTTTTTTAAACCTATATTTAATCGTGTCATAGTGGTGAATATGAAGTGTTTTTTAAATCCTATATTTAATCATATTATAGTGGTGAATATAAGACTTACAAAAAAAAAAAAAAAAAAAAGAGGGGGGGGGGGGGGTTAATACAATAAAATGAAAATAGGCAAAATACTATCCTCAACAAAAATCTTGATGAAAGTAATGGTATAAATGCAAAAAGTATTGAACAATTGATTAATTTTCTTTTAGATATTCCTTTTTTAATTAAAAATAGAAATTATGTTCTATGAGCAGATAGATATAAAAATTTTAATTCATTGCTTTCAACTAAGTTTTGTGTTTAAATTGTTGATATTATATCATTTATCTTTAAAAACAGCAAATGCTCTTTACCCCCCCCCCCTCCCCCCCTTTAAATTAGTATTGCAATATGTTAGTAATATTAATATTAACTTGTCGATATATTGCGATATTAAGTTTCTTAGATCGCACAGCCTTAGTGTGTATTTTCTGTCCCGAGTGTCTAAAGAGTGAGTTATAAATTGCATGTTGATTTGGCATTTGACTTCTTTTTTTTTTTTCTTTATATTTAAATTAGATAAATAAATCTGTAATGTTCTTATTTATTCATTTGTATTTTAAATGTAACTTTTTTTATATTACAGGTTAATTAAGTACAAATGACCCAGCTTTTCAGAGCTTTTTGGTGGTTTCCTCTGTACTCAACGTAGATGCAGGATGGATGAAAATATTTCCACCTAATTGCCTAATTTGTTATTTTACTTTAGCCTAGAATTTATATTAAAAGTTTTATTGCAATGTAAATAAAATATGTTTTTATTTAATAAATTGGGCAGAAAGATGTAAAATGGTGTTTGTTTGCATGTCTGTGTAATCATTTGTTGATTGATTTTTAATTCTTTGTAATTACAGGGGTGAAAATTTGCTTCAAGCCACAGACTAAATTTTGATTTAGTGCTACATTCTGCTACTGAAGTGAAAAAAAATCTGAATTCTGCTCCAATCTGCTATAAGAATGTAATTTTCCATAATTAAAAAAATTGATAGAAAAAAAAAACCACCTTTATATGGTCATTTTTATAGGCTTTCAGAAATGTTAACACAATATTATCCTTGTAGCATCATTAAAGCTAATAAAAATTATCAATAACAAATTCTGCTACAGGTTCCGGTCTAAATTTCACTTTTTACATTATTTATTACACGTCATCTTAATTAAACGAGGATGTTTACTCAAAGACGCAACTGCTGTACTGTCATTGAAAAAGAAACATTATTGCAAAATATTTTTGGCATTAATTGTTCTCAAGAAAAAATATTTTCTCCTGCTTGCCAATGGGAAACATTCTAACATATTCATAACTCATTTTTATATGAAATTTGCAGGGCATGACTACTGAATTGATTCGGAATTTAATAGCATTTTTCGATAAGTTAGTTAAAGTCTTTGATAATGAATTTGCTCTTGAGTTGTGATTATTCTATCATAAAAACTATTTTAGTGCCTTAAGAACTTAGGTTCAAAGTATAAACTTTGACAACATTTTCTAAAAAATCCTTGGTTTTCATATTAAAAGGGAAAATGCTATTCGATTTCAATGGTACAGCCATTGTGTCCTGCTACAGAATTGCTAAATGCTGCTACAAAACTGCAATTTCCACCCCTGTAATTAGTATAGCTGCCAACTTTTATGCTATTTTTATAGTTATTTTTTATTAAGAATCTTTGCCTTATTTAATTGCAGAATTTCTATGATTAAATAAGATAAAAAAATAAATATTAATTCTTTAATAGTTAATATTATGATAAAATATTCTGAAATTGTGTTAATATAAAAGTTGACAGCCATGATTTTTATTCACTACTGAGGGATAAAAAAAAAAAAAACAAGATTTTGTTTTTCAGAATGAAAATCAAGATGGAAAATTTCAAAATAAGGTAAGAGACAAGAGAAAATAAAATAATCATTAAAACTATACTGAGAAAAAAAAATCCTGTCACTAGCATCTAGAAACTAAATTGCGGCTCTAGGGGGGGGGGGGGGGGGGGGGGAGTTCCATGTCATTATGAATTTTAGTTCCCTTTGCTAGAGAGTTCTGGTCTCCTCTATTAAAATTCAAGAGTGTTTTCTTATATTATCCTGGTCAAACTGATTTTAATCTCTGCAAATAAATATGAACACAAGATGTTAGTTTTAGTAACTATAATTCTAGTTTATGAATTTATTCTGGATATCAAGGGTTAATTTCTCACAATTCAAATGATTCATAATACAATGTATCGTTTCATCACCTATCTCAATGATTTTGTCTATTCAGTTTATTTGTTTATGTTATTTGCATAACTCGGAAATCTATATTTCTAGTTTAGGGATTTAGAAAATGACTACTTATTCGTTCTAGATAAAGGCGGTACAAGTTTTCTTTCAGTATAAAAATGATCGTCAGTATAATTTATAATTAAAATAACTATTATTTTTAACATGTTTCTTTCATAAACTTTTTACATTTTGGGTAGTAAAAAAAAAAGGGTAATTTTTTTAATGTAAGTACATAGTGAGACTTTTTCTTAATAAATTAAATAAACTGACTATAGTTATTAAAATTCATGGGTACAAAATATGCCTTGAAAATATCGTCAAATTTTAAAATTAATAAATAAGTTTACTAATGTTTATTTTTGAAAACAACATAACAAAAAAAAAAGACAGAATATTTTGCAGATTTATTTCTTCTTAGGTTTCTGATTAGAATAAATAAGTAAAAAATATGAATATTGAAAAAGTTTTCATAAGTATTTATCAAGAAAGAAAACCATTTATTTAACTGTACAATTTTAATAATGGTTATAGAAGTGAACATTTTAAAGAATTGAAAGTATATAAAAAAAGAAGAAAGAAATTATACAAGGTTTTTTTTTTTTTTCCCATAAGTAAAAGAAATTTTAGATTACAATTTAAAGAATTTGCAAATTACTTATCAAACTGCATAAATTTATCGAAAATCACTCTGTAAACATTTCATGAAATAGAAGTGGGGAAAAAAAAAAAAAAAAAAAAAAAAAAAAACTAAGAATAAAGAATGAGAAAGATATTTCAAAAATACAGAATTGACTGGAATTTTGTTAAAGGTTGGCTTCAACTGTTTTCACATGAACATAAATATGAATAAAATACTGGAAATGAGCATTAAAAATAAGTGTATGGAGAGAAGAAAAACTTCAAAATAATTCTATATATCTAAAAAAAAAAAGTTTGAATTTAAACCAAATTAAGTTTTTATTTAATGTATTAATTAAAATCGAGATATGTAGTACCTATCGTTCAGATTTTTAATTGGCACACAAATTTATTCTTAATTCACACTAAGTAAACATTTTTATAAAATGGGGGGGGGGGGGGAAAGCAGTAAAAATTCTGGATTTATAGATTTTTGAAGCAAATAAAATTCTGTATTACTTTTAGATAAATGTTAAGAATATGTTGTGCTTAGTAATTTTTTGTACACAGCCCACATTTTAATTTCGATATCATTATGACACATGGGAATAAACTTTTCTTTTTAATGAAAACATTGTAACTTTAAAAATTAATAATTTCAGAGCCGAAAATATGTGTAAAAAAAAAGTACATAGGAAGAAAAAAAAATAAAATCTTAGTCACAAATCAAAATTTATTTTAATAAAATAACTAATTTGTTAAAAAAAAAAAAAAAAAAAAAAATCTGGATTTAGTTTCATATAGCCATAATTAAAAATTGACATATTTTATTATATATCCATTTTTAATTAAAAAATATTTAATCTTTTAAAAATTAATGGCAATAAAAATTGAAGTTTGAACTATTGCTTTTTCACAAAGTCAAAAATGCGCAGTTGTTGAGTAGGCCGTCAGCAGCGGCAAATAAATCCCAATGTTTACAATTTCCTCCATACCCCACTCCCCCATTTTTAACCATCATATTTAAAATGTCGCCAAAAGAGCGATAAATTGCCAAATGCTGCAGTCTTACGGCAACCATGCTGTTTGTTCTACTGCCTTCCTCCAGACGGCGCCAGCTTCTATGCGAATCCCATGTTAAATATAATTTCCATAGCAGCCAATGAGAGTATCCCTTCTGAATGTATTCTATTCTGTGGGTAGTCCGACCTCTGAACTGGTTTTCTAACACCAACTACAGAAACTGACGTCTAGGGACAGCACTGTCACAAAATGCACCATGCACTAGTTTTGGTTTCTCGGAGGCGAAAACCGGTTTCCTACGGGAGAAAAGTGAAGTTAGGACGAGAATTAACACCTTTTTGCCTCTTTTGTTGTTCGTCAGAATTTTTTAGTAGTTTCTGCAACTTTTTTGTTCTTATTAGTATTTTTAAATTAAAATTTTATTGCTTTACTTCTTTATTTGTTCAGTTTGTATAACGATGTGGTCAAGGACTTTTTTAAATGAATTTAATAAAAGAAAGTTAAAAACTATTATTCAGGACTATCATAAGTTTATACTAACTTGTGATAGTCCTGGGTAATAATACAAAATATGTAAAATACCAAAATAAGAGTTAGCAAAAATTTAGATCATTTTTCATTTTAAAATAATAAATAACAAAAAATTCCAAATAATGGTAATTCTCAAAGTATGAAGATGGAATGTTATCCGGATTATCCGATATTTATGAGTCTGATATGATAATGCGAACCATCTAAAAATAAAGAGAACATACTACTATCAGTAGTATATTATAAGTGTAAGAACATTAATTTATGTGAAAAAATATTGTAAATAAAACAAATAGTTACTGTCATCATTAAGATTCATCTTGAATTAGGGATGCACCGGATATGGATTTTGCCGGATATCGGATTTCGGATATCCGAAGCTGTTTGCCTGCCGGATATCCGATCGGATATCCGGCACTAGATATTCTGCTTTTAGTTATGGTGTATGCTTATTTATTTCTTTATATAATGCCATTTCAGAACAATAAATTATGTACATGTAATGTATGTACATAAATAAAACATGTTTCACATATCATTAAAACATTTAAATATATTGAAATATAATTTACAAAAACTATATCTCTTTAAATATATGTATATTAATAATGCTGCATAAAAAATGTAAATTAAACATTAAAATATTTTGTTTATTTGTACAATGCTGACAGAAGTAAACAAATTTTAACCATAACACATTTATTAATATACCTATAAATGTAGAGTATTTTCACAAATAAATACATACTTTTTTTTAAAATTTAAGCGTAAAATATCTACTAATATGGTTGAAGAGTTATTTTCTTCAAATATAGGTTTAGTTGATGTTTTTTTCTGTTTTAATTATTTAATACTGTTTTACTTTAAGTCACATTCAGTTTTATTTTAAGTTAAATTTTAGAGAAAATTGGTTGTAGCTGAGGTCCGAGAATTTTTTTTGTCTTTCAAGGCACAAGAAAGACAATGGCCCCGGACCGGGAAGCTGGATCCTAAGTGGAATGTAGAAATGAGGGAATAACTAAATAAAGAAAAATCCCCAAAACGAAGAAGGTCGAATTAAATGGGGCACGTTATTAGCAATTTAGAGATAAAACTTCAAGGGGCCTTGTACTGGGCCCCAGGGATCTAGGGTCTTAACTGGAATGTAGAAATGGGGGAATAACTAACTGGAGAAATGGGCCATAAAAATAAAGAAGATCCGATAAACAAGGGACAAGTTATTAACAATTTACGGCACAAAAACTTAAAGGGTGCTTGGGTCTTGTCTGAGAAATTTTTTTCTTGTTCATGTAGTAGCTGGAAGTCCTAAGAAGTTGTTAGAAAAACAAGTTGGAAATTGTACGTCAAATATGACAAATAAGGTGTGTTCGTACTATAACTAGTTTCAGTGAAATAAATTATAGTGTCTGTTATTATGATATGATTCATTTCTGTAATAAAATAAGTGCATTTTAAGTTGGCAACATTTTATCTTTTGTTGACATTTACTGAAAAGTTCAATGGGAAACTGAAGCCTAGCTTTGAAAATTTCAGAACTTTAAATCCGTATTTACACTCTTTTTCCATTTAATATCTATTTCTCCGGAAACATCTATCCAAAAAACTGTCGGTAGATTATAGGATTGCTATAATTAAACAATTTTAGTATAAAAATTCGGTTTTAAATTCAGCAATATGGAATTAATATGACTCCATCTTAAATATGATGTAATCACCATGGCAACCAAGAAACATTACCTATCATGGGATATCATTGAATTAATTACGTATGATAGGATTTAATAGAATGAAGAATGTAACTATAACTTGGTCATAGAGGTTATAAAATGTCATATATGACTATAAACGTCCTACATGTCAGATAACTTGGTGATACATCTCGGTCGCTTGACGATGAATCCTCGGAAGCTGCTATAACAAAGAAGTACTGATTTTTAAAAAATTCAAATTATTTACTAAATACTTTTATTAATATCTTTGATTCAATTTTCATAAAACTTGAAATGACTCGACAAAATTCTTAATTGATTATATATATATATTAAATTTCAAACCATTCAGTTGGGTAATTTTTGCGCTATTATATGCGGACAGACCAGCAAATGACTATAGGTGCTACGTATTTATATAATTACGAACACACCTAAACTGCTAGTGAATCGTACGATTTTTAAGGGAACTATCGTAGAGGACCTAAAAGGGGCCAACTGATAGTTTTGAGCAGGGCCGTGAGAAGAAAAGATCTTAAAAATTTCTTAGTATTTAGCATTTTAGATCTTCAATTAGTCAAAATTAAGCATAAGGTATAAATAAATCATTAAAATAAAATTTTAAAGAAATGCTTAAAAAATTAGGCCCTAGGAACCAATAAAATTTTGAGGGTAGTGGCAGGGAGAGAGGTGTCCAAGACTCACCTTTATAGTCACCATACATACTCGACTCCCGAATTCAAGATGAAAACATGTTTAATTCAGAATGGTTTTCTACACCTTATTTCACCTCATTTAATTCTAAATAATTTAAGGCGCGAAGAAAACTACTGCAAAATATTCGTATTAAAACTGTTTTCATCTCGAATTTGGGGGGTTGGCTTATACGCGAGTATATACAGATGCATTGAGAGAGTAACACAATTGGGGGGGGGGGGGGGTAAAAACGCATGGCACACAATAAGTTCAAAAGGCCCCGGGTTCTAACTGGAATGTAAAAATGGGGGAATAACTAAATGAGAAAAAAGGCCCCAAAAAATGCAAGTTATTAACAATTTAGGGAACAAAAACTTCAACGGGAGCCCCCATACCGGGCTCCAGGAGGCCAAGGTCTTAACTGGAATGTAGAAATGGGGAATAGCTAACTGGAGAAAGGACCCCAAAAACGAAGAAGATCTGGTAAAAAGGGGACAAGTTATTAACAATTAAAGGCGAAAATGTACAGGGTCCCCGGTCACAAAAAATTAAGTTTGAGCATCAGGTGCATCAGGACCTCCCGTAGACTATCCTCACCTAAATTTTCCTATGTGCAGTAGATTTTGGTAGCTGTCACACACACACACACAGAGCAAAAGTTTCTTTTATTAGTAGATAAGTATAAAGTTTTTTTAACATACAAATTAAAAAACAAAAATAAAAGTAGGTCTGTTTAATTGTTTAACTTAAAAGTAAGAAAGAAAATTAATAAAGTCCTACTTTAATAAACTTCAAATTTTATTTTACAATCTGACAGTAAAGGTACAATTTTCTAAAAGATGTAAACGTAATTTTTTTAATTTATTATACAGAGTTCAAATATCTATATTAGGAAAGCTGACAATTCTTTAAACTTTTGAGAGTTAGGACCTTTTACACGTGGATAGGAAACTTACTAATATATTTCATATTTTGCATTATAAACAAAAGTTATAACAAAATTATAACAAAAGCTATTCCTTATTCTATCCGTACTTTTATCAAGGATGTTTGAATACAATTTGCCATCATGTCCTATGCATATATTATTCATAGAACTTATGTAGTAGAGAGCCGGATATCCGGCAGAGAAGTCGGATATCCGGTAATTGTGATTCGGATATCCGATGATATTTCGGATATTGAAAAATCAGCCGGATATGCCGGATATCGGATATTTACCGGATATCCGTTGCATCCCTATCTTGAATTATAATTCAGTTTTCATTATCGGTATCATGTGTCTATAAATGTTAAATTTTAGATCTTTTCTGAAAAAAAAAAACTCTGTTTGATTTCTTAGTACATAAATCTGCGATATCTGCGATTTTCATTTATTTACTAAAGAAAATGACTTTGGGAATATGGCAGAAATTAGCGACAATGGATTTTATAAATGAACTTTTCCGTAAACAAATATATTTCGTAAGGGGGGGGGGAGGGGCATATAATTTATTTTTTCTTTCTTTCTTTTCTAAATTTCTATTTTAATTGTTTATTTATTTGTATATTATCTAATATTTCCAATTTATCAAGCTAACATATACTTTGAAATTAAAGAAAGCTAAAAAAGAAATTTTCATTGTTCTATATAGAATTCACTTACAGAATGGGATATGCATGAAAAGCAGTTCCCTAAAAAAACATTAATAATAATAATTAAGATAAACGTTTGATAGTCACATATCCTTCATAGTATTGTGAAATATTGCGAACTCAATTTTGATGGATTATTCAAGTTCTTATTAGTTTAAACTTATCTCATTTAATGGAATTTAATGAAATTATCTTCACATAAAATATAATTACACTGTACAAAGTTAAGGTAGTGCAGATCTGGATACGAATATTTCGTACAATTTATAATAAATGATAAGCTATTATACAAGTGAATATAAAAACAAAAAAAACCAATAGACTTTTATAGTGAATGAGTTTATTTTTCAGTTAAGTAGCCAATGCTTGCAATAGAAAATAAGCTGAAGTCAGGCTATTTTGATAATAGAGGAAAAACTCATTTTAATGTAACCCCACCTCCTGTCCTTGTACAACTTAAAACCGACTGGTGGAATAAATACCGATTACTTATAAAATTTGGAGTCTCCAAGATTTGAAAACTGAAAAGGTTACTTATATTGCCATATGAAAAAGTGGGCGTGGAAAGGGGAGCAGTACTACTTCACGTTCAGATTGCAAATGAATATTGTACCAAAACTTGGCAATTTTACGAACACTCTGATTATGGAAAACTCTTGAGTGGAATTACTGAAACAAGTTTAGCGCATGTTGGTAAAATAAATTTACATTATCTGTTACATTAATTATGCATAAGTAAAACGCATCACACAAATACTTTTAGCCATAATTTTAAAAAAAAGAAAACAAAAATTATTTTTGAAGCAAAATAATTTTATCTAACAGTTCAGTTATTAATTTAAAAGAATTTAGAAAATTACTTGTATTTCATCCATTATGTTATAGATAATAAACATAAGCAAATCTATCATTTAAAAAAAAATAAATAAACAGAGGAAGTCTTATCTTTATTTAAGAAATATATTCATCGGAAATTTTATTGTTTTAACTCGAAAACTCTTGTTAAGAGACTAAAAATGCTTCATGCTCGAAATATCAGCCTGTCGGCAAAATGACTGTTTACGAAGCTATCATAAAATAAAAAAAATAATAATTAAAGCTTCACAAAACTGGCATAAGATTTCGCTTCACATTAATCCTTGAATGATGAGAACATCGACATTGCATACCATAGAAAGTCTATGTAAACTTATAACTGAAAGAGAAAGACTATGTAAAAATATTCGCGGAAAATGCGCAGAGTAACGAACAACAAGCCTAAACCAACGCCCCCTAGAGATCTCTAGGGGGCGTTGCCTAAACGCATGCACAAAAGCAAACGTCGCGTCAGTCGAAAACAGATAGGAGAAGCCATCAAAACGGAAACTTATGCGTCGTGCATTTTGTGATGGTGCTGTCCCTAGACGTTCGTACTCCAGATCTTGCATAGGGGAATGAGCACGAAATTGAATCTCCATGTGATTTTCAAGCGCTATTTACATCACATTATGGATAATTCAAGATACATAAATCAACAGAACACGTAGAGAGTAAAACATATAGAACACGTTCTAAAAATAATTTTAGGTAGATTTCGTAAGAAATACTACCTATTACATTCTCACCTAAGTTGGAAATTTTGAAAATTTTTTGCAGATCTACCCCGATCATGACTCCCAGAACCCTAACCACCCCCAGTTCAAAACTTTATATATATATATATATATATATATATATATATATATATGTGTCACTTTTTTCTGACCACGATAACTGGAAAAATTCTGCATAAATCTCTTCCAAACTGATACATAAAATCAAGGGTCATAAAATCTCGGTCAAATTCGTTAATGGGCAAAATCGAACCAAGGGGGGGGGGGGGCTTTTTGTGAAAACAGAAAAACCCTCATAATTTCTTTATTATTATACGTATCGAATCCGTTTAAAGTTATTATTACTTCTAGGAAAAGGGCCGAAATTTTATGTATGACAGATTTTTGATATAATTAAAAATGGCTCCAAGGGGGGGGGGAAAGGGGGGGGGGTTAGAAGAAAAAAAATCATAGCTTCGTCAATTCACAAGATATCAAATCCACGTAAATTTATTATTAATCCTCTTAGTATTATCTAAAACTTTTATGTTGACAAGTTTTTTATAGGACCAACCATTATAGCAAAAAAAAAAAATTAAAAACAAAAAAAATCCCTGCCGGCTCCGCCTGCAAACAAGTTATTTTTCGAAGTAGGCGGTTCCAACTTCCACATCTTTTCGAAACTGATACATAAAATCAAGGGGCATAAAATCTCGGTCAAGTTCGTTAATGGGCAAAATCGAACCAGGGGGGGGGGATGGGGGGGGGGGGGGGGGGCTTTTTGTGAAAACAGAAAAAAAACCCATAATTTCTTAATTATGATACGTATCGAATCCGTTTAAAGTTATTATTACTTCTAGGAGAAGGGCCGAAAATTTATGTATGACAGATTTTTGATATAATTAAAAATTGCCTTAAGGGGAGGGGGAGGGGGGGGGGGTTAGAAGAAAAAAATTCATAACTTCGTCAATTCCCAAGATTTCAAATCCGCTTAAATTTATTATAAATCATCTTAATAATATCTAAAACTTTTATATTGACATGTTTTTTTATAGGACCAACTCTTATAGCAAAAAAAAAAAAAAAAAAAAAAATCCTTGCTGGCTCCGCCTGCAAACAAGTTTGGTTTCGAAGTAGGCGGTTCCAGCTGCAGCATCATCGCAAAAAGGTCATTTCTTCCGCAATTCCGGACAAACAGGCGCCCCACGGTCTGCGTCTTCGAAATCTACCTGTGCCTGTAGGCCGAGCCGTCAGGGATTTTTTTAGTTAAGATAGATAAATCTAATGTGCATTATATATTTTTCTTTTAACAATCAAATTAAACTTTGAACTATATTAAAGTTATGTAATTTACTATTGTAATTCCTTTATTTTACTATATTTTAAATTATATAAGTAAAAGTTTAACAAAATTTTAAAATATAAATAATAATAAAATTGCAAAATATTTAATACTAGCTGTTACCTGTGAATTCGTTCACGTAACATTTAAAGAAAATTAATGCATTGATTAAGCAACATATACAATTAACAAACTCTTTATCATATTTTATAGTAGAAAATATATCCGAGAAATCAGAGCTGAATCCTGAAATTTCAGCCGAGTACTCGGCCAATACCGAGTAGTTGCAAGAACTTCATGTTTTAAGCATATTTAAAGACAAATTAATTTATAAGTGATCTATAAAAAGTTATTTGAATATAAATGTATAATATATGCCATAATTCATAAAAACTATTTACTCGGTACATAAAAATTTATCTATAAAACATAGAAAAAGGTAAAAATTAATGTAAATTAAAGTTTAATTTTATATTTATATTTAAAATTTAAAAAAAAGTCATTCTTAAAACTGTAGGAAAAGAGCGTGATTTTGATAAAGAAGCAGTATGTAGAAACAGAAAATACAATAAATGCAATTAAAAAAAAATAATAATTAAATTTGCTGTATGGCAAATTATGGTACAAAAACACTATAATCATTCTACATTTTCAGGAGATAGGGCATTTCTTTTATTGTTGTAAATTTGGCCTGCTTCAGAAAAAATGTGTTTACTGCAAGCACTGATAAAATAGCATTTTAACACATTACGCACACACACACAAAAAAAAAGGAAACTGTAAAACAACCTTTTTGGCGCTTTCGTGTTATAGCGGCCTCCACAATTACAATTATGCCAAGGTTTCAGCTCTGATTTCGCCAAGATCATCGAAAAGCTTATATATGCATCATATATACACATATTATTCCAAACACCCATATACGTCATTGCATACATATTATTTATGTCTTATATGTCATATATATATACATCCTATATGGATTATGCACATGTTATATGTATACATCATATATGTGTTATATATGACTAATAACTCAGCCATATGCATCACAAAAGTAAGGATTTAACATAATAATATATCATATTATGTCATACATGTTTTATAATTTGGCGATAAATCTTGGTCGCTTGACGATTCATCCTGAAGGGCCGCTATTACACGGTAGTGCCCAATTTTTTTAATCAAAAGAAAATAAGGTACTTTTAAAAAATATAAAACATTTTGCATTATTAAAGGAATTGTTACAGCAAGCAATATCCATTTTTGATAGACACATTTCAGGTATCAAAATGACAAATGGGTAAAGTTGTGCTAAATAATCAGTTTTAATTTCATATTGGTTAATTGAACTATTTATATATAATTTCTTTTTTTATATATATTTTTTAAATACTGCTACTGTTTAAAAATTTTTGAATATACAAAAATTGTCTTTAAAAGGTCCACAATATATGAAATGAAATTTCAAAATATGAAGTTAATTAAAAAAAAATATGATTAGATTATATGCACAAGATGCATGTTTATAAATAGATAGATATATAAACACACACATAGAAGTGTTACCACTAAGCACACTTCATGTTCGCATCAGTGATTCTTTCTTAAACACAACTACTCGGTACTCGGCCAAAGCACTACTCGGTACACCACTAGATTATACTAGTAAATATTTTTGAGGAAATTTGTTAATTAACATGTTACTTTAGATATGATTTTTATTTGATTAGAATAATCTAAAAATCAACATAATTTATGTTTCGTTTCCAAAACAGTTAATTATATGATTTTATGATATGATATTTAAAATTATAATGATATTTAAAAAAAGAAATAAAAACGTGGTGGAGCATAAAAGTTTAAAAATAAATAAAATAAGTAGAAAAATGCCTTTATGGTATTTTTATTTCCCAGTGCCACACTTTTAACAGCTGTAGATCTACCAATAAAATCAAAATGTTTATCACGCTTCAAAAACTTTGAAAGCCTAAATGCTGCTTATTTGTTAAGCAATAGAGTTGCTTATTTATTTGAATGGCGAAAACAATCTGAAAAAACATCCCAAATATGGAGAATTGTGATATTGATTATTGTGGGCGTTTCGAAATTTGACAGGAATGTATTCCAATGAGGGGCAAATATTACCCTGCAGAGAAATTTTTAGCTATAGATTGAGATATTTTAAAATTATAGGTAATTATATAAGTATTAGAAAAAGATAAGTAATAATCAAAGTTCGTGATTTTTTTTTAAACAAAACAATTGGATTTTTTAAAAATTTTAATCGGATTTTTTTTTCTTTTGTTAAAGTCTCACACAATATTATTATTTTATATGACTTTGTTTTAATTTATAAAATAAAAATTTTACAGACATACACATGGTAATATTTATATTACCAATATTATATATTAGTATTAATACATAATTTACATAAATGATTAAAATATAACATTTTAGGCTATCAAAATATTTTATTAGACAAAATGCATGAAAAACTACAAATCATATGTAAAATCAATCTAACCTTAAGTATCTTAATAAAAATAAAAATAACTGCAGCACATAAAAATTTTAAACAATTTTGGAAGCAAATTAAGATGTTTTCATTTTTGTTAAAGTGCTGGTACAGGAAAATAAGTTTAGCAGCTTTATCAGTTCCTAAGCGATTCCTAATTTTCGAATGTACCAAACCAAAAGCAGAAAACAATCATTCTACTGAAGCAAATAAAGCTATTGCTGAAAAAGCTTGTTGATCATGAATTCTATAAGATTTTTGTATCATCCTTTTCGATAACTGTAACACCAGGGGTGCACCAGCAGTATCCGGCTCCTGTGTGCAGAATTTTCAATTGGCTCCTTACATCCCTAACCCGTAGCAACTTATATATATATATATATATATAAACCATTAATGAAACATTACCATAACACCAACAAAAACTATGTAATTATGAATTAGTATGTAATTATTAATTGACAACGATAGTATTCCCCAACACCCTGAATATAGATTCCATAGTTAAAAAAAGAAGAAAACGAAGAAGAAATTAAATTAAAAATTGAAAAAATGAAATTTGTGGAATTTAGACAGAATTTTCAAGTCCCAAATGCCTAAATACCACAAATAAAAAAAAATGTGTGGTTTCATCATCCTATTAGCCATAACATTGCTAAAGAATATGATTCTGGGACTACCACACCATAATAGAGAAAAAAAACTGTAAAAAAATCATAAAGTTCAAAAAATAATAAAAAGGAAAGAAACCTTACCCATAAAAATGAGAAAAAAAACCAGTGAAATTAAATCATAAATTTCAAATACAACTGGATTAAAAAGGATATAGGGAAAAGAGCACAACTTTTACTTGATAAACAGGAGTCAGCACATAACACAGGCAGTGAATTGCAGAATAGAATTACATGTTGCCAAAATAAGTTTTAAAAGATGATAGACCATGGAAAATGCAACAATTTGTTCTCTATATTTCATTTGTCCATTTCCTATAGTAATACCACACAGAAAGTATTGCACAACTCTTTGCAATCCGTTAAATAAACATCTGGCGGGGCTTACGCAAAGGGCTACCGCGGTTGAAAATCACGTGACACGGAAAATCACGCTGTCTTACTCAATTACGTACTTTGACGCGCAGCTGTACACAAAGGAATTCCATTGCTTCGAACAAGTGTGCGTTTTATATTCTGTTCTTGAATAATAAAATCAAAAGCAATTTTCATTGCGAATCTTTTATTCTACTTTAATTTTGTTAAGCTTTTCTTAAGTAATGTTTAATCCTTTTGTATGAAGACGAGATACGTGATATATTATACGTAACAACGTAGGATAATCTACCGAATGTAAGTAAGTATTAGCCATTTTTCCGTTTTAATGTAATATGTATAACATTTAATTGTGCAACGTTATATAAAATCGTAGTGAGTACATGCTAATTTAGTTAACAGAATGCCGGTAACTTTACTTATGTAAAATAAAATAGCTCAGTAAAAGTGTAAGATTATTATTGGATATAACGTGCCATTACTGCAGTGTTAACAACATATATTTTTCTAAGGAAGGCATTTTTGCAGCTCCGGTAGGATGACATTACAGAGTTTCGGGTATGATTTTTCATTTCTATAGATCATTAATAATTGTTTATCTGAAATCATCTGTAGGAAATATCACCCCTTTAATTCATCACTGCATTGCTGATCTTGGTGATGTATTTTTTTAATGAAAGATACCTTTGTATTCATATGATGTTTGTTTTGTATTGTCTAAATATAAGTAAAGATCATTTATTTTAAATGAATATGTCTTTACTTGCACTATTTATTCTAAAAGTTTTTCACTTATTTATATAAACAGGATAGCAACAAGTCTAAATTTTTAATAAGTTAAGATTATTTTTAAAGATTTAATATTTAAATTCAGAATACTACATTTTTAAAGATTTAATATTCAGAATACTATATCTGTAATATTATTACGGATTAATATTAAGAATATTATACATACACTGTAAAAATTATTGTAAAATTACAGCAAAAATCAAGCAAGTCTTGCTGTAAAGAAATAAAGCACGCGCGCAGTAAAATATTTTCAAGCAAATCGTGCAGTATTTTCCATTTTCAAGCTGACGTTCACCTATCACATGACATTAATGAGCCAATGAGATAAAAAGAGAATTACATTTAATCACCCTCACTGTTGTCTTCTGGCCGCCATTTTATCGGATACGGATAGATATGGATAATAAAACGATTCAAGGTAAGTCAAATTAGATTTTAATTTTATATTTGATTCATTTTTTCATTATGTGAATGTAGGTTATATATCTTTAGTGTATTTTAATTTATAAAATATAAGATCACATATTTCGCTTACTGGTTCTTGTACTTCGTAAATGAACGTTAGAATAATAAATCCTTTTTCTATCTCATTCAACATAACCATTGAAGAAAAGTTATTCCATAAACGATTTAACTTACCATTGTGATTCAAGTTTAGTTTATGTACAAACTTTTTATTCTAAAAGAGAATGACAAGACATTCAAAACATTAGGAAGTACTTTAGCAAATGTAGGAAATATTTAAAATATCATTTCATTCACAAGAAAAAAAAAACGGTTTTACATGAATTAATGTACCAATTCTTACAATTTTTTTTCTCGATTTAAACCAAATCTATACAATATATATATATATATATATAAAAGGGGGGGGGGATTCTTTCGAATGCGTTTTTCTATATTGCAGGGTTCCCAGCAAAACATGACTTGCAAATTCCCTGACTTTCCCTGACCAAATCTGAAAAAATTCCCTGACTTTCCCTGACCAAATCTCAAAACATTCTCTGACCAAACGGGTATACAACGAAATACTTATTTTTACTTATTTTTGCAATCCTTTATCAAACATTAGAGATTTTTTTTTCTGTGATCACTCTTCAAAATTCTTTATTTTTTCTCCGAAACTATATGATGAATTTGGCATCATTTTTTCTCCAAAACTTTTCCATGACTTTTTAGAAAATATTTGTAAATTCCCTGACTTTTTCTATATATTTTTAAATTTCCCTGACTACTTTGAAATTCCCTGACTTTCCAGATTTTCCCTGACTTTCCATGATGCTGGGAACCCTGTATTGATATATTTGTCTGAATTTTGTCATAACTAACAGCACGTCAAGGATAGTAATTTCAGATTTATTTTCGAGGGGAATTTTTTTTTTTTTTTTTTTTTTGGGGGGGGGGGCATAATTCTAGATTTTCTTTCTTTCTTTTTTTTATTATTATTAGTTTTTCATACATTTTTTTAAAGAAATATTTTTAGTGTTACAGTTTATTTATATGGAATTATTAATATGTTGGCAAAAATAAGCGAAAGTGTTCAACAAATAAAAAATTAAAGCAATTATTAATGAATAAAGTGAAAAAAGTCTGCAATTCAGAACCGAATAGCCCTATTCACTAAAATACTGCGGCACTGTGCCAGTGTTAATCTTAATTCTTTCGTTTCGGTTAAGTGACACAGAGCTGAAAAAGATCACTTGCTTTTGCCGCCCGATTTAACGATGTAACACAATTCCTTTCTCGTCCGCAACGCTTCTTAAGGCTAGTAACTCAGTTTCGGAATGTGACACCCTCTACTTGTGAAATTTTCCCCCAGATAACTTTTCGTTCGGACAGGACGCCCTCTGAAAATCTCGCTTTCTGGTAAACAGGACGCAGGTGGCTTACAAAAGCAAATCAAGCAAAGTTACACTTTCCACTTAAAACAAAACAAAGAAAATAGATTCCAAAGCTGATACACATTGATATCCGCCCACAAGAAATATCAGGATCTTTAGATTGGGCAAAATTTGTTAAAACGTAGGCAAAAAGGGACCAAGGTGGGGGGGGGGGGGGAGTTGGTTACCATGCTATAACAATCCAGGCCCAGAATTCATTCTCACTTATTTTTCAGAAGTGACTGTCATCAGGAACCATCTACTTTCTACTGTAAATCCAAGTCAGAAGTTAAAGGTAAAAATTTTTCAAAGAAGACTCATCTTTATATATTTTATTCAATAAAATAATTTAAACTTTTTTAATGCTTTTTACAAATTGCCTTTTATAAATAAATAAATATATTACTATACAATTAAAATTTACCTAAATTTTTTTATTTCATTGAAAAATGATCTTATTTAATAATAATAATAAATAACTTTTCTTATAGTAAAAAAAAATATTTATGAATTTTCTATTTCTCTAAGAAGTACCATACTTATTTTAACTTTTAACATAAATTAATTTTTAGTACTTTACATTTATTATTGTCATTATCAGAAGATCAATATCTTAATTAATTTAGGTATAAGCAGGGCTTAATTTGTGCCGGAGACCACCGGAGCTCAGCTCCGGCACTTCTTTGTTTTTAATAAATATTTAAATATTAGCCAGAATTCACCGGAGCTCATAAACATTGCGCTCCGGAACCCAGTGCAATAACGCTTCCGAAAAACGAATCCTAAATGACCCTTTCCCTCCCATCTCCGATCTTTTGCCTTCTTTTGTATCAAAACACTTATAAATGACGTAATGTGCCACTCACGTAAGAGATGGAGATGAAACAGGCTCGATTTTTATATCAGTCTTCGGGTTTGGGCAGGCTAGAGCTCAATCTGTCTTAAATTCAAAATTTTATTTATTTCTATTTCAAATCAATTTAATGTTATTTGGAACAGATAGTTGTATTTAAAATTTTTATATATTAAAAAAAAACAATGCTTTAAATTTTGAAAAAAATATGCATGAAATATAAATATGCAGATTGGAGTAACGGCGGAGGGGGGGGGGGGTGTACGCTACGGCTCTTAGTACTGCAGAATATTAGGATTCCGGTACTTTTTTTTCATAGAAATTAAGCCCTGGGTAGAAGATTTGAAATACTAAATTTCAAGAAATTAGATTTATCAAATTATTGAGGGGTTTAAAAGGATTAATAAAAAGATCTGAAAAAAAAAGGAGTATTCTAATATGCATGGAATCATATTTCCAGTTATTCTTTACAGCTAAATTTCCTGAAGGTGATTGATTTATTTCTTTTAGTAAATAATATTATAAATATGAAATATATTATACAGTAGATTGAATGTTTTCAATACTAAATAAAATGATAAAAAAAAAGAAGTTAATAACTTTTTTCACTGAACTGCAGATTTTCTAGTTTCATTACTATTTTAATTGTAATTTATATTTCTAGTATTTTCTATTTATTTATTTATTTATTTATTTGTCAGAGTTGAATAATAAAACTTTGAAATTGTAAAGTAATAGATTTTTAACAAATTGCCTGACTTAAAAATTTGTCTTCATTTAAAGGAAAGGGCTTGGGCCCCATACGCCCCTTCTTTTTCTATCCCTTTGAACATTATTCCTTGATTCCTGATTGGTTTGATCGATTGCAAAATTATAAAATATGCACGGCATGGTATTAAAAAAATAATTAATCAGATTTATTAATAAAAATTTTAATAATCACATTAAAATAATTAAAAGCATCTAATTTTACAAATTTCTTTCTTACATTATGGTAACTTCAATTTGAAAATTAAATGTGATTAATTAGCTTTTCATTTAGATCAAAATATTTTATACACTATGACCATTATTAAAATTACACTTTTTATAATGGCGACCTGACCATTATTGGAAATTGCTAAGAATGCCAGTAATAAAAACTGATCCTAAAACTATATAATTAAGTACATTTTTGTAAATGACTACTAATGTATAACATTTAATATTTTCTTTTGGTATAAAATCAAACACATACAATTTATGCAAAAAATTAAAGAAGATATAAATGAATTAAAACCAGTTCAGTAAAATTTTCACTCAAAGGCTGTGGAACTGTGAAACATTATTTTCTATGTCCTGACTGGTTTGATTAAGATAATTAAAATAACCCAAATTAATAAACATGCAAGGGAATCTTATGTTAAAAAATAATAACTCCGGACATTTTCTTGGTTATTATTATTTTTTTTTTAAACAAAAAGTTTGGAGGGTGTCTATTTATAGCTCATAATTAGTTAAAAAAAAAGGAAACTATGTGAAATTTTTTTTAGGTGGATTTTTTTTTTACTTATAAAATTGCTACTGCGCATTAAAAATTGTTTTTTTAAACATGTTAAACTAATTCAATTTTATTATAAAGCCTGCTAATAATTATTAGTTATTATTTTGTCATATTTATTTTGAAACTACTAATAATTTTTTTTTTTTAATTACAAAATATATAACAAATAATTGAATTCATTGTAGTTCTATTTAATTATATTAAAAATACAACTACTGAAATAATTTTTCTAGAAAGGCTATATTTCCTTTTAAAGTAAGGAACTCACTGATTAAAAAGAAAAAGGTATTTTATTTTTAACATTACGTGGAAACTTAAGCCATAATAAAACTTTAGATCCCGCCTCTAAAAAAAGACATCTATTATTAATAAAAATGAATTTAAATTTATTAAGAAATGTTAGATTAAAAAGAAATAGATTTTACTAAATATATAAAGTTGTCTATTAAGCATATATATCCTGCATATATATATATATATATATATATACAGGCCAGATGAACCTAATGGATACCCTTAAGGATTTTCTTCAAAAAGGACTTTTTAATTAATAGTAACAATTATTATATTCCAGGTTTTTTAAACGTTATATTAATCTATCAACAATATTTAATAATTCTCATAAAAATTAAAGAAGATATAAATTAATTAATTAAAACTAGTTCAATAAAATTTTCACTCAAAGACAGTGGAACTGTGAAGCATTATTTTCTGTGTCCTGACTGGTTTGATTAAGATTGTCAAAATAACCCAAATTATTAAATATACAAGGGAATCTTATGATAAAAAATAATAACTCCTATAATTTTCTTGGTTATTTTTTTAAAACAAAAAATTTGGAGTGTGTCTATCTAACCCTCATAATTAATTAGAAAAAAGTGAAATATATGAGATTTTTTAGGTGAACTTATTTTTAACTTTTAAAATTACTATTTCACATTAAATTTAATTGCTTTTTATGAAACATCTTATGCTAATTCAAATTTTTATAAGTTTGCTAAACATTAGTAGTTATTATTTTGTCATATTTATTTTCAAACTACTAGTAATGAAAAAAAAAAAATACAAATATTTAACAAATAATTGAGTTTATTATAGTTTTTTTTTTTTAATAATATTAAACAATTATATTGAAAATGAAACTGCTGAAATAATCTTTTTAATAAAGGCTATATTTGCTTTTAAAGTAATGGACAGATAAATTAATTTATATGAATGCAGATAACAGCTTATTCGCTGATTTTTTTTCTTTTTTTTAAGTAATAGATTTTTAACGTTACATGACAACTTAAGCCATACTAAATCTTAAAATACTGCCTCAAAAAAAAAAAAAAAAAAAAAAAAAATAACCCTATTATTAATGAAAATGAATTTGAATTTATTAAGAAATGTTAGATTAAAAAGCAATAGGTTTTACTATACATATGTAAAGTTGTCCATGGGCTCATCTAGCCTGTAAAACAAAATAAAATAAAATATTCTTGTAGTATTTCTTCATGAAATCTTATTTGCCATTACAATTGTTTAAATTTAAATTTCATGAAACTACTTTATATTTTACTTATATAATTAGTAATACAAATATCAAAGAAATGAAACTACTGGTTGAATGCTTTAAATACTAAACAAAAGGCTGTCAAACTAAAACTACAGGCCTTTCAGTTCACCCTCCTGATCTGCAGATTTACTAGTTTCATTGCTATTTTAAATTTAATTTATATTTATATTATTGTTTTTTTTTAGTTGTTGTTGTTGTCAGTAGTGAGTAATCAAACTTTGAAGATGGAAAGTAATAGATTTTTAACAAGTTGTCTGACTTAAAAATTGTCTTTATTTAAAGGTTGGAGGCTTGAGCCCTATACGCCCCTCCTTTTTCTATTTCTTTGAACATTATTCTCGGCTTCCTGATTAGTGTGATCGATTGTAAGATTATACAGTATGCATGGCGTGATATTAAAAAATAATTAATCAGGTTTATTAATAAAAATTTTCATAACCACATTAAAAGAATTAAAAGCATCTAATTTTACAAATTTTGTTCTTACATCATGGTATGTTCAATTTAAAATTTTAATGTGATTAATTAGCTTTTCATTTAAATCAAAATGTTTTATACACTATGACCATTATTAAAATTACACTTTTTATAGAACACATTATTTTCTGTCTGTGAAACATTATTTTCTGTCTCCTGACTGGTTTGATTAAGATTGTCAAAATAACCCATATTATTAAATATGCAAGGGAATCTCATGAAAAAAATAATAAATAATAAAAAATAAATAACTGCGGAAATTTTCTTGGTTATTTAAAAAAGAAAAAAAAACTTTGGTGGTTGTCTATTTATACCTCATAATTAATTAGAGAAAAGGAAAGTACATAAGATTTTTTTTTTAGGTGGAATTTTTTTTTTAACTTTTAAAACTGCTATTGCAGATTAAAATTTAATTGTTTTTTTAAACATATTAAACTAATTCAATTTTTTATAAAGTTTGTTAATCATTATTAGTTATTTTTTTGTCATATTTATTTTAAAACTAATAATAATAATAAAAAATTACAAATATATAACAAATAATTGAATTTATTGTAGTTTTATTTAATTATATTAAAAAATTATATTAAAAATACAACTACTGAAATAATTTTTCTAGAAAAGGCTATATTTCATTTTAAAGTAAGGAACTCACTGTTTAAAAAGAAAAAAGTATTTGATTCTTAACAATACGTGGAAACTTAAGCCATAATAAAATTTTAGATCCTGCCTCTAAAAAAACCACCTATTAATTATGAAAATGAATTTAAATTTATTAAGAAATGTTACATTAAAAAGAAATTTGTTTTACTATATTATATATTAAGTGTCTATTAAGAACATATTTCTTGCATATATATATATACACACATTAAGGCCAGATGAGCCTAATGGATACCCTTAAGGATTTTCTTTAAAAATTAATTTTAATTAATAGTGACCATTATATTCCAGTTTTTTAATGTTATATTAATTTGTCAACAATATTTAATAATTCTCATAGTCAGATTTGCTAATGCGAATCAAAATTATACTGTAAATAACATAAAAATTGAATAGACTCGAAATTAAAATTAATCAACACGACTTGTTCCAGTAACGGACACCCTATAAAAACTAATATATTTTTTTTATTTTTATGATTGTATTTAAAACCAAGAATTTAATGAAAATATACCACTGAGACAAAATAGTCATTTTATAGTAAATTTAAAAATTAAGCTATCAATAAATAATAAAATATTTTTGAGAAAAATTATCTATTTAAATTAATTATTGTCATTATCAGAAGATCAATATTATAATTATTTTAGATAGAAGATTTAAACTAGTGAATTTCAGAAAATTACAGTTTTCAAATTATAGAGGCAATAAGAGAGGTGGGGGAATATTAAATTAAAATAAATTCAGAAAATATATTCTTGGAGTATCTCTGCATGAAATTTATTTTCTCATTACAATTCTTTAAATTTAAATTTCATGAAACTACTTTTTTTTTTATATGTATTTAGTAATACAAATATGAAAGAAATGAAACTACAGGTTGAATGCTTTAAATACTAAATAAAATGCTGTCGAAATAAAACTACAGAACTTTCAGTTAAGGCGCTTGATCTGCAGATTTTTTAGTTTCATCACAATTTTAAATGTAATTTATGTTCTTAGTATTATTTATTTATTTCTTTATTATCAGAGATAAATAATCAAACTTTGAAGATGGAACGTAATAATTTTTTAATAAATTGTCTGGCTTACAAAATTGTCTTCATTTAAAGGTTATGGGCTTAAGCCCCATAAGACCCTCCTATTTTCTATCCCTTTAAACATTATTCCTTGATTCTTGATTGGTTTGATCGATTGTAAAATTTAAAATATGCAAAGCACAGTCATAAAAAAATAATTAATCAGATTTATTAATAAAAATTTTAATAAACACATGAACTTAATTAAAAGCATCTAATTAAAAAAATATTTTTTATTACACTATGGTAACTGCAATTTAAAAATTAAACTTGATTACTTACCTTTTCAGTTAAAACAAAATATATTATACACTATAACCATTATTAAAATTACACGTTTTATAATGGCCACAGGGTGACCTGACCATTATTGGAAATTGCTAAGCATGCCAATAATTAAAACTGATCCTAAAACTATATAATTAAATTCATTTTTGTAATGGACTATTAATATATAACATTTAATATTTTATTTTGCTACAAAATTAAAAAAATACAATTTATGCAAGAAATTAAAGTAGATATAAATAAATTAATTAAAACTAGTTCAGTAAAATTTTCACTCAAAGGCAGTGGAACTGTGAAGCATTATTTGCTGTGTCCTGACTGATTTGATTAAGATTGTCAAAATAACCCAAGTTATCAAACATGCAAGGGAATCTTATGTTAAAAAAATAACTCCGGAAATTTTCTTAATTATTTTTTAAACAAAAACTTTGGAGTGTGTCTATTTATAACTCATAATTAATTAGAAAAATGTAAAATATATGAGATTTTTTTAGGTGATTTTTTTAACTTTAAAAATGAAATCTTATTTCTCATTACAATTCCTTAAATTTAAATTTCGTGAAACTACTTTATATTTTACTTATATAATTAGTAATACAAATATTAAAGAAATGAAACTACCGGTTGAATGCTTTAAATACTAAACAAAAGGCTGTCAAAATAAAACTACAGACCTTTCAGCTCATGTCCTTGATCTGCAGATTTACTAGCTTCATTGCTATTTCATATGTAATTGGTATGGAAAAATAGTGAAAGGCAAATACATTCCATAATTAATTTAAAATTCAACTGCTGGGGGGTGAAAAGAGCTTTAATTGGATACTTTCTTGGTAAAAGAACTTTACAAATGATAAAAAAATAAAATTTATTTATTAAATAATTATTATTTACCTGTCATAAACTTGTTTTCTATACTGCTTTTTAGTAGAAACTTAAAATGAAATGGGATTTTCTGCATCCTATAAATTGCTTTATCAAGCATTAATTTTGCAAAGTTTTGTTTTATGATTTGCTATAAAAATATTTTCTTCTACTTCAGACACCCAAACATTACTTGCTTGCAATATATTGTTGTTAATGTCTGATGTATTCAAATATATTTTATTAAACATTGTTAAATGATTAGTTCAATACTTAATTTTTAGATGTATTCTGAACATCGAGCCTGTTGAAGGAGGACACAAAAGGGGAGGAAAGTGAAAAAGAACAGCCGTTCATCCATCAGTTCTTCAGTTAGCCAATAATCTAAGATCACAGGAATCCATTTGGGACATTAGTAGTGATGATTAAATTCTTACCAGCATTTTTATGCTAATATACAAACTTTGAGTTTCATATACAGGTGTAGGAAAAATAAAGTAAAAAGTCATTTAATATGCTGGCACTTTCCTATTCCAAAATTTTGTGTTTTGTATCTTGCTCATTTTCTATATATCATAAGAGACGGTAGTTTCTTGAGTGACGCAGCGAAAAACCGAAAACCCTAAACCGAAGATTTCCGTCACTCTATATATACACGTAGTTTGAGTTCAAAGGAAAAGCGAAAAGCCGACATTTAATATCTCAGCAAATGTGAGGCACATCGTTTTGATTTTTTGACAGCTGTCTTATATCTCCGGTCTAACTCTATCCTGAAATTTATAGATTTCTACATGCAGTAGATTTTAAAATCTGGAAATCAATTTTTAAGTAAAATGGGAAGTTTTTCGCTCTGCATGTAATGGTGTCATGGTGTAAGAATCGTATCTCGAAATCCGCCCGAAGGAATTTTTTAAAATTAATATATGATACTAATCGGTTTTATATGAAGTGATTCCCCCTATCCACTTAAATAGGAAAACTCTAATTTTTTATATAATCCACTTTTAAAATCGGACTATTTTCCTACGAGATTTCTCATAGGAATACATGGGACCGAATCACCTCTTTTGACTCCTCAAAGATAAGGTTAAAAATTGATCTCGGTATACGAATAAATTTTAGCATGTAGCTGATGAATTATTTCGACTCATTTTTTCATACGAAAATATATTTTTAATTTATAATATATATTGTATTAAATTAAATTGTCGCTTATATATTTTTCTTTTTTGTTCAGAATATATTTCGCATTTTATATATCTGTATTTCGTTGTGAAATTATTTAGATTCATTTTTTAAATAGGGGAAATATTTTTTTAATTATATGCATTCAATTTTACTGTTATTTATAACAAGGTTTTAATTTTTTAAGGATAATATATTTCCCGTTCCTAAACGGAAGTCTGTCTGACAACCAACCAACTGTTCTTTGGGCTTGTTTTCATATATTCATACGCGTGCCGTGCATTCCCAGTACGTTGAATTGAAACAGACAAAGTTTTAAAAGATTTCATTCATGAAATCAACAGTAAAAAGAACTCCAGTTCAACATGAATTGCATAAGATCATCAGTAATAAGTAGTATAGATTTAAAAGAAATAGTCTAATTTATGTTTAATCTGCATAAACATTTGTAAACAAAAGAGGAAAACCATTACTTTTTTTTCACAGGTAAATTTTATTTTTTTCGGTGTTTCGTTAAAAATCTGAATTTTGGATATGTCTGTGTAGTTTTAACCATTGTAATACGCAAAAGAAGCATTAATTATAGTGATTTTAAAACTTTTTTGTCTGTTTATTTATTTATTTTTAAAAGAATTTTATTTGAAATTATTTATTGTATTTATAATATTGAAATTAGTAGTCAGATGAGTCTTTAAATAAAAATACTAAAGTGATCATTTTCATTTTCGAAGTTTTTATTTTATTATTGATAAATGAAAAAAAAAAAGAATGTAATATCGCAGAATGTCTTAAATGTATTTTAAAATTAATTTAATGTGAAAGCATGAAGTTAAAATAAATAGCCATAGATATTATTTTATATTTTTTAAAATTATAATAAATAATAATAATTGTTACTTATATTTAACTTCATTTAGGTTAATATTTATATTTAAATGAAAAAAATCTGACTCACTGGATCATTCTGCTGTCATATATTAAATTATAATCTATAAATCTAACCTCATATGAATTTTTCATACCTTAAAAAAAAAAAAAGACTATTATTAACCATACTTCTGTGGATAGAACTTTAATGGCATTTATTTCCCCCCTCAAATTTGTTTGAATAACTTGAAAACGGAGCGACTAAATTTAATCTAAATATTTTTTAATGTAACATCTTTTTCGCCAAAAAAAAAAAAAAAAAAGTTTTGTTCTAAAATAAAAAATGTGATTCTTTTTTGTATTACAATAATTAAAAACTAAACAAATCTAAAGAATTCAGATTACGGAGCACTGAAAAACATATTTATAAAATTTGCCCTTGAAAAAAAATAAAAATAGTTTTCCTATTTTTGTTTACAAGTTTTATTGACAGATTTAGAACAGACTCGGGTTATTCATTTCTTTAAAAAAATTATCCTACTCAGTGATGATCTTGTCATATAAATAAAGGGGGTGGGTGTAAACAATAAAACATACAATTCTAAAGTGTTAATCTAGTGTATGCAAAATACAATTTTTAACAGCTTACATTTTCCACTAATACCAAAAAACAATTTTCTTACTTAACCTTAGAACTTCAGAAGTGATGTTTGTTAAAAAGGGGGAAGGTTGCCAAAGCTGTGGATAGAAGTGAATAATGAGGGGGGGGGGGGGGCTCATACTTTTTCTCTCTCGTGACACATGCACGTACAAACACACAGATATACAGGGGCCGCGCTTGTCATTCGCCTATGCGCCAAATACAAATACATCATGAAATTGGCGAATAAAAAATTACTATGGTGAAAAGACTAGCGAATAATTTATCGGAAGCTTTTCATTCTTGTAATCATGCTTTGAAACATGGATGATTTTTTTTAAAAGTTTGTAGTGAATAATATGCATGCTATGCCCAAAAAGAAACAATAATAAAACGGTACTGAGTTAAAATTTAATTAGCAGTTTTTTGGGTTTTTTTTAGTTGGCAACAGTTTAATTTTAATCTTTACTTTAAGGCAGAACTACCTACTCTTCCGATTTTTGGATACTACTAAAATTTAATAGAAATTTTTGCCTTATTTAACCATAGCATTTCGAGGATTAAATAAGGCAAAAACTTCTATTAAATTTCAGTGGTATGCAAAAATTGGAACAGTTGGCAGCCATGCTTTAAGGTAATACTTTTATTTTTGGATGCACTATAACTCAAAAAAATTAAAAAAGAAAAAAAATTGGCACAATATTTGGACATGCAGCAAATGTAAAGCAGTGAGAAAATGCTTTTTTACCCATTCAATAAAGTCAGGGCTGAAAGAGTTAATGATAAAAAATGTATTATATACTTTCGGCTAATTATAGATAAATTTGGCTAAAAATATTTTAATTTGGCTAATTTACTGGCTAGCATTTTGTAAATCTTAGCACAGCCCCTAGATACATATGATCAAAGTATTATATAGAAAGATAAATTAGTGCATTTTCATATTGTTGGCACTATGTTTCTTATTAAACTGTTTATAATAACTTTATTTATACTAAGAAAAGAAAAAGCCGCAGAAAAAAAATTTCCTGTGTATAACTTCTGAATAATTATACCTGTGAAATAAGTGATATCAACAAGTAAATGAAAAGCTTACAGGGTTAAATCCTAGAACAAGCCAGACAGTTGATGGCATTCTTCCATTTGTTTATTAGGCATTGCTATCTGATGATAGTTTTTTTAATGGAAAATAGTCGACAGAATAATAAAGAAATACCTATATTAGTAGTTTTAGAAGCACCACTGTGTGCATAAAGTTGTAAAAAATGAGCATCAGGAACTGTACTCTGCCAAATTGACACTTTAAAATAAATCAACAATTTCTTCCTCAACCAACACTATTTTAAAAGAAATATGCCCAAAACAAGAGTTCCATATCCTGTAAGTGATCAGTTGCAGTCTTCAGCCTTTTGGGTTGCTTTTTTGAAATAATATTTTTTCTGTAGATGAACAAACATTATTGAAACCACAGCATATGTTTACATTAGCAAATTCACGCAAAATTTTTCTAAATATATCATAAATTTCTTTTAAACGGCTTGTTCTGGAATGAACTAATATTATGTAAATATATTTTTGTGCATTTTTAACACTTTCCAACCTAGTTTAAAAGTGTTTGTGACTTCGGTTTGTCTGCACGTGCTCTAACTAGCATAAATATACTTGGATTGCCCTGAAATTTTTGCGTGTTATTGTCGTTTACTATTGCATGTTCCCTATTTCAACCAGGACCGTAGCTAGGGGGGGGAGGGGTCAGAACCCCCTGAAAAATTTTGAGCACCCCTCCCCCCTAGGAAAGTTGGCAATGCCGCCAAATGAAATTCTGTTTCAAAAATCCAAATGAAACTTTAAAAAATTGAACTTAGTTTTGGGGGCTCTTTACAGTTTTGCATAAATACTAAATTGTAGTATTTGTTTAAAAACTGCAAATAAGTGCTTCAACAGGCGTATATCCTATCTGCACATACTCAGAATTTGCAACCTTTTGCTGATGCAAACATTGACTTTTGCATTTGTTATATACTGAAATTTTTCATTTTGCAGCATTTTCCATTATTAGCACAAAACAAAGTTATTCTAATGAGTTATAGCCAGTTTAAATACAAGTGATTTTAACTTTTGACTCGATCCAAAATAATTTTAAAATGCAAAATACAACCTTGATTATACCACCCTTGATATTCACCCATGAAATGTAACAGGCAGTCTGTTTTTACCGCTAACTGAGTGTGGCTGGCTATCTTGTCGCGCCAGTCGAATCTCATCACTTACTTGTTTTTCTTAAATAATTATATGTTTTTGTTAAAGTTTAACCTGTGTGTTCCTACTTGATTCTTCGCCATACACACGCACAGTCTGTTCTTTTCATAAGATGACAGCATGATTCTTCAAATATGAGTGGCTAGCAAACCAAGCCGCCGTAATGTCAACAAGTAAATGAAAAGCTTACAGGGTTAAATCATAGAACAAGCGAGATAGTTGGTGGCGTCAAATTTGGCGAAGCGATAAATGATTTTTTTTTGCTACCAGTTTGTTTACAAAATTACTTGTTTTTTGCATGTAAATTCGTATTGGTGGCACAATGTTCCTTATTAAACTGTTTATAATAACTTTATTTATACTAAGAAAAGAAAACCACAGAATAAAAATTTCCAGTGTGTAACTAGAGCATAATTATGCTCGTGAAATAAGTGATGATGTTGTGGTGGGTTAGCTGTATCCTGAACTGTTTATCCATAAACTCTAACTCCATGTTAAACAGGAACTATATTAACTGTAATTTTAACTTTAATTTTATTGTATGACGTTTTTCATACAACTCAACGTGTAATGAGTTACTTTTAGCTGTAACCGCATTGTAACTGGCAGTCTGTTTTTGTCGCTAACTGAGTGTGGCTGGCTATCTTGTTATGCCAGTCGAATCTCATCACTTACTTGTTTTCTTAAATATTTATATGTTTTTGTTAAAGTGTAACCTGTGCGTTCCTACTTGATTCTTCGCCATACACACACACCGTCTGTTCCTTTTCATAAGATGACAGCATGATTCTTCAAATATGAGTGGCTAGCAAACCAAGCTGCCATAATGTCAACAAGTAAATGAAAAGCTTACAGGGTTAAATCATAGAACAAGCGAGATAGTTGGTGGCGTCAAATTTGGCGAAGCGATAAATGAATTTTTTTTGCTACCAGTTTGTTTACAAAATTCCTTGTTTTTTTCGCATGCAAATTCGTATTGTTGGCACAGTGTTCCTTATTAAACTGTTAATAATAACTCTATTTATACTAAGAAAAGAAAAGGCCACTGAATAAAAATTTCCAGTGTGCAACTAGAGCATAATTATGCTCGTGAAATAAGTGATGATGTTGTAGCGGGTTAACTGTATCCTGAACTGTTTATCCATAAACTGTAACTCCATGTTAAACAGGAACTACATTAACTGTAATTTTAACTTTAATTTTATTGTATGACGTTTTTCATACAACTCAACGTGTAATGAGTTACTTTTAGCTGTAACCGCATTGTAACAGGCAGTCTGTTTTTGCCGCTAACTGAGTGTGGCTGGCTATCTTGTTGTGCCAGTCGAATCTCATCATTTAATTGTTTTTCTTAAATAATTATATGTTTTTGTTAAAGTTTAACCTGTGTGTTCCTACTTGATTCTTCGCCATACACACGCACAGTCTGTTCTTTTCATAAGATGACAGCATGATTCTTCAAATATGAGTGGCTAGCAAACCAAGCCACCATAATGTCAACAAGTAAATGAAAAGCTTACAGGGTTAAATCATAGAACAAGCGAGATAGTTGGTGGCGTCAAATTTGGCGAAGTGATAAATGAATTTTTTTTGCTACCAGTTTGTTTACAAAATTACTTGTTTTTTGCATGTAAATTCATATTGGTGGCACACTGTTTATAATAACTTTATTTATACTAAGAAAAGAAAACCACAGAATAAAAATTTCCAGTGTATAACTAGAGCATAATTATGCTCGTGAAATAAGTGATGATGTTGTGGTGGGTTAGCTGTATCCTGAACTGTTTATCCATAAACTCTAACTCCATGTTAAACAGGAACTATATTAACTGTAATTTTAACTTTAATTTTATTGTATGACGTTTTTCATACAACTCAACGTGTAATGAGTTACTTTTAGCTGTAACCGCATTGTAACAGGCAGTCTGTTTTTGCCGCTAACTGAGTGTGGCTGGCTATCTTGTCGTGCCAGTCGAATCTCATCACTTACTTGTTTTTCTTAAATAATTATATGTTTTTGTTAAAGCTTAACCTGTGTGTTCCTACTTGATTCTTCGCCATACACACGCACAGTCAGTTCTTTTCATAAGATGAAGGCATGATTCTTCAAATATGAGTGGCTAGCAAACCAAGCCGCCATAATGTCAACAAGTAAATGAAAAGCTTACAGGGTTAAATCATAGAACAAGCGAGATAGTTGGTGGCGTCAAATTTGGCGAAGCGATAAATGAATTTTTCTTGCTACCAGTTTGTTTACAAAATTTCTTGTGTTTTTTGCATTTATATTCGTATTGTTGGCACAATGTTTCTTATTAAACTGTTTATAATAACTTTATTTATACTAAGAAAAGAAAAGTCTGCAGAATAAAAATGTCCAGTGTATAGCTAGAGCATAATTATACTTGTGAAATAAGTGATAATGTCAACAAGTAAATGAAAAGCTTACAGGGTTAAATCATAGAACAAGCGAAATAGTTGGTGGTGTCGAATTTGGCGAAGCGATAAATGAATTTTTCTTGCTTTTTCCATGCCCAATTCACGAAATTCATGATTTTCTATGCTTGTCGAGAAAATTCATAATTTTACAGACTTAATAGACATAATTCATGATGTTTTCCTACGATCTATGGACCAATTGCAAATTTTTTCTTTGTCTGTTCGTTGTAATTTGTGATTTTTCCACGCCCATTCGATGAAATTCGTTGTTTGTCCATGCTTGATCAATGAAATTCATAATTTTACGTGCCTTATCAACAAAATTTGCGGGTTTTTTTCCAGTCGTTTACAAAATTCCAAGATTTTTTTATTTTTTTTGAGTTATTGACGAAATTCACAACTCCGGAATTTCTGATTTTGGCATCTCTGGTTTCTGTCAATCGATTATTGAAATTTGCGTTTTTTTTTCTTGCGACAAACTGGTGAAATTTGTGATTTTTTCCATGCCCATTCAACAAAATTCGCATCCAGTCAACGCAATTCATAATTTTATAGACCCGATAGACATAATTCATGATGTTTTTCTATGATCTATGGACAAATTGCAAACTCTTTCCGTGATTGTTTGTTGTAATTTGCGATTTTTCCACGCCCATTCGATGAAATTCGCAGTTAGTCTGTGCTCGATCCATGAAATTCATGATTTTACGTGCTTTATCGACGAAATTTGCGCGTTTTTTTCTGTGGTTTACAAAATTCAAGATATTTTTACATTTTTTTGAATGATTGAGAAAATTCACAACTCCGGAATTTCCAATTTTGGCATATCTGGTTTCTGTCGATCGATTATTGAAATTTGCGGGGTTTTTCCCCCTTGCGACAAAATAGAGAAATTTTTGATTTTGTCATGCCCATTCAACAAAATTTGCATCCAGTCGACGCAATTCATGATTTCATGCACCCGATTGACGAAATTCATGATGTTTTCCTACAATGGACAAAATTTGCAATTTTTCACGAATTATTAAGGAAATCGAAATTTCTGGATATGTTGGCATGTATGGTCTCCGTGGGCAACGAGTTACCCATCACAGGCCACATTTAGCCCGCGGGCCACAGGTTGTGCATCCCAAATCGCGACGCAGTCTGGCTCATTCGATTCGATATCAATAAAACTTACCGAGTTTAGTTCAGAGTTTCACCACCAGGAGTGCTTTCTTATCTGTGGTTATATGGGCCCAATCACGACAAGGTATGGCTCATTCGACTCAAAATCAACAGCCTCAAAAATTTCCGTTATGTTCATATAGAAAAGATTGCGCCCCCTGGCAGTGGAAGATGGAACTAACGGATTTTGCTGCTAACTTGAGTTCTATGGGTACCTTCACGATGCGGTTTGATTCATTCGACTCGACAGGACTTATCGATTGTAGGTACAAGTTTCCCCACCAGGGGGTGCTTTTCTATCTTGAGTTCTATGGGCCCGATTACGACAAGGTTCGGCTCATTCAACTGGATTTCGATAGATTTCGGTTATGTTCTAATAGAACAGAGTGCGCCCCCTGGCTGTGGAACGTGGAACTAAAGGATTTTTCAGCTAACTTGAGTTCTTTGGGTCCCATCACAATGCAGTTTAATTCATTCAACTCGACATTGACAGGATACATCGATTTTAGTTTCAAATCTCGCCACCAGGGGCGCTTTCCTATCTCAGGTTCTATGGGCCCAATCACTATGAGGTATGGCTCATTCGACTCGAAATTGACATCCTCAGTGATTTCAGCTATGTTTGTATAGACTAGAGTGCGCCCCCTGGTGGTGGAAGATGGAACTAACAGATTTTGCAGCTAACTCGAGTTCTATGGATCCCATCACAATGCAGTTTGATTCATTCGACTCGACATCGACAGGATATATCGATTTTAGTTCCAAGTTTTGTCACCAGGGGGCGCTTTCGTATCTCGTGTTCTATGGGCCCGATTACGACAAAAATTGTCTAATTCAACTGGATTTCGATAGCTTTACAGATTTCGGTTATGTTCGTATAGAACAGAGTGCGCCCCTGGCGGTGGAATGTGAAACTAAAGGATTTTTCAGCTAACTTGAGTTCTATTTTCTATAGGTCCCATCACAAAGCACTTTAATTCATTCAATTTGACATCGACAGGATATATCGATTTTAGTCTCAAGTCTCACCACCAGGGGGCGCTTTCCTATCTCGGGTTCTATGGGCCCCATCATTACGAGGTATGGCTCATTCGACTCGAAATCGACATCCTCAAAGATTTCAGCTATGTCTGTATAGACCAGAGTGCGCCCTCTGGTGGTGGAAGATGGAACTAACAGATTTTGAAGCTAACTCGAGTTTTATTGGTCCCATCACGACGAGGTATGGTTCATTCGATTTGAAATCGACAGCCTCGAAGATTTCAGCTATGTTTGTATAGAACGGAGTGCGTCCCCTGGCGGTGGAACTAACGGATTTTGCAGCTAACTCGAGTTCTATGGGTCCCATTGCAACGCGGTTTGATTCATTCGACTCGACATCGACAAGATACATCGATTTTAGTTCCAATTTCTGTTTCCAATTAGTCCCCATTTCTGCATTCCAGTTCAGACCCTTTATCCTAAGGTCCTGCTCAAAACTGTCAGCTGGCCCCTTTTGGGGTCCTCACTATAGCTCCCTTAAAAATCGTCTAATTCACTAGCTTTTTTTTCTAGCAACTTCCAAGGACTTCCAGCTACTACATGAACAACACAAAATTTTCTCGGACAAAACCCGGTCCCCCTGTAACCTTTTAAGTTTTTGTGCCCTAAATTTTTAATAACTTGCCTCTTTTTTCACCGATGATCTTCGTTTTTTGGGGCCCCTTTCTCCATTTAGTTATTCCCTCATTTCTGAATTCCAGTTCAGATACTTCATCTTAAGTTCTTGTTTAAAACTATCACCTAGCCCTTTTTGGGCCCCCTACTATACCTCCCTTAAAAATCGTCCAATTCACTCGCCGTTTTTTTCTAACACCTTCTTAGGACTTCCAGCTGCTACATGAACAACATTTTATTCTCAGACAAGACCCGGGTCCCCTGGACCCTTTTAAGTTTTTGTGCCCTAAATTTTTAATCATTTTACTCTTTTTTGTCTGATTTTCTTCGTTGTTGGGGCCCCTTTCTCCAGTCAGTTATTTTTCCATTTCTACATTCTAGTTAAGACCCTAGGGTCCGGTACGTGGCCCCTTGACGTTTTTGTTCCATAAATTGTAAATAACTTGACTCCTTTTAATCTGATCTGCTTCGTTTTTTGTGACCTTTTTTCCATTTAATTATGCCACCATTTCTACAGTCCATTTAGGATACTGGCCTGAACCCGGTCCGGGACCCTTGAACATTTTTGTGCCATGCATTTTCATCCCTCTAATTATGTTACTCTCTCGCTGCATAACTTTAAAGTTGAGTCTTGCACTCCTCTCCCCGGGCCACCACCCTCATATTTTTATTGGGGCCCTAAGGGTCTTTTTTAGCATTTCTTTAAAATTATGATTAATTTATACCCTATGCTTAGTTTCGATTAATTGACATTTTCATCAATAACCTCAAAAAAGTAATGATATCAGTACAAAAACCCTTAACGGGTTAAAAGTTGTGACGCAGCATTTTCTTTTGGCTCTAAGAATTTTAAATATGGGTCTTAAAAGCAATGATATCGAATTTGAGTGACGCTATGTTAATAATATTTTTAAAAATCATCATTTTCTTTTTAGTTTTATTTGTATTCACAGGTGCAATTATTATTTTAACATGAAAAAATATATAAAATTTATTCGCTGATGCTTTTTCATTCAGATCTCTCAGGAATTCATAATATGGGTTTTAAAAGAAATGATATCAAAATTTGAGTGACACCTTGACGTGAATTTAGTAGGATTGTTTTAAAATTCAATTTAAATTATTTTTCGTTTGTCTTCTAAAGTATATTTACACATACAAACAATACTTTTAATTTTTCAATACACTGTTAAATATATTACTTTCACTGAGCCTATATTATGTATTGAAATGTATTTATTTCAATAAAATGATTTATGTTTTGTGCCACGCTATCCAAAATCATAAGTAAAATTTATGTAAATGATTATTTTGCGTCATATTATCCACTTGCATACATTTCCCTTTGTTTGGATAATATGACGCAAAATAATCATTTACATAAATTTTACTTATGATTTTGGATAGCGTGGCACAAAACATAAATCATTTTATTGAAATAAATACATTTCAATACATAATATAGGCTCAGTGAAAGTAATATATTTAACAGTGTATTGAAAAATTAAAAGTATTGTTTGTATGTGTAAATATACTTTAGAAGACAAACGAAAAATAATTTAAATTGAATTTTAAAACAATCCTACTAAATTCACGTCAAGGTGTCACTCAAATTTTGATATCATTTCTTTTAAAACCCATATTTTGAATTCCTGAGAGATCTGAATGAAAAAGCATCAGCGAATAAATTTTATATATTTTTTCATGTTAAAATAATAATTGCACCTGTGAATACAAATAAAACTAAAAAGAAAATGATGATTTTTAAAAATATTATTAACATAGCGTCACTCAAATTCGATATCATTGCTTTTAAGACCCATATTTAAAATTCTTAGAGCCAAAAGAAAATGCTGCGTCACAACTTTTAACCCGTTAAGGGTTTTTGTACTGACTATATTCATTTAGTATGTTTTTATTGATTTTTAAGCCTTGTTTCATTCATGTACGATGTCAAATGGCGAATATATTTAAGTACATCCTCTACATGGAGTGAACAAACATTTTTTGTGATGGTGTTGACATACACTTTAAATATTGCTATTAATGCAAGCACAGAAGAAGAAGCCGTGTTGACTGCAACCGTCACTCCTTAATTTCATTTTGCTGTACATTAAAATTGCTCATTTTCAAAATTGTATAGAATATAAATTTCATATAGTACTTTAATATTTTTTTGATTTATGTAATCTATATGTAATTCAACGTTTGTATGTTCTTTATACATTTCTTCAATTTTTAACCGATTTGGACCAAACATGGCATACATACAATTTAAGATCTAGTGAAAAACACTAGCTGCTTCGCATTACAAAATTTTAAAGGGGATAAACAAGTGGAAAAGCTTCTAAAAATAGCATTTTATTATGATTTCAACAGAGATGCTGCCACTAGAAATCTGGAAATTAGTATGTACATTTGTTTTAACATATACATGCTCACTGTTAAAAAAATATATAATTTTGCAGAAAACGGTTCAAAATTGATTATTCTGAAACTGCTCAAGCTAAAGTTGCAGGAAACTTATCCTGGCGATTAAGGTAAAAGCTAGAAAGCCTTTTTACACAGTTTAGTGCAGTAGGATTGCCAAATCGGAGATATAGTGTTCATTTTGGCCTGTAGAAAATAATTTTTTGAATTTAATGTAAACATGTGTATTCCAGAAATCTTTTCGGTCTTCTTTTAAAACATTAAATACACTACCTAATTGGCTATATACAGCCTAACATTAATGCATGTTATTTAAATCGGAATAATAAACAACATTTTTGAGCGGTTGTAAGAATATTTAAATATTTTGAAAGATGTATATATTTTAAATGTTGTAATTTAACAGTGCCTATAATTTTTTTAAATGTATTTATTTTATGTAAAAAAATTATTTTAAAAATTACGTCAAATCTTTTTTGGCATAAAATTGTATTTTTTAATAAACGTTAAAATTTTTTGGCTAGCAATATATCTTCTGTTGCATGCAGAATTATTATTTACATAGTGACATTTAATGTTTTGTATTACTGGAGAAGTTGTAAAAATAGCTTAAAACTATTCTATTTAATACATTTAAAATCTGCTGAAATGAAAATTATTATTTTATTTTTATTTTTTAATTGTATTTAGAAAAATGATAACTGTGAGAATGTTTTCCCTAAACAAACAAATAAATATTTATTTTTAAATATATTTGTATGGAAAGTTTTTTTTTACTATTATTGATTTAGTTTTAATTTCTTACAATATCTGTTTTATTGGAAATATTCATTTTACAGAGAAATTGAAATAATATTTATTTTTTGCAATATTAATAAGCTGATATTAATTACAAAAGCCATATTTTCTGTTTTTCATATTGTCAAATCAGAAAAAACTATAAACTATTTTCTCATTTTTACAAGTTTATTGCATGCATCGAGCAGTTGCAGAGTTTGTCCTGCTATTTTTCTCGAGTGTTCCTTTCGATTTCGATTATTTTATCTTAGATAACACATTACAAACAGATGTGCTTCTAACGTATAAACTTATTGATTATTTATGTAGAAAAATATTCAGAAATGAGTAATTTAATATTTAAGTAAAATAGTTGAGTATTAGTTTTGAAAAAAAAAAGACAAAGGGGAAAAAAAAGTTAATATATGATTTATGCCAGTTGGAAAATATTAATAAATAAATAAATATATATATATATATATATATATATTAATCAAGAGGTGAACAGACAAAATCTGATAAATGTTTTTAAACTCTTCATTAATATGTTACCTTTTCTTTCAATTTTAACATGCTGAGAGTTTATATGACATACTCTGGTTCATACAGATAACTGGTTAATTTCATCACTATATTCTGAGAGGAATAGTTGTGAAATACAAACAGACAATGATATTTCAGTATTAATAAATGCATATTTTAAAATTGTGTTATGAATATTTAATATGTTTTGTACGTAAATTTAGACTACCCAAAAATTAATAATTCATAATATGAATCTCATAGTCAAATAATATATATTAAAATTTTACTTTTAAGATAATGTTAAATATACTTTTGTTAAATTTTACTTGACTCTGAGTCCATGACTTCGACTTTACAGCTCTTCTACCACCGACTATGATTTTTGTCCACTACTTTTTCTGTAACTAAATCTTCTCCTTTTTTAATATTAAATTTCAGCTTATTTAAATAAGGCGGTGATTTTCTTTACAGAAAAAGTGGTGGTGAAAAAAAAAATCTTAGCAATTAACAGGCAGTTAGTTATTCACTAATTCATTTTTCTAATAAAACAATTTATTACAAGTAAGTGTTTTATAGCAAACATTATATTTTTGTATTAGTTTATGTTCATTAAAAGTAGTTTTAAAAATGAAATAATAACATTCAGGCGTTTTAAAAATATTTTTTGTATATATGTTTATAGATAAGAAAATTGTACGTATTTTTGTTTTTACAATAAAAGTCTTTAGTAATGTTTTTAAAAATTCCTTATTAAGCATATAGCAATTTCTACATTGAGTTACAAAGCGAGGTTTGGATATAAAAGTCAAATTTTTAATAAATGTAATTAATAAAATATAAACTACATATGATGATAAATGGATGCATGACTTATCTAAGCAGTAAGATAATCATTTTTAAGTAATATGTGTTTTGCACATAACATATTTATTAGTTTGAATTTTGTATTTTATACTGTTGAACAAGGTATCTGTTTCTCATGAAGTAAGCAGTAATGTTTATATGTACCGTATAATGTTGAAAAAGAAGCATTGAAAAGGTTCCGTAGAATGGAAAATTTTTCAAAATTGTAGGTTATGAAAGCATTAAAATGTTTGAAATTTTAAAAACAATGTTTTTTTTTCTTTTCTTTTTCATTGGGCAATATGTATAAGTAAAATTACAATATTGCAAAAGAAAAATGTTAACTCTTTTTTAGAAAATAGTAAGAAAAATTATATATATATATATATATAAATTAAATTTAGTTAATGGAAGTCGTATAAACAAAATTATCAAAGTAAATTTTGTTTGTACTCTCTTGTTACATATTCAATTGAGAAAAAATATTATAGATTAAACAAGAATAAAATGATAATTTAATGTTATAAATGCATATGTAGCTCAAACATTGAAAGTAAAAAATTTGAAAATTGGAAGATGGTAGATAATTTGTAATTGTTTTTCTGTTTAGTGCCCTAAAATCTATATAAAACAAACTATATACATTAAGAAACAGAAAGTTAGTTAAAATTTGCTGACCCAGTGTTATTAATGCGGTTAGAATGTTATTAATGTTTTAAAAATGTTTTGGCAGGTCAAGTAGTTAAAAGATTTTATGGAATTTACAATTAATAGTATTTTATTACTTATAGAACAAGTATTAAGGTATTATATTAAATCTGCAAAAATTCAAAAGATACTTTGATTGTGAATGATTAGGTTAATTTCAAATGGTAATGTATGTTGTGTGCATAAGGTAAGATGTGGCAATTTTTACATCATTTCTAACTATTTCATACTTTTTAGGTAGATTTCGTAAGAAATACTACCTATTACATTCTCACCTAAGTTGGAAATTTTGAAACCTTTTTGCAGATCTACGCCGATCATGACTCCCAGAACCCAAAACCACCCCCAGTTCAAAACTTTATCTATCTATCTATCTATCTATCTATCTATGTCACTTTTTTCTGACCACGATAACTGGAAAAATTCTGCATAAATCTCTTCCAAACTGATACATAAAATCAAGGGTCATAAAATCTCGGTCAAGCTCGTTAATGGGCAAAATCGAACCAATGGGGGGGGGGGGGGGTTGTGAAAACAGAAAAACCCTCATAATTTCTTTATTATTATACGTATCGAATCCGTTTAAAGTTATTATTACTTCTAGGAAAAGGGCCGAAAATTTATGTATGACAGATTTTTGATATAATTAAAAATGGTTCCAAGGGGGGGGGGAATGGGGGGTTTTAGAAGAAAAAAATCATAGCTTCGTCAATTCACAAGATATCAAATCCGCGTAAATTTATTATTAATCCTCTTAGTATTATCTAAAACTTTTATATTGACAAGTTTTTTATAGGACCAACCGTTATAGCAAAAAAAATTTAAAAAAAAAATTCCTGCCGGCTCCGCCTGCAAACAAGTTATTTTTCGAAGTAGGCGGTTCCTACTCCCGCATCTTTTCGAAACTGATACATAAAATCAAGGGGCTTAAAATCTCGGTCAAGTTCGTTAATGGGCAAAATCGAACCAAGGGGGGGGGGCTTTTTGTGAAAACAGAAAAAACCCATAATTTCTTAATTATGATACGTATCGAATCCATTTAAAATTATTATTACTTCTAGGAACTGGGCCAAAAACTTATGTATGACACATATTTTATATAATTAAAAATTGCCTTAAGGGGGGGGGGGAGGGAAGGGGGGTTTTAGAAGAAAAAAATTCATAACTTCGTCAATTCCCAAGATTTCAAATCCGCTTAAATTTATTATAAATCTTCCTAATATTATCTAAAACTGTTATATTGACAAGTTTTTTATAGGACCAATCGTTATAGCAAAAAAAAAAAAAAAAAAAAAAAATTAAAAACAAAAAAATCCCTGCCGGCTCCGCTTGCAAACAAGTTATTTTTCGAAGTAGGCGGTTCCAACTCCCGCATCTTTTCGAAACTGATACATAAAATCAAGGGGCAAAAAATCTCGGTGAAGTTCGTTAATGGGTAAAATCGAACCAGGGGGGGGGGGACTTTTTGTGAAAACAGAAAAAAAACCCATAATTTCTTAATTATGATACGTATCGAATCCGTTTGAAGTTACTATTACTTCTAGGAGAAGGGCCGAAAGTTTATGTATGACAGATTTTTGATATAATTAAAAATTGTCTTAAAGGGGGGGGGGGGGAGGGGGGTTTTAGAAGAAAAAAATTCATAACTTTGTCAATTCCCAAGATTTCAAATCCGCTTAAATGTATTATAAATCCTCTTAATATTATCTAAAACTTTTATATTCACATGTTTTTTATAGGACCAACTCTTATAGCAAAAAAAAAAAAAAAATCCTTGCTGGCTCCGCCTGCAAACAAGTTAGGTTTCGAAGTAGGCGGTTCCAACTGCAGCATCATCGCAAAAAGGTCATTTCTTCCGCAATTCCCGACAAACAGGCGCCCCACGGTCTGCGTCTTCGAAATCTACCTGTGCCTGTAGGCCGAGCCGTCAGGGATTTTTTTTATTATGAATTATTACATTAATTCCAAATAATTATTATGAATAAAAATTTGACCAATTTTTACATTCTAATCATACAATATTTAAATCCAGCAGCAGGTATTTGTTCAATTATATGTTTTTAAAACTCTCAGAGTCCAATACTAAGAACTGCTTAAACGACAAATTTAATTTCTTTGGCTTTTTCTCTGAATTTCAGACCAAATGAAATAAAAATATTAGGAATAGGAGAATATTTTTCTCCTACTCTTAGTATAAATTATTTATCACAATTTAAAATTTAAGGTTTTTTGAGATGTAGAATGTAACGTAAATGCGATTTTTTTTAAATATTTATTTATTTGATAGAATATTTAATAATTTGATAAATATTTACCATGAGAGAGTTTCCAACTAATCTTAAACACCTTTTAAAATGCTGCAATGAAATTTTAAAGTTATGAGCACTAGCTAATAAATCAATAAATATAACTGTAAGGATATAAGAACACTTATTTCCTTAAAATCGATATGATTAAAAAAAATTACGATGTCCTCATATAATTTGTTCAGCATTTTACAATGTTACTTGAGAAGATTAAGTTTTTACCAGGTTTTTTGTCCAACTGAATATTTAAAGCCGATTTCCACACACTAAAATAGAGGCTATGTTACTCTGTCTATGATTTCTAAAACCCCCAAAAGGAAAAAAAAAACTACTTGTTTCTTAGCACAAGACATGTTTAATATTGCATGCAAAATGTAAAGGTCTATCATGTTGATAAACACTCTAACAACCTAACTATTTAGGCAACTGAGCTTTCTTCGCCAGTAGTTTTAATTGGTTGATTGTTGAGAGGTGCACAGAGTAAATTTGCGAACAATTTAAGGAAATGACGATTCGTGTGTCAGCTTCCTCCCTTGATTTCACGACTAGTAATTACCTGATTAAAAGAACAACAACAAAAGGTAATTAAGATATTTGTAAAATCTACGAGTTCCTTATATCTCGGGAAGCACAACAATCTCATTTTAAAAATATATAATGGTAAGAAAAGGGGTACGCACGTAGCTATAATAACACCAACATTTATCAACATTTTACCTAAAAACTTAGACATGCCTAAAACAGTAAAACCTTTGAAAATAGAACCCGTCTAAGGTGAAATGCTGCTTTAAAATGAAGAAAGTACGTGGTCCTGTGTAATGCACTACCGTGCAATTATGCGTGATAATATGGAAACATGTCTAAATTGGATAATATTGTGGGTTCTTAGCGTTTTCATTTGAAATTCAAAGGTATTACAATTATATATATATATATATATATATATATATATATATATATACTTGACTGTATATTCTACAAGTTTATCACTTCAAAGCGAATATATTGCTAAAAATAAATACGATTTCTTTGCAAAATCATACAGTGTCAAAATGTTCTGAAAAACATTATTCGACTTAAAAATCAACAATTAAAATTCACACAATTACATTTTATCTGATCAAAATAGTTAAAATAAAATTGAAAATACGCATGGGCGAACGCAGGATTATTTTTTTTTTGGGGGGGATGAGGGGGGAAAAAGAGCCGGTACCTTCAGCAGTGAAAAAGACCAATAAAATGAAAAAATAAATAAATAAATAAAACAATCATCTAAGAAAATTACAATCATGCATAATCAGCTCAATAACAATCCTAAACAAGACTCTCATGTTTACATTATTTATATTTATTTGAAAACATATTTATATTTCTTAAAACCTAAAAAAAAAAAAAAAAAAAAAAAAAAAAAAAAAATCTTACTTTTCTAGGATGATGGTACTCTCTCTGTGTACGCCTATGCAAACACGCTTTTTTTTAAGACAATGCTAAATATTTTTCAAATAAATCTACAATTATGATAAACAATGTTCAGCTTAACACATAATAATTACCTGCCTTAATTATCTTCAATAAAAAATTCTCTGTCAATAATTATAAGAAAAAGAAAGAAAGAAAAACAAAAGAAACCTTTATATACAAATGAATACATTACAGTTATATGAACTGCTTGAACAATAAAATAATTTTATAATGTTATTCTCCAAAATTGGAGAAAAAAAAAGGAACTTGCAAAGCAAATAAAAAAAAATTATTTCCATATTATTAAGCCCAAGAGCGGACATATATTAAAATTATTTTATTTAGTCAATGCTACAATAATGTTGAATTTTTATATTAGATCTTGTTCAGTCTATTTAATCTTAAAAAATTAAATTTAAATTTGAAACATGATATTAAAGCAACTTTAAAACATTTCATTTATTTGAAATGAAATCTAAATAAATCTTAAACTTTTTTTCAGTTTTACATGCATTATACAAAATTTGTATTGTAGCAAATTCTAACAGACAAGAACTATGAGAAGTTCAAATAATTTAAAAAGTTGAAGATTTATTTAAATTTTATTTCAACTAAATGAAATGTTTTAAAGTTGCTTTAATATCATGTTTCAAATTTAAATTTAATTTTTTAAGATTAAATAGACTGAACAAGATTTAATATAAAAATGCAACATCATTGCAGCATTGACTAAATAAAATAATTTTAATATATTTCCCTTCTCGGGACACCGGAGGTGCATAATATGATTAAGCAGTCTCAGACCTTTCCAACGATATATAACATGAGGAGTGTGTGTAAAATTTAGAAAAGTACCCCCCTTGGAGGGGCAAAGTGGGGGGATGGACTGTGGAGATGCATAATATGATTAAGCCGTCAGAGACCTTTCCAACGATATATAACATGAGGGGTGTGTGTAAAATTTAGAAAAATACCCCCTTGGAGGGGCAAAGTGGGGAGATGGACACTGGAGATGCATAATATGATTAAGCGGTCAGAGACCTTTCCAACGATATATAACATGAGGGGTGTGTGTAAAATTTAGAAAAGTACCCCCTTGGAGGGGCAAAGTGGGGAGATGGACACTGGAGATGCATAATATGATTAAGCGGTCAGAGACCTTTCCAACGATATATAACATGAGGGGTGTGTGTAAAATTTAGAAAAGTACTCCCCTTGGGGGGGCAAAGTGGGGGAGGGACACCGGAGGTGCATAATATGATCAAGCGGTCACAGACCTTTCCAACGACGTATCACATGAGGTGTATCGGCAAAATTTAGAAAAGTGCCCCCCTTGAGGGGCAAAGTGGGGGAGGGACACCGGAGGTGCATAATATGATTAAGCGGTCACAGACCTTTCCAACGATATGTCACATGAGGTGTATCAGCAAAATTTAGAAAAGTGCCCCCCTTGGGGGGCAAAGTGGGGGAGGGACACCGGAGGTGCATAATATGATCAAGCGGTCACAGACCTTTCCAACGATACATCACATGTGGGGTTTCGGAAAAATTTAGAAAAGTGCCCCCCTTGGGGGCAAAGTGGGGGCAGCGACATCGGAGGTGCATAATATCATTAAGCGGTCACAGACCTTTCCAACGATATATCACATGTGGGGGTGTCGGCAAAATTTAGAAAAGTGCCCCCCCGTTTGGGTTGTATTTTTCAAGTATGCTGTAAATACGTATGTGCTTGAATTTTCAAGTACGGGGATGTAATGGAACCCCCCCCCTCCCCTCCCCATAATTTTTGACGCTGCTTCATTTAAAAAAAATTATGTAATGTGTTATAAAATATCGTAATGTTTAAAACAGATAGCTTTATTGTAGGGGAGAGTGGGGGCTAATGGGACAATTTTAATGTTTTAATTATTATAAAATGAAATCAACAAATTTTTACATTTTTTTTTTTTATGCATAAAAAGAAAAGTATTGGCTTTATAAAAAAAAATAATTAGAAAAAATAGCATTTGTTATATTTTACCTATAATGACTTTTATACACCAGTGTACTTGTCCCATTAGTCCCCTATGTTGGGGTCTATTGGGACACTCTGTGGGTCTAATGGGACATATCAAAATCAACACAAAAATTAGAGTTGGAGTACCTATTTAAAGACAGCATATTTTAATTCAAAATAAAATGTACATAAACACTACAGTATAAATTATTGCATATTAAAATTTGAAAAATTAAAATCAAAAGACATTAAAGTTGATGAACGAATAGTTTTCTGATCGATTGTAGGGTGAGGCAATTTCTTTACAATGTCTTTAATTTCAGTCCAGTATTTTTCTTCTTTTTCAGGATAGACAAACTTTTGTGAATCGCATCTTTTTGTGAGGTAACTCAGAAACAATTCTCGAATTTCACGGTTTATTTCAGTAACAACCGCCACATAGTGAGATATAGAACGTTTCCCTTCAAATTTTACTAAGACAAAATCATTTTCAGATATTTGTTCTAAAAGAGCATTTTCTTCGACATCAATTCTTTTTGGAAAGTCTTCATTACTTGAAGAATCATTTAGTACAAAACTACTTTCAGAACTTTCTGAAGAAGAAACACGCTTCCTCTTTTTTGATATTAAATTAGGCATTTTTGAGTTCTTTTTCTGTGCTATTTTAGTATTATCCACTACTTTTTCAGGTGTTTTTGTCAAAATTCTTGTTGTTCCTTTTTTTCTTCCTCGTTTGGTATCAGATTTTCGAGGGAGAACTTTTGGAAATGGCCTAACTGACTCCGGTGTAACTGGTACAGAAGATGATGCAGCAGAGCTATGTGCCTGTATGGTTGTCAAACTCATGTCATTCATTGAAAGCTTTAAAATATCAACATCTCGAGTATCAACTTCACTTGTTGTTGCTGGTTCTGGACGATCTGACACATAAGAAGAGAGAAAATCAGTTTCTGTAAAATTATTTGCATTGAAAGGAAATATTCCGCTTTTTGAAAATCCAGCTAGAATATTCTTTGGCGTCATGGAAAGAGTAAAAGCTTCATTTACAATGCTGGGCACATGATAATAAGTGACGGTTTGGCCTGGGTTAGTAAGCATCCAGTTATTCAATGCACTATTATAATACTTTTTAAAAGGTCCATAGACACTCAGATCCAATGGTTGTAATTTATGTGAACAATGTGGGGGGAAAGTCAGCATAACCACTCCATGTTCTTTCGCAAATTTAATGGCCTCAAGACTTACATGGCTTTCATGGTTGTCAAGTGTGAGCAAGACAGGATTTTCTTTGGTTGCATTTGTATGCTTTACAAAATGTTCCAATACCTTAAGAAAATTTTCAGCAGTCATCCAACCAGACTTGTGTACAAGTGAAAGACTTCCATATGGTGCCCCATGAATCAAAAAATTGGTAGTTGTACTACGAGGAAACACAAATGCAGGCGGTATGGTATTTCCTGTAGCATTAATAAAACAGCAAATAGTTACTGTTTTGCCTTTCTCAGCAGACGTGACTTGGCCAATTTGTTTCATCCCTTTTTTTGCAATAATATTTGGTGGCTTTTGTACAGTTGTACAACCACTCTCATCACAATTAAAAATCCTTTGTGGTTCAAAGTTGTATTTGTTAAGGACTTCTGCTACATTTGAATAAAATTTATCAACATTGAATTTGTTAAAGCTGGTTGATCGGGCCAGGCTTGTAGCCTCTGGTTTTCTGATTGATAAACTCTTATTGCGTTGCATGAAACCATAGAGCCAATCGCGACCTGCTTTATCAACAACATGCCAATACTCCGGAACTTTTATTCCTATTGCTAAAGCAAACTGAAATGCCAATTTTCTAGTTTCCAGTGTTGTTAAACCATGGTGCATTTTTGATGCCATTACCAAATATTCAACCAGTTCATCTTCTTGTTTCTGGGAAAACACTTTATTTGGTACTGTCCTCGGTGTTAGAACAAATGACCCCTCCTGTTTTTTTGCTTCACAGACATTCCTAGAAAGTTTTGATTTTGATATATTAAACCTTTCAGCTGCTACTCGAATTGGTAAATTTTCACCGAGAACTGCTTTAATAGCAGCATTTATAGCTTCTTCTGATGCCCGCTGTCGTTCAGTTTTTCTTATTTTATTGCGTGGCATCTGAAATGAAATGCAAAAAAAGCTTTAAATGAATTGAAAATTTTAAATCATTTCAAATTTTATTATATTTTTCAAATTAATAAAGTTCTCCAACTGGAAAAAATAAAATTATTTATGCCTTCATTTATTTCATTTACAGTTGTTTAAAGTTATATATATTCAGCAGTTAGTATTAGCTCTAAATGATCTATTGACAAATATAGTTAAGCACATTTTGTTAATACGTATCTTTGGAATGTATTGTTTCGTTAATTAATATTAATTCTAACTAATTTCCTTCATAGTTGCTTGTTTTTATAACTTATTTTTATAAAACTTTTTAATAAGACAATAATCTTTTAAATAAAAAATGCATACCTATCACTAATAAGTACCTATGCATCACCAATCCAGTTGTCCCAGTAGTCCCCATATGCTGAGTCCCATTAGTCCCCATATGCTGATATTTTATATTTTTCTAATTTACATAGCACATGTTTATCCAAAGACAATTTAACTAGGTTTATTATAAAATGGAATATTTGTGTTATATTTATTAGTAGCTTCATTTACAATTTCAGACAATAATAAATTGTAAATGTCATTAAAGTAAAAAAAATCAAACTTACTTTTTATAGTTGAAAACAAACTTTCTTCATGCACTCTTTCAAATAATTGAAAATGGCTGACTTCTTGTTGTTGAAGATAGCAGCTTTGGTGTTGCCATTTAGTTGTAACATAATGTTTTCAAAAAAATAATATTTTCAATAAAATTTGGCCACCGTCCCATTAGACCCTTGTCCCATTAGCCCCCACTCTCCCCTATTTCCTAATTGTGTTCGCGCAACACATTGTGTTGTAAAATTACATCCCCATACTTGAAAATTCAAGCACATACTCATTTACAGCATACTTGAAAAATACAACACATTATGTTGTAAAATTACATCCCTGTACTTGAAAATTCAAGCACATACTCATTTACAGAACACTTGAAAAATACAACACATGGTGTTGTAAAATTACATCCCGTACTTGAAAATTCAAGCACATACTCATTTACAGCATACTTGAAAAATACAACACATTGTGTTGTAAAATTACATCTCCAAACTTGAAAATTCAAGCACTTACTCATTTACAGCATACTTGAAAAATACAACACATTGTGTTGTAAAATTACTTCCCCATACTTGAAAATTCAAGCACATAATCATTTACAGCATACTTGAAAAATACAACACATTGTGCTGTAAAATTACGTCACTGTACTTGAAAATTCAAGCACACATTCATTTACAACACACTTGAAATTTACAACACAAGGTGTTGGCGATTTTTTTACCCACACATTGTGTTGTAATCAGTCATATTCATTTTTTACAGTGTATGATACTTTGCATTTTGGTTATTATTACCATTACATTTTGTTTATTCATCTCTCTTACACTATCTCATAGATTTACATCTCTAATTTGATATATTGGTCTCCATTAATAGTGGTCGATTTTCAGTTAAGCATAACTCATTTAATTATAAAAATATTGCAGTTTATATATATCAATATGCAGTTTAATAATATTATCGGTTTCCTCAAAAGCGGAAATTTTCTAATTTACCAGTTTTGTATACGGGGGTCATAAAAAATTTAAAACTTGTAAATTTGTTTGAAAATTAATAGAATCAATATTTCTTTTTTTTTTCCCCTATCTTTTTTTTTAACACTTTTGCAATTTACATTGCCGAATACCATCAACAGAAAACAATTGAAGCATGTTTCAATCTTTCAGGAGCATCCTGCATAGCAATAAATATTTATCATAATATGTATTATGATTTATATCCAATACTTATTACGATTTGCCGACGGCTGAGATGTTCTGCTCTTAAAGTTTGTAGACGGAAGGTGCTGGTTTCTAATCCATATCGCGATCGTCGGCCGAACCGTTCAGAGTTTTTCCGTGTTTTTCTCCGAACCTTGCACAAATACGTGTTAGGTTCCCTTAGAAAGACTGCCACGAAAGACGATCACCCGTGAAGATAATCGTCCGTAACAAAACACAGACACTGATATTTATTTTCAAAATATCATGTTTCATATTTTTCATTTTCATCCATATACATATGGAGAAAGTAATGGAATCATGAAAATATTCTATTTTCATTTTTAAAAGAATTCATGCGTTTTGGGATGTTCTAAATACGATTTGATCATTTTTGAAAAATATCTCTGTCTGGATATGTGACACATACTTTGTGGCCGTTCTATTTTAGGAACTAATGCACGGCATTCGATCAAACTGCATGTTATATTAGGGTTCGACATGAACATGTGATGATTAGATTTTGGTGCATATCGCCCAACTGGTAGCACTTCTATCCTACATTTTTTTTTTTTTTTTTTTTTTTTTTTTTTTTTTTTTTTTTTTTTTTTAACGATTTTTGCGATAGCTACATCTAAAAATTAACTGAATGGAATTGCGCCAAATTTTATATGCAAGGTATTATCGATGGTGATTCAATTATGCTTTGATCACTGAACAGAAGGCGCTGCTATCCTATACTTGGAGAAATTTTTCATAATCGGGTCTATAGCCCAAAGAAGGTATCCACCTGGGGGGAATAAAAGTTTGGATCTACAAAAAAATAGTTTTGTTGAAAACTGTCATGGAATTCATAGCCTAGTGCAGGGAAGGGCCGGCACCAGGAAAATCTAAACCCCTGCACAATGAAGCTATGAATGAGACGCCAGGTGTCAGGTTGTAAAAACCGACAAAGGCCCAATAATCGAGTATTTTTTTAAATAGTTTTTTGAATGGCTTAACAATTTTGCGCATACCACAGCTTTTATGTTAAGGTGTTCTCGCATTTTAAATTTTCTTTGCCCGACAATGCGCATATTTCTCAAAAATTCATTACATCATTTTTATCTAAATGAATTGGAACTTTCAGGCTGTGACACATGAAAATTGCATGTTATAAGTGATAAAGAATTAGACATTTTTAATTTTCATTTAACCGTACTACATCTTGGAGAATAGTTATCTGTTTCCCAATGATCTCCTTTCCATGACTGTCGTATCCCGAAAATTGGCTTAAAATGCCGAACATGGCAATATTTTCTGAAAGATACCTTGCCTTTACCAGAAATTCAGAAGCACTGTTTGGTTTCTTGGTATTTACATTAGATTAGCAAATGTTATGCATTTATGAATGAAAATGCATCTATAAATATATCAGAAAGAAATATCTTTCATTTATGAATATTTAGTCTATATCTCATTTATACTGATTATTAGTTTCAATAAATCTCTGAGATTCTAAGATTTTGTAGACGCTGTAAAAATGAGTTGAATTTTTAATTATTTTATTGCTGCTAAATTTACTAACAATGTAGGTGAATTAAGAAAAAAAAAATGGGCAGAAAAAAAAAAACATTGTTTTGAAAATTCAGTAAAATCTCTAAATACTAGAAGGCTCTGGAATGTGATGTTTTTTTACTATTTGGAGGTGTGATTTATTCAGAGGGAAAATCATACAAATAGTAAATATATATGTTGTAAATTGAAAAAGTGTTCGCTAATTAGAGGTGAACTCTAATAGGAAGTGTCTATTATGGAGGTTTTACTGTATTATATTTTTCATGTGATATATCGTTGGAAAGGTCTGCGACCGCTTAGTCATAGTATGCATCTCTGGTGTCCATCCCCCAATTTGCCCCCCCCCCAAGGGGGGGTACTTTTTAAAATTTCGCGATAGCGGAAATTTAAGGAAGGGGGAGGGGAAGGGACTTAAATGATTTTTTAAGCCAAAGTCTGCAGAGGTTCCTGTATACAAATGAAGCATCTATTAGAAAATGCTATCAAAGTTTGTTCTGAAGCGATTTTCAGACTTGACAATCATGAAAAGGTGTTCAACAGGCAGCATTTAGCAATTGACTGTTCAAAGACGTGGTGTCGCATTTATAAAAAAATAAAGAAAAAAAGTAAAGTTATTTGGCTCTTTATGAATAGATCTTCGTTATGTCGTTTTTGTCGGGAGACAGAAAATAAAAGAGCTGTATATGACCAAAAGCTTTCAGAAATTAATAAAGATAATTTGTTTTAATTAATCACTTAAATGTTTTTTCTTGCCTAGAAAAGGTAAATTTACAGACATATACTAATTTTCTCAATAAATTTACAACATTGAATTACATTTACTTACTGTTATATATTCATTCACGTTTAAAAAATGTTGTTAATGTGAAGACATTTATTGCTTATTAATCAAGGAAAGGTAGAAAAAAGAGCGATTTATCCGAGTGAGCGATGTAACGATGTTAATTGTACTTTGATCGGAATACATGAAAATATTCAGGCAATAATAAGATATGTGAAAAAAAAAATAATGTATATGTGGTAAACTCCTCTCCTCCTTGTTGAAAATGATAAAGTATCTCTGTCGCTGTTAAAATCAATGTATATATTAGTATTTTCTTTAGACAGAAAATAATTAGAATTAAAATAAATCCCATAAATTATGCAGCTTGTTTTTTATTTGATGCAATGTTATGAAATAAGAACGACGTTTTAATGTTTTCATAATGCTGCAAGGTAATGAATTCTATCAAATTAAAGAATGACTTGGATATATCTAAATCCCAGATAATAATCTGTTCAGTCAACTGAATTTGCTCAGCTCAGCTCAGACCGGGAGCGTCACGTGACTACTCTAAATCGGAGAAGCACGGTAGCCCGTCTTTTTCGTGGGTCCATGTCTTTATCACGGGAGAGGGGTGAATGAGGGAGAAGAAAAAGCAATTAACAGCCTGGCGACTTGTAAATAAGAAAAGTAGCCATATTCAACCCTTACTCGCTAAACAAACATTGATATACGGGCCCCGAATGGAGATAAAACGAAGAAACATTTTTGCTCATTAAAAGACATCTGTAAGACATAACCCCTCCCATCCATTATTATTCATTCTTCAATGTCAGTTCGTCTTGTAAATAAATTCTACACTGTACTGTTGTACTGTTTTCAAAGTAAAAATTACAGAAAAAAAAATATTCTGCATATAAAAGTTTCATAAAAATTATAACTATATAATTCACCTTTTTGTATCATTAACAAAAACCATAACAAATTTCGTGTGGCCTAAAAAATAACAAGAAATGTATTATGTAAAAAATATAATTGTACAAACATTTTTAGAATATTTATTTATTTATTTCCTCATCAAAGATATCCCAAGATTCTGTTAAGGTGGTTCTCAAATGATATGCTCAACAGCACGAAACTTTCTGACGCATTTTGTGACTCATTTTTAAACGTGAAGGCATAAAATTAGTAGGCCTGACTATTGAAACAATTTGGAATCCAAATAAGTTTTCCATTTTTTGATAAATAAATTACTTATTGAGTTATGAGCTATTCTTGGCACGTGACAACACGTTTTTCCCCTTTCTTGTGCTGCGGCGTCGGAAATTCGATTCAAAACGCTGACTTTGACTGAATTTTCTGAAAGATCTTCTGCCTTTACCAAAAAATGGAGCCTTCACCAAAGCGCCTTTCGATTACAAAGTTTCTGAATTAAGAACACTTGCCAATTTCCGAACTTCCCAAGTTTCTGAACAAAAGTAAATTTAAAAATATGTCGTAAAGTAGCTAGTTTGGATTTGAGAATAGCTTTAAGGGGGTTGCTCAATCAGCTCTCTAATTTCCCTCGCTAATATTAAAGATATGGGCGTAGAAGAATGCACCGTACATTTAAAATATCTCCTTAGAAAATTAAATTCTTTTTTTTTTCTTTTTTCTTCGTACTCTTCTTAAAATATGTTTTTTCCGCCTTAGTTGTTAAAATATTTCTGAAATATCTGCTTAATTTAATATTTTATGTGTTAAAAGCTGACGAGTTGTGAGTAATATTTTAACACTTCAAGATACATTCTGATAAAAACATTAGCAACTATGAATTTCATTTCAACCAACGTTTAAAAGGGTCTGTATTCACTATCTTTGGTGAAATCTTGCGGTCTGATATTTATCGCTATTTTAATACTATTTGTGTGTTTACAGTTTGATTATTTTTAATGTGTTAATTAAATAGCTGTCGTTAAAGATTATTAAGTTTAGTGTATAATTTGTTGAAGATATACATTTTTTGGAACATGGTCAATTTAGTGCAAAAACTATAAGCAAAATTTCGAAAGTTTATGTTTGCAAAATGCAGTGTCCAATGTTTTGTTTTACTCTCTTTATTTTATTTTGTTCAAATTTTCCAAATAATTTTACAAATCATTGCCGTTTAATAAGCTGAAAGATAACATCTAAGTAAACAATTTGGAAAACGCATAATATATTTAAAAACGTAATTTCAGGAATAACCAACAATATTCGGAAAAATATCCGAATACTTTTATTCAACCCTGTATAGGATCTATAGATTTGTATATATACTACATAGGTTGCTAAATTTTAGTACAGTTAGAAAACGCGTAGCACAGTTTAAAATTCTCCTTCTGGAGTTTCTGTCAATAAACGGAAATGTGTTAGCGAATGTTTGTGCTGCCCTGTATATGATCTACAGAATTTACACACACCAAGTAATAGACAAAAAGTGAGTTAAATTTAAAATCGCGGTCAGCAACTTAAAACGCACTTCCGGGAATTATTGTTAACAGAAAGATTATAATTATTTTGTTAGTCCCTGTAAATGAACGATGACTGCTACACACGCAATATTCTGTAGTAAGCCTTTTGTAATGCACCTTAGTGATCTATATGAGTTTCAATGCGTTTAAAATAGTGAAACATTATTTAAATAAACCGCAAACGATTTTTCACCATAGACGTAATGTAACGGAATTCTTTTGCCTGTCCCTGTAAAGTAACTATAAGTGCTATGCACACCCTATACCATAGTAAGCTTCTTGTAATGTACCTTAGTGATATATATATCAATTACAATTTGTTTGAAATTGTGTAACATTATTAAAATAAACCGCAAATGATTTCCCCCCATAGACCGTAATGTAACCGAATTCTTTTGAGTGTCCCTGTAAAAAAACACTATAAGTGCTACACGCTTCAGTAGAAATAGGGAACATGCTATAGATAACGATAATAATATACAAAAATTTCAGAGCATTCCGAGCATATTTACGGGAGTTAGAGCACGGACAAACGGACAGACAAACCGAAGTCAGACAGGCTCCCCAAAACAAGCAAATATGTTTTACAACTATGTATTTTTGTCATTGTTAACTTGGCAAGGTTGCTATAATCCTGGGCTTTTAGGGGCTTTTCAACAAATGTGGAAAATATCTTTTGACGTCTTTTTTTTTTTTTTTTTTTTTTTTTTACACCGTTTTAAATTATAAAAGTTTGTGAAATCAGTATCACATAGAATTGCAATATCTGGAAAGGTTTTTTCAGAGTAAAGATGATTTCTAATTACATTGTAATTGTTATCTATGACCATTTGAATGCTATATTTTATATTAATTAACTGATATACGTTTAATTTACAAATGAGAATATTATAAAAATTCATTATCCTTTTTTCTATAAGTATAAAAGGTGCTTTTTTTTCTGGTGTCTTCCCGCTTTTTACATTTTTATTTTTAAGAAATACATCTTTTTTATTCTAATTTTTATTTTTTTTCTCCTCTTCTTCCCATATGCGATCTAACTATCCAAATCAGTTACACGGTTTCCGTATGGAAAATGGGAAATAAGTATAAGCTAGAGAAACGGAAAAAAAAATTGGAAATTTAATAAAAATCTTAGAAGAGGATTAAATTTTTTTTCAGTGAAAGGCTATTATACTTTATTAGGAAAACTAATGAAATAGATATAGTCATGAATACTAATTGTTTCAATTTTAGTTAATGTTTCCTTAATTTATTAATTTGAATATACGTACAAAAATTTACAAACAATATTCAATTAATGTTGTTTGTAGAAAAAAACATTTTTACCCGCTCAACTACGCGGCACTTTAGAATAGATTCACGGACTTGTTTTTACATATACAAACATAAAAATTTGCAGGCATGATTATTGAAATGATTTAGAATCGAACAACATTCTTCATTTTTTGATAAGTGGATTGACTTTCGTGCATTTAAGAATAAAAATGTCTTTGTGGTTGTGTTAGAAAATAGAGAGTTTCGCCTTGAGATTATTGTTAATAGTCACTTACTTCTGTAAGTTTCAGTTTAAAATAGTAACTGTTGCTGTGTGATTCCCAAATAAATATGATTTTATTTCTTTTCTTTCTTTTTTGGAGTTTTAAAAAGACAAAATGTTCTCTGATTTTGAACATAGAACTTTCATTTTAATAATTTATACAGAATATTCTTTTTTAGTTAATCAAATTTTATATTTTGACGATGGGTTTTATTTATGTTATATTATGTCATGATATGGCTTTTTTTTTTAATTAAATTTATTTATTATTTATTAAATTATTTCTCTAAAATATTTGTCTGTATTTTTTTTAAACTTGACTGAAATCTTTTTTTTAATACTTGAATGCAATATTCATATAAACGAACATAAAATATGTAAATTAAAATTATTTATTTAAAAAAAAAAACACACACAACTTATTTTGGTCATTTAAAATATTTCATTAACCTATGAAATATTTTCGTGTTTTAAAACAAGGTTTGAAATTTTACTTATAATAATTTAACAAGAAATAATAATATCGTGCCGTTCTTAGATTGTGAAACACTTTCCAACATTATTAAAATATTGTCGCGAAATTTTCATATTTTTTTACTCTGACAAAAAATCTATAAATAAAGTTTAATGTAACTCTTTTTTTTTTCTTTCGTTTTGTAGATAATATTGAGCAGTCATTACACACTGATCACCACTCGTATGACAAAATTCACAAAAACGCGTATTATAATACGCATGATGCAAAAAATGTTTCGACACAAATCTTAGTCTTCAACAAAGCAAGTCATTTTCCTACAGAAAACTTATGAAGAATTAAATGCAAGGTGTCGATTAAGTCTGCTAAATCGAAAATAATGGCTAACCACTTTATTCACTCATTCAATGTTGAACAATCTTATTTAAATCTTTGTTTTCGTGAAAAATCTTGTGACTTCACGCATAATCTAGACCATAATTCAGCTAAAGAAGTTCGTAAAATTTTAATTTCTGGATTTTTACACATAAGTGTTTGACACGAAATTTCACACACAATGTCACCAAGCTGTCAGCAAAGTTGCCAAGTTTTCTGCTAAGATCGACATCTATACCGAACTATACATTCTACCCAGTATTCAGAAATGACTGTAAAATGACATTACAAAAACAGCGTACATACACGTAAAATATATTTTGACTGTTTATCGAGTTATAAGCATTTCGTGTCACGTGACTACACAATTTTTCCCCTTTCTTGCTCTGCTGCCTCGGATTTCGGATAAAAACGCTGACTTTGGGAGTATGTTCTGACAGATCTTCTGCCTTTACCAAAAAATAGAAAAACGTCTTTCCATTACATAGTTTCTGTATAAGAACACCTGCCAATTTCATGAGTTTTTGAACAAACATGAATTAAATAATATTTCATAAAGTAGCATGTTTGGATTTAAGAACAGTCTTAAAATCGGCATTTTTAACCAGGAAAAACAGACTGTCTGTGAATCGACCGAAACACATCATCGCACAAAGACTTAAATATGTTTCCCTCCACCTTCCGCTGCTAACAGGGATGCATAAGCTTAATCAAAAAGAAGGTATTCCACCCTCCCTAACTGGTTTGGAATTATAGATACATATGTATATATTATATTGATATAATGGAGAAAAATTAATTTAAAACGCTAATTTTACTGTAAAAATTTAAAAAAAAAATTTAAGTTAAAATTTAATTTAAAATTTTTTATTTTTCTTTAAAAAATCAAAAATTATTCAATTTAAAGTTTTAATTTAAGAATTGAAATTTCAAAATTTTACTACTGTTAAATGAAAGAAGGAGAGTATATTCCTTACATTTCAAAGCTGATCCCGTTGCCCCCGAAACAAAAATCTAGTGACGCCACTGTATACAAAATACTGGAATTTAAAAATATTTCCGAAATGCTTAAAAAACTAACTTTGACTATTTGTTTTTATTTGCTATACATATAAAAATGTATATTCTGTCTCTGATAATCGCTAAATAATTTAATTACTTATTAGGAATTTAAATATTAGTGGGATCTGTTCTTGATTTAATACTAATACATTTGAATGCTAAGTAAATTCCATACTAAATAATAAAATAATTCTTAACAATAAAACAATGTAAAATTTGAAAATTCATTTAGTAAGATATTTTTATATTCTTTTTATACATTAATTATTTGTAATTCATTGCAATATGTATGATTTGAATTTCATATACCTTCAGAGAAATTCTATATCCGAATTATACCATTATCCGAATTTTCTTATAGACCCTTTCAAGCAAAACTTGTGTAGAAATGAAAAATTTCTTGATACTCCAGAGCAAATTACTAAAAAAAAAAAAAAGCCCTTCCGGTCTGTACCGGGAGGAAAGGTAGTTACACAGTTCATGTTTTAAAAAATTTAACTAATTTTACCAAATACCTGAAGCTAAATTGCTTGGAACCCGATTATAGAAGATTCAATCCCGGTTTTCTTTAATACTGAATTTGAATGCGTGTTTCAGCGCATGTATATATGTCAGATATATACATCACACACATATGACACATGCACATATGTCAGGCATATATATGTCAGATATATATATTGAACGGAGGGTGTTTTGGGGGTCTGGGGGTCATGATCGGAGAAAATATACCAAAATTTTTTGGAAATGAAGTAAATAATAATAAAAAAATATAACAACCATTTGTTTTAAAATTATCTTATTTAGAAAGTCTTCAATCTAAGGCATCTTAGATACATAAAGAATTATTCCTTGTAGGTTTGATTTAATTTAAATAAAATAATCTATATCTGAATTTATCTGAATCTGACACCACATGTTAGAAGATTATACTTCGTTAGCTTATATTTACAGTGATGATATAGTTAATAATCAAGTTTTATTCGTGGAATGAGATGTAGTAGTGATTCATTAAATATCCTTACTGGGATAAAATATTAACACATTAGATTGTAACTCATTAATATAAAGCAAGTTATTTACGAAATAGTTTAGAATTTATTGTTTGATAGTTTTTAAAATCAAATGGAAATATAACATTTTCTGTTTCTTTCACTTTCTTTCTTCTTTTTTTTCCTTCTATGTAAATGCAAATAGAATGTCACCTACCTGTTTACACAGTACAAGGAGTTTTTCGAAGGGGGATTATAAGGAAATCAATCATGCTCAGAAACTAAACTTGACAAGTCTAACCAGATGCGCCCACAATGGACTTCAATAGGCCATTCATTACCAGAGGTGTTTCACAGGGGGGAAAGCAATTTCTCCATATTGCTGCTAAACTTTTAACAATGTGAGAACGTTAACCATTTATAAAGATGCTGAGTGCATCCCAGGAAAACCCTTTTCAATAAAAAAAAAATGGAAACAGCTTGACAGCGAATGGGTTAAAGACTGTGTCAAACTGATTATCATATACAGTCGAACCTCGTTAACACGAAATCGCTTAACGCGAAATTTCGCTTAACACAAAATTATACTTAGGTCCCGTCAGATAAGTCTGCAAATGAATGTTAATTAATTCGTTTAACACGAATTAGAATTTCGCAAAATCCCGCTTAAGGCGAAAACTTTTTTTGCTGTAAAGTCAAAACACGATTCCTTACGCAAAGTTTTGGATATTTCAAACTTACATGTCACATCCTTTTATTAAAATGGAATTTTTCCCATGGTTGGAAAAATATCTGAAGTGGAAAAGGGTTTCAGAAAATGGTGAAATTCTGAAATCCTTTCTTATCCCTGCTTTTCTTTGTCTGTGATATGCGGAAGTGTCCCCACTCTAACCATATGAGCTATAGATCGGTCACAATGAAAGTTTGGGTGAGGGAATTTCTTTTGTAAAAGTGATTGTTCCATTACTCATTTGACTGTATTCACAGTGGCATGAAACATAAAAGGGGTTTCCGAAATCCCCTATCTTCAAGTAAAAGAAGTGACAATCCCTAATGCACTACCTGACTTACATAATTGAAACTCTATTCGCAGTTACTCCGTAGAACTCGATGAAAAATGTGTCGAAAACAGTAAACTGTATCTTTAAAAACTAAGCAAAAAATTTTGAACGAATTCAGCGATAAAGTACTGAAAAAATCAAAAATTGCAGCAAAGTACGGGGTACTCAATAACACACTCTCTACGATTTTAAAAATTCGTGAGAGGATTGAAACAGTTTATAGTGTGAGTCAATTCGAACCAGGTAAGAAAACGAATGTGTACAGGAAAGAATGAAAAAAATAGAAAATTCTCCCTTGCGTTGGATAAAAAAGTCAAGAAACCAGGACATTATTTGAACTGGTGCAGTTTGCAAGAAAAAGCAAAGGCTTTTGCTGATGCTCTCAGCGAGAGCGATTTCACATGATGTTCTAACACATGACTGACTACATTCAAAGAGCGTCTTAGAATTGTTTGCAAAAAGATATGTGGCCGAAAAACGGGGAATTTTTCAGTGTAAATTTGCATAGATGAAGATGTACTGATGTCGGATGTGACAATAGACGAAGAGATAATTGCTGCATTAACTGAAAAAAAAGATGACAACATCGAAGTGTCAGACGAGGATAGAGAAATCGACACAGAACGGAAAATTTTGTGTTAATTAATTAATCTATTGCAGTATTGAAAACTGTCTAGTTTCCTTGTGGAACAAGAAGGTGCTTATCGAGCTTTGGACAAATTAGATGAGGTCGATACATTCTTAAAAGAAATACTCTACAAATATTCTAGCAAAAGTCAATAACAGAATTTAAAAAAAAATGATTAGCAAGTAAATAAATTTATTATCGCCTAAAATGATGATCAATTTGTTTTATTTCTTAGTTATATTTTCTATTTCTTATTAATTTATGATTTTAAGAGCAGGATTATATTTGTAGGTTAATTTATTTAGTTTTTATATATAAGATAAATGATACCACTATTCTGACGGTTAACACGAAAAGAATCCGCAGTCCCTTCAATTTCGTGTTAACGAGGTTCGACTGTATATTATTTCTCCTGTCAACATACCTTTTTCTTATAAAATACAAAACGCAAAACGACAAGTGAGATTGCATATGAAAGGATTTTGAACAGGCTTCTGATATAGCACACTTAACATTTCGTTAAAACATGTTTTTGATTAAAAATTGTGGTTAATTAAAAATGAAATCGGCATTGTTTTCATAAATTAAATAAAAGGTTTTTCTCAAATCAGTGTTGCCACAAAAATAAAATACTGCATTATCAGATGAGATCATCCTATAATGCAATTAAAATACGATTGTTAATTTATTTCTTGCGCGTACTTGAAAAACTATCTAGCTTTAAATCGTCTTTTTATTTAATTTTTACCGCGTGCATCACCTATTATTTATTTGTTTTCATTGTTTAATCATGGCTGCATATATGTGTACTGTCTCGGAGCACAAGTAGAATACGTAATTTAAGGATTATCTCCCATTTAGATATACAGTTAATTAGGATTCACAAAAATTGTAAGTATTTATTTTTTAATATTTCATTAATCTGTTAATACGTCAGCGAAGCCTGACGTCACTTAAATGACTGCTGGACCACAAAATTTGAACATCCCATGTTTAAGTTCCCATAGGCTTGCAAAAACGTGGTTTACTAATTATTGGTTTATGTATTTAAGACACTTCTAGAAGTTTTGAAAAATCTGAGGAAATGCTTTCATATGAATTCCCTAAACGTCTGATTCAGTGTTTCAATTTTTTTTTATAATTCATTTTTTTTTTTCAGTATAGGGGTCTTGGCAACCTAGAGAAATTACCTTGGCGAAAGAAGAAAATTTAGCAAAAAATTTTCGGCCAATCTATTCTCATTTTCTTATACACAATCAATCATCATATATATTATTTCTGTGGTCAACATCCTTTTTTTCTATGCACACATACAACAATAAATGAGGTATCATTCGAAAAGTTTTTGAAAAAGTTTCTGAGATAGTAAACCCACATTTCGTTAAAACGCGTTGTTTGATAAAAAAAAAAAAAAAAATCAGTTAATTAAAAATTAATGCTAAAACGTACAAGGAAATAATCTCAAAGATTGCAGTGCGAAAGCTTCGCACGGGTCTTTCTGGTTTTAAGTATTTACTTAAAGCTGCTGAAACGTAAGATATCCCAGAAATAGAAACAGATCAATATTTATATAAAAAAAAACCTTTTAATTTTGCATTATTTGCACGCATATTAACAGTTTAGTAAGATTTACTTATGCATACATATTTTATGGATTATTAGTTTTATTAAGAAAGTGAAATTTATTTGAATGCAGACACACTCAGAAAAAGGAATTGGTTAAAACTACAAAACATTTTTGTTGAGTACATTTTGGTTATTTTAGCAAAATTGGAGTAAAATTGAACAATTTTACTTCAATTAACAAAACATTTTTGCTGACGATACAATTTTTTTTTTTTTTTTTTTGGAATTGCAAAAAAAAGTGGTTTTCAAAAAAATTTTTTTTTGTTTGATTCAAACAAAATTTCCATTGACCTATATTTAAACAAAATTTTTGTTTAAATATGGGTCAATAAAAATTTTGTTTGAATCAACAAAAAAAATTTTTTTTTTTTTTGCAATTCCAAAAAAAAAGATTTGTATCGTCAGCAAAAATGTTTTGTTAATTGAAGTAAAATGGTTCAATTTTACTCCAATTTTGCTAAAACAACAAAATGTACTCAAAAAATATGTTTTGTAGTTTTAATAAGTTTCTTTTTCTGAGTGCAGTGTCCTTTTTTCGGCTCTTTCTTTCTGGTGCTCTTTTTGGGTCATATTTTTTACTGGAATTCAAAACAAACAGACAAACATCAGTCGAAATAAGGCAAATCATATTAAACTCATCTCAAAAATGAAATTTATTAGAAAATTGAAAACGAATAGTTTCAAGAGTTAAATATATTCTTCTTATGACTATAGAAGAAAGTTAAAAAAAAAAAAAAAAATCATGGTGTTAAAGCTCTGCAAAGAAAAAAACCGGTTTAAAAAAATAATTTTTTTATAATTTATTAAGTCATGATAAATTTCTACACTATATTAATCTCTGAGATAAAAATAAAAATTTAGTCATAAAAGGGGAAATGTACAAAAAATCATAAAAATGACATTTCTCTCAAACTCATTCTACACGCTTTTCTTTTTTCCCACTCATACTGTCCGATATTTATATTTAATTGAAATTTTTTTTAGTTCATGTAGTAGCTGGAATTCCACAAAGTTGTCAGAAAAAAAAAAAGCTTCTGAATTGGACGATTTTTAAGGGAGCTGTATTAGGGGGCCCAAAAAAGGCCAAATGATAGTTTTCAGCAGGACCCTAAGAGGAAAACATTTTTAAAAGGTCTTGGTACTTAGAGCTTTAGATCTCCAATTAGTCAAATTTAAGTACAGGGTATAAATTAATCATTACAATAAAATTTAAAGAAATGTTTAAAAAAGCACCCTAGGGTCCAAATAAGAATTTGAGGGTGTTGGCCTGGAGAGAAGAGTCCAAGACTCAACTTTAAAGTTAAAATTGTCAGGGTGACACAATTACAGGACTGAAAAAGGCATGGCGCACAAAAAGTTCAAGGGGATTCCGGACCGGGCCCTAGAGTCCTAACTGGATTGTAGAAAAGTGGGAATAACGAAAAAGAGAAAATGCGTCAAAAACGAAAATATCAGAAGGGAGCAAGTTATAATACATTTAGGGAACAAAAACTTCAACGGTACTCCCCTATATCGGTCCCCAGGGTGATAGTGTCTTAACCGGAACGTAGAAATGAGGGTAAGGCTTAATGGAGAAAGGGCCCCAAAAACGTAGGAGATCGGATAAAAATGGAGCAAGTTATTGAAAATTTAGGATACAAAAACATAAAGGGGACCAGGGGGACGTGTCTGGTCCGAAATTTTTTTTTGTCGTCGTGTAGTAGCTGGAAGTCCTAAAAAGTTGATAGAAAAAAAATTTAGTCAACGATCTAGTCAAACAATCTAATCAATCTAGACGATTTTATCAATATTAGAGGGACCAAAAGGGGCCAACTGATAGTTTTGAGCAAGCTGTAAGAGGAAAACATCTTAAATCTTCAGTTAGTTGAAATTAAGGCATATGGCATAAATGTAGCATTACAATAAAATTTAAAGAAACACTTCAAAAGAAGGACTCTAAGGCCCGAATAAATATATGATGGTGGTGACCCGGGAAAAGAAGTCCAAGACTCAAATTTAAAGTTACGCGTTGAGAAAGTGACAAAATTAGGGGGTGAAAAATGCATGGCGCATAAAAAGTTACAGGGCATCCCGGACCGGGCCCCAGGGTCCTAACTGCAATGTAGAAATGGGGGAATAACTAAATGGAGAAAAGACACCAAAAACGAAAAAGATCAGATTAAAAGGGAGCTAGTTATTAACATTTAATGAACAAAAACTCCAACGAGGCACCCTATACCGGACCCCAGGGAAATAACTGGAAATATAGAAAACGGAAAAGCTTAATGGAGATAAGGCCACAAAAAAAAGGAGAGGATAAAAATGGGGCAAATTTTTTAACAATTTAACGCAAAAATCTTAAAGGGGCCTCGGGGGCCCGGATCTTAAAATATTGTACCCTGTGTACGCATATGCCAATTTAAAAAAAAATTATAATTTTTCTAGCATTTTTATTCGTAATTTTTTCATGATGTGGGTGATTTTATCCAAAATCTTCAGCCATTTTCCCGGTGATCTAAAGCAATATTTATTCTATAATTCCTCTAAAAGTCGCTTGTAAATTGTTAGTTATAATTCTCTATATCTAAAAAACAAATTATCATTAAATAATTTTACTAAATTATCTTTATTTTTATCATCGTAGGTTTCAAAGCCATTTTCGATACGACGAATTGTTCCGCGACGAATTTACGCGACACCGTTTCCAAACAGCTTTTAGTGTATTAATCAGTTTTCTCAACAAGAAATATAGGTTCTTTGGCAGGCTTTTTGCTATTAAATCTCAAGTAAGTATTTTTATGTTTGACAAACATGTTTTATAGACAAACATGATAAATTACAGCCTTAACATTAGAGATGCAACGATTGTTCGGCCTATCTGCCGAATAATTCTGTAAGAAATGTATTTATATCTACAAAGTAAAACTATTTAATTTGACAATTTATATTCATCCTATATAATGAAAATTTTATTTGAAATTAATTAACTAACACTTTTTCTCCCATTAACTTTCACACCCTGAATGAGTTTTATCTGCCGATTTTTATATAAGAGGGTAATATAGGAATCATGTTAAAACTTGTATGCTGTATCTATAAATACAAAAAGTATCTGTAATCAGCTAATGTAATCTGTTAAATTTAAAATTAATCTATTCAAAATTGTCTTAATAAAGCTGTACAAGCAAATTCTAATTTTTTAAGCATAATGCATAATGGGAAGTTTAATATTTATGCCTTGTTACATAAAACCATATTTCTTTCAATATTTTTAATTATACCGATAAAGCAGAAAAATATTTACGATAGATTAGATATAGAAGTATTGTATGTATAACATAGAAGTAGATGTAAAGTGGGGGTTCAACGGCCACAGGAGCCGGAGCGAGTAGAGCTCCAAATCCGATGTGGAGCGGACTCCTACATCATAGTATCTTTACAAGGTTCTGATCTCTTTATACCACTAGTTTTATTTTTCCAATGCTACGTTTGATATTATCCTGGCAAAGCAGATTTATTTATCTCTCTCTATATATACGTGTCTGGTACTATCCTCGCAAAGCTGATTTATTTATCTCTCTATATATACGTGTCTAATATTATAGAGCAAAACGGATTTATTTATCTGGTACTATCCTGGCAAAACAGACTTATTTATCTCTCTCTATATATATGTGTATGTTTGATATTATCATGACAAAGCAGATTTAATAATCTCTCTATATATATTCGTGTATGTCTGGTACATCCTGGCAAAGCGGATTTATTAAACTCTCTCTATGTACGTATGTACATGAGTAAATATATCATTCAAAAAATAGTAAAAAAATTTTTTAATAAGTTTATTACATAATGTATTAATTACTTAATGTCTTAATTGGAATATCTTATTTCTGTGTTCATTTAAATACCGCTTCCTAAAAGTGGAAATATAAATTTCTTCGTACATATAGATTCCAAAATTGAATTATTGAAAACCAAAGAAAAAATCCACCCTTTAAAAGTTTTAATTACCTAAGTTTTCATTTTATAATAGCTTAATTAAGAAGTCTTATTACAGTATACAAAGACGTATTATCGTATGATTCATAGGTCTGAGAAAACCCCACAATATCTTATCTATATCTCTTATCAGGAGAGAAGCGCGCGACAGATAGCTAAAACGAGTCAGTACTAGTCAAAATCTTTTGAAGTAAAGAACCCTATCTCTGCACTCCTCATGAAATGATACATAGATTTACGATAAATTATTTAAATATCAATTAGATACTTAACATTTCTACAAATAGTCAATGTGAAAATTCAACAGATATGAATATTCACGTAAGTTTTTTTTTCTACATAATGTTTTAGCTATTTTATAACAATAATTCAGAATTTTATAAGAAAAACATATTTTGTTTTCTATCTGCTTTAAATAACATAGAGAATTTTGGCTACCTAAAAAAAAATTATATATATATATATATATATATATTAGTAAATTTTATTTTTAGAGACATTAAATATTTTTACGTAGTGATAAAGAGTTTTTTTTCTTGAGGCTCATTTTGCGAAAAGTTATTTTTTATGAAATGTAGTATATTTTTGTAAGAAATAATATTTTGTAACAAAAGTTATTCAAATTTGAGTTATGCTTTTATTAATATTTGTCTGCGTGTGTGTGTGTGTGTGTGATATATCTGATATTATACGGCAAAACGGTTATATATATATATATATATATATGTGTGTGCAGAAATAAAAATATCTATCCATGTCATTCATAAACTGGGAAAAAAATATTAAAAACATTTAAAAAAAGAATGCATAATTAAAAAAAAAAAAAAAAAAAAAAAAAAAAAAAAAAAAAAAAAAACTTTAGAAAATTACAAAGTATTAAATAAAAAAAACTTTAGAAATTACAAAGTATTAAATAAAAAAAAACTTTAGAAAATTACAAAGCAGTACAAAAAAAAAAAAGTTTAAAAAATGTATGTAGTAATAAAAATACATATGTTTGTACATGTGGGTGATTGTACGTATGGGTAGAAGAACTTTCAATAAAGTTCACATGCATAGCATTCTACTAGAAATGTTTGTGTAGAAGTTTTCAATAAGTACACATATTTAAAATTTAATTTTTTTTTAATTAAAACAAAAAATACTGGAAGCTTTATTTGCAGTAGAGTATTTACATGTCGATTTTGCATTAACAATACAAATCAGCATTTTATTGATAATCACAATCTTGATCAATTTCATAATGGCCATATGCCAAGCTGCTTATCCCATCATCCATCAAGTAACGCTTGTCGTCAAAGGGACTTAAGCTAATTTTATTCTGAGCTAATATATATAAGTTGTGAGATTCCTCATCGATCCTTGTCTGCATGTCCATGCTTATTTTTAGCTGTCGCAGGTATTCTTTAAAAAAATTCATATCTGTTTTCCTATCAAACAAGTTGTATAGACATATCTTGTACACGTTTACCTTGTACACCGATAAAATCACCTAAACTATCATATTTTTCAGCAATGTTATGGCTAATATGATGATGAAACCACTCATTTTATTTGTGGTATTTAGGCATTTGGGACTTGAAAATTCTGTCCAAACTCCACAAATTTCATTTCATTCATTCAATTTCATTTATTCAATTTTTAATTTAATTTCTTATTCTTTTAAATAAGTTTTTGGTATCCATATTCAGTACGTTGGGGAATACTTTCATTGATAACTAATTATTACATATTTAATCATTATTTCATAGTTTAAGTTGGTGTTATGGTAATTATTCATTTATGGTTATATATATATATATATATATATATATATAATTATAATATCTATGAATTTCAAAAAACATATCAAGTTCTATTCTACTTAAATCTCCAAAGAGACAATCAATGATACCGTGTATACAGAATACCACATAGCTAATAATTAACATGTGCAAACACAATATCACCATAGCTGATGCTTCAATGGCAATTGGCCAAATTTCACTCACACCAAAAGAACATTGAAAAAAGAAATAGAGAGAAAGGGGGAAAAAAAAAAAAAATTATAAATTGGAGCTGCAATTAAGTAAACACAAATGGATTAACAAATTAAATATGAACCATACACAATGGAAAACTGGACCACATGAGAATCAAATATGAATTGGACATGGAAAAACACATGCACATGTACTCATCAGCCTGGATGCACCCACATGTGTTTTAAATAATAATTCAGTGTTTCATAATTCCACTGGCATAATGCTAAGATCAGTAGAATCATCCAGGTACACTGAATTATTACCAGACAACAATTGGAAATATTAAAATTTGGAAATATTTAAATAGGAAATAAAAAACCATTAAGAAAATACAATATATTTCACACACATCGATTATCCAAAAAACTGTAATTAACACCTCACTAAATTACCACGAGATAACAGTTTTGAAATAATAAAATTGGAAATATGAACGCGTAAAGTGTAGATAAAATATTTTACTCACAATAATTATACAGAATCCTTAAAATGTCACAACGTCTACATAATATTCACATCCACATGGCAATGCATCATACATGTTAACTAAGTCGAGTTGAGAGAAATGATTTGTAAGACAAGATGAGCCGACAGATCAGAGCACGAAAATGGCCGCAATTCAGACGTTTCAAATGTCTTAAATTCAGACACAAATAAGTGTCTTAAAAGATTAAGACACTTTAAAGTGTCTCTTTTTTTAACCATCCGTTTCAGACACTTAAGTGTCTGAATTTCAGACATTTCAGTTTACACTGATAGAAAAAGGGATGTTGACAACAGAAATAATATGTATGATTTTAGAATAATAGGACTTTGCAAAATAGCACTAATTTACGGAAAAGTACTGTCAAAAGATAAGAGTTTATATTTAAAACACAAATTAAAGTGAAATCACACATTGTTAGTCATAGAATATCCCTCTATTAAATAGTTATTAATAAAACTTTAAAAGCAACTAAAATACAGTAAACAATAATGTTTGATTAGATTTAAATTCATTAGCAATTAATACAGAAATCTAAAGATGTAAAATTTGAATTACACATGAAAAAAAAAATAACGTACATCACAGGAATTATTAAAATACTAAATACAAATTAATGGGTATTTGAAAAGAGAGAAATTAATTAACTGATTAAGATTTTGGTTAATTACTTGCCCTTATGGTAATTTTAAAACTATCATATCTTTATAAGGCATGCAATGAAAGTAAACACAATTGTGATAAGCTTGGAATAAAATATTTTAGTTTATTTCTGTCAGTAACCTAATTTAATTCATTATGTAATTCCAATTGAATTTTTCCTTAAGAGTTCAATTACTGTTACAAACTATGAATTAAATAAATGTTGCCAATAAAGTATTTTATTCCAATCTTTACCACGCTTGTGTCTATTTTCATTGCATGCTCTAAAATACATGATTCTTTTAAAATGCCCATAAAAGAAACAAAAAATAATAATTCACTCCATAAAAAGTGAACATTCACTCCTATGAAAGAGTGGCTATTCACTCCTGTGAGGAGTGAGAAATCCACTCCTTTTGCAAGAGTGAATAGTCACTCCTATGAAAGAGTGGATAGCCACTCCTATGAAAGAGTGACTATTCACTCCTATCAGGGTGAAAAAACCCACTCTTTTTGCAAGAGTGGATTAGTCACTCTTCTGAAAGAGTGAGTATCCACCCCTGTTTAGAGTGAATATTCACTTCTCGGGAGTGAGTATTCACTCTTTCAGAGAGTGAACAATTTCACTTTTGCCTAGAGTGAATAGTCACTCTAAAGAGGTTGGGCAAATTTTGACTCTGCGATAGAGTGAATATCCACTCCTCCGGAGTGAATAGTCACTCTTTCTTGTTTAGAGTGTAAGTAATGAAAGAAATGTACATACTAAATCTTTTAATTTTTATGTGTATGTACATTTTACATAATACAGTAGACGTCCTGAAATCGGCAAATTCCTAAAATACTCATATCGTTTCAGATGTTAACAATGAAACTTACATTTAAGCTAAAGATTTAGGCGTAACATTCAAGCTTTTTTTAATTTTTATATAATTCTGTATACATTTTAATATGTAATTCTGGTTAATATGATTCAACTCAGGTTTTCGCATCAAGGAAGGATAACTTTATTTTTGAAAAAATTCAAGATAGTGCAGATATTAGTGGTGATCGCGATATTTTTACCAAATAATTTATGTATTAAACAAGCTTTTTTGGTTATTAAGTATGGCTAAATAAGAAATAAAACTTTGTTATTTTAAGATTTTGAAGTGAATTATTGGTGTGCATTTAAAAGGCGAGTTTCACGGAATAATTCAAGAAAAAATTATCTCATGATCATTACGCATATTTAGCTATGCATTATTAATTATTTACTTCACCTTTTCTTTTAATAGTTTTAATGTTTTTTTTTTCTTAATATTTATTATTTTACTTTATTATAAGCATTCATTATAATTTAGAGTGCATTATTAAATTCAAATTATTGTTTAAAAAATGTAAACAAAACAGTGACCAGAAGTCCACAAAATTTTAAAACCTGCAAAACCTCTGGTTTTCAGATATGCGGAATTAAGGAAGTCTACTATATCTTCAAGAATGTGATTTAATGTTTAAATTTTTTTATTTGCCTTATAAAAAAGTTAAAATGTTTTTAATAAACGCAGATAGTGGTGCAAAAATAAAAATAATTCAATATTTTCAGGTGATAGTCTATTTATTTATTTTTTCATATATGTTACCTGCTTCTGAAAACAATCGCTCGCTATATATATATATATATATATATATATATATATATATATATATATATATATATATATATATATATATATATAAACTTACTGTAAAATTGAACCATTGAAACATAAGAAATTGACACTACACAATGAAATCACAATTACCAAATAGCAGAGACAAATTACAAATTAAATGATGTAATCGAAATTATTCAAAATGCAAGATGACCATACTTGGTTGATAGAAAAAAACAATGTAAATGGCCAAATTAGCTGATTCAAATGTTATTTCAATAGTAAAAATACAAAAAGTTAGTGAAATGCTTCAAAATATAATGATGTTAATGAAATAAAAGAAATCATCACATTATACGCGTAAGCAGCAGTAAAATAATGTATTAAATAATTATAAAAATACAAATAAGGGGGGCACATGTGAACAGGGGGTACATGTGAACATGATGCTTTGTACTAAGATAATTTGAAATAAAAAATCTTAAAAAATTCTCAATAGATGGTAGTACCAGTCCTACCTCTCTGCTAAACTTTTAGAGCAATGAGCCATTTTGTTTTTCTGTAGTGACTATTTCTTTGTTTTAGCAGGTGTTGTATATAACTTTATCACTGACTTCTTCAAGTAAAAACATAGTTTAAACTAACTGATAACCTGGAATTAATTATTGCAGAACATTCTATGAACATTCAGATAAGTTTATGACAGTTTTTATTTTTTTTTACTCAATTAAGAATTCTTTATTTTTTTAAGTTAGATCTAAGTGAGATGATGGGGCACTTGTGAACAAACCATGTGGGGCAGATGTGGACAGTTCCCAACCATCTATATTGGGAAGTACATCACGAGCAGTGTCTTCACTGTCCTTTTCTGTTAAATTAGATCAATATAATATGTGTTGAATTTGTATTAAAATGTATTTCAGGGAACTGCACATCAAAATATGTTGTTAAACTTTTTAATTCAGCTGTGAGCATGATATATAGAGTATATATATTATTTTCAGAAACAAATTTTTTCTTATTGACATAATACTGTATAACTTAAATTCCCATAGCGGGCTACAACCCCTTCAATATAATCTGTATCTATATCTGTCATATTAAAGAATTTTTTTCTTTTAAATATGATGATTGTTTTGTTTTTTGATCTTGTTCATATGTACCCCAGGCATGTTCACATGTACCCCCTATAGGGGCACATGTGAACGATTGAAGTCATATTTTAAAAATGCAATAAAGTAAAGAAATATTTTATTACAAAATTTCAAAAAATTCCACAAGACAAAGAAAAGACTATTTAAACATATAAATCTTTATGCTGTGAGAAATTGATGATATTTTTTGAGAAAATAAAGAAATAAAAAAATTGTTCACATGTGCCCTCCTCTCCCCTACATGTATGATACTTCCTGGTGCAGAAAGGTAATTTTTGTCTACTTGTGAAATGTTTGGAAAGTCTTGCAAATTTTTCGCCCACCACTCCAAAGGACACTGTTGTCTTTTTAGTAGTGGCTGGGAAGGAAAATTACTAATTTATTTTAGTTCTTCACATAAGGGGAATTTTCTATAGAGACTTCACTCTATGATTTGCTTGCTATTTCATTAAAGCCTGTACAAAAAGAATTTGAAATTTGAGTTTGAAAAGCTGGATTGGTTATGTTGGAAATATTTTGTTCAGAGTCTTTCTTAATCTTACTATAGCAGTAATTTGGACTTATTAAAGTCTACACTGATTTCTTCCCACCATTTTGGAACATATTCCTTTCTATCAGTGTTTTTTCTTAAGGCGGTATTCAAAAAAATATTTTTCCATGCTCAATAACTCAAAATTTTCTGACACATTTTTTAAAAGTCAAAACATGAAACTTGGCGGCATGATTTTTGAAAAGATTTATAAGCGACCTGCGTTTTTATTTTTCTTTCAATTAGAAATTGATTTACAAACAACTATTTTCATAGTACGATCTTTTATTTTTTTTTTCTTGTTTCCAGCACTATTGTTAGGGGAAATTCGGTTCAAAATGTCTACTTTGACAGCATATTTTGAAATATATTCTGCCTTTAACAAAAAACGAACAATACGGCACATTTTAAAGTTTCTGAATAAGAGAACCTGCCAATTGGATGCATTTTAGAGCAAAAATGATTTTAAAAAAGAGTCAGAAAATATGCAGTTTGGATTTGATTACACCCTTAAGATAATAAAATTTCTTATTTTTTATTTTCTTTCATCTGAAAAGCTGAAATTTGTTTTCTACTACTTTTAAAATTTTGTCATTATTTTAAAATGTAAAATCATACATAATATCTATTAAAATGTAACTAGACAGTATTTGACTTTTTGGGAATTAACGATTTATAATGTTGAGACATTTTTTAGGCCGAACATAGCCATATATTTTTTTCTAAATAAAATAATGCTTTAAAAAATTAAAAATTTTCACGTAAATAATTTTTTTAAAAGAAAATAATACATTCTAATTGTGAAATATACAAGAATTGTGCATATAGTGCATACTATATTTTGTTTTTAGATAAAAATGAGTTCATTATTCGGTAACCGAATATTCGGCTATAACTTGGCCGAATAATTGGCATTCGGTTATTAGGTCAAATTACTATTCGTTTGGAAACATTTCCGAAAATTAGTGTCAATAAAAGAGCTTTGTTTGATAAATATTTCTTTAAATCTTAAAATTTTCATGTTTCTGACGTTTCTAAAGATAAAAAACGCTTTTCGAAATCATGGGTAACTCGAAAGAGATTATTGTATATTTTAGTAAGTCGTTAAAAAATATTTTTCAGATTAAAAAACATTTGTCTTTTTTTTTCAGTGCAATGTAACGATAATATTATATTATGAATATACAAAAATACTTCTTCAATGTAATACTTCTCCAGCAATAATCTCTCATAAAATAATATAGTTAATATAAATATTTAAATTTCATGTATAGCTGCATTGTTCCAAAGTATTCTTATTCTTATTATTTTTATTTTTTATTCACAATCACCGAATTAATAATTCAGATTAGTAATATTCAAACAATTTATAATACATTTGCTTTTTTTTAAAACAACAAACTAAGCATTAGATGTATAAAACTAAATAAAGTAAAACAAATGTGAGGTAATAATTATATAATGAACAAAAAATATATTTCTCGAAATTAATATGAACAGCATTTCATTTAAAATACTTGTCTCAGAATTTTTAATTGGAAATATACGAGCATGGCTTAAGAATTCTCTTATTATTATTGTTATTATTCGGAATTATATTTTGTGATTTGGCATATTCAGGAAAATTAAAAATATTTGATTTCAGCTGACGGTAACTTACATAAGTAAATTAAGTAAAATAAATAAGTATTTCGCTTTCGAAACATTTACGATTTAATGCCTAAGGGAGGCCATTTATTTTACAGAAATTATTTCTTTTAAGGTTTTTAAGATAACTGTTACTAAGTAAATTATTTTAATAACCCCCCCCCCCCGCCCCACCTCTCTGAATTTATTAACTGCAGTGCTTCTTAGATATAATACAAAAATAATGTACTTCTCAAATATCAATTATCACATCAGGAAATGCACTAAGTACACCCTCTAACATTATAATTTTTAGGCCCGGGAAAGGAGTCTAAGACTTAAATTTAATGTTACGCATTGAGAAAGTGACAAAATTAGGGGCTGAAAAATGCATGGCGTATAAAAAGTTCAAGGGAATCTCGGACAGGGCCCCAGGGTCCTAACTGCAATGTAGAAATAACTAAATGGAGAAAAGACACCAAAAATGAAAAGATCAGATTAAAAGGAGCTAGTTATTAAAACTTAGGCAACAAAAACTTCAATGGGGCCCCCTATATCAGGCCCCAAAGAAATAACTGGAAATGTAGAAATGAGGGGAAAGCTTAATGGAGAAAGGGCCACAAAGAAGGAGACAGGATAAAAATGGGGCAAATTATTAACAATTTAAGGCAAAAATCTCAAAGGGGCCGCAGGGGGCCCAGATCTTAAAATATTGTATCCTGTGTACGCATATGTCAATTTAAAAAGAATTATAATTTTTCTAGCATTTTTATTCGTTTTTTTTTTTTTTTTTCCATGATGTGGGTGATTTTATCCGAAATATGCATCCATTTTTCCGGCGATATAAAGCAATATTTATTCTATTATTCGTCTAAAAGTCACTTGTAAATTGTTAGTTATAATTCTTTGCAGTAATTTTTTTTAATTTGACAGTTTATATTCATTATGTATAATGAAAATTGTATTTGAAATTAATTAACTAACACTTTTTCTCCTCTTAATTTTTATATCCTGAATGAGTTTTATCTATCCTCTTTAATAAAAAGCTATGTTGCTGACGAATGGGATTTTCGCTAATCGTTGCCGCAGATTAATCTCGGAAAATGAAACATTTGAAGTTACAGAAAAAATGAATAGCTCGAAACGTATTTGTCAGAAAATTGTTATACAAACTGCGTTAGAAAGGTAAAAAATTTTATTTTTCTTGATATAAATTTCAAATCCACTGATTATGCCGTTTTTCAAATATTGAATTTCAAAAATTACCAAATTTCACAATGGAGTACCATAGCAAAAACTTCACGCGTAAAAAAAAAAAAAAAAAAAAAATGATAACAGCAAATGTGTCAGCACGAGTCACAAATTATATTAGCTTTATTATTCTGTTAAAATATAAAAATGAATTATGATGTCACGAGTGCACGATTTTTATTTAATTCTCGACAAATACTAGATGCGCCATTTCTTTTTAGTTGTGAATAATATAGGTTTATTCACGTTATTAAAAAATGTAGCTATAAAACATATAAATCAATGGAAAACGGTAAGTAATAAATTTTAAACGTAATAGTAAACCGTATTTAAAAAAAAAAAAAAAAACATAACTTAGTGAAATAAGTATCCGTTTTTATGTTATTTTAGGATATTCCAGGTAAATGTACAGATTACTTTAAAATACAAGGTTAAATTCATCGATATATTTCGTTTGATTCAAGGTTCTTTTGGAGAAACAGGGGTCGATCCAGGAAAAATTTGTGTCCTATTTAGGGCCCCTTCACAAAAATCTATTTAATAAAATGGGTCCCTTCACAAAAATAAATTTGATAAAATGGGCCCCTTCACAAAAATCAGTTGATAAAATGGGCCCCTTCACAAAAATCAATTCCATAAAAACTTATGTTTTTTTTTCACAAAAATATAATAAATTTCACAAAAATAACCTTTATTTTTCACAAAATGGGCCCCAAGAAAAAAACCCTGCATCGATCCCTGAGAAACTGACCAGCGCAGCGGGCGTAGTCTGTTAGTTTTTACATAAGAGGGTAATGTAGGAATCATGTTCAAACTTTTATGCTGTATCAATAAGTGCAAAAAGTATCTGTAATAAGCTAATGTAATGTGTTAAATTTAAAATTAATCTATTCAAAATTGTTCTAATAGTGTACAAGCAATTTCTAAAGTTTTTAAGCATAATGGGAAGTTTGATATTTATCCCTTGTTACATAAATAAATATTTCTTTCAATGATATTTTTAATTATACCTATAAAGCACAAAAATATTTACGATAGATTAGATATAGATGTATTGTATGTATAACATAGATATTAAAGTCGTATATGCTGCAATACTTAAGTTTTTTTTTTTTTCTTAAGCTAAATACGCTTATACGTTAAGTATAATTTAAGAGATTTTTTTTAAGCATGTTACTATTTCTTATTAAGTAATGAAAGAAATGTACATACTAAATCTTTTAATTTAAATGTATGTACATTTTACATAATACAGTAGACGCCCTGAAATCGGCAAATTCCTAAAATACTCATATCGTTTCCGATGTAAACAATGAAACTTACATTTAAGCTAAAGATTTAGGCGTAACATTCAAGCTTTTTAGGTGCGTTCGTAATTATATAAATACGTAGCACCTATAGTCGTCGTTTGGTCCGTCCGTCTGTCCGTCCGTCTGTCTGTCCGTCCGTCTGTCTGTCCGCATATAACAACGCAAAAACTACCCAACCAAATGGTTTGCAATTTAAAATATATTATCTTTGCAGAATTTTGTCGAGACATTTCAAATTTTATTAAAATCGAATCAAAACTTTAGGAGATATTAATAAAAATATTTATTAAGAAATTTGATTTTTTTTTTTAAATCGGTGCTTTTTTGTTAGAGGAGCTTCCGATGGATGTTAAATCGTCAAGCGACCGAGATACTTATTTTATTACAGAAATTAATCTGCAGACGATATAATTCATTTCACAGAATTAAAAATCATCAAGATCTGAATATTTATATAACTAGCTGATACATATATATCTGAATATTTATATAACTAGTTAAGATATTTGTATGAACAGTGTCATAAAATATATACTTAACTAGCTGTTTAGCCCGTTCTACGCACGGGATATCATGAATTTAATTCTAAAACGTGCGTACGAACGCACCTCGTTTGTAACGTTTGACGTACAATTTCCAACTTGTTTTAATTTTTATATAATTCTGTATACATTTTAATATGTAATTCTGGTTAATATATGATTCAACTCAGGTTTTTGCATGAAGGAAGTATAAATTTATTTTTGAAAAAAATTCAAGATAGTGTTGATATTAGTGGTGATCGCGATATTTTTACCAAATAATTTATGTATTAATCAAGCTTTTTTTTTTGCTTATTAAGTCGCTAAATAGGAAATAAAACTTTGTTATTTTAAGATTTTGAAGTGAATTATTGATGTACATTTATAAAGCGAGTTTCATTGAATAATTCAAGAAAAAATTATTTCATCATCATTTTGCATATTTAGCTATGCATTATTAATTATTTACTTATCCTTTACTTTTAATATTTAATATATTTTTTCTTTTTTTATTCTTCTTAATTTTTATTATTTTACTTTATTGTAAGTATTCATTATAATTTCGAGTGCATTATTAAATTCAAATTATTGTTTAAAAAATGTACAAAATTTTAAAACCTGCACAATCTTTGGTTTTAAGGTATGCGGAATTAAGGGAGTCTACTGTATTTTGAAGGATATCGTTTAATGTTTAAATATTTATTTGCCTTTAAAAAAAAGTTAAAATGTTTCTAATAAACGTAGATAGTGGTGCCGATATAAAAATAATTCAATATTTTCAGGTGATAGTCCGGTTATTTATTTTTTCATAAATGTTATCTGCTTCTGAAAATAATCGCTCACTATATATATACCATATATATATATATATAAACTTAATGTAAACAATCGCTCGCTATATATATATATATATATATATATATATATATATATATATATAAACTTACTGTAAAATTGAACCATTGAAACATAAGAAATTGACACTACACAATGAAATCACAATACCAAATAGCAGAGTCAAATTACAAATTAAATGATGTAATCGAAATTATTCAAAATGCAAGATGACCATATTTGAATATAAATGGCCAAATTAGCTGTTTCAAATGTTACTGCAATAGTAAAAATACAAAAAGTTATTGAAATGCAGCAAAATATGATGATGTTAATGAAATAAAATATATACATCACATTATGCGCATAAGCAGCAGTAAAATAATGTATTCAATAATTACAGGGCTGCCAGCAATTCTGGTTCAAAATAGTAGGTACTTAGGGACCTAATAATAAAAAATTAGGGACTTTTTAGGAACACAAAATCTGAAATAGGGACTTTTTAGGGACCTGAAAATAAACACAATATGTATGCAAATCAAATAATATATCAAATACAATTTTTAACAATGAAAAAGTCCACCTAATATTTTTTTCAACTTGTTTAATTAGAATTTTTTTTTACAGATTGCTCACAAATTAACTTTTTTAGGTTTCTGACTCATAAAATTTGTATTTATATTATTTTTTTCTTTTATTTATAACAGTAGACAAGCTATCCTCTTTATCTTTTCTCACTTTCAGTTCCTTGTTAGCTGTTATACCAGCTGTAATCAGATTTTGTGCAACTTTAACTTCAGTTGGGTTCCCTTCTTCTAAAGCACTTTTCAACCTTTGGTTGCCTTCAGCAATCAATCTATCCAATCTGTTGAGATCTTGGAAACGCAACTAAGAGGGAGATATAAATGGGGAAAATAGGGAAAAATACTTAAGATTAGTGATGGGCGATTCTGAAAAATTTGATAATCGATCACCATCGATACTGTATAAAACAACATCGATTAAAAAATTAATCGATTAACAAATTCTAGTATCGATGTTTTAGAATCGATACTTACACAGATAGCTTAAAAAGAGTAGCTCTCAAATTTATGGATCAAATGGCACGAAATTTGATCATACATCGTGATAATAGAAATTAGCAGATAATAATCGATATTTCTGGCGCTCATTTCTTTAGCATAGCAGTATATAATATATTAGCTACTGTCAAATTTTGTTTCGTTTTTTTGTTTCTTTCCAGGTAAAATTGTTATCTTTTCAGTTTAGAGGTAGGAGGTACTAAGAGTGAATTAGTGAAGGGAATTAGGGAATGCGTAGGGAAAGAAAGGGTCGAGGGGGAAGAGGGCAGTGTTGAATTAAGGGGGTGGCTTGGGGGAGGGGACATTCATCCCCGGATCATTGAAATGTCCCCCCCCCCTGCGAAAGATTTGAGATTTTAAGCTTTTAATGGTTAAAAAGTGCAATTTCGCCCCGGAACTCTACAATGCCCGCCCTTCCTCCCCGGAAAAAAGTGTCTGAATTCAACACTGAAGAGGGCTAACTATATTTTAGCTAGAATTTCTTGTCTGAATTTAATAAAAATTTAGAAAGAAGTAGGGCTGATGCCCAAGCCGCCGAAAATAAAAGATCCTGAATGTGAGATAAAAATTAAGGGAGGGGGCAGTCTCCCTCCCCCCCGATATCATAACTTTTTAAATTTTGGTCAGATTTGAACGGGACCTTTTCTGACATTCTTCTCAAGTCATTCAGTTAATAACTAAACATTTGTATTATATCTGCAACTGTTTGTCACCACTATTTAAGAACAAGGGGAGCGTTTTGCCCACACGGGGGGCACTTTTCTGAATTTTTCCGATACCCCTCATGTGATATATCGTCGGAAAGGTCTGTGACCGCTTAATCATATTATGCATCTCCCGTGTCCATCCCACACTTTGCCCCCCCCAAGGGGGGTACTTTTCTAAATTTTGCACACAACCCTCATGTGCTATATCGTTGGAAAGGTCTGTGACCGCTTAATCATATTATGCATCTGAGGTGTCTGTTCCCCCCACTTTGCCCCCCAAGGGGACACTTTTCTAAATTTTGCCGATACCCCTCCTGTGATATATCGTTCGAAAGGTCTGTGACCGCTTAATCATATTATGCATCTCCGGTATCCATCCCCCCACTTTACCACCCCCAAGGGGTGTACTTTTCCAAATTTTACACACACCCCTCATGTGATATATCGTTGGAAAGGTCTGTAACCGCTTAATCATATTATGCATCTCCCGTGTCCATCCACCCCACTTTGCCCTCCAAGAGGGGTACTTATCTAAATTTTGCACACACCCCTCATGTGCTGTATCGTTGGAAAGGTCTGTGACCGCTTAATCATATTATGCATCTCCGGTGTCCTCAAAAGGGGGGTACTTTTGGAAATTTTGCACCCACCCCTCATGTGATATATCGTTGGAAAGGTCTGTGAATGTTTAATAACGCTTATTCATATTATGACCGGTATACGGTGCTGACTCGACATCTATAGCCTTAACGATCTCAGTGCCCGTTCGTGTAGAACAGATTGCGCCACCTGGGGGTGGAACGTGGAACTAATGCATATTGCAGACGTCTGCTATACGGTGTCGGAGTCATCGGGGACCCGAGCCGGAGGTTCGTTCAGTTAGAGGTTTATACTATTCCATTTACAAATTAAGGAATTATCCGGTGCCGAAGGCAGCGGCTACTTGATCCGGAGTTTCGTTCAGTTCGAGGATTATCATATTCGAGGTTTTACAAGATTCGAGGCCCCGAGGTAAATTAAGGACCCGCTAGCCGGCAAAGCCAGTGAGTTAGTTCATTAAGTTGTATTTTTCAAGTTTGTCCCCTTTCTGCTCCCTCTGCCCCCCAAATCATAACTTTCTTCGTTATGCACAGATTTCAACGGGACCTTTTGTGACATTCTTTCCAAGTCATTTGGTTAATAAATAAACATTGGTATTATATCTGCAACTGTTTGTCACCACTATTTATGAACAATAATAAACATTTTCGGCTTTTTTCCCAGTTAAAACACTTTTTTCTTGGATTAGAGCCACATTACCCAGGATTATCGTTAGCTAAGTTGTGTCGCTCAAGTTTATCAAAATGTTTGTAGAAGTTATATTTTAAAAATTTCTCTGTGCTCGGTTAAATAAAACAGTAAAAATTCCAGTCGTTTAGAGTTTAGAACCAAACCCGCTGAGTTATGATAGTTTGAATTTTATGAAATATCGGAGCTTTCTGACACTAAATAATCATCTGCTTGGTTTTAATGTTTTTCAAGAGTACACGTATGATAATACTTTAAAACTTATTTTTTAAATTAATGTATCAAATAATTTAAACAAAATGACCCCGAGAATTTTGTACATTTGAAAATTTTGTTGTTTTATTTCTTATATACAATACACTATACAGGAAAAAGACTAAACTTGTGGATATTCCAATTAAATATTAAGTTCGTATTGTATATAAGAACATCATAAAACAAAATAAAAATAAAGTCTTTACAAAATAAATAATTTCAAATAGATTAGAAAATAATATTATATGAAAAACCTATACGAAAAACATTATGCAAAAAACATTTATATATATTACATATATATTTTCTTTAAAAATATTTGAGGTAATGCTGTTTATGTCTTAAAACGTGGATTTTTTTTTTTTCAAATAAAATTTCTTCTAATAGTACTAGCTGTAATGTTAGAGCAAGACATTTTTATAATTAAATTTCTCCTCGTATTAGGACTAGGAGCTCTTAAGGGTCCTCTTCACGCACTTGAAAACACTCGCTAGCTAATATTAATCCTACGGGGCATTATTTTTCTAATATCTCGTTTGCATTTGAATATTTTTAAACGATTTTTTGCATTGGAAAGTAGATATCAATCTCTATTTCCGCCGTTGATTACTTTTTCGATTTTCTTTGCGGATTTTTTTTAGGAAGATACTTTTACTTTCGAAACCGGTTCCGAAAGTGAAAGTATCTTCATTAAAAGTTCTGTTACAGTTTTTGCATTCTACTGATATAACTCTAACGTTTTCATATTTTTTATTAAAAAACTCCCAAACTACTGATTTTGAAAAGCGTACCATTTTCTATTTAAAAAAAAAAAAAACGCGTTACAAATACTTCAAAACACGCGACTTCTAATGAATCAACATACTATGAAATGAAACAGCATTAAAAGAATTCTCTATTCTGGTCTGTGGTTATGTATTTATTTTTTATTTAACAAGATGACGTGTGCGATGCTTTGACGCTTTTCTAAATTTGCTTATCCAACTTTTCTTTCAAATAATGAATCACTTACAAAGCAGCAAAAGTTTGTATACTTATTAGCTGACTGTAATAAACAAAGCTGGATTTAGCTGGATTCGCCCGCTAGCGAGCACCTAATTTACATCGGGGCTTCGAATCTTATAAAACCTCGAATATGATAAACCTCGAACCGAACGAAACTCCGGATCGGGTCCCCGTTGCCTTCGGCACTGTATACCGGTCGATCCCATAATCATCACCGGATAATCCCATAATTTGCACATCGAATAGTGTAAACCTCTAGCCGAACGAACCTCCGACCCGTGACCCCGCTGCCTTCGTCACCGGATAATCCCTTAATTAACATATCAAATAGTATAAACCTCTAACTGAACGATCCTCCGGCTCGGGTGCCCCTCCCGTTTGGGCAAAACGCGCTTTCCCCCCCCCCTCCCCATAATTTTTTACGCGCCTCATTTTAAAAATTTATGTTATGCGTTATAAAATATAGTAAACTTTCAAACAGATCGCCTTATTATATTTCCTAATTTGGTTCGCGCCTCTCCTCCTCCCCCCCACCCGAAATGTGACGCGAATCCCTTATTTATACGAAATTTGAGAGCAACAGCTGCTCATCTCTGCCGCTAAAATAATCAAAGTGAAAGAATAAATACATGGAATTTAGTGCTAGAGAGATCGATCTATAATCTATTAGATTTCCGTAAGGCGCTATCCTCTGATGGTGATAAGATCGATCTGCAGTGACGATTTCAAAGAAAATAAACGAACGATAATATTCGTAGAGACATGACATCGATAAAAAAATTGATAAAATCGATCTGTTCATAGTATCGATTAAAAAGATCGACATCGATATATATTTGATAACATCGATCTGGCCATAGTATCGATTAAAAAGATCGATGTCGCCCATCACTACTTAAGATACGGTTTTCGGGATTGACTTTTCAAATCATTCGGAGGAATAGAGAGTAAATGGGGAAAAATTTGCGTTTTGATACATAAACCAAATTGTTATTACCTGCAGGTACGTTATCCATATTTATCTTAATTTAATAATAATAAACAAAAATAAATTTTCATTCATTATTTTTTTTTTTTTTTTGCGCGGGGGAAGGGGGGGGGAGCATTGTTGGCATGCCAGGAATTGAATTTTTTTTTTTTTTTTTTTTTTTTAAATTGGCACGTGGAAGTGAAAAAGTTTACCGACTCTGGCCTAGCATTTGCATCCGTTCTTTCACAGAGGTTCATTCTACGGAAATGATTTGATTTGCAATGGAAAATTTTGAAAATGATTTGCTCGCTCTACATCTGCACTGTCATAGTACAAACTAAGAGGCTACTCTTCAAAAACAGAGAGGTTTAGGTATTTTAGTTCTCCATTTGCCTGTTTTGCATTGATACAAGTTGCCCAAAATGAATTTATTCTATTCACTTCCAATTCTCCTTAACTGAGCTTGTACATTTTTTACTTATGTTCAATTATGTGCTGCTATCTAGGGCATTAAATTTCAAACAAATCTAAATTTTTATGATAAATTTTGAAAAATCTGAAAATTTTTTTTAGAGGCAATTATAGTGAAAAAAGGGACTTTTTAGGGACTTCTTAGTGAAACAAGAACGAAAAATCATGCGTCAAGCATAGATTATGTAGAACTTTCCAACGCTTCCAAAATAATTTTACAAATCATACCGTTTAATAAGCTAAAAGATAACTTCTAAGTAAACAATTTGGAAAACGCATAACATATTTAAAAACATAATTTCAGGAATTTCCAACATATACAATATTCTGAAAAATATCCGAATACTTTTATTCAGCCCTGTATGGGATCTATAGAATTGTATATATACTACATAGGATGCTAAATTTTAGTTGAGTTAGGAAATGCGTAGCACAGTTTAAAATTCTCCGTCTGGAGTTTGTCAATAAACAGAAATGTGTTCGCGAACTTTTGTGCTGCCCTGTATAGGATCTACAGAATTTATACACATCACGTAATAGACAAAAAGCAAGTTAACATTAAAATCGCGTTCAGTAACTTAAAACGCACTTCCAGGAATTATTGTTAACAGACAGTAGATAATTATTTTGCGTGTCCCTGTAAATGAACGATGACTGCTATACACACAATATTCCGTAGTAAGTCTCTTGTAATGCACCTTAGTGATCTATATAAATTTCAATGCGTTTAAAATAGTGAAACATTATTTAAATAAACCGCAGACGATTTTTCTCCATAGACGTAATGTAACGGGATTATTTTTACTGTCCCTGTAAAGTAACTATAAGTGCTATGCACACCCTGTTCCATATTAAGCTTCTTCTAATGCACCTTAGTGATATATATAAATTTCAATGCGTTTAAAATAGTGAAACATTATTTAAATAAACCGCAAATGATTTTTCCCCATAGACCGCAATGTAACGGAATTCTTTTGAGTGTCCCTGTAAAAAAACTATAAGTGCTACACACTTCCGTTGAAATAGGGAACATGCTATAGATAACGACAATAACATATAAAAATTGCAGAGCAATCCGAGCATATTTACGGGAGTTAGAGCACGGACAGACGGCAGACAAACAGAAGTCATAAGCACTTTTCAACTAGGTTGGAAAGTGCTAAAAAGGGACTGTTAGTTAGGGACTAAGTTACAAAATAGGGACCTTTTAGGTAAATAGGGACCAACTGGCAGCCCTGTAATTATACTATATAAATATATATATGGTACTTCTTGGCGCAGAAAAGTAATTTTTAGCTAATTGTGAAAGATTTGGAAAGTTTTCCGAATTTTTTGCCCACCACTCCAGAGGACACTGTTGTCTTTTTAGTAGTGGCTGGGAAAGAAAATTACTAATTTATTTTACTTCTTCACATCGAGGGGAATTGTCTATAGAGGCTTCACTCTGTGATTGGCTTGCTATTTCATTAAAGAATGCCAAAAAGAATTTGAAATTTGAGTTTGAGAAGCTGGGATGGTTATGTTGGAAAATTTTTGTTCAGAGCCTTTCTTAATCTTACTATAGCAGTAATTTGGACTTATAAAGTCTACATTGATTGCTTCACACCATTTTGGAACAAATTCCTTTCTATCAGTGGTTCTTCTTAAGATATTAAGATTTCATTTTTTTTTTTTCTTTCACCTGAAAGCTGAAATTTATGTTTTCTAGTACTTTTAAAATTTTATCATTATTTTAAAATGTAACAACATACATAATATCTATTAAAATGTAACTAGACAGTATCTGATTTTTGCCAAGATTTATTTATTTATTATTATTATTTTTTTTTTTTTTTTGGGGGGGGGGGGGGTGGCGAATTATATTATTGAGGCCGAATAATACCCGAATATTTTACCCTAAATATAATATACCCGAATGTTTTTTCAGAATAAAATAATGCTTTAAAAAATTAAAAATTTGCTTGTAAACAATTTTAAAAAAAGAAAATAATGCATTTTAATTGTGAAATATACAAGAATTGTGCATATAGTGCATACTATATTTTGTTTTTAGATAAAAATGAGTTCATTATTCGGTAACCGAATATTCGGCTATAACTTAGCCGAATAATTGGTATTCGGTTATTCGGCCAAACCACTATTCGTTGCATCAGTAATTAATATTAATATTTTTATAACACTAATATTACTTTATTACTCTTACATGTATAAATTCAATTACGCAGTTGAAAATGTTTAATTGAGAATGAATAGCATCCTGAAAACCGGATTTTCGGGTCGAAAAAATTAATGAATACACTATAAAAACTACTCTGAAACATTTCCGAAAATTAGTATCAATAAAAAAAGCTTTGTTTAATAAATATTTCTTTAAATCTCAAAATTTTATGTGTTTCTGACGTTTCTAAAGATAAAAAACGTTTTTCAAAATCATGGGTAACTCGAAAGTTATTATTGTATATTTTAGTAAGTGGTTATATAATATTTTCGCAGATTAAAAAACATTTGTCTTTTTTTTTTCAGTGCAATGTAACTAATATTATATTATGAATAAACAAAAATACTTCTTCAATGTAATACTTCTCCAGCATTAATCTCTCATAAAATAATAGTTATATAAATATTTAAATTTCATGTATACCTGCATTGTTCCAAAGTATTCATATTCTTATTATTTTTATTCACAATCACCAAATTAATAATTCAGATTATTAATATTCAGAAAATTTAAAATACATTTTCTTTTAATAAACAACAAACTATGTATTAGATGTATAAAAGTAAAATAAATGTAAGGTAATAATTATATAATGAACAAAAAATATATTTCCCGAAATTACTATGAACAGCATTTTCATTTAAAATAATTGTTTCAGAATTTTTAATTGGAAATATAGGAGCATGGCTTAAGAATTCTCTTATTATTATTGTTATTATTCGGAATTATTTTTTATGATTTCGGATATTCAGGAAAATTAAAAATATTTGCTTTCAGCTGACGTTAACTTACCTAAGTCAATTAAGTAAAATAAAAAAGTATTTTGCTTTTGAAACATTTACGATTGCATTTATTTTACAGAAATTATTTCTTTAAGGTTTTTAAGATATCCTTTATTAATCAAATTATTGTAATACACCCCCCCCCTAAATTTATTAATTTCAGTGCTTGTTAGTTATGATACAAAAATTAATGTCATTCTCAAATATCAATTATCACATCAGGAGATGCGCTAAGTACATCCTCTAACGTTATAATTTTTTTTATAGCGATCACAAGCATGAGAAAAAGAAAAAGATAACTTACGTGTACTTGTTAGTTAAAGCAACCTGTAATTGAAAACAAAAGGACTAAATGTAGATTTGCTTCAGAATCCACAAACAATTTCAACAACCAGAGCACGTGGTGATTCAAACCATCCTTAAGAATACCAATATTCCACCAATGACCTTCATAAATTGCAGTAACTGAAATATGTTTTCAAACTTGCCAATTGCCATATCAGGTTTTTGAAAGGATTCCTAAATCATTTTCCCCATTCAAACAAAAACTTAATAGGTATGTGCTGCCATCTATTCGCTGTTCATAAAGATGTTCTGTTTTAGAAGTAAAACGGTGATTCTTCTAAGCGCAGCCACTCAACCTGCGGCCGGGCGACCTTTTATGTGCGGCCCGAGACACATAATCATTAATCCATGTATAAAATTAATTGAGATGTGCATAAAATGTATTCAAGACTGTTGTTTTATATATTTTCATGGAAAGACAAAATCTGTCCTATTATTTATAATTGATTTAGAATCATGTTAAAACATCTTAAATGCCGTTTTCTTAGTCAAAATTTCTTTTTACATGTAGTCTTATTTGTGCTATAGTGTTGTATACATTTCTAAATCTACAACACTAATCAAACATTATTCCAAATTAATTAGATTTGCTATTAGATCTATATATTTCTACAATTAAAAGAAAATAAAGTTTTTGAATTGAGCAAAATATTGGTTGATTAGAAAAAAATCTTATGATTATTTTTTAGAACATAACAATTTTGAATTGTTATATTGTAACGTTTTATACAGCTATTACTGCGTTTTAGTGTTGAACGTTTATCTCATAAAAAAAAATTGGCACCAAACATTTTTTACACTACTATTTCCAAACAACGAATTTTGCGGCCTATTTCTATAAAATTTATAATAGAATCTATCACGAAATTTATTGTTTGGAAATGGTGCTGTTAAATTTTTTTGGTAACATTTCTTCCGCAACATACTTTTAGCCCTATTGATGCAATATTGCTTTGTTATACTACTTTTGTTAGATATTATTTTAATTACCCCTATTTTACCCTTTGTTAAGAGTGTTGCGGCCCGACTAACGTCACAAACATGTGTCTGCGGCCCGCGAGAAAAAAAGGTTGAGTATGGCTGTATCTAAGGCATAAGCATGCAGTATTGAATTCAAGGAGTGGCCCGTGGGGACATACCCCCGGAGCATTGAAATGTCCCCCCGGAAGATTAGAGATTTTATGCTTTTAATGGTTAACATGTGAAATTTCCTCCCCGGAACTCTACAATGTCCCCCTGCTGCCACAGAAATTTCTCCCGGAGAAAAGTGTCTGAATTCAACACTATAAGCAAGTAGAGCTGGATTAAGCATTCGTGGGGACCGGGGTACTGGAAATTTTGAGTCCTTCTAACCCGCTACTTGATTTTTTTTTTTTTTTTTTTTTTTTTTTTTTACAATGCAAGGTAACGATAATATTATATTATGAATAGACAAAAATACTTCTAAAATATAATACTTTATTAATCTGGCATAAAATGATAGTTATATAAATATTTTAATTTCATGTATACCTGCATTGTTTACAAATATTCATATTCTTATTATTTTTATTCACTACCACCGAATTAATAATTCAGATTAGTAATATTCAGAAAATTTAAAATACATTTGCTTTTAATAAACAACAAACTAAGCATTAGATGTATAAAAGTAAATAAAGTAAAATAAATGTTAGGTAATAATTATATAATGAACAAAAAATATATATTTCTCGAAATTACTATGAACAGCATTTTATTTAAAATAATTGTTTCAAAATTTTTAATTGAAAATATACAAGAATGCCTTAACAATTCCCTTATTATTATTGGTATTATTCGGAATTATTTTTTATGATTTCGGACATTCAGGAAAATTAAAAATATGTTATGTCAGCTGACGGTAACTTACATAAGTAAATTAAGTAAAATAAATAAGTATTTCGCTTTCGAAACATTTACGATTTAATGCCTAAGGGAGGCCATTTATTTTACAGAAATTATTTCTTTTGAGGTTTTTAAGATAACCTTTACTATATTTGCAAATTATTTTAATAACGTCTCCCCCCCCCCTCCCGCTCCTCCTCCCTGAATTTATTAACTGCAGTAAAATAAATAAGTATTTCGCTTTCAATTAAAAACAGAACGTCAATTGTCGCTTATTTGAATCCCCATCCCCTTTTCTTTAATTAAATCAGACTTCGCTACAAACATGATTAATTTAAAAGTTGGTTATCAAACTTTGATCGAATCTTGACATAAAGCAATTTATTCAAAAGGCAAAATTATTATGAAATTTTACATTTTACCCACTTGATAAACCCAATGTCTTTGACACGTTTGCAAACAAAAATTGGAAATTTTAGCTAATTTCTATCAGGTGTTAGAATAACCTTTATCTCTCGGCAAAGTTCCGAAAATTTTCTAACCCAAGGCCAGAGTTACCATAGTTACAAGATTTGAGAGGAAGATCTGTATGTTTGAAGAAATGCCCAAAAAAACCAGTTTTGTGGTGGTGGTGTGTGTGTGTGTGGGGGGGGGGGGATACGTTTTTATGCGATTTTTCAGCAGGTTTTTTTTCGTGTTTTAAGGCATTTTTTTTATATTCGTAAAAGGAATCTGGTTTCAATATTTTACCCTAATATATTAAATTTTGTTATGGGTGTGTTTTTAATTTTCCGCGAATTTTTTATGCGATTTTTAACATTTTATGTTTGTTTGTTTTTTGCGTTTTGCGGCAATTTTTGAACTTGTAAAAGGAATCTGATTTCAATCTTTGTGTTTAGTATAATAAAATTTTTTCTCTCTGATTTTAGAATTTTTTATGTAGTTTTTAGCTTTTTTGTTTTTTTATGGCATTTTTTTGACATTCGTTAAAAAAATCGTTTTCAATATTTTAGCCCAATATAGTCATGTCTCTTCGCTAAGATTTTTTTTTTTTTAACGGAAAAATTGCCGCTAAATTTTGTTAGTGTCATGATTAAATACAAATTATTAGAATACGAAATCTGTTCCTATAGCGACCTGAACAAGATGTTGAAAATTTTAATTTAATCTGGGTCGAAATAAAAAAAAAACGCAATAACTCAAGGTTCGTTTGATTCGAGACCAGAGCGGGCGCAGCTCCCACGGGTATACGTTGCCGAAGGTATTAAAGTCCCCAACCCCAGGTTCTTTTAGGAAAAATTGACCAGTAAAGCGAGCGAAGCTCCGTTAGTACTGTTATAAAATAAATGAAACTCATATGGAAAATTCAATATAAGTATTTCTCCAAATCCTAAAAAGGGGTTGGGGGGGGGGGGGAGTCAGAACACCTGTCTATGGCCCTAGATTGAGTAAATCTGATAAAATCTCGTGTATGACATAAGATTATGAAAGGAGATTGTGTACAAGGAATGTCTAATTAAGCTAATTATCAAAAAATGTAATATCTATGCCTCAGGTGCATTCGCATATGTCTTTGTCTATCCTTATCTAAATTTGCAATCGTTTACGTGCGAGAAATTTATCCTAGCCTCGTCAACTAACAAAGAAACAAACAGACCAGAGAGAAAAAACTTTTTTTATATACAGATATTTTAATATATATATATATATATATATATATATACTTAATATAAATTTATTATATTTTATAAATAATGATATAGTATTTATCATTAGTATGAACATAACAGACATTTTACACTATTAACCCCTTTCGACAACATCACTTAAATAATTTTTAATCTTTTATCACCGTATTTTCAGAAAATAAATTATTGTCCAATTTAATTGCAAAGATTCTTCGATTGAATAGACAAAATTTTCTATTCAAATTTGCTGGTATCAATAATCAAGGATTTTGAGAACCTTATACGTCACCTATAAGCTATACGTGACGCTCGTCGCGAAATCATTCATGGCTCCCTAATATAAGGTTGCATTGATTTTCATATGTCAGTTATGAGTTTTTACACTACCATTCGAAAATATATATATATATATATATATATATCTATGAGTACAAATACAGTCAAAATTGTGTTTCAAAACAATTTTTTAGATATGAAAATTATGAAAAGTTGGTCATGAGGGATCAATTGATTATAATCAAAGGTGCATCACATTTATAGGTGGAGGGACACACAGGGACCGATTTACAAATTTGGGGGCCCTGGGCACAGATGCTTATGGGGGGGCCCCCTTGCACCGATTCTTAACAGCGGTTTTGAGTAAAAAAAATATATATCATTGAAAGCGGCACTTATTTAGATAACCACTACTGACTTTAATAATTTTGTGATATTTAATGATTTTTTTTTATAAGTTTTCTTCTCAATTTTTTAGCAGTAAAAGTTTTTATAACATCCTCATAATCAATCTTTAGTGTTCTACCTTGTTGACTATTGTTCAATCGGTTCAGAAAGTGAAAGTATCCTAATAAAAAAAAAGACCTGTAAACAAAATCGAAAAAGTAAAAAACGGCCTTTGTATAGATTGACCTCAACTATTCAATGGAAAAAAATCTTTTAAAAATATTGAAATGCAAACGAGATATTAAAAAATATCTCCCATATTAGCTAGTGGGTGTTTTTGCTTGAGTGAAGTAGTTATTTTTAAATGTAAAAAATAAATCAGATTTTTTCATATTAATTTTGTTTTTTAATAGTTAAAACTTCATCACATTTTGGTACATAATTGAAAAATCTTCTGTAGCATTTGGAGGCCCCTAAAATTCGGGGGCCCTGGGCCCGTGCCCCGAATGCCCTGCTGTAAATCAGGCACTGGGGACACATTTCTTAACCTGTTGATTCCGGCGGGATCAACAGTTATACCCATAGACCTTACAATAAACTCCTAATAATATAATCTTTAAATTAAAAAAAAAAAAAAAAAATCCTTAAGTAAAAAAAAAAAAAAAAAAAAACGTAGATTATTTCTCAGGTTGTACCCTAAATATTCATTTGACCGAAGCACGGCTGTGTTACAACATGTGTACCCTAACTCTCTTTCCCCCTACCTGAAAACCAGTGTCATCAATCACTTGACATTTAAGCAGAGATCTGCATTGTTCGTCATTGAAACGCCCACCGAAATACGGGAGGAAGCAAGTTTTTCTCTTTTGGCGTTAGGAAGAAATAACTATTTACTTATTGGCGATTTACTGGGTCTTTCTTTTCGTGACTTCCTTTTTCCCCGAAAATTTTCAACCCGAAAAAAAAGAGGAGTCTTTAGGGATCTTTTACAAATCAAAATACGGATCCGAGATAAGGAGTGTCACATCCATTCATGCGTGCATCACCCTCTTCGCGGGTTCAGGGGTCAAAAAGGTTAGGGAACCGGTCTGGTAGCAATTAAGGTTCCAAATGTATGAGATTTTTACGGTCCTTTTTTGACCACAGTCCAAAAAATGAGTATAGAAACACAGAACTTCAGAAAGCAAAAATGTGTTTATTTTACTTTTGTTTGTCGCAAAATATACCTAATATCCAAAGAAATGTATTGTTTCAAATAAAGATATGATTGGATTGGATGTTAATAAAGCTGGGAATAAGTAAGCTGTGTGTGCGTGCGTGGTCAATTAATGGTGATATCTCATTTTACAACAAATACTGCCAATATAAATATTGTAGAAAATAAAATAGGAAAAGGTTTCCGAATTAGTAATCTTCTTAAATTTATTGGTATTTATGGAAATTTACAGAAAATATCTCAATAATTTTCTCTGTATACTAAAATAAAAGCAACTACTGCTGATGCTGATGCTGGTGTCGCCTTAATTAAATATTTTGTGATCGGAGGTGGTTTATATTAGGAAAACTATTGCATATAAAGGTTTAGTAGTTTGCTAAATGAAAATTGGTAGTTTTATAGAAATAAACATGTTGAAGCAGGCAGTTTTTAAATGGAAGAATTATTTTAAGCACAATGTTGAAGTCGATCAAAATAATTCCTGTAAAAAAAAGTTTTATAGAATCAGAAACTATGCATAGACATTGAACCAACTTTGACTCATAGGCACATACTTGATTATTTTGTAGTGTGCAAAGTGCAATCATTTTTTAATTTTGTCTAATATTATTAGTCTTTTTTTTTTTTTTTTTTTTTTTTTTTTTTTTTTTTTTTAAATTTCGGCATCTCAATAGCGATTTATTTCATATTTGGAAAAAGTCATATTTTACCTATTTTTACCAAATTTAAAAAAAGCGCAAATAGTAATGTTTCCGAACATTTTACAATTGAAAAAAATATATTTACATGTGAATATTAAAGAATAAAGAATATTTTAAAATAAATAAATTATCACACACGAAAAGTATTAGATCGGGAAATTTCGTTATATTTAACACAATATATTTAAAACGATTTTCTTATAGCTTCTAAAAGAAAATTTTTCATTTCAATAATTAGAGAGATAACAGGAAAAATATGCATGAAGATAAAAAAAAAATTATGTATAACTTATATACCTGTTTCTAAAAAATATTTAAAACTCGATAAAAAGATAAAATATAAGCATAAATACAGTGTTGTTCAATGGCGTGGTTCTGAATGTTATTTCCAAGCAGACGAATTTCTGTTGCCTCGAAACCAAAATAAGAATATTGTCTGTAGCTCCGTTTAAAAAATCCGGGAAGCAGCGACATTTTTACTTAAACATTTTATACAAGCTGATTTTTAAATGTGTAATTGATTTTTCTTAATCAATCGCGAAAACAGCTGTCGCAACAACGGTGGATGCGTCTTTAAGCACCGAGAAACTCCCCAGTCAAAGGGGAAAGAATAGCAACTCGATTACGGAAGATTACCCTTATTTATGATAGTATCATTTAATCTTCCGTAGTCGGGTTATCTTTTTAAAACAGAGCAAATTAGCGTGTTTTAACAGTATGCGGGATCTGGACGGGGATTGGCGAGCGTACCTTAAGAGGGTAGTTGCCCCCAAGTATTAAAAAAAAAAAAAAAAGCTGAAGAAATTTTCATTAACCATTGAGGTCTCTATTGACCCCTGTTTTGAAATTTTTCATTTTTCGAACCCTAAAAAAATAGTAACTTAAACATAATAAATAAAATCAAACAGACATCTCGGAAGAAATTTAATAGAATTAATTTAATTATTTTCAGGTTCAAATCATCCAAAACTAAGAACTCTGATCAAAATTTAAATCTTGGTACTAGGAGGGTTAAATGGTCAATAACAGTGAAGATATTGTACTGAAAATTTACCTTATATTGTTTGAAAATGTTGTAAAAGTTCAGTAATTCAGTCAGTGATACCATATAGACAAGCAACCATATTCAATGTGTCCTGTTAGTGCTGTTTGGGCACGGTATGTGCAATTTTCTAGCACTTGGCTTAATATTATCGAAGTCGTAGAAAGTAAGCAATACAGAATACTGCATTGAGTCAGGTTGTCCCTATTTTTCTTTTCTTTTTTTTCGGTTTGTCGTGACTAATTTTTTTTTTTTTTTTTTTTTTTTTTTTTTTTAGGTTGGGTTTATTTTAGAATGTTTCTCGCGGGTCAGATTTAGGTTATTGAAAGTCGGGTTGTTGGGGTTTTCACATAAAGTTTGAGCAGAACTATATATTTTAGATGAAAATAAATACATATTTGTATGTGAATGAGTAAATATTCAATTTACTGCATGAGGTATAAAAAGTCGAGCAAACCAAAAATAGTACGATATCTATAATAATAAGGCTACAAATGAAGTTTTGCTCCTGCGTTCAAAATATGACTTTTTGCGCTGATGAAGTATGGCTACTTTCTGTCGAAACGCGTTCTGCTTTTTCATAATAATTTTAAGATGCTCCATGCTTTGTATTGAGTTTTTAAAACTTTTTCTATAATTAACATTTTAATTTTAGTCGTATATATTAGTAGATACTTTTTAATTATTAAAAAAATATATATTACAATTTTAAACGACAGATTAAGTGGAACTCCTGAAACATTAATGTAATGCTACTAATTTATTTAATTATGAAAAAGGTTTTCTTTAATTATATTTAAACGAACTATTAATTTTATTTCATTTCGGGTGTCGTCGGGTCGAATTCAAGTTGAAGTATGTTCAAACTCAATAGCGATTTATTTCATATTTGGAAAAAATTGCAATTTACATATTGTTGCCAAATTTTAAACATGCGAAAATAATGATGTTTTCAAAAATTTTACAATTCAAAAATATATTTACATCTAAATATTAAAAAAGAAAGAAAAATTTAAAATTATTAAATTATTATACGCGAAACATCTAAATCGGGAAATTACGTTCGATTTAAAACAATGCATTTAAAACGATTTTCTTATAGCGTTTAAAAGAAAAAAAAATATTTCAGTATTTTGGGAGATAACATAAAAAATATGCATGAAGTTGAATTAAAAGAGATAAAAGAATACATGCATAACCTATACATGTTCCTGAAAATATCTAAAACTTGATAAAAATATAAAATATGAGTACATTTTCTAAACGAAGTGTGGTTCAATGGCGTGGTTCTGAATGTTATTCCCAAGCAAACGAATTTCTCTTGTCTCGAAACCAAATTAAGAATATTATCTATAGTGTCATTCAAAAAATCCGGGAAGCAGCGACATTTTTAATTAGACATTTTATACAAACTGATTTTCAAATGTGTAATTGACCGTTTAATGTGAAAACAACTGTCAGCTGTCGCAACGGTGGATGCGACTTTGGGAACCGACGAATTCCCCACTCAAAAGGATATAAATTGCAGCCCGATTACGGAATCATTTAATCTTCCGTAATCGGGCAAAATAGAGCAAAGTAGCGTGTTTTAACCATAGACTTGAGATAGCATAGCTCTTTCCCATTCAGAGGATTAATTATTATTGTACGTAGGCTTTTAGAGATATATATATATATTCTGTAAACATAACACATGTGTCAACTTTTAAAATGTATGCCACGTGACTACTAACAATTTATGATAAATTAATTAATCAATAATATGTTTTTTAATATTCAATCACGCATGTTAATTTGTGCTTTTTCAACGATGCGCGCCACCTACAGTTGTATAAATTCCCATGAAACCAGTTAATTATATTATTCACTGTACAGTTATTTCTGTGTGAGAACATTTGTTGAGTATTTCAATCGTTTAAAGTAGTAATTATTAAAGTTAAAATGTCTACCTTTCAAGACAATAACTTTGCTAGGTGGTAATACATCTAAAAGTCAAACCTTACCACCAGGATTGAACATTCAAGGTGCAGATTCTACATTTATACTCAAAGAAGTATCTCATATTGATACGAAACCCTCATCATCAGGAGAATTAAAGTGACCTCATGTTTGTGATATTTGCAACAAAGGCTATTCCACTAAGATATGTGCTAAAGAAGACACATGAAAAGTCATAAAAAAATTCCATACCTGTGTCAATTACGGAAAAACATTTATTCAAAAGAGGGATTTACGACGACATGTCAAGACATGTCAAGCTACGAAAGCATATAATTGTGATCTAGGCGGTATAATGTTTTCACGAATGTTTGATTTATATAAACATAAGAAGATTAATAAAAACTGAACTGTGCCGCCTGGCGCCTGAGGAGCGTCCGTCAGCGTCTCAACTGCCGTACGCATGTCCTGCGAGACATATAACTCGCACGATCGGAGGCTGCTATCCGTATGCGTTACGGGCGTCGTTACACCGATACCTGCGCATCACACCGATTCTACCAAGAGGTGACGACATGGTCGCCACGATAGGTGGTGACTCCTGCACACAGCGGGAGCCCCCACACGGACCCCTGATGAATCGCCAGAAGACACCTGACGACTTTGTCGCCGGAACCCCATAAGAGAAACCGGTTCCTAGGCCATATGTCGAGCTCTCCTGACGACTCTTGCCTTTCCACGGCTTCCGAATATTGAATACTAGGGAAGGAGGAGAAAACTTGTTCATCAAGAAGATGATGAATCTCTCAAACATAAAAATACACATAAGTCTTCCAAACAACAAAAAGGTGGTCAGCGTAGTAAACTAATTAACCACCATTAAAATGGGTGTGCGTTTCATACGACTATACAAAATGAATCTTATCATCAATTGAAATCTATGACGTCATCTAATTCATTATCTTTAGAATAATGTGATTGGGTTAAATAATTTGAATGTTTAACTTTACCCGACACTATTTTGACCTAAAGTAACGAATGTTTTTATATTGAACATTCAGTTTACTGTTGACTTTTATCGAGGTTACATCTCTAAGTATTCGTTAGTCAAACTGTATAAAAATAATTTGTGAATGAATATGCGGAAAAGAACCCACGAAGAAATGTTTTTGCCTTCAAAGTGTCCAGTGTCCACCTTTAGAAGCACCTATGGAAAATTCAAATACCTATGCGAAGGAGTTAAAAATACCAATATATGAAATTTCTATTATAGACAAAAACTGGGTGACAATATTGTCATGGACGACTTGCTTCTATGGACAACTTGCCTGCTACAGAATCTGGAATCACCAGGGACTCTTCAAACCAAATATTTTCGACTTGTGATGATGATGCATTATCTTTCCCAAATTGGTGCTGTAACTCAATTTCTGCCAAGGACTTTTCAAATGACTTTGATTTTCAGAATTTGGAATCTACTATTACCTCAATCCCAGCTAGTAACTTAATTTCATTAGATGAGTCATTGCAAGAACTAGCAAATAACATTTCACATACCAGTGACAAATTTCATTCCATAACCCCTCCCAAGAATGACATTCCTCAATTCAAAAGTGGCAAATCCTGTAATTCAACTGTGTTTCAGGAAGAACTAATGTATCTTTTTAACCTTTAATCTACATAATACACAATATTATGTGTATATTAGAAAGTTTAAACTCAATGTGCTTGCTAGTGAAAAAATTCCAACAAAAAATTGAATTATTATGGATATTAACAGCTAGTACGAATTCCATCACAAAATTTTTACATTTAATTCATCATTTATTAGGCTAAAATAATATTATTGGGAATAAATATTCCCAATAATATGATTTTAGTTTTGAATTATAATAATTCTACTATGCATATTAAAAACTTAAACAATTATTCTAATATTGAATTGTGCAACAATCAGTTAGAAAATTTGAAAGAAAAAGCTAATGTTTTAAATAAGAAACTTCTTTTAGCATAGGCGTAGCCTCGGGGGGGCACGAGGAGGGTGCCCCCCCCCCCAATTTTCTGAACATCAATTTCTAAAATATGATACAGCCAATTAGGGCTTGTCTTGTATTGACACAAAATCGAAATGAAATAACTACTTTTATTTTCATTTTATATTTCTTTATTTTTTTTTACTTACTCAGATGTCAATAATGATCAATAAACAGACAGTTCAGCTCTTTTTCTTTGCAGTAATGAATTTGGTGCCAAAAATTGCTGGTTCAAATCGGAGTTGGGCGAAATGGGATGAGGGAAAGTTTTTCAGAATTGACTTGTTCGTTAATAAAAAAATAAAGACATTTCCCTTCAAAAATCCTTCTTTAAAGTAGATTTCTGCACGAAGCCCGTACCTGGCGCGTGGAGAGGCGGGTCAGCAGAATAAAAACAACTTTTTTAACGTCCGGGCCGAGAAAACAAAAAACGAACCGGGACAGGCCAAGAAATAAAATTAAGCGGTCGATTGCCACAATATAACAAATTTAAAAAGGGTCGGACAAAGCGGAGAAAATATTTTTTTTTTCTAAATTCTCGGCTAGACCGTGACTTAATTGTTCCCAGGACGTGTCGGGCAGGCAATGTTTTTTAGATAATAGAGATAATGAACTTTTGTTAACGGAATCTCTGGCAATATACTTTAATAAATTACAGATGTGTTTTTTTAAATCTTCATTTTTTTAATATACAGCTTCAAAAGTTATGTTTTTAATCATCTTTTTTTTTAATTCTAAACTACACTAAATTTTTTTAATGAGTCCATATTTGAATGTAATAGTATAAGAATCTAAGTGATCATTAATGTTGCTATCCTGTATTATATAGCTTGTGGAGATATAGTCTGAAATATACTGTACAATTTTCCCATAAATATGTATGCAGTATTCTTTAAAATAATCTTAATTTTATTTTAAGAAAAATCAGAATTTTATGTAAAAATTGACTCGGGCCGGGTCTGATTTCATTGATTTTTGCACGGACCGGACCGAACTGTTAGTTTTTACATCGGCCCGGTCCTGGAAATTTCGGCCCGTGCAAATCTCTACTATAAAGGCATTCCTTTATTGGCAGTAATGTCTTGTGCATAATTAAATATATTTCTTTCTCTTATTTATTTTATTGACGGCACTTAGTCTTCTGCTATACCTTCGAATTTTTGAGGTGCAATGGTTATGATTTTTTTTTTTCAAAGTGTGAGCCTTCTTGAATGAGATGTTTTAAAGAATATACAGCTGTTCCAGAAATACCGCTATTAACCCTTTCCGGCGCGGAGTCTGTTTTTAAAATGAAAATATCGACTGACACCAGAATTTACAAAAGAATTCATTAGAAAATATAAACTTGCTTATTTTTTCGTACTTTATAAAAGGAAAAATTTAATTAAATATTCTTGGTGCCGTTTGTCAGTTTTGGAATTAAAATTAGGTGTCCTTTTTTGTGGACACCGCCCGCTAAAGAGTTAAGCAAAAGCGTTGCTATCCAATGTGCAATCTTTCAGGCGCATATACGTTAAATGATTAGTACTTCTTAAAAGTGCTGATTAAAATTATTTAAAATGTCTTAGAAGTTTGATAAACGACTTTTATTCATTATATTTGTTACAAAAATATTAATTTCAATAAAAAGAGCTAGTGAAGCTTGCCTCATTTCCCTGGTCGGTTATTTTTCCAAGTAAACCTCGAATTAAATGAATCTGGTATTGGGGCCTATACTGAAGTCTTGCAGTGTGGAATATTTTGGAGTTTTACTTTTTTTTAAGTTCCATTTTCGTATGTGGAGATATTCCCAGGTTGTAGTTAAAGGATACATAATAATAAGCATCTCTAGCAAGCAAAGGTAGTTGTTTTGTTCTGTTGTTACGTAAATGCACTATGGTTAGAAATTTTACATAGCACCGAAATGGGCCACAAGTGAACAGGAGCAAGTCTTAGAGCTGAATGAATCACAGACCGATGAAAAACAAAATGCCAAGCACATAAGTTTGGCGAATTGGAATTTGGACGGAGCAAGGATTACGAGTGGCGGTTAGATCTAATTAATAGTATATTCTTTTTATGCGCCTGGCTCACAGAGAAAGAATGTAGAACCGTTGAACCTCTACACTCGTCGCTGTGAGAATAAGAAACGTATGCAAAACTTTTTGTGTGCTGAAACACATTTTAGAATCTGAAAATGAATTAGTCAAAATATAGTCTGTCACGATAACCGTAGATAATTGCCATATAAGATTTATTTTTGCAGCTACCCTTAGTAACATCGAAAGAGAAAAAAGATTTCTTTTATATATATGTTTTTTTATTTTTGCTGCAAGCATGACTCGGAAATAATTTTACTTGAGAATTCAAAGATTAAATGCCTGAGAAAATGAACAGCGAAATATATAAGGCTTGCGGTAAAGAGTTAATTTTAACATTGAAGAAAAAGGGAAAAATAAACAAAAATAATTTAACACAATAAAATTAATTATTCTAATTTACGATTAATTTGGATAAACGAAAACACTATTTTAACAATGTGATAAACTTCATCACAGGGTCCAAGTGCTATCAACAGCGTACACACGTGCAGGCTACGCATGCTCTGGTCTCGAAAACAAACTAACTATGAATTTGTGATTTTTTTTATTTCGACCCATATTAGTTTAATATTTTGAGCATCGTAGTTCGTGTTACGACGATTTTGTATTCTTCCAACTTTAATTTAATCTCAGCAGAGCAAAATTTAACAGAGAGTTAGTTCTTTCCGTTCCGAGAAAAAAAAATGTCAAAAATTTGCCGCTAAAGGCGAAAAAACACTTAACAACTCGCGAAATATACCAAATTTACAAAATATACTATATTGGTCTAAAAGCATGAAAACGGATTCATTTTACAAGTGTTAAAAAATTACCGCTAACCACGAAACATCGCGGGAAATCGCATAAAAAATTTTATGCGATTTAAAAGCGAAAAATTCAAAAATTTCAGAGAACAAAATTTATTGTATTTGGGCATATATTATATTGATTATATTATATTATTTTATATTGAAACTGATTTCCTTTTTATGAATGTTTAAAAAACGGCGCCGCGGAATGCGAAAAAAAGCTAAAAATCTCATTTTTTCAATCACAGAAGACAAAATTTACTATATTGGGATGAAAGGTAGATAGATACCTGTAACAAATATTAAAAAATTGCAGCAAAACGCGAAAAAACGTTAAAATCGCATGAAAAATTAAAGCCATTGTTAAAATCATTCTTTTAATTCCGAATAAACTTTTTGAAACGAGAAACAAAATTACTCTATTGGACTAAAAGTTTGAAACAAGATTCTTTTTACGAATGTGAAAATATATCCACGAAACATGAAAAAAATCTCATAAAAAAATTCTCGAAAAATTCAAAAATCGCAGAAGACAAAATTTACTATATTGTGTTCAAAGATTGAAATTAGATTTCCTTTACGAATGTTAGAAAAATCGCCGCAAAACGCGTAAAAACCGTAAAAACTGCAAAAAATAATCGCGAAAAACTTAAAAATCGGAGAACAAAATGTATTATATTGGGTTAAAAGGTTGTAGCTGGAATTCTTTTACGAATGTCAAAAATTCGCCGCGAAACGCGAAAAAAACATTACAATCGCATGGAAAATTAAGATCATTCTTTTAATTCCAAATAAACTTTTCGAAAAGAGAAACAAAATTACTCTATTGGACTAAAAGTTTGACACAAAGATTCTTTTTACGAATGTAAAAATATCTCCACGAAACGTGAAAAAAAAATGAAAAATCACATTAAAAAATTCAAAAAAATTAAAAATCGCAGAGAACAAAATTTACTTATTGGGTTAAAAGATTGTAACTGGATTCCTTTTACGAATGTCAAAAAATCGCTGCAAAGCACGAAAAAACGCTAAAAAACACTTAACAAATTAGTGAAAAATTCAAAAGTCGCTATACGAGTTTCGAATAAGTTTTATTGAAAAGAGGCTAACATTTACTATATTGGGCTAAAAGGGTGTAACAGGATTCCTGTTACAAATATTAAAATCTTCCGCGAAATGCAAAAAAAAAAAAAAAAAAAAAAAAAAACCGCAAAAAGTCGCATGAAAAATTTGCGAAAAGTTAAAAAATCCCCAGAGTACAAAATTTAGTATAATGAGCAAATGCGTTAAAAGATTGAAGCTTAACTCTTAACACAAATGTTAAGAAATTGTCGCAAAACGCGAAAAAAAGCTAAAAATCTCAAACATTTCGCGAAAAATTCAAAATTTGCTGTACGATTTCCGAATAAGCTTTTTTGAAACTAAGACAAAATTCATTATATTGGGCTAGAAGATCGAAAATGAATTACTTTTACCCAATGTGGTAAAATTGCAGCAACGTTGTTAACTTCGGCTATTTTTAACCAAGAAACCACCGTATATATATATGGCTATGTGTGCGTGCGTGTGTGTTTAATAAACATTTGTGCCCCCCCAAAATTTTCGGTCACACAACGCCTATGCTGTATGAAGCACATCTACCATACTTAATTAAACAGTATTTATTGTACGAATGGTAATGAAGTTTCAGAAAATGATCATATCTTATTGTCTAAACTTATCATATGCATTGAGAACAATTTACTAAATCGCATTTATGAGTGTAGTGCCTGCATTTTAAACCAACAAAGTGAAAGTCTTCACCTATGTTTTAATTTTTATAACTATGAAAAGTTTCAACAGTTGGGATTGGGAGAGATGGTCTTAATGTTTGTTAATTTAGATTATGTTGATCATATGTTTTTAAAGGACGTTGATTGTATCAGTGAGCACATTTTGTGTGATAATAATGTAGAAACTATTCGAAATGTATTGTTTAAAACATTCAAATAAAAACAAAATGTCGTTGTTCTACAAAATATGTATGTGGTTATTTCTACAATATTCATGTTTATTAACTTTTATCTAGTGGAACTTTTAAGCGAACATGTACAATTCATATTTTAAATGATTTAATTTATATTTATATCACTAAATTAAGAATAAAAGGAATTTTAACTATTGCATTAAAAAAGAAAATTCTTATTGATTGAAAAAATGCAAATTATCAAAAAAGTGTTAAAAAATATTTACAAGCCAACAACAACAAAAAAACCCTTAAAAAATAATGACACACATACATGTAAATTCAATGAACCCCAATTTTCAAAATATATTAATGCCTACTATAACACATTATTATTGGTAATTTAGACATAGTCACTAATCCTCATTTAAGATCTCGTATGCGTTTTAGTAATAAGTATCGCATTTCTTCACAATCATTTCCTAAGTCCATCATACAACAATTCACTTATGATTTAGATGTCTTTATTTACACAATTGCTATCAACTATAATAAACCCATTGAATTCTTTGTCGAATGGAAACAATGTATTTTTTCTTTTACAACCATATTTACAGAAATCACATTGATAAAATTATGTTTCTTTCTCCACCCTTAAGCCGTACATTCATGAACTACAAAATAATTTCATCTTCTCCTATGTTGACAAGGCTGCAAATAACTATGGCATCATCTGCAAACACTACTACCACCACCTTCTTACGACTACAATTTCTTCCAATAATATTTTCACACTTCATCATGTTCCATTAGAAGAAAACAATAGACATATCTTAAGTTATCATAAGTTATTAGGCTTAAAAATTAAAAACTTCAACTGTCCCAACATTATGATTCCTAAGTGTCACAAAAATCCTTTAAAATTCTGCACTGTCACTGTAGGATGTAACACTTGGAACACATAAGCTAACTCACTTTTCTTAAATATTCTCACATAAATCTACGATTTATCTATAAAAAAGATAACACTCATTGTATTAAAAACAGTTATGTGCTAGTTAATAAAATCGAGGCACTTACCAATGTCAACAGTATTATCACATATGATTTCAAGGACCTTTTCAACAATATTTTTTTGCAGATTTACACTCTACTATTAATTCACTTTTTGTAGAACATTTTCCATCATTACAATTACATGACAACATCGATATTGACTACTTCAAAATTTTAATTAATTTTTTACTTTTTCATAACTATATCTTCCAAAGTAATGCTATTTTTATTCAGACAAAATCAATTCCACAAGCCTCAGCTAGTTCCAATATGTTTTCAGATTTATATCTCAATTTCTATGAAAGAAAGTATATTAACAATAACATTTAGCTCTATAGATATATAGATGATATAATTATATCTTTTCCCTTAATGATAAGCATTCTTTTTCTCTACATGTAGCATACCCTCCCAATCTTAAACTTTGTACCACTTTAAATAATTCTACTATTAATTTTATTGACATTGATATCTTTATTCTTTCTAATCATACTTTAACATTGAATATTTATGATAAACGTAATTATTTTTCCTTCATTGTTATTCATTTTACTAATTTTCATTCATGTCTGTATATTTCAGTTTATAGAATTATTCTTCTAAACCACTGCAATCGTATTGAACGTTTCCGCTCCTCTCATTTCATTAAGCCTAATTTATTACAATTGAAACATTCAATTTTGTCTTATTATTATCCCCTTGCTTTTCTTTCCTCATGGACTAAACAATAACACATTTATATAATTTTACCAGTATGGGCATTAAATGTGTTCAAAAATTACAAAATTGAAAACAATATTATGGAGGAAGGGCGTGGATTGCTGAAAAAATTATAAAAACTTATGTAAAAAAAATTAACAGAAAAAATCACAAAATAACAAAATCACCCCCTCAAAAAATTATAAAATTAAAATGCTATTAAGGAGGAATGAGGTGGTACTGCTAAAAAAAAAGCTACAAAATTTATATAAAAAAAGAAAAAAATTCGGGTTTTATGCATTTAATCATTTTATTTGCATAACAAAATCATTTACACAACATAAATAATACACTCTTCATTTTACTTACTTACTGTCTAATTATTGTACTACTATATTTTCACACTACACTACCATTCACAGACATTAACAACAAATTTACAAAGATTAAGTTATTTACAAAGATATATACAAAGATGGAGATCAGAAAAACTGATGATGCCGAAGACCATGGGCGAAAATATTTTTTTAGCATGTATAAATGTTTTTAAAAGGACTGACTTCTTTTGTTTGGAGGAAAGCAACGTATATCTTTGTAAATAACATCAACATTGGCTTTTTATATCTGAAATTTGCTGTTAATGTCTGTGAATGGTAGTTTAGTGGGAAAATATATGTATATAGTTGACATTATGAAAATAACTTAAAAAACGATATTGTACTATTATTTTTCTATTTCAACTTTATTAATATTTAAATTTTATTTACATGCTGTAGTTTTCATCACATTCTAAATTTTATTTACATTAATTACTACTTTGTTTAAAATTTATTTCTTTTAATTCCATCTTCTCCTCATTCCTAATAGAAGGCAGCACCAGATTTATCATTTAACTAGTCTGTAATTTCAGTTTTTCCTTTTAATTTTATGAGATAGATGGCAGCACCAAACAATTTTATTTTCCTTTCATCTTTTCTTTCAAGGAAATGACTTAGTATTTTAGCAGCCATTTTAAAGTGTTTTTAGTTTACTGGTGATATGATCTTTGTAAAACACTTTTCACCTAGTTCAATCTTTATCAAGATTGGTGTTTTTTGTGACTTTTGTACATTGCTTTATGATCTAATTTCTATTTATATTGAATAATAGTTTACTTATGTACTTCTTTTGTTATTTGAACCCTTGTATGTTTTTATTATTATTTTGTTTCTTATATATGTTACTAGAGCCTTAATATTGTCGATTTTATGCATAATGCTGACAATATTTGATGAAATAAGATATATTTACTATGAATATTCTTATGAAGCTCCTCTGACGATTCCATAAAATACTCATAGTTTTCCATTTTTGATTTTTAGTTTTATTAAGTTTAATTCCTGCAGTATCCTTTCCACTGCTTTTTATAATATATCATTCTTTGTTTTTTATACATGTGTTTTATTTTTAAATATATATATAAATAGATGCAGCACCATGTAATAGTACAACCATATAGTTTAAAATGTTTAATTGGTATATAGATGGCAGTAATATGTCATTTTATTTTCTTTATGATTTATAATAATTAGAAAATTATTTCAAATATTTGCTATTCACAATTTTAAATAGGTGTTTATATTTAATATTATTATATATATATTTTTAATCTTTTCAGTGTGTTTTAAATTTAATGGTCTGGTAATATTTTGGGTTTCTCTCATCTGTGGATGTCTCAAATTAACTGTTAGTTTGGTCAAGGATTTTTGTTTTTGCATGCGCTAGCTTAAAATGATGTTGGTTGAAGCAAATGTTTGAACTGTGCTGTATGGATTACTTTGTTTGTGAGTAATTTTTATTATCTTTACTGTAAAGGTTTTTAATTTTCCTCTCCATTCGTTTACTTGCATTAATGCAATATTTCTGGCAGATATATACTGATTTTAGCATATTTGCCAGTATATTCTATGAAATATTGCATTATTTTTTAGACATGTGTAGGATTCTGCCAGACTGAAGATTAAGCTCTCACATGTCTTTTCTTCATTTTGAATTCCATTTGAATTTCATTTGATATCCCCATTCCTATTTTCTTACATTATATGGCATATTATATCATTATTATATATATATATATTTATTTCTAAATTTTAAAACTTTCAGTATTTTTGGCTGCGTGCCATCATTAAAATGGCGCATTGGTAATTTGATGTTTGCAGGTGTAATTTTTTTTGTATTAACTTAATTGTATTCTGTATACACTTTATGCTTACCTATCTTTAAATAGGAGATTAGGTTAGATTTGATGCAAGAACTTGTTTAATGTATTTTGAAAGTCAAAGGTTTTACAATTATATATATATATATATATATATATATATATATACAGGGTGGTTATAATACAGGGTGAATCTAAACTCTTGGGCAAAACTTTAAGGGGTGATAGTACACATCAAGACAAACAATAATAAATAGGAAACTAAGGGTCCCAAACATCTTCCGAAGGAGATAGGCACCATTAAAGTTTAAGGTCCAAAATTTCAAATGATTATAAAAAAGGAAAAATGGTCGATTCGTTTGCGGTTTTCTTTACAACTATTCTTTATATCAGTATTTTCTTAAAAATAAATTTTGAAGATAAAGCTTAAAAAATGCCGATAGAGGGCGCTTTAGACTTTGGAGTAATGAACAACTATTTTTTACCGTTATTTTTTGTATCTGATTAAATGCTTTCAAAAGCTTAGACTTAAACTTAAATTTTGAGCTCAAAATCTGAATCGTTGAGAGTGGTTAAGTAGCGCAAACTGAACTGTGTTCAGGAGTTGAAATTTGAACCCCCCCCCTGAACACAGCTCAGGTATTCCCGATCTTGGTGTCGTAGACCAGGCAGAAACTACTACCCCCTACACGTAAAATAAACGATAGAAAGATGACAAAATTAAATAAAAAAATTATTTTAAAAATAAATTTTAATGATAAAGTTCAAAAAAGCCGATAGAGGGAGCTTTAGGCTTTGGAGTAATTAACAACTATTTTTTACCGTCGACTCCGACGAGGACCTGGTTGCGAGGATTGCCGTCGTAGCAGGCGATATCCGGGAGATGCCCGGCGTATTCACTAATGTTCGCAACTCAATTCGCCGGCGGCGTGAGGCCTGCATCGTTGCTGGTGGGCACTCTTTAGTGCAGTTTTTGTGATTCCTCACGAACATCATGCGTGTACCATTTTCTACGTGTCAACCTTCATTTACATTGCGTACTACATGCATACATCCAATTGTTTCTTTTTATTTTGCGCGGAGAAATTGCTCATGTCTGTTATGAATAAATTTTCTATTTAATTTTGTCATTACTCTATCGTTTATTTTACGTGTAGGGAGTAAACGTTTCTGCCTGGATTAATTTTAAAACAATTATTCAAATTGGTACAGAAATCATATGAGTTGTAATTTTCCAACTGCACGAAAAATGTCGGGCCAGGATTCGAACCTGCGATCTCTTGGTTTAAGCTGCCATGCTTTACCAACTGAGCTATCCCGGCATGAACTAGATGAATTATGCCCTCCAGATTCAACCGGGATAGCTCAGTTGGTAGAGCATGGCAGCTTCAAGAGATCCCAGGTTCGAATCCTGGCAAAGACATTTTTCGTCCAGTTGGAAAATTACAAATCATATTGTTTCTGCCTGGTCTACGACACCAAGATCGGGAATAACTGGACTGTGTTCAGGAGTGGGAGGGGGAGGGAGGTGTTTTAAATTTCAACTCCTGAACGCAGATCAGTTTGCGCTACTTAATCACTCCCAACGATTCAGATTTTGAGCTAAAAATTCGGAGCTTCAAAAGTCTAAGCTTTTGAAAGCATTTAATGAGATACAAAAAACAACGGTAAAAAATAGCTTTTCGTTACTCCAAAGTCTAAAGCGCCCTCTATCGGCATTTTTTGAACTTTGTCTTTAAAATTTATTTTTAAGAAAATACTGACATAAAGAATAGTTTTAGCGAAAACCGCAAACGAATCGACCAATTTTTCCGTTTTTTATAATCATTTGAAATTTTGGACCCTAAATTTTAAACGCGTCTATCTCCTTCGGAAGACGTTTGGGACCCTAACTTTCCTATTTAATATTGTTTGTTTTGATGTGTACTATCATCCCTTAAAATTTTGCCCAAGAGTTTAGATTCACCCTGTATAAGTATATCTATTTGTAGTTGTCTGTAGCTCGGAGGAATAACCCGGAGGAAACCAAAATCGGTACACTTTCTATTCGAGAAAGGGGAAGAATGTAACAATAATAAAAACAAAATTGCAATAATCATCGTCAGATGGCAGTACTGAGTGTGAATTGTAATGTGAAATACAAGAACAAAGAATCAGGGCGTCAAACCGGATGGTACACTTAATATATTGGAAAATGTCACAGTGAATGTGGTTACGCTTTCGCATGGTGGTGCCGATCATGTTCAGGTTCCACACGACCATTGTGCTGGAGGACACAATCGAGGTGGTGCACGACGTGGTCAACTGCGGAATGTAATGCATCAGGAGTGATGTTTCGCACGTGTTGTGATATGCGGTAAAGTCACTGAGGTTTGCGATACCTCCACGGTACACAATATTACACATTACATTTCACACTCAAAAGCGCCATCTGTAGGCGATTATAGTATTTATTTTTTTATTGTTCCATTCTTCTTCCCCCTTCTTGAATAGTAAGTATACCGATTTTGGTTTCATTCCGGTTATTCCTTCACGCTACAGACAGCTCTAAATAGAGTTACTTATATTATAACCATCCGCTATATATATATATATATATATATATAACCATTAAATGAACGTTACAACCACCAACAAAAAGTGTGAAATTATGAATAAAAGTAAAATAACTAATTGACAACAATACACATTCCTCCATCAAACTGAACAAAGATACCAAAAACACAGTATTAAAAAAAAAAAAAGCAGAAATAGAATAACAGAAATTGAATAATGGAGATTTGTGGAATTTAGACAGAATCTTCAGGTCCCAAATGCTTAAATTTCCACAAATAAAATGTGTGGTTTCATCTTCATATTAGCCATAAAATAGCTAAAGAATATGATTTTGGGACAACCACACCAAGAATGTAGAGAAATACACAATGAAACAACAATTAAGTTCAAAATAAAACATGATTAAAAAGTATTGAGGAGGAAAAAAATTAAAAACATGATATATATATATATTATATATATAATATATTATATATATATGTGTGTGTGTGCATACGAATAGAGATACATTTGTATGTGGGTATAAGTATATATGTGTAATATGTTTGTATTATTTATAAGTTTAAAACAATTACTAGTTTAAACTAGTCGTTGGGGGCCACCGTAATACTTACCCATCATGGATATGCATAATGTAAAATATTAACATAAAAATGTGTAAACTACTTATAAAATGCATTGGAATTCAAATAAAATCGTGGCTTGATGACGTCATAAACTTTAAAGGCTCGATTACTGAATTGCTTGAAAGAGGTTTTTCCTTGTAACTCCAAAAATAATAATCCTATTAACTAGCGGTTTATTGCATCTGATTAAGCGTCAAATTTCCAATTAAAATATATCTTTAAAGTGAAATTTGGATGAAATACAGGGTCATGAAAAATCGAAGAGTGTAGAAAATAGGATTCCAAATATCTCGGCAACTAATTATCCGATCGACTTCATGCTTTATGTAAAATTTATGTTTTTTTATTGTCTTTTATATTCATTTCTTAAAATAACCAATTTCGAAAATTTTTATATACCTTTTATCATAACGAATATTTCGAGAGTCCGAAGAAAATAGTTCCGGTTAATCGAGGTTATTGAAATGAAATAGAGGCTTCTTCCCATTATTACATACTAAGTACATACCAAATTGCAAGTCTCTATCTCAATTTTTTCGGGAGATAGAGCGTTTACAGACACACACACAGACACACAGACACACAGACGGACGGCAAATTTTTTTTTTCTAAAAATATGTTTTTCGGAATCTCCAGTGTCTGAAACGTGTAAATCCGTCAAAATTTTTTTTTCGATTTTCAAAACGATTACAAGACTTACCCTATACTACGTATGATGGGTAAGTAAAATACGTTTTGAAAAAACTTCAAGTTAACAAAAGATGTTAAAAAAGATTAGAAGAGACAGAGAAAAATGGAAAAGATCGCTCAAAAATATTTTAATGGGTCGAGGAAACCCACTGTTTAGTGAAAATTCCTGAAGAAGAAGAAAAAAGATTTGGAAAAATTTCAAACTAATGAAAAAATTAAAAACCTTTGAAAACTTTTCAAGTTAATCAAAATTTAAAAAAAAATGTTTCAAATTAATAAAAAATGTATAAATTGAAAAATTTGAACATTTGAAAAATTTTAAAGTTAATATATATATATATTTTTTAAATGTCAAGTTAATAGCAAAGTTTTAAAAATTTATATATTAATAAAATAAAATTTTAAAAAATTCACAAATTTTTTTTAAATTATTTTAACTAAACAAAATAAATAAATAAATAAATGATTTACAACTTAACAAAAATATATTTATATGTTTATGTATGCGAATATATATTTATTTGTATGCACGTGCATGTATAAAGTATATACATGTATGGTATTTAAAACTTTAAAAATATTGCCAAGTCGATAAAAATTTATAAGTTTTAAAAATTCACAAGTTAGAAAAAGAGTTTTTTAATTATTTACAACATATCAAAAAGATATATATGTTTATGCATACATGTGAATATATATTTGTGTATGTGTGTGTGTATGCGAATATAGACGTATTATTCATAAGTTAGCAAAAAAAAAATTAAAAATATTTTTTAAAAATATCTCCAAGTAAATCAGAATGCTTTTAAAAATTATTAGCATATATATATTATATATTAATTTATTTTAAATAAGATATAGAAGGCCGCACTATGATTCACAAAACCTATTTTCTAGTAATTTCAATACACTATAGAAATTGTGGTAATGTTTTTACATATACTGTTTTATTTACTGAAGGATAATAAATATATAATTTTTTCAAATAATTGTGTATCTCATAAATATACATAGTTTTCTTATTAATTACTGAGTTTTTACTTGTAATTATTGTTTAATATATTTTAAGGATTTTCTATAAGCTTTAAAGGTCTCAATTTTAAATTACTGTAACCGTGGATATTCATCCATCTTGTGATATTTTTGTTCACGTGCGCCTATTTCAAATGCTGTTAGGCCGCGTGGTTCAATCTCGTGTAATGCAACATGGTATGTGCGTAAATTTTGTTTTTTATCCATTTTCATCTGTTTTTTATAGTTTTCTTTTTTTAGGGTTTCGTTCATCTCACGAAACCCTATTACTCCCGCTTCGTTGTCTGTCTGTCACAGAGCGGGTTCTCAGAAACTATATAATTTGCAGGCATAAAATTTTTTGTATATACAGCTGAATACCTACTATGAAGCTCAAAATCATAAAATTTGTAAAAATCGTATCATTTTAATATAAAGAGATAAAAAAACCAAATCTTAAAGCCTTTTCCTATTAAATTTAAACATTTTTCGTTATAGCAGTTAGCCAAAAATTAAAAATCCACAATAAAATTCTTTCTAGAATAATTAATTTTCTACTGAAAGATTTCCACGTGAAAAATGAAAATGAAGTAAAAAGTTTCACCCATTGAAAAAAAAATTAATATGACGTCATATTGGTAATAAAACGGAAATTTTCAAACATTTCTCCATAATACAAGGAGTATGATTATGTGTAATACAGAAAGCAGCTTAATATCACGTCATTAGAGAATTAAAAAGAAAATTAATCTGACGTCATATTGGAAGTTAAACAGATTTTTCAAATGTTTGAGAATAATACAAAGATAGTATCAATATGAGTAATAGAGAATAGTAAATATATGAGTTTGAAGAACGTATTGAATCATGATAAAAACCCGATTATGGAAATATTGGCATATTTTTAAATTTTGAAGGTCTCTATACAACATGCTTAATTTTGAAATTGATTTTTTTTTTTTTTAATATCGCACACAGGCCACATGACAGATATTATTATGAAAGAGTATAATAGCGGACTTCGTCCGCTATCGGACCGGTTCAGATTTTCGAAAAAACGAGAAAAATAGACCGGTAAATTTTTACTTTATTTTAACATGATTTTTTTTTTTTTTTTTTTTTTTGAAAATGAAATTTATTTGGATTTATTAAAGAAAGGATAAAGTGTTTTGAAAGGAATATAAAACGAAACCCTTTATGCGATCTTCGATCACACTTACCCACTTGTTAATGCAATATATTTGGTAGAAATATACTATTCTTGGCAAATATGACAATATATTTTTTGAAATATTGCATTTTCATTTGATATGTGAAATGTACTACCAAACTGAAGATTATACATGGTCACGTGTCTTTTTTCGAATGCCCTTTTAATTTCATTTGTTATTTAAATTCCATTTTTTATTAAAATTATGATTGGGTTATATTTATGTTATTTATCTGGCATTTTATATACTTATTTTTTCTGCTTTTTTCTCCAAACCTATTATGCATGTACTACTACATTCCATATATATATATATATATATATATATATATATATATATATATATATATATATATATATATATATATATATATATATATATATTTGCAATATAAACTGTAATTTCTCATAAAATAATATTGATAAAATGATATTACAAAGAGTAATTTTTAATAGAAACAGATTCTTGTCTAAGATTTGTAACTTAATTCGTATTTTGTTTATTAGAAAGTACATCATAATGACTTATGCTCGATACATATTTCATCTATTAATAATTTCAACAAGTCTTTCAAATGTATTAAAATATGCAACAAACCAAGATAAATCTTGTACAATCTTGCACCACAATGTAGTATTAATTGAATTGCAATACTTTTTCCTTTTTCATTATATCTGATGAAACTGGAATACTGAGTTTATTGAAATGGAATTATTAAAACAGAAATAATGAGAGAATTATAATTGAAAGGCAAAAGTTCCTGCAATATTCACAATTATATTACATTTTTTATCTAATTAAAGTGTACTAGTGTGCGCCTATATCTGCAAATATTAGAGAATTAATTAAAGTGAAAAAATAGCAATTAAAAATCTTGTGGTAGGCATCGATCACAAGTAATATTTCAAACATTATACAAACCACGCCGAACGCATTAGTATAAAAGCATATTTAGGTTACAAAATTTATAGAAATTGTTATTTGGATATCATGAAATCCAATACCATTTTTCTTGTTTCTATAAAGACAAATCACCTTTTAGAAAATAGTGTCAAAGTTTACGTTTTAATCCGATTTTCGATCGATTATAATTCTTGACGAAATACAGTTAACGATAACTGAAAATCGTTATTTGGTTCCAAATCACTTCCGTATATATGCCTGCAAATTGATACTACCTATAAAAATGAGTTCATGAACGTATCAGAAAATTTCGCATTGTTGAGCGTGGGGAAAAATAATTTTTTAGATCAGCAAAAAATGAAAATTCATAGTCCAATATTAAAAGAAACAGCATCATTCACTTTATATTAGTATTATATTACCTAAATAAAAAGAAAACTTCATTTTACAATATGAATATAATAATTCAAATACAAATAGAGCCAGAACGAAAAATCATGCGTCAAGCATCGATTATGAAACAGTTTTTGTAATTTCGACTTCAGCAATTTCTTCCGATAAACGGAAATATACTCATACTCGAAATATTTTGTGCTGCTCTGTATATCATCTATATAATTTATACACACCAAGTAATGGGCAAAAAATTTGTTTCATTTGAAAGCGTAGCACAACATAAAATGCACTTCCGGCAATTATTGTTCTTATACAGTACTCTAACCGAATTTTTTTGTGTGTTCCTGTAAATGAATGATGAATGCTATGCACATCGTATTCTATGTTACACCTCTGATAGTGCACCTCAACGGCATATATAATTGCTTTGAATTTTCGACTGGTTAAGGAATTGCTTTCGACTGGTAAGGAATTCGACTAGAATGGAACAAACCCTTTCTTTTATGTGTCACTGTTCGATTTTTTTTTCTTTCACATTTCATTTCAGTTTTGAATAGCGCTCAACTGCAATATTTTCCTGGTTTCGGAATAAAAATACCTGCAAATTGAACGTATTTATGAAAGAAAACGACTTCCCGAATATGTAACAAATTACGAAATAGAATTTCAGAAAAAAAAATCGAGATATATGACCCCCCTCCCCCCTTCTTCAATCGTATAGCGGTGTTTCCATTTTTCTGGAAATGTTAATTTTTTGCCTTATACCGAATGTTCCCCCGGTGTAACGCCTCAAAAATCGGCTTAAAACGCTATATTTTACACTACTCTTGGAAAGGTAGTTTTGCCTTTATTAGAAATTAGAAAACGCTGTTCGATTTCCCGGTTTCGGAATAAAAATACCTGCAGATTGAACGTATTTACGAAAAAAAAAAAAGAAAACGACTTCCCGAATATGTAAAAAATTTATGAAATAGAATTTCAGAAAAAAATCGAGATACATGAATCTCCACCCCCCCCCCCACTTCTTCAATCGTATAGCGGTTTCCATTTTTCTGAAAATGGCGATTTTTCTGCCGTATGACGAACGTTTCCCCGGTGTAACGCCTGAGAAATCGGCTTAAAACGCTATATTTTACACTACTGTTTACAAGGTAGTTTTCCCTTTATTAGAAATTAGAAAACGCTGTTCGATTTCCCGGTTTCGGAATAAAAATACCTGCAAATTGAACGTATTTACGAAAGAAAACGACTTCCCGAATATGTAAAAAAATTACGAAATTTAATTTCAGAAAAAAATCGAGATATATGACCCCCCCCCCCCCCCCCCACCACCACCACCCCTTCTTCAATCGTATAGCGGTTTCCCTTTTTCTGGAGATGTTGATTTTACTGCCTTATGACGAAGTGCCCCCGTTGTGACGCCCAAGAAATCGGCTTAAAATGCTATATTTTACACTACTGTTTGAAAGATGGTTTGCCTTTATTAGAAAATAAAAAACGCTGTTCGATTTCCTGGTTTAGGAATAAAAATACCTGCAAATTGAACGCATATACGAAATAAAACGACTTCCCGAATATATAAAATAAAATTATGAAATAGAATTTCAGGAAAAATCGAGAGATATGATTCACCCCCCCCCCTCCCCAACTTCTTCAATCGTATATCTGCTCCCATCTTTCCGCCTTATGACGACCGTTCTATAAATTGAATGCATTTACAAATGAAAATGACTGTGTGTATGTAGAAACTAGATAAAATGGATTTTACATCAAATGGTACGAAATTCATCTATAATTTTCCCCACTCTAACATTTATATGATCTATTTCTAAATCAGGGCTAGAACTAATCATGTTATTATATTATTTCAAAGATTACTAAATGGTCAAAAACTTCATTCATTGAAATGTGTTATATATTGTTATCATAAAAATAAAATCAAAGCTTCATTCAATAAAAATATGGTATATGTTGCTATTATAAAAATCGAATCAAAACTTTTATTTTACTGCGTACATCTGAAAAATTTCTTATATAAAGAAATTTGTCACTTTTATAATAATTTATACACATATTTTTCCCTTAAAATATAGCAAGTTCTCTTTATTTCTATACTAGCTGTTACCCGTGACTTCGTTCACGTAACATTAAAAGAAGAATAAATGCAATAATTAAGCAAAATATTTCACTCCCGATAATTAAAAATGTAAGTAATTAAAACTCTTTATCACATTTCATAGAGAAAATACGGTATTTCTTTGTTATAGGGGCCTTGACAAAACTCAGTTTTTAAAAAGTGAAATTTTGTGCCAAATAATCGCGAAAATGAAACTGCAGCGAATGGAAAATGGACGGCCATATAAAATTGTGTAATTGGATGTCAATTTAACCTGACAAACCATTTTACTTTTAACGACTTTGGGAAACGTTTTAACAGCCATCATTCAAAAAAATATTAATTGGAAATAGTATATGCTTTTTATTTAAATTCAATTCTTGTGAATAGGGAGCAATAATTCTACAAGGAGCTTAAATTTGCCTCCTTGGTTTAATAGATAGCTGAAACAAATCTTAATTTCTAAATGACACTATGTTGACAGACGATTTTTGTTCTTCAAAATAAATTGATTAATAAAGTTTGAATATCTGGAAATATGTTTTTATTTTTCGGAAATTTTACTGTAGTCAAGATTTTTTTTTCTCCAACTATTCAAATTGAAAATAAATTCTTTTTCAGTTTTGATGAGAAAGTGGCGTAAAAAATATATTAATCCGTTTTATTTCTGCCTTTTTTATCCATAAAAATGGAGTAATTTAATTGGCGTTTTCCGAGAAATTTCATTAAAACTTACACAAAAAAATATTAATATCTCGAAATCTAATTAAAAATTTTAAATTCTGAGAGTTTATATGATATCCTCGGATCAATGATAACCGGTGTTAAGTAAATCGCGTTGCATTCCATAATCTAAGAGTAGTAGTTGCGAAATACTAACAGACAGTCAGATTTTAATATAATAGACTCGTGTTCATTTTTCTTTTTCTAATAATTTTACTGATTCTTGTATTATTAATGTATGAAATTGATTCACGCTCCATTTAAAACATATTTGAAAATTCCCGTTTTATTTCAAATATGACGTCACTTTGATCCCAGAGAAATCGCTTTTTAATGATATAATTCTTGTTAATTTTCTTTTCCTGTCAATCATGACGTAAATTTTAGCAGAAAACTCACATCTGTGTGTAACTGATATTCAAGCTTATTATTAATCAGTATCGATAAAAGATATTATAGTTTTTCATCTTAAATTTGACATCAATTTTTTTATCTACTTTTATTGTACACTCTTATTCATGCTCCTTGTAGTATTACGAATGTTTGAAAATACATGTTTTATTTATGACGTCATATTTGTTCAAGCCAAAGAGGATCCTTTTCATAGTTCCATGATCCAAGCTGAAACTTTTCTTAATAATATAATTATTGTTCATTTTTCCTTCTAATTATAACGCAGTTTTTGACAGAAAATATCTTCTCAGCGTAACCGATATTCATACTTCATGTATAATAACAAATACTCCATATTTTTGTTTCAAATATCACGAAAATTCATCTTCTTTTGAATTCGTTTGAATTTTCAATTTTCACGGGAAATTCGTTCAATTGAAAACTAATTGTTGAGGAAAAAATATTTTTCCGTGTTTTTATTTATTGGCAACGATCAAAGCCCTAACAACGATAAAGTGGTTAAATTTTATGGAAAAATGTTTACGTTTTATTTCTAATAATATTATTTAATCTTCTGTTTAATTCTTTAATTTTTTTATTTCATTTTCATTTTTCACGTGAAAAATTTTCAATTGAAACTAAATTGTTGAGTAAAAATTATTATTCCGGGTTTTGAATTAGTTTTGGCAGCGATAAAGTATTAGCAACGGTAAAGTAAATTTAACCATTTTAAAATATTATACTAAAAAATGTCCATTTATTCTCTATGAAAATAACGAAATTTTGAATTATTAAGAAAAATATTTGAATAAAATAAACAAAAACCAGCCTATGTTCATTTGACGCTTGTAATCAACCTATACATGCAAAGATACATGATCATTAAATGCTCTATTTTGACGCTTGCTTCAGCCTAACATTTGCACACAATCAGATTTATAATATTATTAGGATTAGGATTTCGAATTTTACTTAAAAAAAAAAAATAGATATAGGTTGAAATTTCTGGAAAATCATACAAAACAAAAAAACTAGAAAATACAATCCGTACTAACTAATAAGAATATAAGATTTACAAAGCAAACTAGGAAATTTTATAAAATGAGGAAACATTTCCCAAGATATACAACTTCCGTCTTAGTAAATGACAATTAGTTATAACATATACAAAATGAAAAATAAATGACTTATTATTTTTATTTTCTAATCGAGCCAAAGATAGATGAATCTACAAAACTGGTTTCACTATATAACCCTAAGCTGGCTCACTTCCCAGAATTGAAAGAGTGTCTGTGCTTTTGAATAGGAATGCAACTTCCCAGCGAAAATATGGTTTCGAAAAAGGGGGGGGGGGTAATTGTGAAAAAGTGCCGTAGGGACGTAGCTTTAGGGGGGGGAGGGGGGAGCCTCCCCCCAATAAGTTCAAGTAGTAGGGCGCCCATAAAGAAAGGGTATATTAGTAGTAATAAGTGATTATACAAACACTTTATTTTAAATCTTAATTTAGAAAGTAAGTTACTTTTAACATACAAAATTTGCATAAGGGGTTTAATTTTAGATTTGTAACTACTTCTATCCTTCCTCCCCCCCCCCTTCCATGCCTTGCCAAAAAATATATATACAGTATACTCTCGATTATCCGTGCTCATTCCTGACTCACAAAAAAAAAATTAAGATAAACATTTTTACGCTTATCATGCCTGTAAAATCGATGTCGATAGGAATTAGAATCTTGTCCGGTTTAGCTGATAGTATTGTGAAGTGCGTAGAGGTCAAATCGAACGCTCTGGAACCTATTTGACGGGGTAGTGTTGAAGGAAGGGGGCTGGAGGGATCGGAATTTTGTACAATAGCCTTTCAGCTGTCCTCTCTCACTTTCGCACGTGTTCCTTTAGTTTTTGCGTCTTGTTTATCGTCAGTTAGTAGCGTGAAATTTTTTACTGGTAAAAATGATTGGTGTGAAATGAAATGGAAACGTTTTAAGTGTTAAACAAAAATTAGAAATCTTTCAAAAACTTTATAATGGAGAATCAGTTAGCAAATTAGCAAAGGATTAACAAATTGGATTATAAACTGTGCGTGATATAAGGGATATACGGAACAAAGATGATTTTATTACGGTGACATTACTGCGGTTTGTAAAATATGTGTCGTTATACGATAAGAAATAAACGAATAGCAGAAGCAGCGACGCATTACAGATTTTTTTTAAGCAGTAAATGTTAAAAGGAAAATTACTAGTTTAATGTTATACAGCATGCCAATGTAAGTAATTTTTATATTTTTGTACTGATGTTGCTTTTTCTTTAATGAAAAGAAGTTTTCGGATTATCCGTGTTTTTCTATTATCCGTGTGACCCCTCCCGGTGATTAACCCGGATAATCGGGAATGCACTGTATATATCATAAGAGACGGTAGTCTCTTGAGTGACGCAGCGAAAAACCGAAAACCGTAAGCCCAAAACCGAAGATTCCGTCACTCTCATATATACAGCTAGCAGGACATCAAAGGAAAATCGAAACGCCGACATTTAATATCTCAGTAAATATGAGGCATACCGTTTCGATTTTTTCACATTAGTCTTATATCTATGGCCTAACTCTATCCTGAAATTTATAGATTTCTACATGCAGTAGATTTTGAGATCTGGAAACCAATTTTTAAACGAAAATGGAAAATGTAATGGTGTAATGGGCACAGAGTTGTTATCTCGAAAATGGATCGAACGATTTTTTTAAAATTAATATATTATATTAATCAGTTTTAGATGAAGCGTTTAAGATATTGCGCTAACGTAGGAAAACTCTTGTTTTCAATATAATCCACTTTTAAAATCGGACTATTTTCTTATGCTTTTTCTGGTAGACTAACATTACAGATCTTCAGCCTTTTCACTGCTTTTTATTACTGCGCAATAAGGAAGCTCTTGCCTATTACGGTTACAGTTAAACGTTAAAGCATATCCATATCGCTGAAAAACTATTTAGATTCTTTTTTTTTTTTTTAATACGAAAACAGTTTTTAATGCAATTTTTAATATGTAATATATATATATTAAATTAAATTATTGTTTGTATATTTTTCTTTTTTGTTATAATAAAGAATTTCTTATTTCAAAATCTTCATTAAGTCGAAAAATATTTAGATTCCTTGATTAAAATATTGAAATATTTTATAATTATATATATACAATTTAATTGTTATTTATATATTTAATTTGTCATTTTTTAAAGGAAAAAAAGATTCAGATTTTTTTTTATCAGTTAATTTGAAACTGCCTCTAATCAAGAAATTAATCATCTGTTTGTTTTCAACGAGTCTCGAATGTTGATGGTTCGGATCATTCGAGACGACAGACTAGCCCTTCAATGACAAACTCCCTCCCTATGAGGAGGGATCATTCCATTTTTTTAGCAGGTGGAGAAAGTTAGAGAGTCAATTGAAATGGTGGCGCCATCTATCAATTTCAAATTAAAATACATTAGCGGAACATTGAAGATATCATTTTTGTTTTATGTTTTATTTATTATTTGGTTATTAAATAAAATAAGAGAAATCATTTTTTAAAATTGAAATCGGATTTTTAAAATTCAAATCTCACTAATTTTATCTTGTTTAGCTGCAGTGATAGCGTCTCTTTGCTAAAATTATATAACTACAGAAATGCAATTGGAGCAGGATTTAGCTAAGTTTTGCTTTTCTGGCGAAAAATAAAAGACGAAGTTGGCCTTAAAAAAGCCCTTTTGGTTATAAAATCATCAGACATAGCGCAGGATTAATCAAAATATCAACACGAGGCAAATACGGTGATCCTACTACATAACTACATTCATTCTCTTAGTACCGCACGACACGATAACTCCCTACCTTTCCCCACCTGCTAAAAAAATGGAATGATCCCTCCTCATAGGGAGGGAGTTTGTCATTGAAGGGCTAGTAGACGACAGCCCTGCCGCTATAGGTCTCATAGCCCCCCCCCCCCCCCTTTAAAGTTCAAACACTCATATGAGGTATTTTATTATTTATTTATTTATTTATTGTTTGTTTACTTATTTTGATTAGATTGTCCTTTTAGAAATTGTTTTTTGATTTAGTGGCGTAAATGGTGAGATAATTGTCAATAGTATTACATGTTTTATCGTTAAAAATAATCAGTGAATCTTTTAAAGAAGTCTTTTAAAAATCTGATGATGATAGAAGATTGGTTTTTTACTTGTTAGCTATATTTTCCAACTCTCCAAATCAAACTTTCCCATCATTCACCTCACACAAATTTAATAACTAAAACTTTTTATTTCAGTGTGATTGAAATACGTTTAATTGTGATGAAACTTTGGTATATTATATAGGGAATTTATATAACGTAAGTTTTCACTTTTATGCATATAAAATTAGATACGATGTTTTCATTATGAAATACAATGTTTCTAATTTATGTTATGGCTTACTTTAACATTTTTGTGATTGACTAAGCCTATCATTAATATAGGGGAGACTGGTACACAGTGAACCTATGGACACAGTGGACCACCCCCTAATATTTTATTTATTTAAATTTTTTTTAAGCTTCTCTTCTATCCTAATAGACAACAGCACTGCAATGATTATTTATAGCCTTCAGAAAGTATGTTTAGCTCAGATTGAACTATTTTATCCTGCTTTGTTGTTTTGAGCTTCTAAAAGTAAAATTTTTCATCATCATATTTTTATTTTTTTAGTAATTAAAGGTTGTAGATAAATAAAATAAAACAGCTTTTTTGAAAAGCTAAGATACTTGTTTTTATTTTACTTTAAAGTTATTATGTTTAAAAGAAAGCTATAAACAATATTAATATGATTATTTATTGAACTTCAACATGGACCACCCACTCCTGGGGCACAGTGGTCCACAATCCACTCTGCTCCTCTAATGCAGAATGTTCAAAATATGTAATAATTGTTTTCTATAAAGAAAGATTGTTTTAAAGTAGAATTAACTGTAAAATAAAGTAAACAAATAAAAATAACAATTTTTTTAACATAGTAAGAAATATTTTGTTTTGTATTTACTGCCTTTGATAAATATAACTGTAGTCTAATTGTTGATGATTCTATTCAAGTAAGATTCATGAGATGCAAATTGAATGGAAATCAGTTTATTTCTCCCGAAACTGTAGATGAATCTGCTGTTGATGTCAATGATTTCATAATATTGCTCGCAGACCCAAAATTATTTCTTGAAAATTCCAGGCTCAATCTTACTGATAAGTATTTTGGAATTTCATTTGCAAATTTTATTGTGAGCTGATTTTTTTTTGTACTTAAGTAATAACTTCAACTAAATTGCAATTGTTCCTGTATTAATCTGTTATTATTTTCAAAATATAATTAATTTTTTGTGTTTGTTTCAAAATTTATATTACTATGTTATTTTGCGAATGAAGAGGCAACAAAAAAGAATTAGATTAATGAAATTTAGATTTATATTATATTTTAGATAATACCTAATAGTGGTCCACTGTACCCTGGTGGGTGGACCAGTGTATATACATATATTTTTTTTTTTAATGTATTGAAAACTATGTTGTGAGAAAATTATGATGGATGTAAGAAGGTTTAAGGAATATTCAAAAATATTTTCATACAGATTGGTCAGTCTGTTAAAGAGAAAAAAAAATTAACTGAAAAAGTGGTCCACTGTGTACCGGTCTCCCCTACCTGATTACATGAGATTTTGTTATTTGTATTGATATGTTTGTGTTTAGTATTTTATCAAGATTATATTTCAGCTATTTTTAAGTAAGTTTTTTAAGATACTATATAGCAATGTTAAAATGTTGGCTATACTTTATTAGCTTATGTTAAAGATTGGTCAGAAAAAAAAGGTTGGCGAGATTAAAAAATTTTGTCGATCAGCTAGTGCTCGACTAACATAACAACAGGGCTGCTGGGATGGAATTTAATTTTTAAAAAAGACACATTTTGAACCGGTTTGTTTACAGTCCCATTTTATTAGTAGAATTTTGTGATAATTTCCCGAATGACTGGCGAATTTTGCATTTTTTGTAAAAAAAAAAAATCTTTAGATGTAATTTTAAACAAAATCTCTTTTCATTTCTTTAATTTGCAAATATTTTAAGTTTTCTTATTTAAAATACTGTGATTAAATGTCCAATGTAAAATTTCCCTTAGTTGAAAATTGTTATGACAGAATTTACACAACTGCAAAAATAATTGATTACTACAACAATGCATTTTCAGGGTTTTTTTCCAATAAAATTAGCTATACAACAGAGGAAAGTTAACTTTATACTATATTTACATTGCAGTAATTTGGAGAGTTGCAAAATATAGCTAACAAGTAAAACACAAATCTTCTTTAGTCTGCGGGTTTTAAAATACTTCCTAAATATTCACTCGACACGATGCAATTTCCTTACCTTGTATCATTTTTATCGATAAAACAGGTAATTGACAATCATCTCACCATTTAAGTAACAATCTAAAGTCAATTTCTAAAAGGACAAGAAAATCAAATCAAGATAAGTAAACAAACAATAAATAAATAATAAAATACCTAATATAAGTCTTATTCTTGTAAACAAGAATTTGCATTGCAATCACCGCTCATGAATACATGACACAAGCGATAGGCTAATTTATTGTTAATTGATAGTAGAGGTGCCCAATCTTTTTAGGCGAAGGGCCACTTAAAAAATTGTTGGGTTGTCGAGGACCACCATCAGTAGCACAGAGAGAATTTTGTTTCGAGGAGATGTTGGGTAGGGGGGGGGGGATAATTAGCATTATCCATACATACAGCACTGTTCGGTTGCAAATTTGGAAGAATGCACCCACTAGATGGATTTGTGATTTTTATGCGGCTACTTGACAAAATTGTGATTTTTATGTGCCCGTTCTAAAAAATTCATGATTTTTATGTATAGGTTCAACTTTTATGTATAGGTTTCAACTTTTTTCTCAGTGACCACTGGCCAGTACATGGATTTTTTTACTCCTGTTTTTCAGCAATGACCAATAACAAATTTACAAATACTTGATAAAAAATTTAAGAAATTTGTCAAACGATTGTGGAATAAACGGCGAAATTTGTCAAATAGTGTTGGGAAAGAAATCGCGACATTCGTCAAATGGTCTCGGGAAAGAAATCAGGCATTGCAGGAAAAAAATTAATTATGTCTAATTGTCGTGAAAAAATTAGAGAAATTCGTCAAATACGTTCGGGGGAAAAAAATCACAAAATTCATCAAATGATCTCGGGAGAAAAATAGTGAAATTTGTCTAACAATCGCGGAACAGAATTGCAAAATTCGTCGAATAGCAGTGGAAAAAAAGTGCACAATTTGTTCGTTCATGGAAAAAGTCGTGAAATTCATTAATCGATAGTCGATAAATCACGAAATTCATCAATCGATAGCAGAAAAATCACAAAATTCATTGATAGTGGAAAAATCACAAAATTCATCAACTGGTTTCAGGGGAAAATATTTTCGAATATCGTCGAATGGCTTCGAGAAGAAAAAAAGTCACAATCCGTCATGTAATTTCGGGGAAAAAATCGTGAAATTCGCCAAATGGTTTCGAAATTTGTCGAGCGACAGCGGGGAAAAAATCTTTTTCCATTCAATCATCGCAATTGGGACTATTAAGTTTTACCAGTGGTGGCAGTAAAGTCAGTCGCCAAATTTTCAGTATTACTCGCCGATTGGCGAATGGCAATTTTGTCCTATATTTTTACACGCCTGATCGATGAAATTCAAGATTTTTACGCACCCGATTGATGACTTTCTTGATTTTTATGGATCCGTTTGACGAAATTAATGATTTTTATATGCCCGATAAACAAAATTCATGATTTTTATGCATGCGTTCAACAAAATTTATGATTTTCCTTCTCCCAATCCACAAAATTCATGTTTTTACTGTGCCTGATTGACAAAATTCGTGATTTTCAACTGATCCGTCGGCCATTTAATGAAATTCACAATTTTTCTTCTCTAGACAATGGCAAAATTTTCATTTTTTTTTTTTTTTTTTTTTTTTTTACTGTTTGTTGAAATTTACAATTTTTTCACAAACATTCGATGGAATTCTTGATTTTTCCACGCCCAATATACGAAATTTGCGATTTTCCATGCCTATCGACAAAATTCATAATTTTGCAGAACCGATAGACAAAATTCATAATGTTTTCCCACAATCTATGGACAATTTGCAAATTTTTTCCGCGACTGTTCGTTGAAATTCGCGATCTTTCCATGCCATTCGATGAAATTCGTTGCTCGATCCATGAAATTTGCGATTTTAAGTGCCTTATCGACAAAATTTGTAGGTTTTTTCAACTGATTTACAAAATTGACGAAATTTACAACTCCAGAATTACCGATTTTGGCATCTCTGGTTTCTGTTGACCGATTATTGAAATTTGCGTTTTTTTTTCTAGCGACAAAATGGCGAAATTTGTGATTTTTCCATGCCCATTCGACAAAATTTGCATCCAGTCGATGCAATTCATAATTTTATGCACCTGATCGATGAAATTCATATTTTCCTACGATCTATGGACAAAATTTGCGCATTTTTCTCACGAATTATTAAGGAAATTCGAAATTTTTGGATAGGTTGGCATGTATGGTTTCTGCGGGCCACCAGTTACCCATCACGGGCCACACGCCACAGGTTGTGCATTCCTAATTGTGATGCAGTTTAGCTCATTCGACTCGACCTCTATAGAACTTACTGATTTTAGTTTCATCACCAGGTGCAGTTATGTTCATATAGAACAGAGTGCGCCCCTGGCAGTGGAAGGGGAAATTAATGGATTTTGGAACTAACTCGAGTTCTATGGGTCCCATCACAACATGGTTTGATTCATTCAATTTGACATTGACAGGATATATCAATTTTAGTTTCAAGTTTGACCACCAGGGGGTGCATTCCTATCTCAGGTTCTATGGCCCCGATCATGACAAGGTATGGCTCACTCAACTCGAAATCGACAGCCTCAACAATTTCAGCTGTTTGTACAGAACAGAGTGCGCCCCCTGGTGGTGGAACATGGAACTAACAGATTTTGCAGCTAACTTGAGTTCTATGGGTCCCATCACAATGCAGTTTGATTCATTTGACTCGACATCGACAGGATATATCGATTTTAGTTCCAAGTTTCACCACTAGGGGACACTATCCTATGTCGTGTTCTATGGGCCCGATTACGATGAGGTATGGCTCATTCGACTCGAAATCGACAGCCTGAAAGATTTCAGCTATGTTTGTATAGAACAGAGTGCGCCCCCTGGTGGTGGAAGATGGAACTAATGGATTTTGCAGCTAACTCGAGTTCTATGGGTCCCATCACAATGCAGTTTGATTCATTCAATTTGACATTGACAGGATATATCAATTTTAGTTTCAAGTTTGACCACCAGGGGGTGCATTCCTATCTCAGGTTCTATGGCCCCGATCATGACAAGGTATGGCTCACTCAACTCGAAATCGACAGCCTCAACAATTTCAGCTGTTTGTATAGAGCAGAGTGCGCCCCCTGGTGGTGGAACATGGAACTAACAGATTTTGCAGCTAACTTGAGTTCTATGGGTCCCATCACAATGCAGTTTGATTCATTTGACTCGACATCGACAGGATATATCGATTTTAGTTCCAAGTTTCACCACTAGGGGACACTATCCTATCTCGTGTTCTATGGGCCCGATTACGATGAGGTATGGCTCATTCGACTCGAAATCGACAGCCTGAAAGATTTCAGCTATGTTTGTATAGAACAGAGTGCGCCCCCTGGTGGTGGAAGATGGAACTAACGGATTTTGCAGCTAACTCGAGTTCTATGGGTCCCATCACAATGCAGTTTGATTTATTCAACTGGACATCGACAGGATATATAGATTTTAGTTACAAGTTTCACCACCAGGGGGCGCTTTCCTATCTTGTGTTCTATGGGCCTGATCACGACGAGGTATGGCTCATTCGACTTGAAATCGACAGCCTGAAAGATTTCAGCTATATTTGTATAGAACAGAGAGCGCCCCCTGGTGGTGGAAGATGGAACTAACGGATTTTGCTGCTAACTCGAGTTCTATGGGTCCCATCACAATGCAGTTTGATTCATTCGACTCGACATCGACAGGATATATAGATTTTAGTTACAAGTCTCACCACCAGGGGCGCTTTCTTATCTCGGGTCCTATGCGCCCCATCACGACGAGGTATGGCTCATTCGACTCGAAATCGACAGCCTCAAAGATTTCAACTATGTTTGCATGGAACAGAGTCTGCCCCCTGGTGGTGGAAGATGGAACTAACGGATTTTGCAGCTATCTCAAGTCCTATGGACCCCATCACAATGCAGTTTGATTCATTCGACTCGACGTTGACAGGATATATTGATTTTAGTTCCAAGTTTCACCACCAGGGGCACTTCCCTATCGGGTTCTATGGGACCGATCACGACGATGTATGGCTCATTTGACTCGGAATCGACAGCCTGAAAATTTTCAGCTATGTTTGTATAGAAAAGATTGCGCCCTTTGGCGGAGGAAGATGGAACAAACGGGTTTTGCCATGCATTTTCATCCTTCTAATTGTGTTACTCTCTCGCTGTATAATTTAAAAGTTGAGTCTTGGATTCCTCTCCCTGGGCCACCACTTTCATATTTTATTGGGCTCCAAGGGGTCTTTTTTAGCATTTCTTTAAAATTTTATACTAATGATTAATTTATACCCTATACTTAATTTCAACTAATTGACATTTTCATCAATAACCTTAAAAAAGTAATGATATCAGTACAAAAACCCTTAACGGGTTAAAAGTGTTGACGCAGCACTTTCTTTTGGCTCTATGAATTTTAAATATGGATCTTAAAAGCAATGATATCAAATTTAAGTGACGCTATGTTAATAATTTTTTTTTAAATCATAATTTTCTTTTTAGTTTTATTTATGTTCACAGGTGCAATTATTATCTTAATATGAAAAAATATATAAAATTTATTCGCTGATGCTTTTTCATTCACATCTCTCATGAATTCAAAATATGGGTTTTAAAAGAAATGATATCAAAATTTGAGTGACACCTTGACGTTAATTTAATAGGACTCTTTTAAAATTCAATTTAAATTATTTTTGGTTTGTCTTCTAAAGTATATTTACACATACAAACAATACTTTTAATTTTTCAATATACTTTTAAATATATTACTTTCACTGAGCCTATATTATGTATTGAAATGTATTTATTTCAATAAATTGATTTATCTTCTGTGCCACGCTATCCAAAATCATGAGTAAAATTTATGTAAATGATTATTTTGCGTCATAGTATCCAAACAAAGGGAAATGTATGCAAGTGGATAATATGACGCAAAATAATCATTTACATAAATTTTACTTATGATTTTGGATAGCGTGGCACAGAAGATAAATCAATTTATTGAAATAAATACATTTCAATACATAATATAGGCTCAGTGAAAGTAATATATTTAAAAGTGTATTGAAAAATTAAAAGTATTGTTTGTATGTGTAAATATACTTTAGAAGACAAACCAAAAATAATTTAAATTGAATTTTAAAAGAGTCCTATTAAATTAACGTCAAGGTGTCACTCAAATTTTGATATCATTTCTTTTAAAACCCATATTTTGAATTCATGAGAGATGTGAATGAAAAAGCATCAGCGAATAAATTTTATATATTTTTTCATATTAAGATAATAATTGCACCTGTGAACATAAATAAAACTAAAAAGAAAATTATGATTTAAAAAAAAATTATTAACATAGCGTCACTTAAATTTGATATCATTGCTTTTAAGACCCATATTTAAAATTCATAGAGCCAAAAGAAAGTGCTGCGTCAACACTTTTAACCCGTTAAGGGTTTTTGTACTGATATATATATACATGCAAAAAGGAAAATTCTGAAAATAGGAATTTTAACCAATTGCGAGACTGTAAGGGTAATTCGATCCTTAGAAGTACTTAGAACTATTCCCTTCTTATCTGAGTAGTTGTTGGCCACCCTTTGTAGTAGAAAGAAAGTGTGACGATGTGGAAGTGATTTGTGGGGATTAGAACGGTTCTCCAATACGTTCATGTAAAGGGTCAAAGAAGGTTTAAGGGCGCCGTCAGGCACTCATAAAGAAAGGGTTTAGACCGGAAGGCAGCAGCACAGACAATCACCTCATCGAGTTCACGGCTGAAATTCCCGTATTAGTTAAAATTCGATTTGCATATTAAAACTCAATCGGTCTGCCAAGTCATATCTTGGTGGAAAACACGTGAAAACCCGACTTTAGCGGTTGACTCGTAGGTTTACCATTGTGTTTTACTGCACCCAAAAGTATGAAAACATGGAGACCTGGGTGCAGGAAAACACAATGGTAAACCTACGAGTCAACCGCTAAAATCGGGTTTTTACGTGTTTTCCACCAAGATATGACTTGGCAGACCGATTGAGTTTTAATATGCGAATCGAGTTTTAACTAAGTCTGGAATTTCAGCCGTGAACTCGATGAGGTGATTGTCTGTGCTGCCGCCTCCCGGTCTAGTTTAAATCAGTGGTGTAGTCGAGGGGGAACGCAGGGGGACGGCGTCCCCCCACTTTTTTATTTTACTTCAAGCGTCCCCTTACTTTTTTTTTCAAGGCTAAGGACGCTAAGGACGCGAGCGGACGCAGGCTTTTCTGATTTATTAAATGTTTAAAAGAAGAAACACATTAAAAAATTATCAATTTTAAGAAGTAAGGAATGGATTTTTTAAACTATTTTAGTTTTCTTAAAAAAAAAATCTTTCTTTTACATTAAAATACAAATTCAAGAGAATTGGGGAAAAAATGCTTGTTTACTTGCTGCATCATCTTAATCACTAGCCGTGAGATACCGTGCTAACATCAGTTTCTTCAGATACATAAATTCGTTTTACTTGGAATTCTTTGATGGAAAACTATTATTCCCCCCCCCTCCTCTCGTTCCCAACTGAAAAACCACCCTAGCTCTCCAAAATAGGTCTTTATACACTGCCCGTCTCAGATTGAAAAATATCCAGATGTCGCAAGCTTTTCTATTCTGAAAGCCTGGGCATGCTTTTCTTAAACGCAATTAACAACAGCAAGTTTTCATTAGTCATTAAAAAAGGTCAGTTTTTAAGCACATTCAGGGTAATGGTAATTGCCATGCATAATTTCCCTGTCCACCGCGGATAGACGATTGCGATTATCATGCTTTCTGATTAGTTGTTAAACCGAACACTTCTTAAGTCATTTCTGGTTGAACTTGGTTTCTTATATAATATCTATTAATTTTTATATAATCTAATTAATTTATTACTGTAATATAATAAATATTATAGTAATATAATCTAATTTCTATATAATCTAATCTCTATATAATCTAATATTTCTATGTAATCTAATAATATATATATTAATTTCTTATATCATATCTTCTTATATCTTCATAATTCAGAAAAAAAAAACCGGAAATGACTTAAAAAGCGTTTGATTTCACAAATAATCAGAAAGCGCAAAAATCCCAATCGTCGATCGGCGGTGGAGACGGAAATTATGCAATTGGCATAGCTGTCATCTACTGTTGGTTCGTATGGGTCGTCAGACGGATAGACATGGAGTCTGTAGTCGAATCTAGAATAAATCAACAAGATGTGACATCAATGCTGGCCGACCAGTCCTGATGGTGTGCAAGAGAGAGAGAGAGAGACAGAATCTTATTAACCATTATCTCCCCCTTTCTTACCAAACAACTTCATTTATCATTCACATTGACAATTATTTCCTGATTAGAGGATTAGGAATAACTATTGGTGGTTAGGAAAAACTAGAAGCATTGGATTAGTTTGAGTTCAAACAAGTGTCTCTGCAATATTTCTTTTTTTAATTCTGGCCATAAGTATTTTGTATCGAAATTTCAAAATTATCTATTTTTGAACATTGATAAAATAACAATGAAAAGATACATAGGCAGCCAAGCCTAGGAATTTTTACATTTTTTTCCAAACGTATTCGTACAGAAACAGATACTAAAATATCAGCTTCAATTCGTGATAAAATATCCGATCCAACAGAAAAATTTATCCTTTTAATTATTAAGTTTTGACCAATAATATTCGTTGATTATATACTATGTTATGTAAAGAATTTTTGATAATAAGGTTAGATATTTTCAAAATATCAATATGCTTCTGTTATAAAAGTGTGTGTTTTGTAGGAAGAGATGGAAAAGAAACATGGGTGCTAGCAATGGCAGGGGTGCCCTTTCAGAACTTTCTTGGGGGAAGGGGGAAGTTTTTTTCAGGGCAGTGTCATAGCCAACTCTCTTAAAACGAAAGAGTGGATTTTGCTTCTCAGAAAAGAGCTCTAATTTATTGGATCGTGAATGAGTTGATTTTAAATGTTTCACTCATCATGATTTGAATTTTTATTTTCCTAATGCACTCCAGAAGGGCGAATACTAAACAACTCATCTCGATAAAAAAGCACTCGTTGGCGAGCGGAAATCCAGTAAGCTGACGCAGTTGACGTGACCTTACTGTCCCCATATCCGCTGAGCAGACGACAGACGTGTGGTGTGTAGTACGCGGCTAACACCACGTTGTTAAAATTTTAAAGAAAGAATACTTGAAAAGGTAAGAATTTCTGCTGATTTAAATACTCTAATTTTGTTTTTTATAATGATTCTGTTTTATATTAATTGTTATTTTATATATGGCGTGATATTTTTCAGTTTATATCAATATTTTTATTAAATATGTCTTAACCCTAACATTTAGGACTATTTATACGAGCGAACATTTAGAGATCTTTTAAGTTGGAAGGATAAATATTAAAAAATACTCTAAAATATAATGAAATAAATCCTTTGCCTCTCCTTTATGTTTTTTTAATGTTGTTTCAATAAATATGATTTATTTAAATAGCATTTAGTAGCAATTTAAACTTTTAAAGAAAATATCTTGGCGGTACGTTTGTTTATATAGTCAGGGGTCGATGCAAGTTTTTTATCTTGGGGCCCATTTTGTGAAAAGTAAAGGTTATTTTTGTGAAATTTATTATATTTTTGTGAAAAATAACATTTTGTAACGAAAGTTGAAATCCAGCTAATCAAATTCGAACCAAGCATTTATAAACAAAAAGTTTTTAAAATCCTTTTGCTGAAGTTTTTCTCTTTTTTGAACTTGTTTGTTTACAAATTACACATTTTAAAACATCATAAAATAATAAATAATAAGTTTTTATGGAATAGAATTTTGTGAAAGGATCAATTTTAGTAAAAGGAATTTTGTGAAGGGCTCATTTTATCAAATTGATTTTTGTGAAGGGGCCCTAAATAGGCCCAAAATTTTGTCTGGATCGAGCCCTGATAGTATATATTTTTAGCGATGTTTCAGAACTCTAACTTTTATAATACTATAAATTGAAAATTGACTTGTCTGACTTTAAAAATATTGTTTTAAAGTAAACAAATTATATTTCTTATTTTATTCTCAGTCTGAATTCTAATATTTTAAAATATACTTGATTTATGAAACTGTATAAATCCCATATTTTTTATCGTATGTTGTTAAAAATAAGGTAAATATCTACATTCCCGGATATTCACGGTGTGAATATTCCTAAATAGTATTAGGATTAAAACATATTTAATGATAATATTGATATAAACTGAAAAATATCATGCAATGTATCGAATAATATTGCATAGAAAACATAATCATTATAACAAAATTAAAAAAAAAGATTAAAATATTTAAATCAGCAGAAATTCTTATCTTTCAAATATTCCTTTTAAAATTCTCTTTTTGGGTCGGGAGGGGGGGGGGGGGTATATATTTCAAGCAGCTCAGAAACAACAACAAAAAAAAAAGATACTTTTCACTTAATTGTTGAATATATACATATATGTAAACATAAATATGTATACATTCAATATGCAAATTACTTTTTTTTTCTAAAATAATAATCTACCTGTTCATGAAATTTATTATTTTACAATGAATTATTACATTTTACCATGAATTTTAATTCCCCTTCCCCTCCTCAAGTATGAGTTAGTTATAAATCACTCAAGTGCTACTGGATTTAACCTTCATTGATTTGATTTCACTCAAGTATGAGTAAAATAGAGATAACTCAATCATGAGTTGCTTAAAAACAACTCGTTCACTCGAGTTGTTTCAACTCTTCATGAGAAGCTGACTTTCAAATCATGAGATGAGTGGATTTCGGCTCAACTTGAGTTATTTTGGCTCTTTCGTTTTAAGAGAGAAGGGTTGTGTTCGGGGGGTCTCTATTTCCGAACGCGAAAAGTTTACTGAATTATCGATACAAAGACTGAAATTGTCTAATTCCAAATTCGCAAGAAAAGTATGAAAAAATCAGTTGTAGACAGGTTTTTGTCTTAGCAGGTAAAATTTTAAAATATTGACTCTGAAAGTTTCCAGTTATAGACAGGTACCGTTTCTCCTGTATCTTATAAAACTATTAAAATTTCCTGTCTATAGTGCACTGCACCTTTGAATATTATATGAATATTACAGATGTATTAAAGTAAAACTTGTCTATGCGAAACCTGTCTGTTAAAGAATTCTTTCTCAAACGGAAAAAAAAAATCATGTTTCGACGAAAAAAAAAACACCATACAATTATAGTTGCTAGACGGTGACCTGTCTAAAATGGAGCATTTTTTTCCAGTCTCTTTCAACTCCTTCCTTGTAGGTTTTACTGCAGGGGCGCCATTTAGAGATATTCTTGGGGGGGGGGGAGGGGAGACGCTAAATCTTCTTTGACGGACACGGTTTGAAATAGAGTGTAGGACTGCGCAATTCGCGCCCAAAATAGGAATAAGCACCCACAATAAAAAAAGCTGTGTGGGATTTTGCTCTCTTAACTTCGCTCCACAGGCATGTAATTCTTCAGCGAATATTTTTTAATTTTCGTGGAAGTCGGCGATTTTTTTAATTTCGTTTCTTACGAAAAATCAATTTGTTAACCGATTACAGAAAAAAGCGCGAATTTTACGAATTGGACTTGGGAAAAAATAGCTAATTTGGCAAATTGGTTGCAGAAAAAAACGGTGAATTTTCTCAAACGACCGTGAAACAGTTCGGCAAATTTTTCCAAAGATCGCGGAAACAAATAGTGATTTTCGTCAATTTGTCGCAGAAAAAAATTCTAAAAGATTGCTTAAAAAATCGCGAATTTTGTATAACTATTGCGGGAAAATATCGCAAAATTCGCCAAAAGTTTGAGCAACAAATAATTACGAATTTAGTCAAACAATCTTGCAAAAAAAGGGGAGGGATTTTATCAAAGTTCGAGCAAAAAATTGCAAATTTTGTCAATCGATTGTGAAAAAAGACTTCCGAATTTCAACAAAAGATCGTAGAAAAGAATCGCAAATTTCGTCAAAAGATCGCGCAAAAAAAGGGAGGGGGAATTTCGCCAAAGTTCAAGCAAAAAAATTGCAAATTTTGTCAATCGGTTGCGGAAAAAGATTCCCGACTTTCAACAAACGATCATAGAAAAGAATCGCGAATTTCGACAAAAGATCACGAAAATAAATAGCGAATTTCAACAAATGGTCGCGGGAAAAAATCCATTCTGTCAATGTTTTGCAGAAAAAATAGCGAATTTCGGTAAATGATTACAAATAAAATAAAATAAAAATAAATAAATGAAAATAAGAATTTCATGAAACAATCACGGAAAAACATCGCGAATTTCGTCAAATGATCGCGGAAAAAATCGTGAAATACAAGGTGGCCATAATTAAACTGACGGTACTCAGAGTGTTCTGTAGCGCGATCTAATTGCGAGAATGACGCCAAATTTTGCAGATTAAACAAGAGGGGAGACGAAGGATTCCGCGAAAAAAATTTAGTTACAAAAGTCACCGTCAGGGGAATATGTGGCGCTGTGTATTCGAAAAAGAGAGTTTCAAAAAAAGAAGAATCAATACTGAAATAAAATTATCGTTTATTTAGCACATCCAACTCAGATTCAATGTGGCCGCCGTTTTTGTGAACCACATATTGCATTTTGTGCAAAGCATTTACAACAGCAGAGAATAACATGTCTGCAGAAATCTCCCGTACAGTTCGCGATATGTTATCTTTCAACGTAACCAGGTCCTGGACACCTCCGTGATAGACCTTGGACTTTAGGTAAACTCATAGCCAAAAGTTGCAGAGTGTAAGCTATCTCACCTCCGTGATAGACCTTGGACTTTAGGTAACCTCATAGCCAAAAGTTGCAGAGTGTAAGATCAGGGGACCGAGGTGGCCATGCAGTTGGAAAACAGCGGCTAATGACTCTTTCTGTTGTGAATTTCTGTCGTAGCAGCTGCTGTACCCGCAAAGCAATATGTGGAGGGGCTCCATCTTGCATGAAAATTATTTTCTCCAGGCACTGTCTTTGCTGAAGTGCCGGAATAACAAAGTTGTTTAGCATTTGGCGATATTTGTCTCCGGTAAAAGAACAAGTTATAGGTCCTGTCGGAGAAATGTTCTCATAGAAGAATGGACCTATGATCATATCTGGTGTGAAACCACACCAAACAGTTACCTTTGGTGAATGCAAAGGAATTTCCTTGAATGCTCTTGGTGACTTGTTATCCCAAATTCGGCAGTTCTGGGTATTTACAGTTCTATTCAGGTAAAAGTGGGCCTCGTCTCCCCATAAGATTTTCCAGGGCCAAGCATCATCCAACTCCATTCGTGCAAGAAAAGTGAGAGCAAAAGTCAATCGCTTATCATGGTCGGTGTGACGTAACTCTTGTACACGGCTGATCTTGTACGGATAGAAGTGGATAATCTTTCGTAGGATTTCCCATACCGTACAATAAGGCATATCCACACTGTAAAAACAAACTCCTGTAAAAAAACGGAAAAGGTACTGGCAGCAGAGTTGCCGTAACTTTTCCGTTTTTTCACAGAAATTCACTTTTGTGGTTTTTTTCCGTTTTCAAAACTGAGAAGTTCCGTTTTCGAAACTGAAAAGTTCTGTTTTAGAAATTGAAAAGTTCCGTTTTAGGAACTGAAATGTTTTGTTTTAGAAACTGACATTTTCAGTTTTCAGGACGGTTATTTTCCGTTTTACAAGCTGATAGTTTTAGTTTTTATTATCTGTTCGATATTTCTCCCATAAAGGGGAAAGTGAGATCTCAAATTCCCCATACTTATGTTAAACTTATCTGTGGCGGTTATAACTGTTTTTTTTTCTTGTTTTTTGTATTTTTATTATTAGGAATTAAATATTTTTAACTTTTTTGTTCTTTGTACTCTTCTGAAAGGATGTCTCTTTTGTAGTGGTCAAAATATTTCTGAAATATATACTTTATTTATAATTTTATGTATTAAAATCCTAGCAAAACCAATATTTTAAAACTTCAGAAAAAAATTAAATGTATATTTTAGAAATATTTTGACAACAAAAAGAAAAGAGACTTTCTGTAAGAATTGTACACAGAAAACATAAGTTAAAAATGTTAATTTCTTAAGAGATATTATTAGGATACTTATACTTAATATACAAAATTTTATAAAAGGCAATAAATGTGATTTAATTTAGAAAGAAAAAAAAAAGTCTGTATTAAGGAATTAAATATATTTATATGAAAAACTATTTTTAGAAAAAATCGTAAGCTTAATTATAACAATATTGTAATTTTTCCATAAAGTATGCTAAAATTTGCAATTTTTAGCACTACCCCCCCCCCCCCCCCCACCCCACCCCACCTCACTGTTTATGTATTTTTTTTTCTTATTTCATACTGAGACATATTTTAAAGACTTGGGGCACTAAGTGTTAGCTCTTATTTATTTATATCGTTGTTTTAATATCATTAGTATGTATAATCAATTCTGTTATACATATGTAAGATAGAAATCTCATTTTTTGAAGACAAAAATTGGACTCATTTGCCTAGAGAGAGAGAAAATCTATTTCAGTAAATCCTAAAAGGAAAATTTTACTTATTTTCTAGCTTTTAATTCGTTTATCCGTTAGTTTGTATTCGAAATTACTTGCTATTTTAAATCATATGTATATATTTATATATGTTATAAATTATTTTTTTATCTATTTACAGTTTTTGTTTATTCAATGTAGTCGTTATCCGACACCCTTACGCGGATGTAAACACTTTCTGGTATTTAAACCATCAAATATAAATAATTAATAACGAGGCCTTATTGTACTCAAATTGTTCATATCGAAACTATTTTTATATAAAAAAATTATGCTACAATAATTTTACAAGTCAACCTATAACTCTATAAATATCGCTAGGTGCTATTGAAAAACAAACGTGAGAAAAAGAAAAAAAAAAATAACACTTACAAGATCAAACAACTATCAGCATTCTCTAATCATAAAGAGAATAAATAGTAATAATAATAATAATAATTTGCTCCCATAAAAGCAACTTTAAAATTAAGAGTTAAAAAAAAAAAAAAAAAAAAAAAAAAAAAATTGACAAAAGCAATATACGAACTGCTGCTAGTTAATACTGTGATAATATAAATATACTCTTGAAATATTTTATAAATTAATAAAACAGTGCATCCAGATTACTTATAGTAAATGATTAGAAACTGTTAGAAAGTAAAATAATTATATGATTTAAAAAGTATATTCGAATACAAACGCATAAGCTGTAATTTTGAAAAATATATAATAACGAAATAAAGCATAGCTAAAGAACGGGGATCTTTTTTCTTTTTTAAATCCGCATGAATAAAGATTATCTTTAGACACATATTACACATAACTTAATAACAAAGTCCGGTGAGGAAATAGTGAGTTGAAGTAAATTAATAATCAGATAAAATGAAAAATCATCCCTTTTTTTATGACTTAAAACAAAATATTTATTCTAGGCAAATGATTGAAAGCTATTGTCTTAATATACACGTGGTTTAAAAACTAAATTTATATCTTACAAACATATAAAGAAATTATACATATAATATTATTAAAACAATGATATAAAAAACAAAGATAAAACTTACTTTTATTCTGTAAAATATGTCTATATCCAAAGTTGTACGTATTATTACAATTGTAAATTTTAAAAAGCACGTGCTACTGGGCAGATGAAGTTACTTCGGACTGCCGTATCGGCCATATTGCCTCTTCCGGAGGAGGCTTTGATCATAGGGTGTGTTGACACAGGACACAGACTGACAAACTAATATATCCTCCAATCAGCGTCGGAACAGAACGTGTCTTGCCGGAAAAGTTCCGTTATCCGAGACTTTACTGTCGCTTGCGGAAACTTTCAGTTATATCTCTAGCAGTAAATTGAAAACTTCCGTTAATTCCAGGAAAAGTTACACTTTTCTCCCAAAACGGAATTTTTCAGGTAAAAAAAGGAAAATTCACAGAATAACACCTGTTAATTTCAGGACATATTTTTACAGTGCAGATTCCGAGCTATCTCACGAGCGCTGGAAGTGGTAGCAATATTGTCTGGTGCTCTGTCGACAATCGCCGTTGCCACTTCTTCGATTGTATCCTGTGATACGGGTTTTCGTCCTCTGCCTGACTGAACATTTAGAGAACCTGTTTTCTCAAACTTCTCAACCATTGCTTTTAAACCATTAGCTGGTAACTTTACGCATTTTTTTGGGGTTTCTAAAAGCACGAAGAGCGGCTGGCGCATTGCACTGGTTGAGGTAAAAGAATTTGACTAGTAGAGCTCGCTCGACTAAAGAAGGAGACATTATGAAAGATAACTTTTAATGAAATTGCTTCTAACAGTAGCACATTACCTTTTAAAGCCAAACAAGCTGTCACTGGGCCAAAATATGCAACGTGAAATTTGAATAAAGAACTTCTTCTTCTGCTGTTGCTTTCTTTGGGGTCTGTAAGTGAAATTGCAGATAAAGAAACTTTAGCAGTGTTTATGTAAATTTTTAGCTTTTTATAAACTGTTACCATTTTGAGCTTGGATTAAATTGGTAAATTCGTTAAATAAACGTTAATTTTATTTCAGTATTGATTCTTCATTTTTTGAAACTCTCTTTTTCGAATACACAGCGCCACATATTCTCTTGGCGGTGACTTTTGGAACTAATTTTTTTTTTGCAGAATCCTTCGTCCCCCGTCTTGTTTAATCTTCCTACAAAATTTGGCGCCATTCTCGCAAATAGATCGCGCTACAGAACACTCTGAGTACCGTCAGTTTAATTATGGCCACCTTGTATAATCGCTCACAAGGTAATTAGAACACGAATATCATCAAGATGTTACGAAATTTGCAAATGTTATGATTCATAGTGATAAGAAAATTTTCATTAATGATTTTCTGATAGTAAAAATTTTCCTCAATCATTTTCTGTCTTCCTCTTTAGATTATGATCTAAATTACATACAATTCAGAAATAAGGAAAATTGTTGGTCTCAGGTAGAGCCTGCATTCGGTTGGGCAACACGACCCAATCCGCAGTACGGATCGAGCTGGGTTGACGCGGTTTTTTTTTTTCGTTGTGAGTCAGGTGAACTTGAAACATTTGACTACGGTAGGGACATATATGACCGAGTAGACTACTTTTTATTCTATTAGTACAACTTTTTGAAATTGTCATACACTTGTATTAGAATATTTTAAAGAGAAATCCACCAAAAAGAATTTTTTTGCAAATTGTGGCACGATTGAATATAAAATTAGGCGCCAATTTTGGCCAGAAATCAAAGGGTTAATTGCTTCGGGTTCTAGTTGAGGTTTTCACTATTTTGAGTCGGATTTGTGTTGCTCAATTTTTCAAAGAAATACTGAATATTTTCAGATGACAAAAACTCATTTTTCTACATAAAAGATAAAATTGTTATTAGAGATATCCTTCTTTTCCATAATCATATTTAAAATTTCGATTAATTTTCTTGGATTACGGTTAATGAAATCTTTTTGGTGGTTTTCGGGGTGACTGGAAATTACAGGTCTGCATCAGCTACAAGAAACGCATTTCGATTTGGGTTTGGTTGATGAAATTTTTTTTCCGTTGCGGCTCGGGTAGCCTTTATGCGTTTCGAGTTGTGTTTGGCCTCTTTCGGGTCGGGTTCGAGATGAACCAAGTTTTTAATAAGAGGTTCTGAATATTTTCCTAATCAAAGAAACTATATTTGAATATTAATGGGTGTATATGTGTTAATTTTGTAAGATAAGCGATACACTTGTAGAATACTTTTCCATAAATGTATTACAATATACACTCATTTTCTTTGACTTCGGATTGGGTCTGAATATTTCGGGTTTTCGTTGAATGTCGGATTAGAGTCAGGATTCGGGCCGGGTAGCAAATTCACAATCACTCAACGTCCTACGCACTTGTCGCCAACCTCTGTCGCCAAGCGCTTTGGCGAGAAAATGAACTTCGCGCATGCGTGGCATTTGGCCGGCAAACTCAAAATTGTGCTAGTACCATTGAATAGATAGATGTTTTATTACAACTGTACATCCTACAACATTCCTCCTACCTTTCTACCTCGAGTTTTATCGTCAGCATTAAAATGCTTTAAAAATAAATGAAAGCTTTCATTTTTTAAAGATATTACAAAGATTCAGTAGCTACTGAAGTAATTACTTAGTAGCTTAGGCTACCAAGCTCATGAAAATGAAACATTTCCTGTTTTGTAAACAGTTACATTAAATAAACAATAATTCTTTTTATAAAATAATCTTAGAAAGAAGTAAAAATACATTTCATAATACATGATGTTATTTACATTTTTTACCTTTTATACTACTTTATTTAATCTCGAATAAACACGGATACTTATTTATTATATTTAGTTAAACGCTTTTTCACTTTTAAATTATCCCCCCCCCCCTAAAAAAAAAAAAAAAAAAAAAAAAAAAAAAAAAAAAAATCTTATACAGTTTGTTAAGCATTGACAGAATGAGAAAATTAGATACATTCTAAAGGGATAATACAGCACTGCAATAACACCAAATTCAATAAAATAATTAGGATCATTAGGTTTTTACTTTTCAAATTCATCCTAATTAAGTATACATGTGTATATTTAAATAAATTTGTTAGTAGATTAGAGAAGAAACCTAATTGAGCATTCCAGTAATAGATACTACATCTTAAAAGTCTTAAAATCTTAAAAATAAATGAAATTTTGTAAATGACCATTAGTATAAAAAAAAATCCAGTTTTCTATTACTGAAAAAAAAAAAACATGCAATTTTTTAAGAAAACAAAGAAGATATAAATGAATTAAGTAAAACCATCTCTTAGCTTGTTCAGTAAAAATTTCACTGAAAGACAGTGGAATTGTGAAGCAATATTTTATGCTTGAGTAATTCAATCAGATATATTGTATATTCAATAAGATATATTGAAGTATTATTCTCTATCCCTGGGTTTGAGTCTCGAATTGGTTCATCTAATGTAATAACAGATGGCAGCACCATACACTGATTAAATGAAAACAGATACAATTTTCCTCCCTCTTACAGAAATGTATTTTGAGCGGCTATAACTTTGAGGTGTGTCGTGTGTCGAATGGTTTTTTTAATGGCACAAAAGCAAAATGAATAAAAGGTTGTTGACTTTTATATGATTTTCACTTATCTTATTGAAATATATTATTTTCACGTGTTCTGAATGGCGATAATATAAGATCGGGTAAATTTTGGTTTATCGAATCGCCGTCGTTTGCGATACCACATTATAAAGCATGCAAGGAAGAGTTCTGAAAAAAAAAAAAAAAAGATGAATTTTTATTGGATATTTTTTTATAAAGCAAAAACTTTGAGGGGGAGGGGTCCATTACTGTCATGTCACATTTACCATATTATCAATCAGCAACAAAACACTTATCTTAGCATTTCCTCAACAAGTATTTAAGGTAAATATAATAAACTTTCATTTATTTATTGTGATCATTTTAAGAAAGGTAAAGTTATAAAACATTAAATAATGCACATGTTCACAATATATATGCATACATATGTATTATAATTAGTCAGAAATACTTCTTAATAAACAAGAAATGCGCGGTCGAAATGTCGAAGTATAGTTTCAACCGTTTGCCAATTCGTATAAGACACGCGTGCGTGCTACAGTTCATTTTCTCGCCAAACCGTTTGGCGTCAAGTGCGTAGGACATTGAGTGATTGTGAATTTGCGGCCGGGTACAACCCAATTTGCGCAGGATTCTGGTGTCAGGGTGTGGAGAATTTAGGACTTATGTACGATGCACTTCAAGAACTTCCAAATCTGTTTGTACAACTGCAAGCACGAAATTCAACTCTTTTGATGGCAAATATGTTAATAAAACGAACAATACGGGTTTTAGAATAGTTTAAAACATCAGAAAGAGATCGTTTTGAAAAATCTTAAAAATCAGAGAAAGAGGGAGTCTTAAAACATTGAACTGATAAGTAGTCCAAAACTTTCAGACATTAATCCTGGACAGTTTCTGCAAAGCCTCATAGACAATCTCAAGGAATGTCTTCTGAATGAAGAAAAAGAGGAGACTTTATTGAAAGATTTAACGATCCTCGATAAAAGCACATGGCCAACAGATCCAGACACGTTTTGGGGAGCAAACAATTAAGCGTTTATGCTCCCGTTTTAATATGGACACTAATGAAACTATTAATGCAATGAGGGAATATATTGATAATCCGGAGATTATATCTCCTGAATTTTTTCCTTTAAAGTTTTGCATCGAAACGATACCACCAGGAACAGCCGAATGCGAACGTTCCTTTAGTAAGATGAATATTATTGAATCTGATGACCGCTCTCGAAATTTAGTTAGTAACATATCTAACTTTTTAATGATACACATTAACGGACCACCCCTTTCTAATTGGCAACCTCATCCTTATATCAAAGTTTGGAAAACGGAAAACCATACCAAGTGGCCACAGATTCAAAATCTAGGAAAGTAAATAAAGCTGAGGATACATATGAAAATGAGTGTTTATGGAAAATTCTTTAAAAGGAGAAAGATAATGTACATATTATTAAAATGTAAAAAACACGAATAGATTTATATTGTTTAAAACACTTTTTTCTTTTGGTTTATTTATTTAATAAATAAAAGAGATTACTTAATTTCATTTTATTTTATCAACTAGTAAAATAATCGATTTGGAAAGTGCTTTTTATATACGCCGTCCGGTTCAACTGCAAGTACTATTTACTATCAATATCTGCTTCAAAAATTAAAGAGATTTAAAAAGTGCAGTAATTTTCGGTGGTGTTAGTGAACAACTAGTGTAATGTTGTTCCCAACAATTTTCAAAACTAAAAATCTCAGAATAACAAATCAAACTTTTACTCAAAATTCTTGTTGAGAGGAAATGTACTAAGTATTCCACATTCTAAACCAGAAAAAAAAATCTTCAAAGTTTTCAATTTTTTACACCTGTTGCAAGCTACACGATTTACACGTACAGAAATTTAAACTAAATTAACTTTCATTTTTTTCAGTCACTCTTTTTAGGTTCATTGGAAATCACGTTTTCCCCGGGTATCAATGACCATTATGTTCTCGTTTATAAGCTTCCCCCCACTTTTTTTTCCAGGAGTACACCACTGGTTTAAATAGTAGTTGCAAGTAATTATACAAGAACATTACTTTAAATGTTAAATTACAATGTAAGTTACTTTTAACATACAACATTTGTATAAGACATTTAATTTTAGAACTGTTACTACCAGTGGTGTAGTCCTGGGGAAAAAAGTGGGGGGACGCTCACAGTCTCGATCATTAGGGTCTGTATCACCCATAGGGCAAACTTAATTAAGAATCTTGCTTTTTATTTTGAATTTCAGAGAAAAGTAATTGAAAAATTAAATTAAAAATTTTAGATTAAAATTAAATTAAATTAAATTAATTAAAGTTTTTTATCTGTTTGTCGTTCATAGCTTTCCATAAATTAAAATATTGTTAACCTTATTTCATGTGTGAAAATATTTGAAATAGAATTCATAATTCAATAACATTAATCCACGCAACGAGACTTTTGGTAGACATTGTTTATTTTTGAGATAGTTATAGAATAACTATTGTATACTAGGAGCATTGAAAATTATTGCATTTTTACATTACGGACACGTATAGTGTAAGGAAAATATTGTAATCATGACAAGAAAATTGACTATGAAATTATATCTTTACTTTTATAGGTTCCCTGAATCCACTTTTCCTATTTCTGTAACAATTCTCTATGTATGTGAGTGAGTCGGTATTTTCTTTATGATTCCCAAAGTCTGTGTTTGGTGATTTTGCAATGTGTCAATATGTGTATGTGTCTGAGCAGGATAGCATTTACACGGTGTTTTCTGCTTAGATCAAATTTCGCAGGTATGTTATGTTATATATGATGAAAAGATTATTTAACATTCTGAATTATATATGCCACTGCCCAAACTCTGTACAAAATTTTGAACAACGTGTTTCGAGTCTAGACAATTTTTAAGCCATTTTTTGACCAGAAATAAAATTATGTGCAGTTTCTGTGGGAAAAAAAAATTAAAAAATGTGACCTATGCCGAGGATAACCCATAAATAATGCTTTTTATTGACACAAAGACTATCTTTAGGATTCAGATGCTAGCCCAAATCTGATTTTTAAAACATATTGGGTTGTTCGGAAAGTTCTTTCCGTTTGGGAAAACCAATTCGTACCGGAAAATTCTATTAGACACTAATTTCGATATCTAATATCAATTGACGGGCAGAATTGGTTTTCCCAAACGGAAGGAACTTTCAGAACATCCCAATACGAATTTGAAAGGGGTCAAATAGACCAGTATCCTTATAAAGAAAATTTCTGAAAATCGCGTTTCATCAAGATTTTTGTAGAATTAGTAACTCTTTAAATCAGTAACAAGGTTACTTCTAATCTGTAAGTACAATACTAGAGGGGGGGGGGGGGTTGCCCCCCAAAAAATCGCAATTTTACGGGATGAAATGGAGAAAGAACGTTCAAATAAATTGGTTTCATCATGATATGTGTGGAAATATTCGAGCAAAAGCAACTGACTTAAAACTTTACACACATTTACTTTCAGGACTTACATGCTCCTAAAATCTTCTTTATCATTTTTTTTAAATTTACATTTTAAAAGGATGAATTGTCCAGGGCTCCCAAATGGTTCGACAACTGAATACCAATATTTTTTAACAGAAAATTTCTTAGTAGGTTTCTACAACTTTTCTGCAAAAATTTACTTCCGAAGGTTGTTTTTGCAAAATTTACAAAAAAAAATCTAAAAATAAATTTTTTCTAAGAAAATACTGGTATTAAAAAAGCGGACCATTTGGGAGCCCTGATTGTTAAGTAAATCTTTTAAACTCGCTTCATCACGATTTATCTGGTAGCTATTAACATGAGACATTTACTCACAAAGAATGGTTTTTAAAATATTCGAAATTTTAAGTGCTGAAATAAGCGGGAAAACTTTTAAAGTTGTTATTCTTCTGAAACTACCAGTGCTAGAAACCTCAAATTTGACATAGAAGTTATTTAACTCGTACATATTCTCTAAGAAGAATTGAAATTTTAATGCGGGAATCGTCTCAGTGAATGTTATCACACTATTAATAGCGATATAAAAGTCTACTTCTAGTTATAAATTGATTTGAATCCATGCCATTCTATAAGAATAAGTGTTTAGAGAATTGAGCGGAATTTTTTTAAAGATATAATTTTGAATGAGTTTCTATGGCAAATAATACTTATACTTGTGCCAGATGACTTATTTAAGAAACACTTTCCTAATAAAATTATTTTTAACGTTAATAAAAATAAATTAAATAAAAAAAAAACATACTTTCATTAAAATTCCCAAAAAGTATAGGTGCAGATGCATGGTCGCCAGTCGCCACGTGGCGACTAAATATTTTGCTGTGGCCACTAACTTTCGGTGTTTAAGTCGCCATGTTATTTAAAAGTGATTAATTTCTGGTATTCCCAGTCTCCATTATGACATTGATTTTTTTTTTTTTTTTTTTTTTTTTTTTTTTTTTTTTTATGATTAAGCGCAAAACACATAGCAACATTTATTATTACATTTTCATTTATTATTATCTTTATTATTATCTTTTCAGAATTATCTGTTTAACACAGCAAACTATTAAATAATATATTCGAATAGCAATGAAATTCGTAACAGTTTGAGTCTAATAATTTTACATAGTCTGTGATTAAACAGAAAAAAAAAATCTTATAGAAAAACAAATGTTCAGAGTATTTTAATTTTTATAGTGCAAAATGATATTACACATTCAGATTTTCTTTTATATGTACTTTTGTATGGCAAAATCAAAATAAGAAATATTGTTTTTCTAATATTCTTCGCTATCATGATTGATTAGCTTATACATTTTTTAAAAACCGTATCTTGCCTAACTTTTATCTTCTGACTGTGCATGGTTTAAGATTTATATTACACTTAATTAATATTCAGATTTTGTTTACATGTCTGTATATTAAATAAATTTCTTTACACTTTGAATTCATAAGTTTTTTGTTTAGCATTTTACCCCATATAAACACTATTGTTTTTATGATTTTTTTCACAATTGTGGCCACTGGATTTTTTTGTGATTAGGAGCCACTGGCTCCTTCCAAATTTTGGGAATCTGCACCTGTACCAAAAAGTCAACTTATATTATAAAGCACAAACGTGTGCGTCGCTCAATGATGTCATACTGATGCGGGCAGCAATGTGGTGAAAATGGATGAATGTTGAAACAATGGAGCTATTCTTTCAATTAAACAATCGTAATGTTATTTCTATGGGGTAAATGCCATTTTTGTGCTGACGTTGACCCCCCTTAGGGATCTAATTTTTAAAAAATGAATGTCCAATTCATGTGTTGTCATCAGGTATACATATATATATTCCAAATTTCAAAGCTCTACGTCAACAGGAAGTGGGTGAAAAATGAATCACAAGATTTGACTGTCACATACATACAGAAATATAAGTTAAAAGAAAGCGTGTAAAAAAGTGGCTTAAATCAATTTCTTTTATTTATTAAATATTTAAATAAAAGGGGAAAAATGGGTTGAAAACAACAGCAATATATTTAATTCTGTCACAGTTTAATAATATGTATTATTTTCCCTCTTTTAATGAACTTTACAGAAATATTTATTTTCAAAAAAAATTCTCTCCTCTTTATATTTTCTAGATTTTGTGTCAGTAGCCATTCTATGATTTACCGCTTTCCAAATTTTGAGTAAGGCTTGTGGTTTTCACTTAAATAAGGATGAATCGTTAAAGATTCGAATTAGAAGATTAAACAGATTATTCATTAAAGTTAAATGACTATTATAAATTAAAAGCATCAAGAATTGTCACTAAAAACCACTTTGAACCACGTTTCTATCAAAGTATTGCATTTTTTCAACGAAGTCTTCAAGTTTGAGCTAAGGTCGACTTTTACAGGGCGTCCGAAAAAATTTAAACTTAAAGATAAGTAGTCAATGTAAGATGCAAAAAAGTTGAAAATAAGGTAGGAAATATGCAGGGGGGAGGAAAGGGACAACGACTATATATCAAATTAGAAAAGCTATGAGGTATTACAAGAAGGTAACAGTAACATGGATGACAATAAACATGTGCGGTTGACCACCAGTTATGTACTGTAGCTGACGGAAAATAAATAGAGTATGCTTAGCCAATTCTTATTTGTTTTTATTTTTAATTTGTAAGTTTTAAAACTACACCGTCTCTTTACATGATTTCTGCCCGTGTAGCTTTTTATTTAGATACACTTGCGATGCATTTTTATTTTCTTTTTACACTTGTTAATATTTAATTTTGTTCTAAAAATGCTATCGCCAATATGTGCACAGGACCATTTTCACTGATAAAGTAATATTTAAATGGTTCGAAAAGGTTTTATAAGTCAGCTTTATTCCTTCATTTTTTAAATTTAATTTTAAATATATAGGTATGCAGATTTTTAATGATTTTGTTGCAGCAAAAAGGAAAATTTTTCTGACTGACAAATTTTGAATAGAAGAGTCGCATAAACAGTTATTGTATAAATGTTTGAAGTAATAGTCTTGTATTAACAAGATAATTATTTCATTGACAATAATATTTCAATATTTTTTTTTACTTTATTTTAAACTTTTTTATAATTTACGTTATCTACTAATCTCCAGCAGGTAACAAATTAAAGTGCGTGCCAACCTTTATAATGTACAGACACACTGTATACCGGCCAATATATATTATATTCATTACACACAAATGTTTGTAAAATTAATTTGGTGCAACAATGTGTGAAGGAAAAGCATGTCTAGCGTTTTTTTTTTAATCGAAAATAAAATTTCGTTCAGTTTAAACACATACCAAGCAATAATTATCTATAAATGATAATGTATTCATTAGAATTATTTTGAGTGGTCATGTATAGAAATTAATGATCATACGCGTATCACGTAACACACTAAAATTTAAACCAGCTGCAAAATGCGTTTCAAGAAATATCCGGCCATGACGGTAGTGTATTTGGATTATTTTTATGTGGCCCTGTATACGAATATCATTTACGTATCACTTAGCAAATGAATATTTTATTCAGCTGAAAAATACAAAATATAACAGAAAACACGTTTCGAGCAACTGAACCCCCGTATGACAAGTGTCCGGATTCTTTGGCCTTGTAAAATAACTATAAATGTTTCGTGCATCGTTTTCCATGCATTGCAAATAATTACTGTTAATAGCTCATGGTGTTTTGGTGTTTCGAAATATTTCTTAATGTCCCTGTAAACGAACGATAAATGCTATTTTCAATAGGGAATATGTTGTAACGAATTTCAATGGCATTACTTCATTTATGTGTATTTCAAATAATCTCCACCCAATAAATAGTAATATGAAAGAACTCTTTTTTTTATCACTCATAAACGAAATACTGATGCTATACACATAATTCCCAATAGTGATAAGGCTACATTGAAAAAATATACATAAAATTTTGTCGAAATTGAAGCAAACTTTTGGAAGTTACAAGTAGAATGCGAACAGACGGAGACAGACAAGTGATCTGACACCGTAAAGAATTTCCATGTTGTTGAAAAGTATTAAAAATCAATGCCTTATTTCTTAAAATTGTTAATTTACTGGTGTGCTCATAATTTAAAAAAATTAGTAAGTTTGAAAAGATTGCGTCCTCTCGCGTCTCTAGCGTCCCCCTTGAAAATAAAAAGTAAGGGGACGCTCGACATAAAATAAAAAAGTGAGGGGACGCCGTCCCCCCGCGTCCCCCCTCGACTACACCACTGGTTACTACCTCTATTCCCTAACAAAAACAAATTATGCCTGTAGAATAGAAAATTCTGAAAATAGAAATTGCAATCAATTGCAGGGCAGTAATATAATTCAATTCTTTCCTTATCTCAGTAGTTTTTGGTCACCTTTGGTAATCGAAAGAAAGTGCAAAGAAATGGAAGTGACTGGAGAAAGGTTACAGAACGGCTCAGAGAGGGTGGGGATCTCAGAGGAATAATCTAATTGTAAGGTCTATGGACAGGACACATATTATCTTGAAACCTTCAGACCAAAGGCTTTTTGGATTTTGCAATTTTCTGGAATTCGTGTCCTCCTGAACTTTAGAATACAGTAATTTATCAAAAACATAAAAATAAAAAATTGAAGCAATCCCATGTAGGATTATGAATAAAAACTTACCTTTTGTATTTTTTTTAAGATCTAAACAAACGTTTTACAATATTCAATGGTAACAATGAATAAAAAAAAATAAAATCAGTAACAAATTCTACCCTTTTTTAAATTCCTACTATTAGCTCACACTCTCTCTCTATATATCTTGTTCAAAATTTCAATCGTTAATAAAATATTTTCTATTCATCCACTAAAGTTCAAATAAACTTTTTTAAAACTTGTAGTGGATGACACTTTATGTTAATACAGTTTTTTCAAATATTAATTCATTAATTAAATTTAATTAATTAATTTTTGTTTAAATGGGAGAAAAAAATTCCTCCCATTGTTTTCATAAATGAAATGAAAGATTTATCTCAAATTAGTGATGCCACAGAAATAAAATATCGCAACGATGATTATAAAATAATGTTCAATAAAGATAACGTGGGACATTAATGCTGCACGGGTTTATTTTATATATTTATGATTAAAAAGTAGCAATTGACTTTAATTTTTTTTTTATATTACTTGTTTTCTTTACAGATGCATAATTTACATGAAACAGGTTGATATTTACTGGATTTTGAGTCCTTCCAGAGTTTGGAATTCTTGATAATAAGTCCTATACTGTAATGAACTAAGAAATCTTTATTACTATAATGCGTATACTCAGGGTTGTTTGATTTAAATCAACTTGATTTAAATCAAATGATTTTTAATAAAATATTTGCTTTTAATCAGTATTGATACTTACAAGCCGAATAAGGATCAAATTAATCATTCGTGTTCAAATAAATGTCATCATTCATGTCAGTTTACAAATTACCTTTTAATAATGCTAAGTAAAATTATTATAAATAGAAAATAATTATTTTTAGAAAGTAAATGCAACACTACTTTCAAAATATTATTTATGCATAGTGCATCTCAAAAGAAATACTGATAAATGCTCTCTCATCAGCTTTCAATATGAGGCACTTTCTCGAATTTTTTCACGACAGTTTGATGATTTTTTTTCCTGCATTAATTTTGAAAAATTCATAATATTTTTCGTGATCGATTGACAAAATTTATTTATTTCCGCGATTCCTTGACAAAATTAGCTTTTTTTTGCAGTCAGTTGACGAATTTCGGGATTTTTCCCGCAATTGATTGACAAATTTCGTGATTTATTAACTGAGACAATTTGCCGAATGTCCTGATTTTTTCCTCCCGAGACCCTTTGACGAAAGTTGCGATTTCTTTCCCGAGACATAGAACCCACGAGATAGGAAAGCGCCCCTGATGGTAAAACTTGGAACTAAAATTGATATATCCTGTCGATGTCGAGTCGAATGATTCAAACCACGTTGTATGATGGGACCCATAGAACTCGAGTTAGCTGCAAAATCCGTTAGTTCCACCACCAGGAAGAGCACTCTGTTCTATACGAACATAGCCGAAATCTTTGAGGCTGTCGATTTCGAGTCAAATGAGCCATACCTAGTCGTGATCGGGCCCATAGAACCCGAGATAGAAAAGCGACCCAAGTGAGACTTGGAACTAAAATTGATATATCCTGTCAATATCGAGTCGAATGAATCAAACCTTGTTGTGATGGGACCCATAAAACTCGAGTTACCTGTAAAATCCATTAGTTCCACCTTCCACCACCAGGGGGCGAACTCTGTTCTATATGAACATAGCTGAAACCTTTGAGGCTGTCGATTTCGAGTCGAATGAGCAATTCCTTGTAGTGATCGGGCCAGTAGTACCATAGATAAGAAAGCGCCCCCTAGTGGCGAAACTCGGAACGAAAATCAGTAAGTTCTATCAATATCGAGTCGAATGAGTGCAACCGCATTGTGATAGAACGCATTGAACTCGAGTTAGTTGCAAAATCCGTTAGTTCTATCTTCCACCGGCAGGGGGCGCACTCTGTTCTATACGAACATAGCTGAAATCTTTGAGACTGTCGATTGCGAGTCGAATGAATCATACAACGTCATGATCGGGCCCATAAAACCCGAGATAGGAAGGCATCCCTGGTGGTGAAAGTTTGAACTAAAATCAATATATCCTCTCGATGTCAAGTCGAATGAATCAAACCGCGTTGTGATGGGACCTCAGAGGAATAATCTACTAGAGGCCACATCTCTTTGTTATATTGTTGAAAATCCGGTTTCAGGATCAGCTCGGATTGGCGCTTTAAAAAATGTCTGTTTTGGCGGTGATCGCTTTCTTGGCAACTTCGATTTCATTCTCGCAATAAAAATAAACGTAAACAAACCAAAACGAAACTGTTGCTCCTTCTAGGATTTAATGTCAAAGAGGAAGGATAGAAATAAGTTATGAGAGTCCCACCCATGGTGAAAAAAGGATTGTTTAATCTTCTGGATGGATTTTCTTTTTCTGTTTTTGCTGCTGTATTTTATTTTAATGTTATAAAATGGCTTTATCCTTGTAATAAATGTTACTTAAATTATATTTTTTTATTAGTGATATAAGATATTAAGTACGATAACACAAATTATTTCGAGATTTCTGCTTGGAAAGCTTCAATCCGACACAATCATTTCACGAAATGTAACAAATTAATGTCAGATTTTTTTTTTATTCTAAAAATGCATTAAATTTAGCAGGCATTATTAAAATGACAGAAAATCGAACAGTATTTACAGTATCTTTTTTTTTCTTACAAAAGTGAAGAATTTGTGGAAAGTTAGCAGTGGCATGTTATAAAATATTATTTGATTTGATAATGTATTTTATAGGTTTTGAAAACTTGAAATCACATACTGTCTTTATGTAACAATATATTCTATAGAACCTATTTTTGCTGCAATCCAGAATTTTTGTTTTGCTTTTGATGTTCCAATTTAAAGGCATATTTTTGGCAATCTTTCATATATACATATATATATTTTTTTAATTGAAAGTATAAATGTACTACAATATTTTTAATCAAAAGGAAAACATCGATAGATAACATTATACGCATGTATAGAAAAAAAATACAAATCCACAGTATTTTTTTTTTTTTTTTTTTTTTTTTTTTTTTTTTGTATGAAAAATAAAAATTCCAGGATATTTCATATCTACTAAGTTAAAACTTGTGTAATTTTTTCTCTGTTAAAATAACTATTATTTTGCATAAGTTTCTGAGAAGAAATAATTTGCAACTTTTGGATGCTATAAAAAATTAAGTTTAACTCTCAAGTGTTTTTTTTTCTTTACAATTATTGAAAATAATAACCACTGGCAACTATTGAAGATGTTGACTTCTAAACAATACTTGCTGTCATAATTAGATGCTATAAAACCTTCTCAAATACAAAATGGCTACTTTATGATTTTAGGTAGATTTCGTAAGAAATACTACCTATTACATTCTCCCCTATGTTGGACTTTCTGAAAAGTTTTTGCAGATCTACGCCGATCACCACTTCCAGAACCCAAAACCACCCCCAATTCAAAACTTTTATCTATCTATCTATCTATCTAGATCACTTTTTTATGGACACGATAACTTCAATAATTCTGCACAAATCTCTTCCAAACTGATACACGAAATTAAAGTGCATAATATCTTGGTCGAGTTCGATAATGGTCAAAATCGAATTAAAGGGAGGGGGGGGGGTGAAAACAGAAAAATCCCCATAGCTTCTTAATTATGATACGTATATCGAATCCGTTTAAAGTTATTAATACTTCTAGAAAAAGGGCCGAAAATTTATGTATGACAGATTTTTGATATAATAAAAAATGACCTCAAGGGGGGGTGGGGGGGATAGGGTTTAAGAAGAAAAGAATTCAAAACTTCGTCAATTTACAAGATATCAAATCTGCTTAAATTTATTATAAATCCTCTTAATAGTATCTACAACTTTTACTTTGACAAGTTTTTTTATAAGACCAACTCTTATAGCCCGAAAGAAAAAAAAAAATCCTGTCTACAGACACAGGTAGATTTTGAAGTGGGTGGTCTAAACTGCCGAATCATGGCAAAAAGGTCATTTCTTATGCAATTCCCAATAAACAGGTGCCCCATTATCTGTATTTTCAAAATCTACCTGTGCCTGTAGGCCGAGCCGTCAGGAAATTGTTTCATTAATTTGTGATCGGAAATATATGAAATTGGCAGGTGTTCTTATTTAGTTTGCTATCAAAAGAAACTTTCAATAAAAGCAGAAGATATTTCAGAAAAGTCCGTCAGCATTTTGAACCGAATTTCCGATGCCGCAGCACTTGAAAGAAGAAAAATGTTGTCACATGACAGGAATCACTTATTGTACTGTCCTCTTAAAAAAATTAATTTAGAAATTTTCTTTATATAAAGTATAATAAAGAATTTTAAAAATTAAACATAGCTAAATTTTTACAGCTTGTTCGATGATTTTAATATATTGAGTATTTTACATTTTATCACTTTATTACAAAATGACAGACAATTAAGCTCTTGCTTAATCACAAATTCTTATTTGAAAAAAAAAAAACACTTTTCTAAAAAATAACCCATGTTATCAAAAAAAAAAAAAAAAAAAAAAAAAAAAAACCTGATGTAATCAGCTGAAAATGATGCATTTTATTACCTATTAATGGTCTAACCTAAAAACAATTAAAAAATTATGTAGATATTCTAAAATTTTATTATAATAAGAAAATCTGTAAAAATGAAGCTCATGCTTTTGCCAGGTACAATATCAATGGGTTTAAAAAAATGTATAAATAATCAATATTTAGGTAATAAACTCAATTTCACATGAGAAATGTTACAAAAAGAATAATTCCCCCCCCCCCCCCTCTCCCAAGAAAACATTCCAAATTATTTCGAAAATTAACAAACTAGACACAGCTGTAGACTCTCAACCTTAATTATAGTTATTCTGTCCTTTTATAGCTTGGAACACTGTTGCAAGATATTTTAAAATGAACTGTTTTGAATTTAAAATATTAGTCAATCTCTAGAAAAACAACAACAGCACAGACAGGCACAGACACAATATAAAGTTTCGGCGGGAAATTCGGGGAAATTCCACGTAGATTTTGGCGGGAGAAAAACCAGTTTGGCGGAATAAATCTACCACCACCACCACTGATGTCTGTCAACAAAAAGGTTACCAATGTGGGGTCTAGTATATTGTAAGGTCTATGGATGGGACCCATAGAACTCGAGTTAGCTGCAAAATCCGCTAGTACCACCTTTCACCGACAAAATTAGCACTCGCCAATCGGAGAGTAATATTGAAAATTTGGCGATTGACTTTATTGCCACCACTGGTCATACTTAATAGTCACACTTGCCAATTGCGATGGTTGAATGGAAACAGATTTTTTTTCCCGCTGTCGCTCGATAAATTTCGAAACCACTTGGCGAATTTCGTGATTCTTTTCCCCGAAATCATTTGACGAGTTGTGATTTTTTTCCTCGAAGCCATTTGACGATAGTCACAATTATTTTACCTGAGATCATTTGACAATATTCACAAATTTTTCCCGAGACCATTTGATGAATTTCGCGATTTTTCCGTTATCGATTGATGATTTTTGCAATTTTTCCGCTATCGAGTGACAAATTTCGCGATTTATCGACTATCAATTAACGAATTTCACAATTTTTTCCCTGAACGTTCAACAAATTGCTCACTTTCATTCCACTAACGTTCCACGAATTGTGCAATTCTGTTACGCGGTTGTTAGACGAATTTCGCGAATTTTCCGAGATCATTTGACGAATTCCTCGAATTTTTTCACGACAGTTTGATGAATTTTTTTTCCTGCAATAATTTTGCGAAATTCACTATATATTTCACGATCGATTGACAAAATCTATTTATTTCTGCGATTCCTTGGCAAAATTAGCTTTCTTTTTTTGCGGTCAGTTGACGAATTTCGTGATTTTCCGCAATTGATTGACAAATTTCGCGATTTATTAACTGAGACAATTTGTCAAATTTCCTGATTTTCTCCCCCTCACCCTCCCCCCGAGACCATTTGACGAATGTCACGATTTCTTTCCCGAGACCATTTGTCAAATTTCGCTATTTATTCTACAATCGTTTGACAAATTTCGTGATTTTTTAAACAAGTATTTGAAAATTTGTTACTGGCCAGTGCTTAAAAAACTGCCGAGTAAAAAAATCCATGTATCCAGTGACCAGTGGCCAGTGAGTAAAAAAGGGAATTTTTACTCATAACTGGACCCGAGTCGATTCATGTTGGCACTCATTTTTTCCTCATATACTGTGCACGCATCTTGATGGGATGTTCAAAAGAAAAACCGCGAAAAGAATTAGAGAAAATCTGGGAAAAGCAGACACTGTCTGTTTTTCTTAATAGATGCAAATGCACCCTGCCCATTTTGGCTTCGGAAAAATTTGCCGTCGACATATTTCAACCCGCGAATTTCACCAGTGGGTAGTGGGAAAATATTTCGAAATTTGTCAATTGTTCCGGTGAAAAAAAAAAGGACTGTGAGAAAAAATAGCAAAATTCCTAAGTCGATCACGATGGAACAAATCGCAAAATTTGTCAATGATTGCGTGAAAAAAAACCTGAGAGTTTCGCCAGCAAGGCACAGAAAAAAAAATCTTCGGCAATCGTCAATTCGCCAATTCGCCAGGAAAAAAATCTTGAGACTCTTTAGTCGCAGAACAAAACCCCAAAATTCTGTCATCAAGCGCACAAGAATATCCCAAAATTCATCTTAGTGTCGCGGGAAAAAATTGCAAATTGTGTCAGTCAGTCGTGAAAAAAAGAATCTGGAAATATTTGTCATTCGAACACAAGAAAAAAACTCCCGCAAAAATCGCCAATCAGTTGCAGGAAAATAGTGCAAATTTCGTCAATCGATCGCAGAAAAACTATCGTGAAATTCATTAGTCAGTTGCATGAAAAGAAAATCACGAAACTCTTCAGTCAGTCGCAGATAAAAACTAGAAATTCTGCCATTAGGCGGGAAGAAAATCGCAAAATATGTCTGTAAGTCGTAGGAAAAATCTCGAAATATTTTCACTCAAAATGTACAGCTCATGTGAAAACAATTTTATCCAACAAACTTGTAAATAAAAATTTAACCGTGTTAAAACATTGCACATGACAGTAATACTTTACTAAATATTAATTATTGATAGACATAACTTGAATTGTAACATAGTTGACCTGCAGATTATTTTCTGCCCCTGAAATATTCGTCGCAGACACTTGGAGAATTTTCTGCTACTGGACGTCTGAAATACTGAATCAATTTTAACCTAATTGGGATAGCCCATTGCAGTGACGCAGCCAAGGGTGGGGGGGTGGGTATTAACCTCACCCCAGAGCTAAAAAAATACTATAATTGCCGCTGATATGAATCAAAACTAAAATAAAAATTAAATTTTTTGGACTTTCCGCCTTAGCGGAATACGCAAATAATACTTTATTAAATCAAATTCTATTCAACAACGTGATTCAATTAAACTGCGAAAATTCTACTTAAAACTGTGAAAGCGCATTTTACATACATCGGTTAGGTCAAAACTCGTTATTTCACTTCAAAAACGCGTTGCATCACCTCGTCGAGATGTCATATAGTAACAGAAGTGTCATATACTGCCACACAGACGCTTTGAGTTACTATATATTATAAAATGGGTCGTTTTTTAACTGGATTTCAGTCTTTGTTCCATGTTCGAAACAATAACAGACCATCGAATTCCAGGGAAAAAATAAAACATACACTTTGTAAGTCTCTCTCAGTTTCAAAAACGGCTTTTTTTTTTTTTCTTTTTTTTTTTCTCTCAGTTAGTTCTCTAAGGCCAAGCTATGTGCATACCCAGGTAAAAATCTTTGCAAAAGTAAGAATAAAAAAAAAATTACTTTAAAGTTATAAAAAGCTATTTTTTGATTGTGACTCAACAGATTTTCGCAATCAGTTTTTCTTTCGAATCATTTGTTTAGTAGGGGGTCTGTACACATGTAGCAACGACGTCTTGCTCTCAGGGAGACACTGCATCCTGTCCCTCGGAGGAAAGAAGCACTGATTGTAATTTTATTGACTTATAGATACATGCCTGTGAGCAGTGCTTAATTTGCACCGAAGCTTATTGGAGCTCGGTTCCGATACTTCTTTGTTTTTAGTCAATGTTTAAATATTGGTCAGACTTCACCGGAGCTCATAACAATTGCGCTCCGGTGCCAGCGGGGAATGCCCCCCCTCCCCCCCACTCGGACCACCCCTGATTTCAACAATGCATTTAAAAACAGCCTTGGCGAGTAGGATTTTCTGAAATTTTCTCATTTCCGATTTCAATGTTTTTTGTTCTATTATTACTTTTTTTACCTCTATTTATTGCTTATTTGTTTGCTTATTTTCTGCTCTATTCATTTATTAAATTTTATTATGTGTAACTGGATATAGATACACTCAAAATGTATTATTATTATTATTATTTTTTTTTTTTTCAAAAGACGAAATTGCTTTAAATATTACAAATAATGTATGAAATATAAATATGCGGGTGGGATAACAACCATAATGCATCCCCCTTCTAATGAAAAGGAGTTTGAATTGATGGTTGTTATTACTGCTGAAAATTAGAGCTCCGGTTCTCTTTTTGCTAGAATTTAAGACCTGCCTGTGACAATGGATTTTGAAAAAAGAGGCGTTAAATGTGAGGCATTTTCTTAGAAAAATACTATCTATGATATACACAATTTTACGCTAATCATGCATTAATTTAAATTGATCAGCAATAAATTAGTTATACATTGATTTACACTTATTACATTTTAACGAATGCTACCTGCATGTCATTAAAATTATACTAGCTGACCCGTCCGGCTGTGCCCGGGCCCAGGATAATTACCTCAAATTTGTATGATTATATATCTTATATCGATTTTATATTTTTAAATGAAAAATTTTGTCACTAAAAAAAATATTGATTATTAGAGGGAAAAGCATTTTAAAAAGACACTTTATTGTTTTTTTTCCCCTCGTAAAGGCCTCTAGTTTCATAGTTTAAAAAAAAATCCCTGTTGTCTGAAATATATAAATTTTTCATCAGTTATAAATATAATGGTTTTAGAGACTGTGGAAAAATATTGATATCTAGCTGTAAAATAAATGCTTTTTTCTCGTTTCTTTTTTTTTCTTTTTGCGACGGGTCCTTTAAAATAACAAAAACAAAAAAAAAAGTTATTGTCCGAACTCTCTGAAATTTTATTCGATTGTAAATATAACTGTATCCAACCCCTCTTTAAAATTCCGTGAAAAAAGTCTAAGTCTTTGATTAAAGTCAAAGAGAACTGAGTCACATAAAAAAAGACTAAGTCACAGACTTAGTCACATTTAATAGTGAAAACACGAGCCGAAGCCGAGCGAACCCACGCAGAAACACCTAACTTACTTTTAGCAATTTCATCGAAAAATTCTCAGATTTTTTTTAAATACTTTTATTCATTATAGCGTTTCAAAATTTTTGTAGGCGCTGTAAACTTGATTTTCCGAGATGCTTTTAACAGATTTTGTCGAAATACTGACGTTTAGTTACTTTCAGCATAGAAAAAAAATCATCTTTGAAAAGCGCGATATAACGCGCGGTTCTATATAAATCGTAATTTAGAATGCTTTCAACTGTTTTACACCTTTAAATTTCCCATTTTATAATCATCGCCAAGCGTTAGAAACATCAATGCATTGAACCGTAAATGAAAGGAATTTCCGCCAATGGATACCAAACGATTTTACAAAAATTTTTTAGCACTCTGTCTAGTTTATATTTTGCGGACGGGACAAAACGGGTTTTTGACACATCTATATCTCGCGTTCCATTTATGATAGAAACAAAATTCTTGATTCTATGGAATGGGGCGTGCCATGTGACTAAGAAATCAAAAGTAAAGCAAAATCCGACAAAAAAGTTTTCAGTAAATGCGAATTTAAAAGTGCTGTTTTTTGCACTTTTTAAATCTTGTTCAGACCAAAAATTGTCGACAGGGCTACAGCAATGTGTAATTATCGGATTTTTACGCGGTTTACGTCATTTGAATTGTTTCTATGAGTAGTTCAAACCTTTGTAAGTTTCATGTAAAAATATTAATTAGTTTTTGATTTATATCAGTTTAAAGTTATTTATTCCTATACTTAACATAGAGCAAAAAAAAAAAAAAAAAGACCCAACTCTTTTAGGAATGATCGTATACACATGATATTAAGATATGTTATTACAGTTGACCCAAGTAAGCTTCCTATTATAAAAAAAATAGTAACCTTTAAGGTTCGTTTACAGGGTCTCACAAAAGATCATTTGATGTAGGGCTAAAGAGTTGTGTAATTATCCGATTTTTACGCGGTTTGCAGCATTTGAATTGTTTTTATGAGTAGTTCAAATGTTTAATATTTCGTGTAAAAATATTAATTAGTTTTTTATGTATACCACTTTAAAGTGATTTATTCCTATACTTAAGATGAAGCAAGGAAATATTAAATGGTCTAACTCTTTTCAAAAATAACGTATGTACACGATGTTAAAATATTTTACTACGAACGACCTAAGTTATCTTCCTATTGTAAAACAGAATTGTAGAATTTACTGTTCGTTTACAGGGTAACTCAAAAGATTTTTAATAAGACTAAATAGTTGTGTAATTAGCGAAATTTTACGTTGAAGTACTTGATTCCTGTACTTAACACAGAGGAAAAACATTAGTAAATAGCATAACTTTTATCAAAGTAGCTATATTCACAAGATATTCAAATATGTTACTACATCCGATTCACTTAAACTCTCTATTGTAAAGCGGCATTGAACCATATACGATTCGTTTACAGAGTCTCTTAGAAGATCTGGATTACATTACAACCAATGTATATTTACTTAGTGAGATGTATTTTAATGATTTTATACTGTTTCAATCTCTGTAAGGTTTTATTATCTTGCTTTAAAATTTAATACGAGTTCATTTTGTCCGTCTGAAAGCTCGTCGATCTTAAGCTCTAAATCTATTAAAATGTAGTATTTTCATCTATTAAAAAAAACGGTGTTTATTTAAAAATATATAATTCTAGAGTATCAGGAATTGATTGAAATAGCTATTACAAAATTCCAACTTTACATTCATGCGCTGAGTTATAGAATGTAAAAATGTTGCTACCCAAAGATTAGAAGTTTTGCGTTTAAATATTTGCCGTTCATCGAGTCGCCGCTGTGACGAACTTAAAATGCTCTAAAAACGGGTCTAGAGCACAATGAAAAGGAAATAACTTCTTAAATTCCCCATAAAAATTAAAAATGCTAAATTTCGTATACAAGGTGATCGGTAACGAACTGTTCGGTTTACAAACAAATCGGTTAACGAACACTTTCGCGTGAGATTTTTATGTTCAGATAACGAACACTTTCGAGAGATTTTTATGTTCGGAGAACGAACACCTCATGAAACAAAGCCATGATGAAGCAATGCCGTTTTTCATATTTGCCGAGCTATACTTATTGTTGCATACATATGTTCTAATTAACTCATAGACTGCCGGGGATTGGGGACCTATATTTTAGGATCCTCGGATTGGAATGGGCAGACTAGAAACATTAATTATGTATTTTGGGTCTTTATGTATTTTGTGTATTTAGTAAATATAGTCCTTTTTAGTTTAATGACGCTCTTTTTTAAAATCTAATTTAAAGCTTTATGAACTATCAGATAAAAAAAATTAATAAAATTTTACATCTTTTTAAACGGTTCATTATGTAAACGCTTTAGTCTTTGCGGTATATTTACAAAATCACACAAAATTTTGGAATACATGTCATCCTACGAACAGTTTCTATTTTGAAATCACTTTAATAGTTTTTATACTTTTGCAAACGTTGCGAATCTTATATTTTTCCGATTCTTGAAACGTTGAGTTAAAAAATTTAGCAAATAAAAGACTTTTAAGGTGCTCAGTAATTTTCAAAAATAATATTTAATATATTAGTATAAAAATCCCTGTGAATTACAATGGTTCGTAGAAAAAAAAATGATTATTCTCAGTAAAGTATGCTCCATAAACTTATTGTTATAATTGACGGAAAAAAAGGGCTTCTTATTTTTCCACATTTTTCTAAAACTGCAGAATTTTAATTAATTTGTAAGCTATTGTAAAATTTTCTAATTTTTTGTTTTTTGAATGTATATAAACGGAAGAGCGATATAAAAAAAAGAAAAAGGAAAATAAATATGTCATAAATAATCTGATGAATACAATGTAAGGAAATTAATATAAAAGTTTCCATGTTGCTATGGTAGCGACATGTACATTGGAATAAGTCTCTCAATAAATTGCATAATTCTGATGTATAATTCTGTTTATAGCATCACTATTTTTTTTTACCCCTTTCATTTTTTCTTTTCTTTTCTGAATAAAAATGGAATCTGTATAATTGAAATCAAATACTTTACAAAAAGGAGTGATATCTCATCAAAATCAACTCGTTGTAAATGATCCCGCCAAGCCACAAACCTAAAACGTCAGTCACAAAAAGAAGTGATATCACATAAAAAGAAGCGATATAGAAGTGCATACTCCGAGTCCCGTGTAAAAATCTATCACCACTCATAATGTTTCCAAAGGACTCGGAGTGAGGTACAGTATGTGAAAACTGCTTGGCGACCTGCAGGCTTTTATAATGTATGCAGTATATCAATTTTGAAAATCGAAAAATATTTTTTTTATTTTTGTTATATCACTTTTATAAATATTTTTGTATGCGAAAGAACTGACAGAACGAATTTTAAACCAGATCTATGCCATTCCCTTATGCTAGAATTACTGCAATATATCTCAATTTAGTTAACGTTTATTATAAGGTTTATATATATATATATATATATATATATATATATATTACAAACTCAAAATCTTTACACGTTTACTTAAAAAATCCTCTTCGTAAGAGTGGTGTTTTTAGTTTAAATATTGGTAAATAAAATCAACAAATTGATTTTTCAAGCTCATAAATAAGAAATGACATGCAAACACAGAAGCTTCAACTTTTTACAATCTTATGGGAACAAAATAAATAAATAAAATAAAATAAAATAAAATAAAAATAATATAGTCATATGTAAGTAAATATGAAAGGGGGGTTCTACGTCAGATGCGTACGAGGCGTATGACCTCTGTGCTCTGTGAAGGTCATTGAGGCTCGGAGGGAGAAACCAAAAGTACGTCACAGAGATAAGAGGAGCGGTAGATAAGCGAGTGGAGAGATAAGGGAATGGGGGAGATAACGAATTCTAAGAGGAGGATTATTTTAATTAATGGAATTAGTTTAATTAATGAATCGGGGAAGGCTCTTTAAAAACATTTTTTTGTGTTTGGAGGGATTTTTTTTCCCTAAAATTATCATGCTATAGTAGGACGAGGTATTTTTCTAATTTGTTAGAGAATAGATTTTTTATGTATTTTCCAAAAAATTAAATATTTTCCAAAATTATTTTTTAGAGAATTTTTTTTTGATTGTGGACCCACCATAACCACCTGCTATGAAAACAATTCATAACGCCATATTTTTTTTTTTTCAAAAGGTATTCGAGAAAAGTTATGCGAAAAACGGAGAGTTTGATTAAAATACAGGGTACCCTTTAAACATGATTCACCATACTAAATTTAGGCGGGCCTCCCTCCCCCCTCTTTTTTTATTTTAGCAGAGTGCTCTTTGACACAAGTGAGGCTAAAAATATAAGGTTCCTTCAAAAAATACAAAGTGCCACACAAAAATTGTATAGGGAATAAATTGAGGAAATAGCCCCCCCCCCACCCCTCTTTTGCCCCAGTGGGCCCTTCGATGTAACTTAGGCTAACAATACAGGGTGTATGGAAAATACAGAGTGTCCATCAAAAATACAGGGATACCCTAATAACATGATTCACTTTACAAAATTTAAGCGCCCCCTCCTTTTTTTTATTTTAGAAGAGGGCCCTTCGACACAAGTGAGGCTAAAAATATAAGACCCTTTCGAAAAATACAAAGTGACACATACAAATTCTATAGGGGAATAAATACATGGAGGAAATAGCCCTCACCCCCTTTGGTGAAAATACAGGGATACCCTATAAACATGATTCAACATACTAAATTTAAGCGCCCCCCTCCCATTTTTTAAAAAAATTAGCAAAGTGTTCTTTGATAAAAGTTAGACTGAAAATATAAGGGCCCTTCAATAAAAGTTCTATAGGGGAATAAATACATTGAGGAAATAGCCCCCACCCCCTTTGTCCCAGAGGGGCTTTTGTTATAAGTTAGGCTAACAATACAGGATAACCTTAAAAAATATATAGAGTGCCTACAAAAATGACACTAATGAATGAAAAATTCACACGTTAATGCGAAATGAGGATCTATAGTAAATAACAAAATAATAATAATAAAATAAATAGAATAAATAAAATAAATTTTAAAACTATAATAAAATTTAAAACCATAATAAAATTTAAAACCACCCTTTAAAGCTATATGAAAGTAAAATTTTAAAACTCGATAGAGTAAAAATTTTGGGGTCTATTTAGGACTCCTTCACAGAAATACATTTAATAAAATAGATCCCTTCACAAAATTCCGTTCTCTAAAAACATACTCTTCATTAATTATTATTATTTTATGTATAATTTTAAAGAAAATATCTCTTAAGTAAAATTCAGTGATTCTCCCTAGGGGACTTAAAAATTTTAGCAGTGACACATTATCATTATATTAGAATTTTCGGTTAGCGTTGACTAAGGATTTGTTATCGACTTGGAGAAAGAAAAAAATGTTCGCATAGTAAGTATGCGTCACTAAACTTGAGGGGATGTTTGATAAGATATTGAAGATTAATGATAAGAGAATTTTCTATAGTTAAAGAACTTTCTCAGATAATTAGTATTTGGAGAATGATATCACTAAATAAAATGAAAAATAAACATATTTATTTCATTAGTACATATGTCTTAATTTAGATTACTTTAAAAATTTTAAATGTTTATTCACTCATGTAAATAACTTCGTTTTCACATCATAGGAGAAAAAAATATCACTTGTTATTTCAACATATAAAGCAAAACTTACTATTTATTAAAAAATGTATAACTAAGAATTTTACGAATATCGAAAGAAAAAAAAACTAACTCGTTTAACTGTTAATGTAATGAATAATTTTTTTTATGTGGTGTTACTAACATATGAGAAGGGAAATATATGAAAAAAAAATAATAAGACATACTAAAATTAGAAAAAGAAACATGATACATAAATAATAAAAAGAGATACATTGTGGTGGGCTTTATGAAATACTTTCCAACGCTATAACACTATTAGTAAGTCATTTCATTCACACAGTATAAATAGATATCTAAATAAAACACATCACACTAAACATTCTTTTATAAGAATTGTTATACTTATAACCGTTAATGTATGCGATTTTTTTTTGCATGTAGCCCTGTGTACGTACTACTCATCTCATTATATACACTAAAATTATTAAGTTTTAAAAGGAACAAAAATATTCGATAACTAGCGCATAACAAAGTCATGTAAGTAAGACGGCAGTCTACGCTGTCGGGTTGATCTTCGAATCAAACTATCGGTGTTGCGTTGAGCAGGAGATCTTTGGTCAGTTAGTTGTTGATGTTGACGTCTTTCGGGTTGAGTAAATGTGCCAGAGTTATCTGCATATTGTGCTGCTGCAGCCAAAGCCGGGAATCTTCTCCACCAAGGTTGCACGGGAGCTGATTCTGTTGATTTGTCTTCTGTATCTATGTCTGGAGCAAACGAAAGAGCTTTCTTTGTTATTCCCGATAGTCTCAATTGATTGATATGTCTTTTTAACATATATCCATTGTCTAAAGTTACTTTGTAATGGAGGTTTCAATATTTTTCCGTAATTGTGCCTAATTTCCATGTAACTTGATTTTTATTGAACCATCGAACTTGAACTCTTTCTCCCACGTTTAATTGTCGGTACTTAATTAGATGACCGGAATTTTTCATATGTTTTGCTGGTCGAATGGCATCAAGTTGAATTCGAATATTGCGTTGTAAATACATTTCTGCTGGAGCTTTGTTGTTTGATAAAAGAGTTGCTCGATAACGAAATAATATTTCTCGAACTTTTTATGCATAGGTAAAAACTCTTTACTCATAGCCTTTAATAGAGTCTTCAGAATTTGTACATGCCGCTCAGTCAATCCATTTGTTGCTGGGTGACCTGGGGCAATAAATTTTTGAAAAATTCCATGCTTTGAGCAATATAGCTTGAATTCTTCACTTAAGAAAATTTTTTGCATTGTCTGAGACCATTACTCTTGGGAAACCATGGGTCGAAAAGATATCAGCTAACATTTCGATGGTAGAGGCAGAAGTTGGAGAATTGCGACATATTTTAACTTCAGTCCATTTTGATTTCGCGTCGACGATAATTAGAAAGAAATGATCTTGAAATGGACCTGCATAATCCATATGTATGCGATCCCAATTTTCTTCTGACTCGTCCCAGGGATGAAATGCTTTTGAAGGATTTTTCTTAATTTCAGCACACTCTTCACATGATCTTGACAGATGTTCAATATCTCTATCAATACTTTTCCAGTGAACGTATCGACGTGCTAACTGTTTCATTTTAGTAATTCCAATGTGTGTTTTGTGTAATTCTTCTAAAACTGATTTCTGAAGTACTTTTGGAATAATTATCCGTTGTGCTTTAAACAAAATTCCTTTGTCAAGAGTAAATTCATACGCACGGATTCTGGATTTTCACCGATTTCTTTCTTTATTTTTGATAATTCTTCATCTGAGTCTGTTGCTTTACGTATAGTTTTGAAATTCAGCAATTCTGTTGAAATTGCTTTAACAGATGACATACAAACTTCATTTATTTCATTGTTGATGGCCATATCACTTGATACTCCTTTTTGGACAACCGGAGCTCCAGAAAAACAATCTGCTTCTACATTATCACTACCCTTTTAGAAAACCACTTCATAATCGAATGCTGATAAAAATGTAGCATATCTAAGCAATCGTCCTGAAGTCATGGGGGGCAATTTTGCATGTGGGTGGAAAATTCTTGTTAGAGCTCGATTATAAGTAGCTAACTTAAAATTTCTTCCGAATAAATAATTGAAAAAGTGATTAACTGAAAACACAATGGCTTCTCGATCGAGTTGTGAGTAATTTTGTTCAGCTGCTGTTAAGGATCTTGATGCAAATGCAATGGGTCGTTCTTGATCATCTATGATATGTGATAGAACACCGGCGATACCTACAGGACTAGAATCACAAGAAAGAATAATTGGTAAATTAGGATCATATGGAACAAGAGAGCGTTCACTAGAAATTTCACTTTTCAGGTTGATAAAAGCTGCTTCACATGCTGCTGTCCAACTGAATCTAACGTTCTTTCGAAGAAGCTGTCTAAGAGGATACGTGATTGTTGAATTGTATGGCAAAAAACGAGAATAATAAATCACCATTCCCAGGAACCTCCGTAGTTCTTCCACATTCGAAGGTCTTGGCATGTCATTAATTGCTCTTACCTTTTCAGGATTCTTTGAAATTTTATTTAATTCAATAACATGACCTAAATATTCGATTTGTTCTTGAAACAATACGCATTTGGTGCGATTTAAATGTAGATCATATTTTTTAACCTTTGAAGACATAATTCTAGATTTCTTCTACACTCTTCTTTTGTTTTTCCATGTACAATAATATCATCGAAATACTTTAAAGTTTTTGGTAGATCTCGAAGTATCTGATCTAAAATTCGATTGAACTAGCTAGGGGCAGTCTTTATTTCAAACGACAATCTATGCATGCGGCAAGTCCCTCGATGTGTGGTTATTGTCTGAATAATGCTACTTTCTTCGTCAACAGGTACATGGAGTTAAGCTTTGAACAAATCTAAACCACAAAACTACTCTGAACCTCGGAGGCTATTAAGAATTTCATCTATTCGTTGAATTGGATAATTAGCACTTAGGGGCTGTTCAAATATTACGTAAGCATGTTTTTGGCAATTTTTTACCCCCCTCCCCCCTTGTCAACAAAAATAAGCAAATCGCAAACTTAATAATTACGTAAGCAAATTGCAACCCCCCCTCCGCCCCAACACACACACTCACACACTTTTTTTTTAACAGTAATAATTTAATTAAAAAAAAATTAGGACTTAATTCAAATAACAAAAAAAAACTCTACTCGACTTTAAAATAATAATAATAATGAAAAAAACGCTTGCTTTATTTCCTTACAATTCTATTTAAGAAAATTTCTTAGATCGCAATTTTAGAAGAACTTAGCCATTTGTAAAATTTAAATTTGAACATGCCCATGTCTCTTCCGATGCTGCTCAAGCCATTATGATACTGGTTTCCAGTTTTACTTGATTATCTTCATCGCCTTCTTTTTGGATGCAATCTTGATCAACTTCATCTCTATTGATCCACTCAACATCTTCCATATCTTTCACGAATTTTACGACGCACGTAAGTTCATTTGCTCGACGAGCAGCAATTCTCAATGGTCGGATAAGGCAGGCCTTCTCGCTTTTTTCCCTGTGTTGAATTTTTTTGTCTATGTTTGCTGACTTCTGAGATGCATGATATTGGCCACAACTTCCACAAGTTCTTGCGGATAATTGCGACTTAATTTGCGGAAGGGTAAAATAGTCATACGGCATCTTTAAAAATCCCTTTGCTGTGTAATATTCAGATTTAAGGCCAGACGGAGACTTAAATCTATAAATTCCCCCTCCTCACTTATAATGATGTGATTTGACGATTGTATCATTTTAATTGGAGGCGGAATGAATCGTTCTTTTAATATACAAAAAATTCCACTACGTGTAGATCAACAATTATTTTCTTCGCATTTTACAATTTGCAGCAACTATTGACTTTCTTGTACGTGCTTCGAATACCAATCCAAGTCATAACCAAGAGAATCTGGTTCGCTTAAATCAACATATGTGGCAGTAACAGGATAACCGTCAATGTTTAATGAGTTCCAGATTTCTGCGAGAGTCTTACCAGCATATGCAAAGTTATTTTGCTCCATTTCTTCCTGAATAGTGCGACCGTTCTCATCGAGGTGGGAACCATAATGACCAACTAAAGACAGGATTGAATCACGTTTATATATATTTTTAAAAATTATATAAAAATATATTGATACTATAAACCTCTGCTTTTCTTTTTTTTAATTTGAATGAAATTGAATTTTTATACATATTTGAATTATAAGTATATCACAAGAAAAAATGCATTTCAGAGGACTAATATATCAGTCACCGGCGGTGTTTAACGTACAACATTAAAAAAAATATATATATTAAACCAAATTAGTACTAAATGCTCACTGGATATTTAATTTACCAATCTATGGACAAAATTCAATCTATTTTAAAATAACATTTTAAAATTGTCTACTATAAATAAACTAGTGGTCGCCCAGTGGTCGAAATTCGACCATAATTCATTATTTTTTAAGTTTGAACGTTATTGAGGTTCTTTTGTCAAAAAGTATGCCTCTATAATCATTGCATATAATTTTTTGTTGTTGTTCTATTCGCGAATGTAATGAACGACGATGTATGGAACGAAAAGTATTTCAGAAGGATTCAAATTTCAAATGCTATTTTACCCAATTTTGTGACGTGGTCGTGACTAAGGTCAATATTTTAATGCTGCAGAAGCAAATAAGCGAAGCTATTTTTGTTTCTCGGCATTTCTACAAGAGGGTGAAACATTTCATTACAATCGCCAATTCAGCTGCGAGCGTGTTCAAATATGTCATTAGCGTGTGTTGTTTGCCTTAATTCCCTGTGTCAGGTCCCTGGCATCTGCAAGACATAAAAAACTATTGTTAGGGGATTATCTTATTGTATGTGTATCTATTGTGTACTGTTAAAACTTTTCATAAGAAAAATCTTAATCCGATTAGGTGGGGGACGTTTTCGGTATTGAAAGAATGTTGAACATAATGGAAGAAGTATGTCCTTTGTGATGTTGTCTTTCATAGATAAGAAAGATCTCCCCATTCTATAAGAGAAGACAGATCCATCAAGAGGAGATTATCTTCGGTCAAGGAAAGGAAAACACCTGGCCGAGAGAGGGGCGGAGCCCGGGTGAAAAGCGTGCTCTGCAGTTTACCGGAGTGAAATTAGTTCGAACGTAGGACTGGAGTGTGTAGGTCGTAGTGACAGAGATGTGTTGAGCACACTCTGGGACAGGTGCATCGAGAGAGATCTTTTTGGAGCGAAGAGAGAAAGTGTGGACGAGATTAAGAGAAATCTCGTATCTGAGTTAACTAATATAGCTTAGCAGTACGCAGAAAGTAGTGTCTGTATTTTTTTGATTTAATGTTGAACCGGATAAGTTACATCCGAGTTTTAAGTGTAAATATTGTAAATAAAGTGTTAGTTTAAGTTTAATTGAAAGAGTTAGGTTTTCCTTTCAATATATATCACGTAACGTGTCCGATATCACGGAGTCATATCGGTGGTGGCAGCATATCAAAAGACCGGATTAAACTTCGAAGTTAAGTGGACCGAGAAGAGGAATCCGACAATGGTGGCAGCGACGGGATGCGAATCACCGAAGACCAGTGCCAGATAGCCATGTTACAGAGAGTTTGTGCTGGATCGCCCAGCGGAAGTGTTTGTGACCTCGTCGTAGACCAGTGCCAGTAGCCGTGTTACAGTCAGTTTATGCCGGATCGTCTAGCGGAAGTGTGTGTGCCCTATCATCGTAGACCAGTGCCAGCTAGCCTATCGTCATTACAGTGAAGTGAACTAGTGGTTGTGCTGTGTTAGTGTAGTGTTGTGTGTAGTGTTTTTGTGCATAGTGAAGCAAGTTACAGTGAGGGTTGCCCGAGAGTGCAATATTTACCCGGGTTAAAAGTGAGCAGAGAATTGCCCCAGCGGATGAAGTACGAGGTAAGGTGTTTTGATAATTTTACTCTACTGACATTCTCGAACCTACTGTTTTGTTTGTGTGTAATTGATGGTAATTTAAGTTAATGTTATGGGTAATTTATGATAATTTATGTGCAATATAATAATTGGGCTAAATCAAATGAGATATTGACAATCATTGTACAAAATTGTTTTAAGAAAAGGACCTAATATTGTTTACTAGAATTGATTTTCATTTTGCAAACGGATAAGATTAATGATTGAAATTAATGCAGTGTGTTAATAGTTGGAAGGAATAATTGAATTTTTTTTAAAATTATTATTAGAGTAATATTTAATTTAAGTGATATTGTTTTAAGTTTGAAACATTGATAGTAAATGAGGAAGGCAAATTTGGGTAGAATTTAAATTAAATTGAAATAACCTTCAAGGAAGGATTTAAGGTCGGAAAAAAGTGCTGTGATTTACTTTTTTAGGTGAGAACCAATTTTGGAAATTGGAATATTTTATTGAAATTAAATTTAGGAATTTATGTGTATTTCATGCAAAATTTTGTTAGGTAGATATCTTTATGTAGTGATTAACATCAGTGTTTTATTCAAATTGTAACGTATCAGTATTATTGTGTAAAATTGTATTTTTTTATTTATGTATAAATTTAAAAGCTGTACTATATAGTAATCAAATTGAAATTGTTGATTCTTTGTTATTGGAAGCAAATTGTGGGGTACCATTGTTAAAGGAAATTTATCATTTTTTTATTACTTATTTGAAATATGTTAAATAGTATAATATGTGGAGGTAACTTATGAAGGTAGGATTTGAGGAAATATTAATTTGATATTGTGTTTAAGTATTATTGTAGGGTGGTAATAATTATCAGTAGAAGGTATGGCTTTCTTACTAAAAATAAAAAGGATGGATCTTCAGGCGATATGTGAAGAGTTAGGGATTGAAGTCTCGGAAGATGATACCAGGTTTAAGCTTAAGAAAAAGATAGTGGAGAGCGACGAATATGAAGAGGGGGCCGTTATGGAATTATCTAGCACTATTGTTACGGAACGGTTAGAAAAATTAGAAAGGGAGGAAAAGTTACAACGAGAAAAGTTAGAAAGGAAGGAAAAGTTACAACGAGAAAAGTTAGAAAGGGAGGAAAAGTTACAACGAGAAAAGTTAGAAAGGGAAGAAAAGTTACAACGAGAGAACTTAGAAAGGGAGTTACACCGTGAGAAGTTAGACAGAGAAGAAAGGGCTGAAAAATTGAGATTGGAACATGAGTTAGAGTTGGAAAGGATAAAAATTCAGAGTTCGGCAAATAACTCTAATGGGACTAGAGAATCGAATCATGAGAGTAGCCTAGAGAAATTGATTAAAAGTGTTAAAACTTTGTCTATCAAAGTTCCAGAAGGGACTGAGGGATGGAATCGCATTCCAAACAAAACATGTACTGGAAACCCAGCAGGCCGAAATTCTACTAAATATGTTCGGAGATAAGGCCGATAATTTGCTAATATACACTACTAGGGAACAAATTGAGAGTTATGAGAAATTAAAGGAATTAGTTCTAAGGGAACACGAGCCGACACCGAAGGCGGGTTTGGAAAATTTCAAGAAGGCTAGAAGGAATCAAAATGAAACTCATGTATTATTTGTATCGCGTTTAATAGCAACGTGGGAAAATTATTGTAAGATTAGAGGTGCAGATACGTATGAGAAGGTTAATCAGTTAATTGTCACGGATAAATTGTTAAATACTTTAGATGAGGAAACAGCGACGCATATTGGATTAACTCAGCACAGTAACTGGTTAGAAGTTTCTAAAATTGCTAAGGAATGTGATAATTTCTTTGATGCTAAACAAAAATCTTATGCGGTAACTTATAAGGGCTATAAAGGTAAAGAGAGGTACGTAAATAATGGAGATTCTAGAAGGGAAAAAGGTGAGGGATTTAGTAGTAATTGGAGACAAAATGGGAATAATGAAGTTAGTCCATTTTTTGGTAGAAAACCGGAATATCAGAAATCTAACGATGCGACGCCTACCTGTTTCAAGTGTGGTTTACGAGGTCATGTCCAGCGATTTTGTACAAAAGGAAATAATGATTGAAGTAATCAAATTAATAAGGGACAAGAACCAAGGGCTAGTATAAATAATGTCTCAGTGCGAGGAATTGGAGAATTACCAAGGGGAGCGATTATGGCAAGAACCGGAGCAAAAGGGGATTGGAGAACTAAAGTTATCGGAGAGAAACTAAATAAACTCGAGAAAGTGGAAGTTAGTGTAAATGGAAAAATAGCAAAAGGATTAGTGGATTCTGGTTGCGAAATAAGTGTCGTTCATAAAGATTTAGTACCGGTTGAAAAACTAAGAGGGTCTGGTAGCATCTATTTACAAGGGATATTTGGTAAGGCAGTGAAATCACCATTAATTCAATTACCTTTAGCTATTCCAAAATGCGGTCAAACTAATGTAATTCATCAGGATTTACTTTGCGCAATAATTGATAATAGTAAGGAACAGGTAATTTTACATCCTGATGTGGCTAATGAATTGTAAGGGTTAAACCAAGAGAAATCATTAAGAGAATCCGTAGAAAGGGAATGTAAGGAAGGTAGTAGGGATAAAGTGAAGGAAGGGGAAAGGATTGGAAATGATAAGAGTTACTGTTATGCCGTAAAAACGAGATCGGTAAATTTACAAAGTCATGAGAAGGAAAAAGCCGAGGTAGAGAAAAGTAAGGTTTATAAAGTTACGGAAGGTAGTTCGAATGCATTTCAGAAATCCCAGATGAGTTGTAAAGATTTAGAGAAAGCTTGGGAATTAGCTGAAAAGGATAGAGGGTCTTACTATATTGTTAATGGGTTATTATATCATAAAGAAAAATTAGTAGATGAAACTTTAGCTCAATTAGTATTACCTAAAATTAGAAGGGAGGAAATTCTAAAATTAGCACATACTTCCTTATATGGAGAACATCACGCGGTTATGAAAATGTTAGAAAGAATCAAGCATTCATTTTATTGGGAAAATATGGCGAAGGAAGCTAAAACGTTTTGTGAATCATGTATAGAATGTCGATTAACGAGGGAAAGGAATGGGAGTGATAAGGAGAAAGAGAAAACAGGTCAACATGCATATATAATTGAGTTATTGGATGGAAGTAAGAAACTGGTGTATCAAGATGAAATGAGGGAATTTGTGGCTAAAAATAAAGTAGTCGATATTGTTTTTGATAGTGACGGGGCGTTTGAAGACCGTGGGAAAACTCTTTTGTTAGATAGAGAACAACCGGAAATTAAAGATATGAAAGGATTTGAAATAAAGGGGCTAACCAATATTCAAGTTGGGGACATAAAATCAATCTTAAGGAAAAATGAGGAATTATTTATGGGTCCTATACAACTGGTAGAAACGGAGAAAAATCGGATTGGTCGTAAACCGGAGAGGGTTGAGATGAAACAAAAATTGTACAATGTTCTCATCACGTACAAAGAGGACTTGGACAGACATATGCCTGATTGGTCAGAGGAAGATTTAATTAGGACATCAGAGGCAGAAGTTAGCCATTCAAGCGGGTGCATTGCGAAAAGGGAGGTACCCATTAGTTTAACTAGGAAGGACTGGAAGGAAAAAGTAGTACCGCCTCCAGCAATATCAGCCTAAGGACTGACATTGAAATGACGTAATACTAGTGTAACTTTATTTTTTTTTGTGTATTTATAATTGTGTTTGCATCTTGTGTTTATAAAAGTGTATTAGCATATTGTGTAATTTTTTTCTGTAGTTATCACATTAGTATATATTGTTCATTAGAGATGTCAGTAGGTAATTTTCAGACACCTTGAAATATTTATGTAATTGTAGTAATGAAGAAACCTATCAAGGAACTGTTGAACTCTTCTCAGACATTACATAGTTTTGAGGAAAATTAGCCCCTAAAAGGCATATTTTCCGCTAAGGTGGGGGTGTCAGGTCCCTGGCATCTGCAAGACATAAAAAAACTATTGTTAGGGGTTTATCTTATTGTATGTGTATCTATTATGTACTGTTAAAGCTTTTCATAAGAAAATTCTTAATCCGATTAGGTGGGGGACGTTTTCGGTATTGAAAGAATGTTGAACATAATGGAAGAAGCATGTCCTTTGTGATGTTGTCTTTCATAGATAAGAGAGATCTCCCCATTCTATAAGAGAAGACAGATCCATCAAAAGGAGATTATCTTCGGTCAAGGAAAGGAAAACACCTGGCCGAGAGAGGGGAGGAGCCCGGGTGAAAAGCGTGCTCTGCAGTTTACCGGAGTGAAGTTAGTTCGAACATAGGACTGGAGCGTGTAGGTCGTAGTGACAGAGATGTGTTGAGCACACTCTGGGACACGTGCATCGAGAGAGATCTTTTTGGAGCGAAGAGAGAAAGTGTGGACGAGATTAAGAGAAATCTCGTATCTGAGTTAACTAATATAGCTTAGCTGTACGCAGAAAGTAGTGTCTGTATTTTTTTGATTTAATGTTGAACCGGATAAGTTACATCCGAGTTTTAAGTGTAAATATTGTAAATAAAGTGTTAGTTTAAGTTTAATTGAAAGAGTTAGGTTTTCCTTTCAATATATATCACGTAACGTGTCCGATATCACGGCGTCATATCGGTGGTGGCAGCATATCAAAAGACCGGATTAAACTTCGAAGTTAAGTGGACCGAGAAGAGGAATACGACACCCTGTATTACCTATGAAATTTTAAATCTAATATATTAGTAACAGTTTAAAAAAAAATTACAGCTTTTATTTGTATTTATTTTTTGATATAATTCATTGTCAGTTTTAATTTGTTCATGGTAGTATTGAATCAAATAAAAGCTAAAAAAATGGGTGCTTTTCCGTTAAACGGTGCAACGCAAAAATGTATGCTATAGCGCCATATATGTTAACCCTGATTTTGTAAAGAATTTTCATTGCAAATCTTGAAAAATATTGTGATTTGCTATTTATTGAACGTAACGTTAATCAATTTTGTTTAATGTCGTTATTTAATCGTAAATCTCATAGTACAACATAATTTATCATTTTTCTAATTGAATTTATTTATTACAAAGTTATGACTTAAAAATAAATATTTATAATAAAAGAGTTCATAAAAATGTGTATTTTCAAATATTATATTTTTAAATGCTCACTTTTCCTTAATCCTTAATTTTTATTCAAATATTTCACGTTTACGTTAATTTAATTTCATGCCAACTAACATGCTTGACGACAATTGAGTCCATCTAACGGAAAAGTACTTAAAAATGAGACTTGCATTTATACAAGTATAAGATACATTGTTTTCAATTCAATTGGATTACATTTCATTTTTAGTAAGGTACAAAATTTGAAAACAGTTAGAAGATTATCTGCTACAAAACTTACATATTTTTAAAAAAAATTTCCCTCATATATGCATTAATTTTCGAGTTATTTGAAAAGAAAAAGTAAGGTTTAGCTTGGCTACGCCATATTTAAAAAGTAATAACTCATTTTTTGACATTCCCTTGGTCTTTATTTATTGCCATACTGACCATGTTTCGCCAAGGCTACACGGTCATTTTATCTCATCTTTTTCCAATTTTTACAAGTAATTATGTAAACTTAAAGTTATGATAAAATATTTTTTAAATTTTAAGAATAAATTGATTATAATTACCTTTATAAAATAATCAAGAAAGACTGATTTCTTTTTGGTTGCCTTGCGCCGTTCATCCTCAATCCTTTTTAGCACCAATACCTCTAACCCTTTGTCAGTTTTAGAAGACTTTTTGTACTGCCGCCACACATCATTAGTTTTACATTGGATATCCTTCAATGATTTATCTGATGCAGACTTTTTGAAATTTTCAAAAAAAATTTTATACAAGATTTCTCGAAATGAAGACATATTTCCGATTTTATTTATTTTAAACACCACTACACTACAGTACTGAGATGTTTTCAAAACTCACGAGACACCAGGCAGTAGAGCAGTCGGTCACTATGGTTATGGGGTTCAACCACTTGACAGAGGAGGGGTGGAAACAAAGAAGATGGAATTTTACTTACGTTTTGGAAACTTTCCCAGAAAACTCGTATTGTCACAATGCAACATATCGCATCGGTCCATTCAATTCTATTCTATTCTATTCTCACAATCGGAAATAGTAGTAAGTTCTCAGAGATAATAAGCCCTCATGCATCAAACATGAACAGTCACCTCTAGATAAAAGAGATCGTTTATGTTTTCCTAGTGCGGTCAAAATAGCTGACATCAGAATTTCAAGTTTAATATTCTTTTGCTATTTCTTTTTTAAAATTTGATTTTTTTTTTTTTTTTTTTTTTTTTTTTTTTTTTTTTTTACAAGTTAAGAGAGGATTTTCGTAACTTCGATATTTCGAAACCTTTTAATTTCACTTGCACTAGATTCACCTGTATCGGTTACAATATTTAACTTTTTCGACAATTCACGATTATCAATTCTGGAAACCTCTAAAGCAATAGCTTTTTTAGTTATATCATCAAATGTACTGACGTCTGACTGTAAAATTTGCTTGCGAATGGAAGCATCGTAAATGCCGCGAATAAATTGAGCTCGTAAAAATATATCAGCAATAGACCGGGGCCTCCGAGATGTCGCTGTGTGTCCTACACCGGGCCTGCTACAGGTGACGTCACAACCTGCTGACGTCAAAACAGTGATCCATAATAACTTAAAAATTTTCATGTACTTTGTTCGTTTGTACGGATTGTTTACGACAGTATTTTGATTTTATTTATTGTTTTATATAGTAATTAATAATATTTTTCAGTGTATTTAGATTATAATGCTATCAATAATTATTGATTATAATTATTAAAGAAAGTGTAGATTATATCTATAAAATAAAGAGAAGAAAATGTTGTGCTCCTAGTTTCTAATCTAAGTCTTCAAATTCGCTACTGATAATGAAAAGAAGAAATTTTAGCTACGAAAATTACCTTGTGATAATTATTTTTACATTTCAACAGAAGTGGTCTGCATTAAATGTTTCGATATACTTTTCATAATTCGTGAAGCTAGAATTAATAAGATGGTATTGAACTTGTGCAGAGAAAAAACCCCTAACAACAAATGTCTAGCCTACTGTAATGGAAATATTCTAGCATATTTGATTGAATTTGTACTTCCAAATCGAAAAGAGTCAAATGATCTTTAGAAAAAAAAATAAATAAATAAAAGAAGCAGACGATACACAGTTTAAAAAATGATTTTGAAAGAAATACTGTAATAAATTGACTAATATCTGGATACATTTAGTTAGAAGTGAGTGATGTGCTTTGTTTATAAAATTAAAAGTAACTGATTTACACAACTTAGTAATTGTACGTAGTTCAATTTAACATTTTACCTAACTTAAGTGTACAAATATATTATGAAAATAAATATTTTGATAAGTTAATTTGAGTGGTTATTAGGTCCTAGACCCAAGTACAATAAATAGACAATTTTTAAAATATTACAAATCAGTTACAAAGTCAAGATAGAAAATTGGGTACTTTTCGGTTAGCCGGGCGCCAGTGATATATATACATATATCTACACACACATCTATATATATACACATATCTACACACACATATATGTATGAATTAATATATATATTTATATATGTACATGTATCACTGGCGCCCGGCTAACCGAAAAGTACCGAAAAAGGCTTATGGCGAGAGAAGGAAAGTTGCAACATATTTTCTGGCAACCTATTCGTAGTTTCATATAAATAAGTATTTTTTTTTTTTCAATATTTATATAATTTATTTAATATAAAGAAGCCATTTATCTCTTTTTATATGCAGGTAGAATAGAATTGTATATATAAGTAATTTTATTTATATATAAATAAACATAAAAGTACATTAGGTTTGTTTTCATAATTGTGTATATAATTTTAAAACATATCTAACTTTCTGAAGCCCGGATTACGCCAAAGCGTTAAAAAAAAGTGCCAAGGTCTCTATAGTTAAAAAATGTCGATTTCTGTATTTAAATTTACATTTATTGTGTTTTGATGGTTAAATTATGGTATGTAGTTGTAAAAGGGAGGAATGGGATTGATTTTGTAAAGTTTTTGGTAGATTTATTATATTTTTTGTATGTATATTTATTGTAAAATAATGTGTTTAGGAAAAGGTAAGTCAATGGGTTCAATCTGATTTATTAATCTTAGCATTTTTTTAATTTAAAACTTTTAATTTCCTTTAATAAAACAAGTATATTAATTCCCTTTTATTTCACGATTATGAAATTTAATATTATTTATGTAATCACAAATTATAAGAGCGAAAATGCTCTTTTTATTACATCTTTCTGCTGCGATACATTGACCAAAGTGGATCACTATTGTGACGTCACTAATACTTGTAGCAGGCCCGGTGTAGGACACACAGCGACATCTCGGAGGCCCCGAATAGACACTTTACAATTACAAGGAGCAATAAATTCACAGTTCACTATATCACGTCTAAGTGTAGCAATATAATCTGCAATTGTTTGATTTTCACCCTGATATGTTGAAAGAAACTTATGTTGCGAAACAATTATATTTTTCTTCGGACAAAGGTGTTCTTCGAAAGCCTTTACTAGCTCCGTATAAGTTGGTATTTTAGGAGATACCAATGCCGATAACATATTGTAATTTGTTGCTCCTATGGAATTAAGGAAAATTTGTGCACAATATTGTTTATTAGAAAAAATATTTTTCATTTGAAGATAATTTTCAAAACGCTGAATATAGTATGTAAAGGATTTTTTTTTACTATCAAAACACTCAAAAGGTTGTAATAAAATTGGATTTACCTGCACGGTTTCAGTAGTTGAATTCCGCGTTGAAGCATCTGAAGATTGTTTGGGCTAAAATCTTTCGAAAAATTGCTGTTGTTGAGCTGAAAATGCCGTCATGAATTCTTTAAACTGGTTTGCATCCAGGATGAATAAATTTAGGGCTAACGTAAATTACAAAGTTTACACTTGAAATCAAATAAAAACAAACTTCACCTCGTCGCCAGAAACTGTTGTGACTGGATTAGAATGCGGTAGGGAAAACATCTTGAAAGTTATAGACGAACACTATTTATTTCAATACGCGGACATAACATTTACACACAGATAGAATAAATCAACATTGAAACTGAGTTATATCTTATATTCGAATAAATAAACATCGTATTTTGTTTTTCCCATAGCCTACTATATATATACGGCCTGCTCATTTCGTCAAAAACCGCCGAAAATGTGAAGCCGGATTCACTTCAAACCCTGAACCATTTCATTGGACCACGTGGTCTTTGTTTACATTTAAACCCTGCCCAGATAATGGCTCGTATTCAAAACGTATACATGTCCAGCGTTCCAAGGTACATGGCAGTGGTGTCCGCCGGGGTCACATCAATGAAGGTTGTACGCCACGTAGCAGAAGGAGAGGGAACTACTAGAGGTTCAATAATTGTTGTAATATCTATGAAATAACTGCGCATGGGCAAACCAAAAGCAAACGATTATTTCATTCGCAAAACATTTCGACTATTATCTTATTTTTTATTTGTTCTTCAAGATTGTTTTAGGATATCCTTATATATTATTTCTCCTGTCAACATCCCTTTTACTCAGAAAATATGAAATGCAAAATAACGAATGAGATACCATATGAAAGGTTTTAGAACAGGCTTCTGACATAGCCCACTTAACAATTCGTTAAAACATGTTTTTGATTAAAATTTGCTGAAATTAAAAAATTAAATCGGCATTGTTTTCATGAAAGAAATGAAAGGTTTTCCTGAAATTATTGTTGACAAAAAAATAAAATACCACATTATATGATGCTCATAGCAATTATTATAAAAAACACCGCACGGGTTTATTTTATACTTATGATTAAAAAGCGAAATTGAAATTGAAATGTTTAGATTTATATTTCTAAGTCCCATGGTTTTCCCAAAGCGGTTGACATCATCCTCTAATGCAGTCAAAATACGATTTTTAATTTTTTTTCTCGCGCGTGCTTTTAGCAATCTTGGATCAGTTTTTAGTCTAACTTTGATGGAATAAATTAGATGATATTCTGGCTTGACTAACAACTAAATGTTGTTTGCAGATATTTTTATCCTTGCTTTTTCTTTAGAAGTTTAAACCTGCATCTAATAAATATTACATATTGATAAAAAATTATACTTCTCTATTATCCCGTCGACCACTTTTCATAACAAAAAACTATCGCCAAATAAACGGGAGAACGTTGCCATTGGAATATCAAAAAATAAATAAAATATAAGAATTTAAGGACACAATTGTTATTTTAATTAATAAAATAACTACTAAATCAGTAAAACATAATGAAAAATACACGCAAATGTCGAATGTAATACCACTAGATGACGTAACAAACACGCATAATGATTCTGACATCAAGTAAATGGGACTGCATTTTTGGCGTTTAATCTTACAGTTTGGCGGTAGTTTTTTGTTATGAAAAGCGGTCGACGGTTAATAGAGAAGTACCTAAAAAGTATTAGATTTCAGTGCGAAATCTTCGCACGGGCCCTCTGGTATTTCATTATTTGAATAAAATATAATTTGTTGGAAGTACTTTTAAAAGTATATTCAGTTTTATTTCATAATGTTAGTATTAAATCTTTGCCATTCTGTTTTACTATCTGATAAAATTAGAAAAAAAAAGTAGGCAACATTTCGACTGCTGTCTTTTTTTTAATTTGTTCTTCAAGATTGTTTTAGAATATATTTCATTATTTAAATAAAATATAATTTGTTGGAAGTACTTTTAAAAGTATGATCAGTTTTATTTCATAATGTTAGTATTAAATTTTTGACATTGTGTTTTACTATCTGCTAAGATTAGAAAAAAAAATAGGCATAAATGTATCAGCTGTTAACCATTATTTAAAAAATGTATATTTATTTCTGCAACTTAATTTTTGAGATCTTATTTATGTGGCACTTCTGCTATACCTATTGTTTTGATATACGCCAAGATACGGTATCATACCTAAATAAATACTGTGGTTCATATTAATGGAACTTTAATGAAAATGTATTTTTTTTTAACTTCTTTTAATTTATTCCCAAAAATCTAATTTCTTACTTAAAGAAAAGTTGTAATTTATTTTTCAAATGGCTAATAACCAGTTATAGCAAATAATATGGCAAATACGTTTTTAAGGCCGTTATATTGATTCCACATGCCTCACATGAACATATATATTTATAGCCAATTTTTAACAATACCAATAAACTTTGTTTTGAATCTTATAAAGTGATTTATAACAAATAAAAAATAAAGCGTTATTTATTTATTTATATATTTATTTTTTTAATATTACACTTTTTTTTTTTTAAAATCTTCTTTCTTTTAATCACTTTTTCTATTTTCTTTATATTGTGTTTTATTTTGTAACATGTAATATTTTATTTTCTACTTTTTAGTGTTTAAATATTTCATTGTTGCAATCTCACAACCAGCTGGCATATTTTAAAGATCGCGGTTTGATACATACTTATCTCCATTGTTGAACATCGTATACAGTTGTAACAATCGTAAACAATTTTTGGTGATTTATCACCTGCACCCGGATAACATAAAAATTCCATAAAATTAATTTATTAATTTATAATTAAGTTACAAAAATATCAAACTGTTTTACTGTCACCGAAAACATATCTGTGTACATAATTTTTAGGATTCTAGCATAGTTTTAAATCAATTACAAAATTCCACATTTACATATATATATATATATATATATATATATATATATATATATATATATATATATATATATATATATATATATACCAGAGGGTCCGTGCGAGGATTTCGCACTGAAATCTAATATTTTTTAGGTACTTCTCTATTATGCAGTCGACCACTTTTCATAACAAAAAACTATCGCCAAATTGTAAGATTAAACGCCAAAAATGCAGTCCCATTTACTTGATATCAGAAGCATTATACGTGTTTGTTACGTCATCAAGTGGTTTTTAATTCGACATTTGCGTGTATTTTTCATTGTGTTTTACTGATTTATTAGTTATTTCATTAATTAAAATACCAATTGTGTCCTTAAATTCTTATATTTTATTTATTTATTTATTTTGATTTTCCAATGGCAACGTTCTCCCGATTATTTGGCGATAGTGTTTTGTTATGAAAAGTGGTCGACGGGATAATAGAGCAGTACCATTTTTTATCAATATGTAATATTTATTAGATGCCGATTTAAACTTCTAAAGAAAAAAGCAAGTATAAAAATATCTGCAAAAAACATTTAGTTGTTAGTCAAGCCAGAATATCATCTAATTTATTCCATGAAAGTTAGAGTAAAAACTGATCCAAGATTGCTAAAGGCACGCGCGAGAAAAAAAAAAATTGACAATCGTATTTTAACTGCATTAGAGGATGACGTCATCCGCTTCGGGAAAAACATGGGACATAGAAAAATCAATCTAAACATTTCAATTTCAATTTCGCTTTTTAATCATAAATATAAAATAAACCCGTGCGGTTTTTTTTATAATAATCGCTGAGCATCATATAATGTGGTATTTTATATTTTGGCAACAATATTTTGAGGAAAACCTTTGATTTCTTTTATGAAAACAATGCCGATTTAATTTTTAATTATCAGCAAATTTTAATCAAAATTATGTTTTAACAAAATGTTAAGTGTGCTATGTCAGAAGCCTGTTCAAAATCCTTTCATATGCTATCTCATTCGTCGTTCTGCGTTTCGTATTTTCAGAGAAAAAGAGATGTTGACAGGAGAAATAATATATATATGATATGTTACGGTCAATATGATTAATCCGGTCATTATTAATAATAACCGCGGTCATTATTAATGACCGGATTAATCATATTGACCTAACATATATATAAATCAAGTTAAGGTAAATAAAATAGTGTAAAAAAAGAGTACTTTTAAGAGGCTACTTCACTCACGCGAAAGCACCCGCTTGCTAATGTTAATCCTATGGGACAATTATTTTATACCTCGTTTGCATTTCAATATTTTATACGATTTTTCTTTCTTCTGCATTGATAGTTTAGATCGATCTCTATGCAGGCCGTTTCTTATTTTTTCGATTTTGGTTGCAGTTATTTTAATGAGGATACTTTCACTTTCGAAACCGGTTTTGAAAGTGAAAGTATCTTAATAAAAAAAACTTGTAAACATAATCGAAAAAGTAAAAAAAAAAAACAGCCTGGATAGAGATCAACCTCAGTTATCCAATGCATAATAATAATAATATTATTAAATTATTGAAATGCAAACGAGATATTATAAAATAACTGTTCCATAGGATTAACATTAATGTGTTTTCGTGTGAGTGAAGTAGTTTCTTAAGTTAGCCGAGCGTAGTTGATAAATCGCTAAATGTTGTCCCCATCGCCAGCGTTTGTACGGAATTCATTTAGAAAGTTTAAATAATACATCCATTTAAAACACCTGCCCTTTTCACTCATTATATTTAAAATACAATTTTTTTCAATAATAAATAATAACAGAAACCAAAATTTTTAATTTGAACATCAAATCATTATTTCTAATTTGTACTCTCACTCAAACCATAAAACTACCATTGGCGAGAAAAAAAAAAAAAAAAAAAAAAAAATGCTATTTTCAAAGATTTCCGGAGATAAAATTACCAAAACATTTATTTATTTTCTTTTGGTTATATTTTTGTGATTGCATTTTGTTCCTCGATAAACTGAGCCAAACTTCGCGGTTAATTGCTGGTCGTCAATAAATCCGGCAAGTACTTAAAATCTAAACAAAGCAAATGATCTAAAAATGTGCAAAATTCAGAATTCCACAAAGCCCTTGGTCGCAACCTGTGCGATTTTTTGTACATTGTATTAGCTGACTACAATAAATTCTTGTGTACGTAACACTTATTTTTATTATTATTATTTTCTTTTTTAACAGGAAACATGAAATAGTCCGTAAACACTAAAATGCGTTTCATATTGCTTTATTATTTTAATCAGATCGAAACTGTTGTTGTGAACGCGTGCCTTTTGCTATCATCGATCAGTTTTACTGTAACTTTCGAGGAATAAATGAGATGATACTGTGGATTGACCAATGCTTTTTGCAGATACTTTTATAATTGATTTTTCTTTTGAAGTTTAAACCTGCATCTAAAAAATATTAGAGAACCCAAAAAAATATTAGATTGCAGTCCGAAATCCTCGCACGGTTCCGCTGGTATTTTTTATTGTTGGAAAGTATAATTACATTCTGTGAACATATTTTGCGAATCTGTACTCAGTCAGGGAAGCTGCATATCTTGTTTAGTAGATTTATTTCCAAATATTTTCGATACAGTTTGTTTTGATACAGTTATGTATATTTAAAAAAACATTCACAATATCATATTAACTTCGGGTGAAAAAGAATTAGTGATACAAAGCATTAAATCATTTTTTCCCGAAACTAATATGGTATTTTGAATGTTTTCTTTTTTAAAATATACATATCTCTATCAAAACAAACTGTATCGAAAATATTTGGAAATAAATCTACTAAACAAGATACGCAACTTCCCTGACTTGAGTACAGAATCGCAAATATGCTCAGAAGATGCGCAGATGGTAGATTTTGGGTCATACCTAATGACGTTATCCTAAAAGCGCGCGCATTGGCATTTCCCCCTCCATCCACAAGGAAGCGCAGTTGTTTCAATTTTGCGGATCTGTCCTAGTATTCACTTGGAACGCTTAACATGTATACGTTTTGGCTCGTATTTTATTAACGGCTTTTATTTCGATCATTATCGAAGTTTCAAATAAACGAATTAAATAGTTATACCATTCAATTTCAGACTATTTATAAACATATTTTTGTTAAGATTGTTGCATTTTATAGCTACATTAACAAATGTGAATTTTTAAGGTTTGCTAGATTCTTATTTGTTTATAATTGCATGCGATACTTTAGCACTATTCTATTTCTACCGTTGTCAAATGTCACCTTTTTAAAGTTTTTATTTATGTTTGTTTTGCTCGTAATTTTTTAATAAGCTTTAAAAAAAAAGGGGGGGGGTCTTCAATGTATTAAAAATTATTTGTAATTGTTTCAATGAAAAATCATAAATTGAAATCTTTTAAAATGTGCCATTTGACACCGGTAGTGTGTGAGATTATTGTGCAGTATAAAAATTCAAACACGCTTCAAACATTTGTTTTTCTGTAAGAAAAATATCTAAAAAAAAAAAAAAAAAAAAAAAAATCTATTTTTTTTTTCAATTTTAAAATCAAAAATTAAATTAAGGACTAATTGAAATTAATTTTTTGTTTCAATGTTCAAAAATCATAACAGCTGAATGTATGCAAGCACAGTATATAGTGAACGTTTGTTTTCTGAAGCTGATAATATATATGAAACCAAACGAAACAGACTTCTTCCTGAAAATGCTGAAAAGTTATTATATTTGCATCACAATTTCAGGCTTTACAATGATAAATAATTTTGTTACCCCTGTATGTTATTTTGAAGTAACTCATTAAATGTTTTTTCAGTATAGGTAATAGTTTTTTTCTTTTCAATGTATCAAACTCATTAGTTCGTTTAATCAACATCTAATGTTTAATTTTTAATTAGTAAAGTAATTATATAGTCGTATATTTACTCTAATTTTTTTATTTAAAAGTAAAACTAAAAACTAGAAAATTGATTTAATTTGTGAAAGATTAAGCATTTTTACAAGACAGTAAAATATTTGTTTTTTAATATTTATGAATTTTATTGTTTAAGAAACTAAATCAGATTAAAACTAGTCGTTGGGGGCCACCGTAATACTTACCCATCATGAATATGCATAATGTAAAATATTAAAATAAAAATGTGTAAACTACTTATAAAGAGCATTGCAATTCAAATAAAATCGTGGCATGATGACGTCACAAACTTTAAAAGCTCGATTACTGAATTGCTTGAAAGAAACATCCTTATTACTCCAAAAATAATAATCCTATTAACTAGCGGTTTATTGCATCTGATTAAGCGTCGAATTTCCAATTAAAATATATCTTTGAAGTGAAATTTCGATGAAATACAGGGTCATGAAAAATCGAAGAGTGTGGAAAATAGGATTTAAAATATCTCGGCAACTCATTATCCGATCTACTTCATGCTAAATGCAAAATTTATGTTTTTTTATTGTCTTTTATATTCACTCCTTACAATAACCAATTTCGAAAATTTGTATATACCTTTTATCAGAACGAATATTTCGACAGTCCGAAAAAAATACTTCTGGTTAATCGAGGTTATTGAAATGAAATAGGCTTCTTCCCATTATTACATATTATGCACATATCAAATTTCAAGTCTCTATCTCAATTTGTTCGGGAGCTAGAGCGTTTACAGACACACAGACAGACGGATGGCAATTTTTTTTTTTTCTAAAAATATGGTTTTCGGAATCTCCAGTGTCTGAAACGTGTAAATCCGTCAAATTTTTTTTTTTTCAATTTCCAAAACGATTACAAGACTTACCCTATACTACGTATGATGGGTAAGTAAAAAGTGGAATATAATAATTATAACTATTAATTAAAAAGTAATTACTAAAGAAATTCCTTAAGGGTGTACATTACTGGCACATCTACCCTCTATTCAAATTTGTACTGAAGTAATAACAGTTGAAATTGAAAATAGGTCTCCAACTCCCTCAATGTTTTTATGAATGAATATGCTATTAATCTCTTAAAGCAGCATATTTTAATTTTTTAAAGATATTTGTAGTTCTTTTCTATCAAGCTAAAAGCTAAATGTTAAACTCTTTGTGAAAACTTTTTTCTGTGTGAATAAATGAATAAATGACACAAATATTTGGTTATAAAATTTAAAATAATGGTTGAATAATTTTTTGTTTTTATTCAAAATAAACACATGCATATCCATGAATATGCATTTTGAAAATGTAGTTTAAATACATGAATTTCCGATACTGCCTATCTCTGTATATGTATATCACTAACTTCTAACTGGATAGATGAATTACATTCATCGAAAACAGTTAACATTTTTTATATAAAAAATACAAGTTTTCAAAAAATATTTATCTTACCATTTTTTAGTTTCAAACAGACAGTAAAATAACTATTTTCTTGCAGTTAGTTTTATGTTATGATAGTGAATGAACTTCTTAGTTTGGAGACGGCATTATGCATACAACTTCCTCGTTTGGTAAACATCAGCGATGTATGTTTTGATTTTGATCAAATGTATCCTAAAGCTATCTATTACGTGATTTCTTCGAAAACAGAAAATGACATAACCGTTGAAGTAGACACAGCCGTCTAGAGGCGGCTGTGAAGTTGAAATGTGTGTCTCTCGTCTGGACTTTATATTTCGTCATTTCCGTCGGTAAGACCTAGAAAGGTAGTTTTTTTTTTTTCCTTAAACGCAGAATGACGTAACCGTTGAGATGTGTGTCCCGAATGCCAAATTCTAAAAGATAGTCACGTTATACATAGCTTAATACACACAATTAGTTTCATCAAAATTGATTTATAAATACAAGTGTTATCGTATGACATAGGTCAGATATATATATATATATATATATATATATATATAAATCAACATTTGAACGGAGGGTGGTTTTGGGGTCTGGGGGTCATGATCGGTGAAAATGTATCGAAATTTTCCGGAACTGCTTTCCTCCGAACGGCTGCAATAGGTAGCTTTATACTTTTAGGTAGCTTTCAATACAAAAAAGTATAAAGCTACCTATTGCAGCCGTTCGGAGGAAAGCAGTTCCAGAAAATTTCGATATATTTTCACCGATCATGACCCCCAGACCCCAAAACCACCCTCCGTTCAAATGTTGATTTATATATATATATATATATATATATATCTGACCTATGTCATACGATAACGCTCGTATTTATAAATCAATTTTGATGAAACTAATTGTGTGTATTAAGCTCACCAATGTCTCGACCGAGTTCGTTGGCCAGCTTGGTCCGCCATTTTGTTTCAAGATGGCGGCCATTTAAAAATTTAAAACTAAAATAAATATACAAAAAAGTTAAAAATTAAAATTTATTTTTTAATTCAGTGTTAGGCCTTGAAACGAGGATTCCAGAGCATTTTTTGTTTTACCTCTATCTTAAAAAATGGCTGAGATAGAGCAGTTTGAAATTCTAGGGTGGCTGACATTTTGAAACAAGATAGCGCATTACAAAAATTTTCATTGTTGTAATAATTTTTCCAATCATACGCATAAAACTATATATTCATATCCGTTAGCGCCAAATTCTCGCCAAACTTGGCGACATTTTGTGAAATATCGCCAAATTTGGCGACCAAAATAAGTCTTCATAAATGAAGCCAATTTGGCTATTGCTCAATAATTTGGTGAATTTCTTATTCAAATTCAGTATTAACGAATCTTTTGTAAACGTTTTCTTTGCATTTTAACTTGCTGTTTTCGTGTAACATTAGCTAAAATTTTTAAACGAAGATATAGGAAAGCTACCTTTTCCTCCCGGTACAGGCCGGAAGGACTTTTTTGTATTGAAAGCTACCTAACAGTAGTTTAAAATAATTACCATTTAAAATTAATTAATTTTAATTAAAGAATAATTATTTTGGTTAAAAATAATAATAAAGCTAATAATCCATGATAGGAAGAGCTGAATTCTTATCAATTATTTTGTCAATGCATTTAGAAACAACCCAATCTTTAATATTTTGACCTCTTTGCAAGCGTCTGTAATGTCACAACAATGTTTTGCATCTTTAAATTTTGAATTGTGCGCAAACAGTAAATAAATCGTACATAAAATTGGGGAATATTTCTATTTTTTTAGTATTTAAAAAAAAAATGTTTTTGCAAAGTTTTGAATTTTGCAGAAAATGTTGCGGGCGCGCGTGCTTCTATATTATACAACTCTGGTTATTAGCATGGGCCCAGTAGCAGAAAATTCTCCAAGTGTCTGCGACGAATATTTCAGTGGCAGAAAATAATCTGCAGGTAAATTATGTTACAATTCAAGTTATTTTTATATATCAGTAATTGATATCTAGTAAAGTATTACTGCTACGTGCAATTTTTTAACTCTGTAAAATTTTTATTTCAAAATTTGTTGGATAAAATTGTGCTTACATGAACTGCACATTTTTTTTTCTCTTACTTAAAATATTTTAAATGTCCCAGTAAACAATAATGATATTGAACAATATTAGAAGGCCATGAATTAATGCATATCACTAGTGTTTTCCCCAAAATAAAAAAAAAGCAGGGTGATCCTTCAAAAAAGGGGCACTTCAGCATAGAAGTGAATGTTCTTTCTCGAGAGTTACATACACGATTTTTTTAATGTTTTTTTTCTGCGACCTATTGACGAATTTTAAGATTTTTTTCTTGCAACTAATTGACGAATTTCTCAATATTTTTGGGCAACATATTGACGAATTTCGCAACTTTTTTCTACGACAGACTGAAGCGTTTCACGATTTTTTCCCATAACCGATTGACGCATTTCGTGATTTTTTTTCCTGCAATCGATTGGCGAAATTCGTGACATTTTCCTAATACTGATTGGCAAATTTTATGTTTTTTCCCCCAGACAAATAGGCGAATTTACAAATTTCCCCCCGCGCTTTACAGGTGAAATTCGCAAATTTTTTTTTTGTAGTTTTTTACGTGTTTGTGGAAAAATTTTTACGGTTTTTTTTTTTTTTTTTAATGTGAGCAATTGACGAATTTTGCAATATTTTCCAAAATAAAATCCAAAAGAACTTCCACGGGAAAAAAATCTGCAGTAAGGGAAAAAAATCTGCGACATCTATTGCTCGTCTCGAACTTTCTGCTACCGGGAGAATTGGAAGGTTTTAAGGAATTTTTTTTTTTAAACACTATGGAAATTGTAATGTAATTGATATATAATTTTTCATGGTGATTTTCACATGATATTTTAGCGACACCTTGAGAAAATTAGAGATTTTTTTTCGCGACCAATTGATGAAATTCGCCATTTTTTTCCTTTGCAACGAATGTTTTTTCTGGGACTATTCAATGAAATTAGTTTATTTTTGCTGCGACCGATTAATTAAATTTGTGATTTTTTTTTTTTTGGTAACTACTTGATGAGATTTGCTTTTTTAAATCCATGAGCAATTGATGAAATTCATGGTATTATTCCCTGATTGTTTGGGGAAAGTAGAGATTGTTTTTACCATGACTACTTGACAAAATTCTTGTTGTTTTTTCCTTTCTGTGACCGATGGATGAAATCTACAATTTTTTCTGCAATCTGTTATTGAGATTTGCATTTTTTTCGTAACTGATCAATGAAATTTGCCCTTTTTTTCTTTTCTTGACCATTTGACGAAATGTGTATTTTCTTTTGAGACCGGTTGGGGAAATTCATGGTTTTGTTTTGTGAGTGATTGATAAAATTTGTAGATTTATTCAGCGAGCAATCGCTGAAATTTGCAAGATTTTTTTCATGAAGAACTAATAGAAGAAATTCCCATTTTCTTTTCATTCTGAACGATTGATGAATTGATTTTGCAGAAGTTTTGCTAAAAATAATAAAAATTCAAAGAATTCCATTAATTTGTGGAAAATGTATATGCCTATATATGGTGTCTACCTGTAAGAACATATCCAAATAATTTCAGAGTTACAAATTTATCGAGTCGGACCCAAAATTATTGTCTTCTCGGCACTATTTGCAGTATGGTGTTACTGCTGAGTTCATTCGTGGTGCATATTGACAAGATATTGCAGTTTTTTTTAAGAAAAAAACTGAAGATTTCCATGTTTGCGGAAATGTGGTATTTCTGTTTAATCATATTTTTAAATTATGGACAGCAGAAAAAAAAGTAATAACTATAGGAGAATCTGTGGAATCCTTATAAAATAAAAATTATAAAGGGGAAATTTTGCTGTTCGACAGAGAAAGGTCATCCATGTAAAACACACAACAATTTTAACATTGAAAGTTATTGGCCAAAGCAACAAATTTAGTTGCCACATGGTGACTGGTGGCCATGAATCTGCACCTATAACCATACATATACAGTGTAAACAGGGGGTCGGAAGTAGCAAAACTACAATAGTCGCTACTTTTTACAGTAGTTTGTAGTATAGCACGCTACATTTTGAACAATGTATTGTAGCGAATAGTGCGATACAAAAACTCAGTAGTTTGTAGCGAGAAACGATGCTACTTTTAACCCTACTTCAGGAAAAAACAATGCCATTCTGAAAATCCCGTGCTCAAAACTTGTTTTTTTTGTGCAGAATTTGTTCTGCTCAACAATTTCTGAATCACATTTGGCAAATCTCAGCTGCAGTGTAATAGCAATGCATCGCATGAAGTCATAGATTTTTTTCCATTGACACTTGCTGCTGAAATCAAGTACTAACACACCAAAGAAATTATTTTTCTTATTGGCAACACTTGTCTATTTACTCGTTATTAGCCCCAAAGCAGAATATTTTGCAATGTTCTGCAAAAACGTAAAATATATGCAGAACATTTCACTTGAAATGTTCTGCAACGTATGTTGCACTTTTAAGCATATTCTGCTTTGGGGGTTATTAGGTCTTGATGTTTTAACGCTGGGTTTCTTATTATTCGGAATTGCTTTATTTACAAATTTATTCATTATTTGCATTTAGGGGTTTTTTCTGTAATTTTCTAGATTATAATATCTTTCCTAATTTTGCTACGAAATTTGTTAAGTGTGTATAAACTAACGTGCTAGAGGCGAACACAAAACATTTCCTGGTATGGTATCTTTCTTAATTTTTTTACGCCGTAGGTTATGTCGCATTTATTTAATTGTATCCCAGCAGACGAGATAAAATGAGGGGTCATTTTATTATTTAATCTGCGTCTGCAGTTTCTAGTGTAAATTGAACACTTTGACAAAATTTTAAAGTAGCGAAATACTGACTACTTTTGAAAAGTTGTTTGTAGTCGCCACTTTTTAAAACACTAGCGAGCTACGCCCGCTACGCTGGTCAATTTCTCTTAACGAACTTTTAATCAAACAAAATATTGACATTTCATAATTCACTTTTATATTTTAAGAGAATAATAAGGGTACTATAATTACTATTTAATGGATGTTATTATACATATAAACCTTCCTCTTGAATCACTCTATCTATTAAAAAAAACCGCATCAAAATCCGTTGCGTAGTTTTAAAGATTTAAGCGTACATAGGGATATAGGGACAGAAAAAGCGACTTTGTTTTATACTATGTAGTGAAGTAGTTGTAGTTGTAGTTAACTACATTTTTGACAAAGTAGTTGTAGTTGTAGTTCGCTACAATTAAAAAGTAGTTTTTCTGACCCCTGAGTGCAAGGAAAGTATTGTAATATTGATACGAACCAATTATATAAATAATGGTGTATTTTTTAGGTGCCCTGATTCTAGTTTACAATTATTATTACAATGATTCTATATATATATAGGTGGGTACATGCATATTTATTAAAATTTCATTGTGATTTTAGGTCCTTAGACTTCACTTCTGTAACATTATGACCAAAGTTTTTATTTATTGCTATATTACTATTTGAATCTACAGTAAAGCATTTGCAAAGTTGAGTGGAGTCACTCCAAATTTCTTTAGATGCTAGTATATGTATATGTTCCTGTATTTAAATAATTTTGATTGTGTTATGTATCTTTCTTATTTTTGCTGAGAAATGCAGAAAAAAATAAAATAAAATTAGTTAGTTTATTTGAATTCTAGAAATATTAAAATTATTTAAAACCCTTTCCTGTTATATTCAGACCATGTACTTTATTTACTTATTAAAGATAACTCATTAATTTTAGAATTATGCTCTTCTAATAAGTTACACACTTCAAATTGAGGTAAAGGTCTGCACGGGCCCATACTCGACCCAACAAGGTGAAGGCGAATTTTCAAACAGGCCAGGCCAGCAGAATTAGGACAATTTTTTCAACAGGCTGGGCCAATAAACAAAATAAATGGACCAGGCTGGCAAAAGAACTGAACAGTCCTGTTGGGCTCATAGAAAATTTGTTGGGCCTACCAGCCCCATATAAAGATTTAAATGAAGACGATAAAACGTAAGCCATTTTCAATGACTATGACTTTTATGAGAATAAGAATAAATGTTTGTCACGAGCCAATACTAGTTTGATAACATCAACACAGAAAAGTAACATGTCCAGCGTAGAGATTGGCATCGGACACGGACAGTTACATGATGTCTTAGCCCATGCTTAATTTTTTTCAGCAGACTCGTTCCGGGCCGAGATCAGGCTTGCATTTTTTTTTCTTCGTAGTCAAGCCGAACTGGACATAATTGTTCTCAGGATGTGTAGGGCAGGCAATATATTTTATAAAAATATTAATAGCGATAATGAACAACATAATCTTTGGCAATATACCTTAAGGTGGTTCTCAGATTCACTGCTCAACAATGTGAAACTTTGACACATTTTCTGGCTAATTTTTAACTGTAAAGGCATAAAAATGACAGGTGACTATTCGATGGATTTGGAATGGAATAGCAATTTCCATTGTTGATAAATAAATTACTTATCGAGATATAAGAGATTCTTGTTTAGATGTTTCTCCTTTTCCTGTGCTATCGCTTTTGAAAATTCGATTAAAAAAGTCCTTCCGGCCTGTACCGGGAGGAAAAGGTAGCTTTCCTATATCTTCGTTTTAAAATTTTAGCTAATGTTACACGAAAACAGCAACTTAAAATGCAAATAAAACGTTTACAAAAGATTCGTTAATACTGAATTTGAATAAGAAATTCACCAAATTATTGAGCAATAGCCAAATTGGCTTCATTTATGAAGACTTATTTTGGTCGCCAAATTTGGCGATATTTCGCCAAATATCGCCAAGTTTGGCGAGAATTTGGCGCTAACGGATATGAATATATAGTTTTATGCGTTTGATTGGGAAAATTATTACAACAATGAAAATTTTTGTAATGTGCTGTCTTGTTTCAAAATGTCAGCCACCCTAGAATTTCAAACTGCTCTATCTCAGCCGTTTTTTAAGATAGAGGTAAAACAAAAAATGCTCTGGAATCCTCGTTTCAAGGTCTAACACTGAATTAAAAAATAAATTTGAATTTTTAACTTTATTGTATATTTATTTTAGTTTTAAATTTTTAATTGACCGCCATCTTGAAACAAAATGGCGGACCAAGCTGGCCAACGAACTCGGTCGAGACATTGGCGAGCTTAATACACACAATTAGTTTCATCAAAATTAATTTATAAATACGAGCGTTATCGTATGACATAGGTCAGATATATATATATATATATATATATATATATATATATGGATATATATATATATATATATATATATAACATAGCTATTTGGGATAATAATTTCATTGCATTTGGTCAGTTATTTCTGTTTCAATGGTTAATTTTTGCAATAAGTTTATATATATATATATATATATATATATATAAATCAACATTTGAACGGAGGGTGGTTTTGGGGTCTGGGGGTCATGATCGGTGAAAATATATCGAAATTTTCCGGAACTGCTTTCCTCCGAACGGCTGCAATAGGTAGCTTTATACTTTTTTGTATTGAAAGCTACCTAAAAGCTAACTTTGACACTGACAGTATTTTCTAAAAGATATATTGCCTTTATCAAAACATCGGTAACGCCATTGAATTACATAGTTTCTGAATAAGAACACCTGCCCATCTTATGTGTTTCCGAAAAGAAATGAATTGAGAAATGTGTCAGAAAGTAGTTCCTTTGGATAAAGCGTTTTTAAATGACGCAGAGAAACATTTTCACAAATTTCCTTTTTATTATATAGTTCCCAAAGTTATGATGTTTTTAAACCTTCTTTTTTTCTTTTATTCTAAACTACATTCATTTTTTAATGAATCCTTATTTAAAAGAGTCTATTTTTAAAGAGTTTGTTTCCAACTTTTTATTCAAAATTTTACTGTCTGAATATGAATGGAGATTTAATCAATAGTTTGAAATAGCTGTTTTTATCAACTGTTGTAAGGTTTTGAAATATCCAAATAATAATGCTTCCAAACATTTTTCAATTCAAAAATATATTTACACATGAATATAAAAACAGACAAAAAAGTTCAAAATAATTAAATTATTAAATTCAAAAAGTATTTAATGATAAAAATTAAATCATATTTGAGGCTGTGTTCTCAAATTCAAGCCGGCTACTTTCTGAAACAATTTTTATTTCGTTTTTGTTTGCATATGTGTCACATTTGCAAATACTCTTTTTAGGAAACAATGTAATATAATTATTTTTTCCGTTTTTCAGTAAAAGCAGAAGGTTTTTCATAAAATGTTGTCAAAGTATGTGTTGTATGTATGTAAACTTCCGCAGGTAGTGACAACTTTACTTAACCAATTATGCAAGGCGATTTTCAAATGTGTTGTTGATTTTACTTAATCGTTAAGAAAAACAGCCGTAAGTTGCCTCGACAAAGGTGGATGTAGCCTAGGGAACTGAAAAATACCCCCGTCAAAAGAAAATAATGGTGGCACCCAATTACAGAAGACTGCTGTTTGGTCATAGTAATATCTTTTAATCTTATGAAGTCAATTAATCTTTTTAAAACATAGGCATGTTCCTTTTGTTATGATTCTACATTTTAAAAGGACTCACTACCCTTGATTCTGCAAAAAATGATGAAAATATCAATTTTCTAATTTTTTGCTTAAATTATAATTTATTACCCCTAGTACATTCTCATGAAGTTTTGTAAAGATCTGAGTATTATAAATACAGTTTAAAGCTATTTTATTGCATTGCTGTCCTTTTAAATGCCACAATCCACTTCATTTAAAAGTGATTTTCCTCAGTTCTTGTTTTTACGACGAATAGGCATGTTCAAAGGGATAAAACTTTTATCTATATTGTTCAATTGACTCGATTTTTTTTTAGGTTGTTTCTTATGGTCTGTTTGATAAAACTAAGTATCGTATTTACAAGAAAATAAAAAAAAAATTTCACACATAAAAATGTAAAATAAATTTAGTTTTTTACTGTAATTTTACACTTACATGCACATTTTATTTTTTTCTCCCAAACTAATTAACATAGGATAAATCCGATACTTAAAATTATACAGCACACTTCTACAAATAGTTTAAAAAAAATTAACTGAAAATGTTCAAAATTGTACGAGAAGATACATTTTAAAAATTACTTAAATTATTTATGTTATTAATTCACTTAACATAGTCAAGCATAGTTTTTGTAAGTAATCTTAACAAAGACTAAGCAGAGAGAGTAAACAGAGAGTATTTTTATAAAAAATTGAAGAATATGTAAACTAAAAAATACGTACATAGAAATATTTTTATTAAAAAGAAATTGCTGGAACAATTTAATATGAAATAGTTGTTAAGTTATATTGTTAATTCATTTAACAATTTCAAGCAAAGAGTTTTAGTAAGTGATTTTAACAAAAAGTAAATAGAAAGAGAAAGGAGGAATAAATGGTTTCTATAACAAAATTTCAATTAAATACATTACTGGAGAGAACATTGCAAGTTCACAAAATACCTTTCTAACATTTATTAAAATTAATAGATTTATATATTAAAGATTAATTTATAATAGTAATTCATTATAATGTAAAAAAATACTATGCTCTTTTCTCTAAAAGATTTAATCTCTTATTTTAGTAAGTACCATCAATGTAAAAATTATTCTCACATACACATAATCCACTATTTGCAAATCAATGCTTTAAATATTTTATTTTAAATAGCTTTACAAAAGAAATAATTGATATAGTAATGTTTTTACTAAAAGAAATGTTTGAAACAATTTTTATTCATTAATGTAATTCAAGAAATTTATATAATTCTTTAAATTATTTATGTCATAATTCATTTAACATAGTCAAATATAATTTTAACTAAAGATAAGCAGAGAGAGAATAAACAGAGTATTTTTAAAATAGACTTGATGAACATATAAATCTGTGGTACTCACTAAATGCCCTACAAGTTGGATGCATAATTATATGCATACATATTATATTCTGCAAAAAGTATTTGTTAAGAACCTTGCAATCTTTAAAAAAATTTGAAACAATAAGAATAACAAAATTTTCAATTAAAATTCCATTACTGGTGAAAACATTGCAAGTTTAAAAAATACCTTTGATAACATTGGTTAAATATCACATATTAAGGATTAATACAGTAGACTCCCTCAAATCTGCATAGTTTGGGAACAGCGGTTGTGCAGATTTTAGGATTTTGTGGATTTCTGGTCACTGTTTTGTGTAAATTTTTTAAACAGTAATTTTAATGCAACAAGGCACTTGAAATCATAATGAATGCTTACAATAAAGTGAAATATTAAATCAAGTTAAATAATAAAATAAAATAATAAAATTAAAAAAAACGATTAAGATATTTAAAGTAAAGTTCAAGTAAAACAATAATTCATAACTAATTATGCATAATAATGATGAGTTAGTTATTTTCATCAGTTATTCAATACAACTCGCCCTCATAAAAAGCACACTAATAATTTACATCAAAATAAAAAAATAATGAAGTTTTCTTTCATGTTTAGCCAGTCTTATTAACCAAAGCAGCTTGATTAATACATAAATGTGTTTGATTAAAAGATCACAATTGCCATTGATAGCAGTGATATCTTGAATATTTTTTAAGTAAATTTATACTTCCTTCATGAAAAAGCATAAGTTCAATCACATTAACCACAATTACTTATTAAAATATATAGCAAATGATAAAAAAATTCATAACTTTTTCTCTTACATCTCAACTGTAAGTTTCACTGTTTACATCTGCAACAATATTCAGATTTTAGTCATTTGTGGATTTGAGGGAGTATTGTATATAACAGTAGTACATTATTATAGAAATAAGCATCTTATTTATTTATATAACAGATTTTGTCTCTTAAAGAAATTTTAGTGAGTACCATTAATGAAAAAATTGTCACTGATAATCTACACACACATAATCCACTGTTTGATAAACCAATGCTTTAGATCTGTTGTTTTAAATAGCTTTAGAAAGGAAATACATATAGAGATATTTTTATTTAAAAGAGATGTTTGAAACAATTTTTATTCATTAAAATAATTCAAAAAAATTATATAATACAAAATGAATTATAAGTCTCTATAGAAAAAAAGCAATAACTAATTTTATTTTCAGGAAGATGAACCAATTCAAAAGAGATACTCTTGATGGATCTGTTGGATGTGGAATGACTGGCTTATTATCTTCAGATAAAATACAAAACAGCTTCACATTCGTATTGAGGCTGTCTGCTACGATTCTGATGACCTTGAACCCAATTTCTTCAACATTCTTTAATACTTCCTTTGTAAGTTCAGCTAATTCTTCACCAGTTGTTCGTTTGGAAAAATAATATACTACTGACAACCTAAAATGTGTGAAGAGGCATGTAAATACGTAACAAAGAAGATGGTTAGCAATTTGTTTTCAATTCCAAGCTCAGAAATATTCGATTTTGTTGTTATGAAGCCATTTAATTCATCTGATTGCTTATTGTGCATTATGCTAGGTTTTATACTCATTTCATCGATTATTAAGGAGCCGAAGAATTCCACATCTTTCGTTAACTTTTTAGATTCCTGCACCAATCTTTGTTTAATAAGAGATGATACAGTAGCACCTGAGGTGGGGCCAATGTTTTGGACGACCTTCTTTAATTCACACTTAAGCGATCGGCAGTCATGATTGAATTTACTAAACCAGTGATATTCAATGGTTTTAGACGGTGCTTCATCACCAAAAATCAAAGTGAGTTGATCAATGCACTATTGTTGAGATAATCCTTGTTGAAAGTCCGAGCAAATCATCGCACCAAAATTCTCACAAGGTAATTTCATTTTTTTGAGTGAAATGAAATTTTCCAGTTACCTACTAAATAACACAAATAACTGTATATGTCAGATGTCACCTGTATGTCAGATGTGTAGGGTATGTGTCAGGTATGTCAGACCTGTATGTCAAACTGTATGTCAGATGTCACCCAGCAGCCCCATTGAATCTAATTCTGGATACATAAATAGCAACCCTCGTAGTAGATAGATTAAATTAAAACACTACTTGCCATCATACTTTATGTTATGGCAACTTTTAGAACTTTTCTTGATAAAGGTTTTATATTAAGCTTTAGACGAGTTGTCTCTTGGTAGGCTTCAGTTATGTTGCTAGCATAACTTGTTAAATATGGATTAATAATTTTTTTAAGAATCTCATCACACAATTTTATATTATGTGAAGATGAATTATTTGATTCATTGCAAGATAAGATAAGATTTTAAAAAAAAAATGTGGTACAATCATGTTTCTTAATTTAAATGAAATACTTGGAATATTTTCCAATTCCAATAATGCTAATTTTAATATTTTTTCAACTTTCATCAACAACATTACAAAAGCTGGCTTTGGGTATTTACGTCCACCTCTATCATCAATGTGAATTAATCCCATCAAAGGAGATGGGCATCTTTGTGTAGAAATATTTGCTAAACAATTAGAACAATTAATTACTTTTTCAACAGCATATACAAGATATCCTGCAATATATGCTATTGTTGCTGTTTCAACTGAAACCCTGGGTAAACCAATAGGATACAATTCCAGTTCTCTTAGATGTTTTGTAAATTTCTCTGAAGGTGATGCAACACAAACTAGGAAATAGAAAGTAAAAAAATTATAACATCAATGTTTTAATAAAAAGTCCTTAAAGCTATTCTTAAATAAAATATGAATTTTTCAGAAATATGCTGTATGCAAGATTGAAGTCACAAATCTCGCTAAGACTGTGAGAATTGACTTCTGTGATTGAAAAGAATATTTTTCCTTTGTTGTTGTTGTTTTTTTAAGAGAATTTTTTACAGATTTTTAAAACAAATGAAAAATGTAAAAATGCTAGAAATTGTTGCTAAAATGTAAAATCATGTGACTGGATTAAAAGAAAAAGCTTTGAGATTGACGAAAAATTTCGTTGCTGGAAACTGAAAAGAGTACTTTTTTTGTAATTCTCTATCTAAAGAGCTACTTTTTGGGCTAAAACAGTTTCATTCAGCTTTTAGTACCTTTTTCAATTGCAAATGGCAGCTAATTACTAATAAATACTACTCAGTTGATATTAATCTTTAAAATACACTACAGAACAGCATATTCAGAGTTATTTACACCTGCAAAATCCTTTATTGTATTTTAGCCAGAAATTTTACTTTATGTATGAAGTGAAATAATACTACATCAGATTATATTATTATATTTTATGGAATATGTATATTTATTAAGAAAGAGAGAATTTTTAAGTATGGTAAATAAACTAAAAATTTTAGAGTATTTTGTATATTATCAACAAATACAGTTAAATAATGGCATAATTTAATAACTCCTGTGATTTTCCTTAGAGAATGGAAGATTTATCAAAAAAAAAATCTCGGACACACAGATTAAAAATACTGTGGCACATGTAGATATCTACAAGGGATCTCTATATACAACTAAGGGTTCATTTCACCTGAAAAAAGACAGGTTATAAATTTACTGATTTTAAAAAGGCAAAGTTAAATAATACCCTAGAGGAAAAATAATAAAAGACATGTAACCAATTCAATACTAGAGGATTATGCTCAATTAAAATGGTATTTCCTATTTCATTGAAAAACGTTTTGAAAACTAACTTAAACATTTAATTACAAGATTTTTATGTTAACAAAAATTTATATGCACATTACCTTTAAAATAATCCAAAATACATGTATTGTGTCATTTGAAATATAATTTACTGTAAAAACTGGGAAGTGTTTACCTGTAGAGCTTTTCAGCTTCTTCATGTTTGTCATCCACTCATCATTGCTGGTAGTAACATTAGCATTTGTAGAAGAAGCCACGATCCCTGTCACTAATATTTTGTGCAGGTTCTGAATGCAGTTGTTCGCATTTGTCATATCGTTTGAGCCAGACATTCGTCGTAAGGCCGAGAAAAATTACTCTATTTCATCTGAATTTAATTTTCTTGTTAGTACATAGTGGAAACCAGATTGTAAAAGGAATTTAATGCATTCAACTGCTGATTCTGTAGTTATTTTAGCTGCTAAATATGTTTCTTTACTTATGAAGTGAACTGTGTTTTTGCAAGAATTTTTCCACTCTTCTAAATAATTTAAAAATGCGTCTTTAAGCCAATCTAGCCTCTCATCATTCACTGATGCAAAATGCATGACATCAGGATTTCTTGATGTGATATGATGGTACGTATTTCCAACATTTAGAATATTGAACCATTTTTGTACTGCCTCCAGGAATTCTATTGTAGCTGTTGTTTCAAGAAATATTGGTTTTCCGAATCTTTCAGCATTTTGTTTCAAATATTTCAGTACAGAAATCAAATCACTACTGAAAATTTTAAGGGATCTTTTAACATTCATTTTTTCGAAGTTGGAGGGAAAAACATGTTTGAAGGTCAAATTTCTAACAGGTTTTATGATTTTATTCTTTTGCACGTCATATAACACTTGTATGAATTCTGAACTGATAAGTTGCCCTTTGTTATACATATTTCTTGAAAAGAAGATATTTCTGAAATTTTTAACAATGTGACAGGTATCGAATGACAAAAATAAAACTCTTGCTGGATCTATTGGATGTGGAATGGCTAGCTTAGGAACATTATCTCCAGATAAAATGCAAAACAGCTTCACATTCGTATTGAGGTTGTCTGCTACGATTCTGATATCCTTGAACCCAATTTCTTCAACATTCTTCAATACTTCCTTTGTAAGTTCAGCTAATTCTTCACCAGTTGTTCCTTTGGAAAAATAATATACTACTGGCAACCTAAAATGTGTGAAGAGGCATGTAAATACGTAACAAAGAAGATGGCTAGCAACTTTTTTTTCAATTCCAAGCTCAGAAATATTCGATTTTGTTGTTATGAAGCCATTTAATTCCTCGGATTGCTCATTGTGCATTATGCTAGGTTTTATACTCATTTCATCGATTATTAAGGATCCAAAGATATCCACATCTTTCGTTAACTTTTTAGATTCCTACACCAATCTTTGTATAATAAGAGATGAAACAGTAGCACCTGAGATGGGGCCAATGTATCTTTTAAGTATTGATTTTGATGGCAGAGAAAACATATTTTTCTGTCGTATGAAGTTGTATGCAGTTGCAGATCTACTGTGCAGCAAAATGAAGTATCTTATTGTGTTTTCAGACCAGTGATGTTTTTTTTTTTTCCAAAACATTGAAGCTGCTCGGTTAATATTTTACTGATATTACTTGTAGATGCTTCTAGCTTGTGGATATTATAGGTGTTCGGAATTTCTGTAAAAGACATCTGTATTTTTTTTTTTTTTTTTTTTTTTTGCATACATAATACACTATTGGAAAGGTTAGTATTTATAGCTACAATTTTTGTGGACTTAATATAATCTTGCTGACTAGATACTGTTGATAATAAATTCGAATTTTCTAATTGTAAACTTGTAGAAACTGGAGAAATTTGTTTAATAGCTTCAATTTCCTCATCTAGTTGTTATCGTTTATGAGATAATTCTTGATAGTTTTCATTATATATCTTGCGCTTTCTGAATTTTTGTTGCTTATTAGCAGGAAAATTTTTAAAAACTGTTGGCACTGCTGTTGGTAAAAACATTTTAATTTTCGCATCTTGTTTGTAATCATTTTGTGTAAAATACTGACTACATACATATATCCCGTCTACTCTTCTACACAGGATTGTATGAATTTTTCATGCATACAAAAAATTATACATAAAGCATAAATATCTGTAATAATAAATAGTTGTATATTTATGAAAAACAAAATGTATGTTCTTATATAAATAGAAAAAATTACTGAAAAATTTTTACATTCTTAATTAAGTTTATAGCAAGGTTGCAATTAAGCATTCCAAAATTCCATAATTCGATACCCACAAGGGGACCGCCAAACATGATGCGCACAGATTTTGATGATTTTAAAGCATGTTGTAGGGATCATACCCCTAACAATTCAGGTAAAAGGTTTCCTTCAAATGGGCTTTAGTTTTCGAGAAATTTCGAGTTAAAATTCAGCATACGTTTCAAATACCCATTAGTTCACGGTTTTGAGCAAGGTCTCCGTGGTGTAGAGCTACCGTTCCGGATTTGAGTGCCAAAGGTGAGGGTTTCTGTCCTCTCTTGCGACTTTTTACGTTTTTTTAATAAATGTTATATATTTGTCGCGTTACAAGTTTTATGCAGAATTATGAATTCTGCTTCTTTGAACTTTTTGATATTTTCCTAATAAATTCCATTTACATTTTTGAATTTTTCGAGAAAATTTACATTTTTTTTTTTTTTTTTTTTTTTTGCGCAATTTTTACATTAATATTTCTATTGACGAAATTCCAAACTAATTTATGTCTAGATTTTGTTTATTTTTCTTATTATTTACCCTTTATATTTTAATAACCGTTCTAAAATAATACTTTTTTTAACTTTATGAAATATTAAATGAAAATTTATATTTTCTTATAATTTATACAAAATATTTTTTATCTCAAATCTTCTAAAGGTATGTATGATTAGATAATTCCAACAACATATCTTGAAAGGAGTAATAAAATATTAAAGCAATAACGCTTATACCCAAGTTTTAGCCAGTTATATATATATATATTTTATGTCATTTTAAATACATTTAACTGTAAAGTTCAAACTCAACATAATTTTTGATTTGCACAAATAAAAAAAAATATATTACAATGAATTTTTTTTTCCATTCTAACAAGTCGATGCCATACAGAAAAATTCAGCTAGAAATGAAAAATCGTTTGTAAATTACAATACATATAAAAAATGTCTGAAAAAAATCGTCTGCAATGACTTTTACGATAATATAAAAATTAATAAAAATTTCTTTTTATCCATTTCGTTTAGCTTCCTTTGCAGACAATTATCACGTTTGAAATAATTTATTTTTCAAATGTAATGCATTTTTAATATATTTATCACAATTTAAATATTTAAAGAATATATAATATGTTATTTATACAGTCTTCCAATATTGTTAAAACAATTTACGTAAAAAAATATATTTAAAGGCGATTTTTAATGCGGAATTTGTTTAGAATAGTTTTGCGATATGTATCACACAATTAGTTCCATATTTAATAAACTAAAAATGTCGATGATGATAAATATTTTAGTATTTCAGCTGTTAACATATTTCAATATATTTAGAACAAATCAAATATTAAAAAGATATATTATTTTGATAATTTTTTCTTAATCATTTAAATTTTTTTAAATAAAAAATGCAAATTAAAAAAAATGCATTATTTCATAAATACGATAAATAAATAAGTAAATATACATAAATGTAAACAATAATCATTTTTAAAAGATGAGACATCAAGACATAAATTAGTTTGAATTTTCGTCAACAGAAATATTAGAATAAAAATTGCACAAAAACTACAACTTTTCACGAAAAATTCGAAAATGTAAATGGAATTTATTAGGAAAATATCAAAAAGTTCAACGATGCATATTCTGCATTAAACTTATAACGCGACAAATATGTAAAATTTATTTAAAAAAAAGGGTAAAAGTCATATCAGAGGACAGAACCCTCATATCCGGCTCTCAAATCGAGAGCGCTAGCTCTGCACCACGGACACCTTGATCAAGATTGCGAACTAATGGGTATTTGAAATGCATACTGAACTTTTACTCGAAATTTCTCGAAAACTAAAGGAAAACTAATTTGAAGGAAACCTTTGACCTGAATAGTTAGGGGTATGACCCTACAACATACTTTAAAATCATCAAAATCTGTGCGCATCATGCTTGGCGGTCCCCTTGTCAGTCAATTTGCCAAGTTGCCCTGAATTAGATCTAATTTTGATTATGCACTAGATCAATAATGAGAAGTTGTAAAAAATTGCTTTTTTGTTATTTTAAACATCATTTAAGGGGGGGAAATACATATTCAAATGATTTGTAAAAATTGATCAAAATTCAGACATCAATATGTAAAATATTATCTAATAATTCATTGAAACTATTACTGGATAGATAAAAATGGCCTACAGAAAAGCATAAAAAAGTCGGATATAATATATATAAAAAGTTAAATGATCAGATTAATTTAGATAAGTCATTTTTTTTAAACAGTAGGAATCAGATTGGAGATTTTAGATAAAGGATAATTCATAGAAAGTAAAATTTCAAAAAATGTTTCTAAAACAGAATTAAATTCATTGTATTTTAAATTATTGATGCAAAAATACCAAGCATTCTACATTTTCAACAAAATAAATCTATTTATATAAAATCCAAATTTCTGTGTGTCCCTCACAATCTGGTTGGACTGTCACATTGATCACTTCAACAATGAGTAATTGTTGAAATGTACTAATAACAGGGTTACCACAATAACACCAAATAATGACAAACGTGGCAAAATATTGCCAGGTTTGGCGACAAATATAAGTTGTCATATATGAAGCCAACTTGGTTATATCTGGCTAATTTGGCGAAATTCCTATTGAAACCCATTAATCTTTCATAATCGAGCTCACTGCTATTTAAGTTAAACTCTGCACGTTTATGGTTTTCTTTTTTTCAAAATCTATGGGTCAGGATTTAAAGTGTAAAATATGAAAATATATGTTCTTACATCTTCATCCCAATGCTACAAGTAAAATAACTGCCACTAGATGGCGCTGTACTATCTGAGCTCCTAACTCTCTGATTTTAATGTGCTTTACATAGTTGGATACAGAAATTAAATTCTTGGTACTTTTCCAGTATATGGGACTTGGCGAAATAGTGAAAACTGCCTTGGCGAAGAAGGAAATTTGGCAACTTTTTTCACGGTGGTCACAGATCTGGAAAACATGGAAATATCAGGGAAATTCAAACTAAACCTGGAAAGTCTTTGAAACAAATGTTAACCAGAAGGACCCGTGCGAAGCTTTCGCACTGCAATCTTTCAGATTATTTCCTGGTACGTTTTAGCACTTATTTTTAATTAACTGATTTTTTTTTTTTTTTTAATCAAACAACGCGTTTTAACGAAATGTGGATGTACTATCTCAGAAACTTGTTCAAACACTTTTCAAATGATACCTCATTCATCGTTGTATGTGCATAGAAAAAGGGATGTTGACAACAGAAATAATATATATGATGATTGCTTGTGTATAAGAAAATAGGAATAGATTGCCAGAAAATTTTTTGCAAAATTTTCTTCTCCTGTCAAGGTCATTTCTCTAGGTTGTCAAGACCCCTATACTGAAAAAAAAGAAGAAAAAAACGAATTGCCTATGGCAACTTAGACATGGAATGTTCAAACTTTGTGGTCTAGCAGCCATTTAAGTAACGTCAGAAATATTAACAGCTTAATGAAATATTAAAAAAAAAAATATTTAAAATTTTTGTGAATCCTAATGAACTATATATCTAAATGAAAAATAATCCTTAAATTACGTAATCTACTAGTGCTCCGATACAGTACGTATATACACAGCCATGATTAAACAAATAAACAATAGGTGATGCACACGTCAAAATTAAATAAAAACTGATTAAAAGCTTGATATTTTGGCAAAAAGTACAAGCAAGAAACAAATTAACAATCGTGTTTTAATTGCATTATAGAATGACGTCATCTGATAATGCAGTATTTTATTTTTGTGGCAACACTGATTTGATGAAAATCTTTCATTTCATTTATGAAAACAATGCCGATTTAATTTTTAATTAACTGCAATTTTTAATCAAAAAACATGTTTTAACGAAATGTTAAGTGTGCTATGTCAGAAGCCTGTTCAAAATCCTTTCGTATGCTATCTCATTCGTCGTTCTGCGTTTCGTATTTTCTTAGAAAAAGGGATGTTGACAGGAGAAATAATATATATGATTTCCATTATGATTGCGGTAATCTGGGAAAAAAATATATTCTCATTTCTCGGGTTCAGTCAGTGTTTGAAACCAGCTTGAACTCTATTTTTATACCAGTCTGCAGACTTAGGCTCATGGTGAAAATTTTAGTTATACAAAAATTAAAAAAAAAAAACTCTCGTTATTTGAGAAACAAGAATATGGTCTAAGTTTTTTACAAAACTTTAAAAACTGAATTGCTATTAATGTGATATAAAGAGAAATATTCTATCTGATTTTGACCATGGTTGTGTTAGTAAAATAAAGAAGCCGTGAGATATCTCTTTTCTGTTTGAAGTGTTTTGTTCATTCGGAAACAGAAATCATGTCTTTCTGCCATAGTTGTACAATATTTTATAATAACGAAATGCCATTTTAAACAGACTTTCAGGAACATGAAAATTGAGGCTTTTAAATGAAAATATTCCCTTGAAACATACTTTAAAATGTTATTAACAAATTTCTACTGTATACTTTTGGTATCTCCCCCCCACCTTGGAAAAAAAATCTTATCTTATCTTGAGGATGAAAATAAATGATTACATTTTTCTAGTACAAATCTATAATTCGCAAAACTTGAATGCTTTCATTCTCAGATAATAGGAAAATTTATGTTCTTCTCTAAAAATATGAATTAATCAAGTCAACTATGAATGTCTGGACTTTTTGTGAGTATTTCTATTTAAGCATACACTACATTATGTACCTTAAATATGAAAAAAAAATCAGTATCTAAAAAAGTTGTAAATGTTATTACCAAGGCTTGTCCCAAACTTCAAATTTATTAATTGGAAATCTTTAGAACAAATACAATGATTATGCAAGTATATTTCACATCTCTATTTTTTATTCATTTGACACTTTAGTCAAAACAGAAAACATTTCAATAATTAACTATCCGGTACTTGTTTATTATCTTATCGACCACTTTCTCTAAACAAACAAATTAGTGCCAAATTCTAATATCAAATAAACAAATTGAAGAATGTTGCCAGTCACTGAAAAATTGTGTCTTAAGGTCTGTATCAAAAGTTTAAGCACAAGCATAAAATGTTGATTTTCAAAGAATTATAAAAAGTTAGAATGAATAATATTTTTTTATTTGTAGATTTCGCAACATTATTTAAATAAATGATATCAAAAGTAGAAAAAAATAAATTACATAATTCTAAAAAATATAATTAAAAAAATGTTTAAAAAAAAACTGTCTCAAAAGTTTATGCACAATGTCAAAAACAACCAGATTTATAATTTTTACAGAACTTTTACTTACAAATTATTTTTCTGTGATTTCGGATTAGTTTAAATAAACGTACGTCCATTGAAATTATTAGTTTTTGTAGGGTTTCTGGTGGCAAAGAGTACAATGCTTTCTCAATAGCCTCTTGGAGTTCTTCAGTAGAGTCATACTGCTTTCCGTTGCCATAAACCTGGAGGGTTAAAATACCCCAGACATTCTCAATCAGGTTTAAGTCTGGACTTAAAGCTGGCCAGTCAAGAACTTTAACATTTTTCTGAGAAAGCCAAAGTTTTGTAGAATGTGATACGTGGATTGAGGCATTGTCTTGTTGAAAAGTCCATTCAGGACCCCCCCCCCCCCCCAAAAATGTCACCGAATGAAAGCAAATGTTGGTTTAGTGTCTCTTGATACTTTTTTGAATCTTCTCTTCTTTTTAGAAAAGCCAGAGAGGTCTGGCCATTGAATCCAAATGCCCCCCAAACCATAACAGATTTACCGCCTTGCTGCCTGCTGAAAAATGCCCTTGGTTCCTTTCGTAAATCATGCCAGTACGCATTCCCATCATCAGGGCCATCTAAGTTCCACTTTTTCACATCGCTGAATAAAACAGTAAGCCATTTGTTCCCTTAGGACATGTGTTTTTTAGCCCAGTTCATTCTTGCCTGTTTGTGATGTAATTTGAGAGACGGTTTACGAGCCATTTTTTTTAGTATGATGTAATCACACTCTTTAATACGTCTATGTACAGTGTCTTTGGACACCTGTACACTGATATTATTTTTAATTTGCCGTATGGACATATTTTGTCTAGATACCAATCTCTGTATTCTCCGATCAGTCTGAACAGTCTGTCATACGTGGTCGTTCACAACTTGGTTTCCACTTAAAATTATCATTTCTAGAGAGTACTTGATATATATACCTCGCTTTGATCGATTTAAAACTTTTGCAATTTCAGAAACAGTTTTATTTTGCAATTTCAATTTAAAAAATTTCAAAATCCGACATTTTGTGAATTCTTTACCCTTCGGCATTTTTAAAATGAGAGGAAATAATTTCTCCACCTTTTATACTTTTATCAACGTGCAATATGATGTCATACAACGTCATTACAGACGGCCAATCCCGTGTTTCTAAAAAAGTTTGCATAAAGTGCTTAAACTTTTGAGACAGTGTTTCTTCAAGAAAAAAGAAAAATTAAATAAAAATAAATATATTTTTTATTTTAACCACCCAAAAGGGCTTATTTTATTTTATTTTGATTAAATGTCGAGTATTTATTGTAAATTAGCATAAAATATTTTCTTCTTCAATTATTTTAAACCAGATTTGCAGAGTGCTTAAACTTTTGAGACAGACTATATATGACAATATCAATATACCAGATATAAAAGTTCATTCGTTCAGATATTTTGAACAAAAGAATGTTTAGAATAATTGGTATTGCATTATGAATGCTAAATTTTTGGCACGTAGTGTCTTAAATTAATCAAATTTGTTTGAAATTTTTTCAATAATTTCCTTGGCCTTTCGTGATTTTCTATATAATATTTTATGGAATTTTGTGCAAATGCTAAAAAAATATGAACGTTTTTTAAAATCATTTTTACAATTTTGAAATAACGTGTAAGCTTTTATAATTTTATTTTTTCTTATATTTAACATTTGCCTAGTAACTGAATTTCATAGCATATCGGAAAGAGAAAATTAAATAAAATCAGGCTAATTTGACATTCTTATAGATTTTCTGAAGTTTTAAGAAATCTCACGTGCTTAGAAATCTACAAATATTGCAACATTATTAACTACAGATTTCAAGGTGCCATATATTATGTGAAACAAGATAAAAATTAAACTATTTTGAAAAAATTATGCTGAAGCCTCTGATCTACTACCTTGAGAATTTAAATGTAAAATTATTAAACAAAATAAAAATATGCCTTTTTTTAGATATTGCATTTATAGATGAAACATAAATATTTTATTTTACATATTTAATATATGAAAAAGTTAATATAAGCAGTAAGAAATTATCTTTTAACCCATTCCCTTTTCTGATGATGCAAAAACGATCCATTTATCAGGTAATTTTTTTCCGCATGAAAATAAATGATTAGATCATGAATATTTTACTTGAAAAGTAGAAGGTTTCTTTTAACTCATTAAATTATTTTAGTTGTAACATGTAATATTTTATATTAACAAAAATAGTACTTCTCTATTATCCCGTCGACCCCTTTTCATAACAAAAAACTATCGCCAAATTGTAAATCATGCCAGTACGCATTCCCATCATCAGGGTCATCTAAGTTCCACTTTTTCACATCGCTGAATAAAACAGTAAGCCATTTGTTCCCTTAGGACATGTGTTTTTTAGCCCAGTTCATTTTTGCCTGTTTGTGATGTAATTTGAGAGACGGTTTACGAGCCATTTTCTTTAGTATGATGTAATCACACTCTTTAATACGTCTATGTACAGTGTCTTTGGACACCTGTACACTGATATTATTTTTAATGTGCCGTATGGACATATTTTGTCTAGATACCAATCTCTGTATTCTCCGATCAGTCTGAACAGTCTGTCATACGTGGTCGTTCACAACTTGGTTTCCACTTAAAATTATCATTTCTAGAGAGTACTTGATATATATACCTCGCTTTGATCAATTTAAAACTTTTGCAATTTCAGAAACAGTTTTATTTTGCAATTTCAATTTAAAAATTTTCAAAATCCCACATTTTGTGAATTCTTTACCCTTCGGCATTTTTAAAATGAGAGGAAATAATTTCTCCACCTTTTATACTTTTATCAAAGTGCAATATGATGTCATACAACGTCATTACAGACGGCCAATCCCGTGTTTCTAAAAAAGTTTGCATAAAGTGCTTAAACTTTTGAGACAGTGTTTCTTCAAGAAAAAAGAAAAATTAAATAAAAATAAATATATTTTTTTATTTTAACCACCAAAAGGGCTTATTTTATTTTATTTTGATTAAATGTCGATTATTTTTATTGTAAATTAGCATAAAATATTTTCTTCTTCAATTATTTTAAACCAGATTTGCAGAGTGCTTAAACTTTTGAGACAGACTATATATGACAATATCAATATACCAGATATAAAAGTTCATTCGTTCAGATATTTTGAACAAAAGAATGTTTAGAATAATTGGTATTGCATTATGAATGCTAAATTTTTGGCACGTAGTGTCTTAAATTAATCAAATCATGTTTGAAATTTTTTCAATAATTTCCTTGGCCTTTCGTGGTTTTCTATATAATATTTTATGGAATTTTGTGCAAATGCTAAAAAAATATGAACGTTTTTTAAAAATTATTTTTACAATTTTGAAATAACGTGTAAGCTTTTATAATTTTATTTTTTCTTATATTTAACATTTGCCTAGTAACTGAATTTCATAGCATATCGGAAAGAGAAAATTAAATAAAATCAGGCTAATTTGACATTCTTATAGATTTTCTGAAGTTTTAAGAAATCTCACGTGCTTAGAAATCTACAAATAATGCAACATTATTAACTACAGATTTCAAGGTGCCATATATTATGTGAAACAAGATAAAAATTAAACTATTTTGAAAAAATTATGCTGAAGCCTCTGATCTACTACCTTGAGAATTTAAATGTAAAATTATTAAATAAAATAAAAATATGCCTTTTTTTAGATATTGCATTTATAGATGAAACATAAATATTTTATTTTACATATTTAATATATGAAAAAGTTCATATAAGCAGTAAGAAATTATCTTTTAACCCATTCCCTTTTCTGATGATGCAAAAACGATCCATTTATCAGGTAATTTTTTTTCCGCATGAAAATAAATGATTGGATCATGAATATTTTACTTGAAAAGTAGAAGGTTTCTTTTAACTCATTAAATTATTTTAGTTGTAACATGTAATATTTTATATTAACAAAATTAGTACTTCTCTATTATCCCGTCGACCCCTTTTCATAACAAAAAACTATCGCCAAATTGTAAGATTAAACGTCAAAAATGCAGCCCCATTTACTTGATGTCAGAAACATTATACGTGTTTGTTATGTCATCAAGTGGTTTTTACTTCGACATTTGCGCGTATTTTTCATTATGTTTTACTGATTTATTAGTTATTTCATTAATTAAAATAACAATTGTGTCCTTAAATTCTTATATTTTATTTATTTATTTATTTTTATATTCCAATGGCAACGTTCTCCCGTTTATTTGGCGTTACAGTTTGGCGATAGTTTTTTGTTATGAAAAGTGGTCGACGGGATAATAGAGAAGTACCAAAAAATCTGTGACAAAATAATGTTTTTCACTCTTTCCAAATGATGCAAGAAGGGTATACTTCCTAAGTGCTTTGAAATATTTCATAAATAGTTAAAATTTTATATCCCATGACTTTGCACATTTTTTGCAAAATAAATCTTTTCAAATTATTGTGTATCTTACCTTTTCAATTTAAATTTTTTATTTCCAATCTTTAGTCAAAATGAGCTTTTGACCAGAATGGTTACAACTTTGATTCATGGCCTGGCCTGGTAAAAAATAAAATGAAATCAAGCTTGACTCAATTTGTATAGAAAATGCCAAAATTTCTTAACCAGTGTTATTGTACTTTAAAAACAATATTATTAATTGTATGTTTGAGCACATTTTTTCAAGTCACCTCCCTAAAATTTTACTCCAGGAGAATATGGACACTTTAAAACAGTATAGAAGGTAGAATTATAATACTTTCTAACTTAGTTTAAATTCACAGACAATTTACAACAATTCATCATTTGGTATTACTTTTTTTTTTCAAAGTAATACTGTACTGGAATTTATAGATTAATTTTCTTTACATAATTTCTGTATCTTGCATATTAACTAATACATGTAAAACTAAATAATTAATTCATTACTCAAATTATTTGCAATATATAGGTAGAGAGAAATAAAACATATGCTACAAATCAATGAAATAAATAATCTTTTAGGCAGTCTAATGGAAAAATGGTTTAAAATTTATTCATAATTAATTGTAAAATTAGTTAAAACACTTGGTACAAATGTCATATACGCACCACGTTGGCATGATTTTTTTTCTGACACCAATGTCACACACTGGGGTACTTAACTGGTTCCAAAGTGTTATTATTTTGCTTGATATAGTAACCCGAATGTTGTTTATTTATTAATAAATTGTTTATTTACTTATAGTTTCTTTTTTTGAATTATATAAATTGTTTTGTTCTATAGTTATTAATTAAACTTTTTTTTATTTATTGCTATTCCCTTTTTATTGTGGCATTCGAAAACGAGGTTTTTGCCAAATTGGCGTCAGAAAAAAATCACGCCAAAGTATAATGACATCTGTGCCAAACACTTTCTTGAAATATTTAAACTGTATATACTTTATTTACTTATTAAACAATGAAAATATTAAACTCATATGAGTCACTTCACTTTAGTTGTTATAAAAAACTTATTAATTTTAGAACCTGTAATGCTTTTCTAATATATAACACGTTTCAGACTGAAGTATTAAAACATTTATAGGAAAACAAAGACCATTTGAACAACATTAAAAATATTTAAAAGAACATTTTCAAATGAATTTAATATCAAAATATGATTATTTGAAGCACACCCTCTGGTGACATGGCAGCAGAAAGAATGGTGAGTGCCTACACTAACAGCAAACATAGCATATTCACTAATCTTGAAAAAAATTACTGTTGATGTGGAAGACCTTCAGTGTCTCGAGAACTAGCAGTATCGAAAAGAAATAGATAAACTTCGGAGTAGAGGAAAGTCGAAGATTGTAGTAGCACAGAAAAACGATGGGAATGGTCGAAGAATTTGTAGGCATCTGAAATATAGGAAAATTGTTTTCGGTGGGACATAAGCATTTAGGTCCCGAGTGACGTATAGTGAATTGCATATGTTGTTTCCCGCAAAGACTCAAGTTGACGACATCCTGCTGAGAACTGGAAAGAGTTTTGTTTCGACGAGGAAGAATCAAGAAGTATTTGACAAACATCTTTTCTTTATTTTAAAACGATGAAAATAAGACATATCTATGAAGTTATTCCACAGTTAGTAATCCAAGGGTATGAGAAATCACATCTTGTATGATGGGGTGACAATCCAAATTTTTGACAGAGGAGCGAAGTAAGAATATCGAGAACTTAGGCTGCATATCCGAATTTTAAAAAGTGGGAAAGTGTTTTGTGAGAGTACCATAAGGGTGGCCAAGGGGCCTGAATATTTTAGAGATGTTACATCGCTGAGATCAGAGAGGAAAGTGTCTTTTTGTTAATGACAGCCTGCGTTGGAAAATACGCCAAACCATTTACATTTTTAGAGCCAAGAGTATTGTATTTTTGCGTGGGAATTGTAACCGTTACATATACATCAGATGAACTTCATAATTGACGTCAGTGGTAGGGGAATCTTTATTGGCGAAGATTGCACTTTGGCAAAAAAAGAGAGTGAAATAGAATTTTGGCAGTTAGTTGTTTTGAGAAAAATGCAGGAAAGATATTTCAGAAATATGTTATAAGGCGTCAGTCAGACGGAATTAACATCTGGATTCAGTATGAAGTCAAAACTGACCATGAGAAAGGAAACATTTTATGCCTTGGATAATTTCATTTCCTTTGATATGTGGGAGACCGAATAAAGTACGTTAATGGTAATTTACAAACAATATGTATGATTTTGACTAAAAGTTATCGTTGAAAGAGAATGATACAAAGGGTGCGTGTTTTAACAGCCGGGAATGTATATAAATTACGATAATGCAGAAAAGGGAAAATATATTTAATAAAAATACTTAAAACATAGATTTCTTAATTTTTGAAAAAGATATATATGGTATCTTTACCATATATATATCACCCCTTCACAAGATTTTGAAAAATTTAGAATGTCACCCTGAAAATATAATACACAATATCAATATATAAAAATAATAATAAAATATGTATGCATACAATATGTAAATACAAAAATGTAGTACTATCATAAAGCTTCATACTAGTATAATAAATGGCCATAAAATTTTCAAATTGCAGCAGCATGTATTTCAGTAGCTTTCAAAAGTTCCATTATCAACATGAATATATTTGTTTTTGGCTGCATAAAAATATATCATTTTCTGAAAAATGGCATGCCTAATGATATTTTAATAGTATTAGTGCACTTGTATAAATAGTCACATTTTGTCTCATATTTTATTTCGAAGATTAGAATGTGCACAATTAAACTTTTCACTTTAACTTCTGTCCATAGGAAATATAAACACAAATAATATTTCAATATTGAAAAAAAATAGTTACAATTATAAAATATAAAAATGACACAATAACACATACAAAAACACATATACCAAATGAAAAATTTAAAAAAAAATGTGTAATTATCGGGAAATGTGCATAAACAGTTTACAAAACCACCTTGTAATTTAATAATTGCATAAATAATCTTTATTTTATTTTGTTTTTATTATTTTATTTAACTGGGAAAACTATTAAATTATTATAGTACATAAAAGGGATTATCTTTACCGAATATTAAAATAGCAATTGAATAAATAATTTTGAAATAACCCATAATAGTTGTAATCATTTTTAAAATTTATATCTAACTTTCATTAATAAATTTCTTTATATAACAATTTTTTTTAAGGCATCACAAAAGAATTTCTGAAATATTTAAAAGAAACAATACGATGAATAAATGTAGAAGAATTGTGAAAAATTTTTTTAAATGAAGGATCTGCTTCTACAAGTGAGAAAAAGAAAAAAAAAATGCCTAAAATATCACTATAATCTATATAGTGTGAAGTAAAGGTGTTAACATTATGTATGTTCGATGAGAGAGAGATGTTTACACTTGAACAATATTTAGAAAAAGCAACATGTACGTTATCGAAGTAAGGATGCATATCATAGAATTCAAAAATTTAACATAAGTCCAAATTTTAAGAACGATTATGGGAATTATACACTGAAATAAAGTTCAAAAATTATTTCTAATTGATAACGTGAAGGTGGCATGTAAAGTGATGTAACTTTAAAAAAAAAACGATGACATAGTGTATATGTAAAGAGCAATAGAAAATTAATGTATACACTAACATGTGAAGTGCGAAAAATATAAACGGTATGTGTGAATGCTTGGCCATACCTATCCGTGAATACGAATCTTAAGTATAGAAATGTAATAATAAGGAATAAAGGAAAAAGAAAAGCTTTGGATTACAAAGGAGAAAACTAAGTGAGAAAATTGTAAACAAAAAAATTTTTGGTTACAAAGGGAACCAGTCACACAAATAAAAATTTCTGATAACAAGGGGTATCAGAGCTCAATAAATTGTATATCTGAAAACAAAGGAATCAGACTCACCAAAATAATATCTGATAACAAGGTATCAGCCCTCAATAAGTTATATATCTGAAAACTAGGAATCAGAACCACAAAGAATTTTTATTTATTTTTTTTTTTTAATCACAACCGAAGTTTAGAAGAATGAACAAATTTCTGATTATAGAGAAAAACAGAACCAAAAGAATTAATTTAATTTAAAAAAATGTCATTACTTATTTCTACCAAAGGAAATTAAAAAAAAGAAAAAAGCTGAATGATGTGAATTTCTGCAAGAATGTGCCAAAGGAAAAGATGTGACGCCGAATTTATTTTGCCTTAATTTTTAATACCAATATATTTTGATTTATTTATATATTATTTTTATTTTAAAAGAACAGTGATGCTGACAAGAAGAATTGTCTACACCTGAAATGTCGAAAATACAACGAAGATAAAAGGTAAAATTAAGCTGTGTGTACGGATCAGTTACACTTATTCAATATGCGAAAAATTTCTGACGACCCGCACCAAAAAAAAAATCTCAACATACAAATATACCTCTAATCGCTCTACCGTTTCCGTACGCTAAACAGCCAAACGAAAAGAGACGAACCATCTATACACACAGGTGTGTAAACAATAAAAACATTAACATATGAAATAGAAAGAAAAATATTCATAAGAGCAGCTGTCTGTAAAAAAAAATTACCCATATAGTAGGGAAGTGTATCAAAAATACCGAAAAAATTTGAATCGAAGTAAGAAAAGGAGTAAAATATTTGTGACAGTATATAATAAAAGAAATAGATATGCAAAGAGTATCATAATATAACATCTTATCATTAATATTATAGTTTCGAAAAATAATATAAACTAGAATTAACAGAGAGTGGTATTTCTTTCTTCATCAATATATTTCTTTATTGACGGACACTCTGGCGAAGTTACAGTGTGAGAAATGTTAAAATTAGTATTGTTATTTTCATTATTTGATATGCAATTAATGCATTTAGGAGAGTTTGTGCACTGAAGATTGTTATGTTGGCCTGCACAAATAGGACATTTTATAGAATTAAGACATACCTGTGCAATATGATAAAATGAATGACATCGAAAATAACGTTTTACAGGGATAAATCTGATTACAGGATATTTTTTGTCTTGAATAGTTATTTGTTTAAGCTCCAGTAATATTTTTGCAATAGGAAACGACATCTCAAATATCCAGTTGTACTCATCTGTATCCCTAAGTTTACATTTCCTTATAAATTGTATAGAGGACACTGGTTTTTGAAGAATATCAGAAATTCCAAATAAAATGTCTGGTATATTAAATTTTAAAGGTAATTTACAAATAATGATGCGAACCGGTTTATGATGCATTTTAGTAGGTGAACAAATATGAATGCTTTCTGAAAGCTCACGATTGCTAGAAGTATTTGATCGCTGCATATCAATTTTTTCATGTGCTAAATCATCGAATGAGTTTTCATCATCTGTAATTTGTGAAATATCCGTCTGTGTAAAAATATTATGCACATTTCGGGGTAACATATAACTGTTATAGGGAGAATTGCTTACATTTTTATCATTAAAAACATCATGCATATTTTCTACCTTTTGGGCATGAAGTCGTTCTAATAATTTTTTATTAAGCGAAATTAAAATTTTTTTGTCTAGTACCAATTTATCAAGTTGCTTCATGACAAAAATATCATAAAACTGCAAAAGACTGTCAAATTGGCGTTCCAGAATAACCTGAAATTTGCATAATTTTGCAGAGAGAGCAGAATTGTCCTGCAATTTTATGTGATCATGCAGCTCATTTAATTGGGAGTTAACAAACTCTGGAGCACCTTTTAACAAATCCCTGAATACATAAGACCATGAAATATCACTAAATATTTGATTTTGTTCGGAAATAGAAACAGTAGTTTCAGATACTGGTGATGCCTGCGTGGATGCCATTTTCTGCACTCTGGTCCTAGATTTATTTTACGTATCTCTTTTTTTTAATAGGTATGAATATGGAAGAGATATACACAAAACTTTAAAAGAGGTGAAGGAAGTGCATGAATTGCAAAAAATTAAAGTGTCAAATTTTCTTATTAATATGATAAAAATGACATGAGGGTATAGATACACCGGTAAAATACACAAGACCAGATACACAAAAGAGCAAAGAGATTACTCAAAGCAGTGCATACATAAAGTATAAATTAAAATATCATATCATGAGATCATATTTAGAGTATTTACCATAATATATTATTAACTTAGAGTTAAAAACTGAATGCAACCCAAAATGTGAATAGAAATATATCAAAATTTAAAACACAACAAAAACTGATAATTTATTATTATTATTTTTCTTTTAAAGATTAAAATATTTAAAACATTAGAGATCTCTTAAAATGTTAAGCAGTGTTTTCAAATGCATAAAAATACAACAAAATAATAAAACGAAGCAAAATTTGAATAAAATTTATCAGTCATGAAAAATTCAGATATAAGTGAAATTTAGTATCATTTTAAACCTTGAAAGATCTCTGACAGTTAGAAAACAATCTGCTTCTTACCTGTACGCCACAAATATACAAACTACACTTGGAACGATTTAAAATATATACATTATTAAATATTTAAAAGTTCTTGCAGTGGCTTTTTTTTTAATTAAAAAAAATACAGTTCTTGCACTGTCAAAACTTATCAATCTTAAATATGAACATACCATTTGAAATTACCATAGAAAGCTGATTTCATAAAATTAATAATTTTAATAAAAATAAGAATTTTCTGCTTTTTCGTTTTCTTTTTTTTTTATATCAATACATTAAGAATAAAAACTCTTACCTGTAACACAAGTATATATCCATTGTATAACTAATTTCAGAAAACACCTAGCTATAGAAAAAAACACCGAAAATAATATATCTATTTTTTCGTTTAAATTAACACAGATGAAAACGGGTTTTGTGATTTGTATCACTATGAATAAATATTCCTTTAACACAATTGAAGTTTGGAGGAATGAATAAATTTTAACCGGAGATAGAGTTCAACAACATTTGCAAGCACAGTTATTTTCTTCTTACTTGATTGTTACAAGGCAATTAAAAACAAAAAGTTTTCGTTAAAGCTGAGAGATAGGCATTCAATAACCTTGAACTTTTATCGAAACTAAGTTAGAAAGAGTTTTCCGATTATAAGAACCGCAACGCATGATTAGGAAGTCAATTCAATGAGCACATTGAGTTTCTCGCTGTTTTTGTTATGCCGAAACACAATCAAAGTTTCTCCTATTTATATGATGAAACCACACAGTGCATAATCATGAGTTGAAATTCACTGAAATTAGCAGTATGTTTCACACATGTAAACTGGAGAAATTTAATCGACGAAGAAAGATAATCTTTTTGAAATAATGAAAGCATATGTAGAATCGGTTGAATGAAGTTATAATCTTAACACATTGGAAAAATTTAAGTTGCACCAAAAACGACTGCGAGAAAAAAAGTTGTTGATTTATCTGGCATGGGTCATTTCAGAAGGCACGTCTGTAGCACACTTTCAAGTCACAGAATAATAGTTATAAACTGAAAGTACTTAATATGTATAGGTAAGGCAGGGGTCACAAGGATTTAATTAATTAATTTTTTTTTTTTTGAAGGCGTATTTATTACAGGCACAGGTTAAAAAAACTGCACAAAAAAATCCTAGGTTGAAACAGTTTATCACTTACGTGGCACGGAAAACGCATATTTAACTAACACGAACCACAGGACAAATCCAGGAACATATCGAAGATGTAGAAAAATTCAGGCACTTTTCGAAGGTGTAGACACTATAGGAATCACGACAGCAGAAAAAAAAATCCAGCACATTGAGTAGTTGATATAGAGTTCCTTGGCGCACACCCTATGGAAATTGTTTTGTGAAAAATCCAGTTCATCAAAATTAGGCACCAATCTTATATCGAAAAGAAATTAAGAAAATAGTTCGGAGTAGAATCAAGAATGGTTCGGAGTATGGGAATGGTCGAAGAATTTGTAGGCATCTGAAATATAGGAAAATTGTTTTCGGTGGGACATAAGCATTTAGGTCCCGAGTGACGTATAGTGAATTGCATATGTTGTTTCCCGCAAAGACTCAAGTTGACGACATCCTGCTGAGAACTGGAAAGAGTTTTGTTTCGACGAGGAAGAATCAAGAAGTATTTGACAAACATCTTTTCTTTATTTTAAAACGATGAAAATAAGACATATCTATGAAGTTATTCCACAGTTAATAATCCAAGGGTATGAGAAATCACATCTTGTATGATGGGGTGACAATCCAAATTTTTGACAGAGGAGCGAAGTAAGAATATCGAGAACTTAGGCTGCATATCCGAATTTTAAAAAGTGGGAAAGTGTTTTGTGAGAGTACCATAAGGGTGGCCAAGGGGCCTGAATATTTTAGAGATGTTACATCGCTGAGATCAGAGAGGAAAGTGTCTTTTTGTTAATGACAGCCTGCGTTGGAAAATACGCCAAACCATTTACATTTTTAGAGCCAAGAGTATTGTATTTTTGCGTGGGAATTGTAACCGTTACATATACATCAGATGAACTTCATAATTGACGTCAGTGGTAGGGGAATCTTTATTGGCGAAGATTGCACTTTGGCAAAAAAAGAGAGTGAAATAGAATTTTGGCAGTTAGTTGTTTTGAGAAAAATGCAGGAAAGATATTTCAGAAATATGTTATAAGGCGTCAGTCAGACGGAATTAACATCTGGATTCAGTATGAAGTCAAAACTGACCATGAGAAAGGAAACATTTTATGCCTTGGATAATTTCATTTCCTTTGATATGTGGGAGACCGAATAAAGTACGTTAATGGTAATTTACAAACAATATGTATGATTTTGACTAAAAGTTATCGTTGAAAGAGAATGATACAAAGGGTGCGTGTTTTAACAGCCGGGAATGTATATAAATTACGATAATGCAGAAAAGGGAAAATATATTTAATAAAAATACTTAAAACATAGATTTCTTAATTTTTGAAAAAGATATATATGGTATCTTTACCATAAGCAGGTTACATTTACAGACAGAAAATCGAACAAACTTCTACCTGAGAATGCACCCTGCTGTTATAAGAAATTCAAAAAGAAGACATCATTTCATTGACGTTCTAAGACTTCATGCTTTCCTTGGTGATAACTGATAGTGGTAGAATTATAATACTTTCTAACTTAGTTTAAATTCACAGACAATTTACAACAATTCATCATTTGGTATTACTTTTTTTTTCAAAGTAATACTGTACTGGAATTTATACATTAACAAAGACCAACACAAAAACAGGAAAATAAAGACCATTTGAACAACATTAAAAATATTTAAAAGAACATTTTCAAATGAATTTAATATCAAAATATGATTATTTGAAGCACATCCTCTGGTGACATGGCAGCAGAAAGAATGGTGAGTGCCTACACTAACAGCAAACATAGCATATTCACTAATCTTGAAAAAAATTACTGTTGATGTGGAAGACCTTCAGTGTCTCGAGAACTAGCAGGTTACATTTACAGACAGAAAATCGAACAAACTTCTACCTGAGAATGCACCCTGCTGTTATAAGAAATTCAAAAGAAGACATCATTTCATTGACGTTCTAAGACTTCATGCTTTCCTTGGTGATAACTGATAGTGGTAGAATTATAATACTTTCTAACTTAGTTTAAATTCACAGACAATTTACAACAATATTTTGATATTAAAGCCATTTGAGATTTGGAAAGATGTGTTAGTTGTATATTTTTATATAACAACTTTGAAAAGTTCTTTGTTTTCAGTAAATGTTTTCATTTTATAAAATAAGTGTTTATATATTAGAAATGCATTAGGAATTTCACAATTAATAAGAGTAACTACTAAAGTAAAATAAAGTGACTCACGTGAGTTTAATGCTTTCACTAATTAACAAATATGTATATGATAAACAATATTATGAATACATTTATTTTTGTGGTTTGAACTTTGGAAAAAGCCCTACTTCAGGGTATTTCTATCACGCAATTATTACTAATATCAAAATGTCATTTAAAGAATTAATAATAAAATAAAAATATTAACTGTAGGATAATGTAAATCGAGATCTTGACTTGGCAGCTTATTGCTTTCAGCCATGCAGCCTTTCGTGATGGTTCCAGAGGGAATTTATGAAACGATATTTTTTCGCCGTCATCTCCAACACTGCAGCTACGATCACTTCGAGATTTACAGTTATAAACGCAACAATTTACCATATTTTCACTTGCGGTACTATTTTAATAATCGAAAAATGAACAGTTATTGGAATTCGCTGTCATTTCTAAGCTTGATTGAAATGTTAGAAGAGTTGTAAACCATGGCGACGTGGCGTAATTTTGGTGTTTGTTTACATTTCAACCCTGCCCAGGTTGTTTCAGTTACGGTCAAAGTCAAATTTCAATTTTGGGCAGGTTATCAGAGTTCTCTGGCGGGAAGCTTAATACATTAAAGCGAAATGATTGGGCCGTATATATATAGTAGGCAATGGTTTTTCCTCGTACCGTTACCAATAGCAACATATTAATTATCTGTTGTCAGATATAACATATACAATGACTCGTTTCGCATTGGAAGGCTGCATGCCATAGAGCAGTAACGGAGCATAATCTTCTGACATGGAACCACGTAGTTTGGGGAAACATTTCCAAAATCGTAACAATTTAGATTGAAATGATATGTGACAAAAACGAATCGCCAAGGAGCATTGGCAAGCCTGGCATCGTCGCCAAGCTAATGTTGGTCGATTTTTCTCCATAGTGATTATAAGAAGAATGCCAGCAACGCCAAGCTAGTATTTGTTTACATCATTTTCTTTCATTGAACTGCATGCAGTGCTCTTATTCTTTTAGCGATCATTCACTGCATCGACCTTATTCTTGGACGTCAGAGTCACAAGCTTTGGGAAAACAATTCCGACATCGCAGACCTTAATTATACGACGACTCGTTTCGTAACACTAGGTGTATGCATACAGCAGTAACGGAGCATACTCTTGTGACGTGGATACACGTGCTTTGGGGAAACTCACAGATTTCAGAAAATAGATAGAGATGCTCTATACTGTTAAAATGGCTTGTAATATGAAGCCAGTTATCGCACTAATCATTCGGCCCAAAAAAGCTAAGCATGTGGAACAAGGGTTGCACGTGGAACAAGGGCTAAATTCAATAGACGAGGAGAGGTTGCACATGGAACAAGGGCTAAATTCAATAGACGAGGAGAGGTTGCACATGGAACAATGGCTGAATTCAATGGACGGGAAGAGGTTTTCAAAGCATTCCGCCAGTTGTTTGGGTCAACTTTGGAATTGTATTTTTAGCTTCACGTCAAACCAATACATTTATTCTCTCAACTCTTTGGGGGAAACTAGGAGAAACATTTCCGAAATCGTAAACTCAAACTCAAAGAGAGAATAGAGTCTATTAGTGATTATTTATAATTTTTATTTGTTTAGATTATTAAAATAAAATATATTAAGCCATTCATATCCTGGTTAAAAAAATTACTTACTGAATTTCTTTTGTTTCTATTCTCGTAAACGATGCTATTTGCATAAAAGAGATACTAAAAGCAATGATTATTGGCCCGTTACGATGAACATTTTATTTTCTTTTTTATAAGACGTTTTGATAATTTTTTTTACTGTTTTTTAATTCGATTTGGGATTTATATTTACTGGTTGGCTGATAAATTTTTGTTTGAAGATTGTTAAAATGTGTTATACAAGATGAGAATAAAGGATTATTTAGCACATTTTAAAGCTATTTCAATGCTATTTTAATAGACTAGCTGACCCTGCGCAGAGTATCTGCACTGTAGTGCCTACTCTTTTAAATACTATATGCATATTAGAATACACTAATTTCAGCATTATACGTATAAATACCATCCATAAGAACTTCTCCACTTAGGACTGGTAACTTTGAAATAAAAAATATATACACATCATAATATATGGACACGATTTAGAAATATGAAAAGAGAGGTATTTTTCCAGCATCGTGCATATAAAAAACATTTGCATGCACACAATAGTTGCTGGATACTCTTTAAAATTAAAAAAGTGTATACCTATTATATTGAAAATATCTACACCATTCACATTTAGGAAAATGTTTTTATCTTTTTTTTTAATTTTTCTGCATCGAAAAATCTTTATATACACAATCGTAAATTTCAGAGCTCGGAGATATTATTATTAATTTTAATTGACAAATTGTTTGTCACTGTTAGTATGGCTCGTCTTTTAAGCTTTTAGGGTGTCACCGTTGAAAAATCAATGTTACTGAAACATTACTGCACTGAATATTGTATATCTGGAAAGCAAATTGGGGGAAACTCAATAGTTTTCCCACTTTGACATTCGCCAACCTGTAACAGCGAACTTACTAACACTCTCTCTGTTTGAAAGGCATGCATATTTGCTGTGAGTTACATAATGTACAATATTCTCTTCTTTATGCAACTTGAAACTATTAGTGATCTTGAACCTCTAAAAATGACAGGTTGGACTGACTTGACGGAAATCTCCACCCAATAAGATTATTTTATTTATTTATTATTATTATTTATTTGTTATTACTCAATCTATATTATAAATAACAAATACGTGCATTGGTAACATTGACGTCATAACGATGCGGACAACAATGAGCTTAAACTGCATAAGGTACAACAATAAAGTCAATGTTTAAATTAATAACAAAATGGCGCGTTACTTGGTTTGATTTCGCACTTTATTTTCTTTCCTTTTTAGAAAGTATCTAGTTTTAAAAATAAATAAGAAAAAATGCCGGCCAATTTTTACAAAAATTGTATTTTCGGATGCAAAAAATTTTTCTACATATGTGTGGTGACTTTTAAATCGATACCTCAAATACTTTTCTTAATATTCGCAAATTAGTGAAAACAAACCTCTCGTTGCCATCGGCAAATGATAATAATCGCGATTTCTGTGCCACGTACGATAGCCTAATATATATATAGATACTTTAATTATATTCCCGTAAATTCATCGTAAGTAAAAAAAAATTAACTTAAAGTACCACAAACATTTTCGAATTATTATAGACTGATTAATTAAATTCGCAGGCCACTAGATTAATTAAAATTAATCTAGTGTAATTACGTTTACTGGAGCTCTATTACCTGCGATCTATTCTGTTGAGCTGATTCAAATATCAGACCAGATGCTATGATCAATAAGGTTAACTGGATGAATTTTGTCCTCCAGGTTCGAACGGGATAGCTGAGTTGGTAGAGCATGGCAGCTTCAGCCAAGATATCCCAGGTTTGAATCCTGGCTCGGACATTTTTCGTCCAGTTGGAAAATTACAGCTCGTATGATTTCTTTACTAATTTGAATAATTGTGTTAAAATTAATCTAGTGTGATCTGAGTATATTTACGCGAGTTAGAGCACGGACAGACGGCTAGACAAACCTAAGTCACAAACACTTTTCAACTAGGTTGGAAAGTGTTAAAAAGAGAAAAATACAACTTGCTATTTGAGAAAGAAGAATTTAGTCTCAGTTTCTTAAAGTGTTTTAAATTACTTTAAAAACTTATTTGAAAGGACATTGAATTGTTTTTGATGGGATAGAAGGAGAAATATTATATCCGATTTTGAAGCCTGTACAAGGTCAGTGTTAGTAACATATAAAAGTCCGTGGGATATCCCTTGTCTATTCTCACTATCTGTTTGAACCCCTTTGTCAAATTTACTGGAAAACAGAATTCACGTCTTTTTGCCATAGTTGTTCAGTGATATTTTAATTCTGATTTGACATTGATTGGGTATAAATGAAAAATTTGTAATTTTAAATAGATTTTCAGGACATGAAAAACACGAAACGTGGAGCAGTATTTAGGATTAGTGCTTATTTCTACATAAGAGATTTTAAAATAAGAAATCCATTTTTTAAATAATTTTTAAATGCTATTAACGATTTTCTGCTGCGTATTTTCGGGATCGTTCTCGGATTTTCAGATTTCAACTCAACGGGTTCAAGCTAAAAAAAAAGAGGTCGAACTCATCTCTAGGAAATATGATTAGGTTGCGTATGCTAAAAGTAGTTAAGGGGTTATGTATCTGTTAAAGTTCCAAATAATCAATTTCTTTAATAGCTTTGATTAAAATTTGATTCTTTCCGAACATATAAAAAGAAACCACATTAAAAAGTTCAATTTCGTAGAGAAGTTATGTTAAAAAGAGTTTGAGTTCTTTTTATATAATCAAGTGGTAATTTCATTTTTAAAGTTAATTTTCTCAAAATGGTGATTTTGGTCATTGCGCGCATGATTCCTGAGAAATGGGTGAATTAGGAAATTTAGACTGAAGATATAAACCTTATAGATGCACAAAATGACATACTATTATGTCCATCAAGTAAGATATTTAACTATTTCTATTTAACCCGGGGAAGGCGAGCATATCTAGGGTATGAAAGGTTTTTACTTTGCCACCAATAAATCAAATAATAATCATTTTCTTATTTTGTTGAAGTCATGTTTGCAAATTCTGCGATAAAGTAAGTGCAAGAGTACTTTTAGAAAATAGTGGTAACAATTGTAAAAACCGTTACGCACTCTGGTATGTCATAGCGGCGCGACTGTTCCCTGGTTAAAAGAAATTCAAAATTTTGAGATTTTTTTTTTTTTTTTTTACACTGCAGGTCATTTTAAACGCATATTATACCTCTATTCAATAAAATAATTTTGTCTCACTGTGTCAATTCAACAATAAGAAATCATGCATGCGAGATATATAAGGTAAATTAATTTGTTATAAAAGAATTAAATTTTAAATTAAATAAAAAATGTCTATGAATCTAGACCCTTTTTCAGAAAATTAACTGTTAGCATATTTATCTTTTAATATGTGTTTAAAATTTTATAGAAAAAATTTAATGCACTAAGAGTTATTGCAATCCATATTAGAGTCACTTTTCTATGCAATTGTAAGTTTCAAAGGTACCTATATAATATGTGTGAAATACATACTTTTTAATAGTAAGGAATTTTTTCCTTTACTTCGTCATTAAAACTGTGTAAATTTAGGAATCAATCTGAGTTAAGCTTATTCTAATTGTAATTACTTTAATTAATTGTAATCACTTATAATTTTTAATTTATTTTCTTTAATTTGTAAATGTAAAAAAAAAAAAAAAAAAAAAAAAAACATTTTCTTTCATTTCTTTTGGCACTAAAATTTGAGAAGGAAAAACACAGAAATTAGTTATTAAGTTGAAATTATTTTCCCTTGCCCCTCCCCCTTCTCTTCTGAAAAACATTGTTAAAAAAATTTCTGCAGTAAAATTTCAAAATCAGGTGTTCATGGCCAAAATCTGAAAGTATTACATCATACTTTTTGTTTTACTAATTTAACTCTGCCTCCCCCCCCCCCCCGTCTTCCTTTTGCTGTCTAAGGCCAAACCACCGCCCCCTGAATACCAGGCCTGAGCACTGACACAAAAATGGCGGCGTTCATAGACCGATTTTGTAAAACCTTCGTACGGTCCTTTAATTTTACACCCCAGTATTTTCTAAAAGTTTTCTTTGACTTATTCAACCTCAGACAAATAAGGCGGAGAAAACTTTTAGAAATTATTGGTATTTAATTTTAAGGGACCGTAGACATGCTGAAAAATTTCTGTCTACGACAGCATCAATTTTTGTATCAGCGCTCAAGCCTAATATTCAGCGGGCAGTGGCCAAACACTGAGAAATCTACAAATTATTATTGCATTCTAAGTGTTAAGACTCGATTCCTCTGAGTTAATCGCCCCCCTCCCAACCAACTTCAAGCAAAAAAATATTGTATATGACGGTCAATGAGAGCTCAATATATCCCACAATTACCCTTACTAATATAATTTTTGTATTAAGCTTTTATCGCAGATCGCAGTGCCATTTTTTCCGTGCCGTCTATTTCCTGGATTTGAAATTATAATTTCATATACATATGTAAAAACTTAGAGCTGAACACCAAGGAAATCCTTCTATATATAAAAAAAAGTAATGGTTTGGAAATGGATCAATGAAAATCTGCGTAGATACCGCGAAACGTATCTGGCTGGTCAGAGCTTTCTGACTTTTCTTAGGGGGAATTAACATGAAAGTAGAGAATTTAGATAGGATGGGCGCTATTAGGGAGTTACCAATGGGAAGGGACCCGGGTCTGTCGCCAAGTTTGGCGATATATCGCCAAATTTAGCTGCCAAAAGAGGCGCCAACTTGGCGCTAATTCCAGTATTTTGCCAAATTTCCACAGACTCCGATTGAAATCCAATAGCGTTTACTCGCTTGCAAAAAATCAACAAATTGAGATATTGCAATGCAACAAAAATTAATATTAGCTTATGAATAGAGCTTAATTGAATTATTTACATTATCTTTACATTTTTTACAAGGAAGTATTGTAGGAATGCAATAAAAGTTGTATGATGCATTGTCAAGATGTGTATCAGCTAAAAATATGAAGATTTTCATTAAGAATGATCAGAACTTGGAGAACATTGTTTACAACAAAGTATTTACAAATCCAGTACTATTTAAGATATTGAAATCTAATCATAACGAAAAATATTTGAAACTTATTTTGGAAATAAATTTGTTTTATTTCAATTTTTTTATCTTTTTCTTTCACAAATAATTGAGGTGATAGGCTGGATTTGTTTCGTGATGGATGAAGCTGATTTTTATAATAAATTTAGGTTTCATTTAAATTACAGCAACAATTACGAAGTGGAACCTAAAAATTGAATGCATAGAAAATAAGGGATCGCGAGGCGATCCAGAAAGGAAACGCGAAACGATTACGTCTGGGGTTGGCTAAGGGCACGATTGCGTGCGGGGTTGGTGAGCTTAGCGAGCAGGGGGGCCGTGCCCCCCTAGTTTAATAAAAAAGACTTTCTGTGATTATTATTATGTTCATGTGATCGCATGCTTATTATTGAAAGGGCAGGCGGGGCAACTGACCCATAAAGAGAGTGTATTTTAATTATAAACATAATTTCTGTCATAAGTATGTCGAAAATTACTATTCGGAAATCGAGATGAACGTTTCCGAAGTTTCTCAAAACAGTAACTCAGGCACTGCCTGCGCTACAACGTAGAAACACAAATCAGCATGAAAATTTTGTGCACTAATTTGGAGAGCCCCTTGCACCTATGCTTACAGCGGCCTTGTTTTAAAAAAATATATCATTGAAAGCGGTACTTATTAAGATAACCACTACTGACTTTAATAATTTTGTGATGTTTCCTAAATTTTCTTCTCAATTTTTTAGCGGTAAAAGTTTTTATAACATCCCGATTTTTTTAGTCTTTCGAAATCGGTTCCTGAAGTGAAAGTATCCTAAAAAAAAAAAATTTGTAAACAAAATCGAATAAGTAAAAAACGGTCTTTATAGATATTTTTCGAAATCGGTTCCGAAAGTGAAAGTATCCCAATAAAAAAAAACCTGTAAACAAAATCGAAAAGGTAAAAAATGGCCTTTGTAGAGATTGACCTCAAATATCCAATGGAAAAAATATTTTAAAAAGCGAACGAGATATTTTTAAAAATTTCACCCATGTGGTTAATATTAGAGATCAGGTGTTTTCACGTGAATGAAGTAGCTCTTAAAAAGTTGTTTTTAAATGAAAAAAATAAAACACATTTTTCCATATTAATTTTGTTTTTAAGTTATAACTTCATTAGATTTTGGCCAATAATTTAAAAATCTTCAGTAGAATTTGTAGTCTCCCGGAAAATCAAGGGCACTGGGCCCGTGCCCAGAATGCCCTACCATAAATTCGGCACTGCTAATGACAATTCAAAAATGACTATTCTTATCCATTTCATAGAAATCTTTAAGTATTGCCCCCCTCCCAATTCCTTTTATTTAATTAATTGCGTTTGTTTGCAAACGTAAATTTACCATTAATTAAATACACAGACAGTTGTTACCACGTGGTTTTCCGTAGACCAACCCATTAAAGCTTAAAAACACGTGTTTTAAATGAATCAGCTAATAGCTATAATGAATCAGCTATTTAAATGAATCAGAAATAGAAATCACTATCGCGTTGCTATGATAATGAAAACAACTATTTATTTTTCAATGTTTAAATTGGATTGCTTTAGATATATTATTTAAGCATTAAGTTATAAGCACCATCTTCATAACTGACGCATGTGCAACAGTTTCAGTAAGCCAGAATTTTGTTTTGGTACTTCTCAGTTCATCCACATCAAATTTGTAAAGATTATACTTAAGTGCCTATGCTTGTAATGTGAAAACACTCGCAACTTAATGTTAAACCGAATACATTGTTCTTTTCCAATTTCAATATTCAACTGTGCATTTCAATATTTTTAAATAATTCATATTCATATTGCATAGGTTGCAAGATGTCAATCGTTAATCAAGTATCTTTTTATGTTTTCAATTTTATCTGTATATATATTTTTTTTAATGAGGATATTTTTATTTTCTGAATCAGTTCCAAAACTGCAAGTGACATTTGAAAAAAAAGTACTGCAATAAAAATTGAAAATGTATGAAGATAACATCCAACTCAGATAACATACCCAGAATAAAATCAATTCAAATTATTGAAATACAAACGACAAATTTGAAAAAAAGCCTTCTTTGTTTTAAGATTAAGTTGCGAGTATCTTCCTATTAAAAGAGTAGGATTTTAAGACTAATTTGTTTACAATTTACTCCAGATTGGTTGAATATATAAATATGATTTTGAGACATACTATAAATACTGTAGATGATGTTTTAGTTAATTGACAGGTTTTTTAAAATAGTGTGCTAATCAAGAGAAGGGTTTAAAGGAACAAACCTTTTCAGTTAGGCTGGGTGTTGGGACATCTTGCACATAACACTTGTTGCATTTTTGGCTGATGCTAAAATGAAGTGATGTTAAGAAGTGCAACTGTAAAAAAGGGGTGAAAATATTCAAATGATGAATGGTTTTTGAATGATAAAAATTTCTAAATACACTTTACTAATTGGGAATTAACGTTACATTAACAATTAAAAACGTGAATCATTGCAAACACGATGTGTGTACTATTTATTCTATCACGATTGCATTTCATCCACATTTAAAGATAAAAGGATTGCTTATGTATGTTGTAAGTGAAAAAAATTCAGTTTATGTAATGCGATGTGTGCATATGAAAATAATGCAATTTTTATGTTCTTCCAAAAATTCATATTTCATATGAAATTGGAAATTTGAAAAACATATACTTTGAATTATTAGCTAATAATCCCCCCCCCCTTCCCCCTCCAAACACACACCGTTTCTCTTTCATAAATGAAAAATATTTCTTATTACATGTTACAGAAATACTGTAGATGATCTGTATAACGCAATTCTGCATAATGTAATTTCTTATATAACATACAATTTCTCAGATGTAAACAATGAATTTTGCTATTACAAAAGTGCCTGGAATCCATATTGTAGAAATATTATTATGCTCTAAAGGACAAAATTTCATTTTTATCACGTTAATTATTTTTTTTTCATGAAAGAAAAAAAAGAATTTTGGAAATGAGTAATATAATGATTTGGTCCAGGTGTATTTGGATCGTGTCTATAAGGTAGTTTAACTACACGTGAACTGATCTATATTATACAAGAATTTATAATCTGCACAACTTCTGGTTCCAGGGAAAGTAGTATAATGATCTTCTACTGTAAATTGATGTGTTCCAGATATATTTGTCCATGTTCACAAGTTAAAAAAATGCAATTTAATTGAATGCAATTGCATTTTGAAATGCAATTTAATTAATGTAAAGTTCTATAATATTCACAACTTTTTGTAATCAAGATGTGTATTATAAAGGTCTATATTGCATGTATGTATTCAAAAATCTCACTTTTTTGTGTTAAAAAATAGTTTTTCCTGGATGTGCATTAATATCTATTCAAATTATGCCATTTAAAATTTATTAATAATGAAGAATGTTTTAGAATAGATACTTATGCAATTTTCAGATTTTTTGTAGCACCATCTGTTAATTACTTTCCAGGTATTTAATGTTCCCATTTTCTATCCAGGGTTGCTACTCATATAGGAGAATTGAATTCCCTGACTTTTCCAGGTGTATTTTAGGAAAATTTCAGTCTAGCAGTGTGTGAACTTGACATGCTGAGAGATAAAAAAACACTGTACCACTAAAATTTTTCAAATTTTCCAGTTATAAATAATATGGATTGATTTTTTTTACATATCACTCTCACTTCCATCCAAAAAAATGCTCTTAGTACTATAATAGAAATTGCTTATCTTCATAAAATATTATAAAGACATTTCCAGATTTTGGATAAAATATTGAAATTCCCTGACAAATTAGGCAAATTTCTGAATTCCCTGACTTTTTTTTAGAATTTCCAGGTGGCATAAAAACCCTGTCTATTTTGCAAAACAAAATAATTTTTGTGAATAAAAAAACACTGCAACAAGGATTAACTTTCTGGATCTAAAAACTGAATTTTGAAAAACTTAACCATAATAACTTAATAAGTAAGTTTCTGTGTAATTTCCCATAAATTAACATAGGATTTTGCAATCAATAAGAAGGCTGAAGTATCTCTATAAACACAACCAATAAAGGCTTTCAGCATGTAAAAAATGTAGCGACACAGAGAAATTAAAAAACCTTTAATTTGCTGTGTGTAATTAAGATTTATTTAAATGAAACATGCATGCAATTAAACAAGTTTTTATTTCAAATTTTAATTCAATACATAAACAATTTTTTTACAAATTTAGGCACTCATGGGAAGAGAACTGTTTCAGTCATAATAATTCAGTCATATCTGATTGTAATTCTATAAAGTAGTGACTATACATTATTTGCACCTGTAGTGTTGAATTCCGAGATCGTTGTAGGTACATTACGAAGAAACACATTAAAGGATGTAGAGCGTGATAACAACTAACCTAGATAGGAGACAGCTGAGCAGGCCATAAATCCTTTATTTTGGAAAAGCATATTGGTCCGGATACAGAGGTAAATTAGTTTATCACCGGACGTGCGCCTGGAACTAGAATACAATCATACGTACAATCGTACAGAGGCGGGTAGCAGCAAATTACATCATGCTCGAATAGAGCGCAGGCAGAAAAAGTGAGTAGTACATGCCATAAGCAGAACTTACCAGAATTCTATCAAATTCGCCAAAAAGAGTTCAAAAAGATTACAATTGGCGTCATTTCAAAGAACAGAGATCATATTATTTGAAAACTATATTATTTCTTTGGACCATAATTACAAATTTATCTCTGAATGACTTTTTAGTCAAAGAAAATTCTAGAAAGACATTAACTTACATATCATGACATTTTTATGAGAAAACGGAAATCTAAAATTATTAAACAAATAATTTACATGCGATTTATTAGCAGAAAGCAATCATTATAAACTATTAGCTTAGGAAAATGTTATCGAAATGATTAATGACAAACATCAAGTGAAGGAGGATGTTTAATATGATAAAGCAAGACAAAATACTTTAAGAAAATTTATTGGTTGGGAAATTACTAAATTATTTGAAAAGCGCAATACGGGATTAATTTCCAATATGGTATTGCGAAACGCAGAAATAAAAATGTTGTTTTCTTTACTTCATAATTACCTTCAGCGCTTAGAAGGAAGTAAATTTAAGATAAAATTATTTTGATTGTAATATTTCATTTACACTTTGATTACATGTTTAGTTGGCAAAATGTTTAAGTGATGCAACTGACAAATGAATGTAATTTTGAGCTATGTTAGGGAAGCATATAAATATTAAATATTTGTCAAATATGGCTGTGATTAAAATGGATATCGTCAAATTTTGTTATTTCTAGGACGAAATTTAAGAATTAGATCAAATGAAGGATGAATTTTAAGAATAAGAAAAAATGTAAGGAGAATAAATTAATATATGATAATTTATATCATATATTTCTCCCCTTTGTTCATGATTGAAAATTATTTATACCGGGTAAAATATGATGCTCTGTTCAAAGAATTACATATGATGAAGCAATAATAAAATGAAATATCACTGTAAATTTACACATAGTAAGTAATAATAAAATTCTGTTTCTAGATATTATACCATGTAAAACCATAGATAAGGCTTGTAAATTACACATTGACTGAGTTCTGGTGAATATTTGTGTACATATATATTTTGTATTGTATCACATACTGTACTTGATGTAAAATAATTCATGTCTCAATATCAGATACATGCGCTAAGCATGACACATAAATAAAAATACAAATATGCCATAAAAATAAAAATGAAAAAGAAATCACATTGTGCACAGAATTTAAAAAAAATAAGTGTCAGGAAACAAATTACGAACATAGAATAACTAAAATCAAGCCGGGAGATAAAATGATCTAACGGTATACGTGTAATAATGTGTAAAGTGTAAAATCATTCCTTGAACAAGCGTTCTCTGCACAAAGACAAAGAACAGGAATCCCAATGAACTAATATGTAAGAAAAAAAAATACCGTCGGATATTTCATCAACCGAGAATTAAATTAATTTTTTTAATGTTCATATTTAATTTATTGTTGTATTAAACAAAAGAAAAAAATGTATCAACTGTGTGAATCAAATGTAGGTGCTTATAATTCTGTATTTAAAAAAAAGCGAACTAGTTGGCTGCAGAATAAAATTATTTGATTATTAAATGAAGAATAAGAACAGAATATATATATATTTAATTTGCAATGCCATAAGAAATGTTTACGAATGTAGCTTGAGAAAGAAATAATTATTGTAATTTGATTTTTTTTTTTTAAAAGAAAAAGCTAAAACCAGAACTATTGTAAAGTATGCAACAGGAGTTATTTTAATGATGCGAAAGCATCATAGAGTTTATAATTATAATAATTTGTCTCTTCTACATATGCATCTGCAAGCTACCTGTGAGACTTGAAAAATTACATTATAAAATTTTATTAAAAAGAAACTGTCGTAAAGAAAAAAGTGATTATATCAACAATTAGGAATGACTGAACATTCCAAAATAGACTGTTCAAAACAACACATTGAATTTAATCACCCGTGTATGTACAGAGGTAACTAAAAAATTGAAGAAATGCTGTCTCATAGTTTCGAGTGATCTAATGCATCGAGTCATCAGGTGAAAGGATAATAATAATAAATGTGTGTGTATAAGTTATGTACGATATAGTACGATAAGTTATGTAGTAAGACCAAAAATTTGAAACGGAAAAAAAAAATCATTCATTAGATTCTATAGTTGTGTTTAGTATTGCAGGATTGGGAAAATCTTGTTTGAATCAAGATACTAATATGTCACATATTAAAATTATAGTACGCATAGAGATGTTTAACAGAGCGCTTGTAATGTACATTAATTATAAAGATTGAAGGTAAAATGGATGTAAAACATAAAATTTATATATATATTTAAGGGGGGGGGGCTCTGTTTTCTATCACCATAGCGATTAGTGGATGAGATAAATCTATTTAATCTAAATATAAAATTATAATTTAAACAATTTGTCAAGATGAGTAATATATATTTCTTTTAATAATGAGTAAAATATAGATTGTGTGAAACGTGCATGTACCACATTTCCAATTCAGTGAGTAGCTAATTCACTGAATCAAAAATGGAAATAAACTTTATGACATTAAGTTATCTCGCGACAATAACTCAATGAAATAACAACATACACGAAACAGGAAAACAATAGGACAATAATTGCTATCCAATTAAATTTCGAATTAATAAATCTACAAAAAATGTAATGAATGTGGTATGTGTATGTTAAAGGAAACGGTTTAAAAAAAAAGCCCTGAGTGAAGTTGCATAATGAATGTTATTTTTGCACGAAAATGTTAAAAAATAAAATATTATACAACTTATGCAAATAGTGATGACTCGAGCCAAACGAACAATTTATGATATAGAAAATTGTGACAGAGTCAATTGTATGGAAAGGGATTTCTTTTAATTCATATTTTGAATTTTAAATATGTAAACATTTAATTAAATGTGATATGAATATTTAAGAATGGTGATATTTTATGTTACAAGATACAAATAACTTATCAGTCATTAAATATTATCTGATGTTTACCAAAAATTGAAATATTTTCTCTTTAAAAGAAATAAAATATTTATATATATTATGTAGACTCATCTCCTCTCATCTTTTCTTTTTTTATGATTAAAGAAATTATATTCCTATCAAATAAAAGATAATTTTATTTTCAATCCATTCCTTTTTCTTTTCTTACCGCAAGTCCAAAACAAAAAATAATAATAATAAAAGGAAGAAAAGAGCATTAGATATTAAAATATATATATATATTATCTGAGTGGAGTCAGACAGAAAATATAATAAAAATGAAGAATAAAAAGAAATAGATGTTAGATCCGTTATATGTTAATAACAGCATTCCTAGTGTTTACAGTAATTAAAAAGGTAGTAAATATTTAACTCTTTTACTGATTTGTTTATGTTTTTTATTCTCCTTTCTTGATATGACTGCAAACACCAATCTTGTTTTGCCATCACACCTCATTTAATAAAATTACTGATCTACGTGTAATAAACATGACATCTCATCCTATGCTTAGATAATGAATTTGATTTATGTTTATAGATGTACAATTATGATAAAAATTTTTTATCATGCATACGCATTTTTTTTTCAAGAGTTGATTCTATGAAATTCACTGATTAAGAAATGTACTGTATATAAAAAAAAGGGGGAAAAAACAGTAATTTATGAGGAAATAAGAGAATTTACAACAATAGTAACACACTTATGTTCATGAAAATAGCATAAATAAGCTTCAGACAAATTATAATTATGGTAATTATAAATTATGGTATGGTAATTATGATTCTGCTATTCAACTCCAGTCCCGGCTCCGGTCCTTCTAATTTGATCGCTTTTCCCATCGGTTCGAAAATAAAAAGGAAAGCCTTCTGAGTCATCTTCCGCATCCTAGTGCAACAGTCCTGTATTTTTCCTAAAAAAACTATCGCCATCAAGGTCGGATTAAGATTTCTACATCTCATCGGTATTACACGCCCTGGTTTTTGCAACACCTCTATTCCCTGTGTTTACTTAAATTTTTGCAAGTGGCTTTTCTCACATTTGTGTTCGTTTTTGTTACTCATCCCAGGATTTACCTTTTAATGCAAAACAATAAACTATCAAGCTAAGAAAAACATAAAACTTTACAGAATTTGTCTTTTGGGTGACAACGTTCCCACTCCTGCAAAATAAGCATAAGTTTTCAAACAATCTTCCTAGTGCTTTATTTAATTATCTGATGTGACATATTCGAGAAGCTATCTGCTCTACGCATAATTCTTTTTCAAATTTACCTTCAAAGCACGAAATAACTGTGTGTGAACATTTTTTTAAGCAAGGACGTACACATTACATTATTATTATTTATTTTATTATTATATAATATTTATAAGTTCAAAATCTTTCAATAACCGAAACCTTTAAATAATGTGCATAATAAATATACGTACAAAACAAATTTGTGCGTTAATATATGGATATTCCATTGATATACAAGGTAATTTTGCATGTATTAAATTTTAAGTTTTCTGGCAAACTCTATATTAAATTGCTACTCCATTTTTAAAACCAAAATTTCTTTTTGATATTTCATGTTTGGTAATTTTATATATTTTATAATTGAAATTATTTTAATACATTATTATTGGCTCTAATATTAACTATTATTTATTATATAATAAAGGAAGAATCAAGTAAAATAAAGTTGTTTGATAATATTCAAGTTAAAAATTGCTTTCACCAACTGTATTTCATATATAATGTATGTATCTTTATATTATCAATGTATACAACCTAAAAATGAATTCAGGTATTTGATTATTCCTTCTAAATATTTTTGCAATTTCTTTTCCCTCTTTATAAAGGTGCTTTTAAAAGTGAAAAAAAAATTGCCAGTATTTTTTTAAAACTTTATCTTGAAGGTACTGTTTATCACGAAATTACTGGTGCTTTTTCAAAGGTAGATCCGTTAAAAATTTATTTATCTTCATTCATGTAAAATTTAGAAGTGTCTTTTAAAAATATTATATTTAGTACATCAATATTCAGATATAATTTTAACGATTTCTTATTTTATCTGATACACAAATGCTAGATAGCTGCTAATTATTAAATGAAGTGAATTTTTCTTTCAAAATATAAAGGTTAAAATTTGCATTTTGTTTTATTATTCTCTATACTTCATACCTACATCATTGTGTTTTTTTATTTAGAATGATTTTCCCTGGAAATGCTATATTATATTGGTAAAATTAATTAATGAGAGTCCTGAAAATTTTTCTTTTCCTTACTTCACTTTATTTAATTCAGATAAAAAAAAAAAAAAATTCAAACTGCAAGAAATTATAGTTGAAATTCAAATTGGTAATATATACAGTCAGTACCTTAACATATATATATATTATTTGAAATGTCATGAACTGTTCGAGATGTATATTATAGATGATTTTAATGTTTTACTTCTAAATCTCCGATTTAAAAAGGAAATTAATGACTTTTAACTTTTTAGTTTTGACTATCAAGTATTAATTACATATTAAATATATCATTCCCGTTGCATGTATTTTTTTTTATTTAAATTTCTTCATAAACAGTATGTGTATGTTGACACTAGGTGTTCATTCTGTGTACAGGATTGAGCGTATGTTGCTTATAACTAATCTTTAAAAATATCTGGTATGTCTAGATTGGTTTTGTTAAAAAATCATTTATACACAATATTTTGTGTCTATTTACATACTGTTTATAAATTGTACTTTTATTTGCCATTACGTAAGTTTTCTTTTATTACAATGAGAACGACTTGTATATATATTATTTTTGGTTTGTTTCAACTGTTAGATTGTAACAACAATTATCAATCATATTCACCATACATTAATACCACAATTATCACAAATTATCACAAATCATTACTTAACGACTATTATCACAATTTTTTTAAATATTCACACGTTTGACTGAGGTATGAAAGACTTTATTAGTAAGTCATTGCACGGTAACGGATATTGCACTATAAAATTCTTCCATTTTTCAGAAACTATGATCTCAAGAAAATGCACAGAGAAGAAATCAGAAACTGCGTTTAATAAATTAGTCTCTGAATTTTTAAGAGACAATTCACAGATATCACAAAAATTTGAACAGGATAAGTGGATTTTCATAAAGTTGACACAAATACATCTCAGGTCCTGTATGTCCAATTTTACAGTTAAAGAATAAATATCATATACATTTTCTGTGGTCATAAATTCTACTTGACCACAATACAAAAAAATTAACAACACTTTAAATGCACAAGGGTTAGAACATACATCTACAAAATCTAAATGTCCGTCTTTATTTTCCTGCAGCATGTTTCGCAAAACTTTACAGCGTGCTTTTATAAAAGCAGAATGCACTTTGAAATGAACGTTTTGAACTGTAATTATCAAGTCCGTGTCTGTTTCTTCGGTAAACCATAATTTGTAGTCTTCAAGTGCTTTTCTTTGGCAATGGTTTTTCTCATTTTCGGATGATGAGCTAGGTACTTTAAATAAAAAAAAATTTCATTAAGTATGAGAATTGTTTTTTACTATTCCAGTAATGATTGTTTCAAGCTAATTAAAAAAAGCTGAAAAAGACATTAATTATACTTATATACTGTAAATTTTATCACTGCTAAATCTGTACTTTAAGCTCTATCTACAGAACTAAAAATTTTGAAATTATGTTCAGAATTACTGGAATCAAAAAACACGTGGAACACAATGTCGACTCACGCTACCGCATAGTCAGTGAATGTGAAAAAAATACCCGCGTATCGAATGATCGTGTTCACATAACAAGACAATACGACAATTTCCATATATTAACGTTAGAATAATTTGTAGAGATAATTTGAGAGATAATTTACAGATAACAGATAATTTGTACATGTTTAATAAACATTATGGCATGCTCAAGTAATATTTCCTAATATTTACATACATTTATTAATACAGTAGCTTATCCGCCCTGCGTTGCCCGGTATAAAAGAAAGCCCTTCCGTCGTGTACCGGGAGGAAAAGCTAGCTTTCATAATCATGTTTTTAAAAATTCAACTCATTTTACTCAAACATCAAAAGCTAAAATGCTTGGAATCCGATTATAGAAGATTCAATCCCGGTTTTCGTTAATAATAAATTTGAATGCGAATTTTAGCATGAGAATTATAGCACAACAAAAATCGAATTGTTTAAAAATGTCAGCCACCCTAGAATTTCAAACTGCCATATCTTAGCCATTTTTAAAGTTAAAGCCCCCCCCCCCCCCCCAAAAAAAAAAAAAAAAAAAAAAAAAAAATTCAGAATCCTTGTATCAAGATTTAATACTTAAGGGAAACAACTTTTTCAATTTATAATTTTTATACATCTTTTTAACTTAAAAGAAAATTAACTTGCCACCATTTTGAAACAAAATGGCGCATGAAGCTGGCCAACGAACTCTGTCGAAACCGTGATATGTTCTGTAAACATGCTCAGTACACATTGATATCGGTTCATAAATACGAGAGTTACAGCATAACAAATATCAGATTGTTTCAAAATGTCAGCCACCCTAGAATTTCAAACTATCATATCTCAGCCATTTTTTAATATATAGCCAAAACAAAAAATGTTCCAGAATCCTTGTATCACGTTCTAACTCTTAACTGAAACTATTTTTTCAATTTATAATTTTTTGTACATTTAAAAAATAAATCTTTTTTTTTCATTGGCCGCCATTTTGAAAAAAGATGGCGAATGAAGCTGGCCAACGAACTCGGTCGAGACCTTGGTATGTCCTATACAATACACATACCCAGTCATATCCAATTCGGTTAAAAAAATAAGAAAGTTATAGCATGAAATACACCAGATTATATATACGCTTAGATCTCTGCTGCAGCTTATTAGCTTCCCTCACCTGCATTAGCGAAAATATTCATACGCTTGCTACCTTTAAAACAAGGTTACACAGGTTTGGAGAGCAGAATTTGTACGTTTTTTTAACTGCCAATAAAACCCACGTCACCTGAAGGAGAAGTTTTTTCGAATTGGTGTAATATCTCTAATCATTTTAACACATTCATGCTGTTCTTATGGCTTAACACCCCTCTGATATTGTTCATTAGTGGAATTGACTTTAATTAGTATAGTGCCAATAAAAGAATTAATAATAATTCCTCATCTTTTTCCACCGGAAAACTCACGTTTTTCATGAACCATCGTCTTGCCTTTGGCATCATCGACTGCTTCTTATATGATTTTTAGGGGATCCTCGAGTTCTGCATTTGATCTCTTTATTATGAAATGCCATTCTTTACATTCTTTATATATATATATATATAATAAGAAAATAATTATAAAAAATTAAAAATGTAAAATAATATCAATAAATAATAATAGGACGGATTGGTGGTAGATGTTAGAGTACGGAGGAGTGATGGAGTTTTCTGGAAAATACTCAATGGTTAATTATATAAATTTAAAAAAAAGAAAATGGATTGGGGCATTTGATTTATAACTACGTTGCTAATACACATTTTATAATGGATGTTGATTCGATACTTTTATATGCATATTGGTGTAGTTATATTTATATATCTATTAATTCATATTAAATGTATTAAGCCATCCAATTAAGCCATCCAGACGACATCTGGTCTAGCATTCTCTGACTCTTATATGGCTAGGCTACAACCTTGCAGCACAAGATGGAACGTCAATCATGAGCACAACTCCTTGTGGCATATATGAGATATATCAAACCCAGTATAGGTGAATATTTATATACTTGTGCTGCTGCAAGGTTGTATCCTAGCCATGTAAGAGTGAGAGAATGCTAGACCGGATGTCGTCCGGATGGCTTAATTGGTAAAGCACTTGGTGCGCTATATCAAGGGATACGGGATCGAACCCCGGTCTGGACATTTTTTCACTCTGTTGGTTGTACGCTATTTAGTAAAATGATAATTCACATCCTTTGTATTTCAGTAATTTACAGCGTAATTTCAGCTCTGCTGAAATATTAATTAGAATATAAATATTCACCGATACTGAGTTTGATTTGTTTCATATATGCCACTAGGAATTGTGCTCATGATTGACGTTCCATCTTGTGCTGCAAGGTTTTATCCTAGTCATATAAGAGTGAGAGAATGCTAGACCGGATGTCGTCCGGATGGCTTAATTGGTAAAGCACTTGGTGCAATATACCAAGGGATCCGGGATCGAATCCCTGTCTGGACATTTTTTCACACTGTTGGTTGTACGCTGTTTAGTAAAGTGATAATTCGCATCCTTTGTATTTCAGTAATTTACAGCGTAATTTCAGCTCTGCTGAAATATTATTTAATATAAAAATAAGTATAGTTATTTACATATCAAGGATAAGTATACCAAGTTGAAAAATATAATGTTAAACATTAAAGTTCAAATGGAACAGAGTTTATATTCAGTTTTGTCGAAATCTCGCAGGTAACTTAACAGTTCTACATATTTTAGTAGTTACAACTTTTTTGTTTTCAGATAGAAAATCTGGAACCAAGAAATGTTCTAGTTTCGGTGTATGAATAATCGGTAAATCACGATCTAGATCAGGATCAATATCAAGAGCAATAGGTACATGTTGCACAATCGGCAAATCTGGATCTGCAGTAAAAGTATTGCTAGGATGGAGATCTGAAGCTTGTGAAAGGCTATTCTATTTCTAAAGGGTTTATTTTACGAAGATGTAGACTTATTTCTCCCACTGAAATTTTCCATCTTGCAACACGTATGTTTCCATCCTTCCCTGTATATAGCTCTAGAACGTTTGCCAATGGCCAGAAAGTTCGTTTTCTTGAATCACCCTCAATGAGGACTATATCACCAACTTGAATTTGGAGATGTTTATTACCACGTTTCTGCTGCAGTAGTTGGCCAAGATACTCCAAACGAAAGCACTTTCTGAGATTTTCTTTCAATGTTTGGAGATATCTCTAACGTTTCTTTAATGCTACACCAATTGTCTGAATGTTTTGTAAAAACATTTGTGTTAGAGGCATTAATGCATCAGGATCTTCGGAAATGTAAGTCTTCTTGTATGGAAAATGTAAGAGTTCTTGAATTAAGAATAGCTTCACATTCGCAAAGAATACTCATCATCTCTTCATAATTATATAAAGTTCGAGAGATTTTTCCCAAAATCCTCCCCACCAAGCTGTTGAAGGAGGGCTCAGTTTCCATTGTATTCTTTTAAGGGTTGATAACAAATGCACAGTTCCAACGAAATTCAAGCCATTATCACTATATATGATATCCGGACGGCCACATCCAATAAATCTTCTAAAACTGAGAAGCAAAGATGTTATCAACTTTACATGTATAGAACGATATACATCGATAAGTGTATAACACAATCCATGCTTTTTTCTTGGTTTTGCGTCAATTCGTCGCGCACAATTCATCGCAGCGTCAATTCGTCGCGGCTTCAATTCGTCATGGTGTCAATTCGTCGCAACGAAAATGTTTTTGAAGGCTATGATGATAAAATAAAGATAATTTAGTAAAATTATTTAATGATAATTTGTTTTTTAAATATAATCGCATGTAAATTGTTAGTTACAATTCTCTCTATCTAAAAAACTAATTATCATTAAACATTTTTACTAAATTGTCTTTATTTTATTAACATAGTCTTCAAAAACATCTTCGTTGCGACGAATTGACGTCACGACAAATTTACAACAAGACGAATTGAAGCTGCGACGAATTTACACTACGACGAATTGACGCTGCGATGAGTTGTCGCTGCAACGAATTGAAGCTGCGATGAAGTGTGCGTGATGAATTGTTCCGAGCATCTTTTATTCGGTCTTCTGGCAAAGGAGCTGGTGGAGTCTCTAGAGGTTTAGAATTATGTCTTTTACATCTTACGCACCTATTTATTACGTGACGAACAGCTTGACTTTTGCCATTTATAATCCAAAATTTCTCTCGTATACAAGATAAAATAATTTGTATTCCGGCATGCATCATTTGAATAATAGGAAAGCTGAAGTCTTGCGCATCATTCCTTTCAGTTAACCTTGTCCTAATTCTAAAAATCCCTTCTTCATCCCTAAAAATATTCAATGACTTTAAACCTTTAATATATTCTTCCGTTAAGATTTAATTTTGATAATTATCTTTTCTGCTTCCTTTATTTCCTGGTTAGATTACCCGTTCTCTGCCCTGTTTATTCTTTGAGTTGAACAGAAATCTCAGTATCCTGCTTAACATTCTAATGACTTTCATATAACTTGAAAAAAAAAAACACTTAATCTTGTCACTTTCAAGTTATTCATTTACAACCAAAGTAGTGCATTTTTTCTTCTCCTTCAAAACTTTGTCTGAACTAAAGGTTGTTTCAGATTTTGGCCAATCTTTTTCATGAAATCGTAGCCAAGTGGGTCTTTTCCACCATCTCGAAGAAAGGAGTTTTGAAACTGAGAAACCTCTCGAAGGTAAATCAGCCAGATTGTAATTTGCAGGAATGTGCCTCCAGTCGTTCTTGTGTTAACTTACTAATTTCATCGACACTGTTACGTACAAATCCCAGCCCATTCTTTATTCACTGCAATGCTGTTTTTGAATCCGTCCAGAAATATACTTTTATGTTCCGAAGTTTGAGGCTCCTTTTCACAATTTCAGCTAAACGTGAACTTAGACATCAAGATAAAAGTTCCAACCTGGGTATAGATATTTCTTTCAAATTGAATACTCGGGATCTGGACATGAATAAATGTACAGAAACATGTTGGTTGGAGTGACATCTTAAGTAAACAACAGCAGTAAAGGAAGTTGCACAGGCATCTGAAAGTGTGTAGACTCTTTTCAGAGCTTTCAATAAGGAATGCATGTCTGGGAATTTCTACAAGGCGCAGCAGATGTAAATCTTCCAGCCACTTTAGTAATTTTCTTCTAATATCATCAGGTATTTCTGAGTCCCAGCTGAGTTTACATTTCCAGCTTTCCTGAAGCATAAGTTTAGGTAATAGGATAACTGGGTAAAAAATTCCTATCGGATCCAAGATTTTTTGAGTAAGTGATAATATCCTTCGCCTGGTAACAATATCTAGGTTGATATTTGTTGTGGGTACGTAACAGCTGAGAGTATCAGTTTATCTATTCCACACTAAACCTGATACAGAAGATATATTTGTTTCAATGCATGAAGCGTCAGTGGATCCCTTTGACTCTTGCAAATCGGTATGCTCCCACCCTCGTAAGTCAAATTTGGCTTCTGACATAACGTTTGTTGAAATACCTATAAATGGTTTCAATTCTTCTTTGGTTTTAACTGAAGTGACGCAATTGTTGACATAAAACGATGCACTGAGCTTTTCAACAATTTTACTAATGAAAGATACTGAGGTGAAAGAGGAAAGTACTTTTTCTAAGTAGAAATATAAAACTGCACTTAAGAGAAATGGGCTGCAATTTAAGCCGAAAACGACTCTACAATGTTGAAACATTTTTCTCTACCCTTCTTCATCATACTATAGAAACTTCAAATATTCACGTTCTTGTTTGGCTACTGAAATTTGAAAGAACGCTTTCTTTATATCAGATATTACTCCGATTTCTTCTTGACGAAATTTCATAAGCACTGAAGGAATTTGTTCCAAGAAATTAGGCCGTTTCAATAAGCAGTCATTTAAATACAGGTTCGTTCGGCTTTGCTTGAATGATGCATCAAACACAGGCCGAGTTTTTGTTTTAGAATTTTCTTTGAATACTCCACGGTGAGGAAAATAGTAGCCTGGACCTTCTCTACTTTCTTTTATAATGCCCTCAGCCATCCACTCTTTGAATACTTCATTATAGGCATTCCATTTACTATCTCTTCTCAGCTTGGAAATGATGGATCTTAATCGTCTTTCAGCACCTTCTCTATTACGTGGTAGGTTGACTTTATTTTCTACCCACGGAAGATTAATTTCATATCTCCCATCATCAGTAATATGAACTGTCTTCCTGAAATGATGCAATGCAGCTTTTTCTAACTCTTCCTGATTTTTACGCTCACACGGATCAATAATACCTATCTCCTCTAGATTACACATATTAACGATATCATCAGTTAGAGCCAACAGAGATGCGACACAATGATTGACGTAATTTACACTTGGTTTTCTCATTACTAACCATCCTAAATGTGTCTTCATAGCAACGAGACCATATTTCAATTGAAACGTCAATACAGAAAATAATTTTCCAGCGTAATCAGCCCCGATCAAAATTTCTATTTGAGGAAAAGTCGCTTCCACATCATGTAGCTGAATACCCTTTTCTTGAAGTTCCTTCAAGTAAATTTCTTCTTTCATTCTAAGTAAAGTGCCACAAATGACGGGTTGGTCTAAAACTTCAATACTGTAAGAATTAATTACTCTCACTTCGTTAATTTCAATTCACTATTTTCTTATGAAGTATTTTCACACCGATGGAATAATCTCAAACCGTTGTTTTAGAAATCCAGACTTTCTCGGTTAAATTCAACGGTTTAATTCTGGACGTATGGCTTGTGCGAACCAGTATCGAGGAGAACTTTGACTTTTGATAGTTTTCCACATACTTCTGTGGTAACCAATAATGTCTGTAATAAAACTTGAGTGGAACCACTATAATTGGACAGCGCGGAATCTGAATTACATTTGGGATAATATTCTGTTGAAGCTTTCAATTTATGTTTCAACTCCGAGCACATAATCGGGCAATGTTTTTACCGAAAACAACGCATTTTACATAAGTTTTACAATTTTTTGATAAATGACCGGTCTTGAAACACGAAAAACAACTTTTATTATTCTTTAAAATTCTTTGTTTTTCTTCTAATGAAAGAGCTTGACCCTCAAAACAATCTTTAGTCTCATGGACCTTACCACACAATAAACAAAGTAAAGAGCTTTATTTTTTCACATTAGAAAGTAAATGATTAGCTGAAGGACTCGACTCAATTTCTCTATATTTTTGCTTTCTCATAGGGATATCGTTTTGTTTGATTCCTACTTTTTCCATTGAAACTCGCTCTTCTCCTTCAACTACTGTGAGAAGAAATAACAACAACTACGATAATTTATCTCCATATAAATTTTCACTTTTATTCAGTACTAGATTCCTAAGCCAAACTCTAAGTAACTCTTCGCGTACACAAGATTCAACTAAAGGGAACAACATAGCCGAATATTTATCAGACGTCATACCAATAGATGCAAGCAATCTCAAAAAGGACTCTAATTTACCATAAAGATGAACTATGTTGCTTTTTATCTTTGTACTAGTAGCGTTTTTTACCACTAGACTTAATAGTTCACGTACATAAAACTCTACAAGCAGTTCTTCTCTACCGAATCTTGACTTTAAGCTTTCAATTCTTATACTTCATCCTCAGAAAACTGTAGTAAAACTACCAATTTCTTTTGCCCTGCTACCAGGAGTCATACATTGTAATAAATAATAAAATTTATCAACTTCCTCTAACGATTTATATTCATGAATTCTATTAGACAGGGAGGCGTCAGCACAGACAATCACCTCATCGAGTTCACCGCTGAAATTCCAGAATTAGTTAAAACTTGATTCGCACATTAAAACGCAATCGCGAAATCATATCTTGGTAGAAAACATCCGAAAACCCGATTTTAGCAGTTGGCTCGTAGGTTTACCATTGTGTGTTTCTGCCTCCAGTCCTCCATGTTTTCATACCTTTGGGTGCAGGAAAACACAATGGTAAACCTACGAGTCAACCGCTAAAATCGGGTTTTAAGGTGTTTTCCACAAAGATATGACTTGGCAGACCGATTGCGTTTTAATATGCGAATCGAGTTTTAACTAATTCTGGAATTTCAGCCGTGAACTCGATGAGATGATTGTCTGTGCTGCCGCCTCCCGTTCAATACTAAATTGACTCTAAAATGTGAGCCAATCTCTTATTTCTCGCCAAATTGAAAAAGCTCAATTTTCGGAAGTTTCAAATTAGTCTTAACAACAGCATTTTGTTGTTCAAAAGCAAAATTCCGAGTTAAAAGCTTAACGCGAGTTTTAATTTCATCAATTTTTTTCTCTGTAACCTTCTACAATTTCATACTCGTCTGTGTATTTACCTTCGGATTCATTGTTGAGTTGTTCACCTTAATATTTTCTTATCGAATTCCGTTAAATTACAAAATGTTCTTTCAATTGACGAAAATTTCGCTTCTATATTGTATATGCACACTACACAGTGGCTCATGGTGTGTTCAAGTTTGACATTATATCTTTCGCTGCGAGTGCAACCTTGCCACCGTATATAAGTGAAAAATGCCAAACTGGATGTCGTCCAGATGGCTTAATTGGTAAAGCACTTGGTGCGCTATACAAGGGTATCTGGGTCTGATCCCCGGTCTGGACACATTTTTCACTCTGTTCGTAGTACGCTGTTTAGAAAAATGAATAGTAATTTAAATCCTTTGCCAATGTTATTAAATTCACACGTAATTTCCGTTCTGCTGAAAATTTAATTGGAAATTTGGAAAAAATAATTATTTTTAATTATTTGTGCATTTTTAATAAGGCATTTAATGCTATTAAAATTTATGAATGAGATGGAAAAACGGTGCTTTAACAGCATTTATTTCAAACTAGCCGCCACTGGCGACCAGTTTGGTCGCCCTTAAATGTATGTTAAGCATTGTAACAAATTATTTTTAATCATAATTTATTTTTTTCCTTAATTCCTCGCCAAGGCGGAAAAATCTAATAGACAAATCAAGAACTTTTGCGATCGTGGTAGCATTTCGCATATTTTTTGTTGTTATGTATTTCATCTTTCTTGACAAAAACCGATTAACCCACTTAAGCATTTATGTTTCATGTCCGTTTGCTTATCAGTTGCAATATGTTCGCTAATGCGGAGATTCTAAACATATTTGACGCAAAACAAAATTCGCGCCAACCCCGGTGCGTCCGTGACAGCTGTTCCAATTTAAAATACATGACGTTCACAATTTTCATTTAAAATATAAAACAGATAAAAAGAAATACTATCATAAATCAAAACATTTGATTTCAAAATTAAAGTATCGTTTCTAATTTGCACACGTAAAAAATAAAAGCTGACAATTCGTTTCGAAATTTGATCCATTAAATATCGAATATGGAATCGAAATATCGAATATATAATTAATATGAGTTCAACCTACGTCAAGAAAAGATCCAGAACGAAGTTGAGTTGTATAGAACAGAATTATGGTAAACTTTGACTGTCTCACTGGTGCGGATTTTTTTTTTTTTTACACCAGGCAGCGGTCCAAAAATTCATGGTTTAATATTTTAAACGTTCACAACGAATGAATCTTTTTTTTGTTTACTTTCATAGATAGAGAATTTGTACTGCGAACCTAATTAAAACTGAAGTTATTGCAGAATGTATACATAATTGAACGTAAGTCATCTCTCAAATATTAATTTATTTTGAACGATCTTTCTAAAAATGTAACTTTTATGCAGTTTTATTCGAAAAAATAATTTTGAATAAAAATGGCCGCCTGGTATATGAAAAAGTGAACCGGACATCCCGGAATAATTGTTGATGACAGTCACATGACTTTTATTATAGAGATAGTTCAGAAAATGTGAAATATACTCACAAACTGCTGCTGGGTTATTGTTAATTCCACCTATCTCAATCTTCAGCTCAAATTTTATTTTTAATATTCCGTCCTTCTGAACATCTTCTAAATGACTTCTTTCAATACAATTTATTATGCCCCAGGTAGCTGTTTCACTGGTAAATATAGCCTTTTCAGATAGTATAGGTTTTTCCTCCTCCGCGAGAAACGATACATTATAATATACAGGAACAATCGCTGCATCATAATTTAATCGTACAATTGCCAAATCTACGTACCCTCTCGAACCACAAAAGGATTGGCCGAAAGGGTATAAATGTAATTTCCAAATTCTGTTGCCGAATGTGAATTCCTGGCTTTCAATTCGGAAGTCCAGAACTGCTGGGAGGGATGTAACAGTTGGAATGCTCCATATTAGATGTTTAATACTAAACCATTCGGTAGCACTATCCAGTTCTTCTAGATGCGTTTGACAGGCCATTTCATGAGAACAATCACAAACCTGAAATGCAATAATAAAAAGAATGCTATACTGACGGAAAAGTTACTAGCTAAATAGTTTTACATAAAAATATTAATAAGTAAAAGATAAAACTTAAAAAGTAATCTGAGCTAGCTCTGATTCACATGAAAAGTAGCTCTGATTCACATTAGAGATGTAATATCTTGTACGTATATATACTATGTATCTCTTGCAATTTTTATTGCTTTCAAACAATATGGTAGTTATGAGTAAAGTGTTAGATACTGGCAATTTAGGCCTTGGTGGATCCAGGACTAATGCTCGGTACAGGAAGATTATTAGGGATCTTCCTGGATCGTTATCAGATAACCTATTCTATTGTCCCAAGCCTGTTCTCTGTTCTATGTTTTCGAGAGTGTGAATCTAAACGTTGCCTTACATGTCCTTTAGCTGATAAGTCCCAGATTACAAATAATCACAATCTTAATATGGTAAAATTTTGCAAAGCATACAATGTAATCTATTCATTGAAATGCAATTGTTGTAATATGGAATATATTGGACAGTCTTGTGAAAAATTACATAAGCGGCTAAATTTACATCGTTCTCATATTGATAAATTTAAAAAATCTAAATTTCAAACTACTCATACTATTGAATATACTCATTTCAAAAATCATGATTTTAAAAATAATACTGTTAAAATACTTAAAATACAAAAAAATTTTACTGAACGACTTTTTCTAGAATCTAAATATATAAGACATTTTAATACTACCTATCCTTATGGATTAAATCAATTAGTATACAAAAAATCACATCCTGTTTTTCAGATTTAACTAAATATGAAAATTATAAAAATCTTCATTCAGGATTAAATTTTTCAAACATAAAAAAAACTTCAAGATCTGGTAGAGGTATACATAACCACAAAAAATACACTGATGATATTGTGATACAACAAGAGCTTGATGATCTTGAGGCACAATTTTGTAATGATTATAGTTGTTTAGCTATAAGAAAACATATTTTTAGTATTAAAAAGTAATATTTGAATCAATATTTCAAAGTATTTAAAAATAATAAATATTCTCCACATTTTTGTGATATATTTTATGATATTCTTCATTATAGAGCAAACCTATTAAATACAAGCCTTTCTAATAAACCTAAATATAAAACCAATAATACACAACTAATTATAATTTTTTCCAATCATGTATTTAATAATATCAATTTACACAATGTCATAAACAACACTACTAATAATTTTCCAATAAAAAATTTTACTATTCACAAGACATATAAATATAATCGCACACTTGGACGTAAAATTTTTAATTACAATTCTTTTGCAAAACAATTGGTCTCTTCAAATAATTACCCTTGTTATTGTAATGACCCAAAATTTCAAAAGTACATAAATACAACACATGGTCATATTATTACTGGTGATCTTATTATTGTAGAACAACCTATTTTACAAAACTTAATGAATAATGGCACAAAATTTCGTCTTCCATACATGTGTAAAATTAAATCCATAATATTGCAATTTATTCAAGATATTGATTTATTTATATATAAGATTGCTATTGATTACAATAAACCTATCGAGTATTTTAGTGAATGGAGATTTTCTGTAATAGATAAATTTAAAAATGAAATTATAAAAAATTATCAACATATTACACATGCAGCTTTTAAAAACATAAATAAACATATATCAGAACTACAAAACAAATTTATAATTACTTATGTAGATAAATCTCCAAATAATTATGCTATTATTTGTAAAGAGTACTATAAAGTGTTAATTCACAATGCAATTAACACAAGTAATATTTTTAATAAAACTAAATTAAATATTGAAATTAATAATAGAAAATTATTAAATTATCACAAATTACTAAAAATCAAATGTAATAATTTAAATTATCCTTATCTTGTTATAATTCCAAAATTTCATAAAATTCAATTAAATTTCGCACAGTTACCATCGGGTGTAACACATATAATAATAATGCAAGCAATTTACTTCTTAATATTTTAAAGCAGATATATGATATAACGATAAAACATAATAACCAACATTGCCTAAAAACAGTTTTCAGCTTATTAATAAAATACATAATATCAATCCTGTAAAATTCATAAAAACATTGGATTTTAATGATTTATTTAATAACATTGATATAAAAGACTTGCATAAAACAATGTGTATATTATTTAAAGAATTTAAATCTCAATTAAAATTAAAAGATCATATTTCCGTAAATTTTTTAAAAACTTTATTAAACTTTACATTGCATAATAATTACATCATATATGACAATATTATTTATAAACAATGCAAGGGAATACCGCAGGGTGGGACCGCTTCAAGTATTCTCTCTGACCTTTACTTATAATATTATGAAAGAAATATTGGTCCGAACAATGATTATGTATTTTATCGCTATATTGATGACATTATCATTTGTTATTTTAATAATATAAATTGCACATCACCACTCAATTTTTATCCTAATCAGCTTACATTAAGCGAAAAAAATTTGATTAATAATAATATAAATTTTCTTGACTTAAAAATTAATATTAATGATAATTATAAATTAATATATGATGTTTATGATAAAAGATTTGACTTTCCATTTAAAGTAAATATTTTTACCAATTTTGCTTCATGTTTACATAAATCAGTTTATAAAAATATAATTATCAATTACCTTCATCGTATAAAATATCTATGCTCAGATATAAATAAAAACAAAAATATTAGATTTATACGAAATCAAGCAAAACTATATGGTTATCCTATTTTTTTTTATAAATTCAATTATCAACTCTTTTAAATAACGTTTAATACATCATATAAATATAAACATATATAAGGACTATTATTAAGCTGGTTGAACATTTTTTACACTTTATAAAGTCATGGTGAATGTGCGTTGCCGATCACCTTTATATTAAATTATACTAATGATCAGTTATAAAAAGTCTATAAAATATGCATTGTATTAAAATAACTGTAAACATAACATATACAAAAACACATATAACTATACATGGGTAACATTGTTGATTATAAAGCACAAACATAAATATATGCACACACAATATATATATATATATATATATATATATATATATATATATATATATTCTATTTATTTATTTTCTAAATATGTTATTTGAATGTTTAATTTCAATAAAGTCTTTTAAATAATGCATTGCATTATAATGATTGAAACACACGTGTAATCTAAATATTATGTAATATTTATTAATTAAAATTTTTTTAAACGTTTGTGAAATTTTAACTTGTTTATGTTGTATTAATTTGATAATTAAATAAATCTCTATCTTTTTCCATCTTTCTATATATATATATATATATATATATATATGTATATTATTATCTATATATATATATAGATGTTTTATCTATTCTTTACAAGTTTTTTATTTCCAATTTTACTATTTCCAATTGTTTTCTGGTAATAATACAGTATACCTGGATGAATATACTGATCTTAGCATAAATGCCAGTATATTTATGAAATACTGTATTATTTTTAAAACACGTGTGGATACATCCAGGCTGATGATTATATCTACACGTGTTTTTTCATATGCAATTCTAATTTAAATCTCTTGTTATCCAATTTTCCATTATATTTAGTTTATATTTCATTTCAAAATCAATCTGTATTCACTTGATATTAACTTCAAATTATTAACATTTTATGGTTTATTATATAATTTTTTTTTCTCTCTCTGTCTTTTTTTATATATTCTTCATATTTTAAATATTTTTGGCCAATTACCATTGAAGCAAATGCTATGGTAATATTATGATTGCACTTGTTAATTTATTAACTATGTGGTATTCTGTCTACACTTTATTACTAATCATCTCTTAGGAGATTTAATTAGAATGTTACAAGAACTTGATATGTTTTTTGAAATTCAAAGATATTATAATTATATATATATATATATATATATATATATATAAATAAATCTCCTAAGAGATAATTAGTGATAAAGTGTAGACAGAATACCACATAGTTAATAAATTAACAAGTGCAATCATATTATTACCATAACATTTGCTTCAATGGTAATTGGCCAAAAATACTAAAAATATGAAGAATATATAAAGAGAGAGAGAGAGAGAAAATATATATATATATAATAAACCATAAAATGTTAATAATTTGAAGTTGATATCAAGTGAATACAGATGGATTTTGAAATGAAATATGAACCAAATATAATGGAAAATTGGATAACAAGAGATTTAAATTAGAATTGGATATGAAAAAACACGTGTAGATATAATCATCAGCCTGGATGTATCCACACGTGTTTTAAAAATAATACAGTATTTCATAATCCAGGTATACTGTATTATTACCAGAAAACAATTGGAAATAGTAAAATTGGAAATAAAAAACTTGTAAAGAATAGATAAAACATCTATATATATATAGATAATAATATACATATATATATATATATATATATAGAAAGATGGAAAAAGATAGAGATTTATTTAATTATCAAATTTAATATAACATAAACAAGTTAAAATTTCACAAACGTTTAAAAATTTTTAATTAATAAATATTACAAATTATTTAGATTACACATGTGTTTCAATCATTATAATGCAATGCATTATTTAAAAGACTTTATTGAAATTAAATATTCAAATAACATAATTAGAGAAAAATATATATATATATATATATATATTGTGTGTGCATATATTTATATTTGTGCTTTATATTCAACAATGTTATCCATGTATAATTATATGTGTTTTTGTATATGTTATGTTTACAGTTATTTTAATACAATGCATTTTTTATAGACTTTTTATAACTGATCATTAGTATCACTTAATATAAAGGTGATCGACAACGCACATTCACCATGACTATATAAAGTGTAAACGATGTTCAACCAGCTTAATAATAGTCCTTATATATGTTTATATTTATATGATGTAATAAATGTTATTTAAAAGAGTTGATAATTGAATTTATCAAAAAAATAGGATAACCGTATAGTTTTGCTTGATTTCGTATAAATCTAATATTTTTGTTTTTATTTATATCTGAGCATAGATATTTTATACGATGAAGGTAATTGATAATTATATTTTTATAAACTGATTTATGTAAACATGAAGCAAAATTGGTAAAAATATTTACTTTAAATGGAAAGTCAAATCTTTTACCATAAATATCATATATTAATTTATAATTATCATTAATATTAATTTTTAAGTCACGAAAATTTATATTATTATTATTCAAATCATTTTCGCTTAATGTAAGCTGATTAGGATAAAAATTGAGTGGTGATGTGCGATTTATATCATTAAAATAAAAAATGATAATGTCATCAATATAGCGATAAAATACATAGGGGGAACTGGGGCACATTGATGCATGGGGCACCTTGATACACCCCCTCTACTGCTCACAAGGTCATTACAGGAAGTTTCCCAACAGCTCCAAAATATGGCGCTAGTGTATACAACTACCTACAGAACGTCTTGTCGTGATTCAGTAGTTTGATGAAATGAGACGGGTGATTTAATGTTTTTGTAGGTAAAAACTAAATTTGAGTTGTACAATTGCAGTGGTATACAGCTGTTCCAGTATTTTCAACAAGAAAGAATATTCTCCCTGGTAAGTAAAAGTACTCTTTATCAGTTCCTCATCCTTTTTTGTTAGGTAAATTATGAAGTTTTAGATTTGAGATTCATATTATTCAAAATGGCTACTTGGGCACATTGATACAGCCTATGTTGGGGCACATTGGTGCGTATCAATGTGCCCCATGATAGCTTCTAACAACCTATATTCATTTTAGTTCATTTTTTCATTATCTTTTATTATTTTTTTTCTCGTATACTCCTTAATCCAATCATTTCCGACCAACAATTTCTAATATTAGTTTTTATTGAAGTGAAAAAGCTCCATTATTGTATACTAGAAAATTTAATAGTACTTTTGCAAACAGTGATTTTTAATTTTTCTTATTCCATGGTTACTATTATGATTAGCTCTTACAAAAAAAAAACAGACCGAGAGAGCTGAAATCAACAAGGATGGCGTATCTAAAGCTATGAAAGTATGAACAGTTAAATGAATACCTTGTTAAATGCAATGAGTTGCATCACGGTCTAACGCTGAAGCAGATGAGGCCCTTGGCATATGAATTTGCTAAAAAAACTACGCTGTAAGTATCCTGAAAGTTGGAATGGTAATGAAATGGCAGGGGATGTCTTCAGATTTGTTCTTAATAGTTCTAGGGCACGTAAATCAACATACAAATTCGTCAATAGAAAACCTACTGTTGCTATGAACCTACTGAAACCTACTGTTGCTCAATATACTGTTGCTATGTGATAATCATGAGTCGTACGTTTCTATTGATGCCATTGACAACTGTCGTGCAAATGGAATAATTTATTTGTCATTCCCCCTCACACATCTTTCATAAACTGCAACCATTGGACGTAGCAGTGATTGGTCCCTTTAAAGCAAAGCTGAAAATTTCTTTCAACGATTGGCACCTGAATAATCCGGGGAAACACCTATTAATTTATGACAAAATTGGCTAAACTTGCAAACTTAGAATCATTCACTCTGGAAAATATTGTGTCTGGTTTTGAGAGGACAGGCATAGTGCCCTTCAACAGATTGGTATTTCCTGACTCTGATTTTTCTCTCAGCACAGTTTTTATACCTCATTCTCACTCTGATACAGTTGTTGTCACACCCCCTCAAACAGACTCAGCAACTCCCTCAACTGTCTCTCAGTCACAAGATAGCAATGTTCCACAAAGTGCTGATGCTACCCAGATTCCATGGCCAACTACTTGTTCAAACAAATCTGTAACTCCTGAAGACGCACGACATTACCCAACAGCTATTGGTAATAGAACTAACAAAAGAAAAGGACGACAGCCTGGTAAATCTCGAATTTAAACTGATTCTCCAGAGAAAAAAAAGGCTTTTCGACATGAGAAAAGTTCAAGAAGAGAAACAACCTACAGCACAGTAAAAGAATAGAGACAAAGAACTAAAAAACGCAAAAATGCTGCTGGGGAGAGAAGACACCAAACCTTTGAAGTGACAGACGAAGAGAAAGAAGGTGGAAGAATTATATTTATCAGATAAATCTGAAACACCCTTAGGACAGTGGTGTGACTCTACATCAGATGATTTCAATCTAAGTGACCTGCTAGGTGAAGAAGCAGATACTTTGAAAGATGATACAATGTAAGATGCAGATACTTCTGACCAAAATATTGTTGATTATGACTTTGTTATAGTGCGGTTTGCAAAAAAGAGATCGGTTATTCACTTTGTAGGCCAAGTTAAACGAAAAACTGATGATGGTGACCATCTTGTCGGGTTTATGAACAGAAAACCTGGTAACTTTTTCATTTTTTCTGAGAAAGAAGTTAATTGTGGGGTTGAAGTGCCAGATTTAACAAAGTTGTCCCAGTCAACAACCAGACAAGGAACAGCAAGAACATCAGTTCGTTATACATTTAATTTTGACTTTGATCGCTTTAACATTCTTTACAAATAAATTGTGGGTAATCTGAATTTCTTTGAATAAATATAAAATGGTTTGCTAACTTATTTTCTATGGAAAATATGCAGTAGCTGTTATTTTTTCACCACTTTTCCCAAACGTATCAAAGTGCCCCATGATATGTATCAATCTACCCCGGGGACGGGGCACATTGATACAATTGACTTTTTTTAGTTTTTTTTAAATTACACACAGAAATCCTAATAATATTATAAATCCGATTGTGTGCAAATGTTAGGCTGAAGCCAGCGTCAAAATGGAGAAATTAATGGCCCTGTGTCTTTGCATATAGGTGGATTATAACCCAGAAATGAACATAGACTGGTTTTTGTTTATTTCATCCAAATACTTTTCTTAATAATTCAAAATTTGATTATTTTCACAGAGAATCAATGGACATTTTTAGATAAAATTTAACCATTTTACTTTATCGTTGCTAGGGCTTTGATCGTTGCCAATAAATAAAAATGCGGAAAAATAATTTTTCCTCAACAATTAAGTTTCAATTGAGCGATTTTCACGTGAAAAATGAAAATAATTCAAAAGAAGATGAATTTCTGCGATATTTGAAACAACAATATGGAGTATTTGTTATTATACATGGAGTATGAATATTGGTTACATTAAAAAGATCTTTTTCTGTCAAAAACTGCGTTATAATTAGAAAGAATTAACAATAATTATATTATTAAGAAAAAGATTTCGCTTGAACCATGGAACTATGAAAAGGATCTTCCTTGGCTTGAACAAATATGACGTCATAAATAAAACATGTATTTTCAAATATTCGTAATATTACAAAGAGCATGACTATCCGTGTATAATAAAAGTATATACATAATGGACGTCATATTTAAGATGAATAACTGAAATATTTTTTTATACTGATTAATAATAAGCTTGAATATCAGTTACAAACAGATGTGAGTTTTCTGCTAAAATTCACGTCATTATTGCCAGGAAAAGAAAATTAACAAGAATTATATCATTGAAAAGAGATTTCTCTGGGATCAAAGTGACGTCATAATAAAACGGTATTTTTTAAATATGTTTCAAATGGAGCGTGTATCAATTTCATACATTAATAATCACGGAGTACAGTGAAAGAATAGAGAGGTACTGAACCGTAAAATCGGCTTGCAATATGAAGCCGGTTATCGCTCAAATCATTAGGCCCAAGGGCTGACTTCATTGGATGGAGAGAGGCTGCACGTGGAACAAGGACTGGATTCATTGGACGGGGAGAGGTTTTCAAAGCAAGCCGCCAGTTGTTTGGGCCGACTGTAGGGTTGCATTTTCAGCATCACGCCAAACATGAACATTTCATCTCTATTTATTCTCTGAACTCTGTGATTAATAATACAAGCATCAGTAAGATTATTAGGAAAATAAAATTGAACGCAAGTCTATTAAGTTAAAATCTGACTGTGTGTATTTCGCAACTACTCCTCTTAATGCAACGCGATTTACTTAATACCGGTTATCATTGATTCGAGGATGTCATATAAACTCTGAGAATTTAAAATTTTAAATTAGATTTTGAGATATTAATATTTATGTAAATTTTAACGAAATTTCTCTAAAAACGGTACTTAAATTACTCCATTTTTTGTGGATAAAAAAGGAGAAATAAAACAGATTAATATATTTTTATGCCATTTTCTCATTAAAACTGAAAAAAAAAAATTTTATTTTCAATTTGAATAGTTGGTGAAAACAAAATCTTGATTACAGTAAAATTTCCGAAAAATAAAAACATATTTCCACATATTCAAACTTTATGAATCAATTTATTCTGCAGAGCAACAATCGTCTGTCAGCATATTGTCAAGAAATCAAGATTTCTTTCAGCTATAGATTAAACCAAGGACACAAATTTGCTGCTACATACAAACGTAACACTTGCAATTGCAAAGCTTTTTGCAACCCCAAATTACATGCAAACGTAACATTTACATGAAATTTGCACCCAAATTAATTTTAATTTGAACCGTAACAAATGTTAATTTGCAATGAAAATTACATGCAAAACTAATGTTTACATATAATTTTGAGTTGGAAAAAGCTTTGCAATTTAAGTGTTACGTTTGCATGTAATTTTGGGCTGCAAAAAGCTTTGCAATTGAAGCTCCTTTCATTTAGGTGTAGAATTATTCCTCCCTATTCACAAGAATTGAATTTAAAGAAAAAGCATATATACTATTTCCAATGAATTATTTTTAAATGATGGCTGTTAAAACATTTCTCAAAGTCGTTAAAAGTAAAATGGTTTATCAGGTAAAATTGACATTTCTTTTTACCCAATTCGTCGATTTACACGATTTTATTTGGCCGTCCTTTTTCCATTGGTTGCAGTTTCCTTTTCGCGGTTATTTGGCATAAAATTTTACTTTTTTTAAACTGATTTATGTCAAGGCCCCTATAACAAAGAAATATAATTTCTTCTATGAAATGTGATAAAGAGTTAGTTAATTATTTACGTTTTTAATTATCGGGAGTGAAATATTTTGCTTGATTAGTACATTTATTTTTCTTTTAATGTTACGTGAACGAAGTCACGGGTAACAGCTAGTACTATATAAAACAACGATTGTGCCTGTTAATAACACACTACACTAGTTTTGCTGACATCACATGGAAAAATAACTTAAAATTTTTGTTTTCTGGGTACCAAAAAAATTCTTAGAAAAAAACCGCATCAATGTGCCCCAGTTCCCCCTAATCATTGTTCGGACCAATATTTCTTTCATAATAATATAAGTAAAGGTCAGAGAGAATACTAGAAGCGGTCCCACCCTGCGGTATTCCCTGGCATTGTTTATAAATAATATTGTCATATATGATGTAATTATTATGCAATGTAAAGTTTAATAAAGTTTTAAAAAAATTTACGGAAATATGATCTTTTAATTTTAATTGAGATTTAAATTCTTTAAATAATATACACATTGTTTTATGTAAGTCTTTTATATCAATGTTATTAAATAAATCATTAAAATCCAATGTTTTTATGAATTTTACCGGATTGATATTATGTATTTTATTAATAAGCTGAAAACTGTTTTTTAGGCAATGTTGGTTATTATGTTTTATCGTTATATCATATATCTGCTTTAAAATATTAAGAAGTAAATTGCTTGCATATATATATATATATATAAGCATAAATAGCTTCATTATAGTTTATTGGCAGTCAAAATATTTAAAGAGAAAAAAATGGGATTTCTTACTTTAGATTATATTTGAATTCGGGGAATTTTTTAATTTAGATTCTTTATGTAGACATTTTCTTCATAAAATATAAAATGTATTGCTTATTTTGAATTTATGGCTATATATTCATCCATAAAATGAATAGTTACCTATTTAAATAAGATAATTATTATAAATTTCAAATAAAAAAATACCTATCTTTTATATATAACTAGCTGACGACTCCGGTGTTGTCTGGGCCTCTGATAATAACATTAAACAAAACTCAAGTTTGTACGATTTTATATTTTCAAAAAATCCTTAGAACGAGCCTAGTTTCGGGTGCCCGCTCCACTGCCTTCGGCAGCGTATAGTATCTGAAATATAGTTTCCGGGACCCCACTGTCTTCGGCAGGGTATCTACATATTTAAAACGAAAAGCGCATTCTGTGAAATCCACATGAAAATCGTCATTCTGCGCATGCGTCAACGTTTTTTATTTAAAGCTTCTACCCTCAGAAATGAGAAACCAGATTGATTAACCTAACCCTCACTTGTTTAGCCTAGGATAATTGAAAAGGGCTAATTAAAAACGTATGAAGCCGTATTATTGAGAAATGTTTGAAACTTTCCGTTTTATTACCAATATGACATCATATTAATCTTTTTTCAAATGGTGAAAATTTTTATTTCATTTTTATTTTTCACGTTGAAAACTTTCAATGGAAAATTAATTATTGGAGAAATAATTTTACTGTGGTTTTTTAATTGTTGGCAACTGCTATAACGACAAATGCATAAATTTAATAGGAAAAGGCTGTTAGAGTTTTTGTTTTTTATCTCTCTATTAGATGAAACCCGTCAAAACTTGACAGAAAAAAAAATACTATAACAATAGCAGCAAAATAAGCTTCTTTATTACTTAAGAAGGGGTGCGTATAAAACAGTCTTTCAAATATTTTATTTTAAAAGTTTTTTCTCCCAGTGAAATACAGTACTATTTCCGATCCAAATTCCAAACAAACAATCCGTAAACAACTGTGTAATGCAAATCATTTTGACATTACCGCCATATTCCCCACGTCAAGAAAGAAAATTTCATGGACCTATGAAGTATCATACAAAGAGTATATCCCTACTTTCATCTCATATTCAGTAAATATTTAGTAAATAAAGCACACATCCCCCTCTCTCCTGTGATAATGCAACCGAATGAGCTCCTATGCGCATGTGCATTGCATCTGCCCAAAGGCACCGCCGAAATTCGACATTAAAAAAAAGTTTTAAAATGTCCTCTTTAATCATTGTTCGTTTCAAATCCATATATTCTAAAACGCATCCATTGTTTTAAGCTAATCAATTTTTATGTAAAGATGAAGAATTTTTTTTTACAATAATAAATCAATCTGCAGATGAGGGAGATTTATAATGTTTTCAAGTGTAATTTATTTGTATGGTTTCTTCGGTCCCATTACATAATCAGAATGACTATTCCTTTTACATCACAGTTGGGGATCTTTTCCCTCTTATACAGTTAAATATCCAATGGATCTTTAAAAAAATAACAAAATACAGTTCCTAGCATATTCTGATGCAACATTTACATCAACGAAATCAACATATCAATTTTATGTTCAACATAAACTGAAAATCTTTTTTTTTTTTTTTTGAAAGATTTCAGTTAGCACCAAAATGGGTACTTTTCCGTTAACGGACACCATGCCAAAATGTATGCTAATGCATAATGTATGTAAATGTATGTATACATGTAAATGTATGTAAATGTATGTATGTATGTATGTAAAGGTATGTATGAAATGTATGTAAATGAATGCTTTGCGACAATGGTGTCCTTATAACGGAAAAGTACTCCAAAATGCTCTATCTTATGGTTAATCTAAATATTAAATTATGCACAGAATTCAAAAGTTCTTGAAAACAATACTCTTGTCATAAAAATATTTTATTTGGGTATCTTGATAATAATTCCGCTATTTTTCCTAAATGAATAATCAATTAAATGTTTCTTGTTAATACTTTTGAGCGGGAAATAAATGTCAGAACATTTTTACTTTGATCTGTAATAAGCGGAGCGGGAGGGGTTCGAGGCAGAAACCCTTTAACAAGAAAAATATTTTTTCCCCATTTCACTTTTTACTGCTGATTAGATAAAATAAGATAAAAATTATTGAATATTTAACAGAGAGCCCACAGAGTTCATATTTGAATACATCCATGAGATCGAAAATGAATTCATCATAGTTCATATTTGAATACATCCATGGTATCAAAAATGATTACATCAGAGTTCATATTTGAATACATCCATGAGAGGAAAAATGATTACATAACGGTTCATATTCGGACACATGGAATCAGAAATAAGTACACATATTTCTCAATTTTGAGAATATTTAAATTGGAGATATTTCGAGTACGTGACGTATTTATAATTGAGTACTTTTTACTCAATTTTGAGAAACTATTTTTTTTTCAATGTATACTTTTTTCAAAAATTCTCGAAAATACCTCGTAAATCAGTCGACTGGCCTTTTCCAAAGTTTTTTTGGTTATCAACAAAAGAAAAAAGCGGTGATAAACCTCTCAGCGACGTCCATTCTGACCTCTGACCTTTTAGATAAGCTAGAAAGGCTGAAAACATCAAAGCGATCGAATGACCACATGTAGAAGAGCACCTTTCCACATGACAAGTGCTGCTTAGAAAAAAGTAGTTGTTTTAACCATAAATTCTCTGTGGTTAGTGCAACGAAAAAAATCCTTCTCCAGGGCAGGTTATAAACATGTCAGGACTCTCGTCTTTTTCAGACCGACAGAAGACTCTCCAAATAAAAGTAGGTGATCTTTTTCCATCTTTCTATATATATATATATATATATATATATATATATATATATGTACATTATTATCTATATATATATACTAGGGGGCCTACCCCCTGCGAGCTACGCTCGCCAACCCCCACTCAGACTTCGAAGCCTCTAAAAACAGGACAGCGTGCTTTGTTTTAAAAATATTGGTAAATCTGTAATTGGGTTGCCATGCTTTTAACGTTTTAACTGGGCATTTTTTGATTATCATGGCCTCATACACAACTGTTGCGACAACTGACGACTGTTTTCGGGATTGATAAGTAAAATCAATTACAACTTGAAAACCAGCTTGTATAAAATGGTTAGGTTTAAATTGTGGCTACCACTCGGACTTTTATAACAACGATCTGTATTCTATTCTTCCTTTGCGTTTAAGGATGAGAAAAATTCCATCTGCTTGTGAATAACATTAAGAACCACGGTATTGAAAAGTACTGTTATAGACATTTTCAGTAACATGTTTTAATTTTCTCTCTATTTTAGTGCACCATCATGCATATTTTCATGTTATTTTAAATATGTAAATTATTTATTTTAATTAATATGTATATACGAATTTTCTAATAATTATTTATCATACAAAATTAATTAAATATTTTGTGCATGCATGCCTGCATTTATTCGGCATCAATTGATGACATATTTAAACAAATTTGCTATCCGCGGTAATTTTACACCTTTTTATGTCACTTGAATATTGTCCATAAGAAAATCGGGTACTTTTCCAGTATAGGATCCTTTAGGTTTGGCGTAATTCGAGCTTCGAAAAGGGATAGATTCGTTAATATACATAGATTTGTTGCCAAAAGTTATGAAAACATACCCAATGAGCTTTATGCTTTTCTATTATAGGGGTCTTGACGCTTTTTTAAAAAGCTCGGCGCAATTCGGGCATCAGAAAGTGAGATTTGGTACCAAATGACATAAACAGCCATGGAAACAAATTCGACGATTTTTTTTTATATGCGTATTTTAATTATACGTATATTATTATTGTTATTTTTTATACAAATTACTTCTGATTATAAAATTGGATAAATGACATTTTACGCTAAACAAATAGTATAAATATTTTTTTGCTCCTTTCTTTTGCGTTTACATAAATGACGTCATTTGGACGAATTTATTTAAAATATTTTCAGTTTATAAATTAAATTAAATGCTGACAGACGATTGAATCCTGACGATAGAAATGTGATTTTTTCTTCAAATTTTCCTGAAAAACATAATTTAATCACAATCTTATCTTCATTATCGATTGAAATAAAACATAAATTCAATTTCAAGTTGAAAATGACGAATAAAAAGAAATCAAAAATCCCTATCGGAATCCTTTTCAATTTTTTTCCCTTTTTTGTCACAAAAAAACTGAGTAATTAGTTGCCATCATTACAGAAATGTCATTAAAATTAGAAAAAATTAATATCTCGAAAACTAATTCCAATTTCAAAATTCTATTACCAGTTTTGACATCCGCGGATTTTTATGAGCAATTGGTATTAATTTCACCATCAAGCGTTTAATATTTTATTAAAAATAGCCTTGAAACATAATCAGTCGTTTAATCAGTCGTTTCATAAAATCGTTTCATAAATTCGTTTCATAAAATCGTTTCACAAATTCGTTTCATTAGGATTTTATATATATAGGGTAGATATAGGGTAGATAAATGTTTTATCTATTCTTTACAAGTTTTTTATTTCCAATTTTACTATTTCCAATTGTTTTCTGGTAATAATACAGTATACCTGGATGAATATACTGATCTTACTGTATGTACACGTGCTGCTACGCTGCATTATTCAGTTAGACGTTGACATAAGTTGTTGCTTTTTAGGTTTTGGTGTAAATCGCCCAACAAGTGACGCTGTTATGCTGCATTTTTCAGGATTTACACGATTTTAGTGATAGTCATATCTCAAGAACTAATGCACGGTATTTAATAAAATTTTAGATTCAGTTAGACTTTGATAAATGTGTCTTGATTATTTTTTCATGTAAATCGCCGAATAGGTGGCGAAGCTATGCTGCATTTTTCAGGATTTGCGCACTAGCTCTATCTCAAGAACTAATACACAGATTTTCAGCAAACATCAGATTTAGTTAGAAGTGGGCATAAGTTGTTGATTAGGTTTTGGCGTATACCGTCCAACTGGTGGCGCAGCTAAGCTTCATTATTCACGATTTTCAAGATAGTTGTATCTCAAGAATTAATGCATAGATTTTCATCAAACTTCAGATTCTGGTAAACATGGATATAAGTTGTTGCTTATTTTACTTTGTTGTATACCGCCCAACAGGTGGCGCTGTATGCTGTGTTATTCACGATTTTCAAGATAGTTCTGTCTCAAGAAATATTGCACGGAATTTAATAAATATTTGTTTTCAGTTATGACCTTCATATAAATTGGTGCTGATTAGTTTTGATTTAAATCGCACAACTGGTGGCGCTGCTATGCTACATTTTGCACGATTTTCATGATTGCTATATCTCAAGTAGTAATGCACAGAATTTCATCAAATATCAGATTCTGTTTCACCCTGGCATAAATAGACAGTGATTACGCTTTGATGTAAATAGCCCAACAGATCGCGCTGCTATGCAACTTTTTATTTATTTATTTTCTCGATAACTGTATCTAAAAATCAATGCACAGAATTTCATCAAACTTCAGATTCAGTTAGACGTGGGCATAAGTTGTTGCTGATTAGGTATTGGTGTATACCCCCCAACCGGTGGTGCTGCTATGCTGCGTTGTTCAAGATTTTCAAGATAACTCTAACGCAAGGTGTAATGCACGGATTTTGTTTACATTACAGTTTCAGTTAGACGTTGACATAAGTTTTTGCTTATTAGTTTTTTGTGTAAATCTCCCAATAGGTGACGCTGCTATGCTGCATATTTTAAGGATTCACATGATTTTAGCGATAGTCTTATTTCAAGAACTAATGCATGGAATTTAATAAAACTATCCAGTTAGTTGACATAAATTGGTGCTGATCCGTTTTTGGTGTAAATAGCACAACAGGTGGCGTTGCTATGCTGTATTTTTCTCTATTTCCTCAATAGCTCTTTCTCAAGAACTAATGCAGGGATTTTCAACAAATTTCAGATTTAGTTAGACATTGACATAGGTTGTTGCTGATTATGTTTTGGTGTATACCGCCCACTAGGTAGAGCTACTATGCTGCGTTATTCGCGATTTTCAATATAACAATATCTTAAGGACTAATGCAAGGATTTTCATTAAATTTTATATTCAGTTAGACGTTTACATAAGTTTTTACTTGTTAGATTTTGGTGAAAATTGCCCAACAGGTGACGCTGCTATGCTGCATTTTTCATGATTCTCGCAAAAACTCTTTTTCAAGAACTAATGCACAAATTTCAGATTCAGTTAGACGTTGACATAAGTTGTTGCTTATTAGGTTTTAATATAAATTTCCCAACACGTGGCGCTACTATGCTGCATTTTTCAGGATTTACACGATTTTTGCGATAGTCATATCTCAAGAACTAATGCATGGAATTTAATAAAACTTAACTTTAGATTCAGTTGGACTCTGATATATACTATATATATATAGCTTGCTGATTTGTTTTTGGTGTATGTGAAACATGTATGATGTATGAGATAAAAGAAAGTTTTGGGAGTGGCACATGCAACAAGTTTTCTTCTATCTATACAAGTAGAAAATATTGGATTTGTGAAAATTTTCGACTTCTGTTTTTTAAAGATTTATACATTTTTGGAGATACTGAACACGATATTATTGTTTTCAGAAAATGTCTGTCCGGGAGTTTATCTGTTCGTCTGTATGTGATACAAATTTTTGGGTGCTCTATCAGAGGAAATAATTCATGGAATGTAATCAATTTTTATATACAGATTGGTGATGATTAGGTTTTGGTATAAATCGCTTAACAGGGTTGCTTGTTTGCTGCATTTTTCATGATTTCCGCGATAGCTAATAATAATTGACATAGACTCTTGTTATGTTTGGGTGAAATTCTCCAACTTGTGTTGTTTCATTGCTGTGTTTATCCCGATTTCCGCAGTAGCTTAAGAATTATGCACCAATATTTCACAAAACATCATATTCTGTTAGACCTTAACATAAACAAATCCGTATTAGGTTTGGGTGTATCTTCCCATCAGATGTTGCTGCTATGATTTTTTTTTCACAATTTCAGAGTGTGCTATATCTCAAGAACGAATATATTGTCATTTTAGTTATCTTGCAGTTGCTTTGTTTTATACAGAAAAAAGTTTTGTGATTGCCACAACATACTATTTATTTTCGTAAACATTATAGCGATGTTGTACATTTGTTTAGCGTAATCTTTTGAAATTTATTTTGGTTTAATAAATCAGAGTTACCGTTTTAAAATCAACTTTTTTTTTCTTTGTAGCGCTTTAAAATTATGGTTTTCATTTATCATATGTTTCTTTAATTCTAAACTACGCTGATTTTCGTATTGAATATTCATTTGAATGCAATTGTGTGAGCCAATTTTAATGTTTTTAAATGCTTCTATCCAGCCAGCGTTCCATAACCACTTAATATATGTTTCTTCAATAAGTTTCAAAAAAATATTTACTGTTTTTAGTTTACAACTGATCTTAGATATCAAGAAACAGTCTTATACCCAGTTAGTCTTTTTTACATAATTATGAAATCTAGTGAGACATCAAAGCTTAACATTGTCTCTATAAATATATTGAAAAAAAAAGTAGGCGTTCAAAGCGAAACATTTTTACGAGCTGAATACTTTATGTGACTTCCGGATGGCTCTCCCGAAGTGCCTTTGGATACACATTTCCCCTGAAAATATTTTTGTATGAGTGCTTTGTACATTTTCTTCCTACCGCTGAATAATTCTAAGAAAAATTCGAACCTTTTTATTAGCACTGTAATATGAAAACGTTCTTCCCTATAGTTTTATCTCCGAAGTATTCGGTATTTCTTTGGGCTTTTTACAATGTCCAGTTTTCTCATTGAAGCATAAGCGATGTTAAAAGTAGCAGAGCTCTCCCAGTGTCACTGCACCCACCTACATCTGCCTGGTTAGTGACACCTTTCACGTTTGCATCGTTTAAGATTATCTTAAAACGGAAGAAAGAACAAGAATCATTTTATATAAAACAGAACCAGAACAAGAAATGAAATTTTGAAGCAAATTATGCAGCTTTCATTGAAAGAAAATAAGCTTAAAAAAGTGATAAAGATGAAAAAGGTAAGGGTATTTACAGTAGTTCACTTTTGAGAACATTAACAAGAACAATAATCAAACTCCTGTAGTTTACCAGTAAAAATAAACAATCCCGTTTCTTTTCGGCACATGATTACAAAATCATTGCTATTCGTACACATTACAAGAGTAGAAGATCAGCAAAGTAAGCCAGGTTTTAAGTGCCTGGGGAAATTTAAAAAAAATGAGCTTGTGTCCTAGAGACTACTGTAGTTTAATATACTGTAACTTTGAATACAACGACGTTTTGGAACTCCTAAAAAATTAGTGTACTTTAATTTTTGGGATCCTACAAAAATCGCACATAAATAACTTCACTTTTCGAACAACCCACTTAAAATTTTGGTTTGGTCCCACCTAGAGTACAGCCCAGATCGGGTTGTCTCGACTCGAACCCTAAGATTCCATTCGAGGTAAAAAAATATTTTAATAGAATTATAAAATGTTGTCTAATATCAAATTTATCTCTCTTTTTTATACCTCTAATATCAGTTTTATGTTTTATACAGAAACATATAGTATATACTCATTAATATTCAAATCTTATAAAACATTTAAATAACGGACACCTTGGGATTGCCAATTTTAGAGGTGTGCGCTGTTCGGAGGCAAAAACATACAAATATTTGTGTTGGGGATTCAAAAGTGTTTGCTAGATAGAGGTGTCTCTTATTCAGGAGTGACAGTACGGAGGACTTAATGTACATGTACATGCTATCACTTCTAGCGGACAAATTCCATGGTTGCGAGGTGTCCATTATTCAGAGGTTTTACTATATAAAATATTTAAAAATTATTCCCTAAATAAAGATTTTCGCTATTTGGGGGTGTCCGTTATGAAAATTTTATTGTATTTTATCGGAAAAATATCTTAGACTTTCTTTTGAAAAATCCGGTCAACCAGAATATGACATGCAAGAGTAGAAATTGAACTCGAAATCTAGCCAAACCCGAAATAATGTAAGTCAACCCGACCAGTAGCAAATAGTAGAAGCAAACGCGATTTTAACCAGGCCGTAGCAAAAAAGAAGAAGTTAAACTCATCTAAAACTGACCCGCAGAAAAAAAGTAGAAGTCAATCCGGCCCACAGTTGAAAAAATTAGACCCGTCCTGCTTGTTTCTTTATCATATATTCTAATACGAGCAAATCTTGTGTGTGTGTTATATATTATATACCAGCAGGAAAGACCGAGCTAAGCTCGGTCAAAATTAGATTTGAGTTCAAATATCCTGACGCATGACCAAAATGAGCCACTAATCGAATTTTCTCAAACATGTGACCCAGCCCAACAGTCTTCTCGTGCTCGAAAACCATAGGAGGCAAAATTTAGTCTAAATAGTCTGAGCAGTTTTTAAGATAAAATAGCTTGACCCATAATGACCCATGACAAAAATGACCCACTAATTGAATTTTCTTGAACATGTGACGTAGCCCAACTGTCTCCTCGTGCCCTAAAACCATAGGATGCAAAATTTAGTGCAATTAGTCTGAGCCGTTTTTAAGATAAAATAGCTTGAGCCATAATGACCCATGAACAAAATGACCCACTAATCGAATTTTCTCGAACACGTGACCTAGCCCAGCAGTCTTCTCGTGCCCGAAAACCATAGGATGCAAAATTTAGTATAAATAGTCAGAGCTGTTTTTTAGATAAAATTAGCTTGACCCACAGTGACCCAAAAATGACCCACTAATCGAATTTTCTCGGACATGTGACCTATCCTAATGATTTTGTCGTGCCCGAAACTCGTAGGATACAAAATTTAATCAAAATCGTTAGAGCTGTTTTTAGATAAAATTAACTTGACCCGGGTTGATCCAAAAATGACCCACTAATCGAAAGTTCCCGAACATGTTGCCCAGCCCAATAGTCTTCTCGTGCCCGAAAATGGTAAAATACAAAATTTAGTCAAAATCGTTTGAACCGTTTTTTAGATAGAATTAGCTTGACCCTGACCCTTGATGACCGTTGATGATCCACTAATCGAATTTTCTCGAGCACTCCTTAATCATATACTCCTTAATCATATTTATAGAATAAAAAGTTTATGTTCTTCTCAACTAATTAACAGCAATATTAAAAAACTTATCTATGATGCATTACAACATGGTTTTCCAAAAAAATTCCTATATTCTTTAATATATAGTTAGTACTTAAATGATCGTTGCAACCAAATTAACACATGCGTCAAAAAATGTATAAAAAAAACATATAATCTTAGAAAATAGTATAGATATAAAAAAAATAAAAATAAAAAATTATAATAGGACGGTTGGGTGGGTAGATGTTGGATTGAGGAGGTGTGTGGCGGAGTTGTATGGAATAAACACATGGTTAATTTATATATATTAAAAAAAATGGGGAATTTTGATTTACACAAACGTTTGTTATTACACATTTAATAATGGACTGTGATGTGATATATTTATATTTTTATATGTATATTAATTTAGTTATATTTACATATTCATTATTTAATTAATTTAAATGAATTTATATTCATTAATATTAAGAATGTTTTTGCATTTGGATTTATGCCTACAGTGGACAATATCATATTAACTTCTAATATAATGTATACTTTTCTAATGTGTTAATATTATACATGTTTTAATTTTTATTAAACGTTCTACCCTTACCACTTATATCAAGTGTCTTTAATTTTTAACTTTGTATGAACAAACATTATATGTTACTAATTAATTTCGATTTTTAATAAATATTAATTTTAAATCCTTTGTATCTCAATTCAAATCTTTAGTATTTTATTTTAATTTCATTTATGTGATGTTGCTTTTTTGGCACAGCTATTTAATATTTGCTATGTCATTTCATGGTACATATATTTTTATGTTGCTTTAATTATTTTTTCCATCTTACATCTTATATTTAACATAGAATTATTCATTAATACATCCATTACTTCTATGTAATTGGATATTCTATTTATTAATTAATTTCAATTATTTATTATTTAACTAATTAATATCATCTTTAGATAGTATATGGTTTAATTTTAGGTAGCTTTCAATACAAAAATGTCCTTCCGGCCTGTACCGGGAGGAAAAGGTAGCTTTCCTATATCTTCGTTTTAAAATTTTAGCTAATGTTACACGAAAGCAGCAAGCTAAAATGCAAAGAAAACGTTTACAAAAGATTCGTTAATACTGAATTAGAATAAGAAATTCGCCAAATTGTTGAGCTATAGCCAAATTGGCTTCATTATTGAAGACTTATTTTGGTCGCCAAATTTGGCGATATTTCGCCAAGTTTGGCGAGTATTTGGCGCTAACGGATATGAATATATAGTTTTATACGTATGATTGGGAAAATGATTACAAAAACGAAAATTTTTGTAATGTGCTGTCTTGTTTCAAAAGGTCAGCCACCCTAGAATTTCAAACTGTTCTATCTCAGCCATTTTTTAAGATAGAGGTAAAACAAAAAATGCTCTGGAATCCTTGTATCAAGGCCTAACACTTAATTAAAAAATAAATTTGAATTTTTAACTTTTTTGTATATTTATTTTAGTTTTAAATATTTATTAAATCTTTAAGTGGCCGCCATCTTGAAACAAGATGGTGGACCAAGCTGGCCAACAAACTCGGTCGAGACATTGGTGAGCTTAATACACACAATTAGTTTCATTCAAATTGATTTATAAATACGAGCGTTATCGTATGACATAGGTCAGATATATACAGTGGCGGTCAAAAGTTTCCGGCCAGTTAGATTCTTTGATTTGTTTGCCAGAACGTTTTAGCGAAGAAGAAGCGCAATTGCTCCAAAAGTTAGGAACCTCTGACAACGTGATCATTTGGATTGGATACTGAAGACACTAGATACAAAGGGGAAGAATTCGAAATTCGCGTTTGCAAAAGTTTCCGGCCATTCTTCATTCGCTAGTTTTTGCTATCGGTAAAGTGTTGTTTTGGCCGTGTTTGTTAATTAATCAACTTGAATAACGTAGTTCAAATTCAAAAATGAAAAGTTCAACAATTATTCTTTGTAAACGAGTGATTTGTTTGTCGCTAAAGGGCAAATCCACTCGTGAGATTGCGGCAAAGTTATCAATCAGAAAATCTACTGTGAACGATATTTAAAAAAGTCCTTCCGGCCTGTACCATGAGGAATAGGTAGCTTTCCTATGTCTTCGTTTTAAAATTTTAGCTAATGTTACACGAAAACAGCAAGCTAAAATGCAAAGAAAACGTTTACAAAAGATTCGTTAATACTGAATTTGAATAAGAAATTCGTCAAATTATTGAGCTATAGCCAAATTGCTTCATTTATGAAAACTTATTTTGGTCGCCAAATTTGGCGATATTTCACCAAATGTCGCCAAGTTTGGCGAGAATTTGGCGCTAACGGATATGAATATATAGTTTTATGCGTATGATTGGGAAAATGATTACAACAATGAAAATTTTTGTAATGTGCTGTCTTGTTTCAAAATGTCAGCCACAATAGAATTTCAAACTGCTGTATCTCAGCCATTTTTTAAGATAGAGGTAAAACAAAAAATGCTCTGGAATCCTTGTATCAAGGCCTAACACTTAATTAAAAAATAAATTTGAATTTTTAACTTTTTTGTATATTTATTTTAGATTTTAAGTTAATTTAAATCTTTAAGTGGCCGCCATCTTGAAACAAGATAACGGACCAAGCTGGCCAACGAACTCGGTCGAGACATTAGTGACCTTAATACACACAATTAGTTTTATCAAAATCGATTTATAAATACGAGCGTTATCGTATGACATAGGTCAGATATATATATATATATATACCAATTTTCCATTGTGTATGGTTCATATTTAATTTGTTAATCCATTTGTGTTTACTTAATTGCAACTCCAATTTATAATTTTTTTTTTCCCCCTTTCTCTCTATTTCTTTTTTCAATATTCTTTTGGTATGAGTAAAATTTGGCCAATTACCATTGAAGCATCAGCTATGGTAATATTATGTTTGCACATGTTAATTATTAGCTATGTGGTATTCTGTATACACAGTATCATTGATTATCTCTTTGGAGATTTATGTAGAATAGAACTTGATATGTTTTTTGAAATTCATAGATATTATAATTATATATATATATATATATATATATATATAAATCAACATTTGAACGGAGGGCGGTTTTGGGGTCTGGGGGTCATGATGGGTGAAAATACATCGAAATTTTCCGGAACTGCTTTCCTCCGAACGGCTGCAATAGGTAGCTTTATACTTTTTTGTATTGAAAGCTACCTAAAAATATATGAAGATGATAATGGTCTTCAGGAGTTACCACGGTCCTGGAGACCCCGGAAAACAACCATTCGTGTGGAAAGAATTATCAGGAGAAAAACAGTTGATGACCCGCATAAAACTGCCACTACAATATCCCGCGATTTACGGAGTGAAAATATTGCTGGAATAAGTCGGTCTACCGTGTCAAGACGCTTACGTGACGTATGACTTAATGGAAGTGTTGCTGTTGAAAAACATTTCATAAGTAAAAAAAAATCAGCGGGCCCAACGGGCATTTGCAAGGAACACAAAGACTGATCAAATGAAAACTGGAAAAAATACTATTTTGTGACGAATCGAAGTTCAACCTTTTTGGGAGTGATGGCAGACACTACGTCCGACGACCTGAAAACAAAAGATATAATTCGAGATATGTTATTCCTACAATGAAGCATGGCGGAGGACACGTTATGCTGTGGGGATCATTTTCTGGAAAAGGTGTCGGTCCGTTAGTTGAAATCTGCGGCAAGATGAATGGTGCAATGTATTAGGATATCTTGCGAGATCATTTGCTGCCTTATTGGAGGAAAAATTATGGTCGGAAAATTTTGTTTCAGCATGATATCTATCGAAAACATACATGCAAGCACGTCAAACAGTGGCTTTCGCACAAAAAAATTCCACTTTTGAAATGGCCAGCGTAATTACCCGATCTGAATCCAATAGACAATCTTTGGAACGAAGTTGACAAACATGTGCGGAATTATAAATATTCCAATTGAGAAGAATTTCCCCCAAAATTGCAAGAAGAGTGGAAAAACCTTACCATAGACGGTCTTCAACTTTTCATTGAATCGATGCCACGTCGCTGCGCCGCAGTAATTATTGCTATAGGTATGACTGTAAAATACTAATTGTACATTTTGTTGATCACTGTTATTTTTTATTATAACGCCATTTTTTTCCAAACTTGCCAAGATGGCCGGAAAATTTTGAGAACATGCGTTTTCCTTTGCAATTAATTTTGTCAATTAAATTTATTGATATTTATTTGTTATTCCATAAATGCGTTCCTAACTTTTATGTCAATAAAATATGTAAGTATCACTTTAAGATTCCTCTTCATATGGGTATACTTACAAATTAACCAAAAATTTTATGCTGGCCGGAAACTTTTGACCGCCACTGTATATATATATATAATTTATTAACTATGTGGTAGTCTGTCTACACTTTATTACTAATTATCTCTTAGGCGATTTAATTAGAATGTTACAAGAACTTGATATGTTTTTTGAAATTCAAAGATACTATAATTATATATATATATATATATATATATATATAAACATTTGAACGGAGGGTGGTTTTGGGGTCTGGGGGTCATGATCGGTGAAAATATATCGAAATTTTCTGGAACTGCTTTCCTCCGAACGGCTGCAATAGGTAGCTTTATACTTTTAGGTAGCTTTCAATACAAAAAAGTCCTTCCGGCCTGTACCGGGAGGAAAAGGTAGCTTTCCTATATCTTCGTTTTAAAATTTTAGCTAATGTTACACGAAAACAGCAAGCTAAAATGCAAAGAAACGTTTACAAAAGATTCGTTAATACTGAATTTGAATAAGAAATTCGCCAAATTATTGAGCAATAGTCAAATTGGCTTCATTTATGAAGACTTATTTTGATCGCCAAATTTGGCGATATTTCGCCAAATGTCGCCCAATTTTGCCAATTTTGTCGCCAATGTCGCCAATTTTGTCGTTAACGGATATGAATATATAGTTTTATGCGTATGATTGGGAAAATTATTACAACAATGAAAGAAAATAATTTGCGAGTAATCGCGTTAATGTGCTGTTTTGTTTCAAAATGTCAGCCACCCTAGAATTTCAAACTGCTCTATCTCAGCCATTTTTTAGGATAGAGGTAAACCAAAAAAAGCTCTGGAATCCTTGTATCAAGGCTTAACACGTAATTAAAAAATAAATTTGAATTTTTAAATTTTTTGTATATTTATTTTAGATTTTAAGTTATTTTACATCTTTAAATGGCCGCCATCTTGAAACAAGATGGCGGACCAAGCTGGCCAACGAACTCGGTCGAGACATTAGTGACCTTAATACACACAATTAGCTTCATCAAAATCGATTCATAATTACGGGCGTTATCGTATGACATAGGTCAGATATATATATATATATATATATATATATATATATATATATATATATATATATATATATATATATATATGGATATATCTATATATATAAATCAACATTTGGACGGAGGGTGGTTTTGGGGTCTGGGGGTCATGATCGGTGAAAACATATCGAAATTTTCCGGAACTGCTTTCCTCCGAACGGCTGCAATAGGTAGCTTTATACTTTTTTGTATTGAAAGCTACCTAAAAATATAAAGCTACCTATTGCAGCCGTTCGGAGGAAAGCAGTTCCGGAAATTTTCGATATATTTTCACCGATCATGACCCCCAGACCTCAAAACCACCCTCCGTTCAAATGTTCATTTATATATATATATATATATATATATATACAGGGTCATTCATAATTCCCTCCGGGGTTTCGAAACGTTATAGTAAAAAAACGAAGACGAATATGAAAAAAAGAAACTTATGAAATTATTCCGAAACTATTCAAGTTTTACTTACATACATTACAGGTGTTCTATGTGTGAACCCTTGGTCACACGGCATACATCCATGCGATTGTCCAGTTCCTGCCATACTCCGTTTCTTTAAATTTCCGGTACCACACATGAATTGTTTTGTCAGTTGGTCCCTGTTTTTGAATTTATTACGAAAGGCCCGTTGAACTGACACCACTGATTCAGATTTAAAGAAACGTAGTATGGCAGGAACTGGACTATCGTATGGATGTATGCCGTGTGACCAAGGGTTCACACATAGAACACCTGTAATGTATGTAAGTAAAACTTGAATAGTTTCGGAATAATTTCATATGTTTCTTTTTTTCATATTCGTCTTCGTTTTTTTACTATAACGTTTTGAAACCCCGGAGGGAATTATGAATGACCCTGTATATATCTGACCTATGTCATACGATAACGCTCGTATTTATAAATCAATGACTGATGAAACTGATGAAATTGATGAAACTGATTGTGTGTATTAAGCTCACCCATGTCTCGACCGAGTTCGTTGGCCAGCTTGGTCCGCCATTTTGTTTCAAGATGGCGGCCACTTAAAAATTTAAAACTAAAATAAATATACAAAAAAGTTAAAAATTCAAATTTATTTTTTAATTAAGTGTTAGGCCTTGATACGAGGATTCCAGAGCATTTTTCGGTTTACCTCTATCTTAAAAAATGGCTGAGATAGAGCAGTTTGAAATTCTAGGGTGGCTGACATTTTGAAACAAAACAGCACATTAACGCGATTACTCGCAAATTATTTTCTTTCATTGTTGTAATAATTTTTCCAATCATACGCATAAAACGGATTCATATCCGTTAGCGCCAAATTCTCGCCAAAATTGGCGACATTTGGCGAAATATCGCCAAATTTGGCAACCAAAATAAGTCTTCATAAATTAAGCCAATTTGGCTATTGCTCAATAATTTGGCGAATTTCTTATTCAAATTCAGTATTAACGAATCTTTTGTAAACGTTTTCTTTGCATTTTAACTTGCTGTCTTCGTGTAACATTAGCTAAAATTTTAAAACGAAGATATAGGAAAGCTACCTTTTCCTCCCGGTACAGGCCGGAAGGACTTTTTTGTTTTGAAAGCTACCTAAAAATATAAAGCTACCTATTACAGCCGTTCGGAGGAAAGCAGTTCCGGAAAATTTCGATATATATTTCTCCGATCATGACCCCCAGACCCCAAAACCACCCTCCGTTCAAATGTTGATTTATATATATATATATATATATATATATATATATATATATAATATATATATATATCACCTATGTCATACGATAACTCTCGTATTTATAAATCAATTTTGATGAAACTAATTGTGTGTATTAAGCTCACCAATGCCTCGACCGAGTTCGTTGGCCAGCTTGGTCCGCCATTTTGTCTCAAGATGGCGGCCACTTAAAAATTTAAAACTAAAATAAATATACAAAAAAGTTAAAAATTCAAATTTATTTTTTAATTAAGTGTTAGGCCTTAATACGAGGATTCCAGAGCATTTTTTGGTTTACCTCTATCTTAAAAAATGGCTGAGATAGAGGAGTTTGAAATTCTAGGGTGGCTGACATTTTGAAACAAAACAGCACATTAACGCGTTACTCGCAAATTATTTTCTTTCATTGTTGTAATAGTTTTCCTAATCATACGCATAAAACTATATATTCATATCCGTTTGCGCCAAATTCTCGCCAAAATTGGCGACATAAATTTGGGGACCAAAATAAGTCTTCATAAATGAAGCCAATTTGGCTATTGCTCAATAATTTGGCGAATTTCTTATTCAAATTCAGTATTAACGAATCTTTTGTAAACTTTTCTTTGCATTTTAACTTGCTGTGTTTGTGTAACATTAGCTAAAATTTTAAAACGAAGATATAGGAAAGCTACCTTTTCCTCCCGGTACAGGCCGGAAGGACTTTTTTGTATTGAAAGCTACCTAAAAGAGAAGGACGTCGCATTTGGAAAACGGTACGGATAATTTCGCAAACAACACAATTCCAGCCAGTCAGAAAATTCAGGAAAACGGCAAAAATTCCAAGTAAGTATTATTCCGGGTAGAATGTTTGCATTGAATGTATATTTCACTCTTCATGGCATATTTAATCAGCTTTCAAGCTATCAACACTTTACAAATGAAAATTAATAAAAGAAATCAGGCTTGCAATATAGCCCTGATATTCATTTGTTTCGGAAGGGGACATAGATAATTAAAAAAACATTTTAAGCGACTTTATTTGATGTAAACCAGAGCAGCAGCAAGAAAATGTTTAGAAAGAAATTAGGTCCTTTAAAGTACATTTCCGAAAAATGTTTATCATTAAACAGGGCCCTTTACGAAATTAGCCCTTCACAAAATTTTTTACTTTAAAACAGGACCCTTCATAAAATTCTTAATCTGAAAATAGACCTCTCATAAAACTTTTCCATCTCCAAACAAACTTTCATAAATCCAATTTTTTTAAAGTAGAACCTGACCTATCACAGAACAGCTGGATTCGCCAAAGAATCTATTATCCATTTTTCACATACATAAATGATCTTGTTTAAAACGTATAAACAGGATCCTGAATATAACAATAATTTCAAATTTACAAATATATGACTAGGTTTTTCACAAATATAAAAGACTCCACTTTTATAAGTGAAGAATGAAGATGATCACGCTAGTGTTCGAAAGTCTCGGGATGTAAATAAATAAATATTTATATTTGTATTTTGTCACCTTTTAAGCATATTGTAATGTATATTTTATAAACTTTAAATACAAGGTGAATATTTTCATTCCACTTCAATTTCGTTTTTATTTCGAAACTTTCTGTTATAAAAGACTGTTCACAATTTCACAAAAACAGTTCCCTGTGAATAAGTCTGGACACACCACACCACAGATTACTACAGACAGATGATATACCGGGCTTTTTTTAATAAACAGAACCTAAGGAGAATTTCCGTGTATAACGGGCATTGACGTACGTTAGTCCAGGCAAATTTTGAACTCTTGAACTTGCTTATAAGATTCTGAACTTACGAATAAAAAATTACTCAAATAATTAATTAAAATCACTGGGAATTTCTTAAAAAAAGACAGAGGGGAAGGCACAGAGAGAGGAGGAAAAAAGAGAGGGGGAAGAGAGAGAGGGGAAGCAGTATGGGAAGAGAAGAGAGAGGGGGAGAGAAGAGAGAGGAAATGAGAGAGAGAGTAAATATTACCGGCCATATTTTTTTATAATAAATTTAATACTTAAAAGTCATACATGCCCAACTATAACCCTATAAAAGGTTTTATTTTACAGATACACAAATATTATAATACAGACATACATACAATAAATACAATAATCCAACATGGAGTGAAAAATTAGCCAGAGCCAGGAATAGAACCTGGGTCCACAGCGTTCCGGGCTGTTGCTCTGACCACTGAGCTACTCCGGCCCATTCCTGAGTCTGCAATTTCTCACTAATAAACCATGTTGCACAGAAAGTCACCAGCCATCTAACAGATAGCCTTGATGACAGGACAACGGTATTAGATTAATACTAATCCACCGATCTACGAATATATAATAAAACACACATAAACAACGCCTGCATTCAGCAATTAAAGATACACAAATATTATAATACAGACATACATACAATAAATACAATAATCCAACATGGAGTGAAAAATTAGCCAGAGCCAGGAATCGAACCTGGGTTCACAGCGGTCTGTCCAACATGGTTTATTAGTGAGAAATTGCAGACTCAGGAATGGGCCGGAGTAGCTCAGTAGTCAGAGCAACAGCCCGGAACGCTGTGGACCCAGGTTCGATTCCTGGCTCTGGCTAATTTTTCACTCCATGTTGGATTATTGTATTTATTGTAGTTTCGTTATCAAAGTTTCGTTTGCTGTCACTGATTTTCGAAACGTTTCAGAGTAGTTTTTATGTAGGGTATTAATCAGTTTTCTCAACCCAGAATATGGGTTTTTCGGATGCTATCCACTCTCAAATATTGTGCTGTTCTCAAAAACTATGTAACGTTTTCTAAAAAAAAACTCTTAGCACTACATCAAATATTTCCCTAAAGTCAACTTTTTTGTTTTTGTTTTTCTGTTTTTCTGCACCATCTATACTATTATATAAAGAGGAAACGGTGACTGACTGATTCATCAACGCCCAGCCGAAACTACTAAAGTCAGGGTCACGCAATTTGGACTGTAGATTGCTGTTATGGCCTAGGCAAGCAATAAGAAGGGAATTTTGAAAATTCCCCCCCGAAGTGGGTTAAAGGGGGGTTCGAATGTTTTAGGTCATTTTGCTATATCTCAACAGCAGTTATAGGTAGGACCTTGAAATTCCAGAAAACAAATCTACAAAAAAATGATTAAACACCTATTTCAGCGATTTTAGAGATTCCCCCCAGAAGGGGGTGAAAGGAGGGTGGTCGAATGTTTTAGGTCATTTCGCCATATCTCAGCTGCAGTTATATGTAGGAGCGCGAAAATCAGGAAAACAAATCTACTAAAAACATGATTAAACACCTATTTCAGCGATTTCAGAAATTCCCCCAGAAGGGGGTTAAAGGGGGTGGTGGTCGAATGTTTTAGGTCATTTCGCCATATCTCAGCTGCAGTTATATGTAGGAGCGCGAAAATCAGGAAAACAAATCTACTAAAAACATGATTAAACACCTATTTCAGCGATTTCAGAAATTCCCCCAGAAGGGGGTTAAAGGGGGTGGTGGTCGAATGTTTTAGGTCATTTCGCCATATCTCAGCAGCAGTTATAGGTAGGACCTTGAAATTCCAGAAAACAAATCTACTAAAAAATGATTAAACACCTATTTCAGCGATTTTAGAGATTCCCCCCAGAAGGGGGTTAAAGGGGGGGTGGTCGAATGTTTTAGGTCATTTCGCCAAATCTCAGCAGCAGTTATAGGTAGGAGCGCGAAAATCAGGAAAACAAATCTACTAAAAAAAGATTAAACACGTATTTCAGCGATTTCAGAAATCCCCCCAGAAGGGGGTTAAAGGGGGTGGTGGTCGAATGTTTTAGGTCATTTCGCCATATCTCAGCAGCAGTTATAGGTAGGAGCGCGAAAACCAGGAAAACAAAGCTAATAAAAAAGGATTAAACACGTATTCCAGCGATTTCAGAAATCCCCCCCCCCCCGAAGAAGGTTAAAGGGGGTGGTCGAATGTTTTAGGTCATTTTGCTATATCTCAACAGCAGTTATAGGTAGGACCTTGAAATTTCAGAAAACAAATCTACTAAAAAAATGATTAAACACCTATTTCAGCGATTTTAGAGATTCCCCCCAGAAGGGGGTTAAAGGGGGGGTGGTCGAATGTTTTAGGTCATTTCGCCAAATCTCAGCAGCAGTTATAGGTAGGAGCGCGAAAATCAGGAAAACAAATCTACTAAAAAAAGATTAAACTCGTATTTCAGCGATTTCAGAAATCCCCCCCCCCCCCCGCAGTATATCCTCATCCCATCCAGTATATCCTCATGGCTTAAGCCGAGCTATATTCATGAAGGTATACAACCAAATTACTTGGGGTTTTTTTATACGTGCTACACCATATAATAATTTATATGTATTATTTCTGTTCTAAAAATCTCCTTTTTTATGCAATAACTGAGTTGATATGTAAGAAAATAATTATAAATCAATTTTTTATAAATTTCTTCTAAATTTAGATATTCTTGTCATTAACAGACATTTTTGTCTAAAAACTGAAAACGAAACTTATACTCTGTTGAGAATTCAACGCGTTCTGGCCCTTTAAAGCCATTTTATTTATGTAGTTAAAAAGGTTTTCTATCCATGGGAATCAGTTTTATATTTTTATTTATGTATATCAGTTGTTAATAAGCCTTTTAAATTTTGATTTCCAAAATATCGCACCTATACTTTTTAAAAATTAATTAAATCTTTTATTAGAAATGTTTATCTAATAAAATTTGTTAACTTAAGTTGTGCTTCACAGTCACGCCACTTATACTAATTTTGAAGCAAAAAAGTACATTAATTAAATTTAAACGGCGTAGGTTAACATAACAATAAATTTAAAAGTTACTTTTAATCGAGATCGTCATCATTGTTTACATTTCTTGCTATGCTTATATTTTCGCTCCAAATCTCCTGTTTCTTTTTACGTACAAAAACGAATAAAGTTTATAACAGTTCTACTATAATTTTAAAAAAGTTATAGTTATTTGTAAAAAATATTTCCTGCTTAAAAAAATTGCTTGCTTCTTTATTTCTAATGTAGTTCAATAACAAATATTTTGAAACTTATTAATGGAGCATTTACTCAGCAACCAAGTATAGCTAACAAAAAACTGAATATTATTACACTTTTAAGAGGCAATTTAATTAAGAGGTAAACTTTTGCTTCAAAGAAAGCTCGCAAAGTAAATCTTTAATAAGTATTGTAGATGTTAAAAGAGGTATACTTTTTGTAAATTTTGTATTGTGTAATATTGTACTTTTTATATAGAAAAAATGCATAGTAAAGATACAGATTTTGAGTATTGATTATTAATATTACTTCCTTAAGCAATTGTTTCAGGGCCTGTTTACCGAATAGGCCCGTGAAGCCCGAGCCTTACACCCACTGAAATACAAAGAGGCCTCCAAATTAAATAATTTTTACGGAAAAAAATTCAGTCAGGGTAACAAATGTATATATTTTTTAATTTTAGCTACTAAATTTTCCCTCAGACTATTACCGACACATTTATACTCTACTTTTTTCTGTCGATGTAATAAATGGTATAAAAACAGTGATTAACTTATTTTCATTTCTCTTATGTTTTACATTTTAATTTCAAACGTGCTAAAAATAACAGAAAATTTAATCTGTATAATTATATTTTGTTTATATCATAAATAGTGGAGAAATGATATAAAATATGGATAATAGGCTATTTAAATAAAGAGGAAAGTAATTAGCATTCAGTAATATCAAATTTCTGTTTATAAAATAGAAGCAAAATTGTGTTGCTACTAAGCATAAAATTACCCCAAATATTTGTTTTCCCTGCACTGTTCATAGCACTGACAAATCCTGCAATTTGTAAAGCATAAAATATATTTTGAAGTTTAAATATTCGACCTCTTCCATATTTGTAAATTCATTCACAAAAAATAATTTGTTATGTATGATTATGTATATAATAATATATTTTATATAACTAGTTTAGTATTAAAAGTGTTGTTTACTCAAAATTTTGATGGTAACATTTCAAATTGTTCAAGCATAATTGGTAGAGTAAAAGGGAGCCCCCTTTGTGACGTCGGGTTTCTCTTATTTTTAAATTTTAAACGACCCTGTACGCAGATTTTATTCTGATATTCTTGGGAGCAGAGGTGGGGGGGCGCAAATCTACAAGCTTGCCCCGGCTAAAATTTAGTCTAAATCCGTCTCTGAGCAGAAGTTACTTTAAAAAAAAAAAATTCTTTTCATGTATCGTGTAGGGCAGGGTCGGCGAACCTTTTCACACCCGCGTGCCAATATGTTTCAAGAATTTTTTTCAAGGGACCATGGCGTGCCAACAACCCCCAACTCCCCCCCCCCCAAACACCACCAAAAAAACTATAAAAATATTGAATAAAAATACTTTTATTATTATTAGATAAATATGGAAAAAATACCTGCAAGTAATATCAATATACACATTCAATTAAATAATGCGTAATATTGAAAACTAAAACCAAAACAACTTTTCACATGAAAAGATTAATTAATTACAGTAATAATTATAGAAAGAAGATAATATATAAGAAATAATTATAGTAATCCTTAAAAATATTAAAAACTTAAATCGAAACAACTTCTCAAATGACTGTAATAATTATGATAATACACTAGCAAGCTGCGCCCGCTACGCTTGTCAATTTCTCTTAACGCACCTTAAATCCAACGGAATATTGACCTTGAATTTGACCTTGTGTTGTTTTAAAACCATGTGGACCTTTACTTGGAATGTCCTTCTGCATTTCTGAAAACGATACGAACGCCAATGCGTTATTACATTTTTAATTTGTGTATACTATAACAATCCTTGAAAACTCATCTAACTAACAGTGAAAGTTCCCTCAAAATCCATTCGGCAGAATACTTTTTTAAGGCTAAACTTTCATAATCGAGTTCATCTGATTATAAAACTTTCCTCCATAAATCTATAACTAAGCAAAGTAGAACAATGTACGAGATACTAAAACCATCTCTGATAAATTATATAACTAACCCACCAAAATCCATTCCTCAAATTGATATGACTCACTGAGGTGGACTAAAATATGCTATTTGTCGAGAATTAAATAAAAATTATGCACTCATAACATCATAATTCACTTTTATATTTTAACAGAATAATAAAGCTACTATAATTTGTGATTCGTGCTACTATAGTCAGTGTACACACGCCAGGACAAATTGCCGTCATCATTATCTTTTTATGCGTGAAGGTTTCGCGATGGTACTCCATTGTAAGATTTGTTAATTTTTGAAATTCAATATTTCAAAAACGGCTTAATCATTAGATTTCAAATTTATATAAAAAAAAAATACAATTTTTTACCTGTCTAACGCAGTTTGTCTAACATTTTTCTGACAAATACTTTTCGAGCTATTTATTTTTTCAGTAACTTCAAATGTTTCATTTTCCGAGATTAATCTGTGGCAACGATTAGCGAAAAACCCAGTTGTCAGCAACGCATAGCTTTTTATTAAAGATGATGATGATGATTAGTGTTGCCTTTGAGATCTGTTGGTTTTGGCATTATAAGCAGGGTGGTGGTTTTATAATTGAGATAATTTTATTTTAAAATAGACAATGAAAAAAGAAACTTTAAATAAAATTATCTACGAATCATATCTGCCAAATATTTGTTTTACAACTGCTATTAAATGGAAAATTATTATTTTAAAAATACATTACAATGCATTAGAAGAAATTAGCAAATAAAAAAAAAAAAAAAAAAAAAAAAAAAAAAAAAAAAAAAAAAAACATTACCTAAAATGTCTGCAAAGAAATCTGTTTTTCTCTTTGGTTTTCGTTGATTCAATTTTATTTTCTAATTTCATAAGCATTGCAAAATCTTCTTTTTTTCAGTAGAATATTAAACACTTTGTAAGGTACGTAATGCAGCCACAGCGTTTTGGAATGTGGGTGTTAGTTTCTCTTAACCTAGTTCTTCATTACTCTCATTTAACTCATTGTTACAAATGTTTGTTTCTTCTTCAATTTTCAGCAGTTGTTTGTAGAAAAAAGGCAAATCATAACCCGAAAATGGCGGTTTAACATATCTCATATTTTTCCAGTCAAGATTTATTACAATTTTTTACCGCTATTTCCTTATCTATTTGCTTGGTACTTTAAGAAACTGGGATAATATATGCAGAGAGAGGCTTTAAGCGAGTGACGCTTTAACAATGTCTTACTGTAGTATATTTTTAAAGTAATTAAAAATAGAAGAAAGTAAAGTACTGAAAAAAATTAATATGATTTCTGATGTTGCATCTTGGATGCCAAATGATTGATATCGGGCTCATAATTGGTTATTTTTAATTAAATGCATCATGAACTGGAGTCATCTGACATGTGAATTCGATTTGAATTTTTAATATTGTTCATCTCTGAAAATATTGATTCACAAGCATTAGTAGAGGGAAATATTGTCAACAGGGCAAATACTAACCTCATCAAACAAGTATAAGTGTCTGAAATTGAATTCCAAGTGGATATAATTTTATTATAAGCATGATGCCTGTTAGTCTTTCTTTTTCAGTCATCTCCAAATCTTCTCCCAATATGACGAATTTCCGAGCCCATATTGAGGTGGATTGGCAGTCGATAAGTTCTATTTCAATTTCCTAAATTTCCAACCAATCGAATACAACCAAGTTCAGTTTATCAATTAGAATGACATCTGGATATATAATAAATTGGAGTTTTTCCGAAATACTTTTGAGTTGACAAAATCTTGATGTAACCTATTTGATTAATGCATTTATTACCGAAATAATATCTTCAGTGAAACTTGATTCGTCTATTTTTTCATGTAAATTAAAATCCCCGGCTATTTTTTTAAGTTTGGGAAATACTTACAGTTTTTAGACACAATGTCTTTTCTAAATATTTGCAGTTTCGCTTCAAAACCTCGAATCATATCTATCATGATGATAACAGTGGTATTTGTTCCTTGGAGCTTTAAATTTAAGTATTTTAAATGTTGGTACAAATCCATAAATTACATTAATTTTGCAAGCCATTTAACATCCATCCATTGCGTATATTTCTCAATTTTACTCGTGTAAAACAAGACGGATCCCAAACAATCAAGGTACCTTTGTAGCACTTTGCCGCGACTTAACCAGCGAAGATTGTTATACATCAGTAATCCACTGTACACAGAGTTGACTTCAGAGTTGTCACAACGTCAAACTTTCGTTTATTTAAATCCTGTGACGATATGAGATTAACTATTTTTGTGACTAGAACCATGATATCACCAAGAGATTCGAAACCAGCATTTGCACACAAGACTTGTTGATGTATGACGCAGTCAAATCGAAGAATACTATGTCCAATGCAATTTGAAATAAACTGAAAAAAAAACATTTATTTGATCCACTTTACTAGGGTTTCCCGTCAGTTGTAACAGAAACTATTTTAGACAAGTATATTTCATTTTCAATAAGTGAATTTATATCTGCTGTATAAATATCTGCACCATATAGGGTATAGTTGATAATAATAACAAGAACAATTCCTCCTTAATGTCATTTTCAACAAAATATCAGACAAACCAGGGATGCGGAGTCGAAATCGTGGAGTCGGAGACGGGCCTATTTTGGGGCAAAAGAGTCGGAGTCACTAAAAAACAGGCCGACTCCGACTCCAGCTTGTCTTTTAGACAGTTTGAAGTGAAATTAAACCAATTCTATGTAATTTTAAATTTATAAACTGAATTATTATTTTTATATTTGGACTATATATACAAGGAAATTCAAGTTAAACAGGCCTAATATACTGTCCAGTGTACAGCATATTTGAAAACTGTTTTGAATTGAAATCTCTAGTTTATATTTAGTATATAGTCCTTTCTCTAGGTTTTTTTGGGGTTTGCGGAACCCGAGGTAATGCGAAAATTGGAAAAAATTTCCCTTTTTTTCTTGTTTTCCTCAGATTTTTCAGGTCTGTGGGACCAGGAGTAATGCTGAAATTGTAAATTTTCTCCCCTTTTTTTCGTGTGCATAGGACACTCCCTCCCCCCCCCCCCCCCCAAAGAAAAAAAAAGTGAAATTGTAATTCTTTTTCCCCTGAGTCTGCAGTACTCAAAATAATGATGAAATAGTGAAATTTCTGTTATATTTCTCCTTTTGATATTCAGGTCTTGCAGAACCGAAATAAAGCCAAAATTATAAAATTAACGCAGGAAATATAAAATTTTCATCTTTATTTTTCTTGCATTCTCTCAGAATTTTTCGAGTTCAGGAGACCCCAAATGATGCTAAAATTTTTGTCTCCTATTTTTTGGGTCTGCAGGAATAGATATAAAACCAAAATTAAACATCCTTTCACCCATATTTTGGCATAATATATGTTTGATTTGGCATAAAATATCTTGGTTATCGTTTTAAAATAATATACCAACATATTATATGTTGTTTGGATTCATCTGATAGATCTTTGTGTGTGTTGTTCAAAGTAAATTTTGGAGCTTTATTAGATTGCAACTGTTGTTTCTATCTAATAGATTCAAGTTTAACTTTTCGATTGCAATTTACATGCATATAAATATTTTACATGCAGTTTTTTCAGAGTTTTGACATAATTAAATTTTACCACATATAAAAATTAATGCATATTGTGTTCTTGTGTGAGTGCATGAGCATAGAGTATCTGTGAGGAGGAGGGGGGGGGGGGTGTTCAAAATATCTTCAATCTTGACCAGAGCCAATTAATGTAGGGGCAAAGTTCCACGGGCATTTTATAAGAATATTTTTGCCTTATTTAAAAAAAAAAAAAATCTGCATTTAAAAAAGGGTGAAACTTTTTATACTAAAATACTGTCGGAAGTTTCCCGCTGCAGTAAATGAGTCCTAGTCTTGACTACCTATCACAGCTTACACCCATAATTCATCCAAAAAAATGAAATGTGAAAAAAAATTATCAGTTTATATGTACATTATATGCTTCAAGGTCAAACAGGAATGTAACAGCAGGTTACAGAGTGGCCAGTTGGTTTTTTTTTTTAAATTCAGATTGCTTGATTGCTGCCACTTTTTTTAAATAGTAATATTTCCTTTATTTAATGACATTTAATAAAGCGACTATTACTGTCTCAAAACAAATGACAGCAATGAAGCAATCTGAATAATAGGAATCAACAGGCAAAACTATTACTTTAGCCATCCCGGAGTCGGTTCCTTTAAAATTTCAGGAGTCAGAGTCGGAGTCGGTCATTTTTCCCACCGACTCCGCAGCCCTGAGACAAACACAGCTAAAAGAGCATATTTGGTTACATATGTATATTCGTCAAGACATAATGAGATAAAAGGATAATATATCAGATTTTTGTGGCTGTTGATATCAGATTTTTGTTGCTCTCTCACATTTTCTGCCAATTTTATGATTCTACCTTTCACTGTATTCCTTGATAAAGGAATATCATTAATTCGTTGAATTACCTTGTCTTTATTTTCAAATTTGTCCAGAAGTGATTTAAACGCATTTTAAACGGGCTTCCTTCAAAACTCTCCATCGCAGAAAAGTTTACCATTCAGGGCAATGACAATCGCAACCGATAAACTTGTGACAGTAGATTGAGAATCCTTGCTGACATATTTAATCATAGAAGTCGACAGTTTATTTTTCTCTTTAACTGTACTGCCAATGAAGTTTGTGTGAAATTTGATTTCGAAATTAAATCAACGACGTGCCAAAAATATCCTCTCGCGTGCCAGCTACGGCACGCGTCCCATAGGTTCGCCGACCCTGGTGTAGGGTATTCTTCGAAAGATCTCGTAACATTGAACTCAAAAATACATTTGTGTTAATTTTTGGTATTATATTTTCAGCGATATTGTCGAAAGTATACTCTAAAAACCTTTTGAGCGCGAGTTATACTCGCACTTGACCGATTTAAAAATGTTTTTTTTTTTTTTAAATAAAAATGCTTAAAATATAGTTTCTTGTTCTTTTTTACTTCTTCATTTTATTTAATTTTCTGCAATTTTCGATGTTCATTTAATAACATACTATGAATGTTTGCTTTGTTTGTTCAAGGCTAAATGAGCATTTAAATGATCTTTGGAAGCCTTAAAAACGCTCGTGAAAGATTTTTTAAGTTAGCTCTCAAATGCGAAACTTTGACACATTCTCTGACTAATTTTTAAATGCAAAGGCATAAAATTGGCAGGCCTGACTATTGAAGCGATTCGGAATCAAAATGACTTTTCTATTTTTTGATAAATAAATTACTTATCGCGTTATAAGCGATTCGAGTGATGTGACGACACGTTTTCCCCTTCCTTGTGCTGCGGCGTCTGAAATTCGGTTCAAAACACCAATTTTGACAGTATTTTCTGCGAGACATTTTTCATTTACCAAAAAAAGTAAAACGTCTTTCGATAACAAAGTTTCTGCATAAGAACACTTGCTAATTCCATGCGTTTCCGAACAAAAATGAATTAAAAAATACGTCATAGCCCGCTAATACCCGTGGTACATATATGCCAGAATTTCCGAACTCATAACATAAATTCTGAATTTTATTTTCGTTTTATTTAACCCCAGAATGTCTGTCATTAAATAAATCAAAAAGTGCTATTTGAAATTTCTGGTTTGAATTTGGAATATCTGAATAAAAACTTCCGTTAAATTGACAACACTCATGGGACTCGTTGTAGCATATATGCTGCCATTGGCATTATAGGGATATAATAGCCACACACACAGTTTGGATTTGAGAAGTCTTAAATCGTCAAATCTTTCAAAAGATCACACACTATTACTTGCATTTAGCAGTAATCAAGGCCAGCAAAATAATTTTGATTTTTCTCCATTTCCATACAGCCATTTGTACTGGTCGTACTAGGTAGATTGAAAAACCCTGCTTTGATTTTTATGCATTTTAAGAAGAGGAAATTAGGGGGTAGGTAACCCACATTTCATTATTTGATTTTTCCCAAAGCTAGTTCGACAGAAAAATATAATTTCCAATAAAGGAGGAATAATATATTTATACTCACAGTTCCTCCAGCTAAATCCACTGTGCATTGGTTCACAGAAGCTCCCATTACACGAAATTATTCATACGGAATGGTAAGAACACACAAATCAGCATGAAAATCAATAAAGAAATAAAAAATGCTCTTTGACATGAAAAATGTGACAAAAGCAGGGCCCTTTATTTTATAAGCTAGAGGCTAGACAGTGAGGTGCTTCCATATGCGGTTGAAACTCATGGATCTCACCAATCCCCACTTCTCCAAATTTCTTCAAAGCATTTACAAACACAGAAAAAAAGTCAACCATTCCTATTTATTGTCAAAACGTGCCGGATAATTTCGGTTTAAAAGCGTCTCTCAATTGGGCGCCCCTCCCCCATTTAATCATTTTGAGTTTCCTTTCGTGTATGTAATCATGTAAGGTACGAAGTGTGTTGAGACATTCCTTGGAACATTCACAAAAGCTTTTTGTTTCATTACTTGGATATAATAAAATATTTTACTAAGGAAAACATTCACATACACACCAAAAAAAAAAAAAAAAAAAAGGTCAACAATTTTTATTTATTGTCAAAATTTACTGTATTTGGGCTGAAATATTTAAACCGGATTCCTTTTATGAATGTTTGAAAAACGCCACCGCGGAATGCGAAAAAAAGCTAAAAATCTCATTTTTTTTTTTAAATCACAGAGGACAAAATTTACTATATTGGGTTTGAAAGGTTGAAACCCGATATCTGTAACAAATGTTAAAAAATTGCTACAAAACGCGAAAAAACGTTAAAATTGCATGAAAAATTAAAATCTTTGTAGTGATTCCGAATAAACTTTATTGAAAAAAAAAAAAAAAAAAATTGCCATTTTGCGCTAAAAGATTAAAACCGGATTCTTTTTACGAATGTAAAAATATCCCCAATAAACGTGAAACAATAAAAATCACGAAAAATTAAAAAATCGCAGAAGACAAAATTTACTATATTGTGTTCAAAGATTGAAATTAGATTTCCTTTACGAATCTTAGAAAAATCGCCGCAAAAAGTATAAAAACTGCAAAAAATAACTGCAAAGAACTTAAAAATCGCAGAGAACAAAATGCAATATATTGGGTAAAAAAATTGCAGCTGAGAGTTTTACGAATGTCAAAAAATCGCCGCAAAACGCGAAAAAATGTTAAAATCACATGACAAATTAAAGCCGTTGTTAAAACATTCTTTTAATTCCGAATAAACTTTTTGAAAAGAGAAAGAAAATTACTATATTGGACTAAAAGCTTGAAACCAGATTCTTTTTACGAATGTGAAAATATCTCTACAAAATGCGAAAAAAAAAAGTAAAAATCGCATAAAAAAAACTCACGAAAAATTCAAAAATCGAAGTAAACAAAATTAACTATATTGAGTTAAAAAATTGTAGCTGGATTCCTTTTAAGAATATAAAAAAATCGCTGCAAAGCACAAAAAACGCTAAAAAACACACAAATTAGCGAAAAAACGTTAAAATTGCATGAAAAATTAAAATCATTCTATTGATTCCGAATAAACTTTATTGAAAAAAAAAATTGCCATGATGCGCTAAAAGATTAAAACCGGATTCTTTTTACGAATGTAAAAATATCCCCAATAAACGTGAAAAAATAAAAATCACGAAAAATTAAAAAATCGCAGAAGACAAAATTTACTATATTTTGTTCAAAGATTGAAATTAGATTTCCTTTACGAATGTTAGAAAAATCGCCGCAAAAAGTATAAAAACTGCAAAAAATAACCGCAAAGAACTTAAAAATCGCAGAGAACAAAATGCATTATATTGGGTAAAAAAATTGCAGCTGAGAGTTTTACGAATGTCAAAAAATCGCCGCAAAACGCGAAAAAATGTTAAAATCACATGACAAATTAAAGCCGTTGTTAAAACATTCTTTTAATTCCGAATAAACTTTTTGAAAAGAGAAAGAAAATTACTATATTGGACTAAAAGCTTGAAACCAGATTCTTTTTACGAATGTGAAAATATCTCTACAAAATGCGAAAAAAAAAGTAAAAATCGCATAAAAAAACTCACGAAAAATTCAAAAATCGCAGTAAACAAAATTAACTATATTGAGTTAAAAAATTGTAGCTGGATTCCTTTTAAGAATATAAAAAAAATCGCTGCAAAGCACAAAAAACGCTAAAAAACACATAAATTAGCGAAAAAACGTTAAAATTGCATGAAAAATTAAAATCATTCTATTGATTCCGAATAAACTTTACTGAAAAAAAAATTGCCATGATGCGCTAAAAGATTAAAACCGGATTCTTTTTACGAATGTAAAAATATCCCCAATAAACGTGAAAAAATAAAAATCACGAAAAATTAAAAAATCGCAGAAGACAAAATTTACTATATTTTGTTCAAAGATTGAAATTAGATTTCCTTTACGAATGTTAGAAAAATCGCCGCAAAAAGTATAAAAACTGCAAAAAATAACCGCAAAGAACTTAAAAATCGCAGAGAACAAAATGCATTATATTGGGTAAAAAAATTGCAGCTGAGAGTTTTACGAATGTCAAAAAATCGCCGCAAAACGCGAAAAAATGTTAAAATCACATGACAAATTAAAGCCGTTGTTAAAACATTCTTTTAATTCCGAATAAACTTTTTGAAAAGAGAAAGAAAATTACTATATTGGACTAAAAGTTTGAAACCAGATTCTTTTTACGAATGTGAAAATATCTCTACAAAATGCGAAAAAAAAAAAGTAAAAATCGCATAAAAAAAACTCACGAAAACTTCAAAAATCGCAGTAAACAAAATTTACTATATCGAGTTAAAAAATTGTAGCTGGATTCCTTTTACGAATATAAAAAAATCGCTGCAAAGCACAAAAAACGCTAAAAAACACATAAATTAGCGAAAAATTCAAAAGTCGCTATGCGAGTTCAGTTCGGAATAAACTTTATTGAAAAGAGGCCAACATTTACTATATTGGGTTAAAAGAGTGTAACCGGATTCCTGTTACAAATGTTGAAATCTTCCGCGAAACGAAAAAAAAACGCAAAAAGCCGCATGAAAAATTCGAGAAAAGTTAAAAAATCGCAAAATAGAAAATTTCGTATAAGGTGCTGAAAGATTAAAAGTGGATTCCTTTAAAGAGTGTTTAAAAATTGCAAAGTACAAAATTTAGTATAATGGGCTGAAAGATTAAAACTAGATTTCTTTTACATGTGGTTTAAAAATCGCAGCGGAACATGAAGAAAAAGCAAAACATCATAAATAATTCATGAAAGTTTTAAAAATCGCTGAGGACAAAATTTACTATAATGGGTTAAAAGATTGAAACCAGATTAGTATCATAAATGTTAAACAATCGCCACAAAACGCGGAAAAACACTAAAAACCGCATAAAAAATTTGCGAACATTTGCAAAATCGCTGAGGTCAAGATTTAATATATTGAGCTGAAGGATTGAAACCAGGTGTATTTTACGAATGATTAAAAAAATCGTCCCGAAACGCTAAAGAGGACTTAAAATTGCATAAAAAGTTCGTGCAAAATCTAAAAATCGCAGATCACAAAATTTGCTATATTGGACTAAAACATTGAAGTTGGATTCCATATACGAATGTCAACAAAATTTGCAAAATAAATACTAAATAGCAAAGTAAAAAATTTACTATATCTGCTGAAAAAATGAAACCAGACGATCTCCTACGAATGTTTAAAAAATTGCCGCAAAAAGTTAAAAATCTCATAAAAATTTCGCGAAAAATTAAAAAAATGCAGAGGACAAAATTTACTGTGTTAAAAGATTGAAACTTAATTCCTAACACAAATGTTAAGAAATTGTAGCAAAACGCGAAAAAATGCTAAAAGTTACAAACATTTCGCGAAAAATTCAAAAATTGCTGCACGATATCCGAATAAACCTTTTTGAAACGAAGACAAAATTCATTATATTAGGCTAGAAGATCGAAACTGAATTACTTTTACCCAATGTGCTAAATTGCCGCAACGTCGTTAACTGAGGCCATTTTTAACCAAGAAACCACTGTATATATATATGGCTATGTGTGCGTGCGTGTAATGTGTGTTTAATAAGCATTTGTGCCTCCCAAAAATTTCCGGTCATGCTACGCCTGTGATTGTGAACGCTCTCCGAAACCGCTTGATCGAAAAATAAAAGGCTCGATTAATTCATATACTGTTTCTATACTAAACTTTATTTTCAGGACTATTATTATAATTAAATTTCACCTATTCAGAATTATCTAGCGCTAGTACTAAGACTTCAAACGAAAGAAAATTCTCCTAACAGCAACAGCTAAGGTTAAACTGAAAATTACAAAGTTAAACTGTGGAAATCGAAAAAATCAGCGGTTCGTGAGACTGCTAACAGCAGTTAAGGGTCTTCTTCAATGTTCACCATGCACGACGTGCACAGTAAATCCATGTGAATAATTGCTTCCTTAATAACCATTTTAAAAAAAATTATCACGGTCATTTTTTAAATATATTAACTTACTTGGATGCCGAATCTCAAATTGATAAGATAAATCAAAATTTTACATATCAGGGGCTGTTTGAAATTTGAGGTTAATTTTTAGCACTAATTTTTCATTTTCGAAGCTATTTAAAAAATTAAAACTTTTACACATTTGAATTTGTTGAAGGTTTTGCCTTCATTTTTAAAAGTTTAGTTTAATTTTCAAAAATAAAATCTGTAGCTTAAATGGTTAAAGCGCGAGATCGTGCACAGATTAAAATTAAAACCTGTTTAAAAAATACGTCTAAAGTTTTTGTTCAGCGCTTTTGTCAGTATGACTCTAGTCCATCAAACTGGCTGTCAAGACTTAATTCTTTATGTCCCAAATTATTAATCAAGAAATTATTCTAGATCAAAAATTGTCTTCCTTAAGATCTCGTCAGTAAACTTCTTTATTAACCTCGCTGATGTTAATCCTAAGGACGTACAGTGCATTTGTATATTTAAAACATCTCCTCGGGAAATTAATATTTTTAACTTCTGTTTTCTTTCTCCTGTTCTTAAAGGATGTCTCTTTTTTTTTTTTCTTAGTTGTCAAACTTTTTCTAGAATAAATATTTTAGAAAATATATAAATATTTTATGTGAAGTGTTAAAATATTATTCGGTTTCGCTAAAATTTAAAAAAATAAATTAAGCACATATTATAGAAAATTTTTGATCACTAAGGAAGAAAAAAAACATCCTTTAAAAACAGTAGAAAGAAAACCGAAGTTAAAAATATTAATTTCCTGAGGAGATAATTTAAATATACGAATGCACCCTACGCCATAGGTTTAACAATAGCGTCGAGAATCGGGAAGTTCATTGGCGAACAGCCTTAGTGTCTGAAGATACATTAGAAAATTTACATTATGAAATTTTGGTAAGTTTTTTTTATTAAAACTGATTTAACAAATCGGTAGTTATAGCTCTTTTTATAAAATATTTACAAGAATAATTAGATTAATTAAAAAAAATACTCTTATGAAATTTCGCAATTCTTATAAAAACAATGTAAATAAATGTATTGTGATCCTGCATGTAATTGGAAAGGTTTTTTTTTTCCGTTTTTAATGTTTCATACAACATTTTTTATAAAGAGAAAAGCTATACCTATATGTATTGGTTGAGAAAATAACCACTTTTTTTGCTTTGATTCTTTCGCTGTGCTTTCTAAATGCGATCGAGTAAGTATTTTGTATGAAAAGTAAAATCTACTTTTATTAACAGACTTACTAATATACATTTTCCATTAAATTTTCTCTGATGATACTTAAAAGTATCGCCGTAGCGTAAAGGGTTAAATATCGGGTTGGGACAAGAAATGGATTGAGGGCATATTCTAGACACTTTATGCATTCAGAAAATGCAAAAGAAAAGAACTGATTTTTCGCGAGAGATGGAAGACTTTCTTATACGAAATGTTATATAGCAAAACAAGATCGGAATTTATTTCGACAAAAAACAGGGCATCTCTTCAATTCCAGCTCTTATTTCTGTTTATAACTTTAATAACAACAGTAGGGAATAAACTACGGTCCGACCCCAGAGGAGCAATGAGGTGATGGAAGGTGAAGAGCTTCTGCGTTAGAGTACGATGTTAAAATAGTAACTTGAAATGTAGGGTAAGTCGTAGAGCTGTACTATAGGAGGGGGGCATAAATGTGAGGGGGCTTATTTTTGAAAAGAGCCCATTTAATATTGGAATCGGCGTAGAGTAAGAATGGAATTTGAATACGGCAAGAATTTTTGGTGGTGCCCTCTATCGGCAGGAACTGGAATAACTGATGTTTAAAATAGGTTTTCTTGGTCTATGGCGTCAACCTAAAATATGGCAACCTGAAAATTCTCCCCACTCACATTGCTTGCATTGCAGCGGACAATTCATTACTTAGACAGCTCCAACGAGAATTTCATTCACAAAGTAAACATTGAATGCAAAAAAGAAATAATAATTTTTCAGAAACTTAATAATAAAATAATTCAATCCAGTGGCGGCTCGTGACTGACTATTTTTGTAAAACTAAATACATACTTGAAATATTTATTCTTTACGTATCACTATTTTTTAAAAAGAAATTCATTATTTGTCTAATGGCAGAACTTTCTGCCAGTAAATAAGTCAGATATTTCTTTTAAAATATAGTGGTAAGAAAAGAATAAATTTTGCAGACATGCATGTAGTGCCCTAAATAAAGGAAGTCACGAGCCGCCACTGATGTGAGATCACATCATATGTTCAGGGGAGGAGAATTTTCAGAAAATCTTACCAGCCAGCATACGTATGTGACAACAAAAATATTCAATTACTACTACTACAATGCATTTTCATATTTTTTTCCCTATAAAATTAAGAAACATATACAACAGAGGAAAGTTTAGTATAGGATTGAACTTAGTAAATGCCATCGAGGTAAATTGGAAAGTTACAAAATATAGTGAACTCGTAAAAAAAATAATTTTTTTGGCATATCTTCTATAGCCTGCATTTTTTGCTGCAAGACTGTCTAAAAATTAACCTACCCTGTCAGAAAATCCACTCACCAGTAGCGAGTACAATCATGTATTCCCCCACCCCTGATCATGTTGATTGTATTCCGTTTTTCAAAGTATTTTTAAAAATTCGTAAAAAGATTTCAGTTAAAAACATTTTGCGTAATAAAAATTACCGTAAAATTCCAAAAGTAAGCCCCCCTCCCAGTTTTAAGCAATTTTGATTTTCTTTTCCATTCCCAAATAACCCCCCCCCCCCCTCACCCACACTTTTTTTTTTCTTTTTTGCACAAAATTTATTTTAAAAATTCAAGGAAGAGCATTTTCAATCTTTTGAAAATTTTGGCAGATTTCCACTTTTGCTTTTATATAATGTTAAGGAAATACCTCCTCCTCACATGAAATGTCTGATTCCCTTCTCTGACCTCCCTAACACAAAAAGTTCACAATCTTGAGAATCTTAAATTCTTCTGGCATTGCTGCTCGCTAGTAATATAACAATAAGTAAAAAATCAGTCCTCTAAACTACAATCTCCCCCTGCATCTAAAATTTATGTTTTCCCCTCCCCGCTCAGCATACAAAGTTTAAAATCTTTAAAACTTTTTACTGAAAATATATGCCCTATTTGTTGCTGTCTAGAGACAATAAATAAATAATCAACCATTTCAATTATCTCTCTACCCCAAAATGTCTGCTTCCCCCTTCTTTGCCAACCCCTATAAAAACCTTTAAACTATTTATATAAAAAAAATCTTCTGCCCTATTTGTTGCTGTCTATTAACAATACATAAATAACAAACCTCTTCCTTTGAAATTCATATTACCCCCTCATCCCCGAGAGTACAAAGTTTAAAATTTGTAAAACTTATTTGAAGAAATCTTTTGTCCTATTTGTTGCTCTCTAGTAAAAATAAATAGATAATTTGTCATCTAAGTTTTCTCTCTACTCCAAAAATGCCCCCTCCCCCCCCACACACACATCTAAAATCTTTAAAACTAGTTCTTTGGTAACAATCTATCTTTAGTAACAATTAATGAATAAAATCATCATCTAAATTACTACTCCAAAAATGCCCCCTCCCCCTTCTTTGCCAACCCCTATAAAAACCTTTAAACTATTTATATAAAAAAAATCTTCTGCCCTATTTGTTGCTGTCTATTAACAATACATAAATAACAAACCTCTTCCTTTGAAATTCATATTACCCCCTCATCCCCGAGAGTACAAAGTTTAAAATTTGTAAAACTCTTATTTGAAGAAATCTTTTGTCCTATTTGTTGCTCTCTAGTAAAAATAAATAGATAATTTGTCATCTAAGTTTTCTCTCTACTCCAAAAATGCCCCCTCCCCCCCCCCCACACACACACATCTAAAATCTTTAAAACTAGTTCTTTGGTAACAATCTATCTTTAGTAACAATTAATGAATAAAATCATCATCTAAATTACTACTCCAAAAATGCCCCCTCCCCCCCCCACACACATCTAAAATCTTTAAAACTAGTTCTTTGGTAACAATCTATCTTTAGTAACAATTAATGAATAAAATCATCATCTAAATTACTCTCCTTTCTCCCAAAAGTTCCATTTCCCCCAACTGTCCACCACTCAGCAAATACTTTAAAATCTTTAATATATATTTGTTTAAACGCTGTTGTATTTCTTATTTTATAGTAAGGCAACTCATTTCATCTACATCATCTCATATAAGTATCACTCATCTAAAATCATCATCGCCTTTGAAAATTTTTGTTCTGTCCTTTCCTCCGAAATGGGGGGGGGGGGGGGGAGGGTTCTAAATATGTAGGAGGAAAGCAAAAACTTTTATCTTCTTTGCAGTTTGGCTGTTCTTGCTCCTGAATCACGTGTATATAACTCCCCCTGCTCCATTAACAAAATATCAGCTGTCAGAACAGCCAAACTGCAAAAAGACTAAAATCTTTTTGCAGTCCCTTTCACCCAAGACCCTTGCCCCAAGATCTCTCTTACCCCCTCCATGTCTAGAAATTCACATCTTTTTGGGGGATGGAAACTTAAAAACCTACATCAGTCATGCGAAAAACGCTCAAGCTAATGTTAAGTCTATGGGAAGGTTCTAGCGCGATTTCTCGCTTTTCTATATTTTTAAATGCTTTTTTTGCATAGGATAGCTGAGGTCAATCTCCAACGTTGTTTGTTTTTACTTTTTCAAGTTTGGTTCCAGTTATTTTATATAAGGGTACTTTCACTTTCAGAACCGGTTCCAACCTGTTCCAAAATTGAAAATGCCCGCTTATAAAATAAACTGCAACCAAACTCGAAAAAGTAAAAACTAACAACGTTTGAGATTGACCTCAGCTATCCTATGCAAAAAAAGCATTTAAAAATATTAAAATGCGAGCGAGAAATCGCGCTAGAACCTTCCCATAGACTTAACATTAGCTTGAGCGTTTCTTCCCGTGACTAGTGTAGGCTCTTAAGGGTAGAATTACATTAGCATTTATGTGTTATTGTTACACAGTAATAATACAGCATTAAAATCTTAAATAAAGAAATAAATAAAGATTTTAAAGTTTGTGTGCTGAGTGGAAAGAAGAGGCAGTTATTTATTTTTTTTTTTGGGGGGGGGGGGCGGGGGGGTGGAGAAGCAATTTAGATAATTATTTAAGTATTGCTTCAAAGAAGTTATAATTAGATAGAAGAAAAAACCCTTTTTAAGACTTCAAAGTGTATACTGGGGAAGGGAGCAAAGAAGAAAAAGGGGTCTTTTTTTTTGGAGGTGGGGGGATAATTTAGATGTTTGTTTAAGTATTGTTACAACAAAATCACAAATACAGAAAAAAAAATTGAGAATTTTAAATATTTTCAATTTCTTGAGATGCATTTGGAAGAGGGGGTGGTCTTCATGAGATGAAGTTGGGGAGGGTGGGGTGGTCAGCGGGAGAAAAGCAAAAGATTTTAGGAAGAGGGAATAATTTAAGTGGTAGATTAGGTTTATTTATTGTTACTACACAGTATTAAATACGTCGGAAAAATATTTAAAATTAAAGAGGTAACAGTTAAACTATGTCTTTCTCGCACCAGAAGGGGGGAGGGGGGAGCAGTAATTTTGAGAGGGAATTAGATGATTATTTAATGTAACAATTAAATAACAAACAAAGATGGAAAAAATTATATATATAAAGATATTTAAAGATTTCAAATTATTTGATTTTAAAAAGGGGGGGGATTTAGATTATTCTTTCTTTTTTTCCATTTTTTATTTGAAAATCTGCCAAAATACGGAAGATTCTTACCCATTTTTTACTTCTAAATTATTGATAAGAATGGCTTTTTAAATGATTTTTTTTAAATCTCGATTATAAGATATTTTACGATATCTCATCCGCATTTCAATATTTTTAAATGATTTTTTTCGCATTGGATAGCTTAGGTCGATCCCTATGAAGGCCTTTTTGTACTTTTTCGATTTTGATTACATTTTTTTTATTAAGATACTTTTACTTTCGGAACCGGTTTCGAAAGTGAAAGTATCCTCAATAAATAAAACTGCAAACAAAATCGAAAATGTTGAAAAAGAACGAGCATAGAGATTGGCCTCAGATATCCAATGCAAAAAAATCATTTAAAAATATTGAAATGCGAACGAGATATAGTAAAATATTTCCCCCATAGGATTAACATTAGAGAACTGGTCTTTTCGCCTGAGTGAAGTAGCCTCTTAATAAATGAATAAATATGTAAACGATACTATTTTAACCTATAACAAAACTAACGTTGGAAACTTTAATTATTCCTGTAGAAAAGCACAACATGGATTTAAAACTGATAAAAATAATTTAAACAAATAATTCCTTTAGAAATAATAAATAACGCTTCAGAATTCATGTTATAAAACATATGAGAAATACTGCCATCAAATATGTTAGCAATTTAATAAAAATAGTTGAGATAAAAATGAGACTCACTTTAAAACCTTTGTTTATATAATTTCTAATATTTCGTTCATAAAGAGGCTTTTGTCTATTTAACTACTTTTAGGAATAACTGTAATAATTTCGTTATACGTGGGAATGCATTTCACCTGTTTCATATATTTCTATTTCATAACAAACAATCCCTTTTTAAGTGAAGTATAATTTAAAGCTAGATACATGAACTACGGGAAAGTTTAAAAAGGCAATGTGTGAAAGGCTGATGTTGCCTGTTAACACGCTTGGCATAATTTGATTGCCATATCTGGCGATATACCACTCATTTTGGCGACATAAAATTATTTTAGGACTGCGCTTCCAGAAACCTTATTTCAAGGGATTTTTTTTTTTTTTTTTTTTTTTGTGTGTGTGTGTTCTTTTGAAACATTGAAATTAAATGGTTATTTAATTTGCAATCTATCACAAATTCACATTATTTAAATTAGGATAACATGCGTCAATTTCCAAGATCTTCTGACTTCAGAAAGTAATCTTGAGTATTAAAATATTTTGAAAGGAAAAGAAAAAAATATATACAGAGGGAATCTAAACTCTTGGGTAAAACTGTAAGGGGTGATAGTACACATCAAGACAAATAATATTAAATAGGAAACTATGGTTCCCAAACGTCTTCCGAAGGAGATAGGCGCCATTAAATTTTAGGGTCCAAAATTTCAAATGATTATAAAAAACGGAAAAATTCGTCGATTCGTTTGCGGCTAAAACTATTCTTTATGTCAGTATTTTCTTAAAAGTAAATTTTAAAGATAAAGTTAAAAAAATGTCGATAGAGGGCGATTTAGACGTTTGAGTAACGAACAATTATTTTTTATCGTTATTTTTTGTATCTCATTAAATGCTTTCAAAAGCTTAGACTTAAATTTTGAGCTCAAAATCTGAATCGTTGGGAGTGGTTAAGTAGCGTAAACTGAACTGAGTTCAGGAGTTGAAATTTGAACACCCCCCCCCTCCCCCCAACGAGCACAGTTCAGTTATTCCCGATCTTGGTATCGTAGACCAGAAAGAAACTACTACCCCCTACACGTAAAATAAACGATAGAGGGATGACAAAATTAAATAGAAAATTTATTCTTAACAGACATGAGCTATTTCTCCGCGCAAAATAAAAAGAAACAATTTGATGTACGCACGTAGTGAGCAATATGAATGAAGGTTAACATGTAGAAAATGGTACACGCATGATGTTTGTGAGGAATTCACAGAAACTGCTCGAATGAGTGGAGTCGCCTGATATCTATCCCCAGTATATCTGCCCCCATACGTCATTTTTCCGTCTAAGCAGTGGGGGATACATATCCAGCTTTTGAGCAGTTCACTTTCTTCGAGAGTCGGATATCCGACCCCAGTATATCTGCCCCCGTATCAGAAGGGGACATATATCCAAAACCAGACCATTTTACTTTCGTCGAGACCTGGATATCCGTCCCCAGTATATCTACCCCCATACGTCATCTTCACGTCACAGCAGAGGGGACACTTATCCAGTGCTACAACATTTTCACGTTCGTCGAAAGTTGGATATCCGACACCGGTATATGCATCCCCGTACGTCATCTTGACGTCATAGCAGAAGGGGACATATATCAAGGGGTCATATATCCGATGCTTGGACCTTTTACTTTTGAAGAGAGCATTGGATATCCGACCCCTGGATATCTTCCCCCATACGTTATTTTGACGTCAGAGAAAAGGGGATACATATCCACTGCTAGGACATTCTACTTTTGAAGAGAGCAGTGGATATCCGTCCCTTGTATATCTGCCCCGATACGTCATCTTGACGTCACAGCAGAGGGGACACCAGGCTGAACCATACCGCCATTTAATAACCCAGCGGACCAAAAACCAAGCTAAAATCGGTTAGCTTACCGTACTAGTGGACGGCGAGTGACAGTAACAGAGACGGCAAAAACCTGCTCAGGCGGTTTCCTAATGCTGAGCTAGGTTGCAATATGGCGGTTATTTTGGGCAACATGATGGATATGCGTCAGCTCCCCTTACAGGGGCCTTACACATATCCAGTCTAGAACATTTTCACGCTCGTCGAGAGTTGGATATCCGACCCCTGTATATGTATCCCCTTTTACGTACAGTTTTTATTTTTGCCGTGAACATAACGTACTTATATGTACTTATTTATCTAGAAATCTGTAGACGTCACGCGGATCGTAACACACCAATATATGCATATATATACATAATTGAACAATATAAATATTGTTTCAATTATGTATTGTTATATTTATAACAATACATAATTGAATTTTGTTACATATATGTATTATGTTTCAATGTATTGAATACAATATATCTATTGAAATTTGTAATATTAAAAGTATTTTTTTATATCATTTTTTCCAATTTTAAAATGAGTTATAGTTAGATGGATAGAAATTATTTTCAAATGAAAAAAATATATATTATTGCTGATTTTTCATCTATACCTAATTCCTGTTGATAGCACATACGAAAAAAACAATAACGAAAAATAATGTCGATTGCATAGATTGTAAAACACTTTCCAACTATTTTTACTTATTGCATTTATCCACCTTCAGTTTTTCGAAATATATTCTGTACTTTCATGTAATGCTAAAGATTAAATAAATTTCTTTGAATTTGTTCGAGAAAAACATGATCAAAATGTACTTCAAATAAATTCTGCCACTAGACCGTAATGTGTCCGAATTCTTTTGTGTACCCCGTGTAAAAACTATAAATGCTAGATATAGCATTTTTTTTTAATAAGGAACATGCTGAATAGCATTTCTTACGACCCTTCTCAAGTCAAAGGGATGTGCTAACTGACACATTTCTGAAATCATTTTTGTCCAGAAACGCATGAAATTGGCAGATGTTGTTATTCAGAAACTATGTAATCAAAAGACGTTTTTAATTTTTTTTTTGGAAATGGTAAAGACAGAAGAACTTTCTTGAAATGCTTTTAAAGTTGGCGTTTTAAACCGAATTCCCTACGTGGAAGCGCGAGTAAGGGGAAATACTTGTCACGTGACAACAATCACTTATCACTCGATAGGTAATTCATTTGCCAAGCGCTATCCGATTGCAAATCCCTTCAATAAACAGGCTTGCCAATTTTATACATTTAAATTTAAATATGAGTTAGAAAATGTCTCAGGAAGTTCCACATTGTTCAGCAAGTAATTTGAAAACCGAATTTGAAGTGATTTGATTAATGACATATATAAATTTTTATGGGTTTTATTTGTCAGTATTTTCCCGAAAGTTAGAGCACGAACGGACAAACAGTAAAAAAAATCATAAAGTCATGCCTCACTCATAGATTATTTATTACACACTTTCCAACACGACGAACATATACATTTTACGCTATATATTTTTTACGCTTGTTTGTTTGTTCCGCCTTGTAAAATGAGTATAAATTCTATACGTACAGTGTTCAATGGAGATCAGAGTGTTTTATATATGTGCTTATCTCAGGGGTCGGAAGTAGCGAAACTACTGTAGGCGCTACTTTTTACAGAAGTTTGTAGTGTAGCGCGCTACATTTTGAACAATGTAGTGTAGCGCGCTACATTTTGAACAATGTAGTGTAGCGCGCTACATTTTGAACAATGTAGTGTAGCGCGCTACATTTTGAACAATGTAGTGTAGCGCGTAGCGCGATGTAAAAAATCAGTAGTTTGTAGTGAGAACCGACGCTACTTTTAATGCTACTTCTGGAGGAAAAAAAGTGCCATTCTGCAAATCACGTGGTCGAAACTAGCTTCTTTTGTGCAGAATTTGTTCTGCTCAAAAATTTCCTAATCGCAGTGATAAATCTCAGCTGCAGTGTATAGTTAACACATCGCATAAAGTCATAGATTTTTCCATTGGCACTTGCTGCCGAAATCAAGTACTAACCCACCAAAAGAATTAATTTTCTTGTTGGCAACACTTGTCTATTTACTTCTTAAGATTTCTTCATGTTTTAACGCCGGATTTCTTATTCGGAATTGCTCCATTTACAGATTTATTTATTGTTTGCATTTAGGGTTTTTTTTTTTTTTTTTTGTAATTTTCTAGATTATAATATCTCTCTGTTAAGTATGTATAAACTAACGTTTTCGAGATGAACACAAAACATTTCCTTGTATGGTATCTTTCTTAATTTTTTAATGCCCTCTATTATGTCCCATTTATTTAATTGTATCCTGGCAGACGCGATATAACGAGGGGTCACTTTATTATTTAATCTGTGTCTTCAATCTCTAGTGTAAATTGAACACTTTGACAAAATTTTAAAGTAGCGAAGTAGTGACTACTTTTGAAAAGTAGTTTGTAGCCGCTACTTTTTAAAACATGTAGTTGTAGTTAACTACATTTTCGACAAAGTAGTTGTAGTTGTAGTTCGCTACAATAAAAAAGTAGTTTTTCGACCCCTGGCTTAGCTCAAACAACCCGGATAAAAATTATTTCTGCTCGAGTCATGATGCATATACCAGAAACCTCATTGAACGCGAAATTGGAGAATGAAAATTTAAAACTATGCCAGTTTTTATCAAAGGCGGATTGAGCGGGGGAGTGGTTAGGTATCCTTTTCCCCTTTCCCCCCACCCGTCGTCAACCGATGTAATATCTATATATTTTAAGTGTCCGTAGATTGCGAAACGAAATGGTCGAATTTTGCTATTTTAGTCTCTGCCCCTGCACTCCCCTCCCCGAAAATGTTCTGTATCTGCTGACTCGGCGGTCGAACAATAGTGCCTTACTTATGTAGCGGCTATATGATTCAGACGAAATTTAGACCGAGAAGAAATTTCTGCGAATCAACACACAGTGTGTAATTCTGAAAATCTACGTGGTAAAAAATCAGCTTTCAACTTATAGTTAGATACCCTATATATTAAAGTAGTAGGACGATTATGGATGTCTGGACATGCATTTAGTAAGTCAAGCTTATCAGAACAAGAACTCTTACATATCATTAAATGTGGCTCACAATTAATTTATTTGCACAACTATTGATTTTACAGCATTATCATATACTATCAAAACCCGTAGTTTTGATCGCGTAATTGTTGAAGTAATTGTAAATCTTTCTTTTATCAGTATAGATAGATAACATTACACGGCATAGATATATAACAGCATATAACTTAAACTTTAAAAGTTTCTAATAAACAATATAAAATTATCTTCTAATCTAACTTATTTTTCAACATTTTACTTTATTATGCTTGACGGACTTTCGGATAGTAAATTTGAAAATTTATTCACACACACTAAAGTTAACTCTCTCATCTCTCATGCATGAATTATTTTTAAGTGGATTAAAAAAATTATTTTGCATTTAAAATGAATTATTAAGAATAGATAATGTTTAATTTTTAAAAATCTTACAATTATTACTAAATTACAAAATGACCCTGATAAAGCTAACTTACAAACACTAAAACATTTTTACAAAAAGTTATTAAACATTTTTTTTTTATGAATATTTAAATTTTAGAGATTTTACCACAAAGCAAGAGCTTTGTGGTAAAATAATCATTATCAACCATACGTGTTTAAACGATTGAGCTCTACTCACATAACCTGTGGTGACTGATCATTAAGTAGAGGGGGAGTTAAAATGGCCATTTTCTCCCATAATCAAGCGATATGTAAGAAATATTTTGCCGTAAGCTAACCGTTAACATTGAAGAAAACAATGCATTTGAAAATTTTTATGAGGTCAGTTCGTTCATCTTATTAATTTTAATATTTATATTTTTTTAAAGAAACATACAAATGATTTAAAATTGCTTTTTCAATCTAGTCTGAACTCTTGAAGCTTTTTCTGATGAGGGAGAGAAGGTTTGTTTTAAAACTCGTTATTTAAAGTAGAAATCCAAACTGGCTGCTTTGTGACAGATTTTTACTATCGTTATTCAGACATTTTAGGTATTCGAATGCTTATAAGACTGCATCAGCTTTGATTACGGAAAGAGTAAATAAATAAATAAAAAAAAAAAAAAAAAAAAAAGTGGGAAAGTGTGATCGAATATCGCACAAAGGGTTTCGTTTAATATTCCCTTCAAAACACTTTATCCTTTCTTTAATGATAAAATCAGGACTGTTATAATATATATTTTCTTTAATACAAATTTAATATTTTTTTTATTAAATTGTATACATATGTATACATATTTGAATGAATAATACAAATTACGTGCAATTATTAATTTTTCTTAAAATTATTGATGTAAACAGAAAGTGATCGTGTTTCGAAAGACTGATTGTACATTTTATTTAAACATGTAAATATTTAAAATGTAAAATAGTTTCTAAAAATAGTAACTATTTATCCAGAATGGAGTAGTTTGGAGGTAATATTTCGACCCCTTACTCATAAATGTGATGAGGGGGGGGGGATGTAATACAGTAAGAGATATTTCTTACATCTTGAAGTTGCGAAAAATGCATACTTTTCATTTCTATTTTACAATCAGATATGTACCTAATATAACATAAAACTGGGTTCTGTCATTATTATTTTTTATTTTTTCCGGTTACAAATTGGCACAAAAAAGATACCTTCTGTTTATTTATTTATATTCGTAAATGCACAATGCACATATATTAACATAATAATAATAATAATAATAAACATATTAAACTTATGTAATATTATATACTTAATACTTGCCGTGTTTAAAATTTGCTTTTAACATTACGTAACAACATAAAAAGTATTGAAAAGAAAATACTATCCAATTACCTAAGACTAGTAGTCTCTTGAAGTTCCTCTCATTTTATTATATGTCTCAGTAAGTATGTAAACTTGCAGTAATGTGCATATGCATACAAATGTATCTTGAATTAATGTACTGATCAAATGAAATGGCTTTCAGTAATAAAACAAGAAATAAGGAAATAAATTTCAAAAATCATAAATTCTACAGACTATAGACACACACATATATACATATTGCATTTTCTACTGTAATTTACGAAGCTTGTTCATGTAATTAAGTGTAAAAATACAGGATATGATAGGTGTAATATTGGTTTACTAATTAATCCTTTATAAATAATGGATTGTCTGCAGTACTAAGGTTGTAAGTTTAATATGCCAGGATATAAAGATCAACAAAAAAAGCTTAATTTACCCCCAGATGTACTTCAAACATGGTCGCATAAGAGATTTTTTTTTTCAATGTGTGTGAGAGAGAGAGATAGAGAATTTTAATCATTCGTCCTTAGAAATTATCCAAATGTAATTATTCTCATAGCAAAGAGATCGGTGCCTAACTAGAACTCATTATCAGAGAGTGCCTTCTTCCCCCTACCCCGAAAAAGTACACTAAAAAATATAAACAAATAGAATAATTTAATTGCGCGAAAATTGCGTAATTTTCGCGCATGATAGCATATTTACTATCTTTTGAAAATCAGATTAGAATTTTTAATGTTATAACTCTGGTAATTTCTATGAATTGACACTTTCTAACTATAAAAAATATAATTCATTTTTACTTTTACATATAGCGTATAAAGGATTGTAAATGAACGATTTTTCTAATATAAAAAAATATCAAAATGCAAATAATTTAACATAAACAAAATACTTTAGTTTCCTTTATAATTTTGAGAGTTTCCTTTTCAGGAGGTATTTTTAACTTTTTATTAATACTAAGTGTTACATTTTTTTATTAATAAAAAATGTTTTTATTGTGTAAACATTTACAAAATTACAGATATACACAAAGTTCAAAGCATTTTGCTTATTTCGTCTCCAAAATAACCAAATTTTTTCATAATAAGGTGAAAGATGATGTCTAAGTAAACAATGTGGAAAACGCATTGTACATTTGAAACCAAATTTCAGGAATTACAATCAATAATCGGAAAAAATTCGATTTGTTTTGTGCAACCCTGTATATGATCCATAGATTTGTATATATACTACATAGTATGCTAGGAAATACATATCACACAGTTGAGAATTCCCCTTGAGCAATTTCTGTTTGAACAGAAATATGCTCGAGATCTTTTGTGCAGTTCTGTATATAATCTGCAGAATTTGTACACAGACAATAAATATGCAAACATTTGAACCTTATGAGCGTCTGGGGCTTTTCCGGTATTTTCATAAGAATGCTTTTAATCACCAGGATATATATTTTTTTCAACTGCGGTTTGATGCTTCACTCAGTATACTTTTCAAAACATAATTATGTTAAAAAAAAAAAATGTCTATAGCCATTTTAATATGATTTCTGGGAACGGAAAAATACGGTCCAGCCGTAATTTGTACATAATTTTCGTACTTTGTACTTGCACAAAATGCAGATATACCAAAATATCAGGCAATTACACAGATCATAAAATACTTGGCGGAAAATATGCAAAATAAGTGATTAAAACTTTATATTACTAGTTTCTTTCTAAAATCTCATTCGTAGAGACGGTGAAGAAAAATTTGCACAGTATGCCATAACCACCACAAACATCTTTGTCAATGGGTCCAATTAAAATTATAACTATTATTATTATTATTATTATTTTAACTGACATTAAATCCTGTTTCATCATTTACATTAGCACACTAGGCAGAAGTTCCAAAATACCGTACAGCCATTCGAGGCGCCAAATTCTTAATAGCAGAAAATACACTAAATGCATCATTAATACTTAACAGTTTTCTTAGAAGATATATACGTAGATGCAGTAAAAAAATGTTGTACCAGGGCGCCATGACTGCTAAAGCCGCCTCGTGTCAATGGGTCAACTAGAAATGAAATTTTGTTCTCTTTGAGTTGGGTTGATTATTGACGGCCAATTATCTACACATGGGATATAGGCCCGGGAGGAGTGCCCTTCGTGGGGGTCTTTCTAAGGGTATAACCCGTATTTACGCATGGATAAATCCACGGCTCGAAGAAAACCACGAAAACTCCGAACGATTAGACCGACGGGCGCGATTGGGATAGAACCCAGCACCTCCCGTCTACCAGCTTCGAGAGCGGAACCTCTGAGCCACTGGTGGGGCATTTGTTTTCTTTGAACTAACACCATCCTCTTTCGTCGTTTGCACATTCCCAATATGTAGAAACATTAAAATTTTTGGCAACAATCCGAGGCGACAGATACTTAGAGGCAGAAAATATGCTAAAAATGTGATTAATACTTAAGTTAGTTTTCTGAGGAATTATCATTTGTAGAGGCGCTGACAACAAAAATCTAGCCCAGGATATTATTTTAAATTGTAAAATAAAAAAAATATATATTTTGTTTGTCCTTTAGAATACATTATTTTTAAAGTATGCTTCTAAAAAGAAAACAAAAAATCGACGAGAGGCGAACCGGGCATTTGCCTCGTTGTCCGGTGGGCCAGTACAGTCCTCTTTATGACATATTTTTTAATTCATTTTTGTTGGGGACTCATGAAATTGGCAAGTGTTCTTATTCAGAAACTTTGCAATCGAAAAAGTTTTAATTTTTTTGGTAAAGGCAGAAAATCTCTCAGAAAATAGTGTCAAAGTTGGCTTTTTGAAAATTGCCGACGCTGCAGCACGAAAAAGGGGGAAAACGTGTCGTCACGTGATACGAATCGCATATAACTCGATAAGTAAGTAAAGTAAGTAATATATTTATAAAAAATATGGAAAACTCATTTCGATTTCAAATCACTTCAATAATCAGGCCTGCCAATTTTATACCTTTGCGCTTAAAAATAAGTCAGAAAATGTGTCGGAAATTTTCGTGTTGTTGAGTAGGTCATTTCAGAACTATCTTAAGGAGAAGGCAGTCATGGAACAGTGGGCGCACCATTTGGGCGATTGTCGCCACTAAATTTTAATAGTATTATTTCCGTTAAAAGTCTCAGAAATTCTACGAAGACGAAGAATACTATTTAAATTTAGCGGTGTGAATTAGTTCTCTGGTGCGTCAGTGTTCCATCATTGAGAAGGCCAGCCGGCAGGGCCGGTGAGGGGGGGGGGGGGCACACGGGGGTCCGGGAGCAAAGGAGGCCCGGTCTGTATGGAACAAGTTTAGAAATTTTATAATGTTTCAAATCTGAACTTGCTCTTTTTTTTTTAAAGCTTTACAAGCGGAAAAGCATTTCCTAGAAATGTAGTTTAGAATGTTTTCAACAGAACCACAGGAAACACCCCACCTAGAAGGCTAAAAGATGTTAAATAATTGATCATTCATGTTTAGTCCAGTCAAATAGTCATAAATAGATGCAAAAATTCAGGTAGAAGATTTTATGTTTTTAAACTGTTTATGGGGATGCTAATAACAGGAATTAATGGTTTCCCAACAAAATATCTCGAGGCTAAACTTTTTGGAGCCAAAAAACCACGAAATTTTTGGACTTTTTTCAGTTTTTTGCTTATAACTCAAAAACTATAAACTTTCTGTGTACCATACTTAATTATAAAAAGAAAGAGCATTAAATTCTCTACAAATTATGTAATTAAAACGTTTTTCTAAACCCATTATTAAGCACGCTACGGCTTTTTATAAATTACACTTTTTTTTCAACTTTTTGGAAAAACGTAAAAACTAACTTTTGACACCATTTTTCATTCATTTTATCCTCTTTAACGACACTTGTTTATATTACAGGTGTTTCCATGATATCTATAATGATTAATTGCAAATGTAACATTGTACAAAATATTGACAAGATTGTAAAATATTTTCTATTTAGAACTTAAGTGGAGAACATTAGTAGTAGGTATTTACATGAATCTAAGTAAAACATACGTACAGAAACATTTTTATTATACTTAGTAACGTCTGGAGCGCTTGCTGGTTGATGGGTCTGGTTCTTCAACCTCAGCTGGTGGAGCAGATGAGCAGGTTGCTTGTTCTTCAACAGCTTTGATCTCCTTCGAGCTTCTGGCGACATCATGAACATAGTTGTAGAAATCATCGTCGTTGTTAATTTGGTCGACAGTTTCCCAGACATCAGCTTCATCATCCTCTTCTTCTGGGTAAATAATGTCGTCCACATTTTCGCAGTTCACCCCGTTACAGTTTTTGCAAATTGCCGAGCACTTCAGTCCTGATTTTAGACAAGAGCATGCCTTACTGCACCCCTTTTTACAGCTACATGAAACAACATGCAGCAAAGATTCAGGTGCTGGGTTTTGGCACATTTTAACTGGCTGTAAGAGACCGTCAGACCTGCGAACCCACCCCCATTCTTCAGGAGGGATGTTGTTTCCCAGCAAAGCTTGCACCTGATGGTAACATCGGAGGAAATGGTGTTGTGCAGCCTCTTGCGTTGGTGGTAGCCTTGCAAGATGGACTTCGCTTTTTGTGGCAGATTTCGCAAATAAATGAAACCTCAAGGTATTCAACGTCTGTGTGGTGCCTATGCATCCACTGTACAAGGCGATAATGAATTCTTCCCCCGCCTTGATGATTTCTTGACGGGTAGTCTCTGGTGTATTAAACACACAGGCTATTTCCTCAAGCTGCTCATGTTTTTTCAACGTATTACAAAACTTTGATTTTCCTTGTCCGTAAAGAGCGGATGTTGTATCACATCCGCTGATTGCATGAGTAAAAAGAACATTTTTGTAATTTTATTTGTACGACATTGTGGAAAACCACTTGGTTTCGATGTTACCTCTTCCGGGTTTTTGGAAAAACAGATTTTTGTGTTTGTGTCCCAAGCCCGTCATGATCACGAGAAGGTCAATATCTTCTCCAACAATTACCACACTTTCAGAAGTTTGAGTTCTCAAAATGGCTGAGGTAACAATCATGACATCAGCGTCTTCTTCTGCCTGGTCAGCTTGAATTTTGTAATTTTTAAACTCTGTTTTCAGTAATGAAATGAAGCGGTTTTTGTTGCTGTCATTGGCCAGAAATTTGTCCTGAGGGACTCTGTTTAACATTTCTGCTGAAACTATGACTTCAGTAGAAGTGTGCATTCTAGATCGACGAACTCTTTCTGCACTTTTCGTTCCATTTTGTTCTCCCTCAGATGGATACCCATCGAATACAATGGCGACCTGTGATCCAAAATGTTTTTGAATGTAAGAAACATAACTTTTCATAATAAATTTGAAGGAAACATTTCGAGGCCAAGTTACTTTGTGAAGAAGGTACCCCCCATCAACAACAAAAAACTTATCTTTTCCGATGATATCCAGATTGTTTAATGGGATGAATGCACTGTAGAATGAGGATTTTGTGCCTTTTCTCATCCCTTCGTCGGAGAACAGAGACATCGGATAGGGAGCAAGTTCATATGTTAATAGACTCTGTACGTCTTCATCACTCTGTTTCATTAAACAAAGCCTTTGGAAGAGAGTCAATGGATGAACAGAAGTAACCGTAATGTTTCCGAATTTTAAACTGCTGACAACAGAAGCCAAAGTTACTACCTTATCCTTTTTCTTGAATTTCACACTCTTGAAATTATCTCCAACAATCCTTTTGACTCCCGTCTCTCCTATTTCTTTAGCCAAATAGCAGTTAACGTCAGCCCCTCCAACAATCCCACTACTGATGAACATTACGTAATCATTTTCGGGGAAAGGAGGATGCACTAACAACCAATCTCGCAGTTTGTTTGAGTCATTACTGTCTCTATCAATGCGCGAACTTCTAGCAACCACGTGCTGTTCAGAAACTTCAAAACCTACTTCACAGTATGTCTCTATTTCATCGCAGATGTTTTGCATATGAATCATTCCCAAAGTCCATCTCGCTAAAACGCTGTCTGTCATTCCACGTCCATGTGTTAGTCCTCCGATGCTCTTCATAGTTTTCATTAACGTCAGTTCAATCACCATATCAGTCCAAATCCCAGACCAATTCTTATCTGACCGCCGTATGGTGAAATGGCCTTCAGCTGTGAACTTTTGGTATTCGGAAGGGTCAATTGTTTCTTCCAGCTTCAGCATGTCCTGCAAGTACAGATGTCCAAACTTGGCATATAAGAAATGTCCCGCAGCATGTAAGTATGGAAGCATTTTTTGCACAGTTTCCAGATGCAGAGTCCAGTTTCCTGTTCGCTCCGCTTCGATAAACTGCTTGATGACTGTGACCATCTTCAGATATTGAATCCATAACTTCGCTGTGGGGCTGTTAGTTTCTAGCACAGTTACGGCTTCTCCATATTTTTTTACAGCTTCTTGGACGTAACAAGTGGTGTCCTGTTGCATCGACTGGTCCCAGCATGTTACCATGTCTGCCATAGCAGCTCGTTCGTCTTCTGTTAGCTGAATGCGATCCCACACTAGGCCAGACAAAACAAGATGAGATAACAGGTGTGCTCGCACAGCCCTAGCATATGCATGGCCAGAAATTATTTTATCCACACTATTCTCAGCATAAATTGTGCTGAACAAATCTTTTAGGCCGCTTCCAGCCATGATAAAACCAACTGATCCCATGAAAGACATGAGGAGATGAAAACCTCCGAGTCGCACTGTCACGTTATTCAGTTCCGGATGTCCAGTCGCTATAATATCTCTCGCTTTCAAATAGAGAGGTTGATCATACGTGACAAAACAATTATTCTGGTTGAGTTGTCGACATTTATTAGCAGCGACCAATAGTGAGGTAAAAACGGTATCATACTGGGTAGGAAGGGCGTTAATGAATGGGAGACATTTTATTTTAGATCATTTATACTCTCTGTTTGATGTAACTTGTTCCATGAAACCGTTCCACCCGGGAATGTTTTCAATCTTTGACCATTTCCCATAGAGCCATACTATGTCTGTTGTTGAGGGGATTATTTCATTATTAATGAGAGCAAGTCCTTCCAAATCTTCAATTTCTATATTCTGTAAGCCACTCATATCTGTTCTGTGAAATGTCTGTAGATCTACTTTTCCAGCTTGACTGATTACTTCAGCTGTGGGGTTATGTTTCACCTTTTGAATTTTTTTCTCAGGAAACAAGGCGTCGTGAGGAGTAACACACATTATACCCCCCATTGCGTGGAATGTACCAGTTCCATCCAAAGTGTTGACATTGAAGTCAGCATCGTCAAAAATAAATTGACAAAATGCGTCATCTCGCTCTTTTGTATTCTGAGGCCGCATGATTGTAGACAATTCAAGAAGGGAAGCATCTTCATAGGATCCTGCAAAGCCAAAAGCGGACAAAACTTGGAGCAAATGCTTTGAACCAAACTTTCTGTACAAATATGCGCTGATTCCTGTCATGATTGAAGAAAGGAATGACCTTGGTCGTACTGTGCTTATTAGGGCATGTGAAAAAGCAACACACTTTTTTTTTAATTTTTCAACTGAACCACGTTTGTGTTTCAAAACTATGGTTTCAAAAAGCAATTTCACTGATTCAGGAATAACTGTTTCAGCATCAGATAGAAAGTTATCAGATGGGGGGTATTGCGTAACATCATACATTTGTGACCTTATATCTTCCACAATTATGTCACATGCTGTTTTCACAATACGGAGTCGTTCTTTTTGAGTATCTAAATTCCTATTTGAATACCGATGGTCAGTGAGTATTTTGTGCCCAACATTTTTGAAACAGAGTACTGTTTTCTTTTTCTTGTTTTCAGAAATCAGCACATCATCGCCATATTTGTGGATTATACGGGCCTTGACAGTCCGAGAATCAGGAGGTTGCAATGACTGTGGTATTTGGTTCATCAACTCATCTAAAGAGAACTGGCATTCTTCAAACTTTGTCTCAATATAAGTAAATATAGCCTCCATAGCTTCATCAATATATGATGCAGGTCGACGCCCTCTTTCGCTCCACATTTTATAGATTGATACAGTTTTTTGTGACAAAAACTATGATACCACGCATCTGCAGCTACCAAGTCAGGTTCGTGTTGAATACGTTCAATCACTTTCTGGGACCATTCATCTCCACGTTTTTCTGCAGTTTTCAGAAATGTAATTTCTGCTTCTAACTTCATTATTTTGTGAATCAAATTTCTTTTTGCGTAGGGCTTTTTTGATTGTTTTTCGTTGAAGTCAGTGGGATTACCTTCTCGACATAAGAAGCATTTGTCTTTAAACTTGAAAGAAGTGCTCGATCGAAGGGTCTTCGATTAGTCTGTGTAGAATCTACACCCCGACGAATATATGCTTCTATCATTCTATCATTCACATAGTTTTTTTGACAATCATGATGTACTCTAACTTCCTTACCGCTCTTCAGAAAACGTTGATGAGTATGATTCTGACGTTGAACACTACATTCAAACAACTTGCCCAGTCCTTTCTCGGTCACTACGTGAATATTACGGTTTGAAGCCGTTTGGCAAATGAGACACAATTTTGGGTCAAGCACACTCATTTTTAACTACTGCACTCGAAACAGACGCGCAATAAACTGAATAGCAAGAGACCAGACCGGCGTTGAGGGAGGGTTGAGCCTTTGAGGGGAGGTGAACACCTGCGTCTGAATGGAATCAGATGGGAAACGTCACGTGGCCGCTATCTTCGATCGGCATTCCTTTTAATTATCCCCCGCCCTCTCCTTTTCTTACTTGCCCTTCCACCCTCCCTTGAAAGTTCCCCCCCTTTCTTATTCATGAATAGATACTCTTCATTTTCCCAGTAAATGACAAAAAGAAATTTTTTCGGGATAGGAGGCGAAAAATTAGCCCAATTTCTGTGAAGTTGAAAAAAAGTGTCATTTTCAAAAAGCCGTAGCGCGTCTAATAATGGGTTTAGAAAAAAGTTTTTATGACAAAATTTGTAGAGAATTTAATGCTCTTTCTTTTTATAATTAAGTAGGGTAAACAAAAAATTTATAGTTTTTGAGTTATAAGCAAAAAACTGAAAAAGTCCAAAAATTTCGTGGTTTTTTTGGCTCTAAAAAGTTTAGCCTCGAGATATTTTGTTGGGAAACCATTAATTCCTGTTATTAGCATCCCCATAAACAGTTTAAAAACATAAAATCTTCTACCCGAATTTTTGCATCTATCGGCTCTTTTTTCTGACTATTTGACTGGACTAGTTACAAATAGACCGGAAATTCCTGTATTCCTGAAGGGACTATGGTTTTAGTTTCAAAGATCGCCGGCAGCCATGCATATGCCTTAAGCCAAAAATGTTCATCCCTCATACTCATGCCTCATTATTTATTGTCGTTTTATCAGACAGTAAGTTTCAGTAATTGCCTAATTGGGATTTTTTTTTTCTAAATTGATGGTACATGATACTTACGTTACATTTATGCTTTTTCTGTTCTGTTTCTTTTATTTTCCCTAATCCTTATTTTTTTTATTAACTTAATATTTGTTACAAAGTGTGTTGTTAAACATTATGCGTCGTATGTATACAATTAGTTAAGAAAAGAAAAGAAAAGAAAAAGATAAAGAAAAGAAAAGAAAAAGATAAAGAAAAGAAAAGAAAAGAAAAAGATAAAGAAAATAAAAGAAAAAGCAAAACAGAACCCTTCCCACTTGCGTTTTTATCGGAGAAAAACGAAAATAGCAATTCAATTGCGAAAATAAATCTTTCTTAAAAGTATATTAAAAAATAAGTTTGAGGTAGCCGTCTCCATATTGAAATAGTAAAAGGATTTTAAATTTCCAATACTAAAATACGAGTTCGCTTCATATTTTGAATCTAGGTCAAATTTTAACTTTGGATGTCAAACTAAAAGCTATTCAGTCAAGAATTTAGGCATTATACATATGTAAAGTTTACCACTGTAATTGGTAAACTGATTTTTATTCATATCGCCTATCTGTAATACTTATTTTTTTTCACGTTGAATATTCTGTAGCGTTAGAATTAACCATCCCAAACATATTGTGATTTTTATACATTTTAACAATTTTTGTATGTGAAATATAAATTATGACATGCATATTTGAAAAAATTATATTCCTATGAACACTGTCGAAATGGGTTTTTCAAAGCAGTTTTTGGGATACGAAATTATGAAAAGTAAGTCATCAAGTAGCAACTGATTATAATCAAAGATGCATCACATCTATTGAGAGAGGAACGCGTTTCTTAATTCTGTACCTTATTAAACTTAGCTGAAATTTTCATTTTACTAACCCATCATACGTAGTATAGGGTAAGTCTTGTAATCGTTTTGAAAATCGAAAATTTTTTTTGACGGATTTACACGTTTCAGACACTGGAGATTCCGAAAAACATATTTTTAGAAAAAAAAAATTTGCCGTCCGTCTGTGTGTCTGTGTGTGTGTCTGTAAACGCTCTATCTCCCAAAAAAATTGAGATAGAGACTTGCAATTTGGTATGTACTTAGTATGTAATAATAGGAAGAAGCCTATTTCATTTCAATGACCTCGAGTAACCGGAACTATTTTTTTCGGACTCTCGAAATATTCGTTCTGATAAAAGGTATATAAAAATTTTCGAAATTGGTTATTTTAAGAAATGAATATAAAAGTCAATAAAAAAACATAAATTTTGCATAAAGCATGAAGTCGATCGGATAATTAGTTGCCGAGATATTTGGAATCCTATTTTCTACACTCTTCGATTTTTCATGACCCTGTATTTCACCCAAATTTCACTTCAAAGATATATTTTAATTTGAAATTTGACGCTTAATCAGATGCAATAAACCGCTAGTTAATAGGATTATTATTTTTGGAGTTATAAGGATGTTTCTTGCAAGCAATTCAGTAATCGAGCCTTTAAAGTTTGTGACGTCATCAAGCCACGATTTTATTTGAATTGCAATGCATTTTATAAGTAGTTTACACATTTTTATTTTAATATTTTACATTATACATATCCATGATGGGTAAGTATTACGGTGGCCCCCAACGACTAGTTTTGTTTGCAAATGTGTCGGAAACGGGATTGTCAAACATGTATAATGTAAAATTTCAAAATACCTTTGAGTAAATTATTTTAGGGAAAGTATTCGATCAAAGTTTAATAACAACCTTTTAAAATTAACCATGTTTGTAAAGCGGAATCAGATTCAATCAGAGGGGGTGGTCCTGATTCAAATAAGCGACAATGATTGTAGGCAATTATTGTAGGCATAGCAATGAATTTCAATACCGTAAATATTTCCGTGTTACTATCAAGAGCAGTTTCGTGGTATTTATAGATTGATATGTCTAGATACTTTCCTGAACTTAACGTTAATTTCAAAATTATGTGTGGCTCAAAAGAAAAAGAAAAAACTATGAAGATTGATCTCAATTACAAAAGAGCTATTTTCTGACACATTTTTCAATTCATTTTTATTCGGAAACACAGGAAATTGACAGATGTTTTTATACAGAAACTATGTAATCGAATGACGTTTTACCTTTTTTGGTAAAGACAAAAATTTCTTTCAGAATATACTTTCAAAGTTGGCGTTTTGAATCGAATTTCCAGACGCGGCAGCGAGGGAAAGGGGAAAAAGTGGTCGTCACGTGACAATAATCATTTGTAACTTGGTAAATAATTTATTTATTACAAATGGAATGCTCAATTCAATTTCAAATAGCTTTTATAGCCAGGCTTGGTAATTTTATGCGTTTAGGTTTTAAAATGTGTTAGGAAAAGTAGTCAGAAAGGTTGGTCTTATTCCGTAACTAAAATGCAAACTAAATTTACAAAGATAATTTTATTAAGTTTCGAATAACAGACTTATTTTAAAATTTATAATATGTAATCATAAAATATATAATATTGAAATACGTATCGTAATCACCTTTGTCAAATATTTATTCATTATAACCTGTGAAAACGGAATCAAAATTACAGAAAAGATTCCCCTTTATACAGGTTTATGTCTTAGCAGGTATAATTGTTAGTATTATTTTTGTTGGAACCGTGTAATTTTTTCATTTAAGACAAAATTCCATTTTGTAAAGATTTGTTCAGGAGGGAATTTGACAACAACCTTAAGTTTTCACTTAATAGTTAGTGAATTTCACACACCTTAATTTTTCATGTCCCGGGAAGTCGCCGGACCACGCTGTTTCTGAGGCTATTTCAAGAAAGTATATTAGCCTAAAATGAAGGTAAAAAAAAATATATAGCGTAAAATGGAGCTTAATGTTCGTCGTGTTGGAAAGTGTGTAATAAGTAATCTATGTGTGAGGCATGACTTTATGATTTTTTTCTACTGTCTGTCCGTTCGTACTCTAACTGTCGGAAAAATATTAACAAATAAAACCCACAAAATTTATATATGTCATTAAGATAGTTTTCAAATTCCTTGCTCAACAATGTGGAACTTTCTGAGACATTTTCTAACTCATATTTAAATTTAAAGGTATAAAATTTGGCAAGCCTGATTATTGCAAGGATTTGCAATCGAATAGCGTTTGGCAAATAAATTACCTATCGAGTGATAAGTGATTGTTGTCACGTGACAAGTATTCCCCTTTCTCGCGCTTACACGTAGGGAATTCGGTTTAAAACGCCGACTTTAGAAGCATTTCAAGAAAGTTCTTCTGTCTTTACCATTTCCAAAAAAATGGAAAACGTCTTTTGATTACATAGTTTCTGAATAACAACACCTGCCAATTTCATGCGTTTCTGGACAAAAATGATTTCAGAAATGTGTCAGTAAGCACATTCCTTTGACTTGAGAAGGGTCGTAAGAAAAACTATTCAGCATGTTCCTTATTTAAAAAAAATGCTACATTTATAGTTTTTACACGGGGTACACAAAAAAATTCGGACACATTACGGTCTAGTGACAGAATTTATTTGAAGTACATTTTGATCATGTTTTTCTAGAACAAATTCAAAGAAATTTATTTAATCTTTAGCATTACATGAAAGTGCAGAATATATTTCGAAAAACTGAAGGTGGATAAATGCAATAAGTAAAAATAGTTGGAAAGTGTTTTACAATCTATGCAATCGACATTATTTTTCGTTATTATTTTGTTCGTGTGTGCTATCAACAGGAATTAGGCACAGATGGAAAATCAGCAATAATATATATTTTTTTTCATTTAAAAATAATCTCTAGCCATCTAACTATAACTCATTTTAAAATTGGAAAAAATGATTTAAAAAAATACTTTTAATATTACAAATTTCAATAGATATATTGTATTCAATACATTGAAACATAATACATATATGTAACAAAATTCAATTATGTATTGTTATAAATATAACAATGCATAATTGAAACAGTATTTATATTGTTTCAATTATGTATATATATGTATATATTCATGTATTATGATCCGCGTGACGTCTACAGATTTCTAGATAAATAAGTACATATAAGTACGTTAAGTTCACAGCAAAAATAAAAACTGTACGTAAAAGGGGATACATATACAGGGGTCGGATATCCAACTCTCGACGAGCGTGAAAATGTTCTAGCACTGGATATGTGTAAGGCTCCTGTAAGGGGAGCTGACGCATATCCATTATGTTGCCCAAAATAACCGCCATATTGCAACCTAGCTCAGCATTAGGAAACCGCCTGAGCAGGTGTTTGCCGTCCCTGTTACTGTCACTCGTCGTCCACTATTATACTATTGTACTATTATAGTACGATAAGCTAACCGATTTTAGCTTGGTTTTTGGTCCGCTGGGTTATTAAATGGCGGTATGATTCAGCCTGGTGTCCCCTCTGCTGTGACGCCAAGATGACGTATGGGGGCAGATATACAGGGGACGGATATCCAATGCTCTCTTCAAAAGTAGAATGTCCTAGCAGTGGATATGTACCCCCTTGATATGTATCCCCTTTGCTCTGACATCAAAATGACGTATGGGGGAAGATATCCAGGGATCGGTTATCCAATGCTCTACTCAAAAGTAAAAGGTCCAAGCATCGGATATGTGACCCCTTTATATATGTCCCCTTCTGCTATGACGTCAAGATGACGTACGGGGATGCATATACAGGGGTCGGATATCCAACACTCGACGAGAGTGAAAATGCTCAAAAACTGGATATCTATCCCCTTCTGCTGTGACGTCAAGAAGATGACGTATGGGGGCAGATATACTGGGGATGGATATCCAGGTCTCGACGAAAGTAACATGGTCTGGTTTTGGATATATGTCCCCTTCTGATATGGGGACAGATATACTGGGGTCGGATATCCGACTCTCGAAGAAAGTGAAATGCTCAAAAGCTGGATATGTATCCCCTACTGCTTAGACGGAAAAATGACGTATGGGGGCAGATATACTGGGAATAGATATCAGCGTCCCCGAATGAGTGCCCACCAGCAACGATGCAAGCCTCACACCGCCGGCGTAGGAAGTTGCGAACAATAGCGAATACTCCGGGCATCTCCCGAATATCGCCCGCTACGACGGCAATCCTCGCAACCAGGTCCTTGACGATAAAAAATAGGAGTCGACGGTAAAAAATGGTTGTACGTTACTCCAAAGTCTAAAGCGCCCTCCATCGGCAATTTAAAACTTTATCTTTAAAATTTATTTTTAAAATAAATTTTGTATTTAATTTTGTCATCCCTCTATCGTTTATTTTACGTGTAGGGGGTAGTAGTTTCTTTCTGGTCTACGACACCAAGATCGGGAATAACTGAACTGTGTTCGTTGGGGAGAGGGGTGGGGGGTTCAAATTTTAACTCCTGAACTCAGTTCTGTTTGCGCTACTTAACCACTTCCAATGATTCAGATTTTGAGCTCAAAATTTAAGTTTCAGTCTAAGCTTTTGAAAGCATGTAATGAGATACAAAAAATAACGGTAAAAAATAGTTGTTCGTTACTCCAACGTCTAAATCGCCCTCTATCGACATTTTTTTTAACTTTATCTTTAAAGTTTACTTTTAAGAAAATACTGACATAAAGAATAGTTTTAGCGAAAGCCGCAAACGAATCGACGAATTTTTCCGTTTTTTATAATCATTTGAAATTTTGGACCCTAAAATTTAATGGCGCCTATCTCCTTCGGAAGACGTTTGGGAACCTTAGTTTCCTATTTAATATTATTTGTCCGGATGTGTACTATCACCCCTTACAGTTTTGCCCAAGAGTTTAGATTCACCCTGTATATATATATATATATATATATATATAAACTTATTGCAAAAATTAACCATTGAAACAGAAATAACTGACCAAATGCAATGAAATATATACCGGGTGTCCTAAAAAGGACTGACTGATTTTAAAATTCAATAACTTCCAAACGGTGACAGATATTTAAAAAATTCTTGCAGGAGAGTGATGTACGATGTCAGGAGTTTTTTTACTGCGATTCCCGGTTTTAGTTTGAATTTTCATCAATAGATGGCGCTGAGAGCAATAGGCACTCAGTCGAGACCAAAACTGAAATCAGGAGGTTACATGTATGGAGTGGGTCTCTTTCACCAATACAATTTTTGTTAGGGCACGATTCTGAGCTCAGTCGTTATATTTTCGATGAAATGTGTTGTTGCCATGGAAATAAGGAATTCCTCAACATAACGACAGCGTTCAGAATTGGGCATGAATTAGTAAGCAGTATGTGAGAGAGCAGACGATTTTATATTTATGAAGTTTTATTTTCCTGGATTTAATTACTTTTTATCGTCTGATTTAAATAATATTTTGTGCATCGCATCTTAAAACTAGGAGAAGAGATTCAGTATTTTTTTCCTTTTGTTGTTGTTAAAAATTTCATAAATTGTGTTAAATTATAAGAAGATTTTAGATCTTTTAAGGAAGTTTTTCAGTATATTTTTATGCATGTTGAATCCAGTTTAAAAGAATCTTGGATATGGTTTATACTTTGGAAGAAAGAATATTTATAATACTAGAGTACTACCGCTTGGATCAAAGCATAATAGCTACAAGAAGAAGTTTCCAAGAGAAATTTAACGTAAGGAATGCTCCGCATCCAAATACAATTAAACAATTGTATGAGAAATCTGTAAAAACCGGTAGTGTTGCCGACGATTTGATAGACAAAGTTGGACGATATAAATCGGCCATGACTGAATCTAACGTAGATGTTATTAAAAATGTTATTAATCAAGATTCGAGAATATCGGTCCGTAAAATTGCAGCTTCATGCTCAGTGAGTAAAACCGCAACGCACAAAATTCTGCGAAAATGCTTGGAAATGTATCCTTACAAAATACAAACGCAGGAACCACTTCCTATCATTATGAAAGAAAAAAGACTAACTTTTGCAAATGAAATGCTACAGTTGATAGATGAAGGGGGTATTGACGCAAACCAAATTTGGTTTTCTGACGAAGCGTATTTCCATCTGGATGGTTTCGTCAATAAACAGAATTGGAGGATATGGGGAACTGAGAACCCTCATGTGTGCGTGCCACGATCAGTCTACTCACAAAAAATTACTGTGTGGGCAGCCTTATCTAGCAGTGGAATTATTGAGCCTTTTTTTTGGAGGAAACTGTAAATTCAAGTCGATACATCGAAATATTGCACCAGTTTGTGGCCATGTTGAATACCTTAGGTAATTTACAAACAGATTGGTTCATGCAAGACGGTGCGAGACCTCATCGGACAGCTGATGTTTTCACTTTCCTCAATGAATATTTTGATAACCGTATCATTGCATTGCATTATCAAAATGCAACCGATACAGGTATGGATTGGCCACCGTGTTCGCCGGACCTCAATCCATGCGATTTCTTCCTATGGGGCTACCTAAAGGATGCAGTGCACAGACATAATCCCACCACTATTACTGAACTGCAACAAATCATTACTCATGAATGCGAAGCTATTTCAGAAAGAACTTTGCAGAACGTATGTGGTAATTTTGTTCTCCGTTTAAGACATATGATTGTGTCGAATGGTGGGCATTTTGAGAATATCGTAATGTGATTGAACGCGTCTAATTTCTGGTTTTTACCCTTTTCTCCTTGGATTGAGGCATTCACATTCTTTTAAATATGAGTTATAAAGAGTTGATATATTTATAGAATTTTACAAATCTGTATTTATCCCATGTAATTTTCTTTATCTGTTTGGTTAATTTTTTTAGCTATATAAGTTTAATGATCAGTTATTTTTTAGAAACATTTTTAACTGTTCGAAAATATTTGAAAATATTTATTTTGTTATTTTGCTTATTATTTCTTTATTAACTTTGTTATCATTATCAATTTCTCTATAAAAAATAGTGACACCGTCATTTATCCAATCGATATAGTCATTCTGATTTATTATTCATAAAACTTTCCCTTTACAGTATAATACACTTTCTGTATGCATATATTTATTTTGTAGTAATAATTTGTTATCTTCGAAAGAGCTTTGTATTTCTGGTAAATAAATGGTGAGAGAAACATTTGACAACGTATTTTTTATATTTTGAATATCCATTTCATTTGCGACTTTTTGTGTAAGTTCTTGAAATTAAGGCAATAAATAAATAAATTCTTACAAGTGATGCTTTAAGAAGAAGTAATCAAAATCTTCTAAACAGGATTGTTATTCTCATAACAAGTGAGCAAGTGTGATCGAAGATCGCATAAAGGGTTTCGTTTAATATTCCTTTCAAAACACTTTATCATTTCTTTAACAAATCCAAATAAATTTCATTTCCAAAAATAATAATAATAATAATAATAATAATGTTTTATATAAAGTAAAAATTTGCCGGTCTATTTTTCTCGTTTTTTCGAATATCTGAACTGGCTCCAGATAGCGGGCTAAGCCCGCTATTATATTCTGTCATAATAATATCTGTCATCTGGACCAAATCCGATATAAAAAAAATCAATTTCAAAATGAAACATGTGGTATAGAGACCTTCAAAATTTTAAAATATGCCAATATTCCATAATCGAGTTTTTATCATGATTCAATATGTTCCTCAAACTTATATATTTACTATTCTCTATTACTCATATTGATACTCTGTTTGTATTATTCTGAAACATTTGAAAATCAATTATGACGTCAGATTAATTTTCATTTTAATTCTCTAATGACGTCATATTAAGCTGCTTTCTGTATTTACACATACTTACACTCCTTGTATTATTGAGAAATGTTTGAAAATTTCCGTTTAATTACCAATATCACGTCATATTAATCTTTTTTTTTTCAACTGGTGGAACTTCTTATTTCATTTTCTTTTTTCACGTGGAAATATTTTAATAGAAAATTAATTATTGTAGAAAGAATTTTTTTGTGGATTTTTAATTGTTGGCAGCTGCTATAACGAAAAATGTTTAAATTTAATAGGTAAAGGCTGATAGGTTTTTGGTTTTTTATTTCTATATAAAATAATACGATTTTTTTCAAATTTTATGATTTTGAACTTCATAGCAGGTATTCAGCTATAAGTACACAAAGCTTCAGCTCTGTAAGTTAAATAGTTTCTGTGAACCGCCTCTGTGATGGACAAACAACGAAGCGGGAGTAATAAGGTTTCGTGAGATGAACGAAACCCTAAGAATGCAAAAGAAAATTGCCGCAACTCAAAATAATTCGTTCTAATTTTACTTCGCCATGCGTTAAAAACGCCACAATAAGTTCACCATTTCATGAGATGAAAGAGTATATCTAATTAAACATTTTAGAAAACGCATAACACATTTTAAAACAAGATTTCAGTAATTACTACCCATAGCCAAAAAAATACTCCACATTTTTTGAAAGGCCCTGTATATGACCTATAAAACTGTACATATTCTACATAGTATTCTAAAGTTTAGTTTAATAAGTAAATACATAATGCAGTTGAAAATTCACCTTCAGAGGTTTCTAGTAATAGACGGAAACATATTAGAATTCTTTTGTACAGTCCTGTATATTACCTACAAATTTTTTACATGCCAAATATAAAACTAAATTTTAATTCAGGCAAAAAACATGGTAAAAATTACTGAAATAGCAATTCCAGAAATTATCATCCATCGGCGGCCATATATTTAGTTCTTTGCGTGGCCCTGTAAATGATATCATTAAAATGCATAACATAGCTCGAATAAAAAACTCTTTTCTGGAATTCACGCTCATAGTTGGTAATGCTTACGAATTCTTTTGTGTAGCCGCCTGTATATGATCTATAGCATTATACACATCACGTAGTATGCAAAAATGTTTTTTAAACTGCTTATCATAACTGAAAGCGCACTTCCAGCAATTATCGCCTATAGACAGTATTCCTGATACAGTACTTCAAACGAAATCTTTCGCGTGTCCCTGTAAATGAACGAAAAATGTACATCATATTATACAACAAGTATCTTTCAGTAAACCTCGGTAATGTATATCAGTTTCATTATATTAGAAATACTGTAACATAATTAAAATACGCATCAAACCGTTTTTCCCCTCAGGCCATTATGTAGCAGAATTAATTGCGTAGCCTTGTAAATGAATGATAAATGCTTTACACTCCATATTGTACAGAAAACATGTCCACTTCATAAATGTAAATCAATTTCATTATGTTTGTAACAGTGTAACATCATTAATATACACCGTAAACGATTTTTTCCCATGTACCATCATGTAATGAAACTATTTTGGGTGGCCTTGTAAACGAATTAAATGTTCTACACATGCAATATTCGAATGCAAGCATCTTTTAGTGCACTTTAGGGCTATATATTATTTTCAATAAGTTTGAAATAGTGTAACATCATTAAAATACAGTGCAGAGGATTTATCCCACTGACCACAATAAAACGGGCATGCTTTTAAGTGCCCCTGTAACCGAACTATAATTGTTACAAAATTCGTTTTCAATACAGAGCACTCCATGGTAAACCTCAATATACTATATCAGATACATACATGGCAATTTGAATATATTTACACAAGTTAGAGCATGGAGAGACCGTCCGATAAACCAAGTGCATAAACACTTTTCAATTGTGCTGGAAAGTCTTAGAAAGAAAAAAAATTGATGAATAAAGAAGACACTCATTTTTAAAAGACTTTATCCTTCTTGGAATGTAACAAGTTTAAAAAAAATTGATATTTTGAACATTGTCGTTACACATTTCTATTTGGTAGAAGTCGTTTTCGTGGAAACAATACTTTTTCCTATTGTTGCTCTGACTCTTCCTGCCTACAATATTGAAGTCATACCGTCTCAGTTCAGAATCGTGCCCTAACAAAAATTGTATTGGTGAAAGAGACCCACTCCATACATGTAACCTCCTGATTTCAGTTTTGGTCTCGACTGAGTGCCTATTGCTCTCAGCGCCATCTATTGATGAAAATTCAAACTAAAACCGGGAATCGCAGTAAAAAAACTCCTGACATCGTACATCACTCTCCTGCAAGAATTTTTTAAATATCTGTCACCGTTTGGAAGTTATTGAATTTTAAAATCAGTCAGTCCTTTTTAGGACACCCGGTATATATATATATATATATATATATATATATATATATATATTGGTGCAATTTAACATTACCTATAACTTTTTCTTATTTTTTAAAGCATAATATATATATATATATATATTTTCATTCAGGAATGTTTTTCCCTTTTTTTTTCTTTTTCTAAATTAATACAAATTTATTTCTAATCAGGTTTAAATTGATATGTAGATGTCAGGTATCTTTCATTGCTCCATGCGTAATTTTGAAAAACCGCATTAATTCTCATTTATATTTTATGCAAAGTAATTTTTAATTAAGATGAGAAAACAAATTTTAAAATTGATTATTTTTAATCAGCTAAAAATGAAAGATAGAATGCGAAATAGGTAACATGTAAAATTTTACTCTGATATCCAGTTTTCACACGACTACTAAAGAGTTAAGCTGATAGTTAGTTATAGAAAACATGTTTAAAATTATAAATTTAAAAAAATGATTTTACACATAAAGTGTATGTCAGATATTTAACACATGTGGCGAACGTAAAGTTGCATTACAGCCATATGACTATTGTTGTGACGTTGGAAGAAAAAAAAGGAAGAAACTCGTTTCTAAACATCCTTAAAATTCGAAATATATATCTTCAGTTATATTTATACACACACAGACATATATATAACATCTTAATAAATAAAACCTACCATGGAGTTTCTCTCTCTCTCTTCCTATGTGTGTGTGTGTATATATATATATATATATATATATATATATATATATATAGTCCCACATTATCATGTAACACCTATTAGCATAATTATGCAATTTCTTCCAATATTTCTTTCTTTTTCATCTCTCCACCCTCCCCCCCTCCAAACCAACATTTTAGGTAGATTTCGTAAGAAATACTACCTATTACATTCTCACCTAAGTTGGAAATTTTGAAAAATTTTTGCAGATCTACGCCGATCATGACTCCCAGAACCCAAAACCACCCCCAGTTCAAAACTTTATCTATCTATCTATCTATCTATCTATCTATCTATGTCACTTTTTTCTGACCACGATAACTGGAAAAATTCTGCATAAATCTCTTCCAAACTGATACTTAAAATCAAGGGTCATAAAATCTCGGTCAAGTTCGTTAATGGGCAAAATCGAACCAAGGGGGTGGGGGGGGGGAATGGAGGGCTTTTTGTGAAAAAAAAAACCTCATAATTTCTTTATTATTATACGTATCGAATCCGTTAAAAGTTATTATTACTTCTAGGAAAAGGGCCGAAAATTTATGTGCGACAGATTTTTGATATAATTAAAAATGGCCCCAAGGGGGAAAAAAAGGGAGGGAGGTTTAGAAGAAAAAAATCATAGCTTCGTCAATTCATAAGATATCAAATCCGTGTAAATTTATTATTAATCCTCTTAGTATTATCTAAAACTTTTATATTGACAAGTTTTTTAAAAGACCAACCGTTATAGCAAAAAAAATTAAAAACAAAAAAAAATCCCTGCCGGCTCCGCCTGCAAACAGGTTATTTTTCGAAGTAGGCGGTTCCAACTCCCGCATCTTTTCGAAACTGATACATAAAATCCAGGGGCATAAAATCTCGGTCAAGTTCGTTAATGGGCAAAATCGAACCAGGGGGGGGGGATGGGGGGCTTTTTGTGAAAACAGAAAAAAACCCCATAATTTCTTAATTATGATACGTATCGAATCCGTTTAAAGTTATTATTACTTCTAGGAACAGGGCCAAAAACTTATGTATGACAGATTTTTGATATAATTAAAAATTGCCTTAAGGGGGGGGGAGGGAAGGGGGGTTTTAGAAGAAAAAAATTCATAACTTCGTCAATTCCCAAGATTTCAAATCCACTTAAATTTATTATAAATCCTTTTAATATTATCTAAAACATTTATATTGACAAGTTTTTTATAGGACCAACCGTTATAGCAAAAAAAAAAATTAAAAACAAAAAAATCCCTGCCGCTCCGCTTGCAAACAAGTTATTTTTCGAAGTAGGCGGTTCCAACTCCCGCATCTTTTCGAAACTGATATATAAAATCAAGGGGCATAAAATCTCGGTCAAGTTCGTTAATGGGCAAAGTCGAACCAAGGGGGGGGGGATGGGGGGACTTTTTGTGAAAACAGAAAAAAACCCATAATTTCTTAATTATGATACGTATCGATTCCGTTTGAAGTTATTATTACTTCTAGGAGAAGGCTCGAAAATTTATGTATGACAGATTTTTCATATAATTAAAAATTGCCTTAAGGGGGGGAAGGGGGGTTTTAGAAGAAAAAAATTCATAACTTCGTCAACTCCCAAGATTTCAAATCCGCTTAAATTTATTATAAATCCTCTTAATATTATCTAAAACTTTTATATTGACATGTTTTTTATAGGACCAACTCTTATAGCAAAAAAAAAAAAAAAAAAAAAAAAAAAAAAAAATCCTTGCTGGCTCCGCCTGTAAACAAGTTTGGTTTCAAAGTAGGCGGTTCCAACTGCAGCAGCATCGCAAAAAGGTCATTTCTTCCGCAATTCCCGACAAACAGGGCCCCACGGTCTGCGTCTTCGAAATCTACCTGTGCCTGTAGGCCGAGCCGTCAGGGATCTTTTTAAATACACTCGCTGAGTCATATTTAATTTGTTATGTAATAATACAATATATTATATTTAAAAATACTATAATTCAATTTTAAAAATATTAATTAATTTTATCAAGTCTATACGCATAACGGGAGGGGGGGGAGAAGGGGAGAGATAACGAGCTCCAACCATTCGTAATAGGTCGAAAAAGATCTATTCAAATAATGTTATTTAAAAGAATGATATTATAGCTGTATCTTCCCATGCGCACACACCGACCAAAAAAAAAAAATAAATAAAAATAAGGAAAAGAAACAAGCAAAAATTCCTGGCTATAAGTTTGAATTCTGTTCTCAAAGCCTAAAAAGCTCTTTTCAGACAAATTTTTCAATTAATTTTTGTTCAGAAAAGCATGAAATTGGTAGGTGTTCTTATTCAGAAACTTTGAAATCGAATAGCGTTTTCAATCTTTTGGTAAAGGCAGAAGATCTTTAAGAAAAAACGGTCGTCATGATGACAATTATCGCTTATAACTTTATAAGTAATTTATTTATAAGGGAAAAAATGAGAAGTACATTTCGATCCTAAATCGCTTAGTAGGATAGAAATATTGTTTATAGGACACTTGGGTGGTGGTGCCGACGTACACCCCCACCACTTTTGAGGGTGGATTTTGGTGATGGCGGAGAGAAGATAAGAGGTGTTCGCCACTTTTGAGAATGAATTTGTGTGCCCCCTCTCCTCTTCAGAGTGGATTTCAGTGATAAGAAGCGTGTTACAGTACGCTAAGAGGTGCACGCCCCTTTTTGGAGGATATAAGATTTTTTAACTGTGTTAGAGTAGAGAGTCGCATAGGGATTCAAGGTAAAAAAATATGGATTCAGGATTATAAAAAAATGTGGATTCAAGTGAGGCTAAAGGTACAGCATGCGCATCGATATGAATTATGTTCAAAATACAGGGACCCATGAAATATAAAATAAAGTGCACACGCATGAGGGTAAAATGATGTTCAAAATCCCTTCACAAAAAAATGGGATTTTTGAATGAAAAGACCCAAATCCCTTCACAAAATATCTAATGGATTAAAGTTATACATAAATACCAGAACCTTTCATAAATCGGTTAATTTACCCCCCCCCCCCTCCTATTTTAAATTCAAGCGATGCTAAAGATACAGCATGCGTATCGATATGAGTTATGTTCAAAATACAGGGAACCTTCGAAAGAAACTGGAAAAAGTTATAGATATTGAACGCCTTCATAAAAATCCAATGAAAATATGTTATGTTACGAAGACCCTTCCTAAAATGAGCCCCCCACCCAATTTTATGGATAGGAGGGAGGCTAGCGATACAGGGAACCTTCACAGAAAATTGGGCAGGTCCCCTTTTTAAATAAAAAAAAACCAAGTTCCAGAATCCTTCACAAAAATTCAATAGATTCAAGTTATGCATAAAATACAGGGACCATTCCTAAAATCACTTCCTCCTCCCTGCCCCCCATTTTTTGCATACGAGTTATACTACCAATACAGTATGCTCTTAAAAATTGGATAGGTACCATTTGTCTAAAGGCCGTTGTGCTACAAATGATACAGCATATGCACAAAAATAAAAGAGGCCCCATTTTTTTTTCTTCGAGTGGGCTTATTTTTTTTTCTAAAGGCCTCTTCAACACAAGTTATGCTAAAAATTATTTATCGTGCCCTTAAAAATTTGACAGGCGCCATTTTCTTACTAGTAGTCCCAACTTTTCTAAAGCGAAACAACAGAGGTTAGGGTAAAATATTTCGAAGAAGTTAGGATAAAAATTAGGCTAAAGTGTGCTCATAAATTAAAAGAGGTCCCACTTATTTTCTAAAGGGCCCATTTTTAGGGTTTCGTTCATCTCACGAAATCCTATTACTCCCGCTTCGTCTTCTGTCTGTCACAGAGCCGGTTCTCAGAAACTATATGACTTATAGTCATGAAATTTTGCGTAGTTATAGCTGAATATCTACTATGAAGGTCAAAATCATAAAATTTGAAAAAATCGTACAGTAGAGTCCCGCTATTCCGAACTAATTGGGACCGAACACTGTTCGGTTTAGCGGTAATCGGGAATAGGCGGATTTCATTAATAATAATCACTGTATTGACTTGTTAAGGCATAAATTAAGTGCGGGGATATCTGCTAGTGTCCGCTCTATATAGCGTTGATCGGCTCGTGGTGGACAGGTTCAGTGAAAGTGGGAAGACAAGGGTAGTGATCTTCGACGACTCATCATTCCCACCCTACCTATCCCTCTCCCTCCCGCGTTCCAATAATTAGTACCATGGTTACTGCATTTACGCTGCCACAGAGTATTGGCGCATAGATTCCGTGTTTTCGTCAACTTAGACACATGATTTTGAAACTCGCCTACCAGTCAGTGTTTGCTCTAGCGGAGTTTGATGAACTGTGTGCGCATATTGCAAATTCATTGTGAAAAATTGTGGTTCCGTGAGTATTGAGTTACTACTTTACCGAGTCACTGTGCCTTTTTTATTTATGTTCGTAGTCCTTGACTTAAGAGCCTACGCTAGTCACGCGAAGAAACGCTCAAGCTAATGTTAAGTCTATGGGAAGGTTCTTGGGCGATTTCTCGCTCGCATTTTAATATTTTTAAATGATTTTTTTTTTTGCATAGTACAGCTGAGGTCGATCTCTAACGTTGTTAGTTTTTACTTTTTTGATTTTAATTCCAGTTTTTTTTATATATAAGGGTACCTTCTCTTTCAGAACCAGTTCCAACCGGTTCCGAAATTAGAAATGTCCGCTTATAAATAAATTGTAACTAAAATCGAAAAAGTAAAAACTAACAACGTTAGGGATCGGCCTCAGCTAGCCTATGCAAAATTATCATTTAAAAATAATAAAAAGCGAGCGAGAAATCGCGCAAGAACCTTCCCACAGACTTAACATTAGCGTGAGCGTTTCTTCGCGTGACTAGCGTAGGCTCTTAAGAGCCTACACTAGTCACGCGAAGAAACGCTCACGCTAATGTTAAGTCTATGGGAAGGTTATCGTGCGATTTCTCGCTCGCATTTTAATATTTTTAAATATTTTTTTTTTTCATAGGATAGCTGAGACCAATCTCCAACGTTGTTAGTTTTTACTTTTTCGATTTCTGTTGTAGTTTATTTCTGAGGACCAACTCAATGGTTGGATCCGGTAAAAATCGAGTTGTGTCTTTTAAACTCTTATAAAATCGATACTAGCAAAATTAAAAAAAAAATTAAGAACTAACAACGATAGCTCAGTGTTTAAGCTTTCCAAAAATATGCTTTTTATAATTCTACTGCAATTACAGCGAGTATAATCACGCGAAAACTTTGAGCACAATTGAGAAAAAACACCTGAATTAATTATATGCGGACTGCCTGCAATCGGGTACACCCACAGGTATTCTGTGATTGGACAAAGCATTCTCTGAACTGTGTAGATACACCTCTCGCAAAAACCTCACCACGATAATGGCTATATGTTTTTCTGATATATATATATTTTTTTTTTTTTCTGGACGTATATCCACGGAAAACTTTGGAAAGGATATACTCCAAATTAATTACTTTTTTTTTTCTTTTGATGGAAAAGTATATCTTTCCAGCAAACTATAATCAATAATAAGTTTATCTGTGAATATTTACATGCTTTTTTTTTACTTTATAAATTTTAACGTTCGTAACAATTGACTAATAGCCCAGAGCGTACTTGGGGAAATTCCAAGGGGGGGGCGTTCATTGGTTAAGTATAAAAGGGGGGTTAGCCCCCCTTTGAATTTGATAAATGAGTTTTTCATGCAGAATTATCCAATTTTCTGCAAATTTTGTACATAGGTTCATCGTGATAAGGTACTTTTCTGATTAGTTTTGGGAGTTCATTGATTAAGTATAAAGGGGGGAACGGGAGGCTAACTCTCCTTAATTCAGATAAATGGGTTTTTCATGCAGAATTATCCAATTTTCTTCAAATTTTGTACATAGGTTCGTTGTGATAAGGCGCTTCACTGATTAGTTTTGGGGGTTCATTGGTTAAGTATAAAAAAAGGGGGGGGGTTAGCCCCCTTGAATTTAATAAATGAGTTTTCAATGCAGAATTGTCCGATTGTCTTCAAATTTTGTACATAGGTTCATCGTGATAAAGCGCTTTTCTGATTAGTTTTGTGGGTTCATTGGTTAAGTATAAAGGGGGTAACGGGGAGGGCTAATCCTTCCCCCTTAATTTAGATAAGAGTTTTTCATGCAGAATTATCCGATTTTCTTCGAATTTTGTATATAGGTTCATTCTGATAAAACACTTCACTGATTAGTTTTGGGGGTTCATTGGTTAACTATAAGGGAGGAGGGGTATGATTCCCCCCTTAATATATTGTCGATTTTTTTATTTTTCGAGGGACTTATTTCAAATTCTTTGAAATAAGAGTATACTATACAATTAATGTGAATAGTCTGTGACTCAATGCCCTCAGTTTAACTGGGCAGTTTTCCTTTTTTATTTCTTTCATTTACAGTGCCACACAAAAGTATTCTTTAACATGATGATCTACGGGGGAAAAACTATTTGCAGCATATTTTAATTATGTTACGCCATTTCAAATATAATGAAATGTATATACATTATTGAGGTTTACTACAAGACACTTGTTATGCGAAAAGCATTTATCATTCATTTACAGGGACACACAAAATATTTCATGTACAGTACTGTGTCCGAAGTATTGTTTATAAGCCATAATTGGAAGTAGGATTTTAGTTAGGTATTCATTTAACTAAATTTTGAATGCTATGAGTTATGTATAAATGCTACGAATCATATACAGGGCTAAACAAAAAAATTTGTAAGCATTACGGTGCAGCAGCGTAAATTGATTAAAATGGTTTTTTAATCGAGCTATGCATTTTGAACGTGAAATATATTTAGTATACCAAGAAAGGTTTGTGGAATATAAATAAAATCATATACAGGACCACGCAAAGAACTGAATACATGGCTGACTATGTATGATAATTCGTGAAAGTGTGATTTCAGCGTGTATTTGCCTGAATTAAACTATAGCTTAATATGTGGCGTGTACAAAAAGCTTATGTAATATACAGGGCTGTGCAAAATAATTCAAGTATGATTTCATCTATTGGTGAAGATGAATTTCCAACTGTGTTATTTGTTTTATTGCTAAACTAAATTGCAGCATGCTATAGAGTATATACAAATATATAAATTATACACAGGGCTGCAGAAAAGAATTGGAGTAATTTTCCGGCTGTGGATGGTAATTGCTGAAATCTGGTTTTCAAATGTGTTTTGTGTTTTTCTGAAATGTTTACTTAGATAACTTATTTACCTTATTAAACAGTGATGGTTTGTTAAAGTATTATGTTAGTGTTGGAAAGTGTTTCATAATCTATGCTTGGTACAGGATTTTACTAATTTTACTAATTTTACTTATGAACAAAAATTTAGATAAATAATTAAGATATAGATTTGAAATTGAAGATGGGAAGGGATGTCATCTGCCGACTATTATAGCGTAGCGTCTTCGTTATGTTCTAATTATCAAAAAAAAATAATTTTTTTTTAATGATCACGTTAATGTATGTGAAGGTGGTTTTATTGAACAAATTATATTGCGGGTATGGGGAGGGAGGGGGTTAACGCCTTGCTCTGATTTACACAAAACAAATTCCCAAGAAATTTAACATTTTTAGCTACTGACGTAGCGTTTTTTAAATGTTATGTATCATGAAAGACGGTAGTTTCTCGAGTGACGCAGCAAAAACCGAAAACCGAAAGCCCAAAACCGAAGATTTCCGTCACTCTATATATACACCTAGTTTGAGTTCAAAGGAAAAGCGAACCGCCGACATTTAATATCTCAGCAAATATGAGGCATAACGTTTTGATTTTTTCACAGCTGTCTTATATCTCCGTTCTAACTATATCCTGAAATTTATACATTTCTACATGCAGTAGATTTTAAGATCTGGAAACTCATTTTAAGTAAAATGGGGACTTTTTCTCCGTGGCCGTAATGTTGTCATGTCGTAAATGGCTTTTCTCGATATCCGCTGAGACGATTTTTTAAAAATTAATATATGATATTAATCTGTTGTCGCTAAAGCGAATCCCCCGACACGCTTAAATAGGAAAACTCTAGTTTTTTATATAACCCAGTTTTAAAATGGGACTATTTTCTTAAGCCTATTACTGTAGAAATGCATAGCATTTTTTACACCTTCCCTCCACGGTTAGATAAGGTGAACAATGGAAGTACGGTTTCCCGTTAAAACTTCTGATATGTTCGCGAACAAATAATTTAGATTTTTTTTAATGCAAAAACAATTAATTATATACTCTAAACATGTAAAACATATGTATTAAATTCAATTGTTACTTATATGTTTTCTCTTTTTGTTACAAAGAAATAATTTCAAATTTTAAACAAGCATATGGTCGAAAAATTATTTGGATTCCTTTTTCAAAATGAGGAAATATTTTTTTAATTACATGTATTCAATTTTACTGCTAAATATAATAAATCTTTCATTTTCTAATATAAAATATTTTTAATTTCTTTGTTTCTTTCGCAACGAAGACAACCAACCAACTATTACTGTATCGACTGTATCAATCATGATTCATGGTATCAATGCGCGAAGCACAAATTAGCGAGAGTATACAAACTGAGCAATTGGGAAAAGATAGGCACAGAAAATCAAAGATATTATATTTACTATTAGGTATTTTGTTTATTTATTCATTGTTTTTTATTTTATATGACTTGATGGTCCTTTTAAAAATTTTCGTTTTGGTAAGGTGCTTAGTTGGTCTTTGTCAGAGAAACTGCCAGTTATATGTTTTTATGGCTTTAAAATATTACTTTTATGTTATTTTGTAAAAGAAAATGCAGAAAGTTAGTTCTGAATTAAGTGTTTTATGCTATACAATGGATAAATAAGTTCTTACTTACTTTAAATCCAGAGTTTGAAAAGTAAACAAATAGCTTTTTTTCTTTTCTTTTCTTTTTTTTTTCTCATTGCATTACCTCATTGCATTCATATTGCCAGTATTATTACATTGTTATCATTTTTTTTTCTTATTGCATTTACAAACAGTTGTGTGACAAACTTCTATCTTCATGAATGTTTTGCATTTACTTTATATTAATTTTTCACATTCATTTTTTAATAAGCTTGTTAAATAGTTTTCGAGCACTATATTGTTTTAATGTCAAATGTTACATTAAAAATTATTGAAAAATACAGTAAAAAAATTGCTATTTGCTTGCGAAAATTAAGAATATAATCATTTTAACCCACATAGGTTTTTTTAGCTCTAAAATATTACTATACAATGAATGTGAATAAGTTCTTATTTACTTTAAATTCAGAGTTTGAAAAATAAACATACAGCTATTTTATTTTTCAATTTTTCTATCATTTACCTGTGACTTTAAAAATCATTTAAAATTATTAATTTAGAGGTATGAAGTACCTTATATGTGCTTAAATCACAGAAAAAATACAACTTTAGTACAGGGTGTCCAGCGAATAAGACCCTGATTTCAAAATAAAAAATCTCAAAAACAAAGATTAATAGAATTATGCGGTAAACGGTTTGTTTATTAGCTAAGCGGTAAAAATGTTATAGAGAAGTTTCGAAAATTTAGTTACAAAAACCGTTAACAGATGGCGCTGTACGCCGAAAAACTTGTTCTCTGCAAACATTCTAACACAAAAAAATCAAGTCAAGCATTCTTTTCAATCAGAACACAATCTTTTCAAAATGTTTACCGTTCGAAACAAGTGGCTTAAACTAATAATGAAATTTCACATCACATCCTGCAATGTCTCAACGGAAATGGAATCGCATGCCACACAAATCGACGATTCAAGCTTATCCAGCGTAGTGGGATGGTTTCGGTAGACAGTGTCTCTCAATGCGCCCCACAGAAAGTAGTCACAAGGTGTCAGATCGGGCGAATATGGAGCTAATCCATTCCTGTGCCAGTAAATTTGGGATAACTCAACGTAATTACTCTATTCTCGAAGTACTCATCTAGAAGGCGGAAAACCTTTTCTGTACGATGTGGTCGAGCCTTATCTTGCATGAACCATTCGATACCTGGTCGATCCTCCAACGCTAGTTGTGTGCTGACAAATTGTTTCAAAATTGTAAGGTAACGTTCACAGGTGATCGTTTGTCGCATGAAAAAAGTGCCGATAATGCCTCTGGTGCATACCGCAACCCAAACAGTAAATTTAGGCGAATGCAGTAGTTTCTCTTCACACAAATGAAGATTTTCGGACCCCCAAAATCTCCAGTTTTGTTTATTCACGAATCAATTCAAGTGGAAATGTGCTTCATCTGTGAACCAGATGCGGCCAACGTCAAATCCTTCATTATCAGTCATTGTGAGAATCTGGTTCGCAAAGTTAACCCTTTGTCCCAGAGCTCTTGTGGGTATAGTCTGATGACTTTGGATTCTGTATGGAAACATTCGTAGGCTGTTTTCCAATATTTTTTGTGTACTGGAACGCTTTAAACCAGTCTCTGAAGCAATTATTCGCGCACGCTTCCCTGGATTAAAGCTGAAGAATTCCAGAAACTTTGGCGACATTTCTAGGAGTGACTATGGTTTTCCTGGGTTCAACGTTTCTCACTCGATCATCATCCAAGCTGCTGGTTCGTTCGAATTTGGCAAAGAGCTTGCGAATGACTTTCGCATCGGGTCCTTTCGGAACATTACATCTTTTTTGAAAGCTGCGCCTTGTTGCCGTAGGACTGCTTTCTAATCTGTAATACTCCAGTACGAGAAAAACACGTTGTTCAATGGAATACATGTTTTTAACCTCATCGCTAACCTCCTTTCACGATCCAATGGTCGAGCTGATCGCTCTCGACTTTGAAGCACAATTTATAGGCATTGCGATTACAGCGCCATCTGTTAATGGTTTTTAAAACTAAATTTTCGAAACTTCTGTATAACATTTTTACAGCTTAGCTATTAAAGAAACCGTTTACCGCATAATTCTATTTATCTTTGTTTTTGAGATATTTAATTTTGAAATCAGGGTCTTATTCGCTGGACACCCTGTAAGTATATTACAGGGCTCTGTTTAAGAAGAATTAAGAGAACCTTTAAAGGATCCTTCACAATTTTTTTCATCTTAAAACAGGATCCTTCACAATTTTTTTCATTTTAAAGCAGGTTATTTCACATTTATTTTCATATTAAAACAGGACACTTCACCAAAAGTTTTTCCTACCAAAAATTAACTCTTCACAAATTTAATCATCTTAAACTTTTCCCAATTTTTGTATAAAATACTGTTGACTGTAATAAATGTTTGTTCTTCAAAGTAAATTTTGAAAATTTATTAAATTTCAACTGCTGCTAATACATTTAATTTTTTGATTACAAATTACATAAATATCAATATTTTACATAGGGTTTGTTTTTATACAATTTTGACACAATTGAAATTTTACTGCAGCCAAGCATGGTTTCTTGTACAGCGGTGTATTTTGAAAACATATAGAAGAAAGAAAAAAAAAATTTTTAGAGAAAACCACTGTTAATTATTTCGCAATGTTTTTTAATAGTCAGATCTTATAAATTAAATGTTGGTGAGTGCAAAGTGGAAATTGTCTGAATATGTTTGATTACTTTTGCTGACTGTTAGAATGACATCATTAAATATGACACATAATCTACAATCTGCACATATGTTCCGTTTCATGTTCTGCTGCTTTGCAAGCAAATAGCAATTTTTTACTCTATTTTTTAATATTTTATAATTTTTAATGTAACATTTGACATTAAAACAACATAGGGCTCTAAAACTATTTACTTGCATAAGCTTATTAAAAATGAATTTGAAAAATTAATATACAGTAACAGCAAAACATGCATGAAGCTTCACAAACAGCTATAGACCATCAAAGTATCAAATTAAATGAAAATTTTGAAATGGAGAACCATCAATTCAAAATAAATAAAAAACAATAAATAAATAAGCAAAATACCTGGGGGAGGGGGGGGGGGTATTTTATCTATTATAAATTGCAGCTTGTATTTTCAAACAATTTGGAAGGGCGGATAAAATTTTATCCTTTAAAATATTAAAAAAAAATAATAATACCTTCTAAACTAGAATTTTATTATCAATTTTATAGACGATTTTCTTTGGACGATGACTCTCTATGAGAGAAAAGTTCTACTTTTCGCATTTGTTCGCCACAGTATATTTTGTTGTTTTTCAGCCAGTCTCTCATAACTTTTATTATAGAATTCTTTGCAGGAGTGTGGTTTTCAACAGGTATATGATGTGGAGTATTGGCCATATATAGGGCACTATTCGGTTGCAAATTTGGAAGAAGTTTTTCCAACACCCATTTTTGGAAGTTTTCGTAGTTCATTTGCACGGGATTGTCACCCCTTTTTGTCGACGCTTTATACAGCAGTTGAGCATCCGTAAGGAAATACGTTTCCTCATTTTTACGCTCCAGTTAAGACCTTGGCGTAGTACATGGCCGTTAAAGTTTTTTTTTCCGTAAATAGTTAATAACTTGCCCCTTTTAATTCGATGTTATTCGTTTTGGGGTAAAGGTGAAAATAGGCACTCGCCAACTAAACTTGAAAAACTGGCGATTAAAAATATGAAAAAAACCGGCCAAATGCAGGATTTTCTGATTTTCTTTCTTTCCCATGTCCATTTTTACTCGTCAGATCGACGAAACTACTGATTTTTCTGCACCTGATCGATGAAATTAATGATTTTACTGCACTAGATGGTCGAAATTTATGATTTTTATGCGCCGATTAAAGAAATTCGTGATTTTTATGTGCCCGTTCAACAAAATTTCTGATTTTTACATGCCGATCAACGAATTTCTTGATCTTTATGTGCCCCGTTGACAAAATTTGTGATTTTTACATGCCGATCAACGAATTTCTTGATCTTTATGCTCCTGTTTGACAAAATTCATGATTTTTATGCACCGATAAACGAAATTCATGATTTTTACATCTGTGTTCGACAAAATTTATGATCTCCCCCTCCCTGATCCACAAAATTCATGTTTTTGCTGTGCCTGATTAATGAAACTCATCATTTTTACACACCCGATCGACAAAATTCATGATTTTTACACACCGATCAACGAAGTTCATGATTTTTAAGCACTTAATCACCAAAATTCATGATCGATCGACGAAATTTCATTTTTTTAACCCGATCGACGAAATTATTGATTTTTATGCAAATGTTTGATGAAATTTGTGATTTTTATGCACCTACATGATGAACTTGTGATTTTTAACCACCCACTTGATGAATTCGTGATTTCTATGCGACTACTCTACGAATTGGTAATTTTTATGCGTCCATTCTACAAAATTCATGATTTTTTCGTGCCTAATCGACGAAATTCACAATTTTTACGCACCGATTGATGATTTTTATGTGCCCGATTCAAGAATTTCTTAATTTTTATGCATCTGTTTGATGAAATTAATGATTTTTATGTGCCGATCAAGGAATTTCTTGGTTTTTATGTATCCATTTGATGAATTCATGATTTTTATGCGATCGATAAATAAAATTCATGATTTTTACATGCCCGTTCAACAAAATATATGATCCCCCCCCCCTCCCCCAATCGACAAAAGTCATGTTTTTTCTGTGCCCGATTGATGAAATTCACAGATTTTTACACACCCGATCAACGAAATTCATGATTTTTAAATACACGATCAACGAAATTCAGGATTTTTCATGCCCGATTGATGAAATTAATGATAAAGTCCATACCCCGCTTTGCCCCCCCCTTAAGGGGGATACTTTCCTAAATTTTGCTGATACCCCTCATGTGATATATTGTTGGAAAGTTCTGTGACCCTTTAATCCTATTATACACCTCCGGTGTTCATGCCCCAATTTGACCCCCCCCCAAGGGGGTACTTTCTAAATTTTGCTGATACTCCTCATGTGATATATTGTATGAAAGGTCTGTGACCGCTTAGTCATATTATGCATCTCTGGTGTCCATCCCCCCACTTTGCCCTCCTCAAGGGGGGCACTTTTTAAAATTTTGCACACACCCTTCATGTTATACATTGTTGGAAAGGTCTGTGACTGTTTAATCATATTATGCATCTCCTGTGTCCATACCCCCCCCCTCCTCCTTTGCCCCCCCAAGGGGGTACTTTTTGAAATTTTGCACAACCCCTCATATGATATATCGTTAGAAAGGTCTGTGACTACTTAATCATATTATGCATCTCCGGTGTCCATCCCACCACTTTACCCCCAAAGGGGGTACTTTCTAAATTTTGCTGATACGCCTCATGAGATATATTGTTGGAAAGGTCTGTGACTGCTTAGTCATATTATGCATCTCTGGTGTCCATCCCCCCACTTTGCTCCCCTCCTAGGGGGTACTTTTTAAAATTTTGCACACACCTCTCATATGATATATCGTTAGAAAGGTCTGTGGCCACTTAATCATATTATGCATCTCCGGTGTCCATCCCTCCACTTTGCCCCCCCCCCAAAGGGGTAATTTCTAAATTTTGCTGATACTCCTCATGTGATATATTGTTGGAAAGGTCTTTGAATGTTTAATCATATTATGCATCTCCTGTGTCCACACCCTCACTTTGAGCCCCCAAGGGGGTACTTTTTGAAATTTTGCACAACCCCTCATGTGATATATGGTTGGAAAGGTCTGTGACCACTTAGTCATATTATGCATCTCTGGTGTCCATCCCCCCACTTTGCCCCCCAAGGGGGTACTTTTTAACATTTTGCACACACCCTTCATATGATATATTGTTGGAAAGGTCTGTGACTGTTTAATCATATGCATCTCCTGTGTCCATATCCCCACTTTGCCCTCCCCAAGGGTTTTTTTTTAAATTTTGCACACACCCCTCATATGATATATCGTTAGAAAGGTCTGTGACCACTTAATCATATTATGCATCTCCGGTGTCTATCCCCCCACTTTGCCCCCCCAAGGGGTACTTTCTAAATTTTGCTGATACTCTTCATGTGATATATTGTTGGAAAGGTCTGTGACTGTTTAATCATATTATGCATCTCCTGTGTCCACACCCCCACTGTGCACCCCTTAAGGGGGTACTTTTTGAAATTTTGCACAACCCCTCACGTGATATATCGTTGGAAAGGTCTGTGACCACTTAATCATATTATGCATCTCCGGTGTCCATCCTTCCACTTTGCCCCCCCAAAGGGGGTACTTTCTAAATTTTGCTGATACTCCTCATGTGATATATTGTTGGAAAGGTCTGTGAATGTTTAATCATATTATGCATCTCCTGTGTCCACACCCCCACTTTGAGCCCCCAAGGGGGTACTTTTTGCAATTTTGCACAACCCCTCATGTGATATATCGTTGGAAAGGTCTGTGACCACTTAGTCATATTATGCATCTCTAGTGTCCATCCCCCCCCACTTTGCCCCCCCCCCCAAGGAGGTACTTTTTAAAATTTTCCACACACCCTTCATATGATATATTGTTGGAAAGGTCTGTGACTGTTTAATCATATTATGCATCTCCTGTGTCCATACCCCCACTTTGCCCTCCCCAAGGGGGTACTTTCCCCCCACTTTGCCCCCCCCAAGGGGTACTTTCTAAATAAAATTTGGGGTTATAATAAAAATCTAATAAAAAAAGGTCTAATAGGTCTAAAAAGGTCTAATAAAAATTTGGGGTTTTCTACCCCAAGGGGTACTTTCTGCTGATACTCTTCATGTGATACATTGTTGAAAAGGTCTGTGACTGTTTAATCATATTATGCATCTCCTGTGTCCACACCCCCACTGTGCCCCACCCAAGAGGGTACTTTTTGAAATTTTGCACAACCCCTCACGTGATATATCGTTGGAAAGGTCTGTGACCACTTAGTCATATTATGCACATCTGGTGTCCATCTCCCCGACTTTGCCCCCCAAGGGGGTACTTTTTAAAATTTTGCACACACCCTTCGTATGATATATTGTTGGAAAGGTCTGTGACTGTTTAATCATATTATGCATCTCCTGTGTCCAAACCCCCACTTTGCCCCCTCAAGGGGGGCACTGTTTAAACTTTGCTGACACTCCTTATGTGATATATTGTTAGAAAGGTCTGTGACTACTTCGTCATATTATGCATCTCCGTTGTCCATCCCCCCACTTTGCCCCTCCCACAAGGGGGGTGTTTTTTAAAATTTTGCACACACTTCTCATGTGATATATTGTTTAGAAGGTCTGTGACCACTTAATCGTATTACGCAGCACGGCAGCTATACGGTGCCGTAGGCAGCGGGGACCCGAGCCGGAGGTTCGTTTGGTTAGAGGTTTATACTATTCGATGTGAAAATTAAGGTATTATCCGGTGCATGCATAACACGACCGGTATACTGTGCCGGAAGCAGCGGGGACCCGGGTTGGTGGTTCGTTCGGTTAGAGGTTTATACTATTCCATGTGGAAATTAAGGGATTATCATACAAATGGAGAATTCAATTAGATTCGAGGCCCTGTTGTAAATTGAAGGCCCGCTAGCGGGCGAAGCCACTGAGTTTTATTCTTATAAATTTATACCCTAATGCTTAATTTCGACTGAATGAAATTTTCATCAATAACCGCACAAAAGTAATGATATCAGTACAAAAACCCTTAACGGGTTAAAAGTTGTGACGCAGCACTTTCTTTTGGATCTAAGAATTTTAAATATGGGTCTTAAAAGTAATGATATCAAATTTGAGTGACGCTAAGTTAATTTCTTTTAAATCATCATTTTTTTTTTTAGTTGTATTTATATTCACAGGTGCAATTATTATCTTAACATGAAAATATATATAAAATTTATTCGCTGATGCTTTTTCATTCAGATCTCTCAGGAATTCAAAATATGGGTTTTAAAAGAAATGATATCAAAATTTGAGTGACACCTTGACGTGAATTTAGTAGGATTGTTTTAAAATTATTTTTAAATTATTTTTCGTTTGTCTTCTAAGGTATATTTACACATACAAACAATACTTTTAAGTTTTCAATGCACTGTTAAATATATTACTTTCACTCAGCCTATATTATGTATTGAAATGTATTTATTTCAATAAACTGATTTATGTTTTGTGCCACGCTATCCAAAATCATAAGTAAAATTTATGTAAATGATTATTTGGCGTCATAGTATCCAAACAAAGGGAAATGTATGCTAGTGGATAATATGACGCAAAATAATCACTTACATAAATTTTACTTATTATTTTGGATATATTTATTTATGATTTATGATTTTGGTTTTCGTTCGTGTTACAGATTTTAGTTCCACCTTCCACCGGCAAGGGGAGCATTACTTTCTACAGTTCCATGGGCCTGATTTCGGCGGGCATTGGTTTATTCAACTCCTTTATACAACGGGTACCCGTGTTGGATGTTCGTATGGGACAAATTGCACCCCCTGGCGTTGAAATATGGTACTAAAGGATTATGAGCGCGTGCGCAGCACGCTTGCTATTCGGTGCTGACGGCAGCGGGGACACGATTTGGAGTTTTGTTCGGAAGGTGGTTTCTTTGAAACAGGGTGCGTCCCCTGGCGGCGGAAGTAGAATTAAAAGAGTTACCAGCGCGAGCGTTGCATGCATACTATACGGTGCGGCAGGCAGTGGGAACACGTATCGGTGGTTCGTTTTAACAGAATGTCCCCGTATTTGCCAAAAGTGGAGATAAAGGATTTTCAGTCGACGTGCAAAGCACTTTTAAATAAATAATTTCATACAAAATCAGGTTAAAGATATAAAATCATACAAACTTTAGGTTTGTTTAATTTTATTATCATGGGCCCGAGCAACGCCGGGCGGGTCAGCTAGTATATATATATACACTCTAAAATTCGGAGGAGTGAGAAGTTGACTCTTTGGAAGAGTGAGAGGCATTTTCAATTTTATTTTTTTATAATTTTTTTTTCAATTTTATAAAAACACACTCCTTAAAGAGTGGAATTTTCCACTCCCTAGAAAGGAGTGAAATATGTCACTCCGTTGTTGAGAGTGACTGTCTCACTCCTTTGACAAGAGTGAAATATTCCACTCCGTTAACGAGTGAAAGCCTGGCATTATATAATTTTGTCCATATTTATTTATTGGAGAACATTTTTTCTTTTTCTCTTTAGGTAGATTTCGTAAGAAATACTACCTATTACATTCTCCCTTATGTTGGAATTTCTGAAAATTTTTGCAGATCTACGCCGATCATGACCACTAGAACCCCAAACCACCCCCCAGTTCAAAACTTTATCTATCTGTCTATATAGCTATATCATTTTTTATGGACACGATAACTTCAATAATTCTGCACAAATCTCTTCCAAACTGATATATATAATCAAGGGACATAAAATCTCGGTCAAGTTCGTTAATGCGCAAAATCGAAATGGGAGGGAGAGGGGGTTGTGAAAACAGAAAAAAAAAACCCATAACTTCTTAATTATGATACGTATCAAATCCGTTTAAAGTTATTATTACTTCTAGGAAAAGGGCCGAAAATTTATGTACGACAGATTTTTGATATCATTAAAAATGGCCGCAAGGGGGAGGGGGGATAGGAGTTTAAGAAGAAAAAAATTCATAACTTCGTCAATTCACAAGATATCCATCCGCTTCTTGGAAAACATGAAAAAAAATAAATTGAATGCACTTAAAATAAAATTTAATATAACAAAGCATACCTTTTATGATACACGTGAAATACCACTGCTTCGACCGATCGATGGTGTCTTTTTTTTCTTTTAAACATTTCAATATCAATTTTGCTTTTTAACCATAAATATAAAATAAATCCATGTGGAGAATTGATATTTTATCTTTTTTGTACTACTATTTATTTTTTTTAATCATTGTTTAGCACTATATAATGCGGTTATTTTATTTTTGTGGCAACACTAATTTGAGGAAAAATCTTGCATTTCATTTATAAAAACAATGCCGATTACATTTTTAATTAATAGCAATATTTATCAAAAACCATGTTTTAACGAATTGTGGGGGTAGTACTATGCCAGAAGCTGCTTCAAAAACCTTTCGAAGGAGAATCACTGCAAATAAAAGCATCTTAAATTTAGACACTTATGTGTCTGAAAAGGTAATTCAGACATTTAAGTGTCTGAATCTGAATTTTCAGACATCATAGATGTCTGAATTTAAGACACTTAAGTGTCTTACTATGATCATGGTATAAATGAACTGAGAAAAATGTCTGAATACTGGTGATATGTCTGAAATTAAGACATTTAGAAATTGAGACACTTAAGTGTCTGAATTTGATACAACTGCATACTATGTGTAGCCACTGTGAAACAATTGTATATATGCCATAATTACTAAATATGCTAGCACAATCGAAAAATGTTTTCTAATAGATGAGAGGTGTTTAAAATACTTTTCTATCCACTAAATGATATTACTTTATAAAAGAAGCAATTTGATTAAATCAGATGATGTGTGTAAAAATTGTACAAGTCTGCTTACCAAGTCTTGAAAAATTGTTCATTAAAGTAATTAAAGAATTGCTTTTCACAAAATTATAAAGTTCTCCAAAAAGTACTTGCACTCGTCGGCGTACTCACGGGAATGCAGGGATGGGGATAAATATTTGGAGGGGCCATGACAAAAGACCCGATTTTCAAACAGGCGTGCCTGAAATCCGTAGACTTGCCTGTTTTTTTTTTTGTTTGTTTGTTTTGTTTTTTAATGCAGATTATGAACACGAAAACAGCAAACTGAGAGTGTTTTGTCAGAACGCATGGTGCAAAACAATATTTAAACATATCAATCTAAAAAACAATACAAGAATTTATTTAATAAACATTCAAAAATAGGTTTCTAACAAGACTTTTAAAAATAAAGAACTGAAACTTTTTAAAATTCACAGGGGAATCTGCCCTCTTGTACCCCCCTCGTTTAAGATAAATTTGAAATACACGAATGTTGAACAGAAAACTTAATTGAAAATGTTCTCTACGAAGGATTCAGAGGGGCTTCCCTGATGAAATGATCTTAGATCATTTTTCTAAAATAACTTGATTTTTTATTTTTATTTATTTAGACTTTTGGTAGTTTTATGTTAGCCGGGCGCCAGTGATATACATATAATATATATATATATATATATATATATATATATATATATATATTCTTTTTCAATTATGTTTTCTGTTCAACATTCACGTGTTTCAAATTTATCTTAAACGTGGGGGATTCAAGAGGGCAGATTCCCCTGTGAATTAAAAAAAGTTTCAGTTCTTATATATATATATATATATATATCACTTGCACCTGGCTAACATAAAATCACCATTTTTTTTAACATACAGTCATAAAGAAAATTCAATTAAACACAGACGTACCCCTCCCCCCATAGTGTAGAGTTTATTTCGTGCGTCCGAGGTAATTCAGAATATTGCACTTCTTCCTTAGTAACTATTATAATTTTATGCTATAATTTGCTATAATCGCAGCCATTCTCTGGAGCCTGTGAATTTTTTTTGACCGGACGTTCACATCTCTCACCCCGTTCCCGCCATATTCTACGTCACTTCCTCGTAATGAAAATCCTGCGTGCACACATCTTGGTATATTACTATTTTACAATTCGATAAGAAACTGTACTGAATGAAAAGTGCAAAATCTTGTTGAGAGTTTACATTTATAATGTTTCTTTTTGTTGGGGAACCGTCGGTAGCGTAATAAATTTTCTTATTTTTATAAATAGTTAAATCAGTCTTCAAATTTAATATACATTTTCATCTTTTGATATGTTAAAGAAGTTTGTTCAGCTTACCTGAGATTTTCCTTATGCGCTGAATATACCCACAGTAGTAATCCAAAGTGTTGTAGCGATATTTATCTGATCCATTGATTCACTTATATTGGAAGAATAATAAATAGTATTAGTAGAAAATGACAATTGTGTGAAATAAACAGAAGATTCATTTTCCTTTGAATATAATATAATTCTTGGCTAGATGTACATGTTTAAAATCGCATTTTGGAGGCTGCGTATAAGTGCTCCAATTTTACATTATATTAAATATATTTACATCATATATATACAAGAGCGTCTTAACTGCTCGGAAACATTTTGGAAACTGAAGGGAGATTGTTATTTGAGTTCTGTGCACACGCGCGGGACAAACAGCTGTATTTTGAAGGAGGGACATCTGCAGTATTTCTCCAATTAGTTAGTTTCGACAGTCTCTGGTTTTATTCACTATGTTTTTCAGCTGCGGCACTTGAAGTACTTATTGGTAATTGGGGTCTGGTTTTTAACGTGTTTTTCAATCGTTCGCTGCACGTGGAGATTAATCAATTGCATATAAAAGGTTTCTCCGTCACTTTTATTTAAATATCAGATTTAAATACAAAGTAATTATAAAACGTATCATGAAAACATTATTAAGTGTCAGTCAATTAAAACACGACAATCGAACACATGTGTTATGTGTTTTTTTTGTTTATTGCAATTTTGGCGTGCAGCGGCTATTTCCAAAAATGGCTCATTTCTCGCTGATAAAAACTTTTTTAGTTTGTCTCTTTACTTTTAAATCGAGGACGAGTCATTAACAGTGACTGGATTACACGCGTCATTAATGGAAAAGAAATGCTGATACAGTTATATTATAAGGAATTGGTTCTTTTAGTGTTTTTCGAAATTGAATTTAAGGATAAATGCTTATCCTTAATGTTTGTGTGCTTGGAACGCCCTTTTAAAATAAAGAATATATTGTGCAGTTATCGTTATACAATGGAATATTTAAAGAAGAACATAAATAAAGTACTATATAAGAAACTTATAGAAATAAAGTGCAAGAAATTTTTGAATACATATTTCTATAAATGGGTTAAAATTTGATTTGTGAATATTTGCTTGCAATTGGATTTAGATTTTGTATACGTTTTCTTAAAGGTAAGCTCGCGTAGAAAGATAATTGTGAACTTCGAACAGAGCTGTTTTTTAAGTATGAAACATTATTTATTTATTATTTAAATTATTTTCATTAGAATAATTTGAATTTTTCATATTTCCCTTTTTTTTTTTTTTTTTTTTCAAATAAATATTTTTTCTGTTAAAAAATTTTGTGTGCTCATTTCTTATTCTCTTTTGATATTCAATAAATGCATATCACTTTCAATATTAATTAATTTCCATAGTATTTCTTTAGACCTCTATTTCATAAATAAAAATTTTATATAGTTAATAATATGATTAATGCTTGAATCATGGTATTGCTTTGCATTCGTCATTTACAATTGTTATTAAGCCTAATTCTGAAAACTTTTCAAATTAAATTCCACATAATACTATCATGGTTTGAAAAAAAAATAGTTGCATTGTAATGCCATACATGTGTCCTATAAACTATATAAATGATAATTTAAAAAAAACAAATCGTTGTGACTTAGAAAAAACAATAGATATACTTTTACAGTTTTTTTTTTTTATTTTTTGTATAATAAATTAAGATATAAATCATTATTTACTTTTATTTTCTGCTTAAAATTTTTGGTTTATATTATACAAAACTTGGCAAAATGAAAATTAAATATAATATTGATTTTTTAAATTATTTTTGGTAAAAAAGTGCTTGTATATTTAAAATGGAAATTACAAAAAAAAAAGCTAGAATTTTATATATTTACTTACGCAACTCTATTTTAACTTAAAACTGGCTGTATATATATTTTTTAAGTTTATTTACATCCATTTACATGAAAAATGCAAAAGCAACAATTAGATATTGTAAGATGTATATTAAAAACAAGAGGCTTGGAAACTGAAAGTAATTTTTACTACAGGTTATTAAAAAAGAATATTTATCTATTTTATACTAATAGCTAAATAGCTTGTGTGATTATCATCTATTCTAAATTAATAAAATATTGCTCATATGGCAATATAAAAAATAAAATAAAATTCTTATGTGATAAAATTAAGTTCTTACAATTTCCAGTTACTTTGTATGATTGAAATAACTTTATATATGAATTTACATATTTAGTCACAACAGTCTCATTTAAAAATTCAGAGTATATTATCAAAGTAAATGTTTATATATTATCAAATTTAAATTTATGTATGAGAAATGTTCCATTTTTTGCTTCAGGTGGAGGATATAGAACATGAAAAATCATGAAAGTATTAAAATAAATTTACCATGACTTTCTGAATATTTTATATATAAAGTCTGTTTTTCCAATTGGAAATTATCCCTCCTATAGAATTCACCTGCAAGACGATACTATTTTTTTTTTTTTAATAATCCTTGTGAAAAATTGTTTGAAAATACAAAACTACTTTAATAAATATCCTGTATTCCATCTCAATAACATGTTTAAATTATTGAAAATATTGAATGAAGAATAAAAATATGTGTAATCAATCCAGTATGCGCTAAAAATATTTAAAAAATCAAGTTGAATAATATCATTCGTAAAAAGAAATGAAAATAATATAAGGAGGAAAAAAAGGAGATAGGTACGTATATATAAAATGCATATTTAGACCAGATACTCTTTTAAGTGGATTTCATTTTTATAATAAAATTTGAGATATAAGTAAAAAAGTTCTTCTTGTAATCTAATATTCTAGATATTTTATGTCAGTAATGCCTACTGATTAGTAACAGTGCTGGCTGATATTTAATACTTTGAAAAGGTAACGATATAATTATTTTTATTATGTTTGCTCTGTGTATTTCACATAATTATTATATTTTTAATTTTGAATAAAATTAAAAAAATAATAATGTGATATTAATAGAAACAAATGTTGTTTTTAGATATCCCCCCCCCCCGCGCAAAGTATATATATATATATAGGGTGAAACCTCCAGTAACTGAAAATTTAAGGATTTTTTCTTCTTCAAATCACTATTACAAAGTTTTAAATCTATTTTATACTTATCTTTGTTTTTGAATGCATAGTAAAGATACATTAAAAAACCATTGTTGACAAAATTTTGTAAAAATTATGATTTTTATTACTAAAAATTAATTTTTTTTCATAAATATGGTCAATATCTCCAGTAACTGACACTATCCCTTTTTTGAAAAACCATTAGCTGAAAAATAAGTTATAACAGTTAAGACAACCACTAGATGACATTACTTAGCAGAATTTTACAAGAAAATGCTTATTTGAGTTAGATTTCTGCTGAAGCGTCAGTTACTGGTTAGGTGTCAATAACTGGGTATTTCACCTATGTGGGTATTAAAAAAAAAAAAAAAAAAAGAAAAAGAAAAAGAAAAAAAGAATAATAATAAAAAAAATTAAATCGGATTTTTTTAGCTTTGAAAATATTTAACCATAAAGCACTTTGGGTTTCTTCCAGAAGCATAATCTGATTAAAGCATGGGCAAAATGGGCCGTGATCCTGTTCCCTCCCATTAATTTTGGGGCCCCAAATTTAGTATGCAATTTTTGTAAAGCTGATATTTTAAATTTATTTCGACATTGTACTGTCGAAATAGATTTAAAATATCAGGTTTATTAAAACTGCATTCCAAATTTGGGGCCCCTAAAATCATGGAAGGGGGCAGGGTCACTGCCCACTTTGCCCATGCTTTAATCTGATTCTGGAAAAAAAAACCACACCTGCTCTATGGTCAAATATTTTCTCATTTATTGAGGATTCAATGTGGTCAAACATGGCTGCCTTTAATGCTTTTTAAAAAAAGAGTGGTCAGAAATGGCTGCCTTTAATGCTTTAAAAAAAGAGTGGTCAGAAATGGCTGCCTGTTGTCAATAAATTGCAGGACAAAAATGGCCGCGTTTCAGACGTTTCAAATGTCTGAAATTCAGACGCAAAGAAGCGTCTTAAAAATTTAAGACGCTTTAAAGTGTCTCTTTTTTTAACCATCCGTTTCAGACATTTCAATGTATAGTGATACCTCATTTGTTGTTTTGTGTTTTGTAATTTCATAGAAAAAGGGATGTTGACAGCAGAAATAATATGTATGATTTTAGAATAACAGGACTTTGCAAAATAGCGCTAATTTACTGAAAAGTACGGTCAAAAGATAAAAGTTTATATTTAAAACAAAAATTAAAGTGAAATCACACATTGTTAGTCATAGAATATACATCTTATTAAATAGTTATTAATAAAACTTTCAAAAAAACTAAAATACAGTAAACAATAATGTTTGATTAGATTTAAATTTATTAGCAATTAATACAAAGATTTAAAATTTGAATTACACATGAACAAAAAATAACGTACATCACAGGAATTATTAAAATACTAAATACAACTTAATGGGTATTTGAAAAAGAAAGAAATAATATTAACTGATTAAGATTTTGGTTAATTACTTCCCCTTATGGGCATTTTAAAACTATCATATCTTTATAAGGCATGCAATGAAAGCAAACACGATAGTGATAATCTTGGAATAAAATATTTTAGTTTATTTCTGTCAGTAATCTAATTTAATTCATTATGTAACTCTAATTGAATTTTTCCTTAAGAGTTCAATTACTGTTACAAACTATGAATTAAATAAATATTGCCAATAAAGTATTTTATTCCAATCTTTACTACGCTTGTGTCTATTTTCATTGCATGCTCTAAAATATATGATTATTTTAAAATGCCCATAAAAGAAACATAAAAAAAATAATTCACTCCATAAAAAGTGAACATTTACTCCTATGAAACAGTGGCTATTCACTCCTGTCAGGAGTGAGAAATCCACTCCATATGCAAGAGTGAATAGTCACTCCTATGAAAGAGTGGATAGCCACTCCTATGAACGAGTGACTATTCACTCCTATCAGGGTGAAAAAAACCACTCTTTTTGCAAGAGTGGATAGTCACTCTTCTGAAAGAGTGAGTATCCACCCCCTGTTTAGAGTGAATATTCACTTCTTGGGAGTGAGTATTCACTCTTTCAGAGAGTGAACAATTTCACTTTTGCCTAGAGTGAATAGTCACTCTAAAGAGGTTGGGCAAATTTTGACTCTGCGATAGAGTGCATATCCACTCCTCCGGAGTGAATAGTCACTCTTTCTTATTTAGAGTGTATATCTTATCTTAATCCTAATATAATATTATAAATCCGATTGTGTGCAAATGTTAGGCTGAAGCCAGCGTCAAAATGGAGCATTTAATGATCCTGTATATTTGCATATAGGTTCATTATAACGCTCAAATGAACATAGACTGGTTTTTGTTTATTTTATTCAAATATTTTTCTTAATAATTCAAAATTTCGTTATTTTCATAAAGAATAAATGGACATTTTTTCGTATAATATTTTAAAATGGTTCAATTTACTTTACCGTTGCTAATACTTTATCGTTGCCACTAAATCAAAACTCGGAATAATAATTTTCACTCAACAATTTAGTTTCAATTGAAAAATTTTCACGTGAAAAATGAAAAGGAAATAAAAAAAAAATAAAGAATTAAAAAGAAGATTAAATAATATTATTAGAAATAAAACGTACTTTTTTTAGTTTTTGACAATAATAAAAGGTTTCAATATGCGTAACCATAGGAAACAGGCGAATATGACGTCATACATCGAAAATAAAGCGGATATGCTTTGATGGTGAAATAAAATTATCTTGGTTTTTTTCTTTTTTTTCCTTTTGTATGGTAACAATACTTGGCATTTTAAAGTCTGCGCACGGCTAATATAACTATACCGTATTTTTTATTTACATTTTAAAAAAGTAAAAAGAAGTTTGAAAAGAAAATGGTTAGCAAATGTCAATAATATGCTACGCCAAATTATCCATGTCGAAAATGATGTCATGGAGAAATAGTTATTTTCATTCTTAAAACTAAAAGAAATAACTCGATTACCTAAAAATAATGTCGAATGTTAATAGTTCCATTTTTGTTGATAAAACCTAAAGATTTAATATTATTTCGTTAAAGTAACATAATTTCCCCTACGCCAGTATTGAAATTAATTGCCTGGAAAAGAAAATTAACAAGAATTATGTCATTAAAAAAGGGATTTCTCAGGGGGGGAAAAGAGACGTCATATTTGAAATAAAACGGGAATTTTCCGATATGTTTTAAAATGAGTGTGAATCAATTCCTTACATTAATAATACAAGGATCAGTAATTATAGAAAGTAGATGAGTTTCACGCGATATTTATAACGAAAAATTAATTTTTTTTTTTATCTATACTGATTATTAAGCATGAGTATCCGTTATATACATATGAGAGTTTTCTGCTAAAAATCACATCATAATTTTAAGAAAAGGAAAATGAACACGAATCTATTATATTAAAATCTGACCGTGTGTTTGTATTTCGCAACTTCTACTAGACTATCGAAGGCAACGCGATTTACTTAATACCGGTTATCATTGATCCGAGGATATCACACAAACTCTCAGAATTTAAAAAATTAAATTAGATGCCAAGATTTTTTTTTTTTTTTTTTTTTTTGTAAATTTTAACGAAGTTTCTCTAAAAACGGAAAGTAAATTACTCCATATTTGTGTATAAAAAAGGAGAAATAAAACAGATCAGTATATTTTTTACACCATTTTCTCATTAAAACAGAATTTATTTTCACTTTGAAAAGATGGTGAAAACAAAATCTTGATTTCAGTAAATTATCCGAAAAATAAAAACATATTTTCGCATATTCAAACTTCATGAATCAATTTATTCTGGAGAACAAAAATTGCCTGCCAACATAATACTGTCGTTGAAAACAAGATTTGTTTCAGCTATACATTAAACCAAGGAGGCAGAATTGAATTTAAAGAAAAAGCATATACTATTTCCAATTTTTTTTTTTTTTTTAAGGATGGCTGTTAAAACGTTTCACAAAGGCAATGCCGTAGCCAATGGGGGGATCACCAGGCTCTGATCCCCCTCCGAAATATCTGTCAGGATGACTATAAAAAAAGCCATTAGCTATCAATCAAGATGGCCAAGATTCGAAAATTAACTATAGTCCAAATTCAAAATTATTTGCTAACATATTTTTACTGTTTACTTCCGTTAGTATGTAGAAAAAATGCATTTTCTAAGAAATCTTTAAAATTAATTCTAATTTTTTGGAATTGGATCTGTAAAAGCTGAATGTCAAAATAAAATAGCTACAACAGTCGTTTCAAGTTGTCAGTCTGACGATCTGACAACTTGATACAGATCGTCAAACTTGTTTAGTTCAAATTCTTGAATAATGCAATGAAAGCATCTGCAATGAAAGTAAATATCTTCAGACTTAGCTGTTCCAACGTATTCTATACTAGGAAAGCATTTTCGGCAATAAAACATTTGAAAACATATCAAATATTAATTCGGCTGACACTAAAGTCCGTACGTCGCTGTAGAAGCATTTAAATGGGATTATAATTTTATTTGCAATGAAAAGGGCTTAATTTTCTTTTGTAATTATATTAATGAAAAATATGATAATAATCAGCAGGTGTCAGAAAAACGTAATGTCGAAAGAAGAAACAAAATAAAATCTGGCTCTGTGATGATCATAATTTAACATTAAAAGTCTTGTCGTCTTTTCTTCTTTTTATTAACAACAAACTTAACACAACACTCTTTAATAAAAAAGGTATGCGTTGCTGACGACTGGGATTTTCTCTAATCGTTGCCACAGATTAATCTCGGAAAATGAAACATTTGAAGTTACTGAAAAAATAATTGCTCGAAAAGTATTTGTCAGAAAATTGTTAGACAAACTGCGTTAGAAAGGTAAAAAATTGTATTTGTCTTGATATAAATTTCAAATCCACTGATTATGCCATTTTTCAAATATTGAATTTAAAAAATTACCAAATTTCACAATGGAGTACCATAGCGAAAACTTCGCGTAAAAAAATAATAACAACAGCAATGTGTCAGCACGAGTCACAAATTATAGTAACCGTATTATTCTGTTAAATTATAAAAGTTAATTATGACGTCACGAGTGCATGATTTTTATTTAATTCTCGACAAATACTAGATGCGCCATTTCTTTATAGTTGTGAATAATATACAGATTAATTCACGTTATTAAAAAATGTAGCTGTAAAACATATAAATCAATGGAAAACGGTAGGAAGTAAATTATAAACGTAATAATAAACCGTATTAAAAAAACATTACTTAGTGAAATAAGTATCCGTTTTTATGTTATTTTAGGATATTCCAGGTAAAGGTACAGATTACTTTAAAATACAAGGTTAAATTCACCGATATATTTCGTTTGATTCAAGGTTCTTTTGGAAAAACCGACCAGCGCAGCGGGCGTAGTCTGCTAGTAATATTATAAATCCGATTGTGTGCAAATGTTAGGCCAGCGTCAAAATGGAGCATTTAATGATCTTGTATCTTTGCATATAAGTTGATTATAACCCTCAAATGAACATAGGCTGTTTTTTGTTTATTTTATTAAAATATTTTTCTTAATAATTCAAAATTTCGTTATTTTCATAGAGAATAAATAGACATCTTTTCATATAATATTTTAAAATTGTTAAATTTATTTTACCTTTGCTAATATTTTATCGTTGCCAAAACTAAATCAAAATCCGGAATAATAATTTTTACTCGACAATTTAGTTTCAATTGAAAAATTTTCATGTGAAAATTAAAATGAAATAAAAAAAATTAAAGAATTAAAAAGAAGATTAAATAATATTATTAGAAATAAAACGTACTTTTTTTTAGTTTTTGATAATAATACAAGGTTTCAATATGCGTAACCATAGGAAACAGGCGAATATGACGTCATACATCGAAAATAAAGCGGATATGCTTTGATGGTGAAATAAAATTATCTTGGGTTTTTTCTTTCCTTTTTTCTTATTTTTTCTTTTGTATGGTAAGAATAATTGGCGTTTTACCGTCTGCGCACGGCTAATATAACTATACCGTATTTTTTATTTAAATTTTAGAAAAATAAAAAGAAGTTTGAAAAGAAAATGGTTAACATATGTCAATAACATGCTCCGCAAAATTATCCATGTCGAAATGATGTCATGGATAGCGAGAAGTAGTTATTTTCATTCTTAAAACTAAAAGAAATAACTCGATTATCTAAAAAAAAAATGACGAATGTTAATAGTTCTATTTTTGTTGATAAAACCTAAAAATTTAATATTATTTCGTTAAAGTAACTTAATTTCCTCTATGCCAGTATTGAAATTAATTGCCTGGAAAAGAAAATTAACAAGAATTATGTCATTAAAAAGGGATTTCTCTGGGGAAAAAGATATATTTGAAATAAAACGGGAATTTTCCAATATGTTTTAAAATGAGTGTGAATCAATTCCTTACATTAATAATACAAGGATAAGTAAGTATAGAAAGTAGATGAGTTTCACGCCATATTTATAACGAAAATTTTAAATGTTTTTTTTTATCTATACTGATTATTAAGCATGAGTGTCCGTTATATACAGATGAAAGTTTTCTATTAAAAATCACATTTTAATTTTAAGAAAAGGAAAATGAACACGAATCTATTATGTTAAAATCTGACCGTGTGTTTGTATTTCGCAACTACTCCTAGACTATCGAACGCAACGCGATTTACTTAATACCAGTTATCATTGATCCGAGAATGTCACACGAACTCTCAGAATTTAAAAAATTACATTAAATGCCAAGACTTTTTTTTTTTTTTGTAAATTTTAACGAAGTTTCTCTAAAAATGGAAAGTAAATTACTCCAAATTTGTGTATAAAAAAGGAGAAATAAAACAGATCAGTATATTTTTTACACCATTTTCTCATTAAAACTGAAAAACAGAATTTATTTTCACTTTGAATAGATGGTGAAAACAAAATCTTTATTTCAGTAAATTATCCAAAAAATACAAACATATTTGCACATATTCAAACTTCATGAATCATTTTATTCTGGAGAACAAAAATTGCCTGTCAACATACTGTCACTTAGAAAGCAAGATTTGTTTCAGCTGTACATTAAACCAAGGAGGCAAAATTGAATTTAAAGAAAAAGCATATACTATTTCCAATTAATGTTTTTATTTGAAGGATGGCTGTTAAAACGTTTCACAAAGGCGTTAAAAGTAAAATTGTTTATCAGGTAAAATTGACATTTGTTTTTACCTAATTCGTCTATTTCCACGATTTTATTTGGCCCTCCTTTTTGCATTGGTTGCAATTTCATTTTTGCGATTATTTGACACAAAATTTCACTTTTTTAAGACTGAGTTATGTCAAGGTCCCTATAACAAAAAATACCGTATTGCCTTCTATGAAATGTGATAAATAGTTAGTTAATTATTAACGTTTATAATTATCGGGAGTGAAATATTTTGCTTAATTAATGTATTTATTCTTCTTTTAATGTTGCGTGAACGAAGTCAGGGGTAACAGCTAGTACATATATATATATATATGTACCGGGTGCGTCATAAATTCGTGCAAACTTTAAAGATTCATAATAAAAGAAGTAATGCTCAGGAAAATTTTCGGTTTGCGCGAGTATGATCAAAAGTTTTTTGGATTTTTTTCCGTGTATAATAAAAAATGATTCCAAAAGTAACCGATAGAGGGCACTCACTCGTCATACTGAGGTTTTTTATGCAAATCAGGCAAACACAAACAGATAATAAAACAAATCACAATAACATGACACTGTGCATTTATTTTAAAGTAAAAGATGCTCAACATGACCACCATCACCAGGTATTAGGGAAGTGAGGCCGTCAATACGCCTGTTACAGCTGAGTGTAGCATGTCGGCATCGATGCCACCGACGGTCCGTCGAAGTTTCTGGGGAGCCCCGGTGTACACGAGACTTTAAGTATCCCCACAACCAAAAACCTGCCGGGGTCATGTCTGGAGATCGTGCGGGCCACTCAAACTTACAACTTCGACTTATCACTCGGTCTTCAGTGAAAGTGTCGACTTCGTCGGAACGTCTTGACTTCACGTGCAACCTGGGGCGGGGCATGATCCTGCAATGCAAGCACAACGTGGTCACACAAAAGCGTAACATACCGTTCTGCAGTGACTGTACAGGTTTTCCATCTGGATTTAGTACCAGACTCTTCAAAAAAGAAAGGACCCTGAACGAAAGACTCGGTGAAACCACACCAAAACAGTCAAATGAGGAGCATGCAGAGGCTTGGTCAGGTACTCACGAGGGTTTCACGTTGTCCAGATACGACTGTTTTGCGTATTGACGTCATCATGCAGTGAAAAGTGTGCTTCATCCGTCTAGTTGACGTTCAACAACCATTGTGGGTCCCGCTCCATTTTTGCCAGCGCCCATGTAGCAAACTTTAGTCTTTTATCTGTATCTGCCAGTAATAACTGGTGAAGTGCCTGTATCTTGTACGGTTACAGATCCAAGATTCCGTGCAGAATACGTCAAATCGACGATTACGGAATCTCCGTTATTCTACCAGCTTCACGAGCACTGCTACTCCCCGTTGATGTCTCGGCTGCCAATTCTTCCACGACACTTTTTACAGCATGGACGCGATCCGTGCTCGAGGATGGTCTGCCACTACGTGGACGATCCTCCAAACTTCCCGTTTTCTCAAAACGTCGTACTAAATTGAGTATCCCATTCCATGAAATGGGGTTTTTTTGCACCTGAAGTTCTTTCTCCGTGCGAAACTTTCGCAATGCAATAGTTGTCGATTCACCATTCTTGTAAAAAAGTTTAACCACCAGTGCTCGATCTGGTAACGATAGCATGCTGCCGAGATCGAATGACAAATCCATTTCCAGCCAAGTGTTTTATTGCGTGCCTGATTTGCATAAAACGCCTCAGTATGGCATGTGAGTGCCCTCTATTGGTTACTTTTGGAATCATTTTTTCTTATACATGGAAAAAAATTCCAAAATCCTTCTGATCATACTCGCATAAAACGAAAATTTTTCCGAGCATTACTTCTTTTATTATGAATTTTTAAAGTTTGCACGAATTTATGATGCAACCGTTATATATATATATATATATATATATATATATATATATATATATATATATATATGTAATATAAAATTATATATAACACGTTATCAGTATGATCAGGCCTGAATCCTGTTTTAACTGCAGCATTGGTTAAGAGATCAATGAAAGTTTTTTCAAGACAAGCGCTGACTGTGTCACAAAACGTTAACTAAATGGCTGATATAAATCACACTCTTAGTGTAAGCAACAGTCGAAATATTTAGAGTATTTGCAGTCGTACAATCGAGCAGAGTAGTGGCAACAGTTCCCAAAGATGTTTCTCTAAAGCATTTAGGAGACTGGGTTTGAGACAAACAGTTTATTCCATACTAAATCATACTAATGCACAACTCCACATAAACACAACTTCAATAGAAGCTTCAGACCCGATTAGATCTATTAAAATTTATTGAAGAAAATCTGTCGATGCGTAGAGGAAGGGCTTCTCAAGTGACGAGGTTATTTGGACCCTTCGGCATGCATAAAAATTTGCCTTCCAAGTCAGTGTATGCGGTATACGTATAAAAAAGACTAAGCTCAAAGTTACATTGTGCTCTCTAAAAACCAACGAAATCTGTGTTAGGAGAAAAAAAGGGGTAGTAAGAGGTGGGCGTGCTCACCAATGATTGAAAAAGTGGGCCAAAAGGGGTGCCATTGACATCGTGTCGTAACTCTTTCTTTTAGAGCAGAATTTTAAAAAGATAATAGTTTACGCGGGAGTTGAAATGAATCATGGGATATGGAATGATAATTTTAATAAAAAATAAAAATGGTGTTACACAAAATGTTCCAAAGAAATAAAAATTCAATGTCTTAAAGTATGAAGAAATAAAACAGGTGTTTTTTACAAGAAGTGTTGCATTTAATAGAATAATGTTTTTAGATTAAGAATTAAAAGAACATGTTGATTTAAAGTTATGAAATTAAAATATAAATGGTAATTCAGATATTATTAAAAGACAGGAAAAAAAAGTAGAATTGTAAGAATTTGGATTAAGTTAATTGAACTAAAATGGCAAAAATTTATTATTATTACACACACACACACACACATATATATATATATATATTAGTTAAATTAGGTAAAAAAAATCGATTTTACTCAAAAAAGCAACAAACTAAAATAATGCTTTAGAATTTTAAAAAAAACTATATGTAACAAATAACTTTCCCATTCCTTTAAAATTATGCACAATTTATTTTTTAAAGTTATAAAAAACACTCGCGCAGAAAATATATTCGAAACGAACACATTTAAAAAATATATAATAGTTGAAAAAAATCGATTTTCTCAAGAAAGGAAACATTTTTTACCGAATTTTATTCTAAATATAATATTTATATTTTACATCTAACAATCCAGTTAAGAATATATACAATTCATGTTTTATCCTCTAGTAATACTAATGTTTTAAAACCTCCACCATTATCTCATAACGCAATCTCCCCGCATTTAACTTAAAAATTACCAGGTTTCTAAGTCCCAAGCCGCAAATTTGAAGAAATCCAGTATCATCATTTCAAAATCTTATTCTAGAAAAGAACCAATGGTTTTACATGTAAAACACTTGGCTCAAGGCATTGAGGTCCCTAGTTCGAGTCAAAGGTTAGCCATAAAATATTCTTGAGGTACATCAAATAATAAATATCTACAGATGGCAGCACAAAGAGAGATGTAATTTTTTTAAAACAGAGGTTATTCATAACGGAAAATTTCCCTTCCTGGCAGTAATGCCAGGAATATTTCTGTGATTCGAAGAAAGTATTTCTGAGAGCGTAACGGAAAGTTACCGCTTCTTCAAACGGAGTTTTTCCTTTTTTTATCTCTCAAAACGAAAAATCTATTAACGGAATGGAAAAAGTCCGGCAACTTTGCTGCCAGTAATTTTACCGTGAATTAATGGATTTATTTTAACAGTGCAGGGTAAGTTATAACCATGGCAGGACTCTCGTCCGTTCTAGAACGACACAATACTCCCCACATTAAAGAAGGTGACAAAAGGATAGCCGTCGCGTAATGTGATCTGAACGCACCTGGATGTGATATTAAATGTTGTCGCCAAGCATACGGAGGTACCAGTGCGTAGGGAGAGACAGGGTGAGTTCACATCTCAGTAACATCGCTTATAACTCAATGGAGGAATTGCACATTGTAATAAAATTCTCAAAGGAACAACGAACTCTTTGGAATTAGAGCTATAGGATAGAACGTTACAACACTAGTAGTAGTAAAATGGTTGTTCGGATTTTTTTTAGAATTATCTTATACTACGGTAGGACGACATATATACAAAGCATTCATAGAAAATATTTTTTAGAGGAAATGTGGATATCAGGACACATTGGGAGATACCTTCTCGAAGTCGTATAAAGGCGCAATCTTTTGAAGGGAAATAATAATCTTCAGTTTACTAATAGTGACAATTTTAAGCTTTAATTACTCTCCAGTATTCAGAATTAAGTCAAAAATATTAACTAGATATAAGACTGCTTGTTTCTTTATAGCTAAGAATTTCGGCGGGCTCCTCCGGAGATTTCGACTCGGTCCCTTCAGTGGGAAAGTGACCGGGAGCCGGACACAGCGAGATGTTTGACACGACACGACGGGGGCAGGACACGGATGCACCGCCACCTCAATGTGGTGCGACGGTGATAGAGGTGACGCAGGACACTGAGTCTGGGTCTACCCTTCATAAGCTTAGGTTTTCTGCAGCGTGAGGACTCGGTCAATGTTGGAAGTCTCCTCCCTAGGTGGTAGAAGGACGCCTCGTAGGCCTATCTCAGTTGCTCGAGCGAGACCCTCGCCCTGCGTCGCGGTAGGTGACGCTGAGCAACGACTAGCTAACAGCGGTCAGATCGTTTCCAAATCTTTATCTGGTGGCGTTTACTGAGGCGAGATCGAACTCCGAAGAGTACGGTGCGTGGTGGCTCTGGAGTGATGCTTGGTTACTGGGTGAGGTGGCGTGAAGCAATATAGGATAACATAGGATTCGATGATCGGAAACTGCCGTAAAATCAGCGTCATTGGAGTAGTCCGGCATAAGGCCTAGGACCCGGTTCCCTCTTTTGGGTTCAAGCTACGAAGCTGTCGGAAGACTTCAGTGTCTCCCCAAGTGTTTTGTGGTCGTGTCCTCGAAGTGTGGGTTGCACCGCATATCGCAGCGACTTTTGTCATCAATCTCTTGGGTTAAAAGGAGGGGTCAGCAGGTGGTGGCGCTGCTACCGGCAACATCACTTACAGGAGGACCCTCCTGGTCTAGTGCGTTAAAAGTCCCCCAGGACTTGGGCGCGGCGGTTGACGTGCGTCATTTTATAACTATGATTAGTTGTAATTCGATAAACAATTTTTTAAACATATTAAAAGAACATACATTCAGTACCTATGAGACGTTGGCTGAAATAAGCATAAACCCCCATAAAACTATCTGAGATATGTCGGTTAGCTGTCTACATGGGTCGAAATTTCCAGGCCCGGACTTTCACCGCTCTGTAAAAAAAAATTAATGGCCCAACCGATATAAAAGCTAAAATTTCGACCCGAGATCGACCCGGCCCGTACAAATATATATATATATATGACTGGCCCAAACCAGCCTGCAAATGTAGGACAGAAAAAGTAAGGCTCGGGCATGGCTCAACCCTGAAAGAGCGAAGACCAGGTCCGGTCCCAGTAAAGTGAATGGAAACCGGACCAGGTTCGGACAAACCCGTTCCCAGACGCAAACATCTTTCTTCCCTAATACCCTAATTTCTTCCCTAATAAATAATAATTCTAGTTTTTTTTAAAACGAATGATAACAAAAAGACTTGATTTTCCATGATTGGACATGATTGGACATGATTTTCCAAAAAACAAAACTATCCGAATATAGCTAATTATAATACTTATAATATATACTTATTGAAATTACTTCAGTAGTTCCCGAGAAAAACAAGGGTGTCTTCAAAAAGGGGAGCGATATTAGAAGTTTGGAGGTTTCAATCGAACCCGCAGTTCGGGTGAGGTCAGATCTAATTTTTTTAATTGCAAGCTGGGTTCGGGTCGGGTTAACTTCTACTCTTTTTCTGCGGTTCGGTTTTGAATCGGGTTAACTTCTACTATTTTGCTACAAGCCTGGTTTGAATCGGGTTGATTTCTACTGTTTACTACGGGTCGAGTTGACTTACATTATTTCGGGTTTGGCTCGGTTTCCAGTTGAATTTCTACTCTTGCGTGTCGTGTTCTCGTTGACCTGATTTTTCAAAAGAATGTCTAAAATATTTTTCCGATAAAATCTATATACAAGAAAATTTTCATAACGGACACTCCCAAATATCGAAAAGCTGTATTTAGGGAATACTTTTTAAATATTTTATATAGTAAAACCTCTGAATAATGAACACTTCGGGCACCGTGGAATTTGTCCAATATTCAGAAGTTGATAGCATGTACAGTAAGTCTTCCGTACTGTAGTGTGCAGTACAGAGTATGATGTTTAGAGAAATATGGTGCACAGTTCTTAAGCTACTGCGGAAATCGGGATAAACACAGCATAGAAGCAATACCAGTTGGACAATTTACACCCAAACCTAATAAGCATCTATTTATGTCAAGGTCTAACACAATATCAAGTTTCAGGAAATTTCATGCAGTAGTTTTTGGAATATAGTTATTGATGAAATCGTGAAAAGTGCAGCATACAAGCGCCCCTGTTAAGCGACTTACACCAAAACCTAATCAGCGCCAATTTATGTCAGGGTATAAGTGAATATGAAAATGGATTACTTTCCATGCATTATTTTCTCTGATTTATCACACAAAAATTTGTCTAACATACAGACAAAATTGCGGACAAACATTTTCTAAAAACAATAAAATCGTGTTCAATATCTCCGAAAATGTATAAAACTAATAAGCATCTATTTATGTCAAGGTCTAACACAATATCAAGTTTCAGGAAATTTCATGCAGTAGTTTTTGGAATATAGTTATTGCTGAAATCGTGAAAAGTGCAGCATACAAGCGCCCCTGTTAAGCGACTTACACCAAATCCTAATCAGCGCCAATTTATGTCAAGGTATAAGTGAATATGAAAATGGATTACTCTCCATGCATTATTTTCTCTGATTTATCACACAAAAATTTGTCTCACATACAGACAAAATTGCGGACAGACATTTTCTAAAAACAATAAAATCGTGTTCAATATCTCCGAAAATGTATAAAACTTTAAAAACCGGAAGTCGAAAATTTTCACAAATCCAATACTTTCTTCTTGTGTAGATAGAAGAAAACTTGTCGGATGTTCCACTCCGAAAACTTTATTTTATCTCATACATGTTTCATATACACCAAAAACACAAAAGTCACATACACCAAAGTCGAACTGAATCTAAAGTTTTATTAAATTCCATGCTTTAGTTCATGAGATATGACTATCGCAAAAATCGCGTAAATCCTGAAAAATGCAGCATAGTAGCGCAACGTGTTGGGAAATTTACATCAAAACCTAATAAGCAACAATTTATGTCAACATCTAACTGAATATGAAGTTTGATAAAATTCTGTGCATTAGTTTTTCAGATATAGCTATTGTGAAAATAGAGAAAAATGTAGCATAGTCTACAACTTAGCCTACTATATTTTAACGACTACAGCATAGCCCACTGTTGAACGATTTGCACAAAAAACTAATCAGCACTAATATATATGCAGGTCTAACATAATATAAAGTTTTAACAAATTCCGTGCATTTGTAATTGAGATATAGCTATCTTGAAAATCATGAATAACCAGCATACAGTGCCACCTGTTGGGCGGTATACACCTAAACATAATCATCAGCAACTTATGTCCACGTCTAACTGAATTTGAAGTTTGATCAAAATTTTTGCATTTGTTCAGGAGAAAGTTTTTTGCGAAAATCCTGAAAAATGCAGCGCCACCTCTTGGGCGATTTTCGCCAAAATCTAACAAGTAAAACTTTTGTCAACGTCTAACTGAATCTGAAATTTGATGAAAATCCCTGCATTAGTCCTTGAGATATTGCTATATTCAAAATCGGGAATAATGCAGCATAGCACCACCACCCAGTGTGCGGTATGCACCAAAACTGAATCAGCAACAACCTATGCCAATGTCTAACTGAATTTGAAATTTGTTGGTAATCCCTGGATTAGTTCTTGAGAAAGAGCTATTGAGGAAATCGAGAAAAATACAGCATAGCAACGCCACCTGTTGTGCTATTTACATAAAAAACGGATCTGCACCAATTTATATCAAAGTCTAACTGGATAGTTTTATTAAATTCCATCCATTAGTAAGACTATCGCTAAAATCGTGTAAATCCTGAAAAAATGCTGCATAAGCTGCGTCACCTGTTGGGAAATTTATACGAAACCCTAATAAGCAACAAGTTATGCCAACGTCTAACTCAATCTGTAATGTAATGAAAATCCGTGCATTAGTCCTTCAGATAGAGTTATCTTGAAAATCGTAAATTACGCAGCATAGCAGCGCTACCGGTTGGGCGGTATACACCAATACTTAATCAGCAACAACTTATGCCCACGTCTACATACATCTGAAGTTTGACGAAATTCTGTGCATTAGTTTTTCAGATTTAGCTATCGTGAAAATCATAAAAAAGTAGCATAGCAACGTCATCTTTTGGGCTATTTACACCAAAGCGTAATCATCGTCTATTTATGTCACGGTCAAACAGAGTCTGAAATTTTATAAAATTCTGTGCATTAGTTCTTGAGATACAGCAATCGTGAAAATCGTTTAAAATATAGCATAGCAGCGCCAGCAGTTGAGCGATTTAAACCAAAAACTAATCAGCACCAATTTATATGAAGATCATAACTGAATACAAATATTTATTAAATTTCGTGCATTATTTCTTGAGACGGAGCTATCTTGAAAATCGTGAATAACGCATCATACAGCGCCACCTGTTGCGAGGTATACAACAAAGCAAAATGAGCAATAACTTATACCCACGTTTACCAGAATCTGAAGTTTGATGAAAATCTGTGCATTAGTTCTTTAGTTAGAGCTATCTTGAAAATCATGAATAATGCAGCTTAGCAGTGCCACCTGTTGGGCGGTATACACCAAAATCTAATCAACAACTTATGTCCACTTCCAACTCAATCTGACGTTTGATGAAAATCTGTGTATTAGTTCTTGAGATAGAGCTAGTGTGCAAATCCTGAAAAATGCAGTATAGCTTCGGCACCTGTTTGGCGATTTACATCAAAAAATTATCAGTACACATGTATCAAAGTCTAACTGAATCTAAAATTTTATTAAATTCCGAGCATTAGTTCTTGAGATATGACTATCACTCAAATCGTGTAAAATCCTGAAACATGCATTAAGGAAGCGCCACTTGCTGGACGATTTACACCAAAACCTAATAAGCAACAACTTATGTCAATATCTAACTAAACCTGTACTGTAATGAATATCCGTGCATTAGTCCTTGAGATAGAGTTATCTTGAAATTCGTGAATACTGCAGCTTAGCAGCGCTACCTGTTGGGCGGTATACACCAAACCTAATCAACAACTTACGTTCACTTCTAACTAAATCTGATGTTTGATGAAAATCTGTGTATTAGTTCTTGAGATAGAGCTAGTGCGCAAATCCTGAAAAATGCAGCATAGCTGCGCCACCTGTTTGGCAATTTACATAAAAAAATAATCAGTACACATTTATCAGTCTAACTGAATACAAAATTTTATTAAATTCCGTGCATTAGTTCTTGAGATATGACTATCGCTAAAATCGTGTAAATCCTGAAAAATGCAACTTAGCAGCGCCACCTGTTCGTCGGTATACACAAAAACTTAATAAGCAAAAACTTATGTCCACATCTACGGAATCTGAAGTTTGATGAAAATCTGTGCATTAGTTCTTGAGATAGAGCTATGGAGCAAATCCTGAAAAAGTGCAGCATAGCAGCGCCATTTGTTGGGCTATTTACACCAAAACCTAAAAAGCAACAACTTATGTCAACGTCTAATGGAATCTGTAATTTAATGAAAATCCGTGCATTATTTCTTCAGATATAGCTATATAATATCATGAATAAAGCAGCGTACATTTTGGGCGGTATACATTAAAACCTAATCAGCAACAACCTATGTCAATGTCTAACTGAATCTGAAATTTGTTAAAACTCCCTGCGTTACTTCTTGAAATAGAGCTATTATGGAAATCGAGAAAAATACAGTATACGTCTAACTGAATCTGACGGTAGATGAAAATCTGTGCATTAGTTCTTGATATACAGCTGTTGCAGAAATTCTGAAAAATGCAGCATACCAACGCCTACTGTTGGGCGATTTATACCAAACCTAATAAGTGACATCTTATGTCAAAGTCTAACTGAATCTTAAATTTAATGAAAATCTGTGCTTTAGTTCTTGAGATATAGCCATCTTGAAAATCGTGAATAATGCAGCAGAGCAGCACCACCTTTTGGGCGGTATACACCGAAACCTTATCAGCAACAACTTATGTGAATGTCAAACTGAATCTGAAATTTCTTGTAAATCCATTCATTAGTTCTTGTAATAAAGCTATTGTGGAGATCCTGAAAAATGCAGCATATAAGCGCAACCTGTTGGGCGGTATACACCAAAACCTAATCAGCAACATCTTATGTCGACGTTTATCTGAATCTGAAGGTATATGAAAGTATGTGCATTAGTTCTTGAGGTATACAGCTATTGCGGGAATCCTGAAAAATGCAGCATAGCAGCGCCATGTTTTGGGCAATTTACACCAAAACATACTAAACAACAACTTATGTCAACGTCTTACTGAATGTAAAATTTGAAAAAAATTTGTGCATTAGTCCTTGAGATATAGCTTTCTTGAAAATCCTGAATAATGCAGCTTCGCAGCTCCATCTGTTGGGCGGTATACACACTCTCAAAAATGAATACTCAAATTTCAAGAAATTTTCTTCGTTTTTGACGAAACGGTTTCTTGGGAAATGCTCCGAATAAACGTTTCGTCAAATCGAGTAAATTTGCATCCTCAAAATTACGAAGAAATCAGTTTCCTCAAATTGTTTCTTTGACGAAAGTTCCAAAAAGGTTGGTGCTGCCATCTATCGGAGTTTTTAGAAACCTCCTTAATTGACTAAGGCAAAATAAGATCACTTGGGATTCGAACACGCGATGTTTAGCTTGGCAGCTAAGTGCTTTGACCACCTAGCCAGTGGGACTTCGGAATTACTTGATTTTAAATGCATTTATCGGATGTTGATGTGTGTTTATATTTTTAGAAAGCAGATTGTATTTTTATCGCTGCTGTTATTCTTTCTACATGTTTTAATTAATAAGGCTAGATTATTATTATGGTTTTTCTATGGTTAATAAATAATTAGAAAATGGCTTGATTAATATAATTTATTAGAGAAATTTCCTTTGTTCAATGGATGATTAAAATATGGTCTAATTAATTTGTTGATCAGAAATAATAAATTTTGAAGTGCATATTTTGGAGGCGAGTTCATCAGTTTTAGCGGATAAGATTACTGTATATAGAGGGGGGTCAGTTATACATATTTTAAATTTGATTGTTATATGAATATATTTCTTAAATAAAAAAGAGCTCCTATAAAATTGTGATTTTTTTTTTTTTTTTAACCATTGGGAAAATGTTGATCTTTCGGTCGAAAATGGACCAAATGATGTTCGCATTTTACTATTTTAACTGTTTTTAACGAAATTCTGTAACTTTAGAAGAATTTTTTAAGCGTTTTTAACGAAATTCTGTAACTTCAGAAAAATTTATCTTTGAATAGGCAATAGAAATGCATGAAATCGTTACAAAAAGGATAGACGCAAATTATCCGATATAAAAAATAAAGTAGAAATTTGGTACATTCCTGTTATAGCGGTCCCCAAGGATGAAATATTTTTGTTTCTGTTTTCATTAATATATTGTAAATTTAATACTTTCGTGTTTTTTTTTTTTTTTTTTTTTTTTTTTGAACGATTTTGTAACAAAAATAATCTGGCCGGGAATGGGGAAACATTTTTGTCAAATATTTGAGATTTTCCATTTCATTAAAAATCACTTAATTTTGAGACGAAATAATTGTCAAAAATGACGAAATATAGCTCAAGAATTGCGGAATCGTCAAAAGTAAGAGTTTTATTTTTGACTGCGAGGAAACAGTTTCGTCAAGATATTTGAGGATTTTCGCGTTTCGTCAAAACCCACGTGACTCAGTGACGAAATGATTGTCAAAAACAACGAAATGAGGCCTGAGGATTGCGGAATCGTCAAAATTGAGTGTTTTATTTCTGAGAGTGCAGCTAAACCAATCAGAAACTTCTTATGTCCACATCTAACTGAATCTAAAGATAGATGAAAACCTGTGCATTAGTCCTTGAAATACAGCTAATGCGGAAATCGTGAAAAATGCAGCATAGCAGCGCCACCTTTTGGGCGATATTCACCAAAAACTAATCAGCACCAGTTTATATGAAGGCTTAACTGAATCTAAAGTTTTATTAAATTCCATGTATTAGTTCTTGAGATGTGACTATCACTAAAATCGTATAAATCCTGATAAATGCAGCATAGCATTGCCACTTGTTGGGCAATTTACACCAAAACCTAACAAGCAACACCTTATGTCAACGTCTTACTGAATCTAAAATTTGATGAAAATTCATGCATTAGTCCTTGAGATAGAGCTTTCTTTAAAATCCTGAATAATGCAGCTTCGCAGCGCCACCTGTTGGGCGGTATAGAGCTAAACCTAATCAGAAATGTTTATGTCCACTCTAACTGAATCTGAAAATCTGTGCATTAACCCTTGAAATACAGCTAATGCGGAAATCGTGAAAAATGCAGCATAGCAGCGCCACCTTTTGGGCGATATTCAGCAAAAACTAATCAGCACAAATTTATATCAAGGCCTAACTGAATCTAACGTTTTATTAAATTCTATGCATTAGATCTCGAGATATTACTATCACTAAAATCGTGTAAATCCTGAAAAACGGAGCATAGCAGCGCCACCTGTTGGGTAGTTAACACCAAAACCAAATAAGCAACACCTTATGTCAACGTCTAACTGAATCTGAAATTTAGTGAAAATTCATGCATTAGTTCTTGAGATATGAAAATCGTGATTAATGCAGCATAGCAGCGCCACCTCTTGGGCAGTTTACACCAAAACCTAATCAGCAACAACTTATATCCACGCCTAGCTGAATCGGAAAGTAGGTGAACATTTGTGTTTTAGTTCTTGAGAGAGAGCTATTGCGGAAATCATGAAAAAAGCAGCATAGCCGCGCCACCTTTGGGTGGTTCACACCAAAAACTAATCAGCACCAATTTATATCAAGGTCTAAATGAATCTAAAATTTTATTAAATTCTGTGTATTAGTTCTTGAGATAGATCGCCCATAAAATTTTTGTCATATACATACAGACAGAGACATTTTCTAATAAACAGTCATAGCGTATTCAGGTCTTTTAAAACGTATAAATCCGTTTAAAATCGGAAATCGAAAATTTTTACGAATGCAATACTTTCTTCTTGTAAAGGTAGAAGCTCCGCAGCCCAGTGCAATAACGCTTCCGAAAAACGAATCCTAAATTACCCTTATCTCCAATCTTTTGCCTTCTTTTGTATCAAAACACTAATAAATGACGTAAAGTGTCGCTCACGTAAGAGATGGAGATGAAACGGGCTCGGTTTTTATATCAGTCTTCGGGTTTCGACAAACTCGAGCTCAATGTGTTTTTAAATTTCAAATTTTAATTTTTTTCCATTTCAAATCATTTTAATGCTATTTTGATCAGAATAAAGAGTAAAGTATTTTTCTATTCAGCATAGCTCTGAACTATTCATTTTTTGTTTTAACACATTTTCCGAATCATAATTCTGAGTTATTTAATCGCATAATTCTGCGATTAATTAACATTAAGATTCGGCAAAGATTTATAATTGGAAGTAATAATGACTAAAAAGTAGAATAGTTGATAGCTAAGTGTACGTAGAGACATGTATTTAATTTTTTTATTTTGTGAAAAAATAATAATAATATAAAATTATGATGTTATGAGACATTCGCGTTTAAATCGGAAAGATAGTTGCTGAAATATGGAAACAGGGCATAGTTAGAGAAAACACCCGCAAGGAGGGGCGTTCAAGTTCCCTTCAGCAACTGACTAATTAGAAGAAACACAATACATCTTTAAAGATTTATTCATTTGGTTAAGCTAGGAACTTAATTTGAAATTTTGTTTTAGACTATTATTCGGAAATACTGGAATGGAGAAGAAGTTGGTTAGAGATCACAACTGATGATGCCCTGGCGGGGGGTGAAAGCGCTTTTGTTAGGTGGTGGAAATTTTTATTGAAGACTGTTTTTATTTTTTTTAAATGAAGGACGTTTTTAATGGAAATTTTTAACCATGCTTCTTTATAAATAATGTCTAAAAAAATTGGTAAAATGTATAAGTAGTACTGGTAACTGTTTTCCAGAAATACACCTTGAAACTATGAATGCTAATTTTTACGATAATTTAGTGAAAATAATGTATGAAATATAACAGGGTTCCCAGCATGTCTGGCAATTTCCCTGACTTTCCATGATTTTCCCTGACCAAATCCAAAAAAATTCCATTACCAAACGGGCTTATGCAAAATCTGCTTTAAATAATACAAAATAACAAGCAACATAAAAAAAAACCCAGAAATTTGTATCATAATAACAGGGTTTATACTCTTTGCCCCCATGAAAAAATTCACGCGCCTTTCAAGAAAAGTGCAAAATGAAATTCTATAATGCAAAAAAACTTCATACATGCGAGTTTTCAAATGAATGCCATACAACAAAGTCTACAATGCGAAATGTGAAAAAGTCTCAAAAATGTGGAAAACTTTTGTCCATATTATGGTTTTTCTGCATTGCATTTGAAGGAATTTCTTGATCTTGAAACCGACAACAGTTTAGAGATTTTTCAGAGTCACCATGTAGCGAGAAATATAACAAATTTCTGAAAAAAAAAAAAAAAAAATCAAATTTTTTTTCCTCTCTCAGACCTTTCCATGACTTTTTAGGAAACATTTGCAAATTCCCTGACTTTTCCTATATATTTTTAAATTTCCATGACTTTCCCTGACTACTTTGAAATTCCCTGACTTTCCAGATTTTCCATGTCGCTGGGAACCCTGTATAAATATGCAGACTGAAGTGACGGCGGAGGGGAACGGTACGCTACGGGTGTTAGTACTACGGAATGTTAGGGCTCCGGTAATTTTTTTTTTTTTTAGAAATTAAGCCCTGGGTGGGGGCGAATTTCTAAAAAATTCTAATTTTCTAAACTCTAAATTTTCTAAATCTCTAAATTTTCTAAATCTCTAAATTTTCTAAATCTCTAAATTTTCTAAAAAATGGGCATCGCCATCATTTCCCCCTTTCCCCTAGTACAAAATACACAATGTTTTAAATCTGTATATCTGTTTAAAATTTTTTTTCTAATTCCATGGAAAGATAAGATGCAAAATCCTTTCTTTTTGTGGACTTAAAATCTTGGCAACTACCCAAGAGTGACAGAGCGAAGAAAATATCATTTATCTTTTGTTGAATTCATTCTTTATCTCAATTGGAGGAGTGTTCTTGTCAATCATTTGAAGTTAGACCATCCTCTTGTTTGTTCTTACACGCCGGCGGCCATCTTGAACCGATAAATTTTGTGACTAGCGTAGGCTCTTAATGCAAGAATCAAGTTTAAAAGTCCATCTCAAGCACAAAAAATGCCATTCTTTTCCACTCTAGCCAGCTATCACGTGACGTGATTATAATATGGAAGGAGGGGGTACCTTTCAATAAAACAGTAAGAAATAGTGGAGTGGGGATATTTTTCACTGGCCAATTTAATTTTTTGATATGGCTACCAGATTTTATCAAATTTGTAAATCCCTGGTCACGTGACTATAATAGACACGTGATATGTTCTTTTTTTTGTCCTTTTATTACTCTCTTTGACGAATTGAAATTGCGAAATTTGGCATCTGATTTTGTAGCCTAGTGTACAGTGTCTAAGGCAACAATTTTGAAATTGCCAAGCAAGTGATATCTCTTCTGCACGGTTTCAAGTCATAGGCAAATTGAACGAAGACCGGATTGCCAAGGGGTGTAAGGCACCAGAAACAGGAATGCTGGTTCTCTAAAAAGAGTGTCGGTCTCCTGGTATAAGATGTTTATCAGATATTATTATGATTATTGATCTATTTCCATTCAATAATGTAAAATTTGTTTCATTTCAGTTGGAAAAGTTAAAGAATTTGTTTATTTTTTCTTCATTATTAATAAGGACAATTTACCATCTCGTATATATATATTTATCAATGATTTTGTATTTAAAATTAAACGTTTTGGAATGTATTTATCGATTAAATAAATAGAAATGATCCACAATTTTTAGTATATACTTTATTACAATTGATCGATAAGGCATATGTACTAAGTAAAGTAAAAATGATTATTTTCTGTAAAAAATAAATAAATAAATAAATAAGAAAAATAAAATAATAAACAAAATGAAGGAAGGAAAATGTTTATATAAAAAAATTTGGTGCTTTTTATTAGTATTGTAATGCAGTTAAATGTTTATATTTCAGAAAACTAATAAATATTAACTTCAATTTAACTTTTAAAAAATTCTTTATTTGTAAATATAATAAAAAGAAAATTTAAGAGTTTTTTTTTTCTCATCTGAAAACTAAATTTTCTCACAAGATTTCTGTTACCCGTATCCATGTAAAGATAGTTAATATGCAGGTGTTCAACAGGCCAGTAAGAGAGAGAGTTCAGTAACAGGAGAGGTCTCTATTTCTTTTAACTATTGCTAGTAAATATTCTGCAAAAATATCTGACATATTAATGATGTTATGAACCTTTTCACAGGGACTATCTAAATGTCTCCTCTTAACGTGATGGTTTTCAAATGACTAGCTCAACAACCGAAACTTTGACTCATTTTTAAACGCAAAGGCATAAAATTTTCAGGCCTGACAATTTAAGCAATTTGGAATCGAAATGAGTTTTTCAATTTCTTTATAAACGAATTACTTATCGAGTTATAAGCGATTCGGTCAGGTAACGACGCGTTTTTCTCCTTCCTCGCGCTGAGGCATCTGGAATTCGGTTCAAAGCGCCGACTTTGACTGTATTTTCTTTACCAAAAAATGAAAAAGTTGTTTCGATTACAAAGTTTCTGAATAAGAACATCTGCCATTTTCATGCGTTTCCGAACAAAAATGAATTAAAAAGTATGTCATAAAGTAGCCAGTTTGGATTTGAGAACAGCCTTTACATTAGTGTCTATCCAAAATAAGAAAGAACTACTTCACGAAAAAAAAATTTCAAGAATTTATCCCAAATGGCAACTTGTCAAAGATTTACTGCATTTATGTTATAAAAAAGTATAAAAGTTTCTTGATCTATCAAGAAAGTTTACGATAAATATAATATAAACTCTTCTGAGTTACCCACATTCTTTTATCTTCGGAAATCATTAGATTTCCGATAATTAAAGAAGCTTTTCTGAAACAAAAGTATCTGTTGCCGTCGCTATTTTTCAGAAATTCTAAGAACTAGTTTTTACTGTTGTATTATAAGAGGAGCATCTACTTTTTTAACCAAAAGTTATCATGATTTTTACGATTTTTTTTCTTTTAAAATGAAAAGATATATATAATTTTTGGACTTTTTTCATTATATTTATTGACATCGCTTATATATTTAAATTTTTGTGTGTAAAAAAAGCTGAATAATATCCCTTGTACGACGGTACAATCGGGCGTTCGTTTTTTTCTAGTCACAAGCATCTAAAGCAGATTTGGTCGCCAAATTATTCAATAATGTAAAATATATTTTATTTCAATTGGAAAAGTTATAGAATTTATTTATTTTTTCTTCATTATTATTAAGAAAAATGTACCATCTCTTATATATTTTTTATTAATAATTCTGTATTTAAAATAAAAAATTTTGGCATGTATATATCGATCAATTGATCGATAAGGCATATATAGTAAGTAAAATAGGTGATTAATTTCCGTAAAAAAATTAAAAATAAAAATAAAATAATAAAAGTAAAATAAACAAAAAGAAAGAAGACAAAACATTTATATATAACATTTTGTTGCTATTTATTGGTATTGTAATGCAGTTAAATGTTTATATTTGAGAAAACTAATAAATATTAACTTCAATTTAACTTAAAAAAAATATTGGTAAATTAAAAAAAAAAACAAAAAACTTAATATTTTTTTTTCCCATCTGAAAACTGAATTTTCTCACAAGTGATCTGTTACTCGTATCCGCATGTATAGAGAGTTAATATGCAGGCGTTCAACAGGCCAGTTATAAAAGGAGATGTTTTTATTTCTTTTAAATATTGCTAGTAAATATTCTGTAAAAATTTCTGATATACTAATGTGGTTATGAACCTCTTCACGGGGACTATCTATTGTCTCCTCTAAAAATGGTTTTCAAATGACTACCTCAACAACCTGACTCATTTTTAAACGCAAAGGCATAAAATTTTCAGGCCTGAATATTGAAGCAATCGGAATCGAAATGAGTTTTTCATATTCTTTATAAATAAATTACTTATCGAGTTATAAGCGGTTCGGTCACGTAGCGACACGTTTTTCTCCTTCCTTGCGTTGAAGCATCGGGAATTCGGTTCAAAACGCCGATTTTGACTGTATAATATGACAGATCTTCTGCCTTTACAAAAAATGGAAAACTTGTTTCGATTACAAAGTTTCTGAATAAAAACATCTGCCAATTTCATGCTTTTCCGAACAAAAATGAATTAAAAAATATGTCACAAAGTAGCCAGTTTGAATTTGAGAACAGCCTTTACATTAGTGTCTATCCAAAATAAGAAAGAACTACTTCACCAAAAAAAAAAAAAAAAATAAAAATAAAAAATAAATAAAATAAAATAAGAATTTATCCCAAATGGCAACTTGTCAAAGATTTACTGCATTTATGTTGTAAAAAAGTATAAAAGTTTCTTGATCATCAAGGAAGCTTACGAAAATATAATATAAACTCTTCTGAGTTAACATTCCTTTATCTTCATTAGTTTTCCGATAATTAAAGAAGCTTTTCTGAAACAAAACTATCTGTTGCCGCCACTATTTTTCAGAAATTCTGAGGAGTAGTTTTTACTGTTGATATTACTGTTATAAGGGTAGCATCTACTTCTTTGGCCTAAAATTATCATGATTTTTACGATTTTTTTTTCTGTTACAATGAAAAGATAAATCATTTTTGGACTTTTTTCATTATATTTATTGACATAGCTAATATATATTTGAATTTTTGTGTGTGAAAAGAAAAGAAAAGAAAGAAAGAAAATTATGCCTTGTGCTACACTGTTAAAATTTTGCAGCAAACATGTCCGGTTTTTTGGCCGTTTTTACAAAAAACTGTTTCATAACCGTAATTTTTTTTATATCGCTAACCAGGCCCCTACCTGCCCGGCATGAATGCCTAGCTTGACGGGTTAGTACCTGGGTGCGGGGCGGAGATCGCCTAATCACAGCATGGCTGTGATCCACTTGACTATAGATTTGTTCACATCGCTGGTGTGCTTGCTCTCTTGTGATTTGCTACCGTTATCTTTGTTTGCCGGTTCAAGGTTTCTGTTTAACTTTGTTGAATTGACAGATTTAATAGGTCTCGTAACTTAGAACCTTGATCAGGTGACGAGACCCTCACCAGACTAGGCACCCTCTGAGGTATTATTCACAGGAAACTTGGAGGGCTTTGCACCCACGACGGATTTTACATGCACCAGGTGCCATTAGCGTACATAGAATCATAACCGTAATTTAACTGTATCCTGACCATATTATTGCCAATATTATGCTCAGAATAGAGTTAAATTACGGTTATGTGACCATTTTCTATAAAAACGGTCAAATGACTGGACAGTTTGCTGCAAATTTTTAACAGTGTATGGTCCAATAAAGCGATCGTTTACCTACGGTCTTTTTTCTATAAATTTCCCTGACTTTTCCATGTTATCCAGGTGGCTAAGACACCCTTTTTTAACCAAAATATCTTCGTATGTATTAAGTGCTTGAAAAAGCTATAGACCTTCAATTTTTTATTTGTAGAAAAACTTCAAATTTTGCCATCTTTTAAAAATATTTAAGGGTCATATATCTCCACTTAAAATTTAATGCGACAATTGTTTTGCGCATTACGTTGGCATGGGATGTCTACATTTGTTAATGAAAACTGAATTTTGATAATTATATTAAGCAATGAATGATAACCTCATCAAAATTTCCCCGACGATCCGTTCCGATCACGAAATTCCATGTTAAGCTACTGGGAAATTTAAAAACAGAATCGCTAAATACCTAACATAATTATCAAAACTAAAAGTAGGTGTCCTATCCCGGCATATTGCATTGTAAAAAATTCTTTAAATTTTACGTATTTTAAAACATTTAATCATTTATAAAATTTCTGTTTCAATCATAATGACTAGAAATCATATTAACATTTCTTCAAATTTTAAAACATTAAAAAACATATATGACGAAATTAATATTAAAATGAAAAAAGGATTGGATACTTTACTACACATTATCTTATAGCTAATTTAATTAATGCCACTGACGCTTTAAGACACTACACTAGTTACGGAAAGAAACGCTCAAGCTAATGTTAAGTCTACGGGAAGGTTCTTGAGCGATTTCTCGCTCGCATTTTAATATTTTTAAATGATTTTTTTTATATATATAGGATAGCTGAGGTCAATGTCCAACGTTGTAAATTTTTACTTTTTCCATTTATGTTGCAGTTTTTTTATAAGCGGCCATTTTCAATTTGGGAACCGGTTGAAACCGGTTATGAAAGTGAAAGTACGCTTATATAAAATATGGAACGAAAATCGAAAAAGTAAAAACTAACAACGTTGGAGATTGACCTCAGATATCCTATGCAAAAAAACATTTAAAAATATTACAATGCGAGCGAGAAATCGCGCAAGAACCTTCCCATAGACTTAACATTAGCTTGAGCGTTTTTTTCGCATGACTGATGTGGGCTCTTAAGTAAAATGACACATTTAAGGCTTAATAGTCACACTGAGAAAAATGACACTTTGAAATCTGAGTAAATCGATGTTTTCATTTTGTCATGAAACTTTTTGTTACATATATGACGACCCAATACTTTCAATTCTGAAATATCAGAAATACTCCGATTATTGAAACATAGACATACTCAAAACTGAGCATATAGAGGTCAGTTCATACTCATTTTTGAAACATGGACATACTCAAAAATGATTAGAATCGGTTCAAACTCATTTTTTAAACATGGAAATACTCCAAAATGAGCACATAGAAGTCCGTTCATACTCATTTTTGAAACATGGAAATACTCCAAAATGAGCACATAGAAGTCCGTTCATACTCATTTTTGAAACATGGACATACTCAAATATGAGCACGTGATGTTTTATTCTTGAATGTGTGCATATTTTCAGAAATGAGTATGTATATGTTTCAAACTTGAGTAATTTTGATTCGGAGCCATTTTGACTATGCCACATACTCAGATTTGAATATTTTTTGCTCAGTTTTGAAAATGTCGTTTTTAGAGTGCAGGTAAGAATGGGTAGTATTGCGTTTTAAGCATTAATTTCAATTTAATTCCTAAATTGTTTGAAATGTGAAAGAGTGTAAACATAATTTTTCTTCACATATTAGTCCAAGATTTTTTTTTTTAAGAAAGAAAACCTGGACTTGCATAAATTAAAGATCAGTAAAAAAAGTAGGAAATATATATTTTATGTATACGTATACATAAATATTTACATATAAATCAAAATTGAAGTGAACAAATTTACTGATATTTTATATTAAACTAGTCGGATGTGCCAATCCCAAAACTTTCTTCTATCTCACACAGGTTTTGCATACGCTTAAAAGAATCAAGGTCTAAATGAATCTAAAGTTTTATTAAATTCCGTGCATTAGTTCTTGAGACATGATTATTGATAAAATCGTGTAAGTCCTGCAAAATACAGAATAGCAACGCCCCTGTTGGAAGATTAAACCAAAACCTAATCAACAACAGCTTATGTCAACATCTAACTGAATCTGAAGTTTGATGAAAATCCGTGCATTAGTTCTTGAGATATAGTTATCGTGATAATAATGAAAAAGCATATTTACCCCCAAAACGTAATCCGCGTCTATTTATGTCAAGGTCTAACAGAATCTGCAGTTTAATGGAAATAAGTGCATTAGTTCTTGAGATAGAGCTATTGCGGAAATCGCGAAAAATGCAGCATAGCAGCGCCACCTGTTGGACTATTTTCACCAAAAACTAATAAGCACCAATTTATATTAGGGACTAACTAAATATAAAGGAGTTGGGGATTCTTCTGGTAGTTTTGTATTTAAAAAAATAAAATTGAAGAATAAAAATAACTTATTTTTTAAATTCTAGTGATAAAAAAAAAATACAAAGTTGTTGGTTTAATTTAACAAGCTTTTATTTACAAACTATACAGAGATTGTTAAAAGATAACAATGAATGTGGGAAAAATACAAATATGAAGCATTGGTTTGCAATAAAATAAATCATACATTTATAGAAGACTTATAGTATTACATTCTTTAACTTATCGAAGAAGTGGACGAGCAACTCATTATATAATTCAGGATGATTCTCGAAAAAGTTTTGCCCTTCTTCAATACGCAAAATATTTCGCAAATTATCGGGAAAAAAATCCACGACGTGTTCTAGAATGTCCGAGTTTTCATGCATTAATGCAAACTGAAGTATTTTGAGAAGAAAGTCTGAAGAAGTCTGAGACAAAGTTTTTGTTATGAACTCAGAGCATTCCTCCTTCAGAGCTTGCACGTCATACTTGTAGGCTGTATAATATAGTTGTAGCATATTGCATTCGTCTACATTTTCGACTGCCCCGCAGTAGACATACAAAAGGAACTGTTCCATGACTTGCGGATCGACATCCTCCACATCGATAACTCCACTGTTTGCCTCAGACATATTGTGGCTGAGCATAGCTTTGAAAACGCGTGAACGGGCCATGAGGACGGTTCGGTGTGCTGAAAATGTTTTTTCTCCTACTTTCAAGATTACGTCATGATTTTGCCTATCTGCGAACATTTTCTTATAGTCTTTGAATAAAGATTCGGCATCTGAAAGAAAGAAAGGAAAAATGTTTAAGTATTACAAGAATAGATATTTCGCTGTCACTTGCGCATGTTTGCATTTATTTATGCTATTTCTAACAATCCAAAAATTAGGTTGGTTATAGAGTACTCCATCCGGTCGAGTAACTCGATTTTAATATAATTTGGCGTTATCATTTGCAGTGATTTGTATAATGAATACTTAATTATTTTGATATATTAGATGTCACGTCACAATGTAGCAATCCATTTCCCTCGCCTGTCAAACTTTGTGAATCAGCCATTCTCTCTGGAAGTATGACGTAATTAATGGACAGGCGCTTGAAATTTTTTTTTCAAACTATAGTAGAGTTGCAAATTTTTTTAAAAACGCGGTTTAAACCTGGGAATAAACCGGGTTTTTTGGGAATAAACTTTGTTTTTTCGGAATAAACCAGGTCTTTTGGGAATAAACCCGGGAATAAACCGGGTATGTTGGAAATAAACCTAGAAATAAACCGGTTTTTTGCATCTCTAAACTATAGTGACCATTCAAGAACTTTCTATTACTCGCCAAGTCAAATTCGATTAGACTGTTGAGACATGTTAACGAACATAAGTTGGGAAATAATGGCAGGCTTGTTTTTGTCCTTCGTGACCAATCAAATTTTATAGGCCATATGTCACCCTATTTATTTATGAAGGCACTCTACTTGCGCACACGTTTGACACGCAGTAGACAATATTATTTATTAAAAATTTACGTGCCCGCATAAAAATACTATATGCGATACGATGACTATTTTTAGCTTGAAACCTTCCTTGATGTACTAGAATTGTAATGTAAAATTTACCTTCAAATCTGATTAGTGGTTGTTGAGAAAATGGAGGATATAACGTATGTAACAGCCAAAAAACAAAGCTTATTTTTGTTAAGTCACTTAAAAATCAAATCTTTCTGCATCCTCCCTTCATATCAGGCATTTGAATCAGAAGTAGATATTTTTTTCTACTCCTCAATGCTTTTTATCTCACTAAATCAACAAGGGATGACAAGTGACCAGAAGTAACTCACCAACGGCATTTTAGGAAAACTATGCATTAACCTCCTCTAGACCACTATTGTAAAAAAAAAATTAATTTAACAAATTATAACGACCATTGGGGAAAATGCCGAGGGATAGCGGGGCAGTGTTCGGACTCTACCATAACCGTTACCTCGTACTATAAAACATTTAAAATTTTTATTAATTTAGCCCCCCTAAAATACCCCTCTCTTATAGCAGACCTATTCGCCCACCCTACTATAACACAGCTTCCCCGCACTAGTTATTCCACCCATCTACTATAGTATGATCTCGGCAGCAGGCGGTGTTACCACCGCACCGCCTGCTGCTGACGCAGATGTCCCATTCCTTATCTACTGACTTCCCGTTTGGTATCCGAAGATAGAATAAACCGAAATATCCAAATATGGTGCCAACTTTAGGTATTAGCATTGAAATTTTTAAAGTTTGTTACAATTTCTATTTGTAGACTATCCCCTAAGCAAAATTTAAGTATTGCTTTAACTCTTCTTTAGATTGATGTCTGAGCTAAAGGTATTTTGAGGAAATTAAAGTTGAAGACCACGTTTTTTGCTTTATAAGACGATTTCTCATCGATGTCAATTTTTGAATTCGTTTTTTTTTTTTCATATCTGATAGTTTGCATCTATCCTTTTTGTAACTTTAAACATTTTTGTAACGATTTTATGCATTTCTATTGCCTATTCAAAGGAAAATTCTTCTAAAGTTACAGAATTTCGATAAAAAGGCTTAAAAAAAATTCTTCTAAGATTACAGAATTTCGTTAAAAACGGTTGAAATAATAAATTGCGAGCATCAAGAGGTCCATTCTCGACCGAAAACAATGACCATTTTCCCAATGGTTAATAACCTTTTAGTAAGCAGGGACCCACCTCAGCTGATAGCAAACAATGAAGGAGGCCTTATTTGCAAGACTTGTATTCTATAATATTATCCTACAATCTTGCTAAAGAAGTGGTAGTATTTCGCGCACATTAACTATACATATTCTGTTTCACAGGTGTAGCTGAAAAGTTTCTCAGTGCGTTAAATAGCCTAAATCAGTTGCATAAAACAACCCTTTGCTGACAATAAGGTCAAATTGTCATTAACCTAAGGAAAAAAGAATTATTTTGCTAAAATGTTTAAATTATAGGTGTAGAGTTGTATGAACTCATGGACCCACCAATAACATTTAAGCTGAACCATTTTCCCTCTAATAAATGTAAAAATATCCAATGGTTGGAGTATCATAGTTGAGATTTTTCCCAACAGAACAAAAATATACCGGGACCACGACTCGAACCTCGGTACTTTGGTTTGCCGTACAACGCTCTCCCTACTGAGCTATCCCGACGATATCCTGGCTGGCATATTTCACACTTTATTTGTCGGACAAGGCTGCGAACTGCAGTGCTGATTTCATTCATCCGACCTATAACTATATAGCATTTACATGAATCTGAAATAGCACGGAAATTCCTGTATACCATGCAATTGGGTCATAATGAACAGAGGAAAGTATATTCAACTAGGTAAATTATATCCAATGGTTGGAGTATCATAGTTGAATTTTTTTTCCAACAGAGCGAAAATATGCGGAAACCAAAGTACCCAGGTTCGAGTCCTGCTCCCGGCATATTTATAGAAAAATGGGTCATAATTCTATATGATTCTATAATGCGTTTTCTATGAATATTTTTTATCGAATTCCATAAGAAATTTTGGTACGGGTGCCCTTGAAAGGGTTGAACAAATTTTAACACGAAAAAAAGAAAGATTATCCAATAACCACAGCACAAAATTATGCGTTCTAGGTGTAATAAGAATGTTTTATTTTTCTTTTTTCTTTTCGCGTCTGCGTCCCGATACATTGATTTCGTGACGGATTCTCGCAGAATAATTAGAAAATGTAATCAAGAACCGTCAATATACAGTACAGAAAATAAACAAAGTAAAGTAATAAATAAAGTAATATCAGGGATCTGTTTATGAAGAAAATGGATCCTTTAAAAGACCTTTCACAATTTTTTTAAATTTCAAAACAGGACCCTTCACAAAATTCTTTGTCTTAAAAATAGGTTTTTCACAAAATTTTTCCATTTTTCAAATGAACATTTCACAAATTAATCATTTAAAAGTAAAATCTGACCTGACACTTTTACATATATAAAGAAAATTTATGTATTTTACATACATATATCTTCTTAAAAATGTATAAACAAGAACTTCAATATAACGATCATTTCAAATTCACAAAATTAGGATTAGATTTTTCACAAATATAAAAAGTTGTTCACAATTTCACAAAAACAGGACCCTGGGAAAAAAGTCTGGACAGTCCCCTGAATATGAAACTGGTGTATCTTATTTTAAAAAGTTTTCTTCATATTTAATCATGATTTACTTTTCAGTTTCTTGCGCTTTGGTTCGTCAGACAAATTTGGTTGATTGCTGGCAAGCTTCAGTATGCACTTGACTGCAAGGCTATTTGAAAGAGTCAGCTCAGACTGACGTTCCTTTATGTCTGACAGTTTAAAGCAATACGGTGCACTCCATTCTTCTTCGTCTTCCAGTGCTCCTCTGACTGCATTATCCAAACTGCCATCCAATTTTTGGAAGCCAAATTCATACTCTACCGGATATTCCAGAGGATCATCGATTCTGAGATTCAACCTCATGAATTCAGGATTATTTTCCGATTTGTGACGTAGTTCGAAAAGCCATGATCTACCAGCAAATGAGAAAGAGGGGCTTTTGAAGAAAGCACAGCGATCTTCAGCGATCGATCTTAAATTCAAATTCCGCTTCTTCGCGGGTTTTTTCTATATTGCCATTCTGTTTGATGGTTAAATCTGCAAAATCTCCTCGGATTTGCTCTTCTGCCATTCTGTCTGCTGGTTGAATCAGCGAAATCTCCTCGGATTTTGATATGATGTTAGAAAAGTCCTAAAAAATAAATAAGAAATAAGTAAAATACATTAAAATAACATTTGAAAATAGACACAATCATCCCTCTAAAAAATACACTTTTTTTCTTTTTCTTTGCTAAAAGATGTAATATAAAAAGTTTATAAGCAGTAAAATATGTTTCATTAGACTGCTGACATAGGTTTCAGTTCAATTTCAGCCATTATGAAGACAAACATATTCTATAAATGCACGGTCTATGAAATTATTTGAAACGCAATCATTTATTTTTGCACGTACTTTTGAAAAAAATTACCCTGGTTATTTTAATTTTTTACTTGGATGTTTATTTCCCTAGTTGTAACCATGGAGTAACTCGATATATTTTATTTTTTATTTTATATATTCTACATTTTTTAGAAATTAAAACCAGGTGTATAATTACATTGTGTAAATTTGTTATATTTACACAATGGTTAATGTATAGATCGTTATAATAGTGTTATAGCTTGAGGTAAAGTCATCTATGTTACATGCATTTGAAGAAAGCAATTAATAGAAATAAACAATGGTTCTAATGAATAGAGGAAAGTACATTCAACTAGGTAAATTATATCCAATGGTTGGAGTATCATAGCTGAGATTTTTTCCAACAGAGCGAAAATATGCCGGGACCAGGACTCGAACCTGGGTACTTTGGTTTGCCGTACCAACACTCTCCCTACTGAGCTATATATTTTCTATAGATATTTTTATAGAAGCTCTACAGACATTTCTATTGAACTTCTTCAGATATTTCTATAGTTTTTGGTTAAACAAGCTTGTAGAAAAACGGGCCATAATTCTATACGATTCTATAATGCGTTTTCTATAAATATTTTTTATAGAATTCTATAAGAAATTTTTGTAAGGGTGCCCTTGAAAGGATTGAACAACTTTTAACACGAATAAAAAAAAAAAAAAAAAGATTATCCAATAGCCATAGCCCAAATTATGCTTTCTAGGGGTAATAAGTTTTTTTTTTTCCTTTGTGTTTGCGTCGCGATCCATTCATTTCGTGACGGATTCTCGCATGAATAACTAGAAAATGTAATCAATAACCATCAATATACAGTACAGAAAATAAACAAAGTAAAGTAATAAATAAAGTAAAGTAATATCTGGGATCTGTTTAGAAAAAAATGGGTCCTTTAAAGGACCCTTCACAATTTTTTTATTTCAAATCAGGACCCTTCACAAAACTATTTTCCCTAAAACAGGACCTTTCACAAAATTCTTTGTCTTAAAAATAGGTTTTTCACAAAATTTTTCCATCTTTCAACTGAACATTTCACAAATTAATCATTTAAAAGTAAAATCTGACCTGACACTTTTACATATATAAAGAAAATATATGTATTTTACATACATATATCTTCTTAAAAATCTATAAACCTGAATATAACGATCATTTCAAATTCACAAAATTATGATTAGATTTTTTGCAATTATAAAAAGCTGTTCACAATTTCACAAAAACAGGACCCAGGGAAAAAAGTCTGGACAGACCCCTGAATATGAAACTGGTGTATCTTACTTTAAACAGTTTTCTTCATATTTAATCATGACTTACTTTTCAGTTTCTTGCGCTTTGGTTCGTCAGACAAATTTGGTTGATTGCTGGCAAGCTTCAGTATGCACTTGACTGCAAGGATATTTGAAAGTGTCAGCTCAGACTGACGTTCCTTTATGTCTGACAATTTAAAAAAAAAGATTCGCTCCATTCTTCTTAGTCTTCCAGAGCTCCTCTGACTGGATTATCCAAACTACCATCCAGTCTTTGGAAGCCAAACTCATACTCCACTGGATATTCAAGAGCATCATCGATTCTGAGATTCAATCTCATGAATTCAGGATTATTCTCCGATTTGTGATGCAGTTCGAAAAGCCATGATCTACCAGCAAATGAGAAAGAGGTGCTTTTGAAGAAAGCACAGCGATCTTCAGCGATCGAAAAAAGATCGATCTCAAATTCAAATTCCGCTTCTTCGCGGGTTTTTTCTATATTGCCATTCTGTTTGCTGGTTAAATCCGTAAAATCTCCTCGGATTTGCTCTTCTGCCATTCTGTCTGCTGGTTGAATCAGCGAAATCTCTTCGGATTTTGAAAGCCAAATTCATACTCCACAGGATATTCAAGAGGATCATCGATTCTGAGATTCAATCTCATGAATTCAGGATTATTCTCCGATTTGTGATGCAGTTCGAAAACCCATGATCTACCAGCAAATGAGAAAGGAGGGCTTTTGAAGAAAGCACAGCGATCTTCAGCGATCGATCTCAAATTCAAATTCCGCTTCTTCGCGGGTTTTTTCTATATTGCCATTCTGTTTGCTGGTTAAATCAGCAAAATCTCCTCGGATTTGCACTTCTGCCATTCTGTCTGCTGGTTGAATCAGCGAAATCTCTTCGGATTTTGAAAGCCAAATTCATACTCCACCGGATATTCAAGAGGATCATCGATTCTGAGATTCAATCTCATGAATTCAGGATTATTCTCCGATTTGTGATGCAGTTCGAAAAGCCATGATCTACCAGCAAATGAGAAAGAGGGGCTTTTGAAGAAAGCACAGCGATCTTCAGCGATCGAAAAAAGATCGATCTCAAATTCAAATTCCGCTTCTTCGCGGGTTTTTTCTATATTGCCATTCTGTTTGCTGGTTAAATCAGCAAAATCTCCGCGGATTTGCTCTTCTGCCATTCTGTCTGCTGGTTGAATCAGCGAAATCTCCTCGGATTTTGAAAGCCAAATTCATACTCCACCGGATATTCAAAAGGATCATCGATTCTGAGATTCAATCTCATGAATTCAGGATTATTCTCCGATTTGTGATGCAGTTCGAAAAGCCATGATTTACCAGCAAATATGAGAAAGAAGGGCTTTTGAAGAAAGCACAGCGATCTTCAGCGATCGATCTCAAATTCAAATTCCGCTTCTTCGCGGGTTTTTTCTATATTGCCATTCTGTTTGCTGGTTAAATCAGCAAAATCTCCTCGGATTTGCTCTTCTGTCATTCTGTTTGTTGGTTGAATCAGCGAAATCTCCTCGGATTTTGAAATGATGTGAGAAAAGTCCTAAAAAATAAATAAGAAATAAGTAAAATACATTAAAATAACATTTGAAAATAGACACAATCATCCCTGTAAAAAATACACATTTTCTTTTTCTCTTTCGTTGCTAAAAGATGTAATATAAAAAGTTTATAAGCAGTAAAAAAAATAGGTTTCATTAGACTGCTGACACATGTTTCAGTTCAATCTGAGCTATTATGAAAACAAAAATATTCTATAAATGCACGGTCTATGAAATTATTTGAAACGCAATCATTTATTTTTGCACGTACTTTTGAAAAAAATTCCGCTGGTTATTTTAATTTTTTACTTGGATGTTTATTGCCCTATTTGTAACTATGGAGCGACTCGATATTTTTTATTTTAAATTTTATATATTCTACATTTTTTAGCAATTAAAAACAGGTATATAATTTCATTGTGTAAACTTGTTATATTTACACACTGGTTATTTAATAGATCGTTATATAGCGTGTTATAGCTTGCGGTGAAGTCATCTATGACTTTACTATGCATTTTATGCACTTGAACTTACGTACTTAAGCATTTGAAGAAAGCAATTAATAGAAATAAACAATGGTTATTTCACATATCATCGCTAATGCATATAAAGTGGATACCTTAGGCTTAGAGCTGCAAACGGCAGCGCAAAAATCGTGGTTTTTACGATTTGAAACTAATAAATAACTACTATACTAATAATAACTACGATATGCTAGAAAATTGGCCCAATATTACGATTTTTAGCGAAAATCACAAAATTTTTCAACTGCGACTTGCCAGTCACTTGTAAATATCTGGTAATTAGTAACGTTAGAATATCATAATTAATTTAGAAGGACTTATTACTGATTTCTCTTGTCGTTTCTTGATTGGTTATCAGAGATGAAAAGTAACGCGCATATTTTCATTAGATTCTCGGAAAGCTGATGGCGAAATCAGGGGTTTGGCCAAACTTTTCTCCCAGGATCCTGTGTTTCTGAAATTGTGAATGGTTTCTTATGTTTTTGAATCTAGTCACAATTTTGTGCAGTTGAAATTTACGTCACATTCCGTTTTTCTTTATCAATTTTTAATGTATAAAAAAGCTAGGGTAACTGATTCTTTGGCAACTTCAGCTGTTGTGATGGGTCGGATTTATTTTAAAATGTTTAAATTTGTGAAAGAATCAGAAATGAAAAAGTTTTGCGAAAGGTTTGTGTCTAAAATAATGTTTTTTTGAAAAGTCATATTTTAATGTGAAAATTTTTGTGAAGGGCCCTTTAAAGAATCCAAATTTTTCTTAAACAGATCCCTGGAAATGCAAACTATAATATGAAAACGAAGAAAAACTTCAATAACTTTCATCAGCAGCATTTATAGGATGTTGTAAAATAGACGTCTGGAAAAATTTTAGCTTCCTTTTCAAGTTTACAAGATTCGAAATAACGCAAAAATTGTAAAATTTGATACAATTTTTTTCGTATATGCAAGGCCTGAAAGTGTAAAATTATCTTTTCTGTCTTTCTTTTCTTTTTTTGAGTTTACGTGACCCGAAATAATAAAATTTTCGCTTTTTTTTTTCCTTCCTTTCGTTAAGATTTTTTCGTTCTGAAAGAATTCAGTAACACAGAAATTGTAAAAATCATGGACTTTTTTTTCAAGCACGCGGGGTCCCAAATACCGCGTAAATTGTAATTTTTTTTTTTTTTCATGTACATGCGACTTCAAATAAAGCCAAAAATAGTTACATTTTCGTATGTATTTTTGCTTCTTTTCCCTTGGTGTTTTCGGACCTGCGCGAACTAAAATAACAATGAAATGATAAAATATGCTACTATTTTTTTTATGTGTTCACGGTGCCCGAAATAACGCTAACATTGTTCAATTTTTAGCCTTTTTACAACTTTCCAACCTAGTTGAAAAGTGTTTATGACTTCGGTTTGTCTGTCGTCTGGCCGTCCGTCCGTGCTCTAACTCGCGTAAATATACTCTGATTGCCCTGAACTTTCTGTTTGTTATTTTAGTTTATTTCAGCATGTTCCCTATTGAAAATGAAATGTGTAGGTCTTATAGTATTTTTGCAGGGACAGTCAAAAGTAATCCGTTACATAACAGTCAATCGGAAATAATCGTTTCAAGTGCATTTTGATGATGTTACGTCATTTGAAACATGATGAAATTGATATATAACTATGAAGCGCATTAAAAAATGCATTTTGTAAAATATGGGGTGCAAAGCATTTATTATTCAATTACAGAGTGAAACAAAAGAATTCTATTACACGTTCTACGGGGGAAAATCGTTTTCAGCAGTGACCCGCGAAGCTGGAGCCAGTATGCTCCGGAGCTATGTTTTCCCCGGAGCTGGAGCCGGAGTTTGAACTCTTAAATTCCCCCTGCTCCAGGGTTCCTTTGGTATTAAAATTTTCAGGCTTAAAATATTTTAATTACATCATTCAGTATTTCAATTATATCATTTTTTAGGTTTTTTTTTTTTTTTTTTTTTTTTTTTTTTTTTTTAGAGATGGAAAACTTCTCACAAAAACATGGCAACACTACTTCACTTCTATCTACTTGAGCTAAGTGGCAACACTACTTGAAAACAAATATAGCCACTTGTTGTTTACATGTGTAGTTGCACAATTTTGATAGTTTGAAAAGTGTAGGAGATATTTAAGATTTTTGTATTTAAAATTCCACCAAACTTTCTTTTTTAAAATTAAAAGCTGAAAGATGTCAGATTTTCTGAACAAACATTTCAAGTTTGATGAGCAGGTTTCTGTTTAGGAAAAATCTGGGACCTGTAAAGGACTCTTCAAAATTTTTTATTTCAAAAAAGGACCCTTCACAAAATTATTTTCCCTAAAACAGGACCCTTCACAAAATTATTTTCCCTCAAACAGGACCCTTCACAAAATTATTTTCCCTCAAACAGGTCCCTTCACAAAATTCTTTGTCTTAAAAATAGGTTTTTCACAAAATTTTTCCATCTTTAAACCAATTATTTCACAAATTAATCATTTAAAAGTAAAATCTGACCTGTCACTTTTACATATATAAAGAAAATATGTATTTTATATCCATATATCTTCTTAAAATGCATAAACAAGAACCTGAATATATCGACCATTTCAAATTCACAAAATTATGATTAGATTTTTCACAAATGTAAAAAGCTGTTCACAATTTCACAAAAACAGAACCCTGTGAAAAAAGTCTGGACAAGAAGAAAAATGCACTTTGTCAGATCTTTAAATGAGATGAAGGATTTGCGAGCAAAAAATTAACTGTGCAAAGAGTTCAAACATTAGTTAGAATCTAGAAAGAGAAAAGCAGAAGAATTAGATAAAAATAAGCAATTTCATTGTATCCTACAGACATCCAAGAGACTTACCGCATTGTAACAGCATTGCCCATTAGCCTTAAATAAGAGCCTTTAGCTTTAAATAAGATAAAGGAAGGATTTGTGAGCAAAAAATTAACTGTGCAAAGAGTTCAAACATGAGAAGGCATATTGACAGAAATCATAAGAAAGAAGTACACGAATTCAAACATATAGATGAAGAATTAGAATCTAGAAAGAGGAAAGAAGAAGAATTTGAAAAAAATAAGTAATTTCATTGTATCCTACAGACATTCAAGAGGCCCGCCGCATTGTAACGGCATTGCCCATTAGCCAAGTTGTTGTAGAAAGACTATTCTCGGCATTAAAACACATTTATAATGATTTCGGATCAAATATGAAGGATTTATTAGATTCAATTATTTTCTTAAGAATCGTATATATTATTTCTCCTGCCAGCATCCCTTTTTCTAAGAAAATACAAAACGCAGAACGATGAATGTAATGCCACATGAAAGGATTTTGAACAGGCTGCTGACATAGTACACTTACATTTCTTTGAAACATGTTTTTTGATTAAAAATTCCTGTTAATTAAAAGTTAAATCGACATTGTTTTCAAAAAAGAAATGAAAGGTTTTCCTCAAATCAGTGTTGCCACAAAAATAAAATACTGTACTATCAGATGACGTCATCCTATAATGCAATTAAAATATGATTGTTAATTTATTTCTTGCGCATACTTTTTGAACAAAAATATCGAGCTTTTAATCGGGATTTTATTTAATTTTTACGCGTGTGTCACCTATTGTTTATTTGTTTAATCATGGCTGTGTATATGCGTACTGTATCGGAGCACCAGTTGATTACGTAATTTAAGGATATCTTCCATTTAGATATACAGTTCATTAGGATTCACAAAAAATGTAAGTATTCATTTTTTAATATTTCATTAAGCTGTTAATACGCCAGCGAAGTCTGACGTCACTCAAATGGCTGCTGGACCACAAAGTTTGAACATCCCATGTTTAAGTTCACATAGACTTGAAAAAAGTGGTGTACCAAATATGAATTTATGTATTTAAGACATTTCTGGAACAGTCTTGCAAAATCTGAGGAAAGGCTTTCATATGAATTCCCTAAACGTCTGATTCAGTGTTTCAATTTTTTTTATAATTCGTTCATTTATATATTTATTTTATTTTCAGTATAATGATCTTGGCAACCTAGAGAAATTACCTTTTCGAGAGAAGAAAATTTGGCAAAAATTTGTTTGGCAATCTATTCCCATTTTCTTAATACACAAGCAATCCTCATATATATTATTTCTGTTCTCAACATCCTTTTATCTATGCACATACAAAACATACAACGATGAATGAGGTATCATTCAAAAAGTTTTTGAACAAGTTTCTGAGATAGTATATCCACATTTCGTTAAAACGCGTTGCTTGATTAAAAAAAAAATTATTTAATTAAAAATTAGTGCTAAATTGTACCAGGAAATAATCTCAAGGATTGCTGTGCGAAAGCTTCGCAAGGGTCCTTCTGGTGAACAAATAATTCAACTGTGAACTTAATTAAATTTTTATTTTCAGTGTGAGCTGATGATTATGTTATTTTTTTAATTTTCCTTTTTATAATAAAAATTGCAAATTAAAATCTGAAGATTGTTATTTTTCTAATGATCCTTTTTGTAATAAAACTTGCAAGTTTAAAATCTGAAACTGGAAATCTCTCCGTGGAGTCGGAGCCATTGCCGTAGCTTATTATCTGGGAGCGAAGCTGGAGCTGAAGCATAAAAAAATTATCCGGCTCCGGGTCCCTGGTTTTCAGTGTAATTTAATGATGTTTCACCCTTTCACACATAATGAAAATTATATCTATTACTGAGGTGCACTATAAATTGCTCGTTTAAAAGTATGGTGTGCATTGCTTTTATCGTTCATTTACAGAGACACACAAAATATATCGGTCACAGTAGACTTGCGGTAATTACAGTCTATGTGTGATAAGTGCGTTTTCGAGTTTGGTTTGAGTTTTTAAATTTAACTATTTTTTTTTTTCATATTACATGGAGTGTATAAATTCGGTTGATCATATACAGGCAATTCGTAAGTAGTACAGATTATGGGTGTGAATTGCTTAAGGGTAGTTTTTAATTGTGTTACGTATTTTCCTGCTGAACTAAATTTAGTTGGACTAATATAAGTTTGTGGAATATAAATACCTTCTTATACAGGGCTACGCAAAGAACAAAATACATTGTCGTTTACGGTTGGTAATTGCTGGAATTGAGTTTCAAGTTGCCTTGTGCGTTTTTTACCTCAATTAGATTTTAGCTTAATATGTGGTGTGTGCAAAAGTGTTTAGATAATATACAGGGCTGCACAAAAGATATTGAATGCATTTCCATCGATTGGCGAAAATTGCTAAATGTGAATGTTCTAACTGAACAAAATTTTATCATGCTATGTATTACAGGGCTTGAAATTCAATTTTTCCAAGGAGGGGAGTCTCCCTACCAACATTTTTAAATAGAGGGGAGTTGTAATGCTTGGGAGGGAGAAAAAAAAATCTTTAAACCGCACTATTATTTTACGTGCTATTTAAAGAATTACATTAATGCAGACATGACAAAATACGATTGAAAAAATTAAGTCAACTGAGAATGATTATGTAAAATGTTTATTTTTATTATAAAAAAGGGAAGAAAGTTAAGTTTTATATATGCAGTCTATTTTTCAAGTTCCATTAAATATGTTAGGGACCCTTAACAATTAGGTTGTTAAATAAATTTCTGAATTTAGATTTTATTTGATTAAGGGGTACTGAAGCCTCTTTCACAAGGTACACTTTTACTCTTTCACAAGGGTTAAAAAGGTTTACTCCTTTACCTCAAGGAGTAAAAGTAATAAGATCTTTGCAGCTCTTCTAATCTCATTTTTGTTTAGTGCTGACTGTAGGCCAATTTAACAGGGTGCAGTGACCGGTGGCTCTTACTGCCCTTTTTTTGTTCTTTTCCCTCTTTTCGGTCGCAGGAAAAAAAATCTTTAAATGCATCTATTTGTCGTTCGAAAAAATTGTGAATTTAGTCAATTGGTTGAGGGAATAAGATAATGAAATTCATCTTATGCATGAACAGAAATAGAGAAGGATTTCTAATGAAATAGTGTTAATATCGATTTGCGACTTCGGACTTCATGGCAGCCAGTGTACAACTGTGCTAAGGTAACGCCACTTACAAACAACAATGCGGATAAATACCATAGAATAAATCATAAGAGACGGTAGTCTCTTGAGTGACGCAGCGAAAAACCGAAAACCGTAAGCCCAAAACCGAAGATTCCGTCACTCTCATATATACAGCTAGCAGGACATCAAAGGAAAATCGAAACGCCGACATTTAATATCTCAGTAAATATGAGGCATACCGTTTCGATTTTTTCACATTAGTCTTATATCTATGGCCTAACTCTATCCTGAAATTTATAGATTTCTACATGCAGTAGATTTTGAGATCTGGAAACCAATTTTTAAGCGAAAATGGAAAATGTAATGGTGTAATGGGCACAGAGGTGTTATCTCGAAAATGGATCGAACGATTTTTTTAAAATTAATATATTATATTAATCGCTTTTAGATGAAGAGAGTAAGATTTTGAGCTAACGTAGGAAAACTCTTGTTTTTTATATAATCCAGCTTCAAAATCGGACTCTTTTCTTATGCTTTTTCTGGTAGACTAACATTAAAGATTTTCGGCCTTTTCACCCTTTTTTATTCCTGCGCGGTCAGGATATTCATGGGTATCACGGTTATAGTTAAAGGCGATTTCGCAATCATATCTGGCTGAAGAACTATTTAGATTTTTTTTTTTTTTTTTAATACGAAAACAGTTTTTAATGCAATTTTTAATATGTAATATATATGTATTAAATTAAATTATTGTTTGTATATTTTTCTTTTTTGTTATAATAAAGAATTTCTTATATCAAAATCTTCATTAAGTCGAAAAATATTTAGATTCCTTGATTAAAATATTGAAATATTTTATAATTATACATATACAATTTAATTGTTATTTATATTTAATTTGTGATTTTTTAAAGGAAAAAAAAGATTAAGATTTTTTTTTATCAATTAATTTGCGTAACAAGGAATCATTCAAAATGAATCAATCATCAGTTTGTTTTCTTCGTGTGCGATGCGATTCGCTGCTATGAACATTTTTTGAAGTGTTGAAAATCAAATTTCACAAATACTTCTAACTTCTATTAACAAATACTTCATGAATATATTTTTAATTCCATGTTGTTTATGTACGATAAAAAACACGTTTGTAAGCTTCTGTTTCATAGTATAAGAATCCAAACATTCAGTGAAATGCGTATATTTGATCAGCTATATAAACAAATGAAGAATACAGTACCTTTTTTTTTTCAATTTCATTTCTTAAATTTGCATTTTAAAAACAGATAATAAAGAAATATGTATTTATCTTCTAATATTTATTTTCCTAAGTCAGAGAAATGCAAAGTTCTACCATTGTTTTTTTTTTGTTTTTTTTTTTCTAGTGAAAGTTTATTTTCAAATGTTAAATATAGATTTTACTTAATAAATCACGAAATCAGTCGTCAGTTCTCGGGGCAATGGTAGACGTGGCATTGGAAACCTAAAAATCATGAGAGAGGGTAATATCTTTAAACAAATCTTGTAGCAAAGTATTCAGTAGTATCTTGCACCAAATATAAGAAATTGAAAAAAAAAAAAAGGTACTGTATTCTTCATTTTTGTTTATGTATTGTCAAAGCTATGCATTCTACCGAATGTTTTTATTCTTGAAATAGACTATTTAAACAGAGATAGAAGTTTACCAAACTTTTGTTTCTTTCTTCATACATAAACAACATGGAATTAAAAATATATTTTTGAAATATTTGTTAATTAAGTTAGAAGTATTTGTGAAATTTGTTTTTGAACCCGTTAAAAAATCTTCACAGCGCATGGAAAAATAGAAACGCTATAGAAGGATTTTTTTTTCTTCAGTTACCCTGAAATTAAAACAATATATATATATATATATATTTTTTTTTGGGGGGGGGGGGGGTTTCAGGAGTGCAAAACGTTCATATTTACTGATTTATTAGTTGTTTGTTTTCTTTTTAAAATTAAAATAATGTTGTTAAATAGCAACATCATGGTGTAGAAAAAAAAAACATTAAAAAAATGTGATGCATCGTTATGTACGAGAGATCAGTTTCAACTGACATTACAAAAATTTATTCACAAACTAAGACAGATAATTAAGAAAAATAGGTTAAATCCTAGAACAAGCGAGACGCTTGGCGTCATCGAATTTAGCGAAGCGATAAATGAGTTTTCTTGTTACCGGTTTATTTCTTACGTTTTTTCCACGCCTTTTGTGCTTGGTTCTAGCATGAGCAGAATGCATGGTTCTGAAAATTGAGCTGGTTTTTGAGGGAATTAGATTTGATTGGTTGGTTGACAGATTAGAATATTCTATAATAGAGTTCTATTGTCTGTGGGTTGGTTTGTTGTGTGTCAGATTTGTTGAATTATGTTTATGAAATGTGTTTTATGTCATAAAGGATAAATCCTGTGAAATATTAAAAAAAAACGAAGGATGAGAAATAACGGTAAGTGCATTTTTGTTGATTTTATATGATAAGATGTATTTTAAGCACTTTAGAGATTGCTGTAAACCGATTTTTGTGCGAACATTACTGACCGCAGCTTGAATGGATTTCATGCATTCTAGGGAGTGCGGAATATAGCAATTTTTGTGCATCCAGGATTTTTTTTTTTCAGTTAATGTACGCGAAGCATACACATATATACATATATATATATAAATTATTAACTGCTGTTTGAATGAATTTCATGCATTCTAGAGATTGCTGCACAGGGAGTTTCATGCATCCAGGATTTTTTTTTTCTGTTATGTACGCAAAGTGTACATATATATGTTACTAACTGGTGCTTGAATGAGTTTCGTGCTTTTGAAAAATCAGAAATCTCTAGATTCTCCCCAATCGTAACCTGTGTTCTTTGTAGCAGAGGATTCACTACTTACACAGTTTCTATGAACATTTTTTCACGAAGTAAACATTGATTTTATTCCGTTTTGTGACAATTTACAAACTTTTAGCAAGGAGGAAAAAATAGCTAAAAATTATTAAAAATAGAAAAATCTGGAGGAAAAAATTGCTAAATGTTTGTATGTAAAAATTGAAATATCCAGACGAAACATTGCTAAAAGTTTGTAAAAATAGAAAATCGTGAAGAAAAACTTGCTGAAACTTTGTAAATAATTGTAAAACGAAATAAAATTTATGTTAAAATTGTATAATAAAGCTTGCCGTAAGCAGTGTGTAAGTATCTGCTTGCTTAAGCTTAAAAAGCATTCTTTCTGATTGGGTAGAATTTGGAGGTTGCCGATTTTTTGGTTGACGTGCGTAAAAAAAATAGCCAAATCGGATGTTTTGCTTGTTCTAGGATTTTGCCCAATATATTTGATTAATGAATTCATCGATTGATACTTTGGCTTAATTAGGTTTGAATTGGCTTAGTAATTTGAATCTTATCATGATGACGTTTTGATTTTGCATGTCCCTGTATAAAAAACTCCTCAATGATATTTGCAAGATAAATACACTGTCACAATTAGATTCAAATTGGTTCAGCATTTCAACAGTGATGGTAAGGATTAAAAAAAATTCATATTTTTTGCTTTTGTGTGTACCTTTTAAACAAACTGTAAGAGCTAAATGCTTGATTAGCTAACTCATTGATGATGCGGCTAAGTTTAGGGATTCACCCTCAGTTAGCCATCTTGTTTTTAAATCAAAACATTTTAACTTTTATTATTAAATATAAATCAATCAGTCAGTAAAATTAAATAACATGCTTATAATAAGTAAATATGAATGAAAATTATTTTGGAAATGAGAAACAAAACAAATATGTTTTGAAGTATAGATAAAATGCTTCAGTGATTAATTTGTAATCACTTCAGCATTTTATCTATATTTTAATTATAATTAGTGATCTTCTGTGATTATGTAACATTTCAGCGATGCTGGATTGAATCCCTGAAGCATTTTATCTATTTCGAAAAACCGAAGTCAGAGAAATGCAAGTTTTGTGCATCCAGGATTTTTTTTTTCAGTTAATGTACGCGAAGCGTACTCACACACATATATATATATATATATATATATATATATATATATATCAATTATTAACCGCTGTTTGGATGAATTTCATGCATTCTAGAGATTGCTGCACAGGGAGTTTCATGCATCCAGGATTTTTTTTTCTGTTAATGTACGCAAAGAGTACATATACATGTTACTAACTGGTGCTTGAATGAGTTTCGTGCATTTGAAAAATCAGAATTCTCTAGATTCTCCCCAATCATAACCTGTGTTCTTTGTAGCAGAGAATTCACTACTTACACAGTTTCTATGAAAATTTTTTCACGAAGTAAACATTGATTTTATTCCGTTTTATGACAATTTACAAAGTTTTAGCAAGGAGGAAAAAATAGTTAAAAATTATTAAAAATAGAAAAATCTGGAGGAAAAAATTGCTAAATGCTTGTATGTAAAAATTGAAATATCCAGACGAAATATTGCTAAAAGTTTGTAAAAATAGAAAAATCGTGAAGAAAAACTTGCTGAAACTTTGTAAATAATTGTAAAACGAAATAAAATTTGTTTATTTTGTGAAAAAGCTTGCCGTAAGCAGTGTGTAAGTATATGCTTGCTTAAGCTTAAAAAGCATGCGTTCTGATTGGGTAGAATTTGGAAGTTGCCGTTTTTTTGGTTGACGTGCGTAAAAAAAATAGCCAAATCGGATGTTTTGCTTGTTCTAGGATTTTGCCCAACATATTTGATTAATGAATTCATCGATTGATACTTTGGCATAATTAGGTTTGAATTGGCTTAGTAATTTGAATGTTATCATGATGATGTTTTGATTTTGCGTGTCCCTTATAATGAATCCATGATGTTATAATTTGTAAAGGGGTAGCGTGTGGCCTTTTCATATGGATTAATTTCAATAAGGTACTACTAAGTGATTTTTATTTTAAAATCATTTTCGAGTTTCTTAATATTACTAATCATTATAAACAATATTTTTCAGCGTAATTTCGTTTCAACTTATAATCAATTAATAAAACAATGAAAGGTCCAATCTTGTACAGTGTTTGGAAATCTTAACATGAGTTCTTTTGCACTCGTCACAAAAACTTCAAGCGATGACCTTGCCGTTGCCTTAAGAGAAATCTTTTCCCTTCAAAATGTGTCAGCAAAACATTTCCTTCCCCACTGGTTTGGGAAATCGTCCTGAGAAGAGTGTTTTCCACCAACACTCGTTCTCCTGCCAAAACTCTAACTACCTTCCCCTCGATTCTCTTTTCCGGTCCCCTTGCTCGAACAAAAGATACTCCGATCACCAATCAAAAAAGTTTTAGTTTACGTCATTGGATAAAGCCTTTTTTAGGGAGGTCTTACTGAACTTTTAAATGTTCTCGCAGGAAATTTTCCCACGATCTGAGACCCCACATATAGACGGTCAGATCAGAGAAATATTTGCTGTCTAGCAATTTCAGTTTCACAAGATTGATCGAAGCTCATCTTTTCTTATTGTAGTAAACGACATTCTAGTCACACAACAGCTAAGCGTGAGAAAAGTTTTCCAACTCTTGGGAACTTCTATCTTTGATTACTCTGCCTAATTAGCAGACTGTGAGAGATTTAATGAAATCGTTACACCCTGTATAAAAAACTCCTCAATGATATTTGCAAGATAAATACACTGTCACAATTAGATTCTAATTGGTTCAGGATTTCAACAGTGATGGTAAGGATTAAAAAAAATTCATATTTTTTGCTTTTGTGTGCACCTTTTAAACAAACTGTAAGAGCTAAATGCTTGATTAGCTAACTCATTGATGATGCGGCTAAGTTTTGGGATTCACCCTCAGTTAGCCATCTTGTTTTTAAATCAAAACATTTTAACTTTTATTATTAAATATAAATCAATCAGTCAGTAAAATTAAAAATCACAAAATTCGTCAAATGATCTCGGGAGAAAAATAGTGAAATTTGTCTAACAATCGCGGAACAGAATTGCAAAATTCGTCGAATGGCAGTGGAAAAAAGTGCACAATTTGTTCGTTTATGGAAAAAGTCGTGAAATTCATTAATCGATAGTCGATAAATCACGAAATTCATCAATCGATAGCAGAAAAATCACAAAATTCATTGATAGTGGAAAAATCACAAAATTTATCAACTGGTTTCAGGGGAAAAAATTTTCGAATATCGTCGAATGGCTTCGAGAAGAAAAAAAATCACAATCCAAATAATTTCTTTGAAAAAATCGTGAAATTCTCCAAATGGTTTTGAAATTTGTCGAGCGACAGTGGGGAAAAAATCTTTTTCCATTGAATCATCGCAATTGGAACTATTAAGTTTGACCAGTGGTGGCAGTAAAGTCAGTCGGCAAATTTTCAGTATTACTCGCCGATTGGCGAATGGCAATTTTGTCCTATATTTTTATGCACTTTATCGATGAAATTCATGATTTTTTACACGCCTGATCGATGAAATTCAAGCTTTTTACGCACCCAATTGATGACTTTCTTGATTTTTATGCATCCGTTTAACGAAATTAATGATTTTTACATGCCTGATAAACAAAATTCATGATTTTTATGCATGTGTTCAACAAAATTTATGATTTCCCTTCTCCCGATCCACAAAATTCATGTTTTTACTGTGCCTGATTGACAAAATTCATGATTTTCAACTGATATGCTTTCCATCGGCCAATTAATGAAATTCACAATTTTTCTTCTCTAGACAATGGCGAAATTCGCAAATTATTATTTTTTTTTTACCGTTCGTTGAAATTTACAATTTTTTCACAAACATTCGATGGAATTCTTGATTTTTCCAAGCCCAGTTGTCGAAATTTGCGATTTTCCATGCCTATCGACAAAATTCATAATTTTGCAGAACCGATAGACAAAATTCATAATTTTGCAGAACCGATAGACAAAATTCATAATTTTGCAGAACCGATAGACAAAATTCATAATTTTGCAGAACCGATAGACAAAATTCATAATTTTGCAGAACCGATAGACAAAATTCATAATGTTTCCCTATGATCTATGGACAATTTGCAAATTTTTCCTGCAACTGTTCGTTGAAATTCTTGATCTTTCCACGCCATTCGAGGAAATTCGCTGCTCGATCCATGAAATTCACGATTTTAAGTGTCTTTTCGACAAAATTCGCAGGTTTTTTCAATTGATTTACAAAATTCAAGATTTTTTTTTTTTTTTGAGTGATTGACGAAATTTGCAACTCCGGAATTACTGATTTTGGCATCTCTGGTTTCTGTTGACCGATTATTGAAATTTGCGTTTTTTTTTCTAGCGACAAAATGGCGAAATTTGTGATTTTTCCATGCCCATTTGACAAAATTCGCATCCAGTCGATGCAATTCATGATTTTATGCGCCTGATCGATGAAATTCATATTTTCCTACGATTTATGGACAAAATTTGCAAATTTTTCTCACGAATTATTAAGGAAATTCGAAATTTTTGGATAGGTTGGCATGTATGGTCTCTGCGGGCCACCAGTTATCCATCACGGGCCACAGGTTGTGCATTCCTAATCATGATGCAGTTTGGCTCATTTGACTCGACATCGATAGAACTTACTGATTTTAGTTTCACCACCAGGGGCAGTTATGTTCATATAGAACAGAGAGCGCCCCTGGCAGTGGAAGGGGAAATTAATGGATTTTGGAGCTAACTCAAGTTCTATGGGTCCCATCACAACATGGTTTGATTCATTCAACTTGTTTCAAGTTTGACCACCAGGGGGCGCATTCCCATCTTAGGTTCTATGGCCCCGATCATGACAAGGTATGGCTCACTCAACTCGAAATCGACAGCCTCAAAAATTTCAGCTGTTTGTATAGAACAGAGTGCGCCCCCTGGTGGTGGAACATGGAACTAACAGATTTTGCAGCTAACTTGAGTTCTATGGGTCCCATCACAATGCAGTTTGATTCATTTGGCTCGCTCGACATCGATAGGATACATCGATTTTAGTTCCAAGTTTCACCACCAGGGGCACTATCCTATCTCGTGTTCTATGGGCCCGATTACGGTGAGGTATGGCTCATTCGATTCGAAATCGACAGCCTGAAAGATTTCAGCTATGTTTGTATAGAACAGAGTGCGTCCCCTGGTGGTGGAAGATGGAACTAATGGATTTTGCAGCTAACTCGAGTTCTATGGGTCCCATCACAATGCAGTTTGATTTATTAAACTGGACATCGACAGGATATATAGATTTTAGTTACAAGTTTCACCACCAGGGGGCGCTTTCCTATCTCGGGTCATATGCGCCCCATCACGACGCGGTATGGCTCATTCGACTCGAAATCGACAGCCTCAAAGATTTCAGCCATGTTTGTATGGAACAGAGTGAGCTCCCTGGTGGTGGAATATGGAACTAACGGATTTTGCATCTAACTCGAGTTCTATGGGTCCCATCACAATGCAGTTTGATTCGTTCGACTCGACATCGGCAGGATATATCGATTTTAGTTACAAGTTTCACCACCAGAGTGTGCTTTCCTATCTTGTGTTCTATGTGCCCCATCACGACGAGGTATGGCTCATTCGACTCGAAATCGACAGCCTCAAAGATTTCAGCTATGTTTGTATGGAACAGAGTCCGCCCCCTGGTGGTGGAAGATGGAACTAACGGATTTTGCAGCTATCTCGAGTTCTATGGGTCCCATCACAATGCAGTGTGATTCATTCGACTCGACATCGACAGGATATATCGATTTTAGTTCCAAGTTTACCAACCAGGGGGCACTTTCCTATCGGGTTCTATGGGACCGATCACGACGACGTATGGCTCATTTGACTCGGAATCGACGGCCCGAAAATTTTCAGCTATGTTTGTATAGAAAAGGTTGCGTCCTTTGGCGGAGGAAGATGGAACAAACGGGTTTTGCCATGCATTTTCATCCTTCTAATTGTGTTACTCTCTCGCTGTATAATTTAAAAGTTGAGTCTTGGATTCCTCTCCCTGGGCCACCACCCTCATATTTTATTGGGGTCCAAGGGGTCTTTTTTAGCATTTCCTTAAAATTTTATTTTAATGATTAATTTATACCCTATGCTTAATTTCGACTAATTGACATTCTCATCAATAACCTTAAAAAAGTAATGATATCAGTACAAAAACCCTTAACGGGTTAAAAGTTGTGACGCAGCACTTTCTTTTGGCTTTATGAATTTTAAATATGGGTCTTAAAAGCAATGATATCAAATTTAAGTGACGCTATGTTAATAATTATTTTTTTAAATCATAATTTTCTTTTTAGTTTTATTTATATTCACAGGTGCAATTATTATCTTAATATGAAAAAATATATAAAATTTATTCGCTGATGCTTTTTCATTCACATCTCTCATGAATTCAAAATATGGGTTTTAAAAGAAATGATATCAAAATTTGAGTGACACCTTGGCATTAATTTAATAGGACTCTTTTAAAATTCAATTTAAATTATTTTTGGTTTGTCTTCTAAAGTATATTTACACATACAAACAATACTTTTAATTTTTCAATACACTTTTAAATAGATTACTTTCACTGAGCCTATATTATGTATTGAAATGTATTTATTTCAATAAATTGATTTATCTTCTGTGCCACGCTATCCAAAATCATAAGTAAAATTTATGTAAATGATTATTTTGCGTCATAGTATCCAAACAAAGGGAAATGTATTCAAGTGGATAATATGACGCAAAATAATCATTTACATAAATTTTACTTATGATTAGCGTGTGGAAATATATCTATTTTATATAAAATAACTGTTTTAATATTTACTTTTAATTTAAGGTATATAAGAATCATTTAAGATATGCCTTTGTTATTATTCCCGAAACTATTCCACTGATTGAGATTAGCATTATTCAGCTATTTTTATACCTGCCTTTATTAAACACAACCAGAAATAAATGTGTAAAAGTAAAAATAAAATGTAAATAAATACATGGAAATTTAAAATGATATTACAGAATGAATGAATGAAATATTTTTAAAAATTAAATGTAATAGCAGAGTCAGGAGTTTGTCCAGATTTTTATCCCATGGCCCTGTTTTTGTGAAGAAGCTTTTTACATTTGTGAAGAATCAGTCATAAATTTGATGATATATTCAGGTTCGTGTTTATACATTTTTAAGAAGATATGTTTGTAAAATACATATATTTTCTTTATATATGTAAAAGTAACAGTCAGATTTTACTTTTAAAGGATTAAATTTATGAAAGGTACAGTTTGGAGAGAGAAATATTTTGTGAAAGGTATATTTTTAAGACAAAGAATTTTGTAAAGGGTCCTGTTTTAAGGTGAAAAAGTTTGTGAAGGGCTGTTTAGAGATGAAAAATTTTGTGAAGGATCCTGTTTTAAAATGAAAAGAAATGTGAAGGGTTCAGCTTTATTTTTAATGCCGAACATGCCATGGTAAGCCTCAATAACCCATATCAATTCAAGGGTCGATCCAGGCAAAATTTGGGGCCTATTTAGAGCCCCTTCTCAAATAATAATTTAACAAAATCGACCCCTTGACAAAAATCAATTTAATAAAATGAGCCCCTCACAAAAATCAATTTGATAAATTGGCTCCTTCACAAAGTTCCTTATAATAAAACAGGGTCCCCTGCACAAAATTTCTTTTAATAAAATAAGCCCTTTCACAAAATTCTATTCCATAAAAACTTACTATTTATTAATTGTTTATTATTTTGTAACATTTTAAAATGTGTAATTTGTAAACAAACAAGTTCACCAGAAAGGAAAACTTTAACAAAAGGATTTTAAAAATTTTTTGTTAATAAATGCTTGGTTCGAATTTGAGTAACTGGATTTCAACTTTCGTTACAAAATGTTATTTTTCACAAAAATATAATAAATTTTATAAATATATTATAAGTTTCACAAAACTAACTTCTACTTTTCACAAAATGGGCCAAAAGAAAAAAAAGTATCGACACCTGCAATTACATGGCAATCCGATTATATTTACACGAATTACAGCACGCACAGACAGACAAACCGAAGTCATGAACTATAAACACTTTTCAACTACGTTGGAAAGTGTTAAAATAACAGTAATTTGTATTTTCGAGAATTAGGTATTTCACGTCTGTTTGGGAATACATCTCTAAAGCTGCGCTGTTTGACATGTGAGAGTGAAATGAATATTGCTATTCTATTTCCATGGAATACTGTGACAGCAGAGGAGGTTCAAAAGGTTTTTGTCTGCGATTCTAAGATAAACAAAATGCCTACGTCTTCTACCCTCCTCCAAATTAACTGGCCAAAGAATAACATTTTAATAATCCCATACTTAATGACTTGACAGTTCTAGCTACAGATTTAGTCTTTCATATTTTGAAAAGGTGAAGAAGCCCCTATTTCTATTGTGAATAGATAAGATTATTTAAAATCGGATTTCAGTGTCCGAAGTTTGAAAACATGAAATTAAGTATGTTTGTCCAGTATGCCATAGTTTATTGTTCAAAATAAGCAATATTTCCAAACATTGGCATAGTTACATTCAGTAAGCTCGAATTCTGAAAATCCCCAATTATGTGGAATTTTCTTTTGTTATATGAGCTTAAGAGCCTACGCTAGTCACGCGAAGAAACACGCTCCAGCTAATGTTAAGTCTATGGGAAGGTTATCGCGTGATTTCTCACTCGCATTTTAATATTTTTAAATGATTCTTTTTGCATAGGATAGCTGAGGTCGATCTCTAACGTTGTTAGTTTTAACTTTTTCGATTTTTGTTCCAGTTTTTTTATATAAGGGTAATTTCACTTTCAGAACTGGTTCCAAAATTTAAAATGTCCGCTTACAAAAAAAACCGTAACCAAAATCAAAAAAGTAAAAACTAACAACGTTAGATATCGACCTCAGCTATCCTATGCAAAAAGAATCATTTAAAAATATTAAAATGCGAACGAGAAATCGCGCGATAACCTTCCCATAGACTTAACATTAGCTGGAGCGTTTCTTCGCGTGACTAGCGTAAGGCTCTTAAGGTGGTTCTAAAATGACCTGCTCAAGAACGCGAGACTTTCTGACTCATTTTTAAATGCAAAGGCATAGAATTGACAAGCCTGACTATTGAAGCGATTTCGAATCGAAATGAGTTTCCCAATTTTTTATAAATAGAATACTTATCAAGTTATAAGCGATTACGTGACGACACGTTTTTCGCACTTCTCGGGCTGCCGGTTCGGGAATTCGGTTCGAAACGCCATTTATGACAGTCTTTGCTGAAAGTTCTGCCTGAACAAAAAAATGGAAAATGTGTTTCGATTACATAGTTTTCTGAATAAGAATACCTGCAAATTTCATCTATTTGCTTACAAAAAGAATTCAGAAATGTGTCAGAAAGTAGCTCTATCAGAACAGTCTTTAACTAATGCGTACATTACATATTAATTTTCTGCTATATATTTATCGAATATTGATGAAGAGATTACAGAAAATTCATCGCTTTGATTTCCGCTTCATAGAAAGTGCTAACTATTGAATTAATTTAAAAATGTATTTTTTTTTAAGGGTATCAGTACCAAAAAAATTTATTGTGTAAATAACATCTATATTAAAGTTTTTGGATTATGTTTTATTAAAGTAAAATCATTACAGACAATAAAAGTCCTTCCGGCCTGTACCGGGAGGAAAAGGTAGCTTTCATAGTCGATGTTTTTAAAAATTCAAAACATTTTACTCAAACACCCGAAGCTAAATTGCTTGGAACCCGATTATAGAAGATTCAATCGTTAATACTGAATATGAATGCGCATTTCTGCATGAGAGTTACAGCATAACAAAAATCAGATGGTTTCAAAATGTAAGCCAACCTAGAATTTCAAACTGCCATATCTCTGCCATTTTTTAAGATATTGCAAAAACAAAAAATTGTTCCAGAATCCTTGTATCACGTTCTAATATTTAACAGAAACATTTTTTTCAATTTATAAATTTTTTGTATATGTTTTGAATTTAAAAATTTTTAAATTTTTGCACTGACCGCCATTTTGAAACAAGATGGCGGATGAAGCTGGCCAACGAACTCGGTCGAGACCTTAGTATGTCCTATACACATGCTCAGTCACATCCAAATCGGTTCATAAATAAGAGAGTTACAGCATTACATATGTTAGATATGTATGAATCCCGGAAAAAATAACCCTGGTAAAAATCACCCCGGAAAAAATCACCATCGGTAAAAATCACCACGGCAAAAATCAACCCGAAAAAAAGCACTATCGGTAAAAAGCTCCCTGATAAAAAAAAGGGGAGGGGGGGCTTCCTGTTAAGACGGGATAATACCACACATTTATGAATAACACGTCTTTGAATAAGCCAATTACAATTTCGGGTAAAGCATGTGCTAACCACGTGAATTTAGTAACCATGTGTAACAATCAGAGCATTATATACATCGTTAAAACTGTTTTTTAATTCCAAAAATTAAAAACAAAACTTCACCTTTTCTAAAACATACACAAACTAAAAACATCTTACTTAACGAATTAAGTAACAAATTTTATGATTTTAATTTTTGGAATTAAAAAACAGTTTTAACGTAGTTTTTATCGAGACTGGATAAAATATGGGTTTTTACGCATCGTTTAATCGCTTTAAGAATCTACGAATGGTGCTGGACAGTGAGATTTTGAATTTACGGTTTTTGAAAGTGTTTAAAAAACTGAATGTGATTCCGAATTTTCTGTCTATTAGAAATAAAACAGTTAAACAAGTGCTTGGAAATTTGGTACATAAATTTGAGTGTAAGTGTTTGACTCTTTATATAAGAAAGAAATTTTCAATTATGAATGAGTTTAATTTAAGGACGTTTAGTGCTTACATGGATGTAGTTAAAGTTTACGAGCTTGGACATTTTGAAAGTGAAAGTTATGCAAGTTTGACAAAAAAAAATTCGATTTGTTAAATAGAAAGTTAGAGAGAGCGAGGGAGTTGCAGAACAAGAGTAAAGTTACAAAACTTAAGGCTGCTCGTCAGTAAACTTCCCGATTCCCCGCGCTAATGTTATTCCTATGGGTGTAGGATGCATTCGTATTTTTAAAATATCTCTTCGGAAAATTAATATTTTTAACTTCTGTTTTCTTTGTACTGTTCTTAAAGAATGTCTTTTCTTTTTTTCTTAGTTGTCAATTTTTTTTCTAAAATATATACTGAATTTTATATGAAATGTTAAAATCTTATTCAGTTTCGCTAAGATTTTAACACATAAAAATATAAATGAAGCACATAGTTTAGAAATATTTTGATAACTAAAGAAAAAAAAAAGACATTCTTTAAGAACAGTACACAGAAAACAGAAGTTAAAAATATTAATTTCCCGAGGAGATATTTTAAAAATATGAATGCATCCTACGCCCATAGGAATAACATTAGCGAGGGGAATCGGGAAGTTTACTGACGAGCAACCTTAAAAGAAAGAGTGTGATTTATTAGTGAAGGCAAAACCTGAGGCATTGAGATCTTCAGTGGCGAGCGGATTACATACAGTGGATATCGTTAACCTGTCTAAAAGGCGTTTTAGTGAGAGAGAATTGGGAGTCTTACAGAGGTGCCCAAAGTTTATGTTTGAAGAGAGACATGATGTTAAAAAGTTGGTTATGGAAGCTGAGTGTATAATCGAGAGGGTTAGGACTGAAAATAGAGAAACAAGGAATATAATTTTCACTGAAATAAATAAATATATAGCAAGACCTTTGGGGCTCGGTAATAATGATTTAAAAATTGTTAAAAGACTGAAAAGAGAAAAAGATATCCTGTTTTTACAGACAGATAAATGTAATAGGATTGCAGTTATGGATCATAGTGATTATAGTAATAAAATGCTAGAAGCTATTAATGAGATGAACTGTTTCTTAATTGAGAAATGCCCATTGAATAAAATTAATAGGAAATTAAAGAAGATTATTGACAGAGGTAGTTGGCCAGATTTTATGAAAGTGAAGTTACGTATTAATAAACAAGGTGTGATTCCACGTCTCGTGGGGAGAGTTAAAGATCATAAAGAAGGTTATCCGTTACGCCCCATAGTGATGAGGTGTCAAGCACCAACATATTTCTTGGAAAAGACGTTTGTTTTACGGGATTTTAAAGGATTTATTACCACATTCGAACTATGTTGTCAGTTCCACAGTGGATTTTGTGGATGAGATTAGGATGCTTAACCCTTAATTACTGTGACAAAGATTGTTGCATAACTACTGTGAATCAACCTCTGAGACAGATAGAAAGATAAATAAAAGGCTCGATTTACGCATTAGATACTGTTTCTGTACTAAACTTTGTGTACAGGCTGTTTCTAATCAAAATTCACCCCTTCAGAAGTTTCTAGCGATAGTACTAGGGACCTAAACGAAGTAAATTTTCACTCGTATTTGTAGTTAAACTGAAAGTTAAGAGTTAAGCTCTGAAAAGTGGAAAATGCAGTGGTCTGCGAGACCGATAACAGCAGTTAAGGCTGCTCGTCAGTAAACTTCCCGATTCCCCTCGCTAATGTTATTCCTATGGGCGTAGGATGCATTCGTATTTTTAAAATATATCCTCGGGAAATTAATATTTTTAGCTTCTGTTTTCTTTGTTCTCTTCTTGAAGGATGTCTCTTTTCTTTCTTAGTTATCAACATATTTCTAAAATATATGCTTAATTTATAATGTGTTAAAATCTTAGCGAAACTGAATATGATTTTAACATTTCATATAAAATTAAGTATATATTTTAGAAAAAAATTGACAACTAAGAAAAAAAAAGAGACATTCTTTAATAACAATACAAAGAAAACAGAAGTTAAAAATATTAATTTTCCGAGGAGATATTTTAAAAATACGAATGCATCCTACACCCATAGGAATAGCATTAGCGAGGGGAATCGGGAAGTTTACTGACGAGCAGCCTTAAGAGCTTACGCTAGTCATGCGAAGAAACGCTCCAGCTAATGTTAAGTCTATGGGAAGGTTATCGCGCGATTTCTCGCTCGCATTTTAATATTCTTAATTTTTTTTTTTTTTTTTTTTTTTTTTTTTTTTTGCATAGTATAGCTGAGGCCGATCTCTAACGTTGTTAGTTTTTACTTTTTCGATTTTGGTTACGGTTTTTTTATAAGCGGACATTTTTAATTTTGGAACCGGTTGGAACTGGTTCTGAAAGTAAAATTACCCTTATATAAAAAAACTGGAACCAAAATCGAGAAAGTAAAAGCTAACAACGTTAGAGATCGACCTCGGCTATCCTATGCAAAAAAAAAATCATTTACAAATATCAAAATGCGAGTGAGAAATCGCGCGATAACCTTCCCATAGACTTAACATTAGCTGGAGCGTTTTTTCGCGTGACTGATGTAGGCTCTTAAGGGTTAAGATCCCCCAGGATTACATTTTGGCAAGTATGGATGTGAAGTCCTTATTCCCGTCTATTTATATAGCTGAAGTGAGTTCAGACATTAACGATAGGGTTGACAGTTCAGAAAATTTTAGTGACAATATTAAAAGGACTTTAAAAAGGGGTTTACAGTTAATAATACAGAGTAATTTCTTTATGTTTGATGGAAAATTGTATGTGCAGAATATGGGTACGCCAATGGGTTCTCCCATTTCGGGTTTTCTAGCTGAATTTAAGATGAGACCTTTGGAGGAAAGAATTTTTGTAAGTTTCGAAAAATTGCCTGTTTTTTGGAGGAGGTACTATGTTAATGATGTCTTTTTGATTTGGGGTTGGGGGGGGTAGAGTCTTTCGTTAGTTTTGTTAAGGAGGTTAATGATTTGGATAGTAATATTCAATTTTCTTATGAATTAGAGGAAAGGGGTAGACTCCCTTTTTTGGATACCTTTTTAACTAGGGGGGAGTATTTGAAGAGAACGGTTTATAGGAAGAATTTGAATAGTCGGCATGTCATCACAAATTCGGCATATTCTCCTTTTAGTTATAAGTTTTCCACTTTCCGTTTTTTAGTTAATAGGGCTTTTAAGGTTTGTTCTGAGGAGTTTTTGAATGATGAATTAAATATTATCCGTAGTATAGCTGAGTGTAATGGTTTTAAATTGGGTAGCATCAATAAGTTGATTAATTACTATAGAAATAAAAATATTGGGGGAGGGATCAGGCTGTAAGTGAAAATTACAAGGGTGAGAGTGAGTGTTCTAAAGTTAAAAGAGTTTATTTTCCTTATATGAAGGGTAGTTTTGAGAGGTTAAAGTTTAAATTAAAAAAAGTTTGACATTGATTTAGTTGCGAAACCACCACATAAACTAAAAGAGTTACTTTATAGACAGTTTGACCCGGTTAAACAGGAGGATCTTTCAGGGGTATATGAGATTCCGTATGTTAATGAGGGGGGTGATATCAGTTATGTTGGTATGACAGGGAGAAAATTGAGTATAAGAAAGAGGGAACATGAATCTGACATTAAATTTGGCTGCATGAAAACAGCTTTGTCTAGGTTATATTTGGAGGGGGGGATTAAAATTTTATTTGAAGATATTAAATTTACTTTTATTTCGAATTATTATCGCAAGTCCCTTATAAGAGAGTCCATCGAAATTTATTTGCGGAAAGGTTTAATCTGTAATGATACTTTCTCTTTTGTTATTCCACCTTTATGGTTAGAGCTTTAAATAAATATTGTGGGGCTAATTCGAATAGAGGGAGGCAATTGTGTATACAAGCTTGATTTGATGATTAATGTTTTTCTGTTCTTTTACTTTGTGTGTTTGATCATAGATGGCGTGTTTGTTGTGTTGCATTTTGTATATATTATAGCGTCCAGTGTCATTCGGGTTTGTTTTTGACGATGTATATGTGCTTATGATTATGGTTTTATACTTTAAACCGAAACATGTCAAGTTTGGAAATTTTGTTTTTACATGTATTTGACACCTTGCTTAGGTAAAAGATGTTTTTAATTTGTGTATATGTTATCTACATCATATATACGAGAGCAAATCTTTTGTGTGTGTGTGTGTGGGGGGGGGGGTTATATATATATATATATATATATATATGCAAATTTTATTTTAAAAACGGCTCTAAGGATTTTTTCGAAATTTTGTAGCCTACCATTTTGAGACACCAGAAAACCATTGGGCTGGATCACATGTTCGAGAAAATTCGATTAGTGGGTCATTTTGGGTCACCATCCGTCAGGGTCAAGCTAATTGTATCTAAAAAACAGTTCAAACGAATTTGACTAAACTTTGTATCCTACCATTTTCGGGCAGGAGAAGACTGTGGGGCCGGCTCATATATTCGAGAACTTTCTATCAGTGGGTCATTTTTGGTCAACGTGGGTCAAGTGAATTTTATCTAAAAAACGGTTCTAACGAGTTTTATTAAATTTTGTATAGTGCGAGTTTCGGGCACGTTAAAATCATTGCGCAAGGTCACATGTCCGAGAAAATTCGATTAGTGGGCCATTTTTGGGTCACTGCTGTTCAAGCTAAGTTTAAAAAACAGCTTAGACTATTTAGCCTAAATTTTGCATCCTATTGCTTTTCGGGCACACAGGGCCTGATTATCCAAAAGGCACGTAAAGCACATGCTTCCCCTCTAAAATTTAAAAGGGGCCCCAAAATGACTGAAGAGGGCTCTGTAATTCCCATTTTAATTTTTTACATTGTATTTTTTTTAAAAGAAAGTTTACTTTCAAGAGATAATCCCTGCAATACTTCATAAAACTTATTTAACAGGAAAATAATTTAAATCTCATCAATAGGATATTAGTTAATCAAATAGCATCCTGATGTGCTTGAAAATTTGAATTTGAAAATATATTTTGAATATATAATTATATATTCAAATTATAATTATATATATATTCGAATATATAATTATATATTTGAAAATATAATTTGAATGTGAAAATTTGATTAGTAGGTCATTTTGGTCATGGGCCATGATATTTGAACTCAAAGCTAATTTTGACCGAGCACAGCTCGGTCTTCCCTGCTCATGTCGTTTAACAGTAAAACCTCCATATCGAACAGTGACTTTATTATCTCAAGGGAAAATGGGGGAAGCTTCCCCGGTTCCTCAAAGTAAAATATTTGGTATTTTTTCTTTAAATGAGTACAATTTGTAGCTAGACATGGATCTGACCTGAGTCCATGCCTCAAGGCGTTACATATAATTATTCAGGGGTTGATAACTGATTCCTGATTAGTAGACACACCTATATATCAATCCGTATCATTTTTCAATCCGATTTTTATTTGTACAGTCAAACCTCGTTAACATGAACACGCTTAACACGAATTATTTTTAGCACGAACTGTTTCCGATTGCCCCGACCAGCTGTATGTAATGTATTTAAATTCAGATAACACGAAAAAAAAAAAAGTTTCCCCTTGAGTGTTCGTGTTAATGAGGTTCGACTGTATAATAAAAACGAACAATTTTCGGGTAAAGAGGAAGACACGGTTTCTACCTCCTCCCCAACAGTGAACAGCTCTTTTTTTACAGACACTTTTCCAATCTACAACATTTCTACAAATATTGTTTAAATCGAAACTTTTCGTATTATAGAAATTCATATCAAAAATACAGAATTTTTTACAAACATCAAGAAATACTAGCTCACAAGTTCTAACAGTGCCTGTAATAAATAACGGATAGGGGAAAAAATTACTTCAAGAGTTTCTTGTTGCAATGCTGTCTACATTTTGCCTTAAAAAATTAAATCTTAGTATCTACGATGTTACAATCATAAATTTATTGTAGATTTATTTAACTCTGATCGGGAAACGTGCTGTATGCCAGACGGTACCATATCACTTTTTTTAGTTAAAAAAAAAGAAAAAAATTGCTTTATATAATTGTAGATTTTCTGTCATTAAAAAAGGTGAATATTACTTTTTGTAAATAACGGTTTGATAGCCTTTCTCGTAAAAAGTGTTTTTAGTTAAGGATTGATTTTTTTCGCGGTTACAATTATATCGATCAGATTTGTACTAGAAGAAATTCCCTTTCAAAAATGCAGTATTATCCATTACTTTTAAAATGTAATTGAATTTTTTCATCTGTACTGAAATATTAGTTTCATTTAGAGATACAGCGGATTCTCGGTAAGCATGCTATAGCCGTCCATTCCGGCCTATTTGCTCTTAAAAAAATAAAATAAAAATAAAAAATTATATAATATATATATATTATATATATATTATATATAACTTATAATAGCCAACATTAAAAATACTTTAATTTTTAACTAAAAGTATTTTTTATGAAATTTCCAAAATCTTATTACTCATCTTATAATATGAGAAAATTAGACACATTAATAAACGAGTCGGATGTGGCAATCCCAAAACTTTCTTCTATCTCAGACATGTAAATACAGTGAAACTTCCATTTAACGAAGTCTCTTCGTTACAAATAAAAGCTTCGTTATGAAGAAAATTCGTTAAATAGAAATCAACTTAAATTCATGAAAATTTTCCTTCAGATATGAAAAACAGGTATTGGATTCAGAAGCATTTGATTTAGTTTCAATTATGTAGCCGTCTTTTACAAAACAGCTGTGTACGGTCGATGAAATCACGTCACATTCCCATGCTTTGGCTCAAGCTTTTATCAGCTCTGATACACAGGTTCTCAAACTAATTTTTTCACTACGTTGTTTTTTCCGATAATGTACTCCAAGATTTTTTATTATTCCTTGAGACTAATGATTGAAGTTTAGTTGTATTGGCAGCAACAAAAATAACTTTGATATTGATTTGAATTTTGAAGCACGTTCTTGTGGATGTACAAAGCAGTTGTCTATCAGCAATGGGAGGTCAGAATGGTAACTGTCTGACTCTAATTGATATTTTTTGCTTCAATACATCTGACGCCATTGCGTCACTGCATCTTCTACATCATTGAATGTAAAAAGGGGATTTTGACTCCCCCCCCCCATGTCAGCGCTGGAGTCTCGGTGTGGGAGAGTAATGGTAACAAGTGTTTTTCTTAGTCTGAAAAAAAATTGTTTTATTTAGCACCAAGCAGAATAGAAATTAATTAAATGTGTTCATTTTCGTACAATCCCATGAAATAAATTGGCATTTCCATCGCAACAGCAACCTCTTAGTTTGGATTCTGTGCACGTACAAAAGTGGAATAAACTTCGTTATGTAGAATATATTTTTCGTAATATGGAGATTAATTTGCATGCTAATGGTGTTGAAAGTCAAAGTTCTGAAGAAAATTTCGTTAAGTAGAAAACTTCGTTAAATAGGGACTTCGTTAAAGAGAAGTTCCACTGTACTTCCTGAAAAATGCAGCATATAGCAGTGCCACCAATTAGGTGATTTACACCAAAATGTAATCAGCAGCAACTTATGTCACCTTCTAACAGAATCCGAAGTTTGATGAAAATCCGTGCATTAGTTTTCGAGATAGAGCTATTGTGGAAATAGTATGAGATTCTGCATAACAGCACCACCTATTGGGCGATTAACACTGAAAACTAATCAGGACCAATATATGTCAGGGACTAACTGAATCTGAAATTTGATGAAAATTCATGCATTAGTCCTTGAGATACAGCTATTGCAATAACATGAATAATGCAGCATAGCTGCGCCACCTGTTAGGCAATTTACACCAAAAAGTAATAAGCACTGAATTATATCAAGGACTATCTGAATCAAAAGTTTTGTAAAATTCTGTGCATTAGTTCTTTAGATAGAGCGGCCACAAAATTTTTGTCACATACAGACAGACATTTTCTAAAACCAGCAAATCGTGTTCAGAACCTTCTAAAACATAACTCCGTCGAAAACCGGAAGTCGAAATTTTTCTCGAATCCAATACTTTCTTCTTGTATCACCCCCCCCCCCTTTAAAAAAAAAATTCTTGTAAAGATAAAAGAAAGTAAAAATGCAAGTTCACTATTATTCAGTTTTTTCGTAAACTTAAGATTATTCTCAGAATATAATTTTTCACTACATATATTGTGTACTGATAGAATGACAGGATAAACTTTAACGAAAGTTAAGGAACAAAAGAAAGGTAAAAGAAGTAAATATTTTATTATAAATATATTCAGTTGTTTTATATTATAAAATAATGTACACACAATTGTTCAACCAATCATATGTGGTCACATAATTAAATTAAAATGATGTAATTATTATCAAATTATGATATTAATACTGAAATTCAAAATAATAATAGAAGTTAAGATTGCAGAAAATATAAAAACAATAAGACAGAAAAACAATATGCATAGCAGTAACTAATCTGATTAAAAATCCTTTTAAATATATATGTATATCTTACGGTCAATATTATTAATCCGGTCATTATTAATAATAACCGGATTAATCATATTCACCGTAACATATATATATTTAAAGGATTTGTATATACGTGTCCACGTATAACTGACCGACCTTTATTTTCGCAACCGTTGGTCCTAGATGTATACTTCCAATTACAAAAATAGTTTAAATAAGGAAAAGATTTACTTTCAAAGCGATTTTGGTCAAGAAAAACAGTTATTAAAAAATTAAAAAAATTAAATTTTTATACGGTCTCCCGGTCCTATCAGTGATATTCAGTAAAAATTTACTGTGACACTAACAAGACAAAAAAAGTCCCATTCATCTAACATTAAAATTGACCGAGTAATAGCTGTTTAAAGTTGGAGTATATTTCTTGCTGCGAAATAGGGGTCATTCACAAATGTAGTAGAAATAAATAATTGTCAGATATATCAAAAAAATAGTTGAGAGCGAAATTAACATTGCAATCTAATATAAATGTGAAATCTATAATCATTCTGACATATTAATGCAAAATATACAATTTGTACTGAACATATAAAAGGATAAAAATAACATAAATTTTGTTAAATAAAAGGATGAAAAACTACAGCCTCAATTCTTTACAAAATGATACAGATTTTAAAATACTGTTAGATTACACTGTGTTTCAAATTTTGGGTTGTGCCATGTTTTTTAACTTTTGAAAATTGATTCTTATGTATTTTTTAGCGCTGAATCCGAAAATGACCTTCATTTGAAACCATCACGTCAGGGTTGTTCTCAAATTGAAAATTTCAAAGTTATAAAGCTCAAAGTTAAAATTGATCCCCCCTCCCCTCCCAACCTCATCAGACCCTGAGCTGTTTAGCTGTAAGAAACCCAGTATAAGCTAAAAATTTGAATAAATTATTGAATTAAGCAAAATTAAACTGAATAAAAAAGTCTTACATCTATTTTATAGTATCAGATTTTTCGCTATTTTTTAACCTTGAAATTTACGATTATCGAAAATTCCTGACATGATGGTTAAAAGTGAAGGTAATTATTTTATTCGACGTTAAAAAAATACATAAAACGTCATTATAAAAGTTACAAAACACAACCATCGCAGGTTTATGTTACCTAATCTAAAATTATTTCTTAAACTTGTTGACGGTAATCTATCAGATTTATTTTGTGTTATCCTCTAATATAAGTATGTATAAGATGGTAAGCGTGGAAAATTATAATATTACATTGTCATCGGATTTAAGTCAGTATGTAAAATTTAACTTTGATCGGACATTTGAAAGTGAGTTAAAGTTCGAGTAAAAATTTTAAACTGGAAAGACGATTGTTGCAAGTTAAATAAAACCTTATGAAAATAACAATTTTTGTTAAAAGAAATCATAGCCTCAAATCCTTTCAAAATAAAACATATGTTAAAATACAATTATTTTAACTAATCAGAAACGTAATTAATAAAAGTTAACTTAATCGTAATAGTTGTACGATTTCTTTCAAAGCGCAGATACCTTGAAATAACTTTAAGTACTTTATATACGACTCCTGAAAGCATGGCCGAAATCATCTGTTTTAAGATGCAAAAGAGTGGTAAAATGGTGCTATCACACGTACTCTCATATAGTCAATATCAGATATTTCATCCGAAACACGTTTTTCAAGAGGAAAAAGCTCGAAATCGTCCCGTTTGATAGAGAAAACGAGTGTGGGAAAAAGCCTTTCTTTATAGCACTTTATCCGAAACAAGCAGACAATTGACTTAATGCCATTGGCAAAAAATTAATAGAGTCAATGACTAATATTCAATCCATTGAAAGTTAGGGCCAAAATTTTTGAACCATTTGGCACGATTTTAGGAGCATTTCCTTGATTTATAAGCCAGCACAAAATGAATTGGCCATCAAATCTAGAGGGGGAAAAAATCCAGATTTAAAAAAAATCATAATACTATTTATAAATGTTTTTTAATTAGGTGTATTTTGTAAAACAAAAAAAATAAACATTTATAAAAATAATAAACATTTATAAAAATAATAACTATCATATTAAATATAAAATAAATACTAAAAATAAAACTATTTTACTTACCCCTTCATATTGTGTGCGACGGCAGTAAACCCCTTGTGCTTCGGACTAAATAACCAAGAACAGAAATCAACACAAGCTGTGTATCCTTTGAAAACCTCTTGTTTTCCATCAGCATATTGTGCTAGTGCAAAATTAACAATATGGGTACCAGACGACTGATCAGTTTCAAAGTCGAAGAAAAAAATCGTTTATTCGATGAAACTTTAGGAGCCTCTTTACGCCAAAAAACATAAAAGTTCTGTTGCAATAACTCATTTATTGCATGAAATGCACTGAATTGTTCCACATCGGCGATTTTCTTTTGAGCAGTTGCGTCTTAAAATCACTTTAGAACATTTTCTGCATTGGTACATCTGAAGGCAAACCAAAGAAATATAACACAGGTGTATAAGGATATAAATAAATAAATAGGTTCTCACTTTATCACATAATGAAAGTTCTTGAGCTCCTGTTGTGGACTTGTGCTCATTAAAGCAATCTGCTGACCGACATAACCTATCACAATCGTTACATCTTTGTGAATCTCCGGGAAGACACTCGTTACGTCTGCATATCTGACAAGCTTCAGAACAGTAATGATTTTCTATGTGATAAGATATCACATTTTTCACAATAAAAAGATGATCCAAAAAATCCAAAAATGATCCAAAAAATATGAATAATAAACACAAATTGCTAAATATATTAAGAAAAAGTGTAAATTACTTACTACATTATCATCAACTTCCAAAAATGCTTGGGTTAACGAGCCGATCTAAAACATTGTATATACACATTAATTAAAAATTTACTATTACTAAAAAGCTAAATATAAAAATATTAATAAAATTATAATACTCACAAAATCAGTATCATCATCAAACTCTTCCATATTTTAATGAAGAATAAAGAGGGGTAAGTATGAGCTTAGTAAAAAAACAAATAATTTAATAACACACGTGATGCTAACACTCACAGAAGAAAACAGAGCAAATGACACAGGCAACTGTTGCCATTTGGTGAATGACAAATTTTTTCATCACCGGTTACAGTTAAATGATAATTTGAGATAAAAAAAAACAACCCAACTCCACAATCAGTTACAGTCAAATATATTTCTTGTCGAAATTTAAGTTCTAACATGTTTGTTTGACGCGCCATCTTGGATGACGTCATCAAGATAATTAATGTTTAATTATTAAGTCTTACAGCCAAAACAACTCAACCTTCGGACCCTTATGCGATTAAGCCACGTGACCCCCCCCCCCACTTCCCCCCCCCTCTCTTCTAACAATACAAAAAAAACCCTCCAAATCACCCCTGTCCAAGAGCACGCTGTTTGATTGACACCCCCCGTCTTGTAAGACGCGTTCGGACACGCTCCCCTCCCCCGTACTCCTTCCTCTACGATCCAGTCACGTGACCGTTGCCACCGGGAAAAAAAGGTGTCCCTGTCGGACCGGCGTATACTACTGAAAAGTCCAGGTTTTTTAACCTAAAAATGTAGATAAATCCAATTAAAAACTGTAGAAAAAGCTGAATTTTATACAATATTTTGTAAACAGGAAACTATATTAAAGTTTTATTAAACAAACAATCAGCATCAGATACCACATAAATAAAAATCTACAAGTTTAAATTGTTTAAAATTGTATTTTTTTTTTTTATAATGTGGAAAAATAATTCACTAATCAACATATCACTAGACATAACCTTATATGGGAACTTTTTAAATTAAATTACAAAAATTTTAGCATCTAAGATTTATGCATATTTTAGGTAGATTTCGCAAGAAATACTTACCTATTACATTCTCCCCTATGTTGAAATTTCTGGAAAATTTTTACATATCTATGCCGATCATGACTCCCAGAACCCGAAACCACCCCCAGTTCAAAACTTTATCTGTCTACCTATCTATCTATATCACTTTTTTTTATAGACACGATAACTTCAACAATTCTGCACAAATCTCTTCCAAACTGATACATAAAATCTTGGTAAAGTTCATTAATGAGCAAAATTGGATCAAGGGGAGGGGGGGGGGGGTAGTGAAAATAGATGAAAACAATAACTTCTTAATTATGATACGTATCTCCGTTTAAAGTTATTATTACTTCTAGAAAAAGGGCCAAAAATTTTTGTATGACAGATTTTTGATGTCATTAAAAATGGCCTCAAAGGGGGGGGGGGGGATAGGGGTTTTAGAAGAAAAAAGTCATAACTTTGTCAATTCAGATGATATCAAATCCGCTTAAATTTATTATAAATCCTCTTAATATTATCTAAAACTTTTATATTGACAAATTTTTTCTAGGACCAACCCTTACAGCAAAAGAAAATTAAAAACAAAAAGAGCCTTGTCGGATCCGCCCACAGACGCAGGTAAATTTCGAAGTGGGCGGTCCCAACTGCCGCATCGTGGCAAAAAGGTCATTTCTTCTGCAATTTCCAATAAATAGGAGCCCCACGGTCTGCGTCTTCGAAATCTACCTGTGCCTGTAGGCCGAGTCGTCAGTGATTGATTTTTTTTTCACGAGTTATTTTACAGTACAATTTGAAATTATATCTAACGCCATGGACCTATGTACAAGACAATTATGTGAACTTAGGTAAAACATTGGGTAATTTAACACAAAATGGGCTCTACTAAAAATTACACATGGATAAATGATACATTCTATATCTCCTTTAGCACTTCTAATAACAATTGAAACTAGGCGTTGTAGTTAAAAGAAAATTATTCTTCGTATCTTTGTGAAATAATAAAAAATTTAAAGGGTAACATTTTGCTTTTGTGCTTTCAAAAATTTTCCATTTTTAATTTCTCAGAACTTTATTCTTATGAAATTGAAAATGGGTATAATTATAAAAACTTAGTATGTTGTCACTAACTTAATATAATACATAATTACTTAATATAAGTATAATAAAACTTAGATACAAATATTAAAAATCAGGGCAGCTTCCCTAGGTATAAATGTCTTCCTTCTATATTAATAAAAGAAAGTTTAGCTCTGTGTGTGTGTCGGCGATGGCTAGTAAAATCTGGACCACCTACAAGTCTGAAAATTTAGGTGTGGATAGTCCAAGGTCTGGCCATGTACACCTGAGTCTCAGAATTTTAATATTTTGATAATTACCCAGGATATTAATTAGATTCTCATTAACCATCGCTTCTAAAATGACATCTTTTAAATCAAAATGGATAAAGAAAAGAACAGGCGCATTGGATTTGTAAGCGGAAATGAACGAATTCGAAATTATTTTACTAATTAGCGAATTTTAAGAAAACTAATTGAGATATCAATTTGAAAATTTCTGAGCATATGTAAAAAAAAAATTCTGTATCCGACTATGTGATTTTTGAAAATTTTCGGTCGGTAATTTTTCGTAATTTATGCAAAAAAACTGCCGGCGCCAGTGAAAACAATCCGAGAAAGTTTCAGACAGGGATCTGCTTTCATTAAAAACTGAACTACAAAGAGATCTGTGTCTCTGGCCGATCCCTCCATTTAGTTTGCGAAAATGAAAGGAAATAATTGCCAATTTTTACTAATGAACAAAAATTTAGGTAACTAATAAAGATATATAGATTTGAAATTGAGGTCGAGAAGGGGTGTCATCTGCCGGCTATTTTAGCGTAGCGTCTTCTTTATGTTCTAATTATCAGAAAAATGTAATTATTTTTTTAATGATCGCGTTAACGCAGGTGACTGATTTTCTTGAACAAACTATTCATATTTGCGGGTATGGGGAGGGAGAGGGTTAACGCCTTTCTCTGAGATTGTAATTATCTCGGGCCCGGGCAACGCCGGGCTTGTTAGATAGTATTTTAATAAGATAGCTGAATTTGATTTTAAAAAAATTTAAAGTAAAAAAAAATACGAGCAGTTATTTTTACTTTTTTTTCTAATAAAATGAAACAATGTGAAACACTAACACTTGTGAATTTCACTTCAGTATTCTCTTCAACGACTGTAAGAAAGACTACAGTTACATATTTAACAGGGGTGATTGTGGGTTCATGGAAAAATACCTGAATTTTTAGCGAGAAAACGTTTTCGTAAGGTCAAATTATGAAAAATATGAATTTTAATTATGTTTAGCAATCATATGAAATTGTTATTTTAGTGTTACTTTATGAATTTAACCATCGGAAAAACCGGAATTTCAGTACTGAATATGAAAAAAATACCTGAATTCAGGTATATAACCTGAACACAATCACCCCTGATTCTTTCTAAATGATGCGCGTGTGGGAGGGGTGGGCGTAGAAAAACAGTGTCAAATGAACCTTGCGATGCAAGTGATTGATATGCGAGCTAATTATAATGGTTTTAAAAATCTCTTCCTTAAACCAATATTTAATTTATAAGAAAGTGGAACTAAGAAAATACTGAAAAATGGAAGATATTATTTTCTGGCCTAAAGCAGAGGAGTACAAAAAGAGAATGTTACTTGGAAATCTAGATTATTTGGCAAATATGTACATTGAGTAATTTAAAAAAAAAAAAAAAAAAAAAAAAAAAAAACGAAAACAATGGTAAATCAAAACAAAACAAAAAAAATATGCAAAATAAGAAAATTTACTTGATACTGACATTTTTAATCTAAAAATGCGAGATATTTTTAACAGATGTACTACATCCAACATTAATGAAACGTTAATGAACGATATAATGTTTTTAAATTAAAAGTATTCTTGTATAAGACAGAAAATTTCACATGTTGAATGAATGAAAATAATATACATCTCTTTAGCCGACATTGTATGTATAAGTATGCATGAATGATGTATGCATTATCTAAGTCATGCGCACCATTTCAAAGCTTTTTCAGAGGTAAGAGGTGAGGGGGGGGGTTAATACTTTATTTTATTGTGCACATAGCTGATAAGCAATTGATATACAGTTTTAATCTACAGTTGTATTTTTGAAATTAACCAAAGTACATATTGATGATAAATGTCTAATTTTGAAAGAATTATTAATTTTTGTGCTTATAGTGGTCGTTTACTGCTATTGTTTGTATTGCAGTGAAATCTGACAAGTTCTTTTAGCTTTTGTGAATTTTCGAAAAATATTTGGCTATGATGTCATACACTCACGCACAGATTTTTTTTTTTTTTTTAAATCTGTTATAAAAAGGAAAAAAGTCTCCAAATTTAGGGGATTTTTTCCTTTAACGGCAACCTATCCATTATATTAAGTTATTCGTTTGGCGCGGTCTTGAAAATCGCGCCAACCAAAAAAGTCGCTAAACTTATGTTTATATGTTTGCGTGAGTGTAAAGCATCTGTTCCAAATATTTTTTTTGAGCCTGACTTGTGATGACATACACACTATGAAATATCAAATTCTTTGAGGGGGGTGGGGGGGGGATTGCCTCCATAATCAAAGTATGTATGTAACATTGTAAATAAACAGATGAGACTCACCTTTCTCATGATACACTGCGTATAGTGAAAGAGACATGCTTTTACTTTTGTGCCTGGATATATTTGTTGAACTGCCTTCATGGCTGATATTTCAAAGTCCATCATCAACTCTTGGGCTAAAAACAGCATTATTTTGTTCAGCAATCTGCTTTAATCTAGAAAATAAATTTTGATAGCTGTACATTTTTTTGTCTTCCAGTAAACAATATAAAAAGGAAAACTTGTCCGAAATATTTTCCATGAATAGTGTATAATTTCTTAAAATGGGCAGGAACTATTTTAAAGGGTCCATCTAAAAATGTTTTCTCTCAGGAGCATAACTTTTTCACATTTTCCAATGTGCCAAAAACCTGTAACAATAAAAATAATGATAAGGTTACATGAAAGGGATTTAATATACATTGAAACTAATAAACAAATTATTCCAGACTTAAATAAATAAATATACAAAGAATGTCAATTAGCACTTTACTAAACAGCGTACAACCAATAGAGTGATAAAATGTCCAGACCGGGGGTGGGTTGGGTTTGGTTGATTATTTACGGCCAATTATCTACACTTGGGATATAGGCCCGGGGGGAGTGCCCTTCGTGGGGGTCTTTCTAAGGGAACCTAACCCGTATTTACGCATGGATAAATCCACGGCTCGAAGAAAGCCACGAAAACTCCAAACGATTAGGCCGACGGGCGCGATTGGGATCGAACCCAGCACCTCCCGTCTACCAGCTTCGAGAGCAGAACCTCTCAGCCACTGGTGGGGGGCAGACCGGGGATGGATCCCGGATCCTTTGATATAGTGCACCATGTGCTTTACCATTTACGTCATCCAGACGATAGCCAGTCTAGCATTCAGTCACTCTTATATGGCTAGGCTACAAACTCGCAGCACAAAATGGAACGTCAATCATGAGCACTACTCATGAGCTATAACCAAGGGATCCGGGATCGATCCCTGGTCTGGATATTTCTTTACTCTATTGGTTGTACGCTGTTTAGTACAGTGATAATTCACATTCTTTGTATTTCATTAATTTACAGCATAATTTCAGTTCTGCTGAAAAATTAATTAGTATATTAAAAAAAGTTAAAATTAATAGTTTTTAATATTTTAAACACTTTCCAATGTAGTTGAAAAGTGTTTATGAATTCAGTTTGTCTATGAATCTGTCCGTACTCTAACTCGCGTAAATATACTCGCATTGTAATGCAATTGATATACATTATTGAGGTTTGCCATATTATGTTCGGTATTGAAAATGGAATGAGTAGTAATTATAGATTGTTTAAACGGACACTCAAAAGAATTCCGTTACATAACGGTGTATGATATAAAACCGTTTGAAATGTATTTTAATCCTGTTACACTTTTTCAAACATGTTTAAATTTACATACACTAATTAGGTGTACTACAAGATGCTTACAGTAAAATAGTGTGTGCATAGCATTAAGGTTCAATAAAATGCAACATTAGAACAATAAAGACATCAGGGCTGGACGATATCAGAAATTTAATATCGCAATATATCAACAAGTTAATATTGATATTGCTGATATATCGCGATACTAATTTAAAGAGAGGGAGGGGGGAACCAGAGCATTTGCTATTTTAAGATAAATGATATGGTATCAACAATTTAAACACAAAACCTAGTTGAATGCAACGAATTAAAATTTTTATATATATTTGCTCACAGAACATAATTTTTATTTTTTACGTTTTTTAAAACAAAATATTTAAAAGGAAATAAACTAATTGTTTAATTATTTCCATTACCATTACTTTCATAAAAATTTTCTTTAAATATAGTATATCTCGTATTCTTCTTATTTTATTCTATTAATATACATATATATTTTTTAAGTTAATAAAATGTTCACAGTTAATAAAATGAAATTCAAAGTTGTCCACATAAAAATGTATAGAATTTTCGTTTCATAGAATTTAATTATTTGTTTAATAATACCAAACTCTGTTTTACTTGGTTTTACAGTTTGGGTAGGGGGGGGGGGGGAGAGGGAAGCTGAGTGTGAATTCGTTTATTCTGCACGCGAAATAGGTCCGGGTCAAACCACCCATACATCTCGATCCTTTTGTCATATATCCTTCGTTTAATCTTGGCATAAATAAATCAGTCCATCCTGAAAAACTTCATTTTATCAATGATCATTATCGTTTCTTATTTTTAATTTAGCAAAGGATTACCTTGTATGACTAAAAATATGAATTTAAGAAATTAAAAAAATATCGCGTATTTTGATAAATTTACGATTTACTACAAAATTTAATCATGGCAACCATGTAATTTTTGTTTCATTTTTTTGCGTTAATTATTATCTAACATTGTTTAAATTATTTAATGTATCTCTCATTGAAAAAAAAAAGTATTCTTTGCTGAATAACTGAAAGACATCCGTTAAGTTTAATTTACTAATAAAATCCACTAGAATAAGCAATAAGTTAAATTTCGATAATCTAGTGAAATTCAGTGTAAAAATGTTCAATGTATTTAAAGTACTTTTTTTATGAACGGTGCAACCAAAAAAGACCGAATCTATCCAATTCGATACATTCATTTTAAGCTCAGATATCCATTACGGCTTAGATGCTTTACACTCACGCTATAAAAAAAAAAAAAAAAAAAAAAAAAAATTAAATTAATCTGTTAAAAAAAAGAAAAAAGTCGCCAAACTTTGGGGACGGTTTTTCTTTTATGGCAACCCGGCTATTAAGCTTGTATTTTGTTACTGTAGTAGCTTGGCGCAGTCTTGGAAATCGCGCCAACCAAACAGTCGCCAATCTTTTGTTTACATTTTAGCGTGAGTGTAACACATCTGTTCCTAAATTACTTCCGAATCCAAGAAACCGCACTCTATAAATAAAGCATTATCAATACTACGCAATAATCAACGCTCATCTTTTTCGTCATGACATATCAAAAGCTCAGAGTTATCGGAATAAGTCTAGATAGACCAATAACAGCAGCCAAACAAGGACCGCGCGATTATTGTTATTCAGTAGCGAAAGTGTTATTCAGTATTTATCTGTAACGAACAGTAGAATTTGTGGTTTTTAAAAACAATGTATTGGGATATATTGGAATATTCCTTACTTTGATATATGATAGAGAAATAATCAGCCAAGGTAATTTTCCGTTTCTGATGAAGCAGGATAGTGAAAAAATACATGGATCAAATGAAAAAAGGATTGAAGGACATATTGGTACGGGATATTTGTCGCTGTTTTTCGGGGCTCGATTTCGCGGTGATCGTAAAACAAAACATGAATATTATTGTTATTGGGATATATCGGCTGAGTCAGAGTTTAAATATTGTTATTGCGATATTTAAAAAATATCAATATTTGACCGATATATTGATAAATAATCCAGCCTTAAAAGACATATGCATGAATTTAAAATAATTCGGAAATTCGTAAAATTACCTAAGCAGAAGTTTTGAGACGATTCAGTTTTTCTAAACTTTCATTGAAATTAAGCGTCTTAATGTAACAAAATACAGCAATATTTAATATTTAGTTGCATATCCTTTTGCTTTGAGTGCTGCGGCACATCGTCTGAGCATGGAATTAACAAAGCTTTCTTAAATTAGTTATATGATAAGTTTAAAACGTAACAACAATGCAACAATTCAAAAAGAAAAAAATCAAGGTATTTTTTCTAATAAATCAGTTTTTTTCTGAATGCAAAAACTTTTTTTTTTATGTAGAAATATAAAGTGCAAATTAAATTAATTTGGAATAATGTTTGTTTAGTGTTCAGGATTAAGAAATGTATATACTACTATAGCGCAAGTAAAACTACATGTAAAAAGAACTTTGACAAAGGAAACGTCATTTAAGATATTTTAAGGTAATTTTAAATTAGTAATTATAAATAACAGGAAATTGTCTTCCCATGAAAATATATAAAAGAGCAGTGAAAATATTAAAAACTTTTTATACATATATCAATTTTATAAATAGGGAGAAATGATTATGTGTCTTGGGCCGCACATAAAAGGTCGTCGGGCCACATGCGACTCGCAGGTTGAGTATGGCTGCTCTAGTTGTTTTAATGGTAAGAAATAAAGGGAAAATTCTATCACTATTCTCTTAATAATTTAATTATTTTGTTATTGTTAATGTTTTTTTTGTTTTTACAATTTAGAATATTTCTGAAAACTATATGTACGAGGGCTGTAAATTAAGTAATGGCAACATAGGTATAAATCAATTTTTAATGAACTTACAAGTACAATTGCATTACATTCCTTCTATGTAACCACCAGCAAAGCTTATAACCTTTTGCAAAATGTCGGGAAGCCGTTGTAGACCAGTGGCAAGGTGTTGATTGTTGATGTGAGCGACCGAGCGCCCTACTGCGTGGAATACAGATGAACCGTCATGAAATAGGTGACCACGGAAGGGTTCCTTCAACTCTGCTCGTGCTACTGTCCTATACGGTAAAGCATTTGTGCCACAGACTTCCACTAATCCTCGATAGCATTCTGTCGCATTTTTGCCAGGGGCAACCTCGATTTTAAGCCACGACCGCTGATCACCTTTTGAAAACATGCTTTAGAGCGATGGAAACGAAACTCCTCACTTTAACGCCCTACAACTACCCTTCTAAGCAGATACTGTTTTTTGCACTCTACACATCGACAACAGCGCCACCTCACCGCTCCCATACCCTATTTGTGCATGCCCGCCCTTCTGCGAGTTTCAGGATTAAGTTGCTACGATTTAATTTACAACCCTCGTACATATTTTTTTTCATTCAGCGGTAAAAGCTCACATAAAATGTGTTACAATAATAAATGTTATTTAATATTATTTGTTTATTGATTAAATATGATATTCATCGTAAAAGCAGTCATTTGTTTAGTTGTCCAGGTTTTCTAAAAACGTATTTTGTTGAAGGGGGTGGTTGAATGTTTTAGGTCACTTCGCCATATCTCAGCAGCAGTTATAGGTAGGAGCGCGAAAATCAGGTAAACAAACCTACTAAAAACTGATTAAACATGTATTTCAGCGATTTTAGAAATCCCCCCCCCCTCGAAGGGGTTAAAGAGGGGTGGTCACCGAAAGTTTTAGGTCATTTCGCCATATCTCAGAAGCAGTTATAGGTAGGAGCACAAAAATCAGGAAAACAAATCTACTAAAAAATGATTAAACATGTATTTCAGCGATTTGAGAAATTCCCCTCCCGGAGGTGGTTAAAGGGGGATCGAATGTTTTAGGTCATTTTGCCATATCTCAGCAGCAATTGTAGTTAAGAGCGCAAAAATCCCGATGTTTAATACCTTGGTGGATGAATTTCTAAAATCTATGAAATACGTGTTTAACTACTTTTTTAGTAGATTTGTAGGTTTTAGTAGATTTTAGGAATCCCCCCCCCCTCCCTGAAGTGGTTAATGGGGGGAGAGGTCGAAAGTTTTAGGTCATTTTGCCATATCTCAGCAGCAGTTTTCGGTAGGAGCGCTGAAATTAAGAAAACAAATCTACTAAAAAATTGTTAAACATATATTTCAGCGACTTTAGAAATCTTCCCTCCCCGAACTGGGTTAGAGGAAAGTTTTAGGCCATTTCGTCATATCTCAGCAGCAGTTTTAGGTATGAGCGCAAAATTCAGGAAAACAAATATACTAAAAAAATGGTTAAACATATATTTCAGCGATTTTAGAAATTCCTCCAGAAGGGGTTAAAGGGGGTGGGGATTCGAAAGTTTTAGGTCATTTCACCATATGTCAGCAGCATATTTAGCTAGAAGCGTGAAATTCAGGAAAACAAATCTACTAAAAAATAAATAAACACACATTTCAATGACTTTAGAAATTCCCCCGAAGTTGTTTAAAGGGGGGGGGGGGGGTTCGAAAGTTTTCGGTCATTTCGCAAATCTCAGCACCAGTTTTACGTAGGAGCGCGAAATTCAGGAAAACAAATATACAAGAAAATTGGATAAACACGCATTTCTGTGATTTTAGAAATTCCCCCGAAAGGTGTTTAAAGAAGGGGGGTTTTGAAAGTTTTAGGGTGACATTTTTTTGTAATGAAATTGTATCAATGAAATTACAACAATGAAATACATAGGGAAACCAATCTCCTATAAAATAGTTAAACATCTATTTTATTGATTTCGTTGCAAACGAACACGATTGTGGAAGATTAGATGAAAAAGACAACTATTGCTGATTTTTTTTATTATATATTTTGCGTAAGACATTTTTCCAAGGAGTATTGTGACTGTTGATAGATGTCCATCCGAGCGATGCTGGGACAAGCCGCTATCTATACTGTTATATAAAGAGAGAACGTCTGACTGTTTGACTAACTCATCATTGCAGAGCTGAAACGACTAAAGTCAGGATAACGAAATTTGGATTGTAGATTGCTGTTATGACATAGGCAAGCAATAAAAAAGTATTTTTGAAAATTCCCCCCCGGAAGAGGGTTAAAGAAAACTGGTGTCGAAAGTTTTAGGTCACAATTGCGATCTTCAGCTTTTAGGAATGCTTTTTTAACTACTGGAATGGACATTATCTACGTGACGTCACACCCTTTTTGGAGCCATTTTTGGGACGAGATTGCAAGTTAAAGCACTCAGAAATAATACAGGGTGTTTCAAAATGAATATCGGGGTTTTAACGCTTTGTAGTATCTATTATATAAAACTTAAAATTATACTTAATACATAAAATGAAAGAGCAACTCAAACAGTTTGTTGGTACCTGTGCATGCACATGCGTGGGCAATGTTTCTTTCGTGATCCGTTAGAAAGTGCTAGTACCGTAAATGGCGACTAGTGAACAGAAAGCATTTCGTGTTCCGCAGTTTGCAAAGACCAAATCTGTAGTTACCGTGCAACGTGCGTTCCGGATAAATATCAGATGGGATCCCCCAGCCAGCTGTTGCAACAATTACCCCACAAACATTAATTAACGTTTGGGAAAAGCTGAGCTATCGACTTGATGTGTGCCGTGTGACGAAAGCTATTGGAGTGTTTCTATATTAAGTTCCTATATTAAGCTATATTAAGTTGTTCACATTGAACACTTGTAAGCTTGTAGGTAAAACCGTTTGAGTTGCTCTTTCATTTTATGTATTAATTATAATTTTAAGTTTTATGTAATAAATACTACCAAGTATTAAAACTCCGATATTCATTTAGAAACACCCTGTATTATTGAGACAGTCATCCTTACAGGACCAGCAACTGACGCATATTCCTCGCATTGCCATGACCCCTGCTGACTTTCAATTTCCATTTAAAAGACAACAATTCCCTGTTAAACTTTCATTTGTGATCACCATCAACAAATCTCAAGGTCAAACATACAAATATGTTGGGATTGATCTGCGACAAGAATGCCTTTCTCATGGGTAACTGTATGTCGGCTTATCGAGATCTGGAAATGCAGACAATCAATATATTATGATTAAGTCAAGAAATAGTACAAAAAATGTTGTATATTCAGAAATATTAAAGTAAATTTATTAGTTTCAATATGTACATAAACAGAAAAATTTATTTATCACATTTTTACAAGCTTTTAATTAAAGTTCAAAATTTCAAAGTACTGCAATTTTGTCTCACCTCCCACTTTTATCCAATTTAGAACAACTTTTTTAAAGTACTTACACTTCTCTACCCTACATTGTAGTTAACACATTGTCTACCTGTGCAAAGCCGGGACGGGCTGCTAGTCTATACTAATAAAAGAGTGTTTCGCTCTGTGTGTCCGTGTCTGTCTGCGATGGGTAGGAAAATTTAGCGCACCTAGAAGTCTGTAAATTTAGATTTAAGTAGTCCAAACCCTTTCCTGGTATACCTGAGTCTCAGAATTTTAATATTTCAATTATTTACTGAAATATTAATTAATATTCACAAAGAACTCATCAAAAATACGCTTTGTTCTCTTGGGTTGGTTGGTTGCATCGATTCTTCACAGAAGTAATTAAATAAACCAGAGTAGCGATGCATAGATAAGGATTTCTAAGTAAAGTCAATATGGATTGAAATTATCAGCGTAGAGCCATGCGAATGTCGCGCCACCTGTACATGACAAATTACACATACGTCCCCCTGATTGAAATATTTTCCAGGCACATTTTTCTTCATGACAATTAGTCGGGTTTAAGTTTTTTTTTTTTTTTTTTTTTTTTTTTTTTACATGACATATATTATTACGATAGAGATTGTCAATACAGAAAACTTTATTTTACAGATTCTTTTTATATTTGCGGGAATGCAGAGGGGCAAGGGTCTAATTACATTTAAGCTTCAAGGTGTATTTCTAGAAAGCAGTTACCAGAATTTCCGAATATTAGTCTAAGCCAAATTTCAAATTAAGTTCCTAGCTTAACCAAATGAATCAATCTTTAAAGATGTATTGTGATCCTCCTAATTAGTTATTTGCTGAAGGCCACTTGAACACCCCCCCCCCCTTTCCCGACCCTCCAAGGTTTTTTCTCTAACTCTGCTCCGTTTCCATATCTCAGCAACTATCATTCCGATTTCAACGCAAGTGATTTCAAACATTATAATTAAGTTAATAGTCACCCTTTATAACATTAAACTAAATTTATGAGTAGTGGTTACCACTATTTCCGAATAATTGTGTAAACCAAATTTGTAATTAAGTTCCTAGCTTAAGCCAACGAACGAATTTCGAAAGATGCATAGTGCTCCTCTTAATTAGTCATTTGCTGAAGGGTATTTGAACAACCCTCCCCCCCAGGCCCCTCCTTCAAGGTTTTTCTCTAACTATGCCCCGTTTCTATATATCAGCAACTATCTTTCCGATTTCAACGCAAGTGATTCCAAACATTATATTTAACTTAATAGTCACCCTTTATAACATTAAATTGAATTTATGAGTAGCGATTACCACTATTTCCGAATAAAAGTTTAAGTCAAATTTGTAATTAAGTTCTTAGCTTAACAAAACGAACGAATTTTTATACATGCATAGTGGGCCTCTTAATTAGTAGTCATTTTCTGAAGGACACTCGGACATCCCCTCCCCTCGGCAACTCACTCAAGGTTATTTTCTCTAACTGTGCCTTATTTCAACAACTGGGCTAATAATGTTCCAATATTCTCGAAACCAGCTCAATTTTTTAGCGCGCCTACTATACAGTAACGTAGGCAGCGGGGACCTGTCTCAGAAGTTCGTTCGGAAAGAGGTTTGTTTAGAACAGAATGCTCCCCTGACGGTGGTAGGGGGAAATAAAAGATTTTCCAGAGCGTACGAGCATGCCCGGTATACGGTTCCGAAGCCATCGTAGACCGTGGCCAGAATTCCGTTTTTTAAGAGATTTAAGTTTATTACAAGGGCTCGGGCAACGCCGGGCGGGTCAGCTAGTATTAAATAAAGACAAGAGTTAGATTTTTCAGGGGAGATTGTGGGTTCATGGAAAAATACCTGAAATTTTAGCGAGAAAACGTTTCCGTATGGAGAGAGGGGGGAGGGGACATATAATTGAAGGTCAAATTATGAAAAATAAATTTCAATTATGTTTAGGAATCATATGAAATTGTTATTTTAGTCTTACTTTATGAATTTAACCATCAGAAAAACCGGAATTTCAGTACTGAATATGAAAAAAAATACCTGAATTCAGGTATATAACCTGAACACAATCATTACTGATTCTTTCTAAATGATGTGCGTGTGGTAGGGGAGATCTTAGAAAAACAGTGTCAAATGTACCTTGCGATATAAGTGATTGATATGCGAGCTAATTATAATGATTTTAAAAATTCCTTCCTTAAACCAATTTTTAATTTACAAGAGAGTGGAACTAAGAAATACTGAAAAGTGGAAAATATTTTCTGGCCAAAAGCAGAGAAGTACAAAAAGAGAATTTTACTGGGAAATCTAGATTATTTGGCAAATATGTACATTGAATATTTTTTTGTTTTAAACGAAAACAATGGTAAATCAAAACAAAACATAGAAAAATATGCAAAATAAGAAAAATCACTTGATACTTACATTTTTAATCTAAAAATGCGAGATATTTTTAACAGATTTCCTACATCCAACATTAATGAAACGTTAATCAACGAGACAATGTTTTTAAATTAAAATTGTATTCTTTTATAAGACAGAAATTTTCACATGTCGAATGAATGAACATAATACATCTCTTTAGCCGACATTGTATGTATAAGTATGCATGTATGATGTATGCATATATCTAAGTCATGTGCACCATTTCAAAGCTTTTACAGAGGTAAGAGGGGGGGCGGGGTATAGGTGAAAATTAGTGGTCGCCACTCGCCATGCGGCGATTAAAGTTTAAAAAGTGGCGATTAAAAAATCAGCCATCGATCGCCACCAAAGTCGCGACTCGCTAAGTGGCGATAAAAAAATCTTATCGATCGCCAAATGAAATACACCATTTTTCATGGAAATATGCATCTCTACATTGATTACATCTAATTAGAGAACTGGTTAATTCGTTTTCCTACCAGATGCAAACAGATTTCAACCACTTAGCTGTATTTTCAATATTTCGGCTTTTTCTCATGTCCTCTTACGTGCATGTTATGATTACTCTTTAGTTGCATTATTTTTTCTAGAAATACGGTTTTATTCTGCAAAATATATTCATCAGCTTTGATTCCGCATGCATTTCAAGTAATTTATTCCTTTAATCCCATCAGATACAAGCAGATTTTAAGGACATTTCAGTATCTTCAATATTTCGACACCTGCCACATGCTCACCAGTTGGATTATTTTTCTTCAAGAGATACTGTTTAATCATGCAAAATACGCTCATACTCATACAATAGGTATAAAACTCATAGAAAAATATGTTTATATACAACGATTATAATTTATCTAGATGTCAAGAAAGTTTGAATAGGGGCCACTAACTTTAAAAAGTGGCCACTAATGAAACTGAGTCTACCGGCCACTGGCTACTAACTAAATTTCCCAGTTTTCACCTATAGGGGGGGGGGGGTAATACTTTTTATTTTGTTGTGCACAGCTGATAAGCAATTGATATACAGTTTTAATCTACAGTTGTATTTTTGAAATTAACCAAAGTACATAATGATGATAAATGTCTAATTTTGAAAGAATTATCAATTTTTGTGCTTATAGTGGTCGTTTACTGCTATTGTTTGTATTGCAATGAAATCTGACAAGTTCTTTTAGCTTTTGTGAATTTTCGAAAAATATTTGGCTATGATGTCATACACTCACGCACAGATTTTTTTTTAAATCGGTTATAAAAGGGAAAAAAGTCGCCAAATTTAGGGGATTTTTTCCTTTAACGGCAACCTATCCATTATATTAAGTTATTCGTTTGGCGCGGTCTTGAAAATCGCGCCAACCAAAAAAGTCGCCAAACTTATGTTTATATGTTTGCGTGAGTGTAAAGCATCTGTTCCAAATATTTTTTTTTTTTTTTTTTTTTGAGCCTGACTTGTGATGACATACACACTATGAAATATTAAATTCTTTGAGGGGGTGGGGGGGGGATTGCCTCCATAATCAAATTATGTATGTAACATTGTAAATAAACAGATGAGACTCACCTTTCTCATGATACACTGCGTATAGTGAAAGAGACATGCTTTTACTTTTGTGCCTGGATATATTTGTTGAACTGCCTTCATGGCTGATATTTCAAAGTCCATCATCGTAACTCTTGGGCTAAAAACAGCGTTATTTTGTTCAGGAATCTGCTTTAGTCTGGAAAATAAATTTTGATAGCTGGACTTTTTTTTTTGTCTTCCAGTAAACAATATAAAAGGGAAACTTGTCCCAAATATTTTCCATGAATAGTGTATAATTTCTTAAAATGGGCAGGAACTATTTTAAATGGTCCGTCTAAAAATGTTTTCTCTCAGGAGCATAACTTTTTCACATTTTCCAATGTGCCAAAAACCTGTAACAATAAAAATAAAGATAAGATTGCATGAAAGGGATTTAATAACAATTGAAACTAATAAACAAATTATTTCGGACTTAAATAAAAATATTTTAAATTAATAGTTTTTAATCTTTTTAACACTTTGCAATGTAATTGAAAAATGTTTATGAATTAAGTTTGTCCATGAATCTGTCCGTGTTCTAACTCGCGTAAATATACTCGCATTGTAATGCAATTGATATACATTATTGAGGTTTACCATAGTATGTTCGGTATTGAAAATGGAATGAGTAGTATTTATAGATTGTTTAAACGGACACTCAAAAGAATTCCGTTACATAACGGTGTATGATATAAAACCGTTTGAAATGTATTTTAATCCTGTTGCACTATTTCAAACATATTTAAATTTACATACACTAATTAGGTGCACTACAAGATGCTTACAATTAGAATAGCGTGTGCATAGCATTTATCGTTCATTTACAGGCACACACAAAAATATTCCGTATAGTAATGTGTATGAGCCATAATTGCTGGAAATACATTTTCACTTGTGTTATGTGTTTGAAATTTGTGTAATTTTTTTGTATATTACTTGGTGTGTATAAATTCTGAAGATCCTATACAGGGCTGCACAAAAGACATCTAGTATATTTCCGCTTATTGACAAATTTCGCAAGGGGAATTTTGAACTGTGCTATGTGTTTAACTGAAATAAATTTTAATATACTAATGTAGTATATATGGAAATCAATAGATCCTATCAGGGGTCGACGCAGGTTTTTTCTCTTGGGGCCCATTTTGTGAAAAGTAAAGATTATTTTTGTGAAATTTATTATATTTTTCTGAAAAAAAAATTGTAACGAATGTTGAAATCGAGATACTCAAATTCAAACGAAGTAGTTATTAACAAAAACTTTTTTAAATCCTTTTGGTGAAGTTTTCCTCTCTTGTGAACTTGTTTGTTTACAAATGACACACTAAAAGTCTCAAAATAAATAATTAATAAATAAATAGTAACTTTTTATGGAATAGAATTTTGTGAAGGGACCCATTTATCAAATTGATTTTTGTGAAGGGACCCATTTTATCAAATTGATTTTTGTGAAGGGACCCATTTTGTTAAATAGATTTTTGTGAAGGGCCCTGTTTTGTTAAATAGATTTTTGTGAAGGGGCCCTAATTATGGAATAGAATTTTGTGAAGGTACCATTTTATCAAATTGATTTTTGTGTAGGGGCCCATTTTGTTAAATTAATTTTTGTGAAGGGTGCTGTTTTGTTAAATAGATATTTGTGACAGGGCCCTAAATGGGCCCCAAAATTTGCCTGTATCGACCCTTGCCCTGAAAAGAATTCGGATATTTTTAGACTATTTGTGGCAATTGCTGAAATTGGGTTTTTAAATGCTTTATGTGTTTTCCATGTAGTTTATTTAGATATCATTTTCCCCTTTATTAAAATTCCGCTGGAATTTTGTTACGCTATTCTGAATGAGTTGAAAAGTGTTTTATAATGTACAGTAGCTGGCAAAAGTTTTGAGACGATATGTTTTTCTGTCAGCAAAATTTCTTAATGATGTAAATTAGTAATTTGTATTCCTTTTAAGGCTCAATAAAATGAAACATTAGAACAATAAAGACATATGCATGAATTTAAAATAATTCGTAAATTCGTAAAATTACTTAAGCAAGAGTAATAAAACGACCTGTGTAGAGATCAACCCCAGCTATCCCATGCGGAAAAAAAAAATCATTTAAAAATATGAAAATGCAAATGAGAATTTTTTTTTTAATTTCTCCCATAATATTAACATTAGCAAGCGGGTGTTTTCGTGTGAGAAAGTAGCCTCCTAACGGATATTTTTTCATAAATAAATTCAATCTGTTACATCTTTATAAATTCAATATGTTACATTTTTATAAATTCAATATGTTACATTTTTATAAATTCAATATGTTACATTTTTATAAATTCAATATGTTACATCTTTAACGAAATAAATGGTAAAGAAAGAGACTTCGTGAAATGACAGTGTTCAGTGGTCTGTCCAAACTTTTCTCACTTGGTGCTAATTTTTCTGAAATTGTGAAAAATCTACTCATAATTTTGTGAATTTGAAATTATATTTACAGGCTACTGTTTTTAAACAAGATTCTTTACACATATAAAAGCTAGATAATACGTTCTTAGGCAACTTCAGCTGCCTTGTGACAGGTTAGATTTTATATTATAATGCTTAAATTTGTAAGGTTCAGTTTAGGGACTGAAATCTTTTTTGAAAGCTCCATTTTAAAGACAAATAAATTGTGAAGTGTCCTGTTTCAAGATGAGAAAATTTGTGAAGGACACAATTTTTTCCTAAACGCAGATCTCTGGTGTTTTATTAAGTTTTATGTTGAGGCAGGGGTAATTCTGAGTAAAAAAAAAAAAATTCAGAAATTCACAGCAAATTTTATGAAAAGTTACAACAGGGGGGGGGGGAGGTGTCCACTCCCGCCACTTTTTTTTTGTGTGCCCTTTGACGATGCCTTTTTTGCGATCTTTTGATAAATTTTTCCGTTTTTTTCGCAATTTTTTGACGAAATTTGCCTTTTTTTTTTTTTTTTTTTGCAATCTTTTGACGAAATTTGCCGTTTTTTTTGGAATCTTTTGATGAAATTTGACGTTTTTTCGCAATGTTTTTGACGAAATTTGACGTTTTTTCGCAATTTTTTGACTATGCCGTTTTTCGCAATGTTTTTGACGTAATTTGCCGTCTTTCGCCATGTTTTTGACAAAATTTGCAGTTTTTTCCCGATCTTTTAACGAAATTTGCCGTTTTTCGTAATGTTTGACAAAATTTGCCGTTTTTTGCAATATTTTTGACGAAATTTGCCGTATTTTCGCGATTTTCTGACGAAAGTCCCGTTTTTCCCGCGATCCTTTGACAAAATTGGCGACTTTTCTTCGAGCGAATAACGAGATTGATTTTTTTCGGTGATCATTTGCCGAAATACCGATACATTTTATGTACGAATTTTCGGATTTATGACTGATATTTTTTTTAATTTTCGGAAATCATTGTCTTAATTTATCGGAATTTTCGGAAAATTCGGACCACAATCACCCCTGGTTGAGGCTAAAATCAACAAGTTTCAATCCTGATATAGACAACGTATGTTATTGGTTACAAAACATTATTATAAATTAATGATGCAGCGAATAGTGATTTTGACCGAATACCGAATACTCGGCACAGAAATGAACTATACACCGAATAATCGGCCGACCGAATACTTCTATACTTCAGTGTTTAAACATATTAAAAAGCTAAACTAAAAAATAGTTTTTCATCCTAATTAACGCAGATACTTCCATTATGGTGAACAGAGCATTTTCACAAATAAACTTAACACACACACACAAAAAAATATATAAATAAAAATCTACTCTTTGAGTTAGTATTATTTAAGAAGAGGATAGTCTCAAAACTTTTTTAATTAATAAAACTTTAAACACATCTGTGATTTAAAATAAGTGAATAAAATTTTCTTACATTCTCAAACTAATATTTTAAAATCAAAGAGGGTTTTTTTTTTAAGCAATAATTTTTTTTATGACCTTTCCCCATTCCCTTTTTCTTTAAGATAATTATGACAGCTTGGAAAGAATTAGGAATAAAATTTTGTCATAATGGTTTTATTTACCAGGAAAGTGCCGAAAGAAAAAAAAAAAACGAAAAATCATGCGTCAAGCATAGATTATGTAACACTTTCCGACGTTTCCAAAATAATTTTACAAATCATTATCGTTTAATAAGCTGAAAGATAACATCTAAGTAAACAATTTGGAAAACGCATAACATATTTAAAAACGTAATTTCAGAATTTCCAACAGTTACAATATTCTGAAAAATATCGGAATACTTTTATTCAGCCCTGATCTATAGATTTGTATATATACTACATAGGATGCTAAATTTTAGTTTAGTTAGGAAACGCGTAGCACAGTTTAAAATTCTCCTTTTGGAGTTTCTGTCACTGTCAGTAAACGGAAATGTGTTCGCGAACTTTTGTGCTGCCCTGTATATGATCTACAGAATTTATACACACCAAGTAATAGACAAAAAGCGAGTTAAATTTAAAATCGCGTTCAGCAACTTAAAACGCACTTCCAGGAATTATTGTTAACAGACAGTAAGAGAATTCTTTTGTGTGTCCCTAATGAACGATGACTGCTATACACACACTATTCTGTAGTAAGCCTCTTGTAATGCACCTTAGTGATATATATCAATTACAATGTGTTTGAAATTGTGTCACATCACTAAAATAAACCGCAAATGATTTTTCCCCATATACCGTAATGTAACGGAATTCTTTTGAGTGTCCCTGTAAAAAAACTAAGTGCTACACACATCAGTTGAAATAAGAAACATACTATAGGTAACGACAATAACATATAAAAATTACAGGGCAATCCGAGCATATTTACGGGAGTTAGAGCACTTACAGACGGCAGACGGACAGACAAACCGAAGTCAAACACTTCTCAACTAGGTTGGAAAGTGTTAAAAAGACTAAATACGGTAGTTCAGTGTTAAATTCCAACATATTTTTTTTCCGTTCTCCGGGAGAGAGAGAATTTAACTGGTGGCTATATGGCTACTCAACAAGAATAACATTCATGCTTGTGTTGACTGAAGGACAAAACTGGGAAATTTCATTAGTGGTTAGTGGTCAGTATTAGCAGTTTTATAAGTGGCCACTTTCTTTTAACTAGCGGCCACTTTTTTATTTAAAAGTTCTAAACAGTAAACTGTTGTTAAAATTTCAATTAGTATCAATCTAAAATTAAAAAGTCCAAATAAATTTGTTAATATAAACATATTTCAACCAGCAAAAGTAGAATCATTGATGAAATACAAAAAAATTTTACTCTTTTCATGTAGGAAAGTGGCCGGTGGCTAGTGCTAATTTTGCCCTCTAGTGTTGACGTTTATAAGCAGGGCCCGACAAGCAAGTTTTTGTGCCCAGGGCACTTTTAATTTTTCATGCCCTCAAAAGTTGGTTGTTTTACTGATACTAGCTTTTTAGTCTACTTATTCGAAAAGTGTCAACTAATAAAATTAAGTTTTCTGGAAAATTGAAAAACAGTTCCAGGAATAAAAATAAAATATTTTTTTCTATTATTTATTGAAATGTGCTTTTAAACATAGATTAAGATATATTTTTATCATTTCATCGAATTAATATCTCAAACATCACATTTTTAGTTGTGCCACTTTTCAAATAAATGTGCAATATGATACAATTGAATGACTTGATAAATACAGTACATCATTTACTAGAACATAATGAAAGTAAGGCTACTTATTAATGATGTTATTGATATTAAATGATAAAACCAAACTGAATGCAAACAAAAGTTCTAAAAGTATTAAAACAACTTCTATTTTAAATTCTAATTTCGTGCCCAGGGCATGGGCCCCGGGTGCCCGTGCAATAGTCAGGGCCTGTTTATAGTACACCAGCAAGCAGTGACGGGACTCAGGGCCGAAACTAGGGTGGGGGGTGGGTTAAACGAACATTTAGTTTGTCCTTTGCAGCGGTCTGTCCAGACTTTTTTCCCAGGGTCCTGTTTTTGTGAAATTGTGAACAGCTTTTCATATTTGTGAAAAATCTAGTCATAATTTTGTGAATTTGAAAGGAACGGTATATTCAGGTTCTTGTTCATACATTTTTAAGAAGATATATGGATGTAAAATACATATATTTTCTTTATATGTGTAAAAGTGACAGGTCAGATTTTACTTTTAAATGATTAATTTGTGAAATGTTCAGTTTAAAGATGGAAAATTTTTGTGAAAAACCTATTTTTAAGATAAAGAATTTTGTGAAGGATCCTGTTTTAGGAAAAATAATTTTGTGAAGGGTCCTGTTTTGAAATAAAAAAAATTGTGAAGGGTCCTTTAAAGGACCCAATTTTTTCCTGAACAGATCCCTGCTTTAATATACAAAAAATTATATGAAATTTGGGTAAAAATGTTTAGCAGCAGGAAAATTCAAAAGAAAAACCCGGGACACTAACAAGTAGAAAATTCACAAAATAAAATACGCAGTTAAAACGTTTTTTTCGTTCTAAATCCCTGTTATAATTTTGAAAATTAACGTTAGGTTCAGAAAAGGCTCTAGCCATATCAGTCTGTTAATAGGACAAGCTGTATAAGTGATAGTTCCATCAAACTGGCTGTAGATAGCACACAAATATATTTTACGGTATTAGAATTCATTGTTATACCTTACAGAAAATCCTGGGGTGTTAATTCTTAAGACATTGTTACTCATATCTGTATAACTTTAAATGCTTGCTCAATTGTAATGTAGGCCCTAATACTATAACTACAATAAAATTTGTGAAAATGAAATCGATCTATAACGCAATTCTGTCTTAGGATTTAAAATAAATAAATAAATAATACATGGTCCCAACAGAAAGAATATCAACAATTCTATTTGCTAAGATGAAGACCTGTATAAAGCGGAATTTTTTCCTGTTCCTTTCGATTTCATTTTTACAGGTTTTATTGAATAAGTGTTTGCCAAAGTTGATAGTTCACTATTAAGTATTTTATGATTAAATATTTTTAATTTAAAAACAAGTCGGCTATTAGAAACTTAGCAAAATTATCTTTGTAAATTTACATTGCGGAGACAGGATGGGGAGGGGGGGGGGGGGGGGTGAGGGGCAAAATCCATGTTTGCCTTCCGTGAAAAAAATATATAGTTTTGGTCCCTGACGGACTGAGCGATTATTTTCCGCGTTGGAAATATCCAGGGTGTTTCTAACATTACATAATGGAGCAAACTTTCACCCTACTAATCAGGGGCGTCACTTGGGAAGCATCCCTATTATAAATCACACCGAGTTTTAATATGTATTTTTTACTATAAAATTATTAATAAATGTATTTTTTCATGCTCAGTAAAACAGGTTATGTATTATTATTATTATACGGTATTATTATAATTTTTCACATTACAAATATCAATTATTATTTTAGTTTATTTTTCTTTCTTTATAGAATATTCTACATTTTTCCCAGGATAGATTATACAAAACCCCTCTCTATATATTAGATGAGTACAAAAAAACTTTCAAACTTTCAGGTGGGCAACTTACATCACTAAAAAGTTTAGAAACCATGCTGTTTCAATATATACAAAATAAAACGATAGCAAAAGTATTTTATTTTTATGGAATTAAATATCGTCATCACAAATTTGTACTATTTGAGCATATAACTTCAATGATTTGTGGACAATTAATTATACAGGGCTGTAACCAGACGGGGTTAGGGTGGGTTTCAACCCCCCTTTTCCCTAGCAACTTCTTGAGCTCCCTCGACCCTTCATAATCTTTCAATAAACCATATGAATTTTTTTTTAAATTTGTAATCAAATGTTTTAAGACACGGTTGGTGTGTGGAGGGCTCGTTCTCTACTTCTGTTTATATATCATTAAAGTAGAGTGGGAAAGGCAAGCTGTGAAATAATTACACCACAAAAATTCAAAAGACACCCCCCCCCCCCTCTCCCACTTACTTTGCCGACTGGTTGTCAATCAATAGTTTCTGAATCAAGTTTAATGTTTTAATATTTGATCACATTTATTAGAATTTAAAAATTTGAATACATCATTAATATTAACGAGATTTCTTTCTGAGCTGTAGCTTGTTCAATTTAAGGTGATATAAATATAGAATACAAAATACAATACACAAACAGGAATGGTACAAAAATTAAATGAGGTACGCAATAAACGTAAAAAGAAAATTAGCTATACAATTCTTTTATCTTACCTATAACTATTGGCACTAGATTAAATCTTAAAATGCTGGCACACAATGTACGAATTGTAATTCTTCTTAACAAAAATTTTTCGAGAAACACAAATTGATATAAACATTAAACAAGCCAACCACGTGCTTTGCTTGGCTAATTCAGAAGAATCAGGTAATCATACATCAATCAGAGGTGTGTAAGGATATCTTCCTGGTACTCTATATAAAGAATCTCGTCCAAGTCCATCAATCAGACCATGTGTGTTGAGTATTTTTTGTTGTGTGCTGCCATCTAGTATCAATACTTAGAATATAATATGTAATTCAATAATTGAAATATATATAGCTGAACTGTGTAATTTCCCTTCTTGTCCATAGTGGTGGGATTTATATCAGATGTCTGTGTTCCTGACCTACATCACGCAATCCCATGTTGATGTTAGCCTATGAGAAAATTTAAAAACACAATTATTTGTTACCTAATAGATTTATCGGAATTCGGTCTTTATCAACAGGAAATGATTTTGAATATTACATGAAAATAATGCATATTTTGAAATCAATCTTCGAAAAAGAAAAATAAATTATAATCTATGATTTTTTGAATACAGAAACCTATTTCAAGAATCTTCAAACATGCCTGTCTAAAATTCCAACTCATTCCGCCAAACAGTTTTTTAATTATGCTTGACAAACTAACCTGTATTGCAATCTGTTTTGTAGAGAGTAAAAATTAATTTAACATTAGGAGTTGAAAGCTTTTCACTGTTTAATTCCTAAATTACTTGAGCGAATTTGTTTTGAAACTTTTAGAAACGGGGTAATGACCATTGTTCGGATTTTTTTGTCTCTTTTTTTTTTACGTACTACTTGTCCTGGCAAATTTCCAATCCTTTACCTGAGAAGGTCATAAAAATTTAGAACAGAATTCTAAATTATTTTACTATAAAAGGGGTGATCACGTGCTTATAAATCAAGAAATTTAAAAGTATTGTTTAAAACGACAAAATAATTCTCTCCTTCTCTCTCTCTTTTTTTTCTTTTCCCGAAGAAAAAAAAGGAAAGAGAAAATGATACGTTTTAAAGAATGTAGCCTTTTTTCTAATACAGGGCTAAAAGGCTAAAAAAATCTAATGTTTTATAGATCATTCAATTTTTCTTACGCATTTCTTTCTTGTTTTTACATTTTTCTAGCTACAAATACAAGAAATCAATCTCTCTATACTCTATACAAAGAAATAAAGATTTATACAGTTATTTGTTATTTTAAATGTCACTTGATGTCTTTTAAATTGAATGGTAGCTTAAGAAATTGATTTTTGTGTAGTGTATTATTAATAAAACATACAATATGTTTTCATTGATAATATTTATAAGCTTTATATTCTATAAGTTGTACATTTAAATTTAAAGTTCATAGATGGCAGCACATACGAGAAAAATGTTTTACTTGCCAAATGGATATTATTTCGCGCTAAACCTAAACCTGAGCGTCAGCACATGGTTTTATAGATAAATTGGAGATATATATTGTACAGTATAAGATCCTAACTGACATATAACTATTATTGCTAATTGCCTCTCTGCGGCAACAGAATTGTTTTACAAAGACTGCAGGTAAAGTGCTTACATTTTATAAATTTTGTATATACTTGTTAAAATACATGTGTAATTATTTTGTATTAATATGTAATACATGTGTAACAAATGTATAAAAATTGTTTTTGTAAATGCTTGTACTATTAGTTACTGCATTAGTACTTATGATTTCTAACACGCTTCAGGTATTTCGAGTTGTTCCTTACCTATGAAAGGGTAAATCCGAGATGTTTTCGGATATTATTGATTTTTATCTATTTTAATGCGGTTTTTAAAAATTAAAAGTATGACCAAAAACAGAATTTTATAAGTTATTTAGATTAATTTTTTTTTTAATTTTCACTTGTGCAATTAATGTATATTTGATTGTATATCAAATTGTCTTTTAAACGGGATGTACATATATAACGTTATCACTTTCGGGGGGGCAGGGGCGTTCTGGCACTTTATATCCTAAGATATCGCTAGGGGGAGCGGGGAGGTTGTCTTTTGATATCGTTATCATTTTTGATCTAACCAAAATTTTCTTTTTTTCTGGTAACTTTTTCTTTACACCTGTTTTTTCTTTCTTTTTTAACACTTTCCAACCTAGTTGAAAAGTGTTTGACTTCAGTTTGTCTGCCGTCTGTCCGTACTCTAACTCGCTTAAATATACTCGAATCACCCTGAAATTTTTGTATGTTATTGTCGTTTACTATAGCATGTTCCCTATGTCAACTGAAGTGTGTATCACGTATAGTTTTTTTACAGAGACAGTGAAAAATGTTCCATTACATTACAGTCAATGGGAAATAATCGTTTCAAGTGCATTTTGACGATGCTATGTCATTTAAAACATGATAAAATTGATATATAATTATGAAGCGCATTAAAACATGCTTTTTGTAAAATATAGGGTGCAAAGCATTAGTTAATCATTTACAGGGTCAAACAAAAGAATTCTGTTACACATTGTTCTATGGGGGGGAAAATCGTTTGCAGTGTAACTTAGTGATATTTCACTATTTCAAACATAATGAAAAATATATGCATTATTGAGGTTCATTATAAATTGCTCTCTTGAAAGCGTGGTGTGCATTGCATTTATTTACAGGGACACACAAAAGATATCGGTTACAGTACATGTACGATATTTTCAGTCTATGTGTGATAAGTGCGTTTTTAACTTTGGTTTGCGTTTTTAAGTTTAATTAAATTTTTTTATAGTACGTGTGTGTTTATAAACTCGATTGTTCATATACAGGGCTACACAAGGGAAGATTTCAAACAAAACACATTAGTATCACATTTATCGATGGTGTTGTCTGTCTTTCATATTTATCGCGATATTTAAGGGCCGGTCAGATTTAAAATTCCCCTCACTAATGTTAAACCTATGGACGTTAAAACTAAATTCGTATTTTTACTGTCTTTACAAGAAGAAAGTATTGGATTCGGGAAAAAATTTCGACTTCTGGTTTTCGGCGGATTTATATGTTTTAGAGAGGCCTGAACACGACTCGACTGTTTTTAGAAAATATCTGTCTATGACTCTGTCTGTATGTGACAGAAATTTCATGGGTCTCTCTACGTCAAGAACTAATGCACGGAATTTAATAAAACTTTATATTCGGTTACTCCCTACCCCCTTATATAAATTGGTGCTGATTCGTTATTGGTATAAATCGCCCAACAGGTGGCGCTGCTATACTACATTTTTCATGATTTTCAGGGTAGCTATATCTCAAGAACTAATGCACAGAATTTCATCAAACTTCAGATTCAGTTAGACGTTGACATAAGTTGTTGTTAAGTAAGTTTTGGTATAAATCTCCCAACAGATGGCGCTACTATGCTACATTTTTCTTGATTTACACGATTTGAGCGATAGTCGTATCTGAAGAACTAATGCACGGAATCTAATAAAACTTTAGATTCAATTAGACCTTGATATAAATTGGTGCTGATTCGTTTTTAGTGTAATGTATGAGATAGAAGAAAGTTTTGGGATTGGCACATCCGACTAGTTAAAATATCTCATCAGGAAATTTTATATTTTTAACTTTTTTCTGTGTGTACTCTTAAAGGGTGCGTCTTTTCTATTTTAGTTGACAAAATACTTTTAATGTATACACTTAATTTTATTTAAGTCAGGGCTTAAATTGCGCCATTATTTTTCATCAGAACACTATCCATCCTAAGGCTCTGCTTTGCACATTTACTAAGTCACTTTCATTTGTAAGTACAAGGGTCGATCCAGGCAAAATTTGGGACCCATTTAAGACTCCTTCACAAAAATCTATTTAATAAAACAGGCCCCTTCACAAAAATCAATTTAATAAAATGGGCCCTTCACAAAATTCTTTATAACAAAACAGGGCCCCTCCACAAAATTCCTTTTAATAAAAAAATAGGCAAAATTCTATTCCATAAAAACTTACTATTTATTAATTATTTATTATTTTGTGAATTTTTAAAATGTGTAATTTGTCAACAAACAAGTTCATCAGAGAAGAAAACTTCAGCAAAAGGATTTTAAAAAGTTTTTCTTAATAAATGCTTTGTTTGAATTTGAGTAACTTGATTTCAACTTTCGTTATAAAATGTTATTTTTCACAAAAATATAACAAATTTCACAAAATAACGTGTACTTTTCACAAAAATGGGCCCCAAGAAAAAAAAACTTGCATCGACCCCTAAAGTAGATATAATTGCCACGTAATGTTATTCTTACAGTAAGCAATTCAGCATAGTTCTCCTTTTTCTATAAAAGCATCGAATCTTTCCGATCACGGTGTCAAATGTTTAATTTTATCTGATTTTCAAGGACTCATCACGAAAGACTGTTATACGGAAGGAATCGATTATAGTTTAAGATATGCACCTTTTATAGGAAATTGAAAAATTTCTTTCGATTCTTCAGCATCTATATATTTAAAACGCTAAGCGATTTCTTTCGACAATCCGTGAGAACAAACTACTGCATCAAATTACACCATTCTTTTTTTAAATGAAAGATATTTGGACACAGATTTGTTATCGTGCATTCGTTTGTTCGAAAATTTAATTAATTAGCCGTAATTTTCAATTTAACTTTTACTGCTACTTATGACGTCATAAAGTCGGAAACTCCCACTGTTGCGAGGGATAGAGTTATTTTCTGACATTAGCTTTTGACATTAGCTAATATCAACTAGGTAATATTTTACCATTGTAATATTAAATCTTAAAAAACTTACTTAAAATTAGCTAAAATATAATCATAATAAAATATCTAAACATAAACATATCAATATGAATAACAAATCTCACGTAAAATATTGCAATTTAAATTATTCCAATTGAAAGAAGATTTGGAGAGTTATCCCTGACGCCCAGCTAACATAAAAGTACCAATTTTATTTTATTTATTTACACACATATTCAATTTTATTATAAATCACCAGGTTGCTATAGAAAGCAAAAATCGACATTTAGGCGCCAAAAATTAACCCCAGTTACAGCACCTAGAATACATTATGTTTATAGAATGACATACATGTATATATATATATATATATATATATATATATATATATATATATATATGTATATATATATATATATATATACTTCATTCGCGCTCAGCTAACCGAAAAGTACCCCAAATTATTCGCCAAACTGTAGCGCCCAATATTCAAACAGAAGAATGTTGCCATTAAATCTCAAAAATAAAAAAAAATAATAAAATAATAATTAGGAAAAGCCCCATTTACTAAAGTATCATTTATCAGTAACTTTAAACAATAAAATTTACAATATATTAATGAAAACAGAATAAAAAATAATCTTGGATATTTATTTATTTATATTATTTCTCTTAATTATCACTTTTGACTGTTGGATATGTTTGTGACGTCAGTTGAATTTTATCGATTGTACGAAACTACGAATCACAACATTTTTTCAATGCTTTTTCTATTTTAATATCACGGTTTCGAAGATGTAATTTTTATTTTAATTAATGTAATAACTAATAAATTAGTAAAACATCATTATAAATACATTTAACGCCGAATTAAAAATCACTTGATGAGAACTTTTAGGCCGAATTTTTTAATTTGCAAGTTAAATTTCGGTGAAAATATTTATCCGCGTGTTTTATAAGGGAATAATAATTCATATTTATTTTGAAGTCACCGGAATATTGTCCATTAGGTTTCTTTTATCATTATGCATTATAACTTTGTTGATGCCATTTTTTCATTACAATTAAATACAAAATATATTTTTATTTGTAACATGGTGTTTAAGCATAAAAGTAACTGATACAAGGTACGTGTGAAAAGTTTGCGCCGGGGAAAATGACTTTATGCTTAGCTTGAAATGCATTTTAACATTGATAAAACTAAAAAGAAAAATTAATTGTGTCAACATGATGTAATTTTAACTGATTTTTTTAATTTTTAATTTTAAAGGTCAGAATTTAAGCCTTTATTGGTTCCTTCATCTTGATTGCATACCTTGATTACTTGTTACCAATTACTTTTCTTTTTTTAAGTTATAGGTTAGAAGATTTCATTTTTTTTTATAAAAAATTCACAAAAGTAAAGAATTTCAGGAAAATTAAAATTATTAAAAATAGTGTTATGGGAAAAAAAAACTTGAAATAATGATTGTATTTTTAGCTAGGATAAATAATGTAAGGCTAATATTTTATAGGGATTATTTTGGTAGGTTTGTTATAAGTTCATTTAACAGTTCCTTTTTAGTGGCAAAGTCCTATTTCTTCCACTGTGAATTTCTCTTTCGATGTCAAAAAATCATAGTCTACTTTTGGACGCCAGCCAAAACACAGTGGCAATTTTTAGAAATGTATAACGGTTGTGACAACAAACGGCCCTATCGCTTTAGCTTTCCTCGCGCTTACATCACTTCTAAATACTACAAATTTCAATTTTTTACTACATTTTACAATTTTAGTTCTTAAATCATCAATTAGAAAAAAATTAGCTTTTGATTGAAATTTATTTGACAACTGCCGCTTAATTTAACGATTTTTTAAATAATTTTTAAGCATGAAATATTTTTCAATTCCATCTCAACAATGATCATCAGTTTGCTTTAATAATGTAACATAGTCCCTGGGAAAGTTGCCCCAATTGAAAATAGATTTTCCTACCCATCATAAAAACTGAAAAAGAAAAATAATAAAAAACCCTGATAAATCATAAGATCAGATTATCCAAAAGAAAGAGCATTTTGGCGCTAAACTGAAATCTGTCAAGAAAAAAAAATTATTTATAGTTTATGATTAACATAAAATTGATATTTCCCCTGATAAATCATAAGATCAGATTATCCAAAAGAAAGAGCATTTTAGCGCTAAACTAAAATCTGTCAAGAAAAAAAAAAACTATTTATAGTTTATGATTAACATAAAATTGATATTTCCCCTGATAAATCATAAGATCAGATTATCCAAAAGAAAGAGCATTTTGGCGCTAAACTAAAATCTGTCAAGAAAAAAAACTATTTATAGTTTATGATTAACAGAAAATTGATATGCTAAATTCGTTGATGTATATGTTACATCAGAATATTCTAGGAACTGTATTTTATTATTTTTTTAAAGATCCATTGGATATTTAACTGCATAAGAAGGAAAAGATCCCCGACTATGACGGAAAAGGAATAATCATCCTGATTATGTAAAGGAACCGAAGAAACCATACAAATAAATTACACTTGAAAACATTAAAAATCTCCCTTATCTGCAGATTGATTTATTATTGTAAAAAAAAATTCTTCATCTTTACATAGAAATTTAGCTTAAAACAATGGGTGCGTTTAAGAAGATATGGATTTGAAACGAACAATGATTAAAGAAGATATTTTAAAACTTTTAATTTAAACATTTTAAAACTTTTTTTAACGTCGAATTTTGACGGTGCCTTTGGTGAGATGCAATGCACATGCGCATAGGAGCTCATTCGGTTGCATTATCACAGGGGGGGGGAGCGGGGGGATGTGTGCTTTATTTACTATGTTCTTTTATTGACTGAGTATGAGATGAACGTGGGAATATACTATTTGTATGATTCTTCATAGGTCCAGGAAATTTTCTTTGTTGCCGTGGGGAATATGGCGGTAATGTCAAATTGATTTGCATTACACAGTTGTTTACAGATTGTTTGTTTGGAGTTTGCTTCGGAAATAGTACTGTAATTCACTGGGGGGAAAAACTTTTAAAATAAAATACTTGAAAGACTGTTTCATATTTGTTTCAAGACTGTTTTCTTATGTAATAAAGAAGCTTATTTAACTAATATTGTTATTGTAATTTTTCCCTACAAGTTTTGACGGGTTCCATCTAGTATAAATATTAATTTTTGAAAATCTCGTTCATTTTTTCATAAAAATGCATAGCTGCGAACTATTCTTTTTTTTTTTTTTTTTTTTTGTGTTAACACTATTTCCGAATCACAATCCTTATTTCATTTATCGCAGAATTCTGCGATTTATTAACATTAAAATTAGGCAAAGATTTCTATTCGGCCGGAGTGATAACTAAAAAGTGGATGAATTGACAGCTAAGTAAATGCAGATAGATATATTTACAATTTTCATTTTGCTAAAGAAGAAAATTGCTTTAAATTTTGCAAATACATATAATGTATGAAATATAAATATGCAGATTGGAGTGACGGTGGAGAGAGGGGGACACTCTACGGTTATTAGTACTGCAGAATATTAGGGCTCCGGTATTTTTTTGTTAGAAATTAAGCCCTGATTTAAGTGTTAAAATCTTACTCACAGCACGTCAACTTTGCTAAGAATTTATCCCATCAAATATTAAATCCAGCATACATGAGAAATTTTAGAAATATTTTGTCAACTAAAAAAGAAAGAGACATCCTTGAGGAAAAGTACACAGAAAAAATCAGTTAATGAGATATTTTAAAAATACGAATGTATTATACTTACATCACCAGAAAACTTTGTACAAAAGTACCTTCTTTAGTGCATGAAAAATGCAATAACAACCAGTGTTGGTCATGAGCGCGTTCATTGAACGAAAACTCGCGAACTTAGTTCACTTTCTGTGAACGTGAGTTGAACTTGACTCACTTTTTGATAAACGAACATGAACTGAACGAAAGCTCAAAAAATCTGTGAGTTTGAACGAGATTTACAACTCAAACTCAATTTTTTTCATAATTTATTTAAAAATTTTCCAGCCATTTAGAATACGTTTTTCCCATTCAAATGCCTACACGGACTCGAGGTGGGTCGAGTCTGATCATCAGTTTATCTGGGTCGTGCCCGGGTCTTGCTTTTTCTGGAGGCTCGGGCCGGGCCGAAACAGGCTTATTTCTGGTCCTGTACTTTATTTTTCCTAGAAGTTTGCACCGACCGAAAATTTCTAGCATAGTCACAACAACCCTGCTTGTATGAAAATCATTGATCCGCCCTGTCTGATTCATGCAAAAATCTGTTTAAGGAACAAACTCCTTGGGTCAACAATTTTTGCCAAAAATACATAAATTTTAAAATTACCATTATTCTACAATTAAAATTTACTTTAAAGAATAATACGTATACATTTCTAACGGGGGAAGGAGGATGTACATTACTGTAAAACAAATTATAAGAATCTGTGTATGACGAAATCCTGTTTTAAACGGAAATTTTTTTTGATCGGTGCAAAATGGATATAATAATCCGTTTGAAAATAAATAATACTTTGCAAGAGACGACAGACATGGTAAAAAAGGAACTAAACCATAACGATTTTTTTTCTCTACTATGGGATTTCGTCTTAGAAGGTTTTTAGATATAGATTTTTCAGATTTTAAAGTCTCCAAGCCGTTTAAATGGATAAATGGTATTAATAATAATTCAGATATTCTTAAACCCAGGTTCCTTTCCTTTAGAATCCAAAAAGTTAGAAAATATTATTTGCCTTAAAATACAGATATGAATACATACTATAATAAATATTTAGATAAATATAGTTTTTGTTTCAATCCTATTCTACTCTAAAAGTACACAATATTGATTATAATCAGTAGAAGGTTTTACAAGAGATTTAAAATATCACCTTTACGATCATTGATTATGAAATTTGGGGCTCCCCGAAATCAAGGGTCCCAGATCCATGGAACACTAGGCCCATGTTTTAATTCGTCCCTGCTTAGATCTGTTCTTTTTTTTCATATTCAACAATACGAAACTTTCTGACACATTCAACTAATTGCATGAAACTTTCCGACATTGCTATGTGAAATATATGCAGTTGAAAATAGTACATATCTTTAGATTTTCATTTTAAATGTGATATATCTTTATTTATTATTGACTGCTTCCATTACAATATGCAATATTTAAAAAGAGAGAGAGAGAGAGAGAGAGAGAGAGAGACTATAATTCAAATAAATTTTGGTGGAATTCAGAATAAATGTCCCAATGAACATTTATATTGAATTCAACGAGATGTTACTTTGGAGAAAAGAAAATAAATTGTTATCCGTAAGTAAGAAAAAGAATTAATCTGTAAAGAAAAAAAAAAAAAAAAAAAAAAAAACCTTGAATTTTTTAACCTGAACATGTTGGGTACAACCAATATCCTATATAGTAAACCTGTTAAAACGGAACAAGGTATAGGAGAGAAATTTCTTTTTTATTAAGTTTTAACAGGTTCATCGTCTATTGTAATTATACGACATTCATTTCTCCACGCAGGCACTAGACAAATTTTCGTTTAAGTCAAGTTTCGTTATAGCCAGGTTCCGTTTAAATAGATTCATCATATTTTTTCTTTTTCTTTTTTCCAATTCTGATCAAAATTAGCACAAAATTTAATTTTCATATCATTAAATTGTAAAATTCAAATGCCATAAATATAGTTCAAAATAGGGAGGGGGGACAAGGCAATTAAAGAATTTTAATAACCTACTCTGTTTAAGCGCTTTTCTTAAATTTATTTTGAATGTTCAATTTTTATATAAAAAAAAGTATTTATTTATTGAATGTTTTTGTTTAAATAGTTCGATTTCTCACTCAAGCGAAGCGTTTTCTTAAACTAATTTCTAATGAATTTTTATATTTTAGACAGAAATATTTCTTTTTATTTGAAAGAAAAAATTCCAAGGAGTACAGCAAAAAAATCCCAATGCATGCATGGCAAAAAAAAAAAAAAAAAGACTATGTACAAATATTTCTTTTAATGCCATAGATATTATTGTTAAAAAATTAAAAACATTAGTTTAAAAGTGATAAGGACATCAACTACAGACAAACAGAATAAATAAATAATTTATTATTTTTTATAAAGATTCTCGCAATGTTTAAAATTTGTTTATTTTTCGGCTCTCTCTTTCTTCTTCTTTTTTTTTTTTTTTTATTCAATATTTCTCTGCTTTCCGTGGGAAGTCTTTTTATTCATACCACCTCCAAGACAGCTGTGGACTTTTTTTTCCCCGTTGAAAATGTTTGGGGTCCTTATCAAAATAAATTGCTTCGCCACAAAACAAACTACAGTAAACTCTGTCTAAGGCGGAATCAATCGGGACCGAGAAAATTTTCCGCCGTAGACAATATTCCGCCTTATGCAAAACAGCCAAAATAAATAAATAAAATACATATGCGCAAGTCATATTTTTTACGTTCGCAATCTTTAGTCCATTTTTTTAAGCCCCACCAGTGGCTGAGAGGTTGTGCTCTCGAAGCTGGTAGACGGGAGGTGCTGGGTTCGATCCCAATCGCGCCCGTCGGCCTAATCGTTCGGAGTTTTCGTGGTTTTCTTCGAGCCGTGGATTTATCCATGCGTAAATACGGGTTAGGTTCCCTTAGAAAGACCCCCACGAAGGGCACTCCCCCTGGGCCTATATCCCATGTGTAGATAATTGGCCGTCAATAATCAACCCAACCCAACCCAACCCATTTTTTTAAATGAAATTATACATCTTATTAAATTTATTATTAATCTCAAAAACATTATATGAATAATAAAATAAACAGTAGTACCAATGATAAATTTCTTCCATTTTAAAAGTTAATGAAAATCATTTATCTTAACAACTACTTCATATTTCACATAGTGCCATAGTAGTTTTTAAACAGTCGAAAAATAATCTTTTATCGATGCTTGTTTTGTCTTTATTTTTTCCAGGCATTTTTCAGTAGCACATTGCAGGTCCGTTATTATGGGTATCAATTCTTCATTTTTTTGAGCAAGAAAATTTTTTTCGAGATACTTAATGCTTCTCAAGGCGTCTTGATACGTTTGAATTCCTCCATTGTCTTCATGGTTTTCATAATCGTTCTCATCTTCATTTTCACTAGCACTTTCCAAATATTGATATCGCTGAATCAAAATGTCCACAGAAGTGTTAGCTTCAGTAGTACACACTATATTGTCAGCTGATACGCATTCTTCTTCATTAATTTTTTCATTGCTGTGAACACATTTTAAGTCATCTATTAGATTTTGTAACTCATTTTCATCCAACTGGTCAACTGATTCATGGCGATTTTCTAAAACAATGAACAATTTTTTCAGGCGACATTTCTGAGCAGGTTTTGGCAATCCATTGGACAGCATCTAAAACACTTATATTTTTTGCCATTTCGGTGGCGGAAGAGCAATTATCTAAAGACGCAATAATGGACCGTAAGATATATTTTTTAGTGGTTTTTCATCATTTTTATAACTCCTTGATCCATAGGTTGTGTTACTGCAGTAGTATTTGCGGGAAGAAGTTGTAATTTTATATTCGATAGTTCAAAATTGGCATGACAAGGTGCATTGTCGAGAAATAACAAAATTTTTCGATTTTCTTTGATCATACGGTTATTGAACTCAGTCAGCCATCCCTCCATTATGGCAGTCTATATCCACGATTTGTTTTGAGATTTCCAAATCACAGGGAGTTTATCAATGTTCACATTCTTAAAACATTGCGGCTTTTGCGATTTTCCTATCACTAAGGGCTTTTCTAAACTGCCCTCCATGTTTGCGCAAAGCAAAACAGTGACACGCTCTTTGGAGTTTTTATCACCATGGCATTCACTTCCTCTTTTTGCAAGGGACTTAGTGGGCAACGCACGTCCGTCTTAGTGGGCAATTGCACGTTTCGTCGCAATTGTATATGTCCTTAGCTTTATATCCTTCAATCAGTAGAGGAAAATTTATTTTCCATTCCTGAATTTCTTGGTCTGGGACGTCTTTCGACTCTCCGCAAACTTCCTTCTTGGCAATATTGTGTTGATTAACGAAACTCATTAACCATCCAGTAGAAGACTTGAAATTCGTTTTACCTTAGTTTTCGGCTATCTCTTTCGCCTTTTCACGCAACAGTGTTCCAGGTATGGGCAAATTTTTAGCTCTAGCGTTAGAAAACCATTCAAGTGTTAATGCATCAATGTCTTCATTTTTCACAGCACCTTTCCGATTTCTGTTGGATGATTTGCTTTCCAATTCCTTTTCCAACTTTGTTCTTCTTTTTATAGCATCATAAATTCGTGTTTTACCGCATTTAAATTTAATACAAAGATCTTTTACAGAATAACTTTTTTCTTTTAATTTGATAACTTCTATTTTATCCCGCAGAGATAGCGTATTGAGTTTAGATTTTGAAGCCATTTTTTACTATCACTTAGTAATATCAGTATATATTATAAAATGAGGAAGAACAAATAACACGTGCAACGACCTCGTTTTCTGACCATGTGATTTATTGAAATAAAACATACGTCACTGCGAATTTATTTTCCATCCCCTTCCCCCTCTGAAACCACAACCAGCGCCTCATACAGAATGTAAATGATTGTAGCTCCCCCCCTCTCCCTCTCACATTAGACAAAGAGTTATAGCGACCAAATGACTGATTGCTATAAACAATGATCAGAACTCAAAATCCGAAGCAAGCAAAAAAAAATGATATTCTTTCAATAATACAATGAAAAAGAGAGAAATGTTAATGTATAGGGATTTTTTTTATCAATTTCTTTTTTTGAATAATTAATTGAGATAAATGTAAAAAATGTACTTGGTATGATGTTTTTTCTTTTTTTTAAGAGGAAAAACATTTTGCTTATATATGAGAAATAATGGAATAAAAATTATTCCTTAAATATTTAAACATTTTCCGTTCTGATGAATCAATTTTATTAATCTATTACGAAATTTAATTAAAATGTTGAGCATTTCACAGAGTCCGCCTTAGACAGAATTTACTGTACTTTGATGTCTCGTCCACTGGTCTATCGAAAGGACTGCACTTTGTTCGTCTGTACAATCACGTTGTGGGGTCTGTCTTCCCCATAGACCTTTCAATATACTAGACCCCACATTGGTAACCTTTTCGTTGACAGACATCAGTGGTGGTGGTGGTAGATTTATTCCGCCAAACTGGTTTTTCTCCCGCCAAAATCTACGTGGAATTTCCCCGAATTTCCCGCCGAAACTTTATATTGTGTCTGTGCCTGTCTGTGCTGTTGTTGTTTTTCTAGAGATTGACTAATATTTTAAATTCAAAACAGTTCATTTTAAAATATCTTGCAACAGTGTTCCAAGCTATAAAAGAACAGAATAACTATAATTAAGGTTGAGAGTCTACAGCTGTGTTTATAGTTTGTTAATTTTCGAAATAATTTGAAATGTTTTCTTGGGAGAGGTGGGGGGGGGGGAGGGAATTGTTCTTTTTGTAAGATTTCTCATGTGAAATTGAGTTTATTACCTAAATATTGATTATTTATACATTTTTTTAAACCCATTGATATTGTACCTGGCAAAAGCATGAGCTTCATTTTTACAGATTTTCATATTATAATAAAATATTAGAATATCTACATAATTTTTTAATTGTTTTTAGGTTAGACCATTAATAGGTAATAAAATGAATCATTTTCAGCTGATTACATCACGTGTTTTTTTTTTTTTTTTTTTTTTTTTTTTTTTTTATATAACATGGGTTACTTTTTAGAAAAGTGTTTTTTTTTTTCAAATAAGAATTTGTGATTAAGCAAGAGCTTAATTGTCTGCCATTTTGTAATAAAGTGATAAAATGTAAAATACTCAATATATATTAAAATCATCGAACAAGCTGTAAAAATTTAGCTATGTTTAATTTTTAAAATTCTTTATTATACTTTATATAAAGAAAATTTCAAAATTTACTTTTTTAAGAGGACAGTACAATAAGTGATTCCTGTCATGTGACAACATTTTTCTTCTTTCAAGTGCTGCGGCATCGGAAATTCGGTTCAAAATGCTGACGGACTTTTCTGAAATATCTTCTGCTTTTATTGAAAGCCTCTTTTGATAGCAAACTAAATAAGAACACCTGCCAATTTCATACATTTCCGATCACAAATTAATGAAACAATTTCCTGACGGCTCGGCCTACAGGCACAGGTAGATTTTGAAAATACAGATAGTGGGGTACCTGTTTATTGGGAATTGCATAAGAAATGACCTTTTTGCCATGATTCGGCAGTTTAGACCACCCACTTCAAAATCTATCTGTGTCTGTAGACAGGATTTTTTTTTCTTTCGGGCTATAAGAGTTGGTCTTATAAAAAAAACTTGTCAAAGTAAAAGTTGTAGATACTATTAAGAGGATTTATAATAAATTTAAGCAGATTTGATATTTTGTGAATTGACGAAGTTTTGAATTCTTTTCTTCTTAAACCCTATCCCCCCCCCCTTGAAGTCATTTTTAATGATATCAAAAATCTGTCATACATAAATTTTCGGCCCTTTTTCTAGAAGTATTAATAACTTTAAACGGATTCGATACGTATCATAATTAAGAAGCTATGGGGATTTTTCTGTTTTCACCCCCCCCCCCCTCCCTTTGGTTCGATTTTGCCCATTATCGAACTTGACCAAGATATTATGCACTTTAATTTTGTGTATCAGTTTGGAAGAGATTTGTGCAGAATTATTGAAGTTATCGTGTCCATAAAAAAGTGATCTAGATAGATAGATAGATAAAAGTTTTGAATTGGGGGTGGTTTTGGGTTCTGGAAGTGATGATCGGCGTAGATCTGCAAAAACTTTTCAGAAAGTCCAACATAGTGGAGAATGTAATAGGTAGTATTTCTTACGAAATCTACCTAAAATCATAAAGTAGCCATTTTGTATTTGAGAAGGTTTTATAGCATCTAATTATGAAGCAAGTATTGTTTAGAAGTCAACATCTTCAATAATTGCCGGTGGTTATTATTTTCAATAATTGTAAAGGAAAAAAAAACACTTGAGAGTTAAACTTAATTTTTTATAGCATCCAAAAGTTGCAAATTATTTCTTCTCAGGAACTTATGCAAAATAATAGTTATTTTAACAGAGAAAAAATTACACAAGTTCTAACTTAGTAGATATGAAATATCCTGGAATTTTTATTTTTCATACAAAAAAAAAAAAAAAAAAAAAAAAAAAAAAAAAAAAAATTACTGTGCATTTGTATTTTTTTTTTCTATACATGCGTATAATGTTATCTATCGATGTTTTCCTTTTGATTAAAAATATTGTAATACATTTATACTTTCAATTAAAAATATATATATATGTATATATGAAAGATTGCCAAAAATATGCCTTTAAATTGGAACATCAAAAGCAAAACAAAAATTCTGAATTGCAGCAAAAATATGTTCTATAGAATGTATTGTTACATAAAGACAGTATGTGATTTCAAGTTTTCAAAACCTATAAAATACATTATCAAATCAAATAATATTTTATAACATGCCACTGTTAACTTTCCACAAATTCTTCACTTTTGTAAGAAAAAAAAAGATACTGTAAATACTGTTCGATTTTCTGTTACTTTAATAATGCCTGCTAAACTTAATGCATTTTTAGAATTAAAAAAAAAATCTGACATTAATTTGTTACATTTCGTGAAATGATTGTGTCAGATTGAAGCTTTCCAAGCAGAAATCTCGAAATAATTTGTGTTATCGTACTTAATATCTTATAATATCACTAATAAAAAAAATATAATTTAAGTAACATTTATTACAAGGACAAAGCCATTTTATAACATTAAAATAAAATACAGCAGCAAAAACAGAAAAAGAAATTCCATCCAGAAGATTAAACAATCCTTTTTTCACCATGGGTGGGACTCTCATAACTTATTTCTATCCTTCCTCTTTGACATTAAATCGTAGAAGGAGCAACAGTTTCGTTTTGGTTTGTTTACGTTTATTTTTATTGCGAGAATGAAATCGAAGTTGCCAAGAAAGCGATCACCGCCAAAACAGACATTTTTTAAAGCGCCAATCCGAGCTGATCCTGAAACCGGATTTTCAACAATATAACAAAGAGATGTGGCCTCTAGTAGATTATTCCTCTGAGGTCTTCCCTCAAGCATCAAGCGCTTTCTCGCAGTTGTTCCACTGGTCACAAATCAGTTCCGACAAATTACCAGCACTTCCAAGAATTCTGTTCATAGTAACGAGACATTTTTATAACATTCAGATAATAGTAATTGTTTTTCCATGGAAGTAGCTGTTATTAAAGTGTTAAAAATTTTCCCATGAAGATAAATAATGTGATAAATGAAATCTGTATTTTCAATGCAGCTTAGTTTTTGTCTTTGTATTAGAGCAAAATAATCTAATTAGTTCTAAAACCTTTCACGGCAAAATATTTTTTTAAAGAAATAATATCTTTGAAATCGTAAGTTTAAAGCTGTACAAAGAAAAAAAAAGTAGATTTAAAAAACATCTCTAATTTATTAAACCAAATAAAATGTCTAAAGATTTCGCTAAACAAATGTACAACATCACTATAATTTTCATATAAATAAAATGCCAAGTTCAATATGGCCTCGGAAAGGGGGGGGGGGTATTTAAAGTTCGGCATGGGATCGGCCGTACCTGAAACCCGCTCCCTGCCCGCGTCAGATTTATTTCAAAGGATTCGGGCCGAGTCAGGCCTAAACTTAATTATTCCAGGGCTGTGTTAGATATCACTTACAGGCTATATCGTAAAAAGCGAAGCTAAATATTTGTGATATTCTATATTAACAGTACTCTGATGTAAATTTAATTTGGTTTAACAGATATTACAGGGACATTTTTTATTTACTTTATCTTTTCAGAATTTTAAGATTATAATAGTTTGGAATTTTTTTTTTTAACTACCATATGCGTCGGCATGGAAGGCAGGATAGAGCTATTGCCCTCCTTAGATTTAGAAATTTAATTAAATATCTTTTACTTCTGACGATTTGAAAAAAAAAAAAAGTAAATTTATTCTTCTTAAGTGACATAAAATAATTAAACACTAAGGAAACAAGAACTAAGAATTTTTTAACATGGTTGTCTGGCTTTGCGTCCTGAACACCGAAAAATCCCTTACATACAGGTTCCCTTCTTAACTGGTCCATCGTCTGCTGTAAATGTATTATATTCTTTTCGCACAGATTATTATATTCACTGAACTCGTATCAAGAATTTTCCGTTTAAGACAGGATTTCATCATAGACATGTTATTTTAACAGATTTTACCGTATTATTTATTTATTTATTTATTTATTTATTTTTTGCCTAGAAACATTTGGCGCAGCCAGAATTCGGCTCTTTTGGGGGGGGGGGGGGGGGGTTGTTAGCTAGTCCAGTAGTCACAGTTTATTAGAATCACTGGTATAGGTGAAAATTAGCGGTCGCCACTCGCCACGTGTCGATTAAAATTTAAAAAGTGGTGATTAAAAAATCAGCCATCGATCGCCACCCTAGTCGCCACTCGCCAAGTGGCGATTAAAAAATCTGTTATCGAACGCCAAGTGAAATACACCATTTTTCATGGAAATATGCATCTCTACATTGATTACATCTAATTAGAGAACTGGTTAATTCTTTTTCCCACCAGATGCAAACAGATTTCAACGACTTAGCTGTATTTTCAATATTTGGGTCATTCCACGTCAAATCAACCAAAAATTTTCAATATTCAACCTGACCATTTCAGATTTTAATGAAACCTTCAGAAATCATTCTCTCTGATGATACAAATGAGAATATACTTTTATAATTTTTTTATTTCAGTAAATTTTCATACAATTAATTTTTTTAATTTCGAAAAATCACCATTTTTGGGCTTGTATTAATGTTTTCAATTTTGAATTTCTCAAGTTCTATCAGGCGTAGAGAGTTGTTTGACCTCTCATTTTAAAGAGGATTTCATAAGGTTTAATTTGATATGCAAGTTGACTATGCTTGGTTTAAAAAAAAATTAATGTAATTTTAAAAAATTTAAAATAGTGTTTTTTAAAAATTTTGAAAAAAAATGCACGTTTTTTTGTAATATTATAATCTTTAAATTCTGAAAGTTTTAGAGTGGATCTCAATGGGATCAGTAGTTATAATAAAAATTATGTTTAAAATGAATAAAAAAATATTATCTTTAGCACAATCATAACGTTGACGAGGTGCCAACTTCAAATACCAGCCTCAATTGGTGTTTAACATTAGTTTTTTTAAGCATAACTGCTGATCCCATTGAGATCTCACCCTAAAACTTTCAGAATTTTAAGTTTATAATATTACAAAAAACATTTTTTTCAAAATTTTGAAAAAACCCTATTTTTAAAATTAAATTTACTTTTTTGTAGCCAAGCATAGTCAACTTGCATATCAAATTAAACATTATGATGAGGGTAAAATGAGGCTCTTTAAAATGAGGGGACAAAAAACTCTCTAAGCATGATAGAACTTGAGAAATTCAAAATAAACATTTAAACAAGCCAAAATTGATGATTTTTCGAAATTAAAAAAAATAATTGTATGGAAATTTACTGGGATAAAAGAATAACAAAAGTATATTCTCATTTATATCATCAAGGAGAAGGATTCCTGTAAGTTTCATCAAAATCTAAAATGGTCAGGTTGAGTCACTGGTTGATTCGACATGGAATGACCCATTTCGGCTTTTTCTCACGTGCTTTCTCTTTAGTTGGATTATTTTTTCAAGAAACAGTTTTATTCTGCAAAATATATTCATCAGCTTTGATTCCACATGCACTTTAAGTAATTTATTCCTTTTTTCCCACCGGATACAAGCAGATTTTAAGGACATTTCAGTATCTTCAATATTTCGACTCCTGCCGCATGCTCACCGGTTGGATTATTTTTCTTCAAGAGATACTGTTTAATCATGTGAAATACACTCATACTCACATGCAATAGGTATAAAACTCTTATAGAAAAATATGTTTATGTACAACGATTATAATTTATCTAGATGTCAAGAAAATTTTAAACATAATAGTGGCCACTAATTTTAAAAAGTGGCTACTAATGAAACTGCGTCTACCGGCCACTGGCTACTAACTAAATTTCCCAGTTTTCACCTATAATCACTGGTTAATCGAATCATTCGTTTTATAAATTAGATCATAATACTACTTTTCCGTATATAACAATCAGCAACTATGTTAGACATGATTCATTTAATCATAACGTTTTCTACCTTTAAGTTACATTACGTAAAATGCATCAAGAAAATAACATAAAACTATTTAATTAAGTTACACTTAATTTAGTCACATTTAATCAAATTGTTTCAAAAAAGATGAGACAAGCTTTAAAAAGTGGAAGAATACACATACATAAAAAAAAATGTGTAGCAAACCAGGGTGGCAATCCATTTGTCCAATCAAAAACAGGAAATGTTCCAAGCCAAACACTAATTCTTGATCAAGATTTTAACAATAATGAATCTATTTTAGCAAAATTTTCAATAGACTTATCTTGCTTTATGTCAAATGTAACAATATCTCAAGAATTGATGGAAGTTATTATCATCCGAGTCCAAACAGCGTTGAACGTGGCGGTCCATATTTTGAAATGAATGTAGTTGAAATTCTATATGATGTCACTGACCGAATTACTATGCATTTCCAGCATTTTTCGTGATTTCGTATTTCGAAAAAGAAAGGTAAGACTGTTGTATAATTCGTTAAACTATCACCATTATTGTTAAATGTCTGCATAAATATTAGACTTTTGCTTGAAGTAGATAAATTTTATTTTTTGTTTGAATAAATGGACTGCGACTTTGGAAAATTTATTAGTCGTAAGTGTGCTACGACTCTGCCAAGTGTGTTCTGCCATCTCTTACAGTTTGTTTCGTATTTTTTGAAACAATCTGCATGTCACAAATATTTTACCTCATTTTTTCTAAAGAAAAATAATAATTCCAGTACAATATTTCTGATTATATGACTGCACATTTGATGACACACACACTGTGCCATTTTATGACTGTACAATACTATTTTTGTGTGGTTACTTCTAATTTTTCTATTACGCCATGTAGCTGTTTTTATTTTTCTTCCCAAAACACTAAATTTTTCTAGTTCGCAGGAGAAGAGGTTCTCGGTCGTACGGACAGAAATTTTTATGCTCGGGTCCGACCTGGTCCAGCCTGTAATAAAAGCTAAAAATTCAAACCGAAACCTTATCAAAGCTTTCGGTATTGGTCGTGCTCGGCCTGTTAAAAAAGCTAAAATATTGACCCGGTGCCGGTACGAGCCGTTTATTTTTTGCTTAGCTTATGAATCCAGTCAGACCCAATTTCCGAAAAGCATGCCAACATTTAAGCAAGCCTTAACCAACATTAAAGTTCTTTTAAAAGAATATTGCATGCAGTTTTATGTAAAAAATTTTAAGGTACATCAGATTATATGTCCACAATTTATGAAATTCGGAATAACAATACTAATAATCACTTAGAGACAATTAAATGAACACTCATTGAAAAATTTGTGTAATTTAGAAAAAAAAGGGTTAAAGAAAATCATAATTTTAAGACTCTATAAAGAAGAAAAAGGTATATTTTGTAAAATATTTCTCTGTAATTTATTAAAGATTTAGTTATGGTGGTTATCAAAATTCCTGCTCAGCAACGCAAAACTTTCTGACTCATGTTTAAACGTAAAGGAATAAAGATGACAGTCCAGACCACTGGAGCGATTTGGAATTGATTGCTGTCTTCCATTCTTTAATAAATAAATTACATATCGAGTTATAAGCGATTGTTTGTCCGGGCGATAAGTTTTTCTCTTTTCCTGCGCTGTCATCCTATTATAATTTCTTAATAAGAACACCTGCAAATTTCATGCGTTTCAGGGCAATAAAACGGAATTCAGAAATGTGTGATAAAGTAATTCCCTTGGACAGCCTTAAACAAATGTTTAATTACTGTTATCCTCATTTTACATAGATCAACATTTTGTTTTGTTTTGTTTTATTAAACACGGGATTCCGTCATAGGCAGGTTCTTTATCTAAGGTTTTACCGTATTTTAATTTTATTGCCTAGAAATGCATCTATCCATCTTAAAAATAAATAAATAAATAAATATCAATTTTAATTGTGGAATAATAGCGATTTAAAAATACGTGCATTTTTCGAAAAAAAAAATGGAACGGGCCAAATTTTACCGATATTTTTACTGGACAGGCCATAGCAGTCCAATGATTTTCATATGAGCTGGGACTGAAAATTTCTTCTTGTTTAGACCTCAAGAAGAATGCAGTCCAGCCCCGATGTGGGCCGGAAAATAAATCTAGTCCCGGCCCATCTGGGTCCGAACCTCCTAGAAGAAAGTAATCCCCAAAACTAGCTCGGACCGAGTGTCGGGAAAGAAAATTGGGAAGGCCCCATGAAGACCCTTACATCGAATAACCAAAAGATTAGTTCACAAAATTTTGTAAATTTAGACGATAAAATTCTAATATATTAAAAAAAAAAAAAAAAAACGAGTTTTTAGTGAACTTCGTTTACTTTCATAGATGAGTTTGAGTTGAGCGAGTTCGTTTGAAAAATTTTGAATTTGAACGTGAACTTGACTCATTTTTGAGAAATTGAACTTGAGTTGAACTAGTTCGTGTTTTTTGTGAGCGTGCCCAACACTGGTAACAACATATAAAGTGTTGAAATTTGTAGCAATTAGTATAAATGTATGCCTGCACTTGCTTTTCCCTGTTATGAAATCACCCAAATTTATGTTGATGCAATACAAAGAGAAAATTTTATAATGTGGTAGAAAATTTTGTGTTATGACAAATAGCCAAGAGTGAGTGAAAGACTTGACCCTATCAAAAGCTCACACGAGCCTTTATATTCTTATACAAAAAAAGTAGTGCATTCTATCATCTGTTTAAAGATTTGACCATCTTTCTTGTGATACCTTGTATACAGATGTGAATAGTATCTGGTTCGAAATTTATGTATACGTGCAATAGATATATGACGTTTAGCATTAGTTACTCCAGCATAATCCACTAACAATTTCTATGGATATATAGAAGGGACCTCCAGAATGATGCTTGCCACGGAGCCCCAGATAGTCTAAGTCGGTCCCTGCATAAGAATTGTTTATCATAGAGGAATGTCTATGGTGTTTACTCACGATAATAACATCCACGAAGGAATAGATATATCTTTCCCAATGAGCCCCTATCCAAGCTCTAACAAGGGTTTAAACTGTAAACAATGCCAATATTCCCTAGGTTATAAGCCACCTCATAAAATAAGAAAAGTCTATTCTATCATAAGAAAAATATTCTTTTTATTTTTATGTTCATCTTTATGAAGCGGTATTTCTAGTGTCCTCTTTCTTTTGAGCATTACCATCGGACCCTAATATCTGACAGCTAATTAGGGGTGCGATACCCTAATGTCCAAGAAAAACATCACAATTTCAGTTGTTATATTTTTTACAGTTTTTAGGTTTTACTCTAACTTTTTTCCTAATAAAGAAAAATTATCTATGTTTAAATCATAAGATTAAGACAAAAGAAGTTGATACAGGTTTCGGATAATTGGACATTAGGTTCATTTGAATTCAGAAAATCAGCGCTCTGTTGTATTTTGCTCATATAAAATATATGTCAGATAAAAAAAAAAAAAAAAAAAAAAAAAAAAAAAAAAAAAATCAGCGAAAATAACATTGGAAATGTATTGCAAAATAATTTTTGAGTTTTATGAAAATTCTTTTGTCTGACCAAATATTTATTTTTAATGTTTCCTTTTCTGATTTTGGCTGTTTTTAAAATTGTATTTTACGTAATCTTAATTCAGTCTTATTCCTTTTCAGAATTTATTTTATTTGTGAAAATACTTTTTATTTCATTACCAATGACATCAATGGCTCTTTTTAAAGAAATTGGTAATGCTGAGATAAAGCATGAAGAAAGAGAAATCGAATGGAAAGTAACTAATTTTTCTCCGTCATTGAAACGGCAACTTTTATTCAGTGTCCTCCTTTCTTCTTTGCGGATGTCCCGTGGTTTTTACAATTGAAATCCAAGTCGGAGGTTAAACCTGGATTCATGTCTTTATTTCTCCTAAAGGAAAAGAAATTTGAATGTGCAGTAGGATATAACTTTGCCTTGAGGACAGTGGATGGTAGTGCCGAGCTCTTAAAGACAGGAATTCTGGACGGAGATCTTGATTGGAGTGATGCATGCCACATTAAACTGTCAGAAGTAAAGCGACGTAAGTCGGAGGTGGTGCCTTCACACATACTCACTATCACATGCACTTTGAAGCGTCAAACCACTCACTTTAGTCGGCCAAAGATACTGGACATTCCCAAACTTAAGAAATTGATGGGTAAGTAATAAGTGGATTTTAATTTGAAATAAAAATAGAATTAAAGTGTAATTATTGCTTAAAATGATAAAAACACAACACAAAATGATTAAAAATACATTTTAATATACAGGGTTATACTAAATGATGGACCCATTTTCAAAAAATTGTATTTATTAAAGTACGAACCCAAAATGAACAATCTCTATACCATTGAAAAGAAGAAGTTTCACAGTTTTTTTAAGACATTATAAATGTTCAATGTGTCCACCGTTTGCTCACTTCTTGCGAACTCAAGAACGCAGAAAACCTTGTGCTCCACATTAACCATCTCACTCACCAACTGACAGTGAAACGAAATCGTGGCCTATTGCCGCGCGACCTCTACCGGCCGCCTCTGGAACCATCACCGCTTTGAAAGCCGTGCACTCAGTAACAGCAGACACCCTTTCTTGGGTGTGTGACGAGTTTGACTATCGCGTAGACGTTTGCCGTGTATCAAATGGTGAACACATTGAACATTTATAATGTCTTTAAAAAAAAACTTTGAAACTTCCTCTTTTCATTGGTATAAAGATTGTTCATTTTGGATTTGTACTTTAATAAATACAACTTTTTTGAAAATGGGTCCATTATTTAGAATAACCCTGTAGATTAAATATGTTTCTCTCGCTCTAACAGCGACAACTTCAGATCAAAATGACAAATAAATTATTCTCGCAAAGTTTTTGAAAATGGTAAACATATAAACCACGAGATCACATGTCCAACGCAAGCAGCTGCTTAAATTGGTCAAACTGGAAAATGTGAAAAATATTATTTATTTTTATTGTTTTTTCAATCTGTAAAGCATCGCGTGCGAAATTTTAGGTAATTCAAAAGAAGCTGATTCGTTGCAAATGTTATCTTTTCGCAAACATATTTCTATTGATTCACGGATAATGGATGGGAAATAAACTCTTGATTGAAAAATTATTTTACTATTCTTAAAAACAATCTGCAACGGCTCTATTCTATATTGTCTAGCTAAGGCAGTAGTTCTTCTGTCGTTCACGTTCTGTTTTTCACGTTTTCCAGTTTGACCAATTTAAGCACCTGTTTGCATTGGACATGTGATCTCGTGGTTTATGTTTACCATTTTCAAAAATTTTGCGAGAATATTTTATGAATCATTTTGATCTGAAGATGTCGCTGTTAGAGCGAAGGAAACATATGTAATCTATAATAAAAGGTATTTTTAAACATTTCGTGTTATGTTTTTTATCACTTTAAGCAATAATTACACTTTAATTTAAAGTTAACAAGTGATTTTATTATATTATTTATAAAAATAGAAATTTATATTTAAAAAAAAGAAACCGAATTCTTTCCGATTTTCTATACGCACAACTAAAGAGCTTTGCATTGTTAGAATTAGTAGCTATAACCAATTTCGTTTCTGGGAGGCTATAAAGGTAAAATATACTTATGTAGACAATTTAATGATTTATTTAACTAGTAAACAAATTTTCTGAGATTACCAGGTTGGTAGGTTCTTGAAGTATGGTAGTTTGACATTTTCAACCATGGTTCAAATTGTCATGGCCAATATATATATATATATATACGAGCAGGGAGGACCGAGCTATGCACGGTCAAAATTAAATTTGAGTTCAAATATCATGACGCATGATCAAAATGACCCACTAATTCAATTATCTCGAACATGTGACTTAGCCTAACAGTCTTTTCGTGCCCGAAAACCATAGGATGCAAAATTTAATGTAAATAGTCTGAGCCGTTTTTAAGATAAAATAGCTTGACCCATAATGACCCATGATCAAAATGACCCACTAATTGAGTTTTCTCGAATGTGTGACCTAGCCCAACAGTCTTCTCGTACTCGAAAACCAATGGATGCAAAATTTAGTGTAAATTGAGCCGCTTTTTAGATCTTGACCCGCTATAACCCAGAAATGACCCACTAATCGAATTTTCTCGAACATGTGACCTAGCCCAAGGATTTTCACGTGCCCGAAACTCATAGGATACAAAATTTAATCAAAATCGTTAGAGCCGTTTTTAAGATAAAATTAATTTGACCCGCTTTGACCCAAAAATGACCCACTAATCGAAAATTCTCGAACATGTGACCCATCCCAATAGTCTTCTCGTGTCCGAAAATAGTCGAATGCAAAATTTCGTCAAAATCGTTTGAACCGTTTTTTAGATACAATTAGCTTGGCTATGACCCAAAATGACCCTCTAATTGAATTTTCTCGAACATGTTACCTAGCCTAACAGTCTTCTCGTGCCCGAAAACCATTGGATGCAAAATTTAGTGTAAATTGGGCCGCTTTTTAGATCTTGACCCACAATGACCCAGAAATGATCCACTAATCGAATTTTCTCGGACATGTGACATAGCCCAATGATTTTATCGTGCTCGAAACTCGTAGGACACAAAATTTAATCAAAATCGTTAGAGCCGTTTTTTAGATAAAATTAATTTGACCCGCGTTGACCCAAAAATGACCGACTAATCGAAAGCTCTCGAACATGTGACCCAGCCCAATAGTCTTCTCGTGCCCGAAAATGGTCGGATACAAAATTTCGTCAAAATCGTTTGAACCGTTTTTTAGATACAATTAGCTTCACCATGAAGCAAAATGACCCACTAATCGAATTTTCTCGAACATGTGACCCATCCCAATGGTTTTCTGGTTCCCCAAAACGGTAGGACACAAAATTTCGTCAAATCGTTAGAGCCGTTTTTAAGATAAAATTTGCACATATATATATAACCACACACAAGATTTGCTCGTATTAGAATATATGGTATATATATATATATTATGATTTCTTGTGATAGTTTAAATTTTATGTATTGTCAATAATAAATATCAAGTATTATTAGTAATTTTCTCATTAGTAATATGTTAACGCATCTGCTATTCTTATCTGACAAATATACCGCTTGAAAAATGTCTTTTATCCAATAGAAAATATTGATTTTTTATTAAACAAATAAAAATCTAATATTTAAAACAACATTATTCATGATATAACATTAGAGTTTTAAATTATCAATATGCATAAAAATTCGGGTATTACTTAATTTATTTCCTTGCCACATAGGGGTGAGAGGGACACGTGTCTATTTGGAACTTCTAAGAACAAAATATGTACTAAAGTTTGAAAGATTAACCATATTTTTCATATTTACTCTTGTGTATGTATTTCATGATTTATTAATTATTAAAGTAATACTTTAACATATTTTTTTAAATAAAATAGTTTGTTCGAAAATAGTGAAATGAAGTTACATAAGTATTGTTACACTGATAAATTTATTCAATTTCTTTTAGAAATCGATATTATTTTTGTGTAATTTTTAATTTTATGTAAAAATAAGGCACATAAATGGGATTAATAGTTTCTAGTCAACTGTTCTTTGATTTAGTATTTCTTTGGCTTTCAGTTCGATGTAAGTATGGAGAATTCTTAGAAAATGAGTATGAATTCCATTAAAGATCCAATGATAAAGCATCATAATACTGGTAAAGTATTAAGGACTTTGGACAGTGTTCGTTGATTATAAATAGGCACATATATGGGATTAATAGTTTGTAGTCAACTGTTCCTTGATTTAGTATTTCTTTTGCTTTCAGTTCGATGTAAGTATGGAGAGTTCTTAGAAAATGAGTATGAATTCCACTAAAAATCCAATAATATAAAGCATTATAATATTGGTAAAGCATTAAGGGCTTTGAACAGTGTTCGTTGCTTAAAAACAGCTTGATTTTAATCATGATTTAAATCATCTTTTAAATCAACTGATTTTTTTTTTAAATTTATTTTAAATTTAGGTCAAGATATTTCGTCATAATATTATGTTTTGACAAAAATACACTGTAAATTTAACCTCTTGCCTGTGGAATATTTTTGAGAAAGATATGTCAAAAATTGAAACATTTTTTTTCTTGTTAATTTTGTGCATTACACCAATAAAAAGGTTAGAAATAGGTTATTATATATATATATATATATATATATATATATATATATATATATACATACACACACACATATATGAGAAAAATTAATGGTTTATAGTCAAATTTTACTCAACTGTTATCTATTGTAAAAATAGCAAATTAAATTACATTACACATTTGAAAAGAGAAATACAACTAATGGATTAGAACCACTGATTTTTCACCTCCCCAAAATCAATTCGAGCATTCCAAATATGGCGCGTTTGGGTGTCTCGAACAGGATTCGGGTGACATAGGCAAGGGGTTAAAGAGTGGGGGAGACTGAGAACTCAAAATCCATGCTTTTTGAATTTTATTTAAATCAAATATCATAAAAATCCTAATTGAAAAATAGAGAATCTGAGCTGAAAAATGTTAAAAGATTAACCCATATATTTACCTATTAAAAATATCTAAATCTTATGTAATTTTTTTAATTCAAAAACATGGATATTTTCTGCGAAGATACGGAAAACGTTAGAATATATAAATATAGGTCATTCAAAAGCATTTTGATTGATATTTATGTAGAGATCTCATTACATTCTTGTACACGTGTACATAATAAATGGTTGAATATTCCAATGTAGTTCATTTATGGAAAGCTCTGGAGAAATAAACAGCATTCAATGAAGTATGTGAAAAAAGCTTTAAATGCTCGGTAAAAGCGAACATTGAGCCCAACATATTTTTAGGTAGTTTCGTAAGAAATACTACCCATTACATACTCCGCTATGTTGGAATTTCTGGAAAATTTTTGCGGATCTACCCCGATCATGACTCCCAGAACCCAAAACCACCCCCAGTTCAAAACTTTATATATCTATTTATCTATATCTATATATAGCTTTTTAATGGACACAGTAACTTCAATAATTCTGCAGAAATCTCTTCCAAACTGATACATAAAATCAAGGGGAATAAAATCTCGTTCAAGTTTGTTAATGGGCAAAATCGAACTAAGTGGGGGGAAAATAGGGGGGGGGGACAGAAAAAACCCATAACTTCTTAATCATGATATGTATCGAATCCGTTTATTATTACTTTTAAAAGTTATTATTACTTTTAAGAAAAGGGCCGAAAATTTATGTATGACAGATTTTTCATATCATTAAAAATGGCCTCCAAGAGAGGAAAAATAAGGTTTTAAGAAGAAAAAACTTCATAACTTTGTCAATTCACAAGATATCAAATCCGATTAGATTTATTATAAATCCTCTTAATATTATCTACAACTTTTATGTTGACAAGTTTTTTATAGGACCAACTCTTACAGCAAAATAAAATAAATAAAATAAAACAAAAAAATCCCTGCCGGCTCTGCCTACAGACACAGGTAGATTCCGAAGTGGGCGGTCCCAACTGCCTCACCAGAGCAAAAAAGGTCATTTCTTCTGCAATTCCCATTAAAAAGGAGCCCCACGGTCTGCGTCTTCGAAATCTACCTGCGCCTCTAGGCCGAGCTGTCAGGGATTTTTTATCCTATTTTTTGGCTCTCCGTTATGCAGGAGAGAAATTAACAAGGTCTGAGAAAATGTCAGCATTATTGTTTGCTAAAGAGAAATACTATACTTTGGTGATGTCTATTATATTAAAGTTTGAAGCAAAATCTGAACCATTCAATGATTTTTCGTTTGTATCTAATATAGTGAAAGAACGCAATCCTTTAGAATGGTGGAACGTACGTATTACAGCTATCGAAAAGAATGATACTAAAACACTTATAGAATTCATGATTAACCAGCTTTTTACTGCAATAATTGGATAATAACTGGATAAAGTTGCTAAATTCATTTTTCTGTACCAGCTCTTTAACAAAAAGGAAAAGTTAACAGCTTAATTTGCTTCCAAAATTGTTTAAAGTTTTTATGTGCTGCAGTTATTCTTATTTTAACTAAAATACTTAAGGATAAATTGATTTTTGACATCTGATTTGTAGTTTTCCATGCATTTTGTGTAATAAAATATTTTGATCGCCTAAAATGTTACCTTTTAATCATTTATGTAAATTATGTAATAATATTAATATATATTGGTAATACTTATAGCATGCGTGTGTGTCTATAATTTTCATTTTATAAATTTGTGAGGGTTTTTTTTAATTTAAAAAAATCTGATTTAAATAAAAAATTAATTCGATTTAACTTTAAAAAATCCGATTGTTTTGTTTAAAAAAAATTAAATCACAAACCCTGGCTTTGGAAAAATTGCTTTGCATAGCTTTCAACTTTATTTAATGCGGTAAAACGGTGAAAATCACATGTATTCTTATTTTAAATCTGGACTACGTTTTAAGCTATCCCAAAGATATTAAGCATTTATTATTCTGATGAAAATTATGCAAATGCCAGAATATTTTAGTTATAAAACAATAAAACCTTCAACTTAATTAGAAGAAACTTTCATAATCAAACTTTTTTCGGAAAATATCAGATTTGTCATCTAAGTATAATGAGTACAATCGACCAGTAGTAAGCAGAAAATTCCAGTGAATAATTGAATGAAGAAATCGCGCCTGATGTTTTTTTTTAATAAAAGTGGGTTTTTTTCTTTCTTGAAAAAAAAAATAATAACATTTCATTTGTTTAAAATCTGAATTTAATATCTTTAGGTTTGAAAGAAAAAAATATTTTCTGATGAAAACCCAACAAATATCAGAATACAAGACACCTAGAATTAGTGTAATACGAGGGTCACTCTGAAATTTTTGAGATACAACTAGGTTTTTAAAGTTATACTTACAAAAATTTAGGTGTGTTCAAAGTAGTCTCCTCCAGCATCAATGCACTTTTGTAGAAGAATTTTCCACAGATTAAATGCCTCAAGCCATTCATTTCTTGGAATAGATGAAAAAAATGCATTTATAGCGACATCAATCTCTTCTTCTAAATGAAAACGACGTCCACGTAAATTCTTTTTTAGATTAAAGTATAACCAATAGTCACACATAGCTAGATCAGGTGAATACGGCGGATGTTCTATCACTTTAATTCGTTTTTGCTTAAGAAACTCAATTGTTAATCCGGCTGTATGTGAATATGCATTGTCATGGTGAAGCATTAGTCCCATAACATTCACTTCTTGTAGAATTTCTGGAAGACATTTAGTGGTATACCAGTTTGCTGTTACTGTCTTCTGTCCTTCCAACTTGATGGCTTTGACCAATCCCGTACTTCTGAAGAAAACGGCCTACATCACTTTTTTCAGTGCGCGTTGTCTTTTCACTATTGTCGGCGTGGGATCATCTTCAAAGACCCATACTTTGCTTTCTTGACGTGTTGGAACGTCAAAAAACGGTATGTACGTTTCATCACCAGTTTACAATTTTAGAAATGATGCGGTGGTCACCATCATTAAGCAATTTAAGAGTTTCTTTACTGATTATGACACGCTACTCTTTTTGGTGCTCAGTTAGGTTATGGGGAACCCAACGGCAAAGTACTTTTACTTACCCATCATACGTAGTATAGGGTAAGTCTTGTAATCGTTTTGAAAATCGAAAAATTTTTTTTGGCGGATTTACACGTTTCAGACACTGGAGATTCCGAAAAACATATTTTTAGAAAAAAAAATTTGCCGTCCGTCTGTGTGTCTGTGTGTCTGTAAACGCTCTATCTCCCGAAAAAATTGAGATAGAGACTTGCAATTTGGTATGTACTTAGTATGTAATAATGGGAAGAAGCCTATTTCATTTCAATAACCTCGATTAACCGGAACAATTTTTTTCGGACTCTCGAAATATTCGTTCTGATGAAAGGTATATAAAAATTTTCGAAATTGTTTATTTTAAGAAATGAATATAAAAGACAATAAAAAAATATAAATTTTGAATAAAGCATGAAGTCGATCGGATAATTAGTTGCCGAGATATTTGGAATCCTATTTTCCACACTCTTCGATTTTTCATGACCCTGTATTTCATCCAAATTTCACTTCAAAGATATATTTTAATTGGAAATTTGACGCTTAATCAGATGCAATAAACCGCTAGTTAATAGGATTATTATTTTTGGAGTTATAAGGAAAAACCTCTTTCAAGCAATTCAGTAATCGAGCCTTTAAAGTTTGTGACGTCATCAAGCCACGATTTTATTTGAATTGCAATGCATTTTATAAGTAGTTTACACATTTTTATTTTAATATTGTACATTATGCATATCCATGATGGGTAAGTATTACGGTGGCCCCCAACGACTATTTTCCATATGCAATTCTTCATGAATAATTTTGTGTATGGCTGCGGATCCAATGTTAAGTTCCTTCTGTATCATTTGATAGGTACAGCGATTATCATCCATTAATATTTTTCTTATGGCAGACACATTATCCGGGATTACTGCCGACGGCGGCCTTCCTGTGTGTTCTTCATCCTGAAGAAAATTGCGACCTCTGCTAAATTCTTTAAACCATCTGAATACAGTAGCACGAGCTGGAGAATCATCACCAAATGCTAATTTCAACCGTTGAACGCATTCTTCTTCATTTAATCCTGCTTTAAAATCATAGAAAATCATAGTGCGAAAATGTTCTCGCGTCAACTCCATTTTCTCTTCTGTTTAAAATTTATTCTACGCTAAACAAGTTGAAGTAAGTCAGTAAAAAATCGTCTGCTGTGTTAAAATACTTTGTATTTTAAAATTAAACCGTTATTTTTATTTTGTAAATTCTCGTCTGCGCGTATCTCAATAATTTCAGAGTAACCCTCGTATTCTCGGAGAGAACTTTGACTTTAAAATTTTCTTCTAATTCAGCTGCATATTTTTGTGCTAAAAATTCGGATTTGCTTGATTTTCCTTAGAATAAAAGATCATTGTCTTTGAGATAGCTTAAAACATAGTCTAGATTTTGAAGAAGCATTCAATGCGATGGTTCATTTTTATAGCGTTAAACGTTATACAAAACACAATTTTCTAAAACTCCTAATACTTTTGCAGATACTATAATGCTTTACTATTGAATTTTTAGTGGAATTTGTATTCGTTTTTTAAGAAGTCACCATATTTACTTCAAACTGAAAACTAAAGAAAATTTTGCTTTTGTGTGTTCTTGTAAACAAACTATAAGATCTACATGCTTTATTAACGAACTTATCCGAGGTACTTGGAAGATCAATACACTGACTATATACATGTATAAATGGAACCTCACTTTAAAATTACTGTAGATTTTTTTAAACAAAATGACTCCGAGAATTTGGTACTATTGTTTTATTTCATTTCATTCAATACATTAAAGATTTTCTTAGGAGAACATAATGCAGTTTGCAGCGACCCCTGTTAAGTAAAGAAAGCCAAAATTGAATCGATATAATTTTTAATAGACATTTTACATATTACATTGGGGAAATTCCATCCCATAGATGCTGAGGTATGGCTGTCACGAAAATCATAAATATACATAGCATGCCAGCTCTTGGGGGATATACATCATACATCCTAACCTAATCAGCACCAATGTATGTCAAGTGACATGGGTTTCAAACCCATGTCACTTATAAATTCTCTGACTTATAAATTCTCCCCGAACCCATATTGGGTTGGCATTTTATTTCTTTATTTTTGTAATAGTCATGTTGTATATTTCTTTATTCAAATCTTTAGAAATTTAATTTGGTTTAATAAATTACAGAGATATAGTTTTTAAATTTACCTTTTTCTTTGTAGAGTTTTACAGTTATGATTTTTTTTTTTTTTTACAATCTCTTTCTTTCATTCTTGATTTTTCTTACTGAATCTTCATTTGAATTGTACGAGTCAATTTTTTAAGCAGTGTTTATGTACGTAATTGTCTCATTGGTTATTAATATTGTTGTTATTTTGAATTCCACGTAGTTAGATGATACTTTAAAAATAAAATCTATGCATAAGGTAAATGTGTTTTTTTTTTTTTTTTAATTTTGATTGTAGAGTAATGTTGCTTCAGAAATAATGGCATGTTTTGTAGAAATTCAGACGTGCCGAGCTCGATCCGAACTTTTATCTTTTATACAGGGCCGGGCTCGTTCCGAAGTTTTAGTTTTAATATCTGGCCTGGACGGGCTCGGGCCAAACTTTTAGCTTTTATATTAGGCTTCGACGGGACAATACATTTTTTGTATTGGCCGGGCTTCGGAAGAACTTTTAGCTTTTCTACTGCGACGGGCCAATAAAGTTTTTGTACTAGTTAAGCCGGGCCCGGTCCTTCCAATTTCGGCCCGTGCAGACCTCTAATTTGAGGCTCTCAACTAAATTTCAACTCTTCTCGCTGACTTCTATTTTAGAGCATGTTGCTTTGGGATAACAATAGCAAATTTTGTGTCCTAATATCTTCTACTTCCACATCTTTGTACGCTGCAGTTACATGTTACATACAATGTAAAAATAAGTTCATATTCCATATTCAGTCCTTAAGAAAATAACAACAGTTTTAGCTACATATAAAGTTGTTTTACACGGTAAAATTTATATGTAATGAACAGTGTGTTGGTAACTTAAAAATTGGGCTACTTGGATCCACTTCTGAGCTTGGTCCGAATACCAGTTAGCCACATTTTTATTAAATGTATTAAAATTCCTCTGAAAAATAAAATTTTAAATGGTACTTTATTATTATTATTTTTTCATTAAATGGCTTACTTAATATCCGCGTAAATTTATTAGCATATTTGAATGCAAAAATTTTCCGAAAATATAAAAGGTTTCATGGGAAAAGAAAGTACAGATTTTACGGCTCAAAATTAATTTTGAAAACGTTCAAATGCTGCTTAGGAGCAGTGTCTTACAAAGACACATCAGTTATGTTTAAAAGTAGGTCTATGGATATCTTGCACTATAAGTGATCTGATGTGATTTAAAAAATAAAATTGTTGGCAAAAAGAGGTTTTTTTCAGCTCAAGAGTAAAATAACTTTTCATGTATTATTCTTACTTATCAGGACAAGTTAGCAAGACATCAATGACTTATAAAATATCCCATTCTTCAGCATCACACAATTTATAATGTACAGGGTGTCCCAAAAGTCTCCGTACAACTTCAAAAATTTATTACAAAAAAATAATAGGCCTACAGCAAAAATAATTACAACGTACACAGAGTAAGTTAAAAAGTTTTTTTCTACTACCTTAGTATGCTTGTACGAGAGATCCTTTCGTTGCACGAAGAATATCAAGTCGATATTCCAATTCCATCCACGTGCGTTCCAGCATGCTAATAATATCAACAGTAGTTACAACTGTTTGATGAAATCCGAACAAAATTTAATAGTCTCATGGAATTGAAACAAAAGATCCAAACAGCAGTAGCTACTGTTGATGTTAGCATGCTAAAACGTTCGTGGATTGAATTGGAATATCGTCATGATATCCTTCGTGCTACGAAAGGATCTCATGTTGAAGTTTACTAAGGCAGTAGAAAAAAAAACTTTTTAAGTTACTCTATGCACTGTTGTAATTATTTTTGCTGTAGGCCTTTTTTTTTTGTAATAAATTTTTGAAGTTGTACGGACACTTTTGGGACACCCTGTATTTCCGATGCATTAAAAGTTTAAATAAGCATTCTTATTGAAATGACAACGTATGTTATATCCAGATCCTAGGTCCTGCTTGAGATTTCTGCCTATTTAAATGGCTTATTTTACGAAAATAATAGCTTTTGTCCAAGTAACTTAAATCGAGGGTTTACTTAAACTCAAATTTCAATACTTTATTACATAATACTTTATTGCTGGTCAGTTTTTCTCAAACGAACCTCTAATTAAATGAACCTGGGGTTAGGGGCCCAACAGCCCTCGGCAACATATATCAGTGCGATTATGCACGCTCCGAACTCGAAACAAACGAACCTTGAATTATTAGGATTTTTTTCTTTGACCCACATTAAATTAAAATTTTCAGAATCGTGGTCCTGCATTACTATAAGAAACGCTGTAGCATTCTTTCAACTTGAATTAAATTAGACAGTAGCAAGTTTTACGGAAGAGTCCTTTTTGTTTAAAAAAATCGCCGAGTAACGTGTAAAAACGCTAAAAAATGTATAAGAAATTAAGAAATCGTAGAGAAAGAAATTTATTATATTGGACTAAAATAATGAAAACGGATTCCCTTTACGAATGTATAACAAATCGTTAAAAATCACATACAAAATTCGAGAAAAATTCAAAAGTGCAAGAACAAAATTTACAATATTAGACTAAAAGATTAAATCGGTATCTTTTACGAATGCCGAAAAAACTCAAAAAAAGTTCGCGAAAAATTAAGTCGCAGAGGCCAACATTTACTATGAGTTATGAGATTGAATCCGGATTTCTATTACAAATGATTTTTTGACATTACTAATGTTACAAAATCGCCGCAAAACACGAAGACACGCTAAAAATCGTACAAAAATTTGCGAAAAATTCAAACAATTCTTTACGAATTCCGAATAAACTATGAAAAATAGGATAAAATTAACTATGTTGAGCTAAAAGATTGTTACAGGAATCGTTTTACAAGAAGTGGGAAAATCTCATAAAAAGTTAAATTTAAAAAATTGAAAACTAATTTTGTGGTGCATAATTTCAGACATATACCAGGTACCTTTGTTTCTGCAAAATCTTGCGCGAAACGTTTTCTTCACATTACAGCGAATAGACATACAATAAGACACACACAAACATAGATGTTATAGATGCAAAAAAAAACCAAAATTGTTGTTTGAAATAGGCCGAAAAAACTATCACGAAAGTAATAAAAAAAAAGAGTATTAGCACAGCAACAATTAATGTTATTTAGGCTATAAGAAATGTGCAAGTATTGTCACTTTTTGTATCCAAATAACCTCAAGTTATGGTATGTTATAAAAAAAAGCTCCAGGGGGGGGGGGGGTTGCCTTCATATTGATTTGCTAACAAATTTTTATACAAATATTTAATTTTTACATATCATTTGAAATATTTTATCTTAAGATATCAAGCTCAAGTCATTCGGTGAAGATGTTTAGGAAATATGCAAATTTAAAATTTTGAACTCTTAAGGAAACTTTAAGCCCTACTATGTAGTATATCTACAAAATATGTAGATCATATACAGGGCTACACGAAAGAATTTTCATATTTTTCTGACTATTGGTGGTAATTGCTGAAATCGGGTTTTCAAACTCATGTGTTTTCCAAATTACTTAGACATCAACTTACACCTTATTAATTGGTAAAGTTTTATTAAAGTATTCTGAATGGGTTGGAAAGTGTTTCATAATCTATGCTTGACGTATGATTTTTCGTTCTTGTTTATAGTATTAAGGTTAATGTGTCACAATGGAAATTTATGCATACCAATTCTTGTAGAATGGGCCTTTTATACTTCCCCTAACCCTCCCCCCATTTCTGTCTCTCTCACATACACACTCAGTCACTCCATATCTCACATGTGGTTACAAATCACTTTTAACTACGCAAATGTCGCTGTAGATAGATAAAAAGTGTCTATTTTGTATGAACAGTTTGTATAATGTATAGTTTAAGGCTTTACTTTTAATCCTTTACCCATTTTCTTTTAAAAATATAAGAAAACATATATATATATATATATATATATATGTGTGTGTGTGTGTGTGTGCAAATTCGATCTTAAAAACGATTTTCACGAAATTTTGTATCCTACCGTTTTGGGGGACCAGAAAACCAATGGGCTAGGTCACATGTTCCAGAAAATTCGATTTTTGGGTCATCATGGGTCAGGGTCTGGGTCAAGCTAATTGTATCTAAAAAACGGTTCAAACTATTTCGACTAAATTTTGTATCCTACCATTTTCGGGCACGAGAAGACTATTGGACTCAGTCACATGTTTGAGAACTTCCGATTAGTGGATCATTTTTGGGTCAACGCGGGTCAAGTTAATTTTATCTAAAAATCAGCTCTAACAATTTTGATTAAGCTTGTATCCTACGAGTTTCGGGACCGAGAAAATCATTGGGCTAGGTCACATGTCCGAGAAAATTCGATTAATGGGTCAGTTTTGGGTCAATGTGGGTCAAGCTAATTTTATCTAAAAAATGGCTTAGATTATTTAGACTAAAATTTGCATCCTATGGTTTTCGGGCACAAGAAGACTGTTGGGCTAGCTCACATGTTCGAGAAAATGCGATTAGTGGGTCATTTTGGTCATGGCGCTCACTGTGGATCAGGCAATTTTTATCTTAAAAACGGCTCAGAGGATTTGAACTAAATTTAATATCCTACAGTTTTAGGGAACGAGAAGACTATTGGGCTATGTCACATGTTCGAGAAACTTCGATTAGTGGGTCATTTTGGTCTTGGGTCGTTATGGGTCAAGCTATTTTTATCTTAAAATCGGCTCAGACGATTTGAACTAAATTTTGTATCTTACGGTTTTTGAGCACGAGAAAAACATTGGGCTAGGTCTAATCGAAAAAATCCGATAAGTGGGTCATTTTTGGGTCACTGTTGGTCAATCTAATTTTATTTAAAAAATGGCTCAGACTACTTTGACTAAATTTTATAACCTACGGGTTTCAGGCACGAGAAGACAATTGGGCTTGGTCACATGTTCGAAAAAATTTGATTAGTGGTCATTTTGGTCATGGGTCATGATATTTGTACTGGAAGCTAATTATGACCGAGCATAGCTCGGTCTTCCCTGCTCGTTATTTTCATAAGTGATACCATAAGTTTTGATAAACTAATTCTAAAGAAGGCTTTAAAATTACTTTTCATGTGCAATTCTTCTTATTTAATTTAATGTAAACTATTTATTTTTATTTACAGATCTCGATACATTGTCGGAGAACTTTAAAACTCTTTTTCTTAATAAAGAGAGTTGCGACACAACACTGCTTGTGATGGACAAGGAGTACAAAGCTCACAAAACAGTTCTGATGGCACGGTCGTCCGTCTTCTTTGCCATGTTTCTGCACGAAACTTCCGAAAAACAAACGGGAATCGTCAATATCGCTGACTGTGATCCCGAGTCTTTCGAAGAGTTTTTGGAATTTTTATACTCTGGAAAACTTGAAAAGCCATCAACCCGCAGTGCGCTTCACTTGTATGAGACATCTGAGAAATATGATGTCCAGAAACTCAAGATATTTTGCTCAGGTTTTCTAATGCAGAACTTAACAGTAGAATATTTGTGTGACGCTGTGATTCTGGCTGATAAATATGATGATACGAAGTTGCTCTCAGCAGCTCAATGTTTTTTCAACGAGAATCTAAGCAGTGTTTTTGTAACATCTGCATGGAATGATTTATTGAATAACAATCGTCGCTTGGCTAATAAACTATTACTGGAAATGTCCTCGAATGTGAAAGTTGTAAAAACTGAACTGTGAACTATTTTTTGTTTAAATATCTATTCATTTAATGTATTCACCATAGACAGATACAGTGTTTTCTATACTCAGTATTTTAATATAATAAGGAAACTAAAATTTTTTAATGTGATTTTTTTTGTAATATAATTTGCAGCAAAAGTAATAAAACTGAATAATTATATCCTACTTTATGGCTAAATTACTCTTTCTGTATTTCCACTATCTTTAAAATTGTTGATGAATTCCTCACTTTTTCTTTTTATTCTTAAAATACTTTTTAAAAAATCAACAATAGAAATACTTTCTTCAAAGATTTATTCATCATTTCTATGTAAGAAATACTATATAGTAAAACGAAAAAGGATAAATGTAAAAGTCACATAAAATCGCCCTATATTTGCGCATGCGTGAAATTAAATCTAGAACTTATTCAGTTTCAAATTACATCTGAACGAGGCCATGGTGTCTGAGTAGTCTAGGGTGTTAGGTTTAAGTTGGGAGATCAACGGTTCGATCCCACTCTGGACAGAATGATTTCTGTTATTTTAAAATAGTTTATTTCAACAATGTCATATGTTCTCCAGGAAGAGAAATTATATAATTTGTATTTTCTTATTCGAATACAATTAAGTAAAATTTAACATCTAACAATATTTTTTAAAATTACTTATTTTATATTAAAAATATTTAAATTAAAAGATTGTGCATGTAATAATAAGTTGAATTGATCTACAATTTTTGCTATATTTGGTATGACAATTATTAAGATATCGTATATATACATACTAAGTTATCATATATATATTAAGAAAAGTATGTGATTATTTTTCGTAAAAAAGGGAAAGTAAAATGGAAAATTTTCATACAGAAACTCTAAAGGAAATTACCTTGATATCCATGATTTAATAATTAAATAATATATAAAATGTAAAATAAAATTCAAGTAATTAAAAAATATTTATTATAAATTGTTAGTAAACAGTAAATTTTAATTATATTCAGGGTTTTAGAGTCAGACTGATAAAAATAAATTAGTGAAAAAGTTTAAAGGTCGCGTAATTTAAAACAACAAGAACGAAAAATCATGCGTCAAGCATAGATTATGTAGCACTTTCCAACGCTTCTAAAATAATTTTACAAATCATTACCGTTTAATAAGCTGAAAGATGACATCTAAGTAAACAATTTGGAAAACGCATAACATATTTAAAAACGTAATTTCAGGAATTTTCAATATATACAATATTCGGAAAAATATCCGAATACTTTTATGTAGCACTGTATATGATCTATAGATTTGTATATATACATAGGATGCTAAATTTTAGTTTAGTTAGGAAACGCGTAGCACAGTTTAAATTCTCCTTCTGGAGTTTCTGTCAATAAACGGAAATGTGTTCGCGAACTTTTGTGCTGCCCTGTATAGGATCTACAGAATTTATACACACCACGTAATAGACAAAAAGCTAGTTAAGATTAAAATCGCGTTCAGTAACTTAAAACGCACTTCCAGGAATTATTGTTAACAGACAGTAGAGAATTCTTTTGTGTGTCCCTGTAAATGAACGATGACTGCTATACACACACTATTCTGTAGTAAGCCTCTTGTAATGCACCTTAGTAATATATATAAACTTCAATGCGTTTAAAATAGTGGAACATTATTTAAATAAGCCGCAGACGATTTTTCTCCATAGACGTAATGTAACGGAATTATTTTGACTGTCCCTGTAAAGTAACTCTAAGTGCTATACACCTACTATTCCATATTAAGCTTCTTCTAATGCATCTTAGTGATCTATATAAATTTCAATGCGTTTACAATAGCGAAACATTTTTAAAATAAACCGCAAATGATTTTTCCCCATAGACCGCAATGTGACGGAATTCTTTTGAGTGTCCCTGTAAGAAAACTATAAGTGCTACACACTTCAGTTGAAATAGGGAACGTGCCATAGATAACGACAATAACATATAAAATTGCAGAGCAATCCGAGCATATTTACGGGAGTTAGAGCACGGACAGACGGCCATCCGGCCAGACAAACCGAAGTCATAAGCACTTTTCAACTAGGTTGGAAAGTGTTAAAAATCAGAAAATACTAAATATTGTTATTTTTTCAAAATATTGGGACTGTGGAAAGTAAAATTTAACACCTGACAAATTTTTTTTTAATTTACTAATTTTATATTAAAAAGATTCAAATTAAAAGATTTTCCTGTAGTTATCGATTAAATAAATTGATCTAAACTTTCATCTATATTTTGTTTGGCCATTATCAAGAAGATATATCGGGTAAGTCAAAATGAATATAGCAATTACAAACGGCTATAACTATTTAATGGAAAAGAATTTATCGATAAGATTAACACAGAATGTAGACGGAACTTCAAAATTTTGTATACATACGTCATAGATGTTCTATGTAACTTACCTTGGTCACACGGACAACATCTAGGCGGTAGTCCATTTCACGCTATACATTCTGAAGCATTGTTCAGTCACCAACGCAAGCGCGTTAGAAATGCGTACTTTGAGTTCTTCAATTGTTTTGGGCATGAGAGGCACATACAATTATATAATATTCTTTCACATAACCCCATAGAAAAAAATCGCAGGGTGTCAAAGTACGCATTTGTAATGTATACAAAATTTTGAAGTTCCGTCTACATTCTGTGTTAATCTTATCGATAAATTTTTTTTTCCATTAAATAGTTATAGCCGTTTGTAATCGCTATATTCATTTTGACTTACCCTGTATTTATATACTAAGAAAAGTATATGATTATTTTTCACAAAAAAAAGAAGAAAAATGTATATTAATATGAGAATTATAAAAGAAATCACCTTGATATGTATGAAAAATTCTTTCAATTCATTAGTCGAGAAGGTTGGACTGACAGAGCCATCTATCACCTTATACGTATAGGAGTCGCTTTATATATTCAACAAGTTTTCAAAACTTAACTCATTTAAAAGCAACTAATTAAAAATTGAAACATATTTCCAATGGAGCTTTCAAATTGTTTACCATCAAATCTTGACGGGTACTATCTAGTATTAATTATTTTATACCTAAAAGTATCGAAATAAAAAAAAACTTTAAAAAAGTCAAGATTATGCAGGAACTTTGAATGTTTCTACAAGTCTTTTATGTGTTTCTACGTATATTTTGAAAGAAAATGACAGCTTTCTTAAAGAATACAGTTTTTCTAAAGGTTCCATACAGGTTTATTTCAGCAATTTTATGGCTTTCAAATTACCTTTAGTGACTTTGCTGATTTTCTTAAGATCATTTCAGGTATTTTGAGGGGAAAGAAAACTGCATTTCAAGCAGGGAGTATGAAGGTTTTTTTTGAAGGATCATAGTTTTATTGGTGCGCCTTAAAAAGGTTAACAGTAAAAATAATGATAATACTACATTTCAGAGAACATAATATTGAGATATATTAGTTATCGAGATACATATATATTTAGCTGTAGAAAACCAATCCTATATTTTTTCAATTAAAGCACGTACTAAGCATGTGTATCTGTACCCCTAACATTAAAAGCCTTATATTATACATATCTTTATTTTAAAGCATACAAATAAATAGGGGTTGTGTATTGAAAAAGTATTCGCTGACGAGCTATTCGTTAAGGAGTCCCTTAAGGAGGGGTTTAAAATTAAAAAATACAATCTGCAAATTTTTTCAACTTGCTACCTGAATAGCTTATGTATATGGGCAGCAACTTTTATACATTTATGGTAACTTTGACCGAGGATAAGGATATGAAATCGTAAGAAATAAAATTTTACATGGAGAGATTTTAATAGGGTTGAAAAAAAAGACAAAAACCTGAATTTTTTTGAAAATTGAAAATGTTTCATTATCTTTACCTTTACAAAGGAGGGTTCACCCTGGGTAACTAATGGGGGCACCTTTGTAGGTGTCTCTACTGCGCCCAGGGCAAATTAATTCCGTGGAAGAGAACTCTGCCTAGTTGTGGGCCTCTGGTTGCTCTTGTGGGCTGCAGAACCGCCCGTAGCGAGGATGGCACGGTTCGAATCTCCGGGACCGAACCTGCGGAAATACCTTGGCGCGTAATGGGGCGCTGCGCGCCGTGACTGAGTGGGACGACCTCGTTTCGACCGGCTCATCAGAGGAAAGCCCTATGCGATGACCTGCAAAGGTTGAAACCAATACGAGTTAGTTTTTACAAAGGAGGAGGGGGCAGGATTAAGGAGGGTAATAAAAAACAGTAAAACTTTGGAGATTTGGTCCAAGAAAACACAATTTAAGCAACGTACAGCAGAAAAAATGTTTTTCCAAAGATGCTTTGAAAGAAAATTTAGTATCTAGATGAATTGGTAATGGTGGTTCTAAAAAATAGAATATTTTTGTACTTTCCACAAAGAAACACTTTAAAAGCACAACAATTTCGGGCATAACTATGCAAATGATTTAGGATCCAATTTTTTTTTTTTTTTTCCATTTTTTGATGAATGAAATCTTGAGTACAACATTTTGAGTTATATAAGCTAGTTTTTTCCCACGATGATATTTATCGGGTTACTGCATGCAGAAATTGTATTCACAACGCCACCTTTCACAGCATTTTCTAAAAGACCTCCTGATTTTTTCGAAAAATAGGAAAAAAAGTTTTACTTTCTAAATATGAGCATCAGCCAATTCCATATGTTTATGAACCAAATTGAATTAATAAATGTGTCAGAAAATAGTCAATTTGGATTTCAATATAGGTGAAAAGATTATGAGATTTCTCTATGGGCAAGTGGGGCATTTTCTCAGAACCCCATAATTTAGTGTCCCAAAATTAGAAGTAGTTTCAATTTTAGTAGTTTACTTTTTTCTTTTCTACTTCATTCGAAAAACATCTATATTTTAAAAATAATTCATATCTCATAATGAAAAAATGAAATGAATGTATTGAAACTTTAAAAAAATGTTAAACAAGATTTTGATGATGTAACCAGTGATTTCGCCAGTATGAGAATGAAAGAAAAAACTTTTAATATATTTTATGTGACCTCTAAGTAACTTCTAATAAAAGTATTGTTTTAATCATATTTATTATATAGTACTAATACTAATTCAAATCATATTTATGCCTATGTAAAATAGGAGGGTAAAAAATTGGATTTTTCAGATTTAATTTGTCATTTGGCCAATGTGATTGTGCAAAGTAAAATAATAATAATTTTAAGATGTATATAGAGCATTCGTATATGTTATTGCTATCTTTATGCTAGAGTCCTGCACGGGTCGGGTTGTACCCGACACGAACCCGCAATGAAAAGACAATAAATCATGTTTTAATGATATTATGAAAAGTAATGTACAATTATATCTCTAATACCAATTTTATATTTTATATGGAAAAATGAACAAATTTATATTTATTAATATTCAAATATAGTGAAACTTCTGAATAGCGGACACCTCCAGATAGTTAGACTCCTTTATCGGGTCTGGTTGTTCCTTTTTGAGTGTCGGGTTCACTCTAGAATAATTCTTCCGTGCCATATTTAGTTTTTTTGCAAGTCGGATTGTTGAGATTTTCACAAAAAGTTTGAACAGATCTATGTTTCAGATGAAAATAAATACGTATTTGAATATGAATGAGTACTTTATATTCAACTTACTGCATGAGAAAAATTAAAATGTGTATAAGAAATGGAATCATAGATTAGTCTTTCTTTACGGTGCAGTTAAGAACCATTTTTAACACTTTCCAACCTATTTGAAAAGTGTTTATGACTTCGGTTTGTCTGGCCGTATGGCCGTCTGCCGTCTGCCGTCTGTCCGTGCTCTAACTCCCGTAAATATGCTCGGATTGCTCTGCAATTTTTATATGTTATAGTCGTTATCTATAGCATGTTCCCTATTTCAACGGAAGTGTATAGCACTGATAGTTTTTTTACAGGGACACTCAAAAGAATTCCGTTACATTGCGGTCTATGGGGAAAAATCATTGACGGTTTATTTAAATAATGTTTCACTATTTTAAACGCATTGAAATTTATATATATCACTAAGGTGCATTAGAAGAAGCTTAATATGGAATAGGGTGTGCATAGCACTTATAGTTACTTTATATGGACAGTCAAAAGAATTCTGTTACATTACGTCTATGGAGAAAAATCGTCTGCGGTTTATTTAAATAATGTTTCCCTATTTTAAACGCATTGAAATTTATATATATCACTAAGGTGTATTTCAAGAGGCTTACTACAGAATAGTGTGTGTACAGCAGTCATCGTTCATTTACAGGGACGCACAAAAGTTCGCGAACACATTTCCGTATTATTTAACTCCAGACGGAGAATTTTAAACTGTGCTACGCGTTTCCTAACTGAACTAAAAATTAACATCCTATGTAGTATATATACAAATCTATAGATCCTATACAGGGCTGAATAAAAGTATTCGGATTACTTAGATGTTATCTTTTAGCTTATTAAACGGTATGATTTGTAAAATTATTTTGGAAGCGTTGGAAAGTGTTACATAATCTATGCTTGACGCATGATTTTTCGTTCTTGTTTCTTTTCTCAGAATATGAAAAACATTATCAAGATTTCGTTTATGATACACACAAAAACTCATGTGTCGTATCTGTGATAGTTTATACACATAAACACATGCTAGGTGTCCGTAGATTTGGAGGTGCCCATTACTTTAAGGTATAAGCAGGGCTTAAGTTGCGCCGGAGCCCGGCTCCGGTACTTCTCTGATTTTAGTAAATATTTAAATATTGGTCGGAATTCACCGGAGCCCAGTGCAAGCGCTTCCGAAAAACCGAAGCCTAAATTACCCTTTCCCTTTCCTCCCATATCGAAGCTTTTGCATTATTTTCTATCGAAACATTATATGTGACATAATGTATTGCAGGCGTAGGAAATGGAGATGAAATGGGCTCAATTTTTATATCACTCTTCGGGCTTGTGCGTGCTCGAACTCAATCTGTCTGTAAATTAAAAATGTTATTTATTCATCTCTCTCTATATATAAAAAAAACTAACGATTTGGAAATGGACCAATGAAAATCTGCGTGGATATTCCGGGTTATTCTCGCTTTTTTTATTAGGGACTTTTTTGAGGAGCAATTACTTTTTTTTTCTTGCCGTCCTACGGATTCGAAAATCATACCACCAGACGCGAAATATAACAAGCTTTCAGAAATTCAAAAAATTATCACGGTCGGACAGTAAAAAATCAAAAAATCCTTAAAATTTGAGTAAAAAAACTTTCATTGGAAAGGTAATTTTTTTTAATGTTGGTAAAGATTTCTATTCGGCCGGAGTGATAACTAAAAAGTGACGAATAATTGACAGCTAAGTAAATGCAGATAGATATATTTAAATTTTTTATTTTGCTAAAGAAAAAAAAATTCTTTAAATTTTGCAAATAAATATAATGTATGAAATATAAATATGCAGATTGGAGTGACGGTGGAGGAGGGGCACACTACGGTTATTAGTACTGTAGAATATTAAGGCTGCGGTACAAATTTTTGTTAGAAATTAAGCCCTGGGTATAAGCATACAAAAATATGTGTGAAAATTTTTTAAAATGTTCGCTAAATGGAGGTGTCCGCTTTTCGGGAGTGTCCATTATGCAGGTCTTATTGTATATACATTTTTAATCTGAAAAAATATGGTGGACATTCTTTTGAAAAAACGGGTCAACCCGAACTTGACCCGCCAGAATCAAAACCCAACCCAAAACTTACCCGAACACGAAACAATGAAAGTCTACTTGACTCGAACCCGACCCGCAACGAAAAAATATAGTGCCAATCTGACCCGGGTGCGGGAAACCCGACCCGATGCAGGACTCTATGATAGTGAATCTTCCCGGTTTTTATTTATATTTAAAAAATACACTTATTCATATCTGTTGTTTTAATTGCATTTAACCTATTAATATTTTTGAATAATTCAATACTTCTACTGCATGCATGTTATTAAATTATATGTATTATAAATTATAATATTGTATGTTATCAAACAATACAATACTCGTATATAGTAACAGCTTTACAAAGAATGTTTGAGTCTAATTGTGAGGAGTCTGGCGAAACTGATTGCTCGCATCTCACAAATTCTTTGTTTTCAGAAAAAATATTTTAAGAAAATACTTACTAAAAGCAAAAGCACTAGCATATAACTAAACTATCCTAAAAAAAAAAGAAATAATAATAACAGTTTTATTATTCAAATAACAAGAAATCGAGCAGTGTTTATGTTTCTCCTATAAAGACATATGATCTTTTGAAAGTATATTATCAAGTTGATATCTTAAATTGATTTTTGGCGCACAACTTTCAGATAGAAGTCGGCATCGGGTAGAATCAATTATAATTTAGGATGTATAATATTTATGGGAAAATATATTTTTCAAATCTTTGGCATCTAAATAATAATACCTGAAATTTCATGCACCTACATATAAAATTGAGTTATATCGGAATATGTCGCATTGCTTGATAAGAATATAAAAATTTTGATAATACCCGTAAAGAACTCGCTATAAAATAATAATAATAATTATAATTTAGTAACAATATCTGATTTGAATTTTCCCATTATAATAGCCTACGTGTATCAGATCAATATTTCATAAAAAAATTTACAAACACCTGTAAACTATTTCACCTAGTTAATGAAACCGTGAAATGCATTTAATAAAGTTATTTTCTCCTTCTCTGTGTGTGTCTGTTATTTTTATCGTCAAAATGTTAATGGTTATATATTTATTTAAATATTTAAAAAGATTTCTAGTTAAACATTATATCATATGTAAGAATCGGATTTGGAATATAATTTTATTATTTATTTTCTCTCTCTTTTTAAATTTAAACATATTATCATTCATGATTTTTTTTTCACATGTAGTTGCTTCACTTTCTCTTAAACTCTCTATTAGACAAAAGCTATTTCTTAAGGCAGTTCTCAAATCTAAAGGAGCTACTTTCTGACACATTATTGAATTCATTTTTGTTCGGAAACTCATGAAATTGGCAGGTGTTTTTATTCAGAAACTATGTCATCCAGACACGTTTACCATTTTCTGGTAAAGGCAAAAGATCTTTCAGAAAATACTGTGAAAGACCGCGTTTTTAACCAAATTTCCGACGCCGCAGTGCAAGAAAGGGGAAAAACGTGTCACGTGACACGAATCACGTAAAACTCGGTAAGTATTTTATTTAACAAACAATGGAAAACTCATTTCTATTCCAAATAGCTTCGATAGTCAGGCCTGCCACTTTTATGCCAATGCGTTTAAAAATAATCAGGAAGTTTCTTATTGTTAAGCAGGTCATTTGAGAACCACCTTAAAACATGTTCCTGCTCCGAACAACTGTTTTGTAAAACATGTTCATGTTATATTTCGCAAGGAGAGATAGACCGAATTATTTAAAAATTTAATTAAATGGCTTGCAAAATCTTTTAAAAGAAATTATAAAGACTTTTTATCATTATTACTCATCTGCCTGATGGAATAAAAATTTAAATGCTGCCAAAAGTAACGCACTTTCAGTTAATAAGAAAGATTTTGTTAAGTTGAAAAGTTACTTAAATAGCAGAGATGGGCGATATTTAACGTATTACGATAAATGACAATGTTATTGTTTTATAGTTTATTATTTGGTAACAGATTAACGGAAAGTAACCTGTTAATTTTGGAATGCGTTATCTGCAAAATATTAAAAATATATATTTTTTAAAAACTGCTAAAATAGAATTTTATACATTTTCAAATTATAATAAAAATAAAATTTACAAAATTTGTTTTCTGTTTCAATTTTAAAAAAAGTTTACAATTTTTTTTTTTTTTCGAATAGAAAGTCCTATTTTAAACACTTATGAAAGTGTCAATGCGCAAAAAAACAACAACAAAAGAAAAAAAAAACAAGCAAAATCATAAACAAATGAAGCCGCAGTAAACACATCACTCATTTCAAGTCTTTAAGAGGGAGAGTAATCGCTAAACCTTATCAGCTGAGAAACTTGACTCACGAGCAATAAATCAGAATCCACTTCGCCTTTTGATTCTTGTCAAAATATAAATCTGCCAATATGGTAGTCTGCATCTAAATACAGTTGTTACAGTTTCAAGCATTTGTACATAACTTGACAGTTATTTTTACAGCAAATAATCATTATTGTTGATTTTAATAATGTAACTACTTTCGATCAGTACGAATAAAAAAAATATTTTTAACACTTACAGTGATATAATTTTAAAAAAATTGCAATTTGTTGTGTAGACACATAGAGTTGCATGAAATCATTTGAATCGGTAGGGTTTTTTTGGAATGGAAGGTAAAAGATGTTTTTTGGAAAGGGTGGGATGAGAAGGTGATTTTTAATTTCGATCGCGTTACATTTTGGTAGAAATAGTACGGCAGACATCTTTGGCCGGCTTGTTTGGTGAATGTCGGTTTCTTAAAATTTGAAAGTTCAACATGGGTTGTAAATTTGAAAGTTTAACATGCTGCATACCAATACAGTATGAGTTTTTTTTTATTATTGTAATTCTTTTTTTTTTTTTTTTGGGGGGGGGGGGGAAGTATGCGTTTTTATTTTATTTATTATTATTATTATTTTTTTACTTTGTCATTACTGCGTTTTTATTAAATGATAGCAAGAAAACATTTTTAATTTTGTGATTTTATTTTACTATGGAAGAAGGATACTACTGGAAGGAAAACCCCATCCCGTGACACAGGCCGAGTTTCTGATGAAAGTTTCCTCCGATTTTTGACTACCTTCACAGATTTTGATTACCTTGACGTGGGATTAGGGATAGCCTGACATGATTGTCGCTAAAAGGCTTTTTTTTCTCTCTCGACATTATTTTTTTTTGTTATTTTGTTTTGATGACGCAAGAATCAGTATACTGTTTGAGTTCATTGCCAGCTCATTTCGCATCCCCGGTCGGTGGATTGAAAGAGGGTTAATATATTTTAATGCTTTCTAGCGATTCACTCTAAAAAATTTTAAATTATATTACATTCGATACTGACAATTAAAAATTTTTTAAACTAATATTAAAGTGTTGAATAATTCTTAATAATAACAATTTCATTTAATCAATCTATTTATTTATTATTATGTTAAAGTGATGCATTTTATTTTAATTCCAGTGATATTTTTATCTTTTTGTTAACTTGCTAAAATATATTTAATGTTTCGTTCAAGTAACATTATAAACTACATATTTTATCTTTAGTAGCTTAATTGTTGATCGAAATACATTTACGAAATGGCATTACTTATAAATTAAGAATTATTTCCTTGATATCAGCAAATAGTTGCTTGAAAATTGAAAAGAAGAAAAGTATAAAACACTCTGAATTTTTACATTTCTCTGAATTGCTCAATAGATATATATATATATATATTTAAAGATTAAAAAAAAAGCAAAACAACATTACATCACTTTTTAGCCACATCAACATTATTTAATTAAAGTCACAGTCATATTTCCAATGGTGAATCAAAATTTAATTGTAATAACAAAAGTAAATCAGAATGGACAATATCCAATTAGTAATAGAAATATAAACTAGTGCTGAAACTATGTTTTTTTACAACACCCCCTGTTCTAAAATGAATGTGTAACAAGTTTTCTTTAATCTATTTTTATTATTTTAAATATAGCATAATTGTCAGAAAGACATTTATAATCAAATATGTGTTATTATTTAAGAATTTCTAAAAAATATATATC